>OW052070.1:14608227-19408227 GCA_932526445.1 Phragmatobia fuliginosa
CAAACAATTGCTTTACAATTCATATACAATATTGTCTAAAAAAACTGTTAAGAGATAAAAAATAAAATTATACCTTCAAATTTAAATGTATAGAAATCCATTAGTGTAAAATAAATATAAAACTTGCATTAGGCTTAGAGATAAAAATTCTTAAAACGAGAATTTTTCAATTGAGGTTGGTTATACTAGATTGTAGATAGGCACTTGATAATTATTAGGCGATTAACCTCCTACAAGGATGCAAAAATAGATAATGACAGTCTCTGTTTATAGATCGTTATTTACGTCTCTGCAATCTATTTGGCCGCTGCGTGTAAAACTTTAAAAATATTTATAGAGTTGCTACATTCTCGTTTCTATGTGGGACGCCATACTGCTTGCATTTATTTGCAGTGAGTATGGCGACCCCCACTTTTGGATTTTACTCATGCTTTCCATCAGGCATAGTAAAGTTACCTTGGCAGGCGTCAAATATGAAAAAAATTACTACGTAAGTATGATTTAAAATTATAAGTAATTTCCATTAAAATATCGGCCGGTACGCAACTTGATCATTAATATTTACAAACAATTTCCCATTCGATTTAATTATGAAGACGACAAGGTGGAGCATTGAACGATATTATTCATCTATACATTCACAATTAAATACTTTTTCGATTGCATTAACTGGTGTTGTCATCAATATGAATTTTTATACCTTATGTGAATATACGTTTATGTATTTTATAAATGTACCAGCTTCTGCCCGCGGCTTTGCTTACGTGTTATTTTGCTGAATTATATATTTAGTGGTTGCCTTTTTCGCCCCCTTAGAAGTAGAGTTTTCCAAAATCTTCTCTTAACGCTCGCCTACGCTCCTCAAGGAACACACATGCCAAGTTTCGCTTGTGCGTTGCCTCTCAGTCAGTAACGGAACAGTTATAAATACTGACTGATATCTTATTTAACAATTCTAGGACTCCTGTAATTTGTAGTCATTCCTACTTTCAGTAGATTTCAGAGACGGTATCTGATATCTTAATTTTAAACAATTTTGAAAAACTATTGAGTTTATGGAACACACGTATCTTTACCTTTAAACGTACCTTTTCTTATTAACGAAAATATATTTCTATTATTATTAAGACTATTCAAGAAATTCAAAGAAATTCAAGAAAGGGTAAAGTCATTAAGTTCAAAATCCGTAACGGAGTAAATGAGTAAAAAATACTTAAAAATCGTTTCACTATTAAATTATGTGGTAATGCCAGTTGCTTTCATCATATCTCTGACACGTCATACTATGATATACAAATAAATACTATTAATTATGCCTTTATTTATGTTACATTACAGAAAGTTCACTTAAATTATTAGCAGCATAAAGTTCCATATTTCTTCACCGGTTGTGAAACATTAAGATGCCAACGTATTGTTTATTGCCATTGGCATATTTTAGCAGACCGGCGGAGGATCGGATGCCAACTCGTTTGACCTCATTCCCGAGACTAGTTTTGCGTAAACTCTCATATCGGCTTTATGAAAACATACCTATTTTAAGACTATATAAAGCCGCAGACCGGTCCAACTTATTATCTGTTTGTGTTACAGTTCGAACGTGTGCCAAGTGGTATGCGTGTGTTCAATGTTCGACGTTACTTACAAATAAATTACTAAACCCAACTCATGGGAAAGGCACCGATGACAGAAACAATAACTCGTTTATCTGCGATTTATTACATCATGTACCCTGCAACCTGCAGTACAGGTATACACGATCCAGAGATGATGTAGATATAGGTATGTTACTTCTCGTAACATGAGTAATTTCAACATATTACATAGATCTGCGATTTTGTATAGTTCATCATACGATACGATAGTATGATACTCAGCATGTTATGTATCGTATTTATTTATTCACATATATTCAATATTCTTGTCAGTCTGGTCTGGTGAGTCTTAACCGGTCTCTGACTTTTGTTTGGTGCCATCCGTTAACTGCAGCACACAACATCTAACTAGCTCTAAGTCTTAACGCAATTAGAAAGTTGTCATTATTATCTAACAAAAGTGATATTTTGATCGATGACAGTGAAGTTGTGTTAGACATTACATTATGTTTCTTTACAATTTTTTTTATTCAACATTTGACGTAATATTAATAGAAGGATATTATTCAAGTATTAACCATATTAATTTCATTTTTTTTTCATCTATAAAGAGAACCCCAATCTTTAAATATTCGATACACTTGAAGGAGTTGTAATATTACTTTATAATCTTAATTTCATAGGTACTGTTCAAAGAATATATTTTATTTAGAGGTAAAAAATAAATTTAAAAACTAAAACCTGTTTTGAAGATCGTGGTCCAAAAAGTATGAAAAAAGAATCTTTTGTGCCATTTATAAACTATTAAAATGTATATTTAATAAGGTGTAAATTAAATGTACATTTTTATTTCTTATTACGTCAACAAACTCAGAGAATCTAGGTTGTCGAAACTACTCGTACATAACATATACTCAACATTTTTTTTACTTTTAAGTTGAATTTTAGTTTTTAAGTATAGCAACTATATGTGCTTTGCAGCTTATTTGAATGTACTAAACGTTTATGAATATCTCTTCTCGGACTTTTTTATATCCGCAAGAGATCCATATTATTATGGTCAAGACAATTGCTAAGTAATTTGTCATTGACGCATTAAACCGCTCCTCAAGTCTAAACTTCAATACACATTTATAATAATGTGTACTGAAGTTTTAATAATAACAAAAGCAAGTATTGTTGTAACCAGACCTTTAACTATTACTATCTATGATTATATGTAATGACTTAAATATATAAATAGATAGATACATGTTACTAATGTATGATAAACTAGTATTTATCCGTGGTCCGCCTGCGTGTATGTCAGCTGTCGCGGTAAGGAGAACCCTATGTCCGTCCTCAAGAATCAAAACATATGCCAAATTATTTTAAAATCGGTGGAGCGGCTTAGCCATGAAAGCGTAACAAACAGACAAACAGAGAAGAGACAGTTTATTTCGAATTTAAAATAGGCACTTCATATTATACATTAAGACTACAAGGTATCAATAAGATGATTCACCGAACTTCTTGCGACTTCTTAGAGTCCATTATAAGAAGTTAATGACTAAGACACTTTAAATTGATTTAGAACTTTGAACACTTTGGATTAGACACGTAAACACATTCAACAAATTGTAATTATTCCCTAATTTGTACACTACATATATATATGTCATTTAATGTACCCTATTGCAACTCTATAACAAGGTGTGCAAATAAAGAGTTTTCTATTCTATTCTATTCTACAATTTTTGAATTTTGGGTTACGTGACCCAGTAGTCGGGTGAATATAGAATAACAACTTTCTATTAAAGCAGGCGTTATATCAAGAACTAGCATCTACGTCATTGTATTATCATCGAATACATACTATTTAACATTAAGTATTAAATAATTCAATAAAATAAAAAACCACATAAACAGTTACTTAAACCAATTAAGCAAGATCACTCACCTCTTGATTCACAAATCAGCTATTATATGCCAATATCCTTTTATAGCAATATTAGGTCAAACATTCTTCTCATTGCCACGATTTATTGGCATCAGTATTTTAAATACTCCTAAGTAATGAGATTAATTTACTCGATTCATTCGATAAATTTGTTTGTAGTATGAACCAGAACGTATATCGGGCAATGAACGCAATCAAGTCCCCATTTCTCACGTTCAAACAAGTTGCAGAGTTGTCGGTCGACATGCCGATCAAGAAAGGCTCTGGCGCGGTGCCTTAAAGGGGAAAACTTTGTTTTTTTGCTGCCCCAAGTATGCTGGCCGCTATTACCATTAAGCTGTGCGTACTGTTGAAATAATGATTAGATATAGCCCCGCGGGTTGTAGACTTAGTGAATTATTTCGGCAGAACCATTTTTTGTCTGACAGGCGTGGTTTAAGTTGTATAATGATGTGAGTGGTATTGGTATAAAAAGTGTGTGTATAAGTAGCTTAACGATAAACCTATGTTTTATCTGTGTGATCAGATTACCATTTACCGGTTTTGTGTCTACATATTGCTTTGCCTTGATTTAATAAGCCATTATTAATTCACAGACGATGCGTATATTTAATGGATGATGAACTTTCTTAAACTATTAAACAACAATTTGAATAGTTTCCGAACGTACAATCCTAAATATTTGAAGATAAATTACTGCCGACTGGATATTAATACCAGACATAAAAGAAATTGTAAAGAAGACAATTTCATTCAATAGCAGTGAATTTGATAAAAGTATATCTTTAAATATTTTATTTAGAAAAGAAACGTACAAACAAGACTTCTTTAGAACAAGTTTCAACGCAAAGGATACAGTTAGAGGAAGAATCCCATTTTAACACCTATTTTTACTCTCCAGTATAAACCGTATATGTATATTGTATGCAGTTTGGTAGAATATGTTGAAAACGATGACAAAACCATTTTAAATCCCTATAATAACGACTTACATTCATTACTGTCAGTACAATTGACAGAGGCATGCTAAACAAGCAAAAGCATGCATGCCATTAACAGGATAATGTTTTCTGTTGCTTAACTTATAAAACAGGTTCTGATAAAATGTCAGACAAGACTTACGACTTACTCGTTTAAGTACAGCTGTCTTTTAGTTTACACCTACGCGACGCTGATGGTCGGTCGACAACTAGTTTTTTTTTGTATTGATTGCAAGGCTCGTACGATCGACTTTCCTAATATGGTTGTTTATTACATGAAAGGGAAAATTATGCAAACATGTCGATTCTATGAATATTTACACAGCTGTTCAGCGTAACAACCAGGCTATTTTAGGAGATTTTTTCACTTAAATGGTTTGTATAAGAGATTGTTGTTCTGAGCTTGTTTTTTGATAATACATTAAAATTTCAGGGCAAATAGCTACATTTCATTTGCGCAAGCGTCCGGTACAAATCTAATAACGGCATAATCTATATGTAATTTAATTTACATATATGTGAGTCTTAAAGCAATATCATTTTAAGCATTACATCCATATATATTTACATATATATTATAATATTATATATAATCTTTTATGGTCATAATATCGTGTATTTATTATAATTGAAAAAGTTACGAAGAATTTAGCGTTGTCTTGTGAAATGAAAATGTATTGCAAATCCCTTACTCGTTGAGTTGCATATGCATGCAGGTTAGTGAACTGGCAGCTGTAAGCTCTAACAAGTATGCGGGAGTGACAAACAGAAACACGAGGAGCATGGCACTGGGCGCATTCAGCCCACCTGCTCGAACTAACCCTCGACTGATCTGGCCAGTCGTCCCACTGATATAATATGTAGATATATGTGTACTCATTAATTCTCAAGCATAATACATTTTAGACTGCATCGTTGGTCTAGTGGCTAGCGTATGCGGCTGATGATCAAAAGGTCTGGGGTTCGATTTCCGGGTCGGACCAAGTATTATTTGTGTGATTCACAAATATTTGTTTCGGAGTCTGGGTGTTTTATGTATGTATTTAGAAAAAAAAAGTATGTTTATGTATTTATATCAGTTGTCTAGTACCCATAACGCAAGCTCTGCTTAGCTTGAGACTAGATGATGTTGTGTGTCAGATGTCCAAAATATTTATTATTATTATTCTTTTGAATTGTCGGAATTCAGAAAATAGAATAATAATAATAAAAAGTTACAATTTAAGTTATTATTTTTTGTAAGTTTAAAACATTAATGACGTTAATCTTATAATAAAACTGAAGCTATCTATTGTTTTGTTAGTTTACTAAATTCGACATACTTTTAGAAGTTTTAACATATAAATAAAGGTCTGAGGCAGAGGTCCGTAATTATTCTTCGGGAGTCACATGATCGATGAATGGAACTTCAACTGAACGTTTGTTCGAATGGAGTTTATCGCGAGACAACCTCTGAAGGACAAACGCTTCTTCGACTGAACGATACATCGAATATTTATCAAACAATTGAAATGCCTTTTTGATTTTTTTTTTTGTAATTTAGTTATTAATAGTTTAGTAATTGAAATTAAAATGTAAAGAAAACATGTCACGATCAGACGTCAAAAGATTTTTAGGCACATTATTTCATACATTAGTCAGGCAATCTAACAATTTTAAGAAATCGTACGTTCTTCATGTAAATTTTGAAACTCTTAGCTTTTCTTCAAAAGTTTTAATGAACAGACATCGACCTCTTACAATTTTATTATATGTATAAAATAGAAATGTATTCGCACTTAAAGCTGCAACACAGCTACCGGAACAGAATAAAATGAACGGATGGATAAAATAAAGTTAATTATAGGTTCATGACGTAATATTTAAGCTATAAAGGTATCATCTTATAAAAGTGTTCACTTCCGTTAGATTAA
Source organism: Phragmatobia fuliginosa (assembly GCA_932526445.1). Classification (NCBI taxonomy): domain Eukaryota; kingdom Metazoa; phylum Arthropoda; class Insecta; order Lepidoptera; family Erebidae; genus Phragmatobia; species Phragmatobia fuliginosa. Next base: position 14,614,655 of record OW052070.1, read on the forward strand.
ATCCATTCCTTGTATTTTTTAATTAACGACGTTATTCGCAACTGATCGGATTCGATAAGTCGTTTTTATTACAATAAATTCCACAATATTATTAAGTAATTAACTCTCTATATGACATAACAACATTCAAAGCTCAAAGCCAAGTAACCCTAGATGATTGGAAATAATTACCAATAGCAAGCAACGACAGCGCGGTCAGTAACTATATGGGTGACCGTTTGTGACATGATGTGTGCGTTTCCGTTAATCGGAGGTCACGTTAAGCAGTTGGTCCCGGTTGTTATAGTAAGATAACAGTCCTGAAGCCTTAGGGCGGCTTAAAAACATTCAACGGCAAGATTACGTAGCCACTACGTGTCTTGCCAGTCCCCAACCCGCACTCGGCACGCTTGGGGACGTTATGGACTTAACTCTCTCTTAAGATGAGAACCGAGCTCAGCAGTGGGACGTTATAAATTATTGATGATGAACTTTCAAATAACCAATTGATTTTTATTAATCATTTATATAATCAGCAGACAAGTCAATAACAAAGAAGGTTAATACGAGCCATTTAAACGCCAAAACAAGTTATCGAAACCGGTTGTTGTTTACAATTCTTTACAAAGCTAAAAATATTTACAGAATTATAATTGACCTTTGAGTCAAAATAGGTTCCGTTTTGTCGATAATTTAAATTTACATATAACCTCTGCCACATTTTATACAGGTAATTTCATTTAATAATTAATGTGTACTGACTATAAATTAAGTCAACGACCGCCAGTTTCGTAATTTTGTAATAAATTTATTAATGCTAATAGTTCCAAGAAGCGTTAATTCTATAACAGTTATTATTCATAGAATACATTTCGTTATTCTGTTTATTAATTTATATATGTATATAATGGCATCTAAAACTGTCTCACAAAACAGGTTCTGCTATGTTGTTTTTTACATATCAACTTTTTAGGTACCTACGCTTAATTTTTTTTAAATTATCTTGTTTGTTGCAGGTTTATCTCCAGAACGTGAATCCGTTGAAATAAACAAAAAAGGTACTTTTTTATTATATACTCATTTACTATTTTCTTTTAGTTATTTAGGCAACATTAATCAGTGGTTTAAATCAATGGCTTGGGACTTAGATTTTAAAACCTTCGCAAATGCTTCATTTCTGTTAAATAGAAGTTATTAATTATCATTTTAGTGTTTCGTAGTTCATGTATCAGAACCCTTAAATATTCGTCATCCTCCGTCCTCACCGTCCTCGACTTACCGCCCAAACGTATTAAATTAAACTACAAAGTGTAAAAGGGTCTTAAAATAGTACCTTAGATAATATGTATAAAATTTAGGTTTGCTACTATAACGTAGTTTACCTAATTTTTTCACAACTTTCAAGACGTCTGGCAGAAGTAATGGCCCACGGAAAGTGTCTGGCAGTAATGAATTTTAATTTTAAATAATATTCTTGAAAAAATATGTAAATACTAGCTTTGCACCTTTTACGTAGGTAAGTAATATTTTTATCTATCTGTTCTTCGCGCTATCTCAGAAACGGCCCCGCTTTCAAGCTAATGGGTACACATACATCTTAACAAGACATTGTACTAATAATCCTGAAAATTTCAGCTTTGCACTAATGACGTAGGTCTGGCGGCTCTGGGCTCTTGCTCTATCAGTCTACTGCGCCTTTCACGAGAATCATAAACATGTTTACATTTAAATATCGAGACCGCCATCCTTAATTTCACATTCAAATCTGTATCTTTTGTTTGTCCAGCTCTCATCTGCGTATGTATGGAGTATTTATGCTCCACACCGTCGAGTTTTATAAACTAGAGGTCACTGCGGACGACAAATACATTTGTTATTATCATTTCACAATCTGAATTTCAATTCAGCATCCGAGTAACGGGGTCACATCGATGTCGATAGATGTTTCTACATAATTCTTTATTCGTGCGTCCGTTTCGTTTATGGTAAATACATCACTAGGTATATGATCTACATACATACATATATATGCTTTTTGTGTCCTGGTACATTACTAAATGATATTTATGATATTCTTGTTACATTCAAAATCAGTCCGAATACTGAATTCTTGCGAGTTTAATGTTTTGTTTGCCCACTCGACTCTTGTTTGAAATAAGTTGAAACTATACGTTTCGCTCTCCCTTTGGTAGTTAAAGGCTGCCACACACGAGGTGCCACCCTCGTTGATGTAATTTTCTTTTCTTTTCCACATTGCAATCTAACAGTAAATACACGCAGAGGCACACATAGTCACAGAAATATATTTTCAAATCTTTTTTGTTGTATTGAAATCAAAATGTTTGAGTATAAATGCCGAATTTTTCAGCTTTTTGTAGCTTTTAACATATTTTAAAAGCTGTTTGTAGACTATAAAATACATATTTAATTTATTCTACATGTAGAGCCGTCATCATTAATTACACGAAATAATATTATTACTTTATCAACCTGAACTATAAATAACAAATAAATACGATACAAAACCGGTAACAGTTCTGCTTAAGTAGGAATGCGTCATCTCGGATCTCATATAAATGTGTAATTAAATGAATATTCATAGCGCTCCGCAGAGATCAACTTGTGGTAGTGCCAAGAGTTGGCTTTTCGATTTTTTGTCGGTCGTTATTTAACTTGCTTAATGATTAGGAGATTTTAAGTTTTTGTAACTGCGTTTGGGATATAAAGTCCTGTTTATTATTTAACTAAACTTGCCACAAATCCGTCTCGGTAACTGATTAATTCGAACGCGATTAAAAAACTCTATAATACGATCATTAATGATTCATGCAACAGTAGTGACGATCATGAATTAAATAATGCTCTTACAATGACATGCTAGCTATCATAGTATGATGATTTTAATTATTAACTGTCTCTCTCTCTATAAAATTAGAAATTCACATCGAAGATAACAATAAGGCGATAAGTTAAGGCGAGTATTAATCTCTTCTATCTTTGAGACATTTGTAATATTGACATTGATAACCTCACAATCGATCACGTAATGTAGATTGGCAGCTACAAAGAGATATACAAAGACTCGTACATGATTCGGACAATAACGCCCGAGGAGGTCAACAGAACAAGTCGAACGACTATTTCGTGTGCGGCGGACGAACAAGAAAGTCGTTGGTGAAAGTACGACCAAGTCTAATTCGGCTGACAGAATTATTAAATGAGTTTCGTAACACAACTCGTAACCAAACCAGTTTCTTGTAGAGTGTGGCTCACAAAGTAATCTTTTATTATTATAATGTAATATAATAACTCAAAGAATAATAATAAAGATAATGTATGTGAGATTTGTAAAGCGAACCTGTCCCTTTTGTTGTTGTCGACAGGGACGAGGGTCTCCTATTATGTCATTTTATAGATTTGGGCTCTCCTTTTGAACCGTTACGTTATTCTTGGCTTACCTGCTTGACTGATGGGTTACTTTAAATTGGTTTGGCCTTGAGACAGTTTTTTTTGAACGTTAATGCTATAAATTTATTGCTTGAAGTGTCATTGTGTATGAACAATTAAAAAACAAGAAGCAACAGTATCTTTTAATGGATCTGTAATTGCTCTGTTTTTGAGTAGCTTATTAATTATTATTTACGTAATATTGATAACAGTAACCGAATACTAGGTTTTAGCTAATATTTTGCTTTCAATATTTAAAGACTAAAGAACCTGTTTTGTTGTAGATATTTCTTTAAAAACCATTTAGATTCATTACAATCATTAGCCTTGTAGTTGACAAGCATTAAGATGCAAAACAGTTTCGTCACACTCACTAACTATCTATATGGATAGAAAAATTTAAAAAGTTGCATTTGCTAACAGAATTTGTAACGTAAAAACAAACCCGCATAATTATCACAAACTGATTATACCGCCGTTTTTACTAAAGATAAGCGCCCGTTGTCATGTTAATTACAAGCGCGTAATGCCTATATAGAGATTTTAGGTTACATTTACACGTATAAAAATATTTTTATGGTTAGGTATATCTACGGTTAATGGGACTTTAAGTTGAGGTCACTACGACCTACTACGACGTCATATAAATTGATTTGCTTTCATGCGGTAGTTGAAGCGTGGCAGTTGATGGTCGAGGTGTGGTCGAGTTTCCAGTACATCGGCCTAACCGGTTACGGGCATAACATGCAATTTTGCACGACTTTCTATCGCGATCCGACTCACGCCCGCCATGGTACATCAGCGCACATATCAAATTAAGTTGTTAACGAATTACACACTCGTTGCTGGTTCTTTATAACCAGTATGTTAATGTACATATATATACATTCTGATGAGACGCTAAATACTTGTCACAGGTTTGGCATTCATGAAGAAAAATGTGAATACTCGTCTACGTTCTTATTATCAGCCGGCGTGAACTTCACTAATTTAAATTGGCTAAATTAAACGAATGTCATAGAAATAGTTTAAATTTGGTTTCCAACCAAAACTCGAGTTTTTCGATTTAAATGAATGTTTCTATTAATTCATAATATACAGGTGGGTAGTTGTTTACTTAAGTACTCATTTAGCAAACGTAAGTTGGTTTTTCACGAGAAATCAGCCACGGACAGGTTGACAAAAATACGGGACGCACGCGAACTGCCACGGTAAATAGTAGTATATGAATGAAAAATAATACATGTTTATGGTACCAAACATGTGAGATGTGACTGTATAATTGTATGGTAATACCTTGTTGTAAGTCCAATTGAATATTAAACGAGGTACAAGGGGAAAACTCACCAACTCTATGGATGTATTCATATGGCGTTTTGTTCAACCATCGCTTAGAATATTTACGATATGATGATTATTTTATTGTTTCTGGGAAGGTGAATCGAGTTGGCGTACGTTAATCCTTTCGCTTGTTAAGCAGTAATTGGTTTCTAAGGTTTTTATAACAGATTGAATAAGTAATTTTATTTCTATACGGTTATAGTTTAATACTGGTTGGGGGATTTTTTCCATTCCAGCAGCGAAAATTTGTTTCATTTATTCATAGAATCACTTTATGCACAAAATTGCAATAGCGGACTTAATGCCTTAGGCATTCTCTACCAGTCTACCGTATGTAGGTGTGGTGTAATTTTAGTAAAACCTTGTTTTTTCACTCGAAAATTCCCATTTACATGTACATATTGTTCTGTATATCATCGTGTCACATAAATTTCTTCTGCAATCAAAAATTTAAAACAGTGTCAAACCCGTCATTCGTATCCAATTAAAACCTTCAACAAATATCGATAATTATTTTCAATGATTGCAGTGACCTTTAAATCGAACGGTTGACCAAATTTTCCGTTGGCTGATCGTCGATATGGCCAGTATTGGCATACTTGAGATTTTAATGTAATTGCCCCTTCATGCGGTGCAGAAATGCAGTTGTTCAGGGTCGCAGGGAGCCAAGTGTCAGCTTGCCGACGCCCGCGCCACCTGCACGCAGACCGGTGGAACAAGTTTGCAGTCACCGCCATCGTCTACTATCGTGTAGTTACGAAACATAATTTATCGACGCCATGATTTTATTTTACCGCTTGCGCAATAATTGCCGAGATGGATGAAACGCCGGCACTCCCGTATGCGTAATGAAACTGTCTGATAGTGGTATAATTTAGATTTAATGATACGTATCTTTTTTAACTTGTATCAACCGAGATATAAATGGAATTAATTATAGATTCTTCCTATAAACCAGTACTATTCCAAGACGTATCAAATTCAAATTAGTAAACTTAATTGATGAAGAGGAAATATCTATAAATGGTTTCTTTGATATTGAAAAGTAAGACTACAATGAATAAATCCAAAGTAAACAGTACCTATCCGTAGTTTTTAGGCATTAGAGTCAATATTTATAAATTAATGAAGCATTGCAACAGCCATATAGGCTAAATTGACTTCGGGTGGTTCCATTGAAGCTGAAAATCACAAAATTGAACAACAATACAAGATGATTGACGTATTTTTTGCGTAGTCACAGTCTATATAGTGATATTTCAACTCTTTGTTCGCTTGACGACAAAAGAGAAAGTAATAACCGCAAACACGATTCCTATTTGTATAGAACGTTATTTAACAATGAGTTCTAACTTCTTATCATTTACACACTATTAACTATAAAACTTCTACAACAATTTGTACAACGCGTACAGAGAAACATGTGTTTGAGCGTTGAGTGTCTGTTTCTTTAATTGGGTCAATCACGGAACATAGCCATCAGGGATATCTCCTTCATCAACTTGAGATTATAATAAATTAATATATTTGTTTACGAATCGAAGTTTAATTTTATGTTATACAAAATTTGTATAAACACTGCTTTCTCTCGCTAAGCTAAATACTCCCATACCAGAATTAGTCACGTTTTTATTTCATATCAAATATTAAGTGGTATCAATCTTATGTTAGTTCTACAGTTTTTAGTTACTTCCTAGCGATAATAAAATCGAATTGTGTTTAGTCGGAGTCGGCCGGTCCAGTGCTCGTCACGATCCGTGCACCAACCGGAGTGTAGGTAGCAACTTTCTCCTAACGGGATTTACCTCCCGCCTCACCCCACTCACGCTTCTGCCGGCTGCCCAGACGTCGATTACGATTACAACATCCATTTTGAATTTTATTAACTGTGGAATTTAGTTTAGTTGTGAAATAATTTTTGCGTCACAAATACTTGTTAACCTTAATTTTAAATAATATTAAATTGTTCTCCACATCCGTGGCTAAAAACATTTGCGCTGTATTTTTCACTTTTACGGCTTTACAATTGCTTGTCATTGAATGAATAATTTATTGAGTTATATTATATTTTCATCACTCATAATTATACCGTTTTTCATTCTCATTAATAATTTCTGGTAAATATTTTAGTTTGCTAAGAAATCTACCACTTTGCTGGTTTTTATATTATAATACATAATTGGTAATGATACAACCCATACTCCTGAACATCCAAAAGAAGAGTACCGTGTGACAGGGCGTAAATACTTCTGTGTACAGCTTTACAAGGGGCTTAATAATAGAAAATGGAAAGGAAGAAGTTGGAGGAATGTAAGTAAATTACCTTTTTTTAAATACCTTTTCTGGTAATTTATTTAAATTGAGTCAATTGTCAGATAGTCACATTCTAGACATCTGTACCTATTGTAAAAACATACATATAGAATGTTCATCGAAGTCCCTGTAATAAACAATCATGAGTTCACTTCACCTCTTGCTCTCAGATCATGTTGTTTGTACGATCTGTGCTTTTGCTACAGGACAGCTCAAGCCAAAGGCCGGTCGTGTCATGTCATCTGTGACTCTAACAACACATTCTTGCTTACGTTCACTGTTCATACTCCATTCAAATGAATGGATATACTATTAAATTTCAACACTAGCAAAAGAATAAATTTCGTCTGAATTTATTTAACCGGTTTCTTCACCTCAGGGTCAGAATTTTTATTTCCCGTCGGGTTTAAGCTTTAAGAATAAGAAGTTGTTTGGTTAGCTGTGGATCTGGCAACATTGTACTATCTCTAGCTAATGAGGAAATTGTTACAGCTTCGTATAAATGTCCTCAGCACTGTATAACAAACCTTAAAGAGATAGTTTTTAAGTAATATCATTAGGAATTAGCCAAACTGAAAACGAGGGTAGTTTTAATGAAGTTTTTATGTAAGAACTAGAACATCAATTTTTTAATAAGTTTCAATATTTCGTTGTAACTTTCATCATCTTTCTAGCCTTGATTTTTTTCAATACCATTTGGGGTTGACTGCTAGTTAAACCGGTTTTACCTGAATATAACGTTCTTCCACGGAGCGACCGACTTTGGGCCTTCGCAACCCTGAGGGCGAAATTAATTCGAAGTTTGAACGAGTTGTTGGTGTACTTGAGGGAACTGACTTCCCAATAACGATAGAAGTTTATGACAACCGGGGCGAAGGGCTTAACGTGCTTCCAGAGGCGCAGAATATTTAGTTGGTCATGATATTATGAGTAAATAATTATTCAAAGGTTATCAAAGTATTGTTGTAAGTTTGTAGTCTTAGTCGTGTGATTGACGAACAAATGAATCATCTATTTAAGTAACGAAATCTCTCTTAAGTTTTTGTGGTAACAAAGTCACAGTCACTGAACACAAACTAGACAATCATTTTGTTCCGTTGCCTGGCTTTGTTTACAATGGTAATTAATTATTAATTATCTTTTAGTATATATTTATATATAAATATATTTTATTTACTACAAAACTCAATGCTCAGTTGAAGACTACTGTCTCTCTGATATATTTTGATCCATCCTGAGGTTGCTTGAAAGAGAATGCCTTTGGCAATAAGGGCCCCCTTTGTACACTACATATGTATATGTCATTGTACTCAATTGTAACTCTGTAATAAGGTGAGCAAATAACAAGTTTTCTATTCTATGTTCCATGATTCTGTCAGATTGGATTGTATAGATAGATCCATTCTTGGTCGATGCAAAAAATTTCTCTGTTCAAGTTTATATTCGAAAAATATCTTAAGGATTTTGCAAGGAGATATTACAAATATTTAATTATATCCCCCCCCCCCATTTTTTTTATTAAGTAATAACAGGTGTGATACATTTTGGTACATTAAATGATTTCGCCAAACTGCATGACAGTTTATATTAATTCTGAAATTCTTCACTTGATATTGTACATGTAATTTTGTACTCCTATCTCTACTCGATAAAAATAGACAGCAGACGACTAGTAAAACGTGGACAGCTGCTCTGCTTTTAAATGATTCATAATTAATATAAACTGAGTGAATATGTATAATGAACATAGATTCAAGTGCCACTCGACGTATCCTCGCTTTGGCAAACTTGGCATCGTTCCAGCATACATATGTCCATCTTCCAAGAAATGCATCCACACTTCAGTAGTGAGGCATTCAGCGCCAAATTATTAATTACGCGTATTGTTTATCAGGCATATTTATTACGTAACTGTTACAGATGTAAATATTAGAGTTAGTTTCTATTTCAATATCACAATGAAAGGAAATATCACAAATTCGGATCAGCGCTCAAACGTTTATATTCTCATCATAAACGCCACGAATATATTGATTTCCTTGCTAATAAAAAAAGCCATTGTCCATTTGAAAGCTTGCGAGCACAAAGCGTGAAGACTACAAAAACTACTGCACAAAAAGGCTTGGTCGTATCGGTGCGGTTGCGCGCACCACTTGCATTATTCCACTATGAAATGGAACGCACATGTGTGGCAGATGTTTGGGGTTCTTTTTTCAAATGTATTATTACAGTTCCTCCGCCCCCGCGCTCTACAGCCCTCTTGCCACCTCTCTACACCCTTGGCGCAGTCACTGACCCCTTTTTGTCGTTGCAGACAGTATTTCATCTGTTTTTGACCTGCTTTAGTTTTATCGATATTCACTTGTTGCTTCATTTTCAAGTTAAAATAAACTTTAGGTAGGCAGTTTCTTAACTGCTGTTTTTTTTTGTCATGGATACATATGTAGTTAAATAATTGAGTGAGTAATATGTTAATTGAAAGAATACGTATAAAAGTATGTTACCTTTTTCTTATCTTACTTTCTTTGTATATTGTATCTTTCAAAACATTAACTGGCTTTAAATATAACTCCGCGTTGATCGAACACATGTTACGCCGCGTGGTTCTTATGGAGGGTTGATCACCCAGTGAATGTTGACAGGTCCCAAGGTTATTACTGACATACAAACAGCTGTCTGTTATTATAATAAATGTTAAACGAATATAAACATATAATTTTAAGTCGTGTTGCTGTCTCTGTCTGTCTAACTGCATTTTTTGGCATTAGATTATTCTCGCGGTAAGCACATTATTGTATTAGAACTCTTCATGCAGCACTGCAACTTTACGTATGCCTGGGAGGTACCCCAGATGCCAATAGTCTGTGTGTGTGTAGTCGGTGTTAAATATAACTCTACATATCCTTCCCTTTATAGAAAGGATAGCAGACACAACAACAAGTGAACTGATATAATTAATGCTATTCGCTATGTTAATGTTATTATTGAATAGCTCTATTGATCTAAAAATATTCACAGTAAATAATATAAAGAAATACACAAGTATAAATAATTCTAAACTTCAAGTTCAATGATCCAGTAATCGCTTAGCAGAGCAATCAAGAGCCAACTCAATAAACACAAAATAACCACTCGCTTGAGGCAAAAATGTCGAAATATTTACGAGATTTGAGACTTTTTGTTTCACCTCTATATTTAGATGCATAATGTGCGAAATTTGTCCAAACAAATTCGGACTTTAGGATGTAGGAGCATATTACATTTCAGGTTGTTTCTTTGAGCGGTGGTTAGTCTCAATTATAGTAGTCACAACTGCGAGTCGACGGACCAAATCGTTCGCCGTGAAACGTGTTTGCCGAAGCTATAAAGGAACTAGTAAAACTTGTATTGTGGTCTCGGTCTGTTTTTTGCTTCTTTCGAGGATTCTTTTTTTTCATAACTAAAATTTTGACAGGTAATGAATAAACATTGACTTTAAAATCTTCAAGATCTAAGCTAATGGAATTTAAAATGACCACTACTAACATTTATTTTTGATATCGTTAGACATAATTAAGCAGAAAGCCTTTCTGGCCGACTGATTAATCTGATACTCATTAATGAATCCTGTTTCTTAAACATAATACTACGAATCGATCCAGTCATATGCTATCAAACTACTTTGGAATTTCATTCCAAGAACCTGTTAGTAGCTTTTTCATATAACTAAAGGGCCCCCTCGGCGCAGGCAGGTATAGGAAATTTTTCATGTTTTTGCCGTTTCATTGTCGAACAAGATACCGTATAATTTATTCCTTTCTTCATTCCAAGTAAAATATCTCAGTTTTGTGTGAGAATCCGTCGATGTTTTATTTTGTCCTTCTCTCCCACGAATATAGTGGTGCGCCTGTAGAACCGGTTGGTTTATCGATACTGGGGCAGTCGTTTCGCTCGATTTCTTCTTCCGCGACAATGAACGGGCGATCGCCTGATTCATCAATTATTTATACTCGTTTGACTTTTAAAGGGACTTTAGATTTTTTCCCTCATGACTGGGATGCAAATTAACTGAGGTGTGGTTCAATGTTTATATTCGTATATTTCGTTTTTTTTTTCTATCTCACACTTTAAACACAATGATAAATGTTGGTGATGTAAGTGCCTGCTGCTACAAATGCTTCAAAATATTACTTAAACAGTACGTATACAAACAAACACTCACCCAATCTCTTTTTGGCATATTGTTTACAAAATCTATTGGAATTGAATCGAGTTTGTGCTAGTATTTGTAAACAGGCCGGCGCGGCGGGGCACCGTGCGTGCGTGGCTCCTAAAATACTCCAAACAGGAATTGAACCCACGCCAACTGTTTGCCGTACACTTTTCAATACATGACAACTCATTTGAATTCCGTTTATTTTGCTTTTAACTACATTTCTTCAATGAACGAGTATATATAAGTCGTTGGGAGCAGGAACTTAGTCTATTTTTATAATTCCATTTTACAAATGATTAATGTAAAATTTATATTCTTAAATTTAATACACTTTTATTGCCATTTTATCGAATTCTTTGAAAAAAAAGAGTAGCGACCTTTGATGACATTTTTGATAAAATGTACCTAGTGTTTTAGAAATAAAATAAGAAATAAATGTTTTAGAAAGAAGTTTAGTGTTTATAAAAGTATTAGCGAAACGAAGATATTATATATTAGAAAAATAGAAGAAACAATTTGCTGAAAACATAAAAACATCAATATAATGTAATTTCTTTTACGTTTTATGTGAAACTCAAGATTTTATGTTCATTTATTATACCATATTACAAAAAAGGAAAACTACATACTCTATATTAACCCTGAAGTGGTATAGTCCGTGTGGTGACGGATTAAGAATACAAAGTGTCACCACCCCTATTCATTCCATGGGTGTCGTAAGAGGCGACTAAAGGAACAAAATAAGCAGCTAATATCACTGCCAAGAGAAGGAAAACTTGAAACAAACCCTTTACCAACCCGTCTGGCCAGCGTGGTATAGTAGGCCACAACCTCCTTTCCAAGGAGAGGCCTATGTCCAGCAGTGGACTGTGAAAGGCTGTTGATGATGGTGATGGTATATGAGGCTAAAACCTCATTTCTAAGAAGAAACTTATGTTCAGCAATGGAAATTAACAGCTGTTAAGGAGATGCTATCATGCAACTATGGGCATAGACCGTTCCTTATAAAGGAGGTTTGGGCCTATTGTTATGATTTAACTAGTATACATACTTACTGTTATTAGATACATGCATACATCGTTTAGCCTTTTCCATAAATAATTGCGATTGTTGCAAGCGTCCCTAAATACAGATCTCAAGATTATAAACAGGTAAATCCGTCCGCGATTCACATTAAGAGAGGTATTTATAGTCACGCTGAGCATGTTGAAATTACATCGTCTGTAAACTATTAACCTTGCTTGAATTCCCTGACGACAATCGACACTACTATGATAAATTGCGCAACACTGTTTGTACAATTGCCGCTGGCATACCTCCTTCCACATACTTAGCACTTAGACAACTGTTTCTTTTGTTTTATGACAAATATGAGAACATTATCTTCCACGCTCTTGTTTAATAAAAAAAAATACAGAATAAAACATTTGGTCGTTACTTTTATAATTTGTCATGCTGTCGTCTAGACTCTATTCTGCGACAACAAAGATGTTTTCCATTTCCAATTATATTCGTTTGGTCACCTTCATATACCCCTCAAATTATTGTAAGGAGGTCATACTACCTGCTTTAGAATATTCACGTTAAAATATTTGATTACTATTTTAGTTAAGCAATATTTATTTAGTTTATGTACGGCCGTAGTTTATGTAAATTATTAGTATGTTCAAACAGCCGTGATATGAATATGTTTACAGATACATATGTGATATTTGCTGTTGGAATTAGCACCAAATGAAATATTATGCGGATGTAATGTGCTTGCCACATTTGCTCAATAACTCTTGGTTTATTTGCCTCCCGGGCGACCTATTTTAATCTCACGATTATACGCCACGTTGCAAGTTGCAACAGATTTAAATATTAGTAGAGTGCCTAGCAGACGTTGTTACGTTCCAAACGTCGTTTTATGTAGGTCGTCTGTATTCGCATCGTTCTTACAGTTTACATCTCTTTCGTTTCAGATTGCTTTCTCAGCTTTGAACCGTTGATCAGCCAACTTACCAACAGGATGTACCTCTTTCGAACTATTCTTAGACTTGCTTTTATTGCATCATGTTCTGGTCTAGTTTCATCTATATTAATAACATCTATAGGAGCGTAAACTTTGCTTTCATTCGTCAATAATACTGTTCAAATGTTTACATTTGCATGTCGCAATTCTCCGTATTTTCTTCAAGTTTATAAGTAAAATAGCGAGCAAGTCTAAAATTAATGAAAAGCATTGCTAATGCATTGTTTCTGCCTGGTGTCGTGTAACCGGTTTTCGGTTCGTCACGCGTGTCGGCTTCGAGGAAACCAACAGTAAAATGGTTTCCATTGGCATTCTTCGCACGCCCGCTATCGCTCGGCACAATGTCAACCAGAACAGACGTAACTACACAAAACGAGCTCATCTGCAGTCTCTATCGTTCTGAGTTTGAACGCCTTCTTAAGCCGTTGTTAACAGGCTATACCAGTGAAACCGATTTACTAATTGACACCAATGTCCATTACCGATGCAACCTTAAGACGGCCACTTTCCTTTATTGCTTCATCTATTAAAACTCGTTTAATATTCACACATACACGTGTTCAAGGTTTCAAGCAGAGCGCGTCTGTGCCGGATCAACGCGTATAATTTATTTATTTGTACGACGGATGCGTACCTATTTACGTCTGAGCAACCCGAAAGAAGGTTATTCGCGTTTACACAACCGATGAATGTATACAAAGAAGAGTTAAACGAACGCTGTGAACATTAATCAACGTTGTCGGTAACCGTAACCGTCTCCGGGGGATTAGCCGACGAGATATTCTATTCTTCGGTTGTAATTAATAGCTTTTGGCAAGTGAGCGTTGGCGGGCTGGCGCAAAATAGTTATTCGTGACGAGACGTTGCACTTGCGTAATTATGAGATGATTAAAACACGCGATACAAAAACAATGTGGGTCTATAGGAAACATTAGATACGCGTAACTGTATCCTCTGTGATGTGGCATGCACATAATACGCGGCCCACGCTCGTGTAAAGCGGGCCAACGGCCTTTTGACGAGCTAGGTGTCGAGTCTAGATAGGCGGCAGCGATGCCCCCTGATAAACGACTGATGCCGACTATCGTCGAAATGTCGATATAACAAGTATGAATAATAGCCCTCGGCGTAGGTTGGACGTGGAGTAATATTCGACTGAGTACGCAGTCCGTCAATACATGTTATTTTGTATACGAAATTCCACTCAAATGGTTCTCCCGTGTGTGGTATCATACCTTTCGAGTGAAAAACCTCGACATTTAATTAGACATGAGTTATGAACTCCTACGGTTGTTGAGGCAATGACTTCTGGCTTTAGAATTCATGAATATACAATTATTTTATGTATACTTTGAATAGGTAGGTAAAACAACAACAGGTTGAAGGTGAAGGTTGATAAGTAAGTTTAACAACTAAAATTTGGACAAAGAACAACAATAAAGTTTCGAAAAATATTTTTATTTGGAGTGTCTCTCCCACACCTAAAGTCGGGATGTATGTTTTTGTCTCCCGTCTACCCCCATTGTATGGGTATCATTAGAAAGGTCTTTTAAAAATATGGAGAGGTTGGTAAGACCATTTTTTTAATTTAGATATCCATTTGCGAGTTATTTAACTATAAAACACATTTTATTGTTAAAACAGGGCGTCCCCCCTCTTAAAACTATATGGCTGACTCGAAAAACTTTGAAGGAAAACTATAACAGCTTAGTTTACTTTATCAGTTCATGAGTTATAAAGGTAAAATACGTGAACTTGGAAAACATTGTACAAAAATAACAACGAATAAGTTTAGTAACCTATCGGGCACGATTTTAAATCCACTTATCGTTATGGGTGACAACGTAACCATAATTCTATGCGTGGCCTGATACGCACTTGGCCAATTTTTATGACCACACTTTATAAAATTTGCCAAATACTCACTGAAAATGCCCAGTGTTTTCCAGGTCATTGCTACATGTATGTATCTAATATGTAATCTAGGTAAGGTGAGCCTTGTTCAAATTGAGAGTGGTCCAAGGAGATCGGAGTTTTGCGATCGACTCTGCATTTAAATTACCGTTTAATTGCTCGTTAATTTATTTTAGTAAAACTTGTAAAATTGGCATTGATTTAATATCTTTTATTAGTTTATTATAAATTTTTATGATTTATTTTATATGATACTTTATACCTTAGTAAGTCCTTTTCGAAAGTAAAGGAACCTTTGCTAAACCTGTCCTTCTCAATGACAAGATTGTTTTTTTTCAAACACGCATGGATGTATCTAGGCGAAATTAACAATATCTCATGTTCAATAATACACCGTCATCAGTATACATAGATAAAGACTTGTGGAGGAATGCTTTGTGATGTTCAACACAATGCAATACAAAGGGTGGATTCTCTAACAAGGCTATACGAGGGACCACAATCTAACGGTAGTATAATGCTGGAGGATGAGAACTTATGCATATATGTGCATGTACCAAACTATTGCTCATGTTAGTAGAAAGTAAGGTGTAGTCATCGAGATATTATGTACTACGTATAATATAATCTCGATGGGTGTAGTGTATTAACAAAATAGCTCGAAAACTATCTTGTTAAGACATCGTTAAGATTTCAATAATCTTGGATATGTTTTCCCTTTGAACAGCCTATAAAATATTTTAAGATTGTGTCCTCATGCATGACCATACACGTAAAAAACTACTATTAAACATGGAAAAACAACTTTCTTTCAAACGTATAGTTGTTAAAAAATCTGTCAACGAATTTGTTAAATGTCAATACATTGTGAAATAAAATAGGTTTTGAAATACCCATAAACCTATTATTTAGAGTCGATGTGTTGAAATTCAAATACGAGTTCAATTCAGATTTATCTCCGTGATTGTAATACAAATGACATTACCTATAAATATTAATATTAGCGGTTATTTCTCAAGACCTCACCGACTTCACCTCGATTTCTTTTCCTGTTATTCGGTTGTCCACTTAATTTACATATTTAAGCGAATGTAATAACAAAACCGGTTTATTAAATGTCGGTTTTCCTGCCGTTGATATTGTTACTGATTCATTAATTTTAACAAGCAACATATTTATAAATAAACCGGCTGTATTAACTTATGTAAGAAACTGTTTATTTCATTATCGTGGCGTGTCAACATATTTAAGTACATATATTGCTGTTTTGTTTAAACTTCGTATTCGTATGAGTTGTCATTGAATTAGACTTAGTTTAAATGGGGCTAGAACTCACATCTCATTGTAATGCCGAGGCAAATGTGATCTTTAATATTTAACATTATTCCAAAAGGAAGGATACTAACATGTGTGACTTTTTTATTTTTGAATCTAATCTAGAGGTAGAGGCCGTCTTTTTTAAGATTCACTCAATACGAAATTAAATCAGGGGAAGTCAAATTTGTTCAAGGTATTAGTATATTATGCCTACAATTTTATAGTTTGAATACTCCAGACATAATAGAAAAAAACGTGAGCCGTTTTTATCAGTCTCTTGTGCATGAAGTATTTTATTATTGCGTCTATTTTGTTAAATTAAAGTACCGTAAGATACAGCGCAGAATAAAAATGATTGATGTTTGTTCAAATGTTATCTAGGAAATAACCAACTTGATACTTGTTGTCAATTTATAAAGATGAATAACTTTTACCTACTCGTTTGGGTTTTACAAGTGTTATGATTAAATCCTTCTTTGTCACCTGTTTGTGTGTTCATATTGTATTGTTATTGTATTATTAATTGGTGTAACATTAGCAAATCAATGTAATATTAAATTACGTAACGTACGTACGTAAAATTAGCGATTGAACTTTTAAAAGCGTAATCCATCGGAACGTAGACGTGTGTACCATAGTTTCTGACGGGTGAACAGATTTATCAGAACACCTCTAAAGTCTTTTGAGTACGTATTTATAAAAAAAGGGGTTTTAACGGGTTTTTTTCCGTTAACCCATTGAATGGGTATATAATGATGTTTAAAATATATAAAATAAATGCACAGTCTTCATCATGATAATATCATATGAGGAGGCACCCATTAGGCAGTATCGCAGTATGTTCTACATCGAGGGGCGATTAAAAGAATTGATAAAAGTATTTTCTATGACGGTTATAATAATGTATTAAACGTGTCTATACTACTATACTTTATATGTACTTTATACTACTATACTTTTCTACTTATACCTTTAGCTTATTATTTATTTAATGTAGTGAATATGTTACTGAAATATATGTGACTAAAAAGTATTTCATTTAGTTTTACTTCTTGAATTTTTTGATTCCTTTTCCCATAAGGATTTATTACTCATATACGATCACTTTCTTGTCGGATTGTCTGCCTGATTTGTTAATACACTTCTACGTTAGTGTACGTGGAAGGTATTAGGTTAAAATTGACGTTGTAACTTAAGTAACCTAAGTTATTTACGTATATTTATAGCCGAGGATCGATCCTCGAGATTTAATTAACTAATTATGAATTTGAACAAAACGCTTTACACCGAGGTTACAACTAAGTTTAATATCTAATACCAAAACTATCCGAAATTGTTTTAAACACTTCACTGATTTTCATTTTCTTAATCATTTAAATAATGTATTTAAATGTATTTACCGTGTTTAAGGCAGCAAACTCGCTTATTGATACAAGGATATTTTATCCTCATTAGCACATGTAGTATATGAATGCCTATATGTATTAATTGAAATAGGTACATAAATTACGTAATTCGTTTTTATAACCCGATTATGCAATTGTTATTAATAGAAAAAGAACTTTTTGTATTGTTCAATTGTCATACTATAAAAAATGCAATAAAAGAAATCCCAGAGGCCGTTGATAGTATAGATACTTTAGTACTGTTTCAGTATTATTTTAAACTGTTTTGAAACGTTTGAACCTGATTGGATTTTTATCGCATTGCTCGTTGTAGCATGATCAGTAAAATATATGATTTTTATACGTCACAAACAATTGGTTGTATCGCCTGATGCAAACTTATTTACAAATTACGTTTTATGCTGATTTTAGTGTAAAAGAAAATCAAAAATTAACTTCACACAGATATTACGTTGGCGTTTCGAATTAATTTAATACACATATGTACTAACTGCGTATTTATGTAGCTATTGTAATAGTCAATAGGAATACGATTGTGCAAGCGACCAAACAACGTCACGTTGCCATCACCATTGAATTACATAACGTTCAAAATAACATTTCTAAGGTTGCGACGAAACCCGATGAACACTCAACAACCTTCGTGCTAGTTGATCACGCTCTGTATAAATACATGCTAGTTGTGCGATACAGGTAGGTAAAATTTTCGTGTTAAATACGATAGTTGTAACGCGTGAGTAATATTGATATTCTAATCTTAAATCAAGCTTTTTATTTTCATTCTTCAAGTTTTCTATTCATTGAATTGTAAACTGCACTACAAAATACTCAGATAATATCTCACAGCTCACAACAGAAACTCGTGCTATTTACAGCCGCGTAGATTTAAGGCAAACAGCGATAAGATAAATGTTCAAATACTTTAGGTTATTATTACAGCAAACAAAACTATTTCTATTCTTATATTCGCATGTAACAAGGCCTAAGAAAGTTTCACTAAACACTGAGGTGCAGATTATATTTATATGGAGGTCGAGAAAGTAAAGTCAGAACGTCGACTACAGAATAACTAACAGTTGGCTTGGCGCGTCAGTTGCGCAACAAATCGTCTACAAGTGATTATGGAGAGCGGACGTCACGCGTCACGACTCCGCGTTTAAAAAAGTGACGAACTTACGAAGGTCTCTATCGTTCCGTCTCGATGGTTGAAAGAAAACGGAAGCAACCTAATAAACTATTATTATTAAAGTTGTTTGGATCGTGTTCCTATACAGACAAGAGCTCAACTAACAGGCGACCTATTGAACTGCCGAAGGTCTTCTATTGTTGGTTGTCATGGAACTATTCGAATAAAAGCGCAAACAACATAGTCATCGGAACGTGAAAATGAAACTATCACGATCGTAATTGGCTACTGTAGTGCTAAAGGAATGCTATTATGCTGCCTCACTTATCGCCAGTGCGGCTGGCCTACATAAAACGTGTTGATTTTCGACCTGATAACGTTGGCCTTGTCGTTTTAACCGTACTGACATTTAAATTGCATAAATTGAATTTTAACCCTACAATTTATTCGATGCAACCGGTTTGAATGTAATTTTATTCTGTGTTCGATTATTGCCGTCGTTAGTACAGAATGAGTCATTGTAAACCGAGCAGCATATGTCCCATACATTTTCATGACGCATGTCGTCAATGTATCAAATTTGTTCACAGAATTATATTACACGAACACAACATTGCTCTTATTTCATGTTTACTAAGAAAATAATGTACTATTAAAATTCCGATACCCGTGCTTCTTTATTGTGTCTAATAAATAAAAAAATTGTATATTATTTATAGTATTGAAGTTTGGAAATTGTCTTTTTATTGTCTATTCGTAAAATAGAAATCCAATATGGATGTAGGTCGTAGTGACTTGATAATGGAATGTCCAAATGTAATGTTGACACGAAAACGTGAACGCAATTCGTTTTGTGCGAACTAACTCTATTTTATTTACTTAATACAGAACAAAGTAATTTAGAGAATTGGGATATTTACTTGCACAAATAGTATACGTTAGTATACGTTGCACATATAGCATAAGTTCATTTTGAAAATACTTAATATAACCTAAATGTAAGTATTCACTACTTATCTGAACAAACTTAATTGATTTCAACAGCACTTTTTTTGGTGCTAATTTATTACTTCACTTTTATTTAAAAAGACAATTTCCGCTTTAGGTTAGGTAGACAACTTTGTTAATTATAACTTCAAACAATGTAAGATAATGAAAATAATCAGTTTTTGACTTTGTATTTACCAAGAAAAGGACGGCATTAACAGACAAATCACTCACTTATAAACAAATATACCTACTTCACCCTAGAAATATCTGTCTCATATCTTACATCAATATTTTCTTTTAAACGTGTATAGCGAGAGGGTGAGGTAACGAGAGGGGTCGCTGAGGGCTTTTGTATTCCCCTCGAGCGCTCCGCAGGGGAAGGGTTGACGTGGCTTTGCTATTTCATTACTATATTTGGAACAATTTTACCTATGGCGCGTTAATTCCATTTTAATTGAAACTTGATCCATGACAAACACACCGCGCATTTTTTGTTTACCTAGACTCAATCTGCGTAAAATGAAACGGATCGTGTCAGCATTGTGTTCCTACTATGTATAGTAAATATACTCGTATGATATAAGAAGTAGGTATTTTATTGTTTAGATAGAAAAACATACAACATTATACGGTGGTGTAAAGTCAGTGGAGTACAAAGGTTGTTTTTTATTATTATATCGCTTTCTTTCTTAAGTGAAGAAGTTATAAAATATCTTTGAAATATTAATACAAACACTCTTCAAAAAGAACCTCAGCAAGTACAATAAATGTAAAAGTACAGTTAATTCTGTAAATTCTAATCCCAACGAAAATTTTGATTTATTTTAGAAGAAAAATTGTTATTTTCATTTCATTTCATTTTTTTTTTTTTCATTTAAAAAAGACAACTCCCGCATTAGGAATATAAATTCCTGTGTCGCGGGGGACTTTACAAACATACATGAAACGGACACAAAGGACACCCAGACTCAGAACAACAAATTGTGAATCACACAAAGTGTTGTCCTACGTGGGATTTGAACCCACGACACTTGGCGTAGTAGGAAGCGGCGTGGCGACCGCTTATGCCACTAGGCCAAACGTGCAGTCAGATATATTATCAGGTATCCACATAAATGAGTTCCAAACATTAAAAATTTTACTGCAACCATTAAATAAAGTTGAACAGCATGAACAATTGTTGTAAGAAAGTTTTTATTTCAAGGAATTATAAACATTTTGTACTGTGCCTCTTTTTATATATAAAATATCATTGGTACTGTGAATACCTTTACGTATTGTATAAAAGAAAAAAAATATGAATGGGATCAGCTGCTCGAGGGTGCGCGCTGTGGGAATAAGCAATAAGGGTGTTTTGTTGAAAGTAATGAGCTGGTTGCCTAGCAACAACACCGGATGCCCACCGTTATTACAAGAGTAACAACACCGGCCAGATAAACATAGTTTGTTCTATCATCTGTTTCAGATTGTTCCCCTTTTTTGTCATCATCTTTTTAGACTTTGGCCATCTGATATAAACATTGGTAATTTCTTTTCATGTTTGTTGTTAAATCTTTTATTCGTATTTTACTATTCTGATACGAATAAAAGATTTAACAACAAACGAGTCATATGAATCAGAGACTTAAACTTGATCCAGTTATTTTTAAGACAAAAAACGGTGAAGTTTCCTTCCATCCTTACAAAATAAATAACATAGTTTAGAAGTTTGATAATATTATACGAAAATTAAAAGTTATCACTTATCATAAACGGAAACTAAATATTTTAATAAAGATTTACATCATTTCCTACTAATTCTTAAATCAATACTTGATAGTAATCCTTATCATACATTACAAATGTGTACCTTAATAAACAAGTCTTGTATAATTAAATTTATATCCATTTGCTACAATAATTTTACTTTTCTTGCTGATTACGATCGTTTCATTTACGGTCTACTTAAATGTCTATCATGATGATAGATATTTTATCTAATACTTACACATTTTATCAGTGCATGAACGTTATCTAAGTAATTGAAGTTGATAAGCAATTAATGCTTGATAACTGCTGTTTAATCACTGATATGCTGTTGAAACTGCAGCTGTTGTTACAACTATTTTTAGAACTGTCTCTTTTACTTTTGGATAAAATGCTGACTTGCTCATGACTATTCACGACATTTTTGCTAATCCTTAAATTTAAAAACTCTTATCAGTAGATATAGAGATTAAAACAGGTTTTTTTAATAATAAGTCTTTAAACAGTCTTGAAACATAAATATTGTGATACCTTAAAATTTTTGCGCAATGAAAACTCATCTACGTCTTTTTCTGCAGAATTGCCCTTGACCACAATTATTTAATTGCCTTTAGCAAACAAAACCAAATACGTAAATAAAAGAGAAAGTAATAAAACTACTCGTCTTCAGATTTATTTCGATTCACGGCTGACAACGTAAACAAGCTACGACTGGCATATGGACGAAGTGCCACCACCCCCCTTACACCTCATCTCTCCCTTTCAAAAGCGCCTTCATTGTGACATTTTCCTCTTGTCGCCCCTCACAGTTCAATAATCTTTCAACGACACGAAATTCGAAAATTAAACGCCCTTCGCTTTTTAAAGGATTCTTTCCATCTCAAAAATATTAAACTTGATATTTATAAAAGATATATAAATTTAGAAATGTGTACCTACGTAACGTTTTTGTTCTTTTTATATCACAGTTTCATTTAACTATGTGTGGTTGTATAACAGCACTTGGCATACAGATTTGATTAGCGTAATAGATACGAAATAGCGTAATACATAGAATTGTTTAAATAAATTAAGGATATAAATACGTACACAAAAAACCGTTAGAGAATATATAATGACCGTACATACAGCTTTTAATGAATCAATATGTCTACTGCTTCTATAATGGATTCCAAACGTGTGTGGGATGCTTGTTTAGAAAATATACCTTTACAAGTCCATGACGTCAATGCCTATCCGATATCGATTATACTTTCAAAACAAAAGGTAAAAAATGTATGCAAAACGTGCAATGGGAGCACATATTGCCACACAGTCACATTTTAACATAGGTAGGTATAAACTGGTTTTTAAGAATTACGTACATATATGTAAATGGGTAAATGGCGTAAATGGAGTGAAATAATTATTTCATTTTAGAACCGATACGGTTTTTCCAGATCATATTATGTTTTAAATTAAGTTTTAAATGTTTTATTGATCACTTTTCATTTAAAATGGCAGCGGGGCCGTAGGTATCATTATTAGTTATTCGCCTATCGCCGGCCTATCGCCGTCCACAGCTGAACGAAGGTTTCCACCAATATTATTAAATTATGATTTCAGATTTTTATCCCTATAAGTTACTTTCAACGTCTTCTAATATTAATTAAACCATTCTACTTTTAGTTACACTATTTCGAATCCTTCATAAATATATAGTAAATTACAGTGTAGAATGAAAAATGTTTAAAACAAATAATTTGAAAAAAAACCACAATATTTGATTGGCTGTTCAATGATTTAAATTCAATAGTAGATAATTAATTATGTATTTACATACTACAAACATTTAGGACTTAAACTTATTTACTATGTTAAAAAATCATCAAATATCGCTACTAGCTATACTGAAAACTGTTTTTATCAAATTTTAAGAATACATTTATCCAATCTAAATTTTTTATTATTATTTATCCTTAAATCTTAGTACTTTTGGCATCCACTTGTACCTCATAGTTTTAAGTACCGTTGTAATTAATCTTCTGTTACAATAAAGCGATATATATATTTTATTACTTTTACTCACGCTAAGATACTAGCAAAAAGGTCAAAAGTTTCACAAACAAATACATATTACATCCGTACGGAGCTCAGACTAGTTTATGTTTATATTAGTTTATGTTTAATCACTATATTATTGTTTAAATTACAAAATTAGAGAAGAAAGAGAGAGTATTATTCAACTAGCGATTGTATTATGCAACCTTTATGAGTAGCCAGCTAATGTTCTACATACGAAGTAGTTATACAGTCTGCATTTCAGTAGCGGACCGATAACAGTCAATGTAACATATTGTTGGCGGTACTCCAACTCGTGAAATTAGTGGCGTTCCTCGATGGATATCTTAACATTAACGGTAAAAGCCTTACTGTTCAGAGTATCCTACATTTAGCTAACCATATACCTCATA
This sequence comes from Phragmatobia fuliginosa, assembly GCA_932526445.1. Lineage (NCBI taxonomy): Eukaryota > Metazoa > Arthropoda > Insecta > Lepidoptera > Erebidae > Phragmatobia > Phragmatobia fuliginosa. Next base: position 14,638,896 of record OW052070.1, read on the forward strand.
TAACTAAACAATAGGTGTAATGAATGGGATGGACTAAAAGTCTACTTTTAAAAGTTAAGAGGCGGAGCTTAAATGTGAGACTATGGCGAAACTACATACCATATTATTGTTGTCTGTAGCCTGTAACCACTTTTTTAATTTAGTTGTATACTGAAGTTAGTCGCAAAGCGGATCAAAGAGCGTAATGTATAGTTAATTTACAAATTATTTAGATTTGAAATCCATATATACACATCCAAAGAGAGTATATTTATATCGAAAACAATAATATCATCACACAATCATATCAAAAATCGTCTACGAATGTGAAAATTGGAATCTAAGTGACGTCAGTGATATCCATTACACAAATACCTACTACTTTTCTGTAGTTACCACTATTGTAGATACATATTTGTATATATAAATTATTGTTATTGAAATAATTGGGGCAGCTTTTTATAAATATTGACTTTTCAAGTAAACATTTAAATTTAACGAATAATACATCAGCGCCATTATCATCGTTTCATTTCCACAATATTATTTAGTATACACTACATACGAGTACAAATACAAACATCGTTAAATATTTAAAAGCTTACCTAAACACATCCAACATGGCCTTCATACTTCACAGGTGATCTATTTGCATAAATTTAAGAAGATAAATATATATTTAATATATGTTAAATAGACACAGCATATGCAAATAGATGATAAACCTATGTCTAAACTCACAATGATAACCGTATTGAGCGCGAGGAAGCTATTCACATGTGTAGAGAAAGAATATGAAGATTGACGTTGTTACCAATGAGATGTTGATAACAATAGAATCATTGTGCTGTTTGATTAGTGAATTGAGGTACAGGGGAGTCGTGTCAGGCGATCACGACTTTCTGATCTCACGGCAGCCGCAGTTCCCAGCGCTTCACTACAATTTGTTTGGACATCCACGCTACGTGCAAAAAAGGACGAATGAAATGCGTTCTATTACCGCTTCGCACGATATGCGCACACTGTATGAAACCGCAAATCTTTTACATGTAGGTACTGTTGCGCATCAAAGTAAAATGAAACATATACATATAATTTACCAAAAAAATTGAACTACCGAAAGAACTGAAAAGCAGAAAATTATAATGTATTATTAATAAACCTCAATAAGTAAGTTCTTAAACTAGTGTAAGCATACCTAAATAATTTTGAGTCGGCGCCAAACCAGAAAATTCATTAATTATATAAAGCGAAATGATACGGCCTTGTTATAAGCTACTTACTAATTGCTAAATTTTTTATATGTTTAAAGAAGCTACCTACCTTACTTTAGCTATTATCTGTTGGAAAATCCAACTTTGTACTCCATCTAATCTTAAAAGATTTCGTCTGATCGGTGAAAAATCAATCATCTCTTATTTCCTTACCCTTAAGATTTTAATTTAATTTCTTTGAGAGTAACTTCGAAAAATCCTTAACCTTTCCAATAAAAAAAAATATCGGAATCGAATTACTCTGTATTATGTGTAACAATCCGTGAGTGATCATCATCATCAATCATTTTCTGTTTTCCTATCCTTAAGGTTGCCTTTTTTTCTTAATTTATATGGTACTAACTTCGATGAGCATCCTTTAAAACAAACATTATCAAAATCGGACTAACTACTCTGTAAAAAGTTATGTGTGGTCATACATAAAAAAAACGTGTCGAATTAGGAACCTCCTCCTTTTTATTTCGTCGGTTACAAATAGATTGAAACATAATACACTTGAGGTGGCGTGATTAAAAATTTGAAGGTACGACTATAAATTAATTGACAGCACTGTAAAGAAAAGTCAGCGGTAATGAGGCCTGTGTTGCTACATTTAAAACGTGTAACTCACATAATACGATTGACATGGCATTCAATGCTGATTTACGAATATGATAACTTTAAAATAAAGTTATGTGCTTGACAACGAGCAGCACTTTCATAATTTTGAATATTTTCTTTAAACATTCTTTCATGAAATTTAGCATGGAGAGACATTGAGTCTTATAGTATATATACGCTACTCTTTACCGCAATAATTGCCATACACGCGGGTGGGGCTGTGATAAAAAGTAAGTAATAAATAAAGAACTTAAAATACACCTTGTGCGCCACATATCTGATGAGATATCACTCCTATGAGACATCAAGATATGAAATAGAAAAAAAAACATGTGTTACGCGTATAAAATGTACAATGTCATATGATCAGAAGTGTGCAGTGTTAACGCTCACACAATTGTAAGATAATGCGTCATAAAAAGTATGCAATGTGCTGGTAACAATGGGTCGTTGGGCTTACAGGAAGCACGGCTGCGACTGTGTACGTACCTCGCAGCTGTCTGTCTCGCGTCGCTGAACAACATCTCACCTTCGAAACGATTATTAAACACAACTTCGTTTTATAAATAACATGAAGCTATTTTTATTTGTTACAATCTGCAATCTGTATCCTTCCACACTTCACTGTGACACAATCTTTGCAAAAAAAATAGATAAAAACCATATCTGAAGCATGTGTCTCTGTAGCATCTCGTGGCGAAATTTGAACTCGATGATGAGTTTTTGAACTGTGCACAAACTAATTGTTAATTGTAACAGCTTTTAGCCTCGACTCAGTATGTTGGTTGTCGCGGTAAAAAATAGCTTATTTTCTTCCGCAAGAATACAAGTTTCATTAAGAACACAAGTACCAAATTTCATTGAAATGTTTCTAATCGTCATCATCAGCCTATTGCAGTCCACTGATGGACTTAGACCTCTCCTATTACACACTTCTCTGATCGATTTTGAGCTTGATAACATTGAAATCGGTGCAACAGTTTAGCCGTGAAAGCGTAATAAACAGACAGACCGTGTTATTTTCGATTTTTAAATATTAGTATGGTACAGACATAAAGTGTAAGTTTCATGATTATATAGATAGTGCAGTGTTGAGGGTACGAGGTATTTTAGTAAGTAATAAATAGGAAATCTAAATCATACATAATGGGTTATCTGGTATAGTTAAGGATGCTATCTAATCAAATTTCAAACTACGATATCTTATACAAACATCTTTGTCCGTATAGCGACCCGACCCTGAGTATAAGATAATACACAACATTATACATCCCAGTAGTTTGGAATGTGTAATGTATGTGATATGGAGTAAGTGATTAAACTAGTTTTAATTTTCATGTTACAAAAATGACATAATTTATAACATTGTCCGGTCATAATACCGTGTAACTATTGTATATAAAAAAATTATAATCATGGAAAAAATTCATATCATAGAATTCATTTTACATGAAGCGTGGCATTAGCAGTAACTGTAGCATGTGATTTCTCTTGAGAATGTAGAGCATGCTCGTAGCGCTAATAAAACAATTTGGATATAAATAGCTTTTGCTTGGAACAGCTACGTGTATCGAAGAACACCTCATTTTCCTTGTTTACTACTTCTTTTCTTCATTGTTTGTATTTCTTATTGTATTGATTTAAACACTTCACGGGAATATAAGAATTGATTTACGTCATATAGGGAATATTTGATTATCCTTCCATACATATATGTACTTTGTTTTTGCTAGCGAATCTCCGAACTATCCTGAACGCTCACAACTTGAAAATGTGTAATGTTGTTGATGAGTAGGGTTGAGTAGAGAAGGGGGACGGGTTGTCGCTCTAACAACAAGTTAAATTACATAACTAAAGCTAAAGAAATTAATTTCGAAAGCAAACCTATAAAAAAATCGCAGGTCACGGTTACACAGTCGCTTATGAGCGCTAAGGTTTGCGTGTGTTAGCCTGCCCTTGCGGTTGCCGAGCAGACGGATGAGCACGGTATTTCATTTCACGTTATTATGAGTCGCTTGTCGGTACACTTTCATCAGTAATGAGTGCTCCGCGCCGCAGGGTAAGCCTTCGACCGCAAACATAGACTCAATGTAAATTCAGGAAAGGAATCATATCTATAAATAATATCTACCAACCAAGAACAATCCAATGTTATTGTTGTTAAACTTTGAATATTATAATCCATAATAGCACCGTGTCTATGTATTGTATAACACGCAAGACGTACAACATAATTATACACAGAGGTATCAGCCGATTACCAAGATTTCTATTCTTCACAGTTCATAATTAATTGTTGTGAAATATCACTATTAATGATGAGTGCTTCGTTCCTAGAGAAAATACTTTTGATTACAATTACACGGCACAATGGCCGTGCGTGAGAGCTAGAAGCGATCTATTGTGTTGTTAACGTTATGTATTACACTGGCGCATGCTCTATTTAGTCAGCCGGCAACAATAGAAACTAATAATGATCATCAGTATTAATTTAACGTTGCATGCCGAAGCCAAGACTGATTGCAATACTTATCGTGTCTTGATCGTTATGTACGATCGATTGTGTGAGTCGGAAATTAAATGAAAAAGAAAAATGAGTTCTAAATTAGGGATATTATCCCAATGCTGCAGTGCACTGTTTATCATAAGGTTGTATTAATATTCACGGTGCGCGCACCCGGGCGGGCAGGCTTCACAAAATGGCTGCCGGAGGCGCTTGGCCCGACCGAGTCGTGACCGTCAGGAATCCACGCGCTCGTTCCAAACCCTCATCAATTATGCATGAATGCGACCGAACGCCGATGTTTACTCTCCATGAGACAACAATTTATTGCATCGTGCGGTTTTTGACATCCGATCGGAGACCGGTCCAGCACCGGTCTTGGCAGCGATGACGAAATACCTACTTACAATTTACGACTACACTAAATTACTATACAAATAATAAAAATACACTGTCATTGAATAATACGTAAAGAGACAACAAAATTATGTCCTTCACAGATTCACAGAACGATTTCACTATCTAATATTGTTTGTCAAAGTTATAGTAATTTGTAGTGTGTTGATCCTATAGTCTATTTTATGAATGACAATTAATAGTTCGAGGAAAAGTGTAATTAGGTCGATTCTAATCCAATCACATACAATACTGTCATAAAATATATTAGTTGAGAATAATAAGTGGTTTCCTACAATGAAATCGTGGCTGGCTGATAAAATATTAATATATGAGTCACAATCACGAGTATTGCATCAAAGACATTGAATGGTTTGATTTGAATAATATAATCGCGTAACCACGCCTGCCTGCTTACTTATCGGTGCCCACCTATATAAAATGTCGATAAACATTGATTGATTTATTGTGTTAATATCTAATTTTATGTTCAGATATTATGAGGTTCGTTGTAACAAAATTTACATTGAAAGCTTTTAATTCTAAAATCAAATAATATATAGGTAAGTATGTATATCGTTTGAATTTATATTGAGTATGCAAACTTTTTGAACTTATAGATGTGTCAATCAAGTTTTAAGTGACCTCAAAGTTGTCATTTTTACACTGAAACATTATATTGTTTCCTAATTTTATCACTTCTATTGTTCTTGATTTCAGTATAAGTTCACATTTTAAGGCATTAACTGAATTATTCACTATTATAACAGCTATCATTTTGCAAAATTCTGCGAACATATGCAACAAATTTAACACATATTTTATTAATACCAGGTAAAGTTGTTCTCTCCCCTCATGATTCAATCATACCAGCTGTTAACTGAGAAGCTTAGACATTTTACTTCCTTTTATGATATACTATCTTTCGCCCTCGGTTCTGCCCGCGTGTTTGTCGATTATCGCAGTAAAAAGTATTATATGTCCTTTCTCAGGTTCTATACTATCTATGTACCAAAATTATATTTAAATCGGTTTAGTAATTTTGCCGTGAAAGTCGGACAGAGACACAAACAGAGTTACTCTCGCATTTATAATTTGTAAGGATTATTATTAATACTCTCACGATTTGAATAACTGTTATGTAGTAATAAGTTTATTATGAAATCAATATAATAATGTCAAAATCGCGCAAATCGAGTTTGAAATGTTGATCATAAACACGTAAACTTAAATAGCACTCGAAATAATTTTATAACTTGTTTGAGGTTCTCAAGCATAAAATAATGAAATGCAACAACGCGTACTGAAATTCTAAGAAGTTCACAAACGCTCTCAGTGTTATTTGTACAAGCCTTTCTACGAACAGCGGGAGTGTAACGGGCCTGTTATCAGTACCTGCAACCAGGTTATCGACTGTTTGCATTCTCTTATCTATGAATTCCACGCCTGAATGTTAGTTGTCTTAAGTATCATTTTGTGTACTCCAACAATTGTGCGATAGTGATAAACATCTATTTATAGAGGATTATCTAAAGTCGTGATGTTGTGTTCTTTACTCATACTCTGTAAATGTGATTGTGTTTGCATACATATATACGTACCTTTGTATACAGTTATCTCAGTGACATTGCTCACTTATCATTGTTATTTGGAACGCGAGACGCTAGTCTCATTATAAGTAGGTAGGTGGATACGAGTCACTTATCACAAACGCGCGACATGAAATATGGTCGGTTTTTTCATTGCATCGCATGAACAAATTACAGAACATTAGTTATTCACATGTAACCGCTAACTCGATTAGCACAAGGCCAAAACGAGGTATGCGACCTCTTTGCTTGTTTAAAAAACTGCAAACAGGTTTTACCTGCCAATTTATCTACGCGTGGCAAGTAATGCCTTCACGACGAAGCAAACTTATAAAAACATCTACATATTAATAATAATACGATACGAATAGTCATTGCGAGACCTACTTAATAAAAAAGTAATCAACTTTTTATACCTAGTTGTTCATTTGTAATCAATGGTTGAATGATCAAAAAAGTGTAACGCTTCCGCACAGGCAACAAAACAGTGAGAGAAAAACATTTATACATACAACGTTGTGTTGTTGATTTTCAAAGTCTAAACATGTTTGTATTCCAAAAATTAAACAATACAGCAAATTTATAAAATAACTAATCTCAAAATCCTACGCAAAATCCCAAGTATAAACATAAATTTTATTTATTTGACCTGCAAGCTGAACTCTTTGTGTTATTTATAAAACCAAACGTAGAACGGATAGCTTGTCACGGAATAGTTGGGAGTGTGCCAAATCGTTAACGCGTTGTAAAATGTATTTGGTATGTTGGTCAACGATCGCTATTTGTTTATACATACAACAATACGCCGTTTTATATACCTACCACAACATCACTGTTTATGGTATTATATTTTAAGGAATTCTTCACAAATCTCTTGATAAAGACAATCAGTAGGAAGTTTCAAAATGAAATGGAAACGACCAAAAGAAATTCGTACCTACATAAGTTGCTTCTTCTGGGAGTTGCTGATGGTAAACTATTGCTAAAATCATAATCTCTCAGATAAGTAAAAAAGTAAGCGTTAATTTTACAGCCACATTCTAAACTTTCCGTTACATCACCTTTAACAAAAATGTTTTCTTTTTAAAATATCCACCTACAGATCAAATATATGTTTAAAAGTAGTACTAACACAGCTAGTTTCTAAGAAGTAGGTATAGTATACATTTGATATTTGTACTCGTATCGATTTCGATCAAAGTGGTGTGCAATGGGAGGAGGTCTATGTCCAGCAGTGTACTGAGATGGGCTGATGATGATGATACTCGCACTTTTTGTAGTTGAAAACTTAGGTACTGTTTTTATAACTCACACATAAAAATTGCTCTTGCTGTCACTGCTTCATTCCATCTATCTTGAAGACAAAATTAAATGTAGCTTCAATATTCTCTTTTAAAAGGTTCTTAGAATTTAAAAAAAGTAGAGATGCCTATAACCTGCTCTCGTTCATATTTTTGTTCCCATTTACGTAGCACTCTTGTCGTTTTTGTTTATTAATCGTTTAGTGAAAAACCGAAAATCCTATATATATATTACCTGCCTATCTTGTTAAATTTATCGTTTCAAAAGCTGTTTGATAATGGTAATCGGGCGTCGTGATTAGCGACATCTGCCCTTCCTGTGCTTATATTAAGGGCTCTGTTGGTGGGTAAACAGTGTGTGGATAGAAGCAGGACGGGTGCTGCATATCACCGTCAGGTGCGCGCTCTTTGTAGGCAAGGGGGGCGCCTCCCGGCCTCCCCATCTGCTCACCCCGGCTCCGACCTCACACCCGCGCGCCGTTCACTTGTTGCTACGTAGCCGCTCGCTTCGAGACTGCCGCGGCACACCTCCCCCCGGCCCCTTCCCTCTGTACACCACTTCCCTTCCCCGCATTTTAGTTCTTTGTGCGCCACTGAGGTTTTTGCACGTTCGTGCTGTGCCATGTAACGTTCGCATCGAATCGTTTTGATACAGTTGTGAATTGTACATATTATAATTATATTGCATAGCCAACCGGATTTTGTGAGTGTGAGGTGATTGATCAATTGAAATTTAATATCCTTCGTCTACATCTACGCACGCAGTAAGGATTTCTAAGTAACATAATTCGTCTACGAGGATTTTTGTTAAAAAATATTGTGATAGTGACTGTCATTGTGATAATATAAGTATCGAGGATTTTAGTGCTTCATCTACATAATTGTGATCTAATAAATTGACAAAGCTGTTGCTAAAGCAATAAATTGATCTCTACTAATTCATCTGAAACGGTAAGTAACGTTCTTAAATGTAAACGTTTTAAACGGGATATCGAAATTTAAATTATATTAAAACTTCAATAGTGTTCGCCACTTGTTCAGAAGTAAATGACTTTTATGTTTAGAGTATGGACTTCGGCCTTGCTTTACTTATATCTTTTTTTTTTAAATATTATTAATGGTTAATGATTCACACAAGTTAGATACATTTTTATAACGCAATAATGTGCAAAAAATTAGGTAGAGTTAGGGCGACGCGTAAATGAGCATTCTAAAGTTGTATCAATTCTCTGAATTCCCAAAGTCGCGTCGCGTCATTTACGCGATTATTAACGGTAACAAAATTACAATTACTATTATCCCATTGCGGATTAGTAGTTAGTCTGTATACTTCATACCCACAGATACCGGAAATGGCAAAACTACTAGAGCACCAGAGTGAATAGCGGAATTGAGGGCTGCCATCTAGGCAAGATAAGCCTGATAGTATTCATTTCAAGTGACATAAGTATACTGTTCTTACCGTTTTTAGAATAATGCAGTAAATAGCGATTAAAGATAGAATGCGCATTTTATCACTATTGTTTAGATCGGCTTATTCGCTATTGTTCTATATAAGATAGTACCTTTCTAATGGATAGTTAAGATATTTATTATTTATCCTATTATTAAATAATAATAATATTCTCAAATATCTCACACGTGACTGTCTGGTCTCAAACTAAGCAAAACCTGTACAATGGCAATCTGACTGCTGAAACACATTAGCTAAAATAAGTGTCACTATTATAATTATTTAAACATCCACGGCCGTCTAGACAACCAAATGATACATTTATTTAATTTATTGTTGACGCATGATAAGTGTGTCTATGATGGAAATCAGGAATTCCGGTCACGAACAATCGGAGAACGTCGTGAGATGTGAGGGAGATTGCAGCGCGCTCGCCTCCGTGCGCTTTCAATAGCACATTGCGCAATTTACTGCACGAGCCGCATGAGTCGTGATATCTCGCCACACTGTACTGTATCTTCAAGGTGGAATTGCATTCTGTAGTCACGATAGAGGAAATCACTATCTGCGAATATTTATCCTACTATCTACCATCAATTAAGAAAAGCATAAAATAACATGAAAGGGCCAACATCTTTAATTTCTTCTAACGATCTAAAACTTGGTTGTCACTTCCGAAGCGAATAATAACTATATCGAATAATTTGCGAGCCTCGTTTAGAAAGTGAGAATTGAGTACGGTTTGTGGCTGGACTGCTCTAATTTACAACTAGATATCTTGCTTTAATATACGTTGCTTTAAGTAAGCTCCCATGAAATATTTAATTGCTTTATTACGGAGAAAGCTATGTCGCAGGCAAATGTTGGATTAACGGTTATTCTCTTAGTGGAAGTGTTTCATTACACGGTTGGCGAGCCGATATGCCCCAATGCGTTAACAAGATGGCTTTGACTCGACAAACACGCTCAGATAACATAGTAACAAGTTGTTTGAGATTATTGAAGCACGACCGCTGGGTTCGTCACCGTTCATGTATTTAAAGCGTAGCACATAATTTGCGTTCAATGTTACCTACTGGGAATTATCGTGTTCATGTTTACGCATATTTACTTACAGTTTTTATCTTAATTTCGAACAACTTTTCCGTACCATGACTTGGTATGCGTAATATTAATTTATGATTGATAGAAGTAACTCACGCGCGCTGCTCGAATCCACATGGCTTCGAGCAGCGCGAAGCTTCGTATGGATTTGATCAAGCGCACGAAATGATCTTGATGATTTTGACCTTTTCACCTCATCAACTTCACTTTAATATAATGTTAGTGCTCAATTGACGCGTTCTTATTCGAATAGGCACTTAAAGTTTGACGTAAGTGTTAACTGTGGTCTTGCGGTTTAATATTCTAGGAAAACCAGTAGAGGCGGTTAACTAATGGCACAGCAAACGGTAATGCACTGCAATGAATTATTCAGTACCACGTTTATACATTGTGTAGGTATCTATATAAGTAGTATCTTCTATTTCTATATTTTTTTTGAGATGTAGAGTTAAATACTTAACCTGCTCCGACTATGTAGGTACTTCGAGAAACTACGCCTAACCATTTATATAGGATTTTATCTACCTTATACATAGCTATAACATAGGCAATTTGCAGCCGCTGGTGGTATTGTGTATTCTGAGTTACGGCTTTAGGTTTGCCCTTCATGAATAATTCAAATTGTCGTAGCTAGGATTTACTGCCGTACGTCGCGTCGGCTACGTCGTTTAGCGCTGAGCGCCCGTCGAGTTCCTCGCAGCTCTCATGAAGTTTTTACCCTTTCTTTCCATCTAATGAAAAGCTCTCCCACCGGTTTTGCCGCCTCCCTGCGTTTGTCTTGTCAGTCAGCCGCTGTCACTGTGCGACGTTGCCGCACTTCCCCATGGAGTTATTTGTTACCCTATTGTCCCCTCCCGCTGATCACTGTCGCATTGTTTCACAACTTTTGTTTACATTCGTTCAATGGGCGTTTGTTTGTAAAGCGGCAGGTTTGTTTTCTCCGCCTCGTGTATTCTTTTAACATTGTAAACAGCTGGAGCTTGTTGAATTTCTTGTTATCGAATATTGTTGACTAAAACATCTTTCGTTTCATTGGCAAGCAATAAGTAATGCTATCGTACCCATTGTTATTTTGCAATTCTTTTTGTCTACACGCCTACTCAAGTAAGATCCTACTTACGTTAATGTATCGGTCCCCATTACATCAACGCTGTTTCCGTGCTTCCGCAATCATATTAATCATGTTATTACCATTTCTTTACAAGTTTATGAACAATAGTTTGTTTTGTGAATTACATTAATCTTTCAAGAAACAATCGACGACTGTGTGTGTGTATCGTTGTTCCTTTTTAATCAATGGGCCGTCACCTGAGCGAAAAAGGAATGCCATGCGATGATTTAGCGAGATTTCTCTCTAACCGATTCATAATGAACTACGGTGAGTAATCTTCGGGTGCATTAAAAATGGCGGCTCGACCACAACCGTATCGCGATACATTATCATATCATTATGCGCCGGCAGAGATGAGATCTGCCTCACGCACTCGGTGAGTAATGACCGCCGGCACACCACGATCGCAGTTTCTTCTCCGTTTTGTTTGTTATGAATAATTATTTTATGCGATTATGCAGATGAGGATCCTCGTTAACGGCTCTCTCATTAAAATTCTATTGTTGTTCGCTCAACACGCAGACTGATTCTTTTATGTAGGTGTCACGTCGAATTCGATATGTAAATTTATGTAACTTATCTATGATATTTAATTGAATCGTTTCACAATCAAAATACATAGTAATTTATTTTCGAAAATACCTAATACATACTTCTAATACTGTATCGATGTACTTAAATGCTAAGTGTCTATGACTTTATAAGTTGTTATTCATATTTTTATTTTATAAAAATAAAGGGTAAATAGCGTGACAATAGAAAAGTACGTAAATCTATGTAAAATTGTTACATTCCCTCCGAAAATTTCCCAGTAGTTATTAGGGTATCAATAAATTCAAAAATGTACTGTATTTTTTTTTCTAAAGTAAAATAATTAACTATTAAAGACGAGGCAAATAAAATCTTAATATTATCTTTTGGTCTTCTTATATCTGTTTACTGCTACTATCCCTGTTATTTATGCCATATTGTCACTTTGGAATTTATTCTCATTCTAGTGATTCGCCAAATAGCTTGTCGACTGGTAAACTGATGAAACTTTAAGGGTTGGCTCATCTCCAGCGGTTATTCACGTGTCATACACTAGGCAATTTGTTACTGCCGCCTGTGATAATATCCTTTTATACCGATTTGTTCCTGTTCCTGTACAACTAACATACCTGATAACAATAATCGATATATCACGCAACGTTCGTCGAATATTGAGTAAAAATTGTCACGCCTTTACTCACTTATTCATCGTTTATATATTATATGTATGCTGCATGTAACACAATCTGTCGAGTTTATAATGAAGCTAGTTACGCAATTGTAAATTGATTAGTCACGTTAACACTACCATTTACGACTTAGTACTCAACACAATACCGTTTATTTATCGAGTAAAATATTTTCATAACATAGGCAAGTATTACGATGTTATTATATGTTTAAAGATAATGGAATTATTATCGTTCACGTACTTCAATACTTTATTTTACGTATCGAAGCGTGGGTTTCGTGTGAATGGGCTTATTTTGGCGTCTTCCCAAACGTGCCGAGACGACGCGATTCAGGGATGACGTCAGCTATTTGAAAATATGCAGCTGGCACCTCGTTGATAAAACAATATTAATTCGCTTTGACAGGAGACATGCCTTTGATAAATTATGTTTAATTTGTTCACCTTCACTGAATCTTTGCCAAAAATGTAACATTATATTTCCTCATTCCATTTGTTTATAAAAATGTCTAACGGGAACTTCTGAATTGTTTCAGGTGTCGCAGAAAGTGTGAGTGCAAGTGATGTCGTCGAGGTCAATGAGGAAAACAAGTGCGTGAAACAGGAAGAAGTGAGTAAGCCGGAGGAGTGCACCAATAGTGAGTGTGAAGTGAAGAGTGAAGTGAGTGGTGGTGTGGGCGCGGATGGTGTTGCCAGCGCCGTGGCCTCCGAGGAGGACGACTGTGTGATAGTGTGCGCGCGAGATGCGGACGATAGGTCCGACTCGGGAGTGAGCGGAGTGCGTTCGGGCGGCTCGGCCAGCTCGGTGGAGGAGCGCGAGTGGCGCGGCATGGCGCACGGTTACGGCGGTGGTCCTCCCCCGCCCTTGTTGCACCTGCCCCCGCCACCGCCGCCGACACTTTACAGCAGTGAGTTGCTGTGGAAGCAGCGGTACCAGTCACCAATACATCCGCCGCTTCACCATGAGATCGCTGCGGATTATCTGGCAGCTGCAACCTACGATAGAGAGAGACATGAAAGACTGCTACGGTGAGTTATACATCATATTTTTCTGTCGTGCTATTTCCACAAATTGAAACATTAATCTTCATATTCGCATTAATGAGCAATGAGGAACAAAACTAACACGGAAAATAGATAAAAACAGTCTTCACTAAACCGAATGATACGATATAGGTACGAAACGACTCATAGTAGGTGGATCAGGTCATTATTTGAGTTTAAAAGGATTTATCTACAAGCGATCTTAACATTTTTATTAAGTAAGTAATATAGATAACGTTCGTGTAAAAAAAAAGAGTCGTGCTGATTTGCATTTGCAGCAAAGTTATTAAAGATATTTCCAAGAAATAAAATTCAAACGAGCTGACCTCCCAATGAGTAATTTTACTGATTGTAACCAAATAATAACTAGATTTTCGCTTGTTCATTATATATTTTATCAATGCTACTTGCGTAATGAATAGAGCCACGCTGTCTTCAACACAAATGGGGCGGCTCGACCGGGAAAGTACTACCCTCACACAGAAGACTTACCTAAAAATGACATCATTCGTGTTGTCGTATTTCGTTGCATCTTCCTAGACCGCCCTGGTGAGGGTCATTGCTCCATTGTTTGCAATTCACAATGAGGATATTGGCCCCTAACACTAGATTCTACTTATGCTTTCCATCGTCAGCCTAAATAATATAAAAAAGTACTAGTGGTATCCCGATAAATCAATTCTATTCATATATGTAAAACAAAACATGTTGTTGGGTATTAATCGATATTGTCATTAAGTATAACAAACATTTCAAGTTAGTAGAGCCACGCTGATTTCAACACGAACGAGACAGCTCGACAGGGTGGTACTACTCTTTCACAGACAAACTAAAATGACACCATTCGTGCTGCCGTGTTTCGTTGGTGAGTGAGAGAGCGGAGGCCCAATGATGCAGTAGCATGTCAATAGGCCGCTTTATTATGGGTCACCCAACTGCATTGTCTGCATTAGCAATGAGTGTTGTGACCACTACTCTCATGCGCACGCTTTCCATCGGGCCAAGTCACATTGACAAGCTCAATCATAAAAAAAATGTATTTCACAATTTAAATTGTACTTATATTGAGATATTACTCAGTAGCTAAATGCTTTATTGGTGGGTGTAACAATTGTGTACACGTAGTCTAAAGATGTTTCTTACGTTTTTATACGAGGGGAATACCTATTAGTGACGCTGTTGATTACGAGTATGTAGGTAAATTGATTTACAAGTATCATTTAATTCTTAAAAACTTTTTTGCCTGTTTCGATTGAATGGGCAAACAATGGTACCTACCTATAATGTTGTTAGTCATAAATTATGACAAATCTACTATAGTTCTGGAATAACCATAGTTGTATTAGTACTCAATGACTAAAACTTATCAATTCAAAACAGATCTATAATTCTTATTTTTTGTGAAAATCCATGATTAATAAATTTTATTGAAAATTCGTATAGAATCAAATAACAAAAACACGATAAATTCACAAGAGAAAGATTTAAATTCATTAACCCACAGGTCTGTCAAAACTTTTGATAAAATTTAAATAGTCTTTAATTTATTTCGGATTACGGTTTAGTGGTTTGGGCGATATGCGGTGGAACACACAGACATAGCTACTGCATATACTAAAAATATTACCTTTCCTTTTCAACTTCGCTGTACTCGACTAAAAACGAAAGGCTATAAATTTTGAAATAAAGAAAGAAATACAATTTATTCTAACAAAAACAGAACAACACGTGTTTAATTTAAAGATACAATAAAAGATCAAAGTTAAAATATTAAAGTGACTTATTTATAGTTGATACTAGTACGACCATGAACTAAGAGTTAGTTCTATCATTTCGGTCCCACGTGCATTACATTATTTGGCATCACATCACAGCCAACAAAAAATGTGGGCAGTCTTCAGCTGTCATGTTCAATTATGTGCTTCTGTGTTCATTACTTAAATGACGTACACGCTCTTGATCATTTGATGATAAATTTAAAAGTAATAAAAATAACGTTTAAATAACAAAAACAAGGTAATTTAAAATTTAGACTATTGTTATTCAAGGTTTATTTGAAATGTACAATATTTTGTGTTACTTTAATCTAGGAAATAAATTAGCAAACTGTGTACATACTAACTTTAATAAATTTAAAAACAAAAATAAAATAAATACCTAGCTACTTTATTTTTAGTGGCAATCAAATTCTATTTGGCCTACGTATTCAAATAAAGTTGATGACTGTTAATAAAACGTTATAAAAGTTGTATGGGTAGCTATTTTACTTTATTATCGTCAGTTTACGGCTGTCAGTCTCGATTGCAAGGCTAGTTCTTAGAACAACTTTGTGTAAAGATAAAGTTACAGCTTCAAAACCAACTTAAAAAAAACAATTGAAAACAAATAAATGATATTACCACTAATATATCTCCAAAAGTTTTTTATGTATTCCTATTTTAAAATAGGTATAAAATAGTATCTTTGACCTTGGCATTGTTAATTTAATTGGTCGGTTGACCTTATAAACATTTCCGGATATACAACAAGTAAAACTATGTTGTTGCGTAATGGTGAGTAAATAATTACATGTATAGAAATAAAATAATATTTAACGTCGAGTTTGACATTTCACTAGTTGTAGTGAAATGTCAAATATTATAACTTTGATTGATAATTATAAATTCACAAGAGAAAGTTTAAAATACTTAAGCCACTAGATATACCCTCAAATTTAGGTTACTTGAGCCATCATTACGACACATACATATAATATACATACACACATAGACAGACTAAAAATATTACCCTTCCTTACGAGATACTATAAATATGGAAAAATATTCAAATAGAAAATAAATTATTTTAAAAAATCAAGACATGTTGATGTGAACTAATTGGTTTCACAAAAGAAGTTACGGATTCCCAAGTGCGCTCAAGAGTTGCATTCCTTCGCTATAAAAGATATGTAAAAAGCGCTTTTTGTACATAGTAGTGTCTTATAGGACCTCTTGATTGTGATTGATTGTGTGTAACCTCCAAATTGTGTGACCAAATGTGTTGTACTATGTGCTCATACTTTAAAAGGTCGAAAGACGTTATTGGAATTTATAAATATATGACGCAGGCTTTACGCGTACTATTTACACCAAATGGTGTTGTATGTCTTCCATATCAACCACATTCACACAGGCACTTGAAAATGGTGATATTTATATACTTTTCATTTTTAATCCACTATGTACGGTACAGATATTATTACGGTACAACCACGCACTGTAAACCTCTGGCATTACAAAGCCGAGGGTTACAGAACTACAAGTTAATGTAATAAACAAATCAAATTATTTATTTTGAGAGCGTGCTTTTTATTGAAAACCCGTCTTGTCTCGTATTTGAAGAATTTCCTTGGTTCAATAATAAATATTCAAGGGTATTACATTTTTTCGCTCGTTTTAAATGATTTCACGGCCTTTGAATATTTTTAGGTTTCGTTCAACTTTCCGGTTGTTTCTGGGCTAAGTAAACAACCGAATTAACATAATCTCTGTGATATGTTTGTACTAGTGATGTGATTTTAAATGTAGTCTATTGACATTTTACTGCTTACAATTTAGACTCTTCGTATAAAGGATTCGTAATTTTTTCCATTTTACAGTATTTTTTTGGTAAAAAAAAACAAATCGCGCAGTCGAGTAAAAGTGTGCAATAATAAAACAGTAAAGCATAATTGGGGCCGCGCCAACTTTGTTGCGTTTGGTATTTCTGCGTAATGTTTCGGAAACGATTTATTGAATATTTATACACCTGAAGTCGCCCAGACGGCCACGAGTTATTTAGGTACTGTAAATAATTTAATATTCTCACACGACAAACTTAATTTCGTTGTCCTACAATATGTGTAATTTATTTGTTTGTCGGAATGTACTTCTTAATGGGTTAGAAGGCCATTTATTTAAATCAGTTAGGCTACATTTTGGATAACGACTGCAAGTAAATGTTTCGCCATTATTAACTTTAGATTTGGCAATCGTGTAGTTGGTCGTGATTGTAGTGAGAATTCTTAGAGCGTTTATATTGTCATTCACTTGCCTAATCAGCTTCGAAGACGGGTAAGATATTTCTATTAGGCAAGAAAATAGAAATCCGTGTCAAAACCATAAATATAGATAGACTATTTTGAAAGATGAAATGACCATGTGCAGAATCTATTACCTGTTTCTGCAGGTACCCAACCGTGTTCGGTTGGGTCAAGAAGCGATGGTTTCGTGTAATGCTTATTCAATAGCAACTTGAACGTAACGAGGCCTAAGGTCTCAACGGCTAAAGGCTAAAACCAGAGTTTTTTTTTTTTTTTAAATTTATGTATAAAAGTGTTCATACATTAGAAACATTCAATTAAAGTAGATATGATAACTGTTTTTCCCTTCATGTGTTGAAGAATGTAACACAAATAGTGAACAATTGATAACTGTTTTGGAGAAAAGACGCACGCACACCAACAACACAAACACAACTTAAAAGGGACTTAGGACTGCTTTCCTTTATGATACATTTTAACCACATAATTAATAATAGCCGCAATGATTTAAAAACATTTATTGTGACTAAAACCATGTTTGTTGGCGAAAACACATTTATGAGGAAATATTACGCAGGTATCAATGCTGACGTCTTGGTATTTTCCATTTATGTTTATACATAGGGAATCAGTTTTAAGAAATACAAGTCTGTGTATTGCAATGAGTTTTTTTACGAAGTCTATTAACGTTATAACCGATTATAATTTCACTTAGTGTGTATCAAAGTTTTGCTTCATTTAAAAATATTGTTGCAGTGATAAATCCATATAAAACAGTCTACTTAAAGTCTGAAACGCTACACTATAAATTTCAAAAACTACTCATATAATGGTAGACATTTTAAATAACTTTTATTAGGCAGTAAAACCAATTTACTCGCTGCTAACAATAGCCGTGGCGTAATCTGCACTTTTTATAGGCCGGTCGTAAAGATAAGAAGGTGTAAACAGTAGGTACATAGTAGGATTGTAGTAGCAACATTATAACATTGTCAAATTGGTATGTGGCTATTTGTAGTAGAATACTTTTATTTTCTACTAGCCGTGCTCTGCCACGCTTCACTGTACATTGTTGTTTTCATCGAAGAGTAACAATGGATAAAAAGAAAAAAATAACTATATGTCAACTACTTACGTAAAAACTTAAAAAAAAAATAGACCATGTCACCCAAGCCATTACGAGAAATCTATTGACACCTTATTTATTAAAATCAGTAGTGTTATGCCCTAAGACGATACAAAAAAATATAGACCGTGAATATAGGTTTTGATGCTCAATCGGTGCCAAATAAAATATAGTTTTTTGGCATTACAGAAATGAACTTTTTACAGTTACAAGTGCTATGTTAACAGTGTCACAAATTTACGTATAGTCAAATATAGAACGTATAGTCAAATTATTCAGTCATGTATTTAAAAATCAATATTTGTGATAGATATCCATGTTTAAAAAGTTATAAATAATTTTAAAGTAGCTCAGTTTATCAATTATAAGAGACCAAGAATACCGATATGAATCTGATTATCCTGATATTAAAAATCCAGGAAACCTGTAAGTACATCTTTTTAATTTAGTCATTTTATGGTTTAATTGAATCAGAGGTTTTCATTTAATTATTAATTAATAGTAATGACCTAATAAAACTATACTGTGACATTTGGTTGGGCTCGTGTATCGCGCTTAAAACTCAGAAATTCGTTAAAAACCCTGACATAGAATAATAAGGATACAATTAATTACAAAATTTAATAGTTCTAGTCTACATTAACATCATTAATGATATTTTAAACAATACTTTAACGTCTACTATTCTTCATTCGACATTGAACATGCAAAACGGATGTCTGTTTTATATTCACATACATATCTACATAAATATGCTGTTTATTTATTCTTCTACGATGTTCAATTAAGTTGTACCTAAACATTTATTTTAAATTATAAAAATGAGTAAACTTAAAACTTATCTAACAAAAAAAAATGTTTTACTTATTGCGAAACACTAAAAACCGTATTATAGGGAATTTGTTGTACGTTTCCAAGGAGAGAAAGACTCATGAAGAGATACGAGTTATGAGTTTTGGAAGTGCAACGATTATGTCTAACGGTACATTAACTGAACTCGAAGCGTAATATCATCCTGATGACATTTTGATGAAGTCATTGAAGGTCGTTAAAGTAATATTTTTATCAATAAATTCAGAATCAAACTATAATACCCAAGAACAAAGAACCTATTAAAAATAATGTTAGTTTAAGCTAATTCTTAAACATGCTACATATTAGTAAATTTACTTTTAATAGTCCGCCTATTTAAAAAGATTCCATTGTGGATTGATAAGTAGATTTAGCAATGCGTTTAAAATAACTTATAAATAAGTATGAGGAAAATCTATTTATACATGTACATATTAGATCAACCTTGTAGTTTGTACACTTCTAGTCTGTCCTTATTGTTCACATCGTGGTATTAGCAAAAAATGTAATATGTTGCATGAATAATAGCTTTAAGTATGTTATTAAAATGTGCTTCACCTTGACTCGTCGCATTCGGAGTTCGAATAATTTAATGTGTTTAGGCGATAATCGTGAGTTTGTGTTTCTGATGTTTATTCTTTGATAACATCGCCTGGCAGTTGTGGAAGTTTGCACTTCTTGTGATAATATTTTATAACTAGAATTGGTTCGAACACAATCATAATCATCATTTTGTTATTTCCTTGTGCTTGACGTAAACGTGTTTTGAATAACACATGAATATTGAAACAATTTTCCTATATTCTCCCTTACCAGATACATATTCCTTGAAGCATTTTATTTGTGATTCAAAGTATCGAAATTGTATAGGTATGTGAATACATCTTAGTGGGACATTATTTAGATGTCAGACCAACGTAGGTCACGTGCGTTTGGGTTTTGTAGTGATCACAGGGGGACCGTACTCAGTCGTAGAAAGCGCAATCTAGTACTTTCAGCTCTAGTTTTATACTGGTTAAAACTAAAACAGACAGTTACCTATGACAGGTTATTTGAATTTATACCATTTATATATTATTGTTATTTATAAAACCCAAGTTTTTCGAACGACGAACGAGTTCCTCAAATCTAGCATTATCTAGGTAGAGTGTTTTAACCATCAAATCACCTTAAATCTCCCCTTATAAGTAGATCCGAGCCCAACAGCATAAAATTATGGGTTGTTGATAAAGTTGTGTTTTATCCATTAAGTCGCCTATAAAACAATAGAAATTACATGGATCCATTAGTTACATATCTAGAAGACTATAGGCAGTGTGACTTTATTTCATCAAGTAGATCGTACTAGTACTTAATTGCGTTGCATTTGTCGTGCACATAACTGCTTATCAATCTCAATCGCAAATGTGCGATAAACCCACATTACCCCATAAAATATTTATCAGTGTGTGGAAAGTAAAGATATGGATGAGGCTGCAAAAGTATTCATACAAAAACACCGACACGACAAATTTATGATTCGTGACGATTATGTTTGTTTAACGTTTTATTATGCAGAGTTAATTGCACGGCACGGATCGTTGCTTTTAATTTTTGGATAAAAAAGTATTATCTTTAGTTTTTTTCATGGTATAGAAAGCAACGATTAAATGAGTCACATATTACTGGTAACTAACGCGGGAAATTACTACTACATTAAAATTATACCTGAGTCCCGCGTTTCTTATTGTACTACCGCAAGTAACACCTTGGGAAGAAGCTGGTCTTAAAAAAGTAACCTTAGTTACTCCTTGTATCATTAGCTGTCTACCAGTGAAAGTCTAGTCGAATCGGATCAGGCGATCCAGAGACTATTCGGAACAAACAGACAGACAAACAAACAATTCACAAAATGCTTTTTTCACGTACTCGTAAGTACCATTTATTAAAAACCTATTCACTTGATATTACGTACAAACACTTCAAATTTATTTATTTGTCAAGATAATTAGTGTTTCTTTCATTAATACTCGTCTTAATTACCAGCAGATAAGATGGGAGGTTAATGTAGATGCGATTATTAATTTAAGACTATTAAATGAGGTGACATGATAAAGTACTTTTGTAATCTGGAATTTTCCGTTTACTGATAGTGTTATCGTATTCATTTTATTCATTCAATAGTGACGTAATAATTCCATAAGTAGCAATAATAATACGGATGAAGTAATAGTAACTAAAATGTTTTTACGTTTTTTAAGTACTTAGATGTTTTTTATTTCATTTATTTACTAGTACCATAATCACAAACTTAAAACTAAGCCTCTCACCACTTATGGCTAGACACAGCTAGATGGTAATTAGATATTAAGTTTTATCGAACAGTATTAATATGTAACCAACACGACTATTTTAAATAAAAGACTAGAAGCCGACCACTAATGATCCTGGGAATAAAGACTAGGAAGAAAAGAGACTAGAAAATACCCTAATTATCTATTAATTTGTACACTATCTATCTATCATAAGAAAAGGTTAATCAACAAAATCTTTTGTTGTGTGATAAATTGATGATCATAATTGAAGCAAGAACGACTGATTTTATATTTAGTGCTGATTAAATTTATCGTTTTTTTTTATAATTACTTAATTGAAAGTGAAATGATATGAAAAAATGTCTTCTTATTTTGATAAGATGGCAACCAGCCGAATAATATCAGCTATTTCTGCCAATGTCAAGAATTTCACGTCCTCAATCCTAAAGCTTTCTAGTCTTCAAGTTGTCGTCGCAATGAATTTAATAATAAAAAAATGGAGATGAGACGAAATGCGAACCGTCTTCCGAAATAATAAAAACCATTTCCAAGAAAAATGTCGCAACCGGATCATTTACCTTGCCTTAAAGGCACAGAACAAATAGGAAAGCAACACGAATCCACAACCGTTTTTCTAAGGCTCTATGCAGTGTATGTGATATAAATATCTGTAAGTGAGATTCGTTGGACTAAATCGTGAAAAGTTAAGCATTCTTTCAATCACTACAGGCAACGTATGCAATCTTATCATTGTTCCATTTAAAGCGAAAAGGTAGTTATCACCACGAGTGACGCACGACAGGTCGTTCATGAAGTTAAATGGAGTGTCGGCGCTAAATATACTCAACAATTTGGTAAAGACTTCTATCGATATAGTGATAATACTTATCTGTGTTTTTAACCAGCATATCCTGCATTACTTTGTTTTTCACTGCCTAAACGATAGAGGTTGCTTGGCGAGCACACCTAAATATCCTAAAAAACCCTAGGTATTTACTTATTTAACTTAACATTGTTAACATACAACCTATCATTAACATACAACCTATCACTTTCATATACGAGTGACAACAATTCTTAAACTTTTTACTAACATATCAATGGGGATTTATCAATAATGAGACTAATCTTTTTTTGAAACTATTAGATAAACTGGTATTCTTTTTGCGTAATGTTTTTTGAATATGCACACTGTTAAACAAATTAATAAAATAATAACTAAATAAGAACTGAAAAATAGCAACAAACAGTAAGTAGGTATATCAAAATATTTTGAAGTGTTAGTACGTAGTAATTGGCAACTAGCTACATATAAATAAAAATGTAGCAGAGAAATAATTATGTATTTACTGCGAAATATCGATCTTGTTTAGATAAAAATATACATACAAACATACTTTTTATGGTCTTGATGATAATGATGTTTAAAGTACCTATATACTTTTAAATGATTGTTCTTCGGACCCCACTGGCTGAAATCATAGATAATATTAAAACTATAAATGTCAAATTGACTTATTTTATAGAAAATCAATCACACAAAATATTAAAA
Source organism: Phragmatobia fuliginosa (assembly GCA_932526445.1). Lineage (NCBI taxonomy): Eukaryota > Metazoa > Arthropoda > Insecta > Lepidoptera > Erebidae > Phragmatobia > Phragmatobia fuliginosa. The sequence goes on from OW052070.1 coordinate 14,662,356, forward strand.
TGAGACTTCGGTAAGGGTTTTTACTGATTCCGTCACGCTTATATCCTTTTCTATTTGTACTTTTGCTTTCGTTTCGTTATTTATAAGATAATTGATAAGCATTTTTAGGGCTATTATCACAAATTCTCATTCTCTCTCATCGTGTGCTGACGGATTAAGAATACAGTGTCACCACCCCTATTCATCCCGCGGGTGTCGTAAAAGGCGACTAAAGGACAAACTACGCAAGACAACCAATGCAAAGTGAAGGAAATTTTGCAACCAACCATATACCAAACCCGTCAGGCCAGAGTGGTATAGTAGGCCAAAACCTCTTTTCAAAGGAGAGGCCTATGTCCAGCAGTGGACTGTTAAAGGTTGTTGATGATTATGATGATGATGATATCACAAATTGCGTCTATGACTTACAACTGTTATGATGTACAATATACCATTAACATCTATTCTTCGTCAGTATCTAGTTATTAATATTATACTTTCATTGGTTACAGAGATCGAAGAGATCAGGAGCAACAACGAGAAATGCTGGAGAAGCAGCAGAAAGAAAGAAAGGAGAGAGAACGGATAGAGCAAGAACGAGAAAGAGAAAGAGAACGTGAACGCGAGAGGGAGAAACAGGAGAGAGAAGAAAAAGAAAGAAGGGATCAAGAAAATGCAGCCTCGAAACTTGTATCAAGACATTTCGAGGAATCTTTTAGGCTGGCTAACCAAAAGGTAAGCTAATCAATATTTGTGAAGAATGTTTAAAATACGAATTTTAGGATTTGACACGATACATGACATGACAAAAATAAATTCATCTTAGAAAACTTATAAGTTATTTTTTACACAGCGGGAGCGCATGTCATGGTCGCTACTACACAGCTTGGGGCCAAATCGAGGGGCACCGGCGCCTGAGCACGAGCGTCTGCGTGCTCCACCTCCAGATGGGCGATATTATTCTCCACCCGGGCACCCACCCCAACATCCCCCGCACCCTTCCCATCCTTCACCGCGACCACCAGCGGGCTCCCCAGGCGACTACTGTCCACCTCATGCGAGGATCTCTATACCTTCCAAACCTGATAAACCTAACCCTCATCCATCCCTACCTAAAGGCGAACCCAATTTCGCCCCTTATAGCGCTTTATACCCTCCATACCGTGCATATGAAAAAATGAAAGACCAGCACTTACCGGCACCTCCGCCGCTGGTTCCTGAGAAAAACTCTGTGATAGTAAAACACGATGCCAAGCAGATTCACCTAGAGCAGAAGCATCCATATCCAAGTAAACCCCGAAGCGAGCCGTCCCCGCACTATCTTCCATCAAGACCGTACCGAACAGGACCGTCGCCGCATGCGCCACCACACCCACATCCTACACTTCAGACCTCCTCGCCACATGCTGCTCTACCAGCCCAAGATAAAAACGCACGGCGGATGTATCAACCTCCACCGCCACGTTCCCCCGCATACTATCAGACTGCTCCGCCTGTGAAGCCAAAAGTGTCCAGCCCGGCACCACCTCACATATATGGTAAACCAAGCAACTCACCAAGTCCAGCGCATTATGGGGTTGCAGTGGAGCCACCGCCAATGCCTCTTGCTAAAGTGGAACCTCCAAAGGTGCCCTACCCTCCGCCATACGCGACAAATCAGTGCACGCGACCACCGCCTCCAGCACATTCACGGACTCCGGAACCGCGCCCGTCTCCACGTCCCATCGTAGAAGCCAACTCCACTTCACCCTGCCAACTACAACCCCTCGATCTAGGAATAGTGCGTGACGACCCCGAACGTTTATCACCCAGACGACGTGGAGCAGCTGAACCACCAGAGGTGGACGCTAAGCGACGACGATTAGATGAATCGACGGCGCCAGAGCCACTGATAGCAGCGGCCGCCGGTGCCGGTCGAACTCCCCATGGATCCGAGCCCGCACCTCAAGCACCTGGCCCGCCCTGTGACGTTCGCGTACCTTCGGCCGATGGAAGTGTGGCTACGCCAGAGCGTGCCGCAGGAGCCTCTCCAGCGCCTCATCTAACACCAGCCGCGAGTCCAGCGCCGGCTACACCGGTTCCGCCGGTTGCCGCCTCACCGCCGACTGCGGCAGCTCCTCCAACGGCACCTACACCCCCAGCACCACCTGCCACTCCACCTGTAACACCGGGAGGAGAAGTGGACACACCTGCAAAGACAGCCGCATCACCTCGTGATTCTGGCGGCGCACCTGTGCGACATCTCGGCAAGAAGGCCTGGCTGCAGCGGCATGAGACCGCGCCCATCGGGGAGGGTGATTGCTCCGGCGGAGGCGGCACCTGTATAACGCTTCCTATGACGATAAACCGAGTTTCGGAGCCTGACGATTCGAGTTCGAATATGAATATAGTCGTGCCGGTGGCAGCTAAGTCCATTCAACGCGGAGCGCGTAAAACTTCTAAGCCACGGAAACCCAAAGAACCGAACGGTCGCGCTGAAGATGCAGAGGAAGACAGCTCCAGCTCAGATCGGGAGTCAGCCGCGCCGCCTAAACGCAAGCCACCTAAGGCGAAACGGAAAAAAGGTGTAGTCGCACGAAAGGCCAGCGACGAACCGAAACGAAAAAAGGCGTCCGAAAGCGGAAGCGAGAGTGATAAAGAGAGTGATGATAAAGACTCCGATTCGGGCGGTAGCGGAAGTGGAAGCGGCAGCACTTCGAGTCGACGCGGTGGCGCAGGGCGAGCTCGTGGCCGCCGAGCGCGAGGCGGAGGCCGAGGTGGAGGCGGTCGGCGGCGAGATGAGCCGCCGCGACGAACGCCTCAGTCCTCAGCCACGTCCCGACCGACACCCGATTCATTCCTGCAGAACGGGCCATGTTTCGAGGTCGCACCACGCCTCGCTAAGTGCCGCGAATGCCGTTGGTCACCTGCTCAACGCGACAAAGATATGCCAAACATATTTTGTCGTTTCTACGCTTTCCGAAGACTGAAGTACGCCAAAAATAGACAGCTGGCTATAGCCGGCTTTTCGGACCCTTACAAAGATGCCGAAGAGGTGTGTATCTTTATAGCGTATTATAACTTTTAATCTCTATGGATTTGTTGAGTTTGATGACTGGATTCACTTCAAGTATTTAATATCTGTATTGTTTTCCTTATAGGATGATAAAAAGCTTTGGCTATCGTCATCCGCAGGGGCGGCCGAACTAGACATTGAAATGAGTTGTTTCCTCTTGAGGGAAATTGGAGACCAGTTCTGTGAACTGTTACAACAAGAGAAGGAGGCTGAATTCCATCACTTGAACGATGGTAACTATTTAAATAAATATATACATTTTTATATCAAGTTATGTTATGAATTACTATGTGAAATTTATGTAAATATTTGTGTTCCAGATAAAACAATAGCATGGAAAAGAGTAGTGCAAGGCGTGAGAGAAATGTGTGATGTCTGTGAAACTACTCTATTCAATTTCCACTGGACGTGTGGAAAGTGTGGCTTCGTCGTATGCTTGGACTGTTATAAGGTAAATATTTCGATGTAGTAAAATTTAAATAACTGTTATGTAGAAAATAATTGTCTAAACAAAATGCTGTTTGCACTTGAAATCATTACAGTCATTTTAATATAGCAGATTGTGTGTTAAGACATATTATACAATATTATTTTCATTTTTCCTTAGTCGCGGACATCTGGCGAGTCAAGTCAAACATCAACACCAGAAACAAACAACTCGTCTAATTCCAACACGGCCAACAGCGAAAGAGATTCATTCGGGTGAGTACATTAACTGGTTTGATTTTGTATAAAAAATATACGAAAAAAAAACCCATTAAGAACTGATGAATTTTAAGTCACTAGAGATACTAAAAATTTTACTTGTGGTGGCTAATTCTGGCTTCTAACTAATTCTGGCTAACCCTGTCGAAAAGAGTGCAACATTCAATGATTTACTGCCTTCAATGAACCTATTCAACTAGCGATCATTCTTAAAATATCGTATCGTGATAGACAGATATGTGATAATTAAATTTGTGTAGGGGTGTGGAGTACTGTAACAAGAATGTTTTGTGTGACGCAGATGGTTGACGTGTACGATGGGAGGCGCGCACCCGGCGCGGCGGCTGCTGCTGACGCAGATCGCGGCGGGCGGCGCGCTGGCGGCGGCGGCGGCCCGCGCGCACGCTCTACGCTCCGCCTTCGCCCTGCCGCCCTGCTCCTGCGGCGCCGCGCCCGCTCCGCCACCGCACGCACGCGCCGCCGCGCGCCGCCTGCTACACCGCGCACTGCAAAAGGTATCTACACCTACACCTGCACTTGCATCCTACATTGATGTACTTCTAGCCGATTTCTGACTACAGAGACGAACCCACTAAGCAAGAGATATTTTAGTATTGTGCACTCGTCTCGTGTGTCCGCAAACACCGGTGTAAGACCAGTCAAACTTACATTAGTGCCATACAACTGTAGAACTCCACGATTGTTTCGTCGCCTACGCTGTATAAGAACAAACGCGGACTAATATAAGAACAAATCCTAAAACCGGATAGATCATTTAATAATTGTTTCAAACTGTGTACATTATTTGCGTATAAATGTGGATCACGCTTATGTGGTCGCAGCGGACGTTCCCTTTCACAACTCATTAGGCATGAGTCGTAAATTGGCAATATTTTGTACGAAATTATTAACCTTCTCCTTTATTCTTCACTATAAAAATATATCACGGTTTGCTATAATGTTTATTTCTTTGCAGAATATCAAAAAGGAGGAAGTGAAAGAGGAGGGCGCCGCGGCGAACGGATCGTCACCAGTCAAATCGGAGAACGGCAAGAGCAGTCCCGTTGTCAGTTGGCTCTCGGATATACCCATCAAGACGCAAGCCGACGACGAGAAATCTGAATCGAGTTCGTCCGACTCTGAAGAAGGGGGAAACTTCTCGACGTTACGAGAGTTGCTCATCCGACCGGCTCCCGAGGGTGCCGAAACACAACCCAAGAAAAAACAGAAAAAGAGCAGAGGCGACATTCTAGATGATGTAATTTCGAGTGTCGTCGATGAGAAGAAAGATGAGGACGGTGAAGTCAAACCGTTTGCACTCTCTAATGTCGTTAAGCGATATGAGCGTAGCGGACGAGGGCGAGAGGAGCTGCCTATACGTATAATGACACTAACGGAGTCCAAGTTGTTGTATCCCGATGTGCCGCACGCATGGCTCTGCGATGGCAAGCTGCTGCACCTCACTGACCCCGTGCATCCTGGAAATTATAAACCCTTCCAGGTAAACATTAGTTCTATCAATTGTAACAGTAGCATCTTTATCGTCTTCGAATTTGTATATTCACCGCCTTCACGCACTGATGATGTCCTCTAATTTTATATTTTTATTGTTTACAGGACCAGTGGAAACGTGGTCAACCGGTTCTAGTCTCAGACGTATCGACAATTCTCGATAAAGATTTATGGAGCCCCGAAAGTTTCTCTCGAGATTTCGGTGACACGCGAGTGGACTTAGTCAACTGCGCGTCAGGTTTAGTCGTACCGTGCCAACTGGGTAAAAAGTTCTGGGACGGTTTCGACCTCGCCGCGAAGAGACTGAGAGACGAGCGCGGCGCTCCGATGGTGCTCAAACTTAAAGATTGGCCCCCGGGCGAGGACTTCGCCGAGCTCCTCCCCGCGCGCTTCGACGATCTCATGCGAGCCCTGCCCCTCGGCGAGTACACGTCCCGCAACGGGAAGCTGAACCTCGCCGCGCGGCTGCCCGAGTGCTTCGTGCGGCCCGATCTGGGGCCCAAGATGTACACGGCGTACGGCGGCGCGGGCGGCACCACCAACCTGCACCTGGACGTGAGCGACGCCGTCAACGTGATGGTGCACGCCAGCGCGCCCGCCGACGCGCCCGAGCGCGCGCGGGAGGCGGCGCGCGCGGCCGAGGAGGCAGGCGTGGACGTGCTATCGCGCCGCAGGGCCCGCCAGAAGCCGCCCGCCGCGCTGTGGCACATTTACGCCGCCAAGGACGCGGACAAGATCCGCGACTTCCTGGTGCGCGCGGAGCTGGAGCGCGGCGCGCGGCCGCGGCCGCAGCACGACCCGGTGCACGACCAGACGTGGTACCTGGACGCGGCGCTGCGCGAGCGGCTGTACCGCGAGTACGGCGTGGAGGGCTACGCGATCCTGCAGTGCCCCGGCGACGCCGTCTTCATTCCGGCCGGCGCCCCCCACCAGGTCCGGAACCTGCTGGACTGCATCAAAGTCGCCGAGGACTTCGTCTCGCCCGAGAACGTTTCGCGGTGTTTCGAGCTCGCGCAGCAGTTCAGGAGGCTGTCCCGCCAGCACTCGAACAAGGAGGACAAGCTACAGATCAAGAATATCGTGTATCACGCGGTTAAGGATTCTCTGTGCTGCCTCGAGGAGGCGCTCGCCGAAGAAAAGTGAAGTCGAGTGGCCCTCTCGCATTTGATCTCAACCTCGAACGTAACATTAATCGCTAAGTTCCGCATTTAACGTAAGATTGGGAGCGAGTATGATACGCGCTGTGCGCCGTTTCGTGTATAAAGATGCCATTATTAAGCGTCCGAGTCGATTGTATACCAGTTATGTGTGTAAGTGTACTCGAAATGTGATTTAGTCCGACGGTCGCGATCGGAGTATGTGCAATGTAAATTAGTCTGAATATGGTGATATCGTCGAGATGTGGATATGTTTTATGTTCCTTAATTGAAATACAAATAAAACTCTTCAGGTTATTTACAGCTTAATTGTAGTTATAGTGATATGTATGTATTGTGTAAATTTTAATTCGAATTCCATCGAGTACATATTAAGAATTGTATACTTTTAAGTTATTGAATTGAAGTAAAACAAACGTATTCGCTCGAAGCATTGTACATTACAACACGGCATGTAGATAAGTTTATCCTATTTTTAGATTTCTCAATTTGGTTATGTTAAAAAACGATAGTTTAAATATGTGACAATTTCTTTTTGTCCTTATCGCTGTACTAGGAAGTTTTTTTGTACTGTGTATATTATGTATGGTTATAAGTTGGAATAAAAAAAGATGTTTATATGAAAGAGTGGTTTTAGTTTTATCTGTTTATAATTTATTTCTGAAAATTGGTTCCCAAACCCTTGAATTTACACACCAATGAAGCCAAACAGTCGACAGTCATTCTAGATAGAACCTGCCTGTTAATATTGTATCAAATACAATTTCGGCGATGATATCATGGCACGAACTTAGTTAAATCGATATCAAATAGATTTGCTCCCAGAACATCTAGAATATAGAATCCTGTTGGTTGATAATCTATAGATTATGTATACATACTAATCAATAAAATTGCAAGTGTCTGTATGTTTAAATTAACAGCTGTTTACTAAATTCATATGAAAGTATATACGCTACCTGCAACAAAAAACCAATTTTGAAAATTTTTGTTTGTTCCGGCTTATCTCGGGAATGGCTGTATCGATTTTGACAGGACTATCAATACGGGACGGGTCATGCCATTTACAACAATAACCGTTGAACAAAATAGGTAGTCTTATTTGGTTCCATCGGAGTTTTATTACTTTTTTTGCAAGGTTAGGAAATTATTGGAATCTAATCTAGTCTAAGTCTAATAACCGAACGAAGCATGCTGGCATGTTGAAATCATTAAAATACCAATGCTTGTCTTTTTCAAGGAGTGGCGTACTGCCGCTAGTATTTAAAAATCATCTTTTATCGCTTCATTTCATCGATTATAATTCAATAAAAAAAATACAGACTTAAAAAAATTAGGAGGTTCTTCCTCAATTCGTCGGAATAGTTTTCTTTGTTTTATTCAGCAACGAAAAGTCAATAAAGTGTCGGTGTCACATAAAAGAAAAGACAGCACGGGTAAATACAAGTCAAGTGTCGAATGATATTAGGTTTTAATTATTTAATAGGAAATGAGTGAGTATTAAAGGCACAATAAATAGATACAGCAATTAATCAAGTAGAAAATTAAGTGTCTTATATGTGCATATTATGCAATTCAGAACTGCAAAATTATGTGAAACGTTTAATTGCGGCATCTATCGCTTAAAAGCCAAACTAGTTTCATTTACTTTGAATAACATTGTTATTCTACCCGCTCATAGATGTCACTAGTAATACTTAAAATAAGGTTGCGAAACTGAAAAATAATTTATGGTTATTCTACCCGCTCATAGATGTCACTAGTAATACTTAAAATTAAGGTAGTGCAACTGTGAAAAATAATTTATGATTCACAGCATATCTTGTGATAATTCCATATTATTAATATTATTTAAATTAAAGCATTAGTTTCAAGAACTTTTTATAAGTCTTCCATGAAGGTAAGAGATTACTCTCTTACCTTCATGGAAGAGATATGTTTGCTGTTTCTTTAGAATCTTAGCACATAAATGTTAAACTACAAAACTGGATGGCTTGCTTACCAAGAACCAAGACTTATCTCACCTAGTTTAATAGATATACACACGTGGCTGTGAAAATAATATCATAAAACGACAAGCAAATAATTTTAGAGGCTGACTTGATTAATTTTAACCTCGGTATCAATTACTCCCGATTCGACGATTATTTGCAATTGGGTTGCTCATTTAGTATTCACCTGCCTGAAGCCTGCCGACTTTCTGGAAAAGAAGCAGTTTTTATTATCAAAACTAGTTCAGAAACGTGGCTTCTGTTCTTGTTTCTTTACATAAAATGGGCTTGAATGAGTGCCGATTTACGAGCAATGAGGTTAGCTTTAGATAACAATATGGTTTCCTATAAAATAATTTTAATAAGTACCGTCTCATATGTCCCTAGATGATGAAACTTTACTATCACAGATATTCTGCCTTAGGAGTCATATCGAAAAGCTATTTTTGAAGGTTAATGTGTACTTTACGTTATCCAATGTTAAAATATGCAATCCAAAATTATCTTGCAGGATTTGACACGTACAAGTTTGTACACAGTTTTCCTTGTACCGAGACTAGAGTCCTATTAGGTTGGTAAAATGTTAAGAAAGATATCAAACAATAATAATAAATCTACTAAGATATCCATCTAAATCGTATTTGACCAAATGTTTAAGACCATTGTGAAATTTCTGGCTTTTAGCCAGTATAGGTTATATGGGGAAATATTAATCTAAATAAACTGAAAGTAAATCTGTGCCCGTTAACTGAGGGTTTGAAACCAAAGTTTTATGGGATCAAATAAGAAATAGGATGAGAATCAATCATTTGAAGCCGTAGTAGGAGGGCACATAGTGAACACAGCAGTTGACGATGATTTTATTACGTGTAATTTGACTCAATTTGTTCTAACCGCTTTAATCGGGAGTAAGCGTATGTAAAATTGAACAATAGAGGACTGGAATAAAATTGAAAAATTGATGAAACTGAAGTTTATGTTAAAGAAGACAATGAATCCAGTTTAACGCATCAAAAATCGTTATTAGTATATGCGCACATCGTGAACATAGAAAGATTTACAAGAGAAAATTAAGGCAACATGCTGTAAAGCTACTTAACGCCACCAAGCTACGAGCTTAATTTAGCAATGACTGTTAGATCGGTTAATGCATAATTTTCTATTTTTTAGGTTGGTTTATTTTATGAAGAATATAGTCCAGTATCCAAAAACCCGAAGTGAGTGTCTATTTCATACTAACAGAAACTAAATTGTTAATACAAAGAAAATAATTTCTTCTCCTCGTCAGACAATAAACTCACTAAACTACGAGTAATTTTAATGTCAAAACGACAGCAGCGTATGGAAATAGTCACGAAGAGTTTTATACAACGCACTTCAATACCGCTTTTGTCTCGAGTGAAAAAGTTTGAACCTAAATGAACAGGTAATGTAGTCATAAATGAATTATTAGATAAATAACGTTTTTTGCGAGCTCCCCACTAGGTGTTATAAAGAGAGTTGGCCCCACATCTCTGTTGGCAGTTCACATTTAGAGCTCAGAGTGAACAGGTTTGTGATAAAAATGAAGGCTACTACTTTGTTTGTTTTTGGTAAGTTTTATTTTATATTGTGTTTAACGTCATAAAGAACTTTGTACTTGCTGTCTAACTTCATTACGATCTCATTGCTTCATGACGTTATATTTCTAGGTATATTTTGAACTGTAGATCTATTGAATTATACAACCACCAAGTTTAATAGCTCATTTATTGTTTTTTTATGGGTTTTCCAGCAATTTTAAAGAAGTTTTTAAGGTCTGATTCATTTGACGAGCTGGTTTTTATCCTTATTATTTAAGTAAGATAATAATGTGTGTTTGAATACCGGTTTCCTTTGTTTAAGTCTATTCTTGTGCAGTAGGCGTCTCTTTATTTCTTAGTCATCTTTAGTACATTAATAAACATTACGCACAGTGGATCTTGCAAGTAGTACTTATGTTATGTTCTTACTACTTATATGAAAGTTAAATATTTCTATGGTTTTTATTCAATTAATAGTATCAGAATTAGAAATTTTATTTCAATAAATAAAAAATAGATTTAGTAATTTAGAAAAGTAGTAGTAACAGTTGTATCTACATGAGTATTTCGAAGATGTCTTATTAGTGTCAAACCCAACGGAGATTTCAAGGGCGTCCGGTCTGGTAGTTGACGACTTCGGTCTGACCCCAAAAAGTAAGTGCTACACTATACACTAGTGATTAAGGTATAGCAAATACAATAAAAATTTGAAACTTATAAAAATTTAGTTTGTGGTGACGTATTAAGAATACAGAGTGTCTCCACCCCTATTCATCCCGCGGGTGTCGTAAAAGGCGACTAAGGGATAAACTACGCAAGACAACATCAATGCAAAGAGAAGGAAAACTTGAAACCAACACTATACCAATGGCCTATGTCCAGCAGTGAACTGTTGAAGGCAGTTGATGAAAAATTTAGTCCTGATTGTTTTTCAAATAATATATTATAAGTACTTGACACCCGTAGCTTCACCCGCGCTTGTCGTAACAAGCCACGACATTGCACAAATTATCTCAATGCTAAATTTCATTAAAATCAATGCAACTGTTTAGCCATGAAAACAGACAGACTGATAGACAGAGTTTTGAATTTGAATTATTTCATTATTTTCACGTCATTACATTGTGATTAAAGTACACAATTATTTGAGGTATCTAAAATAAAATTAATTAAACTAATATTTTGAGACCACATCAAGATATTTCATAATAAACATTTCTTTACCATCGTTTAAGGCATATTTTGCGTCATTACACTGGCAATAATAGGTATAAAGTGGATCTTTCTTCCTGTTGTTAGTTAAACGAGCAGGTTATGACCTTAATGCTGTTTGTTAAGGTTAGAGGAACTTTGTAGTGGACACGTGCGTAGGTTCTGAGGTCTTGATTACATGATGAGCTTCTAACTGCTTCCGTTTGTTAAGGAGTATGAAGCGAGCAAATTTACAATCTTACGATTATGCCTGTATGAGTATCTGTGACCTTTATGTCATGTGACCATTATATCTGTCTTAAACTCTTTTTATAAAAGTAGATAAAGAAATAATATTAAGTTAGTTGAGGAATGTTCCATTCGTGATAATATTAACTTACGTATTGATTAAGTATATTGTGATAATGTCAAGATTCAAAGCGACAAAGATTCTTCCATATTTATGTAGCTCATGGTAATGGATTAAAGTTGTTAAACTTTGAGATAGTGTTTTCTTTAATATAATTAGCACTTAAGTACTTACACAGATATATTGTCGTGTTTTGTTGTTAAGCAGGGATAAGGTAGTATGTAGATATTTAAAGATAATTGAGGCATTCATGCAAATGTTCGGTTTTCAAATTATTGGATAAAATAGCAATGCTTAGGCTTACATTTAGTTTATGTCACTAAGTTTTGCTTTTTAAGTCTGCCAAAGTGACTCTACTTTGCCTGATGAAAAGTATGAGTAGAATCCAAGGGTCATTATCCTCACTACACAGTATGAATGCTGTCATTTGAAGTTGATCTTCTGCGAGAGGTAGCACCGACCCGGTTGAGTCGGTCTATTTGTGCTGAAATCAGTGTGGCTCTACCTCTTTCATTTCTCCTCTTTCATTTGACCTCTCAAATTTGATGTCAATACACATTGTAACATTAAGCGTTTCATAATACAAATGTAAAACACGCTTCTAATTTTAAGTGTAGGTAGGTAAATTAGTACTGATGGTCACTCTCCAAGCATGACCAATTGTAAATTATGCATTCTGGTAAAGAGCAAACGCAAACATCGTAACAATACGATTGTATTTAATTGTTAAATTTTTCTTTTATTATTTATCCATACCAAAAGTGTTTGATCTATTTAGATCAAAAACTTTTGGTTTTTATCGCCGCTATATTCTATCGTCGCCGGGATTATTTAATCGGATGTTTTCATGCAACAATGAACCAATCTATAATCCAAATGGCACACATGCCAAATTCGATACAAGGACCCTATCTATAGGGAGACGAGAATAATTATCTCGGTTTGTGTGGATTGGTTTCTTGTTGCGTAAACTACTCTCTCTAATAGTGTACTTACTCTCTCTTGCTTCAATGATGCACCTACCACACACAGTTGTGCACCGCCTAAAGATCGACTGGAAGAAAATGCCTTTGGCATTAAGTACGCCTCATGCTATGTATTTGCAGGAAGTATAAATAATCATGTCATCATAGTCATAAGGAAAATATTTGTGGTAGAATTAGATTTACAAATAAACTATTCTAGGATTAAAACATACAAATATGGAAATCGAGATTTGCTTAGTCTCTTTAGAAAGACAACCCCTGCTCTAGGAATATACCTGTGTCGCGGGGTGTATTACACAAAGTGTTGTTCTATGTTGTGTTTGAACCAATAACACTAAGCTCAGTAAAAAGTAGTAAGATTAGTAACCGCTAAACGTTGTATGAAATGTATGCATTAAAAATCAGTTATAAAATGCAGAGACTAAAACATTTTGTCCGAGTCTGTGCATGACATGTTTTATATTTTTCATTACAATACTTGTTTTAAGAATTTGTCTATTGATTTTCCAGCGCTAGTGATTGCGGCAGTGTCATGTCGTCCTGACAAGCCAGACCTGCAGCAGATAAAGGCCGAGCAAGCGCGCAAGAAGGCTTGCATGCATGACTGTGCCTCGGTGACACTAGACCCTGTATGCGCCGGCAAACAAGGCGAGAAACCCAAGTCCTTTGGCAATGAATGTGTTATGAACAACTACAATTGTGAACATAAAGATAGTAAGTGTACCTCAAACTTTATACTCTCGAAATTCTTATTATATTATCTAAATTCTTATTGTATTGTCTAAATTCTTATTGTATTTTCTAAATTCTTATTGTATTCTCTAAATTCTTATTATTTTATGAACGTACTGACAACGATATATCTTTGAAGCAGGCCGAGATGGGCAACCTTAAATTATCAACTCAACTTATAAGTGGAATAAGCGAATTTCGTTTGGAGAATCCTAGAGGCTGATGAGCTACAGCTCGTCACGTTAAGATTAATTCTAGCGGCAATCCGTCTCAGATAAAAGTAGCCGGTTAACTAGGTGTTGATAATGCTCCTGTTATATAATAAAATATAAACTACTTATTTAACTTAACCAGATTTTGCACAACAGACTAAGTAAAAGTTCTAGATCTAGAGGATAAGTTACTTCATTCAGGACTAAATGCAACAATTTTTGACATCTAAAATTTAAAAACTCCAGAAAAATAATGCTAATTGTACACGTATCCTAAGTAAATATATTAGAGGAAAATAGTGCTAATTCAAGGTGACCACAAAAAGTGGAATTTAAATAGAAGAATTCTTAGTATTGTTTTCCTTAAGATGATGTTGCGGACATATATGAATACTCTAATTATACACTACATGTTAACTTTGGGTGAGTCAAAATCTAATAAAATACTTTAGACTATTATATTGCTTATGAACTTGGCTATTTGCAGCCAAGTTTATAAAAAAATATTTACAGTCACAAAAGAGGTATTAATTTTAAGTAAGTAAGGTAAAATTTTAACTCATTAACTCTTGGTCTGAAAGAACTGACTGATTGTATGTTGATTTTTTCAAAGGATTGTTGATGTTACAGATGGTTGTCAAGTTTACTACATCGAAATTAAAGCTTCTCTACAAATTTTGCAAATCTTATACTACTATAAGCCACAACGGCGGTAGTTGTCATTTTTGTGGCGCCATCACTTCACTGCGCTTGGTTATAAATAGGAGTGATCTGTTGTATCGGGACGCATTTCTGACGAATGCGTCGCGGAGTGTGGATCATTGTCTTTGGACAATTAGTACTACTCTGTTAACAGATGTGGAAAGCTGTCTTTGACAAGTTAGTACTGTCTGAATTGCGGTGGGTGCGAGGAAAGCTGTGTAACAGCTAGTACAGCCCTATGTGACCGCCCTTGCTGTATAACTGTAATTTGTTTAGATTCGTTACTTAATTAACGGTTGTTTGTGTCTAATTGCATTTCTAAGATTATTTTGTAATTAATGAAATAAATTGTTTAGAATTAAAGTAAATTGTTAAGAATTATAATTATTTTTATTATTTTTCACTTCTGGACTCTAACATCAGAAGTTGGATCGATCTACGTTCACAAATTATTAATTTTCAAGATTTGGGAAACGATCAACTACCGACATTTAGTTAGATATTTTCATTTAATTTGCCTATACTTCATTATCTAGGTGTCTTACGATGGAGAGCATCGACAAATGCACAATAGATCGCGCTGTCATATAGAACCAAAGTGAATATACGCAGTGATTCGCCTCAGAGGTCCCGGGAACGATAAACGCGTTCGTTTGTTAGAAAAAAAGGCATTGCACACTATTAGTGCTCATTTGAACGCTATCGAAATTCAGTGTTCGTTGTGATTTTTCATAAGGGAATCAGACTTTTGTGATATTCTTATCCGCTCTAAATCAAAGTCAAAAATCAAAACAAAGTCAAAACATAGCAAATATAAAAATCGTAAAGGAAGTGACGACTAATATATTTGGTTTTTAGTGACAATTACAAACGGTTTTAAAACGATTATTTTAATAAAATAATGAGGGTACTTGTACTTCACGCTATGTTTCGGTTTGTTCGTGTTTATAATGCTTTCTTTTCAGATAGTAAACATTGTGCTAAGCGATGGAAACTGCATCCGTGCCAATGTACAAGGTGTACAATGTGGTCAACCAGTGCCGACACGGTTATGAGAGAAGGTTGGAAGCTTCAATTATGAAAAACTTGTGAGTTGTATTTGACGCTGTACTGGTAAGATCAAATCATATTTACATGTGGAGTTGTGATTTATTTTCACATAATTTTGATATGTAGTGTACGAATGTAAATCGTATGCGCAATTTAAAGTGATAAAAATATCGCGACTGCTCGGGGTGTATCATCGGAAAATGCCTTATAGCTGATGCAAAGCTGTGGTTTAACGAAAGAGCTTAAGTAATGATCTTAGTTGGTTGAATTTTAACAATGAACTTCTACCGTTTGTTATTGCAAATATTTTGTTTAACGAGATTAAAACTTTTCGAATTTTTGTATCCATACCACCTGTGCATAACAACTGGGCTTCTTTACTATGGATGATGAATTAATAGCAGTTGCAGTTTTAAAGTGGCTGCCTAATGCAAAGCTAACCACATTTTAATCGATTTACGTAAAATGAAACTAAGTTGCACTAACGTAAGTACGCTGAGAATAATACCCACGCACGTTGTGATTTATTTATTTATCTTTCTTTATGGAAAAATAGATACTTGTCAGATTATAACAAGGTACAGTGTGCAAACCAAGTTACTAGATATGTTTCTCCGTAAATGTAAAAATTTAAATGACCATTATTAAACAACTAGCTTTAGCCAGCGGCTCCGCCCGCGTGTATGTCGGTTATCGGGGTAAAAAGTAGCCAATGTCCTTTCTCAGGTTCTAAACTATTGGAGTTTCAAAATTCGTCAAAATCGGTTAAGCCGTTTAGGCGTGAAAACGTGACAGACAGACAGTTACTTTCGCATTTATAATAGTAGGGATGATAAAAAAAAAATAACAAGAAAAAGTTGATGATCAATTACATTTCTAATTTTTATTTTGATAATTCGATGGGGCTATTCTTTTATATTGGTGGTTGGTGAGAGCAAGTACATCGAGAGTTTAAAAACGTGTGTTGTAACTATTCACAATACGGCGAAAGGGGGCGTGGACAGCAGTGCTAGTCCTTACCGGAGTCTGTATAAAACAGCTTGAGAATCTTCCGCCGTATGTCACATTATTTACTAGTAATTGTATCAGTCAACTGTTATTGTAAAATCTGTAGTGTTATGACATCGAGTGCCAAACGTTTAGGTTCTAAAGTTATTATGTTAAATTTATTTTATAGTTACGAGTAGGTAATACCAAAATGACTACAATTGTAATTTATGGTTCAAAGAAACTTCTTTAATTTCGTCTTTAGACGGCGTATATATTTAAATACGTAGTTTGGACTCCAAACTGGAACTTCATATTGCAAATGTAATCTTATTGGGTTTACACAACGTCAACAACAAATTTATAGAAAGATTATGATAACGTGTAACACATCGTATGTTTGTTAATTATGTTTTGATATGTTTATGAAAATGCCAAATATTGATACCGGTAACGACTACAGGTCTATCGATCTTATTAGTACGTCTACTTAGGCATAACTTTAATAATGGGTTAAAGTAATTGAAGCATTATGAAAGGTTTTAAATACCCTCACTAGTGTCAGGTATTAAATTAACGTTAAGTGTTAGTTTGCGAGACATTATGTTGTTTGTGAAACTATAAGTACTAATGGTCAGGTTAGACCGAGCTAAAACAAGGTTTAATCACTAGCCAATGCGAGAGTACCAAGTAGTGTTACATAAAGATAAGGCTAGCTATTTCGGGTTTTAAGTTTTAAGATCTTAAACAAAAACATTCTAGAACACTGATAGTAAAGGTGTGACATTCATATGTGATCACGAGTTCATGTTCATGAGGACATTACAAGCCAGCACAGGTTGTGATCTTTTTCTTCCTGACAGAGGTACTTATTGAAACGTCAGTACTAGTGATGGTTTCGACTGCTTTGTTGGGTCGACAGTTAGTGTATGCGACTACTGTTCAATATAGGTTCGATTTCTGGGTTGAACAAACAATAACTAATAATACTGTGTACTTCTAATTATAGATATGCTTGTCACGGCCCGAAGTTTAAAAGTTGTGGTCAACGCTCCGTGACTCGAATGAGTACAAAGAGTCGACGGTCCTACGCCTGACCTCTTTCGGGTCATGTTGGGTGGCCGTCTCATCGAACCAAAGGCGTACACCTGTGTTAGACAAGTACTTGCGTGCTGTAGTGTCTACTGTGTTTTTGGTTCGTCACCATTGGGACTGGCCGCCGTAGCAGAAAGGTAAAAAGGTTAAAATGGTAAGGTTTAACTACAGACTCGAGACGATCGACTATAAGCAGACGGTGGCCTATTACAGTAAGTGATTGAACGACACCTGTCGGACAAGCCCTGGTCCATAAAATGACTTTGAGGGCAATTAGTCTGAACTCTAATTCACTGCGGGGGCATACTTGGACATGTTTCGGGTTTGCTTGACGCCAATCGTCAAGCTGCAGACATAACCAAAACTGGTGACC
Source organism: Phragmatobia fuliginosa (assembly GCA_932526445.1). NCBI lineage: Eukaryota > Metazoa > Arthropoda > Insecta > Lepidoptera > Erebidae > Phragmatobia > Phragmatobia fuliginosa. The sequence continues at coordinate 14,680,015 of OW052070.1, forward strand.
CGGTATCATATCCTAAGAGCTTTGCGATTATTGGGAACATCCTTAACCGAGTACCGTGAGACTTCTATAACATTTTCTGACATCCTCCGGGTCTTGCGTCCTGAGAGATATACGAAAGTTAGTAACATTCTTGACGGTATTACTGCGTACATACTGAGGGCACTGTTATTTTTAAATATCCTAAAAGCTTTGCTTGCTAGTATCGCCTTCTAAAAGCTCTGATTATTCATGACGATAATGAAGCATATTGGTGACGTTAAAGTAATATCGTATTCAAAACTTATGCAATGTTTCATGCTTTCCTTAGATGACAACGATGCATTGAGAGCCTCGTCACTGTGCAAGGTGCAGTCTATGCGAGCCGAGCCCGGGCTGTGACCTGGTGTCTGCTGCTGCCTGGTGAGGCGCAGACTTGCGGCCTGCTCGCTGTATCGCGAGGTGCGGACTTGCGTCCTGCATGCCGCTCAGTGATAAGCGGACCTGCGGTCTGTTCTCCGTGTGCCCGAGATGCAACCTTCCGCCTGTTCACCGTGTGTACGAGACGCAATCTTCGGCCTGATCCCCGTGTGCGTGAGGTGTGGTGCAATGTATGGCGGATGGTGGAGAGCATGAGGTGTGTATATTGGAATGGACCCATGGACAGGGTAACCAGCCCCAAACTCGTGGTCTTCCTGAGATAATTTTAAGACCCATGGACAGGGTAACCAGCCCCAAACTCGTGGTCTTGTTGAGAGGTAAGACCCATGGACAGGGTAACCAGCCCCAAACTCGTGGTCTTGTTGAGAGGTAAGACCCATGGACAGGGTAACCAGCCCCAAACTCGTGGTCTTGTTGAGAGAGGTAAGACCCATGGACAGGGTAACCAGCCCCAAACTCGTGGTCTTGTTGAGAGAGGTTTAAGACCCATGGACAGGGTAACCAGCCCCAAACTCGTGGTCTTGATGAGAGAGGTTTAAGACCCATGGACAGGGTAACCAGCCCCAAACTCGTGGTCTTGTTGAGAGAGGTTTAAGACCCATGGACAGGGTAACCAGCCCCAAACTCGTGGTCTTGATGAGAGAGGTTTAAGGCCCATGGACAGGGTAACCAGCCCCAAACTCGTGGTCTTGATGAGAGGTTTAAGGCCCATGGACAGGGTAACCAGCCCCAAACTCGTGGTCTTGATGAGAGAGGTTTAAGACCCATGGACAGGGTAACCAGCCCCAAACTCGTGGTCTTGTTAATTTTAAGTTTAAATGTTTAAGACACACACTTATGATAACTGTTCTTATGATATTATGGTTCTTATGGTAACGGTAGACCTTCATGCTGAAGTCTACTCTTGTGTTAGTACTAAGTTTCTAGTTTTATTTTAAATGTATCTAACAGTGACTGTTTGTTTCTAATCTGGCGCGGATTCTAAATAATCTTTCACTCTTTTCCTTGGAGGTTCGAACCTTTCTTATTCGTGTTAACTGTTATTATCTTGTAAAGCTATTCGTTAACTCTAACTGTTTACGCTAAATTTGATAACTGTTTTTAGTAACTGACCAATTGGACGATGATGTACTTACAGAGGCGTCCAATAAACTTTTATTTTTGTACATGTTCCAGTAACCGCGAATGAGAACAATGAAGAAGTGTGGTCATCCGGACCTGCCGAGGACGTCAGGGTGTCAGGAGAGGCCGTATAAGCCACAACGGCGGTAGTTGTCATTTTTGTGGCGCCATCACTTCACTGCGCTTGGTTATAAATAGGAGTGATCTGTTGTATCGGGACGCATTTCTGAATGCGTCGCGGAGTGTGGATCATTGTCTTTGGACAATTAGTACTACTCTGTTAACAGATGTGGAAAGCTGTCTTTGACAAGTTAGTACTGTCTGAATTGCGGTGGGTGCGTGGAAAGCTGTCTAACAGCTAGTACAGCCCTATGTGACCGCCCTTGCTGTATAACTGTAATTTGTTTAGATTCGTTACTTAATTAACGGTTGTTTGTGTCTAATTGCATTTCTAAGATTATTTTGTAATTAATGAAATAAATTGTTTAGAATTAAAGTAAATTGTTAAGAATTATAATTATTTTTATTATTTTTCACTTCTGGACTCTAACACTACTATTACTTATAAAAGTATTTAACTGATTAGGAGATGTGTTAAATATTTGAATCCTCAAGAAAATCTTATACTAAACCACAATATTGTCATATTCATTTCATTATGAGTAATTGAAAATGCTTATTTACCAAAAGAAACTGTATCGAACGATTCTTAAGACTTTATGTTTAACTCCCCCAATCAAACATAAGTGATAGCTGCCTGCTTGCACTAGTAACGCTCTGTTAATTTTGCTTCAAGGTTTATGTTGTGATCATTAGGTACTTTCCCAAGATTTTGCTTTTTATACCATGCAGCATAGCCAAGAAGGAAAAAAAAATTCTTTCCTAAACTGTCCAAACGGTTGTTCTCAGATTTCTATAGGGACCGTATCTAATGGCTATAAATAGCTTACTTCCGTATAAATTTGTCGAAAACTGGAAATCTCCATGGACACAACAGAACTGTGTAAAAACGCAATTATTCGCACCACGGTAAACCAGTTGTGCAACTGGTCCAATTATAAAACTTCTGTGCGTGCGCAGCAGGGTGTGTCGACTGATGTAACCGATAACATTGGACTCCATTGTGGTACTATGCTATGACCGGTTACTGAGTCATGTTAGGATAAATGTAGTCAACTTATTGTTGGTAATACGAGTATAGAACCTACAATACTCGTTAATAGGTACATTTGCTTGCATTGAATTAAAAAATGACTGTTCATTTCGAAGGAGATTTATCTATTTCTCTTATTTCGAAGAGCAATTTTATTGAATATTTTTTTTTCATGAACATCTATAATTTTTAATTTCTATTTTGTTCAAAATATTATTATTGTAAAACATAAAACCCAGTTATATTTTTCTAGATTTTCACGCAAATCTTACATAAATATAAAGAGGTCATAAATGCATTAGATAAATTGAATCAATTGGTTGTAAATTAGTAACCTTTCAGATTCATAGACCGCATTATTTAAGCTATACAAATCATCTAGAAATCTTAAATGACTGTCATGAATATTTATCGCATTTAAATTTATACTCTTATACATCTCAATAAAACTAGTAATTTTGTTTAAAATCTATTTCATATTTTTTTCTAGAGTTACTTTTTGCAAATAGTTGTATGACAGGTTAATAAATCGAGAGACTTGTTAAAGTGGAGTGAGGAGCATTGAACTCTGGACAAAGACTAATAGAGATTTTACCAAAATGTATATTGTATATTAAAGAATATGCGGTTTTTGACACTGAAATTAATAAATCATAACATTAATTTTAAATTGCTCTGCAAAATATTTCGTGCCGTCAAATAATAACTTAAACGCGTTTGAATGGTGTTGAACATGTTTCTTAAAGTTTTTATATATGGTAATAAACTCATTAATTTTAAATAAAACTATTAAATGTTTAATTGCTTTGAGTAGGTTACACCTAACACGAAATAATTATCTATCTAGTAATTATGTGTGTTTGGTTAAATTCTTTTGTATTATTACGTAATGGGTTTGAAGTGCGACTGACACTTCTAGGAACTTGATCATGTGATGATTTCTTCGGTATTCTGCAGTTCCAGGAACTCCTTTGACTGCAGAAGTTCTTTGAACATTACCAATTGGTGACACTTGGATTCCTTTATGCAAAAGAACAGAAGGATTTCATTTTGAACCGTTTTAAAAATAGAAGGTTCTCAATTTGACTGTAGATATTGCGTTATCTCAGAACTGTGTGATAGATGTACTTTACTGATTTAGTTTTTTTTTTATTTAGAAGGGTTCAAAATTAAAAAATAAAATTTACATATCATCATATAAGCGCTTTGAAGAAATTTGTCGCATTGTATTTTCGTGCTGGCATTAATTAAAATTATGCCTTATAAGGGAGGCATGACGAGGTATAACCCTGTATCATCATCAGCCTATCGCAGTCCACTGCTGAACATAGGCCTCTCCAATTGGACGCCACTTGGTTCGATCCTCGATTTCTCGCATCCAGCTCCTGCCAGCCGTCTTGCGCAAATCATCACTCCACCTAGCCTGTCGACGTACTATACTAGATTACCTATGTATACTTACTTAGATACTAATTACGTACATACTTAGAAGCTAGCCTCCGTTATAATCAATATAAATGCTTTACATTCAGTACATATAGATGTTTAAAGACTTGTTATTTCTTTCCAGCTCTTCGCAAGATCAGCAAAGGTGAATGTCCCGGATCAGATGGCATCCGCCTGTCTTAAGTCTTCAAGAAAACGTCACAGTCAGCTTTCTCTCAATTATTGAATGCGATTAATGATTGCATTTTAAGTTAAAGTGTTTTGCTTACTCACTAACATCAAAGATGCTGTGATTATTTTAGAGTTTGACACCGTAGAGTTTTTTACGGTATAAAAAATATAACATTTGTTTGTTTTCTCTAATTTAGTATTATATTATAAAAGATGTAATAACATAATATAAATTGCTATTATGGGTTTTAATTGTAATTGTTTTTCCTTTTTTTTATGTCCCTTGTCTACCCAACAATTGTAATATTCCTATTTGTGATCTAAAAAGCTAAAGGTAATCATGTAATCAACGTGTAGGGCTTTAGCTCATACTGTACGTTATCTCAATGAAGTGTGTGGATGGCCACAGAGAAACAGTAATCAAATTTTGATACTTGATTTTGAAATAACCAGCTCGTAAATTGTAGTAATTTGTTAACTTATTAGTCAATCAATTAACAACCCATAATGTCCCACTGCTGGACTGAGGTCTCCTCTCAGGAGAGGGTTAATGATATACGTCCCCACGCTGGCCGAGTGCGGGTTTCGGACTGGCAAGACACGTTGTGGCTACGTTATGTTGCCATTAGATGTTTAAAGCCTCTAGAAGGCCTTCCACTAAGCTACAACCAGGACCCACTGCTTAACGTGATCTCCGACCTCCGAATCACAGAAACGCTCATAACATATCATGCCACAAACGGTCACCCATCTAGGTCTGACCGCGACGTCGTTACTTACCCTCGGTGATTGGTAAGTGATTTCCAGTCACCTAAGGCCACTCGGATATGAGAGAATTAATTAGTAGGCCAATACCTCCTTTTCAAGGAGAGGCCTATGTCCAGCAGTGGACTGTTAAAGGCTGTTGATGATTGATGATGATGAATTAGTGATAGTAAGTTTTATGATTTGTATCATATTAAGCAGCATTTCATTACTAGTATATGCTATTACTAATGTGATTTTATAGAATTTTCACTTTAACTAAACAATATTTTTCTAACAAAATCTACTTTATTAAAAAAATCGGTCAAGTGCGGGTCGTACTCGCATACATTCGAAGTGTCTACTTATTGCTGTTGTGTAATATCACGTTTGTTGAATGTGGAGCACAACTTAAATATTTATTTCATTTAGTTTTTAGTATTTGTTGTTATAGCGGCAACAGAAATACATCATTATGTATGTACGCTTAAGTAAGCCGTTCAAAATCAATATTTTTAAATACTTAGCGGAGACGGTCTTATACCTAGTAGGTATCTGAATCACCACTTGACATTTATTTTGAACTCTTACTTCTCAATGTTCTTTAAAAATCTCGCCCGCTTGTCATAGCTGAGCTTCGCCTGGCGCTGCTTTCTTTACGTCGTCGATAAAGTAAGTTTACCTTTGAATAATAGAGCCTTCAGACTTCTCCTTACTTTATAGTAATAGTTTTTTATATTAATAAAATCTTGTAGGGAATTCAAATCGTTTAGTGGGAATTGATATTTTGTTAAATATGTACTATATGTTTGTCACAATTCGTCTCTAAGATGTAGATTTAGTTAACCGACAATATGATTATGATGATGTTTGTTTCTGCCTATTTGTATTTAATAGAAAATCAAAATAATTTTCCTCAATTCTCCCTTAATTTACTTAAGTACATACTTCACTGTTTTTTTTGTTGCTAGTTGGTTTTGGCACTCACAAAGGTATTGTTGGTTCGTTGCAGCCCAGAATTTTCTGATATTGCATCACGTTGAGCAGAAGAACTAAACAATTAGTTTAGATGTCTTAGAGAAATGTGGTCTGGTACATGACAATGAGAAGAAACAAGATAATACTACATTGATTTATTTATATCTTCACGCTGTTGATGTTGGTGATCGGAATTTCGAATAATCGGGTAAAAAAAAGTTCTCCTGGTTCTCAATAAGACGAAAATTTTCAACATTAAAGGGAACAAAACCAGTTCATAATCCAAATGAATTCATACTAATGAACTCATTGTCAATTGGGTGTATCTCAATTTGTTTTGTTTACCGGATTTTGTAATAGGGACTGTTTTCGCTAGGGAGTTAAGTAGGACTGAATATTTAGCGCCACATCTACCTGATCAATTATTCGTTATTCCTTCTGCTGAGAAGTAACACAATGTAAGTATGCACTACTTACATTTTATCACACATACAAAACCTAATAGTTCTATAGCTTCAGATGCTATCTAGTTCAAATAAAAATTCCATAACCGCATGTCTTGACACAGTTGACCACGAGAAACGTGCCAATTGCTGTAAACATCAGGGCATCAGGGCAAGTGATATCATTTGCCCTGATGTCATCTGTTTATCGATTAGAAAATGGATTATCTTTGTTTACATTACTTATGACATTGCCTAGATTGGATGTCAGGTCGCCCGCTGAGACCTATTTACATGTCATAGACAGCTTGACGCCTCTAACGTGATTAAGTACTGTGTAAGTGTTATTACTTTTATGTTGTACTCAATAACAGTACGCCTACTTGTGGTAAATAAGGTCAATGTTAATCGCATTATAGCTTGATATATTAGTATAAACTAATAAAATTAATTTCAGAAAAGAGCTTTAATAAATATGGAGTTGTATTTTTAACGAGCACAATATAAAGATTAGTAATAAACTAAAACTAAAAGAATCTTGATCATATAATTTTCAATTTAGTTTAGACATTTACATTTTGACAATTGATATTTTTCTGTCACCATTAAGTATTAATTTTGCTGAACTTTTGTACGTAATAATTATACACTATTGTTACTGTGACGTGATTTCTTTTTTAGATCTTTATCTGAACGTAAACACCTCTAAATACCAGCCGCTGGTCAAAAAACCGCCGCCGCCGTCTCGAATACTAGAAGCTGAGGAACCAAGTGCACCCTAGAAAGGCAATCCTCGTGACACTTACAGCTTGTAGATGGCCCCCTATTGTATGGTGTACGCTCGCGCACTTTCTAGAGTTGTTTCTGTTAGGGTGACAGATGGCCTCACCTTAGGCTCGCGCTTATGGAGACGTTTTGCGATTTCCAGCGCTAGAGCCGCCTGCGTTACTTTGCAAGTTCCCAGGACAGGGAGAATTCCAAACATTACTCGGTCCCTCTCCGCTATCTTCTTTGCAAGACTAAATTGTTCGCAGAAAAGAAGACGATGGCCGCAATCATATTACCGACCGACTGATCATATTACGAAACCATGAAGAAGTCACGTTAGATTTAATTTGATTAGATTAGACGGTCCGTGGGGACTTCCACACGTTAAAAAAAAAAAAGAGGTTCGTTAAAGTTTTACATCAATGGTTTTTTCTTGTTAATTCAGTTTAAAGAAAAGTTGAAAGGGTTGAGAAATGTAGGTCAGAGGTTAGATGTATAATTGTAAACATTTGTTTATTATCTGGCTATATGTGTGATGTTCAGATCGTTCTATTTTCATCTAACCAGCGTTTGTAATAGGCCAAAACCACCTTTTTAAGGAGAGACCTACATCCAACACTGGAAAATTCTTGATGATTGATTAAGTAACCGCACTTTAATGTTCTTAGGTATGCGTAACATTATTATCAACGTTGGCTGAGATTTGATTACATTGAGATTATGGTAGAGAGCAAATTTTGAAAACAACGATTACAACATCTTGATGCGTTTGCCAGATGAATATTTTTAACATTATTAAAATTAATCTCTTGATGATTACAATTATCGGAATATAAAGATAAATGCGTATTTACGTGCTCTGCAAATTATACACAACAACTCATCCTCCTAGCCATTATTCCCAATTTTATTTGGGGTCGGCTACTAGTTTAACCGGATTTACCTGAATTTCAGTTTTTCCACGGAGCGAGTGGCATCGGACCTCCGCAACCCTAAGGGAGAACTGAAATTCGAAGATTTAACTAGTTGTCAGTATATTTGAGGGCACTGACTTCCCAATAACGATTGCCATAGATGTGCATGACAACCGGGACCGACGGCTTTACGTGCTCTCCGAGGCACGGGCGTGAATCACCGCCAAACTTCCAAACTCCGGGCAGTTATTAGGAATTTCCTAGGAAAATCCCAAAAACACTTTTTGGCCCGACCCGGGATTTGAACCCGAGACCTCTTGATTAGCAGTCGCATACGCTAACCACTAGACTAACGATGTATGTAAATTATCACTATGTGACGTAACAAAGTCTATGCCATCAAACACATAACTTGTAAAAAATACAAGTCGAACACAACCCAGTTCTTCTACTAAAGAGTTGTAAGCTTCAAATAAGAAATGAATTACGGAACATGTGTCTCAAGTTATTTGGTAATTAGCGAACCTAAAAATATCTGATAGTGACCATATTAACATTAAAAATCTATCATGTGTAAACATAATAGATTGATTTGGAAATCGCCCTCCAAACAGTCTAATTTATAATAAATCATAATATGTTTGGATAGATGGTTGTCTCGCGACTGCCAAACCATTCCATTTTTTAATCAACAGCCTGTATTAGTCCACAGCTGGATATGAGTTTCTTAAAAAAAACTATGGTTATACGTTGTTTTAAAAAAAAACTACATCAAATACATTTCTTAAAGGAAAATTTAGAAGAAAATATACATATAATACTTGAAGTACACTATGATGTACTCAGCTTACAGGAACTTTATATATTGTAAGACAGCATGCACTTGCGAGGACATTCCCTGAGACTGCCGAATTTCTTCTAAGTAAAATTCCAAGAGTCATTCGCTATCTAACTGAGTTGTGGCGAGCTGAAGCAGACTTCCAGAGGACGTTGTTATGACTCCTTCACTTCAAGAATAGACTTGACACACTCCGTATCTCCAAGCTTTTTGAAATACACACATCAGCTCTATAGCTGCTAGTGTCATACCAAGTAATAATAGTATACTTTCTATGTCTACATTTCTATTATTTTATTTATTTATTGTTACCCAAAGTAAATATGTATGCTGCATATAGCCACATTCCTTGGAGCGCCAAACCCAGAATTAGAGGAAGCCTATGTAACAAATTAAAACGATCGTTATAAATTTTATTAGCTTTATTAAATCTAAATGTTGTCTGTTGCGATGATAATATTGGTCGTGGCATATTTGTAAGCCTAACCTACACTGCACATCACAATAATTCGTACTTTGTACAATAAATAGATATATGAACTTAAACAACAAACTAAATCTAGGAACATTAACTAAACGTTATTTGAACATGACTTTGGCGTTAATTTTATCTCTATTTAAAAACTATTTTCTTAACTACAAATAAATTTTGAATTTTAGGAACTTCTGACCAAAGTCTTACTTATTAAATATTTACTAAAAAGTAAACCCAACGTAAACTTAAAATTACAGTACAGTTAAGGGAGATCTCTTTGTAGCAGTATTTTGTTGTCTTGTTGTTTTTTTATTTTAATTGATATAATCAAGAATACCCCAATTTGAATGATATGTTGAAAAAATAAGTAAAATTACAAAAAGCCTCAATTTAATCAAAAACCTAGTTTTCTTGTACTTGGCGAAATTCATTATGATAATTTTTAAGACAAAAACGTAATTTTAAAACAAAAAAATGTCTATTGCTAATTGACAAAAAAATACGAAGCACTGGAGATCGGTGAGATGAGGACCTCTATTAAACATCTGTTGCGTCTCGCCACAAACACGGGCTTATAAAGCTAACTAAGAAGCGAAAACACAAAATACTGCTCAAAAAGGATTACTGGTTGAGGCAGACAGCTGGCTGGGAGATACAGCGACGTTGCGGGAATCACGTAGTATAAAATAAAGAAAATGTCACATGGCACATTATCGTTCCCGCCACTAACCATTGGTACAATTGGTGGTTATTCCCCGTCGGCTGTCGGCCTCAACCTTAAGAGCTCTTAAATCAATTACGAGCCGGTACTCGTTGTATTATTTTTGTAGTATACATATACTTACTACGAATTTATTGATTCCACCATACAATTGGTGACACATCATGGCCGCATGGAAAGAGGGCAAACTATTTCAATAATATACTTATGTATATAGTTAAGTCCGTACTTAATTCGTTTCGAATAAAAAAAATTCTTACTGTTTTTATGAATTTCATAAAATAATATAAACTATATTATGACTTTTTTATTATTAATTAAAAATATGTAGAAGAAATAGGTTTTCATATCATAAGCACACGATACAATTACATGACCAAAGACTTTTAAAATTAAACATAATCCATATTCTACTACCTAGAAATAAACTCAACCAGATTACCAAAGAAATGATGTTTCAGGGGCCACCGAGGGTTAGAATAACTCAGATCTAACGATTGAGTACAAAGAGTTGATGTTTCATTAACAACAAGCATTATAATTCAACTATATAAAATTACGCAGTATGTATGAAATTATGTATGAAAATAAGGTGAAACAATAAAACTTTTCCTGGTTAGCAAAGGACAAATAGCAAGTGACAATGTGTGTGGCAACGAAAATTTCAAACTTGAATTTATGTTTTCAGCTTAAGTGACAATATTATATATTGAATATGTATAAAAAGCACTGTAATTTTATTGTATGCGTATTCAACTGGACAAGCATGTATGTTCACTGATTTTTTAATTTAATTAATTCTTTCAAGTTTTCAGCCTATCTCAGTCCACTGCTGGACATAGGCCTCTCCCATTGCACACCACTTTGATCGTTTTGAAAGTTTTGATCACTAACTTTCAATTGTATATTTCTGTAGTATTTTCGAATTCCACATAATAATTTCTTTGCTTTCATACTAAATCTATGTTGTCTATACCACTAGATTTAGAGGTTATATTTACAAAGCACGTTTAAATAAAGTCTATTTTGGTTTCCAAAACGATTTTTGTAACTCTATTGTCTGCATAACTAGAACTTCGCATAAACAATTATAATAATGTATACATATTGGTATATACACAATATCATTTTTACAAGTCTGATGAATAATATTTGAATACTATAATCTTCACTTCACAATATTTATGTTTAAGATTGAAGAACGGTGAAGATCTACTTTTTAATACATTTAGTTGAACATTGGATATCAATTATCCTGAACGGGTGCTTACATTACGAATGCGGGAACCGGGAATACACATATTTAGTTTTTGAAGGTTGCATCAGCATTCTCCCAAGCTGGTCATCGCGTAATCTGAAAAATAAAATAGATAAAGATGATTATTTTTGAATTTTTAGATAAATAAACCTTGGTTATAGCTTATTATATAAAGCACAAGTGACTACACAAGCACAATTACAAGTGAGTTTAATTTCAACAATGTATTTTTATAAGTTTCACCAAGTACCGACAATTGAGAGTATAAATTACAATTAATTAAGCATGATACTCACATGTACTCTCGCGACACGATACTGCTTCCAGCTCGCATATCGTAGCGAAGGTTCGCGCCGTACCTGCAGCATCGAATGCACACACTGGACCAATGGGCGGGGCTCTGCACCGGCCAACGCAGAGAGGAGGTGGTACTCCTTCCCTCACTTTAGCTCTCATAATCACTGCTGGTGCCCGTACGTCATTGTTCTCGCCTCCTTCATAAGGCTCGTATATGTCGCTGAGATGTGACGTCAGGAACGGTAGACTCGCTGAATATGATTCGTTCCATGCTGAAATATTACACGTTGTCATGTTATTGTAAGTACTCAATTACTATACAACATATATTTTTGTAGTGTCCTTGGAAAAAAAAACACACATTGACAGTTTGGGATTGTCTGTCGTATACATAGATAAGGGTCAATTGCACTATCTCAAAAGAAAACATTAGCTTAGATCAGAAGATGACGAAAACATAACATAGAATCTATTTCCAAGTCGATAAAACATCTGTGTAAAATATTGGAGCAACCCGACCTTAACTCAATCTCTCTTCCAATATTCAAGATGTAAGCTTGAATAGAATTAAGTGGTGATATTTTATGCAACACTTTTGTTCAGCTTAGGCAAATGTATTTTATTATATATTTTAATTATTTGCATTGATTGACTGTATAATCGTTAAGTGTTCTATTTGCATTTTTAAGCTATTGTATAGCTTTTATCGCGGGCTTTGAGCGCGGCGACCGAATCAAGAAATTCCGTAATGAAAAACCTAACACCCTAAAAAAGGATAGAGAATATGATTGTAACTGCAGTGCGACAAGGATGTGGCTCTAAAGGCATAGGTTGGTTTTTTGTGTGAGGACTGCTACGGTACTAGTACGGTACAGTGAAATGAGTGTGGCTCTACTACCTCCACGAAATAGGCTGCTCTTCTTTCAACTTGAATATTACATTGTAAATTATTTATTTAGTCTTGCTAGTTAAGAATTTGTTTACAGTTAACTTTTGCAGTAATGTGACAGTTAATCAATATGAAATAGTGTTATCTCAAAATCAAAGGAACAACATTAATCGCTGGCAATGATAGCGGCAAAGAACTATAAACAAGAATGAGACAATCTGCAAATTTAACGCGTGATAAAACTTGACCTATCACTGACCGAAACCCAAATCTACATCAAAACAATGCGCCCGCGCTGCTTCCACTCTTTGTCCAAGCTCTTTTGTGATAATACTGAAATGTTGACAATTAATGGGGACATAAACGTAGCTTGATTGTGTCTCGTTTTATTCCATTATTGTTTCAAGTAGTTGTTCTTGATAATTGTTTGACATATGATATGACCCTTCAATCTAATCTCTTTTATTTATTTTCCTAAACTTTCTCGTGATCTCATGCATATTACGCATTGGTTACGACTTATCAGTTCAACCGCACCACGTAATTATTTATATTTCCTTACTCATTGATTTATATAACGGTAAACATTTTTATTTATTCTAGCTTTACTTCAATTGTTGACAAATGCGATTAAAAATATATTTTTACGTTCTGTCGTCTTGTCGCTTGATAAAGTTTTACCACATATATAAAACATGCAGGAATAGTAGTAAATATTGGTGCCCAGTTAAGTATACGGAATAAATAGGGTTTGTAACCCCTATCCATCCCGTGGGTGTCGTAAGAACTGATGTTACAATCCATACTCTTACATCATTTTTTAAATGCACTGTCATCTTATTTCTAAAACGTAATTAATATTGACAATTGATAACAAGTTCTGTAGTAAAACAGTATCATTTAGATAACAATGATGCGTAGCGTAACCCTATTTTTCCCATTTATCAAATCATTCAAAACCATCCGAACCTTTGTAGATAAAGGGCCTTGCATAACCGTAATAACTGCGCATTTCAACTACGCAATGACCGGGATGAAATAATTACTATTACTTTTTATCGTTTTGTGTCGGTCGGCTTCCAGAAAGGGTAATCTAGATACGACAACTTCCTCTAGTGACTCAATAGACTGACATATGTCATACAGTAGTATTGTAATTAGTTCACAATTTGAAGGTCTTTAGAGTTGGATGTTGCATAACATGAGTCATTTAGGTTTTTACACTGTCATTTAATTGTCTTTGTTCACTTGATAAGTTTTTCAAGATAGCCATCATAAAGGTATTAAAAGATAGGGCAAAACGTACAATTAATGAAATAAAAATGTATTGGGATTGGAGTTTCTAATATATACTTCTTAGAGTCAAAAGATTTCTAGTTCAAATGCGATATAAGCTATGATATTTTTGACACCTTTAGTGAATTAATAATAATACCTCATGTTACACTAATCAACTACTGGTAGTTACATAGATTTTTTTAAATTTTATGTGTCTTGATCACCGAATCATACGTATAGATGAAGGCGTAGTGCAGAAACGAAACCGCGTTTCTTGAAACTACAAAGTCACCTCTAGTCTTGAGTCTATTTTTTTTTGTTGGTTAGGTAATGCACATTATCTCATTACGGTCATAACCGTTATTAATCTAATATTATACTACGTTTGTCCATTACGCTGTTACGGCTAAACTGCTGCACTAATTGGGTATTTTACAGCATGTAAGAAAAAATATAAAAATGCATGTTTATGATAGATTTTGAAAAAAGTTAACGAGAAACGTCAGTATTTATTGATAAAATGAAATGTCAATTTTATAATTAAATATTAAAATCGTCTTTTTTAATCTGTTTTTGAAATTTCTAGAACTCTATAGGCCATATTGGATTCCGACGTGACGTCACTCGGATAGTAAACAACCTAGATTTTTGTCGTGCACTGTGTTATTTTGAAATTTTACAAGGTATTCACGTCACGTTTGTGGATTTTCGTCCTTTATTTTATTAAAATCGCATCATGGAAGACAGTTTTGTGAAAGCAGAAAGTACAAATCTACCAATGATAAATACGTTGATGGTGACGTTTTTTGCGTTCAATTCCGATTTCGATTGAGAAATATCAAAACAGTAATATGTCATCTATGGTATAAAGTTTTGTATAATTTTTCATATATATTTTTTTCAAATTCAAATAAAAATTATTTTTTAAGCTAAAACACATCATAAGTACTTAATACAACCTATAAATACATTACAAAATTTGACGTTTGTTTTGTAATATGTATTAACATCATGATTTTATTTTTATTTAATAGTTAAGTAAATACACACAGAAATACAGTCTAGTCTATGTGGACAATGATTTTGGGTCTCTTCTGGCCAGTTTCAACCAAGTGGTTCTCATTTTAATATCACTTGGATCTTGATTTCACAATTTTGTGCGTTTTTACATTTGTATTATTGCATTCGGGCACAAGACACCAATGATAACCATTATAACTCATTATTTTCACAAATTTTACACAACAACAATACGACTATTGTTTACTAACGAAATGTCGTCACGAGCCGAAACTAGCAAGCGAAAATTCAAAACCATAAATAAAAAGTTGATTTTAAGTCATTTTGCGGCTTTATGAAATTGAAATAAAAACTCTCCTGGTATAAACGATCTCAGGATTAATTAAAAAAAGTTTTGAAACAATAACCCTATTACAATAAAATTTGACATGAAGATAGTTTGATTCTCGTTGATTGGAAATAGTCTACTCTTTGCCACAATATGATATTACGATATTACGACATACACGTTTTTTTTTTTTTTTTTTATAGTTGAGCCTGCCAAAGTGACTCTACTCTGCCTGATGCCTGTGGACTGAGTCGAGGGCTAAAACTATTATTATAATACCTTCAAAGTTATGTAAACTAAACGTATGTATGTAGGTACTGGTAAATATGAAATTTATCTTTTGATTAAAACCATGGTTGCTTACCGAAATAGATATTTTAGTTACATAAATGAAAGATTTTGTGACCCGGATAGTATGTAGGTATTTAGAGGTGCTTAAAAATAGAGAAAAATCTTTTTAGCAGAACAAACCGTTTACGAAGGAGTTCTGAAATAATTTAATTCATAATTCAGGAATATCTATGGACCTCGCGAAATAAAACCGACCGTAAAAATGGTGATGGTCATTTGCTGATAGTGACATATTCCTAGTCACGATTAGCGCATGACCTAAATAAGAAAGGAATAAGAAATCAGCTACGAAGAATTTGATTCTTAATGAATTAATCAGTAATCTAAACATCTTTAATTAAATTGTAAATAGTCCAGACGACTTTACCTTTTCTGGGGAATGAATATATTTTGATTATGATGAAACTCTTCATTTAATGTAGACAGATGATGATTGATCGTAAGTCCCACGTCATACTAATTTTCCTATTTATTTGTACTTAAACATAACCTAAATCTTCCTTTAGTCATTTTATTCTTCAACACATGAAACACATAACCATATAATAATATAACTTACAAGAATATGTCGGCACAGTCAGGCTTGTCCTCGGAAATTATCAGTTAACTAATATACAAAAAAATAATATGGGAATACTTTTTTTCTTACAATGTAAGTAAGTTGGAATACAAATGGAAGAAATTTTATTGGCCAGTATGTATTGCACATGTTGCGAGTTCATAAACTTTGTACGTTTAAAATAAACAATAGAAAACATAAATATAATTAATAAAATAAATAATAATCATCAACATAATAATGTAAACAGTATTGGATATCGATATTTGTGTGAAGTAGCAGTACACATGCTTACATACGATACGAGTAGATAACACTATCGCATGCACTTTACTAACACAACGATAACTTTATGTACGTCACTACTTATCTATGTACCAATTATTTATTTTTATTTATTTACTCATTTTGATTTAAAAAACCAGTAGCTACATAAGAGAAAATAATTGGTTTGACAAAATCAAGTCAATTACAGGTCTATGTATACTAACAGAATTGCCGGCACAACATGACATTACACCTGTACAATAGATAAAATTGACATTATAAATCAAAATAAATAGAAAAAACTTAAGGCTTAGCATATTGCGTTTTTGGAAAACAAGAATTGTGAACAAGAACAGTGGCGTGCCGTTTTGGAGGCCTATGTCCAGCAGTGGACTACGATATGCTGACTATGATGATGATATACAACATTGGTTTCGATGTTCAAAAGGATACTCTCTTTGCACAACCTATTGATGTATGAGTTTTTTTGTAGTTGGGGCAGAAAAAGTGATAGCAGAGGTATACTATTTTTGTTGATCATTCAATCAACGACAGCTATTATGAGTGTACTGATATATCACGCTGACCAGGCGGGTTAGAAGTAGGTAGTGGCGATGTTCTATGTAACTCCCGTAGTCAGCTCTTACGATAGCCACGGGATGAATAGAGGTGGAGGAACACACGCATTCTTGATCCGTCACTACGCGGACATTGTCAATCAATTAACGTATTAAATTTTAAAACATATTAATCCAAAGTTTAATCTTTCTAGGACTTACCGTTTGGACAGTAAGTCTAGGACGGACGTACGGACGGACATGACTAATCTATAAGGGTTCCGAGTCATTAACTTCGGAACCCTCAAAATGATACTAAAATTGCAACATGATACTTAAAGTAGAATATCGTTTAGGAAACTATTTTACTGTCGGTACCTCCCAAAATCATAAATCAAGAGTCTAGAAAACACGTTGGTACAAGATCCTGTTAATTATGACGCCTATTAAAATGTAAATACCTCGGAACGAGGGCATTTATATGACGAAGATTTAATGAGATCATATATTTACATGACCTCATTATTTATGACTAATATTATAACAAGGATAGGTACCACATATGGCTGCTTATTTATTTTGCATCTATGTCATTGTGATATATAAATAAATCTGTTTTTAAATGTATGTTTTGAATCGTTTTTTAGGCAAAGAACCTTGAATTCATAATTCTGAATATTATGTTATTTTATTTTTAGTTACTGCGTCACTTGTTTCTGGATATCACTTTTGTGTTTGCTATTGATTGATACATTTCGTCAATGTTGATGTTAAGCACAAAACAAATAAGTACAGAAATAGACTGTTTTTTTTAAAGGCAAAGAGTCGATATATATATGTGTATGATAATAGTTTGTTTCATGTCGACTTTACTTATTGTCTATTTGTGAAGTCTACAGGATCTATTCGTAGATGAATAAAGAAAAGAATATAAATATTTCTTTCATCTTAGACACATCTCCTTCTAGTCCCAAACTAAGTAGAGCTTGTATTATGGGTACTAGACAAGTAATTTAAATACATAAACATACCTTTTTTTTTTGCTAAATACGCACATATTATCCAAAGAAAACAGACTCCGTAACGATTATATAGACATATATATATATTTGCGGATCACCCCAGCATTTGTTCCGACCCGGGAATCGAACCCGAGCCCTCTAGTCGCATACGATTCCATCGTTCCACCGAAGCAAGGCAGTCAATTAAATAGGTGCATTCGTTTTCAGTAGATAAAACATGTAAATATGGTTAAACCATTTTAGTCGTATACGAATTCCTTTTTCATTTCATTTATTTAAACACAATGTAGGTAGATATAGCTTTTGTACCTGTACTTTAATAGGTCTTTTAAAGAATGTGTTCTGTAAAGCTCATTCTCGTCCTTTTTTATTCTTTTTATCATATTTTATGAAACTAATTTCAAATCCTAATGCATGCAACTAAATTTTTTAAACACCGAGTATCGAATAAAAATCAGTTTATTGCCAGGTGCTTTTGGAATCTCCCAGCAAGATTGCAAGGTAGAATGCAGCGGTGCCCAGAGTGATTTTTTTTTATAGTTTGTATGCGAAATAATTTTCATGGAAACATCCATTATTATATTTTATTGTATTGCCCTGATCTCTTTATACAGTTCTCTTTGCTTCTGAAGCATTTAAACCGCAATTAAACAGCAATTTACTTCTTTACCTACTCCTAAATTTGCTTCCCAATTGCTTCGTGGCCTTGAAAATTGAAAATAAATTAGTTCAATTTATCTTATTTAACTTTCAATTTATTTTTTCCAAAACGAGTAATTAATAGGTTGTAGAGCTACTTTGACCGGGTCAGTACTACCCTCACACATTAGACCATGCTAATAATGACAGCATTTTTGCTGTCATGTTTCTTTGGTGAGTGTGAGACCGTAGGCCCAATCATTCTGCACCTGGTGCAGAAACATCGGACCAGACGGCCGCCATGGCATCGGTCACTATGCTGCATTGCTTACCCGCACAATAAGGATGGTGACCTCTATTCACCAGAGGTATTGTAGAGAGGTAGTCACATTGGTAGGCTTAAATAAAAATAATAATAAATAAGATTTTATTAATATTTCCGTGCTGATATTTCAAATTCAAAAGTAACTCTATCTTGGCACTAAGACACTTTGATTCTTGAGGAAGGATTTTTTACTGCAATAATCGATAAACCACTGGCGGAACCTCGGACAAAAGCTAGTAGTATCAAATAAATAAAATACACCTTTACATAAAAGATAAAACACATAATCGACGCCCTACAATTAATTATTTCAATATTTCTTTACGTGTCAAAGTGTCATCATGAAAGTTGTATTATTATTTATTCTGAAACTCAGCGTGTGTTACAGAACAATGTCGTCTATATGTCTGTCCTATGATCGATTACTCACGTCTATTAATAACTGTGCCTTGCCCTGTAGTGGTGGGCGTGAAGCGATAACCCGCAGACATAAGATCACGACGCCAAACGGTCTAATGTTTCATTTGTACTTTGAATTAAATGATAAATGTTTTTGTGTTCTCTATGTTCATAGTAAAAAAGATAAATAAACTGTATTTTAAAAGCGGTTTCTAATACTGCTTTGTTCTTAAGGAAGGAAACCATACTAATAAATTGTAAATTGAAAAGTAAACCTGCTTGTCTATCTGTCGGATGAATTTTAATAGCTAATTCGCTGCACAAATTTCAATTAAACTTGGTATTGAGATAGATTGATTTATAAGGCAGCATATAGCTAAAGCTAGTCGGTACATAAAGTTATATTTAACATAGGAATAGACTTAAATTAATAATTACAACACAGGGCCATAACTAAGATAATAATGAATTGTATGTTCAAGTAATAATATTACTTGTACAAAGCAGCGATATGTTGAAATGATATTACAATATAAATAAATTTTGAGTCAATTATGAACTCATAATTATGTTTTATTATTTAGGTTTCACATTATCTAAAGAGCAAGACACTAAATGATCATAAGCATACCTATGTTTGAAAAGTAAATTATTAGGAGACCTTAATAATGAAATAGTAATTAAAGCCGTTCATATCGTTATACTGTTTATGTTAATATGAAAATTCATAGTAATTTTAGGACTCACCAGCAACTAAAACTACGCAGAACAAAATCTTGCCGATTAACATTTCCAATTCCTTGTGTCCAAATATTAAACTGACACCACAATCTTTTAACTCACAAGCAATATACAGTACGTAAATAGTACCTCTGTATGTACAAAATTTTCTACCGTCGTATTTATTTATCGCCCGCGCAATCAAAAAGCGATCGGAAGATTTAAAATCATAGAGCGGTGTTTATTGTGTAGGACTTATCTGTTCACTGGTGCATCAGAGACGCTTGAGGCGTGTTCCAGGATGGACGGAAGGGGGGATCTCAGTGGTGGTGGTAGCGATAACCTCTTGCTCGGCGGGAGGACGTACCGGCGATAACAGTTGTGACTTTCAAATGAGACCGAGTATTCTTTTGCTTCACAGATAATCGTATGGCACTTTCAGTTTTTATTTTTAATTGATTTTTTTTGTTAGTGTTTTGCGAGGTTTTAATTGTTATTTCTTAATTTAGTGTATTTTGTTTCCTTATTATATTATTTGAGTGATGTTAGTGTTTAGAAGTTAGTTCTATTATCATTATTATCATTGTTGGTGATGATGACTGAAGGAAAAAAAAAAGAGAATTGTAGAAACCACTTTCTATTAGGAACAGTCTCCGTAAGAAGTTCGCCACTCAATAAACTCCGGGAGCTCAGCTCAATATGACCCTCGTTCCTTCTGTGATTGTCCAGGATGAAACTGAGGTAATTGATGCGCCGGCTGAACTCAACCTCTATTTTTTCCATTCTAGTGAGCAAGCTGGTGGGCGATGCATCTCTGCATTTCCAGCATTGCAGGGCTTCTGTCTTATGGGTAGTATACCTTCTGGGTAGGTGCTATCTGCAGGCCTACGCAGATGTTTAAGTAATACACGCGATTATTAAGTTGGTGAGATCTAAACCCTCCTGGAAGCTATGTCTTACACTCATTACTGACGACAGTATGGTAGACAGCACTAACTCTTGGAGGAAGAGTGGACCTGTGAAAGTAGTGGTCTATTTTTATACTTAAATTTTAGTATCTTTCTTGTATGTTTAGGTACTGTTTTGTTTTTGACATTTTTGTTTTCACCAAGACGTCTTTCAAAATTTAGGGCAAAACGTAGTTAACATTATTAAACGGGCATTAGGCTCTTACTGTTACTGTTGACGTTTGTTTTTCGTCAAGAAAAAAACTATACTGATTTAATTTAGTCACGTGATTTTATTTACTTCCTATCACAAAAGTTATCGTTAATGAATCCGTGTCAGTCATGACTCATGACTACATCATCATCACCATCACCAAATAAAAATTGTTTTTAAATATTAGCTTGAGTCACTGGGTGTATAAACAATTACAGCTTTTATAGTTTGGTCTAGGTTTAGTAGTTCAAGTAGTTCAATTCTCAAGTGCCAGTAAAAGAGCACTTTAAAAATAGTTGAACCTATTACAGAACCTTCTTTGTCAGAAATAAACAAAGCTTACTTTAAAGTTAAAAATCAAAAAGCATTCAAATCTATTTGTGAGAGTTATAAAATAAAAAGCATAACGCACGCCCAGAACGATACTGTATTAAGTCGAAAAATCACAAAATCGACTTTTTACTATATTTGAATAGCCGAAAATTTGCCGCGTATACCAAGAAGACAGACGTATTTATATTTTTTCAAATGTGAAATAGAGAGCGTGCTAACTCTCTATTGCTGCAGACGCGCCATAGAGTATAATAATTGAGACGCGCTGTCATAATCATGCCGAGAACACTAAACTATTTCTTGTTGCAACTTGTCCGTCTTGGGAGCAACACGCAGACAGCTTTACGAAATAGTGTATTACTTTGATTTAATACATTGTTGTTGAATGTAGTGTAAAAATCACGTCGGATCATTTAGTTTTGATTCAGTATTGGTGACTGTCTTCATATATCGAATTTGATACTAATTCGAAATAGTGCTCTGTTGTTAACGAAGGTAAGTTAGATTTATTGTATTATTATAAAATAAATCTCTGTTGTTCGAAAAAGGTGAAAATCTGTGAAATGATGCGCTATTGATGGTAGATATAAATTGTGTCTTAAATTGTTATAAAATCACTTATATTAATTGATTATGCTTCGAAATATTGCTAAACTAAGAAACTACAAGAAACAGTATATTTACTAATTACATTCTTCTTTACTAACAACGATATTATTGTTTATTTTAAGATAATGCAGTATTGTTGAATAATTTAAAGTTGCAATTATTATTTGGCAGATTATGAAGGGTCGTGGTCTCCTATTGCTTAAAAGGGCAACAAAAGGAGCTACAGATGAAGGCAGACCTTCTGTTCAACAAAACAGACTGAAACAGGGAGTCGCAAGTACAACCGTTGCGGTAAAAACAACAGATGGCAGCGATAACAACATCAAATCCTATTTTATCTGATCGTAGCAATGAAGTAGATTTTATTTATGATTCCGATGCAGATCCAACTGTTTCTGTTAAAAAAATATCTCAGTGATTGATTTCCTCAAGCTCCTGGTTAGACAGCTGATCATCCACATCATCCAGATCATCTGATTATGAATTCAGTATACTGGGACCCTCTACAGCAAATACTTAAGTTTATTTCACTCTGACAAATGTGACCACATCTTCTACTGTAGCCACTGCTCCATTAGAGAATGAACCCAAATTAAGTAAAAAAAGAAAATGATACAGGAAAGGCGTATGTTTCTTTAAAGAAATCTACAAAACTTATTTCTAAACGTCAAATACGTCCTTCTTGTGGCGACAAATGCAGGTTGAAACGCAAAACTAAAATAGACGATATGGTGAGACAAGAAAATGTTTAATAAGTTTTGGCAGTTATGAGATAAATATAGTTGCATCAGTTCTTAGGAATTACGAGCTTTAACGCCGTTAGTATATAGCCATAGGCATAGGCGTTCGTATGCGGCAGCGAAACAACGAAAAAACTGTTAGTAGTATGGCAGTATTTCGCATACGCTACGTCTCACTCTAGCACTAGGCTACATGAAATAGTTGCGGCCTTGTCGGTATTGTTTCGCAAGGAACTGCGAAATCGTCGTTACACAGACGCAGATGTTTCGCTAGTAGTGTTTCGCATCGCAAGGTGTTCGCATGCGTTCTGTCGTTGAGGACAGATTTTCGTACCATGGAAGCCGAAAATATTGAAATATTATTGAATTCAAGTCGAAATTATCCCGAATTATATGCAGATTATAAAAATGCTTACAAAAAAGAGGTGGCATGGAGGATAGTCCACAGTCCACGTAAATTACAATGACATTTCTTTGCGAAAAAACTGCTATGTACTAATGTTCTGCAGATATTTCGCTACCTCAGTAGTTTCGCAGTGATTCGCTGCCGCATACGAACGCGTAGGTGTACTAACGGCGTAAATTCAGCTAACTATTACGAAAAAGACAATAACAATACAATAATAAGATAACTATAACTTAAAAAGTAAAGATAACTAGTACTTAACAATGTTGAACACTGTCCAATTTTATTTTATGGAGATATTAACATGTTTTTAATATTAATCTTTTTAGCAGCTTTAAAAACTACCCGGTTAAGTATTTTAAAAGAGAAAAGAAGAATATAATTTTGAAGACAAATTTTCTAAATTATAATTTTCTTTTATTTTTTAAGAATTTGTAATGTGCCATTTTAATTATTGATAATGATAAATAGCCATACTTACCGCCTGTGATTGTGGTAATATAGTTTTGCTTAAGAAATTTTGTATTTTTTAAGCAGCTTTAGTTTTAATTATTTTGTTTCGCACTAGTTTGCAATTTGTATTTCTTACGTTTTGATTGTCTTGAATAGTTTTAATGTTGTTTTTTGTGAATTGTATGTTTAATTAAAACATTTTTTTATAAAATTTGGTTTTTATATTATTTTTAACGACGCTATTTCTTAGAACAAAAATAAAAGTTCTATATTGTATATTGTATCAAAACTAAAAATCAATAAAACAACAGTGAATTATTTCAGAATCATTCATTAAAAAGCACTTAAGTCGAAATAATATTTTTTTATTTCTTTTAGTTATTCCACAATAGTGAATCAAATCAAAAAATGCATTTTTATGCATTCACAGTATGTTTTAAGGTAACTGACATATATTATATTGATAAGAATTAGTTTGCAAACATGCAGAATTTAAAACACATGTAATAACCTTTGTACAGAATAAAATAACGGTTTTTCGTCGATGCTGAAAAATGTGCTATTTTGAGTTAGTGCAGTGTCGTTCTGGGTGTGCGATAAGATGATACGGATTATTTAAAATCAGAATTTAATCGAATAGATGTTTGTTAGAATGATTAATATTATAACAAAGCTATAATCAATCTCATAAATTTAATTTTATTTTTGATGTTCAAACAAACTAAGATTGAATAATTAGATACAAGATCTAAATTATGATGATACTTAACAAATCATATTGGTGATAAAGTATCATGTATATTATCTATACACACAAATAAATAAAATTAGCGTTATATCAAATTGTCAGTTTTTTATTAAATGTATGCATTTAATAAAAAACTTTAATAATAAATATTGAAGTAAAATACGGTCAACGAGAAGCGATTCAAAAGTTCGGGTTGGATTTCGAAACGAGTCACCCGATTTTAAGGTTTTTGGTGGTGTAGGGGGCTCAAGGGAGTTAGTCATAATCCCCCAACGTAATTTTGGCTGCCGGAGTTGCGTCTAAATATTTTTAATCAGTTTCCAAAAAAAATTTAATACTAAACGGAACGTATTTTTATGCCTTAGTACAGTTTTTCAAATGTAACTTTAAGGTTTTATGTGAAAAACGTGAAACGATGGTGCGAAAAGCATTCCCCGCGTAAAAAAAAAAAAAAAAAAAAGGTCAATCGAGGTAATTATATTTTATATATTAAGTGCTAAAGGAAATGTATAAGAATAGGATATCATTCTTAGGTAATTAATAGCAATGTATTACTCCGAGTTGGCACAATCCGACTTCATTGAGTTAGGTTAGATGGCTATGGCCTTAGCCATCGTGTTTTTTTTTTTTTTCACCTATGGAACCCCGCTTAGCGGGGCTCCGTCGACTCATAATTAGAGCCAGTTTGTTAATAATGTTCATAAAGTGGAATAAACAATGTTTGTACAAATTTCTGTTTTTGATTTTTTCTAAGGGAACCATGTATTTCCGGCGGGTAAAAATGGTGAGGGAGGGTTCCGACCCCTTCCCCCCTCCCCCCAAAAACTCACAACCCCTTAAAATGGCGACGTATTTCGAAAAATTTACCATTTCTGTTTTTGATTTTTTCTAAGGGAACTAAGTATTTCCGGCAGGTAAAAATGGTGAGGGAGGGTTCAGACCCCTCCCCCCCTCCCCCCAACCACTCACAACCCCTTAATAAGGTGACGTATTTCGAAATTTTTACCGCGACGGCAACA
This sequence comes from Phragmatobia fuliginosa, assembly GCA_932526445.1. NCBI lineage: Eukaryota > Metazoa > Arthropoda > Insecta > Lepidoptera > Erebidae > Phragmatobia > Phragmatobia fuliginosa. The sequence continues at coordinate 14,705,583 of OW052070.1, forward strand.
GTCGTAATATGGTTCTTCCTATCCTAGATGTAATCCTACCTATAGTTTGCCATATTTTTAATAATTCCAATACCGCTAAAATTTTTCCATCTGCATGGATAATGGCCCATCTCCCCAAGAAACGTAACCCGTCTACTATCTCCGATAATATTCCCATTTCTATCCTACCCTTTTTCTCTAAATTCTTCGACCGTCTCACTAACTCACATAACTGAGTGTTCATTTCTTACCAGAAATAGTTTCCTTTCCAGTCTGGTTTCCGTCCACGTCATAGCACTAACACAGATTTAGTCCATATTACGGATGATGTTAAAACGAGCATGAACGAAGGTAAGCTAACGATTTTTACTTTGCTGGTCTTTAGCAATGACTTCAACATTTCGATGTCTTATTGGATGTATTGTGCTCTCATAACATATCTCCATCACCAATTGACTAGTTTTGTAGCTACTTGAACGTGTACTTGTCGCCAGCAGCGTGCTTGTATTGAAAATGTTTACTTATCATGGCGCCCAACATCTGCGGGGGTACCTCAGAGCAGCGTGCTTTCATCGTTACTTTTTAGAAGCTTTTATTAACTCAATCACTAAACAATTAATTTCTTCCTACCATCTTTATGCCAATGTTCTTCAAATTTACGGTTACGCCTCCCCAGATAATTTAACATAAGTTGTGGATGTAATCAACAAATACTTGAAGCAAATATGCAATTGGGGTACGGAGTATGGAATAAGTGTAAATCTAACCAAAACACAGGTAACTATATTGGGTAGTTCCAGGTTGCTTTGTATATCTCAAAAAGAGCTTTCAGTTCCTTACGAACACACATTACAGGCATCTGAGGTCATTAGAGAAAATTGAAAATGCCAAAACATTCTTCTCAGTTTGCAGATGTCTTTTAGTGTAAAAGCTATAAGACACTGGAACAACTTGCCTGAGACAATTCGACAAGCACAAACCTTATAACTACTACTACTATTATTACCTTTTACCTATTTTTTTAAACTGCTGGAGTTATAGATGTGTATGTATACAATAAAGATAAAAATAAATATTTAATTACTATTGATTTTTCAATTCTTACGAGATTCTCGTCATGAGGAGCGGCGGTCTGTCACCACAGTATCGGGTCTATTGGGAAGAATAGTCCTGTCTGTGACTAAAATTCATCCATCATCCATCCACAGCCTTTAGTAGTCCACTGCTGGACATAGGCCTCTCCTTTGAAAGGAGGTTTTGGCTTACTATACCACGCTGGCCAGACGGGTTGGTAAAGGGTTTGTGACTAAAATTATAGATTGTATAATGACAATATAATGTAGCGCGACCATTCTCGAGAACTGGGTCAGCACATAATATAATAATATATAAATAATATGATTTATTTCTCACCAAAACTGATGTACAATAAAAACACGATTACATAATAATAATAAATTTGACAATCTCGGTTGTGGATCGCTGGTGCCTGAGGTAGATATGAAAACCTGTGTTACAAGACACCAGGTCCCCACTCCGACTATGACTTCTTATTTCAAAGTGTAATTAATGTAAGTAGATAAAATGGTTGTAATAATTGTTATACAAGGAAATACAATAACAAATACAAGAAAGAAAGAAATGTGTGTGTTTGTGTGTCTTTAAATACATATACTAGTGTTGTGGGACTGAAGTTGCAGTGGTGTTAAAAACAGAAATGGGGCGAATATGCCAGTGTGTCGTTTCCCCATATGACTTCTTCAAGTGCAATCTGAGATTCAGGTTTTACATCAGTGCCCATTTAGACTATAAAAAGACAGGATCATGTGCAGTTTCAAAGTTACATACATGTAGGATGGCACCTCTAAATTCAGAAGTTGGTATTTAAGGGCAAGTTGTTGATGTTCGATCCTGGCTACTTGGTTGTGCCTGTGCAAATATTAGCCGTTAGCAAGACAAGAACAAGTAGAAATAATATGCCTTCAGGTAATGGATTCCCCAGGACGGTGACATGCCCAGTATATATCAGGCCCATTTAGGGGTTAATAAAACCGACCATGAAACTCTTTGCCATTCCATACCTCCCAGCGATCATCAGTACTAAGTACTACAGGCTTCCGCCAGTTCTCTTTAGCCAGAGCGAGTGGAGTCAACCCAGTATCCACTGCAACTACATTGCGATGCATTCCCACATCAGTATTTAGAAAATCTTCTCTGAAATTATATATCATTTGCGATTATGTATGGTCTTAATATTTAGTAAGTAGATAGTAGTAGTACTAGAGCCCCAAGCTATTGCGGAATGTACCATCTCATATCCGATGAACGTGGATGGTGCATTCAAAATGTAATTAAAAGGGTGCGGACTGCGGACTCCTATCAAGGGTATCTAATTCGATCTGAGTCCATTTAAGTATACCGAAGGAATACCTTAGAACCGGCATGACTAAGGTTGTAGGCTCGCACTTTGTTGCCCCCCGTTAAATAGTAGTATATTTATTTTTGTCTTCAAATACGAACATGTAAACCTAAAACCTAAAAGAAAAATCATTTTGAGCCATATAGTCACTAAGCTGACATTATTGCTTTCTATTAATGCTAATCAATTTTCTATTCCTTTGTATTACTAGATACCCTATTTCTGCAGGTTTTATAATAACTACTTACTTGAAATCGCTACCTTCCTGGCGCGCAGATCACCATGATTTAGCGCTTATTACATGTCCAAGTAATGATTACTTACGTCATCCAAGCAGAAACGCTCCAAGGGTTTTCACGTATGTTTCGAAATAACTCGCTAATGTCACGGCCACATATAAGTAAGGATTAAAATATTGCAATAAATAATTGTATGTTTTACTTAAAACGCAAACGTCTATAATTATTTTTTCAGGCGCATCAAATTACAAAACACACATATGGGCTTAGATTACATTAATTGTGTAATCAAACTATATGTAACGTATTATTGAAATTTCTTGAAATCGAAATATTTCGATATATTTATCAGGATTGTCCTTTAACTATCTAATAGGGCTCTTTCTTACGTAAGCTGTAAGAAAGTGAGGTAACTTTATATGACTGTAGTTTGTTCAAACTACAGTCAGTCGAGTTACCATTGCGTTAATGCTCTCGAAAGGTAGTCCTTGGTTTAATGAACGCAACATAACCTCGGACTAAATATTTGTGTGATCCACACACATTTGTTTCGGAGTCTGGGTGTTTTCTATGTATATTAGGTATGTAACTACAAACAAAATAGTATGTTTATGTAAATACATCAGTTGTTTAGTACACATAATACAAGCTCTGCTTAGTTTGGGACTCCTGCTTGTTGTGTGTAAGATGTCCAAAATATTAATTAATTAATTAAGTATTTATTTATATTCTTACACTTTTTCACATGAGCTGATATTAGAAGGTAAAGGGGCTTACCTCTTAAGGTTAGAGAATGATTCATAAAATATCATATTCACAAATAGGGCCTTAGTTGTATTCTTTCAAGGTGTTTAGATGATAGACAGGTTAGGAGTCAAATAATACTTAAGATGTCGAACTTATAACTACTATGTCATAGGAAAGAAAACACATTCAATGCTGAGATTTGGTTTAGGAACCTACAATATTTATATAACTTGTCTTAGTGTGTCCATTTAAATACTTTCAATTAGTTACAAATCCTTCGCGTTACACTTTCTAAATATGTTGGGCTCTAAGTCACAGAGAGCAACACTATCATCTTAGGGCAGCATTGTTCATGAAATTGTATTAATTACGAATTCATTAACTTACTACTTATGTATGGAAACAAAAGTAATAAAAATAAAATAAACCTACTTCAAAAAAATATCAAATGTAAAATCCTAGAAATACTTATAATCGTAAAAAAACTGACTTCATATTGACTGGTTTAAATTACTAGCTTTTCAGTTCTAGTTTAAACCTAATTATCTATTATTTTAAATAAGGTAGTATTATAAGGTATGGAAGGTACATAGCATCTGTTTAAAATCGGTGCTAAGCCAAAAACAATAACAACATTACAAAAATGTAACACCGAGTTGAGAGCGCGGTCAAGTAACTTATCGAAAATGAGGGAATTGGGGATATGAATGACTAAATTACCTTTTAAAATACGCAACGTAGAAGGTAATGGAGTTTTCTTTTCTTAAAGTAAACCAGAAGGCATCTAGAGCGTTGATTTTGTAGTTTTTATTTTATAACATTCTTATGTAAATTGTGGTATATTCACTAACTTTTAATCAATTGTTTTTATTGTATGCTGTTTTATGAAAGACCAGGGAAAAAGAGAGGGTTCTTTAATAGATTTAAGTCTTTGAAAGTGGTTTTAAGTTTATTGGCATATGAAATGATGCTTGGACTTAATACAGAGTGTAGACGACACGGTAAAGGAGTATAGGTTTATAGATCCAGTGAATCCACTTTATGAATAACAATTTATATTTAGTGATGGCGTAGTCATGACTTACACGGAATAATTATATTAACGAAAACCTTTGTGGGTTCTCAGTGATAGGAAGCAAATGAAATCAAGCGGCAAAATAAAATCAATATAGATTTTTTTTCGTAATAGTAGGAGACTGAGAATACTGATACTTCTGGATTCTACTCATGCTTTTCATTAGGCAGAGTACAGTCACTTCAGTAGGTTTAAATTTAAACGATTTCAAAAATTCTTTCAATATTAGATAGTCAATTTATCAGGTAAGGCTATATATCATCACGATACGACCAATAAGAGCGGAGTATTAAAAAAAAAGTTTTGAAAACGAGGGAAAATTATTTCTTATCAGAGCTTCCATTGCGTGCGCTGCGTTAATAGTTAAAGATTAGTGAAAATAATGTATGAGATTATTGTGGTGGCCAATAGAAAACGCAGACGGGGCGTGGGTCAGCTAGTACTGAATATTTATAATAATTTGGTACCTAAGACAAACTTGAAATAGCATTGATGGTAGTGTCTAGTGAAGTCCTTGCCTAATTTTGACAAGGACATCGTTTGATTTGTTATTGATCTTTTAATTTTTTAGGGGTGGAGACCCGAGGAGGATCTCCCACGGTCTTTACCCCATCGGTGTTTTTGGGAGGGTGGTGTGTTGAAACCGACCGATATAGATTAACCGGAACAAGTAAACAGACAGACAAAATTTAAAAAAAATAAAGTTATTCATGTATGTACCGTTTCAACTTACATCTGCATTTATTAAAAACCTATTATGACTTACTTTGTTGGTCTAGTGGTTAGCGTATGCGGCTGCTGATCAAGAGGTCTCGGGTTCGATTCCCGGGTCGGACTAAATATTTGTGTGATGCACAAATATTTGTTTCGGAGTCTGGGTGTTTTCTATGTATTATATATATTTTTATTTAAGACTTTATACACAAATGTGAGATAGGTGGACTTAATGCCGTAAGCATTTTCTACCAGTCGACCTTAGGGCGATGCAGAGACAAACGTGGTAGATGCACAGTAATGAGAGTTTTTTTTTTTAATTATAGCATATGGATACGGTACACAATATATATAAACATATATGTATATACACACATATAGAACTTATCCATACACGTTACATAAATACTGATACTAGTAGACATAATATTTAAACATTTATATACATTCATATGTTTATAAATATATCTTATATGTATGTAAGTGACATACATACATATATACAATAAATATACCCATGACCTACATAAATACATTTTTCATTTGAGATAATTTGCAGTGAAAGTTCAGTAAATGTTTATGTGAAATGTTTCCGCAACAAGTTTGAAGTTGGGTAGTTATGTAAGGAGTAGAGCTAGGCGAAAAGAGTAAAGAGTACAGGGTAGTTAAGGCTCGTATCTGTTTGGCTTAGCAAATTGGAAGCCACTTCAATAGTGAGCGATGTTGAGACACATAATCCTATTTACGTAAATTGAAAACGAATCGAATACAATTATTGAGAAAACGGTCTAGCTTATTGAGCAGATCTTCATTCAGGTCTAAGTAGCATACATCACGATAGTCAATTACAGGGAATATTAGAATCTGAACAAGCGCTATCTTAGTTTTCACTGGGAGGAAGTTCTTGAGCTTATAGAGGGCCCGTAATGACCCTGTGACTTTTTGGCACACTGTTGCACACTATATGTATTTACAAAAAAAAATTATGTTTATGTATTTATATCAGTTGTTCAGTACCCTTAATACAAGGTCTGCTTAGTTTGGGACTAGACGATGTTGTGTGTAAGATGTCCGAAAATGTTTTTTTTTACTGTTTAAACTTACTTATGCATTTATTAAAAACCTGTTAATTACAAACAGAACCATCAATTTTGTTAATTTGTACAGATTATTGTGTGGAATTCCCGTTTTGGCCGCAGACTCTCGAGATAGCTTTTAATAGGTATCGACTTTCTGACTCTCGTTACTCAGATAAGAAGTAATATAGTGTATTAATCATCAGTTCATGAACAACGCAATTAAATAACTTGGTAAGATACCTAGAACATTGTGGGTTCTTTTTCATTCAAACGTTAAAGACTTGTTTTAGAGTTAGAGACTGGCAATAGTTGCAGACTGCTCCTTGTCGCGGCAATTACGGGAATAAAGATAACTTAAGAGGCCTTACACGGCAGTTACATCAGAAACTAGGTGTACCTCTACTATTGTGACCAATAAACTTACTTAAATATCTCCTAATACATCTGGCAATAGAACAAACGATGTGGCTTATCACAAAATTATTTATACGGGACACATTTTATATGTTGGTTAGTTATAAAGCACTATCTGATTTCAAGATTTGTTCCTCTGTTGGGTTCGGGTTTCTCAGGAGAGGTTTTTTTGTTTTGTTTGCAAATTTATTTCCTCCAAAAAATTTGGAGTCTATTACAATACAATGTCTCATGTAAATCAGTTATTTTTATACTCTGTCTCACACTCACTACTACAATACATTTTTTTTTATTAAGGATGAGGTTTAACAACTATGAACTGCTATTTTTTATTTAAGCATCTGAAGTTTACCTTAGAAACTAATTAATTTGGTCTTATTCTATTTCTTAAATTATACATTTTGAATTTTAATTTTTAAAGTATCTTTAGTATATAACTATAAACGAAGGCTACTGCTTATTCTACTTAATCTTGTCTCTATGGATTCTAACTTTAATATATATACTGTTCAGTAATTTTGGCAGAACATTACGACAGCAAATTTACTGCTACGTTGTTTTGTTCCGTTTAATCACTATTATTGTAATTTGGTCACATTAGTCCAGCAATCTGTCCCTATCCTTACTCATTATTATGCTTCCATTTTAATGCCTAGATGTTGATACTAAAACGCTCTTTCGCGTGAATGGGACACTCTAACATATAATTTTGCGCCGACTCGCATATTTCTGGGTCACAAACACACCCCGAGTTTTCTTTGAATTTAAAACGATTTAAATATTCCGAGAATCCACCGTGCCCTGTCATGACCTTTGTTATGATGATTGTAACAATAATCTTTCTTACGATGTTGTACCTGAGTTTGGCATCCGGTAAAAAAAATTTTTGTTATTAATGCTGTAGTCTCAGGAGAGGGTTAAGGCCATACGTCCCCATGCTCTCATGTGGTTTGGGCACTCTCAAGACAACGTTGTGGCAACGTATAGCCATACGTAAGGCCTCTAACTAAGCTTCACGACTGTTATCTTATATAACAACCGGGACGACGGCTTAACGTGACCCCCGATTCACGGAAACGCTCTTAACATATATCATGCCACAAACGGTCACCCATCTAGGGACACGGTATCGAATAAAATGTATCGATACTTTACTCATGACTAGTATCGAAAGAAAAGTATCGTACTTAAAAAATATTATAATATATGGCGTCGGTGTCTGTCACACAGTTTCTACTAGCTCAGACACCGTCGTTTCTCACTCTATCTGTTTATGTCAAATACATAATAATGTTAACTTGATTGTTAAGGTAAGATAGATAAACTGTTCCTCTTTTCTAAGTAAATAAAGATTATTATTATTATTATTATTATTATATTGAAACAAAACTGTACAAAGTAAACTTAAATCATACTTCGAAGTACCGGGTATCTTTCATAACTATGGACTGTGTGTGAATTTCAATCAGCAAGTATCGTCAATTTAGTTTCATTAGAATACAATGTGAAAAAAGGGGAACACAAAGAAATGGTACACATTTTTATCAAATAATAAATAAACCGATTTTTTATGAATCAATCATAATTATTTATCACCATCTAAATAAAAAACGCCTTTATTCTTACATATTATGTACATATTCACTTCCTATTTATATAATTTAATATATAATTATATCCTTATAACTAAGGTTACTATGTAGTCCTTTCCTCGGCGTAGGCCTCCGCCATCCTCCTCCATAGTTCCTTATCCCTTGCTTTTCTCTCTCAGGTATTGTGGCATCTTTCTTTGAATATATCGCTCCATCTTCTTCTTGGTCTTGCTCTTCCTCTACTCTTTCCTTGGCATCGATTCTATTAACCTTTTTGTCCGTTTTGTCCTGTTGTCTTTTATTTTGCAAATGTGACCAGTCCACTTCCACTTCAAGGTATGGTTTCTTTTTACTACATCTGGTACTTTTGTTTTTAATTTTTAATGTCTAACGCCTCTTCTAATAGGGAATTCAGGACCTTCTCGTTGTAACTTTATCTGTGTAGAGCATTTAGAGTATATACGGTGTATTAGTTCGCTATATGTCTTTTCTATACCTTGTGTTCTGAGAGCTTACAAGATTGGTTTGTGGCTTATAGAACCAAATCGAAAGTCGAAAAATGTAAAGTCGATTAATCCTATGTACTATAGTGTTTTCTTTTATTCTTTGTATTTTTATATCTGTAGTGTTATTATTTTTTGTTTTATAAGAGACAACTCCTGCATTAGGAATATAAATTTCTGTGTCGGGGGGGACTTTACAAACATACATGAAACGGACACAAAGAACACCCAGACTCAGAACAACAAATTGTGAATCACACAAAGTGTTGTCCTACATGGGATTTGAACCCACGACACTTGGCACAGTAGGAAGCGGCGTGGCGACCGCTTAAGCTTAAGCCTAAGCTAAGGCCAACCGTGCAGTCAAAATTGTTATTGTTTGCATATGGTCAGTTGTTGAAAATTTATTTCTGAATCCTGCTTGTTCACGGGTCTGGTTCTCCTCTAAAGTGTTGGTTACTCTACTCATTATTATTTTTTAAAATATTTTATAGACATAACTATAGATATATAACATTAAATAACTACTGTTATTGATGTTGTTTCTGGCTCCTGTTTTTGTGAAGTAGTATTTTGGCAGGATATTACGACAGCATATTGATGCTGTTTCTGGCTGTGTAATGAAATAGTATTGTAATATTATTGTAATATATATTCGTATTGGCCACTGCCTAACAGTTGATGTTGGAAAGTTGTATATGTAGTCGGCGCGAGAATGTCTCTTTCGCGATTCAGGATTAGTAGTTACTCCGTATAGTTCATTCCGTGTTTTTCTTAGTAGTTCAGTGTTTATTCGCTAGATAGCGCTGTCGTAAGTTTTCGTCGCGCTGTATGTAGAAGTCGCCACAATCTGTGTCTTCACCTTTGTGTGTTATAATTTATTTTCTGAAAAACAACCTTTCTTTTACGATGTTTCTCTATTCAATGTTAAGTTTTCCGTTTTTGTCCATATGCTCATGGCCCATTCTTTTTTGTTTAATACTATTTTGTAAGCTTTATTTGAAGCAACAGTGTTACCTATGTATTTTTCTGGTATGTTTTCTATGTTGTGTTTTACCTATTTATTTGTTTAATTACTTGTGATATTTTTCTAATTGACTCTTTTTTTCGTTTGTATTTATATGAAATTTTTCTCTGTGTGAGTAGTCCCTAAATTTCGGTATTTAGTACATCTTTACACTCTGATGATCTTTTTGGCACTTGTGTTATAAGATATTTTATTTCTTTTTCGAAGTTATCATATGGTGTTTGAGTATTGTTCGAAAATGCAATACCTTTTGAAATTTATCGTCCCATTTTTTGCCTGTTTCTTTAGTTAGCTTTAGTATATATCTGATATATTGATAGTTCTTTTTCTTAATATGTAATCTTGACATACTTGTTTTTAGATTAATTCTACACCTTAACATTCTGTGGTCCGAATAAAAATTAAAGTTACTAATAATGTCAAATTTATACATATGTGTATTTTTGATACTTAAGATATAATCGATTTCGTTTATTGTGATCCCATCTAGCGCTCTCCAAATTCATTTGTTTCAGGGATTTATTGGGTACCAAAATTTCTTAGTTAATGCTATTTGTTAGTTGTTTTTTTTCCTATTTGGGCATTGAAATCACTCAAAACTATTATGTTTTCAACTTTTGCTTCGTCTATTGCTATTTATTGTACTGTAAAAATCTTCCAAATCAGAGCATTTTTCTGTAGGTGCATATACATTAATTTATGACCGTAACATATTGTTGCTTAGATTAATCTTTACAGAGGCTTTCCTATACGAGTAATTTTTTTTTTAATTTATCACAATAGGCGCTTTATGTTCGTATTATTCCTCCGTATAGGCACTTAAAAATAGAAGCCGCAGAGTGGGGTATCCCATGGAATAAAACTCTACTTAAACTAAGTATCGGGATTCTTAGGTTAGCTAGGGGTTTCATTACTACAGGTGTTCCAAGGATCCCGGAGTTTCAAATAAGAGGTCCTTTTAGTCGTGTTGCTGAGAAAGCCCACATAAGGGAGAAAGCTAGCCACAGTGATAACCTTGCAAAAGCGAGAGAGAAAGCGTTGGACACCATTTGTACCAACGTTCTTGCCACGCTATCGTCATGAATACCAGATGCATCGTCCTATTGGCTAGGGCCAGACTTAGTCTGACTCATGGCGGATATAGATGAGCGATTTATGAAGCGTATCTCAGCCAATCCCATTATTTTGTACGTGTGGAAACTCCCTCGGGTCGTCACCCCGTCGGGGTTTGCGGCGGGGCGGTGTGTCAGAATCGAACTGATTAAAACAACGTGTACCCACTCTGCGCCTGAAGTAGGAGGGGTCCAGGGAACACGTTATTACGTCGTCTGGCACACGTCGTGTGCTGGTGGTGGCAAGTGGGATTCAGTTCCCTCCTGTCGACCAAGTACAGGTACTTCCCGAAGCAACCGTGCCCGGACAAGACATGCGTCAGTTGGAAGGAAATGGTCCCGTGCTGCCGCCCTGCCCACTGAAGGATGACGGCCGGAGAGTCAGCATGTAGTATCTCTAGCCAGAAAGTCCAACAAACCGAGGTAGATCGGCGAGCCGCTTCACGCCACTCGCGTATGTCTTCGGGTAGATGTCTAAATCCGCTCTCCACCGGAAGTCAGCCACTCACCGATAAACTTCGAGCATTTCGCCTCCAAATTTTACGGGGGTGTTCCGGTCAAGGTGCACGCCTACTCGGTCGACACGGTACGATAGCCGCGTATGACTCTAACCGCCAATATCCTCTGGGGAATCTCTGCCAATCCCAACCCTAACCTTAACTCTAGTCTGATGCCCGGATGATACCATTGCATTGCACCCGTGCGAAAGGGGTTGGATAGTAGCCGGGCACAAGAAGAAGAGGCGGAAGGCTGTCAAAAAAGCAGGCAAGAAAACAGAATCTTGTGTTTGAGATTGTGTCATTATCTTGAAATTTTCCATATCTATAACATGGAATATAGAACTTCAAGTTAATGCCCATGACAACATGACCTAGTTCTAGAAAATTTACTACGACAATTCACTTTAATTACTTGGGTTGTGATATCGTCCATGATATGTCATAGAGATCAAAGGCTCAGGATTTATTCCTAGTAAATGATTTGTTTTTTACAAAAGAAATGAAGCAAAAATAAACTTTTTACTTTGACACTTTTGACTTAATAAATAAAGATGAATTTAGTAAAAACCAACTGGGAATATCTTATCGTTAGAGTTTTTACACATCATTGAGTGTTTGAGATACGCAAGACTTTATAAACAAACCCTGTATCTGTGCCGGACAGACTGGACTGTGAGGCGTAAACGGACGTACGTTGTGTAACAATATAATACAACAAAAAAAATCCTTGCAAAATGATCAAGCTATTTGCATTATTCTTAATCGGTAAGTTGTTTTTGTTGAACTATTTTTTTATTTATTTTATCGCGAGTCATTCAAAAAGCATTTCAGTAGTTCGTCATAGTGTGGATCACCATATCGCATTCTCTACATGCGTGTGAGTATGGAACTCTTTATTCTTGGAATCTACTCATACTTTTCATGAGGACGAGTATCTATATAGTGACACATTAGCAGAATTCCCAAAATAAAGAAAAAAAACCAAAGCGTCACTAAAATAATATATGTATTTGTATAACATGAAGAACCTTGAAGGCAATCTTTTAATTAATATTTTATTCTAGTTAGAACTTCAATTGTGCGCCTAATTATTTAAATTAAAGCGAGTAGTCGTCTGATATACCTTGAAACGTTATCTAATATCTTTAAAAGAGCAATTCCTCTTTATTAATTTACATAAACAGTACCTGGGCGACCAAACTTTTAATGTGTAAAAACGCTATCTAGTTTCAAGTAGCTGCAGTGTTGCTATGTTCGAGTACCAACCATTATCCACCCAATTGTTACTAATTATGTATTGATGTCGGAGGCAATTCCTCAATCTTAAGTATTGCGAAAGAAAAACGCATGAAAATTTGTTTCTTATTTACATTCATGAAAATTTGTCGTAGACTGGATCTTACATGAGCAAAAAGTGTAAGCAAAAATTGCAACAAATGTTCAATGCTTTTATACAATTATTGTTAAAATATATATTATTTATTTTTTGGGAACTCACATATTTTGACTGCCTTGTTGGTGTAGTGGTTAGCGTATGTGGCTGCTGATCTCTCGGGTTCGAATCCCGGGTCGGACCAAATATTATTTGTCTGAATCACAAATATTTGTTTCGGAGTCTGAGTGTTTTCTATATAAAATATGTATTGTATTTACAAAAAAAAAGTATGTTAATGTATTTATATCAGTTGTCTAGTACCCATAATACAAGCTCTGCTTAGTTTGGGACTAGATGATGTTATGTATCAGATGTTCGAAAAATATATATTTATATTTATACTAGCTTTAGCCCGCGGCTCCGCCCGCGTGTGTGTCGGTTATCGCGGTAAAAAGTAGCCTATGTCCTTTCCCAAGTTCAGTTCTATCAGTTCAGTGGTTTAGGCGTGAAAACGTAACAGACAGACAGACAGAGTTACTTGCGCCTCTATAATATTAATATATCAATTAGAACTAAACATTCATTATTTACTAACACATAAGCACACTCTTTGTCATAACAGTGTAATACGTAGGTCCATTTGGATTTATACTTTGACAGAGAGGAACACTTGCGAATGGCTGAAACAATCACCACTATGAACTCACATTTCTTTTGATGTGAAACATCTATAGCCGCACGTAAAACAGATTTCTGGCATGGCGACGCGTGCGGCCTGGCGACGCGTGCGGCCTGGCGACGCGTCGCCACGGCACGCTATACGATGGTATATATAGACTGTATATATATATTTTCGTCGTTTTACTTTTACAATATGTTCTTTTCTGCATATTACTTTTACAAAATAATGGCGATGTTTCACATCTGCCAGGCGTCCCGTGACGGCTCACATTTTTTTCATCATAGCTTTATTCCCAATATTATTGTGGGTCAGCTATTAGTTCAACCGGTTTTATCTAAACATCAGTTTTTCCACGGAGCCACTGGCATCGGACCTCCTATGCAACCCTAAAGCGGAACTGAAATTCGAAGGTTGTACTAGTTATCAGTAAATTTGAGGGCACTGACTTCCCAATAACGATTGCCATAGATGTTCATGACAACCGGGACCGACGGCTTACGTGCTCTCCGAGGCAAGGGCGTGAATCACCGCTAAACTTCCGCACTCCGGGCTGCTATTAGGAAGTTCCTAAGAAAAACCCAAAAACACTTTTTGGTCCGACCGGGGATTTCAACCCGAGACCTCTTGGTTAGCAGTCGCATTCGCTGTCCACTAGACATGAACTCACACAAAACGATTAAAATAAATTTCACACACACATTCACTCACAGAGAATGTTTGTGTTTATGTAATTTTGTTTTTTTTTGTTTTAAGTATAATTAGTCTACTGCACATAACAGTATAATGTATTTGCCTGTTTGGTCTCATGCTTTGTTAGGATATAATGCCTGCATTTGCTACTCCCCTACCGGGTCGCTCGATATACACATACGAGATACACAATCTTTTGTATGTCCGACTGACATTATTTTCAACATTTTTGCAGTTACATATATTCAACCAAATGATTGTAAACCACAAAATTGGTTTCCTACACTTGAACAACAAACTACCCCAAGCGCAGTTAGAAGGTAAGATCATTTTTATAACATTAATAGTTATCTGGTAATCTACGTAATGCAGCTAAGATTGAATAGTTACCAGCACACTAGAACCAATAGGTGCCAGGTATGATTGAATAAAACACAGAGCTGGGCCACGCAACTTCCTCTGTGTTTTATTCAATAATAGTATAAACTATACAACTACATTTTGCCCGCGGCTCCATCTGTGTGTGTCGATCCGTAATCCTTTTTCGATTTCATAAATAGTTTAAGTAAGACACTAACAAATATTTTTAAATCGATACATCCAGATATTACTTATAACAACTGCTTTTTAGCGATAAGGTCGCCATTTCTACATGGTCATACTTTTGATGGAATCCTATATGTAAATTGAATGAACTGAAAGATCATTCTATTCTAATACAATATCCTAAAGTCCTATCCTATAACTTTAGTAAGTTGTAGCTTTAATTTAAATATTCATATTGCTATTCCCTTGTCTATACACAAGAAGTGATACTTTTTAAGATGAAATATGATCATTTAAATAATATATCATCAATAATAATATGTCAGATTTACATATGTCGAAGTATGCATAGTTTATGCAGACAATGTTGTAACTACCTAAGTAAAAAATACTTCAGTCCTAAATTAACAAGTTTAACTGACTTCAAACAAATAGTACGGTTTTAGTAAATAATATAAGATGGAGAATAAATAAATATAAAATGTATATTTCCAGTACAACTACATCTGCTGACTTCTGGAAATGCATGACCAATTGCCCAAAAACAACTGAATACAACCCAGTCTGTGGTACTAACAATAAAACATACCGTAACTCTAGCGAACTTTTGTGCGCTCAACAGTGTGGAGTTTGTAAGTATCAAGAATTTATTTCGATTGTATTTTGATTGTTTTACTTTGGCTCAACAAAATTTTATTCGATGCTGACCGATTTTATTCTCTTACGACCTAGAGAGCGTGGCTCAATGGTGTGAAGTTGAATTTTCGATGCGTCATGCATATTTAGTACGATAGTTATAGGATAATTCAGTAATATGACTAATATGTCATACTTTGTGTATCCAGTTAAACTTTAAACATAGTACGTTAGATCACCTAAAAATTAAACTCGATTGGAATCATTTAACAACAAACTCACGTTACCATTAAAATATTGGGAATTCGAATGGGCTAGGAAGAAGAACAAGCACTTTACCATAAGCATCTTATCTCCAAAGTTATTCAACTTCGCTTATTCAAACCTCTAACGCATAGAACAGATCTTGAGGAAAAACAACAGTATTTTTTTGGCGAATTCGACATGGTCATTGGTCTTATTCCACAATTTGGTTATGAGAATCTAGTCGAATTAAATGTCAAATAAAAACATTGGTATGCACGGTCTCTATCTGTTTCAATTTCTTCTCCTCCCCTATTTTTAGAACATTAAACAGTCACCACAGGATAAACTCGGTACCCTGGGTATGGATACTAGCAGGGACCGGGATATTTGCCGGGACTAGGGAGTAGAGCCACGCTAGTTTCAGCACAAATGGGCCAACTCGGCCGGTTCAGTACTACTATCTCACACATCTAAATTACAGTGCTGTCGTATTTTGTTATGAGGAAGCCTAATCATACTGCATGATTCTCCCGGTTTCCGGATCTCGGGTCTTTAAGCGGCATTAAAAAGCATCCAATTAGTCCATAGTTTTATGAGATCGCATGGAGTGATGTTTTTCGTCGTAGCGTGTATTCGTTGATAAGTGTTCCATCTAAGTAAACACGGGTACGTATTGATCTTGCAGTGTTCTGTATGCTAATGGACAAAATACACAAATAACGTCGTATAGTAATAAAATAAAATACTCGAACCGAGGCCATTGCGAAACTCTTTTATTCAAGCATACTGGTTGCCCGTCTAAAATATATGCTTTAGTACAAAGGGATACTGAATAATGTCTCATATCAGCACACCTTTTCTCAATATTATGATGGAAAAAGTCATATTTATGCTTTATTATAGAAATATAGGTAATCCTTTAAAATCACGCCTTTTTACGATGTAATATATATAGCATTGCATATCATACACAATAACATACCAGTAGAAAATAATAAGACACACACACTTAAAAATATTCAATTGTAAAATTTTAATTATTTTATTTATCGTTATAATACACAGTTAAAACAACAAATCCGATGCCGCATTAACTCTTTAAATTTTTTCCGACTCGATTTGTAAAATTAAAACAAAAATATTTCATATAATTTTAACGTATTTCATTCAAAATTTATCGTATTTCATTCGACTGCCTTGTTGGTCTAGTGGTTGGCGATTGCGGCTGCTGATCAAGAGGTCTCGGGTTCGATTCCCGGGTCAGACCAAATATTTGTGTGATCCACAAATGTTTGTTTCGGAGTCTGTTAAATAATATGTATGTATTTACAATAAAAAAAGTATGTTTATGTATTTATATCAGTTGTTTAGTACCCATAACACAAGCTCTGCTTACTTTGGGACTAGATTATGTTGTTTGTAAGATGTCCAAAAATATTTATTTATTATTTATTATAAGTACTTTATTCTTTCGATAGCTGTACATGACTCAATTATTTTATATAATATTTTAATGTATGGATGCAATAAATATTATATATAATTTTATGAAATATATTTTGTTTATTTATGTTGTGTATATGTTATACTAGCTTTCGCCCGCGGCTCCGCCCGTGTGTATGTCGGTTATCGCGTAACAGACAGACAGACAGAGTTACTTTCGCATTTATAATATTAGTAGGGATATATTTATACTATATTCATGTGTATAAATATATTTATTCAGCACTTTTATACCTTAACTACCCTTCTTTACTCTTTCTTCTGTCGAAATGTCCATTCAAGGGTTGCGGTTGGAAGAGATTGCTTTGAGCAATAAGACCGCCCATTGTACATATCTTATAGAAACTGTCAACTGTAAAAACTGTATTTGGTGTATAATAAAGTATATTCTATTCTTTTCAATTGCAAAAAAACTTTGAAAAATTGTGATATTTAATATTTTTTGTGTTTATTTCTGTGATATGTGTATTTTTTTATTTTAAAAATAAAGAAAACAAATACGATTAATGTGTTGATGATTACCAATTTTTTTTCTTATAATTTCAGATGTGACTTTGCTGAGGACGTCTCGCTGTCCAGCAGCCGCACAATAAACAATTCTATAATTAAATTTATTAAGTAGATTTTTGTAATATGCCCTTTCTTGTTTAATATTAATAATTCAACAGACGTTGATGTTGTAATATTTAGTGTGCTTTAAATTAAGCACACTAAATATTACAACATCAATTAATATAAAACAAATTGCTAGTTTTAAAACAAGAAATTCTTAATAAATCCAACCACGTAAAACATTTGGTAAGATTTATGTAACTTATGTCATCTATGGTCATCGTAGTAATTTAAATAGAATTGGTACTTCAGACACTACGGCACTAATAATATTTGATAACACCGTTAATCTTTTTATTTTAATTACTTCAAGCTTTTGTTTTACTTATGGATTAGAGGCCCAAAAGTAATCATTTAAGGTAGTAATTATTTAGTAAATTAAAATTGTAATTACAACCCAATGTGCATTTTATAAATTACTGCTTGTGTTTCCAAATTATAAAAATAAATAAATAAACATACAAGTAAACATATTTAATCAATCAACAACCTTTAACATTTTCCCTGTTGTACAAACAAAACAATCTGGTAAAAATATTACCCTTCCTTCGACGTAGTCGGCTAATAACTGATCTTATCTGGCATTTAAGCTTGGCCACCTCCCATCCCATGCCTCGTAAAGCCAACCTCTCCTAGATGCAGTGCATCCTGCCGCACAACGGGCGAGGCTCTGGCGACTTACTTGTGGCAGTGTAACCACAACATTCAAGGAATCACTAAAGTTCAATACTGGTGACGACGACGAAGACTTCCAGCCTGTGGAGCAGTACTACATACTCTAAATATGAGTAATTAAGATATGTATAAATTATAAGAAATCCTTCGACGACATTGAGACCTGGGCTGTCCTGGAAGCCATAACGTCATATTACTATCTTCCTTTGAGGCCAATATAATTGTACTATACTGTTGCAGGGTTAGCACGTACACACAAGTACATTTATACACTAATACACATCACATACGCTCATTCACAAGCAGGCATACTTAAACTTGATACATTATAACATCTTATGTTTAACTGTTTGTTATACAGCGGGACTTATAGACAAAAAGTTTATTTAAAAAGTACAAAAAAAGGCATAATTTTTTATTTTAACCATCATCAAAAGCCTTCAACAGTTCACTACAGTCCATACGGGTTGGTATGGTGACGGATAAGAATACGGAATATTCACCCTTATTCTTCCCGCGACAAAGGAATGAACTACACAGAGAAGGAATACTTGAAACTTATTTGATTTAGTCTCGTTCTTAAAATATTCAAATCTCAATATAATCAACGTGTTTACATTTACTCGGGCTCTGGATTGCCTAGAGAAAAGAGAGGCTACTAATCTGTAATACGCGTTATCCTAGTGCATTTATAAGACTGGTATTCTGCACTAAGATATCATGTTTGTGGTTATACACTGAAGTGAGCAATTACATTTTTTGATAAATATATTTTGTATTAATTATCTTTCTTTCATAATATTAGTTTGCAATGAATATAATGTAATAAACGAATTAAAAGTAAAAACAAAAAGTGAATTATAATTAAAAGTATTAAGTCATTGCATAATTTGTAGTAATTAAAAGCTTAATTTTAATTTGGACTTTTTAGTTATCGCTATTCGAGTTATTCTTAGCAAGCCCTTTCAATTGATACCCATATTGTAGAAGTGCATTAAAAAAATAACGATTCCGCCATTTTGGGTGTGCCGCCATTTTTTATTTAGAGTAACGTCACAAAATTATCATTCAAATTGAACTTTTAAGTAAAATTTCAGCTCATATGGTTAAAGATATCTGCTTCAAAATTGAGTTGCAAGAACCCGAACACATACATAGTTAAATAAAAGTTAAATAAAAGCTTGGAAAAAGCATATTGGTGACAAACGTGCAAACGTGTCCCAAAAACAAGTTTTGTAGGTGATTTTGGATACTGGTTCTAGGCGGTCAAATGACAATATGATTATGTCACCTCTGCTCTGCTCAGTATACATTGCAATATTTATTTCCAAGCATATAGAAATATATAATACTATCCAATGCCCGCGGCTTCGCTCGAGTCCTAGAAGTATGAAAAATAGATGTTGACCGATTCTCAGACCTACCCGATATGCACACACAATTTCATACAAATCGGTCCATCTGTTTCGGAAGGGTATGATAACTAACATTGTGACACGAGAATTTTATGTAAAATATTAAGAGCTGATGCCCCTGGTTCCGCTTGCGTTGCTTTCATCCTTTATTACTCAGGGGTATGAAAATAGTTCACGAACTATTCTCAGACCTAATAAATAAACACACAAAATTTCATCAGAATCGATCAAGCCGTCTCGGAGGATTGTGGTTACTTAGGTATATAGATAATCGTAATGATAACTTCACACTAGTTCACTCACCTCGCAAACGGCCATCTAATCCCAAACTTGGCCGAGCCTGTGTCATCGTAACGAAATCGCTGATATATATTTAAATGCTAGCTGGGCCCCGCCGTGGCGGTCCGTGTGGTGACGGATTAAGAATAGAGAGTGCCACCACCCCTATTCATCCCACGTGGGTGTCATAAAGGGCGACTAAGGGATATACTACGCAAGACAACATCAATGCAAAGAGAAGGAAAACTTGAAACCAACCCTATACCAACCCGTCTGGCCAGCGTGGTATAGTAGGCCAATACCTCCTTTTCAAGGAGAGGTCTATGTCCAGCAGTGGACTGTTAAAGGCTGTTGATGATGATGATGGGCCCCGCGGTGTTGAACGTGTCGGGTTCGATTCCCGGTTCGGACTGAATGACTGATTCGAAGTTTGAGTGTTTTCAATATAGGTATAATATGTAGAATTAACTTCTGTTTTCGTGAATCGAATAAAAATTGAGAAGATTGAAGAAACAAATTTGATCGATTGTATTTAGGAATATAAAGGAAGTTGAAGGGAACCTTAGTAGAAGACCTTGGCCGTCTATTAAGGTGAAATGCAAAATTGAAGGAATAACACAACCCTGCGATTAAGATTATTACTCCCTAAATATAACAATCTACATGGTAAGAGGACACAGGAAATCTCCAATGAGATTGTGATTGCATTCTATGTAAGCAAACTTGTATGCAACTCTTTGAATGAATAAATAAATACAATAAAGCGCCCATGAAGGGTTCCCATCAGCTAGTAAAATCATATAAAAGTTCTTGTAGTTCGTTGTAATTTTGATCGATGTTTTAATAATAGTGTAGATTGAATGAAAAGTAAATTCTATGTATCCCCATACATAGAATTGATACTTACTTAGAACAATTTTTTTTTTCTATTTTTGTGTGAAAATCTAAATAAGGTTCACAGAATACATTTGCCTACCAAGTTACAACATGATAATACATCTATATGACAGACATGAGGAATCTATAAGGTTTCCGTTTTTGCCATTTGGCTACGGAACCCTAAAAAAAGAGATTATCCAGGCTATAAATTGCTACTTCCAGGCAATTACTCGTTTATATTATTTTTTACTGAATATGCACAAAGATTAACCAGGCTATCCATCAATACTTTCAGGCAATGACTTGTATACATTTTTATTACCAAAGATACACAAGACATGTCGAAAACATAACCATATGGGCTAACAACTAGTATGAATACATTTGTGTCAGTTAAAATATAGTGAAGTATTTAATAAAAAAATATTCATGTTCGTTCGTCATTATATAAATTCCCCATTGTGAATGAGTTAGAATATTATTATGATTTCTGATAAATAATCGAAAATTTCCTTCCTCATTCTATCATTTAAATACATTGAGGTTTTTATATATTATTGTTTAAATGCCTTAAATTTTCTGAATCATGTTAATATTATGTTATACTTTATTAACACTGATAAATTTGTTAGTGAGTCCTGCGGAGATTTCAGTCAGTCCATTTAGAGCTGCCTATAGAATACAAATGGCCGTTTCTTTTTTTCTGTACAAAAACAATTTTAGTTTGATTCTGTCTTGAAATCATAAAATTGTAATAACAATATGCAACCAAGTTATGAACGTCTCTCACACGCTAGGTAAACACTACCTACCCACATCCACGCAAACACACTACTCACACACACAACTAGTTTCTAGTTAACTGTACAGCAATGCTTAAGGTGAAGCTACTTTAGGGCCTTATCTTTGTATAGGTGAATGTCCACTCTTGTGTTTTTTTATATATCAACGCATCGCGTAATTCGCGATTTACAACAATAATCGTGTTCAATTCCGTGTGGTGACGGATTAAGAATACAAAGTGTCACCATCCCTATTCATTCCATGGGTGTCGTAAGAGGCGATTAAGGAACAAAATAAGCAGCTAACATTACTGCCAAGAGAAGGAAAACTTGAAACAAACCCTTTACCAACCCGTCTGGCCAGCGTGGTATAGTAGGCCAAAACCTCCTTTCAAAGGAGAGGCCTATGTCCAGCAGTGGACTGTTAAAGGCTGATGATGATGATGATTTAGAGCTGCCTATAGAATACAAATGGCTGTTTCTTTTTTTCTGTACAAAAACATTTTTAGTTTGATTCTGTCTTAAAATCATAAAATTGTAATAACAAAATGCAACCGTGTTAAGAACGTCTCTCACACGCTGGGTAAACACTACCTACCCACATCCACGTAAGCACACTACTCACACACACACACACACACACACACACACATACACACACACAACTAGTTTCGAGCTAACTGTACAGCAATGCTTAAGGTGAAGCTACTTTAGGGCCTTATCTTTGTATAGGTGAATGTCCACTCTTGTGTTTTTTTTATGTATAAACGCATAGCGTTATTCGCGATTCACAACAATAATCGTGTTCAGTTCCACGGGACTCAACTAGTTTGATAATATTCAGAATCTTGTCTTTGAGTTCGCGTTATTATCATAAATATTATTGTCATTGAGTTTGTTTATATGGCGGTAAATGAAAACATATGCATTTACTTGAACAGGTTCTGTAAGGTTCCCAACGAGGTAAACTGGACTCGATAATTCACTTATCAATACCTGGAATGGCTCCTGTAAGTTCTTGAGTTACTAGTGCTGTGATATAGTCGACAATATGAGAGTCTACTGTTTTAGCTGGTCACATCGCTAGTCGTTTGAAATATATTTTCACATCAGTTTTAGAGATTATTGAGAAGGGTTATAGACTTTGAGGTGGCTATGTTTCTTTTTAGGTTAAATCTTGTATTGATAACATAATTACAAACATACTACTGTGGAGGCTAAAGGGGCCGTCCATTAATCCCCTAATGTTTTTTAGCCCTTTTTTGGGTTCCTTAGCCAAATGGCAAAAAACGGAACCCTTATAGATTCGTCATGTCTGTCTGTCTGTCCGTCCGTATGTCACAGCCACTTTTTTCCGAAACCATAAAAACTATACTGTTGAAACTTGGTAAGTAGATGTAAACTGTGAACCGCATTATGATTTCCACATAAAAATAGAAAAAAACAACACGTTTTGGGGGTGTCCATAATTGGAACTGAAACTCAAAAAAAATGTTTTCATCAAAACCATACTATCTATGGATAGGTCTTCAAATATGATGTTGAGGTTTCTAATATGTTTTTTTTCTAAACTGAATAGTTTGCGCGAGAGACACTCCCAAAGTGGTAAAATGTTGGTCCCCCCCCCGTGTAACTTCTAAAATAAGAGAATGATAAATTAATAAAATATATATGATGTACTAACTATGCAAACTTCCAACGAAAATTGGTTTGAACGAGATCTAGTAAGTAGTTTTTTTTAATACGTCATAAATCGTAAACCGCAATTTACCTTTCATTCAATCAATACACTATTATAAATTATGTTACTTGCTGCTACGGAACCCTTCATGGGCGAGTCCGACTCTCACTTGGCAGCTTTTTTTAATCTCTCCCGGGAAGGAAAATATGGGTAAATACAAAATGATCCAAAACTTTATATATTGATGCTTTCAGCATTAATAACATACATTATGTGAATCATGTTTAATAAACTTCAGTAAATGTTAATAAAGAAAGTCATAAATAAAACCGACAAGGAAAATCTCATAGTTAATGTTGTCACACATCACTAAGTGTGCGAGATACGCAAGACTTTATAAACAAAACCTGCGTCTGCTGCGGACAGACTGGACACTGAGGCGTAAACGGTCGTACGTTGTGTGACATTATAATACAACAAAAATAATCGTCACAAAATGGACAAGCTAGTTGTATTATTCGTATTTGGTAAGTTGTATTTGCTGAATTATTTTTTGTGCTACTGTTTTGTTCCGAAAGCGATTATTGATGAATATACCTTAAATAAGTAGGAATTAGTATAATTTTGTGTCTATTTTAAAGTGTTTTTAAGTTTATAAACATGTTCTTTGGTGAATTTTTAACTCACAAAAATGATCGTGAAGATTGTCTTGGAATATTCAACTTTGTCCTCAAATAAACTTTTACATGTCTGTTGACAAAAAATTTCTTTTTATTTTATTTATTTAAAGCTTTGAAAGTACACGCACATGTTATCGGGTTACGTTTAGTTCATATCTTATTGAGATTACTGATTATATAAATTGAGATTACTATGTAGACAAAAATGAAGTGATACCTGCGTAACTGGTTTCACACAAGTACTTTGAACTTTTTGCATAATTAGGTGGGTTGAAAACTTTGCCTAAAATCATCTTTAATATTTCAAATGATAGTACAACATAAATGAGAGTAGACTATTATTATTAAATGTCATAATTTTTTTTCCAATCGTAAAATACATTAAATATGACTATTGCATTATGTTTACCTCGCTATAACCTATAATGTTTAATTTAAAAGATATTCTTGCATAAAATCATCATTTTTATGTAGTAAATTATATCCATATCGTATTTTATAAGTAATTTTATTTGTATAAAATGCCGCACCTTAAAGGCAATCTTTAGTAGATTGATAAAACGTGATGAATTAATGATTCTAGTTAGAATTTGTCCTGTTGAGTTTAAATTTAAATGAATTAAAACAAACAAGAGCTTGAAAATATTTGAAGCCATAGTATTTCTACATACTTACGAGTATATATTATAATTTTGTGAATATAAAAACATATTTCTGTACCCATAGAATACTTCATAGAATTGTTTCTTTTCCCATTATTGTATGATCTTTTAGGCTTCATAGATAGGTGAGGGGCTGGATATCTCTAAGGTATTTAAGGAGTTTGTGATTGCCTGATCAGATTTAACCTGGTTAAATATAACTTGTTTATGCTGATGATGTCCCCTTTAACATAAGGTGTTTATGTAGAATAGGAAAATAATTGTTAACGGTTAGTGATACCGACTGGTAAGTCAGAGGGTTTGATTACCATCCAGAACAAACAATTATGTGATAAGCACGACAATTGTTTTATGTGAGCTAATTATTTTTGCAACATTATTGCAGCTATATATTATTTAATTAAATGGTTTTTAATTAATCTTCTTCCTTCTTTGTATTTCCAGCTCTTTTCACAAATGGCGCATTTGGACAAGAAGAAGAAAAGAAAAATAGTACCGGTATTTTAGACGATCGGTACGGCTTTGATGGACCATCGGGGTTCCCGAATAAATGGGGTCAATTTCCGGGTCCGAATCAATTCCCTGGACAAAATCAATTCCCAGGTCAAAATCAATTCCCAGGCCAAAATCAGTTCCCTGGTCAAAATCAGTTCCCAGGTCAAAATCAATTCCCAGGTCAAAATCAATTCCCAGGTCAAAATCAGTTCCCAGGTCAAAATCAGTTCCCAGGCCAGAATCAATTCCCAGGCCAGAACCAGTTACCAGGCCAGAATCAGTTCCCAGGCCAGAACCAGTTACCAGGCCAGAATCAGTTCCCAGGACCACGAACTACAAGTACTACTCCAAGGACTGGTGGAAGGTAAGATTAGTTTTATCATAATCTATTACATATAATTCTCGTGTCACGTTGTTGCTAACGATAAACTCTGTTACTTTCTGAACAATTTTCAAAATGTATGATTGAAAATGGATATTCAAGTATGATTGAAAAGAGACGCAGACGAAGTTGCGTGGTTAAGCTAGCTATACTATCTACACAAATAAATCAAAAGTCGGACAGTCAGGCCACGCATAGAATAGGGTTCCGTAGTCACATACAATGCCAAGTGATGTCCAATAGATAATTGTTATGTTTGCTTATTATTTCGTTATTTTTGTACGAAATTTTCCAAGTAAGTATATTTCACAAGTTTGGCCTCTATAACTCCTGAAAGAATGAAGCTATCGAAGCCGTTATAGTTTTTCTTTAAAGTTAATCACATGGACTAGCATCACATTTTTTTTAAATTTTCGAAGGTTTTGTTTTTCCAAAAAAATGGCCTTAAAAGGTAAAAAAGTTCAAAAGATCTATCGATAGATCTTTTAAAACATCTCCCCACACGATGGGGCAAATGCGAAATAAAAGCATCCCCACTTTACGTGTAGGGGAGGAACCCCAAATATAAATATTTTGCAAGATTTTATTAAAGCACTTTGCCGACGTGATACATGTAAATATCCATGCAGTTTCATCTTTCCAACACTAACCAAGTCGAGGACGGACTGACTACGGAACCCCTTAAAATTTGAGTGTCTGTATGTAACATTACATGAACAACTTTTACTAAATGCATATCATAAATATATACGGCGTTAATATAAAACGGCATTTTTAAAATTTTTTGTCTGTGTATATGTTTGTTCCGGGTTCTATATCTCTGGAACAGCTGGACCAGTTTTGAAGGGACTCGCTGACAGAACTGATGACACAATTAGTAACTCACGCTATTTTTTTAGTCTAGCTTAGCTCCGTGGCGTTACTCGCGATTAACAACAATAACCGCGGGACATTCAAAATGGAAGTTTGAAAAATCTATTTTATATGCAGCAGTATATATTTCATTATCTACAACATTTTATAGCAACTATTCAAAGAGTTCTTCTATCATTATCCTCTCTCACTATCAAATTCTATTCTATACCAATGATCTTCCGTTATTATCAAATTCTATCCAATAAGCTTGATAAATTTTAGTTATATTTATAAACATTCAAGGTATTTTCTTCTAAGGCCTATATAAACTTTTTTAATTTTTAAAGTATTACCCACCTATATAGTACCTATTCGTGATACAAACGTCGAAGGCTGCACAACAAGAGTTTTAAGGGAATCCCTTTACAACTACGTAGAAAGTAACCAAAGAACTTTATAAATAACCATGTTTAATTGACTATGTGACAATATTCTAGAACATAATTGTATTTCTTGTATAGTTCCAGTACTACAACGTCTCCATCGGTCCAGCAATGTATAGCCAACTGCCCAGGAACACCAGAATATAACCCAGTCTGCGGTACTAACAATGAAACATACCAAAACCCCGGCAAACTCATGTGCGCTCAATTCTGTGGAGTTAGTAAGTACCACGATTTTTATTTAAGTATTTTTAGATCTCAAATACTTTAAATAGAAAACTATTAAAAGTATATTTTGTCTCATGACAATTTCAATCCATGGTTGACCAATTTTCTATTCGGCTAGGTTGATATTGGGAAGGTGAATAGTAGTTAATTGTATTTATATGTTTGAGACTTTCATTGTGTAATGCACATTTAGTAGTTACTGGATTGTTCAGAAATATGTATTTGTTATGTGTGAAGTCATGGTGACTCCCACACATAATAGTATTGAATAAATTAAGCTGTAGGCAGCTTTCAATTTCCATCACACAATAGGTAAGTACCCAGAAAAATGAAACATCGAATACCACGTCTGTATGTTAATTAAATTATAGGAAATATTTAACAACGAAAAACATAACGTCGTAGCCATATGATCTCGAGAACAAAACCTTAAAAATTTAACAATTTCAAAAACTTGACAGCAAATCCAGCTACCATTATAATTTAAAGTTCCTGCTTTTGTAGTTATAAACAGATGTCACCTTTATGACAGTTTCGAACTAAACGATCTGGCGTTTAATTCGTGTGCCAATGACTTAGAATCTGGAACTCACTAACAGCGCATATATTTCTGTCCCACTGAGCCGTTATGTTGTAGGTTAGTTTATTGCATTGTCTGTATAAACCACAAGTATGGTGACCAATCTTAGGATTTCCTCATGCTCATGAGGTAGACCAGCCTTTTTTAAGACTCCATAGTAGAAAAAGTGAAATTGGAAATGAATGAATCAAGATCACATGGCTACGGCGTCTTCCTTTTCGTAGTAGCGTGCACTTGTTGCTAAGTATTTCATATGAGGAAACATACGGGGACGTGGTAATCGATGTTTCTAGATCAATTCAGCCTTTTTATAAAAAATCGGCCAAATGCGTGTCAGGCCACGCACAGGAAAGGGTTCCTCAGCTCCCACCCATAATGGTACGTGGATTTAAAATCGTATCCAATAGATAATTATTATGTTTACGTATTAATGCGTTAATTTTGTATGACGTTTTCCAAGTGAGCGCATTTTGAATTATTAAAGTCATCTTATCCGTTATAGTCTTCTTCAAAGTTCATTATATGGACCACCATCACGAATTTTCCTAGATTTTTTGAGCCAGCCGTTTAGCTTTTAGAGGGGGGGAAGCCCTGTTTTTACAAAAAAGTGCCCTTTAGAGTGGAATTTCTCGCAAACGAATACCTAAATCTAAAAATCGTTTTAGAAACCCTTTAATGTTTTGCAAAGACCTATCTAATGATACCCCACGCGATGGGGTAGCCGCGAGAAAAAATTTACATCCCCACTGTACGGGTAGGGGAGGTACCCCAAATAAAAATATTTTTCATAATTTTATTGTAGCAGTTTCTCGACGTAATTACAACAATTTCATCTTTCTAGCACTTACCGTTTGGACGGTGAGTCGAGGACGGACGGACAGACGGACTTGACGAATCTTTAAGGGTTCCGAGCTACGAGAGAAATACTTCGGAACCCTACAAATGATATTAAATACTTCTCCGCCATTCAAGCATCAAACAGATATATTTACAAACTTAAATGTACATAATATAGATACTTGTTGTTTACGGTCTCAACCACGATATCCTAAAATTTTCCTTATAAGGTTACTTAATATTTGTTCGTCACCCATTACGGTGATTATTTATTTACGCGTTTATCTTGGAAATTGAGAATTATGTGTAATATTTATTTTAATATTCTTTAATGTTTATGAGATTTGCCATTGAGAAATATTAATTTATTTTATGGAACATAAAATTCATGATACATTAAAGATAACTATGTATTATGTATTTTTGCTTAGCTATTAAACCAAGTTATTACCGACACAAGACAATGTTGTCAAAGGTATTAATCAACTATGAAGCACCTGTTGGTTTATTGGTTGGTGACCCTGACTGTCAAGTCGTGGGTTTCATTCCGACCCAGAACACATCTTGAACTTGAACACGTATTTGTGTATGTCAGGGTGTTATCTATATATAATATGTCTGTACTAAGATGTATATATATATAAAAAGTTTATCAGTTGTCTTGTATTGTTATTTAAATAGCTTATCTGATTAAGAAATACCGTATGGCAGTTCTGACAGTTCGAAATGTCCATCCAAGGGTTGCGGTTGGAAGAGATTGCTTTCAGCAGTAAGACCGCCCATTGTACATATCTTATAGAAACTGTCAACTGTATAAACTGTATTTGGTGTATAATAAAGTATATTCTATTCTTTCAATTACAAAAAATTACAATTGAAAAATTGTGATTTTTAATGTTTTTAGTGTTTAGTTCTGTGATGTGGTATATGGTGTGTATTTTTTATTTATAAAAATAAAGAAAACAGGTATGAATACATGTTTTGATGATTAACAGTTTTTTTTTCTTATAATTTCAGATGTGTCTTTACTGAGGACGTCTCGCTGTCCCGCACCCGCACAATGAACAATTTATTAATTTAATTTTTTATTTATTTATTAATAATATATGCACTTTCTTGTGGAATATTAATAATTCAACAGACAATTTAAAGCACACCAAATATTACAACATCAATTAATATAAAACAAATTGCTAGTTTTAAAATAAGAAAATCTTTGAAAAATCCAACCACGTAAAAACTTTAGTAAGATTTATGTAATGTATGTCATTCGGGCGAATCTATAGTCATTTTATTAATTGAAATCAGTTTGGTACTTTAGACACTACGGCACTAATAATGTTTGATGACACCGGTAATCGATTTTTTAAATTACTTCGAACTTTTGTGTTACTTATTTATTAGAGGCCCAAAAGTAATCATTTAAGGACTACCTTAAATGATTACTTTAAAAAATATATAACTTACTAAATAATTACTAATTATTTAGTAAGTTATATATTTTTTATTACAACCCAATGTGCATTTTATAAACTACTGCTTGTTTCCAAATTTTATAAATAAAATAAATAAACATTCAAGTAAACATATTTAATCAATCAACAACCTTTAACATTTTCCCTGTTGTACAAACATTACAATCTGGTAAAAATATTACTCTTACTTCGACGTAGTCGGATAATAACTGATCTTATCTGGCATATAAGCTGGGCCACCTCCCATCCCACGCCTCGTAAAGCCAAGACGCAGTGCATCCTGCCGCACAACGGGCGAGGCTCTGGCGACTAACTTGTGGCAGTGTAACCACAACATTGAAGGAATCACTAAAGTTCAATACTGGTGACGACGACGAAGTTTTCCAGCCTGTGGAGCAGGGTAGATTTCGAAAAGGCTTGGGTACTAGAAACCACATAGATACTCTATCATCATCTGCATATAATAGTATTTTAGAATGTTGAAAACAGTAATTGATGTCATTAATGAAAATATTAAATAAGAGAGGTCCTAACAGGAATCCCTGGGGCACCCCGGAAGGTATAAAAACGGATCTAGACGAGTACCCATTCAACACCACTGTCTGGCACCTATTGTCAACATAAGACTTAAGCCATTTAAATAGATCACCCCTGATACCGATGGCAGAAAGTTTTTTCATTAGGGTGTCATGATCTATTCGATCAAAACATTTTCTGTAGTCGGTATATATAACTTCAACTTGTGACCGTTTTGACATACAGTCCGAGATAAAATTACTGCAAATTATTAGATTTGTCGTAGTTGATCTATCTTTAAGAAAACCGTGTTGTTGTTCTATAAAAGTGTGCTATAAAGCAGAGTATACTTGTGCATACACGATTTTCTCTAACACCTTTGCGAACACGCGTAGTTTAGATATCGGTCTATAGTTTTCTATGTCGTCTTTTGGTCCTTTTTGTGTATCGGTGTTATATATGCCGTCTTCCAGACCCGGGGCATGACACCGGCGTCGAGGGATAACCGAAACAAGATGGTGAGCGGCACAGGAAGACACTCAGCGCAATGCTTAATAAATATAGGTGATATAAACTCTTTTGCAAAAAAAACGGGCACTTATGCAAATAACTATTTTATAGTTACTATTTGTTTGTTTGACAATTTTAGGTATTGTTATCCTCAGAATTTTATAAAATAATTAGGAAGGAATAGTTTTCATCAGTTTTATCATAACATTTTGATTAAATTATTGAGAAATAATGTTTAAGCTCAAAACACTATTATTGTACCTGCTCGCTAAATAAAAATGAAACGCGTTAATTTCTTTGTTTTTAGTGAATACATTAAAAGCAGATAAAAGTTTAGTATTGAGCGTGACCCCCTCTTACTGAAATCACGGCTTGCATTCGTCTGGGCATGATAGCGAATGTCTTTTATGGTTTCTTGGGGAATACGTTCCCACTCCGCGGTAATCACATTCTTTAGCTCTCTGATGGTCTGCGGAGCCGGCTGCACTGATCTCACTCGTCGCTTCAGAACGTCCCAGACATGCTCTATGGGATTGAGGTCCGGACTTCTAGCTGGCTAGTCCAAACGACGAATTCCGACTTCTAGCATATACGTTTCCACATCGCCAGACCGGTGGGCGAGCGAGCGAGTCGTTCCTAAAAATCGAGTTTTCGCCAAGAGCGGTTAAAGCGGGTTGTGCATAAGGAATTAGAACTTCCGTTATGTATCGGTGTCCAGTCGGTGTACCGTTTTCGATGAAGACTAACTCCGTACGATCCATAGAATTTATTCCTGCCCAAAACATAACAGAGCCCCCTCCATAAGGTGTGATTTCTTCAAAACATGCCTCTGCAAAGCGTTCTCCTCGTATACGTAGCACTCGCCGACGTCGGTCTTCACCATGCAGAGATATCCTGGCTTCATCGGAGAACAATACCCTATCCCAGTCTTCATGAGTCCATGACACACAATTTCGAGCGAAGCTAAGCCTGGCAACTCGATGTCCACGGAGTAATTTAGGGCCGCGTGCCGGGCGATGACTGTGTATATTAGCAGCGAGAAGCCTCCTCCTGACCGTCCATAGACTAATTTGCACATTTCTTACTTCTTCGAGTCTGTTCTTGAGGTCCACATAAGAAGATTTGCGATTTCTCAACGCTTGACTAACTAGAAAACGATCATCCTGTGGTTCGGTACATGTCTTTCTGCCAGAACCAGGCCTTCTCTTGACGGCTGCCAGGTCCTTTGAACTGTCGACTGACTCACATTTAGCCTCTGAGCCACGAAGCATTGGCTGCAACCTTCTTCAAGCAGCGCAATAATTTTGCTCGCTTTTATCACTTTATCTACCATTTTCGAGATTGCTAAACAGCAATAACAATACTTTTAAATGTCAAGGACATCAGATAATTTAATAAAAATTGACAAAAAGTTAATTAGATTCGATATTCACTATAGGGAATTCGCGCCACAAAATGTAGTTAAAAGTTGTTTTCTTTGAAAACCAGGCTCAGTCAAAAATTTGAATTTGGAAGGTACTCTTATAAACATTATGGCACTTTTATAACTGGCCAGTAACATGTTCAAATGATTAAAACCATTTTGGTATTTTATTTTTTTCAGCCAGGAAGAAAATCGAAACCGCCCGTTTTTTTTGCAAATGAGTGTATTATCTGGGCCCTCAGATTTGTTAATCGATGCTCACAAAGGTCGACACCTTTGTGAGCATCGATTTTACACTTTTATCACTCACATAAATGGTGCTAATATCTCCAGATTGACACTCAGGCCGGTTCGTACTTTGACCTGACGCGGAGGTGACTTTGTGGAGGTGAATGGCTCCTGTAAGTTCTTGAGTTACTACTGGTCCTATCGCTAGTCGTTTAAAATATATTTTTACATCAGTTTTAGAGATTATTAAGAAGGGTTATAATCTCTAAATATATAGAGATTATAACCCTATGTTTCTTTTTAAGTTAAATCTTGTATTGATAACATAATTACAAACACACTACTGTAGAGGCTAATGGGACCATCCGAAGAAGAGCTAAAAAATTTATTACGGTTATATAAATTCTTTACGGTTGTATATTTTTACAATATAATATTTTATTTAGTTGTTAATGTGGTTGCTATTGCTTTTAAAGTTTTTAATGGCTAACAAAAATATTAAAAATCTTTGTATATACTACCAGAATGTGCGTGGACTTCGTACCAAGACTGATGTTTCTTATAGAGAGGTGTGTGTTAACTTATATGACGTGATTGTATTAACAGAAACTTGGTTAGTGGATAGTGTCTCGGATTCGGAACTATTTGGTGATCAATATATTGTGTGGCGCCGAGATCGTGATTATGCTCGGACTGGTCAGGTGAGGGGAGGTGGGGTTTTAATAGCCATTCGTAAACACATATCTGCAGTGCCACAACCATCCTTTCACTCCTCAGCGGAAGATTTATGGGTGACAGTGAACCTACGCTATCCTGGTACAAGGGATGTCTTCAAATTGAACGTAAGTGTCGTTTATTTATGTGCGGAAGGTCGGGGATTCTCTTTTTCCGAGCAATTGCATAATTTTCTTAACAATTTAAACAATTTAGTGTTAAATCATTCAGATGAAAAGTTTTTAATCCTAGGCGATTTTAACTTGAGTGGTATTTCATGGCAGTTAATGAATAATGTTCTAGTGCCTGCAAACATACGTAGCAGTGATGAGTATGTGCTAACGGAAGAGTTGAGCGTTCTTGGTCTGAGCCAGTATAATCGCATTTTAAATAACCTCGGGAAGACCTTGGATTTGGTTTTGTGTAATGAATGTGTATCGGTTAGTGAGTGTTCGACACCCTTAGTACCTTTAGATAAATATCACCCTGCTCTTTTAATTGATTTAGATTTTGCGGAGTGCACACATTTGATTCCCGCGTCGTACATTCGGTATAATTATGATAAAGGAGATTTTAATTCGATAAATAGTGAAATATCAACTTTTGATTGGGATAAAGTGTTTATGAATCTGACGCTCGAAGAGTGTGTGACGTACTTTTACAAAACTATAGCGAACATTCGTAACAAATATGTTCCTAGCAAGAATATTTGCTTCAACACTTATCCGCCTTGGTACTCATCTCAACTTAAACGTCTCATTAAAGAGAAATCGAAGTACCTCAAGAGATTCAAATTATATGGCAGACTTTCCGACCAAGCTACGTTCAAGCTCTTACGTGATAGGATAAAGAAGCTTGAGACCGAATGTTACTCTGATTACCTAGCTTCTACTGAGGAGTGTATTGAAAAGAATACTAAATATTTTTGGAGCTTTGTAAAGCAACGCTCTAAATCTAACTCACTGCCGAGCTACTTTAATTATGAGAACGTATCGGTTTCATCTCCTCATGAAATATGCAATGCATTCTCTACACATTTCCAGTCTACTTTTCTTGACCCGGCTGCTGTCGCTGCTACAAATACCTGCACTGCAGATACATCATACTCGTCTTGTGATATCAGCTCGATTGAAATTGATTTGGAGTATCTCACCAAACTTCTTAGCGGTCTTGACCCATCAAAGGCGGCCGGTCCTAATCATTTGTCACCTAAATTTATTATAAAATGTGCTAAAACTATTGCTTTCCCGATATCGCTGTTATTTAGGAAATCAATTACTACTTGTACTGTTCCTCAGGTTTGGAAGTCCGCGTATGTTACTCCAGTGCATAAGAAGGGGTCAAAAACGGAAATTGTTAACTATAGACCAATTTCCAAGTTGTGTGTACTAGCAAAAATATTTGAAAAGATCGTTTACAATCAGGTGTACGCAGCACTCAAAAACTGTTTTAATCCTTCACAGCACGGTTTTCTGAAGGGTCGTTCAACGGTTTCAAACCTGGTACTCTTGAACGAATACGTGACTCAGGGTATGGAGGATGGTGCACAGGTCGACGTCATCTACACGGACTATAGCAAGGCGTTCGATAAAATAGATCACGACCTGCTAAAAATAAAGTTATCTAATAGTGGCATAAGGGGAGATTTACTTCGTTGGTTTTCCTCTTACTTAGAAAATCGTACGCAGGCTGTTGTGGTTAGTAACTATATTTCTAGCTGGGTTTCTATCCCCAGCGGTGTACCGCAAGGTTCTTTAATCGGTCCGTTGCTTTTTACCATTTACGTGAATGATATCGACTCCTGTTTCCAAAATTCCAGTTTGCTTTGTTTTGCTGATGATATGAAGATTTATTCGATGGTGTCTTCGACAAAGGATGTGCAGGCACTTCAATCTGACCTATCGCGACTTGATCACTACTGTCAAGTAAACAAATTGGAACTTAATAAATCCTGCTAAATGCTCAGTCATTTCATTTGGTAGAAAGCGTTCTCCAATATTAGCATCATACGAACTTAAGGGGCAAGTTATACCTAGATGTGATGGAGTGCGAGATCTTGGCGTATACCATGATTCGAAGCTTCTGTTCAATGTTCATATCGAACAAATAATAGCAAAAGCTTCGAAGGCTTTGGGATTTGTAATGAGAATAGCCAATTGCTTCGTGAAGGCCAAAACACTTAAAATTCTCTACTGTACCTTTGTAAGAGGCCACCTAGAATATGCCTCGCAGGTTTGGAACCCTTGCTATTATAAATACATTGATCGCATCGAGAACATTCAAAAACGTTTTTTGAGGTTCCTTTGTTTTCGTTTAAATATTCCGTACAGTTCAAATAATTACATCAGCCTGTGCAAAAGATTTCATTTACAGCCTCTAGTAAATCGACGCCAATTAGCAGATCACTCATTTCTATTAAAAATAATTTCTAATGAGATTGATTGTCCTGGTCTTCTGCAAAAATTGAAATTTAATGTTCCCCGTAGATCGGTTAGATTTAATCCACCCATTTCGGTACCCATTAAGCTAGCTATACTATCTACACAAATAAATAAAAAGTCGGACACTGACTGTCCGACTTTATACGCCACGCATAGAATAGGGTTCCGTAGTCACATACAATGCCAAGTGATGTCCAATAGATAATTGTTATGTTTGCTTATTATTTCGTTATTTTTGTACGAAATTTTCCAAGTAAGTATATTTCACAAGTTCGGCCTCTATAACTCCTGAAAGTGAAGCTATCGAAGCCGTTATAGTTTTTCTTTAAAGTTCATCACATGGACTAGCATCACATTTTTTTTAAATTTTCGAAGGTTTTGTTTTTCCAAAAAAATGGCCTTAAAAGTTAAAAAAATTCAAAAGATCTATCGATAGATCTTTTAAAAACATCTCCCCACACGATGGGGTAAATGCGAAATAAAAACATCCCCACTTTACGTGTAGGGGAGGAACCCCAAATATAAACATTTTGCAAGATTTTATTGAAGCACTTTGCCGACGTGATACATGTACATATCCATGCAGTTTCATCTTTCCAACACTAACCAAGTCGAGGACGGACTGACTACGGAACCCTAAAAATTTGAGTGTCTGTATGTAACATTACATGAACAGCTTTTACTAAATGCATATCATAAATATATACGGCGTTAATATAAAACGGCATTTTTAAAATTTTATGTCTGTCTATATGTTTGTTCCGGGTTCTATATCTCTGGAACAGCTGGACCAGTTTTGACGGGACTCGCTGACAGAACTGATGACACAATTAGTAACTTACGCTATTTTTTTTAGTCTAGCTTAGCTCCGTGGCGTTACTCGCGATTAACAACAATAACCGAAGGCCATTCAAAATGGAAGTTCGAAAAATCTATTTTATATGCAGCAGTATATATTCCATTATCTACAACATTTGATAGCAACTATTCAAAGAGTTCTTCTATCATTATCCTCTCTCACTACCAAATTCTATTCTATACCAATGATCTTCCGTTATTATCAAGTTCTATCCAATAAGCTTGATAAATTTAAGTCATATTTATAAACATTCAAGGTATTTTCTCCTAATGCCTATATAAACTCTTATAATTTTTAAAGTATTACCCACCTATATAGTACCCATTTGTGATACAAACGTCGAAGGCTGCACAACAAGTTTTAAGGGAATCCCTTAACTACGTAGAAAGTAACCAAAGAACTTTATAAATAACCATGTTTAATTGACTATGAGACAATATTCTAGAACATAATTGTATTTCTTGTATAGTTCCAGTACTACAACGTCTCCATCGGTCCAGCAATGTATAGCCAACTGCCCAGGAACACCAGAATATAACCCATTCTGCGGTACTAACAATGAAACATACCAAAACCCCGGCAAACTCATGTGCGCTCAATTTTGTGGAGTTAGTAAGTACCACGATTTTTATTTAAGTATTTTTAGATCTCAAATACTTTTAATAGAAAACTATTAAAAGTATATTTTGTCTCATCAAAATTTCAATCCATGGTTGACCAATTTTCTATTCGGCTAGGTTGATATTGGGAAGGTGAATAGTAGTTAATTGTATTTATATGTTTGAGACTTTCATTGTGTAATGCATATTTAGTATAGTAGTATATAGTATATAGTAAGTATATTTAGTAGTTACTGGATTGTTCAGAAATATGTATTTGTTATGTGTGAAGTCATGGTTACTCCCACACATAATAGTATTGAATAAATTAAGCTGTAGGCAGCTTTCAATTTCCATCACACAATAGGTAAGTACCCAGAAAAATGAAACATCGAATACCACGTCTGTATGTTAATTACATTATAGGAAATATTTAACAACGAAAAACATAACGTCGTAGCCATACGATCTCGAGAACAAAACCTTAAAAATTTAACAATTTCAAAAACTTGACAGCAAATCCAGCTACCATTATAATTTAAAGTTCCTGCTTTTGTAGTTATAAACAGATGTCACCTTTATGACAGTTTCGAACTAAACGATCTGGCGTTTAATTCGTGTGCCAATGACTTAGAATCTGGAACTCACTAACAGCGCATATATTTCTGTCCCACTGAGCCGTTATGTTGTAGGTTAGTTTATTGCATTGTCTGTATAAACCACAAGTATGGTGACCAATCTTAGGATTTCCTCATGCTCATGAGGTAGAGTAGTCATTTTTAAGACTCTATAGTAGAAAAAGTGAAATTGGAAACGAATGAATCAAGATCACATGGCTACGGCGTCTTCCTTTTCGTAGTAGCGTGCACTTGTTGCTAAGTATTTCATATGAGGAAACATACGGGGACGTGGTAATCGATGTTTCTAGATCAATTCAGCCTTTTATAAAAAATCGGCCAAATGCGTGTCAGGCCACGCACAGGAAAGGGTTCCTCAGCTCCCACCCATAATGGTACGTGGATTTAAAATCGTATCCAATAGATAATTATTATGTTTACGTATTTATGCGTTAATTTTGTATGACGTTTTCCAAGTGAGCGCATTTTACAAGTTAAGTCTCCATACCTCCTGAATTATTAAAGTCATCTTATCCGTTATAGTTTTTCTTCAAAGTTCATTATATGGACCACCATCACGAATTTTCCTAGATTTTTTGAGCCAGCCGTTTAGCTTTTATAGGGGGTGAAGCCCTGTTTTTACAAAAAAGAGCCCTTTAGAGTGGAATTTCTCGCAAACGAATACCTAAATCTAAAAATCGTTTTAGAAACCCTTTAATGTTTTGCAAAGACCTATCTAATGATACCCCACGCGATGGGGTAGCCGCGAGAAAAAATTTACATCCCCACTGTACGGGTAGGGGAGGTACCCCAAATAAAAATTATATATATTTATATATATATATTTTTCATAATTTTATTGTAGCAGTTTCTCGACGTAATTACAACACATTTCATCTTTCAAGCACTTACCGTTTGGACGGTGAGTCGAGGACGGACGGACAGACGGACTTGACGAATCTTTAAGGGTTCCGAGCTACGAGTGAAATACTTCGGAATCCTAAAAATGATATTAAATACTTCTCCGCCATTCAAGCATCAAAAAGATATATTTACAAACTTAAATGTACATAATATAGATACTTATTGTTTACGGTCTCAACCACGATATCCTAAAATTTTCCTTATAAGGTTAATTAATATTTGTTCGTCACCCATTACGGTGATTATTTATTTACGCGTTTATCTTGGAAATTGAGAATTATGTGTAATATTTATTTTAATATTCTTTAATGTTTATGAGATTTGCCATTGAGAAATATTAATTTATTTTATGGAACATAAAATTCATGATACATTATAGATAACTATGTATTATGTATTTTTGCTTAGCTATTAAACCAAGTTATTACCGACACAAGACAATGTTGTCAAAGGTATTAATCAACTATGAAGCACCTGTTGGTTTATTGGTTGGTGACCCTGACTGTCAAGTCGTGGGTTTCATTCCGAACAAGAACACATCTTGAACTTGAACACACATATTTGTGTGTGTCAGGGTGTTATCTATATATAATATGTATGTACTAAGATGTATATATATAAAAAGTTTATCAGTAGGCTGGTATTATTATTTAAATAGCTCATCTGCATAAGAAATACCGCATGACAGTTCTGACATAATGAAGGCTAGGGAGGGTATCAAAGAAATCAATCGCTACGATATACGATTCTCGATATTAACTATTTATATTTACAAATCGCTTTCAGGTTTGCGGATATGTTTGTGATATTATAAAATTCGATAATTCTTTATATCTCAACATTTACTAGTAAATCTTAATATATACTAATGAGTGTAGTTAAATGATATTATATTTTGTCAATTACACAAAGCGAATACTAAAAACCTTAGCGGTGAATAAACGAAAAAACTTATTTTAATTCTGCGTAAAAAAAAGGTTGCTTGAAAATTATAATTTACATCGTAATAAAAAGACCTGCGCTGTTATGATATATTCTGTATTCAAGTTTATAACGAGTAATGCACAAAACACGTCAATACAATGTTTATTTATCACATCAGCAAAAAATTTGTCGTTTACTAATGAAAATCAAATACTCGAACTGAGGATACTGCGAAGCTCTTTTGTGCGAGCATAGTTGTAGCTCGTCTAAAATGTGTAATTTAGTGGAAACGGATTACCAATAATTTCCCATTTAAGCACACCTTTCTGAATTTTATTTACTCTAACGAAAGTAATACACTCGGTTCCAAAAATAACGGGTCAGTCACATAAACCCGAATATCTCCCGAACTACGTATGCCATCCTAATGAATAAACTGGAGGCTTCATCACGTGGAGGCAATACAAAGTATTAAATGAGGAAAGTGATGAAAAACAGCAAAAAAACAATCATAAAAAAATGTAATCTTAAGAAAAATATGACTACTTTAGTTTTTTTTTAATTTAAGATTAATATTGTGGGTGTAACTAAGTTTTATTTTATTTTTTATCTGTATAATTAAATTCTCAATTGAACAGTCTTCGTTTCATTAGGATGGCATACGTAGTTCGGGAGATATTCGGGTTTATGTGACTGACCCGTTATTGGTTTATGTGACTGACCCGTTATTTTTGGAACCAGCTATATTTTATTACATATTTATATTCTTGTAAGGAAATTTAAGTAGGTAAATCTTTTATTTACATAGCTTTTATTTATGAAACCGAAAATCGGTCAAAGTGGTGTGCAATGGGAGGGGCTTATGTCCAGCAGTGGATCGCGATTTGCTGATGATGATGATGATTACATAGCTATGATGAATATTGTTTTCTTCCCCTGCACCCACCGCTTCATATTTCCATATTTCTACAACACCAGCTGAAGGTTGACTGGGAGGGAATGCCTCATAGTATTAAGTCCGCCTTTGTAAAACATTTGCAATAAGTTTAAAATATATAAATAATTAAAATCGATTCAGTGCAATCTTTTAAAATGTTGGTTTAAAATCATGCCATATTCCGATGTAGCATTCACAGCAAAATAACTAAAACAATAGATAATAGTAAAAAGCGGCCAAGTGCGAGTCGGACTCGCCCATGAAGGGTTCCGTATCAGCAAGTAACACCATATAAAAGTTGTTGTAGTTCGTTATAACTTTTATCGATGTTTTTATACTAGTGTATTGATTGGATGAAAGGTAAATTGCGTGTTACGATTTATGACGTATTAAAAAAAAACTACTCACTAGATTACGTTCAAACCAATTTTCGTTGGTAGTTTGCATGGTAATGTACAACTGATTTTTTTTTTAGTTTTATCACTCTCTTATTTTAGAAGTTACAGGGGGGGGACACACATTTTTCCACTTTGGAAGTGTCTCTCGCGCAAACTATTCAGTTTAGAAAAAAATTATATTAGAAACCTCAATATCATTTTTGAACACCTATCCACACACGTATAGGTTTGAAGAAAAAAAAAATTTGAGTTTCAGTTCCAAGTATGGGGACCCCCAAAATGTATTGTTTTTTTCTATTTTTATGTAAAAATCTTAACGCGGTTCACAGAATACATCGACTGACCAAATTTCAACAGTATAGCTCTCATAGTTTAGGAAATAATTGGCTGTGACATACAGACGGACAGACAGACAGACAGACAGACTTGACGAATCTATAATGGTTCCGTTTTTTGCCATTCGGCTACGGAACCCTAAAAACCACTGCAATTTACTTAACGGGAAATTGGTAAAAAGAGTGTTTATAGACTCCGATATTGTTGTTGTCCAATTTATTTAGATATTTTTGAGCATATCAATTATAGCATAGCAATAGAAAAAAATTGGGAACACTACCAGAAAGAAAAGATGCGGGGAATTTTTTTGACGATTGTATGTAAAAATTGTAATTCTTCTTTAATTTATTATTGCAATAAAAAATACTGATCACTATCATGCAGGCACCACACTTCGTTATGCGCTATTCGTTATGTGTCTACGCCGTATTCGCCCAAATATTAGTTATGCGCGCAAACAACAAATATGCCATCCACACTTTGAACTGGTATGCCAAATAAGCATCAAATAAGGCAAATATTTGTGTTGTAGAGATGTGTCATTGTCATTTTTATGGTGAACGAAACGAATATACTCTCCACACTTCGCCGTATGCGCGCGAATAACCCGCATAACGAATAGCGCATAGCGAAGTGTGGTGCCTGCTTCAGATAAGTTGTATAACATTTTTTGAGTGCCATTTTATGTGGTGTGTATTTTTGTAGTGATTTTTACAAACGTTCTTAAACAGCTGAAATGTCTTAGATGATTACCTAACAGTTTTTTTTCTTATAATTTCAGATGTGTCTTTACTGAGGACGTCTCGCTGTCCAGCACCGGCACAATAAACTTAATTGTAAATAATATTAAATAACGCAATAAATTATTATAAAAAGTATTCCCTTGTTGTATAATAATTGTTCAACAGGTATGAGTATATTTATGGTACACTTAATATTTAAAAAGCAGTCATCAGAAAACCAAATTGTTAGTGTCAAAATAAGTAATCTTCATATTTATTCCATCAGAAAGTGTCACTCTACCCAAATACTGCTTTTTCCAGACAATATTTAGGTGGAGTGTGATTAACCTATCTCTTTTGTTAAATTTAACATATTAAACGTAAGTTTTTTATAAACCAAGACATTTTCACTTTTAGATACTCGCATTATATACGAGAGCTGATTTGACGATTGATCGACCACGACGCGGATAACAAGTCTAGGAACTACCTTACAGCTCGTTGTTCTCATTTCAAGTTATCTACGTGCATGGACGGATAATCTTTATACGTCCATGCCTGCTTGTTAATATTTATTTTTTCAGACAGCTTACTGTACACAACGCCAT
Organism: Phragmatobia fuliginosa; assembly: GCA_932526445.1. Classification (NCBI taxonomy): domain Eukaryota; kingdom Metazoa; phylum Arthropoda; class Insecta; order Lepidoptera; family Erebidae; genus Phragmatobia; species Phragmatobia fuliginosa. The sequence continues at coordinate 14,748,377 of OW052070.1, forward strand.
CTAGTCCCAAACTAAGCAGAGCTTGTATTATGGGTAACTAGACAACTGATATAAATACATAAATATACTTTTTTTTTGTAAACACATACATACTGTACATAAAAAACACCCAAACTCAACTGATATAAATACATAAATATACTTTTTTTTTGTAAATACTATTAAAACGCAATGGCGGCTTTCAACAGACTGATTTATTTCACACAGAATCTATTACTACTAACATTCTGTCAACCAGGTGGCGCTAGTAGTAGAATATTTTGTTATCTGCAATAATGCAATTACAACAAATACATACATACTATACATAGAAAACACCCAAACTCCGAAACAAATATTTGCGGATCACTCAAAAATTTGGTCCGACCCGGGAATCGAACCCGAGACCTCTTGATTAGCAGTCGCATACGCTTACCACTAGACCCACGAGGCAGTCAAATATAAGATTAGTTATATTAACTACTTTCGTTTTCAAGAAACGCCACACAGCCCACAAATATGTATTCCGGAGAATGCAACCATCCTAACAAATACCTTTTTCCGACACATTTATATATAAAGTCCTGAAAATGTAACTTTAACTAAAACCTACTTAACTTAAAAGTGGAAGGCATTTTATATCGCAGAGTATTTATTAAGATTTTACATATGTTACTACCAATAATAACTACGTGTCACATGATTTTTGAGCCCCCATATTGAACCTTTAGGAATGGAACTTTTGAGAATCAATCATTATTCGTCCTACCTGCACACCTTACCTAGGATCTTTTTGAAGGAAATTTCATGCTTCTGTACCCAGTCAGTGAATCAGTCTGTTCGTTTCATCTTTTAGTTAACAAAAATGTGCGACCTGTTGGACAAATATGGTGTGATGAACAAGCTTATTTCTTGTTTCTATATTTCTTTCTTCATTGGCCTCGCCTATTCCTCCTACACGGGGTCGGAGTGCTCAATCTTGTGACACCACAAGATGGGCCACCATCGCTGTGTGTCCTCTTGCCTCAAGCCCAGTTCCTTCATGACCCTTTCTCTCTGCCACACGCATTTCTGTCGTGTGTAGCTTTTGCTGATACGTACCATAAAGTAGTGCTGGTCTAACAGCTGTTGTATCTTAGTTTTTAGTATCACTTATGACTCCAGTTAAGCTAGGCCATTTATTACACCGTTTTGTTGTCCTGTGAGTTACATCCGCTTCAATTGATCCATCATTTGAGAGCTTAAAAACATCAGCTGATACTCCACACGAAAGCGTGCCGTGAGCGGCACCAGGAGTCGTATAGTTGTTGTATAGTAACAGGAGTTGTATACTCCTACATGTCTCTACAGTCCAAAGATTTGTTCCCGCTAGAGATGCACCCGGGCCACTAACTGCCCGGCCAACACTTGCAGATTCATTTCTACCTTCGTTTATACATTTTGGAATGAAAAAAAAAACAAAAACAGTGCAGTGCAAAATTCAATTGATTTCGGTACTAGTGCTATCATTTGGGTTAAAATTGCAGAACATTTTACTTTCCTTTCTTACTCTCTGATTCTCCTTCTCTTAATTGTTTTTTTAAATTTTACTTAAAATTATACTCTCAGCGGGTCTCCCGGAATTACTTTATAATCTTCTAGTTTATTTGTTCTGTCGCAATTCGGCTCTTATATGTAGTAAGATGTTCATTCTTTTTTTAAAAGAAGTTGTTTGCTACAGGCTCGATTTTGTGAGACCGCAAACTATTCTTGTTTCCTTCATTAGGAGAGAGACCTATGCCCAGTAGTGGACCATTATAATCTGTTAGTTCTAAGCACTATATAGATTTCTAGGAGCTGAAGCGTAGTAAATGTTTGACTTTGCCACTGTGGTAGAACCGTGGTAGCGTAAGATACAATTCTAAACTAAATAGTATATCCATACTTTAACTTATGATTTATACAACGAACGATTTTGTAAAAATTACCTACAGTAGTTTTATTGCAATTCCTGTTTACGAGGTCAATAAACTGGCCAGGTCACGACCTGGCAAATGTTTTTACTGCTTATAAACATGTGAAACATACATTTTCCTTGATTTGTAAAGTTGTTGAATGTTAACATAAGATCATTGCTAAAAATTTTTGTTAAAATATCTCTATTGTTGAAACAAACTTCGAAATAAAAAACAATAAAAAATTAAATGCCCTTTTGTTATTGTTACGAGTATTTTTGCTGTCGGTGCCCAAGTATTAGTCAAGGAAATGCAACAATCTACCATGTAATTATAAAGTGATAACGCCTGAGTTATGAAATCAATGACATAAATACACGACTATTTAACTCTCTGAACTGCCTGCGCACTTGGACTTTTGTAACATAATAGACACTCACAAAAAAAGACGAAATAAGAACCTCCTCCTTTTTAGGGTTCCGTAGTTCATGACTCGGAACCCTATAAAAAGGAACGGAACACAGATCTCAATCGTTTTACGAGGATATCTGTTTAATTATTGTAACCAGAAGTTTTACGAATTCCCGATGTCAGTATGAAGATATATTCCGCTATTGAGGTACTATTAGATCTTTTTCCTTTACTTATCTTCAGTACAATCGGACCGACAAGCATTTATGTTTCTGTTTTATTTGAATAGGATATTAAAATCATTATGAATAGTTTCGCTTGAAGGTCGCAAGGTCAATCAAAAGCGAAATACCCGAAGGTTAATCATAATCAATGCCAAAAAGTGACTTTGAGGTGGTGCTTGATTTTGATTAGGACCAATGGCATCATGAATCCCGTTTGGTAATACCTAACGAATATAAAAATTGTCGATGCGTTCTGAGAGGCCTCAAACAAAGGCTAAAAAAAATTGACCTCCCAAATGTTTTTCCCAGACAGACCTTCGTCAAAAGAATAAATAAAATTGGCCAAGTGCATGTCAAACTACGTATACAATTAGAGTTCCGTTGTCACCCATATTGGTAGATTAATTTTAAATACTGCCCAATAGTTTACTTATTTTACGTTTATAATGTACCTACGTAGTTTTTACAAGTAAGCGCATTTTATATTTGCACCGTTTCATCCGAAAAATCTTTTTGTTTTAAGAATTAATTTAATTCTAAGAAACTGTTATTGCTTCGGACCTTTGGTAAGACAAAGAAGTAATTATAATATAATTTGTAATTTAACAGTAAACCCATTGTGATTATTTATTAAATGAATGTCGGAAAATTATGCTTAAATAACCTTATAGTAGATTTTATTGTTTATTTCCCTGTACATATTAGTGGATTTTATTAAATCCTATTTCTTTTTTAATAACTATGATCACAATTATATTTTCGTCATGTCCGTCCGTCTGTCTTCGAGTTGCCTTACAACGCCTAGTGTTAGAACGATGAAACTTTACATGAATTTGTTTCATTACGTCAACAAAAATCTTAAAGTAATTTGCACGAAATTTTCACAATTTTTTTTTGTTGGAATGCCGCCAACGTATTGGGTGCCTATGCCCATGCATGACTTGACACACACTTGGCCGATTTTTTAATGTGCCGATGTCCTCACAGAAAGAGATCGCGGAAACAAAGAAGGCTTCCCATTCCTCGCCACTGTCACCGCCAGGATTGCCGCGATCAATGCTGACGGTGACAGGTATCGTTAGATCTGTCCGACCAGAACTCTTTCTTCCAGCATCTGCTATGCGGTGTCCTGGTCGGACTCGCAGGTGTTACAGAACACCTGCGAGTCCGACCAGGACACCGCATAGCAGATAGCCTCACGTTAAATCCTATTCAAATTTTCACCGAAACAACCGTGTCCGGTGAGTATTTGAGTTAATCGGTAGGTGAAGCAGCCGGTCCTCTCTGTCGAAGCTTCAAAATTCGGCAGAACGGCTCCGACAGCGTGTTTCGAACACCCCTGAGTTTCATAGCATTCCGGGCTCGTGGTCCGATGCTGTCTCTTCGCCGTTCCGACCTACAGAACGGATTTGGTCTTAGAATATCGTGTCCATGGCGGCTAGCATATCTAGGAAAGAAATGACCTCCTGTACATCTCAAAGAAGTAGATAGGGAAATAATTAAACAGGGAAAACAGTAAGAGCAAATCTCGGTCGCCCAGATATTTTATATATAACACTTCGGTATTTTGTATCACTTGATTTCTTCATGAGCAGTCTGCTTACCAAACTAAAAGGTTCATGTGGTCGTGTATGAGATGTGTAGTAATGGAACCAATAGTATTGTTGTAGAAATTAAAATCTTTTGGAAAAATCGCTTACAGTCCCATTTATATCTTGCACCGGAATTTTGATCTAGATGAGATTAAACGTCGATGAGGATTCCCGAAGAAGAAAGAAATAAAACTGGTCTCATATTAACCGGTTTTCTCAATATTGGTATAGGACGTAAAAGGTTATCTAAAGTTTATCTTGAGGAGCTGTTAATCATCAGGTATTACATTTTTTTGTCACTAACTGTGGGGTGATTAGAAAAGAACGACAGCACTTGAATACGACTGTAAGGATAGCGTATTATTCCTTTTCAGTAATAAGATCAAATCAAACATGTATTTGTTGGCCAAGTTAATTTTATAGTAAACAAGGACAGTACTAAAACTGTTTTCATTTAATAACCTTCCATAGTCATACTTTACTACAACAGTAAACAGTTTGATGAATTCTTTGCGAAAATGACTCAGAAGCCTTATAGATGGGCATCATTAAACTCTCCGTACTTGTTTAAAATAAAAGCAAATATTACTAACGTCTTTGGAGAACTAGTGTGTCTAGTTGTTTCATAAACCTGTTGAAGTGTTGACTACACATAACCAGTAGCATTTGTACTTCAATCATTCGAAGCGAAACAACTTGAAGCACAATTTTAATGAAACACTGCAAAGTAAAAATTATAAACAAAATCAGTCTTAGCTTCTTGCGTTCTTAAGTTAAAGCAATGTCTTGGCACGGCCGGCATTATCATTTTTAACCTCGAAGGCTATAACCGTTGTATCACTTGTATATAAAACTGATTAATAAGTGAGATATAAACGAGTTGTATAAGGAAAATTGTGTTGGAGGGGATTTTTTAGGAATATTGTTATGATCGCACACTTGTCTTGAAGACGTTCATCATTTAGTGTAGTTGTGTGTTTGGGTGACTGTGTCGATTATTTTGAGAAAAATGTTATCGTGATATGACTCAATATGGTTCTGTATTTGAAAATTGGTAAGTACTTAGTATCTTTATATTTGCATAGTTATGTTTAAGAAGTTTTTTTGATATGTCGTGATATGTACCGTGTGGTGACGGATTAAGAACACAGAGTGTCACCACCCGTATTCATCCTACGCGGGTGTCGTAAAAGGCGACTAAGGGATAACTACGCAAGACAACATCAATGCAAAGAGAAGGAAAACTTGAAACCAACCTAATACCAACCCATCTGGCCAGCGTGGTATAGTAGGCCAATACCTCTTTTTCAAGGAGAGGCCTATGTCCAACAGTGGACTGTCAAAGGCTGTTGATGATGATGATGATGATGATAATGATATGTACTAAGTAATTAAAACTTAAAATGACTTAAACGCTACTATATTATTAAAATAGATTAAGAAATAATACATTTAAGATATACTCATATATCACCGGCTTTGTACAAACAATGACAGATTCAAGGTTTTTCAAAAAACTAGTTCTTCAATTTTGATGATTGGTTTTTAATAATTCGAATGTTATTAAATTTTTTTGTTATTTATGAATACAATGTTTGAATTTTAATGCGCATATATTATTTTTTATCTATATCTATACTTGTATTTTAAAGCTGAAGAGGTTTGTTTGTTTGGTTGAACGCGATAATCTCCGGCATTGCTGGTCTGACTTGAAAAAACAATTTCAGTGTGAGATAGCTCAGTTATCGAGGATAGCTGTAGGCAATATATCATTACGATGAGACAAAAAGGAGCAGAATAACATAAACGGAAAAATTATACGTTAATGGATAAAGTTTAACAAAAATAATGTACCAAAGAAATGTTTCAATTAAAAGTTCGCGAAGTACATGTCTATCTTTTACGGTTGGCTCACTATAACCACTTTTAACACACATACGCCACGGGCAATTAGAGGACGCAGATGTGGTTTAGTATGTGAGTTAGTATTTTTATATAATACCAACTCTTCTGACTAAATGGTGGTGGTGGTGGTAAAATAGGCCAAAATCTCCTGTCTACGGAGAGGCATATGTCCAGTAGCGAACTAAATATTATGTTATAGGCTGTTCATGATGTTTATATAATACTGTAACTATATGTCAGTGTGACAATAGTCGGTCGCGATTTTAAATTTTTAAGAATCCTTTACCACGTTGCTCATATACCAAAGCAACTAATACAGATAGGATAAGCGCTTACTATCAAGTAAGCGCTTGTCCTATCTATATTAATAATCCTTACTTCCTTACTAATATTATACATGCAAAAGTAGCTCTCTCGGTCTGTCTATCGCGCTTTCACGAGAAAACTACAGAACTCATTTGAATGAAAGTTTTTACCGTGATAACCGACATACACGCGGGTGGAGCCGAAAGGGGTGGCGAAAACCAGGTCTTCTTAGGTCTTTTAAGTTACACATAATCACTACATAGTATAAAACAAAGTCGCTTTCTCTCTCCCTATGTATTATTAAATCTTTAACACTACGCAACGGATTTTGATGTGATTTTCTTTAATAGATAGAATGATTTAAGAGGAAGGTTTTTATGTATAATATATGCATAATATAGTAGATAATAATTTTAGAGGTTTCTAATGTGATGTCGTAAATAAACCCATTTTTTACGCTTACATTGCAAACGCTGGCTGTACCCTTCGAGAGAAATCAAAATAATGTACCACAGTATTGTACTACCTAAAAAGGTCTACAAAAAAGTCCGCTATGGTATATGTCTATCGGATAACCCACAATAACCATTTTTTTACGAAGCGATTTTAAGCAAAACAGTATTAATTCTTATCCAATTACCATACCATACCATACCAGTTCGAAATTTCATATGTCTCTAATCGGCTTATCGTATGAAATAAAAAAGGTATAGATCACGATCTTTACAAATAATAAATCAATGTCGAATATTGTTTTGTCACTTTATATGTATACAGTATCATAAAATATAATAAATAATAAAATAATCAGTAAACATTGAGTGTTATATAAATATTGCCTAGTCAATTTTATGAGTTTCCAATTTGTATAATAATGTCGCTATAAATATATTATGTTAAAAAATGACTACTTAGAAAATTATTCATTACAGACGATGCTATAAAAACGATCTCGATTTTTTGTAAAATGAGCAGAAAAAAGTTAAAGCGACCAATAGGATGTGTTTTCCGAAAATTTTCATAGATTTTCGCTCATAATGTTGGTTCTACGACTAAAAGATATTAGACAAAAGTTGTAGATAATTCGATTGGCAACATTTACACCTATCAAGGACCCATAACATACCACTGCTTGGCTCCAGTCTCCTCTCAGGAGAGGGTTAAGGCCATATGTCCCCATGCTGGCCGAGTGCGGGTTGGGGACGGGCAAGACACGTTGTGAACCGCTTTAAAATTTTTACACAAAAATAGAAAAAAAAGCAATAAATTTTGGGGGTCCCCATACTTAGAACTGAAACTCAAACATTTTTTTTTCATCAAAACCATACGTGTGGGGTATCTATGGATAGGTCTTCAAAAATGAAATTGAGGTTTCTAATATCATTTTTTTCTAAACTGAATAGTTTGCGCGAGAGACACTTCCAAAGTGGTAAAATGTTGGTCCCCCCCCCCCCCCTGTAACTTCTAAAATAAGAGAGTGATAAATCTAAAAAAAAATATATGATGTACATTACTATGCAAACTTCCAACAAAAATTGGTTTGAACGAGATCCAGTAAGTAGTTTTTTTTTAATACGACATAAATCATAAACCGCCATTTTACATTTCTTTCAATCAAAACACTATAATTAATACATTGATGAAAGTTACAACGAACTACAAAAACTTTTATGATGCTACGGAACCCTTCATGGGCGAGTCCGACTCGCACTTAGCCGCTTTTTTTTAAGATGGCGTCCGTGGGACAAGCGTTGCAACCCCACAAACTTGAATTTAACTTTAAACTAAAATCTCCTTCATACCAACGAAGAACCCTTTTTATTATCGTCTTCAAAATTTTAATAACGAGGCGAGGCTAGTCTAAAAAAAATGCCTAAGTTACTCCTTAGAACATCAGATTTCAGCGAGTGTAAGTCCCGTCAAAGCCGTTCCAGAGATATCTCAAATATTACCCAGAACGAACAGACAGATAGACAAAAAATTAAAAACTGTATTTTTGGTTTATGTATCGTAAATATACTTTTATTTGCATTTAATAAAAATCCGTTAATTTGAAATTACACACAGACATGTCAATTTTGTTTATCTATATAGATATAATAATTATATTAAAGGCATATAAAGATATGTTAGAACATAATTTGGTTTGTTATTCACTTAAACCAGTAAATTACGGAATGAACTAGACTACACGAACTGTACGACCGCATTTTAATCCAATCCATTATTATGAATCCATAAACATCACATTGATTAATATTGGTTCAGTAGTTTAAGCACTACAGTGCAAAATACAAACATACACCATAGATTGCCAAAACCTTTTGGGTTCGTACAGACATTGACTAATTATGGGCACGCCGTTATTGCGGTGGTAAGACCCATTATCGAGGATTAGCTCGAGAGGCATCACGACAGCCTCTCATATCTGCTGACACAGGTACACATAGGCAGAGACATCACTAGAAAGGGGTGCTTCGGAGATTACCTGTGTCTAATCCGAAAGGAGCCAACGCCTGAGTACCACCACTGCGGTGGGGGAACACGCACGGGTTGCACTCTGTTAGAATGTCCAACGATGTGTAAAGTTAGTATTACAAAATACGTGGTTTAAGATAATTGTTTTGTATCAAAAGTCTAGTTAATAAGTTAAAAATCATTATGCATTTTAATGTGTTTTTGAATTAATTTTAATCTTACATCTTTATTTTTCAGCCTTAATCACTCTTCTGGGCAACTTGGCTGTTGAAGGAGATGGTTCAAGACACAGTTACGGGCGTCGAGGCTTTCATGGCAGAGAGAACTTTCAGCTAGTAGGTCTCGGTCGCAATGGACCACGACGCCAATACCGTTCAAATGGCAAGCATGGACATTTAATTTTTTATGGATATCCTTACTACAGAAGAAAAACAATTCTCGAAGAGTTGGGTCACCGATGGCCCTATTTAGAAGAATCAAGGGAAATGGATTCGGGATATAGTAGTGAGGGTGATCTAGATGAGTTTGATTCACCTGAATATGGCGACTGGTATTTGCCGAAGCGTCATCCTTGTTGGCCTTGGAGGTAATCTTTAATGTTTTTAAACTGTCGTTTAACTCTATTGAGCACCGCACGCTTTGCTTTACATTAAAATTATTTTCAGCTTAAAAGCGTGTTTGTTTAGTTTTTCAAAACAGTTTTTTTAAAAAGACTAAAAAAGACTAATTTGTTTAAACATTTTTTTAGCTTTTTTTTCAAATTAGTGTATTGTCATCGGTCCTCGATAAATTTACAAAGTTTTAACGAAACCTGGCCATTTAAAGTAGGTCACAATCGCACCCAAGGACTCCTTTGGGTACGATTTTGACCCATTGGATGTTTGTAACCGACTGGTTACAAACATACCGGTGAAGCTAATAAAAAGCGTGTAATATCTACAGCTTATTGCGTCATTAGTTTAGGTAAATCCGCTGCTACTGTGCAGCAGAAAGAGCCTTCATTGCCATGAAGAGAACCGTAGCCAAAGCGCATTTTATAAGCGTTACTACTACCTATGTACTAATGGACTGAGAAGACGTTGCTTTATACTGAGCTCAGTACTTGGCCTGCTTTTTACAAAATTAAAGTCACAAGAGTGTATTTTGTATTTTTGAAGTGCATTTAGTCATTTTTTATTCCTCATGCTACTTTACTACAATGAACAAGCACGTTTCTAAATTTCTTAATTTATTTGGTAATAAAATCATCAGTTTTAAATGTTTCACTATACTTAATACACTTTGTTTTTTTAATTGATATTATGTCGTCAAATCATTTTCAGATGTCCTACGCGAGAAATAAATCACAGACATCATTCGACATGGACCAAACCATCAATTTCTAGAAAAACTACGCAAGATGTACCTACAACGACTACCACTAAAAGATGGAATTCAACACCAATGTTAGATTCATCTATAAACGAACAGCATACACCAGAACCTGTTACCACTCCTATTTCAAATCTTGACGTTACTGTGTTTCCTAAAACTGACTTTCTTTTAAGTAGATTTGCGCCAATCGAAGAAGTATCAGTTTTGACAACTACGATTACTCCGGAAATAAGTCAGACTAAAGTAAGTTCTCCACGAACAAGTCAGACTACAATGGGTTCTCCAGAAACAAGTCAGACTACAATGGGTACTCCAGAAACAACTACAGTTTCACAAGCTGTTTTAGACTGTATAGACGATTGCATTTCAACACCAGAGTTCAACCCAGTATGTGGTAGCAATGATGAAACTTATGACAATATTGGCAAGTTATTTTGCGCCAAAAGTTGTGGAGTCGGTGAGTTAATTATGCTTTTAAAATTATAATATATTTTCTTGTATTTAACTTAATACTTCAGATTTTTAGCTTTCATTGTGTTTTCAGATGTTGAATTGAGACGAATGTCTAGATGTTCTCCAATTTTACCATTTGCCGACGACTATGATGATTATGATGATAATAGCAATGACGGGGACGGTGAGAGGCGCGGTAATATTGATGATGAAGGCAGTGGTATTGAGTATGATGAAGAAAACCATAACGGTGGTGAACGACTACCATTAGCAATTCTTGAGCAATCGCCACCCCACGAGATTTTGGCAGTCAATCCCCTACGAAATGAGTCATCCTCATCATCAAACGATGAGCCGTCACCATCACCCATTGAAGGGTCATTAAATTCTTTAAGCAGTGATCAATCTTCAATACCATCAGATGATTTATCGCCATCACCTAGGGCGAAATCATTATTTGATAGTAATGATGAAATATTGTCGTCCCTAAGTGGTAATGGAATGGTCACTACTGGCAGTAACAGTTTTGTATCTTTATCCACTACGCCAAGGGCACCAAGATTTAGACGGACCACACATCTTTCGGATCTCCAGAAATGTATGAAAATTTGTCCCGTCACTACTGATTACTACCCTATCTGTGGGACCGATCTTGTCACTTATATTAACATCGATCGTATAGAATGTGCTAGAGGTTGCGGTCTAGGTGAGTCAGACAAGTTACACTCAAGGGTAAATAACAGAATTAATAATATTACTAACTCATAAAAAAGGTTACTCTACTTACTACTAATGATTTTGCAGTTACAATTTAGCACTTACACTGTACAACATCCATTGAAGATCATGAAATTTATGTAATTTATTAAATATATGTGCGCAGAGGTGGTATAAAAAGGTAGTTATAAAATTATGTAAAAAGGTTAAGATACCGTCTACTTTCCGACCTTTCGAATAACCTATACCGCTCGTGGTCACGTAAATTGATTAAAAAAATATGAGTATGTGTAAAAGTACCGAAAATCTAAAAACGGTAATGCTATATTAACTAAAAGATTTATTTCTACCTACTCTGCCAAAAATATGGTTTTATTGATCTTAAAAATAGAAAAATGTTGTTTTTAAAGCGGTAATTTGTTGTGTCAAAATCTGAGCTGAAACGGTGTTGAAATTTTAGATTTTTTTAAAATATACAGAAAATACAATAAATAGAATATACGCAACTCAAAATTTTGTAAATATATATATATTAAGTGAACTAACGTTGAGCCTGACGTACCTATATTTGTTGACAGAAGTTCAAATTTTGTGCGAGCAACCCTGTCATCTGTGTAACGTAGGAACTCGGACACCGACACCTTCCACGAAGAAATCCTTTTTAACTACTTCTTCAACTAAATCATCGACGGCGGCAACAGCACCTACAACAATTCAGGCTCCTACCACTAAAATAAAAATTAACAATGCTACCCCAATGTCGTCAATGGAACAGTGTCTTAAGACATGTCCCGTTACGCCAGAGTACAACCCTGTTTGTGGAACAAACAACGTCAATTACATGAATCCTGTGCACCTACTTTGTGTGCAAAAGTGTGGAGATGGTAATAACTTTATCTATGTAGTATATCACTTTGCAACGCTAACGAGTTTGTAGAACATTTTAATATCTAGCTTTATCGTCCTCGGTAAAACAATCTAATGCAGTTGGTTCGAAAAAACTAAGCTATTCAAGTAAGAGATGACATTAATAGTTAAACATATTTCAGATGTGAAAATTTCAACGTTTGGTTTATGCTCTACCGAAAGTCGTATTGAAACTCCAATTTCTGCCACCATGGCAGACGAAGAAGAGGTTACCTTATCACCAACAGTATTAGAATGTATTAAGCAATGTGTCGTGACCTCCGAATATAATCCTGTTTGTGGAACAAATGAGCAGACCTATACTAATCCCGGAAAACTAGAATGTGCTAAATTTTGTGGAATCGGTATGTACTGTGTTCTTATGTTTTGTTTATTTTTAAATGTAATCTATTAATATTATTTTAATAGTAAAATTTTACGCTGTTGTTAATTTCATGAACGTAAAGTAAATGAAAATCTATCTTTTCATTTTCATATTTTCTTTTCAGACGTGAAACTGAGTTACAATGGATTCTGTAACGGATTTTCCTTTTCGGAGTTAACGTCCCCTAATTCTGCAAGAAATGCTTAAGATTAATGTTAAAATACATGGAATATTTATATTTTCTTTTCAGACGTGAAACTCAGTTACAAGGGATTGTGTAACGGGTTTTTCTTTTCGGAGTTCACATCTCCTAATTTGGCAGGTGACAGGGGAATAGGTGGACAATCAACAGCATCTTGGGAAATTCTACAATCTATATCCCTATCAACAAAGCTTCCTTTACGAACATCACCATTAACTTTAGTTGAAACTATACCACCAACAACGGAAACCACAATTCAGTTAACTGAATCGACAACACCTGATTTTTTGCCACTTGTGTATTCATCACCACCCTTGTTAACCTTTTCGAGTACTCCTTCAACCACAGCTTCGACTTTATTCTCTACGACAACTGAATCTCGTAACTCAACAAGCTTCACTCTAGCACCTGAGGTATTAATTTCTATTTTTGGTAATGCAACTCTAGAAATCACCACAGACATGACAACAGAAGAAGACAAAATAAGTATAGACCCCAGATTCGGCAACGAAAATGATGATGGAGCAAGTCAAAGTGATAAATTGGATCCTAATAGAATTGTATTTCCAGAATAAATAACTTTTTAATGAAAATATACTTTTAGATAAATAAAGGCTAATTAGACAATAATAAATGACATGATTTTATTACGAGTACAAACAATTATGTAGCCACACCGTAACTATTTGTAAAATATCATTAAATTAAGTAATTAGTAGTTTAGGCAATTTACTCATAATATAATTATTTTTCAATATTTGTATCTTCTACTAGTATGTATTTGACCTTGACTGGTAGAAGTACATTCAAACTACTCGGAGACAATGGAAAGTAAAACAGTGATTTTTATTAGTGTACTTCTATCAGTGTTTGGAATTTTATGGACTTATTCAAGTAAGTATGCAACTGCAATTCAAAGTCTCTTTTTTATTAATTGCGAATATATTATTACACTTGTTTCCTTTTAAAATTTTTCAAACAGTTTCTTAAATTAACTTTAGTGATGATAAATGAAACCATATTTATAAAGTTATCTACGTGTCAAATTAAAAGCACGAAATTTTGACCAATTGAAGTATGCCCGTTTTAAGTGTAAAAAATATTGGATTAGAGTCTTGTCATCATCTGCCTGCCCTTAACCCAATTTTGCTTGGGGTCGTCACAGTATGTTTTATCTATCACTCGTCATATCACTGTTAACTCCCTTCCTATTCTTATCTTCTTTCACACAATCCATCCACCTTTTCTTTGTTCATCCTCTTGCCATGTAACCGTCAATTTCCATACCCAACATTTTCTTTGCCAAATTTCCCTTATCCCTCCGAATAATATATCCATACCAAGGTAACCTATTACTTCTTAACTTTTCATCCAGTGGCGCTATTTTCAGACTCATTTCAGAATATTTATTAATATAAAGGATATTAATTATTATAAAGAATATCAATTATTATAAAGAATATTAATTATTATAAAGAATAATAATTATTATAAAGAATATTTATTATTATCATAATTTTGAAAGAAAGTCGATAAATTATTATATTCGAGATATTTATCTTATACTTAACTTATGTTCTAAACGACAACATTCCCAAGGAGGGTTGGCGTCAGGCAGGCAGGCCATAAAAAAATTAGACAACTTAATTTTTGCAGCATGGACTTGTTAAACAAATGATTTTTTAAGTCATTTTATGCGATGTATATTTTTAGGGTTCCGAAGTATATCACTCGGAACCCTTATAGATTCGTCGTGTCCGTCTGTCCGTCAGTCCGTCCTCGACTTACCGTCCAAACGGTAAGGGCTAGAAAGATGAAACTTTGCGTGAATATGTGTTGTAATTACGTCGACAAAGTGCTACAATAAAATTATGACAAATATTTTTATTTGGGGTACCTCCCCTTCACGTAAAGTGGGGATGTAAATTTTTTGTCGCAGCTACCCCATCACATGAGGTATCATTAGATAGGTCTTTTAAAAGCAACAAAGGGTTTCTAAGACGATTTTTTGATTTAGGTATTCGTTTGCGAGAAATTTCACTTTAAAAGGCACTTTTGTGTAAAAACGGGGTGTCCACCCCCTCTAAAAGCTAAACGGCTGGCTCAAAAAATCTGGAAAAATTCGTAATGGTGGTCCATATAATAAACTTTACAGGAAAACTATAACAGATTATATGACTTTATTAATTCAGGAGTTATGGAGACTTAACTTGTAAAATGCGCTCACTTGGAAAACGTCATACAAAATTAACGCATTAATACGAAAACATAATAATTATCTATTGGATACGAATTTAAATCCACGTACCATTATATAATATATAGAGGGTGACTTCAATGGTCATGTGGGGGGCGTTGCAACTCAGCGCACAGGGAAATAATGGGCAATTTTGGGTACGGATGTATTAATAACGATGGGGAACAAATATTGAATTTTTGTTTTAGACATAATTTAGCCTTAGTAAATACATTCTTTAATAAGAAAACTGAACATCTAATCACCTACAGGAGTGGCAACAAACAATCACAGATTGACTACATACTAACTAACAGATCGTTACTCAAAACCGTAAGAGACTGCAAAGTCATACCGGGTGAATCGCTCACATCGCAGCATAGAATTTTGGTGAGCTCTATCAAACTACCTAAACCTCTGAAAAGCACTACGAATAGAATTCCAAGGATAAAATGGCATCTGCTGAACACTGAAAAGGGCAAAAACTTAATAACTGAGCTGCAAGACAGATTGATAGAAGATATGGAAAACACGAACGTATCTGCTGAGGACATGTGGTCTAAGTTGGATAAATTCTGCAAAAAGGAAGCTGAAGCGTCACTTGGAATATGTTTTAAACAATGGCAATCTACGGGAAAAGACGACGACTACATACAATACAAAATAGCAAAAAAGTTGGCTAAGCAGAAAGTGGCGCAAATTAAATCGGATTCTCGGAGTTCCCTCTACTCTAGACTTGAAAACGCGGCAAATGACAAAGAAATTTTCAAACTTGCTAAACAACGGCAAAAAATACATCAAAGACGATAAAGGTCTTCTGCCAAAGGAAAACACTAAAATTAACAACCGCTGGTGTCAATACTATGAACAACTGTTAAACGAGGAATTCCCGAGCGTACCATTTAACGACATACCAAAAACAATAGGACCTTTACAAAACATAAGTATTGAGGAAGTTGAGATTGCATTAGGAAAAATTAAAGACCATAAAGCTGTCGGACCTGATAATATACCAGCAGATCTATGGAAATTGCTCGGACCTATTGCTGTGGAATGGATTACGAAACTCTTCAACGCAATCCTTACTTCCATGAAGATACCCGAGTCATGGCGTTATAGCTACCTTGTACCTTTTTATAAAAATAAAGGTGACTTCAGCGACTGTGGTAATTACAGGGGCATCAAACTTACCTCACACACGCTATTAAATCTGGGAACGAGTCCTGTATTACCGACTTAGCCAACTTGTAGACATATCTGAAAATCAATTCGGTTTCATGCCAGGAAAATTCACAACAGATGCTATACAAACGGTTAGAATACTAATGGAGAAACACCGAGCCAACAAAAAAGACCTACACATGGTCTTCATTGATCTCGAAAAAGCCTTTGACAGAGTACCACGAAAACTAGTCTGGCAAGCACTAAGATCACAAAACGTGCCCGAGCAGTACGTTACTCTAGTGCAGGACATGTATGCTCACATCAGAACACAAGTGAGAACGCCGGCTGGATATAGTCAACCATTTGAGGTAAAAGTTGGAGTGCATCAGGGATCAGCTCTTAGCCCATTCTTATTTAATCTATCAATGGATTATCTCACTAAAGATATTCAGCCCTGTCTGCCACGGTGTTTGCTGTATGCAGATGATATTGTTCTTATTGACAGAAGTGCGGACGATCTACAAATGAACATTCAGAAATGGAGGCAGGCTCTTGAAAGCAATGGCCTCCGCATCAGTAGACGCAAGACCGAGTACATGAAATGCAGCTTTGCTGACCAATTGACACCCAGCACATACATAAAACTGGACGGCCAGCCGCTACCCAGAGTAGACCAATTCAAATACCTAGGGTCTATATTAACTGCAGACGTAAATGTGGATTTAGACGTGAACCACAGAGTAAACGCGGGATGGCTTAATTGGAGAACGCTCTCCAATTAAGGGAAAAGGGAAAAATTTATAAAACTGCAGTGAGGCCTGCTATGATGTACGGAGTCGAGTACGGGCCACATAGAAACAACACGAACAGAAGATGCACACAAATGAAATGAAGATGCTGCGGTGGGCAGCTGGGGTGACAAGACTTGATAAGTATTTTATGATTGAATGAGTATATCAGAGGATCTTTCAAAGTCTATTGCAGAAAAGATGGCTGAAAGTCGAATGCATTGGTACGGCCATGTGATGAGACATGATGAAGAACATGTCGTAAGGAAAGCCCTAGCTATCCTAGATAAAAAGAAAGGCAAGGGACGACCACAGGCCACGTGGTGGACAACCGTTACCAAAGACATGGAACAAGCTCGGGTGGTAGAACAGACAATCCAAGACCGAATGTCTTGGCGCCTTAAAACGAGGAGGGCCGACCCCAAATAGAAAGGGAGAAGGCAAAGCAGAAGAAGAAGTACCATTATGGGTGACTGAGGAACCCTTTCCTGTGCATGGCCTGACACGCATTTGGCCGATTTTTTAAAATTCTAGACTGAACTTTTTAAAATTATGTATAATTTTTCTAATTGATGGTCATGGCAGGTAGGTACTCTACCCTTCATGCCCTTGATCTATACTAACATTTTAAATTCGAATATAAGATTGTCAGTTTGTTATTCTTGCACGCCTATACCGTTGAACCGACTAGGATGATATATGCAATGAACTTTACTATAGTAGATATTTACTTAGTAGTTAGTAGTAACTATGTTGCGGATGTCCGTGTGGTGACGGATTAAGAATACAAAGTGTCACCACCCCTATTCATTCCATGGGTGTCGTAAGAGGCGACTAAAGGAACAAAATAAGCAGCTAACATCCTGCCAAGAGAAGGAAAACTTGAAACAAACCCTTTATCAACCCGTCTGGCCAGCGTGGTATAGTAGGCCAAAACTTCCTTTCAAAGGAGAGGCCTATGTCCAGCAGTGGACTGTTAAAGGCTGTTGATGATGATGATGATGATAGTAGTAACTAGAGCTAGTTAGTGCTTAAAATAAATTACAACAATATTTCGTTTTGTAACATAATTTATAATCTATCTACAGTTCCATTTAAAAGACCATGCGAGGATATGTCGCCAGAATGTTTGAAGAATTCACTTCAGGCAGCTATACCATTTTTTGCTAACGGTAATCAAGATTTGGGTCTGGAACCTTTAGATCCTTATACTCTCGAAGAAATGAATCTCACGCTCTCTGGAATTACAACTCATTTTAGCGAAGGCTATGCAAATGGTTTAAAGTCATGTATTGTTGATTTCGCAAGGTAAGACTTAACTTTTTTACAATCACTATTTTTGACTACCTCCCTGGTCTAAGACTAGTAGCAGTAGTAGCTGACAAAAAATAAACTTGTTAATAATAGAGGCTAGGAAGATGATGAATTACTATTTTTGTACAAAAGTGGTGGTATAAAAGGTTTGTGTGGTAATTTATTGTTTCCTTTTCTCAAGATAATTTATTGAATGATGTTTAAGACTCTTGAGACTTAATAGTCTCAAGTTCATCTTAATTTGAAAGAGAGTTTCATTTCTATTTAAGTTCTATTAATAGTTCTAGTCAGTTCATACATTAAAAACCAATAGTAATACTTATCTGAACTATACTTATCTTAACTTGATAACAAATTAATTTCACTTCATTGATAACATTCGTAATGACTTTTAATTGCAATTTTATGATACTCACGGCTCTCGAACAGGGTTACATGATGGGTACTAAGTCATTGTAGTCATCAGTCATAATTAATGTAACCAGCTTTTCAGTCCATTCTCCCAGAATCACCAAAGAAAAGAATCTGGACTTCTTAAACCTTAAAGATTCAATGAAAAATTATCAAAAAGAACTGCTTAATAGAAAAAACTGTTTTGCTTAGTAGTTTCTTGTGAGGCCGGAGTTCAACTCGGAGCAAGATTTATTTACGAAGATTATTTGCATTACTAATGCATCGTTTGATCATATGATATCACTTTTATTTTTAACTCTTTGCAGGTACGTAGATGACACTTTGGAGTCACAAGTTCATTGTAATTTGACGATTCGGGGGAATTACCGATCATCCGGTTCTTTACTGATTTTCCCAATAAACGGTGAAGGCACATCAACTATTAAGTGTGGTAAGCTATGTTTATTGTTATAAAACGTGTTTTGTACATAATTCAAGGTGTGTGGTCTTTGTTATGTATTTTGCTCGTTCTTTTTCACATGTAAACATTTTAATTATAATTAGTTTTGAATGTATAATGTAAAGTATATACGATATATTCTTGATACTCAAAACAATAATATTAATGATAAGCATAACTACTGAAGAGTTCATTACAAAAATATGAGACAATATTCCAATATATGTGCGAATTCAATTTACTTATATTTCCTATTAAGGTGTTATTCTGTTATATTTTTAGACAATTTAAGGATGCACAGTATTTTAAAACTTGGATCAAAAGTAGTAGATGGACGAACATACTTGCGAGTGAAGAGTGTTGTTGTAAAACATGCTTACGACGGCAGAGTTACCTACACAATGAATAATCTCTTCAAGGAAAGTCCCGAAATGAGTGAGTACTCTTTTTTTACATACGAACATAACATGAAATTATAGTTCCTCGCAAATTTTTCTTTAAATCTGTTGATGTTTTTGTTAAATGTGTGTCATTAATCTAAAGAAAAATATGTGATGTCTCCGGAAGATACTAACACTTGAAATACAGGCGCGGCCTAGTTCATGTGCTAGTGTTCCCTTTATTATTGTTTCTATTAGTGTTCCTATGTAGCTTTTTTGAATAGTATTTGTAAAGTGTTTTTAACGGTATTATATAACGATATTGTGAATAAAAACATTTGAATATGTACATTTTTTTTAAAAGACGAAGATTAAGAAGAAATGACACTGCATTTTAGTCGTATGTTTAATTTTATTTAAAAAAAATAATCTATTGATCTAAGATAAAAGTCACAGTATAGTTCTCCGAACAGAATCACAAGTGAAAGTAAAATAAGAAAACAACAGGCCTAGTTTACCTCTTGCCAATATTTTAGAACATCAATCTACACAATACAAACGAATGTTACAAAAGAAGTCAATAATGACATGTAAGAATTTTGAACGATGCTTCTTCAAGAGTTTGCCATCAATTTACGAAACGAAAGAACCCTTTGATGTGTATGAATCACAAACTTATAAATATCATAGTATTATGTTATTAGAATGGTCTTACATTGATAACAATGTCACGGTCAATTCTTCAAAATATTTGTAGTAGGTACAATCGGAATCGTTTTGTATGCAAAGATGAAACAAATATTATTTCCTAGTTAGATTATTGACCTCAAACTAGTAACATCACTAACTTGATACTTCTTAGTTAATGATTTGCTCTTTATGTATTCGTGAGAGTCAGTAGTTATATAATCTTGTTCGAGGTCATGTTAATCAATAACAATTTAAAACAGTAACAAAATAGCAAAATTTTATCTAGTGTTCCATTGCTTATCAAGATTTGAAAACCTGATCTGATTCAAGGAGTCAAACAAGAGATACGAGTTACGGATGATTACTTAAATCGAACAGTGTTGCGCAGTTGGTGAGACCTATGTCCAGCAGTGGACTGCTATAGGCTGATGATGATGATAACACTATTTAAAGAGTTTAGAGAAGTTTCTATCATTTTCCGAGCATGCCTGTTTATATCAGTAAATGGATCACTAAATAAAGACGATCGATCTACTTTTTTTTAATACAAAAACAGTTTAAAAAAAGCGTGGGGCGACGTTATTGAACTATTTTCAGAAAGCACCCCAAGCTTTGTTACATTAAAATTATTTTCTATTTTTTAGTTTAAAAGGCTGGTTGAATAGTTTTTTAAAACTTTTTTTTTAAAAAGACTAAAAAAGACTAGTTTGTTTCATTTTTTTATTTTTTAGGTTTTTTCAAATTAATCGATAAATCTACAAAGTTTGAACGAAATCTGGCCATTTAAAGTGGGTCATAAGATTCCATTACATACCTATGTATGTACAACCCAACAACAACAACAACAACAACCCAAGCTAATAAAAGCGTGGTAAAAATGAAGGATAGGTTCAGTAATTTGAATGAGAAAATTAATACTCACTGATCGTGATAGTTTTAATAGCAATGAAAGCTTTTTTGTATAATAACATTATTATGTTATATTATTATATATAATTTATTTACATATTTCTAGGTAAAATTATCTTGGATTTCATGAATAATAACTGGAAATTGGTAGCCGAAGAATTTGGAACACCTTTAGTGGAGTACGGTGTTAAATCCATAATGAAAAATGTGCGACGATTCCTGGAAGTGATATCTTTGGAAGAATTAAAACAATTGTGAAAAAATTAAGATGTTTATTTTGCATATCGCTACTTGTTACAAATTAAATTTAAAGTTTAATGTATTTTTTTTTAAGTTTTATGTAATATGATTATCCCTATTTTATTTGATGATTATCGATTTTGACAACAATGCTATGGCATAATTAAGTGAAATTACACGTTAAATATTTTGAATTAGTCAATAAATTGCTACATATATTAAACTAGGTCTTGAAATCCCCTTCTATAAACAAAGCTTTGAAATGCAAGATACTTAAATGTAACAAACAAAGCAAAAAAAAATAGTACATTTTTTTATATGATAAGGACAAGATATTTCTGTATTCAACTAAATTTTATTTGAAAATTGTTAAAAAGTAATGAAATAATCAATCAATCAATCAATATTTATTTGCGAATATGGGTCTTACAATCAGATGTTACAATATAATAACGGAACAGCCACATTCTACCTCTAGGCATGCAAATATTTCTTAAATTATATTGGTCACAATTAAATGGTCAGTATGGTCACACAAGAAAAAAAATAAAATAATAAATTAAATTCAAAGTCAACCTCAATAAATCATGACAAAAATTTAAAAGAAAACAACAAACAACAAAAATCTATGAGTCAAAAAACCAATATAAGAACGTCAATTAGATCGTGACAATCTATAGTCGTCACAAAATAAGAAGCTCGGTTTGACATTTGTCATCGTGGCGTAACTAATACGATTAATTCGTGTTTTTGAGTGCAATTTTTCAATATCAAGTTAAACTTGATGCTTATTTATGATACGCGTTGTGATAGTGTATGGGTAACATAGTAATTAAATAGGATTATGAATTTGATTTTTCAATTTCTTACATGCGGCATGTCAAATGACAAATGTCAAAACGGGCTTCTTATTTTGTGACGACTATAGATTGTGTCAACACATTTTTCTTCTAGATAGTCCTGACACTATAATATGCTTTTTGCAACAAAATGGTTTTTAATTTACCTTTAAATTCCTGTAAATTTTGAGTGTTACATAAATCAGCTGGCAGCTTATTATAAATTGTTGAGGTCATGCAGAGAACACTTTTGTTCATAAGGGTAGTGGTATTGTGCATGGTTTTTATTTTGTGTTTATGCCGAGTACTCTGTAGATGCTCAAATAATTGTGTATTTTTCTTTATAAAAATAGCAATTTCAAAGATATACATGCTTGGTACAGTTAATATCTTTAAATTAATGAAATGTTCCCTACAGCTGTCTCTGTTCCTAATTTTACATATGGATCTAATAAATTGCTTTTGAGTTTTGAATATCATATCCAAGTCCGTGGAGTTTTCCCAAAATATGATACCATACAATTGACATAACATTAATGAATTAGGGTATGATAAATCGAAGAATAGTAATCAATACAACAAGCAGTAAAATACCTTACTGGTAGCTCAATAATGTATTTTATCTCACCCTTAACTATGTGAAATATTTTGTGGTGTTACCCGTGGTTATTGTTTTATAACACGAGTAAAGCCACAGAACAAAGCTAGTCTAAAAAAATACCCTAAGTTACTCCTTAGTTTTCTGCCAATGACAGTCCCGTCGAAATCGGTCTAGCCGTTGCAGAGAATAGCCACAACAAACAGACAGACATAATTTCGAAAATTGTTAGCTTGTACCTTTGAATAGAGTTAGCTCTTGGGGCTCTTTAGTCGAAATTCTTGATCACACGGACTATAATAATTTATTTAATAGTCCCTAAAATATATTTATTTATATGAGACACAAAATATTTGTATAACAAGCTTTCTGAAAATAATAACGTAAATCCCTTACCTTAACACCAATTATAAATATAGTTTGTATTTATTTTGGTGAATTAGTGTTCACAATAAAATGAGAAATAAGTTTTAAGCTACTTCAAAATTAAATTAAAGTAGTAAGTAATATTAATTAACATTTACAACATTTGCCAGAAGACTGGCACCATTGCCACATTGAATTGCATTGTCAATTCCCTAGACTAAGAAAAGATATTGAGATTAAGTGAGACAGTGTATATGATTTTTAATAGAAACTTAAATTATTTACCATTTACTCTTTAAACTGATGTAGCAACAAACAACGCATACATATAACAAAACTTAATTTCACTGTAAGTAACGATACAAATTATTACCTACTCGCGAAAGTAGTGCGCTAACCATTTCAAATAGTACGCAAACCTTTTAAAATAGTACGCTAACCATTTAAATTGCACAGAGTACAAAAGTTTGTTTACTGCTCAAAGCATTTATTCAAAATCTAATAAAGTAACTCAAAGAATAAATTCACAAATGTAGTATACAGAAACAACTTAAAAGAAGTGAGATAACTGAACAACCACTATTAAATATGTTGTTGCAACACTTACGAATTTTAACATAAGTGTGATGTCAACTGAAAACATATCGTAGACGTAAATACGAAGAGGCCACGCTTCTATCAGCTCCATGAATGCCTTCGCTTGTACTCTCATCGTTTTTGGAAGATCATAATTCATGATCACCTTGTTAACTAGTACCTTAGTCTCATTGCGAACCTGAAGTAATCGTTCGCAAATAAAAGCCATTACTGCTATGAAGAAAATCTTGCTAAAACACCATAAAGCGACATTTATTAAAGGACCTGGTTTATCTTGATTCGTCTTATAGTATGCAAGTGACGTCCACATTGTAATGATCACAGATGTAAAAGTTGTTAATAAAGATGAAAAATTTTTTAAATTCCAAGCTTGATTTATCATATTACAAATTTTGCCCATAAGGTCGTACATCGTAGTCAAATTTCCTATCTTGTTGTTAGAGTTTGAAGCACATCCAATAAAATTGTACTTGGCTTTAATTGTTCCTTTTCTCATTCTGTTACTATAAATATTTAGACTTTTTTTATCTTGGATTTCAAGAAAGGTTGTTAAATAATCGTTAATTAACATTAATCTAGTTTTTAACATTTGTACGAATCTACAAAATAGTAATATTTGAAATTTTTGAAACAAGTCAACTGGTGTTAACGCAATATAAGTTACAGTAATAGTATCAACAAAAGTAAATAAAACTGCTGTAGTCAAAGAAGTACTAATAAAGGGTCCTATAAGGTAAATAATTGTTTCGGAATGTGATTTTATATAAAAATCGCTAATTGCTTCAACATGCAACAAAGTGTCTAATTTCGCAAACTTCGTAAGGAAGCTGATAGTAACTGTATCTGTAGAAAATGATGTTGCGATTGCAGGAATAACGTATTCAAGTAACGCCATAAAAGAAGAGACATATATGCCTGTTATTTCTATAGACAAATCTTCACTTGCTACAGATGCCAGAGACATAGCGGACGAAACAAAAAACAGAATGCAGTAAACTAAAGGGATCAATGATAAAATTATTTTAGTCGTTCGGTTAGTTCGGCGTATTACCCCATTCGTCATGTCAAATATTGATATTCCGAAACATTTTTGTAGAAAGTAAAAAGGTTTTATTGTGTACACGATTTGGCAATGTTGTTGTCAGAATCAACTTTTTCTGTTTTATCGTTATTATATTGTTTTTCTTCTCTGCTCATGTTGGTACAGTCTTATACATGTAGTGTTCCTATATGAACTGTAACACAGGTTATCTTTTTATAACCTATATCCGGAACTAGTCTTTTACAAAGGTGGAATCCGGAAGCCAAGTCATAATTGTAACTGTATATCTTAAAGCAAAGGTTTGTGAAAAGAGAATAAATGTTTATTTTTATTTGAAGTACAGTATCTAACGAAATTGAAATAGTACTAAACCAATCCGTTATCGTTTTATCAAATTATTTAAAGTAATTGCATGGTAGGTATATATCACACTAATTAATCAATGCCTTGTTGAGGTCAGATAATTTTATATGTACTCGATGTTATTGAAATTACACAAACTAAAAAAATGTTAAACTAATGGGTTAGATGTTCGAATTGCACATACAGAAAACACAGGCTTTTTGTTATTATATATTTCGATAATATGATGCATTCTCTCATTTTATGAATTAAAATAATTGATATTTTAAAATGATTTTCAATCATCATCACCACCAGATTAACGAAATTAGACTCTTAAGAATTTAATCACAGAACGTACACGGTAACAAAACAATATTTAAGAATGCCAGTCTTTGTTCTTTGTATAACCTAGTTTTAGAAGAAATTTCTATCGTACCTAATATTTTTTCTGGTTTCAACAAAAGAGCAAAGTTCAATGAAAGAAGATTTATTCATTGTTAGGACCGGATGGAGTGATGAAAGCGTAGCAATCTGATAGCACATTCTTTTTCTATTAAGATGGTTAAGACCCATCTCAATTATCACCTGTTTTTACCCTTTGATTAGGAAAACTCATTATATTGAACTCATTTATTCGATGAAGAGGATTTTGATTAAAAAATAAAAACTACATAGAAAGTCCAGATATATTTTAGTACTATGAAACAGTGATGAAACTAACATTTAAGGTGTCTGTTAAAAAAGATGTTGTAACTGCAGGAATAACATATTCAAGTAAAACTAGAAAAGTGGATAAATCTAACACAAAGATACCGCAGGAGACGTTAAGTACAAAGCAGAAGGCAAAAGGGATCAATGAACTAAGTATTTTTATTTTCCAGCTAGTCAGGCATATCTTGCCATTCACCATGTCGAATTTCCAAAACATTTTTGTACAAAGTAAAGAGGTTTTACTGTATACACGATGTTTGTAATATTGCTGTCTGAGTCAACTTTCTCTGTTTCTTCGTTTTTATATTTTTCTTCTTCTCTTCTCATGTTCATACCGTTTGTACTAATTTGTTATTTCAATTGTAAGTACACCGTTCATTTCAATAGAAATGCTGCTAAATCAAATCGATACTGTTCCATCAAGTTATTAAAAGCCACTTATGTAATTAGATCACATTAATTAATCAGTTAGCATGGAAAAATCAAATATTTAAACTATTGACAAATGCTTTATGTAGAATGACCGAAAGAATAATAACTCACAAATCAATTTACTGATCACGATATATATCTACGTACTTGATCTATCGAAATTAAATATGATAAGGGGTTTACGAGTAAGAGACATACTCATGCTTTACATCAAGTAGCGAACCGACACTTTAATAGGTTTGAATAATTATATAAATAAGTAAAAACTTCTGATTTTCAAAACCTAGCCTGTTTCACGGGTTGAAATTCATCGAATTTTGTGGACGGATGTAATGACCCTCGAAAAAAACTAGTACACATGGCTCAGGAGTGACATTAGGCGGTAGTTCTCCAGTATACTTTTATTTCCTTTATTGAAGAATAGTATTAACACGCACTCTATGCATCCGGTATAGTACCAGTATGAATAACGTAATCAAATAACTTTCACAGCTTTACTAAAACAGAAACTCCACCGGCTTTTAGGAGCTCTATATCTATAAATATATTATAGTACTTTGGTGATAAGTTTTCCGAGCGCCCTTCCTAACCTTCACACTGTGGGTCTTAGGAGAGTACTTTCATGAGGTGTATATTTCCTCTTTAATCTTTCAACTTCATCAAGAATCTGTGTTTAAGATGTGAAGGTGGTACCTTGTGCTGCCTGGAGCTTGGACAGGCGGCAACAGGTTGCCTTAGTCTAGTTAAAGATGGGGTGCTGCTGGCTAGAAAACCTCCACGTGGTGCACCCTAGGCAACGCTGGCGATAGCACTGTTCCTCCTCATTTCCTCCGGTCATCTGGAGGAGAGGATTATCGCCAGCGGCTAATATTCTAGCTGGAGAGGAAGCCATGTCATCGGCTCTCGGGCAAGGCCCGGTCCAGCGGGGTGGGCGTGTCTGCCGGTTGCCCTGCTGGCTCTTCGCTCTTCGGAGCATGGAGGAGGAAACCTCGTTAAAAAACCAAAAGGTGGGACCCTGTGGGGTCAGGTTCTCCTCTGTTAGCGGTGGAGAAAGGAGGGCGGGCTCGGCGTGTTCTTACACTACCACCGAGCAGGCAGGGGGACGTAGTCTGCCCGAGTGATGGCCCGAGCCCTCGACTACATGTCGGACCACCTCAGGGGAGTGTTGACGCTTCCCTGAGCGCTGGAAGTGCGGGAAGCTGGTACTCATCCAGAAACATTGACGGCCTGCCGATTCGGTCGCGGCCTACAGGCCCATCGTGTTGCTGGACGAGGCGGGTGAGTTGTTCGAGAGGGTTCTCTCTGCCCGCATCGTCCGGCACCTCTGCGAGGTTGGCCCCGACCTGTCGGACGCCCAATTCGGTTTCCGAGTTTCGGCGTTCGACGGTCGACGCGATCCTGCGCCTGAGGGCCGTGACCGAAGAGGCGGTGATCTGCGGCGGAGTGGTGTTGGCGGTGTCATTGGACATCGCCAACGCCTTCAATAGTCTGCCATTCGTCTGCATCAGGGCCGCACTCCAATACCACGGAGTGCCAGGGTACCTGAGGCGGCTGGTGGCAGACTATCTAGAGGAGCGTACCGTCGTGTACGAGGACCGAGATGGCGCCTTGAGACGCAGGGCCACGTCGTGCGGTGTTCCACAGGGGTCTGTCCTAGGACCACTCCTGTGGAACATGGGATACGACTGGGCCCTACGAGGGCGTCTCCCCCCCGGACTGGGTGTAATCTGTTACGCAGACGAGACCCTGGTCACGGCCCGGGGGGCAAACCTTGAGGAGGCGGCGCGCCTGGCCACCACAGGAGTCTCCCTGGTGGTCGGGCGCATCAAGGCGCTGGGTCTACGGGTGGCCCTGGACAAGACGGAGGCCCTGTTATTCTATGGGCCCCATCGTGATCCACCCGCCGGCGCCTCCATCGAGGTCAACTCGGTCCTCGTACCGGTCCGGGCCCACATGAAGTATCTGGGCCTGGTCCTCGACGGTCCCTCCCCAGTCCTCGCCACCGTGGAGGCTCTCCAGCCGGTCATCGAGGAGTGGGCAGGGCGGCAGCACGGGACCCTTTCCTTCCGCCTGACGCAGGTACTTTCCGGGCACGGTTGCTTCGGAAAGTACCTGCACTCGGTCGCTAGGAGGGAACCGAGTCCCGCCTGCCACCACTGCGACTGCAGTGAGGATACGGCCTTGCACACGCTGGCGGTCTGCCCTGCATGAGCGACGCAGCGCCGGGCCCTCATAGCAGGACGTAATCTTGCAGAAGGAGGTGGCGGAGAGGGCCCGGGAGGACGACGTCCACTCGGGCCCGATCCGCTGCCGGCGCCCCGGGCGGCGGAGGCGCGCATACCTGCGTCTCATGCCGCCCTGAGAGTGGCCGCGGATGGGCGGGACGGGTTTCCCGTCCGTCTGCAGTAGTGGCCAACCGCGAGGGGGCGACGTCCGCGTGTGATCGGACGTTGCCCAATTAGAGAGTCGAAAGTTGAGATGGTGCCCGCAACAGTGCGGGCAGGCGCCGGGAGGAGTCCAGAAGGAAATCCCCTCCCTGGACTTCTTCCAATACACAGACGCAGAGAGGGTCACACCGTGTGGTTTTAGTCGGTTCGAGTTAACCCCCGACGGGGTGACGGTCCGCGGGAATTTCCACAAGTAAAAAAAAAAAAAAAGTCTAGTTAAAGATAAGATAGATGGTTAACATATGCTTAAAAACTAGAAACAATCGGGGCTTTATCAGGTCCACTTGCTTTGGGGTTTCTTGAAAATAAAAGTCTTGTCAACAATGTTATAATTATAGGCAAAATGTTTTCAAGAAATACCATAAGAATAGAGACAGAAAAGAATATAATTGTTAAAGGCAAATTCTCCCTATGTGATGATAGAGGTGAAGCGGTATCATTACGCGGTATAAAGTAAAAAGGTATTAGTGTATTCCGGCGTAAATAATATTACCTATTTTAGAATTAGCTTTTTTGTCTATTCGTGACCATTCTTTTCTAGAGTTGTTTTTAAGTTAGTATCGCTTCTATTGTATTTCTTATTTCAATGTGTAAGTACTTTATTCTATGTAATGCAAATATGTACTATTAAAAAATAACTGTTTTATCAAAGTATGATGAATATTTTTTTTAAAGATGATTAATGATTTTTAATATGATTTATATTACATGACATCATCTAGTCCCAAACTACGCAGATCATATTCTATGGTTACATGACAACTGGTATTAATATTTGCAGATCATACAAACATTTGGTGAGACCCGGAAATAGAACCCAATACCTCTTGACCGGCAGCCGCATACGCTAACCACTAGACCGATAAGGCAGTCAAAGTATGTATAATAATTTAATTATTGTAATAAACTAAATGAATTAATCAATGTTCTCTTGAGAATTAAATATTTATGGTATTGATAAATGCTGAAGTCTAAATAACATTTTTAGCCTAAATAACATTTTACTTTCATTTAAAACTTATTATATAAGTTGTACCAAGGCGTAGATCATTATCTACGCCTTGGTACAACTTATATAATAAGTTTCATAATCATTCTATCAAAGTCAACCCTCAGGAGACGCATGATGCAGTAGGTGCACAAATAAAATAATGAATTTGTTAAAGTTAAGTAAATGCTTTTATTTACTTAACTTCGGTA
The DNA here is from genome assembly GCA_932526445.1 of Phragmatobia fuliginosa. Taxonomy (NCBI): domain Eukaryota; kingdom Metazoa; phylum Arthropoda; class Insecta; order Lepidoptera; family Erebidae; genus Phragmatobia; species Phragmatobia fuliginosa. The sequence continues at coordinate 14,778,394 of OW052070.1, forward strand.
TTCGGGGTAGTTGCGTACTCTCACGTTTCCATTTAAGTCTCCTATGACAACAGTGAAGTGTGCCCTTGAGATGTTATGCAGTGCTTTATCTATATATTCGTACATAGTTTCCACATCATCATCAGATTATATTGTGGTTAGCGCTGTGGCTGTGCGATCTACGCGTAAGATCTTAAGAGAGTATTTATCGGTCAGTTCAAGTATTAGGTACGCTACTCTTGTCGAGACATTTGCACAATTTTGTCAGTGAGGGCCCATTTGATGAGAAATTTGAAACCGCCCTGGGACTGGGCTGTCAACTTCTCTGAAGTAGAGAAAATGCCTTGATTCTAAGGTCACTGTATCCTATCCCTCTCTCTGGACATCAGGTAGCTCCAGAACATGCCATCGTAACTTATCTAACTCCACCCCGAATTCGGTCAGATGTTCTTTGAGCCTAACAGTTCATCCATTGTATGTATCCTAGGTAAATTCGTTGCATACGAGTATGTTCCCCATGACTAGCCCAGCACTGGGATAATAAGGGTTGTTGTTGAATTAATTCTTAGCACCCCCTGCCCACTGACGTTATGACCGCTACCGTACCCAAGCCTGTTGAGTGGGCCGGGAAATAGGGAACATTATTAGATATGTCTACCGTGGGAAGGCAATGCCCTAATCGCAACGCTGTTTTGCTCATTTTTAGGGTTCCGTAGCCAAATGGCAAAAAACGGAACCCTTATAGATTCGTCAAGTCTGTCTGCCTGTCTGTCTGTCTGTCTGTCCGTCCGTATGTCACAGCCAATTATTTCCGAAACTATAAGAGCTATACTGTTGAAATTTGATCAGTCGATGTATTCTGTGAACCGCATTAAGATTTTTACATAAAAATAGAAAAAAAACAATACATTTTGGGGGTCCCCATACTTGGAACTGAAACTCAAAAATTTTTTTTTCATCAAACCTATACGTGTGGGATCTATGGAAAGATGTTCAAAAATGATTTTGAGGTTACTAATATATTTTTTTTCTAAACTGAATAGTTTGCGCGAGAGACAATTCCAAAGTGGAAAAATGTGTCCCCCCCCTCTAACTTCTAAAATAAGAGAGTGTTATAAATAATAAAAATATATGTGGTACATTACCATGCAAACTACCAACGAAAATTGGTTTGAACGAGATCTAGTGAGTAGTTTTTTTTTTAATACGTCATAAATCATAAACCGCAATTTACCTTTCATTCAATCAACACACCAGTATAAAAACATCGATGAAAGTTACAACGAACTACAAGAACTTTTATATGATGTTACTTGCTGATACGGAACCCTTCATGGGCGAGTCCGACTCGCACTTGGCTGCTTTTAAATAAAAATACATATTCTAAACATAAACGATAGAGATCAGAATTAAAACAACTGTAATAACAATCACATTTTTATTTCATAATCTAATCACAACATAACACTACACACTTCTACTCCACTATTTAATGATCTTATAATATTTTACCTGACCAGTTTCACTATTTGGCGTTATCAAAGGTTTAAATAGATATTTATTATATAGTAGAATACGAGTACAACTTAATTTTTAAAATTTCAAGAAGGAACGATTTTAACAAGATCCACTAAGTGCCGACACTCGAGAGTAAAAATTGCACCACCATGATTATGTAATAGAAATCATGCTTCTGAAAAACATTTATACATTTTCAAATAAACAATATTTACACTGTAGTAAACTTGACTTGCCCTTTGGTGATGGTGTACTGGATAGCAATCCTACCTTTTCAACCAAAAATCGTTTGTTCAGCTTAACCTTGGTAATAAATAAAACTTTAATACATTGATCAAGATCAATTTGTTCTTTGTATAACATAATTTGAAGTGTAAATGTATTAACAATTATGAATGTATTTAGTTAAGCCATAAAAAAGTGATTTCAGAAAAATCTTGATACCACGATATATCAGGGGAAAAGTATAGTCAATAACACATATAAAATACAATCAAATGCTTAAAAAAAGCAGAGAATAGGTATGACATTAAGTCCATCAGTGCAAAAAGCGTTATTGGACAAATAACTATAGGTTAAAAGAAGTGAGATATCTGAACAACTACTATTAAATATGTCGTTGCAACACTTATAAATTTAAGCATAAGTGTGATGTCGACTGAAAACATATCGTAGACGAAAATACGGAGAGGCCACGCTTCTATCAGCTCCATGAATGCCTTCGCTTGTACTCTCATCGTTTTAGGGAGATCATAATCCATGATCACCTTGTTAACTATTATCTTAGTTTTATTGCGAACCTGAAGTAATCTTTCACAAACAAAAGACATTATTGTAATAGTACAAATTGCGCTGAAGCAATAGATACCAATGTTTATTAAACTACCAGGATCATTCAATTGTGCCTTGTAGTATACAAGTGAAATCCGCATTGTAAGGATTGCAAAAGAAAAAGCTGTCAACAATGTCATAAAAATTTTGAAATTCCAAGCTTCATTAATCATTTCACAAATTTTGCCCATGAGGTCATATATTGTAGCCAATTTCTGAATTTTGGTGTTGCTGTTTGAAGCAAGTCCAACAAAATTAAACACGGTTTTAGTTGTGACCTTTCTTTCCCCAATGGTAAAAATGTTTTCATTTTTTCTATCTTGATTTTCAATAAATGTAGTTAGATAGTCATTAATCAACATTAACCTGGTCCTCAACATGAGTATAACTTTACAGAAAATTATTATTTGAAATTTTTGAAAAAGATCAAGTGGTATTAGTGCAAGTGTAATCATGGTAAAATCTTCGGAAATAAACATAAAAATAACAATTGTGTTTAGAACAAAAACAACGAATAACCATGCGAGGTACTTTAATGTACTGGCATAAGATATCTTATAAAAGCCGCTGATTGTTTCGACACGCATTAAGGTATCTAATTTTGCAAAAGCAGTAATTATACCAGCGTTAAGTGAATTTGTCAAAAACAACGTAATAATTACGGAAATAATGTATTCGAGGAACGTTAAACAACCAGGGATACCTACAAGTATTGCGTCTAAACTCAAAACAATGTAAGGTAGTGATGCAATAAAGGCAGCGGACAAGACGAAAACTAGAACACAGTAAGTCAGAGGAATTATTGAGCTCAGTATTTTACTTTTCCCGGTAGTTGGGCGTATCTCACCATTCACTACGTCAAATGTTGATATTCCAAAACATTTTTGTACAAAGTAAAGAGGCTTTATCGTGTACACGATGTTTTCAATATTTCGTTTATAATCAGCTTTTTCTGTTTCTTCATGATTTTTTCCTTCTTGTTCCCTCATGCTCGTAATATTTTTATTAATTTCCTTTTTAAATTTGTAGGTCCCGACGTGATACTCATAGAAGAGCTACTAAAGTAGATTGTCACCGTAACACACAATTATATTGTTTAAAGCAATCAATATATTTTACGCCACATTAATTAAGCAGTCTACTCTACATCTATGAAAACTAAATATTCATAGTGTTATACACAAAATTTAATTTAATTACATTCACGAGCACTCAAACCGGGTCTTCAATAAAGAACACTGTGGTGAAATATGAATTGATGCGCTGATAGAATTGTAAAACATCTAAAAATATCATAATAAATACTTATTATGAATGAACACTGAAAAGTTTTCAATTATATTCAAAATCTAAGTAATTTACAATACAAAAATCTGCCAAGTGCATGTCAGGCCACGCACAGTAAAGGGTTCATCAGTCACGTGGATTTAAAATCGTATCCAATAGATAATTATTATAGTCCAAGATACCAGAGCCGCCAGACCTACGTCATTTGTGCAAAGCTGAAATTTTCAGGATTATTAGTACAATGTCTTGTTAAGATGTATGCGTACCCATTAGCTTGAAAGCGGGGCCGGTTTTGAGGTAACGCGAAGTACAGATGGATAAAAACCTTACTTACCTACGTTAAAGGTGCAAAGCTAGTATTTACAATTTTTTTAAGAATATTATTTAAAATTAAAATTCATTACTGCCAGACACTTTCCGTGGGCCATTACTTCTGCCAGACGTCTTGAAAGTTGTGAAAAAATTTGGTAAACTACGTTATAGTAGCAAACCTAAATTTTATAACTATATTATATAACTATATTTTATATAACTATATTTTATAACTAAAAAATTTATACATATTATCTAAGGCAAGGCCACGGAAACACCTCAGTGCAAATCCATTATGATAACATCACAACTGCAATCACCACGAGTTTAAAATCAGCCCAAACAACGGGAAAGGACCACAAACGACACAAAATACTATCCGAACGCACATTATCTCTATTACAAAGAAGGAAGGAAATTCAAAAAACTAAAAACAAATCAAGATCTATTAAAAATGAACTCTCCGCACTCTACAAGCTAGTTAATAAATACATCAGAAAGGACTACTCAACATATAGACAAAATACATTAGAAAAGCATCTAAACCTCACAGGCAGCACAAAAAAGGCCTATAAAGAACTCAGATCAAGCAAAACTTGGATAGAAGGACTAAAAGAGTTTGGCAAAAACATAAACAATAGAGAAGACATCATTAACACAGCAACTAATTTCTACAAAAACCTATATAGCAACAAAAATCAACTAACTACACTAAAAAATAAAGACACTATTAAAACTATAAACATGCAAGAAAGCCACAGTGAACAGTTTGACGGAGATAACATTAAAACAATTAATGAAAACGAAATCATAGAAGCAATAAAAAGGCTCAAACTAGAAAAATCCCCTGGTTCGGACAACATAACAAACGAAGCTTTAAAGACGGCTTACCTTATACTGGCAACACCGCTCGCTGAACTATTCAATCTAATATTACAAAGCTCTGAAACGCCTACACAATGGTCCGAATCAAATATTATTTTAATTTATAAGAAGGGAGACCCAAAAGATATAGGGAACTATAGACCGATAAGCTTGCTACCAACTCTGTACAAGCTTTTCTCGGCGATTATAAACTCGAGAATCAGCCCCGTAATCGAAGCAACGCAGCCTGTAGAACAGGCTGGTTTCCGAAAGGGTTTCTCTACGATAGAGCATATACATACCTTAGAGCTAATTATAGAGAAGTATCGGGAACAACAGAGACCACTCTATCTCGGATTCATTGACTACCAAAAGGCCTTCGTAAGTCACGATAACGTTTGGCAAAGCTTGAAAGAACAGGGAGTAAGCGAAGTGTATATAAAAGTGATCCGGAACATATATAACAATAACATAGGTAGAATAAAGCTAGACATACTGGGACCGAGCTTTGCAATAAAGAGAGGTGTAAGACAGGGCGACCCCTTGTCGCCAAAAATATTTATCGCCATACTCGAAAGCATCATCAACAAACTGAACTGGAGCAAACGTGGAATCTACATTCAAGGAACCTTTCTGAGTCACTTGCGTTTCGCTGATGATATAGTAATATTATCCGAGTCAAGCTCAGAACTACAGATCATGATCAATGACTTACAATCAGTAAGCGCAGATGTAGGACTTGAAATTAATCTCACTAAGACCATGGCAATGACTAATAGCCTCAAAAAACAGATAAAAGTCAATGGATATCCACTAGGAAAAACAATTAGTTTCGAAAAAGAAAACAACGAACTAGAGATTGAAAGAAGAGTACAGCGAACATGGAATAAATTCTGGAGCCTGAAAGAAATTTTCAAAAGTAACATGCCAATAAAACTGAAAACTAGGACAATGAACTCTAGCCTCTTACCATGCTTAACATATGGATGTCAAACATGGAAATTTACGTCAAAAGTTAAGAAAAAAATAACATCCTGTCAGCGCGGTATTGAGAGAAGCATGCTCAAAATAAAAAAACTAGATAAGATTAGACACGTTAAGATAAGAGAAATAACAAAAGCTACTAATGCCTTAAACTACGCACAAAAGTTAAAGTGGAAATGGGCCGGCCACATAGCGAGGCTTAGAGACAAGAGATGGACCTACAACACTACCATATGGACAGGACCTCAAGGAAAAAGGAAGAGAGGAAGGCCCTCAACACGCTGGGAGGACGAAATAAAAAAAGTCGCCGGTCACTACACAAAGTGGTGGCAAATAGCACAGGATAGAGAGAAGTGGTCATCATTGGAGGAGGCCTTTACCCAACCTGGGGACCTTGCTAATAATTAAATATAGTTATAATAATATTAGTAAATTAATGTAGCAATGTAGCAGGATCAAATAAAGACTTTTTTATTTTTTTATTTTATTTTATTTTTTTATCTAAGGTAGGTACTATTTTAAGACCCTTTGTATACGGCCAGACCAGTCCGAAGGGCCAATCATCCCCCCAGATACCTTTAAATATTTGTAGTAATTAGGAAGCTGAGGTATATCATCTTTGGTATTATTTCAAGAATAGAATTGTAAATTATTAAATGGTTTTTATACGCTCATTTATTAGCTTCACCTGTATGTTTGTTTGTTTGTAACCAACTCCTTTGGTTGCGATTTTGACCCCACTTTAAACGGCCAGATTTCGTATACTTGTATATACTTACTTGTAGCTATTCACAACATCAACGAAATCTGGCCGTTTATAGTGGGGTCAAAATCGCAACCAAAGGAGTGCTTTTCTAATGTATTTTGTCTATATGTTGAGTAGTCCTTTCTGATGTATTTATTAACTAGCTTGTAGAGTGCGGAGAGTTCATTTTTAATAGATCTTGATTTGTTTTTAGTTTTTTGAATTTCCTTCCTTCTTTGTAATAGAGATAATGTGCGTTCGGATAGTATTTTGTGTCGTTTGTGGTCCTTTCCCGTTGTTTGGGCTGATTTTAAACTCGTGGTGATTGCAGTTGTGATGTTATCATAATGGATTTGCACTGAGGTGTTTCCGTGGCCTTGCCTTAGATAATATGTATAAATTTTTTAGTTATAAAATATAGTTATATAAAATATAGTTATATAATATAGTTATATAATATAGTTATAAAATTTAGGTTTGCTACTATAACGTAGTTTACCTAATTTTTTCACAACTTTCAAGACGTCTGGCAGAAGTAATGACCCACGGAAAGTGTCTGGCAGTAATGAATTTTAATTTTAAATAATATTCTTAAAAAATATGTAAATACTAGCTTTGCACCTTTAACGTAGGTAAGTAAGGTTTTCTACCATCTGTACTTCGCGCTATCTCACAAACGGCCCCTCTTTCAAGCTAATGGGTACGCATACATCTTACCAAGACATTGTACTAATTATCCTGAAAATTTCAGCTTTGCACAAATGACGTAGGTCTGGCGGCTCTGGAATCTTGCTCTATTATGTTCACGTAATAATGTGTTAATTTTGTATGACGTTTTCCAAGTGAGCGCATTTTACAAGTTAAGTCTCCATAACCATCATTCGTTCGTCAACCGTGATTCTAATCACACACGCAATTACTCACGTGTTAAAGTTATTATTTTTACTGTGTCTTAGTTAGTGTTTGTGGTGGACTATAAGTAATTATCATTCTGAAAGTGTTTTCCATCAACCTTATCAGTGTGTGAACCGATACACAGTGCTAAACATTCAATATTGGACAATTTAATCTTACGGTTAAAACTGCACATACCGTCACTAACATATATTGTGCGAGTGTTTCGTTACAACGCGTAAGCGACGCGTTATTCACGGCGCTTACGACATTCTTCTCGCGAACCCGAACTATCTCAGCTATTTGAACGTTTATTAGCGACTAAAGAGATTGCTTGGACTATTGTTCTTAAAAGTACAAACATTACACATATATATCGAGGGCTTGTCAGTTTGTCTATTCCCATTTTCTCCAGAACTTTGCTTTTAACTTTTAATCAGTATGAAGTGTGCCGGGTGTATGAAAACTATCAAGGAACCACACTTAGTTAGATGTATGTCTACTGTCTGTGAAAAAAGCTTTTGTACGCTATGTATCAACGTTACAACTCTGACTGCCGACCGCAAGAAGCAATGGAGGTGTCCTGATTGCTGTGCTACGCAAAAAAAGGGTGGAGACAATAGTCTTACACCGGTTCGAGTTACCTCTGATAATGTCACCGTTCGGAAAAAGACTGAACTAACTCCCGAATCTACGGAATCGGATGTAACCAAACTCACTGATCAGCTTAGAACAATGACTGAGGCTTTTACCGCCCTTAAGGCACAATTAGAGGATGTGACAGTTTCCCTGTCCCACTCATATGAGCGATTGGATGAGCTGGTACTAAAACTCGGTGCTGCTGACGAGCGGTTGAAATATCTGGAGAAGCGAGAGGCAGAGATTGTAACTTTACGTACTACGGTAACTCAATTACAATCTGAATTGAATGCGCAAGCACAGTCCAATCTTCGTAATGAAGTCGAGATAGTTGGAATACCTGAGACTGCCAATGAAAATATACAGCACATAGTACTCGTTGCAGCTAAGAAAATAGGGATTGAGCTGGAGGATAGGGACGTTGATTGGGTATCACGCGTGGGCCCCCGCCGCCCCCCCGTGACCACGTCGCTGCCGGAAGACGGAGCCAGAATGCCAAGACCCATAGTTGTCAGATTTTTACGCCGATTGACGCGTGATGCATTCCTCAGGGCTACTAAGTCACGAAGGAGGCTCAGCAGTTCTGATCTGGGCGTGTGTAGTACGCAGACTGAAAGAGTATTCTTCAACGAGAGATTAACTAAAGAAAACAGAGTTTTGTTTCGATCTGCTAGGATGCGTGCAAAGCAACTCGGTTACGCTTTCTGCTGGTGCAGTCAGGGTGCAATATACGTCAGGCGGAAGGAGGGCCGCCCAGCCGTCCAAATACGATCTCCGTCTGACTTGGAGCGTATTCTTGCACTTTCTGTGGCGACTGAGGGGACTGAGGGAGAAGAGACGATTTCTACGGTTGCTACGAGTATCCCCTAAATTTTTTTGTCTAGCCATAATTCATAATATTTTTTCTATTTACCATAAAAACCATTGTCTCCTTCAAAATGAGTTTATTAAAGCCCTAAATTGTAACTACGGTTTAATAATAAGGTCGACCATACTTATTTTTGGTGCAATGTTGTTGTTTGTTTTGTTATTATACCACTTTATTACTATTTTATCGATATTACACTCACAATTACACACAATACCTAAACTCACAACTTTAAAACTGGTTTTGTTAGACATTGTTAGATTATGGTCGCTTTTTTGGAATAGTTGTTATAAAGGGACATATTATACACGTTTGTTATTAAGTTCTAGTAACCATTACTTTTTCTATGTAATGACTAAATGTAAAATAATGTATGTCAGTGTTTATATAAGCACATTATTACTTCACTTTCACCTACACATACCTTACACTATCTACATTACACTCATACTAATCGTAAAATATTACAAGAAACACTACATACAAACTTACACCATTTGTCTAGTAAACAAAACATATTATAAACACAATATTCAAGTTTCCGTTGTATATGTAACTACCCACTATGGCCACATTATTAATTTTCTAAGATGTTCTATTCTATGTATAGGTTTTTATGATAACAATGGTCTATCAAAGATATTAAATTATAAGACTACCCCCTTATTACTACTAAATCGTGACTTGAAATTATTTATAAACAAAATTTAATCAATTATATATTAAATTAGCAAATGACGTTGACAATGAAACCATTGAATGTAAAAGATTAAATGAGCCTTCAGAATGTTTACAGCTGATTTCCTACTCTGAAAATAATTCTTTATTGATTCTTACTGTAAATATACGAAGCATTAGTGCTAATTTCGATATTTTTCTAATGTTTCTAACTAAGTTTAAGGTAAAGATGGATGTTTTAGTGTTGACAGAATGTTGGACAAATGAACATTTTATACCGCCATCTATTAATGATTATAAAATGTTTAGATCTAAAATATCCCTAAATCAGAATGACGGAGTAGTGGTGTACGTTCGTGAAGTCTTTAAAGCGACGTCTACGGAACCGGTTTGTTCTGACGGCAATTGTATGGTGATAAGTCTTTCGAATAGCATATATATTGTCTGTACATACCGCCCACCCAGTTTTAAAAATCCGCTCTCCTATATATACTCTTTAAATTGCATTTTGGACACATTAAGTAAAAATAAAACTGTTGTTGTGACTGGCGATGTAAATATAGACATTATGCCTGATAATCTAAGCACTAATGCTGCTATATATTTAAATTTAATGGCTAATCACGGGCTTAAGCAGGGGATACACTGTCCCACTAGACAAACTACGTGCCTCGATCATTTTATGATTAGAACCACTTCTAAAGTCCAAACTTATGTATTTGATGAACTGACTGATCACTCACCTATACTTTTGCATATTGACAGTACATCTGTGCCCAAGCAAACTTTAGATATAAGTAAGGTTAGCTTTGACTTCAGTGCTATGGGTGAGTGTTTGGAGAAGGAATCATGGAGTGATTTGTATTCTACAACAGATGTCAATCACGCTGCAGTAAAACTAACAACTAAATTAAGAGATATTATTAATGTCAACACTATAGAAAAAAAAATTAATAAGAAATATAGACCTTTAAAACCTTGGATTACTGTAGGGGTAATTAAATCAATACGAAAACGAGACAAAATGTATAAAAAATCAATAATAAATTGTAATTCAAATATTAGAAATATATATATTAACTACAGAAATACATTAAAGAAAATCATAAGAAATCTAAAACAAAATTATTACAAAGATAAATTATACAAAAATAAGGGTAATATAAAGGAAACATGGAATATTATAAAGGAATTATGTAGCATGAACAAATCAAATGTATCATCGTCGGAATTACTCAACATTGAAGCAACTGCTGCTAATTCTCTTAATATGGTTAATAGGTTTTTTACATCTATTGGTCCAAGTCTTGCAAAACAAACATTACAAAAATTAAATACAAAAGAGTCAGCACTAGCACAAAAAGCTAAAAGAACGGATTCTCCTCTAAAGTCTATGGCACTGTACCTGACGGACCCCATTGAGGTTAACGAAGTGATCATTAGTTTAAAAAAACATAGCGCTCCTGGTATTGATAAAATCACAGCATATATTCTACAGAAATTTCGTCATTGTCTTGTGGGGCCCATATGTCACCTAATTAATTTAAGTTTTGAGCAGGGTGTCTTCCCTGATATATTTAAACGCGCCGTTGTATCTCCTATTTACAAATCAGGTGATAAATCGCTACCAACAAATTATCGTCCTATTTCTCTATTAAGTACTATATCTAAAGTTATAGAAAAGGTAATGAACAAGCGATTAATTGCGTACCTTGAAAATAATAATATTCTTTCGGAAAATCAGTACGGGTTTCGCCGCGGTCGGTCTACTGATGACGCTGTTCTACACCTTACTTCCAAAATTACAACATACCTAGACCAAAAAGACAAATGCATCGGCGTTTTCCTGGACTTACAGAAAGCGTTCGACACCGTATCGACTAAAATCCTAATTACTCGCCTGGAGAACATAGGAATCAGGGGAAACGCACTTCTGTGGTTCAGGGACTACCTTACGGAAAGAGGGCAATGTGTTAGAGTTGATAATCATACCAGTGACTACGACACGGTGACGTATGGGGTTCCGCAGGGCAGTACCCTCGGTCCAACACTTTTCTTGATAAATGATTTATGCAAATACCAGATCAAGGGCGCTGATTTACAAATGTTTGCAGATGACACTGTCGTACTTTTTCACGGTAACTCATGGTGCCTTGTGCGACAACTAGCAGAAGAAGGCATGTCTATTATCACAGCATGGCTTGAAGATAGCTTACTATCATTAAATACCACCAAAACTAAGTTTCTCTGTTTTAGCAAAACATCAGCCTCAGCGCCTAACAATTGTCAGCTTCGTGTCCATTGCTATCCATGTAACCGAACTAAAGCCTTGCCTTCAATTTGTTCTTGTCCGACGTTAACAAAAGACACTGACGTTAAATATTTGGGAGTAAACATCGATGACAAATTGAATTGGAGGAAGCATATTACTATGGTTAGCAATAGACTCAGAAAACTCATATATATATTTAGAGACTTGAGACTGATCCGGGACACTACACTTTTGATTCAAACATACAAAGCACTCGCTGAATGTGTAGTAACCTATTGTATATGCTCATGGGGTGCAGCGGCTAAGACACATTTAATTCAACTGGAAAGGGCACAACGCGTCGTCCTTAAAGTACTTTTATATCTACCGTTTCGCCACCCTACACATTTAGTTTATAAGAATGCTGACGTTCTTACTGTGCGGAAACTATTCATATACCAGACAATACGTAGATACCACAAAACTGTTATTCCACATTTAAAAACATCAGGCAAAAGATTAGAGAAATGTCCGGTTTCAAGGGTAGCAAGTAAATTTGCACAGCAACACTACAGTAATCTTGCACCAAGACTGTATAACAAATTGAATTTAATTTATAAAACTAAAAACTTAACTAACTTTAAAATAAAACAAATCGTTAAATTGTGGCTTATGGAACTGAAATATGATGATGTTGAATACCTGCTACATATAGTGAAATAATGAAACATTGAATAATGTTGCATACACACTCACCACACACGACTCTTATCTCACAGCAAAACATACACAATCACACACATAACACTCACATTGACACACAAATATAAGGAACTATTTAAAGTTATTGTCTATTATTGTAACTAATGGTTTGTTTATTTAGTCTTTGATAAGGAACTGACTTCCAAGACACAGCTAGCGCTATTTTGGGAGTCAGGGCTGTACAGTGCTTTGTAATCCACTTTCTGTTGCAATAAAGATATTTTATTATTATTATTATTATTATTATAACTCCTGAATTAATAAAGTCATCTAATCCGTTATAGTTTTCCTTCAAAGTTCATTATGTGGACCACCATCACGAATTTTTTCAGATTTTTTGATCCAGCCGTTTAGCTTTTAGAGGGGGGGACGCCCTGTTTTTACAAAAAAGTGCCCTTTAAAGTGGAATTTCTCGCAAACGGATACCTAAATCAAAAAATCGTCTTAGAAACCCTTTATTGTTTTTAAAATACCTATCTAATGATACCCCACACGATGGGGTGGCCGCGAGAAAAAATTTACATCCCCACTTTACGTGTAGGGGAGGTACCCCAAATAAAAATATTTTTCAAAATTTTATTATAGCACTTTATCGGCGTAATAACAATACATATTCATGCAAAGTTTCATCTTTCTACCACTTACCGTTTGGACCGTGTCAGGCCACGCATAGAATAGGGATTCGGCAGTCACCCATAATGGTAGATAGATATAAATTTGTGCCCAATAGACAATTGTTATGTTAAGGAGCAGCGACAGCGGGGTAGGGTGGAGGGGCTACGAAGCGCAAAAACAGCCAATGGAAATTCAGTCCCATGGCGTCGTTTAGTGATAAACAGCGTGCGTTCTGTGTACGCGAGTACTACCGCAACAATGATTCTTTTACTCTAGCGCAACGAAAATTTTGCGCTCATTACAACATACGTAAAAATGAAACTCTATCGATTCAATTGATTAGAAAATGGGTACTTAAGTTCGAGGACACTGGTTCAACAATGAATCAACCACGATCCGGCCGACCTAGAATATCAAGAGATCCCGAAAAGGTCGAGCGTGTAAGAGCGTCTATTCGTGTAAATCCTGGACTTGGAAGCGGTCTAACGTCTTAGGCGTGCCCAGAACATTTTTGAACAAAAATGTTTATTAAGGAACTTTTGAACAGAGTTGATGACAGTTAGAAGAGGTTCATTTTATACGAAATGCCTTTAACTTTAGCTACATCATCAAAGTACTTTTTGTACTCATCGTAGCAAAGGTTTTTGAATTTTGATAACATCATCATCATCAACAGCCTTTAACAGTCCACTGCTGGACATAGGCCTCTCCTTTGAAAGGAGGTTTTGGCCTACTATACCACGCTGGCCAGATGGGTTGGTAAAGGGTTTGTTTCAAGTTTTCCTTCTCTTGGCAGTGATGTTAGCTGCTTATTTTGTTTCTTTAGTCGCCTCTTACGACACCCTTGGAATGAATAGGGGTGGTGACACTTTGTATTCTTAATTTTGATAACATTACCGTATAAATTGGTAAAATATAAATTTTAAGACCTGAAATAGCAGCACTTTTAGCCAGCCTATCTGCTTCTTCGTTTCGGTATAAGTTGTTTACGTCTGTAAACAACTTAATATCCATTACGTACATAATTTCTTAGACAATTAATTGCGTAAGTAATTTTTGGCTTATTAATAATTTCTAAACCAGTTTCAATGACCTTCTTAATTTCTATATTACTATACCAAGTATTCAATTTAAACAAATCTAAATTTTTCAATGGAATGTTTTATCAATGGAATGTTTGCGTCTTCTGACCTATTAATAATGGAAATAAATTCGCTGTACATTGGCTGAGTATCAGATAAACTAGAACTAGACGTTTCTATATCTTTACTATATGCTAGCCACTTGGCTTTTTGAAATTACGTTTCCTTTTTACATGAAATGTTTCTTGACATAACATTTTATTTTTTATAACCAAATGTTCACTAAGTTTTCCGATAGTACCATCCAGGTGAAGTGAATTGCTATATCAGATGATGCGAATGTGACATCGGGAGATGTTTGTTGCAAGTTGTTATTAACGTACTTTACCCCTGTAGCACTGCCGTCATTAATAGATATATAGTGCAGTGTCCATAATTTGGTAACATCTCTAGTATCACACTTGTAGGACCAGTTGCGATGATGGCCATAAAAATCACCAGCCACAAGGGTTTTACTAGCGCAAAAGGAAAACAATTCATCCCAACCATTTCGCCTTGTCTGGATCGAAGGTGGGCAGTAAACAGAATATATATTTTCTAGGTATTTACAGTTCTGAATTTTATTGCGTACTATTTCAATACCTTTGTTGTTGCAACTCGTAAATTTATGTTCAGATTTTATTGAGTTATGTATGTAGATGGCCACTCCACCGTATGAATCGGGTCGGTCTTCTCTATAAATATTGTATTGCGATACTTTTAAAGAACTGTTTTCTTCGAGCCACGTTTCAGAAATAATTGCTATGCGTACATGGTCTTATATCAAAAGTTCAGAAAGTTTTGGTCTTATACTTTGTGAATTCCACTGTATTTTATTTTATTAAATTTTATTATTTTAATTATATATATTACATAATATATATATATATATATATTATCATATTTTATTTTATTATATTAGATATATTTTATTATTTATTTTATTATATTGATCGCGATATCTTGCAGCTTACTATCCATGACTAAGACTATCTAGAAAGTTATTTAGAAGATTTCCATCTTTCATTATTTCGACCACATAACTGAATATCTTACTAATTACCACATTACAAAATCTTTTAATTTTATTTTAGACATAATAATATCTTTAATTTTTTGCACCAAACGAATAAAACTAAAGGAGATGGATACGCTTTCATACAATTTTGGGCCTGGATGTAAAAAGATAAAATTGGTGTCGATCGATAGCTACTATATTAACAAACAATCACTGATATTTTTTTCAGATTTTGGCAATCTGAGAGCAGAGGTAAAAGGTGTTTAGGAAAAGTAAGGTTAGGTACGTAACAGCCGATTTTTGAAGTGCGATTGTCATTTTTTACCCGACTGCCGAAGGAAGATAATGGGTTTATCAGTATACGTATGTATTTATGTTTGTTCCTCTTGGCGTTCTGTAGACTAAACGCGTGAGCCAATTTTAATGATTCTTACATCAATCCATTCATCTTAATCTTGCGAATGTCACTGGCTACGTTGATAATGAAAAAATTGCGGCTTTTAGGCGCCATAAGATTGTGGGCGTCCCATATCTTTTTCTTCCAAAAACTGATGGTTTGGGGTATCAATATAAAGAAATGAAATGAAATGAAATGAAATGAAATGAAATGAAATGAAATGAAATGAAATGAAATGAAATGAAATGAAATGAAATGAAATGAAATGAAATGAAATGAAATGAAATGAAATGAAATGAAATGAAATGAAATGAAATGAAATGAAATGAAATCATTTATTCTGCAACTAGGTTACATGAACACTTTTGCAAGTTAAACTTTTTTTTTTGAGCAGATGAGTTCGGCCTTTCCTAACTGGACTAGCCCTGAGAAGAAAGGACGAAACAAACTCAGGGATCACAGTCTCTTTTAAAGTCCAGACAATATTCTTAAATGCAATAATTACAATTGTCATAATTTATTATAAAAATTAAAGATAATAATTTAAAAGTTGTCAATAATGGCAATAATTAAAGATAAATTTGTTAAATGTATAATGTAAATTTAAACCATAAATCATCGTCCCATCAAAATAAATTTAAACATTCAATAAACAGCATGTGCAGAATGGGCAGCTCAATCCCACGCGGTTTTATCAACAATATATTCTGCTATGTTATGCGGATAACTTAGATTTAATGGTATTCTTAAATTTCCTTAATGGCAAATTCCTAATATCAATAGGGAGTTTATTGTAAAAGCGTATACATTGTCACATGAACGAGCGGAGAATGTATACGCTTACTCTACTCTACTCTGTGGAGACGAGTGACGTGAACACAAAGATTATGTTGATTTCTGGTATTTACCGAATGAACATCACTAAGTTTAGGTAACTTTGCTAAATTTCTTTGAACATACATTAAGTTTTCGTATATATATTGTGAAGATACAGTGAGAATATTTATCTCTTTAAATTTAAAACGGAGAGAAACTCGTGGGCCTAATTTATAAATCACTCGTACGGCACGATTTTGTAAAACAAATATGGCATTAATATCTGCACAGTTACCCCAGAGTAGGATACCGTAAGTCATTATGCTATGAAAGTAACTGAAGTAAACTATTCTAGCTGTATCAACATCAGTTAAATGTCGAATCTTTCTTACAGCAAAAGCCGCTGTGCTTAGCCTACCGGATAATTTTTCTATTTTGGGGACCCCATTGTAACTTCGCGTCAATAGTTATACCTAAAAATACAGTAGATTCCACAGGATCCAACTCCAGTCCATTCAATCGAACATTGGTTGTAACATGTCGAACGTTTGGTGTAGAGAATTTAATGAATTTAGTCTTCTTCTCATTAAGGGTTTTAAGAATTGATTTCAAGAATTGATTTCAAAAATATATAAACAATTATAAACCAGATGTATCCTTCGAGTGCACAGCATGTACCTTGTTGTTTTAATACGCTTAGCAGTCGGGGTTTTCTTTTAATATAATTTAGATAGTATGAAATATTACCTATATATATATATATATGTAATATTTCATACTATCTAAATTATCTCTCTAATTATCATATAAAATTATTAAAAAAAAATATATATATATATTGTAGAGATGGAAGGAGATGATGTTCGAAAATGAAAATTGTTTTATTAATATTTATTATTCATCTTCAATGATGACGTTCTTGTTATAAAACAAGAACGTCATCTAGGAATGCAGGTGGTACTATTTTTTCTTGGCACCTAGCCCAACTAAGATACCATAATATTGACATAATATGGGCGTAGAAGCCTATAGTCCATTTGCCTACAGCCTTGCCTTGACAGCAGCTCTGTCTGCAGCCACCCAACAAGTATGGCATATGTGACTGGTGGTACATAATCATTTCTGAATTAAAAAAATCTATTTGAATTAGAACAAAAGCATTTATAAAACACAATGTAAACTCTAATTTGATTTACTCCGCCCGATACTTACTTAGCTCAATGTTATGTAATCATTATTACATAACATTGAGTAGATACATTATCTAACTGGCTTTTAAATGATTACCTATATATGTTTAAATGATAACCTATATATATACTTATTATTTTGTTCGTGTTAAGGTGAAGGAAAACATACCTATATAACAGTAAAGATTGTAAAGTGTGGTTGACGCTGGTGAGCTAATAAACAGGAATAGAGTTAGTACTAACAGATTGTGGTGCCAGCCATTATCGAATCACACTGCTAATATTATTTCATCATCCAAAACTCAACGATCCAGTGTATTACAGCGACTAGTCACTATGCCACAATAAAATTTACACTACGATCCATGATATTAATCAATATCCAATCGGTACGCCGTTCGTAGAATCCAAAATAACAATTAACAAGTCAAGTTCAACGTATAAGCGTGGTTCTCTGTGTCGATCGATAGTTAGATACGAATCGAGGGTCGGTGTCATGTTACGCATGACAAGTCTGAGTTAGCACAGATTAAAAATACAATAATCGATTAGTAGACGTGAATAGATTTATTTTAATTACGTATATTTTTTAATTAATTTAAACTCTTAATACTTTAATCCTAACAGATTGAATTATTTTAGATGAATTAATCATCTGGTGAAAGCATTTTTGTAAATATTATAGCACTTTCGTAAACTCTGTAACGTTAATCGATTATAATTGAATTGATTATCGATTACTTCTAATCCTTAACTTAATTATTGGATTTTTCATTTTCCAGATTGTAAATTGAGTAGATTTTTCAAATTTTGATATAGAAAGTATAACCTTTTTTTGAGCCATACCTCAACTTATTACATTCAGGCCCAAAAGTCCCTATCTCCTTTCTGTCTGTCTATTTCTTAGGGCTAATCTCTGGAACGGCTGAACTGATCATGATCATGTAACTTGGGCTCCTTTTTAGGGTTCCGAAGTTTATGACTCGGAACCCTTATAGATTCGTCATGTCCGTCTCTAAAGGCTAAACGGTTGGCTCAAAAAATCTGGAAAAATTCGTGATGGTGGTCCGTATAATTTGAAGAAGAAGAAAGAAGAAAACGAACTTTGAAGGAAAACTATAAGGGATTATGACTTTGTTATTTCAGGAGTTATAGAGTCTTAACTTGTTAAATGTGCTGATTTTTTAAACTATCTTTGCCATGTGACGTTGCCCGCGGTTTATAACAACATTCACGGATAACACCATGAAACTCAGGTAGTAATAAATAAAATTAAAGTGTCTGTTTGTAATACAAACGGACAGTAAACAGTTTTTACCAAATTTATATTACTGCATATATTATATACTTCATACTAACATTTCACTTACAAAAGTTTCCAGATACATATATTGAGAAATCATAAGACTGAGCATTGATACAACTTTATTAGTAACTACTTAATTATTAAATTTTGAAATAATAACATTGCGTAATGACAATATGTGTTGCTTAGTAAAAGCATGTTTCTCTCACTCTCACGTTCTTCTTATTTCTGTTGAATAGTATACCTTTTAATTATACTTAAGTAATCCCCCTTTAGGAAATAGAGCGATGCTGATTGCAGCACAAATGGGCCGGTTTGACTGGGCCAGTACTACCCTCACACAGAAGACCATCCTAATAATGACAGCATTTTGCTGTTTTATTTCGTTGGTAAGTGAGAGATCAGAAGCCCAATCATTTTTCATCTTTCTCCGGGCCTTTAGAAGCCGGGAGAATGCTGCAGAAACATTTGACCAGGCCGCCATGGGACAGGTCACCATAGTGCGTTGCTTATACTCACAATGAGGATGGTGACCCCTACTCCAAGATTCTACTTATGCTTTCTACCAGGAAGAGTAGAGTCACTTTGGAAGGCTTGAAGAAAATAAATAAAAATGTCTTCAAAGCGGCAGATAACCAATAAAAAATAAAAAACCTTTATGGTATTTACTAAATATCACTCTAATTCAAAACAATTTTCTATAAAACTAGACAGCTATAAACACTGTACTTAAAATAATTTTATGTGTATATACACAAAAAAATATTATTACTAAAAACAACACTGTGAATTTTTAAATTCAAACTACATCAATCCAAATTACACACCTATAATATTATACATAAAGATTATGACACCCAGAGTTATGTGATCATATAATAAGCACAACAAAAACAAATTTAATCTATGTGATTGCAAAAATAACTCCCTCTCCCCTTTTTCCTACATGCAGGCGCCGCCTTTTGAAAATTTATCCTACCACAGTTCTAACAAATTTAATGACACCTCATATGTCAAAATCCACTCAGCCGTTTGGGCTGTAGGGCATGCCAAAGAAATGGACATACATACACGCAGTTGGGGAAAAATACCAGTACATCTTAGGTGCGATGGTGTAAGATAGATACACTATGTTAATGATATATAAAAACTCGAAAGATGGCTGTCAAATATAAAATAAATGCAACACATCTTAAAAGAAATGAGAAACCTGTACAACTACTATTAAGTATGTTGTCGCAACGCTTATGAATTTCAGCATGAGTGTGATGTCGACTGAAAACATATCGTAGACGTAAACACGAAGAGGCCACGCTTCTATCAGCTCCATGAATGCCTTCGCTTGTACTCTCATCGTTTTTGGGAGATCATAATCCATGATCACCTTGTTGACTATTACCTTGGTTTCATTGCGAACTTGAAGTAATCGTTCGCAAATAAAAGACATTATTGTTATAGTGCAAATCGCGCTAAAGCAAAGAAGAGCAATGTTTATCAAAAAACCTAGTTTATCGTCTTGTCCCTTGTAGTACACAAGTGAGGTCCTCATTGTAAGGACTACTAATGAAAAAGTTGTCACTAATGTCATAAAAATTTGAAAGTTCCAAGCTTCGTTAATCATCTCACTAATTTTGCCCGCGAGGTCGTACATTGTAGCCAAGTCTCGTATTTTGGTGTTGGTGTTTGAAGCACGTCCAATGAAATTGAACTTGGATTTAGATATAACCTTTCTTTCTTCTGTGTTCCCGATAGCAAAAATGTTAATTTTTTTTCTTTGTCTGTTTTCAGTAAACGTAATCAAGTAGTCATTAATCATATTGAACCTAGTTCTTAACATGTGTATTACTCTGCAAAATATTAATATCTGAAATTTTTGAAAATAATCGACTGGTATGAATATGATTGAAATCATATGTCGGTTTTCGATAGTTACGAAAAAAATTATAGTATTTATAGAAACACTAACAAAAAACCCAATGAGGTATTTGAATGTTGTAGAATGTGATTTCTTGTAAAAATCTGTCATTGTTTCAGAAGACAACAAAGTATCCAATTCTGCAAAAGCAGTGAGAAATTTGACATTACTCGCTGTATCTGTCCTAAACAATACTATGATTGCAGTTATGACGTATTCTAGAAATGCTACGAGAATGGGGATGCAATAAATTACTGCCCCAAAACTTAAATTCTCGCTTGGAATGTAAAGTGTCCAAATAGCAAGAGCGACGAAAAGTAGAACACAATGAATCAAAAGACTCAATGAGCCAATTAATATATTTCTTCCATCGATTGAGCGTATTTCATCATTGACCACACGAAACGTTGTGATTCCGAAACACCTTTGGACAAAGTAAAGAGGTTGTAGTGTATAAACAATGTTTACAATATTTCTTTTAGAACTTATATCCGTTTTTTCATTATTTTCCTTTTTTTGAATCTTTATCAAATTTACAGAGTTGTTATTCATTTCTTGTTTTAGTACTTGCTTTTTAGTACGTTAAAAGTAAAATAACTTTCTGTAGGCGAACAACTACTAAACCAAAACTCCCCTGTTTCATTAAATTACAAAAGTTTGTAATAAAATTAAGTTACATTAATCAATTATGTAGTGCCCTTGTATGACAAAATATATACAGTATGACAGCCCTTGTATGACAAAATGAATAAAACGAATTGACAGTAAATTGGATTAAGTTATGTACAGAACCTACATAGAGTAAAAGTTATTGAAAAAAAGTAATACGTATTTATAATAATGGTTAGTGGAGTCAAAGTTGGATATATTTTTGATGTTTGTCTTTGTCTTTATTGGCGCTATTCATCAAGTAATAATGAAAATAATAACTATGAAAATAATTTTTGATCAATAACGCTAATAAATACAAGATTTTTACTAAATGATTCGATTACGAAATAATATTTATGTTGTGTGATAATATGTACATGTTCCAAAATCTGGATGGTGAAAATTTACCTGAGTGATAGATAACACCTACTTTAAATAAATTGTGATAATTTGTCTTGATAAAAGACAAATTCACCTTTTTTTATTTTATTTTTTTATTTTTTCGTGCGGAAATCCCCACGGATGCCACACGTTGGTGGCTATGTCGGATTCGAACCGACTAAAACCGCACGTCGTCTCGGGTACTATGAGTCGGGGAACCAGGTATACCCTCGAAAGGAAGTCCCTGGAACCCCGACGCACCTCGGGCTAGTAGATGGCCCCCTTCTGTGTGGGGGCACCACTCAAAAAGTACACGGCACGGCACACACTTTATAGCGCTCGCGCATCCACCCCGGCCTGCTTCTGCTAGGGTGACAGATGGCCTAATCTGCCACCCCCAGGCCTGCGTTTATGGAGGACGGAGATCATTTAACGATCTCCGGCGCCTGAGTTGCCTGCGGTACCTGGCCCGTTCCCGGGCCTGGCGGACCGGAAGAGTTCTGAACCTCTCCCGCTCTCGCTCCGCCATCTCTTTCGCAAGCATGACTTGCTCACAGAAAGAGACGACGGAGTTCCACGCGCTCTCGCTCCGTATCATTGCCACAATCATGTTATGGAGCGAGAGACTCCTCACCCCGATGGCCGCCACGAGGTCACGTCTCGGCTCCTCCCACGCCGGACATTCTACCAGCGTGTGAAGTGCCGTGTCCACAGTCTGGCCACCGCAGTGGTGGCACTCAGGCGTTGGCTCTTTGCGGATCAGACACAGATGATCTCCAAAGCACCCCTTTCCAGTGATCATCTGTGTCATCCGGTATGAGAGGCTGCCGTGATGCCTCTCGAGCCAATCCTCCATAACGGGTCTTACCGCCGTAATAACGGCGTGCCCAAAAAGACAAATGCACCTGATTTTAAGAATCTAAATATAGGGCCCACTTCGAGCTCCAAATAATAATTACTCGTACTTATTTATTTTATTCACTAAGTATTTATGAACAATATTTTGTGTAAAAAATTATGTGTTGCAAATCTTTATGTATATAATTCTTCTGTGAGTGTGTATGTCACTGAACTTCTCTCAAACGACTGGACCGATTTTGATGAAATTTTTTGTGTGTGTTCATGGGGATCTGGGAATGGTTTAGATTCGCAATTGGACCCGGTAGGTGGCGCTGCGATCAAGTTCTGGAATTTTAAAGTTGGGCGGTACGAAGTTCGCTGGGTCAACTATCTTTATATATATAATTCTTCTGTGAGTGTGTATGTCACTGAACTTCTCTCAAACGACTGGACCGATTTTGATGAAATTTTTTGTGTGTGTTCAAGGGGATCTGGGAATGGTTTAGATTTGCAATTGGACCCGGTAGGTGGCGCTGCGATCAAGTTCTGGAATTTTAAAGTTGGGCGGTACAAAGTTCGCTGGGTCGACTAGTTATATATATTATCCCAACTATTTCAATCCATCAATTATACTTCTCAAAGTATATAGACAATTAATCAAGAAAAGTTGAGTTCACAGAGATATGAGTCATGAGAATTTTACTTGTTTGCACCTCTCAACTCCTTTAGTTTTAATTCTTTACGTAGTATTCACCAAAAATAAGTAAATACTACTATACTTACGAACGTTCTTCTATAAGAAGAAGAAAGAGTTCAATTATACATCCCCAATGTAAGAAAAGCATTGATCAGAAATAAAAACTAATATAAATGGCCTGGTGGGCCACTGCCCAACAGTTGATGTTGGTATGTTGTAAATGTATATGCTAATCGGCGCGAGAATTTGTCTTTCGCGATTCAGAATTATTAGTTACTCGTTAGATCGTTACGTGTATTTCTTCGTAGTTCAATGTTTCATAGGTAGATGGCGGTGTTGTTTATTATTCCCTTGCGCTGTATGTGGAAGTCGCCACATCACTATACTCCAAAACTGGAGGTTGATATGATGAGTCAACTTTGTTGTGGAGCTTGCCAGTGCCAGGAGTGAGCAGTCCCAGTGAGTCAGAACTGGGTGCCCGCTAGTCCCAGTGAATCGGAACTGTGTGCCGCTGATTACAGTTAGTGGGAATCGTATGCAGCGTGCGGTGCTACGGTGAGGTCCCTAGTGAGTCGGAGCGGTTGCTGTGTATTGGCTGGCTGCTGCGTAGACGGGAGAGGTGCTCTGCTTACTTAGACCGTGTGTGCAGTGTGCTGTTCCTTTGTTCCAATGTTTCACCGATAGATGGCGCTATAGTATTATATGTGTATAATCTTTAAATTGATTGTATTTATTATGACAGCGCAGGAAAATAATAATAGAATGAAGTGAATATTACTTTTGTTTTCCAACTGGTTGAATGTATCTCATCACTAACTGCACAAAATGTTGTTATTCCGAAACATTTTTGTGGGAGACAAAGTGATTTTAGTGCATACACAATATTAAAAATACTTTCTTAGTTTCAGTTTGTTCCGTTTCTTAATGTTCTATTTTCTGTTGTGTTCTCATATTCACAGATTTAATAATTTCTTATTTAAGTTTGTAAGTGTACTTATCAAAGTGATAGAAACAAAAATGATTAAAGTTATAACTGTTTATGGGAGATGTCATATTTTATTGTTAGTTATAAGTATAAAAGTCTTAACCTAATATTAGTAAAGGTGGTACAAAACACAAATAAAATACAGATAAGTTTCCACAATATTTGGACCAATATTTTGACCGTATGTAAACGTATCCAGCGTCCCACCATTGGGCAATCCCATCTGTCACGCAATACACTCAAGAGGCTATGTGTGCTGTTGCGTACTCTATGAAGTAAGGAGGCGGATCGTTTGGGGTGATGGCATGTAAACCATCAACCCTCGCCTCGGCAAACATCCCGGGAGCGCTGCAAAAAAACGAGGCAGTCAATGCAGCATCCTGAATGCATTGTTGTATTGAACACGCAGAGCGTTGTATGCCCCTGCGCATGTCTAGCCCACAATCTTCATGTATAAAATAACGAGCAATAATAAGCTCTGAAGAGAGTGATTTTTGTTGGTTTACTACACCGCGCAAATCTGCAAATCAACATATTACAGCGGACTGACAGCCCTGCGTTCCCTCTCCAAGACCACATCATCATTCAGATCATCGGTGACCCAGTGACCCAGGTACTTAAAGACGCGTTTCTCTTACTAGAGAAGTGTTACAAATTGTTACCTTCAGGGTGTTGGGGTAACATTTAAGGTAAAAGCTTCTAATATGGCGGTAGTCGAAATCGCTTCCTATTACGGTGGTATTTCTAATTTCGAGTGTTATTCCTATTTTATTCAGTTTAAGTACACCAAAACGTAAACAATTTATTCTAAATCTATTACTTTATATTTTAACTGACGTTTGCAAGTATAGCACATAGACACCACAACAAGATCAATCAGTTTGTGTAACGGCATCGACGTGAGACGGGCTGCCATACAAACGCGGAACAACAAAATTAGAAACACTAATATTTATAAACTAGGTTTTTCGTATTAATAAGCCGTTCAAGTTTGTTTATGACTTATTTATAGCATTTTCCTACTATTAAGCCCACTATTTAAATAGCTTCTTTCATATTTGTAGCTCATTTTAAACCCCAAAAATAAGAAATAAAATACCGCCGTGATACGATACGAATTTTATAAATTAATCTTAATACGGTGGTATAACTCCGAAATAGGAAAAATACAGGATATGTTAAATTGTTTATAACTTTCAATTTATTAACTTATTGAATTAGTTCCAAGTTTAGTTGAAATAATTATTAATCTCATAAATAGGACACCATATTCTGCGGTATGTGTTCTTTATTAGAAATCTAATTAAATATGAAAACTGTTGAGTACAAAATGTTGGTTTCTTAGAAGGGGTTAAAATAGAAAGGTGTATTTTAATTTATCACAAATCATTTATTTTCTATAACTGTTGATTTAAGTTTTACACGTCTGAGCCAAAAAACTGTTAATGTTTGATTAAGCCTGTACACTCATAAAATTACAAGTTTTAGGGTTCCGTAAATAAATAAAAAGAAACGCAAGTTATACTAAAGCGCAAGTGGCTACGTGGTGACAAGGTGTGAGTATTTACAAAGCTTCGAGACAATATATTAAATAATGTACCAGAGACTACATTACTTTTAAACGAATTTCAAAGAAGATTCCAGCATCTGGCAACTAGAAAAAACTAGTATCTCAGAGTTAGCTTCAGTTTTATTTTTTTATTATTCAGAGTTGTTCAATGAATTTATTGATTTCAAGCATGACACTAACGTAGAAGTTCTGTTTAGAGAAAAAAGAGAAAACAGGGAAATATAGAATTTTGGAGAATTATTCCCAAAAAATATAAAAGAGTCCAATGAAATGCCTAAATCCTGTTAACATTCTTTGGGCCCACGTACGTGTGCGAATCGTCTTTTTTCAAAAACGAAATACAGCAACAAACTTACTGATTCTCACCTGGATGATGATATAAGGTTAGCATGCAGCGACAAGCCAGATCTTGACAAAGTTTTGAAAAAGCGGTCACAGTATCAAATATCTCATTAAGCATATTATTGCTTTAATATACTTAATGAGATTTTTGATTCTGTGAACGCTAACTAATTCAGGAGGGAAATCCATTAGGATTAAGATATTAGTATTATAAAATTAAATCAAAATTTAAATTTGTGAAAACTCTTATATTTATATTATATATATTATATAAATAATATTATATTATATAAAATTATATGGTTTAATTGTGTGTATCTTGTCTATTTCCATCGCTAATTTGGAATTATGTTTTTTGTGTACCCCTACCTACCCCTAAATAATTTTTACTTTTGGCCACTGTGACTAAAACCTGTTTGTGGAAAGAAAGACCGTATAGAAAAAAAGTTGAGTACCACTGTTCTATACAGACCGATTCTTTTCGCTCATTTTTTAAATTTTACCGAACGAAAAAAGAAAAATCAACATTATTTTAATAACCTAAAACGTGTGTATGAATGCACGGTTATGCTATATTTGTAAATTTCATTAAAAGTCAATCAATGTAATCAAATCAATGGTCAATGAATGAAAAACTTACAAATGATTTTACTAACACATTTATATTATTTATTCAATATTATTTGTACGGAACTTCAATGAATATAATTTCTTACCCTCCGTATTAGGAGCCGTCTACCGCAGTAATAGGCTCTGACCAAAATCATACCTCCGTTAGGGAAACATTAGGGAAAATCGACCCAACTATTTCAATATTTTTTTTTAAATAAGAAATATCATGAAAAGCAACATAGACTCAACAGCAATACAAAATATAAATTCCACTTTTGACGAAAAATTTGTTTGGCGCCTTTAAAAATACTTACAAATGCTTATTTTTGTTTCTTACTTTGAAATGTTGTGAAATACCTCCGTAATAGGTGCTTTTACCTTAGTGCCAGCCTTAAACACGAGCAACTCGCTCTTTCTCGCATTGTACCCAAGCCCGTACGCCAACGCATAATCTTTGTGATGTACGTAGTCAATAAGTACATGTACCTATGTATAGTTATGTTTGCGTGTGCGCCGCGGCCCGGCCGCACTGATCTGTAATGTCTTTCTTCAGTCGTCAATAAACTGTCAACCGAATACCCGTGTTTCAAATATCACACTGGCGACGAGGATTTTGTTTACGCGTCACGTTACGTTTCGTTTTGTTTGTGATCTGCAGCCGGCAAGTTGTTTTATTTCTAATTCGAAGAAATGTCGATGGGAAAAATATCCGAGTTCAATGTGAGAACGGGAAATTGGACATTGTACGTGGAGCGTGCGGAAATGTATTTTAAAGTTAACGGGGTAAAAGAGGAACTATGGCTACCTACTTTAATTGCCGCGATGGGAGACGAGGCTTATGAACTTTTAAGTAATTTAACAAGCCCGGCTAAACCTAGTGCAAAGGATTATAAGACCGTCGTGAAGATAATGACGGAACATCTTCAACCAACACCATCTTTTATGACGGAGCGCTATCAATTTCGCCAAAGAAGGCAATCGGGCGGTGAAACAATATCACAATATATTTCCGAATTGAAGCGATTGTCGAGATTTTGCGAATTTAATGCGGGGTTAGAAGAAAATCTACGGGACCAATTAGTATGCGGATTAAAGAGTGAGGCCATCCGACAGCGGTTGTTTGCGGAGGAGAAGCTAACATACGCAAACGCGGTTAAAATTTCGTGTTCAATGGAAGCGGCGGAACGCGATGCAGCAGTGGTGGAGCGGGCGCCTGAGGGCGAGGGCTCGGCGCTGCACGCGGTCACCACGCGGCGGGCGCGTGACCCCGCCACCCCACGGCACCAAGGCGCGGGCGGCGGCGGCCCGGCGTACACTTGGCACGGGCGGAATACAAGGCAAGATGACTGGAAAAACAAATGTTACGCGTGCGGAGCACAAGACCATCGTAGCGATGGTTGTCGTTATAGCAGTTTTATTTGTGGAAGGTGTAAGCAGAGGGGACACCTACGGCGAGTGTGTCCCACCCGACCTAGTGGGAAACAAGGGCCGGGGACGACTGGAAATAAGATGGTGGCTCATGTTCAAGCATCGGAGAGTTCAGCGCAGGTTATGACGTCACCTGTGTCCGGAGTGGACGCTGAGTCGAGATCTTTTTCGGAGGAAGAGGACTGGCAAGTGGAAGAAGATTTACATCAACTTAGTCTGAATAGTTATAAAGCGGTAAGCTTATTGATTTCAATAGAAGGGGTTGAGATACCTATGGAGATCGATACGGGGTCATTAGTGTCATGTATCAGTAAAGTAACGTATGATAAATATTTTCATAATAAGCCATTAGAAAAGAGTAATTTAATATTTAAATTTTATGATGGAAGTAAAGTCAGGCCTTTGGGGGTCATTTATCCAATAATAAAGTATGGGGGTCAAACAAAAAAGTTGGAACTGTTTGTAATACAGGGTGGAACCACTTCTTTACTAGGGAGACAATGGATTTCCGAACTAGGAATTCAGATACCTTTGCTGCACAATGTCTCTGAAAGTTGTAATAACTCATTGTCACATTTACTCGACAGATATAAGGAGGTGTTCTCGGGAGGACTGGGACGGTTCAGAGGAAGCAAGGCTCGGCTACAGGTGCGCGAGGGAGCAGTGCCGGTGTTTTGCCGCGCCCGGCCCGTGCCGTACGCGCTGCGCGACCAGCTGGAGGCCGAGCTGGACGGCATGCTGCGGGACGGCGTCATCGAGCCCGTGGACTGCGCGGACTGGGCCACACCCTTGGTGCCCGTACGTAAGGCTGATGGTGGACTCCGTATCTGTGCGGACTACAAGGTTACCTTGAATCCGGTGCTTAAAGTTGATCGATATCCATTACCACGAATCGATGACCTGTTGGTCAAGTTAAATGGTTGCAAAATATTTTCAAAAATAGATCTAACCCAGGCTTATAATCAGGTAGAATTAGAGGACCCTGAAAACTTAACAGTAATTAACACCCACAAAGGGTTATTTAAATATAAAAGATTAGTTTTTGGCTTATCTTCAAGTCCAGGTATTTTCCAACGCATTATGTCAAATCTTTTTAATGATATACCGAATGTTGAGGTGTTTTTAGACGATATTATTTTAGGAGATTCTAATATGTTCAATCATTTACAAACATTAGAAAAAGTTCTAAAGCGACTCCATGATAATGGAATGAAAATAAAAATGAATAAGTGTACCTTCTTAACCAATGAAGTTAAGTATTTAGGGTATATTATTTCAGATGAGGGGGTAAAAGCGGATCCAGAAAAAATCGAGGGTATACTTAATATACCTCGACCATGCAATATTACAGATTTACGAGCATTTTTGGGTACAATTAATTTTTATGCCAAGTTTGTACAAAATTTAAGCTCAATCCTGGCTCCATTATTTAATTTATTAAAAAAAGGCACAAGCTGGAATTGGAGTCAGGAGTGTGAACAGGCCTTTAGGAAAATAAAATGTATGTTAGTTAGCGCCGATGTTTTAGTTCATTATGATCCAAACAAACCTTTGTTCTTGACTTGCGACGCGAGCGCACGGGGTATAGGTGGTGTGCTTAGTCAGATGTGGGAGTGCGAGCGAGACAACGCGAATAGCGGCCCTCGTGAGTGCGAGCGACCGGTTGTGTATGTTTCGCGCGCACTTACTGCTGTAGAAAAACATTACTCCCAGATCGAAAGGGAAGCACTAGCTATAGTTTTTTGTTTAGAAAAACTACATCAATTTTTATATGGCAGGCACTTTACTTTACGTACCGATCATAAGCCACTGGTAGCAATTTTTGGGCCCAAACAAGGTATACCTTCAATGGCGGCTAGTAGATTACAAAGATGGGCGATCAAACTATCCGCTTATACCTATAACATTCAATACGTCACTTCAAAACAAAACGGAGCCGACGGTTTGTCTAGGTTACCGGCGATTCCTACACCTCGACAAGATACTATGCCCGAACAAACATATTTACATTTCGCACATAACGCAATGTTATTAGATTATTATGAGGTTAAAAAGCAGACTAGTCGTGATCCATTATTGGGTCGCATACTTGGTTACATTCGAAATGAGTGGCCTACTGAGAATGAAATTAAAGCTCTTCAGCCTTTTTTTAATCGCAAACAGGAATTATATGAAGAATTAGGTTGTATATTATGGGGCCATAGGGTAGTAGTGCCACAGAAGTGTAGGTCGAAGGTACTATCAGAGTTACACGAAGGTCATATGGGGATAATTAAAACAAAATCATTTGCTAGGAGTTATGTCTGGTGGCCTGGAATGGATGAAGAAATCGAAAATGTGTGTCACAGTTGCAAGGTGTGTGCAGCGGAGGGGGACTCACCCCCACGACACGCACCATGCCCGTGGCCCTGGCCTGACAAACCATGGTCCCGGGTACATGTAGATTTCTTAGGTCCAATAGCTGGAAAAATATTTTTTGTTTTGGTTGATGCGAAAACAAAATGGCTAGAGGTGACTCAGGTTCCTAGTACTGCGGCTAGCCACACCATTGGGTTCCTGAGCGAACTTTTTTCCCGTTTTGGTTTGCCTAAGCAATTAGTATCCGATAATGGCCCACCTTTTACTAGTAGTGAATTTTCACAATTTTTGAAAACAATGGGAGTGGAACATCTGTTTTCAGCACCATACCACCCAGCCTCCAATGGTGCTGCTGAAAATGCTGTTCGAACTATTAAAAGATCTATAAAAAAAGCAATTAGAGAAAACTTAGATATAAATAAATCATTGAATACTTTTTTATTGCATTATAGGAACACTGAGCATTGCACAACAGGGGAAACACCTGCTTTACTTATGTTTGGGCGTAGGTTACGTACTAAGCTTGACGCATTAAGGCCTGATAGGAATGCTAAAGTTGCCAAAGCTCAACTGCATCAGCGGGAGAGTGGGGCTAAAGGAACCCGCACCCTTTCCCCGGGAGAGGAGGTTTGGCTACGCCAGTATTGTGGGCGAGATAAATGGATGTCAGGAAAAATTACAGACAAGATAGGGATTGCGGATTACAGGGTCATCGATGAATTAGGTAGAGAGTCTCACAAGCATATTGATCAACTTAAGCAACGGGTACGTAGTTCACTAATCTGTCCTAGCCCTTCAACTCAACAAAGTCCAGACACCGAAAACGCAACACGAGAGCAGAGGTCTCTTAGCCCGTACCGCAAGTCACCCGCAGTCCCGGACGATGAGTGGGTCGACCAATTCCAAGATTGCATAGAAGCAAATATACAAGACATACCACCAGCTACATCCTCGCCCCCTACTGAACCGCCCCAGTCTCGCCCGGTGCGCCAATGTCGGATAAACAATCCACCCCGTTACAAGTTTTAAGTTATGAGTGTAAAAATAATAAAAGTAAAAATATATGTGTATATATATATAAATAAATAAATAAGCCACTACTCACTGTCACCGTTGTTAAACACAGATTAGGTCCTTTTTAACGTCAAATACCTAAGGTGTTTAAATCGTTAATGATACTCGTACTTTATAACAATAAATTTTGTTTGAATTATATTTTGTCAACTCTGTCTACTTTGTATCGAAAACCGGAGGTTAAAGTTGTGTCGGTATTATTGATTAAGGGTGGAGATATGTGATGTACGTAGTCAATAAGTACATGTACCTATGTATAGTTATGTTTGCGTGTGCGCCGCGGCCCGGCCGCACTGATCTGTAATGTCTTTCTTCAGTCGTCAATAAACTGTCAACCGAATACCCGTGTTTCAAATATCACAATCTTCACACAGTTTAAGGAGTCGCCTGAGAGCGTCAATCGATGGACTCAGCAGCACCATGTTATTGGCATAAATTAAGTTATTAATGCCAACGCCATCAACGTGACAACCGATGTTACAGCCCCCGCACATTGAGCCACTAGTGGCGACCACATTACAACGACTAGTGGCGGCCACAAGTTGCGGACGCGTTTCTCTATACATTTTGTTTAGCATCAGCGCACACCAAGCGTTTGAGTGGCCGCGTCCGAGGCACAAGCTGCGGGAGTCGGCCACGCTCGCTACTTGTGTCGTCGTTCGTGTGTGTGTGTTGTCGTTCGACTCGCGCGCACACACGGCCACAGCCGCGGGCTTCTCCCCGCTCCCTCACTTGAACAACTGCCGCAAGTGGCAGCCACTGAAGGCCGCATCAAGCCACCAGTGGCTGCCACTGGTGGCGGCGCGTAGTGGTCTGTCTGAACCACTGGTGGTGGCGTTTAGTAGCGGTGACTAGTGGCCTTAATGTGCGGAGGCTCTTTGAGTTGCTGAGTTCAACGATTAACCGGTTAATGTATTGGTTAAAAAGGCGTGAGGAGGTAATCCCTCCCTGACGCACCCCACATTCTGTTCTATAAACGTCTGATACAGCGCCCTCCATTTTACATAGTTTATCTGATTTTTGTAAATCCAAATTGAGCGTCATGTGGTTAAAATAGGCTCACCATATGTGTATCGAGCAGGCAGTTCAGAACCTTAGCTGTTATTGTAGCCAAAGAGATCGGTCTATAATTAAAGGGATCAGACACGTCACTAGTTCTGTTCTTTGTTACTGGTACGACCATGGTTTTCATTAAATCATTCGATAGATTTGAATGACTTACTCACAATGTATGTATTAATAAAGGCTAGAAAGATATATGTGTAACTAGGAAATGCAAGCCATGTCAAAGAACTTATTGCCATTATCGGTAAAATACGAACTAATTGAGGGCCACCATATTGCCAAATGAGTAGAAATGTAATGCACAAACACATTTATTTTATCAATAATTAAGTATATCATACAATTAAAATTTTCTGCCTAAAAGTAAATCCTTTAATGTAACTCACATTAAACAAACTCATAATAGCAACTATATTCATCTGTGTCGCTCTGGTTTAACTACTGTAAGCATGTTATTTATTATAAAAATATAATAAATAGCACGCTTACTAAAAAGTCTGTTACAAACAAACATATGCTGAAAATAATTAAGCTATCGTTTATAACATTAATGAAACAAATGGAGGGGAATAATATCAGCGTGCGAGATATAAAAACTTAACTTCGACTATATTTCTCATTATACTAAGATCTAGTTTGGAACAAAATATTAGTTGCTAACATTCTTAAATATACTACGTCAATAACACAATGTGTCTGTTTAAAATCGATACAACAACACCAACTCGTGATAATAGAATATAATACGTAGGATCTAAAAACTGACTCTGAAATGTAGTATTCGGCAAGACAGTTAGAAGAAGTGAGATATTTGAACAACTACTATTAAATACGTTGTTGACACACTTATAAATTTAAGCATAAGTGTGATGTCAACTGAAAACATATCGTAGACGAAAATACGGAGAGGCCACGCTTCTATCAGCTCCATGAATGCCTTCGCTTGTACTCTCATCGTTTTTGGAAGATCATAATTCATGATCACCTTGTTAACTAGTACCTTAGTCTCGTTGCGAACCTGAAGTAATCGTTCACAAATAAAAGACATTATTGCAATGG
Source organism: Phragmatobia fuliginosa (assembly GCA_932526445.1). Classification (NCBI taxonomy): domain Eukaryota; kingdom Metazoa; phylum Arthropoda; class Insecta; order Lepidoptera; family Erebidae; genus Phragmatobia; species Phragmatobia fuliginosa. Next base: position 14,812,446 of record OW052070.1, read on the forward strand.
TGTAAACCGCACTAAAGCAACAAAGAGCGATGTTAATCAAAAGGCCTGCATGACTTTGTCCTTTGTAGTATTGAAGTGATACCCACATTGTGAGGACCACGAATCCAAAAGTTGTCACTAATGTCATAAAAATTTGGAAGTTCCAAGATTCATTAACCATTTCACAAATTTTACCCATGAGGTCGTACATTGTAGCTAAGTCTCGTATTTTGGTGTTCGTGTTTGAAGCACGTCCAATAAAATTAAACCTCACTTTATTTGCAACCTTTTTCTCTCCGATAGTATAAATGTTCAATTTTTTTTTATCCCGGTTCTCAGTAAATGTTGTTAAATAATCATTAATCATTTTCAATCTTGTCCTTAATATGAGTACTACCCTAGTAAATATTACTATCTGAAATTTTTGAAAATAATCAACCGGTAATAATACGATTGACATCGTTTCAACTCTTTCAAGAGTTATAAAAAATATTGCTACATTTACCGCAACATTAACAAAAAATGCAATGAGGTATATTATTGTATCACGACGTGATTTCTTATAAAGGTGACTCATCTCTTTAGCAGGCAACATAGTATCTAGTTTCGCTAAAGCAGATAAGAAACTGACATTTTCTGTAGATTCCAAAAACAATGTTGTTACTGCATAAATAACGTATTCAAGAAACGCTGTTAAAGTAGGAATGAAGGTTATTGTCATATTGAAACCCCAAAGCTCCATTGGCATAGACAACACTAATAAAGCGCAAGAGTAAGATAATAGACCGCAGTAAGCAAAAAGACTCAATGAGCCAATTAATTTCGTTTTCCAGTTAATTGGGCGTATCTCACCATTTTCCATTTCAAATATCCATATACCAAAACATTTTTGTGTAAAATACAGAGGTTTTAGTGTATTAACAATACTGATAATATTTTTTTTGACTTTAGTGCTTTCTGTTTCTTCGTCATTTTCCTTATCTAGTTCTCTTCTTATATTCATAGTGCTCTTTTCATATCTTGATTCACTCTGTAAGTAGTCTTTCCAACGTAGTACAAATGATACTAAACCAAACCAACACAATTGTATTAAAACATTTGAAGCAATTAATATAATGATATTACATTAATTAATCATTTACTGAGACAACCATATTTGAATGGTGTTAATATATCAATAAAATTGATCGAAAATAAATGAGATTAAGTAAGTAGAAAGGCTAAGGCTATGTCGGTTATTGGGGTAAAGAACAGTCTATGTTTCTCCTCAATTGAATCGAAGTTTCTACATACCAAGCTTCATAGGAATCTGTACAGCGGTTTAACCACGAAAGCATTACCTACAGGTTTATCGTGCGCGTAAGTACTCACCGTGAGTAACAAATCTCATCAGATTCGTTACTCACGGCGGGTTCTCACTCACTCATCTTTCTAGCACTTACCGCTTAGATCGTAGAGAACGGACAGACGGACATGACGAATCTTTAAGGGTTTCGAGTCATAAACTTCGGAACCCTAAAAGTACAGAAGGCGAAAATATACTCGTAGGAAAAATGCTAACGAAAATTAACAATTTACAATAAAGGCGGTAGTTGGAAGAAATTCACAAACAGCGATGACGCGAAAGAAAATAATGTGTTTTTTATACTGGCCGCTCGGTACATAATCGAGCCGCCGCACTTTGGGACAAAACCATGCGTACCGTCTCAAAAATAGGTTTAGGGTATGTTCGATATTCAATATTCTGTTAATGCTCATGTCTAAGAAAATGTCTGATACAGATTATTTAGCATGTAAAAATAGATTACATCACTTTTTTCTAAAGAAAACTTGTCTTGCAAGTTGACGCTCAAGTTAATGTCGATTATGTAGAACAGAGTTCCACCGGCTTACATGGTCATATTTTGAGTAATTTCAATGCATATCTATAAGTACGATATACAGGGTGTAACCAGACAACTATCGAAAACGAAAGATGCAGCTTCAACACCCTAAAACTTATTAAAAAAAACAAACAGTTGTCCTTAAAAAAAATTGTAGCCGGAAAAAACAATGTGTAAAGATTTTTATTCGTTTTAGAAGCCAGCAATGTTTAGCGCGCAACGGTGAATGCCTTTCATAACTATTTAATTTAACTACCTACGCATCGCGGCGTCGGTAAAGATGCCTACTAACGAAAAACCTACCTAGTGACTGTATTCTACTTACCTAATTCGGCGGTAGCCTCGGTCGAACCAGAAATGGTTCAAATGGAGCTCCTTCTCGGTCATAGCCTAGCTAATTCCTACCCGAGGATTTCTCTCAACAAGAACCAAGACCTGGTCTAAACTGTTCTTCGTCTCGAAGATCAACTTCTAAGCCTCTTCCATACCTTTGGGGTATAACCCTGTGGCGTTCATTTCTGAACGTCACAGAGTTGGCAACACTGCTTCCCGCGTCTATGGTACGATGTACGCCAGAGAGAGAGACGCTTTTAGGTTTTGTCTGCACATGTATATCTGATATCACTTTTATAGTTTAATGTACATATATAACAGTTGTGTAAGAGCAAATACATATTTACACCATTACCAACAAGACTTTGATTTTGGGTAAAGGAGCAGAAGTGACAGATCACCCTAAAAAAGCCCGATAACACATTCACACAAACAGATCACGAAATCTGCAAGGTGCTTCTTGAAACACACTTCCCAGACTATAGTCTTTTAGAGAAAAAGATCTGGAGATATGATAAAGAAATAGAACCAACCAACAGGGACTTAAAAAACCCGGAAAACCCGATTACACACAACCCAAAGCTTATAGACCTACAAGCCTAACATCATTCCTACTGAAGACTCTAGAAAGATTATGCGACAGATACATCAGAGATGGATCTCTACGCATGGTACCGCTACACAAGCAACAGCCTGCATACTCGGTAGGAAAATCCTCGAAATCCGCTTTGCATAGCATGATTTCCAGGATTGAATGCGCTATTGATCACAAAGAATCAGCACTGGCTGCCTTTATAGATATAGAGGGGCCTTTGATAAAACAATGTTTCACAGCATCGACATAGCCCTAAAAAGACACGGTGTAGCCCCAACCTTGTGCAGTTGCTCACCTCACTCAACCAACATGCTTAGACAAAGGGCTATCACGGTGAATGACACCACGAGTGCCATTGTGGCGAGAGGATGTCCACAAGGAGGTGTCCTCTCGCCTTTACCATGGAACCTCGTCGTAAACAGCCTTCTAAATCGCTTAAACGACAAAGGTTACTTCGCTGTAGGATATGCTGATGATATAACCATAATAATAAACGGCACTCACGAAAACACACTGTGTAACCTCATGCGCCAAGCCTTGAAAATTGTAGAGGACTGGTGCAAAGAGCATAAACTAACAGTCAACCCCACAAAAACTGAACTGGTTCTCTTTATTAAAAAGAGGAAGCTAGCAAATTTACAACTGCTACGATTTTACGGATCTACCCAAAACCTAACGTCGGAGACCAAATACCTGGATGTCTATTTGGACAAGTAACTGAATTGGGCTAAACACACTGACTACATCACCACAAAAGCCAGTATATTACTGTGGCAATGCAAGCAACTGCTAGGCAGAAATTGGGGCATCAGTCCCACTGGCCACAACAAGGCCATTTACTGGCTATACACTACAGTTATTCAACCAACTATAACATATAGCTCCCTAATCTGGTGGCCCAGGACAGACTTGGTTACTGGCCAAAAAACTTTAGTAAAACTACAGCGATATACCTGCGTCTCTATCACTAGTAGCATGAAAACCACACCCACAGCCGCATTGCAAACTATGCTGGGGTTGTCACCCTTGCATCTAGTAGTCAAACGCGTTTAGACTCCACAATGCCGGCACACTGGGAAAGGACTCTAGAATCAAACACACACGCATAAGAGAACAAGCGATTACACATCAACCTATGTTGACATCACCCAATGATAGGATTCTGAAGAAATTTAATTTTCAGAAGCACTATAACATACAACTCGAAGAAGAACTAGAGCCTTATAGTACTTTTTATTGTTTTTCAAAAATTATCTAATAAATAGAATCCGCGTAGCTTAATACACTTTTCCATTCGCTCAAATCAGTTATTATAACATTTATTCCACTCTAAAGTGAGGGTGTTCAAAATGGCTGACTTGAAAGCGTCGACTGCTTCTTCACCGGACTGGAACATTTGACCACGACGACTTTTCTTAATTTTAGGAAATGTAAAGAAATCGTTAGGGAATTTCCGCTTTTTCCTGCTTCAAATATTCAATCGTTTGAAGAATGCTGTGTGATTTTGCGTTGTCGTGGTGCAGGATGATCCGTCGCTTTGAGTTAGGTTTTCGAAGTTCGGCGATGACTTATGGTAAACAAACTGTGGTATTACACTCTGCGTTAACCGTTCCACGATCTTCAAGTGTAATCGTCGCAACATGGCCGGTTTTTCCAACGAACGTGGCCACCATCTTCTTTAATGTGCTTCGAGAATGTACAGCTTTAGTCAGCTTTGGCTCGTCTTGATGGTCTAGTGGTCAGCGTATGCTGCTGCTGATCTCGATCGAGAGGTCTCGATTCCCGAGGGTTCGATTCCCGGGTCGAACCAAATGTTTGTGTGATCCACAAATATTTGTTTCGAGGTTTGGGTGTTTTTCTATGTATAATATGTATGTATTTACAAAAAAGAGTCTGTTTATGTATTTATATCAGTTTTCTTGTAGTAATACAAGCTTTGCTTAGTTTGGGACTAGATGGCGTTGTGTGTAAGATGTAAGAAAAATTTAAAAAAAAATAATTAAAATGGAACCAGATTGTAGATTGTTGTTTGGAATCAAAAATCATAGGCATAGATCTAAGATTCGTCCCACTGATGATGTCGTTTTGACTCTCCTCGGTTGAACCTTTGCAAAGTTTTCTTACACCATCTGACGCGGGCAGCCTTGTGATCATTGGAAAGCAGATGCGGTATACAAAGGAAAACTAGCTTTCTCACACCAAGCGCTTTATGCAAGATCTTCTGAATGGTTGTTCCTGAGATGCCTAACAGAGCCTCTATCTCTCGATACGTCACATGACGACTTTCGAGAATTAGTTGTCTCACAGCAATGATGTTTTAGGCGTTCTTCGCTAGATTTGCACTAACACTAGTAGTACACACTCTCAAACGCTGGTATTTAGAATTCCAGCGTTTGATAGTCCGCGGACATGGGTCTTCATCACTAAACACAGATGTTAGCTCTTCATAACACTAAAGCCATGTCAGGCCTCTTCTAAAGTTGTAGAAAATTATTGCACGAACATTTTCCTTAGAAATATTCATTTTCGCACGTAACCGGACATATTGCAATCGACGGTGTGACTAAACAATAGTATTAATCCTAATACTTTCAACTATTTGATGTTTGACTGACTTGTTAGTTTAGTGGTTGGCGTATGCGGCTGCTGATCAAGAAGTCTCGGATTCGGTTCCCGGGTCGGACCAAATATTTGAGTGATCCACAAATTTTTGTTTTGGAGTCTGGGTATTTTCTATGTGTGATATGTATGTATTTACAAAAAAAGAAGTATTTTATGTATTTATATCAGTTTTTAGTACCCATAATACCAGCTCTGCTTAGTTTGGGACTAGATGATGTTGTGTGTCCGAAATGTCCGAAAAATGTCCAAAATGTTTTGAGATTCAAAATTTAAACACAATCGAATATTAACAGTACCAAATTCAAAATTTCCGGGATAAGTGGAAACGACAGAACATAAAGGCCGCCTAAGGCGTACCTACTAGACAGCTGTCAAGACAGTCGTCAATACGAGTTGAAATTACTACATATATACTTTTTATGTAAATAAATACATTTTATTTACAGAAAATAACCAAGCCCCGAAACAAATATGTGCTTCCGAAACAAATACAAAAGTTCGTCCGACCCGGGCATCACACCCGAGAGCTCTAGCACAGTAGTCATATACGCTACCACTGCGTCACCGAGGCGATTTAAATGAACACTTTGTCGTATTTTTATTACCTATTACAATATTCTTTTTTTATTTGAAATCATCTGTAATGTAATAAATAATGTGTAAACAAATTTTGTGTAAACAATAAAGACAATAAATAAATTTCAATAGAGAAGGTCGATTTCTATGATTGATTTTGGTCAACGTTGAGGATTTTTTTCCTAAATAAATAAAAAATTAAAAACCCTGAATAAATAAATGGAAAGAATATGATTAAAGGTTTCGAACATGAGTATGAAAGTCAAAGTCATCCTTTAAATTTTTAAAGCCTTTAAAATTTGAGGGTTTCCTCGATTCCTTTTGGATCCCATCATCGGAACCTGACACGCTGATAATAGGACCACCACGAGAGTAAACCCTTAAGGATATTAAATAATTTTCATAATCGGTCTACAATTGACGGATGAATATATATTCATCCGTCAATTGTGGACATAGCATTTAATACATAAGAAAAAATACATTAAGTGAAACATAGAACATACTCCTCTTTGAAGTTAGTTAAAAAAAGAGGTTGGTTGTATTGGTAAAGTAAAGTTCTCAGACCTACCGAATATTTGCAAAAGTCTGTAGAAACTCATTCTCAAATCTCTCTCTCTTGTTTACGCAAGACGTTTACGTGTGAGTGTAGAGCTACGATCGGACGTGCCGTCGCCTTGAATATTCAGAAAACACCGAGTTTCTGGATCGCGTGAACTCTGTTTTATTGCAAATTATTTCTCTACACTACCTTTGGAATGTAACTTTTGCCGCTAAAATGAATGATGTTTAAGCCTACGTTATGACTTTTTGGTGAGAATTAATAAAAACCTGGTAAATCTGTTCTTTGTACTTTATTCTCGCGGCTAGAAAAATAATTATTTAAAATAAAGCAGCAAAATAGAAGAGAGAGAGAGTCCAAACATAATTATATTTTCACGAAAATAAATAATATTAAATATAAAATTCTCGTGTCACAATGTTCGTTCCCATACTCCTCCGAAACGGCTGGACCGATTTGTATGAAATTTTGTGAGCATATCGGGTAGGTCTGAGAATCGGCCAACATCTATTTTTCATACTCCTAGGACGTGAGCGGAGCCGCAGGCATCAGCTAGTCGTATTATAAATGTCACTTGGTTTGTGAGTAGATTGATTTGCAACTTAGTTTTTTCTTTACTGTCAATTAATGATGTATTTTGTTACTATCATCATAACCGTAAGTGCTTTTTCACGCGATTTTAGGGTCGATCCTCTTAACTTTAATACAGGTGCAAGACGTTTATTCGTCTATTTGTGAAAAGCCTTGACTCTCTACTTGGAAGCGGTTTAACGTATAAGGCGTGCCCAGAACATCTTTGATTCCTATTCTGCACAAAGATTTACATTTATATTCGTAGTATTCGTACAATTTTGCTAATGGTACAGGAATGAAAACCTCAAGATCGCGCTAATAGGCTCCAATTTGCGAACGAGGCACACTTCCATCCTAATGTACACGTGAATAGGCAAAATTGCGGGTATTGGAATGACACTAATCGTAAATTGAAGCATCAAAGACCTCTGCATTCACCCAAGATTACTATATGGGCTGCTTTGTCAGCAAGAGGCATTATTGATAATCTTTGCTGTAACAGAGCGGTACATTGCCTTGTCACTGAACAATTTTTTATCAGCGCTACATCATTTCGATGATTTTAATCAATGATCGTGTTATTCAGCCAGACGGGGCACCATACCACACTTCCGACGACACATTATATGCTGTTTGCAAAATTTTCGGACAAAAAGTGATATGCAAAAGAGGTGCCATTTAAGGAAGGCACGTCAGGTTCGGCACCATTCGTGCCAGTCCAGGAGGACTTGGCGCAGTGTGGGTAAGCTGTCCCGTAGCGTCGGCCAAAATTTTGTGTGACGCTGGGGAGCTACTCATCGGATTCGTGAACGCCAGGCTTACATTCCTGGCGGCGAGACCAGATAAGGCTTGCAAATTCATGGGTATCTAAATTAAGCCAACAGTTACATTTTTAAACATTTATTTTATAGAATTAAATTTATTACATTAAAGAGTAATTAATGTAATTTGTATTGATTATTGTAGTTTACGTGTGTAACGTTTTCTGATACAAATAACGTTAAAACATAAATTAGTAATCAGAAGAGGATGAAAAGGTTACAAAAATACTCATAATAAAAAAGAAAAAACGTTTGGGGCACTCCCACATAAGTCATGTTTTTTACTTCTAATATTCATGAATTTAAGTATCATTCTATAAAACTAAATAGTGATCATTTAGATCACCCATTATTAGAATTTAACATTAACGGTAACATAAGTGCATCAGTGTGTGATGTTTCAAAACTGAAATGAGAATGTGGCAAATTCCACAAACATACAAAAATATTACAGAATTTTAGTGCCTGTGACTCAAAGCGATACAACTATCACCTACTTTTGAAACTACACCCCTTAGCGTGCGTAGACATTTATCTTAATACTAAATGTCTTTTCAAAACGCATGCAATAAAATACTACTAAGAATCAATAAACAGTTAGTATCTATTTTTTTTTATATTTCAGATATTGAAAAGTGAAGCTCATTGTTAAGTAATTCTAAACTTTAGTGCAGAAATCTTTAACGCATAAAAATACAAGTTAAAAGAAGTGAGATACCTGAACTACTACTATTAAATATGTTGTCGCAACACCAATAAACTTAAGCACAAGTGTGATGTCAACAGAAAACATATCGTAGACGTAAATACGAAGAGGCCATGCTTCTATCAGCTCCATGAATGCCTTCGCTTGTACTCTCATCGTTTTCGGGAGATCATAATTCATGATCAACTTATTGACTACTACCTTAGTCTCATTACGAACCTGAAGTAGTCTTTCACTAATAAAAGACATTATGGCTATGATGCAAATTGAACTAAATAAACGAAGTGTAATGTTAATAAAAAAATGGGTATCATTTTCTTGTCCCTTGTAGTATATAAGTGACGTCCACATTGTAAGGACTGCTAATGCAAAAGTTGTCATTAACGTCATAAAAATGTGAAAGTTCCAAGCTTTATTAATCATGTCACAAATTTTGCCCATGAGGTCGTACATTGTAGCCAAGTCTCGTATCTTGGTGTTGGTGTTTGAAGCACATCCAATAAAGTTTAACTTGACCTTATTTGTAACCTTTATATCCCTGATAGTAAAAACGCTAACATTGTTTCTGTCTTGATTGTTAATAAATGTTGTTATATAGTCATTAACCAACGTCAATCTGGTTTTTAACATAAGTAATAATCTACAAAATATTAGTATTTGAAACTTTTGAAAATAGTCGACTGGCAATTTTACAATTGTTATCATATCAATTTTCTTGGCAGTAGTAACAAAAATAATGGTGTTTATGAAAACAAATACAAAATAACCAATGAGGTATTTGAATGTTGCTGAATGTGATATCTTATAAAACTGTTTATTATTCTTAAGAGATAATAAAGTATCCAATTCCGCAAAAGTAAGAAGAAATTCCACATTAACTGTGTCTCTAAAAAGCAACGTTGTTACTGTAAAAATAAAGTATTCTATAAACGCTATAAAAGTGGGGCCAGTATAGAATATTAGCCTTAAAATGTAATTCACACTTAATACAGGTGATATGTAGAAAGCGAAACAGACAAAAAATATAACGCAGTAAGCTAAAAAGCTCAATGAGCCAAGTATTTTTATTTTCCAGTTAGTTGGGCGTATTTCACCATTCACCATGTCAAATATTGTTATTCCAAACATTTTTTGTGTAAAATAAAGAGGTTTTACTGTATTCACGATGTTAACAATACTTTTTTTAGAAACAGTTTTGACTATTTCTTTATCATTTTCTTTTTCTTTTCTCATTGTAGTAGAGGTTTTATTAATTTCTTGTTTCAATTTGTAAGTACTCTTCCTAACGAAATGGAAATGATACTAACCCAAATTAATATTGCTTTTTTAGAATTTTTAGGCAATAAAATGAAATAACATTAATGGATTACAGTCTGGGTGTGGCAATGAAATATGTACATTGTAATGACCTAATCAACGATAAAATGAATTGAAAATATATTGAAATTAGCAACCAGGTTATGTATTTGTTTGCTTCACATTTGTAAGATTAAAATATGTATTTTTATTTTAGCTTTGATTATATCATAAGCGCTGATAAAATGCTCTTATTGATCAATACCAAAGGTAGATAATGCACGGCCTTTGTTATTACTGAAGCCACGTAAATACACGCGCTCACGCACATACATGCATCAAACTATGCTTCTTTTCGTCAGTATCCTACGAGCAGTCATGCAGTAAGTTTATCTAACAAATCCAGTCCTATGTTATTAAATGGTGTAAAAATTATACAAAAATGAATCAAAAAGTCTGAAGGAATAACGTTTCACTCGTTAAGACACCAGTCTGGCGAAACTCCCATACAAAAGAAGTGATATATGAAACGGACTACCTTTTTCATGGCGGCTATAATCCGTTAAAATTACGAAGAACACTAAGAACTCTGGGACTATATCGGGCTACGATTCTTCTACACATAGTTGGATTACATCAACCGCCATTTTGACTGTCATTAGTGTCAATAGCAAGTAAAAGTACTCTGGTGGTCTCTGTGTAGTGTGTAGTCTTTGCTAAGCGTTTGATAGTTAGTTTGTTATTGTTTTGTAAAGCTATATTTTCGCGTATAAATTGCATAAAAGTCATTTAGTTCATCAGTTCATCGTTTAGTTGAAAGAAATTTGTTGTCTGTTTGTCGTCGAGTGTTTCTAATAAACAAATTGAGAAAAATAACGTGTGAAAGTGGTATAAAAACATGCCGGGTTGGTGTGAACAAACTCGAACAAACGTCTTTTTATGGCTAAATTTCTATTACAAAGAACGGTAAGCATAATTAGATATTTATTTCTAAATAGAAGTCAATTCTAGTACAATTCCTAAAGGTTTAGTGCATTTTAATCAAATCAAAATAACTCTAACAAAACATTGCATAGTGAGAACCCATCAATCAGATTTATCGATATCGATGTTTAGTTATAGAAATTACTGGACAAAGTTATGTTTAGCAGTGGAAATCCACAGTCTACGCTGATGATGATAATGATTTAAGGAAGTAAAATCAATGTTTTTTCAATTAGTTGGTTTTGTCATTATATATTTCCTTACATGTCAAGCTATACTTGGTCGAAAGAGTGCATAAATATATGGATTAATGATATAATTTTAGCGTATCATAATATTGTATAAAGTTATTTTATTACGTTGTTATAATACAGTAGTTTACGTAATTTTGAAGTAAAAGTAACTTCACCCACTTTTTAGGTGTAAACAATGGGTCAAAGTAATAGGAAAAGAAGTCTATATATAATATAATAATATATTATATATATATAAAAATATATATATATAAGTTAAAATATATTTGTGAAAAGCTTTGCCGAAGTAAAGATTTCAAGAAGAAAAAACTCAACTGAAGAAAACTGCTATTTCGAGTCTGAAAATCTCATCTATACCATTATCTGATAACATTTTAGTTGGATTTCCACTACATACTACTACTACTAAAAGTCAACCATTGCCAGCCAGAAGAACTGATAATGTGCAACTCTCATACAGTGGTGAGATATTTAATGATTTGTAAAGCACATCCTGATTTCTCAATATATTACTTTGCTATAATGATGTAATTTATGTTTACAGAACTATCTTCAGACATACAGGATGCATTGGAAAATTTATCCGGCCAAATACATCAACTTGTCCTACTAATAGAAACCGAACGTGTCATAATTTCACTTGTGCATTGAAGTCTGCGATTCTAACACGTCTCAGTGCACCACTAAGCAGAGGGAGCAACTGCGAAAAAGATAATAATAAAATCATTATAGACTTTGTTTTTATATACAGGGTGAATTTTTGATATATAAACTCTTTTGCAAAAAAAACGGGCAATTAAGCAAAGAAATATTTTATGGTTACTATTTGTTTGTTTGACAATTTTAGGTATTGTTATCCTCAGAATTTTTTAAATTAATTAGGAAGGAATAGTTTTCATCAGTTTTATCATAACATTTTGATTAAATTATTGAGAAATAATGTTTAAGCTCAAAACACTATTATTGTACCTGCTCGCTAAATAAAAAATAAACGCATTAATTTCTTTGTTTTTATTGAATACATTAAAAGCAGATAAAAGTTTAGTATTGAGTGTGACCCCCTCTTGCTGAAATCACGGCTTGCATTCGTCTGGGCATGCTAGCGAGTATATCTTTTATGGTTTCTTGGGGAATACGTTCCCACTCCGCGGTAATCACATTCTTTAGCTCTCTGATGGTCTGCGGAGCCGGCTCCACTGATCTCACCCGTCGCTTCAGAACGTCCCAGACATGCTCTATGGGATTGAGGTCCGGACTTCTAGCTGGCCAGTCCGAACGACGAATTCCGACTTCTTGCATATACGCTTCCACATCGCCAGACCGGTGGGCGCAAGCGCTGTCGTCCATAAAAATTGAGTTTTCACCAAGAGCGGTTAAAGCGAGTTGTGCTTAAGGAATTAGAACTTCCGTTATGTATCGGTGTCCAGTCAGTGTACCGTTTTCAATAAATACTGACTCCGTACGATCCATAGAATTTATTCCTGCCCAAAACATAACAGAGCCCCCTCCATATGGTGTGATTTCTTCAAAACATGCCTCTGCAAAGCGTTCTCCTCGTCTACGTAGCACTCGCCGACGTCGGTCTTCACCATGCAGAGATATCCTGGTTTCATCGGAGAACAATACCCTATCCCAGTCTTCATGAGTCCATGACACACAATTTCGAGCGAAGCTAAGCCTGGCAACTGGATGTCCACGGAGTAATATAGGGCCGCGTGCCGGGCGATGACTGTGTATATTAGCAGCAAGAAACCTCCTCCTGACCGTCATAAGACTAATTTGCAAATTTCTTACTTCTTCGAGTCTGTTCTTGAGGTCCACATAAGAAGATTTGCGATTTCTCAACGCTTGACTAACTAGAAAACGATCATCCCGTGGTTCGGTACATGTCTTTCTGCCAGAACCAGGCCTTCTCTTGACGGAACCGGTCTCTTGATAGCGCTGCCAGGTACTTTGAACTGTCGACCGACTCACATTTAGCCTCTGAGCCACGAAGCATTGGATGCAACCTTCTTAAGCAGCGCAGTAATTTTGCTCGCTTTTATCACTTTATCTACCATTTTCAAGATTGCTAAACAGCAATAACAATACTTTTAAATGTCAAGGACATCAAATAGTTTGATAAAAATTGACAAAAAGTTAATTAGAGTCGATATTAACTATAGAGAATTCGCGCCACAAAATGTAGTTAAAAGTTGTTTTCTTTGAAAACCAGGCACAGTCAAAAATTTGAATTTGGAAGGTACTCTTATAAACATTATGGCACTTTTATAACTGGCAAGTAACATGTTCAAATGATTAAAACCTTTTTGGTATTTTATTTTTTTCATCCAGGAAGAAAATCGAAACCGCCCGTTTTTTTTGCAAATGAGTGTATATAAGAAACAGGATAGATTGGCATTAAAAAAAGTTTAAAATGACCATTTTCTTGCTGGCTGTACATTTTTTCCAAAATCTGTAAATGCAGTTCAGAATAACTTAAAAAATCATTGATAGTCTTCTTAAAGCGTTTTTCTGTAACTATAACGGTTTCAAAAATTCACCCTGTATATATAGTCTTCACATGATCTGACCAAGATTATGTCTGGACTTCTAAAGAGATTGTGACTTCTGAGTTTGTTTCGGCCTTTCTTAACAGAGTAGTCAGATAGGAAACGTCTACCTCATCTAGTTCTAAAAAAATATTATTGACGTGTCAGTGTTTGTAAAACCTATCTCTAAAATTAAAATTAATTAGGTAATTATTTAATTCCTTGTAAATAATTATGTTTAAAAAAATCTGAGTTTAAATACTCTTTTATTAACTTATTTCCTGAAAGCCTAAAATTTTGCAGTCGATATCGATAATTTTTAGCTAGTCACCATACCACATCACTAATAATGACATTATGAAAATTGTGTTGGCAGCATTGTATCACGCCGTAGTTCCTTAAGGTTGGTATTGTACGTGGGTGCACGTTTTATACATCGTTTATTTCCATGGCACTCCAGCCTCTTATACGTAGTGTTACAGACTCTTTGACACACACAACTACATTTCTTTATGACATTAAAACACAATTTTGAGGTAATTTGACATATATAATAATGCCAATATCACGAATGAAGTGCTGGGAGAGTGTTGCCAGTTGTTCTTATTCATGCTCATAGTATACCTACGAATAAATAATAAGTCAGAAAGTCTAACTCGGAACAAATTTCACACAAAAAGTGGCCCAACTTGAAACCAAAACGACTTATGAAACAAAAAACAAACATAACCGAGGTTAGAAATAGACATTGTTTGTGATTGGTTTGAATTTAAAACAAAAGACACATTTTTACATACATTTATGATTACATTGATAACAGGGTGCCAGTCAACAAGTGGCCGCAACTTGAAATTTAACGATTACACATTTTATAAAAAAAAAATGGTCATTATTTGTATGGTGACTGTTTTTCCGCAGTACCTGTTACTAAATCCATTTTTCCTGTGTTCTAGATTTCTGATTAGTGATAGTCGTATCACAGCCAAAAAAAATTTTTTTCGTAGTTTATGTTCTAACATGCGTGTTCTAGGTGTATTCAGAGCAGATTCAATATCTCATGATGGTATATTAATATTGGCGTAACGCATAATACTCTTTCTTCAAAAGTATTGATTTCGTCTGAAACAAGTCCATTTTCAAATTGTTTTTCTTGGTTCTTACACCATCGTTATATTCAGTGATGATTTTATTCTCCTGAAAATAACATAGATGATCAATTTCAAATCTAGGAAAGACGGTTTTTATTTAAAATAGATACGTTTATACAGCTAAATTAAAAATATCGAACCCAAAGATTAGGTGTAAAAAGTAGCAGTCAAACCGCACCAATTTACGTTTTTGTGCCATAAGCAGTATTTGTTTTAGTGCTGCTCAGGTAAATCACATAATTTAAACTTTGCAGAACGTGAATTTTCATCAACCCAAAAAATTTAAACATGCTTTAATTCCACTAAATATGGAACTTATTATTTTCAATGCTATAGTAATTCTCACAAGTGTAAAAAGCCGGACAATCATTACATATCTTTGTAATCTTTCATTAGTGCTGTTTTCATTTTCTGTAGTATTCCTTGAAGATGTTGGCGTTTCTTCAAGACGAATCATCTGCGTAAAAATCGGCCAAGTGCGTGTCAGGCCACGCACAGGAAAGGGTTCCTCAGTCACCTATAATGGTATGTGGATTTAAAATCGTATTCAATAGATAATTGTTATGTTTACGTATTAATACGTTAATTTTGTATGACGTTTTCCAAGCGCATTTTACCATATAAGCCTTTATAACTCCTGAACTAAGAAAGTCATCTAATCGGTTATAGTTTTCCTTCAAAGTTCATTAAATGGACCAGCATCACGATTTTTTTCAAAATTTTTGAGCCAGCCGTTTAGCTTTTAGAGGGGGGGGGACGCCCTGTTTTTACAAAAAAGTGCCCTTTAAAGTGAAATATCTCGCAAACGGATACCTAAATTAAAAAATCTTCTAGGAAACCCTTTATTGTTTTTAAAAGACCTATCTAATGATACCCCACACGATGGGGTAGCCTCGAGAAAAAAAAATCATCCCCACTTTACGTGTAGGGGAGGTACCCCAAATAAAATTATATTTAATAATTTTATTGTAGCACTTTGTCGACGTAATTACAACACGTAATCGTGCAAACTTTCATCTTTCTAGCACTTACCGTTTGGACGGTAAGTCGAGGACGGACGGACGGACGGACGGACGGACGGACGGACGGACGGACGGACGGACGGACGGACAGACGGACATGACGAATCTATAAGGGTTCCGAGTTATGAACTTCGGAACCCTAAAAAACAGTTTCATTTCAGATTGGATAATAAATATAATTATTTTAATAATAAAACAGTAAGTACTTACTATAAAAACTGGTACTGCAGTTTTGTGTAACATTGTTTAACTTTTTAATGAATTGTAAAAAACTTTTTCATCAAAATGAATAGAGCATAGTCCGCTGGTTTTCACAGGCATCCAGTCATATTCCTGTCTTTCCAACTTAACTACAGCTATCCACTTTTTTGCCGAATTGCATCGGCAGGAAAACTAAAAGAAAACAAATTATGCAAAATACATTATCGTTATAAAATTATCAAAATGAATATACCTATTTTATAATAATAAAATATTTTATCGATATTCTTCTTATCACCAAGAAGAAAAAAAAATACTGACTTCATGTTGCATAGTGTTATCCATCTTGGTTTGATAACATATTTGCAAATCATTAATTGTAATTATAATTATGCTACTACTTACTAGTGAAAAGTGATCCCTGGACATTTTAGCCTTGTATAGCTCCTGCACCACTTCACTGGCATGATTATTGACAACACAATAATAAATCGAAATGTGAAGTGTGATCGCTGGCAAAAACAATGTCCGACTAATGACGCGGTGGACACGACTTTTAAGCACCGCCTACTTGGACACGACTTTTGTTGGGTCATTTTTAGAGCGCAGTTAGACTTCCTGACTTATTATTTATTCGTAGTATTATACTTAAAATGTGAATAATTTTTAGGCAAATAAATTAGTAGCATGAAATAAAGTAGTGTGTATTAAAAATTTATGTTTTGGGCATCTTACACAAAACGCCATCTGGTCAGAAACTAAACAGAGCAAGTATTATGGGTACTAGACAACTGATATAAATACATATACATCCTTATTTTGTAAAGACATACATATAATACATAGAAAACACCCAAACTTCAAAGCAAGTATTTGCGGATCACGCAAACATTTGGTCCGACCCGGGAATCGATTCCGAGACCTCAAGCACAGCAATCGCATACGCTCTCACTGCGCCACCGAGGCAGTTTTTTTTTTAATTTAAGCCTAACAAAGTGACTCTACTCTTCCTGATCAAAAACATGAGTAGTATTTTATCACTTAATTTTATACTGTTTTTCTTGCAGGAGCCTACAGAGGTAGGCTCCTCCAAGAAAAACCACCACCTGGGGACGCGTTCTATAGGGATAGAACGCGTCCCCAGGTGGTGGATAGGTTAAAGCTCGGCATATTTGCAAGGTAGGAGACAACTAAAATATCTCCTGCGGACCAACAGACCTGAGAAGGGCACTTCATCACAAATATATATAATATGCTCAACATATGAGACTCAACCGAGGTCCAGATGTATAAGAACGGAAGAACCTCACAAGGTCAACGGTAGCTCCCAAGCTTGCCAAGAAGTCTACAACCTTGGCGTCTGGTGGCAGCCGGCCGCAAAACTAAATCCATATATCTTCTCCTACTTATATATTATATTTATTCTAAACACATATTCTATACCTTTAAAAGGAAACAACTTTCACCGAGTAATCTTTATTCAATAACACAGTCTAACAACATTATTTTATAATATTTATAATGATAACATATTTTTTTTTTATGTTAAATAGTTTATCCTTGAAATTTTACAGAATTTTAAATGCACTTAAACGTTTTGTTTACATCTGTAAACAAAACTTGATATGGAGCTAAACACAGAATTATATTATCTACAATCTGTACAATTTTTATATGATCCTGCTTCTTTATCTAGGAAAACCCGTATTTTTAAAGACAGTGTTCGGTCAAAGATAGAGATGTTTTTATGCTCAGACACATTGGGCATATTGAATAAATGCCCGTTTACGCCCAATAAATGTCTTTCATCTGGGCAAAAACTTTAAAAAATATCAGTGATAATTTAATATAATTTTATTATAAATCAAATCAAAATAGGATTGAAACTGAACTGATCAAAAATAAAAATTATGACAAACATCCTAGAGGCGGAAAATCACGAACATCCTGTGGAACTCGTCGATCACTACATTTATCTGGGCCACTAAATCACTCTGTCGTAGGAAAATCAGGTTGCGGAGATTGGGAGACGTATTGCACAGGCATGGGCATCCTTTGGAGCAAACAGCCATATCCTACGGTCTAAGAAAATCGCCCAGCACCTAAAGACCAAGGTGTTTAACCAGTGTGTTCTGCCGTACGGGGTGGAGACAACGACCTTGACAGAGAAGACTGCTCAGAAACTCCTTGTTGCACAGCGAGCAATGGAAAGATCAATGCTCGGAATATCTTTATTGGACCGGAAAAGAAATGAGTGGATTAGGGAAAAGACACAAGTCACGGACGTGGTACAAGAAATAGAGGCCGGTAAATGGAGATGGGCTGGTCACATCGCCAGGATGGATCCCAGAAGATGGGCGAGGAGAACCCTGGAGCGGAGACCTCGCGCTAACACCCGCGGACGGGGAAGACCACCCAAGAGATGGACAGACGACATCCGGCAGCAAGCCGGTACCAATTGGATGCAAGTGGCCCAAGACAGATACCGGTGGAGGGATGGAGAGGAGGCCTACGTTCGAAGACGAACATGTTAAAAGGCTGTTATGGATGGATGGATATTATAAATCTCCTTGTTAAGATGTTTTTGTCTAGCAGTGGCATGTTAGAGGCTGTTAACGATCAATTGGCTACATTTGTGTGATTAGTAAAGATTAATCGACAGTTCGACTTTTTAAATGAAATAAAAAGAATATACGAATTATGATTCAAGAAGATTAAGTGAGGGTTTAATTTCAATTTAGAAAAAAATGATATTAGAAACCTCAACATCATTTTTGAACACCTATACATACACGTAAAGGTTTGATGATAAAAAAATTTTTGAGTTTCAGTTCCAAGTATGGGGACCCCCAAAATGTATTGTTTTTTTTCTATTTTTATGTAAAAATCTTAATGCGGTTCACAGAATTTATCGACTGACCAAATTTCAGTTAGCTCTTATAGTTTCGGAAATAATTGGCTGTGACATACGGACGGACGGACAGACAGACAGACAGACAGACAGACTTGACGAATCTATAAGGTTTCCGTTTTTTGCCATTTGGCTACGGAACCCTAAAAACGATTGTATGGAAAAAAACAAAAATAAAGAATCCAATGAGGTGTTTCATTGTTTCGGAACGTGATTCATTATAAAAACCATTGTTTTTTCTAACACGCATCAAAGTGTCCAATTCCGCAAAAGCAGTTAGAAGACTGACAGTAGGTGTATATTCCAGAAATGCCGTTATTAATGCAGAAATAACATATTCAAAGAACACTGTAAGAGTAGGGCCATAAATTAATAATATTTCTGAAGCCTTCACGGATAGAGACGGCATTAATGTAACAATAGCTACAGCGACGAATAGTTGAAGGCAGTAAGCTAAAATACTTAATAAGCCTATTATTTTTATTTTCCGATTGATTGGACTCATCTCACCGTTTATCATATCAAATACTAATAGTCCAAAGCATTTTTGTACAAAATATAAAGGTTTCAAAGTATGCACGACATTAACAATACTTTTCTTTAATTCAGTTTTTTTTTGTATTTTCGTTAATGTTATTTTCCTCTTCTGTGTCTTCCGTTCTCATATTTATAGTGTTTTACTTACTTTCTTTTATTATAATTTAAGTGTATATTGCCGTTGTCATAGTTATACTACAAAATCGATACCTCCGTTTTATCAAATTATCACAAGTACTGTTTTATTATGTATTCAACAGAGACAATAAAATATTAATTACAGTGACACACAACGAAACTAATTGAATTGAGTTACTGCACTATATATGAATATGAGAACGTAGGCGTTTTCTAATTAATAGATTTATTGCCTACTTGCTAAATCCAGTTCCAAAAAAATAATTATTTTCATTGTTACAAAAAAAAGTACAACTAAATTAATACATAACTATGCAGTCCAGTGTGTGGGAGGAACTGGTGTCTAATAAAGGTTTAGATACATATAAACCTTTATTAGAACTATATTAATAATTACCAGGATCTCACCCCACGGACGGACGGACATTACGAAGCTATAAGGGTTCAGTGTCATGAACTACGGAACCGTAAAAACGACTCTGTCATGGGCATTGATCACATTCCAATACTTGTATTCAAGAGAGCTAAATATTATTCGATTCAGGATAGGATAATGTGCAATATTTGTCTAACAAATGGAATATTTCCAGATACACTTAAGCAAGTACCGTGTAGAGAATTATAGCCCAATGTATGTATGTTCTACCAGCACTCTCTAAGAACCTAGAAAAAATATTGCATTTCGGTGAGTATCTGAATAGAATCGGACGTGAGGTTACGGCAGAATGCGGGTCCGACCGGGAATCCGCACACTGAGGACTGCCCTATGTGGGAGTCCGAGCGTCGAGTCCTAGTCGGACAGATTGGACAGAACCTGTCACCGCCAGCATTGATCGCGGCAATGCTGGCGACTGACGAAGAAAGGGCCGATCCTGCTCAAAGGAGGCGGCGAAGGGGACGTTGCAGAGGTCGATAGCCCCCCAATCGTCGCTTAAAGGGTCGTTGCAGCCACATCTTGGGTAGATGTGACCGCTGCAAACGACCCGAGACAGGTGACACCCCCGGTGCGGCCGGGGGGTGTCGTTTAAGGCGGTTGTAATATTTCTATGGTATGCTTGTCTGTTCAGACAATTTATTACGGTAGGTACCGTTTGTCAATTAAAATATACTTTGCATAAAAGTAATATATAACAACACCAAAACATCTTCCGAGCCTTTATTCCCAAGTTTATTTGGGGTCGGCTACTAGTTCAACCGGGTTTACCTGAATTTCAGTTTTTCAACGGAGCGACTGGCATCGGACCTCCGCAACCCTAAGGGACAATTGAAATTCGAAGATTGAACTAGTTGTCAGTATATTTGAGGGCACTGACTTCCCAATAACAACTGTCATAGATGTTCATGACCACCGGGACTGAAGGCTTTACGTGCTCTCCGAGGCTCGGGCGTGAATTACCGCCAAACTTCCAAACTCCGGGCTGCTATTAGGAATTTCCTAAGAAAAACCCAAAAACACTTTGGCCCGACCCGGGATTTTAACCCGAGACCTCTTGTTTAGCAGTCGCATACGCTAACCACTAGACCAACGAGGCAGAACATAACAACACCAAAACATTTTAAATAAAAAAAGTAAAAACTAAAATCCATTTACGACAAAAAACGACGCTGAAAAAGTAAGAAACAAGATTTAAACATCATAGTACTCGTAGACAAATATCAGTGTACAGAGATACACATAATTATTCAAGATTGAAAAGCCGTAGTTCATGCGTCTTTAAGTGCTAAGGTACATTTCTATGTAACGTCGACGATAGCTTCGATGGACACGTCTACACACTTTTGTGATTAGAGGGGAAACTAAAGTATTCTTTCAGAGTGTTTCATAAAAATATGCCACTAAGGCAAGAGTAATCATGGGAATTTTCTACAAATTATTTCCGGTGGCAATTAATTTGACAATACTTTGTTACTGGACAAAGAAAGATCTACCAACATTACGTTTCTCACCGCATGTGACTCCATAAACTAAGTGTTCAGTAAACTTACAAACTAATAATCCAGGATCCCTGGTTCATTTTTAAATTTGATTAATATATATTGATTATCAAGCTAATTTTCCGTGAGTAGCTTCGTTCCGATGAGACGCCAAACTTTTCGTGTGCGAAAATTTTTAATTGTGGTAGGTAACAGGGGTAGCAGGGACAAAATATGTTCATTTGATGATTCTCAAAAATTTATTACCATCCGAGTTTTTTTTTGTTAAATCTGATGATAGTTATCTAAATTATTCGAAGAAATTTTTGTCCTACAAATTGTATGGTTTGATCAATGCGTCCCCCTCCTTCCAACATGTATCGATAACGTAGTCACCAAAAATGATTACTAACCAGCTGTTTTTTTTTACTTGGTTAACATTTATATAATTCAACAATTACATTGTCCTACAAATTGCGTGCTACGCTATTCCCGTCCTCCAATTGAAAACATATTTGAAATTCATGAAATTAAAAAGCAATTTATTTACTGTTTTTTGCTCACTAATATATAATTATAATATATTAGATGTGTAATTGCGTACTAAGAACGTTAAAACCGCAATTAGGATTTGCTCTAATTCAAGGAAAAAATCATTTTAGTGATCAGATGAAAACAAAGTGACCAAATGTGTAGTGAAATAATGCGATTCAAAGTGATAAAAGTATTGTAAATCAAGCAGCATAACTTTTCACAAGTAATGATATTGTTTATGCGTTGATATTTAGACAAATAACGCTATAATCGAATTTAAAAAATAGTAAATGCAATACTTATACAGTGTTACCACAAAAACATCTTTTTTCTTTCCCAAACTAATGGAAGAATTTGTAATTTACGAAATAAATTGCTTTGTTCAGTGACACCAGACTCGAATGACTTTAGACTCGATAGGTTTGATAGAGCCATAAATAAATATAAAAAATAAATGTTCAGTACAAGAATACCCAAAAAGTCAAAATTAATGGAAAAGTGATAGAAGTTATGAAGCAAAGAGATGTTTTTGGTCGTCTACTTTATGCGTCATTAAAAAGTAAAATCGATATAGAAAAAGCGCTCAGTTACTGATGGCAAGACCCCCAAATCTGTGGTTATTTATGAATTACTAAAATATTAAACTGAAGTAGTAAATCCTCCAAAGCAGACATTCACTTGGGTAATGGATTTTATTTCACTACATAGTATAAAACAAAGTCGCTTTCTCTGTCCTTTTGTATGCTTAAATCTTGAAAACTACGCAACGGATTTTGATGCAATTTTCTTTAATAGATAGAGTGATTCAAGAGGAAGGTTTTCATGTATAATATATACTAATACTTGTATAATATAGTAGATAATAATTTTAGAGGTTTCTAATGTGTTTTTTTACGCTTACATTGCAAACGCTGGCTGTACCCTGCGAGATAGATCAAAATAATGTACTACAGTATTGTACATCTTAAAAAGGTCTACATAAAAGTCCGCGATGGTATATGTCTATCTCTTAGGGATAACCCACAATAAACATTTTTTTTATTTTTTCTTTTCACGAGAAATAATGGTTTTGTTAGAATATTATCAAAAATAGCGGTAATTTATACAAGTAGCGCCATCTATGAGACATTGAACAGAAACTGTGTCTATTGTCTATGCCATAATGGCTTGAATAAAACAGTCCGTTACAAACCACCAACCAACGTCTTTTATTAGGTTATGGGCTACTCAGAAATTCGTATTTTGCAAAGAAAATTAAAGTTATTGCGGTTTTAGATAGATGCGGTTTAAGTTTATTGTTAGTTTGTTCGTTTATTTTACGCGTGTGACATCAATCAAGATGAACTCAAGTCTCATCGCGAGTGTGCCAAAGCTCAAGGGTCGTGAAAATTATGACGACTGGGCGTTCGCCGTACAAAACTTGCTAGTCCTTGAGGACACGGACAAGTACCTCAAGCAAGAAGCAGCGGCGACAGATGCAGCACAGACAGTAGCAGATGCCAGAGCACGTGCAAAATTGATCCTGACTATTGACACATCATTGTTTGTGCATATAAAGGAGACGAAGACGACAAAGGAATTATGGTTAAAACTCAAAGCTCTATTTGATGACGCGGGATTTTCAAGAAGGATAACTTTGTTACGTCATTTAATCTCCATCAGACTAGAAACGTGTGACAATATGACTAGTTACGTAACACAGATTGTGGAAACTTCGCAACGATTAAGCGGTACTGGATTTATAATAAATGATGATTGGGTTGGGTCATTGTTACTAGCTGGTTTACCAGATAAGTTTATGCCAATGATCATGGCAATAGAGCATTCCGGGATCCAGATCACGGCAGATTCCATAAAAACAAAATTGTTAGATATGGAAAATGGCGGCTCTGTTGAAGTGAATGGAAATGACTCAGCATTTATTGCTCGAAGTTGGCAGAAAAAGAAACTTGGTAAAGTTGGCAGCAATAGCAAACATGGCGGACCGACTCCGAATATCTATGCACCGAGTACGTCAATGTCAAACTCAAATGACAGAAATAACAAAACAATAACATGCTACAAATGCAAGCAATCTGGACATTTCATGTCTCAATGTCCATTTAGAAACGAAAAAACAGAGAAGAAAAAGCAAACAAATGCATTCAGTGTTGTTTTTCTGAGCGGTAATTTTAATAAATGTGACTGGTATGTTGACTCGGGAGCCAGTACACATATAACTACAAACGAAAGTTGGTTGACAAATAGGACGGATTCGTCAAGTTTACCTGAAATAACAGTAGCAAACAACATGAAAGTGCCTGTATTATGTGCCGGCGACGTAAATGTCACGACGAGTTTCGGTTACGAGGTTACAGTGAAGAACGTGTTGTGCGTACCGACTCTTGCGACTAACCTACTATCAGTCAGTGAATTGATAAGAAATGGAAATAGTGTTGTGTTTAAACCCGACCGATGCCTCATAAAAAACAGATTAGGCAATTTAGTTGCGGAAGCTGAACTTGTAAATAATGTATACAAGTTAATCTTGCAAAAAGAGACTTGTTTGTTGTCATCATCAACAGTAGATGGACAAACATGGCATAGAAGGCTTGGACACTTAAACAGCACAGATATGAACAAGATGAAGCAAGGTTTAGTAAATGGAATGGATTACTCTGACAAATTTGTGACAAGTAAGTCTAGCTGTCAAATTTGCTGTGAAGGCAAACAGTCAAGATTACCATTTACGACAGGTACACGAGCTACAGAAATCTTGCAGATTGTGCACTCAGACATCTGTGGACCGATGGAGTGCAAATCCATTGGTGGCTCAAGATATTTTTTATTATTTATTGATGACTACACCAGAATGACATTCATATACTTCTTAAAGTGCAAAAGTGAAACACTGACTTGTTTTAAAGAGTTTAAGTCAATGGTGGAGAACTTTCAAAACAGAAAAATAAAGATATTGCGCACCGACAATGGATGTGAGTATTGCAGCAATGATTTTAGAGATTTTTTGAAACATGAAGGGGTAATTCATCAAAAATCAAATGCTTACACACCAGAGCAGAATGGACTCAGCGAAAGAAGCAATCGCACCATTGTGGAGAGAGCTAGATGCCTACTTTTTGAAGCAGAATTAGATAAAAAATTTTGGGCAGAAGCTGCAAATACCGCAGTATATCTCAAAAACAGGTCTACAGCTTCAAGTATTGAAAAGACTCCATATGAGATGTGGTTTGGTAGGAAACCAGATTTACAACATTTACGTGTATTTGGGAGTCCAGTGATGGTGCACACACCAAAAGAAAAAAGAACTAAGTGGGACAGGAAATCAAGAAAACATATACTTGTTGGTTATAGTGATAATGTCAAAGGTTACAGAATATATGACCCAGTAAAGAACAAAGTCACCACAAGTAGGGATGTTATAATACAAGAAAAACCCAAGCGTCCAGAGACTGTAACTGTTTCTCTAGAATGTACAGATTCAGTGGGGGAGTTGGTAGAAGAATCTGTGGTGAAACTTGAACCCCTAAACAAGTCCAGTTCTTCAGAATCTGATTACTTGGATGTTGAAGAAGAAAGTTTAGAGTCAGAAGCTTGTGGAGAAAACCTGAACACTGAACAGACTAGTTCAGCTCCACAGAGTACAGAAGAAGCTTCAGATATACCACATGCAGTTTCTACTACACCAGTTCCAGAAGTGACAGCGAAGCGTCAGAGGAGAAAGCCAGATAGATACGGTATCGTAAACATGTGTGCTACAGCTACAGGAGAAGGTGAATTGACATATGCAGAGGCCATCAGTGGGCCAGAGCGACTGATGTGGTCGCAGGCCATGGCAGAGGAGCTGCAGTCATTCCAAGACAATCAAGCATGGGAAGTTGTTGATACTCCCAGCAATGCGAGTGTAGTGCAGTGTAAGTGGGTGTTTAAAAAAAAGTTTGACTCGGACAATAAAGTGACATATCGTGCGAGGCTTGTAGCCAAGGGTTTTACCCAGAAGGCTGGTATTGATTACCAAGAAACCTTCAGTCCAGTGATTAGACATTCAACCCTACGTTTGTTATTTGCCATAAGTGTCCAGTTAGGCATGGACATCACTCACCTAGATGTGAAAACAGCTTTCCTTAATGGTCATCTAAAAGAAAGCATATTTATGCATTTACCTGAAGGTTTTCCCATAAATAATTCAAACAAAGTTTTAAAGTTAAGAAAAGCTGTTTATGGATTAAAACAATCATCTCTAGCATGGTATAAAAGGGTTGAGGAGATACTATGTAAATCAGGATTTAGAAAATGTAAATTGGAACCCTGTGTATTTGTTAAAAATCATAGTGATAATAAGAAAACAATAGTTGGACTATATGTCGATGATTTTCTAGTGTATTCAAATTGTAAGTCTGAATCTGATAATTTAATAGAGATTTTAAGTCAAAAATTTAAAATAAAGAATTTAGGTCAAGTGAGAAATTATTTGGGCATGAGAGTTAACATTGACAAGAGCGCTAATGTAATTACTTTAGATCAAGAACCGTATATTAATCAGTTACTTGAAAAATTTGATATGTCTGAATGTCATGCAGTAGAAACTCCTATAGAAATTAAATTGAATGTTGATAAGTCTAATGTATGTGAACAAAAGCTACCTTATCAAAAATTAATAGGAAGTTTAATGTACTTAGCTGTCTTAACTCGCCCTGATATTTCCTATTCAGTCAGTTATTTAAGCCAGTTTAACAACTGTT
Organism: Phragmatobia fuliginosa; assembly: GCA_932526445.1. NCBI lineage: Eukaryota > Metazoa > Arthropoda > Insecta > Lepidoptera > Erebidae > Phragmatobia > Phragmatobia fuliginosa. The sequence continues at coordinate 14,839,305 of OW052070.1, forward strand.
ATTCTTATGTACACTGGAATTATGCAAAAAGAATTCTGAAATATTTGTCACAGACTAAGACCTATTGTTTAAAATATTCCAAAGAAAGTGCAGAGCTTGTAGGTTTTGTGGATGCTGATTGGGCAAGTGATGCCACTGACAGACGCTCATATACTGGTTTCTGTTTCACTAAATCAGGTGCTGTTATTTCTTGGGAGAGCAAGAAACAAAGAACTGTTGCTCTTAGTAGTTGTGAAGCAGAATATATGGCTTTGTCGGAGGCATGTCGAGAAGCAATATATTTACAGAAGTTAGAGTTTGAAATTATTGGTTCTTATAGTAAAATTATTATATACAATGATAGTCAGAGTGCATTAAAGTTAGCTAATAATGATCAGTCACATAAACGGTCCAAACATATTGATATCAGGTATCATTTCATTAGAGAAGTTTTAAGAAATGATATAGTTGAAGCTAGATATTTGTCAACAGCTAACATGCCTGCTGACTTGCTAACCAAAGGTCTGCCAGCTGTTAAACATTATAAGTTCATGAGAGATTTTGGAATTGTTAATTTAGAATAGCCAAGGCAGAACTGTATACTATATTTGTTGTTATAAATTAAGTTTAAAAGGAGTTTCTTTTGTTATGTGTGGCTTTACCTCTCCACTTTATGTAATATTTGAAGGTTGTTATTTTGATAAAGTGGGGGTGTTAGAATATTATCAAAAATAGCGGTAATTTATACAAGTAGCGCCATCTATGAGACATTGAACAGAAACTGTGTCTATTGTCTATGCCATAATGGCTTGAATAAAACAGTCCGTTACAAACCACCAACCAACGTCTTTTATTAGGTTTATTTACGAAGCGATTTTAAGCAATACAGTATTATTCCTTATCTAATTAAGTACCTTAAATACATTGTGTATTTAATATAGATTAATATGGCCCTTTACAGTATGTAATTTAAATTAATACTTTTGAAGATATTACAGATTTAAAATGCAGGAACAAAGCGATTATGGCGAAATCGGCCGGGGCCCGTTAGTTGACGCTGCTGTCGATTCGGCACTATCAGTTGATAACTAAACACAATACTTTATTATGAATTAATTCTAAGGAGGTACGAAGTTCGCCGGGTCAGCTAGTATTACATAAGCTGAAGAACCTTTCAAACAGTTATGGTAACATCTCGAATAATATTTTAAAAATACTTACATACAATAGCAAAGAAGTACATATTATATTTGACAAGTACAAAATACCCAGTTTTAAAGATTTTGAACATGATCTGAGAGGTGAAGAGAACACACAGTATGACGTTAAGACAATAATACGTTAAGACAATAATCGTTCTGCAGAATTCTGCAAACTATTGAGGAGCAACAACACAGTGTAGAAAAAAATGATATTAGAAACCTCAATATCATTTTTGAAGACCTATCCATAGATACACACGTTTAATAGCGTAAAGTTGCGTTATCGCTGAAAATTTTAGTTAAAATATGTATCTGGTTGAAGTACTACGTATTACGTTGGTATACTTTGATAATCGATGTCGTATAGTCATTATAAGCTTGCAATGTTGTTTTGGGAATGAATCCTGTTAAAATATTGTAAGAGTTTTTAAATAAATAAATAAATAAAAATTTTAATAAAAATAAAAAAGTTTCTGAGTTTCAGTTCTAAGTATGGGGACCTCATTTAATGCGGTTCACAGAATACATCTAAGGTCTTATAGTTTCGGAAAAAAGTGGCTGTGACATACGGACGGACAGACAGACGGACATAACGAATCTATAAGGGTTCCGTTTTTTTCCATCTGGCTACGGAACCAGAATGAACCAGAATGCAGAATGCATTCATTACAAACAAATAATGATGTCAATAAAGGACGGGATGAGTTATTTAAAAAGAGTAATAATCAAAAAATGAAAATGAAGTAATTTTAAAATAAAAAATCTTAGGATATGATCCTTCGAATTTGAAACCAATAAAACAAGAACTGTTGCAACAAATTAAAAGAACTGTATTCATCTGTAATGCATGGAAATATTTTGAAGAATTATCTTCTGACATCCAAGGTACTCTATTGATACCACTGTTATCTATTGATTCATTATTTACTATCATATAATTTTCATATTTTTTTTAAAGTTATTACAGAGACACATATCACAAATGAGCACAATGAAATAGATGAAGATGACAGCGAGATTAGCGAAGATTTATCAGATGAATCTGATGAAGTTATTTTTATGTAAATGGAAAACTATTTACCCATTTCATTACAAAATAAAGTTATTTAAATTTTAAATAAGATGTTTTCATAGTACCTTACGTTACAAATAGGCAAACGAGAAATTGAAAATTCTTGTCGGACTAGGGATACATACCTGTTTTTTTGTAGGATATTGTTTCATTTGGGTAGAGAACATACTAAGCTATTATGTAATATTCTTGTCCTACAGTTAGTAATGAGAAAAATTGTCTTGTGGTATCAACCATTTCTGAGCGTAGAACCGGGATAACGTACCACGCAACTTGTCGGACAATGTAATTGTTAAATTATATAAAATATCAACTAAGTAAAAAAGAAAAACACAGCTGGTCACGAAGTCACCAAAAATGATTATGTACTACATAATCATTTTTGGTGACTTCGTTATCGATACATGCTGGAAGGAGGGGGACTCTTTGATCAAACCATACAATTTGTAGGACAAATTTTTTTTCGAATAATCGATAATTATCATTAGATTTAACAAAAGAAAACCCAGTTTTGAGAACCATGAAATCAACATATTTTATCCCTGCTACTGTTACCTACCACAATTAAGAATTTTCGCACACGTTAAGTTGGGCGTCTCTTCGAAACGAAGTTACTCACGGAAAATTAGCTTGATAGTAATCAAGTGTAAAAATGAACCAGGGATCCCGGACTATAATGTATTAGTCAGTTGAATTTTATAATAGATGTTGTGATACTTATTTTACTATTTTCGGTGCATTACTTTTGAACAGTGGGTTTTTAATTTCTATAATACAAATTTTTACTCATTTCTCGTAAGTTATATGTGAAAACTCCATTATAGTTTTATGCAACTATAATGGGGTTTTCACATTTTATTGACCCAACAACGCCTTCGTAAAAACATTGAATATTTATAGTATTTACTCATACAGTAATCAATTAAATTAAGTTACTAAGTTTGTCCTAGTAACACAAGGAAAGTAGTCCATCTACTCTTGTATCTGACAGTAAATCGATATCCAAATAACTAACTCACCACATATACCCACATACGCGGTCGTACGCCATACATACGTACATGTTGAGTTTGATGTTCAAAGGGCGTTTAAATTAAATATTTACTAATACGGTAATCAATTAAATTAAGTTACTAAGTTATAAATAGTAAAAACACATGGAAAGTATTCCATCTACTTTTGTTTCTGACAGTAAATCGATAACCAAGTAACTAACTCGCCACATATACACACATACGCGGTCATACGCCATACATACGTACATGTTGAGTTTGATGTTCAAAGGGCGTTAAAATTAACAATAATAATATTACACCACATTCACACAGCGCCATCTATCCCAAACGAAACAAAACTGGATACTAGTCAACTGATATAAATACTTGAATACACAACATACTTTATTATGTAAATACATATTATAGAAAGAAAACATCTAAGACTCACAACAATAATTTGCAACTTATACAAACATTTGATCTGACTTCGTTTTTTCTCAATCATTTTTAATGATTTTATAATTTGGAGAATTGCAAGAAGTCAGGAATTACTAAAGGCTACTGTACCTTAAAGCCAGCGAAGTCGCTGGCTTTAAGGTACAGTTAATCATTTCTGACTTTAAAGGAAGTCCTTTAAAGTCAGAAATGATTAATGTTCACTAGAGTGTAGCACTCTCGGCAAGATGATTGACCTGCCATATTTTTTTGAAAATTCCAAACTGATATATTGTTTTAAACTTTCATGGTCAGTAACATTTAAATATAAATCTGCGGGATTGCTACCGTGTACCTTTTTGTTTGTGAGTATCCGATATTTCGGCACTGTTGCAAGCGCCGAAATATCTTACTCCGTGATCCTGGCGCTTGCAACAGCGCCGAAATATCGGATACTCACAAACAAAAAGGTACATGGTAGTAATCCCGCAGATTTATATTTAAATTCCAACCTGATAGTGAAATAAAATTCACGCTTTCATTTTATAAGCGAAATATTACTATGCATGTAAATTTGGAGATGGTCCAAAAAAAAACCAGAATCGATTGGGACTAAATAGGTATCAGTAGGTTCATTATAATGCACAATTTACTTCACCCTAAGCGCAATGCCGAAATCAATGGGGTATATGAGCTATGGGCTCACAAAATATGTATGAAAAAATCATGAGTTACTTGTTGATTGATGATGAGTTTTCAGTTTTACAAAAACAATCATTATTACTGATTAACAACTTTAAAAAAAATTAACGAAATTAACAACAACAATAATAAGATTACTGTAAAAGTTATAACAATCAACTGAGTAATCATAATGTCGAGCAGTAACATGTACAAGTAGTTTACAGTCCAATACAAGCATTAGTATACTATTTCGCTAAAACGAGTCATAAAATAACAACTCTTGCATGCTATTGTCATTTCTTTCTCTTAGCAGTTCAGCAAGCAGCAAGCTCGAATTGCTTTCTTTAATTTTTTTTTAGTGATGAGTAATATTTATAAACATAAATAAATGATAGTAAACAATAGTATAGTAATCCTGTCGTTATAGTCGTTAGAATATGGCCTATATTCTATAAACTGATAAAAATCTTAAGTAAAACTCATGATTTTTGAAGACTTTGTCAGTCTATAGCTCTTATACCCCATTGATTTGGGCATTGCGCTTTCGGTGGGGTACATTGTACAGTGTAATGAAACTACTGATACCCATTTAGTCCCAATCGATTCTGGGTTTTTGGTCCATACATTTTGGACCTTCTCCTTTGCCAGCTAAGTCATAGAAATGAAGCTCGCAGTCTACAAAGACATTGGCTAATAATTACGAATATTATTATTGTTGCAAAATAAAATAACCTCTCAATAACCCTGTCATATATCATACTTACTGATCAATCACCAACACTAACTCGTTGCACCCCACTGCTGGAAATAGGCAGAGGCCTATGTCTAGCAGTGGGACTGACTCTGCGGTGTTCCTTGGGAGAGCCCAAGGAACACCACAGAGTCCAATTTGCTGGCTAAATACATGAATCGATAAAAATACCAAAGTAACAGTAAAAAAGTAACAAATTAAAAGTAACAGCTATTTGCTGTAATTTAATTGAAAAAGGCTATTCAGAATTCTGTTTATTGCTATTTCCAAGCAATTTTTTTGTGAAACCGAAGGTGAGAATCAAGACAAATTTAATAGCACTCACATATTTATTTTATAACCACATCACTAGCACTAGATTACATATTCAGAATAATGTAATTAAACAAATGTTTCCTATTAAAAGTAAGTGCTTCTTATTTATGATATGAATTATGACTATCATCTAAACTCAAACAATCATTACAATTGATTTTAAACATATACTGTCGAAAAAGATTATTTAATTATTTAACTAATGGACGTCGAATTTCTACTAATAGGTAACCTACTGTGATACATGCGTAGAAGAAAAGTTAAAAAAAATGTGAGATCTGTACAACTACTATCAGATAAGTTGTTGCAACACTTATAAATTTAAGCATGAGTGTGATGTCAACTGAAAACATGTCGTACACATAAATACGGAGAGGCCACGCTTCTATCAGCTCCATGAATGCCTTCGCTTGTACTCTCATCGTTTTTGGAAGATCATAATTCATGATCACCTTGTTGACTAGTACCTTAGTATTATTGCGAACCTGAAGTAATCTTTCGCAAATAACGGACATTATTGTTATGGTGTAAATCGATTGAAAGCAGAAAACAGAGATATTAACCAAAAGCGATTTTTTTACTTCTTGCCCCTTGTAGTATACAATTGACGTCCACATTGTAAGGACTACAAATACAAAAGTTGTCACTAACGTCGTGAAAATTTGAAAGTTCCAAGCCTCATTAATCATCACACAAATTTTGCCGATGAGGTCATATATCGTAGCTAAGTCTCGTATCTTGGTATTAGTATTTGAAGAACATCCAATAAAATTTATCTTGACTTTATTAGAAACTTTTCTCTCCCCGACAGTAAAAACGCTTATAATTTTTTTCTCTTGGATTTCGATAAATGATGTTATAAATTCATTAATCAACATCAATCTAGCCCTCAACATATGTACCATTAGACATAATACTAATATCTGAAATTTTTGGAAACAGTCAAGTGGCAATGATACAATTGTGATCATAGCAATTCCTTCGGTTAAAGTTAAATTAACCGTGTGCATTATAGAGACACTGAGGAAAAGCCCAAAGAGATACTTTAATGTTACGCAACGAGATTTCTTGTAAAAGTCATTGATTTTTTCAACACGCAGTAAAGAGTCCAATTTCGCAAAAGTAGTGAGGAGTTTGATAATTAGAGTATCTGACAAATACGGAATTGTGATTACAGAAATGAAATATTCAAGAAACGTTACAACGCCAGGAATAAAAATTAGTAAGATTTTGAAAGTCAAATTCTTGATTTCTATAGATAATATAAATATAAGGAGCGAGACTAAAAGTAGAACACAGTAAGAGAATAAGTTTAATGAGCCTATTATTTTTGTTTTCCAGGTAGTGGGGCGTATCTCATCATTCACCATGTCAAATATTGTTATACCAAAGCATCTTTGTACCGAGTAAAGTGGTTTTAGTGTGTACACGATTTTGACAATATTTCTTTTATAATCAGTATTTTCTGTATGGTCGTCATTATCCTTTTCTTGCTCCGTGCTCATGTTCATTATGTTTTTATTTATTGAATATTTCAATTAGTAAGCACACTGCTTCCTAACGAAATATAGGTGCTACTAATCTTTTTTTTATTTTATGTTAAGTTGGGAATGTAATTATTTCAATATATCACATTGATTGCTGAGAAGCAAATGTTTACAGTGTTAACACAGGCCGAAATTAAATTGAGTATGTAATTTAATACACTGTTCACAGCACTAACTGCCTCCTTGGCCTAATGGTAAGCGTATGCGACTGCCGATAATAAAGAAGTTTCGGGTTCGAATCCCGGGTCGATCAAAAAAGTATTATTGAGTCTTTCTGATACTAAAATACTAAATAGGAATCCGGAATTTGGAACTTTGGGGTCTTAACTCACGTGCTTCGGAGAGCATGTAAAACCGTTGATCCTGCACCTGATCAGGAGAGACGCCATGCCAGATAGCCTTTCCATTAGATTATGAGAATAAGGAAACAGGGAGTAATCCCGTGTTTGTACACACATTTGTGCATTATATTATCTCCGGCGTAGTTGACTGGTCTCCGTTGAGACTGGCCGCCCTTAGGAAAAGATAGTCACAGAACTAACGTAAAACTTTTCTGTGAAGTATGTAAATGTGTTTATCTGTTTTGATCTATTCGAAAAACTTTTATGCTGACTTATTGGTGTTCCTTGGGGGAGACCTTCGTTCATTATCGGCGAGTGGCTGACTTACGGGCGGAGAGCGGTTTACGCCCTCCGTCCGAGGACATACGCAAGTGGCGCGAAGCTGCTCGCCGATCCACCATGGCCAAATGGTCGTTCCAACTGGAGACTCCACGCGCTGGCTTTGCTGACGTGGAGGCTCTCCAGTCGCTCATCGGCCCAGCACACGCTGGTAGTCTGCAATACATGAGTGACGCAGCGCCGTCCCCACCTCTCTAAAAGCTAAACGACTAGCTCAAAAAATCTGAAAAAAATCATGATTGTAGCCCATATACTGAGCTTTCAATGAAAACTATAGCGGTTGTGAAAACTTTTTTATTTTAGAAGTTATAGGGGCCTAACTTGTAAAATGCACTCACTTGGAAAACTTCGAACTCATCTGCAGTCCTTGCACCTACCGTATCGTATTTCTACACCGCCTGAAGGTTGACTGGCAGAGAATGCCTTATGGCATTAAGTCCGCCTATGTACAACATGTGCAGCAAGTTTAAATAAATAAATAAATAAATCTGCTCAAAAAAAAATTTTACTTGCAAAAGTGTTAATGTAACCTAATTGCAGAATAAATCATTTGATTTCATTTCATTTCACTTCGTACAAAAATAAATAAATAATAAGTTAACATTACAGTCGTCTATTGGACACGATTTTAAATCCACCTACCATTATGGGTGGCTACGAAACCCTATTCTATGCGTGGACTGATAGGCACTTCGCCAATTTTTATTATTGAATTTATATTCTTTTAGCTATCGTCCACGGCTCCCACCGCGTGTACATATACATACTTTCAAATATTATTTAGGATTATGATTGTGGTTGTTTGATTCACTTGTTTGGTGTTTTTAATGTTGTTTAAAAAAATACAAGTTTTTGTTTTTTTTAGCATAAATTGACAATTTCTTTTCATATGTAGGTACTTTAGTAGTTAGTATTAAAAAAAAGTTGTTAAAAAAGTTCTCAATATAAAAATACAAACAGACCTTTCAATTCTATTTATTTACTAAGATTAAAAATGATAGAGTATATACCGAAACAAATCCAATCGGTATGTGAAATTTTACACAAAAACTAAACAAATAAACAAACTAAACTAAATATGCGTCAGATTTAAATCAAATGAATAATACCAGAATACTTAGGTTACACAGCATAAATTAAAACACTTACTTACAATGTTCTATATTATGATAATCGTACTACTCGTGAAAAATATCCGTATTAGCCATTCGGGTTGTACTTAGGTAAATTTTAGTAGCATATGAAGAAATAAAATCATTTGGCAAGTTAATATATATATATTTTCAAGGTAATTATATACAAGATACTAAATGTAGTTTAGAAGGAAAGTTAAAAGAATCGAGATATCTGTATAACCACTATTAAATACGTTGTCGCAACACTGATAAATTTAAGCATAAGTGTAATGTCAATCGAAAACATATCGTAGACGTAAATACGAAGAGGCCACGCTTCTATCAGCTCCATGAATGCCTTCGCTTGTACTCTCATCGTTTTTGGAAGATCATAATTCATGATCACCTTGTTGACTAATACCTTAGTCTCATTGCGAACCTGAAGCAATCGTTCGCAAATAAAAGACATTATCGCTACGGTGTAAATCATGCTAAAACACCAAAGAGCGATATTTATCAAAATAACTGGATTCATTTCTAGTGCCTTGTAGAATTGAAGTGATGTCCACATGGCAAGAATAACGAATGCAAAAGCTGTCAATAATGTCATAAAAATATTAAAGTTCCAAGCCTCGTTTATCATATTATAATTTTTGCCAATGAGATCGTATACTGTGGCCAAGTCTCGTATCTTAGTGTTCTTGTTTGAGGCATATCCAATGAAATTAAGCTTAGCCTTATTTTTTACGATTCGTTTTCCGACAATAAAAATGTTCACATAGTTTTCATATCGGTTTTCTATAAACTCAGTTAGATAGTCATTAATCAACATCAATCTGGTCTTCAACACGAGAACTAATCTACAAAAAACTAATATCTGAAATTTTTGAAAAAAGTCGAGTGGAAATATTACAATTGTCCACTTACTAATTCTTTCAGCGGGAATAATATAAGCAGCCGTAATTACACAAACAGAAACAAAGAACACAGTAAGAAACTTTATTGTTTCGGAACGTGATTTCTTATAAAAGTCACTGAGTTTTTCAACACACATTAAAGTGTCCATTTCTGCCAGAGCAATAATAAATTTGATATTTTTGGTACCTGTCATAAACGACTTAGTAATTGCTGAAATGACATAGTCAAAAAACGGTATGATAAAGGGAACAAAAGAAAATAATATACTTAAATTCCAATTCTTGCTATGTAAAAATTTTACCATGAAAGCAAGGGCGACGAATAGAAGAAAACAGTAAACTAAAGGACATAATAAGCTAACTATCTTTGTTTTCCAGTTAGTCGGGCGTATATCACCATTCACCATGCAAAATATTGATATTCCAAAACAGTTTTGTATATTGTAAAGTGGTTTCAGTGTGTACACGATGTTACCAATATTTCTTTTAGAATCAACTGTGCCTGGTAAATCATTATTCTTCTTTTCTTGTGCTCTTCTCATATTCATTTTGTTTTCATTTATTTTTTGTTTCGGTTTGTAAGTTATCTTTCTCACGTATTAGGTATACCTACTACTAAGCATTTCCTTCACCGTTTTATCAAATTATTCAAAGTAACTCATTAATTTGTTTATGTCACCCGAGGATATTAATGTTATTGTAAGACAATCGAATATTTATTTTATTGACATATTAATCTTAATCAACTGTATTAAGTTACTTGTTTATGTTTAGAAGTGAAAGGAATGGACAAGATTCTTTTACATTCAGCCGTACATAGGGTACATGCAGGTTTATATCAGGGTTCCAGGGACAAAGGGTGAGCTAGTCTACACGTCAAAGATTCTTAAAGACGAATATTACTTTTCTGATCCGTGCTGTCAGTGGCTCTATGTAAGCACTGAAATTTCTATCGAGAGTCACGCCTAGATATTTAATAGTATCTGCCAGTGCTAATTAAGGCAAGAGCAGGTCTCAGAATGTTATATGAGATAAGGCAATATGAGTCCAGGGCCTGGATGAATCGGCGCATAGTGAAGCAGATTTCTTTGGTTTTGATGATCATGTTTAGTTCCGTCTGTACCGCACTAAATACTTCGTGCCAGGTGTTTCCTATAATAATTAGTGTGGCATCATCAGAGAATTCTGTGATTCACATGTATATCAATAAAAAGGTTTTGGACTTATGACGCTCCCCTTGGGAACGCCAAAAGTTACAGGACGGTCGTTACTTAAACCATTGTTAATCTTTACGCACTGTATCCTGTTATTTGACTGCACGGTTGGCCTAGTGGCTTAAGCGGTCACCACGCCGCTTCCTACTACGCCAGGTGTCGTGGGTTCAAATCCCACGTAGGATAACACTTTGTGTGATTCTCAATTTGTTGTTCTGAGTCAGGGTGTTCTTTGTGTCCGTTTCTTGTATGTTTATAAAGTCCCCCGCGACACAGGAATTTATATTCCTAATGCGGGAGTTGTCTTTAAAAAAAAAAAAAAAAAAAAAAAAAAAAAAAAAAAAAAAAAAAAAAAAAAAAAGCCTTTGGAGAATATGCAATGAAAAATCGTGTATTAACAAACCTTCGAGTTTTAACAATAATTTGGAAATTGAAACTGTATCAAAAGTTTTTTGAGGTCTATAAATAAAGTTAGTACTTTCCATATTAGCGATGTTCACGATGAAGCTTGTTAGGTTTAGAATAGTATCATTAGTCGAATTATGGTGCTAAAACAGGAATGGCGAAAGAAGGTTTTTGTCTTCTAAGTATTTGATGCCTCTTGTTGATGATGCGTACCAAGATTTTCGAGATTCACGGCAATCGCAAGATAATTATTAACACATTTTCTATTCCTTCCCTTGTATATGGGATGTACCATACAGTTTAGGGTTCCGTATTTCATGACTCGGAACCCTTATAGATTCGTCATGTCCGTCCGTCCGTCCGTCCTCGACTTACCGTCCAAACGGTTAGTGTTAGAAGCATTAAACTTTGCATGGATACGTGTTTTTATCACGTCGACAAAGTATTACAATAAAATCATGAAAAATATTTTTATTTGGGTACCTGCCCTACACGTAAAGTGGGGATGTTTTTTTTTTCTCGCGTCTAACCCATGGTCTGGATTATCATTAGTTAGGTGTATCAAAAATATAGAAGGGTTGCTAAGACGATTTTTTGATTTGGATATCCGTTTGCGAGTTATTCAACTTTAAAGGGCATTTCTTAAAACAGGGCGTCCCCTTTGCTTCTAACGGCTGGCTCGAAAAATCTGCAAATGTGATGATTTTTTTTAGTTATAAAGGACTAACTTGTAAACGACGACGACGAAATAATGACGAAACACGACACGAAAAGCCATTATGGTAACTACGAAACCCTATTCTATGCTTGGCCTCACACACTCAAAGCTGGTTCCAGTATTGTTTGATGAACTTCATAGATATGTTATCTCAAACAATAGACGTCTCTGTTTTATCGTGATGTATAATGTTTCTATCTCACACTCGTCAGTATCATCCATATAAAATGAGTGTGATGGTGAGCGTATTGCATAGATATTGGTTAATTGGTGACGGATATTTGTTCATGCTGTGAGTAGGTGATGCGCTCGCGATTCTTTCCTATACTAGCAAAACAGTTGTCACCTTTTCTTTTTATTTATTTATTTATTCTAGGGTTTTCTAGTGTTAGTGTGAGTCTTATAAGCATTGCATTGCAGTTACGTTATGCCAAGGTGATCATCAGGCAAAAACATTTTAGTTTCCAATTGGTTGGGCGTATCTCTCCAATCACCATTTCAAAAATTGAAATTCCGAAACACGTTTGAACTAAGTAAAGAGGTTTTATTATGTACACAATGTTGGCAATATTCTTGTTTTTTATTTTTTTCTGTTTCTCGTCTTAAATTTACATAGTTTTCTTTCATCGTTATTTGTTTCAATTTATAAGTACACTTCAACACGTAATACTAAAATAACTAAACCAATACTTTTGTTTTAATCGATTATTTCAAGTTGATTTCACCACGTTACTTACGAATTTGATGTCTTCGTGAGACAATGTGATGTTAATAGGATTGACACCTGTAGTACCTAGTAAAGACCATTACATTATGTAATTAAAATATATGTATATGAAACTGCTGTATACATAAGGGTCGGCCACGGCCTAAGGGTCTTTCTAATAGGGACATCTTTCGTGACGCCTACAATTTATACGAACGTTAGTTCGATCAATAAAACTGGGACAAGAGAAAAGAGATTTTATTCGAAAAACAATATTAATATTAAGTAATTAATAGTAGTGCCAGTTTTGTTTCATTAATCTAAATATACAGGTTTGAAGGATACATTCTTTAAATTAAATTCACTTGTTCTTTTACTTGAAGGAAAAACACGTGTAATGTCAGTCATTTTCAATCAATTAATCATTTTACTCCTTTAACCGCTATGTCTGCTTAAGTCATAAAAAGTCAATTTCGTCTACTTGACTTAGATTACTTTTTACCTATTTCTAGTTTAAAAAAACCTTTGAGGTGTTAGCAGAGTAAAAATTAGCGAAGTTATTGATTATCTGTGACATCAGTTTCTTGCAATGTTGTACTAATGCTTTTTTTATATTTAATCATCTTTAGGTACTTACTTACAGAAATCCTTATGACATCAAAAACATAACTTGTAAAAAAAACTTGTAAAAAAAAAGGACGCCCGTGGAGGTTACTCTACCCGTAACCCTAGTAAGAGTAGAAACCTTTAGGGGCGAGTACCACTTAACGTTTGAAACTATTACAAAATGCACTCAACGTATAAAAAAAAAATCAAATATACTGGTCATCAGGCGCCTGACGCGAGTAGGCCCTAAACTATTGGACTGCCAGTTTGAATTCCGACGGGGGCGTTCGACAGTCGGAATCAGCATCAGCATTGGCAGTTAGCATCGTCAACGCACCCTCTCCAGGCAGGCAATAAAGGCGGTTCTTGAATATCATGAGGTGCTCACGCACAAAGGTCCAATAGCTAGGACTAAGTGCGGAAACCGCCCAGGGAAACTAAACTAAACTAATCATGAGGTGCCGCCCTACTTGCAGATCGTCATAGATGTAACGCGACAGGTCGGCGAAACATATCGATCGCAACGTAGTGGAAACCTAAGAAAGTTATGTTGTGGGCCCTGTATTGGTCACATTGTAATGAAATGTGGTCACGATGTGGTCCTTCACACCAGTCTGTGTCATATACCTATAAAAAAGTAAGCAAAAATATTTTTTTGATACCCTTGCCAGAAAAACTACATCAAGGTGAAAATTAAGAATATGTTACGAAAACATTATACCACTGCAACAGGTCTTAGCTTCTTGTATAGTTAAGTTAATATTTGTATAGTTCGATAAATACTACAGAGGCTGTCTTTAAAACTAATCTAATATAAAATATCAACCTTATGAATAAGTAATATTCACTATTCTAATTTCGTGCCAGTGACTTAAATAACATGATATAAATTGTTCCTACTCGTGAAAATAACAAGTCTATCCTCGTGAAAATACCGATCGGGTAAGGTTCTTAAAAAAACAGTATTATACAGAGAATGTTGATTTAAAATTATTAAAAATACTTCTGTGTATCTTGGAGTATCTACAAACAAGTTCCCATCTGTAACATTTCGTAAGAAAATTTCAAGAACTTAAAAAAAGTGCGATATCTGAATAACCACAATTAGGTACGTTGTTGCGACACTTATAAATTTCAGCATGAGCGTGATGTCAACAGAAAACATATCGTAGACGTAAATACGAAGAGGCCATGCTTCTATCAGCTCCATGAATGCCTTCGCTTGAACTCTCATCGTTTTTGGGAGATCATAATTCATGATCAACTTGTTGACTAGCACTTTAGTCTCATTGCGAACCTGAAGTAATCTCTCGCAAATAAATGACATTACTGCGATGGTGAAAATCGAGATGACGCTTGAAAAAGCTATGATTATCATGAGAGCTAGTCTACTTTTTTTATTCTTGTATTCTTGAAGAGATTGCCACATCGCAAGGATAACGTATGCAAAAGTCGCCACTAAGGTCATAAAAATTTTAAAGATCCAAGCCTCATTAATCATTTCACAGATTTTTCCCATGAGGTCGTACATTTTAGCCAACTCTCGTATCTTAGTGTTCGTGTTTGAGGCACATCCAATAAAATTAAAAGTGGTTTTATTTGTAAATTTTTGTCCGCCGACAGTAAATATATCCACATATTTTCGGTCCCGGTTTTCAATAAATGTTTTTACATAATCATTTATCAATATCAACCTGGTTCTTAACATAAGAACCAATCTACAAAATACTAATATTTGAAATTTTTGAAAACAATCAAGTGGTACTGTTATAAATGAGAACGTGTTAACTTCGCTAAAAAAAAACCAAACACTTGTAGTTACAGAAGTCATAACAAAGAAACCAATGAGGTATTTCATTGTTTCAGAACGTGATTTTGAATAAAAACCACTGTATTTTCCAACACGCAATAAAGTGTCCAGTTCCGCAAAAGCAGTTAGAAAACTGATATCAACTGTATAAGTGAAAAACGACGTTATTAATGCAGAAATAGCATATTCACAGAATCCTATATAAGCAGGGGCATAATAAAAAAAATATATTTTTAAAATCTTGCTTTGTGTCCATGATGAAGATGTAATTTCAATAGCCAAAGAACCTATGAATAGAAGACAATAAGTCAAGATGATCACCAAGCTTATCATTTTTAGTTTCCAATTGGTTGGGCGTATCTCTCCATTTACCATTTTAAACATTGAAATTCCGAAGCATGCTTGTACTAAGTAAAAAGGTTTTACTGTGTACACGACGTTGACAATATTCCTATTAGAAATAACTTTTTCTGTTTGTTTTTCTTTATTTTCTTTTTCATGTTCCCGTCTCATATATTCATAGATTTCTTTCATATTTTTTTCAATTTATAAGTAGGCACACTTCAACACGTAATGCTTATATTACTAAACTAATACTTTACATTTTACCAAATTATTTCAAGTGGGTTTTACCACATTATGTATTCAATTTGTTCGGGAAACAGTAAAATATTAATGGGATTTGACAGACAGTTGAATTATGTAACTGAGATAACTGATGTAAACAAGATGCCATAGGTGCTTTCTAATAAATTTTGTAGTGTGCATATCATTTATACTAATGTAATAATATCAAGTTGAAGGATAGAAATGGAACAAAGTGAAAAGTGTTTGCGTTCGAAGAAAAATTAGATCTGTTTATTAGTTTAGAAAAACTATCCTCCTTAAAACTTCCTTCATTTAGGTCGCTTTTTATCAATTTTTGGTTTCAAGGAACTTTTAGGTGTTACCAGGAAAAATAAAAGTTATTGAGCTGCTATATCGGCATTATTGTATATAATATCGGTAATTAATAGCTATTCAAAGGGGGAACAATGCCAGTATCTTCGGAACAATGCCTAAAGGTACTCCTGTTAATGAAATATTGTAGTTATAATATTATATTTTATTAAGGTTTTTAGTTTTAGGTTCATTGTTTTAGTTTATAACCAATATTTGTATTTACTATATCGGTAATTCTTACATGCATCACGAATTTTATATATTTATTTTTCATATATATATTCCTTCGGGAAATCGTTTTGAAGATTTTATCATCTTCAAAACGATTTCCTGAAGGTTATCGACTACAAACAAATCTTTATTATCATTACTATATTTCCTTATACGGCCCCGAATGCACGACGACCCTTTGATGGGACAGAGGTGCGGACCCTTAAAAAAGGCACATGGAACGTTCGAAGTCTTAACAGTCCTGAGAGAATACATAATGTCACAAGGGAAATGGATCGTCTGAACATTGACATTTTGGGTGTGAGCGAAGTGCGATAGAGAGGCAGTGGAAATTACCAAATAGATGCGAACCACACAATGTATTACCCGGGATCCGAAGAATCGTCAAACATGTATGGAGTTGGAGCAGTTATTAACACAAAAAGTGTAAAAGGCCGAGTCACTTTTGTGCCAAAGTCTAACCGATGCACACTCTTGTCGATTGAGTTCAGACCAAGGAATTTAATTGTTGTTCAGTTGTATGCGCCAACCACTAATGGGTCAGACGGGGGATACTCTGGGGACGCCCCTACCGTATGGCTAGAGGCAAAATGCGCCCATGGGCTCAGCCACTGACCCGGTATCTTCAGCCAGAGCTGCTTGAGGGGATCGTTGGCTCCTTGTTCCCAACGCAAGTGGTAGAGCACACCGCATCACAGATAACTCCGCTTCCAGCCCTTGAGTCGCTTAGCTTTACTGACGAGGACGTACCTAAGGTCACTTGGGTAGAACTTGCGCCGCCGGTGAAACGGTTAAAAACCAAAAACACCCCCCCCCCACAGGTCCCGATGGCATACCAGGCCGAGCGTGGGTCCTTACTCTAGATGAGGAGGCTACGGCTCTCGAGCCCCGACTGAGAGGGTTATTCAGCGCATGTTTCCAGCAGGGCCAGTTTCCGAAATTGTGGAAGACGGGGAAACTAGTCCTCATCCGGAAGGAAGGGCGCCCGTCGTACTCACTATCTGCCTACGGTTGCTTCGGAAAGTACCTGCACTCGATCGCTAGGAGGGAACCGAGTCCCGCCTGGTACCACTGCAACTGCAGTGAGAACTCGGCACAACATACGCTGGCGGTTTGCCCCGCATGGGCGACGCAGCGTCATAAGCTCGATGGCCGGTAGCGACAGTTGTTTTACCGCAGTCGCAACCTTCTGCAAGGACGTAATCTCGCAGAAGGAGGCGGCGGAGAAGGCCAGGCAGATAGTGCCGGCAACAGTGCGGGCAGGTGCTGGGAGGGGTCCAGAAGAAAATCCCTTCCCCGGTATCCTCCCAAAATACAGGCGCAGAAAGGTCACACCGGCGGGGTAAGGGTCCGTGGAGATTACCACGGTAAAAAAAAATGTTATGCAGATGACACACTCGTGACGGCGTGCGGCAGGACGCAACGGCAGGAAACAATCGGCGGCTGGGTCTTGAGGTGGCTCTGCACAAGTCTGAGCCCTTGTTTTTTCATGGGCCTCGAAGAAAGCCACCTGATGGACTCAGCCTCGTAATAGGAGGCATTCGCATCGGCATCGAGCCCTCTATGAGGTATCTGGGTCTCATACTCGTTGGCCGATGGGACTTCGGATATCACTTCCGAAGTCTGGTCCCCAAGCTAGTTGGCACCGCGCCGGCATTATCACGACTTTTGCCAAATATGAGGGGACCCGATGACTCCTGCAGGAGACTCTACGCTGTGGTTGTGCGGTCCATGGCCCTTTATGGGGCTCCAGTTTAGGCGGAAGCCCTGAACGCCAACAACGTCGTGCCACTGCGACGACCGCAGATAGTGTTGGCTATTAGGGTCATAAAAGGGTATCGCACAATTTCTTTCGAGGCGGCGAGTCTCCTGGCCGGAACTCCAAAATGGGACCTGGAGGCGAGAGCCGTTGCTGCTCTTTACCAGTGGCACAAGGAGGCGCAGGAGTTGGGCCGGAGTCCTGAAACTCGAGAAATCGAGGATCAGAAATCCCAGCTCCGCCAGGTTCTCGTGGAGGAGTGGAAGGAACGACTTGGGAAACCAAGCGCAGGGCACGCCGCTATTACGGTCGTAAGACCCATTATGGAGGATTGGCTCAATAGGCGTCACGGGACCCTCTCATACCGGTTGACGCAGGTGATCACTGGGAAGGGATGCTTCGGAGATCACCTGTATCAAATCGAAAAAGAGCCAACGCCTGAGTGCCACCACTGCGATGGCCGGACCGTGGATACGTCACTGCATATGCTGGCTTGGCAGCGCAGAGGGGTGACCTCGTAGCGGCCATCGGAGTGGGTATTCTCTCGCTCGGCAACATGATTGCGGCCATGGTGCGGAGCGAGAGCGCGTGGAACTCCGCGGTTTTTTCCGCAAGTTATACTTGCGAAGGAGATGGCGGAGCGGGACCCTGAGAGGTTCAGAACTCTTCCGGTCCGCCAAGCCCGGAAACGAGCCCGGTACCACAGACGACAGGCGCCGGAGGTCGCAGAACGATATCCGTCCTCCATAAGCGCTAGCCTGGCGGTGATAGGTGAGGCCATCTGTCACCCTAGCAGAAGCAGGCCGGGGTGGATACGCCACGTGCTATTATTATGAAAAGGGTCATCGACAAGCCGTAGGAAGATGGCCAGAGATACGTCGGGGATCCAGGGATTTCCTTTCTAGGGTACACATGTTCTCCCGGCCATTGGTACCTGAGACGGCGTGCGGTTTTAGTCGGTTAGAGTCCGACATAAACACCAACTGGTGGTATCCGAGGGAAAAAAAAGTGGTAAAGGTTTTCCTTACTATCATACACGAACGCATAAGAGTAAAATGTGACGAGCAACTGAGTGATAGTCAATTTGGATTTCGGGCCGGAGTAGGCATAGGAAAAGCACTGTTTGCTATACAGGTTCTGGTACAGATATGTAAACATATGCAACAAGACGTCTACCTCTGTTTCATCGATTACGAGAAGGCGTTCGATCGAGTTCTTCACGACCGTCTTGCATCTTAAGTGATATAGTTCTCAACGGTAAAGACATCAGAGTTATCCAGAATCTGTACTGGAACCAACGTGAGAGTGTTCGTGTCTAGGGCGAAGAAACCGACGCGACGTGGTCGTCACAAGAGGAGTTAGACAGGGTTGCATTCTGTCACTCACACTCTTCAACTTGTATTCTGAAGCTATAACATCTGAAGCTTTGACAGATCTACACTGCGATATCAAATTTAATGGGCGTGTCATCAATAACCTCCGGTATGCTGATGATACGATTCTAATGGCGTCTTCGAAATCGGATCTTTTTCTGTTTTTTTTCTGTTTTTCTGTTTTTTTTTTTGACAACTCCCGCATTAGGAATATAAATTCCTGTGTCGCGGGGAGCTTTACAAACATACATGAAACGGACACAAATAACACCCAGACTCAGAACAACAAATTGTGAATCACACAAAGTGTTATCCTACGTGGGATTTGAACCCACGACACTTGGCGCAGTAGGAAGCGGTGTGGCGACCGCTTAAGCCACTAGGCCAACCGTGCAGTCGAAGTGCCGTGCCGTAATAGTAGATCGTTTGAACGAGTGCAGCTTAAGGGCGGGACTAAGAATGAATGCACTAAAGACAAAAGTAATGGTCATCTCCGGGAAAAGTAATTTGAGTCCAAATATCTGTGTGTACGGAGTAAAGCTTGGCGTAGTGCGCAAGTACACGAGGCGGCACGCCTGGCCACCACGGGAGTCTCCCGGGTGGTCGGGCGCATCGAGGCGCTGGGTCTGCGGGTGGCCCTAGACAAGACGGAGGCCCTATTATTTCATGGGCCCCGTCGTGGTCCGCCCGCCGGCGCCTCGATCGAGGTCAACTCGGTCCTCGTACCGGTCCGGGCCCAGATGAGGTACCTGGGTCTGGTCCTCGACGGTAGGTGGCTCTTCGACGAGCACTTCCGACAGCTTGGTCCTAAGCTGGTGGGCACTGCCTCCGCCCTAGGGCGACTTCTGCCCAATTTGGGCGGGGCCAGTGTCCCCACTAGGCAGCTGTACACGGGGGTTGTCCGGTCGATGGCACTTTACGGTGCACCGGTGTGGGCGGCGGCTCTGTCCGCCCAGAACAGGGCGCGCCTCTGGCGCCCCCAGCGGATACTGGCGGTCAGAGCCATACGCGGATACCGCACGGTGTCCACAGAGGCGGCGTGTGCCTTGGCCGGAACACCCCCGTGGGATTTGGAGGCGGAGGTGCTCGCCGAAGTTTATCGGCGAGTGGCTGACTTCCGGGCGGAGAGCGGATTTCGCCCTCCGCCCGAGGACGTGCGCGAGTGGCGCGAAGCCGCTCGGCGAGCCACCATGCTGAGATGGTCGCTCCGGCTGGAGACCCCACGCGCTGGCTTCGCCGCCGTGGAGGCTCTTCAGCCGGTCATCGAGGAGTGGGCAGGGCGGCAGCACGGGACCCTTTCCTTCCGGCTGACGCAGGTACTTTCCGGGCACGGTTGCTTCGGAAAGTACCTGCACTCGGTCGCTAGGAGGGAACCGAGTCCCGCCTGCCACCACTGCGACTGCAGTGAGGACACGGCCCAGCACACGCTGGCGGTCTGCCCCGCTTGGGCGGCGCAGCGCCGTGCCCTCACTGCAGTCATCGGAGGGGATCTCTCGCTGCCGGCCGTCATAAGATCGATGGCCGGCAGCGACAGTTATTTTACCGCGGTCGCAACCTTCTGCGAGGACGTAATCTTGCAGAAGGAGGTGGCGGAGAAGGCCCGGGAGGACGATATCCACTCGGACCCGATCCGCCGCCGGCGCCCTGGGCGGCGGAGGCGCGCATACCTGCGTCTCATGCCGCCCTGAGAGTGGCCGCGGATGGGCGGGACGGGTTTCCCGTCCGTCCGCATTAGTGGCCAACCGCGAGGGGGCGACGTTCGCGTGTGACCGGACGTTGCCTAATCAGAGAGTAAATTTTTGAGATGGTGCCCGCAACAGTGCGGGCAGGCGCCGGTTGGAGTCCAGAAGGAAATCCCCTCCCTGGACTCCTTCCAATACAAAGGCGCAGAGAGGGTCACACCGTGTGGTTTTAGTCGGTTCGAGTCCGACACACCACCCCGCCGTAACCCCCGACGGGGTGACGGTCCGCGGGGATTTCCACACGTAAAAAATAAAAAAATAAAAAAAGTGCGCAAGTACAAATATTTAGGCATTTGGCTAACTGACGACTGGGAAAGCGATATGAAAATAAAAACACGCATAGAGATCTCCTGGAATACGTTTAACAAAATGAGATCAATGCTTTCCAATCGCAACCTGAGTATTCTCCTGCGCACTAGTCTACTTCAATGCTACATTTGGCCTATGGTCCTTTATGGTTGCGAAGCTTGGACTATTAAAGAAGACCTTCGTAGACGTATTGAGGCTTTTGAAATGTGGACTTACCGACGCATGCTCTCGATAAGCTGTACTCATAAAATCTCCAATGTTAAAGTTCTAACACGTGTCGGTCAAACCCGCAAGTTGATGCAGACCATCAAAACAAGAAAAGTTGCCTACCATGGTCATGTCATTATGATGGGCATAATTACGCGGAAACGTCGAGTAGGCCGTAGGAATAAATCGTGGCTCCGAAACATCCACAAGTGAACCGGAGTCAAGAGCGCCGCGGAACTGTTTCACCTCGCCAGGGACAAAACGAGGTTCTCAAGGCTTATGTCTAATCTCCAGTAATTGGAGAGGAACAAGAAGAAGCAGATACATTAAATAATATGTATGTATATATTCTTGTTCAATACATTTAAAGATGAAGATAGTACGTATAACTTCAAAGACATAATTTTATGGACCACTAGGTACAATGCACTACGCAGCCATGCAGCAAGTATCTATACTTGCTGCATGGCTTCGTAGTGCATTGTACCTAGTGATTAGAATGTCGGGGTGAGAAAAGGGCTAACTACAAGTAAAACAACGTTATTTTTATGCTTTTTAATCAAACTAAAATCTAAATACTAACTAAATACATAAAATGGTAAATATACATTCAAACTATATATGCATTCCAGACTCTCGAGGCCGGGAGAATGATGCAGAAACATCTCACTAAGACGCCATAGCGTGGGTAAACATGCAGCATTTTACACACTCACAATAAGGTTGGCCAGTGTTCCTGAATTCTAGTTGTTGCTTTCCATCAGGCATCGTAGAGTCACTTTGGTAGGCTTAAATATATATTAAAAAAAAACTAAAACAAGTGCGACATTTGGATAATCACTATTAAATACGTCGTTGCCACGCTTATAAATTTCAGAATCAGCGTTATGTCAACTGAAAACATATCGTAGACGTAAATACGAAGAGGCCAGGCTTCTACCAGTTCTATAAATACTTTCGCTTGCACTCTCATCGTTTTTGGGAGATCATAATTTGTCACCACCTTTGTAATCAATACCTTCGTCTCCTTACGAACCTGAAGCAAACTCTCACAAGCACAAGACATTACCGCAACCATAAAAATGGCGTTGAAACACCAAATTATAACATTTATAATAGAAGTAAAGCTTGTTTCGGGCTTCTGATAAAAGGCCAAAGTTATGCACATCGTAATTATTATAAAAACAAAGGTTGATACAAGAATCATAAAAATTTGAAAGCTCCAAACTTTATTGATCATTGATAAAATTTCTCCCATCACATCATACGTCTTAGCGAGATCTCGTATCTTCATGTTACTTTCCAACGGATGTCCTATATAATTGTACTTTGATTCATTTCTTGTCTTTTTATACGTTAAGGTAAAAATTGTTTCGTGATTTTCCTGATGGTTTTTAATGAACGTTGTCAAGTATTTGTTAACCAACATGAGCCTGCGCCGTAACATGAGTATTAGCTTGCTAAATGTAAGTAGTTGACACTTCTGAAATAAGTAAACGGGTATGCTAACTAAATCATGCATAGTATAAGCTTGACTTATTGAAAAGCAGATAATGCATATAATAACATGAGACACAAAAACTATCAGTAAGTATCGAACTGTCTCAGTCCGTGATTTCATATAAAAATCATCAATCAATTCCACATTCAACATATCGTCTAATTTTGCAAAGGTTTTTATTATTTTCATTTTGGTTACATTCACGAGAAACATCGATTTAAGAGCCCCTGCTATATACTGAATGAGCACGACTATAGCCGGTACTTCTCTAATTATTATGATCAACTTCTCTTTTATTATTTTTGGGAACTCGACGGCGTAGAGGTAAACAAAACTATAGACAAGAATCGGAATCGTTACTAGAGTTTTTATTTTCCAGGTAGGCAGGACTATCTCTCCGTCATTAATATAGAATATCAGTACTCCAAAAAACATTTGTACATCAAAAAGAGGTTTTATAGTATGGACAACATTTATATAATATTTCTTGCAACGATCTTCTACGATTTCATCCTGGTTGGCTTTTTCGTGATGTATGCTCTCTATCATTTTAAAGTGTAGAGTGCGGTGATATACGAATAAAGCCTATTAATCACTTTACTAATGTACAGAGAACTGACAAAATAACAGTAAATAATCCTGTGGCAGTAAGGTAAATTCTTGTTAGTAAAATTATGTTCCATCACAAAATTTGTTTGCAGGAATATAAATAAATATTTAGAGTGATACAGTATAATTTCCTAAAAAAGCTTTACTGTTGATACAACTACTGCTAACATTATATACTACATTTCGTTAAATTAACTTACGTGACACCTGTGCTTAAATGACGTCGCAATCCAAAGTTTGACATTATTCAAAATTAGAGTTTAAAACTAGAAAAACCTCATAAATATATTTCTTCTGCCTCAGATCACATTCTTCGCATAGTAGTACTTTTCAGGTTTAAGACACGTCAGATGACTTATATTAAAGAAATTAATTTGCTCTAATACTAATATTACAAATTCGAAAGTAATGCTGTCTGCCTGTATGTTGTTTGTCTGTTACATTTCTAAGACGATGCATCAATTTCAACATAAGCAGTGGAGCCGCGGGCTAAAGCACGAGCCAAATAAGTCTATACCACGAGGCAAATACAAATTTGTATTTAATCCGTGATTTTTACTACGCACTACCTACATCTCCATCTTATTTAACAAATAAAAAAAAGTAAAAACTAATAAAACCTTGTAACGCTCTTGAATATTAATACTACCTAATCTACTAAATCAATAATAAACAATATCGGGTCTCACTATATGTTTCGCAACCCTCGCATCGGAACGACCGAATGAGCAAAACAGGTTTTGCGACCGCTGCGCGCGATGAGTGGATGACACTCGACACCGAAAGGATTTCATTGTGATTACGGACGTCTACCGATCATATGGTATCCACCGCTGCCTACTAAATCAAATATTTTAATTTCCTTTAGTGATATATTTAAAAGTAAAAAAATTTCTAGTATACCTTTTGGGAGTACCTACTCCAAATAGTACCGTATCTTGTGCGCCGTGTTACCCCGAATTGGGGTTCACCTACCAGGCTCCGGACCCTAATTGTGGCACACAACGACGCTGCCGTTGCTACCAGCCTAGCCAGAAAACTATTCCGCGACAACCGGAACGGCCCCCCTGCGACCGGACTACCGCGGATATTAACGCAGGACAGTGGCGTTCTTTATTATCCGTTAATTACACCATTTCGTGTTGTGGGTGTTTCCGAACCCACCCCTGGGACTAATTCTTTAAATCAACTACCTATTAATTATCCTACATAATAAATTGTAAAAACTTTCCCTTTTTTATTTCTATCCACCTACTTCACGGAAGAAAGGTTACATTGGCGCCCAACGTGGGGCCCGATCGTTGCTATTGGTGATGTACCAGTCACACCCGCTTTACTTACAAACGATCCGTGGTACTTGAATATTTTTGAAGGATGTCAAAGTTCACCTACGTCATTCCCTAACTACCGCGTTACTAACGCTAAACTTTTTCGCTTTATAAAATCATTAAACCCTCTAACTTGTGAATTTGAGTGGAAGGAAGTAGTTCCAGTGGAGTATCGGCAGGACACTATCTCCAAAAATCATTCAGTGCCTACATCTGGACATCTAGGAATTTTTAAAACCCATAAGCGCTTAAGTTTAAGGTACTTTTGGCCTAGTTTACACAGAGATGTTGTGAATTTTGTAGGTAGCTGCGAGGTTTGCCTCTCATATAAATACCCGAATCACTCCACTTTAGGAATAATGGGTAGACCTAAGGAATGCTGCCGTCCTTTCCAAATGATTAGCGTTGATTTGGTTGGCCCGCTGCCTGCAACTAGAAAACAAAACACCTTTCTCCTTGTGGTAACGTGCTGTTTTTCTAAGTACTGTTTATTGTTTTCCATCAAACGAGCTACATCCTCTATAATATCAAAGATCTTAGAGGACAACGTTTTCCTCGTCCATGGGATCCCTAGCACCATTATTATGGACAATGGTAAACAATTTACTAGCAATTTGATGCGTGATTTATTTGGCCAGTACAGTATCCCAAACGTCTACTATACCCCGCTTTATACACCGCAAATTAATACAGTCGAGCGGTACAATAAGACAGTAATGACGGCAGTGTCCACCTTTATAGAGAACGATCATAGATCTTGGGACACGTATATTTCTAAAATACAGTTCGCCTTGAATAGTGCTGTCAATGAAGTCACTGGCTTCACACCATCGTTTCTCGTATTTGGACGTGAACTACCGAGCGATGGCAACCATTACCTTGACGCGGATTTAGGGGAGCATCTAGTATTTGTGCCTCGGGACAGCTATGCTGAAAATTTAGGAGCACTGCGGAACATCTTCGACAAGGTACAACTGTCACTAGTTAAAGCACATTCTCGCAATAGTGCCAATTATAATTTGCGTCGCAAAAACGTTGACTTTGATGTAGGTGATATTGTTTGGAAGCGAACATTTTATCAGAGTGACAAGGATAACAGATTCTCAAAAAAACTGGCTCCTAAATTCATGAAGTGCCGTATTACACGAAAGAGATCCAAACTTGTTTTTGATTTGGAAGATATGTCTGGTAAGGACGTAGGCACATGGCATATTAAGGATTTTAAACTTACGTAGCTAAGCTTTTATTTAGCGGATTTTACTTAGTTAAAATCCTAACCTATTAAAGGGGGTATGTAACGCTCTTGAATATTAATACTACCTAATCTACTAAATCAATAATAAACAATATCGGGTCTCACTATATGTTTCGCAACCCTCGCATCGGAACGACCGAATGAGCAAAACAGGTTTTGCGACCGCTGCGCGCGATGAGTGGATGACACTCGACACCGAAAGGATTTCATTGTGATTACGGACGTCTACCGATCATATGGTATCCACCGCTGCCTACTAAATCAAATATTTTAATTTCCTTTAGTGATATATTTAAAAGTAAAAAAATTTCTAGTATACCTTTTGGGAGTACCTACTCCAAATAGTACCGTATCTTGTGCGCCGTGTTACCCCGAATTGGGGTTCACCTACCAGGCTCCGGACCCTAATTGTGGCACACAACGACGCTGCCGTTGCTACCAGCCTAGCCAGAAAACTATTCCGCGACAACCGGAACGGCCCCCCTGCGACCGGACTACCGCGGATATTAACGCAGGACAGTGGCGTTCTTTATTATCCGTTAATTACACCATTTCGTGTTGTGGGTGTTTCCGAACCCACCCCTGGGACTAATTCTTTAAATCAACTACCTATTAATTATCCTACATAATAAATTGTAAAAACTTTCCCTTTTTTATTTCTATCCACCTACTTCACGGAAGAAAGGTTACAACCTGACTACGACAAACAACGGCGCTGAAAAGTATGAAACAAGATTCTCAGGACACCATAAAATTATCAGTGTACATAGATACACTTATTCAAGTTTGAAAGTCGTGGTCACACGTTACGTAGAAACGTACCATTAAATTTTAAAAACACGTGACGCAATACGTTGTAATTATCAATAATTAAATAAATTATTAATATTATATACCGAGTTATAAATTGTCTGTCTAAGTCAACTTCTAACAATTCTAGCTAAAGGTTTAGAAGGTATGAAATATCAAATGAACATAGGTACTATATACACAGGCTGTTGAAATCATAGCCCTCCTTTGGCTTTGCCGTAGTCGGGTTAAAAATAGACGATTGAAGAAGAGACAATTTAGACGTAGACAATCTAAATACCTCCTAAATGAGATTGACAGGAACTGATTCTACCCGGTTATCCCTCCCATAATATATACAATTATTAGTCACGCGTTAAGTGCCTGGTTGGTTTAGTGGTTAGTGTATGCGACTTCAAATCCCGGGTCGGGCCAAAAAGTGTTTTTGAGGTTTTCTTAAGAAATTCCTAAAAGCAGCCCGGAGTTTGGAAGTTTGGCGGTGATTCACGCTCGTGCCTCGAAGAGAACGTAAAGCCGTCGGTCCCGGTTGTCATGAACATCTATGGCAATCGTCATTGGGAAGTCGGTGCCCTCAAATATACTGACAATTAGTTCAATCTTCGAATTTCAGTTCTTCTTTTAGGGTTGCGGAGGTCCGATGCCAGTCGCTCCGTGGAAAAACTGAAATTCAGGTAAAACCGGTTGAACAAGTAGCCGGCCCCAAATAAACTTGGGAATAAAGGCTAGGAAGATGATGATTAGTCACGCGTTTTTAAATTGTCATGGTACGTTTAAAAGTAACGTGTAACAACGACTTTCAAACTTGAATATGTGTATCTCTGCTACACTAATATTTGTGTCCTGAGAATCTTGTTTCATACTTTTTCAGCTCCGTTTTTTTGTCGTAGATGGCTTATAGTTTTTACTTTTTTCATTACATTTTTGACTTTTATTAGTATTGCCCTGACATCTTTTGACTATATCTTAAAACATTTTATAACAAGCTACAAGTTTTAAGCCATAGATGGCAGAGTTGAAGGCTATGATGTAGTTTTAAAAACGTCGTAAGTTGTTGCTATTCAACACAAGATGGCCGTATAATTTTGTTTAAATCATTTGAGTCCAGCAGTTAGCCTATGCAACTGCTGGTCTCAGATTCGAATCACTGGCAACTAGTTCAACTTTCGGATTCAGTTCGTCCTCAGGGTTGTGTTGTGGAGGATCCCGCAGACGACTCGGGCACCAGAGATCTTCATACGATCTCCGTCCTCCATAAGAGCAAGCCTGAGGGTGACAGATGAGCTTTTTATATGTCAGATAAAAGTTATATGTAAATTGATGTTTACATCCTATTCAAAACTTGTGACACAAAGTTGTAGTTATTTGGTAGATAAGATGATATTCGTCATTTGTGTATCAGGAAAACTGGACCTTTATGTTTATAGTCGTTTAAAATACAGAAATGTTCATAAATTTAAAATAAAATCTTTTTTATCTATACAAATATACAATACATACTCGAACATACAAATAGGTATATATTATATAAAATTAAAGTGTATCGGGGAAACTGGCCCTATATGTTTATAGTCGTTTAAAATAAAGAAATATTCATAAATTTAAAAGGAAATCTTTTTTATCTATAAAATACATACTCGAACATACAAATAGGTACATATTATATAAGATCAAAGGCTGTTTGTGGTTACTTGTCATTTGTGCTGTACCTTTAAGGCTTTTAAGACCTAATCTGTAACTTTTCATAGGAGCGGTATCTGATCTGAAAGATCTATACGCTACGTACGGATTTAAACACGTTTTATCTCTCAAAAGTTTTAACACTTTAAATACGTAGGGCCTTAAGTGCCTTATAACCGCACCATTCGAGTTTCTTAATATTCATGTCGATTATCATAATCGATTGTTAGTGAAAAAATGTATTTCTTTACTCTTTACACATTCCCGAATATCTGAAAATTGACGAACCATTTTCAGCGGCTTAGAATTTCCTAATTGGTTGTAGATAGATTGCAGCTGATTGAGATCCATCAACGATTTGCCAAATATTTATTTCCAATATTAATAAATTTTATGTGATGTTAGATTTAGGTAACTCAGCCGCAAAATCTTCTCTTAATCATTAAAAAGAGATTTTTAACAAAAATATATCACCCGATTCAAGCGGTGCAATATTATGTACCTAACCAGAACATTTTTAGGTATCCTTACTATGAAAAAGTAACTCAGTCTGTCGCGCTTTTACGCCAAAACTACTAAACCGTTTCAAATTGATTAATTTATGTGTTTATATCAGTTGTTTAGTACCCATAATACAAGCTCTGCTTAATTTGGGACTAGGTGACGTTGTGTGAAAGATGTCCGATATATTTATTTATTTAAATATTTTTTGGTACACAGGTAGACTAGAGATTGAGAAAGGCTTTATACCGCGATAACCGACAGACATGCGGGCGGAGCCGCGAGCGAAAGCTAGTATAATAGATCACATATTAGATTTTTTACATATCAAAAGTTATACTTTTGATGTACCTACAAATCAAAACTTGATGAAACAATGTTAGCAAGTTTAAATAATATTGAACAGCAGTGAGACATTAAAGATTTTTTCCAAATTATTCTGTTCAATGACAATTAAATTATTGCCTATCCTGTCATTATATATACGTAGTTGTATTTTAATAAATTAGTGTAAAGATTCTTTAGCGTACCTATTAAAGTGGTTTTTTGTAAGTATAAACTGTCAGAATCCCAGCTGTGCGTTGCGGGTCTGCGCCTGGCGTATCGACCGCGCACTTCTCTAGGTACGTGACATACTCATATCGATATATGTATACAAATTGTTATTCTTCTTTTACGAACAACTTTACAAACTTTTAAAGTAGTCATGATCTGGAAAAAACATGAGTAAGAGGGAAAGCATTGTTTCTAATCTGTTTCATGACTATACAGATCAATCAAATATGACTATGAAGAGCAGAGAAATAAAAATACCTGAGTAAGTTTACAAAAGTTGATTTTTTGGACACATAAACTGAAGCTGTCAGCGAGTTATAATCTTTGATAGGATTCGTAGATTTTTATCAGTTTCTCGTCGATATCTTAACTCCCTGCTCTATTACGTGATTACTTTATGAGGGAACTGTGTGGAGCCGTGTCGGCGCGGCAGTGGACGCGCGACAGACGCGCGGGCTGCTCGACGCGGCCAACGCCGCCGCGTGCCGCCTCGGCCCAACGGCCTTTGACTATCGGCGAATTGTATACGCTTGACCCCATTGTCACTCACCATGGGCCAGACTTCTGGCGCCGAGTGCACGCCTGACGATGACAACTCAGAGCCTCACATTCATGTCAATCCGACCGTAAAGTCGCTCGTAAGTTTCCTAACGCAGCTTTTTTTGAACAATTTGATTTAACGTCATCCAAACTTGATTTATGAAATAGATTTTTTTATAATAGGTATACTAGATAAACAAGCTGATGGGTCATCATCAACAGCCTTTGATAGTTTACTTCTGGACCCAGACCTCTTCTAATAAGAAACAGTTTTTCAAACGGGTCACTAGAAGGAAAAATACTGTGGCAGCCCACAAATATTTGGAACTCAGGAGTCAAAAGCGCATTAATGACCTTTGAGGTCCGACCTGGCACTGTTGTGTTGATAATCTAAATCTAAATCTGATAATTTTCCGTTAAGTTAAATGATTAGAAAAGTTTAATATAACTTTTGGTCAGATTGGTTTGTTTGGTTTGTATATCATATTTTAAAGTAGGTATATTTAAGTGTAAGCAAAACTTAGTATGTTTATCTACAACTCTTATAAGACAATTCTTACAAAAGCCTAAGCTTGATCAAAGTTATTTTCAGTAAAGATTAGCCTTCCATTGCTATAAATTATGCAAAGCTTTCGACTAAGAAATACGAACTATTCCCAAGGCATGGTTTATCAAATAGTTTTGACAACTTTAAAAATAAATTCTTTAAAATCTTTTAGGCAAATGACACCATTGTTACTCTAGAAAAGTATTATATAAGTATCGATACAAATTATATAAATTCGAAAGTAGCTCTGTCTATCTGTTACTTTTTCACGGCTAAACCACTGAAAGTCTATTATATTTCGCATACATGTTTTGTTATAATAGTATACTTTTCACCATGAGAACCGCAAAACACAACCATTTTAATTAATACAAATTAAATAAAACCTCTACAGATGTAGACGTTAGATACATAGTTGTGGAACAATGCAAAGAGTAAAAGAATCGATGCCAAATAAAGTAAGTTATTTGAGTCTTTTTCGATTTATTGACTGTGTAATAAATAATAATTAAGTAATCCAAATTTTAAAACATAATAACATCGCACTTAAACATAAGTATGAGAATAAGATCTAAGTATGACGTGGGCACGCGGGTGATTTTCTTCTATACATGCCTTCTTCTAATTAACTTTAAAATTTTAAGACGTTCCCATTTCCTAACGATTTAAAAGGGAACCTGCCAAAAAAAAAAAAAAAAAAAAAAGTTTGAATCGACAAAACATGTATTTCATGTAGGATGGAGATAATTAAAGTTATTACATTATTTCTTTATATATTAATAAAAAAAAGGTATTAGAAAGATAAATAAGGCCGTTACTCCATTGACATCATTAAACTAAAATTTTTGACACGACAGCACGAATGCCGTCATTTTTAAGTCGGTCTTCTGTGTGTGGGTAGTACTGACCCAGCGAGCCGGCCCATTCGTGCTGAAATCAGCGTGGCTCTTGAACCCTTGTCTTATTAGAGACCCTACTTATGCCATTGGGCATTGTGTTATATAACGTCTTCCATGTTTTAAACCATGTCGACAATATAAACATATCTGCATTTATCTTAAATTAAAGACTTGCCATTAAAGATTTTACCAAGTCCATTTCTAAGACCTAAAACTTAAAATCGTCGTGGAGTGCCGCGGTGAATAGTTTTGGAAATATAATGTGTTCTTGTCTGCCTCATACTCATTCCTCGATCCAGTTTGATAGGTTTCGAGTTTAGATGCTGTAGAGTAGTGATGGACGGAAACCGAAACGTTCTCATGCAAACACTTCAAAGTACTGGTAGTCGATTTTGTACCGCCGTAAAGACTGCATAGTGCATTGCCCAAGCTTCGATCAATACAAAAGCTTTTTCATAGTCGTAAATGCCTAGCGTAATGAAAGTAATCTTCGTACTTCTGTGTAACCAGCCTCAGCGTCCGTATGTGGCTTGTGATACTAAAGAGTTTTGTATGGTCTATGGCATGAAAACCAGGTTTTTCGGGAGGTTGGAAATCGTCGAACTTACTTCGAGATGATTTATTAAGGTTTTCGAGAATAGCTTTAGTTTTTAATTCATTAACAGAATAATTATCCTAAGGCAATAAAACATAATTGTTGAAAACATAACATCAGCCGTCGCATGATTGTCACCATCCTTGATACTATCCTCCCAGTAGTTACGCATATAGTCAATTTCTCCCTAGATTCCGATACTTTTCCCTCTCTGTGGCGCAAGGCTTACATTATTCCCCTTCCAAAAAATAGTAACCCTTCACTTCCTGAACATTTCATAAATATAAATATAAACAACTCGCACAAATTGTATACAGAAATCAACTTTTAAGCCCTCTGCAATCAGGCTTCAGGCCCGGCCACAGCACTAATACCCTCAATCACGAAATCCTTTTATCCATCCTTAAATATCTTATGGTTCCTTCGGAGACACTGGAAAAGTTCTCCTCTTATCTTCGGGGACGACAGCAGTGCGTTCGTGTTGATGACTTGTCATCAAGTTGGTGCGACCTCTGCACTGGCGTCCCACAAGGCAGAATTTTATCTCCTCTACTATTTTCAATATTTATTAACCTCTTAACTCAACATCTTCGGTGTGCGTATCGCTTGTATGCTGATGATCTGCAGCTGTATTCTCAGGCAAGAGTGGATGACGTATCGCAGGCCATTGACGAGGTCAACAGGGACCTGGAGCACATAAAATTCTGGTCAACGAGATTTGGACTTTCTGTTATTCCAACTAAATGCCAGGCAATCATTGTAGGCAGCAAACGTATAATAAGCAGATTGGATCCCACATCAATTCCATCGATTTATTTCAACGGTGTAGTCATTCCATTGAGCCCTGAAGTAAAAGACCTGGTCTTGCTTATCGACTCAACTCTGGATTGGCAAGCTCAGGTTACTAGTGTGAGTCAGAAAGTCACTGGAAACCTGCGAGCATTATACCGACTCAAAAACTTCCTACCTCCCAAAACTAAAATTACGCTAATGCAGTCCTTATGAATGCAGACCTCCTTAAACTTGACCGCCTTCTCAATAACTGCATTCGATTCATTTTCAATCTTCGAAAGTATGACCATGTGTCTGCTTTGCGTTCCCAGCTAAAATGGTTACCTATTCGCCAACGGCGCAATCAGCGAGCACTTACTACTTTGTTTTCATTTCTTAATTCGCCATCCTTACCTACTTACCTTTCTCCCCACCTCCGTTACCTGTGCTCTAACCACGACAGAAATCTTCGCTCAGTTAATAATCTGCTTCTCTCATGTCCCTCTCATAAATCTGATTTCGTGAACTGTTCGTTCTTTGTTCAAGCAATACTACTCTGGAATGCGCTCCCACTCGAAGTCAGGAAGTCTAAAAACAGATTAATTTTCAAAAAGAAAGTACACGATATCTTTCTCAATGAACTGGCAGAACTATCAAACCCATGGTAAATCGTATTGTTACAGCTTTAACAGTGTGTAAATAAAATATGTACATGTATGTATCTGCAAAATCTATATAAATGTCTGTATGTATATGTATATATATATATATTTATATATATGTATATTAAATATATGTAAGCGTTTGTGTGTATATGTATGTATGTTTATAAGTATATCTGTTGTAACGCATCATTCGTAACCTCTGTGCACCTACCTCATAAGTTTTCTGCACCACCCGAAGGTTGACTGGAAGAGAATGCCCTGGGCATTAAGTCCGCCCATGTACAAATTTAGTGCATAAAGTTTATAAATAAATAAATAAATCATTACATATTTCTAAACTATGCTTCAAGCGGATTTCCACCAAGTGTATGACGGAATCAAAAATCAATCTTCTGGGGGACTTTTAAGAAATGTCCTCAACTGGCTTCCTGATTCTGATAACATCTTTACCCGGTACTTCGTTGTTTTTAGCTGTATGAGAGCCATAATTAGCTGACATCTGATGTATCTTCAGTATAGTGTCGGGTTAACTTGTGTAACTACGTTAACGGTTAATGACTCACACATAACAGATGGCCATTCCAATAAGTGGTCATTCCAATAAGTGGCTTCCGTGTCATGGGCCTCCGGTCTCGCACTTACAAGGGTAACACCGTATAGGTATTGTCATATTAGGTTGATTTTCTGTGAGAGGGTTTTTACCGCGACAGTCCATTCGCTGGTGCTGAAATCTTAGTTTGAAATGTACCTAAATATTTCTAATTAAATGCATTCACAATAAAATAACGCTTTAATACAATTATAAGTCGGTCATTGCAATTTTATGCTTTTCTTATAAATTTTAATTATTAATATTGTTGGTCTGGTTTATTAATATGAGTAGGTTAAAGTTCACTTCTATGTATATCTATACATTTATACATATTCTTTCGCTTAATGAACTCTTAAATAAAATGACTCGCAATCAAAACAAATTTTCGCGCCGTACGCACTTCGCGCGTTTTCGTTTGAAGTTTAGCAGTTGTCGGTCTGACAGCGTAAGGAACGGTTCATATGTACGCCTTTGGTCGTGTGTAAAACGTAACGTCACAGATTCGTAAGCAACCTGTCAATTTGGACTGTAATTTTTATTTTTTATTTTTTTCTCGGAGTGTACTGAATTCTGCTTGATTAAAATTAATGTAACACAAATCATTTGCAGTATTAGAGCTGCTTTAATTAAAGTGTCAGATATGTTATTGTGAAATTCGAATTTGTGCTGTCAAAATTAACTTTTGTTATTGTAAAGTAAGGTGTTACATGTTCATTTGTTTTTCCCTTGAACTTGGTGTAATTTCAAAACAACCAGTGCCAGCTGTAGAGAGTGACTAAACGTTCTATTTTCTGTTATTTTCATTAACACGAAATTGGAAAATAACTCGAAATGTCGAAAGTGTCCCTGAATAATATTCCGTCAAATCCTCGAATAAATCGTTTGAGAACGTTTTCCAGAGTGAGTATTATTTATAATTAATTATGTCAATACTGTTTATAAATGAAAAAATGTACGTAATTTAGCTAATATTAGATCAGTTTGAGGTTAACTCCATACACAAATCATACTTTTTGTTGGGTGGGACTGCTGAACAGTGGCTCAAGACATTTCGCCTCAATTTAAAAAAAATATGTATTTACAATAGACAATCTACATATTATCTTTTAAGTTAATGGTGCATAGTAAATTGGTAGGTACTGTAAAATATTACTAGAGTAAAAACTACTTGCTACTGTCATTTTAATTATTACACATCTATTTATAAAGTTCATGAATAGGGATGGTGTGAAAATATAGTTTATTTAGCCATAACTGTTAATATATTATATGATATACTTTATGATTATTATTTATTAATTTGTTGGTTTATTCATTAATGCTAGTGTCTAGTCTATGATAGGAATGTTTATTGTACCTATTGTATTATTTGTGTATATAAAGTTATCTGTTACACAAATTCCTTGCTCATTAAAAACTTATTAAGAAGTTTGAGAAATGAACACTACTTTTTATCTTGTTACTATGGACATTGTTTTGGTACTATTTTCTTTAACCAGAGTCTAAAAATATATCCCTTTTCTAAAAACACTGTTAGTTTTTGCTTATCCACATAAAATATAATAAAATGCAAAACGGACAGTTTGCATTAAATCTTCATTTGTCAAATACTGTCCCTAATTAAAATAAATGGTGCATAGTTGTACCAAACAGTGTATTGCATATTATTTTCATAATTTTATTACAATTAGTAAGTATTACTATGTAGTCTAAAGTACATCATGTTCTTTATAAAACAAATAACATTAGACAATGATACTTTATTTGAACCGAATACCAATTTCTCCAATAAAATGTAACATTTGTAATATCTAGATCATACAAGAACCATCATTTACGCACCACTTCATATCATGACCGAGGGTAATCATCTAACTAAATTACACATACTTTGGTTCATATCAGTTCTCATTCACGCAGTCAACATCAGTTCCGTTTAACATTTCGTCCACATACAAAGTGTGTCTCGTAAAAGATAAAACATTTACTTAAATATAAGTGATAAAATCCTGTGTTTGCCCAAAGTAAATAATATTTTACATGAATATACTAAATTAGAAAACTTTAACAAAAAAAATTTCTGTGTGAAAACATTTAAAAAGTAAAACTAAGTCTTATAAGAATTACTGCACTCATGGAATTGGAGACAGTACATTTACCACCAAAAGTGAGTCAATGTTTTTTTTTTCTATCACCATCATCATGATCTGCTGTTAATAATTGTGTGTTAGACATTTCCCTTTTTTGGTTTGATTGTATGTTAGATTATGCACTCCTCTTTCTAAAATTCACATAACTACTGAGAATTTTTTTTTTTATATGTTTTCTAAAATAGGCTATGTAGTTATTTATTTATTTTGTTAAAGTAAGTATGTTGTTATAATGTTCAATGAGCTTAGATGATACTTTTATGTTCATCAAGTCCC
This sequence comes from Phragmatobia fuliginosa, assembly GCA_932526445.1. Taxonomy (NCBI): domain Eukaryota; kingdom Metazoa; phylum Arthropoda; class Insecta; order Lepidoptera; family Erebidae; genus Phragmatobia; species Phragmatobia fuliginosa. Next base: position 14,876,293 of record OW052070.1, read on the forward strand.
ACTACTGGGCTGGGGTCTCCCCTCTGGAGATGGTTAAGGCCATATACGACCCCACACTGACCAAGTGAGGGTTGAGGATTTTTCGTTGTTAGTTAGTTTAAATTCTTCTATTCATTTAGGATAATTTTAACTTTTTAAGATGCCTAAGCCTAAAACCATACTTCACACTTTTCAAAGTAATTGAATCAAAACCTGTTAAATAAAATATGTCCACAATTGAGGACACAAAAATCAGAAACATTTTAAAGTTCAATAATGAATGTTACATATTTTTTCATGTTATTTTTTCTGGCTGGTAGGTATATTACTTACATTACTAATCTTAATGATGTCTGACCAGGATAAGCTTTTTAAATTATTCCAAGTGAGAACTTGATTTGGTTTTTATATAAATTTCAGATTATACTATTTTAGTACATATTCATAAATCTAGTTTCTTTACGAATTTTGATGATAAAGAATTGTAAAATAAAAACACTTACCTAATACTTTTTTGTGTATGAAATAGTACTTAATATCCAAAAAATTGCAGAATATGTTTACTGTCAATTTTAAATTTAAAACTGGGTTTTTTCATAAAATAGGCATTAGTCACCAGACTGCTGATAAACATAATGGCCTATATGCATACATACTTAATTTTTTTGTTTATTTATAGTAAATAGTACTTACCTAATTATTACTGTAAACATGATAAATAATAACTGTGCTCTGGAAGTGTTTATGTGTATCTCTGGCTCAGAACTCAGGGTCAGAAACTACCACAATAACAGGCCAGGCCCTTAGCCAAGTTGACATTCTACTAACGTAAAAGATTTAAAAAAAACAATTAATGACGTCATGCCAACACTAAGCCACGTGATCAAGACAATATAATTAGCCAATAATACAAAAGAATACAGGCGCTAGCGATAGTAGAAAGAGATTGATGCGAAACACTTGCATATTCGATAAGGAGGCAGGTTTATTGACGGTCGCAATGTGATAAATAATAATCAATAGTATTATTCCTCCCAATATAGGTAAATCACCTCTTTCGCTCTGTAGAGTGAAAAAGTTTTTAGCTACTTAATCTCAACGAAAAAAAAAACAAAGCAGTCCGATGTTCAAAATGTTTGTAAAATTTTCTAGTGTGTAATGCGTAAAGGTTAATAATATATGTTAACATTTGACTTATGTTTTGTATATCATAGTTCCGTTGAATGAGTTTCAAAGTTTAAGAGTGTGGGTTAACCTACATACCTAATTCGCATTTAACAAAACGATATCATCTCAACTATTTTGTTTGACCCTATTCACTTACAAGCCGCATAATGTTAGGAAGTTTAGTAACGTAATCGGCTCTAGCGCCTAGCGAGCGCGGGCAATTGGCACAACTGTTATGCGGTCACCGTTTTATCAATGACTGAGTAATCGTACAACTTGCCAATTGAGTTGTCTCTGAATTTTTGGTTTTTTATTAATTTACGAGAAAACGTTCTTTGCATCTTATGAATTGTTATTATTTAAGTATGCTCGTAATTGCACTATTTGATTTAAGAAACGCGGGGTCTTTGAAGACCAGTAGAAGACGAGTAGCCATTGAGCTAATAAAGTAATACTTAATAAAGTCATCCTTTCGTACAGAAAAAAATAAGTTTCTGAGGTACATTCATTCTATGTATGTACATTTGTACATGTACATACATAGAATGAATGTACATTCGTACATGTACACACATAGTTTTAATTAAAATAACCATAGACTGCTTATTTTTTAATATGGCGTGGTGGTGTGGGCGTAAACTTTTGTTTCCACCTACACCACGAAACAGAAAGATTATTCAGGCTAACTTTAATCTTTATATAGTACAAAATATTCGTATTGATTTTAATGATTTTAATCCAATTTTCCACAATAGATAGAGTGATTCAGAGGAAGGTTTAAATATGTAATACATGCATATTATCATTATAATACAGAAAATCCGAGAATAGCAGATTTCGATTCGAAGTCGTGCCGAGTCACTAGGATAAGTATAGTAAGCCATCTAAGCATAAATGTATAGAAAATCTTTAATTTATATTCCTTATCTGGAACTATGGCTATAGAAGGACACTAACTCTCTATTTCAATATCCGTATTGTAGTAGTAGATAAGTATCGCAAAGCACACTGTCTTATCTAAAACAAAACGGCGGTTCATTGATCCTTATCTTAATAATGAGGGATTATATTGTGTACAATAGTAGATAAACATATTCTTGGAAAGTATATAAAGGATTTTATCTACTCATTGCACAACTCAGTAAACTGTTAGTTAACAATCATGAAGTGACAGAAACGATCAGCTACCGTATCATTTTGTTCAAGGATCACGCATACAGAATTGAACAACACTGCAGAGGAAAGGCCAACTTGCAACAAATCCTAGACTCCAAACACTGAAAAATGAACTTCTCGGTATGGATCAACTATTCCGACTTATTGGCACTCGCTGTATACTTACTTCAGATGTCTGTAAAGAAAATATTATGTATGCAACAGTAGAAACTTAAAATGTGAGCAATTAATTCATTGTCGTAATATAAAACTAGACCGTAACGTAGCAATGTCTTTGACAATGGCCTTCCTGCGCAGGGCCGGATAGAAGACCTTCGTTAAGGCACGCTATTCAAGGTTTTCATGTTCAGTATAATGGAAAGCAAACGATTGTCAGTTCTATTTGAATGTGGCAAGGATCATATTAACTATGCATGGTATTAATGCCATAGGGATACAAGTCACGATACCGTATTAAATTATTAAAACAATAAATCAATTGTGCTACGCGTGTTCTTCCTACATCAGTACAAAGTGCGTGTTGTGTAGACACTAAACTGTCGTAGAAATATCTGCGCTAAAAGACGCAAACTAAAATTAAAAACTGAATTTAATAACATACATATTTCGTAATATTCGTGAGATAAGAACTAACGACACGAATTGGAATTTTACTATTCGTTTGGTACCAATTCACATGAGAGAATCCTCTGTTCCTCCGAGACTTTGCTAATCAAAGTACCGCGAGAAGGTACTTTAATCCGTCGGTTTCGGTTACCCTACGAACATCTTTTTCAATTATTGTTAGCGGTACTCGAAGCCGTAAAATTTTTGAGCACAGTTATTCTACTGAATTTTTAAGCCACATTACCTATTTCAATCGATGAGGTTGAGGATGGCAATCGTTTCACGTAAAAAATCGAAGTTCAGCCGTCTTGTAGAGTTAAAACCAATTCCAACTTATTCGAAAAAAAAACCCGTAGAAAAAAAACTATGGTACCGAAGTTTTTTTCTTCGATTTTTTTTCATTTGAGACAAATATTCAGTGCGATAAAATAGCAATATCAATAGACTACAATGTCCGCAAGCAACTTTTTATCTACTATCATGCTCAGTGGCAATATAATATTATTATTCTCATATCAATTGAATAATTTGTCCGGTCATCATTCTTCTTATTAGACCCACAGTATGCTTTCAAATATAAGCTTAGAATGTAGCGATCGATATCAGTAGGTTGCCGAACCGAGCCCAGCCAACAGACTTCTTGCAACACTTTTTATCAACAGAAATGTAACACAAAGTATTCGGATTACAGTTACTTCGAATTTTCTTTAATCGTGGTAGATCTTTGATTTGTAGCGGACCTCAAATAATCTTGGGAACAATAAAGTTTAAGAAGATAAAGATGATACGGGTGAGTTGTGATTCATCACAAATGAGGCCGTTCGACCGGATTCAAACCATGCTCTCACAGGAAAGTTTGTCAAGCAATTCTGCCGTTCCATTTCACTACTTAATAAACGGATTGAATCTTTAATTCTAGGTAGGACTGAGTCTATATTACTACGGTACGTACGGTACTCGTGTTCAAAAAGGTTTATAACATAGTATTTTGAGTGGGATGTAAACTTCTGTTTTTACATACCAATCGGAATGTCATTCAAGACTGAAGACTGGCTGACTACTTAAATTACTTCTTCTACAAATAATTATGACAAAGAAGCGCCATAGTGTTTGCACGTTAAGATCGCGTGAATGTTTTATATTTATCTCTTTTAAAAATACCTACATGCTTTTCATAAAACATTTTCTTGATATGAACAGCTTAATTGCTTGTTTTCAGCTAATATATTGTTGTACATTGAGCATAATCCTGATATAATATCACATGCTAACATAGTTTACAAAGAAAATGACGACCATGAAAAATACCTTTGTAAATTTCGTCCCCATTTTCATTAGTCATTACCTAAGCTTACGTAAAAGTAGAACATTAAATACCAAAATGGGAACAAATTACAGTTACTAATTGCTAACAGATAGCTCATTCTTAATTGCGGCCAGTGCCCTATCTTAAATTACTGTGAATGTACTTAATAATAAAAATTGCATTATGCCTCCCTTAGATACATTTAATAGATTCACCAATGTACCCGTTAATGCATTTGTATAGTTACAAGGAAAATCAAGTCTTGCGCTATGACGAGTGATCAGTGTTGAATAAGATGCCATAAGAATAGTATATGAAGACTTAAAGTTGAGTATACCGATTATTGGATAATTCTTGATAATAATTATAACGTCAGGACAAGAAAAGCATATTTTATGTACCTACATTATATACATTTATGATCACATGTTAACTTGCAAGATCAATCACTGCGTACAACGTACATTATGCTTCTTTTAAATAATATCATTAACTATTTTTAGATATTCATCATTATATTCCGCTTCAAAATAATGGTTGAAAAAAAAAAACGTTTATAAGACAATATTAATTAGTTAGAAAACGAGTCCATTGTTTTAGATTATCTAATAGAAATATTTGAGATTAACTTACTCAAGATTAGCACAAAAAATAAATTGGAAACTATATTTCACAATCATAATTAATGATTAATATTTCAGTATAACCTACATGGCCACGCTATGGAATAGGCATTTGTCCGAACTTCAGCATAATCTAATTTGTCCTGTCCTGCAACTGATTTCTTCAAGATCGTGTTAAATATATAGCCATATATATCTGTCTCATTGGATTATGAAAGTGAGGGAAAAGATCGCACACACTTGTGCCCAATAATATATCGTGTGTGGTTGGTTGGTCTGGGTTGAGACTGGCCGCCGTGACCAAAGTCGGTTGGGATACCTGCAGATCTTAAGATTTGATTACGCGAACTTTATAATTTAACAGTTTTTCAGTCGGAAATCTGTGAGACACTATGCACTCTACCAATGCCACTTAATATAAATAAGTAATACTTTTATCAATATTGTTGTAAGCTGTTTATCGGTAGTACGCAAGTTTCTCTGATCAGTAGATATGAAAAATTGTATGTGTGTAACACAATTGGATTATGTTCTGATTACTGTAATCTTTTCATATTTTAAATTAATTACGCTTTAGGATGTATGCGCAACAGTTGCTTATTTTACTCATTATTAGAAAAAAATAATTATACTCGTAATAGGAATGTATAAAATTAAATAACTATTTCATTTAAATAAACTGAATCATTGTCCTACTGAAGACAAATCGTTTCAGTATAGACTTGAGTTCCTCTAGTTAAGTTCTAGTAAATTGACGGCACGGATAGCTCGATATTTAATGTGTTGTTCTGAGCCTAGGTGTTCTTTGTGTCTGTTTTATGTTTTTGAAGTCGCCTGCGACATAGTACTTGTTACTAATGCGGGAGTTGTTTAAAAACAATACTAATTTATATATTACTATTGATATACCGGCACCTTTAATTTGGGAGACCTGTGTACAGCAGTGGGCCACGATAAGCTGATGATAATGATGATTTACCACCAATAAGTAGGATGGTATAGTAACATTACAGTCCATGGGCAGCTGTTAGCACTTACCGTCAGGTAATCCCCCTTCTCTTTTGGTCCTTTTATATAATTAACGGTCATTTTATATTACTGCCTCTTTCAAGATGATTATATTTCTAAAATGATTATTGATAAAATTATTTTCATTAGTAAATTAGAAATCTTCAAATTTCATTGCACCGTCAACTATAGTCTTTCTAAAACATTTTAATCTATCCGAAGGTTGCCTGTAAGAGGTTGCTTTTGGCAATAAGGACATTAAATATAAGTCATTTAAGTTCTCTAAATGTAAATCTATAATATGGTGTATAAATAAAACGTTTTCTATCTATCTAATGATTATTCTCGCTAGAATTCGAAGCCCTGAAATAAGGTTGAAATTTTTTATCATCGTCAAATTCATCAACGACAACAAACTTTAACAGTCCACTTCTGGATATTGGCCTCTCCTCAGAAAGAAATTCTTAAGGCATATTTATCATGCTTGCAGATTCTAGTAACCGACATCTCTCAGATTAGCTATGGGTTTTTGTAAACACAATAATAATATCAGAATTATTAATGATTTTATTAAGTTTCATAACTTTATTAGTTAACTATTTTCGGCTAACACCTCCGCTCGTATGTACGTCGGTATTCGTTGTATAGCTTATGTACTTCCTCAATAATCAAAGGATATCCATTGTAAATTGTAAATAAATGATTCATTATGTTTTTGTCCATACGTGTCTACTTAATTATAGTACAATTTCTTTGTCAATAATCTACGGTTTTTACCTTGAAGCTTAGCATAGGCGTGTTGATCAATCGCTCACGTTCACTCTTTGGCTGTTATACGGAGAGTAAACGTGAGCACAAAGTTGCAGCTGTAAAGGCTGATAACATTTAGACACACTGAGAACACTACTGATAACTTTTAGACTAAAAACTATATTTCATCAACAACCCATAATGTCTTACTGCTGGGCTCAAATCTCCTCTCAAGAGAGGGTTCAGGCCGTACGTCCCCACCCTGGCCGAGTGTGGGTTGAGGACTGGCAAGGCAAGTTGTGACTACGTATTTTTGCTGTTTATGTTTTTAAGCCGTCCGAAGACCTCCAACTAAGCTTCAAGTCAAATCTTATCAGATCAGAGAGTGATAACAACTGGGACCGACCTTAACGTGAGCACTGAATCACGGATACGCAAACACATCTAGAAACTAACTGCGCCGTCGTTGCTTACCCAATTGTTGTTGTTTCCAATCCCCTTAGGCCACTTGGTTACGTGCGCGACAACTATATTGAGCGATATAGGTATATTTCTTTTTCTTTTTCACGTTCTGTCTTGGATAACAGGTGCATAAAGATGAAACTATAAAGAAAGTTACACAACCAAACATTCTAACACTAATAACTATATTCAGCGATATTTATTTTTAACAAAGGAAATATTGCTCACGTTGGATAACAGGAACACAAAGTTGTAGCTGTAAGGCAGTTACACAACTGATAACTCTTAATCTAAAATCTAAATTTAGCGATATATCTAGTCTTATATTTGGGGAAACGCGAGTTTTCGAGATTCCGTGCATTTTTCTATTAGTAACATTTAGTTGGTAGTTAGTACAGTTTCTTGAGAGAATAGCGTTGTGAAACAATAAATATGATAACCGGTACTATTTCGATTTCGGTTAACTTTTCTTTTAACAAAGGAAATATATTTGAATATGACATACAAACTGTAGAGATAGTTTTACTGATATGAATTTCTACCATCACTTCCAGTAGTAGATGATTCATACGTTTTATGAATCCGTCAACACGGTTGAAATTATTTCTGTTTGTTTTCTTTCATGCTATTGTTGTTCGGTTTTATACACTTTGATTCTGTTCAAAGGTTTATAGTTGTTTTCATGGTTTAAGTCTTAAAGGTTAAGCTTCAAATTGACGCCAGTTATGAGACAGAATAGCCTTTGAAAACCATAAATTTTGGAGGACGGACTAACGGGCAGATCTAAAAGTATTTTCTTATCTAGAAGACACTAGGCCACTTACAAATTGAAATTAGTACAGGGTAAGGGTTTATCAGTGATAGAAGATATATCTGAAAATTGTTATCTGATGTAGTTTTTATTTACTGTCATACCTACTTGAACGTCACTATTGTGAAATTACAGAGACAGAGGTGCGAACCATGTTTTCCACTTAAATCAATCTGAGCTAAGCTGTATATAAAGATAGATTATAAAATTTCCAGTGTGAATTGAGAGATATTTATTTGAGACTTTTAGTTTAACAAGTATCAGTACAGAAACAGTTGTTGTGGAGAACCTACGTCTAACATTTGACATCTTTCAACTTAAAGATTGATAATGTAGGTTGATTTGAACACCGTTAGTACTGTCAACCGAATGCCTACTTAATTTTCTTTCAAGTGTTTAAATTGAAGAGATTGTGTTCATCAAGTTCTTCTTGAAAACATCAGTTCTTTATACTGGAACATGTTTACTGAATAAATTCTACTTGTCTAAGTACACTCACTAGAATAACCAAGGTACCTATTAAGTAAATGCGTAAGAAGGTTCACTAATTAAGTAGAAAAATGGGTGCCTGTAACTTGAAAGCATGACGTGCAAACTAATGGGCACGAAGCTGGGTAATCGCCTTAAAGCAATTCAATTCGATTAAATACCTTTCGTACATTTTGAGCGCCAATGTTTACCGTGGTCTATTTTAGTCTCCTGAAAGATCTAATCTTACACCAAGCGATAAAAATCTTTAGTTGATCCATTAAATAGATATTTAAACACAGAATTCCATATTGTTTGTCAAATTGTTCACCCAAACATTTTAGTCACGATAGTTATTAAACAAAACACAGTTATTGTCTAGACTTAAGATGTTTTGGTATTAAGACTCCGTCTAATGTTTACATTATTTATACAAATATTAGGGAAATTTTGAGAGTTATAGCTAATCAGGGTAGGCTTGTTATGGGATGATAAAATGTGACCATTCAGATTTTAGACCATTAAGTGCCTAACATTTTGTGTTTTGAGCTTCTGTATTCTTTTTAATTAATTAGTAAAGTTTCACCGTCGCCATTTTTTTCTGAGTTTCGCGTATATTCTTTTTTAAGTAAGGCAAACAATATTGCTTTTAATATTCTAAAGTTTAATTAGGCTTAGGAAGGTACCCAATTCCAATCTTTTTTGGAATAGAATAATAAATTTAGGATAAGTTCCTTATTCGCAGGCGGGCGTTATATTCCGTGAATACAGAAACCGTAACGGTTTGATTGCTTATTTGATTATTTGTATAAGATTATAGGATTATAGGAGCTATGCGTGCCAACGTTCCAAAATAAATAAACAAATCCTGAATAAAATCACGAGTATTCTTCCTAAACTTAGTTAAATAACTTGAATGTGTGTGAACCAAATCACATTACGCTTACAAACTAAAAAAATGGTAGTAACAAAACTTTGATATTTAATATCGCATACATAGCTACATCCACCACGTGCCAACAACGCATTCTTTCCTATTTCGGCCACAAACGGAAATCTGGAAAAAGTGATCGTGGTGGGGAACACCGAAGGCAAAATATCGCGCGGTCGTTCACCAACAAGATGGACCGATCAAGTAAAGGACACGTCGAACTTTTTTTTTTAACTACTTTTTTACGCGTCGAATGCTTTTCGCACCATACCCTTCGTGTGGTAAACGAAAAAAAAAACGTGTGTGGGACTCCCGGAGGAATCGTTTTACCCACTAAACCCCGCGGCGGCCTACCTCGGCAGTTGGGAGGAACACCAGGAACGCATCAGCGGCTTCTGGAGTCCCCCCTGCCTTACCCCACGACTGGGGTACATCCCGGGGCGATTATTCTCACCCCCAAGGCAGGAAGCTGTCAGGCCTCTCACCACTGAACGCTATAAGGGGCGCAACACCGAACCGCCTTAGACGACACCCCCCGGCCGCACCGGGGGTGTCACCTGTCTCGGGTCCTTTGCAGCGGTCACATCAAAATCAAAATCAAAATCAAAGCATTTATTTCAAGTAGGCCAGTTACAGGCACTTTTGAATTGTCGAAACAAAAATGTAGCTACAGTCCCAGTCACAAGACATAAAAACTGTGAAAGTACTGTAGTTGCCCATTCCCTAGCGTAGATCTCTATGGAGAAGAACGGGCAAGAAACTCCATGGACACTCTTTTAAATCAAAATGTTTTTTACAAAATCTTGGTTACATCATTCATGTTGAGATGGTACATTATGTGAGAACGATGTAGCAAGACGTGCACGTTAAAAGTGTCCATAGTACAACAAAAATACAATTGAAAATTAAAATAATTAATTCAAATAAGCCGTGGCAACTAAGAGATGACCAGTCACAACTGACAGCGCCCGTTCACGAACATGACGCATGGATCCGCACCATTCAACTCAACCATTTTGAAGGGAATTAAATGATCCGACACACGCGCCACCATCAGCGTGACATTTGAGTGAGCATGACATAGTCTCAACCGCCAGGGCAGATTCAAGTCAAGAAAAGACGTAGGTTTTCAGTGAATGATAGCTTGAATAGCTTCCTAGTACATAGTACTCACACAATATGGGCCATGCGATTATATAATACTAAAGAGATTGAATCTATACAATGCAAAGAAAGTTGTACAATCTTCAGCAGCTCCAACAATACCATTTAATGCTATCAATTTATGCGCCCCTGTCCTTGTGAAGCAGGACCAGCATTGAGCCAAGCATTTTTATCAGCGATATAATCGCTCAACTTGTAATATGCTTGCTTACATAGTGTGCGTTTAATGCATGTTTTAAATTTTGTCTCATTCAGTTCAAGAATACTTTGTGGAATTTTATTATAGCATCTCAAACAGTACCCCATAAAAGAAGAGTCTACTTTAGCGAGTCTAAAGCCTGGCTGAACTAGTTGGTCCCTATTTCTAGTACTGTAATTATGTTTGTCACCTCTTTTGCCAAAAAGATGAAGATTTTTCCTGACGTACATTATGTTTTCGTAGATGTATTGACTATGTACCGTCATGATGCCAATATTTTTAAACAGTTCCCTTAGAGAATCGCGCCTACGAAGATTATATATGGCTCTGATGGCTCTTTTTTGCAGAATAAATATAGACTCAATATCTGCAGCCCGTCCCCATAACAAGATGCCGTAAGACATTATACTATGAAAGTAGCTGAAATAGACCAGTCTAGCGGTATCTGCATCAGTAAATTGACGGATTTTTCTAATAGCATATGCTGCTGAACTTAGCCGCCCCGCAAGAGATGTTAAATGAGAACCCCATTGTAGCCCTGCATCAAGCGTAATCCCCAAGAAAACAGTTTTATCTACGAATTCAAGTTTCTCTTTATTCAATATTATATCACAATCACTACTCTTAACATTCGGTAAAGCAAATCTTATGCATTTGGTTTTTTTTTCATTTAATACCAAATTGTTTGCTGTGAACCAATTCTGGACTTGAACTAGGGCATTATTCACGTCATCTAGATTTTGGGCCCGTCTATTTATCTTAAAAATTAAGGAAGTGTCATCAGCAAATAGCACCATATTTTGAGGTTGATTTTTTAATAAATATGGTAGATCATTTATATATACTAGAAAGAGGAAGGGACCCAATATTGAGCCTTGAGGAACCCCCATTTTTACTTTTAAACCCTGTGAATTAACACCATTTATTTGCACATATTGTTGTCTATCACTCAAATAAGATTTAACCAAATTCAGTGCAAGTTTTCCTAGTCCGTAATGCTCAAGTTTCAAAAGTAATGTGTCGTGATTTACGCAATCAAATGCTTTGGAGAGGTCACAAAAAATTCCTATGGCGTCTTGGGACTCTTCCCACGCAGTAAATATATGCTTTAATAAGGTTACACCGGCGTCAGTTGTACAACGTCCCTTGGTGAAACCATACTGTTGATCATGTATGATTCTATTGGTGTTAAAATGATCGAGCATTTGATCAAGCATTACCTTTTCAAAAACTTTGCTAAAAACTGGTAACACGGATACAGGTCTATAATTATTAGTATCTTTACTGTCCCCGGATTTGAAAAGAGGTATTACTTTACTGAATTTCATTAAATCAGGGAAAACTCCTTGGTCAACACATAAATTAAAAATTAAAGCTAAGTATGGGGCTATAGTCTCAAGTATGGATGTACAAACTTTGATAGACATTCCCCATAGATCTTCGGTCAGTTTGATTTTTATTTGCCGGAAAGCCTTAATAACTATCATAGGGTTAATGTGTTTAAATTTAAATTCAGCCAGGCAGCTAGACACATTCGCCTTTAATAATTCAATTGAGACATCAGGTGAGGAATTAAGAGCCTCAGTAGTTTTTGATGGTATATTGGTAAAGAAATTTACAAATTCTTCAGCTACTTCCTGATTTGAGCTTTTAGGACCACATGCTGTATCTAATGTGTAGCTAGTGTTACGTATTTTCTTCCTGTTAGTCTCGTTATTTATGACTTTCCAAACTGTCTTTATTTTATTTTCTGCCGATTTGATCTTGTTGCTAATGTGCAGGGCTTTAGCAACCTTGCATGTATTTCTAAAAGTTTTTGAATACTTAGCAACATACTTGTTAAAAGTTTCAGAGTTTATAAAAGGCTTAAGGCCATAAAGCTCAAATAGTCTTTCCCTACTTATTCTGATACCTTTAGTTGCCCAATCACTAAATATAAATTTAGGGCAAATACTTTTTGTCTTCTTTTCAAAAGTTTTGTTGAATTCCGTGTGAACTATTGAAAAGAAACGCTCATACAATTGATTTATATTAATATCGTCAAGGCTCATAACACTTAATTTGTTTTGTAGGGAATTATTATATCTATCTAATTTGCTGGAAGTTATAGGTCTAAATTTAATCTGAACTTTTTGCAATGGCGTGTTACACCTAAAAGTTACTGTTTGTCCACTATGGTCAGACGGTAGACAATTTACTATGGCTTTATCTAAGTAATTACAATTGCAGAAAACATTATCTATACAAGTAGCAGAAGATGGAGTGACTCTAGTAGGTTCTATAAAAGTGTTGGTCAAGTCAAATGACTTAAAAAGATTTATTAACCGACTACTATTTGAATTTTCTTCTAAAATATTGATATTAAAATCACCACAAATAATTGTATATTTATTACTGGCTGCAAGTTTTGCCAGGACATCTTCCATTATCGATTCAAATAAGGTAAAGTTTTGATAGTTTGGGGGTCTGTACACGCACACAATTACATGCTTATCTAGCTCAACACAGGACAGTTCGACACAATGTTCAACCGAAAGATCCACTATGTCATCACGTTGCTTAAATTTAAAACTATTTTTTATTAAAATTAGGGAACCTCCACGAAGCATAGTTTTACGGTTAAAGCAGCTACCCACCATATAGATCTCAAAGTTAATAAGCATTTGGTAATCCTGTAGCCAATGCTCAGTAAAACAAATAATGTCAAACTTACTATTTTCTAAAAACAATTCAATTTCTAATAATTTGGAAGAAATGCCTTGGATATTTTGGTGGAATAATTTTAAGGTGTTCTGATGAGGCCCCTTTTTGCTAACTAATTGAGTGCAAGAAGGTACCTTAATGTTGGTAGGATTAACAATATTGTTAATGGTACCTTCCATTGTCTCACTTTCTAGTTTAAATTAATATTAATATTTGGAGTGAGGCCGGAGACTCCCGTGCCATCCTCAGACAAAAAGACCCTATTACTAATAGACCCTAATTGAGGATTTTCCACGGTGACACATGGATTCTCCTCAGTACAATGTTTGTAAACATTTATAGCACTAATGCTATATTCATTTAAAGTCACCTGTACATTACTATTATTAGTAATAGTCGCCGTGTTAATAATATAACTAAACTTAGACATACTACTTATGTCTGTGTGAATATTAAAAGCTAATAGCCTAGCTATTTTGTGTCTACAACTAATAGGTAGATGCACTTTACCCCGAGTCGATCTAAGTTTATCAACAAAAGTGTTGATATCAAGATATATAAGTTTATCACTATAGTGACCTACTAAAAAATGTAAATGGTTATTTAACATGTGAATGTAATTGTTTTTACTATTACTTAAATTTTCAAAATATGGAAAAGCACACAATATGATTTTCTTACAATTCAACTTCAACAACTCTGAAACACAGTCAGTGATGTCTTCCTTTTTAATGTTAGAACTATTGCCAATACATATACTAATGGTGGTACTAGGATCACAAACACTTTTTGTTACTGATGCCATAATCTGTTTGTAGGTTGACCCGGGCATACAATTGTTTTGGGTACAATAACTCAGGTTATTACTAATTAATTTACCTAGCCCCCTACCTATACTGTCAGAGAACATAACTGAATGATTACAATCATGACTATTAGGTGAGACAAAATTATCAATCTCAGGCAGACTATCATATAACTCAGGCTGTACCATGTGTGAATCTTGTGTCATATTAGTTGATTCCTGGTTCAGTATACTGTCCTGAGACAAATTCTCAACCTGGGATGGGTACTCCATTACCTCAGGCTGGACAGTATCATGGTTGGTAACTGTCTGACAAAAACATTGACACATTACCAACTCCTTTGCTGCAAAAATATGTTCTTTAATTTCGTTCTGAGAAATTTCATACCTACTAGAAAGGGAACGTAGTGAGTCCTGAAGTACCTGTATTTCAGACTGCAAATACTGAGTATCAATTTCATATATTTTTATACTGTCTTCTAACTTTATTTGGTAATTATTTAACTTATTAACTAATTTAACACGCTCTTTCCTCAGTGGAATATATTTGGAAAAGTGTTTGTGTTGTTTCCTAAATTGATAACATTTTTTAATTAATCTATTCAGTTTCGCATACTTTTTTATTTTCTTATTGCTAACTGAATAATTCTGTTTCAGTAAGGAATCTTCAGTCAGATCAATAGTTATTAAGGAAGGGGGGTTACAATCACTATTTAATAATTCATTGTATAAGAGGTTTGTTTCTTTAACCTGATTACATGCTTTTTCTTTCTCTAACTTTATTATATAACTATTGGCATGAACTAACTCATCTTCTAGGTCCCTAATTTTAAATAAAGCCTGATCATATAAAATACTACAATTACTGAAACCATCCGTGACCACCTTCAGCTGATCCCGTTCATCAACAACGTCCAAGTATTGCTGATGTAGGTCTACTAGCTGCCGTTTTAAGCTTGAGTTTTTGCTATTAACTTTATCAACCTCCACCTCACTCTCTTCTCTCTCCTGTAACAATTGTTGGACTTGGAGGTTTGATTCTTTGAGCTCTTGGAGTGCCGTTCTCAATTTTAGCTCCATAGCCTGGGCAGCAGCCTTTCGGGTCATCACAGGCATGGTTTAAGAATTGGTTACTGAAAATTTAAAGTAAAGAAACGGTGAGAACTGATAGAATAGAACACTAAAGGAAAGTTAGCGAAGAAAGGGGTAAAAGGACAGATGAAGCTTTCAGTTCCATGAAACTAAATGAAGTATATTAGCTTTAAAAGATTAATTAGTCCAATGTATCTAAGTAATTGAATAAATATTCAATTTCAAAGGTTTTATTCTCTTAGGGATTAACTTTTTCATAAGTGGGTATGTTACACTATAAAATAAAAAATTAAACTTAACTAATTATGATATCAATTAAAGACAATAATGCACAACAAACGATCTACACGTATCTAAATCACTAAAGAAGATCGATTTGGAAATAACAACAGGAATTTCTATATTTCAACTATGTTTTGTTGTATAATGACCGGTTCTCAACAAAGAAATTTTTAACCAGTACAGGGTAATAAATCAGCAAAAAAAAAACTATACTAGAAATTGGCATGGATGTTTATGAGAGTTAAAGTGACGATTGTGTGCTGTTATTAATTAAAAGTAAACAATACTTCCCTGAATTATCCGTTTATGTCCGTAGTTAGAACGTCAGCTGATGTTTCTAGGTTACCGGTATTGTTGTTTTACCGAAAACTTTAACAATTCTAAGGATAACAATTTTATCACGAGTATTTACGCATTTATGATACGTTTACACAAATAATTAAACCTTAATCTAACTTATTTACTAATTAAAATTAATTTTAAAATACGGAACAAAATTTTTACATGTCACTCGGGCAGTGTTGCCATTCTATATTTCCTACCCAAGATGTGGCTGCAACGACCCTTTAAGCGACGACTGGGGGGGCTATCGACCTCTGCCACGTTCCCTTCGCCGTCTCCTTCGAGCAGGATCGGCCTTTTTCCGATTCTGGAGCATAACGTTCTCACAGAAGGAGACCGCGGCTTCCCATCCTTCGCCACTCGCCAGCATTGCCGCGATCAATGCTGGCGGTGACAGGCTCCGTCCTATCTGTCCGACTAGGACTCGACGCTCGGACTCCCACACAGGGCAGTCCTCCAGCGTATGCGTATGGAGTCCCGGTCGGACCCGCAGTGGTGGCATTGTGCCGTAACCTCACGTCCTAAGGACTCGTCGACCTCTAAATTCTACTCGGTTGTGGGACTTGTGGAAGACGCGCTGGTCAGGAACCGGTGGAGGAAGATCATCCGCTCCAGACGCAACCCTAAAGCTGACCACGATCCTCAGACATGAGGGACCGACTTCAGAAAGACATAGCTACATACCCATATCTATCACGCCATCTATCTCACCATAAAGTTGATATTTTCACTACTTGATAAAAATATTACAACAAAATGATATACTATATTAGAATTAATACCACGACTTTACACCTTAAACTAGTGACTAGTCACATCACATATAAGTTTAAATGGCCGCCAATATATAAATATAATTATACAGAGTACCTCTATATAGATGTATGTATATTAACAGAACAAAGGATTTGCACAAACTACCGCCTGACAGATCCGCCAGGTTACATAATTATTATACATGCATACGAGTACTTACGAGTATATTCAATATTCATACTCAGTCAAGGTACATTAAAACACACGTGTAATATGATGCACTTATTTATTGACGGTTTAATTGTCCCACAATGCAATGTTAGATTGTTCACTGTAAGATTATACGGAGACAATGAGTTCGTCACTGGTATCTTGAATAGCAACATCGGTTTAACGGGTCTCTGTTATAAAGATATAGCAATAATTGTCGGCATTATCATGTGTTGATTAAGATATCGAATTATCTATCCTAAGGACTTAAAAATGAACTCATTGAGCGCCATTGTTGGTTCATTTTGCAACTGAACTGGTGTTGTGTAATTTCTGCCCTAGTTTTATTAAAGTGCTCTTGAAGTATGAGTGTTAAAAAGATGGTGAGTGAAACGTTTCATTGTTTATACAATTATTATTTTCTTTTCAATGAGTTACGGTGTTCGGTGACCTATTGTTCGAAGGACGCCGATAAAAAGATTCCTTGATCCAGTGATTTAGATAAGACCCGACCCAATTGGTAAAAATACTTGTAGACTTTTGTTATTTTTGTTTAAGTTAAAAAGGATTAGGATAGTTAGTGTAAAATGTCAATTTTTTTAATATATTAAATATTTTTGATACTTTAAGAAATATTTTACATTATTTAAAAAAAAAAATGAAATACTTATTCTACCAATATATATCATATGAGATGGCCAAAATGACTATACTCTGCCTGAAGGAAAGCATGAGTAGAATTTAAGAGTGGTGGTCATCGAACTCATTGCGAATGCAGAAAATTTTGCATGCTGACCCTCACTTTGATGGCCACACACTGACCCTTACTTTGATGGCCAATGGCCACACACTGAAACGAAATACGAAAACGAAATATTACAAATACTGTCATTTTATGTTGGTCTTCTGTAAGAGGGTAGTTACGTCCCGATCGAGAGATTGTTTATAATGAAATCATACTCTACTTTTTCTCCTTTAAGGCCCTACTACCTTTGAGATACTTTTTGAATCATTATACCAGTAAAGTTAAAAAAATATGTTGTATTATATATTTATATTGGTATTTGTTCTTTTTTTTTAAACAAAGGTATTTGTTTCATTAAGTTTTTATTGTATTTACATGTTAAAAGTTTACATTAAATACGTATTTAAATATTAATGTTCTATTACTATAGCTGAAAGTTACGATAACACATTGACTTAAATTACGTTGGTAGTAATATCGATGCGATAACATGGTTTGAAACATGGCTTAGAAATAATCAACAAGCTAACTAAGAAATTAATCCAGCTTATCGCAATCATCTGCTGGACATAGACCATTCCAATTCCACGCCACTTGGTCCGATCCTCGGCTTCTCGCATCCAACTCCTGTCAGTCAACCAGAGGGCTGACGGCGCAAATCATGACTCCATCTGTGGACGCGTGGACGTCCTACACTACGTTTGCCGAGTCGCAGTCTCCACTCAAGAACCTGTTTACCACAACGTTTATCGGTTCTACGACTAATAAGGCCTTACATTTTAGTTTCATAAAATGAGTTGTAATTTCATCCATTTTTTTTTCATAACCTAAAAAAAATTAAAACGGTGAAAATTATTGTTCTATTATTTGTTACATTTTTTATTATGCCATAAGTCAAAACGACATTTGTTGGAGGTTTCAATAAACTACCATCTTACACGTCCAATATGAATCAAAAGAATCATATGAACTGATTACAACTGTAATAAGTACTTATCAGCAAAATTCTTACTGTAGTAGTCATTGGAATATAGTGCCAAGTGCAAAATAGTTTACGTACACGTTGCCAGGTAGTAGAGCAACGATGATCTCGGCATGAATGGGCCGACTCGACCGACTACTTTACTTTACTACCCTCACACAGAAGACCAAACCAAAATTGATAACATTCATTTCGTTGGTGAGTGTGATGTGAGTCCAAAGATCCAATGCTGCAGAAGCATCTCACTAGACCGCCGTGTTGTGTGTTACCATGCTGCATTATCTGTATTCACTATGAGAAATTGTGACTCTTGGATTCTATTCATGCTTTTCATAAGGGAGAGTCAGTTTGGTAGGCTTAAATATATACATATATAAAAAATAATGTGCTAGAATACAACGAGTTCTATACTAAGTAGGTACAAAAGTAAAACGAAATACTTGGTCACTAATACGAAGAGAAATTAAAAAGGAAAACAACGCAGAATTATATAAGCAAACTGCTAACGCAAAATATGCAAATACTCTTCTTGCTAGCCTTTTATAGTTTTACCCGAATAGCAGTTTTTCCATGAGGTGACTGGCATCGGACCTCTGTACTAGTTCTCAGTATATTTGAAGAAATTGACGCCCCAATAAGGATTGCCATAGACGTTCATGACAACCTGGACCGACGGATTAACTTGCTCTCTGAATGTCCGCCAAATATTGAATACCCCGCCCTGCTATTAAGAATTTCTTGTAAGGAGAATCCAACAATACTTTCGGCCCGACCTAGTATTCGAACCCTAGACCTCTCAATTGGCAGTAGCATACGCTAACCGTTAGACCAACGAGGCAGTCTTTACTATTCATAAATGTGTTTTTACTATTCACACACATTAGTATTACGTTTGCCGTGAGTCCAAACATAAGGTTTGTAAAATTATTAAACGGAAAGTGAAATACCCAGGAAAATAAGACTTGTTAATTTAAATTTGTGTCATCAATCATCATCAACAGCCTTAAGAGTCCACTGCTGGACATAGGCCTCTCCTTGGAAAGGAAGTTTAGGCCTACTATACCATGAGTAGGGGTGGGACCTTCAGTATTCTTAGTCCGTCACCACTGGTACAAATTTATGTAGTTAGCCTAAAATTACTTTGTTGTTTTCTATAGTAAGTAGGAAATGAAACCAAGTCAGTTAATTGGTATGCATTAACATAAATTATGCCGTTAAATGATTAAACAGTTACTTAAAGAATTGTACTACCAGGTCTGTGCACCCACGACCCATCATTTCCTTGTAATTATTGTCATTGTTTAAAGAAGTAACTTTAGGTATATTTTTTTAATGATAAAATGCATGTACTTATCAGAAACAAATCTGTAGGTCTTATTCAACAACAGGACCAAAACGACATTTAGATTTTTAGAAGTGCTATAGTTTTTCTTTAAAAGAAAAGAACTCACATAAGTAGTGCTTTTACACACAATTTTTTATATAAATCCTACACCGTGTTTGATATTTATATCCTTTTACAATATTTGAAGAACGGAATATCGTTGAACTAACAAGTGAAATGGGCACTCGAACTAATGGTTTGTCGAAATTGTTCTAATCTTTGTTTGAACGCTCGATCTAATGACTTCGGAGAATTATCCATGGGGCATCTGACAAATCGAAATCATGTAATAAACCATTTATGTAGCTTAAATAATATCGTGGCGTGTAAAACGAAAAGTTTCAAGTAGGCTCAAGGACTCAATACTCTATTGTCAAGTTGTGTCTTCTTATTCATAGAGCTTTAAACCCCATTGCCTCATATAATTACATCCTGCTTGTGACTTCATCATAATAGGTTCGAAGGAAGCAGACATACGCGTCTCTAATCAATTAATGACAATAGAGATCACGTGTAGCGACCTGGCTACACATGACGTGACCACGTTGTTTTGTGCGCTGCGATAAAATGCTTTCATGGCCTGAAGAATGTATAAAAAATATTTCAACACAAATTTTAGTAAGGTAAATTTGATTTAAATCAATTGATTATGTTCAGTTTTATTTTTATTTTAGGGGGTTCGCTTTATATGTCCTCAAATTATTCGTCTGCGTCTGTAATCTCTCACAATCACGATACAGTAGATATTTCGAGTGTGAGAGTGAAATTGCCTGCCTTGATCATAACAAGCATGTTACAAACAACTTTGTTTTTCATCGTAGTAGTATCATGACATGTGATTTTTCACGCTTCTTAAATTTTCGTTCTCGGTATTCAATTAGTACTTAATAATATGTACACACATGATAATATATGTATTACATATACATATTTTTCAGAATACGTGAGGGTGACGACATTTTGTGAGATTTTTAGGTTTAGTTTAATTTATTATTTGTCAATGTTTCTAGACGAAAATAAAATATTTCAGTATTCTATTCTTTACTCCTTTCCTTTGTTGGTCGATGTGAAACAAATTATTTATTTGTTTGAAGACCCTGCATTTAAGTTTGTTGACCATGAGGCAGTGCAACAACACTACTATGAAGGAGTGTTAAACTTTTCTTTTTTTTTCTTTGTATTTTACACGCACAAGTGTATGTTTGCAAATTTCTTTTATCATCAGTTCAATGACTTATAAATACTTTCTTTGTTCAATAATTCCGATTTATTTAAAACAGACTCGGTGTTGCAGGTTTACTTTTATAAATAGTACATTTTTTTTATTGGACGTTTCCTAAAAGAAACCATTGTTTCAAAATCATCTATTTAATATGTATTAATTTTGTTGTTATTTGCATGACAATTCTATCAAATAGATTGTTTGCTATGTAATAATATGATCATTTAGCTTTTATTTGTATGAATATGTTCATTATCAATTGGCTTCTTCTCATTTCACATCCTAAATTTGTTGTCCGATCAGTATTTAATTAGATTTAATTATAACAACAATTTAAAAAGAGACTCACACTATTTAAGTATTTGTGATATTTAGTCTGAATTACACTTTTGAATTCAAATTATAAATTATTTTTATAGCAAGATGTACAGTATTTTATAAATTGTTATTTTATAAAGGAAGTAGAACGATTATTGTAGTAACATATAAGAATGCGACAAATATACAGATATTTAAAATCATAATATATATAATAAATAACAACAGCAATGTTTTTCCCTTGTTATGCGGTCTATCGGCATATTTGCACTTTATATTAGTATGTACTCGAAGTACCATATGCTAAGGTCAATTTGGCTTCCTTGTTACAGCGAATTTTCCGCCTTGGTGCCAAGGTATAGAATGAGCACTTATTTGTTTTTTAATAGCAAATGCATTGAATGTGTTGTTTATATGTATGGAATCTAAATACTCTTCATAACTTTATCATTAAAGTCTACTTCGGATTGTGCGTTGGACTAGACAGAGCTCAATAATTCAGATTTTAAATAAGTAACTTAATCGTCATTTAATTGCTTCTGTTACAATTTTGTTCCGTATTTATAACAAGGAAGAAATCAGTAATTCAGTAGTATTTTATTATGTTGTTATCCCAGAATGAATTTAGTATTTATTTATTTAAGTTACTGCCCAACCAATTGAACTTGCTAGTCTTTTTCAATCTTTTTCAAATTGAAGTGATAACTGAGATTGGCTTGTTCAAATATTAAAAAAAAAATTCTAAGAGTGAAATAGGAAGTGCCCCATGCCATTGGGTAAACAAGATGTGTTAACAATATAAATCACTACACTAGACGAGTTTGTAAACGCGAACAAGGTCGAACACCCGTCTGCCACAACAATCATGAACATGTTTGAACATTGATACATTGTCCCTTTCAACGAAACTAGTTTACACTTGGGAGCACCATGAGAAAATTCTCGCCAGTCAAACCAGCAATTGTTTGATACTTCACTGTATTTGCACAAACCCCTTCAACACACACAGAGAATTGATAAGTTGAGAGATCAAGATAGAAACTGTTTTTTATTTATAAATTTAAGTCTTGACATATTACCAAAATGGCTACTCTGTTTAATGGAAAGCATGAGTACAATCCAAGAATACTACTAGTAGAATGCAGACAATGTAGCATGGTACCCGACACTATGGCGACTTAGTCTAGTGCGATGCTTCAAACATATTTATGTTGCTCTTGTTCAGCCTAGTGTCGTCCTGATCATCCTGATCTTATGTATGTTGAACAAAGAGACACTTTACAAATAGAGCATTTCTGCTCAAAACTAACTCGTTTTTACTTCGAAACATGATGAGAAAATACTCGCCATTCAAAACCAACAGCTGTCTGTTTGCGGTGTGTTTATATTTTATTCGGGTAAAAAATTGAATTAAGTAATACAAATTATAAAATTAATATACATCTCCAAATTGATTCCACATAATATTGGTAAAGTTAATTTTAAAGATTACCGCGATCACCGACATAAATTCGGATGACGCCGATCGCAGCAGATAGGTACCTACATGTTAATTAGTTTTTGTGATCACAAAGCTGAAAACACATAATATGTTTCATATAAATTGCCTCGTAGTATTCTTTGTTATATGTCTACAATAATAGTAATAAAAACCTATTTATAGCACAAAGTAATAAATTATCTATTTAAACACTACGACTTAACACAACCTTGGCCCATTTTGCAGTTTTGTCTTGCTTCAAATTATCTTAGACTATGCCCCTAGATAATATATGCTATTTATTTAAATGAGATGCCAGTATGTTTGCATTATTTCGGTTGCTAACCTGTGTAGTAATAACTTCCTACTGTAATTTTCCTACTAGGTACCTACATGGTGAATGACTCATAGACCTCGGATGCCATATTGTTTATTGTAAAGAATTGATATCGCGCGTTCTGAACCGAAGCAACTCAAGTACGAAGTTTCTCAAATCTCAACACTGCCGTATTCTAGGAACAACTAACTTTTGTAATAACAAATGCTATTTTGGTTACCTGATTTCTATTAATACGCTGTCATAGAATTGTAGTAGCACCTGCAGTGATCTCGATTCTCGTCATTGCAAGGTACTAGTAACACTGGCGCTTAGTACGTTTTAGTGCTTAACACATCCAATTTAGTGTAGGTACACTACACTTACTTACACCATAAAATTTAGTGCGTTTTAGAGATAAATATTAAATGTATATTTTGTTACTGTAGTTAACTTAAGAGTTTTGAGGAGAGGAGAGACGTTAGTAGGACATTTATTTAATTCTTTATGCGTAAATGAAAATTGCACAATCGCGAACTTAATACGACAAGCATTTTCATTCAATCTTTTTTTAACAAGAGGAAAAGGGGCCGTCACCACACCAGGGTTTGCCGAAGACTGGTGTGTCGGAAACGGACTGACTGTAACCAGACGGTGTGCCACTCTACGCATCTCTCTGCTCACTCTTGTCGGGGTCGGATAACTTCGGAAACTGCTGTTAATAAGGCATCCATCCGGTCATTCACTCTATCTTAGGATGGTAAATTATGTGTGACTTGGTGCAATCTGAATTTATATTCTGATAACCACTTTGACCGTGAATTGCTTTTTTTCAACTGTAATAAATGGTCCCATTTAAAGTAAATATTCTAACGTCGTTTTCTCAAGACCCACATCTCTTCACAAAAAGAATTCTTTGTGTGACTTACAGAATCGACTTCAGTACCAATTTCGGTTTCGACTAAAACAATGTGTTTTTCTGTTTTGAAGTTATTATCGCACTTGCTGTATATTATTAATATGCTATATTTATGATGTCCAATCAATTGATAAAGTAAAAAAAACAAAAGTAGATAATACATTTAATTGATTGTTTAGTTGCTGAATTTGACAATGTTTTCAGATTGTTATCTGTTACAACAAAGATTGTACATCAATCTCTTGTCAACTACATGTCGAGTCATAGATGAATATTCAGTCTTCATGGCAGCTGTTATTGACATTCCGTTAAACAAAGAACTGATAAAATTATAATACAACGTTCCGGTCATAATAGCAAACAAAGAGATGCCCACAAAGCATTTTCAAGTTTCATAATATATTAAACAAACCGTTTACTGATTGTGTTATCATTTCAAATATGTACGTGTCTAACACATATGGTAATTATTTACTAATTCGATCCGAACAAATCACGAAACATTTTGAATTATCGTCAGATTTTCTGTTGTTTTACTCCATCCCAGCAATAAGAGCGATCATGATCAAACGATGTTTATTATATTATATCATCATTTTACATTGAGATGTAATATATAAACATCGATTGTATATGTACGTACATTGACTAGTATATAGTCAATGTACGTACATATACAAATAAATAAAATTGAAGTGTTTGTATGTAATATCAAATGATCAGTTATTTACTAAATTCATATGACAGTATATACGGTATCTACATCAAAACTGCAATTTTCAAAAATTTTGTTTTTCTGTTTGTTCCGGGTAATCTCTGGAATCATCATCATCATCATCAACAGCCTTTATCAGTCCACTGCTGGACATAGGCTATAATCTCTAATAATAATATATAATCTCTGGAATGGCTAGACCTATTTTGACGGGAGTTTCACTGGTCGAAGGCTGATGATACAAGAAGTAACTTAGGCTAATTTATTTTAGACTAGCTTCGCTCTGCGACATTACTCTCGATTTATATCAATAGCCGCGGGTAACACCGCTGGTTTCCATATTATTTAATAAAAATAAACCTGAAAAATGGCGCTCTATCCGTATAATATGCAAAAAACCAAAGTATGCGGCTGTTTTATTTTAAAATCCAATAACATTATCATATGACAATAATTGATATATACTTGATATATGATATACATATGTATATCATACCTATCTGTTAAATTGATATGAATATAATTTGCAATTAGAGTGAAGTTTTTGAGCAATACGGTACTCCAGGCAATATATTTGACACCGACCGTGAAATTGACCTGCTTATAATGAAAATCCCCTTAAATAATTTCCAACGTGTCGTATGTTTACTCCTTGGATAGTATATTTTGATAGCAGAGATTTCGCGTGGGTTGTAGCAAAACAGTGGTTTATCATCCTCGCATTAGCTTACTAATGGTAGGTACGATTCCGTAGGCTCGTTAAAAGCAACATTTTATTACTGGCATTTATAGAATTTATGACAGACGACAATAAAGCAAGATTAATACGTTACAATAATCCTGAAATTTTTATCATATCAACATTTGTATTTACGACGAGTTAAGTTTAATACGAACCAATCAACAATGTTTTTATTAACCCAATCAAATCATGACATCGAGATGTTTAAATATTTCCCTGAATTGTATCTGACTAACACTGTTTACATTCTACAATATCCTTTGTGTTTATAATATATTGACATGTTATAAATCAAAATGCTTTGCGCAGCTACAGATGATATTGAACAGTTCACAATACCGCAATATGACTGCATTGAACGTCGTTCACTGCACGCCATTTACGATCGATAAATGTAGATGATAAAGAAAGATACAGAAAATAAGCGCTTTTAATTTTGTTGCAGACGGAAAGCGAGACCTCATGTGAGGAGGCGGCAAGACTGACGGCAGAAGGGGCAGCAGCCGATGCCGATGACGATGAGGCCTACGACTATGGTGCGCTCCCACCGCCTCCTGACGGAGGCTATGGATGGGTCGTCGTATTCGCCTCTTTTATGTGTAATATGATTGTGGACGGCATAGCATACACATTTGGTATATTCCTTCCTGAATTAGTGACTTATTTCGGAGAAGGCAAAGGCACTGTCGCTTGGGTAGGCAGTTTGCTGTCTGGAGTTTATCTCGCTGCCGGTAAGATTATTTGATGTTAATTTCTTAGTGTATTCAAGGCTACCTACCCATTGTGTTGTGACACATAGTACTAAAGCCGTATACAATATTAATGTGCACGCTTTGTCAGCGCTGCTCGTTCGTTTCATTGTTTATGACACGAGGAGGACAAAGAGTTTATCCCATCGCAATAAATTTCCATATTAGAAAATTTATGGTAATTTTACTATGAAAAGCTGTAACCGTGTAGACGATTCTAGTTTTTATATATGAACCTGGGAACTAGTGTAAGTTGAGTGTACAAACCATTAAGCGACATTTTGAAAGTAATTTTGATATTGTGACTCAATTATTACAACAATCCTTGCAAAATAAGAAACAACATATTCCTTGTCTACCATATAATCATGTAGTTTTTTCCAATTTTCTTAATAGCTAGTTTTTAGCTAAGTTTCTTTTTATTTAAAAAGAAATGTGTAAAGTGGCAATGTACAAAGACAATTTTATTATTAATACTAACAAGTTTTGTACTAAACAATCAACACAAATTTTGAGCAAAGGTTGTTATTGCTTTTATCGTCAGTATAGTGGGAGGTTACATGACATAAGCTTAATATTTTTATGTAAAGACAGAAATGGTGTACTACTGGTTCCTGGTGTGTCACTGGTGCAATCACCCTACGAGTATATATATTTACTCTTTGTGCTATACATAGGTTTTATTAAGGAAACAAAGCTATCATATGTGACATACATATATCTATCTATTTTATTATTGGCTTTGTCGGCCCTTGACTTTTTTACAATATTTGAAGCAAAATATAATTAGGTACTTCCTGCAGTTTTAGATATATTGTAATTGAAACACAATCATTACAAATAGAACTCTCACAGTTCAGAACTATTCGCTAATTTTAATCGCATGTGGCGGTCAGTTTACTATCAATTCGGGTCACATCTGCGTGGGCATATTTACACGTCAATATCTCTGTCTATGAGCACAGTATGATACATATAATGCAAAATGTTTGTTCATAGGAAATGTGTCTGTGTATTAGATAGAATGCATTGTATCATATCGCAAATTGAGGTATGCGTTTAAAAATACCGACATTTCAGTACACTATCAATATGAACATGATTTCATTGCAGTAGGTAAACTTTTACATTTTTTCGAATAGAAATCGTATTTTACCGCGAGGTATATATCTCAAGCATGTGATGAATGACTTGAATTTGCACTTAAATTTTACAGAAATTTTTACATGTCGGGATTAATAGTAAGAACTCACTCACCCGAGACTGTGTCATGGAGTAGACGTGTGTCCGAAGTTTTATTAAAAGTAAAAATTATTTTGATCACATTTTATAAGACTGTTATCTTTAGAGGCTTACAAAAAGCGGGCAATTTAGCATTAACTGCGCTGCAATAGCGACTGGCGATAGATACACTGAGTGGAAAAAGGAATCACACCGACAACGCTTACGCCGAGCGCGGCCGATGATTGCTACCGCTAAGTGAGTAATCTGTGAAGTGCAAGGTACCCACTTATTTATATTTATTAATTTTGTTTTCATTCTGCGCATTTATAGTGGAATGTAACATATTATATAGGGTATATTATATAGTACAGAATGCCCTCTAATCGAACGCCACCCCAGTCACCAATCTCGCCTTTACTAAGCGAACCTGAAACGATGAGCTCGGTCAACACGAGCACTACGTTATCTGGATCGGCACCAAACTTACATCGCATCGATGCAGGAAATGTAACATCACGTATGAAGCGCAAACGTGAAGACGACATGACGTCCTTCATGCAAGAAATACGTGACTTATTAAAGTCATCTAGCGCGCAATATGATAGTAAGCTTCAGGCATTACAAAAGTCAATGGATGAAATACTAGCCCAGAACACTGAAATAAAGAAGTCTTTAGATTTCGTAACTCAACAATATGATGACCTAAAAGCTAAAGTGGAAAACCTTGAAAAAGAGCGAAAAATAGAACATACTCACATAAATCAGTTAGAGGAAAAGGTCGAAAATTTAGAGAGGATGTTAAATATGTCGAAATTAGAAGTGCGCAATGTACCTAAAATGGAGGGAGAAAGTCGGGAAGACCTAAGACAAATAGTTACAAAAACAGCTGACGTACTTCAGATTCCTCTAGAACGCCACGAAATTAAGGATTTTTACCGAGTAAATAAGAAAAGTGGGCCTCCAAGCATAATCGTTGATTTTACTTCTACTTCAACAAAAGAATTTTTTCTGAAAAAAGTGCGCCACTTCAACAATAAAAACAACCAAAGCAAACTAAGCACAACACATATAAATATAAAAGGCGAAGCAAGGCCTATATATGTATCGGAGTGTTTAACACCTAAATCTCAACGTTTATTTTATATCGCTCGAAAATTTGCCACTGACAACGGGTTCAAGTTCTGCTGGACATCATTAGGGAAAATCTTTCTACGGCAATCTGAAGAGAAAAAGCATATACTTATAAAGAGCGAGAAGGACCTAATTATCAATTTGAAACAATGACTACATGAATGCCTCTTTTTCAATGTTCCCTTCTTGTTTTATTTTTTATTTTTAAAATATAATTGTTTTTCTATAAATATTAACAACATATACACACATAACATATACATACATAACATATACGTACATAGCACATACCCACATAAAACATACACACATAATACATACACACTGAATACATACACACTGAATACATACACATTAAGAACCAATAAACTAAATAAGACACATACCCCAGTCTATTGTTTGGGTACACTTAACTTTTTTATCATAATCTACATTTATTTCATACGTGCAAAAGCTCATGCGTGCGAAACAACAAAGTGCAACAGAATATATCTTAATTTACCCAATGGCCAATGTAACTAATTATATCCCTGATCAAATAGACGACCTAAACGTGGCAACCTCGTATCATTGTGATATAGATGTCTGTAACTCAATCATTTCAAAATGTGTTAAATCTCTTAAAATAATAACACAAAATATTCGGAGTATATATAAAAACTTTGATAGCTTTCAAGCACAAGTAGCTAGACTGTCGTGTGACATGGATGTAATAGTTCTGACGGAATGCTGGCTCGATGATAATAAACCAATCCCAACTTTAGAAAACTATACATCTTTTTCGACAAAAAACCGCTTTAATCAAAACGACGGCATCGTTATATATGTAAAAAATCATATTTCATGTACAGTGGAAGAGCCGGAATCGGTGGGAGGTAGTTTTCTGCTGTTAA
This sequence comes from Phragmatobia fuliginosa, assembly GCA_932526445.1. Classification (NCBI taxonomy): domain Eukaryota; kingdom Metazoa; phylum Arthropoda; class Insecta; order Lepidoptera; family Erebidae; genus Phragmatobia; species Phragmatobia fuliginosa. The sequence goes on from OW052070.1 coordinate 14,905,953, forward strand.
AAATAAAAGAAGATATTTGTGTATTAGCAGCCTACAGATCACCATCTTTCTACTATATTGATGATTTCCTTAACACAACGGAAAATATAATAAACAAAATAAGCACAAAAAATATTATGCTATTGGGAGACATTAACATTGACATTAAGCCGAATAATAACGACCGAAATAGTGCATCTTACTTAAACTTAACCGCGGAACTGGGATTTTTGCCGGGCCACACGTATCCGACAAGAATGCATAACTGTCTCGACCACGCAATGCTCAAGATATCCACTAGTGCGACAGTTATTGTGACAGATTCTACAGTTACCGACCACGCTTCGGTTCTTGTATGCTTAGATGGCACTCAGTACAGAAATAAAAATTATAGAACTGTCACCAAGGTTGACATGGAAGCTGCCATTAAACAAGTGAATGGCTGCGATTTCTCTTTTATAACACGTGATTCAGATGCCGACCAAACTGCAGCTCGGTTTGTAGACTGTCTGATGTCTGCAATTACAAATCATTCAAGAGTCACGAAAGTGTCTAATCGTAGAGTAGTTCTTAAGCCTTGGCTCACACCGGGTCTGGTGCGGTGCATCAGGCACAGAGATAAACTCTACAAGATATATCAAAAAGATCCAAATAATAGTTTAAATCAACAAATATATAAAAGATACCGCAATCACTGTACTTTATTACTAAGAAAACTTAAACAAAATTATGAGAGAAACGCGTTGAAACAATCAAAAAACAACAAGGAAACATGGAGTACAATAAAATTAATCACAAACAAAAATGAACAAAAATCATCAGCCTCTAAACTGTTACATAATTCAACGAACAACATGGCTACAATAGAACAAATTAATAACTATTTTGCACGTATAGGTGAGCAACTGGCTGAGGACATAACTAGAAACCAGAGCCCCGAACCGGCCTTATACCTATTTGAAACACCCCCTGCACTTAACTCCATAGTCCTTCTTCCACCTGACGAAGCAGAAATTGAGTCTTTGATTAATAATCTGAGAAACGATTGTGCTACCGGATGGGACTCCATTTCCGTAAGATTTCTGAAGTTAGGTAAGTCGATACTGGTACCACCAATAGCGAAGCTCTTTGAGATCTGCTTTGAGCAAGGAGTCTTTCCAGGTGTCCTCAAGAAATCAGTCATTACACCAGTTCATAAGAGTGGGAATCGGGATGACGTCAGGAACTATAGACCTATATCTGTTCTATCATCATTATCCAAGATATTAGAAAAGGCTCTAAACAATAGACTCGTGAAATATTTAGAACGCAATGAGCTACTTTCGAAGGCACAATTTGGTTTTAGGTCGGGAAAGAGCACTGAAGATGCAGTGAATGAATTAGTTCGATACATCACGGAGAAGGTTGATTCTAAACAGAAATGCCTGGGGGTTTTCCTAGACCTAGCGAAGGCTTTTGACACAGTCTGTGTTCCTACTCTTGTCAGAAAGATGGAGCACATTGGAATTAGGGGTAAACCACTCGGAATCTTTACAGATTTCCTCATGGACCGAACACAGAGGGTTAAAATTAATGAAGCAACTAGTCAAGAGGTTGGAGTAACGTACGGCGTACCGCAAGGCAGTTGCCTCTCTCCGAGCCTCTTTCTGATCTACGTAAATGATCTGTGCCAGCAGTGTCTAAACATGGGTAAAATCTTTAGCTATGCGGACGACACTGCTGTCATATTTCATGGTGGAACCTGGGAGGAGGTGGAAAGAACTGCTGCAATCGGCCTCCGGAAAATAAGTCACTGGCTGGAAAAGAACTTGCTCACCCTAAATGTACAAAAGACCTCGTACGTACAGTTCACATTCGCCAAAACTAAACCACCAGAAATAACACTTAAGGTACACAGATGTAAGCCTCCACATAACTCTAGCAGCAATTGTTTGTGTCCCACACTTTCAAAAAAAGACATAATTAGATATTTGGGAGTTATATTGGACGCAAAGCTGAACTGGCGACCACATATTGAACAAACCACGTCACGGGTTAGAAAGCTAATTTGGATATTTAAGAGACTTCGGCAGGTAGCGGACTTTCAATTGCTTCGATCAGTCTATGTTTCATTGGTACGGTCGGTCATTGGTTACTGTATAACGATATGGGGAGGAGCCTGTAAAACTTACATGATTCAACTAGAGAGAGCGCAAAGATCACTACTTAAGGTAATGACGTTTAAACCATATAAATTTCCAACAAAAACACTATACGAAAAGTGTGAACTACTTACAGTAAGACAACTATTTCTTCTCAATTTAACAATTATGCAGCATAAAATTACACCGATTAATTACGAAAACAGAAATAAACGTGCTATTACCAATGTTGGTCAGCCTGTGAAATGTAGAACTGCACAAGCAAGGCGACAAAATCTATATTTAGCCACGCGCATATATAATAAAATTAACAAAACACTCCTTATTAATTCGCTAGGAAATCACCAAGTTAAAATAAAGGTGAAAACATGGCTACTTACACTAGACTACACACAAACCGAAACCTTTTTACAATGACCACACACATTAACACTAAACACACACACACACACACACACACACACACACACACACACACACACACACACACACACACACACACACACACACACACACACACACACACACACACACACATTCCTAACCGTATTTTAATTGTATAGATAGTACATGTAATAAAACGGGTGAAGACACTGTCTCCTGTAACACAGGTTGTTACCTACCACAGGAAGCAGGGTTCCAATGTATTTTGATAATGTCTATACCAATAAAGATTATTATTATATTATTATTATATTATATTATATAGTAAGAAGGTACCAGCATTTCCTAAAACTCACTGGGAAGAAATGCCGAAACAAACCACAGAGGTGTTTCTTTTTTCTTAAGTCCTTGAACAACTATTAAATAATAAACTATGGTGTCCACAAAGTCCTTTCCATTTATCACAACACGTTACGTTACCTTAACGTTATTTGTTAAAAATCTATTACATTTAGGTTTGTTCACGTTTAGATATCTTTATAAAAGTAGTAGTAGTAGTGTCAACCTATCGCCGTCCACTGCTGGACGAAGGTCTCCCCCAAGGAACGCCAACCATCCCGGTCTTGGGCAGTCCGCATCCATCCGCCGCCAGCCACCTTCCTCAAATCATCGGTCCATCGTGCCGCAGGGCGCCCTACACTACGTTTGCCTAATCGCGGTCTCCACTCTAGCACCTTTCGGCTCCAGCGTCCATCAGTCCGTCTGGAGACATGTCCGGCCCACTGCCACTTCAGCGTGCTAATTTTAAAAGTATCTACCATAAAATATTATATTGTATTATACATGTTGCATGCAGTACTCCTGGGTATATTGAACGGCCCCTCCGTTCTTAAATATTTTTCCATAGCCTTGTCTCTCAGAAACCGTCGTAGGTGGACTTATTATTATATACGATTTTAAAATAAAGCTTAGTCTATTGCAATTATGGACTGTTTTACTAACAGTAAAATGTCTACTTAGTAAAACCTCTTAAGAACTAACAGTTGACAAGTTATTAATACAAACATAAAATCAGTTTTATGTGGTTTTTTACTCCGAGATCACATTAATACTTAAGTACCTATTAATATATACTTCGCAACAATGATTTTGTCCACACCTAGTAATGATTACCACTTGAAGAATATGCCGTTAAATGAAATAACCATGTCGGTATAAAACTTAGGTAATTTAAAACTGATTTCTTGGTGATGGAACTAATTTCATTTGTAAGGAAACTACTGCCTTTACTTGTATTGAGTAAAGGCATTGAAATTGTCCGTGTGGTGACGGATTAAGAATACAGAGTGTCACCACCCCTATTCATCCCGCGGGTGTCGTAAAAGGCGACTAAGGGATAAACTACGCAAGACAACATCAATGCAAAGAGAAGGAAAACTTGAAACCAACCCTATACCAACCCGTCTGGCCAGCGTGGTATAGTAGGCCAATACTTCCTTTTCAAGGAGAGGCCTATGTCCAGCAGTGGACTGTTAAAGGCTGTTGATGATTGAAAAAGTATTGAAATATATATCGTAAATGTAATGCAGTGCGAAAAAGGTTTTTATGGTTCATTTTATATCTCAAATCATTGAAATATTTATGGACCACCCACATCTATGTACACATCTAAGTAACTTATGATATCGAAAACAGTCAATCGCAAAAAAAAACTATCAATCAATCATTTATTAGTGGAAATATAGGTAGTTACAGGTACAGGTCTTATGCACATTTTAAAAGTACACTATGTCCTACCACATACTGTGGTGTACAAATATTTTTCAAACCAATTTAAAAATTGTATAAAATTAATGAAATTAAATTATAAAAAAACTAGCTGTCCCGGCAGACGTCGTCCTGCCCTTAAAAGATTCCCATAAAAAAGTCATCCCCTATTTTCTAAAAAAAAGATTTTCCCGCTTTTCTGATGAAATTTTCATGAATTTTCTTTGCTATAAACCAGGGAGCCCGAGACCTTTCCAACGAATGCAAAACCGTGGAAATCAGTTCGTGCGTTCTGGAGTTATAGCGTCAGGAAGGAAAATCCGACTTATTTTTATATAGTAGATGGAAATTAAATAATAAGAAATGACTAATGTTAGAAATTCAAGTTTGAATAAGTACAAAAAATAATATATAACCATAAAAATCACAAATAGTTGTGATAACATGAGTCAAAATGTCACTAAGTTGTGTTACAACAAATATTATTGTACATTTAAAAATCAAAACATGAATATTGGTACACTCTTTTATATTAATGGGAATCCTATTGTAAATCTTATATTGCGCACCTATTGACGAGGACCGTAGTCTGGACAATTTATCATTAGGAGATGTATGTATAATTGTCACATGACATTTGACAAAAATATAGATGAAGAGACATGGACAATGTGAGGCCTAGTTACTCAAAGATTAGACTGGTGCAGAGATCAAAAGTGGTCAACTATCGAGTGTATTTGTATTTATGACACATACATATCGCCTGTACAAGATAGTCTTATATGGTCATGTTCTTCGAAATTATTAACAGCTTTTTGATGTAGCTGATGTATTGATGTAGGCTTAGAGTCGGACACGCTTTTCTTTATATTTAAACTGGCTAACTAGAATAATTTATTGTAAAAGCTAACTCAGTGAACTTCGTACAGCCTTAGAATATTAATTCTTATTAAAGTATTGTGTTTACTTATTAACTGATAGTGACGGAACCCGGCCGGTACCGCCGCAATCGCTTTGTTCCTTTTTTTTTTTAACGCGGGGAATGCTTTTCGCACCATACCCTTCTTGGGGAAAATTAAGGGTGTGTGTGGGACTCCCGGTTATCCCGGTCTACCCACTAAACCCGGCGGCCGCCTACTTCGGCAGTCGGGAGGAACACCAGGAACGCGTCAGCGGCTTCTGGTGTCCCCCCTGCCGTACCTCAACGTATGAGGTACATCCCAGGGTGACTGAACTCACCCCCGGGGCTGGACGTTGTTGCGCCTCTCACCGCTCTACACAGTAAGAGGCGAAACATCGATCCGCCTTAGACGACACCCCCGGCCGCACTGGGGTGTCAACTGTCTCGGGTCGTTTGCAGCGGTCACATCTCCCCAGGATGCGACCGCAGCGACCCTTAGGCGACGGTCGGGGAGCTATAATCGCTTTGTTCCTGCATTTTAAATCTGTAATATCTTCAAAAATATTAATTTAAATTACATACTGTAAAGGGCTTTATTAATTTATATTAAATGCTTAAATTTTTAGATTTAGATTAATACTGTATTGTTCAAAATCGCTTCGTAAATAAGCCACTATTTCTCTTAAAAAGAGAGAAATAAAAAAATGTTTACTGTGGGCTACCTTTAAGAGTTAGACATATACCTACCATCGCAGAATTTTCTGTAGACCTTTTTAAGGTGTACAATACTGTAGTATATTCTTTTGATCTATCTCGTAGGGTTAGGTGGCGTTTGCAATGTAAGCTTAAAAAAATGGGTTTATTTACGGCATCACATTAGAAACCTCAAAAATTATCAATATTTCTCTACTATAATTATGCATGTATTATACATATAAACCTTCCTCTTGAATCACTCTATCTATTAAATCCGTTGCGTAGTTTATCAGATCTAAGCATTTATAGGGACAGACAGAGAGCGAAAGTGACTTTGTTTTATACTATGTAGTGATTTAGTAAACAGGACTTTTTCGCGATAAAATTAAAAGTCACGAAAGTCTAAAAACAGTTAATTTAAATGTTGATAGAATCTTAGTAATGAAAATTGCCGGAAGCTTTTCGTATAACTAAAACACTAGAACCATCACTGATTATACGTTTAAATAGGTACCACTAACATAAGATTGTATTCGCATAGAATATGTTTATAATCTAATCTGAATTACCTACTTAGTTAAATATTGGACTTTTTATTGGTACATTGCTATGTTAAGTAGCTACAGAGTATATTGATTATATTTTATCGGATTACTAAGGTATTAACGTATCAGTATTTCTGACTAGTATTTTTATCTTGCTTCACCATCAATTTGAACATGTACTTTTGTTTTTGATTCTGTAATGACTATAATGGTATTCAGTCTAGATTTCTCGAATTATTTTCTTATATATCTATTCTTAAAACTGTTTGATTGTTTATATTTAATGGTTGCTGCCCCGTTTCTAGCATACTGAATTTTGCGTGGCTAGTGCCACTGGAAAAGAATAGGCTACATTTTATTAATAATACATGAGGTTGAAGTCTCGACAGGACGCTAGTGCATTTATGTGTGTTTCAGGAAAGAATTTTATCACAAGGAGAGGCGACCCGGTAACCCTTGCATATCGCATTTTGAAATTATCAACTGTCTGCAAGCCTAATTTAGGTTATTAAATAGCATTTACGTACATATTATTTTAGTTTGTGCCACATACAGCATTAACAGAATAATAATGTATTAACAAATATATGTTATAATTTCCTCAGAATCTGATCTATTCGTGTATTTAAATTGCTTCCAGATGCTTAACGTACGAGAACTTCTACACACTATAGAAGTTCTCTTATGCTAAACAACCAACAATCCAATTGAAATATGCCTTGATCGAGTGCTAAAAAGACCGGGACACAATCCACTTATGATCTTATTGTAAGACAAACTTCTTCTTCCTAGCCTTTATTATTCCCAAGACTATTTGGGGTCGATTACTAGTTTAACCGGTTTTACCTGAATTGCAAGACAAATGTTTTACCTTAATAACCGACGAAAAAAAAATGGAGAACGTTCTTAATTCGAGCTGTATATTCTTTTTAATGTATGACCACACATAACTTTTTACAGAGCAGTACGATTTTAATATTATTTTTGTTTGGAAGGGTTGGCTCCGAATTTGGAAAAATAATTCCAACCGTTATGGTAGGAAAACAGGGTATAATCGTAATTGACTGTAATATACGATTTTACAGAGTAGTCCGATTTCGATAATTATTTTTGATTGGAAAGGATACACCTCGAGGTTAATCCTATATAATATGTAAGTTAAACAATCTAACGTTAATACCCACTCAAATTTATTTAGGCATACTTACAATAGTTTAAGAAGTTAGTTATTTAGGTTAAGTAATAACAGTTTATTATACCCTGCTTTAGATTTTTTTTTATAAAGTTTTTTTACTAATATTGGATTAAGAGGGATTGCTGACTGCTGTTGACAATCTTACTTCAAGCTTTGCCTAGTTTGATTGCAGATGCTAAATTCTTATTGATCTGTAACATAAATATAAATGAGTTTTTTATAATAAATATCTGGTGATATTAATGTCTCGAAAAATAATATGATGATCGCTTAGAATTGTCGGTTGTTACTAGAACAGTTAACTGATTCCTTATATAGAGCAATGTAATGTATTACCTACTCATTTTATTACGAAGATACATCGATTCCTTGAACTAGATTTTAAGTATTTAAATAACACAAGTCGCACAAATACAAGTTAGCTATCTAGGTTTTAGTACCAAGGTGGTCACTTCTATTATTTATAATGGATCGTAGTTTAATGTGTTAATTTCCATTGCGTGATGCAAAATATATTGATTTAACATTTGCAGTTTAATGACAACTAGACAAACGTATTCTTGGCAAAGGTTTTAAGTGTAATATTATACGTGTAAATAGATAAAACGTCATACATAAACATACACATACATTGCTTATCCTCAGTTTGTAATTCTAAATTAAATCCTTCAAACAACGTGATCATTGATCGCTGATAAATAATTAGTGCCTATCGTGTGATTTTCTTATTGATTGGAAATGCAATCAGTGACATGCAATTGAAAATTAAGAGCAAATTTTTTTGTTCAAGTTTAGATGTATCATTTGATTTTTTTTATGTTTAACTTAATAATCTTACTAGACTAAGCAAAAATAAATATATTTAGTAGTATTTTCAGTAACCCTAATTCAAATACGGTGTTAGACTTATTGAATATGTTTGCACAACAGTGTCCTCCTCTGTCTCTTATAACTACGTAGTCAGTTGTATCGTATAGTAAGGCACGATGGAGCTAACATATTATTTTGTAATAAAAGCCTCTCAATAATAAAGATAAAAAAAAGAAAATAAACATTTCTCCTTGCATAGGGTGATATCTTTTTCTGAAAAACTATCCGGATTTCTAAATTGTAAAAAATTGTATCATCATCATCAACAGCCTTTAACAGTCCACTGCTGGACATAGGACTCTCCTTAGAAAGGAGGTTACGGCCTACTATACCCCGCTGGCCAGACGTGTTGATAAAGGGTTTGTTTCAAGTTTTCCTTCTCTTGGCAGTTATGTTAGCTGCTTATTTTGTTCCTTTAGTCGCCTCTTACGACACCCATGGAATGAATAGGGGTGGTGACACTTTGTATTCTTAATCCGTCAATTGCATAGTACAATATAACAAAGTTGACTTTTATCAGGTGTCCTAGTGTTACTAGTTGTATACTAGTCCCGTAGTAGTAGTAGTAGTTCACATCACTAAATTAAAAAAATTACAACTGTTCATTTGATATTACAAACAGGCAGCACAATTTTATTTACTTGTATTGATATTACAATTGACTGAAATTAATTTGTCCTTGAAATTACAATTAAATTGGCTTATTGACAAAGAAAATGAATTTGGTCAACAGGTCCAGTGGTGTCGGCGTTATGCAACAAATATGGGTGTCGAGCGGTGTGTGTCGCAGGCTCCATTATAGCGGCAATTGCTTTCGTTCTTTCCACATTAAGCAAGAGTGTTACTATGATGATGATAACCTACGGATTACTAGGAGGTAAGTAGAAATAAAGAAGGATCATTTAATATACAGGGCTGTTAATCTATAACCAATCAAACAAACCTGCATGGAGGATTTCAAATAGCAAATTGATTTTTGTGCGAAGTTTGTGTAAAAATTTTATTTGCCTCTATCACTATGGCCCTTGTACGATTAATATTTTTTTGGAAATCTTACGCACAGTCTTGTAGTCCCACACTAAGGAGAGCTTGTACGTCTATGGGTAATATACGTACATGACATACTTTTTTTTTTGTAAATACATAAATATTAAACATAAAAAACACCCGAACTCCGAAACAAATATTTACGGATCATACAAACATTTGATCCGACCCGAGAATCGAACGTTTTGACTGCTTGCGGTCTCGACCGCAAGCAGTCAAAACGACAATCATCTGTAATGATGGTTCAAATAAATTTTATGTGCAGTTTCGCTTTGTAAAATGTTCAGATTTCCAAAATATGAAGGCCGATTAAAACAGCCACTGATTATAATCAGATGTCAGTGGAATTTTACTTGGTGAGTGGGAAAATATAGTATAAACTATGAAAATATTTTGATTATGTAAACACTTACATCAGATATGACAGCTAATCTGTCTTTTAATATCTTCCTGGTATATGACGGTATACGACCAGATCGTTGTGATGAAGCTAAAAAGCGCAAAATAGATTTGATGAATCATCTACTTCTTCTATTAATAGACGGTTTAAAAGCGGTTTACAATAACGGTTATTTAAATTATTGTGTCTTTTACGCCGCTACGCACTAAGGTAGATTTCAACGATTTAGGCGGCCATAAGTCATTTTTTCAAAGTCAACTTAGCCATAAAACTTTGACCGGTACCGTTAGAAGACACTTCCAGGAATCTATCCCCACTATCCCCACCCTTGGGCCATGTGCCATGAATTATTTACAAGTAGTCGAAACTTGACCTCCGTTCCCGGTGTACGTTACAGTTCTCGACGCTCTCTGTGCAACTTCTCTTACAAAGTCAATATTTTTTTTGTGAAGGTAATTACCTTAGTGAAAGTGATGGATTCGCATAATTCAGGTATGAATCTTTAAAAATATATATAATAATGGTGTTTTATTACAGATTGTCATATTTATTTTTCACTTGTAAGACAAGATGTTTTTTGTACAAATTTATCATTGATTTTCGATTTCTCAAGAGTTTTAACTACACTTCAGGGTCCGTCCCACCTGTTTTTTTTTCTTTTACGGTATAAACAGGGTCTTAGTATTATAGTAAAAAAAAAATTTGCCGCTAGAAACCGCAAATCTCGGAAAAATCCTTATTCAAAGATTTTTTGTAAAAAAACATGAAAAAAATATTTTTTTTCTAACGCTTCTAAAATAAAGTTTTCTTTGTTTTAGGGTCATCAAATACCTCTGGCGTGAAGGTAGTGACGAAAACATATTTGATTGACCTAATGCAGGGACAAAAGTAACCTTCTTTTGATGAGAAATTGGATTATTTAGAGAATTACTTGCTGGTGTGCTATGGTGATACAGAAGACAATAATAAAACTCTTAAGTATAAATTTTCATATGTTCGATCGCAAATGAAACAAATGAAACAAAAAGCACATAAAACTAAAGAGTTTTTCGAAAAAAATAATGGTCTTGGTTAGATGGAACCTTTGAGATTTCGATTGAAACGACTCATCGCCAGGGTCGTCCAAGTAAATAGTTTTCCGATTCGAGTGAGCGAAGCAAGAGAAGGAAACAGAAGAAATACTTTGTTCTGTGGACCCTGAAGTAATAGTCCATGCTGCGCAAGTACTTTTACAATCAGATGGAAAAAGAAATGCGTCCAAAGTCCTGAAGGACTTAATCAATTCGCCAACAAAAGCAAGTCAATACAAAAGGGTTATTCTAAGGTTGATGAAGCTATCCCTCCGTTAACCCCCTTCGAAGCACTTAAGATGTTTGTTGAAGCTGATCTCACATGTAGACAATATGAAATAATAAGAGTAACAAACAAAAGACATTTCCCTTGTTATGACCTTTTGTTGAAAGCTAAGCAAGAATGATACCCGCCGAAATCGGAATAAAATTATTTTGTAAATATCAAATGTCTTTGATTTTTTTTCATATAAGTATAGTTATTTAGTTTTTTTTTATATATATTTACTTATATAAGTAAATATATATATTTATATATATATATTTATATTTATTTATATATATATTTATATTTATATATATTTATACAGTTAAGTCTCAAAGGGCCTCTACATGTTGGACCCATGTCCCCATGCAAGCTTATTTTTAGTAAATAATATATCAAAAAAAAAATTTTTTGTACTCAATACAGTGTTTCATTTTATAATAACCTACTTTAATTACTAAAACCCCATTTAAAAGCTGTTAACACAGTAAAATATTTTTGGCCGCCTAAATTCGTGAAATCTACCTATGTGCTACGTAAACTAACAAGTTTTCCCTTTTAATTTGATTGATATCATTTGGAAAATTCCACTAATAGTAACAATGTTCTGTTAAGTAATAAATATTAATAAATAAATATTTCTGACATTTTACACACAACGCCATCTAGTCCCCAAACTAAGCAGAGCTTGTATTATGGGCTAGGCAACTGGTATAAATACATAAACATAACTTTTTTTGTAAATATATACATATTATACATATAAAAGACCCAAACTCCGAAACAAATATTTGCGGAACACAAACATTTGGTCCGACCCGGAAATCGAACCCGAGACCTCTTCATCAGTCAATCACTCATCAGTCAATAATAAAGTCCTATTACATAATTTAAATAATATCATGAATGTATCCTGCCGAAAGAGTTAAATAGTTCATAGGTTTAATTATTTAATTGTTGAGCACCAAATATTCTGAAAACCATTTTACAGCAACAACCCGTTCAGAGACACAATAATTACCTAGATATTATTAATTTCCGGTTTTCAAAAAAATGTAAGTTATGGAAAACATTTATTCAATCAATGCTACAGAAATATACGTCCACGTCATCATCCCCAACTTTTGAATCTTTAGAATAACAGTGAACGTCCTTAGAAATCGTGTTTACTCAATGGAGTGAAGGACGGGTGGCACATAGCGACTACGCGCCGCCAGTTTTCAATATGGTGCCAAGGGCAGGGAACATTTACATAAGTTTCACGTTCTGCCATTCGTTTTATTGCTCTTCTATGAACACTCAAACTAACATGTCGCATTAATGTCTGTTGACGCGTTTTGGAAGGCGGATTTATGATGGTGAAGCTGTTTGCGGTTATCCCTACTTAGTGTGATCTCAAGTATAACTTTCTTCAAGGATACCTAAATACGTACTTACTCCATGTGAAATGAGACTACGAATATAATCAATTCTATTTTAAATTGGAGAAAATTGGCGAACGGACTTTGAATATATAATTCAGTAGAGCCACGGCAGTGGAGCTCCAAGATAGTCCAATATTTTAGCACGAGCGAATGGCTCACAGAAGGCGAACCTAGAATGACAGGATTCATACTTTCTTGTTTTGTTGGTGAGTGCATCCATCGTGCTACGATCGATGGGTTGGTGCGGAATTAGAGGCCTAATGAATGGGTCATCATGCTGCAAAAATTGTACTTGCATGCATGTTGAAAAGCAATCGCTGATTGATGTTTTATTGGCTGGCTTGATGGTAGTTAGCGATCCTGTTAAGCCGCAGGATGTAAATTACAGATTCCCAACAAGAATAAATATTGTATCATGATCACAATCATTTGTTTTATGTGGGTGTAGTTTATTAAACACATAGTAAAATGTGTGTATTTTCAACGCATCTATTTAATTCTTCTGCTCATTTTTTTTTAAACATTTCATGAATAATGGAATAGTAAGGTGATAAACATAAAACAGTACTGAAGGTTCGCAAAGCTCGTAGTTCTCTGAAGTCGGTTAAAAATGTAATATTTTTTGATCTACTTATTTTCTAAAATTAAATCAACTCTTTTCGGTTGTCAACATGAATATTTAAGAAGTGTAGTTAAAAAAGGTTTATAAAATGACCTTTGTACGTCTACTGATACATATTTATGTGACAGGCACGTGTAATTTTATCTCAACTCAAAACAATTAGCAACGGACACCCCTGTTGACTGTGCACTGAAAATACCTGTTACAAACAGAATTCGAATGACGTAATAACTCTCGATATGTATCTTTAAAGAACAACAGAAATACTGAATAAACCAACTCGATTTCATTTTTATCGAAATGCGCAGGATGGTTGACTTCCAAACATCAATAAAGGTTCACATTTACATACATACATACAGAAGGGAATTAGCTCTTCGTTTTTGGAAGTGAATGCAGTGTAGTTACAGAATTGTTTGGTTCTTGGTACTTGAATAGGTACATAATTTGTTTTGAGTACAAATTTCATAGCAAAGTTCAAGTTAATGAATTGCGAATTCGCAAACTGTGATAATTATATGTACCTTAATCTCCGCCTGCCTGTGTATCGGATATCGCGGTAATCCTTTTTCGGTTTAATGTATAGCTCATGAGACTCACAGTCCAGTAGATCCACCATCACATATTCACAAACTTAACCTCTTTTATAATATACATTAACAGAAATCGTCCCAAATACAGAAATGGTTTTTGTCACATGCTCTTAAAATAAAGCTAATAAATAAACCTAAAACCTGAAGTCTATAGGGCTCACTTAAAAAAATATCAATAACGACGTGTACCAAATGTTAATTAAACAAAGCTTATATTGCCTAACCCATTGATATTTAATGACCACTGAAACAGAGGAAACGCCTTTGAAGGATTTTAATGACATCATTTCTTTTGACAGCCGAAGGTTTCAGTTCAGGTTTTATGGAGCATTATATTTGTAATGATTAGTCGTGTGTCACGTTCAGTTGCCTTGACCTATTTATATGGTCTACCTGCAGTTTGGTGTTTCATTATAATTTAATATTGAAAAGACCTCGAAGTCTTAGTAAAGTCCCACAGTCTTGTATACTCCGGAGAAGATAAATAGCGCCCCACTAATTGGCGTAAAAGGTCTACTCGTACAAACTCGCACTAATAAAGCCTACTAACTTACATGTACATGGGATACCTATGTTTCAGCAGAAATAAACCCGCTTAATCGGAGAGGAGACTTACACCTAGTCAATAATTTTAGCTCGGTTCGGCGGAAAAATGGCATTATATTCCCGCCGAACCGAGGTAAAATTTCATTTTCTTGAATTTGGTTTTATTTTTTTTCTAAAATAAAAGTAGCATGTTGCCCCTTATAATACAAGCTACCTACTAGTGAAAGTCCTGGCACAATGTGCAGCCGTTTCAGAGATCAGGCACAAGAAGCAGACAGACAAAAAAAAAATAACTAGTTTTTTTTTGTTGTATGTAGATCCATATATATGCATTATGTTAGGAAAACAGTTAGTTTGATTTTATAGTATCTGTATAAATTAATTATGATTCAAAAATGAATAGTTTAAATGTTTGTAGTAGCAGGTAAATGCGGTTTAGTTAATTAATTTAAACCACATACCAAGCATTCGATTGGGAACCAAGCATTTTACTGGGAATGAAAGACTGCCTATTTTAAACATTACTTAAGTTTAAGTCAATTTATAAAAAATGCAATCAGATTTTGTACTTTCTTCAAACTAACATTTGCATGGAAATGAAATACAGCCAATATTGTATAGATATTGTGTTTTATTAAGAAGTGTGATGCTTTTCATATTAAACTGTTTCGTCACATTCTTTGTTCTCTAAAACCCTTGAAAACGGCAGCAACAGTTCGTGTATGAAATTGGACTTATGCCAACAAACACGAATGTGAACGAAACTGCCAAATGATGCTTTCATTCGGAGTATAATCCTTTTAGCAATTAACTGCATTCGTGGAAAACGGATTTTTCATTCTACGTATGCATTACGACGATTTAAATAAGAAGCTATTATCATTTAAGAATTCGATTGTCGTATGCTAGGGTTTTATTATCAGAAAATTTATTTTTACAAAAAGGAAATATAACACGATCTATTTATTAAACCGCGGTGTACCTATTAAATGTAATCATTTATTTATACTTAACCATTTCATTAAATTAGATAAAGGACTATTATAAAGTCTTAGGCAGGTCGTCAGTATTAGTTTCAAGGTCAATAGAGCATAAGTCGGTTGGCTAGATGCCAACGATTGTAGACTACATGGCGCCTTAGGTACTCTAGGTTAGAATGATGTCTTTATTTGAACAACACTATAATAATCCGCAAAGAAGAACGTACTTAATCTCACAAATCTAAAGTATTCAGTAAATTTGTTCGCATGACAGACATTCAAGTTTTTTCAAGAAACAAACACAAAAAAATACGTTTAAACTATGCATGTATTGATAACACATACATAGTTCAAAGACTGTCGTGCCACTTACATATTTATCACTGTTATGAATTTAAACTCATCACTTTCTGATTTGTTCACGCTATGGTTAAGGAAACTTAAAGGCAGTGATCAGGTATTGTATATTTTTTAAATATCAACGCTCTAAATTTATTAGCGAGTCTGTTTAGCACCAATTTCATAGTGATCCCTGTTGGCAACTAACCGTTGAGATCATCAAGTTTCAATGTCGAGACTATTCTAAAATACTATTTTGTACCGAATCTGATATGTTATTTTGAACATACAAAATGTTATGTTTAGTCGTTATTCACAAATTCAAAAATAAACGATTGCAAGACATTTGTGTAATACCATGCGTTCGCTGGAACATATTTGTCTGTTACATTATAAACGTATTGTTATAATTATACTCTGATATGAAAAAATTAAATGCACGCTTGGCTTTTACTAATGACTTTGTTTAACACACTGATTGTGTAAAAAATATATCGTCTATATGAAATTTAATATGCTACGTACAGTTTACACCACTGCTTGTTAGTATAATCAGAAATATTTTAAAATGATAATATTTTTAAATAATACAGATTAATAATAAAAAATCTAATACCTAATATCCGTGTTACGGTTGTCCGGAAGAGATCGCCGAGAGCAATAAAATCGCCAAATGTTGCCTTTACGTATTTTGGCTCATCTTATTTTACCTTTTTTAGGGTTCCGTATTGTATGTATGTAATAAAGATAAATAAATTTAAAAAAATAGTTTAATTACAACGAAGTATTTATCGACTGCAACGCCAACTTATTAACCATGGTTATAATTTAAGTTGCTCCCTATATAATTACTGTAAGTCAAAAAAATTTGGTGTACAAGATAATCTGATTCTTTGCAAAAATAAAAATAGACTGTGGGTGAGATGAGATCTCGGTATGTATACGCGCATTTTTATGACTGACTCGGCAACTCCAGAAATCCCCAAAGGTCAATACAAATGTTTCTCCGGCAAACAACCATTCACCTTTCGTTTGACGATGCGTTGTTTACCAAATCTTGGACATTTTCCTTGTGACGCCACATTTATCACGAAACGTTTTTTCTTTATACTCGAAATGTAAGGATAGAAATGAATTCCTTTAGACACAAAATACATGTAAAAAAACGGCTTTTGAATAGGTCAACATTTTTAGGGTTCCGTAGCCAAATGGCAAAAATCTGAACCCTTATAGATTCGTCATGTCTGTCCGTCTGTATGTCACAGCCACTTTTTTCCGAAAATATAAGAACTATACTCTTAAAACTTGGTAAGTAGATGTATTCTGTGAACCGCATTAAGATTTTCATACAAAAATAGAGAAAACTGAAACTCAAAAAAAAAAGTTTTTTTATCAAAGCTGTACGTGTGTGTAAATCATTTATGGATGTGTCTTCAAAAATGATATTGAGGTTTCTGATATCATTTTTTTATAAACTGAATAGTTTGCGCGAGAGACGCTTCCAAAGTGGTAAAATGTGCCCCTCCCCCTGTAACTTCTAAAATAAGGGAGTGACAAAACTAAATATATATATATATATATATATATATATATATATATATATATATATATATAATATATATAAATAAATATATATAAATATATGATGTACATTACAATGCTAACATCCACCACAACTAGTTTGAACGATATCTATTTAGTAGTTTTTTTTTTAATACGAGATAAATCGTAAACCGCAATTTGCCTTTCATTCAATCAATACACTGTTAACAAAACATCGACCACTTTTATATGATGTTACTTGCTTCTAAGGAACCCGTCATGCGCGATTCCGACTCGCACTTGGCCGCTTTTTGTTTTTCCATTCGGTTTTAAAGTTAAAGTATTGATACAACAGGCTTAAAAGCGTACACAAAAAGTATTATACAATTGTCACTTATACATTTTATTACCTACATGTTTTAACCTACATTTCTACTGGCATACTTTAAACATTTTTTTAACTAACATTATTCGAAAATAATCTAGGTCTCATTTATTTTGTTTCGCTAAACATCGACTCATTATACCTATTCAAGTTGCCCACTTAATGTGTAAATTAATGATTAATAATTATTTAATGTGAAAATTGTAAAACTATGCCGGAAAAATGACGCATGAAGTAAATGAGTGCCAATGACCTCAAGCCAGCAGACAACAACCCATAAGTTCCTTTGTGTGATTTCAAATATTGATCGGTGGGCCGACACTATGCTGTGACTAATATCATATCATATTCCTAAATGAACTATAAACTGATTAACAGCATTAATAAAGTATTATTACACACATTTACATAAAAGCAGACTTTATTTCATAGGATTTGCGTCTCCTAGCTGCTACATTAACATGTTGCCAAGTGCTGAGCAGCGCAAGGTCGTAGACGAAAATGAAGTCAGAGGGTTAACAGCTCCTTCGAGATTTAATGATCAATCATACGAATGTCTAAATAGATCCCATGTTATGATCTTTATAGCATAATACTTCATATCATGTTGTGTGCATATGTTTAGACACGCACACATATATGTTCGAGTATTCACATATGAACACACATTTCTACCTTTTTATATGCAATCATTGCCATAAGTATCTTTATCTTAAAACATGTATGTAATGTAAAGAAAATCATACAGAATTATTGTTAACAAGCAAGCCCAAGTGGATAAGAAACCAAAATCCCTACTTGCATGAAATTTAGATACGAAGGATGAATGTTCCTTCTTTTTATCGGACGTCAAATTATATGTCTCATCAGCTAAATTGGTCAAAGTTCCTTATAATTTGGCACTACGCCAAACGAACAATCCGAGTAATCCTAATCCTATATTGCTTTGAAGATGAATTTTGAATAACGACACTGGTCAAAAATGTGCAATTCTGTTAGTCTGACTCATAAAAATAAACTTTAAAATGAGAGTTGTGCTTTATATATTTATTACACTGCACATAATATATATCCATTGTGTCTTGTAGTTTGTGAACTTTTTGACTTCTACAGTTGATTATTAGTTTGAAAGTCTGTCTGCAAAGTCCACGTTCGGGTCATTTCAAGTTGAAGTTTATGACCTTTATTTATTTCTTCCTAATGATTAATGTATACGATTTTATAGAGTACAGATGCACTGTAACAATAGCATTTCAGACTTTAGAACATCACGTACAATAACAAGTTAAACAACGATTATATTGTTTTTACTAAGGATGTCGACTAGCAACTACTATGAATGTAAACAGTCCAGTACTTATGTATTATATTGTAGATTATGATAAACTGCTCTTTATCTAGTCTTTCCTTGCATGTTTATAGATTATTATTCGGTGGTATTTCTTTATCTGATTGTTTTTCTTTGTTTCAGGTCTCGGTTTCGGTATGATCTACCTCCCTTCAGTCGTGGCCGTGGGATACTACTTCGAAACTCGGCGTTCCCTAGCCACGGGTATCGCTGTTTGTGGTTCAGGTGTAGGAACCTTCAGTTTTGCACCTCTTGCCGCTATTTTGCTCAATGAGTTCGGATCTTGGCAAAATGCTAACCTTCTTTTAGCTGGTCTGATTCTCAACTGCGCGGTCTTTGGTGCACTCATGAGACCTTTGGTTTACCCTAAGGTTAGTGATCATTTTAATATTGTGTATGAATAAATGAATGAATTCAAATTCGATATTGATATGTATATCTAACGGGAAAAGCTTTCAGGGTGATCAATTTTGTATTTGTAAATACATACACACATACAATACATACAATAATTCATACATTACTGACAAATTGTACCATTGATGTGATATAAATATGGAATACTTGGGATTAACTTGCACATCATACACATTGCTCATTTTTGCACCTAAACAACATATTCAAAATTTCATATTACAGACGTCTGGTGAAAAACCTCTACTCCAACGTATGGCGGAAGAAAAGCGGCTGCAAATGGAGCGAGGTTCGATTGGTGGTTCATACTTTGTTGTGCAATTACCTGATGGTACTATGGAGAAGAGGCTGAAGGTGAACGTTGTAGAAGATTCTGTATGTAGTTGCTTCTTACTAACTTCTTTATCGGTGGTGGTCAATCTTAGATGCGCGTAGTACAGTAGTATAATTAAGTAGACACATAAGTAGACGTATTAGTAGTACAAAAATCATACCCGATTGTTATTCTCCTAACTGTAGCTTAGTGCGCACGAAGAAATGTTCTATTGTTCCATTTATGGTTCCACTTTTTAAAATTAATTAATCGAGATTCAGAAGAGAGTAAGGAAAAAAGAGGTCCAAATAATGGGTCTGAAGTTAAAATTTCTCTTTAAATGCTCACCTTATGTAGTCTAAACGTGATGCATGTTTAGTTCATAAATTATGAACATCAGTAGCTAGCTACTATACTTGGCACAAAAGAAATGAAATAACAATGATTTCATCAAGTTGTAAAAAGTTCTTGACATACTTTTTTTTTATTTCATACTTTTTTGACAAACGAAGTATCTATAAATAAATATAGCCGTTTTCATAGTCTCTAGATCTAGATAATCTCCTTAGTGCTCACAGTTTTAAGACTTCATTTTAAGTACAAAGAGCTGTGATGCTAGGTTTCAGCATTGATCTTTGTTTGATTCAATTTCGTAAAACAGAGGTTTTCGACCTTTTTCTCAAATGTGTTTATTCTATTGACTGTTGGTAATTTTTGTTCGTTGTTTTTTTTTTGAAATATGTTGTCATAAAGAATTTAGTATTTAGCTATAGATAGTTAAAGTAGTTTGTTAGGTATATTTATTATTAAATATAATAAAGGTGATAAATAATTATGATTAACACAAGTCGAGTTAAGTGCAGCTTGAGTTTTTGCAGTTCTTTAAATCTTATAATCTTCAAGTTAAATACGAGTATTCGCGTCCATATATGTCCAAATTCCTGTAGAATCGTTTTGTAAAATATGAGCAAAGGTACAAAAACCTTTGTTCTTCGGTGAACGACATTAGTACCCAAAGTGTGACTACTTTTATATGCATTTCCGTATTGAGAATGCGTTGAATACCAATTCTTTATTTCTGTATAAGGAAATAAATTAGTACCCAATATCTTACTGACTTGATGCAGTGCAGAAGCAAAAAATCCTTGTATGTTTAAGCGATTGTATTGTGTTAATCTTTTGTTGGAGGTCCTCAAAAATAAATAATAAGGATAAGGACGAATATTTTTCATTGATGTTCTTCAAAAGTATAATACTTCAAAGCCACCTTTAGAATATAAAAAAGTCCTCCAATATTACCACCGATTCACAATGTATCCTTTGTAAACATTTTTTCAAGTAGTACTTCATTAAAGCTTTCGTTTCGGATCTCGAAATTTTCGTGTTATCTTACCAATTGCTCCTCTACAATTGTCAGTACCATCAGGGGGGTGTCACTCCGCAGTTTAGGTATAGTCGGCCGGCTGCCTGCCGGGTCAGACACGCCGGTCGAACAGACATCGTCAGAGCAGTTAAGAGTTACACGATAGAAAGAGACGCAACTGTAGGTAAATATAATCGTAGTGATGCGGCGCTGTGCGATCTGAATTGAACTTAATCTTTTGACACCGAGGGTATCTATAACTTTAATTTACTTTTCGGAGTGAGTCTTCTGTGCTGGTACTATTATGTATTCTGTGGTACCATACAGGAGAGATGATCTGCTAATTTTTTTATAATATAACAAGCTTACACAAATATACCACACATTTCATCATAACATATATCATTATTGGTATTTCTACGATTCATCATTTAAAGGTAGCGGGTAATGTCATGATTTTTCTGTTTGACGGTTTCTTTGGCTAATTTGAATAGGAAGCGGGTAATGCGTTGTAACTGTAGTGGTATAACAAATAGCTTTGCAGACTAATTATTGATAAAAGTAAGTAATTGTTGCGGTTAAACAATGTTGTTATAAATACTTTGGTTTATTTCTACCTTTTTTTTCCTTATTTGTCTCTTTATCATTGACCTATGCTATCTTCTGTGTATAGTCTATCTTATGCCTATTTTGACTAATTTTATTATCAACATAATTCGCTCTGCTTTGGAACCTCTTTAATTATTTACTTCCGTAACCTTAAATAACATTAAATGGCTTAAAATAAACTTTCTTTGTTTAAACGCAAATATATCTTGCCGCATTTATATGACTCACGGAGGGCAATGTCTTTGATTGGCAAGCTTTCTTCCCCTCCGGCTTTTACCCTACTATATTCACATGTACTGATATTGATTTTGTTTTCTATGAAATGTTCCATCGACCCTTTGAACAGGTAGTATCCAAAACGCCCGTATATTTACTGTCGAAGTAAAAGTAACTTATTTGGACTTACTGTTGTGTTCCAAATTTAAATTAATTCTTACTTTTCTATGCAAAGAAAATTCTTGAAGTTCCATTTTTAAAAATAACTATTTGTTCGATGGGTTGCTGGATTAAAAATATATGCTATCGTAGAAGCCTTTAGTGTAGTGTATTTTGCAATAGTGTAGATGCAGTGTTGCCTTTTCTCAAACTGTTACTAACCTCTTGTGTGAAATCTCTTCAGGGAAATTACTAACAATATATGAAGAAATAGCGTAATAAATACTCGCGACGTATTTGTTCTATAGTAGAATTTATCACATTACTTGATTTCTTAAAAATTAAAGGAACTATTTTTATGTAGGAATATTTCTTAAAAATTAAAGGAACTAATTGTTATTATGTAGGAATGTTTCTGAATACTTAGGAATTATCCAAAAGTTTAAGTACTGAAACATTGTCTATTAAATGAAAGTAACAGGAACTTTTACGATTAATTTTAGCAGAGTCATGTTATCCTTTCAAGGATTATATCTTTGCCATTCTAATTGCAATTTTGGGAACGATTCTTTCTTTTTGTTTCATAAATACCAGGCTGCCATGGTAAGGGTCACCATGCTACATTGCCTACCCTCACAATAAGCATGGTGACCCCTACTCCTGGATTCTACTCATGCTTTCCATCAGGCAGAGTAGAGTCACTTTGGCAGGCTTAAATATAAAAAAAATAAAATAAAAAAAAAATAAAGGTTTATTACGCAATTTCTTCCTCTACAACTAAAATTAAAAATATTTTTACTAATAAAATAGTGTTAATATTCTCAGGCGCCATTAAATATCGACCCTGGAGTGCACTCGTCACTTAACTTAGAAGCGTTAGCGCGCGTACCGACAGTACCCAACATGCCCGGTGTGCCAACTGTCCCCACGCTACCCACGATTACTGAAGCCAAAGTTTCAGATGACAATCAGGAAAAGAAAAAGGTACAGTATTTATGATGTCCACTGTTATATTAGGCGAGTTAAATTTAACACTATGGCGGAGGAGTTTAATAATATGTAGTGAAACAGTTATATAATATAAACAACATGTCAATCCCGGCTATCAAACAAGTCAATATTAAATGCATAGTTGTTATTTTATAAACATAATGTTCTCGCTTTGTTTGTTACACGTGACTTAGCTATCGTCACGAATATAGTGCGAAGATTACTACAGTTCGAAGTTCCAATTTATTCCTCGATACACACAAAGTGGGTCATTTGGATGACTCTTATAGGACTTCAGAAGTTGTTATTTATAATATTACAATTTATAATGTAATTTATTTTCATTATGTTTGAGGCCAAAAGGAAGGGGAAATCGTTTTTCAGATGTATATTATATACTGAACCGATTTTAATGAATAAGGTTTTAATTTTCTCTGGTGACATCCTTACTAATATTATAAACGCGAAAGTTTGTGAGTATGTATGTTTGTTGCTCTTTCACGCAAAAACTACTGAATGGATTTGAATGAAACTTTACAGTAATATAGCTTATATATCAGAATTACAAAAAGGCTACTTTTTACTGCAATAATCGAGATACACGCGTGCGGAAACGCGGGCGAAAATTGGTAGCTTATAATTTTCATCAAAAGTTTTTAAGTAGTCGGGAGACTTTATTTCAACAAATATAGAGCATTCACAAGTTGATGTCTTTTGACAAAGTTGGTTTCGACTCCTACCTAGCACAGAAAGTTTGTGAGAATATATGGATGTTTGTTACTACGAAGAAACTGCAGAACGCATTTACATGAAACTTGACCGTAATATTGCTTTGCTTATACATCAGAATAACACATAAGCTACCATTTACTACGTTAACCTCTGTCTACTCGTGGCTCCTGCGTATCAGGAGCCACGAGTAGAAGCCAGTTTAAAATATTAAGAGAATTCACTACATAATTAAGTCCTCCGCCGCGTCTGTCTCGCGATAAACTCAACGATTTATATGAGATTTTGTACCAAGATAGTCTAAACTCTAAAGCTTGAGAAAGGAAATAGGCTACATTTTACCGCGATAACCGACAGAGATGCGGGCGGAACCGCCGGTGAAAGCTAATAAAATATAAATGTACTAGTTGACCCAGCAGGACTTCGTTCCGCCCAACTTTAAAATTCCAGAACTTGATCGCAGCGCCACCTACCGGGTCCAATTGCAAATCTAAACCATTCCCAGATCCCCTTGAACACACACAAAAAATTTCATCAAAATCGGTCCAGTCGTTTGAGAGAAGTTCAGTGACATACACACTCACAGAAGAATTATATATATAAAGATGTTTATCAACGTATAGGCTCCGTCTTGTTCGATGAAATGTACTTTAATACCGTACCTTAACAATTGATAAATAATTAATCATTCTGACTTTCTATTGTACCCTCAGGGCGAAAACGGCAACATTACCGTCAACCCACAGCAGATGTCCCGGAACGTGTCATCGCCAGCCTTCAGTGCGCATGCGCCGGGTCTACCCAAAAACGGTTCCGTTCCGTTCTTCGACCGCCAGCGCAAGCAGAGCACTGGCGACAGGTCCGGTGATAGGTAGTAGATTAGATTTTATTTGCAGGTGGCGGTGATGGACTAGTGATGGGGCAGAGGTACAACGGTATAGCTGTAAAAATTATGCTGTTTGTGCTTACTTTGTTTTGTTTGATTTTTACATGCTTAACGTAATATGTCTGCCTACATTTTTTTTCAGAAGTCTGTTCATATTTTTTGCTCTGCCTATTATTTTAAATATAAAGGTACTACATAGCAAAATACAAGAATACTAATCCTACCCTACAATGCTTTGCTGTAGAACATTTTAATAAGATTAATGAGAAATGAAAAACGGGTTCTCTAAAATATTACGTCTGAAAAGACTCAGAAATTATTGATTCTTTTGAAACGTACACTAACCAATTAACAGTTTTATAAATATATATTTTGCTGTGTAGTACTTTAAGTGTGTGATTACGAGGCTTGTCAACACAAGTGAAAAAACTTTATAATATTTCGACAGCAGCAAGCTGAAATTCATGTCTCTAAGATTTGTCAAAATTACTTTTGGGTATACAGGGTGAATTTTTGAGACGGGACAGTAAGGGTAGGTACCCTAACCGTTATAGTTACAGGAAAAGGCTTTTAGGAGACTATCCATAATTTTTTAAGATATTCTGAACTGCATTTACAGATTTTGGAAAAAATGTACAGCCAGCAAGAAAATGGTCATTTTAGACAAAAACTTTTTTTGATGACAATCGATCCTGTTTCTTATAAGGATCAAAAGTCTCTTCTGGACCGACTGAGGTTTGAGTACTAGAAATGTCAGAAATCGCAAAAAACTTTTCCCATACATTTGTACGGAAATAAATCATTTTAATATGTATTTTATCTTTTTTTTATCCTTTAAGCGTATTTAGTAAATAATAGGAACACGAAATTTGCATTGGTGTGGTACATGAATAAATTTCCACTGCGACAAGTAACGAGTGGTAATGGTGGAATTTTATGAAGGTACTCTTAATTCTGCCGTGTATAACGACGTCAGAGTTAGAGAATCTCCAAAACCAGTTGGATGAATGGCTCCTGTCAGAATTGCGAAAAGTTTATTTTCAGCAAGATGGCGCTCCGCACAACAGCTGCGTATTCTAGTTTGAATAGGCAGTGCGGGTCACAGTGGGTAGGTACACATGGTTCAACCAAGCGGCCACCTCGTAGCCCCGATCTAATGCCTCTCGATATTTTTCTCTGGAGCTACCTAAAAACGAAGTCTCCAAAAAAAATACAACAGTATCCAGGAGCTGAAAGATGCATTAACCAGGATTTTAAATGATATCTGTCCAAGAAATTTATCGGCTGCTACTGGCTCAGTACAAAAATGAGTGAACTTATGTATTCGTGAAAACGGCGGTGGTTTTGAGCAACTTATTTCGTAGATGATCTAAATGTAAGCTATGTTAATCTGTGTCTAAAATACATATTAAAATGATTTATTTCCGTACAAATGTATGGGAAAAGTTTTTTGCGATTTCTGACATTTCTAGTACTCAAACCTCAGTCGGTCCAGTAGAGACTTTTGATCCTTATAAGAAACAGGATCGATTGGCATCAAAAAAAGTTTTTGTTTAAAATGGCCATTTTCTTGCTGGCTGTACATTTTTTCCAAAATCTGTAAATGCCGTTCAGAATATTTTATAAAATTATGGATAGTCTTCTAAAAGCGTTTTCCTCTAACTATAACGGTTAAGGTACCTACCCTTACTGTCCCGTCTCAAAAATTCACCCTGTAGATTTGATCAGAAAAAAGACCTATGTTGAATGGTCACTGTTTCTTACGAGAAATATCATTCAAATTTTATTTTTCATTATCAATCTACGAGCTATGAATATTCGAAATGATTTTTTGATTCTTGTGTAAAGTTGGATATTTCGAGATACGACATTTCAGTTTTCTGCAGTTGATTTACGAGAGTTTACGAGTGTAGACAATAAAACCAGAATCAGCGGCAAAGTGAACAAGGTTTGCTTTTTATAAAACCTCAAATTACCGTTTCTCATACGTGATAAATGCATGCATGCATTAGAAGGTGATAAATGCTTGCTTTAACGGTGAAGGGAAGACTTGTAAGTTCAAATTATTATTTTGGGAACATTATGTAGACTTTCACTACTAAATGAGAAGTGAGGTCTTATTTGACTAAAATAGTTAAAAAACTTTAATAACGAATAATTCCAAGGAATAAAAATAGTTGTAATGAATATTACAAAAAGATTAAAAAATGCTAAAGAAGGACAATAAATCAATCGTGATACATAATTTTTAACCTATAACCTATGGTCTGGTTATAGGTTAAAAATTATGTATCACGATTGAAGTCAGTTAATAAAAATAAATAAATAGGATAAATAGAATATTATATAACTATTTATTTACTGAAGAACACCAGTTGTTTTTAAAAACATTAATATTTAATCTCATATGTATATTGTGGTATTTTTTTAAAACGACAACATACACATATCATCGTAATCGATAAAAAATTGGAGTTAAGAGGCATGCCTCGTAACGATATATAGTTTATTATAGCATAGTTTACTTTTACACTCATCCTTATTCAAATAGCAAAATCTTTCAATACAATATTGATAACAATTACCTATGGATGTGAAATACTCGTAACTTTTATGGAGCAACAAACAAAGGGCAGCACGAAGTGTTTACAATGTTAACACGAGTGCGGTGTTTGATTAATCAACGCATACAATCGATGTGCTACGCAATTTAGATTTAGATTTAAACGCAATTAGTTACCTACATTCGTAGTTCGTTATTTTTAATACAATTGTAAAGTATATAAAAACATAAAATCAAATTTCCATCGTTGTTAAAGCAAGTTCTAAGAATTTTAAAATAAAGTCTCTATCTAAATAGTCTGAAACTTTAAATAGTGACCCAAACCGTCGAACAAGAGGGTGAATGATCATACACAAATTATACAAATATAATTAGAAATGTGCCCATTTTTTGTATAAACTTATAGCTAGTACAAATGGTTTACACGGTAACTTCGCAGTTTTCTTGTGTGTTGTGAACTTAAATCGCACATTTCCACTTAATCATCATCATCTGCCTGCCCTTATCCCAATATTATTTGGGGTCAGCGCTCGTCATTTGACTGTTAACTCCCTTCCTAGCCAAACCTCCTTTACACAATCCATCCACCTTTTCTTTGGTCTTCCTCTTGCCATGTAACCTTCAACTTCCATGCACAATATTTTCCTCGCCACATTTTCCTCATCCCTCCGCATAATATGTTCATACCAAGATAACCCATTCTTAACTTTTCATCCAGTGGCGCTACTTTTTTTACATGTGCACTTTATGTGACCTACAAAATATTGTTGTTCCCAGTTTGATGTTTATTAGTGTTTTGCATGTAAAGTATAACGTGCTTATAATAATGTTATCATGTGTTTTGTCGTTTACAGATTCAAACCGTCCTTAGCTGCTATCAAAGCAACGTCCAAAACCTCCATGCACAGTCAATATCGGAACGCTGAGGTAATGTTTTTTATATCAATTGATTATTAATAATTTAAACTTATCTGAACACAAAAGTTAAAAAAAGAAAACAAACACCCGACTGCGTGTAAATTAGAAATGTAGGTACGTTTTTTTTAGTAAACCATTCGATAGGTTGTGTAGAAAAAAAATGTCGGAGACATTGAATCACTTTATAATTTTGATATATTCCAGTATCACTTTCACAATTTAATATCCATTGAGCCATATAACTAATAAAACCCAATAAATAAATAAAAAATAACCATTCTTCTAGCAAAGTCAGGTGAAAATAACTGCCAAACAATGAACATTCTAAAATCCCTTACCACTCATTATTCACATTCACTAATGAGCCAGATGGTATCGATAACTTATCGATAGTCAATAACAAAGTAACAACGTGGAACAAAAGGTTAAGTTGTATTGATATTGTACTGATTGTGTATTGATACAGCCAAGAAAAAGTTTATAACAGCACAGTCAATTGGAAAAAAATGTGGGTTACCAGAAAACAGCATTTAAAATAATTTAACACTCCAACAATTGTTACTAGATGTAAATCATGTATAGTTTAACCGAAATTACCAACAAGCATATCAAGAAGCGATTTAATTCATTTAATATAACAAAATATAAGTAAATCTATAAATTTAAATAAAATAAAATATTTAGGGGATTTAAAAAATGTGTCTGCATCTGGGCTACACCGAACTCATTGATGAGTTGAATGAACTAATTGCTCTAGCAGTGGTGGTGATACTACGATACCAAAGCGACACACTTTGAGAAGCCATTATACGATGCTTTGGTCAGATATAAACGCTAGGTGAGCAAAATTTTCCATTTCTGCCCGTATGTACAATAAATAGCCTTAACTAATGCAAACAAACTCATCTAAATGACAGTGTTGAAATTGTACTTAGTTCAAACCAATTGACCTAATTTTCATTTGACAATAAATAAATTGTCACCAAGGGCATTAATATATGAACATCCGTGTCGCACAAAAGTTAGGCAAGTCACCTTGAACTTTCGTCACATACCCTGCCAAATGATCCCAATGACTGGCGTACATCCAACGTGTATTGTCACACATTCTACTTTAAACATATTGCTAATATTCCTTAAACTTGACAATATTATATAATTAATAACATTATGTATTACAAAGAAATAAAGTGTCTGTAATTTTAAATTGATAGCTTTCTATTTATTTACTTCATGCACAAATACATGCATTGGCGGACTTAATGCCTAAGGCATTCTCTGCCAGTCGACCGATTGGACAATGCAAAGAAAAGATGCTTTTCGTGTAGGTACAGGTGTAGGTACACATTCTATTAAGAAAAAATATAAAATGGGATACATTGAGCACATCAGTAATTTGATTATCAAGGAGTTGAATAAGTTTACTGATATCGCTTTCAACCTAAGACATTACCTGCAGTGATAGGTCAGAAGTTTCGTGCTCACTGTCATCTTTACTTTACGAGTATATGCAAGGAGTGACAATATTTTCGACACACAATTCTGGGATTTGACGAGGTCTACAGGATTTCCCGTAAATAGTTTTATCTCAAAGTAGGAAGTTATAAAAATAATAGTTTATTTATTTAGTTTACGAGTTTAAAAATGGTATTAATAACGTTATACACGTCATCTTTATAATTACTTGAGGTTTCAACCATGTAAATACGTGTGTAAATAATTTGTAAATAAGTGTAAACATCAGAAGGCAATAGGTTAAAAGTTAGTAAACAAATATGTGTTTTCGAAAACATAATTTTGTTGTATGATAATTTGAAAACAAACATCAAGTAGCGATATAGAAATATATTCTCCTTTAAATATAATATTTATCCATTATGTACATAAAATGCTTCTCAAATATCTTAATAAAGACAAGAACATTTTTAATTATCAGTAAAATACAGATATATAATAAAATATAGCAAACATTATCATCTTAAAATCATGGCCGATCGACCCAAAGCTTTGCGTTTAAAACAAACAGAAACGTTTAAATTTATGAGACAGTTTCCTCTTATTGTTGGCTGCTGATGCAGAGATATCATTATCTTCGTTAGTGGTTTATTTATAGCTCTTGCAGCTTTACCAGCAGCATACCCACACAACTATTGACAGACATTTACTATATGTATTATACCTAATTACAGTTTCTGCTAATGATCATACACCACACCATGCGCACACGCAAGTCCATAATTATCACGTGATATTCGACTGATAGTCAACAAGTAGTAGTAGCTTCGCTTCGATACTCGCGATTTACAACAATGAGCGCGGATAACACCACGGATTTCAACTAGTCATCATCATCATCATCAACAGCCTTTAACAGTCCACTGCTGGACATAGACCTCTCCATGAAAAAGTTTCAACTAGTAGTAATACATATTTTTTATCAACCTTGAAAGTCTTCCCGGCAAGACTACAGTTTATTTTTCAATTTAATTAACAACTGACTGAATATCTGATTTTATATTTCACAGGGTGACACGGAAAGTATGATGTACAACTCCAAGTTATCCGTTTCTGGCCCTAAGGAACCCTCTCGAATGGTTCGTCCGATGTCGCGAAAAGACATCTTCTACTCAGGATCTGTACTCAATCTGCCTCAGTACCAGAGTCAGAAATCTTTGCAAGGATACAGAAATTCAGTGTTGAGTTTGCCCCAAAGCAGGCAAACTGGCGACTTGGAGAGACAAGAACGTAAGTGGACATCTTTTTATATTTTCTAGGCAATATTAAATGAAATACATAGATTGTTTCTGAATTTTAGTAAAAGTTAATTGAAAATATGATATTTGATATTTAATAAATCAATTTACTTGAATATTTAAACTATTTGGTCAAAAAAAACAAAGTTCCATTAAAATAATAAATAAATTCTAATGTAGATATAGAAAAAAAATGAGATGACACTATTGCAATACCTCATCATCTCAGAACTCGTAACCCGTTTTTAGGGTTCCGTACTTCATGACTCGGAACCCTTATAAATTCTTCATGTCCGTCCGTCCGTCCGTCTGTCCTCGACCTACTGCCCAAACGGTTGGTGTTAGATTAGTTAGAGTTAGATGAAATGCGGATCACACAAATATTTGGTCTGATCCGGGAATCGAACCCGAGACCTCTTGATCAGCAGCCGCATACGCTAACCACTAGACCAACAAAGCAACCAAATAATACCAAACTCTATCAAACCAAATAATATCAAGTTTTAATTATTGGTTACAGAATACGACCTATGTCCATGCCTAGGCCTTCCGAGTTCATTCAAATCTGCTCTAGCGTCGATGTTAGACGTGAGCTTGCTTCGTGACCCCGCCTTCATGCTCATCGGTGTGTCCAACGTGTTCGGCATGGCAGGGCTCTACGTGCCCTTCGTCTATATTGTCGATGCTGCCACTCTTAGTGTATGTACATATTTACTACTTTTTACTTATTGTTGCAAACTACCCTCTAAAAAGATTACGTTATTTTGAAATGGGTGTAAGCACACCTCAAGATCTGAGAACATTGAAGAACGTATTCGCTTAGATATCTTAATAGGGGTGAAATGTATTTCATTAGACACTTATAACGAATATTTCCATCGTTATGTTTCATCTTTTAACTTATACATCATTACCTTTCAGGGTGTAGATCCGTCCCAAGCATCTTTCTTATTGTCAATAATCGGTATTACGAACACGTTCGGGCGTATCGCCTGCGGATGGGTCGCGGACTTCCCTTGGATGGACTCGCTCTTGCTAAATAATGTTTGCCTTATTATTGCTACGGTAAGTTTAATTAAATACTAGTTATGTTATTTTTTAACCATTCGCATTTAGAAAATAGTGACAGACATCGATCAAGCTTTGCCTCCTTACCAATTAGGTACCAAGAAATTATCGTTTCGTACGACAACATAGAACATACTTGTATTTTATCTTTTGCTAATACTTGTATTTTATATTGACCACCTGACTTAGCGTTAAGATGACGTCATTTCCATAGATTTATTTTTTCTTCTTAACATTAACGTTTGTAAAATGTGAACTTGGCTAGCGGTTGATTGGTCATGCTGCGTTGCTTGATCCATGTGTCACTTTTTTCTTAACGCGAACTGACTATGGCATCAAATTACTTTAATACAAAAAGGAGAATTACTTTACAGTTATTAGGTAGTAGAGCCACGCTGATTTCAACACGAATGGGCCGGCTAGACCAGGGGAGGGGGGGCAGTACTACCCTCATACAAAAGACCTTGCTAATAATGACACCACTCTTGCTATCGTATTTCGTTGGTGACTGTGAGACCGGAGGCCCAATCACTGCATCATTCTCCCGGCTTCCAGAGGCTGGGAGAGAAGAGGGTCATCATGCTGCATTGCTTACTCTCACAATGCGGATGGTGACCCCTACTCCTGGACTCTACTCATGCTTTCCATCAGGCAAAGTAGAGTCACATATAAAAAATGTAATAAATACTACTATATAAATACTTATAAAAACAAAAATTAAGTGTTAGCTACATACATTTAAATGTAAATGTTTTTAT
Organism: Phragmatobia fuliginosa; assembly: GCA_932526445.1. Classification (NCBI taxonomy): domain Eukaryota; kingdom Metazoa; phylum Arthropoda; class Insecta; order Lepidoptera; family Erebidae; genus Phragmatobia; species Phragmatobia fuliginosa. The sequence continues at coordinate 14,938,731 of OW052070.1, forward strand.
AGCTTTATCTGTATTTGTACTACATACTGTAGGTGTTACATAAGAATTCTACATTGTATGTATGATTGTTGAATGAGTCATTTAAATATAGCGGATGTGTTCTGGAAATCCAGATTCTGTATATCGTGATAATATTTAAATTAGTCACTTATTTCTATCTGTATATTAAATAAATTTCAGATATCCGTTGGAGTGACACCATTCGCCTCCTCTTATGGCTCATATGTAGCCATTGCTATTGCTTTCGGCATTGCAATTTGTAAGTATTAAAAGAAAATTTTATATTATAATGCTGAAAGTGAAATTCATCTACTACTTTCAACCACACTTACAATAAAACATAGTTTTATAGTATACAGTCTTGAACCGTTTTTTTTTTTAATACGGAATGAAACAGTCATTCGGCATGCGATTTTATTGAAAACTCTGTGCTCTCAAATATACTGACAACTAGTTCAACTTTCGAATTCTTTTAGATTCCACCGATAATAGAAAAAAATATATTCAGGTAAAACATTTTGAACTAGTAGTTGACCTCAAATAACATTTAGAACCAGAGAAATAATGAGTATAAAATCACAGTTTAGGAAAGATAATTACGCATGGCGACGCATCGCTACAGCGCATTCACTTGTAACTTATACATACGACCACATGCCGTGGAGAATGTAGCCAAAAATTGTAAAAACAATGTTGGAAAAGAGTGTCCATGGTGTTTCTTGTCTGTTCTTCTCCATAGGATCCACGAATTGGAACAGACAATTAGCTTCACGACTGACTACTGACTGACTACTTGACGTTTCAAAAGTGCCGTTGTATTGGTTTATTTGAAATAAAAATGGTTTGATTTGATTTGAGACGCGCCGTTCTGACCCTCCGTGAATAATTGGTGTGTCGTTCCTTAGCGGGCTACATCTCGCTGACGTCGATCATCCTGGTGGACCTGCTGGGGCTGGACAAGCTGACGAACGCGTTCGGTCTGCTGATCCTGTTCCGTGGCGCGGCCGCCATGGTGGGGTCTCCGCTGGCGGGCGCGGTGTACGACGCGACCAAGAACTACGACGCCTCCTTCTACATGGCCGCCGCCTTCTTCCTCGCCAGCACGCTCACTTCCTTCGCGGCGCCTTGGTTCCGCAGGTACCGCTCCTTCTTTATATACCCTCATATAGAAAAAAAAATTGGACACATCTAGTCCCAAGCTAAGCAGAGCTTGTATTATGGGTATTAAACAACTGACGTAAGTAATTTTAGAGCGGAAGAAATACGCACCAGAACAAAACGGTTCGGCTCTTCTTTCCTATGCCGAGCAGTCAAAGACTGGAACTCACTACCAGCTCACGTGTTTCCTTCCCACTATGATCCCGGGTCCCTTAAGCGGGGTGTGAAAAAACATCTCACTAAGCCGCCAATAGTGTGGGCCGCCATACATTATTGCATTCGCAGCAAGTGTGGTAGCCCCCACTCTTGGATTCTGCTCTTGCCTTCCATCGGGCAGGGTAGAGTCACTTTGGATGACTTAATATAAAAAAAATACACAAACATACTTTTTTTATAAGTATATACATACATACATACATACATACATATAATACACCCAGATTCCGAAACAAATATCTATGGATAGGTGTTCAAAAATGATGTTGAGGTTTCTAATGTCATTTTTTTCTAAACTTTTAAAGTTTGCGCGAGAGACACTTCCAAAGTGGAAAAATGTCCCCCCCCCCCCCTCTAACTTCTAAAATAAGAGAGTGATAAAACTAAAAAAAAATATGTTGTACATTACCATGCAAACTACCAACGAAAATTGGTTTGAACGAGATCTAGTGAGTAGTTTTTTTACCTTTCATCCAATCAATACACTAGTATAAAAACATCGATGAACGCTACAACGAACTACAAGAACTTTTATATGATGTTACTTGCTGATACGGAACCCTTAATGGGCGAGTCCGACTCGCACTTGGCCGCTTTTTAAAGTACTAAAAGAGATCAGTACAAAAGCTACGTATTACAAAACTAAACTATTTGGATTATTATTTGTTATACTTAATACTTTAAACTAAAGAAATATGTGTTAATTACTTACATTCCCTTTTTGAACTAATAATACTATCTGCAAACAACGGTTGACTTACAACTACAATTAAACTCAAAATCGTATATTTAACTAAACAGTTCAACATTTTGAATGCCATGTGATACATTATTCTATATGCATGACTAAATATTATTCATCATCTTCCTAGCTTTTTATTCCCAAGTTTATTTAGGGTCGGCTACTAGTTCAACCGGTTTTACCTGAATTTCAGTTTTTCCGCGGAGCGACTGACATCGGACCTCCGCAACCCTAAGGGAGAACTGAAATTTGAAGGTTAAACTAGTTGTCAGTATATTTGAGGGCACTGACTTCCCAATAACGATTGCCATAGATGTTCATGACAACCGGGACCGACGGCTTTACGGCTTGACTGAAGGTTATTGAAAACTGAAAATGAAAATGTTACGCTGTCACACCATTTTGTCGACGCATAAATTAATTTATAAATTCTATTTTCATTTTTAAAATATTTTGATGACTTAATACAGTTCAGGAATCATATTTCTCAGGAAACAAGAAGAAGTGGTACCAAACACCGATATCCTGACCCCCATAGACGAGGATCTAGAGGAAGGTGATGAAGAGGATCCTGACGACACTCCCATCACGATGGGCGCGCTGGCCAACAGGCCGCCCGCCATCACCCGCACAGCAGCCTCGCCCTCCGACCCGCCCTCGCCCAACACTCTCGACCAACCGCACCAACCTCAGAGAGAGAGCGTCCTGTAAATACACTTCATTATTAATATTATTATTATGTATAGATACTATCAATCTACAACAATTAGGGAATTAACTAGTTTTATGGGAAATACCATACTGTAATGTATATGCCTTGGGCGACGCGTACAATACAGCAGTGTGAGATGTTTTAAGGAGAATGGGAAAGGTATTTTGGGCTGAGGGGTGTCACTGAAGGATACTGAGGAACAAAAGTAGCAAGCAGAAAATACTTATATCCTAAATATGTCACATTCAGCGTATTGTTGCCAACGAATTTTCTAAATATGAAACTAAGAAAAGATATCGTAATAAATAAAGTGCTTTTTACGTATTTTTTTATTTTTTTATTCTCCTTTCCTAAGAAGAAAATATTTTTTTGCATTATAGTTAAAAGTGGTTATAGTAGGCAACACTGCTATTTTTAACGCCCAGAAATCCCACAGGTTGGCAACACTACTACTGTTATGTCTGTAATAAACATTTTTGATATTATGGTGTTTCCTTATTATTGGTGTTAACTTTTATTGAAGCTAGCTACAGTAAGCAGTTTATCTGAAAAACACTGTCAGAATAAATCGACTTTAATTAATAACGCAATAGTACATAATTATTATGTAGACATTTGTAGGGCTTTTTCTCTAATCATCATCAACAGCCTTTAACAGTCCACTGCTGGACATAGGCCTCTCCTTTGAAAGGAAGTTTTGGCCTACTATACCACGCTGGCCAGACGGGTTGGTAAAGGGTTTGTTTCAAGTTTTCCTTCTCTTGGCAGGATGTTAGCTGCTTATTTTGTTCCTTTTAGTCGCCTCTTACGACACCCATGGAATGAATAGGGGTGGTGACACTTTGTATTCTTAATCCGTCACCACACGGACATTTTTCTCTAAGATCTTGTAGATTGATAGGTCTTATATATATTTAATAGCAATGTTTGTGATGGTTTATCGGCTAATTTAATGACTAAAAGACATGTATAATCCAAAAATATAAGGAAAATCTGTAATTAAATGATTCAAGTATCTACTCCCTTCAAATGTTTCAAATTCTCATTTTTAGTAGTTATTACATTTGTGTATATATTTCAATTGATTTGTACATAACGTAATAAAATGAAATATTAATATAAACGTTGAAGAACTACTATATGACAAAATCTTGTATCTAACTTGGTTAAATTGCATGAAAAAAGTGCTCTTTTAGATATTAAAACAATGCGTATCTTTTTTGGCCACGTGCTCAATTGGTCTAAAAAGGTTTATATAACGATTATCACCATAAATGCGTATATATAATATGCAATTTAAAGAATTATATGTATTTTTTTGTCAATTTTTTTTATCTTTACACATACAAACTATTCTTTACAAATCTAAAGTTGGTATTAAAAAATATGACCAACACAATATTTAATGTTGTAACACCTTCAACAGTGCGTTTACAACAATGGCAAGTGTCGAATAAGTGATATTTGGTTCATTTTTTTATCAGAAAATAATATACTTAGAAAACATTTGAATTTTCTTCCCTGTATTTAAAGCCGTGTGTGAGTTATACTCCAGTCTGTTAGCCGTTTTACCTCCGAACATTGGATAACTAACAATAATATAGATAATTTGATATACATTTAGATTTCACGAACTCTTTTGTTCCTCAATGATATATTATAATACGATCTCATCACATTGGGGATGCTGTGATAAAGGTTTCATGAAATCCACTTAGATATTAATTTATTTTCGTAATTTGTACGATGACAATAGACCGGGGTTCAACGGAATGAGTTATTTTCAGATAGTGTTGTACAGTGCTAATAAATTTTGAAGAAATATAACTGTCGAAAACAACTCACTTCGTTGATGTGCAAAAAATACAAAAAAAAAAGCGTCGTAAAGAAGATTTATATGATGTTACCATAAGCTAATGAAATAAACTGGAATTGACTGCAAGAATAAAACGTGGGTACGTTGGCTCCGCATTTTTAAAATAAGAGGAAGTGTAAGGTTCTATATTCCACTGTGCCATATAATCGTCGTGGTGCTAGCCAATACTATCGATGTTATGACATTCACTATAACTAATACTCAAGCGCTACAAAGTTTGTGAGAAATAAACTAAAATGTCCATATTGCAATAAATTAGTACTTATAGGCTGTAAAGTACTTAGACGATACGTAGGATCGTAGAAATGTTTCATCTTCTATACAAACGCATATCAAGCTAGATCAGTTGCAAAAACTAAATCGACAATAAATAATTGTCTCAGGTCTAAATGATCAGCAATATAAAACTTTACTCGAAAGTAAAACATGTATTATATGTATAATATATTATGCACACTTGTAAATATGTTTTGGTTGATAAATGCTTAGACCATTTTATTGGTAATTTTGCGTAGGAATGAAAACGGCTTAACGTGTTGAGAATTTCAACAAAGAATACGGATAGTGTTTAAAAATATGGTAAGCTCATTTAGAGTATGAAATAAGTGAATAGAATTAAATGGAATTAGAAAATGAATCATAAATTTAAATGTCGCTTGTGATATACGACACTGTTCCGAATGACAATTAAGGTGCTGATAGACTTAAGTATTTAATTTTAAGGGAATATCTAGCTTTCGTTATTTTAAAATTCGTTGAAGTGAACGAGAAATAAAGCCAAGAGCACTAAAACGCTTTTGCTGGTATACCTACGATTATTCGTAGTAAAAGTGAATGCCTAATCTATCAGCACCCTTATAATTTTAATGCTACACAGAATTAGAAATGGCGTCAGTAGTCCGAGTTTTTTCTTTTTCTACACGCATTAATTTAAATATTCACATTTTGGCATAAAGAATTCGCTTCTAATACATGTAAAAATCATATAATATGTAAACGAAAAAAAAATACAGAAACTTGTAATATTCAACGAGAAAATATAAATTTCTTCCTTCACAACACTAGTCGTACGTACACTTCATGAATGTACGAATTTTGTGGCAAGGAAACTTCACGACTAAATCTATTTGCATGTTTATAGTGTATCATTAGTAGGTTCTAACTTGCAATAGTAAATTAACATTTCGAGCTTAGCTTTTTAGAAAATATTTTAAAACAAGTGTCCGCATACATTTTTGATAACTCGCGTAGGAGATGATAACTCACTAATCTTTGATATTGTATAGAACTGTTCGTAGTGCCATGTCTGATGAACAACTTATTATGTAAATATGCTAATATTAGATGAGTTTAAATAGAAGTGAAAATTGTAACGCAGTCAATTTTTATGTGCACCACTCAATACAGAACATTTGATTGTTAGGTGTGGTCGAAAGTAGGCTTTATGTACTTGCCACATTAGTGTGTATATATCTGATCTTCTTACCAACTATAGATATATATATTTTTGTCATAGATATTTTTTGTCAATAAACTGCATAATTTAGCTTTAAGCGTTAGGTGTACTATTTCAATAGAGATGTGTAACAAAACCAGGTTATGAGAAGGTATTATGTGATAAATACGAAAGATATATTCAATATATACTTTTTTTTAAACAACATGTACTGTATGCCTATGATAATTTTAACGAAGCTTCGTTTAGGGTAATATAATCTGATACGAAGTTACAAATTGTATAGAATGTGTTAAGGGATAGGGCCTGTCCGCATCTCCACGTCAGGACGTCGTCATCGTGGAACGGTGCGGTATCGTGGCACGGCGCGTTGTCGCGATGTGCTAGTGCACGGTACGGCAACGTCGCCGTGGAACGACGCGTTAACGTCGCATGGCTCGCTCATTTAATGTTGTAATGTGCTTGTCCCAAAACACTGGAAGTTCTTCAACAAGTGAAATCAATAAATCACAATCTATGTTCTCCGACATCTCTTATTCACAACTAATCGCTAAAGACACTAAAACATTAAATGAGCGAGCACGTGGGCCACGCGACGTCAACGCGCCGTGCTACGATACCGTACCGTTCCACGTTGACGACGTCGTGACGTGGAGATGTGGACAGGCCCATATTCACAAATATGGATTGATGTTACTGTTGTTATATAGCTTTATGTAAAAAACCAAAAGTGTTATTATGTTTTTAAGATTAAAAAAATGTTTAGGAGTCTATAGGAGGAGCATGAAACAGAACTATACTCTGTATGAGCTTTAGTCGTTAAGATCAAGTGGAGAAACATTTCGGTCTGACTTCTAAGACCACGAGATAACGATCATGAATTACATGATTATTTTTAGAAGCAATTTTTTGTATCGAAATGGATCATGGAAATATTTGAATGTTTATGTATAACATGTTAGCGAAAGTGTATGTACATATATTATTATTCAGTATTGGCTCAAAGTATTGTTTATTGAAGAGCTGTTTACTTGTAAGTCTCTGACATTTTTCAATTGTAGATTTATTTAACGGTATAAATACTGTATTATTTATTTATTATCTTATATATGTGAACAGCTCTGACGAAGTGTTTTCAAAATATGTTACTCATACTGTTTATAGGAAGTTGGTATACATTTATTGAGTAATACATGTTAAAACCATGCTAAAATTCTAAAAAAAATGAGTTAGATTTCCTATAAGCAGTTGAAAGAAAAAAGTAAAGAAATAAATAAAACGCCTCATTTTGTTCCTGCAATGCTGTAAAACGTTAATTGAAAGTCCCAGCACAAATAAATAACCTATCATACTAATTTGTGCCTTGCAGAACATAATTAAAGTTGAATGTTGTGTCGTTAAATATTGTACAGGATGCAATATTGTTATTTAATAAACTACAGCATCAATTAAGTAGGAACAAATTTAGGCGTTTCATTTCTTGTTATTAAAATTATGAATTGAAATATATGCAATGATGCCTAGCGCACGCCCCGCAAGCGCTAACGGAACATGATGCAAAGCTTATTGTTGACAAGTCCACCGAAATCTTTTGTAAATAACAGATTCATTAAATTATAATGATGACTGAGATTGTCCGTTTTATTTCTGACATCCTGCATGTACTATGGTGGAGATAAGTTTGACTGCCTCGATGTCGCAGTGGTAGCGTATGCGATTGCTGTGCTTGAGGTCTCAAATTCTATTCCCGGGTGTTTGTGTCATCTGCAAATATTTGTTTCGGAGTTTGGGTGTTCTCCGAAATTAGGTTGGGTTTGTATTTACAAAAAAACAAGATTATGTATTTACAACAGTTGTCTAGTACCCGTAATACAAGCTCTCTTTAATTCGGAAGTAGATGGCGTTGTGTCTCTGATGTTTGAAATATTATTATTATAACTGATCGTGAGATAAATGTTGTGAATTTATATGTACTGGTATTGCGAACTGTGTTAAAACTTTATGGTATAGGCCTGAATAGTTTTAGCTTTTATAAGTGAAATCTGACTTAATAATACTATCCGTGTGGTGACGGATTAAGAATACAAGTGTCACCACCCCTATTCATCCCGCGGGTGTCGTAAGAGGCGACTAAGGGAACAAAATAAGCAGCTAAGATCACTGCCAAAAGAAGGAAAACTTGAAACAAACCCTATACCAACCCGCCTGGCCAGCGTGGTATAGTAGGCCAAAACCTCCTTTCAAAGGAGAGGCCTATGTCGAGCAGTGGACTGTTAAAGGCTGTTGATGATGATGATGATAATACTTTGAAAAATATATAAATCGAGTTATTACATAACAGTCCTAATTACAAATTCCGTTTACACTATCCATCAAATTAAAAGTGAGACGGAAGAGGTTTGGAGCTATATTCAACTTATTGCACTTATTGACAAATTACGGAAGTTTGTATTCACAACTAAAATGTGAAATAAACTCACACTAGACCCTCAAAAGCCTAGGTGCCCTGTAAAATTGTCATTTTTCTAAAATATCAACCCTGCATTCAGAATAAACTGCATGAAAACCCACGGAACGGACAAAAAAACATCCAGACAACAAAATTTGTAGATCACATAGATAATATAATCTATATATATAAAAATGAATTGCTGTTCGTTAGTCTCGCTAAAGCTCGAGAACGGCTGGACCGATTGCTGGGTGGCTAAAGGCTGGCTAATTTTGGTCTTGAATTATTTTTGGAAGTCCAGAGAAGGTTTAAAGGTGAATATATAAAAATGAAATGCATTTTTTTTATTAATTATGGATTACTTTTGTTTGTTTTAAGTTTATTTTATACAAAAGTTGAGTCTATTTATCGATTGAGGCACGACGAAGTCTGTCGGGTCAGCTAGTCTGTTATAAAAATGGTTAGTTCGAAGAAGTAAAGACCATTCAAACTACTGCATCATTGTCTTTATTGAGGTGACCACAAAATAATCTTGATTGATATGAAAGTATTACGATCTGATCTAAGTGCAACACATTCACCGTAACGATCAAATAGAAATGAAATAAATAAACTCACACTAGGCTCTCTAGTACTTACATTAGTACGTTGGAGCTCAGCGAGAACCAACCAATTTGTGGGCAAGCTTGGTAAATTTTAATAATAATATTTTTCGGTATGTAAATACAGAGCTAATATAAAACAAAAATTACTTTGTAATGACTTGGTCAAAGGCTACTATACACTTATATTACGTCAGCTAAAATAATAATACGTCCTGGTTACAATCAGATACGAATCTCTTTGTAATAATAAATACATGAGTGGATACAAAGACGTGTTCATAACCATGAACAAATCGTAAAGGAAGTAATGGGCTATATTTTTTTTAAATATTATAATTTATTTTAGCCATGGCCCTATATGGTAGGTACAAGCCCCAAAATGTATTTTTTGTGTGTAAATGTAAGAGTGGAAATAAAATGATTAAGACGTTTTAGAATCAATGTGTTTTGAAAATCTGAAGAAAATAGGTGTATAAATCGAACATTCTGTCATCCAAAAATAAATAGATTTCGATTTATTTTTGTTGGTAGTTTATGTGTAGTTTTGATGTAGGTGTTGTGTAGTTTTGATTTTATACACTTGATTTGTGTACTTAACGAACTATTTTTGCCTGATAACCTGATAAGGTTTTTTACATGATGTTACCAGTGTGAACTTTGCCTGATAGAAAACATGACCAGAATCCAAGAGTACGTGATCTATATTAACACTACTTAACTTTAGATACTTTTTATAACCATTACGGACAAGAAAAGATGTAATAAATCAATTCGGTCAAACCTACATATATACCGATATACCCATTTATCATTGCAAAATACGTGAGTCATTCACAAATGTAACTGCCACTGCTATTACCGACCATTGCGCTTCCTCGCTATGTGATTACGATACCGGCGTCTGTCGTACTATCATTACTATCAGTCTAATATACTCCGAGAAATAAATATCGGTACAATTGACCTACACAAATTGATGTCCGACCGTCTCTCCGTTTGCTGTAAAGGGTTAATTCATTACATCAGCAGTTCAATTATATATATCCTATGAAAGTTTCCAAGACCTCCTAGAATGAAATGTTAGATGTACAATTAGTATTCAGCCTTTCCAGATACATTAATTACTTACACAACTTCATATTCCTGTGCTCTCTTGTTGTTTTATCACCTATTTGACATGCCAATGTCATTAGTCTTGAATCAATTCATACGAATATCTGTATTTATCCTTTCATTCAAAACTAGTGACGTTTCGCTGTGACTTATAATTTTTACATTGAAGAAAAGTAATAAAAAAAAAGCGGCCAAGTGCGAGTCGGACTCGCCCATGAAGGGTTCCGTAGCATTATATAAAAGTTTTTGTAGTTCTTTGTAACTTTCATCAATGTTCTAATAATAGTGTTTTGATTGAAAGAAATGTAAATTGCGGTTTATGATTTATGGCGTATTAAAAAAAAACTACTTACTAGATCTCGTTCCAACCAATTTTCGTTGGAAGTTTGCATGGTAATGTACATCATAAATTATTTTTAGTTTTATCACTCTCTTATTTTAGAAGTTACAGGGGGGGGGGGGACCAACATTTTACCACTTTGGAAGTGTCTCTCGCGCAAACTATTCAGTTAACAATAACATTTTTGAAGACCTATCCATAGATACCCCACACGTATGGTTTTGTTGAAAAAATGTTTTTTTTGAGTTTCAGTTCTAAGTATGGGGACCCCCAAAATTTATTGCTTTTGTTCTATTTTTATGTAAAAATATTAAAGCGGTTTACAGAATACATCTACTGACCAAGTTTCAACAGTATAGCTCTTATAGTTTCGGAGAAAAGTGGCTGTGACATACGGACGGACAGACAGACAGACAGACATGACGAATCTATAAGGGTTCCGTTTTTTGCCATTTGGCAACGGAACCCTAAAAACAAGCAAAAAATAGATTAAACAATCCCATAAGCGTCTATCGTATTAGAATTTCTGGTTAAGTTCAGATTTTTTTGGTTCTATTACATTATGTTTTGTAGATGATACAAAACATATAGATAGATGTACCTATGTCTAATAAAATTTGTGATACACATAATGTTATTTGTGGCTAATAAGACGTAAACTTTAATTCAGACATTGATTGATTGACCGCGGTTAACACGGCAAATGACGGAATTCAGTTATACGGCAAAATTTATGCATACAGACCGAGTTCACTATTATACTCTTTTCCGGTTACCATAAGCAGTTCCGTACTTTTAGTTCCGCAAAGTTGTGTCGCGTCGAGCTTTTATCTGTAATTATATGGATTGTAAAATTCCATAAGTTATATCGAGTGACTTAAACCAAAGTTTCAAAAGGAACTTAATTTTGTTTGGTATCTACAAGTGTAACAGAAAGATTCTTAATTCATACACCTCGCTTGTATCAGAGAGTAAAAAACGAAGTAGAAGAAAATAATATTAAATTCTAATTTGCTATTTATAATTTAAATTTAGTCCGAGTTATATTAGCAGCTTGCATAAGCTATTTTTATCAGATCTGAACTTATGTAAAGAAAAGTAAAGGCATTGTTAGGAAAAGAGATTTTGCTTATATGAATGGATACACCTAAATTAGGGCTATTCACCGTACTGCGTTAGGAGCGTAATGTTTTTCGAGCCTATGTATGTATGAATTTATAGCTGACCGGTTTCGCCTTATAGCATTAACAAAAGTAACCATAAAGTGTTTGGTAATCTTAGAAACAATGTTTTAGTCAGTCGAATTTCATATTGATATTGTGATATTTGTTTTTCTCGGTCGGGTTTTTAGGGTTCCGTAGCCAAATGGCAAAAAACGGAACCCTTATAGATTCGTCAAGTCTGTCTGTCTGTCTGTCCGTCCGTATGTCACAGCCAATTATTTCCGAAACTATAAGAGCTATACTGTTGAAATTTGGTCAGTCGATGTATTCTGTGAACCGCATTAAGATTTTTACATAAAAATAGAAAAAAAAACAATACATTTTGAGGGTCCCCATACTTGGAACTGAAACTCAAAAAATTTTTTTTCATCAAACCTATACGTGTGGGGTATCTATGGATAGCTGTTCAAAAATGATATTGAGGTTTCTAATATCATTTTTTTATAAACTGAATAGTTTGCGCGAGAGACACTTCCAAAGTGGAAAAATGTGTGTCCCCCCCCCTCTAACTTCTAAAATAAGAGAGTGATAAAACTAAAAAAAATATATGTTATACATTACCATGTAAACTACCAACGAAAATTGGTTCGAACAAGATCTAGTGAGTAGTTTTTTTTAATACGTCATAAATCGTTAAACGCAATTTACCTTTCATCCAGTCAATACACTAGTATAAAAACATCGATGAAAGTTGAAACGAACTACAAGAACTTTTATATAATGTTACTTGCTGATACGGAACCCTTCATGGGCGAGTCCGACTCGCACTTGGCCGCTTTTTGTTTCTATAATAATTATTCTATTGTAATTTTTCTTTTTGTACTTTGCCAATTCGACGAAGTCCGTATTTCACAGACTAAGATCTAAGACCATTTCTATGAGCCTTCACTCTTCCGCATTGAAGGCAATATGGAAGTTAAGTTACCTATTCGATCAAGAATGAATTAATCATTGAATTCTTATCACATTACTTAGTAAGTGAGTCACAATGTTGTTTAAAAACGAGATAGTTAAAATATTAAGAACTAATTTAATCTGTAACTGTAAATATAAATTTTTTAAACATTAGGTATTTAATGAATGCGCATTTTGCTAAGATTATTTATTTAGTAGAGCATTTTTGTGGGACGCTCATTTATTAAATGTTTAACATACAAGTTGCATGGCACAGTTTACTAAACTTACCTTTTGGTATTTAATTGTTTAAATTCTGTACACCGGCAAGTACGCGGCGTGGCGCTTGTAGCCAATTTACCCTAGGTGATTTAAAATAATCACCTAGGGTTAGCAACGCTATCTCCAACAGCTACAAGCATGGTGAAATGAATGAACAACTTCTAGCCGTAGGTGAAGGCGACAGACGGACGGACGTTCTGATTTAGTTTTAGTGAACCTGACCGCTAAGCCATAGGTCGAAGGGTTCAATTCCCATCCCAGAAAAATGCTTATGTGATGAGCACGATAAATTGTAGTATTGTATACATAGTTTGTGAATCGGAGGGTCATAAGAGTGACTGCATGGTTGTCCTATCGCCATTCGCCATTTCGTTTTTTACTGCGCGTTCTATAAGAGTTGTGGGTTTTAAATCTCACATAGGATAACATTTTGTTTCTCAATTTTTTGTTTCGAGTAACTATTTGTTAATCTGTGGTCTGGGTGTAATTTGTGTCCGTTTCACGTTTGTTTGCAACGTCACCCCGACAGTTCACAGTTGTCTGTTTGAAAAAAAGAAACAACTAAATGATAATGTCTGAAATTGTTGTTCTTGTAACAGAGAACCCTCTACACAAGAAATACTTACCTTAATCTCACCCTAATTTTCGCTTAGGGTTTTTTATTTCCTACGACGAACAAGCTATGGTCTTGTCAAAAAGTGATCCAAATCACGTGTTTGACATACATATTTATTCTTAAGTGTTATAGGTCAGTGATGTTAACCATAAATTCTAGTTACTGACACACCGTGGGTGCGAGCAAGGTCGTTGACCGGCGCGTCTGGTGCAAGTCGCGTGCTTGTTACATCAGCCGGCCTTGCTCGACACGGAACAATGACAGTCATTACTGTAATGTAAGAAATGCCCGTGACTGTTTAACGAGATTTTTGCACAGTTGAACCACTGTTGTACCGCAGAGATAATCGCTCTACAGATTTATTAATGTAATTTAATAAAAATATTTAAATTTGTATCAATTGACTCACAAGAGATTTTTGAACACAGATAGCGGTATCTTTATGCGCACAACATACGTACACACAAATGCACATGTGTGTGCACACATACGCGCGCTAACTCATATGCACTTGCGCACATCCATACTTGTATACTATGACTAGGATAAACAATTTCCTTTCGCAAATAATTCATCTAGTCCACTGCCTGAACATAGAGAAAACGTTTTTTCTCTTTGCAGTGCAAGTTCTTGCTTTTCGTAATTGCAGACTCTTACAACACACGGTAGGTACAGGATGTATAACAGTACCTAACATTTCGTGTAGGCTAAATCCTTCAACAAACAGAACCACACACACACGTTAATATTTGTACACTACTGTGAGTGAAACAGTTTTTTATCGCAAAAAATTGATTCCAAGAAATATAAACAGTTATATCCCGTTAGATATAATGGTCACCCTACACAAGGTCATCGCGACAAGTTCTGTGTATATTTTTTTTTCAATCTTGTCGTTGAATTCATCGGAACTCACGTGCGAAGACATAAATCGTGTTTTCAATTCCGCATATCACTATTACTGATTATCTCGGACATGCGTCACATTGCTGGCACTGATTTTCCTCAAAGTATTTCTAAACCCCCGATCTAATCAAATATGACCTTAACTGAACGTTTGGTAAGGAAAAAATGTAACTAAATAGAATGTCAACTTCTTTTATCTCAGGAGGTAATAGAACAGATTCGCCGTTTGCGTCGCATTTATATCAGCACTCGTGTTCACTCGTTTAGTCGAAGTTCTATCAAGAAGACGACTAAACGAGTAATAACGAGTTAAGAAAATTCATTGATTCCGCAATTGTTTATGAAATGTTATAAATTAATTTCTCTCTGTCAATTTATCAGCAAGGCCCTTGTGGGTGGATTACTCGTCACTCCTCTCTATTTTCTGTTGTCTGTTTAACCTCTTGATAGGCCACGACTCTCATTTTCCCTTTAACTTGCTCTGTATACGATAATCTAGGCCACCAGCAATTAACTCACAGGATTTATAGAGATGGGCTAACAAATAATATATTATTATATAGGTGATTATAACTGCTTGTTATAAAAATAGGTAAAATTATCTTTTCTTAACCATAATCTCTAAATACCCACATCATTTTCCTAACCGATGAAGATCAGTGTCTCTCCAAATGAAAAATTATTTTCATTTTGCAAAATAGGTACTTCATTAATGTTTAAAAGAAAGAAAGTATGGGGCTGCTGATCAAGAGGTCTCGGGTTCAATCCTGCGTGTCCGACGCGGGAATTATATGTTTTGTACGAGCTGCAAATATTTTTTTCAAAGTTTGGGTGTTTTCTATGCATAATATGTATGTATTTACAAAAAAAACAAAGTATGTTTATGTTTTTATATCAGTTGTAGTATCCATAGCACAAGCTCTGCTTAGTTTGGGACTAGATGATGTTGTGTTTCATTCGTGCGAAATATAAGGTCTTTTTTAGCCTTCTTTAATAAATAGCTTTCCAATAACAAACGAATTGTGCAATTAGATTCAATAGTATCCGAGTTTAGTGTGTTAAACCAAACTAAATCTTTCATCACCATCCTCAGCCTGTCGCGGCTGACTTAATCTTTAACTTAATAATATTAGTACAAATTAGCGGTGATTTCCACATTCGCAATTAGAGTTTGTGAGTACTTTCATAATGTTAACCTTCGACATTAGGGCAAGATTATAAAACTGTTACTTCACAAACCGTTCCTCTATTCAGTGCTTTCCACCGCGAGCGAAACGGACCCATTAATTACTCCTTTTACCTCGCAACACAAAACTGCATACATGTGTTTCCACTAATAAAGAGTCGAGTGTAAATGACAACGAAGGCGAGATGAGTAAAAATGAGCTGCTGACTCGGACCGGAGTCATTAATGAGTCCTTTTAACTCGCAATTGAATTTTACAAAATAGTGTTTCCACCGAAAAAGAGTTGAGCGGAGCGGACCAAATGAGTAAAATGTGTCCACTGCGTCGCGGTCTCGCTGGCTAGTTTGAAACGGACTCGCTCATTTAATAATATATACTTTTTCTTTCGGTATACATAATCACTGTCCTGACTTGATTCCGTGTCACTCGATAGCATCGCGAATTCACTCAACAAAACACTACCCCACGCAACCAGTTCAAAACTCAAACTGAACTCGTTCTCTGTGGAAATTGACTATTCATTTCTCATTTTCCATTCTGCTCGCTCCGCCTAGTCCGCTCTGTCATTATCCGCTCGCAGTGGCAAAACTCTTAGTTGGTGGGAATGCACACCTATTTCGTTTAAAAGGAGTCCGTTCCGTTTACCATTTCCCACTCATTACCCTTTCGCGGTGGAAACCGGGCTTTAGTATAGTTAGCGCGACTGATTGGAATATTCTAAACTTGACAAAAACACTGTTCTTTGCGGTGCTCGTACTGTTTGATTATGGTCGTTCACCCAGAAAATTAAATTATCACGTAATTTAATAGTACAGTTGCATCAATTCATAAAGGTACTGATACTAGCTGAGCCCCGCGGTGTTGCCTACGTTTATTGTTGTGAATCGTGAGTAAGACAGCGGAGTAAAGCTGATCAAAAAAACAACCTAAGTTACTAGTTATGTTACTAGTAATCTGCCAGTGAAAGTCACGTGCCCGTTGTAAAATCGGTCTAGTAGTTACACAGATTTTCTTTAGATTAGATTACAAATTGATGTTCGTACCGTATACACCTTATACCATATGCATTTTGGTTCATATGATATTACAAACAGAAACTTCAATTTTATTATTTTGTAATCAATTCTACCTTAATTCATTATCAGCTAACTCGAAGTATCTCAACTGATAATGATAACAACTTACGGTTAGGAAAATAATTTTACATTTAAGTACTGATTGCATTAAATATCCTGGAAAGTAGAAAAAGAGAGATCCGAATACTGAGCTTGAAACTTCTGCAGTAGTACATTAGATCCCAGCAAAAACCTATTAATATAAACAAAATTGAAATGTCTGTTTGTAATATCAAAAGAACAGTTTTTATACTAAATGCACGTGAAAGTATATGGGTACGATACTTACATGAAAGTAGCAATTTTAAACATTTTTATCTATCTGTCTGTTTGTTTTGACTAATCTCTGGAACTCCTCTACTGATTTTAACGTAACTTGCACTGGCAGAAAGGAGTAACTTAGGCTATTTTTAGGGTTCCGTAGCCAAACGGCAAAAAACGGAACCCTTATAGATTCGTCAAGTCTGTCTGTCTGTCTGTCTGTCTGTCTGTCCGTCCGTATGTCACAGCCAATTATTTCCGAAACTATAAGAGTTATACTGTTGAAATTTGGTCAGTCGATGTATTCTGTGAACCGCATTAAGATTTTTACATAAAAATTGAAAAAAACAATACATTTTGGGGGTCCCCATACTTGGAACTGAAACTCAAATTTTTTTTTTTCATTAAACCTATACATGTGGGATATCTATGGATAGGTGTTCAAAAATGATGTTGAGGTTTCTAACATCATTTTTTTCTAAACTGAATAGTTTGCGCGAGAGACACTTCCAAAGTGGAAAAATGTGTGTCCCCCCTCTAACTTCAAAAATAAGAGAGTGATAAAACTAAAACAAATATATGTTGTACATTACCATGCAAACTACCAACGAAAATTGGTTTCAACGAGATCTAGTGAGTAGTTTTTTTTAATACGTCATAAATCGTAACACGCAATTTACCTTTCATCCGTTCAATACACTAGTATAAAAACATCGATGAAAGTTACAACGAACTACAAGAACTTTTATATGATGTCACTTGCTGATACGGAACCCTTCATGGGCGAGTCCGACTCGCACTTGGGCGCTTTTTTTTAAACTAGTCCCTCTTCGCAAGAATAATCGGGGGTAACACCGCGGGACTCATCTAATTAGTTAATATTATTTATATTTACATACATATATTTAAGCCAAAGAAAGTGATTCTAATCTGCCTGATGGAAAGTATGAGTAGAATCCAGGAGTAGGGGTCACCATCTGCATTGTGAAGGTAAACAATGCAGAATGATGACCAATACCATGGCGGCCTGGTCAGATGTTTCTGCATCTTTCTCTCGGTCTCTGGTAGCTGGGAGAATGATGCAGAATGATTGGGCCTCCGGTCTCACACTCGCCAACGAAATACGACAGCAAGAGTGCTGTCACTACTAGGGTGGTCTTCTGTGTGAAGGTAGTACTGCCTCGGTTGAGCCGGCCCATTCGTGCTGTAATCAGCGTGGCTTTACTACCTATATTATAAATAATGCTTACTAACAACAACATTGAAAATTCCAAATAGTAATAAACAAATGAGAACACGCAACATGATGCCAAATGTGTGTACGTGCATCAGAGGCCTAATGACGTTCATATCTGTAAGACACACCTTCCATTGAACACTTTGTTATCATCTACAACACGATGACACGTACACAGAAGACAATGAATCGAGAATAAAAACCCATCCGATTTTATCAATCACCGCTTGATGACTCACGTGGATGATGTAACATTCGTCAATCTTACACAAGCCAAATTCTCTTGACATATTGTTAGCAAAAAATATTCTACTAATATACATTGAGATCCTTGAAAGTGACAGAGCGGAGACAGTTGTAAAATATTCTTGTATTTTCAAGCAGCCGAAATTACCGGAAATAAATAAAGTAGCGATATAATACAGAGATAAATTATATTAAATTTAATTCTAAATTATTACACGAATAGACTACAACTTAACGATGTATGTGACAGCACTGATGCATTCGTTTCAACATCAGTAATGGTATCAACTCCTTCTGTGTAAAAATATTTCTTCTTCTTCATCTTCATCTTCAACAGCCTTTAACAGTCAACTGTTGGACATAGGCCTCTCCTTAGAAAGGAGGTTTTGGCCTACTATACCACACTGGTCAGACGGGTTGTTATAGGAGTTGTTTCAAGTTTTCCTTCTCTTTGCATTGATGTTGTCTTGCGTAGTTTATCCCTTAGTCGCTTTTTACGGGATGAATAGCGGCGGTGACACTCTGTATTCTTAATCCGTCACCACACGGATTATGTTGTCTGTGTATATATTTACTAGTAAATAAAATTTAACATTTCTACGTTAATCTACGCCAATATGTAAAAATTATAAATATGTTATATACTAACGTTAGAAAGAAATTACTATCGCATAGTTAACGTAATGATAATCGGATTTTCAAATATTTTATCTACAATTAAAATATATACAATTTACAACACTATCCATTTCATTTGAGGTAAAACAATGTTGATATAGTAAAACAATAAACATTAATTACTTAATTTGTGTATTATAGGCAAACATATTTATTTTTAAAGTAGATGCAGTAAAGACTTCTCCCACTAATGAGAATATCATGGTACTTCTACTCTTTCATCAGGAACATTTTAGTTGTAATCAACACAGTAACACATAACGCCAACTAGTTACTAATTAAGCACAGCTTTAGCTATAAAAACTAAACTCTCTGATAGAACACGTATATGTAAATACAAATATACTACACATGAAAATACCCTAACTCCGAAACAAACATAATCTGAAGATCATACACAAACATCTGGCCCAAGATTTGAACCCTAGACAGCGCAGCCGTCGTATACACCACCACTGCGCCACCGCTTTATTTTCTTTAATTTATTATTGTTACAGCTTACAAGATGCAAAACCATAGTATTGAATCAATCGTCAATGCTCAGTAGATCTGAATATTCCATTTATGGTACGATAACAGTTCGAAGATTTTCCACCGACTAGGTATATCGGCCAAGGCGCAAATGAGGGTCAGACGAGCACTAAAATGAAGTGTAATTATGCCTTACACATTTTCGCATATTATCGCACAGTAACGATATTTTTCTAATCCTTTATCTATAAATTTAATTATAAATATACCACTTGAAACACTATCTATTTGATTTTAGTAAAGCAATGTTTATATAGTTTATTCGTGTATTAAAGGTAAAAAAGATAATATTCGAGAGTCAGGCGAGCACTAAAATGAAGTCTAATTATACAGGGTTTTCCAATAAGAGTGATATGATTTCTTTTAAAAAAAAACACACAATGTTAAGGAAGTTCAAAAGTTTTTTATTTAAAGTGAAGTACAATCGATACAATTAAGTTGTAAATAAAACGTCATTCAAATGGCCTCCACGACTTCTTCTGCAGGAACGAATTCGATGAACCCAATTTTCGAGCACTTTTTCCATTAAATCATGTCGTATGTCATCAATGGCACGTTCAATATTTACTTATAAAGCTTGAAGAGAGTCTGGTTTATTTCGAAAGAACAATGACTTTAAATAACCCAACAAGAAATAGTCTAATGGTGATAAATCACAACTTCTTGGAGGCCATTCAATATCACAATTTCTTGAAATAATCGAATCTCCAAACTTTTCTCGCAATAATTCAATTGTTGCATTTGCTGTGTGGCACGTAGCCCCGTCTTGTTGGAACCAAATATTGTCAAGATCAACTTCTTCTAATTTCGGCCATAAAAAGTTGGTTATCATCGATCTATACCGCTCTCCATTGACAGTAACGGTGTTACCAGCTTCATTTCGAAAGAAGTACGGACCGATAATTCCACCAGACCAAAAACCACACCAAACTGTTAATTTTGGTGAATGTAATGGTTTTTCATGAATAATTTGTGGATTTTCTTCGCACCAGAATCGACATTTTTGTTTATTTACCGCACCACTCAGATGAAAGTGAGCCTCATCGGAGAAGATGATTTTCTTAAAAAATTCGTTATCATTTCCAAGTTGTTCCAAGGCAAAATCAGCAAATTCACGACGTTTATGGTGGTCCAATGCCTTCAGTTCTTGAGTGAGAATAATTTTATACGGATGCAAAGCCAAATCCTTTCTCAAAATCCGCCAGGTTGTGGTTTGCGACAGTCCCAATTGTTGAGAACGTCTTGGAATCGACAAATTGCGGTCTTCAGCAACACTTGCCTGAACGGCAGCAATATTTGCATTACTTCGAGCGGTTCTTTGTCTTATTGGCACTTGAACATTATGTAAAGAAAATGTAACCTCAAAATTTTCAACAATTCGACGAATAGCGAGCACACTTGGACGATTATTACGACCATACAATGGCAAAAGCGCACGAAAAGTTGCAATTGGAGAACGATTATTTCGATAATGAAACTGAATAATTTGTAAACGTTGTTCTTGCGTATATCTCTCCATGATGAAATTGTAAACACTACTGAATACAATGACAAATAAATGACTGATCTTGATCATTACAAATGGCCGAAAAGTCACTTCAAAATCATATCATCCCTACTGAAAAACCCCATACCTTATCGAATTTCCCAAATCATTTCAATAATTCGTATAATATATTATACATGCCACACATTTGCTATTTGAAAAGGGCGTAAGGTCACCTTATCAATAAATTGTATTGTGTTGCCAATTACCAACATAGTATTATGTATTGTGATATAATAATCCAAATATATTTTATTATTAAAAAGGACGTGTGGACTTATCTGACCCTGGTGCTGTTAGTGCCAAGGGGTGACGGATCCTTACCTGAAATTCTAACTCTCTCTCTGTTTTATTATGGTGATGCATCGGTATTATCGTATCTAACACGACTACGCCGAAACTAAAAGAAAGGGTGATAGTTTTGTCAGCCCATGTATGAATGTTCCACCGTATTAGCAACTACTCACTCAACTGATTTTAATATTTGAGGTCTCAATAGATTCGTAATAATATATCGACACGAAGTGACATACTTTATAATAAGTTTTCACGTAGTTGGGTTACAGTTTAATTGTTATACTTTTAAAATATTTTTAAGATTTAATAACCTTAAATTTTTTATTTATACATATTTGGATTTCAAATCTATTAAGAATATTCTTACTCGTTTGGAGACGGATAAAGAATACGGTATGACGACGCACCTATTCATCGCTCATATTACGCATTCATGTCTAAACCGCTACATCAAATTTAATGAAATTTGACATAGAGATACTTTGATTTTTGAGGAAGGACATAAGCTAGGTACAACCATGATAACCAACATACATGCGAGTAGTACTAGTTTAAACATAAATAGGTGCTAACAACCGAGTACTGACGTTTTAATCCTACACCTTATTAGATACATAGGCACACTAGACTATAGTACCACTTCACACTAGAGTTGCCAACCGTCCTGTTTTCCCAGGACATGTCCTAATTTTTGAAGTGTTCTGGGATGTCCTGAATAGTTTTTAAGGAGCGTCCTGGGTTTTTAAATTTAAAATAATTCGCGCTCTTCTTTTAATTTTCTTTTTATTCTTCTTTTTAATTCTGTATTGTTACGTTACGACCTCACGGTTCGCAGTCGCAACTTATCGCGCTGCCGTGCCGTGCCATGGAAAAACTGAAATTCAGGTAAAACCGATTGAACTAGTAGCCGACCCCAAATAAACTTGGGAATAAAGGCTAGGAAGATGAAGATGATGAATTACTTAAGTTTCATTTCACCTATAATCACTACATATTAACTATTGCAAACTCTATTAATGCGGTCCTGTTTTTAAAGTGAATTGTCCTGGTTTTTCCAACTTCAAATCCTAGTTTTTTTTTTAATTTGTGGATGGCAACCCAGTAGGGTTGCCATCCACAAATTAAATAACAATAGTTGAATAACAAGTGTGTAAAGTATTACACACTTGTTATTCAACCGTTTCAAAATCATGGACATATATATAATACCATGTTCAATTGGTACCTATACATACACTTTATACATTTCCGTCATTACTGAGTTTTAATGCCGGAACTGTAGTTCCGATACCAGGATACTTCATTGTTTCCTATTGTCATATTACATACAATACGAATAAAATATGTCATTGTTTTTCTGTATTATTTGAACGTGATATAAATGTAAAATATTACCAAAGTGACAAATTCTGTTATTTTGTTTAAGGTAATATTAAATTACGTACAGTAAAATGCTTGTATGATTGGCTACAGATTGCAAGTTGTGGTCTGTAAAGTGTGAGAGCCAACGTTCGGCATAAGTAGACTGGTTCAGCTGGAGTAATAAAAAAAAAGATGTAATGATATAGTGCTGTAGAGACACCTATTCTAATATTGTAAATTCGAAAGAAACTCTGTCTGTATGATATCATACGCATAGAAATTTGGTAATAATATACCTTGATTCTTGAGGATGGACATACGTTGGCGATAACATACATACACGCGGACATGGCCTAGTAGTATATCACAAAAGTTAGTGTGATATACTTATCTATCAAATATACATTTTCCTGATGGTCTTTTTAAATCTCATAAATATAATTATCGTGTCACATTGTTGTTCACGACAAACTCCAAAACTATCGATTTTGATGTTTTTCAACGATGTGACTCTTAAAATAAAGTATACAGTATCCACAATCTAACTTTTCTTGATATGATAATCAGTTTATGTTGTCTATCTTTAATAATAGTCGCTCCATGATTCAATTTACTATTCACAGATCAATTCGTAATGCCTCTACGTAAAGTTAGTTTTTTGTCAGTTAGATGTTGTTGATTTCACAAACAATTTTAATACATTAATAGAAATAATAATACGGTTGAAGCTTATTGTTTTTCCTTCTACATGTTTTGATCAAAACAATTTTTTGCATTAATTAGTTTTTACTGTTATTTTCAGTATTTAGGTATGAAAAACAACAAATTACAAAACTAAGGTCAGGGTTTCATGACGCTTTAGCTAATATTACATACCTATATGTGTATTACGTAAAATTGAAACAATGCGAATTCAAATACATAATTGTTTTATGTATAATAGCAGTAAATAAAACTATGTAACTGATCACTGAAAGATAACGTTAAATAGAAGCGTCTAATGTTGATAACTACTATTTGTAATAAATAAGTATAATATTTCACAATATTTCCTCGTGAATTTAACGGACCATTTCTTGTGAGGTTATTTAGCAAAACATTTAGTTTTTCAACCCGACTCATGCTGATGTTTCGCTCACAGCCATGTGGCCTTAGGTGATTGGAAACAATCGCCGAGGGAAAGCAAAGAAGGCATGGTATGTTATGAGCGTTTCATTGATTCGGAAGGCCACGTTAAGCAGTCGGTCCCGGTTATTATCATTGGATAACAGTCGTGAATCTTAGTTGGGCCCAACGGCAAGATTACGTAGCCATCGACCCACGAGCACGAGGCATCTGATTGTGTTTTAATCTTTTTGAGGACACAATAAATAGTCGTTTGCTCTATAGTTTTGCGTTACAATGTGACACAGACAGGTAGAGGTAATACCTACTCGTACACAATATCAGCTAGTGGTCATGGTCAGGATGTAGTAAGACCTTGTTGACTAACAATCAACGGCATGCAATATTTCTCAGAAATAGTCGACATTCCAACTCATTGGCGATCTCAATAAAGGCTTAAATAATTCAGATCATCCAAGTCTTAATCGCTATAAGGTAAAAAATTGACTAAATGCTTCGAATATCCTTGAATGTGAGATCAACTGTAAAATCAATGATTTGTCACGCTGTTTTTCTGATTCGTTTTATACATAAAAATATGTACCTGTAAAGATAGTCCATGTTTTGATAAACGTGGTCTAGACAAAATTGTGATTCATAAATGATGGAGAAAAAGCGGCCAAGTGCGAGTCGGACTCGCCCATGAAGGGTTCCGTACCAGCAAGTAACATCATATAAAAGTTCTTGTAGTTCGTTGTAACTTGGATCGATGTTTTTATACTAGTGTATTGATTGGATGGAAGGTTTATTGCGTGTTACGATTTATGACGTATTAAAAAAAAACTACTCACTAGATCTCGTTCCAACTAATTTTCGTTGGTAGTTTACATGGTAATGTACAACATATATTTTTTTTAGTTTTATCACTCTCTTATTTTAGAAGTTAGAGGGGGGGGGACACACATTTTTCCACTTTGGAAGTGTCTCTCGCGCAAACTATTCAGTTTAGAAAAAAATGATATTAGAAACCTCAACATCATTTTTGAAGACCTATCCATAGATACCCCACACGTATAGGTTTGATGTAAAAAAAAATTTTGAGTTTCAGTTCCAAGTATGGGGACCTCCAAAATGTATTGATTTTTTTCTATTTTTATGCAAAAATCTTAATGCGGTTCACAGAATACATCGACTGACCAAATTTCAACAGTATAGCTCTTATAGTTTCGGAAATAATTGGCTGTGACATACGGACGGACAGACAGACAGACAGACAGACAGACTTGACGAATCTATAAGGGTTCCGTTTTTTGCCATTTGGCTACGGAGCCCTAAAAAGGATTCTTAATAATTTTAGAAGTTATTTTTCAATATTCTATGCGAAAATAATTCCGTTTAGCCAGGTAAGAAAGCTATGAGCTTGTAAAAGAGAGTGCGATCTATTCTAAAACTTACCAGACGTTAGCTTATAAAAACTATAAATCATGCAAACAGGTGAGTTACAAGTAGAGGAATTAGGGTCGTTTTCACCAACGTCCCCTAAAGGAGAAACCCGATTCTGGGCCTAAGCGTTACACGAATGGGATATGTACCAAAAAATTCGTCTATTTTGCTTGATTAACCTATCGAAATCTTAGCTTCATTTGCAATGGCCAAGTGTAGAAAATAAGTAGAATTCTATTGTTTTAAACAATCTTTGTAAACCTCTGCAACACTTACTTCAATATACGTAACTAGCTCCACAAACGTAGCATTCCTAAAATAGGATCGATTTAGTGGAAATCGATACTGTTATAAATAAATAATACTTCTTTGTTTTAGTATAAATGATTATTTTAATCAATGTAAATAGAGTCTGGCCAGCGAATTGTGACACAACTACTTACAATGGCGGCAATTCAAAATATCTACAACTGGCAGCATTAAATATAGCATGAAAGGGTAGTTTTGTATTTTTCTATTAATGTGACTATGCCATAGAAAAACACAAATGTATCAAATCGTGTTTTTCATGTTATAGAAAACTATAGCGGTTTTGATAACTTTTTTATTTCAGAAGTTGTAAAGGCCTAACTTGTGAAATAAGCTGACTTAGAAAACTTCGTACAAAATAAAGAAATAATAAGCAAATACAACAATGTATAATATGTATGTATTTACAAAAAAAAAGTATGTTTATGTATTTATATCAGTTGTCTAGTTTGGGGACTAGATGGCGTTGTGTGTAAAATGTCCGAAATATTTATTATTTATTATTATTATTAATTATCTATTGGGCACGATTTAATTATGGGTGAATACATAACCCTATTTTATGCGTGGCCTGACACGCACTTGGCCAATTTTTATGAAAATAACTCAAACAATAAACATAACCTAAAATGTAAACATTGTCTGATTTTACCAATTTGGCCATTGCTGGGAGACCTGGAAATTAGGCTCGTGAAATCGTCATAGATATTGTAATTTATGCCCAAATTCTAGCACTGTAACGCCAGGCCCAAGTTTGATTGAATTCCGGTTTCTCCTTTAAGGTGCCATTTACAGAGAGTTAGGGAACAAAAATGTTTGATTGCCCCCTAATCACAAAATTCAAAGTTTGTATATAGTGGATAGTGAGCTTTATAATGATACACCGGAAATGATTTTACAATGAACTATTCATATTGACATAATGCTACGATTTGCTTACGACGACAGTGCAAGGATCGTATCAAATGTGCTATTGTTTATGGCGTCATATCAGCATCGTATGAAAAGTTGGGTGTCGTATTGTGTGATAGTTCGGAATACTTATCTCCTGAGCAATGATTGCGACAGGAGTTTTTGTAAACATAAATATGAGTATATTATAATAGTTTTACCCGGATAAGTTACTTTTTACAGTCCGACTTACAATCGCTGCCAATTACGGTTAACAACAACCAAAATTATTGTTTATATACTTAATACTTTGATTCTTGAGGAAGTACATGGGGTACTTGTTTTCACGATAACCGATATACACACGGGCGGAGTTGAGGGATATGTATATATGAACATATATTTAATACTCACTGACATATTTTGAAACTTACTATACAGTCATAATAACATTACTACCTACTACACAAACATTTATCTGTGTATATTATCCTGTTTGAAAATCGATATATTTAAGAAAGTCGTGTTAGTTACACTAATTATTAGTCAAGAACGGCTGATCCGATTTGGCTGAAAATTGCTGGGGAGGTAGCTTAGAACCAGGAAACGAACATAGGATACTTTTCATATAATTTACTTTTTTACGAGTATATTTCATGGCTTCCAACATAGCATAACGTAGTTTTTTCAACGTGCTGTAACACCTCCAGCGACAACATTCAACCAGTTTCTTTACGATCTGGAACAGCGATCCGTTGGTACGAACTTAGCTTTAATCGAAGATGCCACGTTATTACACTTGGAATGCTTTATCGAAGAATTTTCAACAATGGAAGCAAGGCGTAGCGGTTCCAGATTATTCGGATGTGCGTTCTACTGATGCTTTATTTTGACTGCCTTGTTGGTCTAGAGGTTAGCATATGCGGCTGCTGATCAAGAGGTTTCGATTCCCGGGTCAGACCAAATATTTGTGTAATCCACAAATATTTGTTTCGGAGTCTGGGTGTTTGTCTATGTATAATATGTATGTATTTACAAAAAAAAAGTATGTTTATGTATTTATATCAGTTGTTTAGTACCCATAACACAAGCTCTGCTTATTTTGGGACTAGATGATGTTGTGTGTAAGATGTCCAAAATATTTATTATTTATTTATTTATTCTTTATTGCACACACATTTTATTACATAAGCTACAAGAAGATTACATGTACAAATTAAGGCATAACGCAACCTGAGCTTCCTTCCAGCGAACCTTTAGAGTGAATAGAGGATGGTATAAAACGGAAAGGCAAATTCATGTGTACTAACATTAATCAAAAATTCTTCAATAATTAAAAAAGGAACTCACTAATATCCAAAATGTGCTCATTATTTTGCCTCTAAGGAGGAACAAAGTTCGCTGGGTCAGCTAGTTAATATTAAATTATACATACATTTTCATGAAAAGTTTTCACTAATTAAAACTAA
Organism: Phragmatobia fuliginosa; assembly: GCA_932526445.1. Lineage (NCBI taxonomy): Eukaryota > Metazoa > Arthropoda > Insecta > Lepidoptera > Erebidae > Phragmatobia > Phragmatobia fuliginosa. The sequence continues at coordinate 14,966,994 of OW052070.1, forward strand.
TAACTAACATTTTACATTATTGTCTTAGTCTTGTAATTAAATTGAACTTGCCTTGAATCTCCTCGTCTACTTCTAGATTCTTGTCTTTCAACTTAATGACTATCTAAAGTTTCAAGGTGCGATAAAGTATCTTTAAACTGTTTTTACAATAGACATACGAATGTCTATTACCTATAAAAAACTATTTTGTAAATACATCAATTCTAACAAAAAATCGTAGCCATGTTTAATTTTAGTAATACCTTCTTTTGAATACAATCACAGTTAAAAGTACGTCATTCTAAACGTTCGCAAAACACCTGAAGGTTCATTTGTTACAATGACAATACGGTACACCTATTTAATAAACAAAAAACATTATTTGGCCATGTATTTTCCAACACGATTTTCCTCATTATGCTAAAAAATAATACATATGTACTTGAAAATTCAATAAATGTTGTTTTTGAAATAAACCTTTTCACATAAATTAATTGTTAGCAGGTATTGCTCTTGTTAGTTATATCTCGGAAACAATAATAAGAAGGCATTATATTGTGATGCCGGTTCTGAGACCTCGTAAACTTGACCGCATTTCTATGAATATATTAAACTACACAATTACGTGCTACTGATTTAATAAAGGCTATTAATGATAAAGAATACTAGTAAAGTCTGTGACGCAAATTATTGATTTTATATTAACGATACGCATAATCTAAACTGCTACTGGGTGCCATTGACAAAACGATTTTCCTCTTTTTTCTATTCAGATTGATTTTTATGGAGGAACGGTTATCTTATTCCTCCATCACAAAGGCAGGATCCTCCGACTGGGCAAAGTAATCATGCCTGATGGGCCATTGCCCAACGGTTAATGTTGGTATTTTGTATATAATTATGCTAATTGGCGCGAGAATTTCTCCATCGCGAAACGGAATTAGTAGTTACTAGTTCATTCCGAGTTTCTTTGTGTTTCAGTGTTCCTTCGGAAGAAGGCGATGTTGTATGTCTTCACTTGCGCTGTATGTGGAAGTGACCACATAAGCAATAATTATTTTCTTCCATTCTTTTCCTTTCATATCTTTTTATATTTAAGCCTAGCAAAGTGATTATACTCTGTCTGATGAAAAGCTTGAGTAAAACTCAAGAGTGGTCACCATCCTAATTGTGAGTGCAGACAATGCAGCATCGTAAACTACACTATGGTGTCTTACTAAGATGCTTCTGCACCATGGGGCGAAAATATGTCTACCTTGGGCTAACAACCTCGAGGACGAAGTAAATAGAAGAATTCAGTTTGGTTGTGCTTGTGGAGCATTTGGAAAGCTACGTCAAGTCTTTTCGTCTTCGATCCCACAGTGCCTAAAAAGGAAAGTTATTAATCAGTGCGTCATACCTGTCATGACATACGGAGCCGAGACCTGGACACTTACGATGCGGTTGGTCCACAAGCTTAAAGTTACTCAGCGTGATATGGTAAGGGCTATGCTCGGCGTTTTTCTAAAGGAATCGTATCAGGAATGAGATGATGAGAATGATACGTCAGAGAACTAAAGTGATCGATATAGCCCACCGAATTAGCAAGCTGATGTGGCAGTGGGCTGGCCATATTAGCCGCAGAACTGATGATCGTTGGGGTAGAAGAGTTCTGGAGTGTAGGACGCTCACAGGCGAGGTGGAATGACGACTTGCGCAGGATGGCTGGCAGGAGCTAGAGGCCTATATCCAGCAATGGACTGCGATAGGCTGATGATGATGATGAATGTTTTTTTATTATGTTCGTCTTCTGTGTGAACTTGTATGTGCGAATGTGTTTGTATATTAATAAAACGTTGTTGTAGATTTTGTACAAGTCAAACCATCCTTAGTATTTACTCTATTAGAAAAACATAGAATTAATTAGATTCTAAAATGATACCTTTTCTGGTCCTTATATGTTCACAAACAACAAGTGCATCAATTTGACCCTTTATTATGTTGCGTGGGTAGAGTAATTGCTTTACATTATCTTTAACATTATGTTCACAATTACTGAGTATTGTTTACACCAATTATGGCTTATAAGAGTCAACGCAGTAACAGAAAAATTACCGAATATAAGTCAGGCAAAAATAGCGAAGACAGTTTTAGGTACCATTCTTTTTTCCTTCATCTGTTATCAGAAAGTTGGAAGCTTTGCTATTTTTTTTTTTATTTTAAGACTCACTGCAAGAAAACCATGATTCGTCAACTCGTACTTGAACAAAAGATTTCGTCTGAAATTAAAAAAAACTAAACGTCTAAACAACTGAAAGGACGAATCTTAAAGTTCAGTCTTAAATATTCTTACGGCTACCCCATTATGTGGGGTACTTAAATAGCTATTTTGGTTCAGGAGTTATAGAGACTTGGAAAACATCGTACAAAAATAACAAAATAATAAGTAAACATAACAATTATCTGTTGAACACGATTTAAATTCCACTTGCCATTGTTATTCTATGCGTGGCCTAACACGGACTTGCCCGATTTTCATTTAACTGTTAGCTTTTGCTAATAGTTTTCATAAGATCTTTAAACTACATATTTCATCCAGTTTACAAGTCATTCAATTTAAGTCTTCATATCTTAGCACATAAGGAAGGAATGTAAGATAATACGTTATCTAGTTAACTGAACGAAAATAACTTCGCGCGTGCATCGGGAGACTAAACCGGATTACTGGAATGTGCGCTTTTGTAATACTTATTTTTAGCTCAACTATCCGATGCACCTCTAGAAAAAGAGATGTTAAAAATAACGTAACTATGGTAGTTCCCACAGTAAAATCTCCAAAGATACTTAATAATATGTGCTCTTGGCAAAAATTTACAGGGTTGAATTTTAAGTGTAACAATTTACACTTAAAATTCGACCCTGTAAATTTTTGCCAAGATTTTTGCTTTAAACCTGCGAGTAAAACCAAGCCAAGTTTTAACTCAAAAAAACCATCACTTTTATTTAATACTATTATAAAAAACTCCGTGTGGAGCCCGATTATAACTACAGATTTCTTATTTCCTAAGATACATAATAATATGTATTTCTGGCAAAAAATTACTGGATCGAAATTTAAGTGTAAATTGTTGCATTTAAGTGTAAAGCCCCGTATTCATGGTAAACATCTGTTTAGCAACAAAGTTGAATCAACGTGTTGCGGAGTTGCTGTCAACATGTTGCTGGCAAAACACAATGGCAATGGCAATTTAAACATAGTTGCTAGCAACATTCTCGCTGCTCACCAACAATGTTGATCAACTGTTGCTAAACAAATGTTTACCATAAATACGGGGCTTAATAACTACAGATTTATTATTTCCGAAGATACATAATAATATGTATTTCTGGCAAAAACTTACTGGATCGAAATTTAAGTGTAAATTTAAGACCATTATAAAAAAAATCCTGTGTGTGTGGTGCCCGATTAAGACTACAGATTTCTACCACCCCTATGTATCTTATAGGTATCCTAAGAGCCGACTCAAGAAGCAAACAATGCAGTACAAAAACTTTACAAAGAGAAGAAAAAATTGACGAAAAAAATTTAACCAGCCAAGACCAGCATGGTATGTCAAAAATTCCTTCCTAAGAATAGGCTTCTGTACAGCATTGGACTAATAAAAGCTGTGATGTGATGTGAACAAACTATAGTGTTTATAGGATAATACTAGGATACCACTATATGAGGAAATATTTTATCTAACTATTCCATATTTTTGATAATGATCAAGGCTTGATTTTGTACTAATTTAAATGGTTCTAATAACTTCTACTTTTTATTATCAGTTTGGGTTTTTATCTGTAACCGTAACTTTTAAAGAACTTTTTTATAAACATATAGTTATATTCTTCAAGTCATATCGAATTAGATTGTGTAATTATTCTAAGCATATCGCCTCGGTTTATCGTGCTGTACAGCGCTCTACACTACGTTTGCCTAATCGCGGTCTCCACTCTAGCACAGTTTGTACATGTTCATATGTAATAGTGATAATCAGTATTTTGATTACTTACTTGCTGGGGATTCCCTGTGACTTGGTCAATTTGGTCCTACACACGCAGAGTTTTGTAGTTTGAGTACTAGTATTAGAAATAGTTTGAGTAGACAATTTTGTTCTAGTAACGAAACTTATAGATGATGGTTTTTGAATAAGAACTACCTTTACCTACCTACTATAATAACCGAAAAACTTTTAAACATAAAATAAAACTATTTTCATAGATACCTAATAGACTCTCTTGCTAATACACTCCATATATAATTACCTATATTGTTTTGAAAAGCGTACTGGTCTCGGAAGCCACCGCTTCAGAGTAGTTGACATACGCTCTCGAACTAAACGGTTCGACTCTTTCTTTCCGTGCCGAGTAATTAAAACCTGGAACTCTCTACCAGCACTCGTGTTTCAAGCAAGGCGTGAAAAGGCATCTTACTAGGCCACCATAGTGTGGGTCGCCGTGCTACACTGTCTGCAGGGGCAGTGAGGACAGTGACCACCACTCCTGGATTCTGTTCATGCTTTCCATCAGGAAGGGAAGAGTCATTTTCGCAGCTAATAACTGACAAAAAAGAGCATACCAGATCTCGGATTCAGGAATCTGAATCCGAGATCTGGTTTTACCCGCCGCAAACAGAATTGTTTGCGGCGGGTAAAACCCGCAGAGGCGATTATGAAACTGACTGTAATTTTAAATATGGGTACAGATTAGAAAAGCCAATTTTCAACCGTTTGCTTGGAAATTTACTGTGCATATAAATATAAATATACCTTTTTTCCTTGAGAAGAATATTGTACGCTTATAACATGATAACTAACTTTTATTTATAATAATAATAAAGCCCGTTTATTTCCATTACGCAAAAATGTTAAAATAAAATATTTAATGTATTTTTCTTTGTTTTTCTAAGCTTTCTTGAATACCATTGAACGAAACCCCTTCTCGGGTAAAGGTCTCCTCCAGCTTTTTCAGACCTCTCTATCCATAGCTTTCTTCCTCCATTGCCTTCCCGCTAGCACTTCTATATCTGCTATCCATCATTTTCTAGGCCGCCCCCTTTTTCTTTTTCCACTTGGTCCTTTCCATGTAGTTGCCTCTAAAGTCCACCTTTTGTCTGTGTACCTTGCTATAGTTTTGATAAATATGTCCCTATAATATTACATTGTTTTATGAAATGTATATAAAAAAAACTGAGTAATTAACCAGACACCAGAAAAAACAAATGTGACTAGAAAGAAGAAGCTGACCAATGATTTTCACCAAAGTATTTTCGCTTACTTGAAGTTTACTTGTTTACACATATTAATAGTAGTAGTTCGTCATATTACGTGATGGCGCCGTAAAGACAACGGCCACCCTAGCAGTTTGGCCGGCGCGTGTAACTATATTCTTTGTATTTTGAATGCGGAGTACGATCAGGTTGCTATTATGTCGCTAGTTCACAATATTACAATGGTCATAAGGGAACTCTCATTGAATTTTAATATATAATATCATAGACAAGCCACGTCTCATGTTATTGACACGGCTAGTCTTCTATCCAATACTTATTAGACGGTTTCGCATGGTAGCAAGTCAACCAGAAAAAATCTAAATATGAACCAATACAACAAACCTAGACCATAGACACGTGTATATTAACGAAACAAATTTTTTTGCAGTTTAACTTAAACATTATGTTAAATTATAAATAATTTACTAATAAACTGAAGGAAAAAAGAAAGAAAAATTAAAAACAAGAGACCAAATGTCTATCACTTTCAAACACAGCATATATTATGTAAATATGAACTAATACAACAAACCTAAACCATACATTTACATAAACAAAAAAAAAATTTTGCACTTGAACTTAAGTACGAGTAAGAGTACTCAACATCATTCATCAACAACCCATAAAGTCCCATTGCTGGGCTCAGGTCTCCTCTCAAGAGAGGGATAAGGCCATACGTCCCCACGCTGGCCGAGTGCGGGTTGAGGACTGGCAAGACACGTTGTGGCTACGTAATCTTGCTGTTGGATGTTTTTAAGCCGCCCGAAGGCCTCCAACTAAGCTTCACGACTGCTATCTTATGTACCTGGACCGACTGCTTAACGTGACCTCCGAATCACGGAAACGCTCATTACATATAATGCCACAAACGGTCACCCATCTAGGTCCGACCGCGCCGTCGTTGCTTACCCTTGGTGATTGTTTCCAATCACCTAAGGCCACTTTTTTGAGTTAATACATATGCTACAACACTTGCAAATACTGAGGATTTTTACTGGTAAAATAAGTTTCAGTAGATCTAGACATTACGCCTTACAACGTCACAAACTTTACCTCTTTTTAATAAACGTAAGTATAGCTAAACTAACATAATACTCCCTTATTTATAATAGTTTCTTAAGTTTAAGCAACGCTTCTTTCTTATTTTCAAATTTAAGGCAGTAAGTTTAAAGTTGAAAATAACACAGAACTATTTAATAATAATAACGTTTATGAATGAGAAGGTTAGCCTACAATATACGAGAACTTATAAAACGATTTAACTCCTAGTGTTTATACGAGGTGTTTAAGAGACAGTCCTTTCGATCACAGCAAAGGAACATGGGGTTCCCACATAGGGGAGGGTTATCTACAAGCCTTAGGTGGCTGAGGTACGTCGGGGTTCCAGGGACTACCTTTCGAGGGTATACCTGGTTCGTCGGCTTAAAGTACCCGAGACGGCGGCGGCGTGCGGTTTTAATCGGTTCCAGTCCGACATAGCCACCAACTGATGGCATCCGGAGGATTTCCGCACATACAAAAAAAAAACAAAAGAAAAAGGTCTTTCGATCAATAACCATAATAATAAATCTCTTTATTGTTTTCGAACAAATAAAACTAAAACTCAGCACTATTTACCTCAAAAGTCTTATCGCATTGCGGTAATCTTTTACATGCAACAATTAATGGCAAATTTCGTTAATTTAATATTCAACAGATTATTTGATTACATCATACTATGCCATTTCATTATTTATTTACCTTAAATTAAATACCTACTTTCTGTCCTTTGATACGTACGTATACGTTAAAATGGGAAGAATTATATTAGTTCTGTATTTCTTGTTTGATATTCTGTATATTAAGGCTATATTTTAAATATATTCTTAATTAGAATGGTGACCACCACGATTGGCTTGCTTTCCATCACGTAGAGTAGATTAATATAGAAGCTAAGTATCATAGTAGACTAAACCACCCCAACCGAGTCATCGAAAATATCTCAGAGGAAGACACTTACCTTACTAAGACCTATTATTGCTTGTTATGACTTTAATCGATGCATGTATTTTTCCACTACACATCACATGACATGTTATAAATCTAAATTTGGTCATTCGTCCGCACAGATTGCACTAGTCCAACTTTTCTTTCTATATGTTTTATAAGTTTGTCCTTAATTTAATATCGAGATCTACATATACTGGTATTATTTAACCTAAAAACTACAGCGGTCATTCTCGCCATATAAAAGTGATATGACTACTAAACTTTTTTGAAAAAATGCATATAGGTATAGTATCTATCTGTTTTTATTAAATTGTCTTGTTTGGCATTAATTTTTTTTGTAGTTTCCTTGTGGTTCAATTAAAAGTTTTTTCTAAAATTGTCATGAAAGTGGAAGTTAAAAATTACAGGAGCTACTATGAAAACGTAACTTGGTAGATGATTTGTAAAGGCATTTTCAGATACTCATCTCTTTACTAGTAATATTAAATAATGCAACATAACCAATCAAATAAATTATTATAAAAGTTGGCAGTTTGAGTATTGGTATGCGCGTCCGCACAGCGCATACGCTAAAGTCTCAGGGTTCGTGACTGCTCAATATGCTATAAGCATTTTGCTTGTCTACAGCGTTGACCTCATGGGTACCACGCGAATTTCGCTTTTATGACCTTTTACTACTTAACTAGCTTATAAAATTAGGTTTTAGGCCTTAGGCTACAGAAATCGTCACGAGGCTAGACTATAAAAAACATACTAACATAAACAGATATGTATAACACATGGTTTATATTATGTAGGATTCTAAAGTTTCAGATTAAGAATGTGTCAATAGATGACACCACCTGAATTACGTCATTTTGTAAATCGCGTAATCGGGGCTAGTGTGCTCGGGGGGTCAATAACCTTAATTGATGTACACTCGCTTGTAAGTAAACAATACAACTACGCATGCTAATAACGTGCATTTGACCTGCATTTGATTGTGAGGTTTTGGCCGTCGGGGTGTTTGTAGTTGTAACACCACATACTCCTGGCTCCTGAGTCCCCGAGGAGCCGGAGATCCGAAGGGATTTTTCTATTCCTTCAATAAAAAAAGGCAGAGACAATTATTGTTCACTTACTACGGTCATTCATGACAAACCTCTTTAACTTTATCCACACTCATCAATTGTTGCATGCATGTTCGTCGGATCTTGGTGTTTTTCACACAGCTCTTACATCACTAATTTACTTTTTCCGACACTTCCACACATATTTTTCCTTTGTGAATTTATTTCATGATCTTGTTAACCTTCTTTATTCAAATCAATATTATAAACTTCAAAATAACTCTGTATGTTTGTCTAATATGATTCCAAAGCTTAGTTGCTACACCAATTTCAATGAAATGTAAAATTAGAGAGACTTTGATTCTTGAGGAAGGACATAGGCTACTCTTTACGTATTTTTACCGCAAATTATAAAATAAACTTTGAAATTGACTCAAAGATCGGTCGGTCTGGCTTTTGAGTTTCAGATCCCCATGATCGGCTCGGTGACTAATCAGTTCAATTGCTGTCCTATGTCCGAAAAAGATGAGTAGAAAAGTAGAAATTGAATAACATTCTAAAAAGTATCTACCGCCAGACATTTCAGCACTATTGCTCCTTTAAGATTTATGTTAAAATCAGGTCTTTGCTTTTTTTTCTTTTACACTACATTGTAACGCAATATAAACGTGTAGTAATAGTGTTTGCCTAACTATGTAAATTATATATTGTATTTAAGGAGATTCTAAGCTGTTAATGTTAGTTACATAACGTAAAAAATCGTCAATTTACGTCAACGAGTAAATTAATTCCTTTACGGTCCTTTTTTTAAGTTTACATAATTAATGTGGGAGAATATTTCATAAGACTCATTGTTTCTATACTTTGTATTATGTTAAAAATTGTACTTCTTGAAAATTTTAAATAACAAATAATCATGCTTATATACATATACATATTATATACATATTATGAAGAGGTAAAATTTGTGAGTTTGTGACTTTGTAGGGGGTAATCTCTGCATAACTGAACCGATTTTAGAAATGTTTTTAAAAATAGAATGTTATATTGTGTACTAGCTTTTGCCCGCAGCCACGGTAAATACTCGTAGTAGCTTAAAGTGTTATTCCGATATGTAAGCTATATTATTGTGAAATTTCATCAAAATCCATTCAGTAGTTTTTTCGTGAAAGAGTAACAAACACGTACATACATACGAGTACATACATATCTACATACTCACAAACTTTCGCGTTCATAATATTAATAAGGATGAGTGTCATAGGCTGTAAAATAAATCCACGATATCCGACATAGAAATGGACGGAACCACTGGTAAAAGCTAGTCAAATCATATTTGTCCTGAATTGGAATTAAATAGCATAGCAATACTCTAGTTCGTTAAGCATGAAACATATAAAAAGTGGAGTGGAGACAGCGTCTTCGCAAACGTAGTGTAGGACGCTCACAGGCCAAGAGGAGTGGCAAATTGCGCGCTAAGGTTCATGTCCAGCAGTGGACTGTAAAAGGTTGGTGATGATGATTAAGAAAATATATTTTTTAATTGGAAATTTACCAATAAAGTACAAATTATACCAACAAGGATATGTATATCTGTAAATCCATTTGCGGAAACAAGTTTGACAACAAAACAATGTCAAGGATCAGATACACAAGTAAATCTTTATTCTTGTTTTATATGCGCACGTGTTTTGAGATATTTCCTTGCACAGTTTAGCCTTAAGGTAACAAGGAAATTGTAGAAGAGGTGATTCCTCGCACTTGCGCGTTATGTAAGGACACAAGCATCGAAGACTGCATAAATAAGACTGGATAATTTTCTTCATAGGTGAAGATCGAGTTGATTGTAATAGTATTTATAAGCTACTAATATATTTGAAAAGGATAGTTTATATAGGTATGTATTTTGCCTGAGTAGAGATAGATGGGTCTGACTAGTTGTAAGTTACTACTATTCTTTGTTTCTACTAGTAACATCATTGACAAGTTGTGTATTAAATTAATAAAATTAATTATTTACCCAAACAGGAGTTCTGTAAAAAGGTTTTTTATACAGTTTCAGATTATGTAAATGACAAATTTGCTTGAGATTGATGTTGAGATTGATGTTGAGTGAGCGTAATGTCTAGATCTACTGAAACTTATTTTACCAGTAAAAATCATCAGTATTTGCAAGTGTTGTAGCATAATTATGTATTAACTCAAAAAAAGTGGACAAAACTTGATATCTTAATAATAAGAAAGAAGAAGTTGACGATTTAGGGCCGTTTTCTCCAACGTGATATTTTAGTTTTCACTAACCTTTAGAGGAAACCTAATTGCTTAGATGTCTCCTAAAATTTAGGAGCTATGTACATTAGCGGATTCCTAGTATGGCGACGCTTTCAGTGTAGATGGTGTTTTTTTTTTTTTTTTTACATCTAAGTTTTTAAGTCTTCCAAAGACATCGAGAGCACGTTAAGCCGTTGGTCCCGGCTGTCATTAACATATCTGTCAATTGTTATTGGGAAGTCAGTGCCCTCAAATATACTGACAAGTAGTTCAGCCTCGAATTCAGTTCGCTCTCGGGTTGCGGAAGTCTGTTGACCGTCGCTCCGTTGGAAAACTGGAATTGAAGTAAATCCGGTTGAACTATTGGTCGACCCAAAAATAATTTTGGGAATAATAAAGGCTAGGAACCTCCTAAGGAGAGGCCTATGTCCAGCAGTGGACTGTTAAAGGCTGTTGATGATGATGATGAAAGGCTAGGAATATGATGATGAAGTTTATCAAAGTTTCTACTCTGAGTGATGTAAAACATGAATAGAATCCAGAAGTAGTGTTCATCATCCTCATTGTGAATGCAGGCAGTGCAGCATTGTCTCTCCGCCGTGAAAGGAAGTTCAAGACCCGGATATAACTATGCGGACCCGGACTTGCGCTCTTATCTATTCTTTTTCCAAATAACCATAATGACCTTGACTTTTTACGAATGAATGTAGTTATTATAGATAGACTAGTTGCGTCTAACGATTTTACCTACGATTATTATTATGAACCGCAGGTATCCTTAAAAAATAAGCTGAAGTTACTTTAGACATCATAAGCTTTCTGCCAGTGAAAGTCCCGTCAAAATCCACCCGTTCTAGAGATTAACCGAAAAAAAACAGACAGATTGACAGAAATTTTAAACATTGCTTTTTTGATATTAGTACCGTATATACTTAGATATTCATTTAGTAATAATTTTAACAAAAAGAAACCGACTTCAAAGAAAAACTATTTTGAGCACCCAAATTGCGACAATGTGCCTATGATATTTAAGGAGTTCCCTCGATTTCTTTGGGATCATATCATCAGAGACCGATATGGTGACGATGGGACCACCTGTAAGCTACGCCCATTCCAATGTGATAATAATTTGTGAAATCGGTTCATAAACGCCGAAATTATCGTTGAACATACATAAAAAAAAAACCGGCGAATTGAGAACCTCCTCCTTTTTTTGGAAGTCGGTTAAAAAAGTGTTCATTTGATAATACATATAGACACTCAAATTTTATTTATACACATAGATGCATATCTGATGCTATAAGTTATACCTACCTGATTTATGATGTCCTTTCTGGTATTTCTACCTCTCACTATAGTTTAGTTTAAAAATATCAAAATCCTTTCTAAAACATAAGTAAGCAGCTCTTTTTTGGCAGCCTTTTTATGGACCTATTTTCTTAAGAAATCTGAATTATACAGTATACTTGACACTGAAATAGTAGATATAGGTAAGTTGTCTAATACTAGTAGTGCTATAAAAAGAACAACTATGAAAAAAATAACGGACATCTGACACACGACGCCATCTAGTCCCAAATTAAGCAGTACTTGTACGAGACAAACATTTGGTCCGACCCGGGAATAGAACCCAAGATCTCGAGCATAACAGTCGCATACGCTACCACTGATTCTTTATTTTTAATAATCATGCGAATCATGTTTTTTTATAATCTCAATGAATTGCCTGAAGCAGTTGAAAATTGTTCAAAAGTTCTAGAAACTTCACTTGCTCCAACAACTTTACATCAATATAAGTACAGTCGACAACCAATATCTTCATTAATTAACATATTAGGTAGATTTATAAGAAATGAGCACGCCAATTATTATGTAGTGTCAACCATCTTTCATGGTCCAAATCATTTTATAACAAGTTTGATTTGCAAGGAATTTTAAGTATTAATTGCAAGCAGGTTTGTTTGATGACAAAAAATACAGCGACATTAAAATGGATGTGTTAGTATGTTTTGAAGTAGGTTTAATCAGTGACCGATTTTGATGGAACAAAAATTGTCTACATCACCTGAATATTATATGCAGGTATATGTCTTCCTTAGCCGAGTTGCAACTGTTTCTCAACGCTAACGCCTATTCTTTTCTATTATTGACTAATAATTTGTTTTCACATCGTGATGTTGAGAGAGGTCAATCCACTATATTTGCTTGTTTACTATTAACGTTTACGTAAGTAGAATGCACATTGGCTAGGGTAGCTATTCATTGTTAGGCATAGTTCTGTACAAGCTTAATAAAGTATTATTATACACATCGTCCGAGTCTTATCCTTTCTAACCGTTTGGAAGGTAAGACGAGGACGGATGGACAGACGGACATGACGAAACTATAAGGGTTTCGAGATGTGAACAGAACCCTAAAAACTGATTTTCGGTTACAGTCTACTACAACACAGATTTTTACGTAGAGTGACTTACTGCAAACATATACAACCTAAAGATAGATTGCTTTATTGGAGTCGATTAATTTAATTTGTCTAGCGAATAGTGCAACGACCCCACGAAGCATCACTTAACTTCTTCATTTATTAAAAAGCTCCCGATCTTTCGTTTTAGTAGAGTCCATTAGCTGCCGCTAAATCATAAATATTAAGGACGAGTTTCTCCAGTTCCTGATAAAGTTTCAGATAGTTATCTACATTGTAACACTTTTGACTACCATGAATATCTTGCATATATCTGAACTTAGTTTTCTTTAGAAGAGTAACGAAACTTGAGTGGCTGAGGAGCTGGACACGACAGTTTTCAACTTAAAAAAAAAGGAATATACATCCTGTGTTGCAGGGGACTTTACACACACACATGAAACGGACACCAAGTGTTGTCCCATGTGAGATTTGAACTCACGACACTTGGCGGAGTAGAGAGCGGCACTAGGCCAAATTTAGTTTCAATTCCATACATTCTACATATAATGAAACGATAGGAAAATAAATTCATTTCTGAAAATTCTAGTCTGATTTAAACATCCAACGGCAAAATGACTTAGTCACGACGTGTCTCCAACCCCACACTCGGCCAGCGATGGAATGTATGGCCTTAACCCTCTCCTGAGAGGAGCCCCGAGCCCAGCAGTGGACGTTATAGGTTGTCGATGTTGATAGACAACCTGTATTCGGTCTACTAGATTTTGATGCATCAGCTTTTCTTCGGATTAAATGAATAGTAATTAAGCAAACACATACTAATATTGTAGCCAAATTGAGACTAGTTATAGACGCTGTCAATTTTCTAAGAATATATTCGGAGGCTGTCCACCTGCATGAGCTAATTTCATTTGCCAAGCGTAACTAAAGTACTAATTATAGATTGTTTATGTTATGCAAATGCGTAACGATAATAACCTCGGCCAGGGGTTCGTTGCTGTTCTTATCATGAGCTCAATTCCTAAAACTAGTCTAGCTAAACTTCGTGGCACTTATTACTACAAGACAAGACTCTCTGCGTTATACATTTTTATGAGATAGTGATTTTCTCTCCAAAGTAGCCGTTCATTACTATCTATCTTTCCAATTTATGTACACCTTAATGTTAGATACTTTAATATAATAAATATAAATCCATCTATAATAAATAATAATATTATAATTATAATTTATTATAATATTATAATTATAATATTATAATTGGATTTAAAAATATATTGTACAATTTATCAGCAGTCTGATATTCAGATAAAACCGGTTGAAATTCGACCCCAAATAAATAAATAAATATTTCTGAAATCTTACACACAACGCCATCTAGTCCAACAGCAAACTGATATTATAGATATACATACATCCTTTTTTTTTAAATACATACATATGATACATAGAACACACTCAATCTCCGAAACAAATATTTGCGAATCACACAAACATTTGGTCCAACCCGAAACCTCAAGCACTGCAGTCACATACCGAAAGCTTACAGAAGTTAGTATAATACACAGTTTAGGAATTAATAGGCCACCGAGGTAGTAATAATCTTGGGAATAGTAAAGGCTAGGGAGATGAGATTTAATTATTTTGGAATCACGTGAGACAAATGTGAGGTTAATAATTAATTTATTGTGAGGTTATTTTGATGTAAATTACTTTGCTTGTACTTTACTAAAAAAAAAAAAAGATCTAATTAGACCTTATCTAATTAGTTATCGGTAATTAATGCCACTAGACCTATTTCCGTATTTAAAAAAACATTACCTTTGTATTGACGAATGCATTCCGTAATTATAGAAAGAAAAACAATTAATTATTTATATAAACATATAACTAACCATTTATATAAAAGAAAACAATTAAAATGATCATTTTCGTTATAACTACCTTATTGCTAAGCTTAGTTCCACTTAACTAACTCAGAATAATTAGCAGCTTCTGTCAGCTGTTCACACTACATAAATAAATAATTACTTAGAACTTAATTATCTACCACTAATTTAAATTATTTGACGAAAAGACTGTTTTCAAGAATTTCGTAGGTATGTCCTTTCAAAGTTTATAAAGACTTATCTTATAATGCATCTTAAAAAGATACGACATCGCTCATCACATCATTCACATTCATATAAGTCGTCCATTGCTGGGCGTACATCCAGGAGCGTCTTAACCTGTCATGCAGAGTATGCGGTGCCCACGGGCGCAGCGGTATTTAGGGGCGCCGCAGCACTGGCCGACCTACCGCCCAATCGGTTAGTGCCAGAAAGATGAAACTTTGCACAAATATGTTTTGTAATTACTTAGACAAAGTGCTACAATAAAATTATGAAAAACATTTTAATTTGGGGTAAGTCCAAAATAAATTGGATTTTTTTCTCACGTCTACCCTACCGTGTACGGTCTTATTGGATAGGTCTTTTAAAAACATTTTTAGGTTTGCAAGTTATTCAGCTTTAAAGCGCATTTATTTGAAAACAGGGCTTTTCATAAAAATGCACAGCTGGCCGTGAGTTCTAGGTTTGGGGTTTCGGTCTCACAGATTGCAGTGCTGTTGTGTTACGTAGGTTGTTCTCTTAGTGGGGTATTACTCCACCCAAATGAACAGAGTGGGTGAACAGAGATGGAGAAACTAAGTATACTTAATTGCTTATCTGTCGTCTCCTAATCTAATACCCCTAAATGGTTTTTTAAAACATTTAACTTAACCCTTACTGTTGTTTATTTGTTGCTGAGATTGAAGCTTTATCTTCATTCTTCACTTGCAACATAAAATGTTTAAGCTTTTGTTATCGTATCCTTACTGTTAAACCACAATCGGTATGTGAAATTAAAAACAATCCTTACCTTGAATGACTTACTATGTCATCCATAACGAAATAAGACGAATCTAATGGCGTATAATTTATGCTAATTGGTCCATTCATTTAGTAGTTACGATGAACAAATAAACAAAATATACTTAAGTCTGTACAGGTCAACCCACAGTGAAGTACAATCTTTGAATTCTATCATTCCTTAAGTTAGAGTGATCTATTCGTAAAAAATACTGCACAGTTGTAATTTGTAACTATTGACTGCAATAATTTACGTTATTTATTAGTTTAGCTTTTATTTAGATTCAGAGATTCATTTTCTGATTCGTTTGTGTGATGATTATGTTGTATCAGTCCCTATTGCATATACATATCTGTATTAAAGTCTTGAGTTTTATTACAAAGTTCAACGACCAAATTTATATAATTAAGTGGTTAAAAGTAAATACTAAATGTTTATTTAGAAACTTATGTTTGGTTTCAGCTATTCTTGTGTGTATCTGTAAGTAAATTTTGCATCTCAAAGATCAATTTCACCAATTATGCTTAAATTGCCTTATACTTAGAGCGCCTTCACACTAGCGTTTGTCCAGCGTAGGCGTTCGATAAACGTATGCGCAGCGCAGACGCCGCGACGACGAGGCGCAGGCGTCGCGTTGTCGCGGCGTTGCGGAAGGATAAATGAATACGCTGCGTTAGCGCCGCAGGTGCGCGACGCATGCGCCGCGTTACTGCGGAGTCATGTACATTCCTGTTCACATTAGACATCGCCCAAATGAGGCGATACACAAAGCCTCAAATGTGTATCCTGATATTGAATATCACTGTGTATTTTTTGCAACAGTTCATCGAATATAGGCTTCGCCATTCGAAAGTAAGAATAAAAATATTTTGAATCATTTTTTTATGTGTTTACAATAAAGTACAAAATAATCACTTTCACTTAACCGTGCACTCCTTAATGGGCTCTCCCACATCCTTTTATTTATTTTTTTGCACGTTTTCGTATTTTTTTTTAACAGCAAAGTCAACAATAGAGTTTCCTCGTCAGAATCCATTTTGTTAATGATATTCCCGAAACGACAACGCAATTGTGTGATGTCTGCGCCGCGTTAGCGCAGCGTTCAATTGACTACAGAAGAAATGCCGCGACAACGCGACGCCTGCGCCTCGTCGTCGCGGCGTCTGCGCTGCGCATACGTTTATCGAACGCCTACGCTGGACAAACGCTAGTGTGAAGGCGCTCTTAAATGTAAATTAAATGACAATGTACTTCTAATATATGTATAAAATCCTCGTGTCGCGGTCTTTGTTACCAAACTCTTCCGAAACGGCTTCACCGATTTGTATTAAATTTTGTGTGTACAACGGGTAGGTCAGAGAATCGACTAGCATCTATGTTTCATGCCCCTAGGACGCAAGCGGGGACGCCTTGAATTTGACCCTTATCACAAATTATTTTCACAATTCATTGATATTATAAATCTTAAGGCATTCAAACATACCAAATACTTATGACAGCCCTGTATTTGATCATACAAGTCTCAGAAAGTTGACAAACAATTCACAAATCATTTACCTAAGTTATCTCGTGACGTATATACAAACTGTCATTTAAAATAACGGTTCACATACTCAGTTAAGTGAATTCAGTGTACATTATGGTGTGCAACCAGAGAATAGTGTTGTTCTATAAATACCTTCGTCAATATACTCGACCAAGCTAAACGAGTATGCAGCTATCGCGTCTAAAAATAGAAACGTGTCTTTCACCCAATCCAAACTATCGAAGAGTAAAATTTTCCACGGCTTGTGACATAATTTAATATTCATTCTAGTTTTCTCAGAAGTTGTAAATAGATACTTTTAATAATAAAAGCAAAAAAGGAGACAAGTGTAATTACAAACAGACACTTCAAATTTTATTAATTTATGTATATGTATAAATGTATATGTTATGTCTAATATATAAAATTCTGGTTTCACAGTTTTCGTTGCCATACTCCTCCGAAACGGCTTGACCGATCTTTATGAAACTTTATATGCATATTCAGTAGGTCTGAGAATCGGCCAAGATCTATTTTTCACACCTGTAAAACGCGAGCGGAGCCGCGGGCATCAGCTAGTATATATATAAAGGTACATAGGATACTAACATAAAAAAATGAAATGTTAAAATGTTTTGTCCGTCTGTTTGTTCCGGGTAATCTCTGGAACGACTGGACCGATTTTGTCTACGTTTATTCGCGATTCACAACAATATGTGCGGGTAGGTTTTGGAAATTTATGTTATTGCTTACAGTTCTTGGCTAGCTAAAATCTGTGAGCTTTTAGAAAAAATGTGTAAATAGTGTAAATGATGAAGCTAATTTTTTGCAGATAAATCTAGTATTTGTACTACCATTTGCTTCAGGTTTTAATAAAACTGGTTATAGTTTTATATTAGACAAAATGACTTAAAATACATTTATATGTGTATATACATATATCTGTTTTCTTAATATCAATCGACGTATAATATAGAGGATTTTTATAAGAAATCACAAATAGCGAGGCGCAACAGCGTCCTGTCCCGGGAGACCGTCACGAACCTCCGGGATTAACCTCAGTTGTGAGGTACGGCAGGGAGGACTCCAAAAGCCGCTGATGCGTTCCTGGTGCCGAGGTAGGCCGTCGAGGGGTTTAGTGGGTAGACCGGTTTCCACTGGGAGTCCCACCCACGCCATTCGTCTTAAAAAAATCGAAAAACATTATCCGCGTGAAAAAAGGTATGTATGTCAAAAGAATGCGAGCAATCTGTGTCGTATGACCATAGACAGCGGTGTAAAGAATTATGGTAGCTATCCGAACCGCCTAACACGGGTGCAATCTTGTTTACAATGTGTATTTTTTTATTAGTCAGCTAATTGCATTTATTTCGTAAGAAGTATTATTTATTGCAAGTTGTATAACTTTCCTAACGAAGTACTTCTTCGGGCTAGGCATAGGCATAGGCTCTTTCCCGAACCCGCTCTACGGACTCCTTCTGGAGCTTAACATTCTCACAGGTTTCGTCCTACCGGCAGTTAAAATACATACCTAAATACATATTTAGATTAGATACATATACATATATGTATCTAATCTTAATATACAAACATACATATATGTTTTATCTCTAGCACTCTGACCAAAACTTACAACAAAAACAATACATGTAAATTACTTGCCTTGATTTATTGTTAAAATTTTCGTACATAGTAAGATTTTCTTTAACTTTGTAGGAATTAAGTAATCGTATAATTTATTTAAAAATAAGTCAAGTTAGAAATGTTACACAACAAATGTTACTTTATTACATGTAATATAGAACATTACATTCCGTGAAGAAGACATGTCCACGTGAGGACTTTGTGATGCAAGGGCAATGCAAGAACTGAAGAACACTCATTCTGACCAATGGTTTAACAAACTCCACCACAAACTTTATTCCTAAATTGACATATTATTGACTTAATACAGATTTGAGTAACGATTACGACTTATGAGTAGACCATAGATAATTTGTTTTGAAAATCGAGAATGAAAACAAGACCTGTAAGGATTAGTTCAACGGGAACTCTAGTTTTGGGCTTTTGCCAAAGTGACTCCACTCTGCCCGACGGAAAGAATAAACAGAGGTGTCTCTAGCCTTTATAGCGCCCGTTAGCAATCAGTACTCTAGCGCCCTTTATTTGTTTTGTTTGAGCGCCTTTAGAAACATTTTTGACCTACTGTTATATAAAAATTAATTCCTTTTAAATATTTCTTTTCAAATTACGGTATAACGGAGCCCTAGACGTCAAAGTACACCTTATGTGTGACCCTTTTTTTTACGTGGGGTGGAATTATAACGCCCAGCCATATAACACGGGTGCATGTTCGTTGAAAGGCGAAGTGCTGCGCCCGTGTGCATTGCACCCTGCACTATTGGCAAAGACGACCCTGAGAATAAATCTAGGAGTTGTAGTCAGCAAACTCATTGCGAATGCAGACAATGCGGGATGGTGACCCACACTATGACGGCCTATTACGATGCTTCTGCATCATTAAGCTTCAGGTCTTGGACTCGCCAACTAAACACGACAGCACGTAGAATTTTCGGTTAGCCTTTTATGAGAGAGTTGTACAATTACGTCCGTGTGGTGACGGATTAAGAATACAAAGTGTCACCACCCCTATTCATTCGATGGGTGTCGTAAGAGGCGACTAAAGGAACAAAATAAGCAGCTAACATCACTGTCAAGAGAAGAAAAACTTGAAACAAACCCTTTACCAACCCGTCTGGCCAGCGTGGTATAGTAGGCCAAAACCTCCTTTCAAAGGAGAGCCTATGTCCAGCAGTGGACTGTTAGAGGCTGTTGATGATGATGATGATTATACAATTAGTTCGAAGGTCCATTGGTGCTAAAATCAAAAAGTATTACCTTTTACGAATAAACAGATGCTTCATGAATAAACAGATTTAAAAAATATTATTTTAACTTCATAACATTTTCACACAATGATTAACATTTACCTGACACACCTCTTTTCCTTCGTCCACATTAATCAATCGCTGCATGCATGCTCGTTAGATACTGGTGCTTTTCATATGACCCTTTTTCAGAATATCATTTGGTCGCTAAGTGTTCGATGTATACGACCTCTTATTTATTCTACATACATCTACATTCATTCATCTTATACATTTTTTTAAACAATATTTGTCCTGGTTTAAAATCAGGCCTACGACCTCAGTTCAGCAGTAAGAGTCACTAAACGACCGACTAGACTATATTACTTCTTAGATTATAATTATAAGTGACACACGCGAGGGGGACCACTAAACTATTAATAAAGCTCTGACTAAACTTTGTCCATTCATTTAGTTCGTTTTTGACGGCTGCTTGAGAACGTAACTGCGCCTGAGTTCGTAGAATCAAATATTAAGTGATGGAGTATGAAAAAAATAAACTTATCTAACCTGTATAACCTACTTATTAGAATAAAATATATGTAAATAGAGCAATATTTATAAATACTATATGTTAATATTAATATTTCTCTTTTTTTATTCATTTGTTTACTAACCATTGTAGAAGTTAGTTTTTTTTTTAAATGGAGTAATGAACACAAATATTTCTACAGTATGTTCTGAAATCGATATCTTTATGAATATTACCAATAAATATTATTAATATTGAAATTTAAGTTTGAAGTTAGAATATTTTTAATACTAATGAGACTAATAAAAGGTAATAAAACACAATTTTCGTCATTTTGCCCTTCATTACATAATACATAATTATATAATACAAGAATATAAGGTGAAATGACAATGTTCTTATAATCATCATCACCTTACCGGCTCGACCGGGACGGTAAATCCCTCTCGCAGAAGACCAACCGAAAATGATTTATTTCCGTACAAATGTGTGGGAAAAGTTTTTTGCGATTTCTGACATTTCTAGTACTCAAACCTTAGTCGGTCGACTAGAGACTTTTGATCCTTATAAGAAACAGGATCGATTGGCATCAAAAAAAGTTTTTGTTTAAAATGACCATTTTCTTGCTGGCTGTACTTTTTTTCAGAATCTGTAAATGCAGTTCAGAATATCTTAAAAAAATATGGATAGTCTCCTAAAAGCCTTTTCCTGTAACTATAACGGTTAGGGTACCTACCCTTACTGTCCCGTCTCAAAAATTCACACTGTATATTTGAAAGGAATTCTTTCTATCTGTCTGTTACGCTAATCTCAATGAAAGGCTATTTTAGGCTGTTAATGACCATGATGAAATATTAGCATGAGTTGAAGCAGATAACTAGGAAACAAAAAAAAACAACAGTTAAAAAGCTCTACAACTTAGATGATTTATAAACAATCTGAAATTTACAAGTACGCATGTTGTTATAGAAAGTGTTTTCAGAGAGTAAGAGGGATTTAATACAGCTTGGATAAAATCGGAGAAACCCCACGTGGATAGTTCTTACAGTAAACCGAAGGTAAAACCCTAGATAAGATACATTTTTCAACATAAAATTAAACTCAAGAACTTCAAGCACCTTTAATATCTAATAAGATGTTACCAAATTATGTATAAGCATTTATTTTAATATACATTTTTCGCTAGAGGTAAACGTAAACTTTAACTGAATTTAAACTTTAAAAACTAGGCATTCAAAAAATGTGCGAAGATATATACTAAAAAGGATTTAAAAATAAACTAACACCGCTACATCTCTGTAAATAATACTGAGCTCGCGCTGAAATTCTGTTCTTTTTTTTATCGCTCTAACCCAACTAACCGTGGTGTGCTTTAAACATGGCCGTCGACCGGCGCCGCAACTCAGTGTACTAGCAACCGGTGACGAGCGTACGCGTCAACACATTCGATTACAAATTGCGGACATCAATAAATACAAATAAAAAAGTTTATGTGCCAAAAGGTTTCCTTCCAATTTCAAAACCTTCACGTGATTTAAAAAAAAATATTTTAAATTTCGAGAGTGAGTGTCAAACGCGTTCGTGTGAATGTTAATTAGCCGGCGTTACGGAGCATTTCAAATTAATTTGAATTGGTCAAGGTACGTACTTAGCTGAGATTGAAGTATAACTAGTGTGAAACTGTGCGTTTTGTCTCGCCGTTTGATTCGCGTGGTCCTTAGGTGAGTGACACCTAGAGGGGCTAGTCTAGTCACAGCTTTATTTTTACACACGACGGGAACGCTAGGATGCGCGCTGCCACAACTATTTTTGGTTCATGTAACGTTTACACCTATATTCTAAGCTATTCTCATGTTACACATACCACTATACTATTACTCCACTAATGCTCAACCACATTACTACGTATTAATCAAATTAAAAAAAATACTGAAGATGAATGAAGTAAACAGGAACTGTGCTAAATAAAAAATAAACAAAACTTTGTAAAAATGTGCTTCATTTTCAAAATTTGTTTACTTTGCTGTGAAAACTCGAATTTCAAAATAAAAGAAGTATCTATCTACTCTTTTACGTTCAATATCACTTATGAGAGCAATTGTTCTTTTATAAATAAATATAAACTATAACACCAGCTGCCTACATACATGCCATTTTCTACATATGTCGATTATAAAGTATTTTAAATATCATATAATCACAAAACTTATATCTTAATTAACCGTGTATCAGAAAGCAATTGTTTTGTATACATCTAACACAAGACATAAAATAGCAATAAGTCCAATAACTGCCTCTCAATATCATTCAATATAGGAAATTGTATTATACATTTGTACATACACGTACGCCTACACATATTGTAAATAAACCTCGAAAACTTTTCGGTTGCAATATCAAATATTGCACAGTGGCCTATCCTTACTCGAGATAATGTTTCGTCGAAAAATTCACTTTACATGCCTATGTGAACACTCCCTAATGAAGGTAAATTAAAGTTTTGATTTCCCATTCGCACACGACTTTGAATTTTAACAAGGTCATCATCATCATCATCAACAGCCTTTAACAGTCCACTGCTGGACATAGGCCTCTCCTTTGAAAGGAGGTTTTGGCCTACTATACCACGCTGGCCAGACGGGTTGGTATAGGGTTCGTTTCAAGTTTTCCTTCTCTTTGCATTGATGTTGTCTTGCGTAGTTTATCCCTTAGTCGCCTTTTACGACACCCGCGGGATGAATAGGAGTGGTGACAATCTGTATTCTTAATGTATTTTAACAAGGTGTTATTGTATAATTTAAATTTTCACCGTCGCCGTATGGCAATATATTCGAATGTACATAATGAATGATTTTGTCACTAAGTATGTAAACTCCTTTTCATATAAGTACGTATGTATTTTGTATTTAATCTTCGAGTAAGAGGAAAAGGAAATAAATACAGCATTTTCTGAGGCCCTGATGCAGCTT
This sequence comes from Phragmatobia fuliginosa, assembly GCA_932526445.1. Taxonomy (NCBI): domain Eukaryota; kingdom Metazoa; phylum Arthropoda; class Insecta; order Lepidoptera; family Erebidae; genus Phragmatobia; species Phragmatobia fuliginosa. Next base: position 14,990,782 of record OW052070.1, read on the forward strand.
AAATTCTGTTAGGGTTCATTTCAAAGTTTAGTTTGCTTCTCCAATTGATATCGTAGAAAATAGACCGCGCTTAAGGGTGTTCGTGAGACCTGAATTCCCATAACACGAACTTAACACTTTAGTTCTGTATTGAGCTCCAGCTACTTTGGTCATATTAGCTAACCTACACATCTACCTTTTTGACAGAATGTCCCAGTTAAACCTTATCTTCTGTAGACACAATCAGATCTAGTTTCATACTTTGCGTAACAAGTAAACTCTATTTGTTGTATGTAATTTACCTAAACTAGTAAGAAATGAATTCTATGTCGAATTTGAGGCTTCAATAGATGTTAAATACAGTGAATTATTTAGTTAATTGTAATTACTCAGGTATCTATTAAGTACTTTGTAATTCAACGAATACGATTACATCACACAACTTGTAGACTATAAAAGTCAACGAACTTATAAAATTCAATCAGTTTAAAACCAGAGAAAGTTTAACTATTTACAGCTGTTGGTTTTACAAAATATGAATCATTCGCAGAGTACGATTTACTCAAAAAATATTTTTTTTAACATTTATGATGACGGTGTTGAAATATTGCAATTATCTTATCGATGCCTACTTTAAGTAAATGTCCCTTTAATTGGTTACTTTACATTTTCAAATTTAGATTTTCCGATTCGATGTCCTTTCGATAAAATATTATATGTGGGTAAACAAAACCGTAATCGATATAAAAGTTACTTACAGCATTTTATTAAAATGGTTACATACTGTTCTTATTTTTTAATAACATTTTTTTTGTTTTCGAATAGATAACACTTCATAATGAGCAGCTGTATGTAATCACTTAAGCATAAGTCGGTGCTAGAATGATTTAGGGTGAATGAACTGAATGAACGTTTCAAATTATTTTTTTAAGTTTATTGCCAGTTTTCTGTGATGATATGCTAAGTTATAGTTATTATGTGTTTTCAACCTTAAAATTTAGGGTATTATACCATTTCAACAAGTAAAACATGATCAGCAATTATATTACCTACAAGATCTGTGGTGCTCAGAGCTAAAATAAAGGTAAGTAAGCTCCTTAGCTCTGTCTACATTTAAGTGGCGTGATCCTTACTTTCAAGAACCTTAAATTTGTAATTACATTTGTAAGTACAACGTTGGAAACCTTATAAAAATAAACATTAAGTACACAACAATAAAGTAAACACTTCAATAGAATAAGTAATTAATTAATATTTCAGACATCTTTTACACACAACATCATCTAGTCGCAAACTAAGCAGAGTTTGTATTATGGGTACTAAACAACTGATATAAGTACATAAACTTACTTTTTTTTGTAAAAAATATACATAGAAAACACCCAGACTCCGAAACAAATATTCGTGGATCACACAAATATTAGGTGCGACTCGTGAATCGAACGCGAGACATCTTGATCAGCAGCCGCATACGCTACTACTAGACCAACAAGGCAGTCAAATGATAGGTAGGGTAGTTACGATGATGGGTAGTTAAAGTTTATACTGTCAAATAAATAAGTAATAATTAAATCTAATAAAATCTGGTTCTCATATACATATACAGGACCTAGTCTCTTGTTTATTATCATAAAGGTAATGTTTTCACACTTTGCTAAATACAATGTCTTTGTAGACTGTTTTATAATTGTCTCAAATATTATACTTATTTCAACAAAACATTACAAGAGAGTTCTCTATAATTACTTAACCTTAGTAATATGTACGAATTTCTAGTAGGTACTTTTACTTGAACGTTGAGTGTTGATTTAACCTGAAGACTGTAGTTGACTCGATACGTAAAAAATTAAAGAAATAAAAATTGGCCCAGTGCGAGTCGGACTCGCCCATGAAGGGTTCAGGGTATCAGCAAGTAACATCATATAAAAGTTCTTATAGTTCGTTGCAACTTTGATGATGTTTTTATAATAGTGTATTGATTGAATGAAAGGTAAATTGCGGTTTACGATTTATGACGTATTAAAAAAAACTGCTTACTAGATTTCGTTCAAACCAATTTTCGTTGGTAGTTTGCATGGTAATGTATAACATATATTTTTTTTTAGTATTATCACTCTCTTATTTTAAAAGTTACAGGGGGGGGGGGACACATTTTTCCACTTTGGAAGTGTCTCGCGCAAACTATTCAGTTTAGAAAAAAATGATATTAGAAACCTTAACATCATTTTTGAAGACCTATTCATAGATACGTATGGGTTTGATGAAAAAAAAAATTTAAGTTTCAGTTCCAAGTATGGGGACCCCCAAAATGTATTGTTTTTTTTTTCAATTTTAATGTGAAAATCTTAATGCGGTTCACAGATTACATCTACTTACCAAATTTCAAAAGTATAGTTCCTATGGTTTCGGAAAAAAGTGCCTGTGACATACGGACGGACAGACAGACAGACATGACGAATCTATAAGGGTTCCGCTTTTTGCCATTTTGGCTACGGAACCCTAAAAATCATCATGATCAATTGTACATCGACAAGTCGTTCGTCACGCTATTAAATCTCGTAAAAAAATACCACAAACAATATATAAAAAAGCGCTAGAAAATTCTAAATAGATTCGATCGACGGATTGTTAGCAATAAATAAAAGTTTGGTCATATGGTCACGTGGGCGATATAAATAAAAAAAGCTTGTTCAAGACCTTGAATTAAAAAATAAACTAGTTTTTTTGTGAATGTACTAAACGCGTTGTTTAAAAGCTTGTGGGACGCCACCGGTCGCGACCTTGATGACGTCATAGTACATATGTACCTAATCGAAATATTAGTTGTTAATAAGATACGCTAAAATTGAGAATCCTTAGCCTCACCACCCCTATTCATCATAATATTATTATATAGAGCCCTCTCGCTGGGAGAGTTCGGCAGCACAGCGACCGAGATTGTAAAGAAGCGAATCCGCGAATTTGAGGAACAGCGTTAAGCTGACCTCGACGCCAAGTGCGATGAGCTTTAAGCCCGTCCACTCGCCGCTATTCACTATAATTATGAGAGCGGTAAGGTAAAATCGGCTATATAAACCATCTCCGGGCGCATCAGCGCCAAGCTCTCTAGGGGGTCAAAGTGGTCGCCATGGCCGAAATCGGTAGGATAATTACATTCATATTATTCATGGGTGTCGTTAGAGGCAAAGGAAAGAAATTAAATAAGCCTTATACCAACCTGTCTGGCCTGCATGGTTCTGTAGATGACGGTAAGAAGAATTCAGTAAGAACGGATTTTAGTTTTTTTTATTTAAGCCTACCAAAGTGACTCTACTCTATCAGATGGAAAGTGTGAGTAAAATCGAGAAATAGGGGTCACCATCCTCATTGTGAAGGTAGGCAATGCAACATGGTGGCCCATGCTACCATGGCGGCCTAGTCTGATGTTTCTGCATCAATCTCACATCAGAATGATGCAAAATAATTGGGCCTCCGGTCTCAAACTCACCAACTAAATACGACAACAAGTATTTTGTCATTATTAGGATGGTCTTCTGTGTGGTGGTAGTACTGCCCCGGTCAATACGGTCCATTCGTGCTAAAATCAGCGTGTATTTACTACCTACAAAAGGGATAAAATAAGGGATACACTACTGTTATTGATACGATACAAGTTCATCAATTTCAAAGTTATGAATACTAGCATTCTTATAAACTTGACACGATGCGTCTGTTATTTTCGTGTTTGTGCACATCTTTGTTAACCGATAATATACTGGCCTACTAAGATAGCATAATTTTACATTCCACGTGTATATTTGAACCAATTTCATTATATACCCAGAAACGTTTCTGTAATATTGTAATTTCGTGATAAGCAATGGGTACTTCCCATGACGACATTTTGTGTTTCAGCCATGTATGCATAGCCGACGACGTGTATATCATTTGCTGTAACAAGTAACAGATATTGTTCTTTGAGAATCAAAGTCAATCCATGTCAAATTTCATTAAAATCCGTTCACTGATTTCGCTGTAAAAGTATAGCAGATAGATACACACACAAAGATAGACAATTAGGTGCAGCATATCGTTTTCGTATATCTTAAACTCATAAATAACTATACTTATATGTATATTATAACTCACACCCATACTCCTTACCCGTAGAACCTGAGATTATCACTATCAAACTATTAAACCCAACCGATTATCTCAGCTCAATTCAACTTCATATTAGGATGATGTAGGACTACCGAAAATCCTTCCAGTGAAATATATATAGCCACTTATCTAGGCTTTGGGCGTGGCTCCACCCGCGTGCATGTTGGTTATCGCTACTAAAACTAGCCTATGTTAATTTCCATAGTTCAATCTATGTCTTTACTAAAATTAATTCAAATAAGTTCATCTGTTTAGTCGGGAAAGCGTAACCGACAGACAGAGTTACTTTCGTATTTATGATATTAATATGGATATGGAAGTATAGATACTACGTTCTGTGGCCAGAGTTTAAGCTAATCTATGAATAATTCATGTGCACACATACCACATACTGGCGACCGTAATGCTTAGTAGTCTATACATCTTGACCACATATGCGTTTTTGTAGACTATCGAAATTTTAAAACATTATTCGCCACGCTAGACTGTAATGAGATTGTAATAAAATATTTCCTGCCTTTATTACTGTAATGGTTTCTATAAATACCTGTTAAATAAATATATTACATAATGCTCAAAATGTAACCAATTAAAACAAATTTTATGTAACAATGGAATTTTTTAAAACAATTACCTTTACGCTATATTAACATTGTCATTTTAAATTCGACGACCTTGCATTAACCATTCTATTTTTTATATTGTTGTATGACAGATGAGTGGTTTTATATTCGAGATCTCATGATTTAGACAATAGTTTTTAATAATATACATACCTAACTATCTTTTAGTTTACTTTACTTGAACAATATTACTACTGACTATATTAGTCAACTGGCGCCGCCGTTATCTTTACGAACTAATTACTGTCCATTACCTTTAACTATGTTTAAAAACCTAAACAATTAGTTATCAGCTAAAAACACTTATGCTCGTTTTCACCGACTATACTTAAACCGTCTGCTTGCTAGGAGCCCCTAACGTAGATACATCTAAATTTTTAGTTCATGGTCTTACACTTTTCTATAAACTTGGTCATATAAAATATTACAACCCAAAAGACAAAATGGTTTTCCTTGAAATTTAAGAAGATCTTAATATGGAGTCGAAAACAATTCCTGTCTAACAACTTTACGATAACATATAAGGATATAAAAATAAATAAAACTTAAGTGTCTGTTAGTAATTGTTAAAAATGAATAGTTTTTTACGAAATGCATTTCAAAGTACATACGGTAATAACATGTCGCTAGTAATAAATAAGAAAGTCATAACTTGAATAAAAGGGAATCTTTTTTGCAACCCATAAAAGTATTATCACCTGACGTCCAATTAATATGACAGTAAGTAACCTTGGTTCACTTGGTAATTTAAATTATAACGTAAAAACTACGTAATTAGTTTTATTTTGTTTTCCTTCACAAAGGTAATTCAACTTTATATGCCAATTTATTTCACAACAATGTTTGAACCGATACGTACCTACACATACATCTAAATTAGTACTAAAAGAGATTTTCCTTGTCTAACTGCTATATATAACACAAACTACCTCATATTTAAACAATAATAATAACTCACGTATATTAAATATATATCTAAATTCTCGTTTAGGTACAGGACATAAAATATTCCGTTAGACAAAGTTGTACGAAAAAAAATTAGAGTACATAAGTAGTCGCCCAAGAGTTGAAGTTTTAAACATATAAACTATACATACAAACATTACAAGTACTTATTAATAAAAATAGGAACACAATGGACGCACACATCACCACCGGTCGATAAAACTTTTGTATACTTAATATAGTCAATAAATATTCATTAGTTTTCAAAATGTATAGTGATTGAGTGCAAAAAGAACTACATAAAACTGCCTTAAAAGAGTCTTCATACTCAGACAGAAGAGTCAAGTGCATCATTTATTAGGGTTCCGAAGTTCATAACTCGGAACCCTTATAGATTCGTCATGTCCGTCTGTCCGTCCGTCCGTCCGTCCGTCCGTCCGTCCGTCCGTCCTCGACTTACCGTCCAAACCGTAAGTGCTAGAAAGATGAAAGTTTGCATGAATACGTGTTGTAATTACGTCGACAAAGTGCTACAATAAAATTATGAAAAATAATTTTATTTGGGGTACCTCCCCTACACGTAAAGTGGGGATGATTTTTTTTTCTCGAGGCTACCCCATCGTGTGGGGTATCATTAGATAGGTCTTTTAAAAACAATAAAGGGTTTCCTAGAGGATTTTTTTATTTAGGTATCCGTTTGCGAGATATTTCACTTTAAAGGGCACTTTTTTGTAAAAACAGGGCGTCCCCCCCCCTCTAAAAGCTAAACGGCTGGCTCAAAAAATCTGAAAAAAATCGTGATGGTGGTCCATTTAATGAACTTTGAAGGAAAACTATAACCGATTAGATGACTTTCTTAGTTCAGGAGTTATAAAGGCTTATATGGTAAAATGTGCTCACTTGGAAAACGTCATACAAAATTAACGTATTAATACGTAAACATAACAATTATCTATTGGATACGATTTTAAATCCACATACCATTATAGGTGACTGAGGAACCCTTTCCTGTGCGTGGCCTGACACGCACTTGGCCGATTTTTTATTCTTTGGAAGCTTTTTACTTTTGCTATATCTTCGTTGAACAGTACTGTTTTAATTTATTGTTTTACATGAATATCTCACAAAATGCGATCAATTTTTGCCTAAACTAAATTACATAATTCGCGTACAATCTAAAAACTTTGACTTGACCGTGACATTACCAATGACTCACCTTGATCTAAAAGTGTCTGTGAAAAATTGGCGTTACGGTTTTATAGTGACTTTGCTACACTTACACATATTTATTTTCTTGTCTGCTAAATGCTCGCCAACTAGTACACTGTGTTAAAAGTATTTATTAAGGAAACGTAAATTCAAGCTTGTAAAATATGTCTGGCTTTTAAAAAATCACACATGTTATGAATTCTAAAGCGTGCCTCGAAGAAAACAAAAGGTGCCGCTAACTCATTCATAACATAACCTACCACAAAAAAACTTACCCTAAAACGATATTTATAACAAACCTTCTCGGAAGCGCCGACCTTACCGTGAGACTCAGAAAAAAGTCTATGGAAACAATAATATTAGGCGCCAATTCGAGGGGTGTCATTTCCATTGAAAGGCAATTTATTTTATATTGGACACCACACCGCCAATGGGTAAAATAAAAAAACACGATATAAATAGCTATTAATTCATAGACTGATGTGATTACAGATTTTAAATGAGGTTGGCTCTTCAGTTTTTTTTTGTGCTAGTATTTTTTTTCTTATTTTTTTTTTGGTACCGTGTGAACTTCAAACAAGCGTCAGACATTTTTAATTTTAAATAATTATAAAGAATTAATTGTACCCTGCCACACATTGCTGTGGTAAATTGTAGTTGTATTTATGAGCAATTAATAAGAAAAGTAACGTGGAAATTAGACAAAAACAATATTGAAGAAACAATTGAAGCCGGTTGTGTATTGTGTCAAATTTTGAGCTCAATTGCTGCGGAACTTTTTAAGTGTATGAAGAGTAAATTAACAAATTTTACATTTTTATATTTAAATAAATAGACTAGTTGTACCCTGCGGCATTGCCCGCTGTTTCTGATTTCCTTTTGAATATTGCTCACTATTTCTTTGGTTTAATTCTTTTCTCGTTAGCCCTTTTTCCTTTATTAATATAAGTAACCTAAACTGCTCCTTATAAAAGCAGCAATTTGCTAGTAGTCAGTAAGGTGTTCCAGAGATAAGCCATGAGAATTTAGATGGCGATTTGTCCCTCCCTAAATAAACATATTTATAGATCGATCTTGAACTTCGAAATTGAACTCTTCGCTATAACATTCTTTCACTCATACATATATTAGAATGTACTAATTTATGATGTAGGTATTTATTTAGTATTTAGGCATATCGGAATTCTCCAAAAAATTCAGAACACCTTTTGACACGAACACGTTTTGACCGTATTAATTAGCTGTATGTATTTAATTATATATTTGTATCTTATCTTAGCGAAGCAGATATGACATTTGGATTTCCTGCAAGTGAGACTTCCGCATATTATGTAGATTAACCTTAGGAGTTTAAAATATAATTTGCATTTTTTTAAAGATATAAGTTGAAACCTGAAATAAAATGTTACAAAAAAAGCATTGAGTTATATGTACATATAACTCAATGAAAAAAAGAGAAAAAAGTATAAGAAAGAAGGTAGGTTATAAATTCTTCAACTTAAATTATATGCTCGAGATTAAAAATAATATAGTTTTAAATGTCTGCAAGTTTTTTTATTATATAAGGTAACGCTCCCGGGTAACCGTAACTGAAAACTTATTTCATCCAACACCTATATTAGAGTAAATATTGTATATATTTAAAAATATATACATATTATGAAATTCGCTGATATTTTGTATTTGGGGGTTTTCAGGAATGAAAAATCAATTCAAATTAGTATTGAGTTTTGAATAAAAGTTTGTATTTTATGTATGTTATTTGAATATATTTTTTTTATTATTTCGTATATGAATTTACTCTCATCTTAAAATTGACATTTAAATTTATTTGACATAGAAATTATAGTGTAACGATATTGACATGATAATTATTGTGTTTTTTTATCTTCTATTTCAGACAAAAACAATTGTAAAAATTGTTTTTGAATTAAATAAATAAATAGAGTTTGAAGAAACGTGAATAACCGAGTTTTCATGCGTTTTCCTTTCGCATTACTATTAGCATGGCTTGCGACATCTATACTACTCTTTCAGTTACACTGGGTTGGCGGTCGGTACTCCGACATTGTTGGCGTTGTTAAACATTATATAAAAGAAGATCAAATCTCAGTCGCCCAGGTACAGCATCCTATAAGCATGCCGGTTATTGCAACAGAAACATAGTTATACCTACAAGATCAAAACAAATGACGAAAATATTTCAAATAAGAATGACATGAGTGAACTTTTAAACATTAATTTATTCAATCGTCGATTATCTGTGAGAAAATAAACGCACAGAGTCAAGGGTTATGATCCCAAAACAAAGATAAATACTTAAGGACGGGGTATTATTATAAGATAGCATGTTTTTATTACATATTATGAAACATATATTAAACATTTATGTATTTATATGTATATTTACATTGACAAAAATTGCCGACATCGATCAACCTAATTCAGAAAAAATGTATAAGAAAACGATATTTGTAAACTTGAAAGGATAATATCTACAAGGATAATAATATAATGTAAATATTTCGTGACTATTGTTCCTTGATTTAATAACTTTAATTTTCGGTGTTGTTTAAATTTCTGTGAATTCAGCATTTTGTATGTGTCACCACAACTATAATTAGGTACAAACCATGCAGGACAACATCACTGCTTAGGAAAACTTGAAACAAACTGTTGCCGACCCGTTTGGATGGGAGGGTAAAGTAGGCAAAACCTCCTTTTGCAGAAGAGACTGTCCTTTAGTGGACCATTAAAAGCTGTGTTCATTATTTATTAAATAAGCAATTGTTTTATCACACGGAGAATAAAAATACAAAGGCGAATGGAAATATACCGTAAAACGTAACAGACATTCGCTTCACAATTGTTCAAATATATTTTTTCAGTACCGTACAGCTATCAAGGATATTGGTAACGTTTATAACAGCTACATTAAAAAGGTTGATAATCCAGTTGACATACTTTTGGATTATTACATCTCTTTCCCTCTTAACGCATAAGAAAAGGATGAACATGTTGTTAACGTTCCAGTATGGTAAATAAGTATGATAAGTGGAGACGAGAATCGCTTGGGAGCTTCTAGATTCATGGAAAGTCGCTTCGACCACATTCTTTGCAAAACGATATATTTATAAACACAAGTATATGTAGCAAAGAGGCATCACTAGATTTTTATCATTATACCTCTAAAATTTTGATAGGTATCACAAAATAACTGGGAATTTCTTTAAGCCCTCTAAAGAGATATTAGTAACTGTAGGGTGAGTAGAGATGGGTAGGGTCAAGATAAACTTTAAATATTTATTTCCAGAGCTTCAAGTAAAAACATAGTAACGGTTAGGTACACTTATGCGCTGCATTTAAAGAGTCTTGCTGTGCTCAGACAGAACTAGAAAATATAGATTCAAATACGAATTTGAATAACATATTTACAAGTTCATTTGTATGTGGACTAATATGTAAGTCTCAAAATTCATTAAAAGTAGATATCGTGTTGTGTGATTATTTATTACTTCCAACTTAAACTTTAAGTTTGTCACTCCTTCTACTCTTGTCGAAATTCGCAATATATAATTAGTACAATAATAATATGATCTGTCCTTATTACTTTTAGGTCCCGCATCTTACTTGTGACATGGTCGTCATATATTATACATAAATTCATGTCACAACTGTTCAAATACATACATTTATTTATGTGAAACACGTATTATACACCCACGTTTTCCCAATTGTAGTTGGCAATTTTATCTTATTCCATATTTATACTAACAGGAAACGAACCTTTTGCTGTAAACTGGACTATTCAAAGTTTAAATACTATTTATAATGTTTTCGATCCGTGCAACTTTTTTATTTTCCTTATTTTGATCGGGATGGATATTGATAAAAATGAATCTCGCCTCATAATTAAAAATAATCATCTCTGTCTGATACTATCCTTAAAAATATGTTGCCTCTATCGAATCGTACTAATGTACGAATATATTTATCAGACTTCTCTAAGAACGTCACTAACATAATTGATGTCAATGAACGGAATGAACGTAATTGAATGATAATTGGGTATTTCGGCAATATATTATTTAGACTTGTTATATTAAATGTACTACAATATTAGTTCTATTGTCTCAATTGTATTGACAGCTAAAGTTTTCAAGAACGAGAATGACTTACACTCCTAATTTAAAAGTACACTTTAAAGACAAATTTTCTATCTACAACATGATTCTTGTTGGTCATTCGCTACCATATAACAAATGCTAATATTAAAACATCTTTTTTTTTCATACCGGAATTGATAAAATTGGTAATTTTAAAAACCAGGGGAATCCCCTGACCAGTTTTTTCTGCTTTTAAACATCTAAACTGATAGTTGTTGTTGACGTCAATACACAGTTGTGCATTATGAAAAACCCAATACTGAGTACTGCGAAACTAGATTGAAAACCACAGATACTGTAAGATAATTAACCAGTACCGGTTACGGCAACATGGAAATGTCACACCATAGACATTATAGAGCTAGTAATTAAGATGGTTATCACCTAATGACAATTTGATAATTTATTGTAATTGAATTAAAATTATTTTAGGTTAATCTGTTATTAACGACATTCGAATATTTTAATAATTACCAAGTAGTTAACAAAGCCAAAATTAAAGAAAACAAATCATGAGTACTAAAACAAATAACAATTTAGGACTAGTAGCTCAAGTTTATCCAGTTTCTAAAAGCTAAAGATTTTTTACCACACTTAAGTCATTCAAAAACGATCTACATGTAAAGATTTAAATCGTTAGTTTCGCATGGAAACTTGCTATGTAATTTTCATGAATTTGGAAATGGTACTATAGGACCTGAGGGAAGAAAGAGCCGTAATGCTTCTATTTCACAAAGTATTAAGGATGTAAAACTACTCTGCTACACCTTCGGGTATCAATAGTATACCGATGATGAAACGGTTGTCCTTTCCAAGGCCCTAGATGCAGTTTCTAGCTTTGCAGCTTCAAATAAATACGTTAAATGTTCTCTTAGGGTCAGTATGGTCAAATGTATCATGACTGCAACGAGTGCGTGATTTGGGAGTAATTCCATAAACTTACATGATAATTAAAACCAAGGGACCAACTCTTACTCGGATTCTTAATTCTTCTATTACTGCTTTATGGAAGATAAAAAGTTAAAGAGAAGATACATAAAAATGTAAATTAAATCCTTTTTTTATTTTTTATGTAACAAAAGTACTAGGTACACTTTACATGCTTTTGCTCGCTTATCGCACCGTGAAAAGGTTGGCCACCCTTGATTGAAGTGCATTACCATAGAGTTTATAAACCAGTTGATGCAATATTCCCAAGGGTTTTCGCTTTACCATAAAAGGCTCTACGCTATTTATAAAAGCGATGTGAAACCACGTCGCAGTATTTATAGCCGACTCGCAATGATTTATGCCATACCAGTCAGTCTTATTACTAGTTTCATACCATTACACTAACTCTTAGGACAAGAACAGTAAGAACAATATAATTCTTCGTGCATTTTGGTATTGATTTTGATTTTTTTCAAGTATCAGCGTTTATAATATATATACAGTGCATACTATTTCGGCACCGTTTGCTTAATTGAAATACGTGATACCTAGTGATGGTAAAAAATCAGTGCTTGTTAAAAGAATAATCGTGAACAGAATACATTTATAAAATAAAACAAGTTCGTCTTTTATTATTAGATGATTTAATTTTTACAAAGGTACCAATCACCAATAAAGTTAGTGTGAAATTTTAAAATTAAATATGAGTACTTTAAACCACAAAAGCGGCCAAGTGCGAGTCGGTCTCGCCCATGAAGGGTTCCGTATCAGCAAGTATCATCATATAAAAGTTCTTGTAGTTCGTTGTAACTTTCATCGATGTTTTAATACTAGTGTATTGATTGGATGAAAGGTAAATTGCGTGTTACGATTTGTGACGTATTAAAAAAACTACTCACTAGATCTCGTTCAAACCAATTTTCGTTGGTAGTTTGCATGGTAATGTACAACATATATTTTTTTTAGTTTTATCACTCTCTTATTTTAGAAGTTAGAGGGGGGGGGACACACATTTTTCCACTTTGGAAGTGTCTCTCGCGCAAACTATTCAGTTTAGAAAAAAATTATATTACAAACCTCAACATCATTTTTGAACACCTATCCATAGACACACGTATAGGTTTGATGAAAAAAAAAAATTTGAGTTTCAGTTCCAAGTATGGGGTCTCCCAAAATGTATTGTTTTTTTTCTATTTTTATGTAAAAATCTTAATGCGGTTCACAGAATACATTGACTGACCAAATTTCAACAGTATAGCTCTTATAGTTTCGGCAGTAATTGGCTGTGACATACGGACGGACAGACAGACAGACAGACTTGACGAATCTATAAGGGTTCCGTTTTTTGCCATTTGGCTACGGAACCCTAAAAAGCATCTCTCTCGTCGCATCAGTGTGCGTCACCATGCTGTATTGCCCACATTGGCAAGGAATCACTCTTGATTTCTGCTCAAGCTTTCCATCGGGCATAGCAGTCATTTTCTCAGCTTTATATTAAAAAAAACACTCTTCTTTAACTAGTCGAACTAAAAAGTCTGTGAACTCTTCTGAGTTCAAATGTAACAGAATAATCAATATGAAAAACCTTTATTAGAATTATTATTACAGTGTGTACATATTGTATAATCTACCCAGTTAGCGTATTTAGTCGAAAGTCTATTAATACATATGTATATATAGTTATTATATATTTGTGCTGTATATATGTATTTTATTTTATTTGTGCTATATATATATGTATATTTTAATCCCACATTATTGAATTGGGTATCTGTAGGAATAGTGTGCGGTATGGTTGTAATGAATAAATAAATATCTCTGTTAGCCTATAAGCAAAAACAATGCAAATATATATAAACTTGCATTCACAGTTTCAATAAAGAAACTAAATCTTAACCACATAATTTATTTCAAGTACAAAACCTTCATCAAATAGCTTAACCCTATACTTGGCAAGATTTTTTTTTTCGAAAATGTTGATAAATTATAGTTTATCTGAGCTCTTCGGTGTTCATTGATGATGGAAAAAATAATAAAAAAAATATTTATTTGTTTATTTAGGTTTTATTGAGCGTGTCATATATGCCACACCGCCAGATTTATAGTAAAAAACCTTTCAAATTGTATGTATCACTTTAGTGACATTGCCAGGCTTAGGCAAACTTAAAAAAATCTATTAGTATTTAAAAAAAATTAAAATCACACTCTAAAGTGAGATAACATGAACAAGAACATGAACAACAATTATAAAACTTAACTTACAACACTAATAATCAACATTTTGTCAGTCTTTACTTTTTATAATGAGATCACTTGGTTACTTGTACTATGGAATATGTTTATACATTGAATTAAGTTTATAGTTTTTTTTCATTTCTTTGTATGGTAGTCCAGAAAACAATTACGCTCCAGCAGTAGGCATAATCTGATTTTGCTTTTCAAGCAATAAAATTTTAGTCCGCTCTTATATGCAATACATGCACCTGATGGGCGCTAAAGATGGATAATGAGCAACATCATTATAACGAACAGCCTCTGGAGGTCTTTCAGCTACCGGTATCTGGATGGATTTCGCTGAGCTGCTGACGGTATTCTTTCCTTTACTGTTCCTATCGTTCCTTCCACTATCAGTCCTTCCAGATTTCAGAAGACTTTCAAAGATCTCGTTGTGAAAACTTGTAAGTGCTTTTGGTTTCTTCGTATCATTTTTGGATTACCATTCACGGCAGTACAGAAGCCAAGCATTGTTCACGCATATGTCCAGCAATTGTGAGAAGATCGGCAAATAACAGCGATGACCCCGGAACGGTGTACGGTAAACAGCAATCAGCATATCTGCTAAGTCAACTCTGCCCATGTTGATATTGTGTTCCTTAATTAAATTTGGGCAAGTTACTGGCACTTCCCTTCCTCTTCCTTCTTGAACCGATTTACATTCTGAACAGGATATGCATCAACTGATGTGCTTGCAGCAGTAACACATTTGTTGTCGTACCATTTGACAACAACGATCTTTATTTTTGTTTGCAAAAACCTTGGGCATGGGACCCTCTGCCCTTTTTCTTGAGGTTTCTATCGATCGGTAGCTTCTATTCCGCTCCTCGCAGTCTGTTAAACCGGATTGTGCCTAGTGCGAAAATTCCGTACTCGTTATGTTAATACTGCAGTAGCTCTATTGAAGGAAAAAAATGCGGGCCGACCAATAGATTTTGCTACAGCCAAAGATACTTTTTATCCTAAACCCATGCTATTCTCTTCATCTACCTCTGCAGATCCTGTGAATTTAATGCATCGCCACATAGACTCTATTCTTTTAGCTGGTATTACTTTTTTCTTCGTCGTAACTAGCCTGGGAGTCACGCAGTGCTGAAGCTCATCTTTGATTAAACTACTTTTAACCATATCTGACTTTGCCCCGGGTCTAAGAACAAGGGCCACAACTTGACGACCTCTAGTTTTTTTTACTGCTGACTAAGTTTATATGCAGTTGTGATACAGAAATAAAAAAACACAAATCAAGCAATGTCTCTAATTTGATACATAGTAAAAATTTCAGAATCATCTAGATACCTGGCATTGTATCATATTTGATACAATTGAAAAAACCAGCCTATAAAATGTTGTTAAGGTACATTTTAGTGCACAATAAAGAATATTCTGAGAAGATAATATAGTCACCTATTCGAATCAAACCACTTTTCAACAAGATTAGTCCAAAATATTCAAAAACCCTAACAATATTACCTTGGGCTGCGTAGACGCACGGGACCGGTCCACTATTTTGTGTTCTACTACTGTTTTGGTATCGCGAATAATTATAAAATATTTTTAGTAAGATCTGGATAAATATTCCGAAGCATATTATACCATAATTGTATTAAAAATACATTTCTACAACTCAGTAGATTTTTTTAAAGTACTACGTATCAGATCATACACTGTGCCAAGAATAGGGTTAAACAACTTATGATTATTTGATATTAAATGTTTTTACTGTAGCTAAATTTTTAAAGGATCTAATCTACTAAATTTTATTTCCTGTACACTTTTTTAAACAACTAAAGTTTAACTAACAAACTGTAGGCCTGGGTGATGATAAGCGGTTACTAATGAATGTAGCGCTTTGCTAACCTTATCAATTTACAACACGGTTCCAAATTCCATGTCCACCATATAATATGTTATGTCTACCGTAAACATAGTGCATATACATTTAAATTATGCGATATCGTGGTACAACCTCCGCCACTTCGTTAAGACAGAAATAAAAACTTCTTTGAGAGATACCAAAAGTAACAACACAGACATCAAATAAATAGACCAGAAAACCTTGAAATTGGCAATAAACTTTAAAAACGGGTTTCTATCATTAAAATTCAATGATGATGGAGGCGTGGCTCTCAAATTAATATACAAACAGGTGTCTCCAACTAGTTTTTCATACAACACTTCGTCAGACACAAAAAAATGCAAATGTTTAGACACGTTCTTATGTAGACAATTATTGTGTGCTTGCATTTTTTGTAAATGTAAAAACGTTAACTTGTGACGCCTTTTTGGCAAGGTTGTGGAATTTAAAGTTTAGGAGGTACACGTGACTTGTAATAGAGCTGGTTTTGTAATTTGTAATTTTCGGTATTGTATTACAGTAGAAAAGAAGGAACATATTACCTACATGTTATATTTACAACAAATAAAACAAATTCCTACACATCACTCATTACCTAAATAAAGGTATTACGCATCAATTATGAGTTACTCCAAATATGTTACCTATATATACCTTTATAGTATACCTTTCAGTTAATCAGAAGTCTTTCCAAATGCTAAAGTATTATAGCACTAACCTAATCAACACTCACCCGAAATTTACTGTATGCAAAATTATTTTTGTTAATTGAGAGTGAAAAAAAAAGAATACAAGTGTCACCACCCCTATTCATTCCATGGGTGTAGTAAGAGGCGACTAAAGGAACAAAATAAGCAGCTAACATCACTGCCAAGAGAAGGAAAACTTGAAACAAATCCTTTACCAACCCGTCTGGCCAGCGTGGTATAGTAGGCCAAAACCTCCTTTCAAAGGAGAGGCCTATGTCCAACAGTGGACTGTTAAAAGCTTTTGATGATGATGATGAATAAATCTAATAATAGAAACTTCTGGAATCAGTGACAATTCATAAAACCTGTTCCATCGAAACTCCGATTGACATAGAACTTGACATTTACATACGTTTATGTGTTATGACCCACTCTAACTCGTCTGCGTTTCCTATAACCAATAGCACGACTAAATACCTCGTGATCAAATTCGTTTTTCACAGAAAGGTATTCATTGATACTCAGATCTTATTGATCGTATTCTTCTGAATCAGATCACTAGCATCTGAGATAAACGCTTTCAACCAAATAAACTACAGTTTTATTAAATTAAGTTTTATAATATTAGTGTACATACTACATAAGATATACTTATGTATGGTTGTAAAAATAGAATCAGTCACTTTTTTAACAATTCATTGTGTACTGACGGTTAAATGTTAAATATTAACTCACCTATATTATGTATATATATACATATTTGGTATTTATGTACGTATTTAAATTGCAATTACTTATTTCCTCTGTGCCGTGTGCTTGTTGTTTCATAAAAAGGTCATATATAAATATTATGTAAATGTTTTTAATGTAATTCAAATGTTTTTTAATTATTTTGTAGTAGCTAGTATTTAATAAAGTATAACAAAACGCTACATTTAAAAAACATATAAATTTTAATTATAGTTGTAGTATAAAATAATTTCATCAATGCAAATAAAATATAATATTTATGAAGCGCCGTATCGTTTCAAGTTCAAGTTCTTTTTGGATCTGACGTATGTATGTAATATTCTAAAAATATGCTTTAATATGAAATATGTAGTTACACAGTTTTGTCAAATCAAATAGGTGATCTGGCCTCCTCAAACAGCTTAATTGATAAAGCAATAAGTAGCTTTATACCATGATGACGAAATTTGAATCTGGATGTACATACTTGTAAATATTAATTACAAATGTTTGATTTTTCTTGGTCCAATATTTGATGAGATTATTGCTACGTATGCTTATATATTGCGTAGAATTATAATCGTTAAGCCTTCGCAATCGGTCACGTTTTGTAACGCCTTGCTCTGCGTTGTAGTGCGTTCTGTTGTACATCTACTTACATATTGATATGTTTTCACTTTAGGTACTTTTTTTAGTAATACAATTTTTAATTTTATGTAAATCATATAGTAAATTGCTCGTATGACAACGAGCATTTTCGGTACGAAAGCGGAAGCCCTTGGTTATTCGGCTTTATAATATATATAGACTTTAAACAGTTGCAACACGATTTAATATCGTTTAAAGATAATTAATGCTACCGATGCAACCAGACACCCCAGCCCCCCAGCCCGCCCAGTTGCAAACGTTTTTCTTTCTGCATTCACTGACTCTATTCTATCTATTATTTCTATCTGTTCTCTTGTTTGATTGGCTAATGTCACTCAGTCACGTGATCTAAACAAAATATTAGCCTATCAAACAAGTTAATAGAGGCGTCAGTGATTGCAGAACGAAAATCGTTTGCAACTTGACTAGGGAGGCTGTTCGGGGAAAATCACACAGTTACGTTATGATCTCACTATGTACAATTGGAGAGGCCTATGTCCAGCTATGAACCATATGCTGACGATGTTTATGTGATCATTTACCAATTCTACATCATGGAATATGTATATTTATAGTTTATGTGGCCTTACATACTAAATAACAACTTCTTACTCTAAAATTGGTTTTTCTATCCTACATTTATGCAAATAAATAAATTGGAGATATGTAATATATATATTATTATTTTTTATTAATTGCACATGAAGGTATATACGTTACTTACACCAAAAGGATTGTTTTAAACTTTGTCTATCTGCTTTTTCCGCAGAATCTCTTAACGCCTGGAACGGGTTTGACGGGACTTTCACTGGTGGTAAGGTGATAGTCAAAGGAGTAACTTAATCTTTTTTTTAGACTAACTTCGCTGCGCTGTGTTACTTGTGATTTACAACAATAACCACGGGGCTTAGCTAGTTTAGAACACGTACGTTTATTATGTAAAGTAAATGAATATTGATAACCCAATATGATCTCATAAAATAGTGCTGGCGTCATATAGGTACATATTACAAGTTCAATGTAAACTTGTTTTAGTTGTTATTATGTTTTTGTAACCTATTTAAATGAAAATATTATATCAATGTCATTCTAACACGTACCTATCTGTTCTGTAACAGGTGACACGTGGTTGCACGTTAAAGTAATAAAATGTAATGTTTAATTTTTTAAGCTTAAATTACAACGCGAACTGAAGTTAGTCCAAAAAAATGGGCAGACAAGTTTTAAAATTGCGTTTTTGATATGAGTCGTATATACTTTCATATGCATTTAGTAAAAAACTGATAATTTGATATTACAAACAGACATTTCAATTTTATATTTATACTAGCTGATGCCCGCGACTCCGCTCGCGTTTTAGAGGTGTGAAAAATAGATGTTGGCCGATTCTCAGACCTACTGAATATGCATATAAAGTTTCATAAAGATCGGTCAAGCCGTTTCGGAGGAGTATGGCAACGAAAACAGTGACACGAGAATTTTATATATTAGAAGATAGATGTGTGTGTTTGAAAAGATAACTCGTTTTAGTGGTCAACTTTAAAATGAATTAAGCACAAGGCTATGATACACTTCCTCAATGTTTCAAATCCACTTTCAGTGAAGAGATTGTTATTTACTTTTGTATTTCCTTAAGCATGCGATAGTGCATGATTGAACAAAGTTTAAGGTTAGGTACTAGCGAAGCCCCGCGGTGTTACCCGCAGTTGGTGGTGTAAATCGCGAATAACGCCTTGGAGCGAAGTTAGTCCAAAAAATTAGCTTAAGTGACTCCTTATATTATCTTATGTGAAAGTCCCGTCAAAATCGGCCCAAGCGTTCCAGAGATTACCATATTAACTTTCATATGCATTATGTGAAAAAAACTGTTTTGATATTAGATACAGGCATTTTTTTTTTTATTTGTATAGTTTATTATACAGTCATCAACCATTTAACATTAATAAATTATACCCTTAACCAAAACCTTCCTCTTCAAGAAAGGCCTATTTTCAAAGCACATTTAGAGACAGTTGATAATGAGGACGTTGACTCTTTTGATAATGCATCATCAAGGAGAGGGTTAAGGCCGTATGTACCCGCGGTGGCCGAGTGCGGTTTGGCGGCTAGCAAGACAACGTTATGGCTATCTAATCTTGCCTTTGGATGTTTATAAGCCGCCCAAAGGCCTCCAACTAAGCTTCATGGCTGTTGTTTTTCAATGATAACAATCGGGGCTTACTGTGACCTCCGAATTACGGAAACGCTCATGGTATCTCATGCCACTAAGAGTATCGTATCCAGGTACTGACTGCGCCGTCATTGCTGCCTCACCTTCCTCTACCCTCGATGATTGTTTCTAATCACCCAGGGCAACTTGGCCTGTGTATATTAAACTTAAAAAAACAACACAATTTATAATGTATACTAAAGACTACATAAATTAAATATAAAAAAGTAGATATGTTATTTTTATCAAGCCTTAATAAAAAGAATTATGTAAACTTTTTGTACCGTTCGACTCGTACCACGTACGAGTAATATAAACACATTTATAACTGTTTTATTATTCTAAAGAAGACTTCTGTCTTCTGGCAGTAAAATGAGATGCACAGAGACTGTCTTAGAACTATATTCCCTCGTTGCGTTCTCTCAAGGACGATCCATAGATTCAACGATTAGTTGAAAAGGGTAATAAACTCGAGAAGAAAATAATCATTGTATTTTTTGACTCGAGCAATATACAACTTTATTAGTACCGCAATATACGTTATCAATATGCAAGGGTGCCGATTACCGCCCGCATATTATAATATCTCTTTTAATACGCTGTCGGCACATGTAGCTGTTTAAATGAAAACTATTTTATTACGTTGCATATTGCAGACAAGAAAAAACTCATTTTTAGTTTTAAAATCTTTTGTTATTAGGTACATAATTAAGTTTAATTATATGCGTACAATTTCATCTACATGGTATAAAATGAAGTCGCATGCGGCATGCACTGTCTGTTCGCTCAGATCCAATTGTCTAGTTTTTTGTCTGCTTTTAAAAAGACAACTCACACACTAGGAATATAAATCCTGTGTTACGGGGGACTTTACAAAAAAACATGAAACGGACACAAAGAACAACCAGTCTCAGAACAACAATTTGTGAATCACACAAATTGTTTTCCCTCGTGAGATTTGAACCATCGACACTTGGCGCACTAGAAAGTGGCGTGGCGACCGCTGAAACCACTAGGCCAACCGTGCAGTAATAGAAAGAATGATTCAAGAGGAATGTTTGTTGTGTAATACATGTATATTTTAATAGAAGAAATCCGACAGTTTCTTCAAACTTCTGTGCGAAGTCGGGTTGGTTCGGGCGGGTTCTCGCCAAGAATCTTGGCCTTACCTCGGTACAAGATTCTTGGCGAGAACCCGCCACTGTTTGTGAAGGGTTCAATCAATTGTCTTTTAATGTTGTATATTAGTAGTAATTCCCACAAGTACGACAAGTACGACATAGTGGGTTAGACTACGAGTGCCTTATCACCTACACATCTATAATAAAGTTTGACATGCAACCAATGCGTCACTGTGCAGAGTGCAGACGATTGACGGTCGACGCCAAACCATGCATAAGGATATCCGGTGTGCCATATCCTTATGCATGGTTTTAGTGCAACAATATTAGGGTCGTAAAATATTAACAAACATACATCAATTCTTACTTTTGTAGTACTTTTTATAGTTAGATATATTTAAGTTTTAAAAAAAGAATACATAGAGTATGTAAGTAGACGTCTTTAACAGTAATTTTAAAAAAAGTGAGATGATGTTATTTAATATATTGTTAATTTTCTAAAAAGCGATATTGTACCCTTATATTACCTGACTGCATCAAAATGAGGGTAATTGTTTTTATCATAGCTTAGCATGAGCTTTACAACAATACATCAGTACGACGAATTTTAAATAGTAGATATTGTGATACTTGTATAATACCCTTTTCAGTTCATTGCTTTTAAGGAATCGGGTTTTTCTATAATCATTATTTTCTCTGATAAAAAAATATATTCAGGAATCTTAAGCTACATCTAAACAGAATCCAGCTTAACGAATTATTATAAAATGTGGATTAACATAGGGTAAGCTTTCAAAAATAATTACGAAACCTGTACTTTGCGATAAACTGAACACCAAAAAGCAATAAAACCAACACCAAATTCACACCACAGCATGAACTCTATAACTTAACAAACATATGATGTGATAAGTTATCGTTACATGTTATCGATATTTCCTTTATCAGTAGACCATCCTATGTCAGTTTGTTTTCTTTTTGACAGTTCCCCGAGAACGTAACTGTACCAGAGATTGACAGATAAAGTTTTGAACGCTCAGTTACAACTAAATAAAATTGGGGTGTCTATGTAATATCAAATGATCAGTTTTTTACAGTTTAAAATGCATATAAAAGTATATACGGAACCTACATCCAAAATGCATTTTTTTAAATTTTATACTTTCATATGTGTTTAGTCAAAAACTGATCATTTGATATTATATTACATACAGGCACACCAATTTTATTTATTCCTATAGATTAGAATAAATTATTGGTGCTTGATTTGTACTCGCTGTCTTTACATAGTATTAAATGTAATTCGCATTTTGTTCTTTTACGC
This sequence comes from Phragmatobia fuliginosa, assembly GCA_932526445.1. Lineage (NCBI taxonomy): Eukaryota > Metazoa > Arthropoda > Insecta > Lepidoptera > Erebidae > Phragmatobia > Phragmatobia fuliginosa. The sequence continues at coordinate 15,013,626 of OW052070.1, forward strand.
TAATATGCCATTGATATATACATCAAAGTTATATGCTCATACCTTTTAATTTACACAACGGATTTTTAAGTGGTTTTCACCAATAGAGAGAGTGATTTCCGAAGCAGGTTTCTATATATTTATAATACATGCAGATTATGATTATAGTAGAGAATGCGAAAACTTTAAAGCTTCTCGCCTGAAGTCACGCAGGTCGCTTAATATTAAATGTACTTTTACCAGTTAAACACTAATTAATAAATTATTGTGCATAGAGTTTGCATATTTTATCAATCGGTGTATCGATTATATTTAGTCGATTAGAAAGCATTAGTACGGTAAAGATTTTCTGTAGAAATTTATTATCTATTACGGATTATGGGTTTTTTTCGCTATACATTTCCAGATGATGTATAAGAACGCCACTCAAGGGATTTACAAATAGGTACATTTTTGGCTAGTAAATAAATTTTAGTTAAGGTGAAACATGGGTCATCTTTGAAGAACTTGTTCCTTCCATAAAAAAGTGCAGACAATAAAACTAATTGAAACCAGTGTTGGACTTTGGTACATATTCTTGTTCCTAATATGGAAAAGAATGAAAAGATACTGTAATTACATATACATAAACTCACACACTCACACCTACCTATACGTACTGCACTTATGTCCCACCAACGCCAAGGACCAACACCAGAAACATATTACATATTCTATTACACGTCCACATTCAGACAACATTATTTTTAGGTATTAAGAAGGTAATGCAGCATGATGACCCATACCATCGCGGCCTGGTCAAATGTTTCTTAATGATTGGGCCTCCGGTCTCACACTCACCAACACGACAGCAAGATTGCTGTCATTATTAGGATGTTCTTCTGTGTGAGGGTAGCACTACGCCGGTCGAGCCGGCCCATTCGTGCTGAAATCAGCGTGGCTCTACTACTTATTTACATACATAACACTACATAATAGTATTTCCACTCTATTGTCATCAACTCTGTACTATGGATATTGGCAGGAAAAATCTGGTACATAGTACAAATTTTGAACAATGGAAAAGTTAAATAAAACGGACAAGTAAATGGATTATATGAAGGATTGGAAAATGTAAGCTAAATATCGATACGAGGACTTACTATTTACGAAATGTTCGTAACGACTAACCACTGCTGTCTAAATAGTGTGTATTTTTTTAAATCGTTAATTTAATACCTCAAAGTCCCGTGAACCATGCTTTAAAGGGATCTTTGTAATAAAGCGATAAGTGAGGTCTACAAATCCGATTTATCAGTATTTAGTGGACATGATTTATACTCAAAATAAGATTATGTCCCTCAGGTCATATAGGTCGTATGACCGGTCTATCGATTTAATATAAAATATTGACCATTCATATGTAAATTGACAGTCATTGCAACACGAGGATTATTAACATAGTTGACGAATATTTTATTCTACCGATAAAACTCGGTCTCAGAGGAACTTTGTATATTGTATAAAATGTCTTACACAAATTGTCATTGCGGTAACTACAATTTATATGCATTCTATTAAGTGCCATCTAGTGGTTATTCTTTTTAACTATATAAAAGCTCTGAAATATTTAAAAAACTGCCTTAGCTTTTCATTTGCCTGCTTCGGTGGGGCAGTGGTAAGTGCGTATGTGACTGCTCAACTTGAGGTCTTGACTTCGATTCCTTTTGATACGAACTTAATGTTTGTATAATCTGTAAATTGTTTTGCCGGAGTTTCGGTGTTGGTTAAAGTTTCGAAATATGTCACCTGATTCTGGGGTTGTGAGTGGTTGGGTTGGGGGGGAGGGGGGAGGGGTCGGAACCCCCCCTCACCATTTTTACCTTTTTTTTTTTTTTTTTTTTTTTTTTTTTTTTTTTTTTTTTTTAACGCGGGGAATGCTTTTCGCACCATACCCTTCTTGGGGAAAATGAAGGGTGTGTGTGGGACTCCCGGTTATCCCGGTCTACCCACTAAACCCCGCGGCGGCCTACCTCGGCAGTCGGGAGGAACACCAGGAACGCGTCAGCGGCTTCTGGTGTCCCCCTTGCCGTACCTCAACGTACCTCAACCGGGGCTGGACGCTGTTGTGCCTCTCACCGCTCTACACAGTAAGAGGCGAAACTTCGGCCCGCCTTAGACGACACCCCCGGCCGCACCGGGGTGTCAACTGTCTCGGGTCGTTTGCAGCGGTCACATCTCCCCAGGATGTGACCGCAGCGACCCTTAGGCGACGGTCGGGGAGCTAGCGACCTCTGCCGCGTCCCCTTCGCCGCCTCCTTCGAGCGGGATCGGCCCTTTCCCGATCCCGCTCTGCGGACTCCTTCTGGAGCATAACGTTCTCACAGAAGGAGACCGCGGCTTCCCATCCCTCGCCACTCGCCAGCATTGCCGCGATCAATACTGGCGGTGACAGATTTCGTCCGATCTGTTCGACCAGGACTCGGCGCTCGGACTCCCAAGCAGGGCAGTCCTCCAGCGTGTGCTGGGCGGAGTCCAGGTCAAACCCGCAGTGGTGGCATTGTGCTGTAGCCTCTCGTCCTATTCGATTCAGATACTCACCGAAGCAACCGTGCCCGGTGAGTATCTGAGTCAATCGGTAGGTGACACAGTCGGTCCTCTCTACCCACGCTTCGAAGTTCGGCAGAACGGCTCCGACGGCACGTTGGCTAGCACAGCCCTGAATTTCGAGCCGTGCCCGCCAAGTCTCCAGAGCTTGCTTATGCGCGTTCCGCCGTAGCATTCCAGGCTCAGGGTCTGGCGCGGCCTCTTCAACACTCCGACCGACCGAACGAATTTGGTCGTAGACCGTAGCGTCCATGTCGGCCAGAATGTTAAAGGGCAGAGAACGCGCCAAGACCGTCGCTGCCTCATACGAAATTGTGCGGTAGCCCCGCACGATCCGAATGGCCATCAACCGCTGCAGACTTCTGAGTAGGGCCTGACAGCGGGAGGAACCCGCCAGGTCTTTAGACCAGACGGGTGCCCCATAGAGGACCATGGATCGCACGACGCCCATGTAGAGGCAGCGAACTTCTTCCCGCGGTCCCCCGAGATTGGGCAACAGACGTTGCAGTGCACCTGCTACCCCACGCACTCGGGGGACTAATCGCCTGAAATGCTCTTCGAAGCTCCACCGACTGTCCAGGATAAGGCCTAAGTACTTCATGTACTGACCAACCTGGACTACAGCGTCACCCACCTGGAGGCGTGAGCTGGGTGGTTCCTGTCGCCTCCGTAGGCAATGGAACCATATAGCCTCAGTTTTCTGGGGTGCTACCCTCAGTCCCAGCTCACAGATCTTATCCACAACACAAGCCACCCCCTGCTCGGCGAGCCGAAGCACTTCCTGGAAGCTTGACCCTCTGGCCAGTACTAGCGTGTCATCCGCATAGCAGACGACACTTAGGCCAGAGGGCAGACTGGTACGAAGGACCGCATCATATGCGAGGTTCCATAACAATGGGCCCAGTACAGAGCCCTGAGGAACCCCGCAACATAACTCCCTTCGATTTTCCCCTCCATTCCGATCGATATACTTCACCGTCCTGTCGCGCAGATAGGCCTCTATAACAGCCCTCAGGTAGGGCGGCACCTCATGATATTCGAGGGCCGCCCTGATTGCCTGCCAGGGGAGGGTGCCGAAAGCGTTGACGATATCAAGGCTAACTGCCAACGCCACCCCCCCCGATCGGACTGCCGACTCCGACAGGGAGCGAACACACCTAATAGCGTCCACTGTCGAATGCCCCTGTCGGAATCCAAACTGGCAATCCGATAAATTAGGACCCACTCGCGACAGGTGCCCGCTGATACGGTCTGAGATCACCTTCTCAAAGATCTTCCCCGACTCGTTCAGCAGGCATATCGGTCGGAACGAAGATGGTGAATCTGCAGCCCTTCCATCCTTTTTAAGGAGCACCAGTCTTGCTTCTTTCCAGCCGAGGGGGAACATACCGAGGCTGAGACACTTCGTGAAAATCTGCCTCAGTTTGTCCCCTAGCACCGACAGAGCTATCACTAACGCCCGACCTGGAACACCATCCGGTCCTGGCGCGGTGTTTCGAGAAGCCAGCCGCCGCACGGCTCGGTCCAGCTCTTCCTCCGTCACTTCATACTCGTCGGACCACATTTGTGGATCCGAATGTGACGGAGGAGTCGGGGGACTGTCCTGGTCCCTTGGGAAGAGCGTGTCTAGCACTCTTCCCAAGAACTCCGGGTCCAGGGTTTCCGTCAACGGAGGGACCCATGGTCTGAGCTTCCCCAATACCATTTTATACGGTCGCCCCCATTTTATACGGAAATACTTGGTTCCCTTAGAAAAAATTAAAAACAGAAATGGTAAAAATTTCGAAATACGTCGCCATTTTAAGGGGTTGTGAGTTTTTGGGGGGATGGGGGAGGGATCTGAACCCTCTGAACCCTGCCTCACCATTTTTACCCGCCGAAAATACTTGATTCCCTTTGGAAAAATCAAAAACAGAAATTTGTACAAACATTATTTATACCACTTTATATGCATGTTTTATTGCTTTATGCATTACAGTCTCCTATTTGTGGGTGGTTTAAAAAAAAATAACCACGATGGGTAAGGCGGCAGCCTCGCTGCGCTACGCTCCCGCCTTACCCATCTAACCTAACCCAATGAAGTCGGATTGTGCCAATATAATTACCTTGATTAGTTAATTACAGTAAAGCAATCCAAACAGAATCCAAGAACGTAGCCAAGTCGTAGAAAAAACACAAATCGATACGGAAGAACACATTCACTTAAACTCGAAAGCAAAGGAATGACACATAAATTTGAAATTTGCTGTCAATTAGTGTCAAAATGTTGCGTTTCGTTTCACGTTTTTCATATAAAAACTAAAAATTACATTTTAAAAACTGTACTAAAGCATAAAAATACGTTCCGTTTTGCATGATTGCAATTGTATTTAAGAATTTTTGATTTTTTTTTTTAAATATTTAGACGCAACTCCGGCAGCCAAAATTACTTGGGGGGGATTAAGACTAACTCCCTTAAGCCCCCTACACCACCAAAACCCTCAGATTCAGGTGACGTATTTCGAAACCCAACCCTCGGTGTTTACTTTATGATATGTAGGTATTTACAAAGAAGTATAACTATATAAATATGTATATATATATATATATATATATATATATATATATATATATATATATATATATACATATTTATATAGTTGCATAATATCTACCCATAGTACAAGTCTTAGTACTGTGCCTAGAGTAGCGCTTAATTTGGTACTAGATGGCGTTATGTATCAGATGTCCGATTTATAATATTGTTAAATTTTGTGTGTAGTGTAAATAAATTAAAATTTAGGCATTGGGAAATAATACTTAAAATAAACAATATCACCGTTAACAGTGGGGTCGTCACGTCCGCTCTTATCACTCAGTTATCAGTCCCAGTGGTTATGATTTACACCAAAAGCACATTATATCAACCGAGTTGTTTGGCCCCGGATTGGTGGTAGGTCTTCTATAAATTGTTTAATTTAACGTCTTGACTATTAATATAACATTGATAGTAAAAAAATATGATAGCATGTGTTATTTAATGTGATAGAAGATGTTTTTGTTATAATAGTGTTTTACTTGATAGCGCTCTGAAATGTTACTGTTTAAGAACGCCATCTAGTAATTTAACATTTTTAATTTTACATAATTTCATAGCCTACAGTTAAATCTATTTTTATAAAAACGATATGTCTTTCTATTGTACATTGCTCATCATTTCAACCCCAATGTGTGTTTAAACGAAGAGTTGCAGAGTTGAGTTTGACATTTTTTTTTGGGATTTTTTCCCAACAAGTATAATAAGTTTCTTGTAATGGGGTTGTTATTTAAGACAACGGCATCACCCAAGTTTCGGGTAACAGTTCTTCTAAGAATACTTCAATGGGCTCAGGTCTTACAATTAGTCCTAGACTTCGGAGCAATTCAAAACACATTAATAGTCTACCCGTTGCTGCAATTGTGGCGCCTGGGACATTGTTTCGCACATGTTTAATCACTGCGTGCGACCAAACTACGCAACATGACTTACAATCAAGAACATACAAATTATAGACGCCCGCTAGTGTCCCTAAAAGGATAGTATTAAACGTCATTATTAACTAATAACACATTAACTAAGCAGAGCTTGTATTATGGATACTAGACAACTGATTTCGACATATAAAAATACTTTTCTTTTTTTTTGTTAATACATACACATATTATGCATAGAAAACACCCAAATTCCGAAACAAATATTTGCGGATCAGACAAACATTTGGTCCGACCCGGGAATCGAACCCAAGACCTCTTGGTCAGCAGCCGCATACGCCAACCACTGCGTAGCCGAGGCAGTCAATGTTGAATATATTTTTACCTAAGTATTATGTTACCTGTAAAGCATGTAAAATACGTTTGTATTTGTATTGTTTATACATCAATATATACTGCAGGTTGGCCTAGTGGGATAAGTGGTCGTCACGCTGTTTTCTACTGCGCCAAGTTGTGTGATGAACACACACAACTTGGCGCAGCAGAAAAAAAAATCACAATCAAAGAATTTGTTAATCTGAGTCTGGGTGTTATTTGTGTCAGTTTCGTGTCTGTTTTTTAAACAGTTACGAACAATAAACAACTAGTTTTTGGTGTCAACAAGGTAAATTGAATGTTTTTTAGCTTTAGAATTTCATATCGAGTTCTATAATTAATCATTTCCTTCTTAAATGTCTATTGTTCGAGCACTATACTAAAATAACTAATTTTATCAACAGTACGGTATTTTATAAGCGTACTTTACCTGTTAATTCAACGCAAATAGCTAGTTTACAATACACATCGCTGCAAAGTATTACACGTTTTCAAGTTCACGTTTAAGTGTACACTGCTATAACTGCTCCCTAGCCAAGTTGCAAAAGTTTTTCGTTTTCTATTCTATTCTCTATTAAATTTCTCTATTCTCTTGTTTCATAAGCATATATTTTGTTTTGATTACGTGACTAAGTGACATTAACCAATAAATAAATAATGAATCAATAAATATTTTCAGACATCCTTTACACACAACATCATCTAGTCCCAAATGAAATCAAATCAAATCATTTATTCTGCAAATAGGTTACATGAACACTTTTGCAAGTTAAACTTTTTTTTGCGCAGATGAGTTCGGCCTATCCTAACTGGACTAGCCCTGAGAAGAAAGGACGAAACAAACTCAGGGATCACAGTCTCTTTTAAAGTCCAGACAACATTCTTAAATGCGATAATTACAATTTATAATTATTAAAGATAATAATTTACTTCTTGCAGCAAAAGCAGATCTTGTATTATGGGTACTAAACAACTGATATAAATTCATAAACACACTGTTTTTTGGAAATACATACTTATTATACATAGAAAACACCCATACGTCGAAACAAATATTTGTGGATCACACAAATATTTGGTCCGACCCGGGAATCGAACCCGAGACCTCTTGATCAGCAGCAGCATACGCTAACCACTAGACCAACAAGGCAGCTCAATGAAACAAGAGGCAACTCAATGATGCAAAAGAATATAGAAATAGATAGAATAGAAAACTAAACTAAACTTGGCTTAGGGAGAGGGGGGGGGGGCAGATGTCTTCACATAAGTCAGGGTCAAAACTACGAGGGACAATACCCGTTAATGAATTTGATTGTATTTGTTAATTAATTTCATCACTTACATTTATTTAAACTAACCTACTAAATATTATTTTGATGATTCAATATGCATGTCGGCCTTTGTGACCTGTTCGAAATGTTCAGATTAAAGATATGTTTACATATATTTACACAAACAACGTCAAGAGTAGTACAGCATGAGAGGTGGTTAATACACTGAACCTTAATGAAGATTAAGTAGACCTCGGTTTCAAGCACTTCTTATCAAAAAGAATACGTGGGATAAGGAAATGACAGCAATTCATATTAAATAAAACTTGAATTGAAGAAGAAAATAATTCAATAAATTAATCAAATTAGATATATTAAAAACATCATCCTTTTTTCGTATTTCGATGATGGAAAACTATCACCCGATAACTTTCATTAATAACTATCTAATACATTGCACAAAAGCATATTAAAATATCCCAAATAAATACTTACATTATTTCTGGGTTGAATTTGAACTGTAGTTAGGAATTTTTAGTGTATAGTGTAATAAACAAAATAAATAGTTATCGGCTACAGTTATTTCTATTGCGTCACGTGATAACAAATCTATTGTGAACTTGATTATTGTTTGCACAATTGATTCTAAAACATGTGCGCACTCAACCGCGTGGTAAAAAAATAACCATGAATGTGTGAGGTTAAAAGTTTTTTAAAATAAATTTAGATAGGTATAATAACGGCCATCGCAAACTGGCCGACTTGTCACCGTGACAAGACGCGGCTTCTTTAATTCTTCGGGCGTCTTTGACGCCTAGTGTGCGGAGCTTAGAGCAAAATAAATGAAATTTGTCGGCCGCAGCCTGTCGTCGCGTCAAGTCGTAGAGCTGTCGCTGTCGCGTGTCGCCTAGTGTGCGCGTAGTGTTAGTATTACCAAAATAGACGTTAGTTAGCTAGAAGTTCATTTATTTAAAACATCATCAACAGCTTTTGATAACTTAGACTTGTTTTTGGCTAATCTGCCACACCAGTCAAGCGGGTTAGTTTGTAGTTTGTGTCAAGTTTTCCGTGTCTTTGCACTGTTGTTGTCCTGTATAGTTTACTCGCTTACTCGGACCTTATGTGCAGGATACATAAAGACGGTGACACCGCGTATTCTTAACCTTTAATCAAACGGACTATTTTAGAACAAAAGTAATTTAAAATTCCCCAAATTTAACTCGGAATCGCTTTAGTTCTTGTCTGTGAATACATTTAAAGATAAAATTATCAGTTATCCAACGAGATAGATCAAAAGTTAATTGCGCGATAGCCTTGGTCCAAGACCGCACTGGCGGTAAAATAAAAAACAACAACATAGGTAAGCGGAAAAAGTACAATAACATTTTAATCATTTCAATTTAAAAGTTGGTAGTACATTGCATGTGTTTTTTTGGTTTAACTATTATTATTCTTATTATTTTTTGTTTATTTATAATTTTTTTCATTATTTATGTTAGAAGTACTGTTTATATCTACTATTTATATCTATTTATATCGCCGAGGATCGAACTGAGTGGCGTGCAATTGGAGAGGCCTATGTCCAGCAGTGGACTGCGATAGGCTGATGATGATGATGATATCTACTGTTAATATTTGACTAGTTCATATTAAAAAGCAAATATAGATCGGTACATAATCTATTAATTATGTTGTTTACCGAACTAATAAATCATCATCATCATCATCATCATCATCACTACATATTATAAAAGAACGTCCTGTGCCGCGTCTGTCTGTCTGTCTGCCTGATCGAGATAAACTTAAAAACTACTGCAACGATTTTCATGATTTTCATGGAAGGAAAAAATTTAAATACCTGTGCCCGTGCAAAGCGGGCAGGTTGAATTTGTATGTGAAGTGTAAAAAAATATCTACCCACCACAGTAATGCTATTGTACAGTTATTAGTTAGGTACCTATTACCAGTTTGTGAGCAGACGGATTTTATAGCGCGCAATTTGTTCAGCTTCGGTACACATTATTTTTAATAATAATTTCAAATTTAAATACTCGTGTAACTGCTTGGATGCCTTCACACTAGTCAATAACTACGCATTGGTACACGCTTTACTTTGTTTACAACAATCATGATTGAATAATGAATATTAAAATATGTACTGTAAATACGCACACACATTTTCGTGCTGAATAAAATTGTGTATAACTCATAACATAGTCAAAGCATTTTATATCATCTTAGATTTATATGTCATACTAGCTTTCCACCCGCGGCTTCGCCCGCGTGGAATTCGTTTATATCGCGCGACACGGTAAGGGTAGATTCAACAATCTGACATGATTTTATGTTTGATAATAAGGAACTTAGACACAAACTTTCATCCCCTATTTCAAACCCTTCTTTCTACCTTTATTTTCAATCGGTTCAGTGGTTTAGGCGTGAAAGCGTAACAGACAGACAGACAGACAGAGTTACTTTCGCGTTTATTATATAAGTAGGGATTACACCATCGGAAAGTAGAGATTTCATCAAACAGAAAACACCCCAATTTTTTGAAAAAAGTAGATATTTTGACGGGTGAATTTTCGGTAATAAGCCAAAATCGGGTGAAAAAATAAATATTTCAAATCAAATAAATTACAGTGTATTCGAGACATAAAAGGTAAGTTTTCACTAAATTTCGTTTAAAAATAATTTTATTTGTAAAAGATAAAAATAAAAAACCATAAACTTAGTTTTTTGAATTTTTCACATATAATTTGAGGTTATGTGAAAAAAAGTGTAAATAAAAAATCGGCCAAGTGCGTGTCAGGCCACGCACAGGAAAGGGTTCCTCAGTCACCCATAATGGTACGTGGATTAGAAATTGTATCCAATGGATAATTGTTATGTTTACGTAATAATGCGTTAATTTTGTATGACTTTTCCAAGTAAGCACATTGTAGAAGTTAAGCCTCTATAACTCCTGAACTAACAAAGTCATCTAATTCGTTATAGTTTTCATTTAAAGTTATTATATGGACCACTATCACGAATTTTTCCAGATTTTTTGAGCCGGCCGTTTAGCTTTTAGAGGGGGGGGACGCCCTGTTTTTACAAAAAAAAGTGGTCTTTAAAGTCGAATTTCTCGCAAACGGATACCTAAATGAAAAAATGGGTTTAAAGATCGTCTTAACAACCTTTTAATGTTTTTAAAAGACCTATATAATGATACCCCAGATGATAGGGTAGCTGCGAGAAAAAAAACATCCCCACTTTACGTGTAGGGGAGGTACCCTAAAAAAAAATATTTTTCATAATTTTATTGTAACGATTTGTCGACGTAATTACAATACATATTCATGCAAAGTTTCATCTTTCTAGCACTTACCGATTGGACGGTAAGGAGGACGGACGGACGGACTATAAGGGTTCGAAGTCATAAACTTCGGAACCCTAAACGTTGTAGATCTTTTGATTACCTACAACTTTACCATTTAACTTTTTTCCATAGGACTTGTAGTTTTGTCGGAAATCGAGATAAACCGTTCTTTACCCTTTGTTTTATATATTTAGCCATCCAAAGTGACTCTACCCTGCCTGATGGAAAGCATTAGCAGAATCCAAGGGTTACCACACTTCCTGCGAATGCAGACAATAATGGATGGCGGCCCACACTATGGCGGCTTAGTGAGATGCTTATTCACGCCCCGCTTAAAGGCCCCGAAAACCTCCCCCCCTACCCCTTCCCGACCTCAGATCCCCCCTAAATTATTTTACCTTTCATTTTTATAATATTCTCCTCCTTTTCCAATAGGTTTCATCCTACTATAATTTTATTTGTTTTCAAAAATTATCTACCCTGGATTACTGGTCTATATGCCATTGTCAAACTATCATTATGGTTGCCATGCAACCTGTGAAGTTTTGACAGGAGATAAACAGTGATAGATTTTGATACCTACGATTTATGTATTTTTATAATCACCTAGCTTTGGCCTTTGTATCTCGATTATTGCAGTAAAAAGTAGCCTATGTCCTTTCCCAAGTTCAGTTCTATCTTCATACCAAATTTCATCAAAATCGGTTCAGTGGTTTAGGCGTGAAAGCGTAACAGACAGACAGACAGAGTTACTTTCGCATTTATAATATTAGTATGGATTATTTATATATGTATATTTTTTTCGCTTTCTACTCACTATCACTTTTTGTTAATACCTTATAATTTGTCATATTAAGGCGATTCACACACTGCACCGCGCTCCGTCGCGTAGCGCGGAGTTGCAGATTTTAATATTGTATGCAAGTACCTACATCGATTATTATAGAAAACACGCCAGGTCCAACACACTGAACACGCGCTACGACGCGTGAGCGCGTGCGGCTAGCAGATTCGGGATTGGCTGCAATGGCTGTCCCGCGCCTACGCGCGTGTTCGCGTCGCCAGTGTGTGAATCGCCTTATCAAGACATTTTGATTTTGTAGCCAGTGTTATTAGTAATGACTGACCTGTTCATTCGGTGGTCATTGATCCTAACTACCAATTAAGTGATGTTAGGGTCGATTCCGTTCTACAACAAATAATTATGTCACGATAACGATCATTTGTTCCGTATCTGGGTCTGAAGTGCAAGTTGTATTTGTAATGGTTTCTTTGTCTCGCGTTTAGCGTATGCGACTGCTAATCAAGAGGTAGCAGGTTCGATTACTGGGTTGTACCAAATGTGCTAAATATTTAAGTATTTATCAACAGTCTGATTACCATAGAACCAGTACTGCCTGTCATGTGTGAGATAATTAGTATTGTTGTCTAATTAGGAAATGCAAACGCGATTTCGCGAGACCCCCAATAATCCGACACCTCGCCTCATATTTCATAATTAGATTTTGTTATTTTTGGACTAGCTTCTGTTCACTTCGTAACTTGCGATTTACTACAATAACCGTGAATAAAATCGCGGACTCGGTTACCTGCTAAATAAGTACGCATTGTTATTTAAATGATCAGCATGTATCAATGTTTTAGTACAGAGAAACAGACTAAAAGCTATATCATATATATATTTAGTTCAGAGATGAAACATCAACCTATTATAAGACAGAACTCCACAACAGGGGGGCCAGGCGTTCACGAAAAATTATATCCCGCTATGAGCAAAGAGCGCGTAAACAACTATGTAACTGGCATTGTAGTAATACCATGTCTAACAACAAATGTAGATGTCCCACATATGATAGGACACCGAGCGACTCCACCAGACTCATACCAGAACCACGCAGAAAAGAAAATGTTAAGAGAAGGGTTGCTTTTCACCTAAAGACTGAAATGACCCGAGACCCAACGCCTTGTTTCCAACTTTCATTTGTTTTATTGGTTGTCATCATCACAATTTTTATTGTCAACTACTTAGCTACCTACCTCCCATACGTAAGATATTTGAAAAGTGAAACTTAAGTAAAATAACATCTCGATAAAAATGATAGTAAGGGTCGAAAGTTAAAAGTGTATACTACTTTTTTCTATTAAATGTACAAAATCACTTCTTATTAATGCTACTACAAATGTCGTAACACGAGATTTATATATATTTACAGACCAGTAACTTAATAATACTTTTTTTGTTACAGCTAGCGCAATGGTAGTTAGAGTGGCGACAGATGAGCGTCCGTTTGAGACGCCATCTTCTGATGAGAGCGGGCTCGGCAGGAGCGACTCTCCAAGCGAAGACACTGAACCAGAAGCTGCATTAGTAAGTATATTTTAGAATCACTCGAAAATTAACATAATCCATACTAATATTACAAATTCGAAAATAACTCTGTCTGTCTGCCTGTTACGCAAAAAAATAAATTGCAAAAATATCAATTGATATAGGTATGAGTACTCGTGAACGGGCTTAAAATAAACGTGCTATAAGGTCATAGTGCATAAAGTAATTAAACGCATTCAAAACAAACCTCTCACAATTATTACGTCAGCAACAAAACAAAAAATTAAAAAAAACTAAAACGTATTGTCAAACAAGTTTGACATTGGTGCTTATGAATTTGTAAAAGATACATCTTTATTGCCGTTAAAACACAAATAGGACGAAGCGAAATGTCCTCGATCATTTCATGTTCTGGCTATGTCCTGTCTATCGTATTGTAATGTATGGATAGCGTTGATCGTAGGCATACACATTTGCTCCGTCCTATTTGGTTTCGAGTCAATCGAGTGGACAAGGCCTGAAAGCCTTGAAAGAAACATACAGACTGATCGCATATCTCGCAAATCAGAATGTGTGAGCTGCTGCAGTGTTAGACCTTAAATAAACATGGAAAATTTAAAAAATATACATATGACATGAATACAGAAGCCTTGTATCCCAAACCTAATATTTCATAAGAAAATAAATAAGATGACAGTACTAGAAAAGAAATTACAGAGAAGAAGAAAAATCCGTAAGATCACAGAACATGTCGTACAAGCTTGTGTAATATCCTGCCTCTGTTGTTCTCTTGCATTAATTGGTATTAACGTAATGCTGCTTTTACTTTAACAGTAATAATATTAATGATAGTTTTACTGTAATAGTAATAATATTTACTACAAAATGGTGTTCAAATCTGTGTGGCAGAAAAGGACGGTAATCCTTCGAAGAGCATTTGAAGTAACGGTTGACGCTTTAATTTGGGGTTCACTTCTATTATTTGGTACATATACCCTCTTCGCCTGTTAAATATTGAAAATTATAGACTACTGAGAAGATGCTTCAAGCAACTTACACCGAAAATAGTTTTTAATAGGTTGGTCTTATACGTATTGAATAAATATAGCAAATTGTAAAGTTTTGTTTTCTTTTGCTACAGCTGCTCCGTGTGGATAGTACCTTTACTAAAATGATTTTTCTGATCATATGTCCGAAAATATTCTTCAACTTACACTTTGCATATATAATAGGAATAGGTGCATAGATACTTATGCAAATAAATAAAATTCAATTCTGTTTGTAATTTCAAATTATAAGCTTTTCACTAAATGCATATGAAAGAATAGCTCATAATTACATCAAAAAACCATAAACATTTTTTTGTCCGTCGGTATATCTATTTGTCCCGGCTAATGCCTGGAATAGGTAGAGCTATTTTGACGGGACTTTTACTGTCTGATAGCTGATGATATAAGGAGTAACTGAGGCTACTATTTTAAGACTAGCTTTGGTCCACGGCGTTACCTGTATCTTTGTTCCTTTACAACAACAACCGCAGTTAACATAGTGGGGCTTAACAAGTACAAGATAAAAACTGTTAAATAATATGCAAGAATAGAGGACCTAAATAAAGATAGACAAATTCTTGCATCACAACAATGTCAAATACCTGGACTGGAATAATGACCTGGACGGAGGCAGTCGCTTCATTTATGTGTGTCATCCTTTCTTAATAGATTAATACGAGGTATATTAGATCAATTAAGTTAATAGACCCACAGTTTCCAGTAAATCGTTTAGTACTTAAGTATATCAAAAATATGAAGTCTGTGTTTGATGCACAGACGTATTATGAACTGCGACCTCTTGTAGGGTCAAGGAGAATAGGTTGCTAGACATTAATATATATGAATTTCATAAAAAAGTTTACACTTTGTCAATTTATTCTCTACATAAAGTTTTGAATCGATTAATAGATAAAGTCCCTTGAGTCTGCAATTGCAAAGAAATGCACCTCCATGGCAGTCCTCTATCGTTTACAGCATGAAGAGTGTTCTGAAGAACTATTCCAAAAGGTCTCCTCTTCCCCTCTCCCTCTATAGGACACTGCTGGCCTTGGAAGTCACCGCTTTAGAGTAATTGAAATACACATCAGCCTTAACGGTTCGGCTGTTCCTTATAGTGCCGTGCTCACCAGTGAGGACAGTGAACACAACTGGATATTGCTAATTCTCTCCATCAGACTGAGTAGAGTCATTTTGGCAGCTAATTTATATGAAACAATTCTTTATGATTCGAATTGATAGCAGCTACTAACAGTACCATAAATAATAACATTGGATAGTACTCATTATGATTACTTTATATTTCTTTATTATACACTAGACTGCCTCGTTTCACTAGAGATTAACGTATGCGATTGCCGAACAAGAGGCCTCTTTGATCATGCTCTATGATCAACACGGAAGGTGGCTCGTGTTGCTCTATGCTGTATAATACATCCTCATCCTCCTATATTGAAGATAACTTGCCAATGTCAAACACTATAATTTTTATAAAGTATCGACTCAATCCATTAATGTAGATAATTAGTAATTAACAATCGCACTGATGCCAGAATTCATTATAATCAAGGATGAAGTTACCGAAAAGGGTACTGGCGACTCAGATGTAAACAAATTAGAAGAAAACTGCGTGAAGTATCTTTTCGTGATTTTATGTAAACATTATTTGTAAATTGTAGTATCATAAATAACTGAAGGTATTAGAGCCATGCAGATTTCAGCATGAATGGCCCGGCTCAACTGTGCCGACACTACTCTCACAAAAGACCAACCCAAAAATGACAGCAATCGTGTTGTCGTGTTTTGGTGGTGAGTGCGAGACTGGAAGCCCAATAATGCAGAATCATCTCAATAGGTCACCATCCTACATTGTCTGTATTCGCAATGAGTATAGTGACCACTATTCTTAGATTCTACTCATGCTTTCTCTCAGGAAGATCAGTCGCTTCAGCAGGCTCACATATAAAAAAAACTAAGGTAACTGCAAAAGCGTAGACAGAAGTGCGTTGAATGCCCACATATTGCCGACTTTACTTTGAGGTTCATACAAGTCATAAATCATATCTACTATAGTATACTGCTAAACATCTCTCCTTAAAAAGGTTTTGAGCTAATATACCAGGTGGAGTAGTTTGTTTTTAGGGTTTAGGGTTTGCTTAAGTTTTCCTTCTCTTTACCGATGATGTTCTGCATGATTTGCTCTCTTACTACATCCACGCACCCCCAGTCTTTAACTTAGCTGTTAGACTTGCTAGATAAAACACCAACTTTCATGCGTATAGCGTCCAAAACTCAGAACAATCTTGTAGTCTTATAGTGTACAAAACAGTATTGCATTCTTATTTGACACGCGAGTAATAAGTTTCAGAATTAACATAAACATTTAACAATAGTAACCGTAGTTTATGTGATCGTTACTTTCAATATCGTTAACATAAGCTATTTTATACATTCTGTGTTTCTTTGAACTCCATTAAATCTTCTCGTTAACAAAATTAATCACGCATGTTCTAGGAAGTTTATTTAAAATTTAATCTCCTCTAGATTGTGAAATTTAGCTAATGCGAATTCTTCTAGCCGAAATATCATGTTAACTGTTTCCTTCCAGGATTATGAATATGCTTATTTTATAAACTGCTAATAACACGTACATATAAGAAATAGAAAACTATTTTACTTTGTATAGTGCAACTGCAAAAATATTTTTTTTAGCCATTTATTCAATAGCTAGCATATTAAGTCTTATTGACTTTATCAGAAATTTGGTGAATGACATTTACTATAATTATGTCAATTACAGGTTGTACCTCCGGATGGTGGTTGGGGATGGGTGGTGGTGTTCGCCTCCTTCATGTGCAACTTCATCGTGGATGGGATCATTATGACATCTGGTGGAGCCCTTGGTGACGCTATCAAGACGGAGTTCAAAGTAAGATAATCTTTTCTTGTTTTATATTAGTTTTTTTTTGCAGTATTAATCATAAGCTGATCAGTAATGGTTCATTGGTTTGTAAAAAGCTTTAGTTTCATAATGAATCTTTGGGCATTAGAAGATATGTGTCCCAGTGGTTGTTCTTGAAATAGAAAAGGCGGATTCAAAGGGTATGTAAGGGTTAAGATGGCTGATGATAATATCAACTGAAATCGCTTCCTAGAATATACTTTACTAAGTAATAAGAAATGTTAAATAAATCTATGGAACTATGATGGAACTTCTTTGATTGTTAATTATTTTAAATTAGTAAATAGAAAATCTTCTTTTGATATTTAGAGTATGAAATGTAGGAATATAGCCGCCATATAAAATATATTTATTTCTTTTGTTTAAATTTTGCTAGTCCTACACGGCATCTAATATCTATCTATCTCTGAACAATTCTGTTTTGCTGTATTAAGTAGGTAGGCATGTCTAGAAAACATAACGTTTGAATCTAAATTATACTAAAAAAAATACATCAGATCTTTTTTATTAATTTGGTTATTCTATTACAACTGTGTTAGTAGTTCCAGATGGCTTGATCGTTATGTTGCTGCCATATCCTGTTGAATGTCCCACGCATTGTGTAAAAACATTGTTTAGGTACATAACTATTTTTAAATTATTTCTGTTACAGCAATTAAGTCCTTATGTTTAGTTCTTAAAACAGTAATTTGGCATGAAGTATTAAGCCTCAGATTACGTATTAAAAAGATGTTAATGCATACCTAGCTCTTATTTGTTACATTCGACATAAAATATATTGATAAGGTACATACAATACCTTAAAATTATGTTTACCCGACTTATTTATCGAATTGCACCGTTCGTGTTAATGAGTTGACTATGAGATTTATGAAAACAGTACTCTAAGCTATGAGTAGACTCATCACCCATAAGGCATTTAAGGCACCAGCACCATACAATACCTATGTACTAAATGTAAATACCGTATTTGTCAGTAGATTATGAGCACAAGCTATGAGTAGACTTATTATTTATGGTATGATTAAAATGATATATACCGTTGTATGAATAATATTGTGCAAAATAAATTACATATAGTGTACCGAAAATAAACTGTATTTCATGTCGAACTGTAACGGTATTCGAAAAATGTGACAAGCAATGACATGCGTAGAAACAGATCATCAAGGTTGTCTCACATTGAGTGTGACACTATGAACGAATAATAATTAATTATCGAATACACGTGAAACGGAATGACTTTTGGCTAGGTGTTGTGGGTCATTGTGCCACATTTAATAAATAACAATATTATAAATGAGCAACGATGATCTTATAGAATATTAGTTCTAGCCCGTGCGTCTTCGATATGTAGAAGTAGGCTATGTCCTTTCTCAAAAGTCAAAAGCGGTTTAACCGTGAAATCGTAACAAACAGACAGACTTAGGTATTTAGCTTTTGACTTCTGTAACGATATATGTACCTACAATATGCGTAAAAGTAAATTCTGATATGAATTTAAAAAAAAAATAGAGGTTTTAGGGCGCTTTATAAGACGTAAAGAGATATTACTCATTCACGTTGGCTCTTCGATCGCATGATTCTATGAAATTGACGTCTGATTAATATTAACTTGATGCAATTGCACTAGTTGAGCACAATCGTCAACATTTCAAAGTGGCAATGCGATCAGATTTCATTAATCATGATGCAAAAAAGTTTAACCTTACTATTAATGTTGATAAAGTTCTTCAATGGTTCGTTTCAATAAGTAAATTATCATAATGTTAAGGCCAGGGTTTCACTCATGGCGCTAACAAATCGCCCCATTCATTCAGCGACTTAGTCATTCAATCATCTGTGTAGGTACATATATTATTATCTATTATATTACAATGTCTGTGTGTGGGACTTTTGATTTGTTCAATCCCAATCGTGAAGTATTTGAAAATGGTATTTAATAAGTAATTTGGCAAATGAAAAGTACTAATATTATTTATCTTAAAAAGTTTGTAATTCGTAATAAGTATATTATTCCATTGCACCACCATAGAGTTTATACCATGCAAAGCATGTTTTATATGTAGGTGAAATGTGGTGGTAGTGGATTTTAAATATGGTTGTGTAATGGCGTAAATACTAATTCTAAAGGGGTGACGTTCGGGGGAAGGAAGCTGTAACCTTACCCTTAGGGTACTCGGATCTAGCACTTGAGCACTTTATTGTGCTAGACCCCATACTGTTGTGCTTATCATTACGAAAATATAAACATTGTCAAATCATCAATTGCAGTATTTCCGGGTCCTATATATCTAAAGGCACAGTACTCACTTATTAGGTAGGGTCGCCAGGACAAAAGATCTGGTAGGTAAATGCTCTTTCGTCCTCTTTGACTTTAATTTCTCCTTATTCAGTACTTATTTGTTTTCAATCTGATTATTTTAATGTATTCTTTACCTACTTACAATACAACGCATTTCGCAACAAAACATTGCGTCGTATATATCATTTTATAATATTGACGTCACTATAACCCGTCGCGCGATCAGCACGCAGCAATTAATTACACAATTTACACCACTTCGGAATCGAATTGATGTCAGGAATGGAATTTGCCGTTGCCATTATAATTAGGGTTGTCCCTAAATTTATAAAACGGTTTTTACCACATGTTCTGTTAATAGGAGAAAGTAAAGACTTAGTGTAGGTATGTAAATTTAAAATAATATTGTGTCAATTTAAACGTTTCATCCATTTAAATTAATTAAAAGAATAATCTTCAGAAACAAGCTTTTATAAGAATGCATTGATAGCTCAATGCATTCTTATGGTAGTCCATATATAGTATATGGTAGCCCATATATCAATGTACTCATATGTCAAAGTACTCATCAATAGAAATAAAACGAGCCCAAACTCCATGGGGTTGTTTTATTTTATTGCGAAGCTCCTATGGCTATCCATTGCTATCATAAGATAGCACTCGTGAAGCTTTGTCCCCAACCTTAGGGCGGCTTAAAAACATTCAACGCTAAGATTACGTGGCCAATATAGATATGCTTACAAAATATCAGCTCGATCGGAAACCAAGTTAAGTGTAAGATTTTATTGCAGACAAAGGGACAGGTGGAATTAAATAGAAGCTTGTAAAATAGAAAATTACTAGCTGACCCACAAAATTGGGTATTATTAACCATCCTATCTAAAGCACGCCAACAAAATACACATGTTAAAAAAATTACGTGAAAAACAGTAATAAAATTTCAGATTTCAGCATAAGCAACTATGTGACACTTGAATTATATACATACAATTATAATTGATAACAAATCTAAGGTATAGATGCAGACAGATCAGGTATCACTTTGAAAGTACATATAATTAAAATTCGTCTGGGTACATAATGTAGAATTGTAATGGAGCATATATTTATCAATCCTTGAGGGTCAGCTTATAGAGGTGAGAGTTTTTTTAAATTTAACCCTTATATAGAATAACTTATCTCCAAATTTGTTCATAAATTACAAAAGAATTTAAAAGAATTGGAGAGGCCTATATATAGCAGGGGACTGCGATAGGCTGATGATGATGGCGAATTTAAATTCTTCTTCATTTTTTAAATAGATTGCAAATTGATGACCACTAAGTTATAAATATTTAAATAAATAAAAAAAACTATAAAGTCTAAGAATAAACCTGAAATTTCTAAGTGTTCTCTATAATTTTGCCCTCTTCCGCAATCACTTCATGTTTATTTGTCATTAATTTAAGCATAACATCGTTAATATACATATTAAGCATTTTGTAATATAGGTAGAATAATTGGAATTCCATACTAATTTTACATTTAATATCCTGATCAATTATATCCCGGCAATTAGCTTTATCCTCCTAGTAATTGGACATTATTTTAATGAAGCCAAAGCACTGTTAAAACTCAAAACATATTCTACTTAAATTATATTAACTTTCAGACAAAACCCGTTGTGGTAACGGAATTGGAAAAAAATGTGCGAAAACTGTGGCTAGTTGTACAACCATAAAAGTGATTGGTCTGCGACACGTGATGAATGTAAAACACTGCAAACAGATTAAAACTTTTCCATTATCGCAAGTGCACTAACCCTTGCAACTTAAGTACATAAATTCCCACATAACAGTGCCAGGTCAATGAACGATCTCGGCCTCGAGAAGCCGTTTAAAGTTGAACAGGTTGCATTTTTTTATGTATTTATTTTTCGAATCCAATCGCTTATTTCGCGTAATCGTTACCTCGCACTAATTCATTATTATGACGCTTTTAGAAACCAACTAGCAGTTGGCCGCGGTTTTGTTCGCATTCTTATTTCTTATTACGTGTTTCGAACTGTAATTGACTAAATAACATTCATCCGTTCATCCCTTATTTTACCGCTTTAGGCGTGATTTTGTCCAAAATCTTTTCTAAGTAGGTACAACAAAAAAGTGACAACATAACGCATATTACACTTAACAAATTTGCAAGTTTTGTATAATAGCTCAGTGGCATAAGCTCTACTACGGCTATCAATTAGTGAGTCAGAACAAGTAATTTTACATGTCTGAGTAATCTGAATTTTCTTTTGAAAATTCAGTTTTATACTTTGATGTCGGTAATGAGTTTTTGTGTAGTAAATATTATCTACAGTTATCTTATCTGAAGTCAAAGTTGATGTACAAAGAAATATAGATACAATTCATACAATTATTTAAGGAGTTAATGCATAGGTTCTGCAATACGTAAACCCTAAAATCAGAAACAATTGGGTTTTTTCTATCACTTTTACAGATTGTAATTAACTAAGACAAATAGGTAGGCATGGTGTTCTACATTCAGGATAGAAAACACAAAATAATATTCACAGCGCTCTCTTACCTCAATATATATAAATATTTACAATTTCAGAAATCGTAATGTCTATGATAACAAATTAATGTGTCTAGCATGCGCAACAGTTGGGCGACTGCCAACATATTTTTAATAAAAGAAAATATTTTTAAAACTGTTTTGTAATCTTCATTTCGTAACTCCGATATAGACGTAACATGTCATCATAAAGAAAACGTATTACGTAAACGTAAATACGTAGATTTTATTGCTAAAAATGTTTTTTCCTCTGGTAAATTAAAAGTGAAAATTGAGTGAGTGGGATAAAAACCGTAGGCAAATCTTACAAAAATGCATAAGTTGTTTAAATAGGCCGGCAGTTACTAATGCATAAAAAGAATTTAAACAATAGTAATAGGAATTTATAAAGCGAATGTTTGTGGAAGTTTCGGAAGAGGTCATTACTTAGTTTATTTATTACTCATTCACAAAGATGTACTGAAAAAGTGTGATGTGAAGAGCACCAGGAACCGAAGAGCATGCTTATAGCGATTGATTAATGTGGACGAAGCAAAAGAGGTGTGTCAGGACTGTAGTAAGTGAAGATCAATTGTCTCTGCCTACTCCCCTGGGTAATAGGCGTGACTCTATATATAATATTGCAGACATCTGACACACAATGCCATCTAGTCCCAAACTAAGTAGAGGTTGTACTATGTTCATAGACAAAGAATATAAAGACATTTGTACCTATGTACTTCTTCTAAACATATACATATTAGGTATACATAGAAGAAACCTGTGGAGGGACGGTTTCGTGTCCTTTCAACACAAAGGGAGGATCCTCCGATCAGGCGAGGTAATCGCGTCTGGCGGGCCGTTGGGCAGTTCTCTATATATATCTAAAAATCGACTCGAGAATTTCTATATCGCGATTCAGGATTAGTTACTCCGTGGTTCAGTATTTCTTCGGTAGGTGGCGCTTCTGTATTTTCTTCGCTTGCGCTGTATTTGGAAGTCGCCATAAACCTGACTCCTAAACGAACATTTATAGATCATACAAACATTTGTACCCGGTGGCATCTGTGGCGATTGTCAATGGCGTATAATATCTATGTTATGTATATTATTATAAGTTTCCCTAAGATTAATACATACATAATAGCTTACAGAACATGTAGAATAACCACCGTTATTATAAAAACACAAGTATAACAAACGTTAATTAAATATAGATGGATTGTTAACTAGTCTTCCTGTTTTTAAGTCAATACAACATATAGAACCAAATTTAATTACTTTAGTTAATATTCGTGTTTAGATGATGATATACTTTAGATGTTTTGACTGCCTCGACTAGAGCAATCTAGTGGTTAGCGTATGCGATTGCTGATCAAGAGGTTTCGGGTTCAAATTCCGGGTTGGACCCAAGGTGTTGTTGGATTTTTCTTACAGGAAATTCTTAACAACAGCCAGGAGTACAGAAGTTTGGTGGTAATTCACGCCCGTGGCTCGGTGAGCCGTCGGTCCCGGTTGTCATGGACATCTATGGCAATCATTATTGGGAAGTCAGTGCCCTCAGATATACTGACGACTAGTTAAACTTTCGAATTTCAGTTCTCCCTCAGGGTTGCGGAGGTACGATGCCAGTGAATTTCAGGTTTACTAATCTAGGGGCGTCTACTAGTTCAACTAAGGTCGGTTGAACTAGTAGACAGCTAGACGCCCCGAATTATCACGAATCTATTAACACCTCATTCATTAAAATCGGTCCAGTAGATCAGGCACTACGGTGGCGGTACATGAACCACCAAAACAGTTACTGCTATGGCCGTTTACACTAATGTTTTTTAAGAGACCACTGAGAGGTAGTTAGGTAACCCTTAGTGATACTTTAATTTCCACCAACCTTTAGGAGACACCAAATCGCTTAGGTCCTCCTAGCCATTATTACCAAGTTTATTTGGGGTCGGCTACTAGTTCAACCGTTTTTACCAAAATTTTAGTTTTTCCACGGAGCGACTGGCATCGGACCTCCGCAACTGGGAGAACTGAAATTCGAAGATTGAACTAGTTGTCAGTATATTTGAGGGCACTGACTTCCCAATAACGATTGCCATTGATGTTCATGACAACCGGGACCGACGTCTTTACGTGCTCTCGGAGGCACGGGCGTGAATCACCGCCAAACTTCCAAACTCCGGGCAGCTATTAGGAATTTTTGGCCCGACCCGGGATTTGTACCCGAGATCTCTTGATTAGCAGTCGCATACGCTAACCACTAGACCAAAGCGCTTAGATGTATATAAAATGTAGGGTTTACCTGTGTTAGTGGGCTCCTAGGCGGCCTAGGGCTAGGCCTAAGGAGAGGGATACTTGACCCTCTCCTTAGTTGATAAAAACGGTGATTAGTGTACTGTGTTACTACTACTAAAGGCAAAACAGTAGTAGTTATCAATAACAATGAAATAATTAATATCCCGATTGTAAAGAACATTTAATGGTTAAAATTTGCATTGCTAACGTAGTGGGGGTTAAGTATGCAAGTCAACTGGATAACGTCAAACAATTTACAGTTACAACGAATAATACATTACAGTCTGCCATTAACATACCACTCACCACCTCTATCACTCTAGGAATAGAGTTGCAAATCGTAACAACATTTTATGGTATGTTGCACAGCTATGCAAAATACTACGCAAGCGCAGCTACAAACTTGACCATTAAAATCTTGTAAAGGCACGTGCACACTAACTGTTTACTATAATGAATTGTATCAATTACAAACTGGACAAGAACGATCTTGTAAGGGCAAGTGTTCTATGTTCGATTATATCAAAACAGAGAGAAATAAACTCACTGGTAAGCCTCGGGTACTGACCTGAGTTAAGGAATTGCCGCATTTGTGTGTTTCGAGTTGCATGTGTGATTAACAGATCAGACGACCTGTGTTTTGTACCCTATAGCATAGAATAGTATGTAAACTATGTAGGGACGCGTACAAAACAATTATCTGCCATATAAAAGTATATAAGTTATGAAGATGACACTTTATGCACAGTATACACTAACATAAGTATGCACGTGCACTTACATAGTTATGTGTGTGTGTTCATATAGGGGCACAGATCTTTCAATTCACTGCTTCTTTATATTAAAATCTTTGTTAGCCAAAAGTAATAAGGCTAATTAAATTATCTACGAGATTAAACGAATATCTGCTAAACATAATAATGTTTTATGCAGAATCTTGCTTAGTTAGTTATATTAATTATTTGTATTTAATGTTGACTTCCATCAAGGAATAAAACGACTATAAAGAAACTCAAGTTCTATATTAACTAGTGTCATAAAATATTAGAAATTTTATAGATAAACTTAACTACTTATTGGAAGTAAAATAGAAAAGGAGAAATTGAATCGAAAGTTATTTCTGAAAACTTTATTTTTTGTTGAGTTGCACTCACACCTGGAGGAATTTATTTAAATTTGCAAACGTGACTTGTAGTACACGATCCTTTGATAAGCATTAATTAATCACAACCTAAGTAGTTAACGTGTACTATATTAGAAATGGTGGATTCAAAACTCACTTTCTCCTAACTGCATTCAAACACGCAATAAATTTTTGCAATAAATAAAAAAAGATAAAAAATGCTATTGAAATTTTTAGCTATTGAAACATATTATTGCTAAAAATTTAATTAGCACTGCACATAATTAAGAAACAATTTAGTTATTGCTTTCACGATTCGCTAATTGTATTGAAAAACATTAAATACATCCATTACATATCTATCGTCGCCCCCGGAGAATAAAATGGTAATGTTAGCACATTACCATTTTATTCTCCGGGGGCGACGATTACCACTTTTTTAATGTTTTTGTATTTTCGGCATCTGTGGGTTTAAGAAAAAAATATTGAATAAAATGATATATCATATCATAATATAGGCCGGTTACTTTATGAACTAAAACAGAATTAGTTTTTTGTTCGTCCTGTTTTATTTATTTACTTTTGTCTATTAAAATTTTATTTCCCGGGGGCGTCGATATATGTAAGTAATATAAGTGCCTACTGGAATGACTTACACATGTATGCACCACGTAAATGTAATGTAACAAAAAAGACACGAAATTTTATAAATGAATATTTTATGTGGTTGTGGTTTGCAATTAATAAAAAGTTAGGCACAAAACTCACGTAAAAAATAGATGGACAAGGACCTTTGAATAGTTTTGTATCATCAACATCAATCAGTGCAGAACCATTTCAGTTTTTGAAGCGTATCTATACGTAGTCTAGTTCAGCCTTTTCTGTGTACAGATTTTTTATAAAAATAGATAAAATATGTAATTAATGCAGTATATTGATCCACAATCCATCCAATACATATTAACTCAGTGTTTCTACCAACTACTGCGGTTTCTCTACCAAAAATTTGATATTCTTAACCAATTGTATACAGAAACTTGACAATTTCAGATATTAATTTGAGTTTTCCACTGTTGATTAATCAATAATAAGTTAATAAGGCAATCAGGATATTGTTATAATGCATGGAATGTACCTAATTGAACAGAGAGCAGTAGCATCACACACAATTCTAATATTTTCTTGAGTTGAAGCGGTCAACAACTTATCAATGCCCTGTAATAGAAATCACTAAGGGTCTCATTGAAATTCTATGTCTATACAAGACTGATGTGCCGTTATATGTAATTGTATGTCTAACAAGCAGCTCTACACGCCGAGAACACTGTCGTGTGTCGTACTGAATCAGTAAATAAGACCACACATGGACCTCAAATAGCTATGAAATGAACATGTCCAGTCTAGGCCTTACTATGTGCGATCCATCATGGTACGTATTATGAAAGAGTACAGTGAATGTATAAAGCCAAATAGATAAAGTCAAATTCTAGGCAAGATATCATTTTGATTAACAACTTGCTACAACCTGTACATCCAATATAATCTAACATGGGACAGACTATGGGTGTGCCTCCAATATAATCTAACATGGGACAGACTATGGGTGTGCCTCCAATATAATCTAACATGGGACACACTATGGGTGTACATCCAATATAATCTAACATGGGACACACTATGGGTGTACATGCAATATAATCTAACATGGGACCTAAAATTTCGAAAAACCATCCTAAAATTTCGTTGGTGTGTGCAAAACCGGAGGAGACCGGAGACCTCCGGTTTTGCAATCCGGTTTAGAAGGATTTCACTATACGATCTCTACTCAGAGATTCAATTCATGCTTTTCATCATGCTTCTGCCTGATGGAAAGTAGAGTGATTTTGGCAGGTTTAAATATAAAATAATCTTGGCTTTAAGTCATTCCCTACCAAATTTTAATTCCAACTTTACATTATGCATTTATATTTATATTATATACTATTATATAATTATATTATATTAATATTTATATACTATTTTTACGTTTATTTACTAAGCTAATGCCACAAAATAATATGTAGATATACCTATAATACATAGGTACTCTCTAAATTTTATTTTTAAATCAAATACGTCAATATAACGACGACTATTCTCGGTCTGGTATTACAAGCAACAAACTCAACTTTCATTTTAATGTCAATTTAATTAAAGGCAAAAGTGCATTAAGCGTATAAGCCTCGACTAGTTTGTCATAGTTGATAACAAGGCCACTAGGCCATACAACAAACTTAATTTCGCATTACACACATAATTTGGAGGAAGGAAGTCACCAATTTATTTCTTCAATACTTTCGTTACTTGTCAGAGCCCAATGTCGGGTCTATAATTGATTCACTTTGAATGTTTTTTGACGTGAACATTAATCGTTACAAACATTTTTAAGCGTTTAGAATGTGACTATTTCTTATTAATTTTTACTGTTATTTATCATTACGGTCAGCTGAAGTTTAAAATGAAGAGACATGAATTTTTGTTTTTTACTCGACTAGCGAAGCCAAAAGGAAGGATATAGTTTTGGACACAAAACAGACCTAAATTATCCGTTCTGCAGTTTTGGCTTTATGTTTATGTATGTACCACCGTAGTGCACTAAACACCTGAACCAATATCAATAAGAACAAGATTTTTACAGCCTACATTTGTTTTTTTATCTTTTACTTGTTAGCATTAGTGAGTAAGATGTCTATCTATTATGTATATTATAATTAATAGAATAGAGTGGCGGCTAGGTTCGAGTGGTACAAACACACGGCAATTTTTTGAAAACACTTTTTCTCCACCCTTATATACCCTTCTTATTAGGGTTGGCACCAATTGGTCACAACGTTCACCCAGAACATTTGTCCAAATATTAAAAGTTCTTCGGTGAAAACGATAAGTAAGGTGTACGACTTTCTGACAAAGTTTTGCAATAACAGGCCGTAGCAGGGGGGTGTCACTCCGCAGTTTAGGTATAGTCGGCCGGCTGCCTGCCGGGTCAGACACGCCGGTCGAACAGACATCGTTAGAACAGTTAAGAGCTACACGATAGAAAGAGACACAACTGTAGGTAAATATAATCGTAGTGATTCGGCGCTGTGCGATCTGAATTGAACTTAATCTTTTGACACCGAGGGTATCTTTAACTTTAATTTACTTTTCGGAGTGAGTCTTCTGTACAGGTACTATTATGTATTCTGTGGCCGTAGTAATGAAATATTACAATAAACAATATAACTATAAAATGAACATACCAGTTTATTGATGGTCAATTACTTGCTGTTCAACTGACGATGCACGACATATTCATTATCTAATTTAGAACCGGCGGAAAAAAAAATCGGACATTTCACACACAACGCCATCTAGTCCCACACTAAGCAGAGCTTGTACTATGGGTACTAGACAACAGATATAAATACATAAACATACTTGTTCTTTGTAAATATATATGATACATAGAAAACACCCAAACTCCGAAATAAATATTTGTGGATCACACACACAAACATTTAGTCCGATCCGGGAATTGAACCCGAGACCTGTTGATCAGCAGCCGCATACGCAAACCACTGCGCCACCGAGGCAGTATACCTAAATAAAATTACTTTCAAACCTACCTAAAACGCTATCTTTTGCTTACAAAAAAATGCTCTTATAAAAAGTATTACTTATATGAACAACGAGAGACATTTAGAGAGACAGGTAAATTTAAAACCTTAGTAGTTATAGATTTGGCTATGGACTGGATATTTAAAAATGGATATAGAGAAAAGGACTAAAACTAAACAAACAGATTCACTATCTATACAGATCTCTGTAGCGCCTACTCAAAATTATCTAAACAATCGTTGCCAATTCTGTTTTTACATTTGTGTCAAGGTTAGAGCTAATTATAAACTAAAATTTATACAACTGTCTCAGCAATATTCTTAATTGTTTTTTTCTTTCGCAGGTCTCTGAGAGTCAGGCTGCACTAGTAAACTCCCTAGCCGCTGGATTCTACCTCTTTGTTGGTCCCTTCGTATCGGCTTTAGCTAACAAGTAAGAAATAAATTTGTATGATGTTGATTTTAAAATATATGTAGTAGAAGCCCTTAAACACGCTTGTACTTATGAAAACGTGCATGTTGCGTTTAAACAATGAATAATAACTATATAAGGCATTTTCTTACTTGAATTGAGAATAATTACACCCCATTTCTTTCCTATTCTTCAGGTTTATACAACCTGCAGTTCTTCTATATTTGATATGAAAATGTATATACTACTATCTATCTATATATACTACGTAATATTTTCAGGTACGGATTTCGAGTAGTGACCATCGCAGGTAGTCTTATATCCAGTGCAGCATTCGCGCTCTCCTTCTACGCTACTAGCATCGAATACCTGCATATAGTTTACGGAATTATCGGCGGTTAGTATTAAAACTTCATAAAATAAAAAACCGAGTTATTTAGTGTTACATGACGTCTTTGCCATTTGTGAATGTATTTAAACAATTTTGTATTAAATAGGAAAGTAAAGTTTAATGTATAATTTTGCAGGTATTGGTCTGTGTATGATATACATGCCAGCTGTCCTGACAGTCGGTTTTTACTTTGAGAAGTGGAGGGCAGTAGCGACGGGTCTGGCACTATGTGGATCCGGTGTGGGCATATTTGCAATGGATCCTGTTACTAACGCCCTAAGAGATAATTTTGGTTGGCGGTACACTATGCTGGCTCAAGCAGGTTGGTGACTATGAAATAAAAAGTCCTATTAAGATTAAATAGTTCTTATCTTTTAATTGTTTAAATAATTTACTTCTGTCCCTTTCAGGCATGTTGCTGTTATGTATAATTTTTGGAGCCATGTTTAGACCCATCAAGCCAGTTCGTGTTACTTTAGCTGATCAAACTGAAGAAGAAGATACTGCGCGTCGTCATGAGGAAGCTGTAGAGAAATTAAACTCGATGCTGAAACTACATAGCAAACTGGACTCTGGTATTTCTATGCCACCAGAAATGAGATTCACTAATAAAGTAAGCCCTCATACGTGGATGGGTGTCGCAAATAATACCCGTTACCCGACAGCCGAGGAAGTTTTTCGTGGAAGTAATTCTCATATTTCTAACTCTCATATCCGACGATCATCAGCCAACGCTGGAGCGATTAAAAACACTCTCAGTAACAAACCAATGTTCATTGACGTGCCAGTTGCCGAAAGAGATGAACAAGAAGACTCCAACAGTAATATCGACAATACTGAACCTCTGATTGGCTCAACTGTGAAGGTTCAAATACCAAAGAAAATGCAGCCTCAGCATAACAGTCGCCGCTCACATGCCGATTTGATTGCCAGGCCTCTATACCGTGATGATATTTTCTTCGCAGCTAGTTTGACTAGATTACCACAATATACGTCACGAACGTCTCTTGGTTACCATTTAGCTGTAACCCACGTACCGACCAAGGAAGATGCCCAAGAAGAAACATCCGGCAAATGTCGTGTCTGCCCTGAATCTATAAAGAGAGCATTGGCAACATTGTTGGACGTAAGCCTATTCAAGTCTCCAACATTCGTGGTGCTGGCACTGAGTGGATTCTTTACGATGTTAGGATTCTTCGTACCGTTGGTATATGTCAGGAAACGAGCTATTAATTTCCTTTCAGCTGATGCCTGTGATTGGTTGGTACGGAGTATTGGACTCTCGAATACATTCGGACGTATTCTGTGCGGTTTTGCGACATCCATCCCAAAAGTATCACCACTATGGGTGAACAACATCGCGATCTCAGCAGGTGGCATAGCATGCATGGTGAGCGGACTTTGCTTCATGATTGGCTTCCAAATTGGATTCTGTGTTATCTTTGGACTTGCCCTAGGTAAGCTATTTTATATTCAAGGAAATATATATACATACTATAACGCAATATTTTTTTATTAATTATGTATATTTTATTACAGCTTGCTTCGCATCACTGCGTTCTATTTTGGTCGTAGAATATATTGGTCTGGAAAATCTAACAAATTGTTTTGGACTCTTTCTTCTCTTCCAAGGCCTTGGAGCTCTGCTTGGTACTCCAACAGCAGGTTAGTCTTCCTTATTAACTTAGATTGCGATTATATATTTTGAACGTATTTACATAATTATATCAATTAAAACAGAAAGACAGCCCAGGTGCTAGATACGATCTTAGATAGCACTCTTACAGCCCTGTGTTATGTTTGCTTGGCGCTAGCGCCTAACTATTTCAGTACTATTCAATTGGTACACAGTACACAGGCAAAATGCCAAAATCTACCTTATTGTCCGCCCGCATATTTCTTAAGCAATGACCTACATTAAACTACCTTGTGACAGCTACCTACTAGAAGGTTCTAAATTATCTCTGAAAAATGTTTAAGTGCGCTGCACAAATAGATTAAAAGATTAGTGAAATTGAGCAACGTTTTTAAGATGGAAAATTATGGTACGTCATTTGTACTCTCGATTGTCGGCACTTTGTTAAAATACATACATACATACATACATTATTAACCCAAAACTCAGTGTACTATTCCACTTATAATTAAAATTCGGTTAATAGAATTATAGACCTGTCCGGTTTTGTCTTGTGGCATTATCCAAGGAGGTACCCACAACTGTTTTTACATTAATTACATCCAAAACATGCCATGTTCTTTGTATAGTCTTGTACTATACAAAGTGGCATGTTTTGGATGCCACTTTGTATAGTACTTAAAAGTACCTTTTGTTTTAATAATGCAAGTTATAATGTGATTATTAATTATTTATACAAGAATATTAATTTTCGACAGGACTTATCGTAGAGGCCACGGGCAGTATAGATCAGTCGTTCATAGTAGCTGGAGGATTTCTTCTCCTATCAGCAGTTATGTGCTACCCAATCGACGTGATCAGCAGGTGGGAAAAGTCACGAAATAAATCAAATACATCTCCAAAAGCATAATCGTTTGAGTGGAACAAAATTGATACAATTTTGTGTACAAGCTATTTGTGCCAAAACAAGTGGGATGGGGATAATACCTGCAGTTTTCTAACAAGCGCATGATAACGGAAACCGTTAGCATGAACCGACCTAACGTTTGCCGATAGTGTTACTGTAGTTTTATATGCAGATGTGTATTTTTTACATTAACCTTATACCCGCGTTCCTGGATAACCGCACAAAGTTCTTGAACTCTGTTATCATAGTTATTCTAGATGGTCTTAGAACATTGTTCGTCAATACATAATTATTTTGTAAGACTCAATTTATACATTTAATGAAATTTGTAAATTTACTTTTGACAGCTTGAAAAAGTAACTAAGACACTTCTAAAAATTTAATATTGGTAATGAAAATCGATATGTTAAAATTTGAGTTCCAACTTGAAATAGCGAAGGTCATCTGACTTAAAATATCTTATTATTTTTAATTGAGTCGGCACCGTGTACATTAAGTAATCGCTAATTGATCGAATGTCAAAAGAAATAAAAGAATATATAGAGTATATTTACAAATGTGCCTAGTGTTGTAACTTAGCGTTAGAGATTTTTCATTTCGAGATCAACAAGCATGTAGGTCATTTAATTTATATTAAACTTTAATTACAGTCCTAATCGTGTACCTCGAATATGAAATTATAGAATTAAAACATTCCCGACAGTAATTTTTCGACAAAACTGCAAGGGATTTTGCGGTCTTTGGTGATTCTATTTTCTAGATAGAGAAACAAATGTTTGATGATGTAGGTAAAAAATTGTCTTCCTGATCTTTAAGCCTTTTAAGACAAAATGGTTAGTTTTAGCAATTCTACAGTTTACCCTGCTGTTATGGCATTATTTTCAGTTTTAAACAATACTCAAAACTTTTACACAATAATATTTATATTTTTCATTTTTGTTATTATTTAAATTAACACTTTGTGTGACGATGCACGGATTTTATCATGTCAGGTCGTATAATAATTAGCCAAATAAATAATACTTTGTTTCCAGAGTAATTTTAGGTGACACATTTGCTAATAATTTTTATAACTTGAGACGCTTTTCACGTGACATGACATACATATAAATACATGAATACGGGCCTATATTAAATCAAAATCACTCGAGTTTTTGGTCGTCGTCGTCATCTTAACAGCTACTTTTGTCTAGAAAAATATAGATGTAATCAAAGACTGCTTTAGTAATTTGATTAAGTCAGATATGCATTTAAAGTAGGATTAGGAGATATAAAAGTACAAAGACTCAAAGTAAAAAAAAATATATATATCGCAGTTTTGTCGAAGTTAGGACCCCATGTGATGGAGATCTGAAACCAAAATGTACTTTAATTTTAGTAAGTTAGAAATTGTGTGTAGCTTATAGACAAACGTGGTGCATAATATAAGACTATTATAAAGCTACATTTTCCTATAGAGAAAGATGTTGCATATCATGGAATGTAGTGAATGAGAGCTTGGGAGAAAGTAATTGTGCCTTAGAATGTGAAATAGTTCTATATGTTGTTAGAATGATTTAATGTTTATGTAACTAAGTAGGTCTTGTTAGAATTTGTTATTATAAATTTTTCAAGGTGATAATGTAAAATGGGAGTAGATGTACATATTAATTGCAAGTTGCAACACTGTAATGCATTATTCTGATACTTGAAATCTTAATTAGGTTACATATTTTATAGAT
Source organism: Phragmatobia fuliginosa (assembly GCA_932526445.1). Lineage (NCBI taxonomy): Eukaryota > Metazoa > Arthropoda > Insecta > Lepidoptera > Erebidae > Phragmatobia > Phragmatobia fuliginosa. Next base: position 15,047,954 of record OW052070.1, read on the forward strand.
TAAGAATGACTGTGGCTGTGGTCTTTTATTGTACTATCTGTTAAAAAATTGTGAGTAAAAAATCATGGTCAAAAAGACATAATCCACAATAATTGGTCTATCAACTTAATATATTATATAACAAGTGTTCCTATGGTAGTCGTACCTATAGGTACTTAAACTCATCGTTATACAGCATATTTATTGTTGTTATATTATACGATGTACCTACTTAGGTACCTTCATATTTTACAAATACTTACCTTCATATTTTACAAATACTTTATTTATTAAAAGAATAAGTGCAAAAAAAACTCGTCTTTAATCCAATATGTGCCTGATTTAAAATAGGTACCTACTCTCGACGGTGCGTGACTGAGATTAATGTCATTTTGTCTTGAACGCACACATTGGCGCCACTGAACCACCAATAATGGTCTAAAAAAACATTGTGGTACGTTTCTAACAACTACCACTTACGACTGTTCAGTTGCAATATCGCAACACTGTACAAAGCTGTTTAGCCTGTTCTATTGACTAACCGGCCTATATCATGAAAAATATTGTCTTCATCGTAAGAATTTCTGGCCCAGTCTGTATAATGATTATATTTATTAATTACTAATGTAACTAATGGGTTAAACAAGTTATATTTTTGTAATTACATAGATTATAAACGGCAGTAGATATATTTAAAATATATGTTGATATGAATTTATAAAGTTATACTATTTTGTATTTAATATTGGGAAACCTTTTACTATCTCTATATCTGGATTATGCAGGGATTTTACTAAATTTTAATATTAATTCAGAATTTTTTACACGAGTACAAGTTTTCAACTATAGGTATTGAAGTTATTTTTAATAGCGACTATGATTTTTTTAATATTATTAGTATATACATAATTATATCAATGCCACAGTGCCATAATGCCTAGTGTAAAGGAATATTCAGATCGCACATTTTAATTACGGAGGGTAGTGACAGAAGCTCCATCTCAGTTAGGGAGAAAGTTTAAGTGTTCGGCTGTTTACTGAAAATAGTCCCGTACTAGCAACAATAGCACTGGCGTCGTACAAACTACGTTATGAACTTATCTGCAGCTGAGGAGTAAAGTCTGCAAAGTTCAAATATTTACAAACTAAATAATGTCAAAGCAGTTTACAATGTTTTGGTAGGTAAATATATTATTTCTCTATCTTATGCTAAAACTTTTGGTGCTTTCTTTAAGATTTATCCTAGTCTACCGCAGTGCTTTGTTGGACGCCTTTTCACAGACACCTTTTCATACGTACTATACGTAGTGAATACTACGCTCCTTGTCTCTACCCTCCACAATCATGTCAATCATTTGTCTTGCCGTGTAACATGACAGAACGAAAACGTAACAACAATTACTTGCCACTTAAAAAAATTGATTCTCACTGCCAAACTTAGTTGTGACATTTTTTTCTCAATTTGATAAGTACTACAAAATTGTGTTCCCTTAGGCTCTACGTTACACGATACTTCTCAAGTAGTTTTATACGGTCGTAAGGAATTCTAATCGTCAATATTTTATTTTATTCTTAATTAACTTAGATTAATTAAAAGGTAGGTAATTTTAGTCATTTAGAGTAAATTAGAGCTTAGCTACGATTATCTGTTGAAGAATTTCAAAATTGAAGCGATGTTTTCTGTACATGATAAACGAATGTTTTGGCTACTTCCTAGCTAAGTTCATGTAAGTGCTCATTGTTACAAAATAATTATGCTAGTAGTAAATATAAGTAACGTTTGTGGGACATTATGTACTTAGATCTAGATCGGTTATGTCGTCTATGATTACTTGGTAACTAACGTGTACGTAGAGTCCTTAATTCATAGGACCTATACTTTTATGTAATATTCCTTAAACTTAGGAGCAATTTGTATTTAATAAACGTACTTTTGTTGACTTATGTTTTTGTTTTATTTTATTAAGGATCTGTACTCAGAGTTTACTATACAAAGTGTAATGCAGGCACCACACTTCGTTATGCGCTATTCGTTATGTGTCTGCGCCGTATTCGCCCAAATATTAGTTATACGCGCAAACAACAAACATGTAATCCACACTTCGAACTGTTATGTCAAATAAGCATCAAATAAGGCAAATATGTGTGTTGTAGAGATGTGTCAATGTCATTTTTATGGTGAACGAAACGAATATACTCTCCACACTTCGCCGTATGCGCGCGAATAACCCGCATAACGAATAGCGCATAGCGAAGTGTGGTGCCTGCTTGAGACTGATAACAAGTGTTTTATAGGCAGAAGAGCCACGCTGATTTCAGCATTAACGCATCTGCTCGATCATTACGTTACTACCCAATTATCCTCTCACAGAAGACCAACTTGAAATTACAGCATTAGTGGCTGACAGTGTTCATATTTATGTTATTAAATAGATTGTTCAATGGTATCAAAGCGTGGTCAAAAATATCTTAATAATAAAGAGAAAGCAAAGTTATAGCCCACAGATATACAGATACTTTGCAGTTTAATTATCACCTAAATGGTTGTCCTTTTTTTCCTTGGATAACTATCTCGTTCATTTCTTTGAATATCTTGAATATAATTTTGATGCTGAGTGTACAATTTGGTCACGAGAGTTGTATCAATGGAATGTACTACTTGATACAAACATATCTACTTCGTTTACAATGTACATCTTTGGTAAAAAAGTTATAAGGACTTCTTATGGGCCGGGCTGAAAACGTCAAGCCTGTGGAGGCTATGTCGGATTCGAACCGACTAATACCGCACGCCGTGTTGGGTTCCATAAGCCGAGGAACCCCTGAGGAAATCCCTGGAATCCCGACATAGGTAGGGCCACCTACGGTTTTTATACGGCCGCCTCCTGTGTGGGAACCTCTATGTTCCCTCATTGTCCCCGAGAGGGCGCGTACGCTCATTAGCACTGCTGCCACCTCGGCTTGCTTCTGCTAGTGACTGGTAGCCTCACCTGTCACCCCCAGGCCTGCGCTGGAAGACGGAAATCGCAATGATGTTACGGAGCGAGAGGATCCCCACCGGGCCGCCATGGCCCAGACCCCCAATATTTCAAAAGTACACAAAATACGGACATTATGTCGCAACAGATCGAATCCTTAAATTAAGCATACATACTACATACAAAACACTTTGGAAAGTCCAACCTATACTTGACCGGTTCAAAGATGCTTGTTATCGATTAGAAATACAGCCGGGATTTTTCTCAATTGACGAACAAATGCTGCCCTTTAGAGGTGTTTGTCCACGTGGCCTGGGACAAGTGGTTAAAAATAAGCCTAGACCCCATGGTCTAAAGAAATTCGTGGCCACAACTCATGTGGGTCTCATGAGTGCCAATACTCCTATCGGCGACAGAACTTTAGGGGTCGGTGCATTTATTTTGATCGCTACTTCTCGTCGATACCTTTGCTTGAAAAGTTTGAAGCACTGCACGGCACAGCGACGCTAATGATGAACCGAATACCACGATATTGGACGCAGGAATATTGATTTCAAACCCGATCGCCGAATGCAGCATGGTGAATCACAGCAATTTGTCTGTGGTCTGTGATGATATCGTTGTTGTTAAATGGATGGATAACAAAGCTGTGCTAGTCGCATCAACACAAGCACATGGGCATGTACACAAGCATGTAGACATCCTTGACCAATCGATGGAGTATTACCGCACCTTCATGAAGACGAGAAAATGGACACTGAAGGTATTTCTTCATTTTATTGATCTGGCCGTTTATAACGCATGGCGACAGTACAAAACTGAATGCGAAGCAGCACATGCAATAAAACTATGGACTTACAAGACTTCCGAATAGCAGACGCACTTACCAGCACTCCTATTTGTGGAAAGAGGACTTCGAGTGATAATGGCGATTAAGGTGAAAATGTTAAGCCGAACAGGCGAACGTTTAGGAGATCAAATCAACCTTCTCAAGGTAAAAGGTATGATGGATATGCCACCTCCCTAGCTTTGAAGATAATGGAAGGAAGTAGGAGCCGATCAAAGCTCAGATGCGAAAAATGTGATGTTTACCTATGCCTCTCCAGGAAACAAACTGCTTTGCAGCTTACCATAAAGAACTGGATTGAACCAAGGCTGATTTGTTAACATTGAGGATTGTTTTACATAGTTAAAAAATACATTTATTATTCATTAAACTCTTGCCGTTTTCTTTACTAAAATGTACACTAAAAGTAAAAACCCAAAAACGTCATGATCGTGCAATAGTAAAGTTTGAACCCAGACGCCACAAAGGTGCAGGGTAGTTACGGAACTTAGGTGGTGGTGGAGGTGTGGGATTTTTAAATTAATTTTTACATGAGCCTATTAATCTCCCCAACACACTCGGTAAAATGTAAACTAATTAAAAAAAAATTGGGTCTGAGAGGGATATCCATCGCAGTTTAGAATTTAGTCAATCTCAAATTGGGGCCGGGCCAGTCTGACAACACGAATTCTTAAATGTATACAAATTTTTATGAACATAGATAGCGCACATACTGCGTATTTTGCCTAGTGGTTTAAGCGGTAGCTACGACGTATTCTACAGTGCCAAGTGTTGTGGGTTCAAATCCCACATGGTACAGCACTGTGTGACCCACAAACTGTTGTTTGGAGTCTCGAGTAAAACTCCCCCCGAGATAAAGTATGTGTATTCCTAATGCCGGAGTTGTCTTTGTTAAGATCAAAGAATAGAATTTAATTGTTTGCCTGTTATTAGGGAAATAATAGTCATATTTGGGAAAAAGATGTTATATTAGCATTTTACGCGGAATTAGAGTTGGGTCCACGTCTGCGACCGAAGGTCTGGACAACGTTGACGAACCTGAAACAAAATAAATAGAATTAAGTAACTTGAAAAATATTAATGTAGCAACTTAAACATACTCAGAAATCACACATAAAGTAGAATCCCAATAGTACAACTTCACATATAATAACAATCATCCGTTTTTAGCGGCGTAAGTATAGGCATGTGTTTAATTTTAATGCTAATATAGAAGTACATCCGTGTATTACGACTTACAGCGACCAGGAGCTTTTAATTTAGAAATTATCACAATATTACAACGACGACGAGCATTGATAATTTTATAAAATAAGTCGTAGGGAAGAACCTTTTTCCGTCCTGAGCACCATCCTTGCCTGCGGATGGCTGATTGGAATGCGCCAGTGTATTGTGCCAAATTTCACCCACTATACTTAAACCTCTCCTAACGTAGGTAAGTCCTAAATTCTAAGACATCTAAGCACTTAGGTGTATACCCTAAAGATTTATGAAAACGAAAATATTACTAAGGGCTACCTTACTCTCTCAAGTGGCCTCTTAAATTTAGGATATACTAGCTGACCCTGCGTTTTTACCCGCGTTTGTTGTACTGTGTATACAGATATAGGCATTTAGTAAAAAGCGGTTATTTTAATATTAGAAACAGACACTTCTATGTATTTTATTTATTGGTTGATTGGTGGGAACAGTCATTAATTGTCTAATTGCAAAGAGTGGGTCCATTTTAAGTGTAAACAAACAATAACAATCATTAGTACAATTGTTATGTGAAAAACAACAATATTACCTTCTGTTGTACTGGATCCTGCGCTTGGCACGGCCAGTCTTCTTCTTCTTTTTTTGTTGCTTTTCTATTTTTGGGGTCTGACCCTTTACCTTACCTGAATGAAAAAAGCACAATGTATTTTAATCAATTATCTAAGTTGAGATTTGAATAAAGCAGGTGTAATATGAGGTTCCTGTAATAGATCATTCTTTCTCACTATAAGAAGTAGGTGTTTTTTACGAATATAATAGCTGATGCCCGCGGCTCTGCTCGCATCCTAAGGGTTTATAAAATAGATGTTGCCCTTTCTCAGACCTAACCGATAGGCTCACAAAATTTCAACAATATGCCACGAGAATTTTATAGATAAAAGCTAATCAGCTATTGACAATAACAATGTTTAATTAATTAAGGATTACATAAAGATGATTAACTAATGACATTTCAGCAATAGAATCTCATAAATAACGAATAGAACTAAAGTCCTGACATAACAAAAATGGATTTCTAAGTTTGTTTTACCCGTACACCAATACAAAGATTTAAACAGTTATTCTACCAATTCAACATAAAAAGCAAGTAAAAAAATATAGCCTATATTTCAGCCCAATATTTTTATGGAAATGAGAAGTATGCTTGTGAAACTACAGCCAGTCAGGATATTAAAGTGCACATACACACAAGCATAATAAACTGTCCTTAGTATTGAAATACCAGAACAACTTGATATTTTATACCAAAAATGGATTACATTTTATTTTTAAATGATATTCAATATTCACAAAAACTCAAGTTTTCAGATGTTTTGCCACTGTCTCGAGTGTCACAAACACAGCTTTGAGAAAATAATTCCAGAAACTAAACAATTTACCTTATTTATAGACCACAAAAAGAATTAGTTTCTGATATTTTGTTTTAAGTGTCATGATTTCAGATCAATAACTGATGGATATTTGTAATAAATTCTCAAAAATAAACATACTACATTCCTATAATAATCTGTTATCTAAACATACTGAACAAATTAATTTCTTTATCATTTCTGTTTTGACATTTATAAATAAACATTAAAACTCAATTAATGGGTATTTTGATAATTTGACCCTGATTTAATCACCCTAATCCTATGATGAGGGTAATTAAAACAGGGTGTATATGCAATTTAAATTAGTTTATAAGATCTTTAACTTATAACCCATTCCAGACTCTAACCATAGTATATAACTCGTTTGTATGCCATGTTAATTTTCTTACAACAATTTGCAATATTTTGATTGAACTTGATCAATTTAAAACATTTTAAATAGCTACTGCCGGAAAACATGTTTCTTACTGAGCTGAGTTTAAATGTTATCAAACACATACAACAAAGTATTGGTATAAGTTAACATTAAAAAATAATGTACTCACCAGCACGAGCCAAGGAACCGTGAACTTTACCACCAAGAAGTGGTACTGTAAGGTCTAGTTCATATGCTGATAGTTCAGCCACAATACACGAATCTTCTAAAGGTGCTCCACATAAGGATAATGTCAACTCCTCATCTCCGACCTCGGCAAGAGCACGGACACGGTTCTGCAAAAAAAATCACGACGACTTAGTTAACCCTAGAAGTTAACTAACATTTCTACCAGTGCGCAATGTCATTCTAACCTATCAATTTAACAAACAATAATATTAATGAATCAAAATACAAAAATTAACACGGTTTGCAAGAAATACCACGCTAGGAGACATAGGTATCTCTATTATCTACATCATCGTGAAGATATGAAGGGATCTAAGCGCACACATCTAGAAGTACCACGAAACAATCGTAAAACAACACTAACTTACCTTGATCTGACCGATGGTCTCCTGTCCTTCAACGTCCAAGACGTGGGTAGACTGTCCTCTGATATGTAGCTGCATATTGACTTCTGAAAATTAAACGCACTAATAAGCGGCGTGGTCGCACTGCACGGTCACAATATTTTCACTACACGAATGCTTGTTAAATATATATGTTAAGCCTTGAGTGGAGGTGAGTGGTACTTCTTGAAATTATATCACTTACGTTTGGAGAACACAAGTAAAAAGTTATTTTTATTAGAATCACGACAAACACTAACCTCTTATGCCAAGTCTGAATGCGAAAGAAACAATAAGTTGACGGAAACGGAAACCCAGTGTTACCAACAATTAAAATAACTTTCCACTATATTTAACACCTAAAATCACCAGAATACCACTAATGTAAAACGGATACACTAACAACTTATTTGAAATTATTTTCCTTTCTTCAAATAAATTATATAACAATCACTATTCACGATAAAAATCTGACAGACACTAATAGTAAAATTTCACTCTTGACAAGGGATTTGCAACTACCAGTTTTAGTGAAAAGGCTACTAACTTAACAACACTGCAGAAACCATAGATTTTTATAATAAAATCGACTAATATATCTACAACATACATACTAATAATGCTGTCATCTACTTTTTGCGGACCTAAGTTCCGGATTATGATTTACATTATGGAAGAAAAAAGGCCACTTCTTCTCGAGTACTTGGCGATTAGGTTTTGACCTACTATACCATGCTGACCAGATGAGTTGGTATATGGTTTATTCCAAGTTTTTCTTCTCCCTTTCCTGCATAGTTGGTAACCTCTTATGGCCTTAACACACGTTAAAATATCGTCAAGAACGTAACGTTAAGTTGGTGCAGTCCACACAACAGCACATTATTATTTTTATCTGTGCGGCTGATTCAGTCTCTTGTACGCTGAACTTAATGCGCTCCGCTCCTAATTCGATCGTGTGGACGTATTACCGAACCGTACAAAACAATCAACATATTAAAAAAAAAAAAAAAAAAAAGAAAAAAAAAACATTATGATCAGAGATCGGAATTGGGTGTGTGAAAATACCTAAAGTTTGCAGCGGGACATAATATGGAGCTGTTAAAACCACTTAAGTTAAACCGGGTTTGAATTTTACTGGTTTAGTTTTGTTTTTTTTACATGTTCCTTACCTTTGAAACACCGAACTATAAACATTTACAAGCTGCTAATACAGTTCTAAATAAATTTTCTGCTAATACAGTTCTAAATAAATTTTTGTTTTGTACTTTTCCGGTTAAAATTCGGTCTTTTAGTCCCAATTGTTCTTTGTCGGTCAAACACAGAATTTTATATATCTGCAAAATGGTTTTAATTTCTTTTTTTGATCTGTATCTTAAGTTAAAAAGTTTTGCTACAGGTTGATGCAAGGAAAACGAACATTTTCGCGTCTTTACATAGTTTTGAAGTCGGCTTTATTTTTTAATTATTAAACCTGCACTGCAAAAAAAAAAAAATTAAAAACATTTATTTCAATTGCAAGAACAGTGGTTGTAACAGCCAGCTCCATATTATTATTGCAAACTTACTGCAAACTTTAGGTATTTTCACACACCCAATTCCGATCTCTGATAATGATAAAATATACAAAGTTCAGTTCCTTTTTATATAGCCCACATGACATAGAACAGTCATATTTTAAACATTTCTTCTTTTTTCATATAAGGAGGTCGCACATTGTTGTCCTAATATATATGCAACCTTAATAATACATAGAGTCTGCCACCAACGATATAATGATAGTAAAGCATAACCATCGTTAAGTAGCTGAACTCGTTTTATAATGCTCAAGAAATATTTAGTTTTAGACCGCACCGTACTGTGTACATTCGATCGTCTGTTACAGCTCTTACGATACTCATGGGATGAGTAGAAATTTTGACTGGAGACACCACTGACACTCCATACTCTTAATTCGTCACCTCATGTTTGTATTTTTATGAGAAAAGATGTTTGGAAAGAAAAATATGGAAAACGAATTCATAGTCTGAAACGTATTCCAAACATTTGCGGCTGCACTTAAGTTCACTTGTCTTTGTCTATCTATGTAGGGTTGAGCGACCGCACGAACTCTCAGTGCAATACCGACAAACTTCTATATTCACCTAGAATATAAAAGTTTGTTATTAAGAATTTCTTGTTAGAAAAAATATAATAACATGTTTGACTTAATCCAGGAATAGAAACCAGAACTACTTGATCGGCAGTCGTACAACCACTATATGAGGTAGTAAATTTGACATATTAATATATTACCATAGAAAATAAAAACCCATTTCCATTCGCTAATAAATTTGAAAAAAAAAACGGCTTATTTATAGTCTTTAAAATTGAATATTGGCATCAATATAAAGACAGATTAAATTATTTTTACACTCAAATCAGCGAAATCACGAAGTAATTATTTACATACATCACTTTAACGATATTTTTTCACCAAACATAATAAACTAGAATATAATTTCATGTCTGTGGTTATCAGTGTGTCCACCCAGAAGCTCGTGATTGGCTGACAGAAAAAAGCGGCTGACTGCTGACTGTGACTGTGCCGTGTGATCTGTCCAATTTCAATCAGAATAGTTTTGAGGAAAAGATGGTTAAATAAAATAGTTAAAAACACAGTTTCTTATAGGATTTATCATGCTTGCTCGGCGCCTTCGTCAATTTTTGTTTATACTAGTACATTGGATAGTAAATATACTTGTTGCTGTTCATAATGTTTACTGTCGATTCCGGGATAAAAAGTATATCTTAGAAGGTGACGAGGTGACTAAAAGTGATATTAAACTAATACTGGAACATGTGCCAAAAGTTACCAATAAATTGAAACATTTAGTGATCCAAACGGACCGGGATCAGCACACGTACAGTGACTTGGCTCGCATGGTTATATGGAGCCTCGTAGCCGGGATAACATACGTGAGCTTTTACGACATATCAGGTAATTTCAATCATTTTATCATTAACATAGTCGAATTAAAGTTTACTTTGATACCATAGAAAAATCAGTCGAAACTTGTCTAACCTCATAACTTAAATTTACCAGTTAATTTGGATGCTTTTTGATTAATATGGGTTATTGTAAACTCAAAAATAGTTGGTATATTATTATTAAATACAATATAAATATTTTATTATTATTTACACAAGTTATTACAAGATTAAAGGATGATACAATAAGTGTCATTCTAATGCAATAACTAACTGATATGATAGTGTATTACACTATTCCTGTTCAATCAGGCATTAAATCATTACATTAAACACGTAAGAGCCCATTGAAGAAATATTCACACTACTATGTTCCTAATTATATCTTCATTCAATGAAAAGTAACAGAAACATTATAGTTTGTTTCTTACTGAGATTATCATTGAAGAGGCTAATTAATATCTTACAACTTAGTGTAGTCTATGTATAACAGCTTAGTTTTTTCTAGGTCTAGGGTGTTTATTATTCTAGATTTTGATAGGATTCCATGTTTAGGGTCTAACTATATATAGAAATATTAATTAACTTGTTTGAATGGTGTACTTTCACACCCATACCTCAGAGAGCATGTTAAGTTGTGACAACTAGTTTAACCTTCTAGTTCAGTTTACCCTCAGGGTTGCTGTGGTTCGATGCCAGTCACTGTGTGGAAATCTGATATTGAGGTAAAACCTGTTGAACTAGCAGCCAACCCCATTTTATTTATGTGAAGGTCCTACAGATGTCTGCTGTTGTCTAATCTGCCTGACTGAATATTCAAAGTACTAACTAAAACAAATTTCAGGCCTATTGAAGAAAAATGAAGAAAAACTTTTTCTAGAAGTTGAAAAAAAGAAAAAAGGTATACCAGGATGTATAAAGTGGCAAAGGAAACCAGATTTGAATGGCTACACAAATGGATTGCGAGCTCACACTATAGTTATAAACATTTTTACACATGAAGATGGACTTCCAAAAGTAGCTAATTGTATACAGCAAATAGCAGAAGAGAAAGTTATATGTAATAGGGAAAGTAGTGAATTTACAGCACAAGAGTTAGATAATGTTCTAAAACTAATGTACCCTTCCATTCCTGATCCAGATGTAGTGCTGTATACTGGTCCATGGTGCTGCACTCATGGTTTCTTGCCTTGGCAAATTAGACTTACCGAGTTTATACAGCTGTCTTTAGATAATAGTGTAAATATTGATAATTATTTAGGTGCTTTGTTTAGGTACAACAAATGTGATCAAAGATTCGGTAAATGAGAGAAGCTCACAGGTAATGCCTGTGCGTTTCACTCAGTCTAGTAGTGTTTTAGTGACATTAAACTCAGTTCATTACCACAAGTACGTGTAAATATCTGCTTTATTAAGTGTCAAAATTAGTGTTTATATTATTATAAAATCCTATGCTGTTGTGTAGAATATATCTATTATATAGAAAAGTATAGGTTTAAAGTATATTATTGTAAAATATAACTATTTAATTTATATTTGTGGTTGTATTTTCATACAATGGGCAATAAAATAAATTCATTAAATACCTATGTTAAGTATGTAAGCATATAAATTTTGATCAAACTTTACAGCTTTTTATTTAAATTTAATTTTGCTTAGGAAGCAAGAAACCCTTATATTAAAAACTTTTGAAAACATTTATTACCATTTGGCAACATTTTATTAATTCTTTTTATTTTTTATTGTTATTACCATGTGTACTGTTACAAAAATGTTTTAAGATTAAGTACATAAAGGGTACCTATAGATATCAACAAAATTGGTACTGATTTCCAGTACTTAATATTTAAAATCAAACAATATGCTGTACTAGATATTCTTACGGATCTTAATATGAAGTAAACATAAAAATCAATAAACAAAAACCATTGTTTTATAATTTGTAGGAAACATGGTTTTAGCATGTGTAAGATACATGTGCTAATTTAATATTGTTCTAAATCCACATTAGATAACAGCTAAATTCATTTTGTGATGTAAGAAATTATTGTTGCCAACTGAATGCAAATACACTATATAGGTACATTTCTTTTCGAAAGAGAATGCTGCGCATTTATTAATCTAAAGCATGAAAGGTCTTGTTAATTTATATAAATAAAATATTTTTGTAGTCCAATTATTTCTAACTTCATTTATAAGCAAATGAACTAGCTTAACTTAAATTTTAGTGAGTCATTATCTATCTTTAGGACAATGATTCCTGTTTAAGAATTTCTTAAGTTTTAAGTATTCCCAAATCTGTATATTAAGGCATTACTGACTTATAGCAAAATAATTTAGGGCCCTCAATTCAGTAACGTCTCTACACAGAAATCTTAATAATATGATTTCTCTTAGGAATTACATATTAATTATGTAACTACACGGTTTAAGCGAGTGATTGTAATAAATATTATAATATGTATACTGTAATGCCTTGTCCATAATAAATAAAATAAAATAAAACTACTACCTACACATTTAGGATTGTGAGAAGTATGCTTTGAAGTATGTAATCGTGACTATACTCATCACACTAAGTGAGAGCATCGAACCAACCAACTCTAGAAGTCAAGAGTGCTAATCATAAAATTCTGGTTATCATTTGAGCTAGAAAGCGGTTGATGTTAGGGTGTTATGATTTTACTAATAATCGGAGAATTTCTATATTGTGATACAGGATTAGTAGTCACTTTGTAGCTCGGTGCGTCTTCGATAGGTGGTGCGTTATGTTTTATGTTTTGTAGCCGCTGTATGTGGAAGTCGCCACAAGAGTATTTCATACAAAAATGTCTTCTTAGTCGAATACTCTTGACAGAGGTTGTGGCAGTGTTGGGGCTCAGTTTCAGGGCTGCTGCAGATCATGCGAAGTCCCTCCCTTTAAACCAGTTTATTGCATTGCGGGCACATTCTATGTATAATATGTATGTATTTACAAAAAAAAAGTATGTTTATGTATATATATCAGTTGTTTAGTACCCATAACACAAGCTCTGCTTACTTTGGGACTAGATGATGTTGTGTGTAAGATGTCCAAAATATTTATTTATTTATTTATTCTACTGCAGCCGATTTGGCCGTACTTTTAATTAGGTCGGATTCATCGGGTGGGGTGACCGACTCCATGGTCTCTCAAGTCTCTCCATCGAATTCGCTTTCCTTGAGATGCGCCCTAAGAACTTCAGTTATCGCAAATTCACGATCTATGCTTTATATGGAGCTCTTAGGATGAAGATATTGGTGTGGAACCTCTCTCTTCTCTCTCCTTCTCTCCAGGGAATTTTAAATACGACGTCTCCAGTACCACAGCATAAGCACCGCATTTTTGGCGATTCTGTTTTCTGAGTGAGGTTTTAGTCCCAAATAGCCAGAGAGGAAATACGAGACAGTTCATTAAACGGACTTCTTGGTTATTCTCCTGTCTTGCCAAACCGTTCTATTGCGGACCTTGTGATGGTACATCTACGTCTTATCTCGTCTTCGCACCCTCCAACGTTCTAGATATTGGAACCTAGGTAAATATAGCGTTGCACTACTTCGCAGCTATACGCGCTACATCGTTATTATGGTATATTTTTTTTGCTAAACCTAGTCATTTCGGTTTATTTAAATCACTGCTGTGATTTAAACCGATTACGGCGATGCCAAAAGGAAGAGTAACATTTTGACCGTCTATGTATATTAATATATTGCAGTATACCATCAAACTTGAACAGATTTTAATGAATAAGGTGTCAATACAACCCAGGTGATTTAATAATTCAATAATAATAATTTATCAGGTCTTTATTAAGTCGGATTATATTTAGTCACAAGTTTTTCTGAATATTAATTATTACACCAAAGAAGAAATCGTCCTACAAGATTGCAAGACTTAAAAGAAACAAAATATTGCAGTTAGGTGTTTATTAAAATTCGACGAATAATAAGTGCACACTAAAATAAGTACTATACACAATTACTAATATTTACATCTGATGCGCGGCCAATGGTTGTTTTCACCTGGAAGAAAAATAAAAATAATAATATATCACAGTCTTAATTTTTTCGATGTCAGAAATGTGAAAATTTCAATTTGATAAGTGATTCTTGATAAAACTGTTCAAAATATTCAGATGTTATCCGATTGCGTAATTCGCCGATGATACGGAGATAGTTTTTCAAAGTCAGTTGCACACACGGTTTATCTATGACGCGATTGATAATACAAAAACATAATCTATAGTTCTAGAAGAAATTAAATGGTGGGTATCACTATGAACATTTTAGGACAATAGCGGTCAAGCACTTGTCTAAATTCGACTATATTTTTGTTCTATTTATTTAGTACTCCTCCATAATAAACTAACTGTGATAATTTGTATAGGAGGATCCGGTTGAGTAATTTTCTTAAAAAAGGGGTACAAAGTTTTTGCGTCACGTATTCATTAGATACCGTAATTCATAAATAATTCGTACAACAGGGTTATAGAATAAATCAGTAAACACAAAAATAAACTTTAATGACTGCAATATAACGTTGATTGATAACAGTGATATTAATGATAGTGATATTTTTGTGTACGCAAACAGATTTTAAATATGAATAAAGCTATTAAGGAAAGTGTACATGTTCGCTAAGTCGCAGAACCATGAATCATTTATAAATCATTTATAATTTTATCTAGAAAAATATTTAGATACAAAGTTAACTTAGTTTCTTATATTTAGGGACGGATTGTTTTTGGACGTTAAATGTATTTACAATCAAAATTCGATCAAAATAAATTGCACCTAATTCTCTACAATATTGAAATAATAAATTTAAGCTACCTAGTTTATTGAAATAGTTTCTTTGGTTTAATACATTAGCGTGTTTTTAGGGCTATTCATGACTCTTTATCCTTACAGTTTCGTCATGTCAGCCCGTCGTCGAAACGTCCAAACGGTTAGTTCTAGAAAGAAGGATCTTTGCATGGATTTTTTACAAAATCGAGTGCTAATATAAAATCACGAATAACGTTTTTATTTGGGTTACCTCACCTACAAGTAATTTGGTGATGATTTTGTTTTCTCGTCTACTCCATCGTGAAAGGTTTTAATTACATAGGTCTTATCAACACACTGAGATATTGCTAAGACGATTTTTTGTTTAAGTATTATTTTGCGAGTAAAACAACTTTAGATGCCTAATTAGTAAAATATGCTTACTTGGAAAACTTCGTACAAAAATAACGAAATTATAAGTATGTAAACATAAAAATTGGACACGATTTTAAATTCCGGTGACTACTGAGCCAATTTTTTTTTATATTCTTCACATTTACCGTTTACCAATGTTCATTTCCGAATTGCACACACAGTAGTTGAGAGGATATTTTGAATTATCTTGAACAGTAATTCAAAGAGTTTAAAGTCATATAGTTGAACATTATATTAAAACATTTCTGACACCATCTTATTTTCGAGCAGTGTTAGTTAGGAAAATATTATAATTATATACAACGATATTGTTAGCGGTAATCTGAAGTACATATGATACAATAAATATAGGATGTGAGTACTTATAATATGAGGGTAGTTTTATATCGTCAAATATAGAGTAGTTATATCGCAATATATGATAGTGTTTTGAGAGCGATTGCACAATTTAAAAAAAGTAATGAAAGTACAACCTGTCGAAGCGGTAACCTGGCGTCCTGGAGAGCGACGTTCACCGGCGGTGTCGAGAGCGCGAGTGGCTGCGGTCCCTAGAGCGCTCATACCTATCGTACTTGTGACGGCGCGACGACGACCGTCTGCGCGACCGCTCCTCCGACGACTCCCTGTACCTGTCCTTGTGCCTGTCGTAGTCTCTGCTCCTCGAAGACTTATGCCTGTCGTAGTGATCGTCCTTCCTCTTCGATCTTGACTTCTCGTATCTCTCGTACTCGTCGTAGTGTTTAGACTTAGCGTAGCGTTTATCGTCCGACCGCGACGACTTCTCCTTTTTGTGTTTGATTTTTTTGGATTTTTTATGTGAATCACTGGAGCTGGAGTTCCTGCGTTTCCGTTTCTTTGCCCTCGTTTCCGCTTTGATTTCCGGATCCGTTTCCGACGACCGCTCGCTCGAACTGGACGAGGAATCTTCTTCGGAGTCGGAGGTCGTGGTAGAGCTCTCTTTATTATTGGTTTTACTCGACTTTGAATGCGGGCTGGGCGTGCGATGTCTTTTACTAGATTTTCGTGTTTTCTCTTCAGAGATAGTTTCTAATTTTCTAACTCCGTCTACTTTTTCTACGGTTTTATGACTGTTACGCCTATCTTTCGATATACGCCGTGCAGGTATCTTCGTCGGCGTTACACTTTCTACTGGTGGTGGGGTTGCAGAAGATCCTGTAATAATTTATGATATAAGCTTCGAGACCTGATGCGTGACGACTAGATTAAAATAATTATTTGAATAATTAGCTTATTTATTAAATTTAAACTTCGGCAATAAAAAAGACGAAGATGTGATATACCTGTTTGTTTCTATTTTTATTTTGCATTACATTATTTTACATTTTTCTATAAAATTCAAAAAATTAAGTCTTTGTGTGTCAAGATATAAAAGTATTTTTAAACATGATGAAGTATTAAAAATAACCAAAATGCAACTACGGTACATTTTAGTCATTCCTTCAATAAAAATTGACATTCGGAAATAAAGAAAAACGTTTGACAAAAGTCGTCCTGGTCATAGATAAAATTATATGTAAATAATAACTTCCATTTAATTAAATTTATAATCGCAGAAATTTATGTTACTATTTTCTTAACGCGAATGCACTACAATATTATGAGTGAGAGTAATACTAACGTGATCGCTTTGGCCGTTCTGGAGTGACCTGTGTGGGAGTCATGGGCTGTTCTTCGTTTTCTCTCGCCTCTGCACGCCGCACCTCCGCTTCAATCTCTCGCGATGTCTGCTCGAAGTCTAACCGCTTGCGTCTGATTATCTCCTATCAATATAATTTAAATACGTTTTTAGAGATGTAGTGTTAAAAGTAAGTACATAGATTTAAGTTTCTACCAGGGGCGTAGCTACCGCCGTATCAATTATACGGGGCCCCCGGAACACGGGGGCCCCCAAATATACATTTTTTTCCGCCGTAAAATGTTATTTGTTGAAAAAATATCAGATCCTTTGTTTTTTTTTAATATGTATTTACTGTTACATAAAACAGTCACAAAAGAGAAAGTAGAAAAAAATACTGACCTGCAGTTGATGATCAGAGAGGTCATTCTGCTCATCTTCATCTCCACTCTCATCGGTACTGCTCTCATATGCTCCCAATCCTGCACACACACAACCGTAACAACAACAGCCCAACAACTAGAGAGAACGCAGGTGACGTCACTTGACCTAAAGCGCATCCCATACCAACCACTAAAAAGTTTATTATCCTAACTTGTTTTTAAATTATTTTTTATTATCCTGCCACAATAGAATTTATTATAATAAAATATCTACTAACCATTATAATATTTAAATGAAATCACATACACAATATTAAAACATTTTCTTATTACAAAAAAATATTGTTTATAATTATATAACATCTATAATAAATTCTGTACATTTCTTACCAACTTTTTTTCCACTAAACATTGTATTTTAACACTGTTGTTATAATATGTATTGCCAATTAGGTCAATACTAAAAAAGCTAATAGTGATGCTGGACTGCTGAAATGAGAAAGTCACATAACATAGATGGCGGTCTAGTACTTAGCTCTCGCTATGAAGGGTAGAGGGCAATACAACTTTTTAAATCAAAGTGTCCTTTAAAGTATGTTAATAATGTGAGTCTATACAATGATTGTGTGGCACTATGGGATCAAAAGTACAATGATAGATGAAGTGAAATACTGTGAAATTAGCACTTCTTAGTTTATTAATTTCCAGGACACTACATGTTAACATAATTGGTTAAATTTGCTCTCTATTCTCCAATGCTTTTAAAACTGAAACAATTTTCTTTCAATATTTTAAAGTAAGAACCACCATTTATGTTTTCAAAGCAAACATCTGGCAGACTTTTTTAATTTTTTGCTTGAGCGTTGGTTTTAATAATTGCCATAAATGTATAATGATTAAGAAGCTTCGCCGTTATGCTGGGCCGAAGCGAGTGTGCGAGATATTTGAACATGTTGAGCGTTAGGAACGTCACTCACCGAGCCCACTGGCGATAGCGGCGAGTGCCTTGGACTTGCTCGCCTTCATAGCGTTGAGACGCGATGCTTTTACCATATAAATAAAACCAATATTAATCACAACACGATATGTATTCAATTGTCAACAGGCAATCTGAAATAAAACTTTATTAGCCATGAAATAATACACATTTTTACACAGCACAATTGTTCGAGTCCACATTAAATTGTCTCGATACGAGACGTATATCACAGTGCATTGAATATCACAAAATTACAGTCAATACGCGAAGATTTCTCGTACATAGTAATGTCTTGATTGAGACCGTTCCTGTTTGGTTAAGCTTAGATGAGTGGAAATACCTTGTAATGCGGTATATCGGGCCAATTCTTCCTGGCTCACCGTTTGGATCTCCTGGTCGGTCACCTCTAGAAGGATTTCCGTGAGCGATCGTCGCACTGCAAGCATCTATTAAAATACAGATAGGATTATGATAACTTTGAAATGTGATCGGCGTCATAAAATAATTATGGGAGTTCTAAATTTTGTCAAATGAAAACAAATAACAATAAAATGTCTTATCATAGTGTTTCCTTTTCATATTAAAATAGTAACCTGTAAAATGTAAAGCATAGAAAAGCTTTGGACAATATATTCTTATAAAGGGAAAAGGTTTGCCTGACATACTACCCGGTCACATTATCTCGAGACCTGGCGTCGATGACGTCACATCGTCTGGGCGCAAAACACAGTTAAGGTGCGCAAAACAAGTATCCTCTAGTAGGTTATTATAAACAATAAGATTTCCAACAAAACAAAGATTGTGTTAATTAATTTTATGTAGGTAATATTTTTATAATGATATGATTATATGATGAAAAATAAATGAAAAAATCTTGGTGAAGTGGGTACAAAAAGTGTTTAATGTAAATGACCAAACAACAAAAATGTCCAACGTTGCAACAAAAACAATATTTTAACGTAATAGCAATAATAAAATAACAATAAAAGTCTAAACGTAACAATGAAATGTTTAAAAATTTACCACGAAAACAAGTCGACGCGTATCTGCAACGAAAGTGCTAACCGTACTGATACGCCGTGGCGAGCGCGGGGAGGTGAAAGGAGAACGGGGCGGGAGGTTCGCATTTAAGCGAGGTCTCGAGATAATGTGATCGGGTTGTACAATAAAATCTGTCACCTAATTGTAGGTAATCACCGCTGTCTAGGGACAAATGCAGCCTAAGGGAAACGAGAGCATTGCTCCTTTGTCCGTCTGACCCCATCATCATCAACAGCCTTTAACAGTCCACTGCTGGACATAGGCCTCTCCTTTGAAAGGAGGTTTAGGCCTACTATACCACGCTGGCCAGACGGGTTGGTAAAGGGTTTGTTTCAAGTTTTCCTTCTATTGGCACTGATGTTAGCTGCTTATTTTGTTTACGACATCTATGGAATGAATAGGGGTGGTGGCACTTTGTATTCTTAATCCGTCACCACACGGACTTCATCCATATTTATTTAGGAATGTAGTAACTTCCACATACAGTGAGGCGCGAGAATTTTAATATCAAGATTTAGTCAGATTGGAGGATCAGTAGTTACTTCGTATAGTTCGTTACTAGCTAATTGTATGATCTTATATTAATATGTACCATTATTTTACCATATTAAACAAAATAAAGCTTCAGCACATTGGCCTGGTTGGAATCATAAGTACCATGACTTCAGAGAAAACCAACAA
The DNA here is from genome assembly GCA_932526445.1 of Phragmatobia fuliginosa. Classification (NCBI taxonomy): domain Eukaryota; kingdom Metazoa; phylum Arthropoda; class Insecta; order Lepidoptera; family Erebidae; genus Phragmatobia; species Phragmatobia fuliginosa. Next base: position 15,068,285 of record OW052070.1, read on the forward strand.
GTACCGAATTTATGAATGCAAGCATGTTTATTTTATAATTAAATTACACGGGGGCTGAGGTACGCAAAAAGTTGCACCTTGCGTGCAGCAACTAGCTTTCGCCCGCGGCTCCGCCGGACATAAGCTACTTTTAATCGCGGTAAAAAGTAGCTTATGTCCTTTCCCAAGTTCAGTTCTATCTTCATACGCAATTTTATCAAAATCGGTTGAGTGGTTTAGGCGTGAAAGCGTAACAGACAGACAGACAGACCGAGTTACTTTCGCATTTGTAATATTAGTAGGGAAGTAGGGATATACATAAACGTTATTAACTCGAAACAATAGTTTTGTGTTATTTTCAACTTACTTGCAGCCTTGGAGTAGGAGTATCTCGTTACAAAAAACCGTTCTTTATGGTTGAATAAAGTGTATGAATAAGAGTTGCTCGCAGAATGTCAGTACCGTAGAACGTCAGATACGTAATACATCAAGTACGCAAAACAAAAACTGTCAGTATTTTACTTACCACTTCTTGCATGATCTCCTCCTTACTCCTCTTCACAAGTGGGGGCAATTCCTCCTTCTCTTGCTTTACCTTTATGGATTCGTCCTCCTGCTCCGCCTTCAGTGGACTCGATAACGTTGTGTTTTCCTGTTCTTCTTCTTGTCCGTCTTCACCTTCTGAATCTGATTCCTGTGAGTAAACATAATAAGTCAGAGTTTGAATCACAATATTGGTATTATTCAAATAAAACAACTGGTAGTTATTATATACACATTGATTTCTTCAATATTCAAGTGACAAAATAATTTGAAATACCAGACATTTTTACGAATGTTTGACTTGAAGATTGACCTTGAGCTTGGTCTATCAGTTGGTCACACTTGAAATTATCATGCATACTTTGTATGTTGCATAGCAAAAGCTTTGTTTTTTTTTTACAATGTATATCAATTTTATTACGCACCATGACATTGCAATGAGAAGGACTTGAACCAAATTCTATACAAACCTGTGTGGCTAGCAAACCTCCAGTAATAGTGGATTGTTAAGGGCTGTTTACCTTTCATAAATTAATACTTAACCATGGCTTGACACTAGACTTTGGCGTGGAAAGCGTTATATACTATTATGTTTTAAAATGAAGGCACTTTCATACATATATGGTTTGATATAATTTATTATAATTTTATTTTTAAATTTGAGGTTCATGGATTTTTTTTAAACCTTTAAAAATTTCATTTGTTGTCAAAATACTAACAAATTTGCTCTTAGGTGGTAAGACTGGCTGGCCACCGGCTTCTGCTTTCATTCTTTGTAACTCCTCTTCTTCTAGCATTTTCTTCTCCTTCTCCGCTGCTTGTCTAGCTTTCTTCTCTTCTTCCCGTTCAATAGCTCTCTGTTTCTCACGTTCCATTTTTTCTAAACCTGCAGATTTTAATAAAAACATTTTCGAATATGTTGTGAATGATTTTTATTTCAAAACTGAAAATACCAACACTGCATTTTATATTAGCGAAATACAGTCTTGGTTGTGGTTAAGCTTGCAATATTAAGTAACATACATAAACTATTGACATTTAGATTCAGAAATAATGTGAAACCATTTAAACATGTATTTATTAATTTATGAGAAAACCATTAACATAAATAAAACGAATCTATTATTTTGCTCTAAATATATAAAACATAAACATCATGACTAGTTGGTAGTCTTATTGTTAATGCTTCTGCTAAGAGAGATATATTTCCTCCGACCCAGAAATTGTACCCACTTTACGAGGCAGTCAATCAATAATGTAAGTGCAGTTTTCCTCAGGACAAATAAATGAGGAGCATGCATTTGTCCTAGGTCTCGGAGCAACGATCAGAGGATTGAATATAAGATAATTATCAGTATTGACCTTCTCTAATCCATGCTGGAAGCTGTCTTCGTTTAGCTGCGTCAATAGTAGCACTAGTAATAGCTGTTGGCATTACTATTGTTTCTGTCACCACTGGTATTATTGGTGCTCTATCTCTGAAACATTAATAAATATTTATATGGCAATAGATTAAAAAAAAAATAGTTATGGTCATAAGAAATGAGCTCTATACAATGGAATTATTTGACATATGAAAGAAAGATACAACAAATTCAGTTAACAGCTTATAATATGAAGTTCTGCTAATGTTACCTTTGTGATCTGGAATTTCTAGGTTTATGTTCACTATTTTTGCTCTTGGACCGTCTGTCTCTACTTGTGCTGTTGCCACGGCTACTGGCCTGTTCCATTTGTGGTGCTGTCCAGTACCCATGTTGAAAAGTTGGTGCTGGGGTGCCAGTTGTGTAGCTGTTGAACAGTTTTAAAATTTGAATATTTAAATGTTATATAAATATATTATTATAGTGCGTTCCTATGTATTGCATTTATAAGTTTCTAAATGCTGAATCTTCTTTATTGTTTGTGAATCATTGTGCTCAGATGGCATCATGGTTATAAGTGCTTGCACATTTATATAACTTTTTGATGCATTTTTTGTTTACATATTGGTACATAGACAAGCCGTCGGTCCCGGTTGTCATGAACATCTATGGCAATCTTTATTGGGAAGTCAGTGCCCTCAAATATACTGACAACTAGTTCAATTTTCGAATTTCAGTCGCTCCGTCTAAAAACTCAAATTCAGGTGAAACCAGTTGAACTAGTAGCCGACTCCAAATAAACTTGGGAATAATGGCTAGGAGCATATATTGGTACATAGACAAAGCACAACTTACAGACCATCAAATAAACTAGCAGTGCAATTGACCATTTGGGATTCAATAACAAGACTGAAGAGGCAGCATAATAGGCATATATTTTGAAATTGGATAGTTCTACTTAATATATAGATTCTCTCAATATGAAGATTTTGCTCAAAAAAACATCAGATCTTTCATCACATCTGCACATAGTCTTTCAAATGATTGCGGCATTCTAAAAATATAATAAAGTTACCGCGTATATATATATGATGATTGATGATTTAAAGCCAAGTAATATTTACATGCATTTATCCGGTAGCCCCTCAATAGGCAAGCCTGTCCTGTTAGAGCTCTTCGGGGAATTATTTACTATGAACTTATTTTCTAGTACTATATACACTCTCAAATTAGGTCATATGAATATATTTTAAGTTGGACAATCAGTCATAAAGCAATTTTGTATTTTTATCATGGTTTACCTATATCTTGATCATGTTGTATACATTAACACTATTATGTTGCACTTGAGACAGATTACTACAATATATTGTTTTAAATAAAATATTTCAAAAACTATGTTGAAATATTTTGGAACTATTAATGTAATGTAGCTGCCTGAAGATTCAAAAGCAAGATACAAAAGTATCAGATATCAAATAATGACTAGGTACATACACAATATAATATGTTTTAGGCTCATATTTGTTTTAGAAACATTTTAATTGATACTCCATTGTTTTTGGTCATAGTTTGATGATATTTAGCTTAATCTTGCTCGATTATTGGGCTATCAAACAGTGAATGAATTTTTCTAATTCAACTGGAAGGTCATCCCTGAGCTGGGTTCAACTAAAAATAAAGCAAATGGAACACACATTTCTCAGCTGATGAGGATTACGGTTAAGCAGTGATGTAGTTATTGAATGACTCATAAGAAAATAAAATGTGGTCTTACCCTGGCATTGGAGGTCCTCCTTCTGGTGGCACATATCCATCTAGCATAGGTGGCATACCTAGAGTGGAGTCTGGTGCTGTTTTGGAATCTGTAGGACCAGAGCCTGACCAACCCCCCCAACCTTTGGAGTTAAATAGAAGTTAGCAAATGTTACATAATTCTATGTTTGTGCACTCTTATCAGCTGTTGATGTATGATGTTCAGCACTGGACTGTTTAGGGCAGTTGATGTATGTTGTTTAGTATTTGTGAGATGCACAATCTTTTCAAGATACACAATTAAATTGAATTTGTGAAGTTTTGAGGTAATCATCAACAGCCTTTAACATTCCACTGCTGGACATAGGCCTCTTCTTTGAAAGGAGGTTTTGGCCTACTATATACCACACTGGCCAGACAGGTTGGTTAAGGGTTTGTTTCAAGTTTTTCTTCTCTTGGCAGTGATGATTGCGGGTTAGGGATTTACAGTAATATAGTTATATATCAGAATAACATTATAATCATAGTATTTTACATTTAATAATAATAAATGTTTCAGCTATCTGACACACATCATCTAGTCCCAAATTAAGTAGAGCTTCTAATATGGGTACTAGAAAACCGACTTACTTTTATTTTGTAAATACATATAATACATAAAAATAACCCAGACTCTGAAACAAAGATTAACAGATCATACAAACATTTGGTCTGACCCAGGAATCGAACCTGCAACCTCGTGATCAGCAGCCGCATATGCTATGTGACATATGTTACACTATACAATATAAAAGGATGGAAAAACAGAGAAAGGATTTGTCGTAAATAGGAATATCTAGATCTATATGCGATAAATTTAGTATCCCGAGATTGTTGACAAACTGTAATTTATCTGATTAACCAATATAATCAATAACTTCTAGCTTCAGTTGAGATTTAGAGAATATTGATATACATTTTTGTAACAGTTTATCAGTACAGTTTTGTTTGTAAGATTGTACAGCTTTAATTAATTAGATTTATGTCTGTGAGTTAATTCCTCAATCATATTCACAATTACTGTAACTACAGACCCACATTTTAGTTAAAAATTTGATCATATCATAGCTGAATCAATTTTATAAACAGTAATTCCTTTCTAAAGTTCAGTTACTACACAGTTACAGACTATTGTTAATGGTCAAATATATATAGAGGTTATTTCAGTAAACCGAAATCTATGATGTTCATATTTAATTAAGACTTCCTATTATTTGCTAAGAATTCACAGCACAGTAATAGTAATAGTGTAATTCACATGGTAACAGCTAAAACTATTTACCCCATTGATTATTCCATCCGCCCCAAGAGTTTTGAGTAGAGTTCCACTCCCCACCCGGTGGAACTGGTCCATCAGAGTTAGTGTCCGGGTTTTCAACCTCCATCGGTGCTTCGCCTTCTTCTTCGGGCCTTGCAGGTGGCGCAGGCGGTACCGCCACAATCGCCGCAGCCTCTTTCATTGCAATCCATTGTTGAGCTAAAGCTGCCCAATCCACATCACTAGAATCTACATTTTGATATGCATTGGGATTTAGTGCCCACTGCGTGGGATAAGCAGTATTTGCGGCATCTTTGCCGGAGTACATTATGGATAAACTAATTTACAGAATATTTATGATAAATATATATTTCACATAACACTTAGGTAATCATACACCATTTAGTTGAAGATTTATGTAGTTCATTGAAGCATTTTAGCTAATCAATTATAAAAAATAATTTTCACAAAACCTCACACTATACATTTGTACCATAGACTAAAACAGTTGTATTTTTTTTTCTAAGGCTTGTCATTACTAATTAAGCTTTATGGTTTTTAAGTTTTTACTAGAGCAAATTGCTAGGAAATAATTTATAATAAAAGTGGTTAAATTCTGAAATGGAAAAATTATAGATCTTCAGAAGACTTAAATAAAAAAGAACTATAAATATATATAGTGAAAAATTTAAAAATGTTCTAGCAAATTAATGTTGATAAAGAAACCTCCGGCTTTATAAAAAAAATAAGAGATGGCGCTACTGACAAATCGTTATAAGAGTAGGAACAAGATGGCGCTATTACCTTTTTTTAGTTGAACTATCAGACGGAAGATGTCACTTTCCTCTAATGTAACGTCGAATTTGAATTTATCAACAAATTAGTAATTAGTAAAGCGTGGTTTGTAAGTATCTATGTATGAATGTATGTATGTAATGGAATCTTACATTCATAGCATGATTTTCACCAATTTCCATAAGTTTGATTAATTTGAAACTACGCACACCCATTATGTACCGATGACAATGCAATAATTCAATAACAGTTTCCCAATATCCGACCGCCAGGATAGCTCTAGGGCTTTCACACACTGGTCACGCGCTCACGCGCGTGGGCGCGTGGCAGTGGCAGCAGATCACGCGCGCGGCGACGGTGGAGCAGATCTGCCCGTTCGAGCAGATTCTACCGCGCCTACGCGCCTGCCGGCTTTGTCGCCAAATTGCTGGGCGTTGTTCAATTTCGAATATAAATGTATCCGTGTCCAGATCCATCGCGTGGCCAGTGTGTGAAGTCCCTTAGGCGCATGAGCGCGTGCCGCGGGCAGATTCTGCCACCGCGCGCTTAGGCGTGGCGGGCCGCAGCAGTAAGCACATTTATATACGAAATTGAACGAAGTATCGCGCCTGTTTTCGTGCTATAAGGACTTGTTCACGATGGATCTGGACACGGATACATTTATATTCGAAATTGAACAACGCCCAGCAATTTGGCGACAAAGCCGGCAGGCGCGTAGGCGCGGTAGAATCTGCTCGAACGGGCAGATCTGCTCCACCGTCGCCGAGTCCGAGTCGTCGCCGAGTCGTCGCGTGGGCGCGTGATCTGCTGCCACGCGCCCACGCGCGTGAGCGCGTGGCCAGTGTGTGAAAGCCCTAAGTTAACAGGAATAACCCCATGCAAAAGTGAAGCTTTAGACGAAATGACGAATAGACGACTAGATTACGAAATAGTTCTTAGGGCATTTCAATACTATCACATATCCGCAAAATAATTAAAATTCGAACTAAAAAATGAAAAATAAATTAATAGTTTAAAAAAACTAAAAAACCACGCTTATAAAGCTAATCGAACTTAAAAGTAGACAATATTGTTTAATTACAGAGTTTATATTACAGTAGTAGAAGATTGAAGAATAAATCATAATAATACTTCAAAATAAAATTATAATAAAATTTAAGTTATTAGGAGAATAATTCAATTCACAGTAAAAAGCGTGGGTGCTTGATATATTATATGTAACAATTATTCTACTTGTAACTATATGCGCGGAGAAATATGAAAACATAGTAAAAAGTTATGAAAATATATTAAATGCACGTTTGTTACTCTGAATTGAATTATCCTCCTAATAACATAAATTTTATTGTAATTTTATTTTGAAGTAATTAGTTGTGATTGATTGACTTACTAGATCTCGTTCAAATCAATTTTCGGTGGAAGTTTGCATGGTAATGTACATCATTTTTTTTTTAGTTTTATCATTCTCATAATTTGGAAGTTACAGGGCAAAACATTTTACCACTTTGGAAGTGTCTCTCGTGCAAACTATTCAGTTTAGAAATAAATAATATCATATTAGAAACCTCAATATCATTTTTGAAGTCCTATCCATAAAAAAAAAATATTTGAGTGTCAGTTCTAAGTATGGGGACCCCCAAAATTTATTGTTTTTTTTTTTATGTTTTTGCTTTATAATATTAATGCGGTTCACATAATACATCTACTCACCAAGTTTCAACAGTATGGCTCTTATAGTTTTGAAAAAAAGTGACTGTGACATACGGACGTAGGTACAGACAGACAGACAGACATGACGAATTTATAAGGGTTCCGTTTTTTCCATTTGGCTACGGAACCCTAAAAATTTAATTGAATTGAAATTGAATTTAACGCCAGGACAGACGACAACAGATATTGTTTCGGGTAGGTATTGCACCTTTTTCAAATTAACGAATCGTTACTTCAAAATTGTTATGTACCTACTCCTATTTATTTATTGTTTGATTTTAATTTTTGTCTCAAAATACTCTTTACAATTAAGTTTTAATAAAGTTTTACAATTAACCTGTAGTATACAGGTTGAATGTATGGAAGTTTGGCGGTGATTCACGCCCGTGCCTCGGAGAGCACGTAAAGCCGACGGTCCCGGTTGTCATGAACATCTATGGTAATCGTTATTGGGAAGTCAGTGCCCTCAAATATACTGACAACTAGTTCAATCTTCGAATTTCAGTTCTCCCTTAGGGTTGCGGAGGTCCGATACCAGTCGCTCCGTGGAAAAACTGAAATTCAGGTAAAACCGGTTGAACTAGTAGCCGACCCCAAATAAACTTGGGAATAAGGCTAGGAAGATGATGATACAGGTTGAATTTGGTTTGATTTGTGAAATGATGAGTGTGACCGTCTGTGACAAGGAAAGTTAAATGGGAGGAAGAAATTATTGCTTTTTTTCATGCAGTATATTCACGAGTCTTCAAATCACTGAGGCTCACGATTAAGTAATACCTATATCGGAATCGAACCGATTTAAATCATACGGTGTTGTTAAGAAGACTCAGAGAGCCGCAGTCAATCTTTGCCGCCTAAGGCAGCATTATCATTGAGTATAAAGAGTCTTGCCCTCCTTCCAGTTCAAAAAGGCCTATTTTTCACAGTTGCTTTAATTCTATTATCTATTCATTGTATTTGTAGGTATAAAATGAAATCGTACACAAATATTTAAAAATTAATTTAATATTCTTTATTTTTATACATTAACGGCTTCCATTCATTCATCAACAAAATCAGCTCGACAACAGGCAAACACAATCTTATCTACATAAAATTAAATTTACACAATGAACTCCTCTCAATATTTTCGGAGTCTGACGATTTGTGTCACACACCACTTCTGATACTTTAATCACTTACAATATGCAAGTCTTTGTATTTTTCACTAATTTAACTTAACGCTAGTAGGGGCTCTTCGGGGTCATGTTTTGGGCCAACGAACTTTGAGTTTGTTTTTTTCCACTGTTCTTTTTTATTCAACATTTTCTGCTTTGTTATTGCTAATTTGGCTTTAGCTTTCGATAATTTTGGCTTGCTCGTCGTTTTATCGATACTTTCTAAAGTCTCTATAATATTTTTGGGTTTCGATAAAACTGTTCTTGATTCTTCACTAATTTCGTCCATCGTTGAGTTCTTATTAGCGTAGACTACAACATAATGGGAATAGGCAGAGTTAGAAGGAGTATTGATGTCTGCGAAATCTCTGAAGTTGGCAAACTGATCCTGGTTATAATTCGGTCTGGGGTTAGCTATGTACCCCAGTTCGTATGAAGGTCTGCCGTGGCCGTTGTTATAATAGTTGAATCCATCACCATACTCATCTTCGTCATTCTGAGCTAAGAATGTGCCTCCTCTGATGATGCCGAAGTTTCCGGAGCCGAGTACACTGGGGCTTGCTTCAACGAGGGGTGCTGCCGTGTGCGTGCTCTGTTTACCGAAATTGTCTATATTTCTGTTGCCCCCAAATAGTGGATAGTTAAGAAGCGATCTGTAGGAATTAGGCCTTTGACTGTAAGCTCCTTCTTGATTATTGTATCCGAGTCTAAAGTTGTTTTGTTGTCTTGGTTCGAAGAGATTTGCGAAGCTCGGGAAAAAAGTTTGTGATTTGCCAACGAGTTCTATTGAATGGTCTGTGTGGTCGTCGGTCGCGGCTGCTACTGGTTCTTGATACTTTTCTGCGAGTCCCGGCGGAGGCGCCACTGCTTCTGATATGATTTCAGAAGATTCAGCTGTTAGGTCTCTCGTATCATCTGAAATGAAGGAGAAAATTGGTCAGTTATGGACAGCATGTCACAAGAAAATTGGTAACTCTTAATGTTAGAATATACCTAAAGTCCTGATCTGATTGAAATAGTACAAATAATTTGTCACTTTTCGTTGCTTTATCTATTCAATTTCATATAAATTAATGTTTTTAGAGCCTTAGGTTGTTCAGAGACTGGAGTGCCAACAGAGTGATGTGATAATAAATTATTTTGTTTGTCGGTTTGAATAAGGTGTCCTATTATGTATTATCATATTCAATGACATGTTTCCTGTTTGAATAAATTACGGTAGTGTACATACTGTACATGCATGCAGAAATTGTTACCTATATGTAATTCATTTTGACAAGGCTATTGAACGTTTTGACTGCTTACATTTTTTTGCACTCAAATTATTAATATAAAACTTTGATTCAATTCTTCTAGGTCTATGATATACACTTGAAAATGTAATAAGCTTCTGCATCTGCATCATTGGGCCTAAGGTTTCGTACTCACTGACAAAACACGACAACATGAATTGTCTTGTCATTGTGGCTTTTATGTCATTTACTAATTATATAACATTTGAAGTAAATTACATCCTCAAGAACCTTAGTACATACTTGTATGGAGTTAAGATAGGCTGGTTATCTGTCATACGGGTTCTACTTAGTACGAAAACCAGTATCTCACACAGATATTTGAGTCCTGAATTTGTATCTATTTGATTTCTGTGATTTTTTTTTGTGTGAGAGAAGAAATAACATTTACCTATTATTATTGTTATTATTTGTGATCGTGGTCAGTCTTTTGTGTCAAGGTATCTTCTACTACCTACTACCTTCACACAGAAGACTAACCACGACAACGACCACGACGAGGGACGATCACGACCCTGAAATCAGTGTGGCACTACTAACTTGAAAAATTAAAATAATTTCATTTTATTGACTATGCATGAGAGAAAATAACAGCGATAGGTGATACAATACAAGTGAAATTGTCATTGCGACATTATGTCTAACAAAGTCGAACAATTTGAAACGAACCTCTTTTGAATGGGTACAAAACTTTCATATACACAATGTAAACTAATTTATTAAGTAGGATACATAGGCCACTAATACCTACTTTCGTATTAGCTAATCATGACTTTACATTTTTGTATATATAGGTAGGTAGCAACAACGAGAAATGAAATCAATTATAGCATTGCAAGATAATGTTCTGTTGAGAACAAAGGGACAAAGAAACTTACAGGATATCTGGTGCTCTGCGGCTTAGCAGTGAAAGCACCACAGACAGGTAAACACACTGAGATTGCGTCTCTTTTTTGATTGAATTACTTTCGAAATTAGTAGTATTAGTATTAATACGTAAGTAGTTCAATAAACAAAACAGCTCTCATTTTAAGATGAGAAGTCTTTATGAGTAAAACTTAAATTCCTTGTCAACTGTTATGTAAGGAAGTTAATCAATTTTATTTAAATGACCGCTACATATGACCTCATAACAAGACTTATTTCTTAGTTTTGTAAGTGTGACAGGTTAAAAAGGTGAGATTTTTGTAATAAATATATAATTTGAAAATAAATTTATAAATGTAGTACGTAATTGTAGTCAGTGCGTGCGTTACCCCAGCAAAAAAGCAAAAAAAATTGGGCCTTAGAGAGATGAGAGTATAACAAAAAATTAGTGTGTTCTGAGGTGTAATTTGTTAGAAATAGCAAAATTTGTGCATGTAGTAGTTTAAAAGTTATTCGACAAAAACACTTTTTGCTGGAGTAACGTTTCAAACGTTACCCCAGCAAAAAAATTTTTTTTTAAACGTTTCAGACCCAAACGAAATACATGAATACATAGCTTTTGTTCCGTATTAAATGTTAGCAAACAGCAAAATTTGTGTGAGCTGTGGTTCTTAAGTTATTGACAATTTTGCTGGGGCAATATTTCGGTCTTGTCTAGAACTTGAAAATGGCTGAACGCAGAAGGTTGAAAAAAAATAGCATCGATAGACCTTATTTTGCTTATATTTGTTTAATCATTCGTTTTCAAATTGTTTGAGGAACACCGATGTAATAAAATGGTTTTAAAAATCAGAAAAAACTGTTTTGCTAGGAAACCAGTATACTTACAATCAAATAAAAAACTGTAACATATAGCCATGGTTTACATTTATAATGACTGTAAATTTGGAAATAGTAACTTTAAGCAATATGAAGATATAAGTAAATATTATTAATTTTAAATGGTATATTTAAGTCATCGAATACGCAGTTCCTATAAAAGAAGGAAACGTGGCAAACTCTAACAAATTTAAGTATATCATCAACAAACAAGCCTGTAAATTTCAGCTATCAATCACGAGTATTATAAAAGTTATATTTAAAACAAGAATGTAACAACATTCTCTTATAACCCGACCAAATTAAAAGGTTACGTAAAAGCAACCGCGCCATACATTCGGCTGACATCTGAAATGAATGGTTTAATAGAATATTTTGTTGGTACAGTTACGAACAAAAAAAGTTAGGTCCGGGTGACAAGAATATTGAACTGAGTATGATTAATTCATTTATTTAAAATCAGTCTTATACACTCACATAAGTACTCAAATGTTTAGAAAAATCACAGATAGTTGAGTAATTTCATTTTTCAACATGCTTAGATACTAACTTAGATATTTTTTTGTTTCTTTTTACAATGAATTAAATTCGTTCGTTTGGGTCTGAAACGTTTAAAAAAAATTTTTTTTGCTGGGGTAACGTTTGAAACGTTACTCCAGCAAAAAGTGTTTTTGTCGAATAACTTTTAAACTACTGCATGCACAAATTTTGCTATTTCTAACAAATTACACCTCAGAACACACTAATTTTTTGTTATACTCTCATCTCTCTAAGGCCCAATTTTTTTTGCTTTTTTGCTGGGGTAACGCACGCGTAGTCAGTTTGTAAACTTGACTTTTACTAAGATTTCATGATATTTTATACATGATTAACGTACACGATATAAAATTTCGTGTACGTTAATATAATAATATATAAAAAAGTAGTCGATAAAAGCAGCAAGTTCTACATTTCTTACGAGTTCCATGAACGAGTTGTTATTAATAGCGCAATACACGTATGATAGATTGCAAATATCGCAATAATTTGCCTGTGGCGTCCACTTACGTGTGGTTACGTGAACAGTATCGTTGATATCTGTCTTTGGCCCTTGATCGTGTGATTTCGTTTCTTATGGTGGTGACACATGTTTTAAATTTCTTTCAAATTCATATTATTGTCAGGGTGAACAACATTAATCTTCACAAAGTACCTATCGATTTCGGTACCGTCTGCGTGTCTTTTTATTGCCGTATAGTTATGTATGTTTTAATAAATACTTACATGATGTCTCCGTTAAGTTACAAGATATTTAGTTACATTCCTATATGGGTCACCAGAAAGCAATTAATACAAGTTCTTTTCAGAAACGGTAATTCGAAAGGTCACCGAAAGAAACTAGTATCACCTGTCTCCACCGTGGATGGGATTCGGATCGCTACACGTTTGCCTCAAGGGTTTGCTGCGCTTGGGAGATACGACATTGTAGACAACTCAGAGGATGTCCCTACTCTCTGCGAGCAGTTGCGTTAGTTTAGCAAGTAATCCGCGTAATAATCAAATGTGTCATATCAAAATCTTCAATATCACTTTGTCATCTTGACTATTACAAGATGCCATAATATTTAAGTTTAATAGAATCTTTTCAATAAAATTTGCGCAATATTTTTATAAAAAATAAAAAATATATATTCGTATTGACACATAATGTCACTCCTATTTCCCAGAGGAATAGGCAGGGACAAATGATCTCCATTTGCTGTGCCCCTGACAAACTTCTTTTACTTCGTCTAAGCTAAGCGACGTACATCCGTGTGATTGAATGGCGTTGTTCAGTCAAAGGGCTAGCCAGTTGGCTGCGACATATACAAGGAAGCGAGGATATGAAGATGTCAAGTACTCCGTTCGTTGTAAACATAGACTCTAAATATACAAACTCCCCAACTTGTTCTACGCTCTCACCTTCAATCATACCTTCTTAATGTGAATCATTTTTGAAGACATATCTGATAAATATCTCATTGAAGACATATAGGTTTAATGAAAAAATTTCATTGAGTTTCAGTTCTAAATATGGGGAACCCCCAAATTTTATTGTATTTTTTTCTATTTTTGTGTGAAAATATTAATGCGGTTCACAGAATACATCTACTTACTAAGTTCGAACAGTTCTTATAGTTGCGGAAAAAAGTAGTTGTGACATACGCACGGACAGACAGACAGACATGACGAATATATAAGGATTCCTTTTTTGCCATTTGGCTACGGAACCCTAAAAATGTAGACAATTATAAGTAACAAAATAAACTGTTTCAAATCCTTTTGTTCCGTATACCACCCTTCATTGAAACTTAAAGAATTATTGGAACGGCATCTTCGTACTGTGTTAAAATATATTCAAAATTTAAAAACCTTTCTTGATAGAAATTACAATCCTTCATCTAATCTAATCACAACTAAGTACTAAGTGTTAGATCGTAATAGCTTTTCGAATCTTTATAGTTTTTAAATTAGTGTTTTTTAAATCATTTAAAAATAATCACCCTAGTACTGGATAACTTTGTACCTTGGTACAACGTTATCCAGTACTAGGGTGATTATTTTTAATACATAATTATGTAGGTTACGTACGGTTTTTAAAGGCTGTGGCTTAGATATTTCTGTGGTCAACGGTAAGTGAAAACGGATATGTTATGTCATAATACAACTAGTGGCCTGTGACTGTTTGCGGTTTTTGCGGTTTGATATCGTATTTCCTTCAGAAAAGTATTTCACTTTTGAAATTGGAATTTAGAACATAATATTGATGTATTTTGATACTACTCACAGGATATACAACTATGTATTAAAACGAAAATTAGTTTAAGAAAAACAAATAACCATAGTTTTAAGCGCCAAAGTAATTTTTTTTTTTTTTTTTTTTTTTTTTTAAAAAGACAACTCCCGCAGTAGGAATATAAATTCCTGTGTCGCGGGGGACTTTACAAACATACATGAAACGGACACAAAGAACACCCAGACTCAGAACAACAAATTGTGAATCACACAAAGTGTTGTCCTACGTGGGATTTGAACCCACGACACTTGGCGCAGTAGGAAGCGGCGTGGCGACCGCTTAAACCACTAGGCCAACCGTGCAGTCGAATATGTTTAACATTAATGACAAGCCAAAACTGTAAAGGCAAGTTGATTCATTTATTGTTTATTGTAACTTACTATATGGAAATATTGTATGTAGTAACATAGTAGACTGCGATAAGCTGATGATGATGATGATGATGTAGTAATAGGTATAGTGATATGAATATAGTATTATTAAAATCTAAACAACAAAGAAAAATAAAGTGTTCCAGTGCAATATATGAAATATAGTTTCCAACAACTTTCAACATTGATGAAACATAAATAAAGACACGAAAACCATAGACACGATAAACGTGTTCAGTCAATAAAATACAAAACAATTATTTTACTCATCACCATAGGAATAAATTTACGTCAGATAGTAGATAGATGTTTGCAACATAGCATTTAACATATTACGTATTGACAATAATCTAGCCGTACGCCAGTGACCCCTAACCTACAACCCACTAACATGGGACACGTTCCAAAAACAAACATTTGGCGGGAAAATTGCTACAAAAATATTTTGTAATCGTGTCAAATAACTCGCAGAGAAAGTATCTTGATGTATTGGGAGAATAACTATTGCAATTGTGCAAATTGTTTACTATAATTGCAACGAAGACTTATTTCTTGTGTGGTTTCACCATTTTATTTAAATTGGAAATTGAGATTATGTGCAAAAAGCTCTGTATATATATATATATATATTTTACATAATGGTCCAATTGAAGTCTACTTACACAACTATTCTTTTGCACTGTACCTATTTTGTGTTGTGTTTTCAAATGTTCGCAGCAGTTCTTATACTATATATTAAAAAGTAGGTACCTATATAAAACTGATGATTGCGTTGTAAATTACTTCTACCATAATTTAAAAAAAGTTTTTTTTAATATACATAAAATTATGTCATTTAAAATGTAGCTGTATGTAATTTATAAATACCTACATTTTAATACATACTATGTATGTAAAATTTAAGTCAATACCTATTATTGATAGATCTCAAAGTCACATTTAATCTAAAAATCACGTTCCATGATCATCTTTCTAAATCCATCATCATCTCACTAAATTTTTGCAATATTTTATACTTTTAACTGAAACAAATTTATAAAAACATAGAAAAAGTAAATGAAATCTTCATAATGGTGGGAACCGCTGAATGTTTAATTTTTTATCATCAATCTTCTTGTGCCACTATCACTGGCTACTGATTATACTCTTGATTTATAGTCTTTCATCATATTCCATAAAGATACTCTGTGACAGCCATAACTCCACCATAAACAATGGTTCTGACCGTGTTACGAGGTGATCCAAGCTACCTGTTATAGCGATTTAAATCTTTATTGCTTTGTGACATAACTACTTGGTTTGTGGTTTTAAGTATTTGTTAAGCGATGAATCGTAAGCCGAAATTGTTAGACAATTCCCAAATGGAGACAATTTACGCAATTTTTAGGATTAATAAAAAATAATAATTGTTTTAAATGTTAAGACTAAGTAATCGTCAATGCTTATTTTATTGTTTGACTGCCTGAAAGAACCGGATTTCATAAAGACTATTAAAAAAAATGATTCACAACATCATCAGCCTCTTGCAGTCCACTGCTGGACATAGGCTTCTTTCAAGGCACAGAGCCCGGTCTGATGTTATTTGTATTCGGTCTCCGCCTAATTAATTAAATTAATTAAATTAGCTAGCTATTTGCTTTTCATGAACAAATAATTTTTATTTTACTAACAAGCCATAATGTGTTATTGCTGGGCTCGGATCTCCTCTCAGGAGAGGGTTTACGCAATACTTCCCCATGGCCGGGGACTGTCAAGACACGTTGTAACTACTTAATCTACCGATTTTTAATATAATAAACGAATTGGTTTTATTGGTATTTAATAACCGAAGGGTCTAAAGGTAATTCAGGTAAAATTGTAATTTATTTAGAGCAAAAGATGGAAAATTATTGGCATGGACATTATTAGGAAATAAACTAATAAAAGAATAGATAGGTCCGTACAACATCGAATCAATGCAGGAGGGATGAAGTGGCGGCTGGTAACGGGAACTATTTGCGACCCTAAGTTCCCTTTAACGTTAAAGGGATAAATATATAAAACGATCATCAGACCTGCCGTCCTGCATGGATCTAAATGTTGGCCAATAAAGAAAACAGATGGGAGACGCCTGAATGTGGCTGTATTGCGAATGTTGAGATACATGTGTGGTGTGACCAGAATGGACAAGGTTAAGAATGAGTTTATTACAGGAAGCCTGAAAGTAGCACCATTATTAGATGAAAAGTTGAGAAGCAAGAGATTATCCTGGTATGGACATGTGATGCGTAGAGAGGAGCAAAATGTAGTGAAGAAAGTTTTAAGTATGAAAGTTGACGGATATAGGAGTAGAGGGCGACCAAAGAAAAAATGGATGGACTGCGTGAAAGAGGATATGGCCAGTAAAGGAATAAAAAGTAAACTGACGAGTAATAGAGAAGAATGGAAGAAGAAAATTCATTGCACCGACCCCAAATAAATTTGGGAAGAGGGTAGGAAGATGATGATGACATTAGGAAATAAACCGTTATAAAAATTACATAACTATTGAAGTATTTATAAATAAATATTTTTATAAATATTTTGGACATCTGACACACAACATCATCTAGTCCCAAGCTAAGCAGAGCTTGTGTTATGGGTACTAGACAACTGATATAAATACATAAACATACTTTTTTTTTGTTGTAAATACATACATATTATACATAGAAAACACCCAGACTCCGAAACAAAATATTTGTGAATCACACAAATAATATTTGGTCCGACCCGGGAATTGAACCCGAGACCTCTTGATCAGCAGCCGCATACGCTAACCACTAGACCAACAAGGCAGTCTTGAGTCTTCAGTCAGTCAGTATTGAAGACCCCTCATGTTAAAAAAAATGCACATAAGTATTTCATATCTTTACTCTTAAGATTTCGAGTTTAGGATATTAAAATTGGTATAAACCGAATTAAAATAACGACACAAGCGTATCGAATAAAAAAAAAATTACAAACAAGCTTTAAGCAATGTTTAATTTCACAGTAATCTATCAAACGTAAATATTTGGGGCAAAATGATTATTCGGCTTTAATAGTTACGGGGTAATGAATGAATTGAACCACGCAATAGTTGCGTTTCGTGGTTTATAAATAAAAATAAGTAAAACGTTGCGCCATTACAATCCCATAACAGTACTTACGCATAAGTGTGATATAGAGAGACCAAAGCAATTGCTTGTAAGGAATCATTGGCAACTTTAACATAAAACGATTATTCACCTTAGGTAAGATCAATTATGGGCTATCATTTGCCCAACCAATGGGTCCAGCCTCCCCAGCCAAGTTGAAAACGTTTTTAGTTTTGTATTCTATTCTCTATTCTATTTCTCCATTCTCTTGTTCCAATGAACAAGAGAATGGAGAAATAGCCAATGCTAATATTTTGTTTTGATCACGTGACTGAGTGACATTAGCCAATAAAACAAGAGAATAGAATAGAAAACGTAAAACGTTTGCCACTTGGCAAGGAGGCTGTTTTGTCCACATCCAATGGATTCTCGTAACTTTAATGAGGTCATCGACCATCTTATGAGCACATTTAGTGAGTGCAAAACAAATAAATGGGAGAAGGAGTATAGATAAAAGAAGGAATATGCGTGGAATTTAATCGGATGCCGAAATCGGAGCACCCTTATTTTACGTGTATAAACTTAATAGGGCTGTCACCAAACTGAAGTTGAAATAGGAGTAATCCAGGAACTGTTGTTATTGCAACCTGTAACGTCCTACTTCTGGACAAGGGTCTCCTCTCAGGAGTGGCCATACGTCCCCACGCTGGCCGACTGCGTGTTGGGGACTGTTGTTAACTTAACAACTTGTTGGAATTCTATATTACCTACTATATTAGTAGTAGAATAAAATTAAATACCAATTTATTATATAGCAGAACCACTGTAAAGTTTCTTTACTCGTAACTTATAAACACTTATTTATAAAAGTTCTTCTGAATTAATAAATGCGCAAATGCATTATGCATTAGTAATATAATTATCATGTGTAATAACAAGAAATAACTTTAAATAAAATTGTAAATAAAGTGACACTTGTGTTCACGACTCGTGACGGCTACTACAAAGGTCAATGTCTTGGTCAAGTACTTATTGTTGAAGATATTCGCTGTATTTACAAATATAAACTTACTAGCTGTGCCCCGCGGTGTTACCCGCGTATTTTCTGGATAAAAAGTAGCCTACACACTACAGACTAGGCTAAATGAGTTCTGGATAATGACATGATTATCCAGAACTAATTTTTAAATTAGCCATTTACAAAATATCATTATGGTCGCTATGCAAGTGTGTTACGCATAGAAACCTGTGAAGTTTTGACAGGAGATAAACATTAAATTACAAAAAACATAAAAAATTTGGACATCTACGATTTAATGTATTTTTATAATCAACTAGCTTTCGCCCGTTTATCTCGATTATTGCAGTAAAAAGTAGCCTATGTGTTATTCTGATATTTAAGCTATATTACTGTAAAGTTTCATCCAAATCCGTTTAGTAGTTTTTGCGTGAAAGAGCAACAAACATATATACACACATACATACATACATACTCACAAACTTTCGCGTTTATATTTATAAATAGGTACTTATAATGTAATCCCTACTAATATTATAAATGCGAAAGTAACTCTGTCTGTCTGTCTGTTACGCTTTCACGCCTAAACCACTGAACCGATTTTAATAAATTTTGGTATGAAGATAGAACTGAACTTGGGAAAGGACATAGGATTTATCGGACACTTTTTATCGCGAAAATAAAGGTACAAAGGGTTTGAAATAGGGGACGAAAGTTTGTGTCGAAGTTCCTTATTTAACAAACATATATCATGTAAGATTGTTTAATTTACCCTTACCGTGTCGCGCGATAAAAACGAATTCCACGCGGGCGAAGCCGCGGGCGGAAAGCTAGTGTATTATAAATTCGAAAGTATCTCTGTCTGTTTATCTTATATTACGGTTTCGCAGCTAAACCGCTATTACAATTTCAATGAAATTTGAATTATAGATAAATTGATATCTGAGGAATAACATAATTACGCTACTATTTTCCGCGATAACCGACTTGAAAGTTAGCAATAGGCATTATGAATTCAAAAGTAACTCTGTAAGACTGTTGGCTATGGTTTCACGGCAAAACGCTGGTTCAACCTCAATAAAAGTTGGAGGGGGTATACTTTGATTCTTGAGGGAAGCTCTTACTTTTCATTGCGATAACCGGCATACACGCGGGAGGAGCCAAGGACAAAAGCTAATTACGTATAAATTTTATTTATTATGATACAAACTCAAATAAAAGAAAACTATTCATGCAAATAGCTAAAACGGTTTTCAACTCATTCATTTTTCTGTTTGGTGCAATATTTTCATATTAATACCGCCGAGTTCTACACTTACCGTTAGATGCAGCATCGACAAAAAAAAAATGTTTGTCTATGTAAGTTTAATTGTTTTTTTTATCAAATATCTACATATTTTATAATTCTGGTTATTAAATATATGTAATTATGTGTCACGTTATTAAAATATCACGAAACCATCTAACCGATTCTCAAGTTTTTCTTTAAAGGTGTTTTAATGGCGTTCCAAAGATAGGACAGTTAACATAACGCTTTTAATGTAGTTTTTTTTTTCGTTTTTTTTGGACATCTTACACACAACGTCATCTAGTCCCAAACTAAGCAGAGCTTGTATTATGGGTACTTAGAACTGATATAAATACATAAATATATGTACATATAATTTCCCTTTTCCATTTTAGATTCCCTGTTCTGTTGAGCTGATCATTATTAAGAACAGATGTAGACGAAGGTACATGGGTCAACTAGTATATTACAAAATACAAAAAAAGCATGTTTGTTTCGGTTTTCCGATTTGTTATAATTTCCACCATATTCTAATTAATAGCTACATAAAATTGAACTACCTTGTGATGGCAGCGTATGCGACTGCTTTGATTGAGATCTCGGGTTCGCTTTCCGGGTCCTGATCAAATGTTTGTGTGATCCACAAATATTTGTTTCGGAGTTTGGGTGTTTACTATGTATATATTTCCAAAAAATATATATTTATGTATTTATAAGTATCAGTTGCATAGTACCCACAGTACAAGCTCTGCTTAGTCTGGGACTAGATTGCGTTATGTGTAAGATGTATGAAATATTTATTTATTTATCAAAATATTTAAAACTAGCTGACCCGTGCCCACTTCGTTGGGCATAACTTAAATATAAAAGTTAGACATAAGCTGTCGTTGATTTTTTTGTAGGCATTTTCAAGCTCCACATCTTTTCTCTAGAACTCAAAAATATATCTTTCATAGTTAAGGCAGCGTTCGTAAGAAACGCTTTCATTCGACCGTTTTTTCTCCGATTCACTTTGCAAAACGGACTACCACGTAAAAGCCTTTTTATTTTTCGGTTTTGTATATAACGTATGACACTCAGCAATAATGTGGCTTTCTATTGGTAAAAGAATTTTTAAAATCGGTTCAGTAGATCCCGATTAACAAACACACAAACTTTACTTCTTTATAATATTAGTATAGAAGATAGGATTAAAATTAATCATAGTTAATCCTTGCAGAAGCAATATATAATCTACGCAATGTGCGAGTGATATAATAAATAATCTATCGAGATGTAATTTGCAAGATAACAAGAAAATTGAAGCAGTAATAAGCCAACCTGATAGTTGTACGTATACAAATATCTTCATCTTGGGCATTATGCAAGAATCATTACCCTTTAAAGTGGCTATCAAGAATATATCTTCATACAGTATGAAACGAAGCCGCTTTCCGTTATTGTATCTGAACTACAGATCTTTCGAACACAACAAATTTTAGTGCGGTTTTTATCAATAGAGAAAGTGATTCAAGGCGACGGGCTATAGGATTACTCTGCTTCTTTTTAGCCTTTATTGTTTCCAATATTATTTGGGGTCACCAACTAGTTCACTGGTTTTACCTAAATATCAGATTCGTCATGTCCATCTTCTAGAAGCATAATTTGTGAAATATGCTAACTTGGAAAACTTCGAACAAAAATAACGGAATATTATGTAAACATAACAACTATCTATTAAGGACGATTTTAATTCCACTTGACATTATAAATGACTACGGAACCCTATTCTATATGTGGCCTGACACGAACTTGTCCGATTTTTTTATTATCAATAGAGAGAGTGATTCAAGGCGACGAGCGATAGGATTACTCTGCTTCTTTTTAGACTTTATTATTTCCAAGATTATTTGGGAACGCAACTTCATAAATTTTACACGTACCGATTAGCATCGGATTTCCACAAAACTAGTTATTTAGAAGTTCTTTTAGTAAGAATCCAAAATCACTTTCGGCCCGACTATAGTATACTTTCGGATCATATACGATAATACGCAAAATAATGAGGCAGTCATATGACGACCAAGAAAATTTGAAAATTTCAAAGTTTTTTATAATAATAATAATAATAAAACTTTTATTTCGGCAATTACATAGTGTGTTAGTAGACAATAGACTTATAGCTATGTTAGTACATGTAAATTACACAGATTATTAATTATAGGACTATTGTTTCTGTCCGCAATAACACTCAGGAGGCGGTTAGGACTACAACGTATCCTTTGTAGCAGTGAAGCTGCTCGTTTTCGCCTGATCGCTGCGAAACCATCTGTGTGCGCATCGGCGAACATGCCAGAGGCGCTGCACCAAGGTGGCAACCCCAACAGCATCCTGAATGCGTTGTTATACTGGACCCGAAAAGCACTAATGGTCCTCTGCGTACAACTTGTCCAAAGACTACACGTGTAAAAAGTCTGACAGTAAGCTTTAAAAAGCGCCAATTTTACCTCACATGTGCAACGTGCAAATCTTCGAACCAGCATGTTGCTCCTAACCGCGAGTGCTCTTCGTTCCCTTTCGACATCCAAATCATCCTTCATGTTTGACGTTACTACGTGTCCTAGATATTTAAACTGCTCAACACGATTCAAGACTCAAGACAAGATTTTAATGTGATGGCATAAAAATTTCACCCGTGCAAACCGGAACGAGGCGCTAGTGTTCATACAATCGTGTTTTCACATTTCCGCATTAAGGATAAACATTTTATTATAATAAATGTAAGTATACTCATGTAATGTCGAAGTAAATCTGTTATTCTCAAGAAGGTTACTTCCCCTTGCAATATAATTATTTCTTGACAGCCTCGGTCATACAAATTGCTAGTGTGTTAGTTGAAATTTCCGCTACTTATTATATTGACTATCAGTAGATACTTGAAATACTGCATTGATTGTATAGTGGTTTAAGCGATCACCTCACCGTTTCCTTGATCCTTGTTCTTTCACATCTCGTATTGATTTAACGAAACTTTCTAAGTTGAAGTAAATTAGACAAGTATAGTATAGAGATATGGAGCTATGAAGGCTATTTATAGCCTAAACCCTACATGTATTCTTCTATGAACCTTAGCCAAGCATCATTGAAAACTAATGCGAAAATGAAATTAAAAACAATAAGATACGCAGACGCAGAAGAACTAGTTATGTATATTTGTCAGCTATGGCACTGTATTATGGTAAAGCTGCACGTTATGAATCACATATTATTTATATCTATATTCAAATAGGTTAATTAATTTGCAAAAGTTCGAGTTCATTGACATTGGTTCCGAAACAAATTAAGAACAGTCTCAGTTATCCTTGTTCTCTAGAAGTTTTTTAACGTTAATTGGGTGTATCATTGAAACTTTGTTCCTCGATGATTTCAAACTACTGAATAAGAGGTTATGTTTAGGAAGGATACTTCAACTAATTAGTCTGCCTAATGTAACATAACAAAATCAAACCATTATATACATGAATAGCTTTTAATAGTACACTGCTGAACATAGGCTTTTCCTTGAAAAGAGTTTTGGCCTACTGTTACCACACTGACCATTTCCACAGGGTTTTTATAAGTTTTCTTTTTCTTAACAGTGCTGTGTCCTACATAATTTGCTCCTCTTACGACACTTATGGGTTGATGATGATGATGACCACGGCCACCAGTATCGGCGGAGTGAACTATGCTGGAGATATTATAGTGTACTCAATGTGTGTAGTGTGTAGTAAAATATACCCAAAACAGGGTCACTCTTTGTTCCCTCAGTCTCATAATCCGATGATACAGCTATCCACCACGACCGTTAGAGGTCAAGAGCGATACCGATATTTATATATGTCGTGGATTGATCGTGAACTAATAAATCGTTACCGGAAATGTCGTGGATTGATGCTATGGTGCGACGGACAGCGCCATCTAAGAATTATTTCAGTGAACTAATAAATCGTCAACGGAAACGCAAGTGGCGCCCTCCCGCTTGGACACGATCGTCGGTAGAGGGGATGCAGCGATGACTGGCGGGAAGATATGGCGGTGGTCATTCTACCTCGGACAGTCTTGGCATACGCTCAGTACCAACGCACGTGTCTGTTTCCATATTGTAAAAACCGTTAGTAAAATAAAGTTATTGTTGTGATTTAAATTATCTTTCGTTCGAGTATCCAAGTCAGTGCCCACATTTATCAAAAACTATGTCGGATCATGATGAAGACCCGATGTTTCGCATCTCGGCCACCCCTGATGCGACATCAGAAGTTGGGATTACCATGTGTTCAAGGCTGTTCGCTATCTAAATTATTTAAAGTATTTTGAGTGTTCTTTGTGTGCGTTTCATGTGTGTTTGTGGGGTCCCCCGCGACACAGGAATTTGTGTTCCTAATGCGGGAGTTGTCTTTTAAAAAAGCAAAAGCAGTGTTCGTTGTGTTTCTTAATTCAAATCGATAAATAAAGTTTTGGTCAAAAATAACTAACGGCAACAACAAGAAAAATAAAATGGAAAGTTAATTAAAGATGCCGGTATATAGAAATCATAAATTGACATGTAGTCCATATCTGGTTTTGAGTAACAGTTAAAAACGAATTTAAATCGTTTTAGTTTTCAGGAATGTTGTTATACGTGTGGTACATTAAAAAATAAAAAAGTAAAATAATGCGGGTACTTCACGCTATGTTTCAGTGTGTTCGTGTGTATAACGCTTTCTTTCCAGGTAGTAAAGATTGTGCCAAGCGATGGAATCTGCAACCGTGCTTTGTACGGGATCGACAGAGAGTGCAATGTGATAGAGGTGCAATGCAGTTCACCAGTGCACGGTAATGAGTGAGGTTACTGAAAAGCTTGTGAGTTGTTATTAACGCTACACTGGTAAGATCGAATCATATTTTCATACCGAGTTTTGATTTATTTTTACGTAATTTTGGTTTGTGGTGTACGAAAGTAAACCGTGTGTGCAATTTAAAGCGATAAAACGATCGATAACGCGTGTAAGAAATTGCCTAAGGCTGGTGTAAAGCTGTGGCTTAACAAAGGGGTTAATAGTAATCGTAGTTGATTGAATTTTAAGACTAAATTCATGCTCTGTTTCTATCATGGTTTTATATTGTGAATATTTTTTTGACGTGAAGAAAACTAATTTTTATACCTACCGGTGCATAATAAACTAGGCGTTCCTTATTACGATTTCGCATTGTTTACCGAATGGGTGACGAATTAATAGTAGTGGCAGTTTAAGTGGTTGCTTAATGCAACGTTAACCAATTACTTGAAAAAAAATAAGTAACTTTCAATCGATTTACGTAATATCAAACAAAGTAGCACTAACGCATTAAGTATGCAAAAGATAAAATACCCACCACGTTGTGATTACTTGAATTATTTTTATTTATGGGGACGGAAAATATAGGTAAAATTTTAACAAATTAGAATGTGTATACCACAACGATCATGTAAACCGCAGTACTACTGGTCATGTTTATCGAAATGCAAAGTATTGACACCGGTAAAGCCTGTGTCGTCTTTCGATCTTGGTAGCGCGAGTTCTTTGATGCTATTGCTAAAGTTATTAGGACATTACGGAAAGTTTTAAAAACCCTTAGGTGCCAGGTTTTCAATGAACTTCTAAAGTGTTAAGTTTGCTAGACAGCAGCGTGTTGTTTGTGAGACTTATAAGGGTCAGGTTAGGCCGAGCTTTTATAAGGTTTAAGCACTAGTCGGTGCAAGAATACTAAGTCCGGTTAGTCATCGGACAATTTCTGTGCCTGGTTGGCTAATTTATGTGTTAAGTTTAATGGCCTTAAATTTTAACTACACGGGATGACGAGCAAGTTTGTAAAGACATTATTGAAAGCTTGACAAGTGATCTATTGCTGGTTATTTTAAATCATTCCTTCCTCAGTGTTTGAGTGTTTACACACACTTGTGTACTACGGTGGCTTCTGAGTAAGTGGCTTGTCTCCGTTGAGACTGGCCGCCATGACAGAGATTAGTCATCATATTGTCGTTCTATTGCAGACTAGTGACGGTAATCGTAAGCAGCCTAATGCCTATCACAGCATCTTCTCACTGTCTACGCGAGCTGAGCGCGTGTTGTTATCTGCTGCCTGCTGCTGCCTGGTGAGGCGCGGATCTCCGGTCTACTCGCCGCCTGCTGAGGTGCGGACCTGCGGTCTGCACGCCGCTCCGTGAGATGTGGACCTGTGGTGTGCGCGTCGTCTGCGTGACATGCAGCATACGGCCGGCTCACACTGTGCGCGAGGCGCAACCAGCGGCTACTCACTGTCTGAGGGAAGTAAAACCTTTTTTTCTGTTCGCCGTCTAGCAAATGAACGCCAGATGCGTGCTCAGCCTTCTTCGAGAGGAGGGTGACGCCAGGGGTGCTAATGTGTTTAGGCCTTTGAAAAAGCATACAAGGGTATGGGTCTCTGAGCTAAGTGTCATACATTCATAGTTTTCAATCGTTAGAGCCTATGCTACAAATACGTGGAAAAGACAAGCAAACTTGACCTCTGTCGTGCAACAGTGTAGGGCGGGTGATGTAAGAACGGATTCTATCGTTCACGATGCACGGAATTTTATTTTTATTGGTGTTCAATCTGAAGCTATTTAACACTTAAAGACAGACCCTTGTCTGAGCTCGCTTGAGAGTACACGCTTGCGCCTATGGGTAAAAAAAAAAAGATAAATAAGGTCATTTTCTTTTCATTCCTTCAAAGTATATGCTTCAGATTCTAACACGAAACTGGGTAAATTACTTCAATGTTCTTTGGTTATTTCGGAACATGAGCTAAACGATAATTATCAGGTAGGCGAACTTGGGTGGTGTTCTGGGTGCTTCACTCTAGGGTGTCTCATCACGGAAGACACGGGTTGTCATAGTGACAGCTATCTATTAACTGTAACCGTACCTTTAAATACGCTCATCATAAGTTGCAAAAGAAATGCCGGATTACCAGAACATAACTGACGAGATCGATGTAGAACAAAGTAGTTGTGATTTTGAAGTGTTCAACTTAAGTTTGCATGATGGTTGGACCGTACCAGAGGTTGTCGTGTAGACTCCTGGGTAGAGTCCTGGGTAGACTCGGCGTTCCCATGTGGGGTTCGCACAAGGATGAGTAACTGGAGGTTACTGTGCTATGGTATAGCAAAATAATCACATGTACAGCTTAAGTATTTTGATTTGCCCAGTACGATTGATGTCTCGAGTGAGAGAGACAACGTGATAATCAAGTCAGTTGTGTTTTGAGTGTATCGATTATTGTTTTTGCAATTATTTGATGAGAAAATCATTGGTTTGATGTTAAGGATTTTGAAATTGTCTTGATTTGCTGGTGCGATGTCACGAGAGACAGAGCTATGTGATGCTGCTTATTGAATTTTGTTTCAGAGTAACACACAGAGACGTGTGCCCCGTAGGATGGCCGTGTTGGAATAAATCAAACGAAGTTTCAGTCGGCAACGGTGAAATGTCACAACTGCGACGCGGCAACGCCGTACATTTTGCTACGAAATGTCTACGTGGCAACAGTGGAGGAGCTGGCGCGGCAGGAAGTACAAGCAGTGCCTGTAGCAGCGGCGAACAACGCAATCCCAGCGGTATACTGATGATCACTGGTGGGTCTTATCCATTTTATTACGATTCTGGTGCCGAATGCTCTCAAAGATCAAAGATTTTGTTGCGTCAAAGCTTAGTGGAAAGCGGGTAAATAACACTGTCAGTTTGACAGGTATTGGTCATGGTAGTGTGAAAAGTACCCTACAAAAATTACGAGACTAGTCGTGACCGCTCTTGGCAGGACGCTTTGAGAGGTTCAGTTGACTGTTAACTCTACTATTAATGGGGTGACTAAATCTAGCCCTCTCGGGTTGATGATAGGAAAGGTAGCACGGCCACTTGGTTTAGTGACCGCTGATGATGATGTGAGTGACGATAATTTAGATGAGATTAGAGAGCAAGCGACACAGAATATTGAGAAAAATGCCAATTATGATAAAAATCGATTTGATCAAAGTAAGGCTCAGGTTTCTAAGCTAGCGATCAATGATTGTGTTTTGATTGAAAACGAGGAAAGGAATCGAACATTCCAGGTCCATTTAAGATTATTCATGTAGGGGGACAGATACTTACCAAAGGCGCTTGACTCTAAGCGAACGTACAAATAATCATGGGGGGGTACCCATGATCGTGTGAGAAAGATCCCCGATCACCAAGTTCCTCGAGAACTAGATGTCACAGTTGTAAGAATGGCTTGTATACTCATACTCGAAATCTACACGGAATCGCTGGTGCGATTTCTGTCTGTGTTGGTGCACGGAACGTTTCATGTGTTGGAGCACATGTTGCGTGAGATCTCTGAGAGTCGTTGGTGCGATTCTTGTCCGTGTTGGTACACGGAGCGTTTCATGTGTTGGAGCAGATGTTGCGTGAGATCTTTGAGAGTCGTTGGGGCGATTCTTGTCCGTGTTGGTGCGCGGAGCCCCTCATGTGTGGAGCATATGTAGCGGCAGATCCGTAACAAATCGTTGGTGCGATGATAGTGAAAGATTCAGGAGTTGAGTATGCATTGCTTATGAATTATGGTAAAGGATAACAGAACTGTTAGAATTACCTTGTTTGGTCATTTTGACTTGTTGGTCGGATCTTTTGCAATGAATGATGTAGTGCAGGGAGCACTGTGTATGTAAACTTAATTATCTTAAGTCATGAAAATTGATGATTGTACCTAGATTTAGGAGAAACTAAGTACCAATGAGAAACTGCTACCTTTAGTTCTATTGGCAGGATAGCCGAGCCAGTTTACTCTGAGTATATTTTGTCCACAGGTGCTACACCCGAGGACGGGTGCTAGTCAGAGATGGCCGTGTCGTGGATTGATCGTGAACTAATAAATCGTTACCGGAAATGTCGTGGATTGATGCTATGGTGCGACGGACAGCGCCATCTAAGAATTATTTCAGTGAACTAATAAATCGTCAACGGAAACGCAAGTGGCGCCCTCCCGCTTGGACACGATCGTCGGTAGAGGGGATGCAGCGATGACTGGCGGGAAGATATGGCGGTGGTCATTCTACCTCGGACAATCTTGGCATACGCTCAGTACCACCGCACGTGTTTGTTTCCATATTGTAAAAACTGTTAGTAAAATAAAGTTATTGTTGTGATTTAAATTATCTTTCGTTCGATTATCCAAGTCAGTGCCCACATTTATCAAAAACTATGTCGGATCATGATGAAGACCCGTTGTTTCGCATCTCGGCCACCCCTGATGCGACATATATATATATATATATATATATTATTGAGTATATACCTGGTAGCACTCCCTATTCTTAATCCATCACCGCACGGTGACGGATTAAGAAAACCAAAACAATAGCTAATTGGGATAATAGCAGCTTTTTGTATTTAATAGGTTCAACATTTAACCTGTTCGTTTCTCAATCAAAGGGCGTGAATTGCAATCTATTGCGAATGTTGACATTTAGTACATGATTCACACATTCACTTGACAGGACGACGGTTTCAAGAGAGCACATACATTTATGATCTTGTGTAAGTTCACTTACTCAATGTTCTACTCATCTGTATCCGTTCGGTATAACTGGAGCGTGACATCAATCTCTCAAGCATGTATGCACATGAGCTATGTATGTGATAAGGAATAGTGTGTGTACATATACATATACACTCCTCCTTGTCAAACAAGTAGCGTGCAGATACGTTGCCTCAGAAGTCAAGTATCATTTCTATCAGTATTCATACACCTACTACTACAGGATAAGCTCGGTATCCTGGGTATCCAGACAGATAGTAGAGTTCCTTCATAAAATTTGGAAGGAAGTAAAGATTTTATGAAGTATTAACGCCACAGTATATAGAAAGTACTCACAGACATAAGTAGAAAATATAAAATGAAGTCCCCTGTCGCATCTGGTTTTCAGTCAATTTGCGATAAACTTTTAAAACTGTCATTGTCCTCTAAAACAGTGTTTAATAGGTTATTTTGTTTTAAAAGATGCAAGGTTAAATATCTATTTTTAGATTAATATGTTGGCAAATAATGAGAAATAATGGCAGTAATGAGAATATGTTGGCAAATTAGCTTTAATTGGTGCTTGCTTAAAGTTTGAAGTTAAATATGATTTATTTTCCTAGATTTATATTTATAATTTCCAATCATATTTGGCATCGGTTAATAGTTCAACCAGTTTTACCTGATTGTCAGTAACATGGAGCGGCTGGCATTGGACCCCCGCAAATGTTTTGACCTCGGACACCCAACATCATCTAGTCCCAAGCTAAACAGAGCTGGTACTATAGTATGGTATGGTCAATAAATACATACCATACATAGAAAATACTCAAACTCCGAAATAAATATTTCTGGATTATAAAAACATGTTGTCCCACCCGAAAATCGAACTCAAGAGCTCGAGACCTCTTGAGTCACATGCGCTAACCATTTGACCAAAAAGACAGTCGTAGTCGAGTTGTCACTATATTTGAGGACACTGACTTCCCAGTAACTAAAAGTCTGGACTTGAGTGACATGTGTTTGAATTTTTAATTTTTTCATATATGGCCCTGCGTCCCACTTCACAAATATACATGAAACGGACACAAGGAACACCCAGACTCAGAACAACAATTTATGCATCTCACAAAGTGTTGTCCCATGTGGGATTTAAACAACCGACACTTGCGCAGTAGAAACCGGCGATGCGACCTCTTAAACCACTAGGCCAATCTATTTTGGTTGGTGATTTTTCTATAACATTGGTAACATCGTAATAAACCAAGACATAAAAATACTACCTTAATTATGACTAGAAAAGCGCTAGAGAGAATAGGAAGTTAATTAAAATTATAATCATCTTAATTCTAAGAGAACACAGTCAAGTACGTACATTAGTACCTTATATGTCCCTTCATGACTATTCATAGGATTTGCATATTGATTAAACGAGGAACTAATTATATTAAAATTATATTAAATACGTTATTTTTAAACGGACTTCCTAACGCCTTTTGCTTTTTAATTATTTTGAAACTAGCTTTTGCCCGCGGCTCCGCCCGCGTGCATGTCGGTTATCGCGGTAAAAAGTCCTTTCCCAAGTTCAGTTCTATCTTCATACCAAATTTCATCAAAATCGGTTCAGTGGTTTAGGCGTGAAAGCGTAACAGACAGACAGACAGAGTTACTTTCGCATTTATAATATTAGTAGGGATTGTAAACACATTTATTATTTTGGTTAAATGATACCACAGAATACATAATAGTACTAGATGATACTAATCATACATTCGAACCTC
Source organism: Phragmatobia fuliginosa (assembly GCA_932526445.1). Classification (NCBI taxonomy): domain Eukaryota; kingdom Metazoa; phylum Arthropoda; class Insecta; order Lepidoptera; family Erebidae; genus Phragmatobia; species Phragmatobia fuliginosa. The sequence continues at coordinate 15,099,846 of OW052070.1, forward strand.
TCACACCATCTAGTTCTAAAGGGTACTAGACAACTGACATTAATGCGTATAATTATGTACTTCTATATTAGTAATTTCATACTAATATTGTAAATTTGAAAGGAACTCTGTCTGTCTGTCTGTTACGCTTTCACAGCTAAAGCGCTGTACCGATTACAATGATACTCAAAATAAACCTTAGTTCCGAAACAGATACTTTCAGATCATAAAGCCATTTAGTCTGACTCGGAAATCTAGCCTGAGATCTTAAGATAAGTTAACAGATTTGAAATGCTCATAACGCTTATTAGCCAAGTGGGCTTAGGTGATTGGGATAAATCATAGAATTTCTACCTTAGTTAGTGCCAGCATACTCCATTCAGTTCAATGGACGTTTAAAACATACCATCACCATTTACAGTAACCTAGTGATGAAATGGTACATATTTGTAGGCGTGAGAGAAGTTGTCTTTAACATTGAAAGCATGCTTTGAGATTCTAGTATAAGTTTTGACAGATTCGAGGTTTAAATGCATCGTTTGTAGATATTTGTGGAACGTGTTTTGTGTTTGGAACTCCTGTGTCTTTGTCGCTTTTATATTTTATTATCTATCATCATCATCATCAACAGCCTTGAACAGTCCACTGCTGGACATAGGCCTCTCCTTAGAAAGGAGGTTTTGGCCTACTATACCACGCTGGCCAGACGGGTTGTTATAGGGTTGGTTTCAAGTTTTCCTTCTCTTTGCATTGTTGTTGTCTTGCGTAGTTTTTCCCTTAGTCGCCTTTTACGACACCCGCGGGATGAATAGGGGTGGGGACACTCTGTTGTGATTCTTAATCCGTCACCACACGGACGTTAATCCGTCACCACACGGACGTTTGTTTTGTTATTACCTATGGTTTAATTGAATGTGTGTTGCTAATAAGGTTGTACATAAGTCTGATGCAATTTTATAAAGGCCAGTTGACTTGAGTGATATTTGAACACTAAATTTTTTATTGATAAGACAATTTGATATCCATTTCCAGAATTTGTTTGAAGATTGGAATTGGACACGCGTTTTTGCAATAAAAAATAGTGCTATGTATTTCCTGTACCTGGTACTAATCAAAGTGCCAACGAGCAGTCATCATAGCAAGAACATGCCATTTATTCTGAAATATACCGCTAAGGGCACATATAATTATTATATACGGTATAGCTCTACAATTATTTACACACAATAATGATATATTACTGATATCGAACGACTTACCGGAAACAATAAAGTAAGAAAAGATTTAGTAAGTAAGAAGGAAAATATTTTATTTTATCAGTGCCTTGGGTGATGCAAAAATATCCAAGAATTTATATTTTTATTTATGTTGTTGATATTTTTGTATTAAATACACATTGAACTGGCTCATCTTTTCTCACAAAGATATGCAGGTCCTTCAGACGTCAATTTCGATTATAAAATATCTCATCGACTTCATTATTGTCAGTGCTGTTTAATTCTTTCTGACAGATCTTTTGTGCGTTTAGTTATATGATAAACATTCATCTTGTGTGGGCATAAAATTATCGTGACATTTCAATGTCGTAATAAAACAAAGAGATACGGAACATGTCGATGTTAAGTTTATGACACACTACATGTTACATATTATGGTTAGAAAGGTGGCAGCATATTTTTGGACATCATATTAAATTTGTTTTATACGGCACTAGAATTGTTTATGTACATGAATATACAAGAGCAGTCTTACTTTTTCTTGTTTCCTTTAATATATGCGTTTTTTAATCCACATAATAGTTGTATCACAAAGCTTGTAGCTACTTAGTTTTCGAGTTTTACTTCTAGATACCTACACAAATAAAGTTCTTATATAACAATGAGTGGCTATACTTTTCCTAAACGGCATGATCCATTCTTATGAAATTTGGGTGTTTACTTATTAGGTCTGAGAATAGGACGTAAAATATTTTTATAGCCCTTGAACGCGAGCTAAGCCGCCGGCATCAGCTAGTTTTGTTTATAAAAATTTCTACTTAATTATAGGAAACTACTACTACCTCACTGACTATTAGAATAAATTTAAAACGTATGTTGAACAATCCATTTTGAAACAAAAAACAACTGTGAATTTAATTATACTGATATTTTTTTAGTGTACTAAATGAATACAGTCAAGGTGAAAATAGTAACAGAAAAAAACAATATGTAGGAACTGGTTCATTTTTTTTATAATAATTAGTTGCTGTGCTTGTTATTGATAATAATTACTCAATATTTTTTTTTATGGTTGTATAGAAAGTTTAAAGAAGGGAGCCGGCGTGGCGTCCCAAATGAACGAAAAATGGAAAATCTGTAATGTTCCTATCTTAATTTTAACACCATGGCAACACCATGTACCTAACATGGTGATGCCTCTTGTTAAAATAATTATGGACTACCATTCTTTTCGTACCAGTGACACTAGTCACTGGTACGAAAAGATTAAAAATTAAGGTGTATCAAATATCATCAACCACCCATATCGTTCCACTGTTAGGTTTGAGTGGGGACCCAGGAGAGGTTCAAGGCCATATGTCCTCACGCTGACCGAGTGCCATTTGGGGACTGGCAAGACAACGTTATGGCTATGTAATCTTGCCGTTGGAAGTTTTTAAGCCGCGCGAAGGCCTCCAGCTAAGCGTTATCTTATGATGACAACCGGGACCGTCTACTTAACATGACCTCCGTATCACAAAACCAAATGCCAGAAACGGTACCCCATCTAAGTACTGACCGCACCATCGTTGCTTACCACTTATTGTTATTATTTCTGTTTCCAATCACTAAGGGCTATAGCCATCGATAACAGAGACCAAGTTATATTATAAGTACTATAATGTTCTTGTTATTATGCATAATATATAAAAATTGTGGAGAGGAAAATCCGATGTTTACTAAGTGTTTACAGAAAAGTGTAATGACCTACTGCAATCTACCTTATATTAAAGATAACATCACGTCCTTCAAGGTCATTCTGGCAAAGCTTTTAAATACGCTTTGGAACGCCAAGCTGGGATCCGACAATTTCATCTTTTTAAAATGTAATTTGCATAAAAGGTATATTAAAGGTTCGGCTGAAGTTCGTCTAAGTAAGTAAAAATTCTTCTGTATATCTTTACTATTTTATAGAGTAGAACATATTAGCAGATGGTCACCACGAGCAAGAGAAATACACCGATATTATTGTCGTGCCATGTTTATCTACACATGCTGTGATTCAGTTACAAGTCGTGATGATTTTGAAAGAATAATTGCTTAAACATGTGGATTCCTTAACGATAGAAACGCGGGTTCAATGCAATTCTATCGTTCTTAGATTTATACGACCCTTTGAAGTCTGTTTTTGTGAGTGTAAAATTGAATATATTTATAAAACGAATAAAAAAGGGATTTCCGCTTTCTATCTACGAGTATTTACTCGATCGAAATATTCGTTTTCCGTTTTAAACTTCTGTTCATATTGTCAGTCATAAACTTACTAAGTCAGTGACAAATTATATCTGCGTCAATCACGCTCGTGTATATTAAAACAAGCGCCTGTATAAACAATGCAATCAGCACAGTTATATCATCTAATTCAAAGAATTGAGCAAATTTGTTCCGTTTTAGTTGACGACTTAGATTTGGACGCATTTTTTTCACATCAGTAAATACGATTACTTACATAACATAGTAAGGTTAACGTAATGTTCAAGAGACTTCTATGTAACTACCAGAGTATTTTGTAGGCGCTGTTAAGAACGCGTTCTGTATGTTTATAGATATGGCTGTTTAAGAAATTTATTTCATATCCAGAATCTTTAAAGTAAACTGCTGAATATAGATCCCTCTCTCTCGCGTCTGGTGTACTATACCACGCTAAGGTTTCTTTGAAGTTTGCGTTCTCTTTATAGTGTTATTGTCCAGTTTGGTTTTCTCCCTTAAATTGCTATGGACATGGACATGGACAGGGGTGGTATAGCGACACTCCGTATTCACCACAAGGAGATTAGGTTACATAATAGTTTAGGGTTATGATAAATAGGTTACAGTTTATGTTTGTATTACACAGTTAGAAAACAAAGTGACCATATTCGATTTTTAATCCTCTTAAAAGGTTCTTTTATCGGGAGTAATTTTAGGGTTCCGTAGCCAAATGGCAAAAAACGGAACCCTTATAGATTCGTCAAGTCTGTCTGTCTGTCTGTCTGTCTGTCTGTCCGTCCGTATGTCACAGCCAATTATTTCCGAAACTATAAGAGCTGTACTGTTGAAATTTGGTCAGTCGATGTATTCTGTGAACCGCATTAAGATTTTTACATAAAAATAGAAAAAAAAACAATACATACTTGGAACTGAAACTAAAAAATTCTTTTTTCATTAAACCTATACGTCGTGTATATCATTTTTTTCTAAACTAAATAGTTTGCGCGAGAGACACTTCCAAAGTGGAAAAATGTGTCCCTCCCCCCTCTAACTTCTAAAATAAGAGAGTGATAAAACTAAAAAAAATATATGTTGTACATTACCATGCAAACTACCAACGAAAATTGGTTTGAACGAGATCTAGTGAGTAGTTTTTTTTTAATACGTCATAAATCGTAACACGCAATTTACCTTTCATCCAATCAATACACTAGTATAAAGACATCGATGAAAGTTACAACGAACTACAAGAACTTTTATATGATGTTACTTGCTGATACGGAACCCTTCATGGGCGAGTCCGACTCGCACTTGGCCGCTTTTTTAGTTATTGTTTAATGAAGACTACATGTATTACGCGATTTGGAGATTTTTCATCTTATAAACTGTAAGACACTAAGACCACAGATTAATACAATATTAATTATTGCATTAGTGTATTGAAGATGGTGCTTCTTTTTACAGTCAATTTTCCTATTGATGTCGTCTAGTGACATCGATAAAGTTATGGAAACGGAGACTCGATTCAAAATCGATGAATACGATGAGTTTTAAAAGTAGTACTATATTATTAGATATTATGTAAACGAAGAACATAACTGTATCGTCGCAATCGATTATCTAATTATGTGCGATAAACGCCGAATGACAGTTGTCAACGTTTTTGACAAGCGTAAAATTGACCAATCACATCTGTCATTGTCCTCAATAGTTTACTTATTAATCTGTCACCGTATTATTGGAAGTTAGACTTGAAATTATCAGCATTCAAAGATCACAACAAACAGAAGTAACTTTAATTTGATGTTGACTAAATGAGAAAGACTTAAAATGAGGTGATATGTTACGTCATATGGTCGTTCTTTACCCATCTGGTTTACTGTAATAGCTGAAGAGAGATAGCAGTAATTACTATCAGTCGCATTCGCTCCATCAGTTCGTCTATAGACATGACATTCGTCGTCGTTTGTCTATAGATAAACATGATGATTTTCCATGCGATGTCGGTAACTCTAGTTCTCTGTCGAATAATCTCGTTACGAATTTTCCATCACTGGCTCCATCGCACTTTGAGCTACTTTAAATTTATGGAGCAGTCAGATAGTGAGTGTCCTTAGGCCATTACAGGTAGGATGCACTGGACGCTGGTACCGAAAGGTGCTAGAGTGGAGACCGCGAGTAGGCAAACGTAGTGGTACCCTGCAGCATGATGGACCGACGATTTGAAATTTGAGTAGGGTGGCTGGCGGCGGATGGATGCGGACTGCCCAAGACCGGGATGGTTGGCGCTCTTTGGGGGAGACCTTCGTTCAGGAGTGGACGGCGATAGGTTGACACTCAGGCATAATTATGCTGCAGATGAAAACAGTCTAGCTTTTTAATTTTCTCTAGTATTGAGTTTAGTAATGTAGTTTCCAGTGCGTTGATAACAACATTAATATTTGTTCTATTCGTATTTCAGAAAATGAGGTTATAACGATCACATAACTACTTAGTGTAACTACTAGCAATAAGGCTTCTAAGCAGCAAACAAACATCTTTATAATAACCGAAGTATATCTTGGAAATTATATACAATTACCTTTTACGTACAAACCTACCAGCAGCATAATCAGAACTATCTTCAACATTCCCTATGGATTCTATTCAAATTTAAACTCTATTGTTATATACTTAAAGCCGTAGTTGTGTTTATGTGTAAGAACAATGATTGCAGTTAACGATGGTTAATATTGACGGCTGCTGTGTATATCCCATCATCGGCATTAGAGAGGTTTATGCTCAAGGATGCCTGTTAAAATTAAATTTATTGTATCGTTCCATTTACCGTGACTGTACACACCTTTTGATATTACATATGTATATAAAGGGATAAACGTTTGATTTAAAGCTTAATGACTACTAGTTACAACTCACTGATTCATCAACGCCTAAACCTCTGGGCCTACAACTCAAAATATTGGCGGTTAAAGGTTTTTATGTATTTAGTACCGACTAAAAGAGGACTTTTGGAAGATAAGTAGTGACTGTTTGTGTTTAGGTTTATCATTTTCATAGAACAATTAAAATAATCACGTAATCTTCGACCAACTTTTATTTGGTACTGAACCAAACATAGTGAAAGCTAAGGTTTAAGATATCGAAAAATGTAATGTAAACAAATGACATTTAAGTATATAATTGAAGCATTGAATTCATAAACTAATTCTAGTGGTTTTTAGTTTAGTGATGTCATAATAGATTAACACTATTATAGTACATTAGTAGTATTAGTACACAAGTACACTCTGTTTTTTCACTCTCACAGTCTGATAGGACAGTAAAAAGTTAAAATTTATGATAATTAATACTTTTTACTTTAAACGGGACTTATTCGCGATAAAATTAAAAAGGTTACGATACCTTTTACTTTTGTGTTTTTACCGCTCGTGGTCACGTGGTCAAGTATGTGTAAAAGTCGCGAAAGTCTAACAACAGTTATGATTTATTTCCTATCACCATTTTTACTGTCATCCCAAGAGAAATAGTACTGAACCTCGAAAAGAACATAACTTGTAATATATGAAAAATCAAATTAACTTACCACACCGATACAGTCACGACTTCTGTCATTTCGTAAGCTAATGAAGACGATACGATGTCCCACTTAAGTACACAAAGCTTTCATTGGTAGAAAGTACTGTACCAATCTCCCTGACGTAACTATAATAGTGTCAGTAATTGATCTCGTTTATGAAACCATTCCGTCGTGCGTCCTTAATGTTTTCTAACGAATATTTTGTGCGAGCGCATTCATAGTTTGTAAGGAGTACTGGCAAAGTTACGTGGGTGAGGCATATGTAGCTTGTAACAAACACGTTTGTAACGCAATTGAGAAAGAGTTGGTGAAAATAGAGCATGTGTCACAACGGACTAATGCAGTAATAATATAAACATCATTTGACATACCAACAGGAAATGTGATTCTGATGATTCAATGTTTTAATTGACGTATGTTGTTTTTGAGTAAAATAAATAAAAATACTTATATAAATACTTCGAACATCTATCACACAACGGCAACTAAGTTCAATCTAAATTGAGATTGTACTATGAAAACTAGATTGACTGATAGGATATATATATGTACCATTTTCTTGTAAATACATACATATTATACATAGAAAACACCTAAGTTAAGATCATATAAACAATTGGTCCGACTCAGAACTTGAACCGGTGATTCCCCCAGAGGCAGTCAAATAGATTTTTATATTTGTTCTGTGGAGTTGGATAATACTAGTTACTGTTATTCTTATGTAAAAGTATTCGCTGGATATTACAGAGACGAAAAGTAATGATAGTTTAATGGCTAGGGAGTCGCGTCAGAACTGCGGTGAAATGACTTCGAACCAACCAACCACTTAAACCATTTTTAATAAGAATTGATGCTTATCATAATCATCTTTTCTTGTGGTACTAATCACGCATAAGTCCCGTACAAAAACGAATACATGAGTAAATTACGAACGCATCGTGTAATGACACTCCGAAAATTCTAGAAAAGGCTAACGGCTAAACGGTCTACATTAGTCTAAAGTAAATTGGAGGTTTTGGAAATATATAAAACCTATTCCCTTTTTAGCAAAGTATGAGACAACAGTGTGTCTACGAAGATTCCTAAAATAGAAATGAGAGAAATTTAAAAAAAAAAACACGATCTTAGCATTGATTACTTTTGTGTGGTTCAGAATAAATCAATGTGTTTATTAACCGTATATATACGGTTATATATACATGTGCGTTGTTGTATGTACAAAGAACACATGTTCAAATCTTAAATATAAATCGTAAATGACAAATAAACTTACTTTCGTTTGATGTCAACTAATCAAATTCGAATGATCTCTTTTAATCAAAATGTCAAACACAAATGGCATTTAGTATACCAAACTAATACATTTGACAGCTGACCATAACTGACACGTTTAAGTTAACGTTATGTGTGTATGGAGATAGGCATCAATTTATTGGCATAACCTACTCTCACTTGATGAGTTGTAACATTCATGGATAAGTAGGCAATTTGTATTTTCAAACGTAATCACAAAATAAGTGGTTTGAATATCAACGACGTACAAAGCGTATGTTATTTGGAAGATTTGCTGTTAGTGCCTTGCATCAGATAACACGTTTTATATTCTGTGCACTTTAACATGTAATGCAACATTACTTAATTTTGATAGTTAACAGAAATCCTTGCAAATCTTTTAGGATAATTGGATTTTTGAGCGAAACGTTTGTGTGGGTGTTTGAAAGTTTGTACTTGGAATCCGTTGTAATGGTTTGTGTAACGGACGGCCTTTTGAATTTTCACTGATTGTTAGAATTTTATATATTTTTTTTTTTTTTTGGTTCTAAATCCATTATTCCATCGACTCGATTCGATACCAATGGATTAGATTTTTGTTGGTTCATTCAATAAAAGTACAAGTGAATTTCATATATACTTGCATTAAATTTGCATTATGTTAGTTTAATATACATCTTTGCATTATGTCATTTTACGTAAGTATATCAAGATATTCTACTTTGATTTTCTATATTCCTGTCAACGTGATTGCAAATTTTCACAAAGATCGCAGTGATAAAGTAACAAGTAAATTAAGTTACTTTGGTACTTCAAATATTAGTTTTTTCGAGTTTCAATGACAATAGGAAGAACTGAATTCTTGATTTCGTACCACGCGCTTCGCTCAGCCAAAAAATGTTTTATTTTATTAATGTTACACTTGAACGTAATTAAAATTACTGAACAAAAGTAACAGGTTCTTAAAAACAATGGTCATTGAAATTTAATAAAAAAAAATACAAAGTTATAACATTAATAGATTTACATAATAATGTAACTTACGGAGTGTAGTAGCTTTATACAGTTTAAATCAAATATTTAATAAGTATGTATATATATATAGTGCTTTTAGAATAAATGTGCCCTAATAAACTTTACGAAAATGCTTTTACAAGAAACATAGTGTTATTTATTGTTAAATTAATTGAGAATCACGGTTGTCGCACTAGGATTTATTAACTGGAGGTTCCGTTTTATAATAATTATTATTAATAATTAATCATTAATATTAAATATTAATGAGGTAATTACTATAAAATAGTAAAGATATGAGTACTGATATTAACGATATCACACAAGGTATCTTGAGGATGATCGACTAGGTTTGGTCTCAGCTGCAACCAATGATATATCATTGGCTGCAACCCTTTATCAAAGAGTAGATAGAGAAGTTCTATCGATGTGATATTTCGTTCGTGTCATATATTTTGATAGATGTCTGTACTTCTGTTGCATTAGAAGACAATGAAAATACTAATGTAATGAGGTATCCATGTATCTATGTACATACATAACATATAAGTATGTATACGTTACAACTAAATAGCCATAATGGTTTCTTTCCCAATCGAATTGCATATATTTTACCTTGATAAAGTGAGTATTATCTTTCTTTCTTTAGTTTTTGCAATACAATTACACAAAGTTAATAGTTAATATTAGTACACTGCAGCTTTTAAAACATTGATTACTATATTTAGTCACTATTGCAACTGCATCAAATTTCGAGGACGGTTTCTAGTCAAATTTAATCCGGTTGATTAATCTTAAAATTTTTTAGAGAGAATGCTTTCTGACCTTCGAATTGTGATTGAAGTATATGAAAAAAGATTAGTTAAATGAAGGAGAAAGAATATTGACAAAAAAAGTCAAAATTGTAGCTTATAGCCTAGACAAGTTACAACTAGATCTCATCACTTTAGCAGTGGACCCAAAACTTAGTCACATTGAAAGCTACTTTGCAACATGCAGATCTTATTTATTGTTTCTTGTAACACGTCCAAACTCGTATACTAACATCACTAGGTACAGTCAGCGTCATAATGATATTGGCGTTCAAAGTGGTCAAAATGATGTGAAAACCACTAATTCAATTTTATGTTGGCTCGCAAGGTGCTCAAATTGTTGTACGCATTCAAAGTGGTCAAAAGATCTTAGCAATCAGTTGTCAATAATATGTTATCTGACAGAGTGTTCATATTTATGTTAACTAATAGGTTGTTCATTGGTATCTAAGCGTGCAAACTAGTCAAAAATATCTTAGCATTAAAGAGAAACCAACCTTATCACCCACAGATAGAGTATACTTTGCAGTTTCACTACATAGTATAAAATAAATTCGCTTCCGCTCTCTGTCAGTCCCTATAAATACTTAGAGCTTTGAAACTATGCAACGGATTTTAATTCCGTTTTCTTTAATATACCTATAGAGTGATTCAAGAGGAAGGTTTTTATGTATAATTCATGCATAATATTATAGTGGAGAAACATTGTCAATTTTAGAGGTTTCTAATGTGATGTCGTAAATAAACCCATTTTTTACGTTTACATTGTAAACGCTGGCTGTACCCTACGAGCTAGATCAAAATAATGTACTACATTATTGTATACCTTAAAAAGTCTAACGTAAATCCTATCCTATAACGTATATCCTAAAGTAAATGCGATTTGGGAATCGTTACGGGATAATATGCAAGCTGTAATAATTGATAACAATAACTCATCTTCTGATTATAGTGATTAGCATAGAACCTAAGTCATCTTCTGATAATTCGGACTCTGAACCATCAACTAAGAAAAGTAACAATGAGGATAGTACAGAGTAAGAACCAACCACAGACATTAGTCTTTCAGGAGAAACATTTGGCAGTGTATCAATAAAAGAGTTAAAAAATACAGAGTACTAAGCCCGCTAAAGATGTTAGAGGAAGAAAGAGGTTTAGTTATAGTAATGTGTGTGTTGAAATCGGTACAAATCCATGTGTAGACCAGCCAATATAACATATAAAGAGGCTTTAAATGGGTTAGAATTAAGAGAATGGTGTAAAGCTTTACAGGAGGATCATTAAAATCATTTGAAGAAAACGAATCTTGGAAAGTAGTGGACAAGCCAAAACAAACAACAGAGGTTAAGTGTAAGTGGGTGTTCAAGAAAAAAGTGGACAGTTGTGATAATGTGCGATATTATGGTCAGTTAGTCGCCAAGGGTTTTACACAAAGACCAGGCACAGACTATACTGAAACATTCTCACCAGTGGACCGTCACTACAATAAGACTATTGCTTGTATTGAGTGTTAAATATAATCTAGACACAACTCACCTTGATGTAACCACAGCTTTTTTGAATGGGCATTTGAAGATGTGTATATGAGTTTACTATACAATTTGGAATGTCATAAAAAGAAAGTATTAAATTTTAAAAAAAGTGGCTCTGACATACGGACGGACAGACAGACAGACATGATGAATCTATAAGGGTTCCGTTTTTTGCCATTTGGCAACGGAACCCTAAAAATCGGCCAAGTGCGTGTCAGACAGAAACCATTTCAACTCTAGAGGAACTGCAATTAGAAAACATTCGTCACCCTCCGTATTCGCCAGACCTTGCTTCAACGGACTACCATTTTTTTCGTAATTTAGACAATTTTCTACGTGATAAAAAGTTTTCTTCCCAGGAGGCAGTACAAAATGCTTTCACACAGTTTGTAGAATCTAGATCACTTGAGTTCTATCGCAAAGACATAAATTACATTCCTATTAGATGGCAGCAATGTATATATATTAATGGTAGATATTTTAATTAAATAAATATGTTAAATGAAAAAATCTCCCACGCACATAAAAGGGTTCCTCAGTCACCCATAATGATACGTGGTTTTAAATTCGTATCCAATAGATAACTGCTATTTTTACGTATGTGTTAGTTTATGACGTTTACCAAGGAAGCGCCTTTTACAACTTAAGCCTCTATAACTCCTGAACTAATAAAGTCATCTAATCTGCTACAGTTTTCCTTTAAAGTTCATTAAATAGACCACCATCACGAGTTTTTCCAGATTTTTTACAAAAAAGTGCCCTTTAAAGTGGAGTTTCTCGTAAACGGACACCTAAATCAAAAAAATCCACTTAAAAATCCATTATTGTTTTCAAAACACCTATCTAATAATACCCCACAAGATGGGGTAGTCGCGAGAAAAAAAATCATCCCCACTTTACGTGTAAGGGAGATACCCCAAGTAAAAATATTTTTTATAATTTTATTGTAGCACTTTGTCGACATAATTACAACACATATTCATGCAAAGTTTTATCTTTCTAGCACCTATCCTTTGGACGGAAAGTCGAGGACGGACGGACGGACATGACGAATCCATAAGGGTTCCGAGTCATAAACTTCGGACCCCTCAAAGGCAATCTACGGATTGAAAGAATCAGTTATGGCATGGTATAAGCGTGTGGATGATTTTTACAAACCTTGGGGTATAGGAAGTCAATCAATGAACCTTTTTTATTTGTTATACATATTGATAATGTCAGGATGATATATAGCCTTGTATGTGGTCAATTTTATTTATTTTTTGTAATTGTAAACTGAATACCTTAAGACTAAGTTAAAATCGAAATTTAAATTAAAAGCCTTGGGAAATATTAGACAATGCTTAGGAATGAGAGTCAGATGAAACAATAATGAGATTTTTGTAGATAAGGAACAATTTGTACATCATTTATTAGCTAGGCTTATCATGAAAAATTGTAACCCAGTCAGTACACCAATGGAAGTAAATTTGAAGCTAGAGAAGAGAGACACTCATTGTACTCAGTATCCTTACCAGCAATTAATAGGAACTTTAGTTTATTAATCTATGTTAATCCGCCCAGATATATTTTATGATGTTTGTTACTAGAACCAGTTTAATAATAATTACAATGAAACACATTGGAAACATTTAAAACATATTTTAAAATACTTGAAAAAAATCAAGCATTTTGGTTTTTTCGTTTAGGGGTTATGTCAATGCTGAATGAGCATGAATATGAAAATATCCAGTACAAGACTTACGGTCCACACAATATGATATTGTGTGGACCGTAAGTCTGGTACTGGATACATATTTAAGAAGTGTGGTAGTGTCATATCTTTTAAGTGTAAAAAACAACCAACATTAGCTTAATCTAGCACAGAAGCTGATTATATTACTATATATATAATTCTTGTGTGAGTGTGTATGTCACTGAAGTTCTCTCAAACGACTGGACGGATTTTGATGAAATTTTTTGTGTGTGTTCAAGGGGATCTGGGAATGGTTTAGATTCGCAATTGGACCCGGTAGGTGGCGCTGCGATCAAGTTCTGGAATTTTAAAGTTGGGCGGTACGAAGTTCGCTGGGTCAACTAGTATGACTATAATATTTGTAAGGCAAGTGAATAAGCCATTTACTTGAGAAGCTTATTGTTGGAATTAGAATGCAGAAATGAGTCACCTATTCAAAATATGTGTTGGTATAATCCACAAATAAATTATTAAAAAAATTATATTAAAAAATTGTTAATTATTACTGTAGGTTATTTGTAGTTTATGTTACTCGTAAAATTTTGTCAGTATTGGCTATAATACAAAAAATATTGTTTTTAAGAAACATTGACTTTATATGTGTTCCACTAAAATAATCCTACTATATAATCCTAATAATATTATACACGTGAAGGTTTGTGAGTATATATGTATGTATGTGTGTATGTTTGTTGCTCTTTCACGCAAAAACTACTGAACGGATTTGGATGAAACTTTACAGTAATATAGCTTATATATCAGAATAACACATAGGTTACTTTTTACTGCAATAATCGAGATAAACGGGCGAAAGCTAGGTGATTATAAAAATACATTAAATTGTAGATGTCAAAATGTATCACTGTTTATTTCCTGTCAAAACTTCACAGGTTGCTAGGCATAACACATTTGCATAGCAACCATAATGATACGCGGGTAACACCACGGGGCGCATCTAGTACACTAATATAATCACATTAATAAATCTTCCCTAAAAGATAACTTTAATTATGATGAAAACCACGTTTAAATACCTTGCGTAATTTATATGATCAGAGCGGACAGACAATACGAGCGACTTTATAATGAACTGCGTAAAAATTTAATATTATTTGACCGTTCGATTATAATAGGTACTTTCTGTACCCGGCGTGTAGCTTGAATGAATCCTACGAGCTTTACGATATGACAAGATACATTGCGTACATTGTAGGACATTAAAATACGTTGTATAAAGCCGAACAGTTGATGAATATGTAACTTATACAAAAAACCAAAAACGCAACCACATCGACTCATTTGCTGAAGTTCCTATGGCCACCTTCCGGCTCCATCATCAGACCCTGGTTACCATATAGTATCAAAGTACTCGTAAAGACGAATAAAATGAGTACAATTTCGATGGGGTTGCGTCTAATTACGGAGTTCCTATGGCCACCTTCCAGCTCCATCATCAGACCCTGGTTACCATATAGTATCAAAGTACTCGTAAAGACGAATAAAATGAACCCAATTTCGATGGGGTTGCGTCTAATTACGGAGTTCCTATCCATACCTTCCAGCTCCATCATCAGACCCTGGTTACCATCTTAGAGTGTCAAAGAACTCGTCAAGAAGACGAATCACATGAGAATTTTTACCCGAAAATAAATAATCGTATCATTAATTCTACTTTTTATCAAAGAAATTTCAATTGGTTTTATCTCATTTAAATACCTACATCCATACTCCTTTTCTCAGTATAATATTGTAGATTACCTATGATTCAATAGAATATTGGACTAGGTTTTTTAATAACATTCGAAACAAAAGACATGTCAATTACGTCATGCAAGAAATGAATGAGAAAGGTATTGAAGACAAAAAAGGACAAACATTTAAAAGTAATAATGAATCTGCAAAGTATACTCTATCTGTGGGCGATAACGTTGGTTTCTGTTTATTGCTAAGATATTTTTGACTAGTTTACATGCTTAGAAACCAATGAACAACCTATTTGATAACATCAATATGAACACTCTGTTAGCTAACATATTATTGACAACTGCTTGCTAAGATCTTTTGACCACTTTGAATGCGTACAACAATTTGAGCACCTTGCGTGCCAACATCAAATTGAATTAATGTTTTTCACATCATTTTGACCACTTTGAACGCCAATATCATTATGACGCTGACTGTACATGCTAAGTAAGTTTATTATCTACGCACCTATCTATATTTTTCGTAAGAGTAGAATATAAGAAGAGTACAATAAATTATAAAATATTGAAAAATAAGGAATATTTACTGTATTTTATCAATAATCATCATAAGCCTAACGCAGTCCACTACAGGTCATAGGCCTCTCCTATTGCACAACATTTATAGTAAACTAGCTTTTGCCCGCGTGTATGTATCTCGGTTAAAAGTTCTTTCTCAGGCTCTAGACTATCATCAACATCAAGAACCCATAACGTCCCACTGCTGGGCTCGGGTCTCCTCTCAAGAGAGGGTTAAGGCCTTACGTCCCCACGCTGGCCGAGTGCGGGTTGGGGACTGGCAAGACACGTTGTGGCTACGTAATCTTACCGTTGGATGTTTTTAAGCCGCCCGAAGGCCTCCAACTAAGCTTCACGACTGTTACCTTATGACAACAACCGGGACCGACTGCTTAACGTGACCTCCGAATCACGGAAACGCTCATAACATATCATGCCACATACGGTCACCCATCTAGGTCTGACCGCGCCGTAGTTGCTTACCCTCGGTGATTGTTTCCAATCACCTAAGGCCACTCGGCTATGAGCGCTTCAGACACGCTCTAGACTATCTGGGTACCAAATTTTATTTAAATCGGTTCAGTAGTCTTGCGGTGAAAGTCGGATAGACAGACAGACAAACAGACAGAGTTACTTTCGCATTTTTAACATTAGTAAGGATTTTAATATCTAGACTTAATTAATTCGACTGCACGGTTGGCCTAGTGGTTTAAACGGTCGCCACGCCGCTTTCTACTCTGCAAAGTGTCTTGGGTTCAAATCCTACGTGGGACAACACTTTGTGTGATTCGCAACTTGTTGTTCTGAGTCTGGATGTACTTTGTGTCCGTTTCATGTATGTTTGTAAAGTCCACTCGACACAGGATATATATTCCTAATGCGGGAGTAGTAAAAAAAAAAAAAAAAAGAATTGGGTAATGGCAAATAGAGTTTAATTTAAAATTACTATGAAGCCCCTTATCCCGGTAACATTATACTTATATAATGTTGCCGGGATAAACTTGATAATGCGGAAATCAAAACCAATATGCTCTTAATTATTTCATTTATGTGACCGTTCACTTTTTTACTCTATACCTACAAAGAGATCCTGTTCAGTGAGAAAATAAGGTCAGATACCAGAATACGGAAAGTGTTAACCGGTGTGTATTAGTTTAAGTTATGCCTCCTGATTTATATATTACGGTTATCTTAAAAAAAGTCTGTTAAAAACTGTGTGCTATCACTTTTCTTAATAACCTTCTGCCCCTCTAAGTTGCAAACGTTTTTCGTTTTATTCTCTGTTCTCAATTATATTTCTCTTTTTTACTTGTTTCAATGGCTATGTTACTGAGGAACGTGATTAAAAAAATATTGGCCAAATAATCAAGAGAATAGAGAAATAGAATAGAAAACGAAATGCGCTGAAACTTTTCAATTAGAAATGTGTAGAGTTATTGAAAGTTCACAATATATAGGTATTTATAGTAGGCATTGATCTATTCTTAATGATTCTAGGTGTAATATGTTATAATATAATGGTGTAATATGTTGTACTATGGTATAATATGCTACATTGGTCTAGCATACCACTGCCTCGTTGGCTTAGCGATGATATCGGGGCAAATAAGTGGTATTGAGCTTTTTGATTATAGAAATTATTAATAACAGATTAGAGTTTTGAAGCTAGGATCAAAATCCCTGCGCCGGAGGGGGTGAGAGGTGAGGCCATCTATCATCCAAACAAAAGCAGGCCTGGGTGGATGCGCCATGCACTATTACTATGAAGAGGGCCATCTACAAGCCGTAGGTATATGGCCCGAGGTACGCCGGGGTTCCAGGGATTTCCTTTCTAGGGTACACCTGGTTCCCCGGCTATTGGTACCTGAGACGGCGTGCGGTTTTGGTCGGTTCGAGTTCGACATAACCACCAACTGGTGGTATCCGAGGGGATTTCCGCATAGACAAAAAAAAGAGTCAAAATCCTCATACCTCGGTGAGCACATAAAGGTGATTGGCTGGTCTTTGTTAAGATTGGTCTCCGTGGCTAAAATAGGCTAGTAGAACATCTTAAATATTATTGCCAGATTTATGAAATATACTCTAAAACTGAATTAACGCCGTCTTGGTTTCCAGGAGCTAAGAAAGTAGGGGCAACCTTCAAAGGAAATCCCCTCTAACTTCTCGACCCTTATATTATATTAAATATGATTTTTTATTAACAGGTGGCTATGACGTAATTATGCTGTCATTTAATAAGTCGTGTCCTGTCATGTTTAATCATTTGAAAGTGTGCATTAATGAGATTTAATGACGTAAGCATTCAAAGACAAAGGCCTTTAACTACTGACGACTAACCTCATTCAGTTCGTGTTTTGTATAAATTAGATCAGTATGTTGTTTATTAATTTATATGTTCACTTCACTTTCAGATATAATAACTCATATACATATTGATATACATATTTAAATATGTATTAAAACTTAAATAAAAATTACTAACAAGGCTATCACAGTTAAATATAATAATAATAATGTTAAATAACTACATATATATGTGTAAAGCATAAATACCAGTAGGCATTCTTAAAAATAAGGAACTGAATTTGATTTAAAATGAAGAATTTTATATAATAACACATTTTTTTTTGCCATAAATGGTATACAGAGTGAGTTGGTTGTGTTAGAGAAGTTTAAATAAAACGGCCTGCGTAGTCTGGACGGACAATTAAGAAACAAAGTATAATGTTGTTTCTTGAATCTTTACTGAAACTAATACTAGATGATGTTGCCACTTATTAAAAACTAGCTGTGTCCCGCGGTAATTGCGAGTAACGCCGGGGAAGTGGCATATGTTTATACTTGCCCGATTTTTTTTAATTAAACGCTCTTGTTTTTTTCCACTCTATTTACAATATGACATTATCAAAGGTCACAAGTTATACTGTGAAGCCGGTAAGGTTTAATTTAAGTTCATTAAATGGTGGAATCAAAGTGTGTTTAATATCAATATTATATTGTAATGCAATCGATAGTGCAATTTTTTCTTAGATACATTAGTGCAAATGTTCACAAAAGTATTTCAAAAATTTATACACAATATACAAATAATAGGATCTTCAATTGCACATCACTTTGATCGATTTTAGACTTCTCGCATCCAGCTCCTGCCAGCCAATTTGCGCAAGTCGTCATTCCACCTGGCCTGTGGGCATCCTACACTACGTTTGCCAAGTTGTAACCAAGAGCAATGGGAAAGACCTATGCCCAGCTGGAACTGGAAAAGGACTGGTGATGATGATGATACACACAATACATTTAACTGCATGAATAGCGATTTAAATAGTCACATCCCGCTTCCAACTCTGAGTGTTGTGGGTTTGATCTTCCAGGTTGTACAACACTTTGTGTGATTTACAAATCGTTCTTAGTCTGAATATTCTTTGTATCCGTTTCATGAACGTTTATATAGACTCTCCCGATAAAGGAATTGTATTTTTAAGGTACGCGTCCATTGGCCCGCGCCGGACGCACCGCACGCACAGCACGCAACGGATTGAACGGATTTGCCTTGCTCAGAAATGCTGGCGTAAGGTGCGGGCGGCGCGGATAGTGGACGCAGCACTATGTGAAATCATACAAAGCAAAATAAAATCCGTTGCGTGCGGTGCATCTACCGCGGGCCAATGGACGCGCACCTTTAGAGCGTCAGTTGTCTTTATTCAAAAATGTGGTAAGTAAACCTTATCTAGAGATAAATATGTAAAATAAACAAACACAGATCCGTGTATTCTATGTTAAGAAAGCTTTACGTAATAAATGTCTAAACGTAGCTACGTGCTAAAACGATTATGACATCGATTTTACGAGTTGATTTATCGATAACCTAAGGCCGGATTTTAGGTGTCATTACTACTCAAGGCCTTTAATGTTTATAACATTCAAGTGTAATGTTGTCGTTAAAGACATTAATTATTAAGTAAGTTAACTACTAAATAACTAAACTATCTAATAACAATCGTTTCAGAAGTATGTATTTTCAATAAAATTTTGATCGAGGTTGGGAGGTTCTCAATTCATCCGAATTCGCCATTATTGGCCATTTGCTCTACTATTGTACAATGTAAATTTACTCTTGAATTTTATTACTAATACTTTACCTTTTAATTAGCGTTTCCACTTATATAAATGGATAAAATTGAAATGTCATTGCGTGATTTCAAAATAACAGCTTTTCACTAAAGGCATATAAAAGTATATACGATATTAACATCAAAATTCAATTTATAAAATATTGTGTCTGTCTGTTTGTATGTTTGTTTCAGCTAATCTCTGGAACGGCTGGACCGATTACTAGTAGGAATCTGATGATACAAAGAGTAACTTATAGTAATTTTTTTCTTCAACCGCGGGCAACAATGCGAGACTCAGCTAGTCATCCAATAAAATTGCCATTTGTCGACGTAAACTAATATATTTATGGTCTCCACATCAGAATAAATGTTGAAATGCTTTATATCATTAAGCTTCTATTATATAACTCCTCGGCTATAGGATGTCCATAACAAAATAGGTCGTGATTCAATAGAATACTTGTGTAACCCACATTTAAGGTTAATGATCTCTCATCTGTCATTGCAGAAATTTATAGACCATTTACTTTCTGCAATGAATTGAATATTGTACATCTTCGTGAATGTTGAAACAATTCTATAAATGTATTGAGTATACTCACACATTTATAGAATCGTTTCAACTTTATACATTGTAATGTATACAGTTTGTACTAAATCTGGACTATGAGTCGTAAGTTAGTAAACTGATGTCCATTTTTAAATTTCCACGTCTGCTTGTGATAAAAAATGTTTGTTAGAATTTAGCGCTGTCTCTATCAGTTATAATTTCATCGACTTATTTTGATTGAACTAGTTATTCATAGCTTTAACTGCCTCGTTGGTCTAGACCTACTAGTGGATAGCGTGTGCGACTGCTAATCAAGAGGTCTGGGGTTCAAAATCCCGGGTCGGGCTAAAGTGTTTTTGAGTTCTTCTTAGGAAATTCTTAGGAAAGACCGGAGTTTCGAAGTCTGGCGGTGATTCACGACCGTGCCTCGAAAAGCACGTAAAGCCATCGGTCCCGGTTGTCATGGACATCTATGGAAATCGGTTTTGGGAAGTCAGTGCCCTTAAATTTACTGACGGTTACGGAGGTGCGATGTCAGTCGCTCCGTGGAAATACTAATTTTCAGGTAAAACCGGTTCAACTGATAGCCGACCCCAAGTAATATTGGGAATAAGGAGAGGAGGAAGAGGAAGAAGAAGAAGAGTTATTTATAGTGTTTTCACACTTCGTTTTCGAGTCTGCCGCCCTAGCAAAGTAGCAAACTCTAGAGTCCCTTGTTTCATTGGCTAATGTCACTCAGTCACGTGATCAAAACAGAATATTAGAACAAAAAAAGTTTGCATCTTGGCCAGGGGGACTAAGTCTGGTCATTTAAGCAAGTGTAAACAGTATGCTAAACTAGCAGTAGTTACATCTGACCGATGGCTGCTGGAGATAATTGCGACCTGAGAAAGGTAGCTCGGGTAGATTAAATAAATAATAAATAAATAAATATTTTGGACAACATCATCTAGTCCCAAGTTAAGCAGAGCTTGTGCTATGGGTACTAGACAACTGATATAAATACATAAACATACCTACTTCTTTTTGTAAATACATACATATTATACATAGAAAACACCCAGACTCCGAAACAAATATTTGTGAAACACACAAATAATATTTGGACCGACCCGGGAATCAAACCCGAGACATCTTGATCAGCAGCCACATACGCTAACCACTAGACCAACGAGGCAGTCAAAAGAAAAAAGATTTAATGTAAATAACAGAGAACAACGTTCAATACTACTCATTGGAAGAGATTTAAGGTTAGAAGTGGAATTCATTAATGGCAATGGGCCGATTAATTAATTGAAAAGTTTAGCTAGGGAAAAGTTTAAAAAAATGATTTTAAAAACATTCCAATGTTTATACTCACACTGTCAATGTCAAATACGTAATATAATGCACTGTGTTATGTTTGTGTGACGTATTTGTACACGTAATTGATATAACAGTTCAAAAATTAAAACAAATAAACGAAATAATTATACAGGTATTTAACAATTAACTTAATTAATGCTCAAAATGAAAACAATAAATTACAGTCCAATTCCGACCAATGTCGAGTAACTGGTTCATATTAAGTTAACAATAAAGGTCAAATAGTATTCTGTTATTTATAATTTTATGTTTGACCTAGGTGAGTCTCGTGATGTTACTTGATGTCATTGTTCTAAATCACGAACACAAACACCCCGGAGCGTGGCTAGTCTGAAAAAATTAGATTTAAATTAACTAGTTAAGTGATATAAGGTCATCTATCTGATAGTATAATTCAGCCAAAATCAACCCAGCCGTTCCAGAGATTACCCGGAACAAACAGGCAGACGGACAGACAGACAGACAAAAAAAAATTAAAATTACTTTTTTGTTTAAAGTGCCGGATATACTTTCATATTATTTTAGAAAAAAATATGTTTTGATTGATTGATTTGATATTACAAACAGACGCTTCAATTTAATTTATTTGTATGTATGTTTAGATGTATAGATAAGTTCAGTATTTTACTAGGTACACACTAACACAATACGGAAATAAAACAAAGTATGAAAAATTCTTCTTTCAAGATCTAATTTTTAGTTTCAATTATCCACAGCGTCGTCGACAGCCTTATTAGTCCACGGTTTGAAAATAGGCTTTTCGTTAACAAAAAAAGGGTAGCCAAAAACCTTATTCATAAAGGAAGATCCAAAACAAACGGTATTGTAAAACCACGTTGACCAGATATCTTGTTATAGACCATAGTGTTTGTTTCAAGTTTTCCTTCTCTTGGCGGTGCTACTGTCCTGTGTGGTTTCTTGTCTTACGATATCCACGGTATCAATAGGGTTGATAATAATCCGGGTTCTAAATCCACCACCACACAGAAGTTTAAAATCATGATAGAAGAAAAAATTCATGATAGTAACCCATATATTTAAGTTTTAAGGAAAGCTATAGCGGTTTTTAATAACTTTATTTATTTTAGGAGGTTTAGGTCAATAACTTGTAAAATGCA
The DNA here is from genome assembly GCA_932526445.1 of Phragmatobia fuliginosa. NCBI lineage: Eukaryota > Metazoa > Arthropoda > Insecta > Lepidoptera > Erebidae > Phragmatobia > Phragmatobia fuliginosa. The sequence goes on from OW052070.1 coordinate 15,122,619, forward strand.
CTCATTTGGAAAACTTCGTACAAAAATAAGGAAATAATAAGTTGACAATTGACTATTGGACACGATTTTGAATCTACCTAAAATTATGGGTGACTACGGAACCCTATTCTATGCGTGGCCTGACACGCAATTGGCCAATTTTATTATTTATTTATGCCTACTACTGACCTGACCTGAGAGTATATCCTTTATTATAACTAAAACACGACAATATATTCAGTTCAGTAACAAAGCTCTGCTTAGCTTGGGACTAGATGATGTTGTGTGTCAGATGTCCAAAATATTTATTTATTTATTTATTTATTTAATGAATTAAGTTGTGAACTAACCATCTGGTTGTTGATTAATCGATAATAAAACAATCGAGTGTGTAAATTGTAATCGACTATCTGGTATTAATATCGTTGCATTAGAATGCATAATGTGTAAACACTCCTTAGTAATTCTATTCTTTGTTTATTATGCATTTGGCCCGTTATTTACGATTCCGAAGCGTGTTAAGATGTTATTATTATAGTAGAATTAATTAACGTAATTAATTATTTCGTTTGAAATTAACATACGGCCTTAGTACAAGGTTACGCAGAAAACGCTTAGGGTTGTTAGAAACAATTAAATAAACTATTTTGGGTTTTCCGTTTTAAAAATCTAATGAGGTTTAAATTATTTTAGATAATTTATGCATTTGCCGGTTTGAGATCACAAGTCCGATGCCCGGGTCGGGCCATGAAATAATTTTGAGTTTTCTAATTAAAGAAGTGAGTGCTCTTTGGCCCGGAGTTTGGAAGTTAAGAAAAAAACTTTCAGTTTTTGACCTTAAACTAAAGTATTGATAAGTTTTAGTGACACTTTTGCCAGTGTAGTTCTGGCATTTTATAGATATTACACTATGGTGAGCGTGTTAATTCCTATAACAAATTTAAGTGAGATGCAAAACATTATATTTCACACTTATTAATCCCATAACGAATTTTAAAGGCACCTTGCTATGTACACATGACGTGACACTATATCAAATTACAACCATACTAAATGCACTTTATTATATAAGTGACAGGAATTCATGTTAAGATACAGATATTTTGAGACGTCAACGATAAATTGTCATAATGTTATGGTGTCGTAATTGTACACGTTTGCCTTTCTACTTGGATAACCACCTGTAACGGAAACGCAGGAAGTAAGTAAATCTCACGTTTTTATGCATTATCTATTAACCAGATGGGGAAGCTTGTATTGTGTTAGATTTGTTCTCGATATTGTTGTTTCCTTCCTATGAGTTTTTTCCTATACTAGCTTGGAAACCGCTTTATGCGTCCTATAATACATTTATCTGAACTTGAATTTTTAAAGCGAAGTGAATGCCATCGACCCTTACAACCCAGATGTAATCGAAGTTCTGTATTTTGCACAACAACAACTTTCTAAGGCTCAAAGTCTTTGTTTAAAAGACAACTCTCACATTAGGAATATAATCCTGTGTCGCGGGGATTTTACAAACATACAAGAAACGGGTAGAAAGAAAAAAAGACTCAGAAAAATAATTTGTGGATTATAAAAAAGTGTTTTCCGTGTAGGATTGAACCTACAACACTTAGCGCAGTAGAAAGCGGCGTGGCTATCGCTTAAACTGCTTGAACAACCGTGCAGTCTAAACTACCTGTATTTATTGTTACAGATGTTCGTATGGCAAGAGGTCGACGGCTTAACGTACTCTCAGAGGTACAGGTTTGTGTGCTAAGAATGGTCACCCATCCATAGCAGATAAAGTATACCACGTAGAAAAGGAAAGTACGGAAGAAAGGAAATGTATGTGTACACGTAAGTGTTTGTAGGCAAAATGCCATACAAAGACATTCATTAGCATTTCCTTCTATTCATCGTTTTAGTATTGCAGTGTGAATATTAAACAAAAGCACAGTTTTATCAGATGAGCTTCGATCCAACTTGAGAGTGGTTAGGATTAAAGCAGGCTATTATATGCAACTTCTGATATGAAGGTCGATTAGATTGACCCCTAAGTACTTAGCGTTGGCGGAATATTTACTATTGAGTAATACTACAATACTATCGAGTCTTTTATAGAGAACTATAAAAACGCATTATTGTATATTTATCTTAACTAGTGCTTGACAAGTGGTCGAAATTTAATTTATAATCACGGATTTTTCCGAGGCTACGCTACAATGTTAAATTGACAAAAGAGACTATGCGTGTGTGTATGTCATATACATGGTAATATGTGTGACGTTTATTTATTTATTTAATATTTGTTTATGCATATTATGAAAAAATATTTGCTAACTGCACTCCTCCTCCACATAAACTATAAGTGTGTGTGTGTACTAAGTTTGGTAGGGGTAGTAAGTTTTTGCTTCATGCATTCTTATATAGAAAACAATACTTGAGACTCACAGACATGATATTCTTCGTTGTGTCAATCTCAGTTAATTAAATTACTCAACTAATTAAATACTATAATGGACGATCTGTCTAATTCTGTGCTAATCTTTCTCCAGATCCATTCTCAGCCGTTCCTATGTTATTTTAATAATTATAAACATCTACTTAAAGATTCCCATGCATAAAAGTAGATACAAAAAAGATAAGTTTTTTAAATTCTGTTAATTCCTTATAATGTTGATGTAAATCTACTATTTAGTTCTACTAGTTTTGATTTACGAAACATGAGAAAAAATCCAATGGAATAACTATATTAATTTACTTTTCAAAGCTAATACTGGCAATTTACATATGGTACTTCGTATAATTTTAACTGCGTTCTTAGTTGTTACAGTAGGCAGTATGTTTAAAGGCACAATACAAGGTTAATGTAAAGCTTTTATGTGTAATATACGTAAGTAATACAAAGTCATGATATTGTTGTTGAAGTTATTTTCAAGACAAATGCGAGATATCTGCGTCTATAAATATCATGAGCCTGCAAGTAGGCGTACAATAACTGTCTCTTGTTGAGTTATGACTAGTCTGTAGACAATAGGTCTAAACTAGACAGCATTCCAGTGGTATTTGTCGCTAGTTATTCTGCATAAGTATCGTATTTCTTATATAAACTTTAAACTCTAGCGGCCATATTGTGGTGGTAATATTTCCGTCATTGTTCAACAATTACTTACCGCTTCTCCACCGGATCTCCTGTCTTATAATAGATAAAGGTTAACAGAGTGACTGAAAGTGCAATAGCACTCAATAATATACAAATAGTTGAAGAGATTTAAACTAAAATATTTGTATCATAAATAGATTTCTACGGCCCAACACAATGAAAAATTGTAGCTACTTTTTTACGTTAGTTTAAAATATTAAATACTAAAATATTGTTGACATATACTCATAAATTAGTAAAGTGTATGTAGACAAGTGGATTTTCATTAAACAGTAATTCATTTATATACAGGTATCCTAATCGAAAGGACAAGCTTTTATCCTTTTTAAATACCTTAAGGTTTTATAAATCTGAAAGTAATTAACTCATTATAACATCTTATAAAACTATAAAAAATTAATACGATACTTCGTTTTTAAACAATACAATAAATTAAGAACAAATGGCTGTCACTGAAGGTTTCAAGTAATAAAACTTTATATCCGGCCACGTAATAATACATTTCGTGAAATTTCACAGTCTGAATATGAATCACAGAAAGCGAAACTTACGTGATTTCGCTTTTATGAACGCTTTAAGTTACCGAAATGATCGTTACACATATAAAGTGTAGTTAAGAGTTCATTGACGGTTTCTTTGTTCAGTTAAACGATGGTTTAAACGATGACAATGTGAAATATATTTCGACATTTAATAGTCATATCGATAAGCTGCATATTTTATAGTAATTATTGAATTCATACAGTATTTTTAATTTGTTTTGTACATGTACGTATCACATGCATCTGTAATATGTCCGTGTAGTGATAAATAGTATATGTGTGAGGTGTCACCTCTATTCATCCCGTGGATGGCGTAAAATTCGACTAAGGGGGAAACCTTCAAAATATCAATCTGTTAGCATGGTATAGTAGGCCATAACTTCCTTTTGTAAGGAGATACCTATGTCCAGAAACTGATGATTGATTGTTATTTGTTTTATTTTTAAATTTTGACGTGATATGATATATGACTGTTCAAGTTATTATATATTGGACTATGAAAATAAATAAGACATTTAAAACAGACGAAGTAGGAAGTCACGTGATCTCTAGAAAGCTCTTTACATAAATAAAACTGCACCATTAACAGAAGATTAGATCAACGCGATTAGACGAATCGATGTGTAATCCGTAGATTCAGGTAACAAACAAAACTATATCTTAAAATTATACTTACAAGTTTGATTATAAATTATCACATGAGTTTTAATTACAACATCAAACGGATATTATTTCATTACCATTTAATATAAACAACGAGCGGAAAGCTCGCAACCGTAAGACGTTTACTGGATCAGTAGGTGAGAGTGTATCGTCCATTGACATTTCGAAATATGGAAATTAATTCGGTGATATAACAAACAATATGTTTCCTATGTGGGCCAATGAGGCGAATACAATGACCTTTTGACCGTCATATTTGTGTCTTCAACATTTTTTATGGTTAAATATGGAGTTTTGAATGAAATTTGTTTACAATAATCGGATGAGGGATTATTAATAAAACATGCAAGAGTATAGATTGCAAAATTGTTTTTTAAATAATCGAAGGGAAAGTCTGTTATCGCGTTTTATTATAATGTAGAACTGCGTCTGTACTAACTTGAAATAACGTAACTTTTAGAATTAAAAAATATTCCTTTCATCAAATAATTTGTTAGGTATAATGTATTTTGGTTTGATAAGATTCTTTTTAAATATAAAAATTGGCAAAGAAAGCCAGGCCACGCATAGAATAGGGTTCCGTAGTCACCCATAATGGTGGGTAGATTTAAAATCGTTTCCGATAGACAGTTGTTTTGTTAACTTTATTTCTTTACTTTTGTATGAAGTTTTGCTCGAAAAATGGTTTTATAACCTCACAATGTTTTTAAAAGACCTATCTATAATGATACCCCACATGATGGAGTAGACGTGACTTTACATGTACACAATTTTATTGTAACACTTTGTCCACGTAGTTACAACACATATTGATGCAAAGTTTCATCTTTCTAGCACCAACCGTTTGGGCGGTAGGACGAGGACGAACATGAGAAATCTATAACGGTTCCGAGTCATGAACTACGGACCCCTAAAAAATGGCATTTTTAAATAGTCTGAGAGAAAGTTTGAATAACATTTTGTAATATGTATTGTAGAACCATAAAATATTTAGGCGTTACTTATCTGTGTAATATGTGTATGCGAGTTTTGTCACCTATTCATTCTTGGTTTTCATTATGTTAATTTTTGTTCATACTACCGGTACTTCGATGGATAGAATACAGTTACGACTTTTGATGTATACGTATAAGCGTATTTTGACTGAAGATAGTATTGACGGAATTAGCGAGTGTTGAAATGCGAATTGGATTCTTGTTTAAACTTTAATACTTAGTTGATTCAGAAATAATAGTGACTATCAGTGGAGATAAAGGTGTAGTATTAAGAGGAAAATCTTACTTATCTTTGAATTTTGATTAACAGAGAAGTCAAAATAAACTAAAACTGTGTAAAGTAGCTTATATCCTTCTTCACGAATTAAAGTAATGTATATCCATGCCAAATAAGTATTAGTTCAGTACTTTAAAAGTCAAACGCTTACCAGACATTTATAGTTTTCATCTGCCTGCCCTTATGCCAATTTTATTTCGGGTGGTACAGTATGTTTTATCCTTCCATTCTACCCTAAAACTCGTTGGTTACCATCATTATATTTTTATAAATGCTTAATTTACTTTTTAGAGTTCTTTATTTATTTATTTAATTAATACAAACTTTTTTTTTTCTTATGTTTTGGATATGAAAGCATAACAGATAGACAGACGGATAGATAAACACACGGATCGAGTTACTTTCGAATTTATCATATTAGTATGGATAGAAAAGAATAGTTTAACATATATTACTATGTTGGAATTACATTGACTATATATGTATATTATCCGAATGAAAGAAAAAATTAATATTTTCTTCCCTTAACGTTATATTTATTCACTTTATGACGACAAATTCTTGAATCATTTATCTTCGCAATAAAATAGACCAGGTACAATATACATACGAGTAAATATAATCAAAGCAGATTTTCAAAGAAATGTTCTTAGAAACTTATATTATTCACCAATTAACTACCTCCTTCTATCTCACTGGAAGAGGGAAGAGGGAGGAGGAGAGGAGGCCTATGTCCATCAGCGAAGTGTTAAAGGTTGTGTGCATTGATAGCATCTTGTAGTTAAAATAATTGTATGTCGGTTATCGCTGTAAAGTAGTAGTAGTAGTCTATGTTCTTTCTCTATCTATTCAGAATTCAAATTTATTCAAAATTCAAAATTCATTAAAATTGGTTCAGCGGTTTAGACGTGAAAACGTAACAGACAGACAGAGTTACTTTCACATTTATGATATTAGTACGGATGAGTTCCTCTAAATTTTAAATATTGCACAAAACATGCAAAAGATACATAATATATTCTTAGTAAAGCCTCAAATTATTTATACATAATTATAAATAACAATATTCGATATTAAATAAGTTATATATTTGGCTACTTTTCTTTCGAGAATATTGAATATTCTACCCTGGATAAGTGTCTAAAAATGTGATGAAAAGTTTTAGATCTCTCAATTACATATAACAATGCGAAGGTTGTACAGTTTATGTTACTGATTGTGTCTTGAATACTAAGGAATAGCTTATATCACCTATTATACAATCAGTAGCTTTCACTGGTGCATCTCTATGCGGCACTATCCGTGTCTAAGACGGGTTATTGTGTAGGTCCATTCGTTCAGCTCCTGCTTGTTGACCGTCTGAATGATAGTAGGTAACTAATCATTTCTAATTAAAACAGTTTCTATCATATAAAAGAAAAATATAAGGTATATTTACAATTATTTTATTAATTTCACTTACCAAAAACACGATTTCGCACGAGGGGATTGTTCTTTGAACTTTGAATTTATATTGATAGTGCTGTTAGTCTAGTGTCGAGCTGAATACATGGGTGTGCACAAGTTATAAGCACTAAAAACCCTACCATAAATTGGTTATAGCCTACTTAATTTTTACCGAAACCATTTTACGTTTAGTAAGTTATGTTAAAAATTATCATGAAATCCACCTCAAATGATAGTCATATTACAGTCTGAAGATTTAGGTAGACTTTTTAAAAGTTCAAACTATTAAGGAGACGTAATGAGATAAATTCTATTTAATGTTTATATTATTGATCTTTATAAATGTGTGGTGGTTATGTCGGACTTGAACCGAATAAAACCGCACACCGTCTCAGGTACCAATGGCCGGAGAACCAGGTGTACTCTAAGAAGGAAAACCCTGGAACCCCGAATTACCTCGGGCCGTCTACCTACGGCTAGTAGATGACCCTCTTCATAATAAAAGCGCATGGCGCATACACCCCGGCCTGCTTCTGCTAGGGTGACAGATTTCCTAACCTGTCACCCCCAGGCTAGCGCTTATGGAGGACCGAGATCGTTCTGCGACCTCCGGCACCTGAGTCGTCTGCGGTACCGTTCCCGGGCCTGGCAGACCGGGAACGTTCTAAGCCTCTCCCGGTCCCGCTCCGCCGTCTCCTTCGCTAGCATAACTTGCTCGCAGAAAGAAACGAACAAAAAACAGTAAATATTAATAACCCGTGAACGCTTGAATCTCTTATTCAACATGACATAAACAAGAAATGTATAAACGATTTAGAGGACTGTTTTTAGACTTTAGAGTTTCGCGACTGTTACACATGCTCACGTTTTTTACTGTATACGGGACTTAGTCGCGATTCCTCTCAGATCAAGCCATACAGCCATTTTATACATTAAGTGTTTTGCCCTCTTGCAATTCAGCTGTTTTCTATTAATATATCTAAACGAGCACACTATTAGGTAACTGTATCTGATAAATAGAAAGAATAAAGAAAGAAAGAAAGAAAGCAATATTTATTTTGGCAAATGTAGACAGTAATTATGTACTACAAAATAGCTAAGAGTTTTGAAGTGCTAAAAATGGATCCAATGCAGCATTGTGGGGGACGATAGCCTGTTGATGCTAAATGATACAATTTCTAGAAATCTCCAACTCCCGAATTATTGCTACAGGTAGGTTCAGCAACAATATTTTAGATTTATTCTAACTTAATACAGTGCTAGATAAAAATATAAAGGTTTTGTGATACACATTATAGGTTTGATGCATTAAAGTCCGAGCAAAACTTCTAAGATCTCAAAGTTACCTAAAAATGTTCCTAAATGAATCACTAAGCATTACACGAGAAAACCCTAAAATGCACAACTACTGGCGGTAATATACGTTATTCCGACACTGTCAAAACACTGTCAGATTGACAGTATTTTGATTATGTTACGCTGGTATGTTATAAATGTCATAATTATCATAACATAGCCTCAGGAGTTACAGGTTAAAAGTGCAAAGGTTACAGTAATTGCTCACCAAACAGTTTGTACTCCCGGTCAAAGGTCATTTAGACTTTCTAATGAAGGCATAACCGTGTACGTGCGATTTCTTTAGGTTATGATGTTATTTTGATTCAGTTTTGATAACGGTTAAAAAATCGTACCAAAAAACAAAACATCATCGCTATACAGCAATATACCACGTTATTGTTTTTGTAAGGTTAGAACATGCAATGAACATTACATAAAAATTTATGACAGTACCTAGCCTAAGTAACCTTTTCAAATAAATGACTTTTCAATAGCGGTATTATTAAGCAGATTCAATGGTTTTCAGGTGATTTAGTAATACATCGTCGCAAACTTGCAATAATTTGAATAAACTGTGTTTCATCGTGGGAGAATCATGCTTCGAAACATAGGAACTGGCTCAACTATAGTTTATGGAGAGGTTACAAGTTAGTAAAGCTACGCTGATTTCAGAATGAATCTCTCTTTACGCAGTTCTACCTAAAAGGACATTATTCGTGCTGTTATGTTCCGTTGATGACTGCGAGACCGGAAGCCCAATGATGCAGAAGCATCTCAATAAACCGCCAAGCGAGTATACTGGCGCCAGGGCCGGATTTAGGGGAGGGCAACCAGGGCAACAGCCCCGGGCCTCCACAAAAGAGGGGCCCCCACAACAGAGACTTCGAAAAAAAAAAAAACTAATTCAAGCTAGTAAACAACTTTTCCTTTCATATTTTTTTTCGCGTTGTACCTTACGTACAGTACTTTGTACAAACATGATTAAATTCTCTCAGCTCGGAAAGTTCCGTTTGTTAACGCTCAAATTTAATTTTAGATAATTCTTGTTTCTGATTATATTTATATATTCGTTAAATAATAAAATAAATTATTATTAATTGGAAAACTAAAATGTTTTTTTTTTTTTTTTTTTAATATAATTTGGAACCAAAAGGCCTCCACTCCTTTGTTGCCCCGAGGCCTCCACACCTTTAAATCCGGCCCTGACTGGTGCCATAGTATAACTGCATTGTCTGGATTCATAATGAGTATGGTGACCACTTCTTTTAGATTCAATTCATGTTTTACATCAGGCATAGTAGTCACTCTAGAAGACTTAAGTATATAAAAAAAGGTCTATTCCTACTTTCTCTCTGAGAATTTGAGGGTACTAAAAAAATGACAATGCACTTGTGTCTCCTTAGTTGAAGATGGCCATGGACAATGTTAGGCACTTACTGTTTACTCTCTAGCCTATAAAAAACACTAGTGTCTTTGTGATTTATTGTTTAGCTTAGTTTGGGTCTGGCACTAGCTCTATTATATAACAGGTAGGCGTTTATGAGGTGGATATGGATTACTACCTACTTTTCACCAAGGCCGATAAACCGACAAATTTACACCATTTGTAAATTAAATGTACCCTACCTTGTCTCATAAGCTAAAGTAGACCAGCTATACATCAGTTACGTACCTGAAAAAAGTAAAAACATTATTATTATACAACTGTGAAAGTAGGTATCTCTTTTTTAATATTTAAGCCTACCAAAGTCACCATCCGCATTGTGAGGGATAGTAAAGCAACATGGTGACCCATACCATGACGGCCTGGTCGTATGTTTCTGCATCATTCTCCCGGTCTCTAAAAGCCGGGAGTATGGTGCAGAATGATTGGGCCTCCGGTCTCACACTCACCAACGAAATACGACAACATGAGTGCTGTCATTATTAGGATGGTCTTCAGAGGGAGGGTAGTACTGCCGCGGTCGAGCCGTCCTATTAGTGCTAAAATCAGCGTGGCTCTACTACCTACCAAATCTGTGTTTTTATCTTATGTCTAATATGACAAAATTAAGTAAAAACTGTTTGCTGACTGTATTTGAATATCATTGCATTGAGTCAGCTGGCACGCTGTCAGCTGTTATTTGACTCATTGCGATTTACGATTAAGCGCTAAGAGGGATCCGGAATTATATCAAACCTATTTTAGGTGCTGTGGTAGTTGGTACGCATTGGTACGGTTGGAATTCTAATTTATGACCACATTTTTGCAAATCTGATACGTCCCACTGTGTTACCGAGAAGGCTTTTATTTTTCACTTTTCGTATTTTTCTTTTATATTGATAACTAGCTGCGCCCCGCGGTGTTTCCCGCTTAAATCGTTATGGTTGCTATGCAAGTGTGTTATGCATAGCAACCTGTGAAGTTTTGACAGGAGATAAACAGTGATACATTTTGACATCTACGATTTATGTATTTTTATAATCACCTTCGCCCGTGTATCTCGATTACTGCAGTAAAAAGTAGCCTATGTGTTATTCTGATATATAAGCTATATTACTGTAAAGTTTCATCCATATCCGTTCAGTAGTTTTTGCGTGAAAGAGGTACAAACATACATACACACATACATACTCACAAACTTTTGCGTTTATAATATTAGTTGGATATAATCAAATAGTTTATTCTAAATCTAAACAATAAATCGATCAGCAAACATGTAACTCACATTGTCACTAGACGACCGAACCAGGCTCTTTCTGCACGCATAATTAAATATAAATGAGCCGTGAACTATTGCGATGATTGCACATAATTAAAATAATTGCGCCATTTAGTTACAGATTGCCTTAAACGTTGTCATAGCCGCCTGTTATAGCTGTTTAGCGTTTGATGTACTACCTCAAAGAAGATATTGAATAATCCAGTAGCGAAAATTGTTAATAGTTGGAATCTGTTTGAATAGCTTACGTTCTTCTAACACAAATTCAAAGAAGACGTGAAGTTGTGCGTGTGGCTAAGGGCTGATTAAGACCCCATTCAGCAGCCATATGATATTAGTATTAATAAGTCAATTAAAGAGTGAGTACTTTTTACATCTTAAAATGTTGGGGTGTTGTAAAAATTTATAAACTTACTCATTAATCTTGTCATGTTGTTGTATGTAGATGTTATTAACACAAACTTCTAAATTCAGATACAAAACTTTACTCCAGGTTGTTGCTTAATACGAAGATATTATTTCGTTTTCTATAGAATAATTTATTAATGCATCATTTCACAACCAAAAAACAAACTCTGTAATCAGCATAAGTAAAATCAGTATCGTAAAATACCTACCCATAATCATTCTAGGAACGTTGTAATACTATGCATATGCTTGCTCTTCTATACCTAGTGTATCTTCAGCTGGAAAGAGTACTTGCTTTTCTTCCTTATGTTATCCAGTCTCAGTTATCTAAGATTAATCTTCGTTTGAGAACATGACTCCTATACAAATCAAGACAATGAACAACGCACACTCGTTGTTTGACATCAACTAGATTAATTGAGTGCAAATAACTCCTGTAATTGCACTCATTGAATCTTAGTTAAATCTGTATAATCATATTTAATAGTTCGAAGAATAATGTATTTTACGTTGACTTATGTTACTCAATGTCTCATAGAATGATCTATTAATTTATTTATTCAAAAACGTTATTATTGTAAAAAATTATGATAATACAACTAGATCTGTTTATTGACCTTGGTTAATTACGATAAGATAAAGGATCTTAATTAGAGGTTTGTTAGAATGGTTAAGCAGGAACTCTGTTTTGTGCAATCGCTAGTTTTGCCCACACCAATTAATATTATATTAATAACTTTACACACACAGCTGTCTGATTCAAAATTAGATAAGTAGAGGCCATGATATTCAGAATGCTAATAAACTCATTACACAATTTTTGTCTTGGGTAAGAATCGAACCTAACCTATAACTTGGTAGCCAGAGTCATGATCCTCTAGACCAAACAGATTAGTCACTTGAGGTTTAGGGTAAACATTGCATCTGTTTAAATAAGCAACTAAATTTAAAGGTACATTAGGTAAGTACCAAATATATATAACTATTATGATATACTATATTCATATATTATACTCTATGCGCACAATAGTGCAATGGTATTAGTTGTGACCTATTACTACGGAGTGACCTCTGTAAATCTGGTCGAGGGTGTCGGTGAGCATCGAACCAGTTGGCTCATCGGCCTCGTTCGTCAGTTTTATGGAGTCAAGGAAACCCCGCCGAATTTGAACTAATTTTGGTTCGTTCTTTCGACATACGGACGAGAAGATCAGGTAGCATTAATTTGAATGATTTGCCATTTTTATTGTTTAAGAATTATGATAGTTTTTGTGCAACTAAGAACATGTTATTAGGATTTATGAACATTTTTATAGAGATTTTACTAGTTTATATTTATTAAATTGGTAAAAATATAAAAGAAATATTCTGGATATTTCATAGAGAAATAAAATTAAACACACTTAAAAATTATAAACAAAGAGCATTCCAGAGGGTAATTGATTAGGATTAGCAAAAAAATTATTAGCTGATGACCTTTAAGTCCATTTTAGTCATTTTATGCGGTAGTTTCTAATGCGGTTTTAAGAATTCTGTTCGTAAACATACCTAGAGCTAAAATATTTGACGTTGTAAGAACGGTTACTAAGATATTTTTGTATAATAAGCTATGTAACATTAGTTTTGAAGTGTAGGCACTGTCCCAAGGATGCGTATCCACCCACAGTATCTACATTCATTAATATCTTAAATCACCTCTGTTGCAAAGGAATGTCAGTTTCGCTAGGAACAATGAAACATCAAGTATAATAAAGTACATGCATACATTAACATGATTTTAAGTAATGATATTAATGCCTTGCATAGATCCATGATTTATAGATATGACGAGCTAAAAAATTAAATGCTAATTAGTTGAGTAACTCATAGAAACCATAAATAAAAGCATATAAAATCAGTATAGTTAGCATATAAAATCAAAATAGTAACTTTCGCTGGTAATCCCGGTTGAGAAAAAGAAAAAAAAATCACTAAAAAGTATTTTGCGTTTTTGTACAACTATTTGTTATGTGTAGGTACTACGTGAAACTGTAAACGTTAAAGATAGTTCACAAACCATTCAATCAGTGCCATTTTTGTTAAGATTCGGAAACAAAACAACCAACAGATTTTATATTTTCTTTTTATTTGTCTGATCGTAATGTTGACTGAATGGCGCGTCTGTGTATAACTATTTATTAAGTTCACAGCATTTAGGCACCATTGTTGACTTCGTGATGCTTTGAGTAACCGCCAAGGCTGTTGCCTAGCAACCATTGCTTTTTGTCGAAACAGTAGGTCACAGTTTACAACACGTCACGCTTTGATGGATTGACACGCTAGCGATGTTTGTTCTGTTAAGTTCGATGCTCAACTAAGATATAGAGCACCTTGTTAATAATTTTACGTTGTTTGCGCAAACAGAAGCTAAATTTTCATAGATTTAGTAATAACCGGCTGGAATGCTTTTTAAAGCTGTTTATAATTTTATGCTGACAAAGCTAAGTAGTTTTATTTAAATTTGATAGTTTTACCTCTTTAGGTTTAATATAAAACAAATTTTATTCAATATCTTGATCCATACTAATATTATGAATATGAAACTACTTTTGCGTTTCTGTCTGTCTGTTACGCTTTCACGACGCTCCGAATCGACATGCGACAGTTCCGAGCGTCGCGGTCGAAGATAGGAGTTTGTTTATTTGCACTAGTAAGTATCAAACAATCGAAGTGATTATTATCGATTTTCAATCACTATCACGATTTTCAATCACTATAATTTTCTAAAATCTAAAATTGTATAATTATTGGTAAAGTGGAATAGGGGAAAAAGGAGCTCTTTATATATCTTACAATAACTCATTTGCGGAAGAACGAAACAATAGTAACTGTTATATTCTTACATTTTCGTTGTTACCAAACAAGATCTATAGTGGTTTTATTATAGTGCTAAAATGTTTACGTTAATGTGACAAAATAAATCTTGTATTACAGGAAGTTTAGTGATGAATCATCGGTTACAATAAAATAAATAAAACAACTAGAATAGGTTAGCCTGAAGGTTTTGTTAGTGATAAGCGACCCTCACTTCTAAGCCTAAGATTCTGGAATATATGCTCAATAATCGTTTTTTAAATATACATTTAAGCCTACTAAAGTCACTCTACTCTGCCTGATGGAAAGCATGAGCAGAATTCTTTAAAACACATTTTTTTAAAAGGTGTGGTAAGATAAAATTAAAATATATATTATTTACAATAAAGAAATTACTAAAAAAAACGATCACCAACTGGAATTTAATTTTCATAACAACAAAACTCTTTTATGCAGTTTGTGTACAGAAACACAGTTAAATTTCAATGGCTTTAACATGAACATCCGGAAAATATCTCCAAATTTTTGAGTTGTATAGTTGCAGTACTGTGTAAATAACCTTCAAATTTAAAATTTTCATATCTTTCATCAATCATCATCAACAGCCTTTAACAGGACATAGGCCTCTCCTTTGAAAGGACGTTTTGGCCTACTATACCACGCTGGCCAGACGGGTTGGTAAAGGGTTTGTTTCAAGTTTTCCTTGGCAGGGATGTTAGCTGCTTATTTTGTTCCTTTAGTCGCCTCTTACGACACCCATATTTTTATGTTACCAATATTTACTAACATCTTCTATAGCTTAATAACATCAAGTGAAAGAACTGTTTTTAATTTAATTAAGTTAAAAATTATAATAGAAATTAGTAGTCTTGTCATTGAGGTTTGGTAAAATTTACTGTCAACAAACTTGATATTCTAGCCTTCGAATATCGCTCAAACAGTATAAGAAATGTTCAGTAATACCATGAGAAAAATTATTTATAATCTTGTATTACTTCAGCTATTATTACCTTGCGAACGATTGTTTAATACTAAATTAAAATATGATTATAAAACAATGACAATAGGCTAAGTTCTGATAAAGTTCACAGCTCTCAAGGTCTATGGTTCAAAGACGGTAGATTTGAGCTTGGATGTATCAAGATATGAATCAAGTAATGTATTTAGAAATAGAAATATATTATTTTTTTTGCATGATTTGACTTTAAATGGTTTAAAATTTTGTCAAGAATATCTTTGAGGTTTAAAAAGGCGGTCTCACTACACACCTATCCACTGCACAAGTGTTGTCGGTTCAAACTCCACATGAGTCAACACTTTGTATAATTCACATATTAATGTTCTGGGTTTGGGTGATCTTGATGTTCATTTTTCCGTGTGATAACGGATTAAGAATACCGAGTGTCACCACCCCTATTCATCCCACGCGGGTGTCGTAAGAGGCGACTAAGGGATAAACTACGCAAGACAACATTTATGCAAAGAGAAGGAAAACTTGAAACCCACCCTATACCAACCCGTCTGGCCAGCGTGGTATAGTAGGCCAATACCTCCTTTTCTAGGAGAGGCCCATGTCCAGCAGTGGACTGTTATGTGATGATGTTCACTTCATGTATGTTTGTAAAGGTCTGTGCGACACAGAAGGAATCTCCCTAACGTGGGAGTCTAAAATGTTTAAAAAGCTTTAAACTTTAGTAAAGTCGGATACAAAAGAAGAATATTTTAACTATTTTCTTTTTATATTTGTTATCTTAGATAAATAAATATATGGAATAGAAGAAAAAAATACTTATAATTTGTTGCGTTGTAGGGGCATTGAAGGACTTTTTAGGGTTCCGTAGCCAAATGGCAAAAAACGGAACCCTTATAGATTCGTCAAGTCTGTCTGTCTGTCTGTCTGTCTGTCTGTCTGTCTGTCTGTCTGTCTGTCCGTCCGTATGTCACAGCCAATTATTTCCGAAACTATAAGAGCTATAGTGTTGAAATTTGGTCAGTCGATGTATTCTGTGAACCGCATTAAGATTTTTACATAAAAATAGAAAAAAAACAATACATTTTGGGGGTCCCCATACTTGGAACTGAAACTCAAAAATTTTTTTTTCATCAAACCTATACGTGTGGGGTATCTATGGATAGGTGTTCAAAAATGATGTTGAGGTTTCTAATATCATTTTTTTCTAAACTGAATAGTTTGCGCGAGAGACACTTCCAAAGTGGAAAAATGTGTGTCCCCCCCCCTCTAACTTCTAAAATAAGAGAGTGATAAATCTAAAAAAAATATATGTTGTACATTACCATGCAAACTACCAACGAAAATTGGTTTGAACGAGATCTAGTGAGTAGTTTTTTTTTTTAGTTAGTTTAGTTGGTGAGTAGTCCATCCATAATGCTAGTTGTATAATCATAGTAGAGTACTATAATCTCAATTTAGCAAATAAATATATCGATGCGACAAAACTGCGACTTGACTGTTTCTAGTATACACTTAGGTCGAAGTTTTGTTTTGTGGTATATACTAGCTAACGTTTACGTTAAGTCGTGCATATTTGAATGTCGTAGGAATCACGCGCAGTCGATCTATTATGATCATGTTTAACATGAAATGTTGTGTTACATAAATGTGAAATATTGCATAATTATATAAAACCGCTTTAAACCATAAATACGGATCTGTCAAAATAGTTAATGTTACCTAAAAAGGCAGCCCTTTGTATCAGGGGGTTGGCGATTCTGAATGCTAATTATCTATTTCACGATATGTTAGTAGATAGAGTAGAGATTCTGATTTAGCAAACGTAGCTTAGCCCCTTAGCCAAGTCACAAACATTTTTCATTCTCTATTTCTCTATTCTCTTGTTTTATTGGCTAACATTTTGTTTTGATCACGTGACTGAGTGACATTAGCCAATGTGCGCTCAAGACCGGGATAGTTGGAGCTCCTTATAAGTCTTGTACTTTAATGGTGATGATGATGGCGATTGTACTTTTATTCCATTAATTTAACCATAAAACCGATATAGCTCATTGTTAAACATCGCAATAAGCGCTTGTTTTTGATTTAGAATTTGTCTGACCTTTAAAATTAAAAACAACTTTTGCAGAGGTGTACATACAAAAAAAAAAAGCGGCCAAGTGCGAGTCGGACTCGCCCATGAAGGGTTCCGTATCAGCAAGTAACATCATATAAAAGTTATTGTAGTTCGTTGTAACTTTCATCGATGTTTTTATACTAGTGTATTGATTGAATGAAAGGTAAATTGTGATTTACGATTTATGACATATTAAAAAAAAACTACTCACTAGATCTCGTTCAAACCAATTTTCGTTGGTAGTTTTCATAGTAATATACAACATATATTTTTTTAAGTTTTATCACTCTCTTATTTTAGAAGTTAGAGGGGGGGGGACACACATTTTTCCACTTTGGAAGTGTCTCTCGCGCAAACTATTCAGTTTAGAAAAAAATGATATTAGAAACCTCAACATCATTTTTGAACACCTATCCATAGATACCCCACACGTATAGGTTTGATGAAAAAAAAAATTTTGAGTTTCGGTTCCAAGTATGGGGACCCCCAAAATGTATTGTTTTTTTTCTATTTTTATATAAAAATCTTAATGCGGTTCACAGAATACATCGACTGACCAAATTTCAACAGTATAGCTCTTATAGTTTCGGAAATAATTGGCTGTGACATACGGACGGACAGACAGACAGACAGACAGACAGACAGACAGACAGACAGACAGACAGACAGACTTGACGAATCTATAAGGGTTCCGTTTTTTGCCATTTGGCTACGGAACCCTAAAAAGGTTGTTAGTTTAAAAATTTAACAAGTACGAATGCGGTGGGAAAATATTTGTAATTGTTATTTTTATTATCTCAAATTATTAAACAACAAATTAAATTTTATATTTTGTTTAAAATTGGCACATGTTATGATGGAATTTGTGAACAAGATGTATAATATATTTGTGTATAATATATTTTTAACAAATTAACTACATTGAACTGTTAGTTCGTAATATCACTAACATTTTTTTACAAACTGCATCTGATTTATGAATGTATAGGTTTTTGTGACACTTCACTAGATTTAACCATTGGTCTAGTGGTTAGTGATCTACTAAGCCAGAGGTCGTTTGAATTTCAATCAAGACAAATCTTTGTGTGATGAACACGATAATTTGTTCTATGCCTATTTGTAAGTATTAGGGGTTAAAGTATGAAATTGCCGATTTGTACTAAAAATTGAAATTCATTTTTTTTTTCATTCAACATATTTATATTTAAAAACATCTAACAGTATTATCTATACATTGCTGCCATCTAATAGAAAGATCATTTATGTTTTTGTATATACAATACAAGTTTCAACATGCGTTTCTTTCTCATAGGTACGATTTGAAAAAAGTTTCACTCAAAAATCTCAAACCATGAAGGTTATATTTCAATTCGAAATACCTATTACAATAAAACGGTAATTTCATGCTTTAAGCCCTATTATTTAGCAATATAGGAATATGTTTTTTAGCAGTCTAGGCTTACCTAGTTTATAAAAAGATAGACCATTATTTATTCACATTCCGGCTGAAAAAACTTATTTAATAGTATTAGACCTGACTTTAGCACCATACAGAAAACCAGAAAACCAACCCAAAAACAACAACATTCGTGCTGTCGTATTTCGTTGGTGAGTGACCAAAGAACCAATGATGCATCGTCTCATTCACAATGAGGATGGTGACCCCTACTCCTGGTTTCTACTTATGCTTTCCATCCATCCAATACAAAAAATACAGGTTCAATGTATCAATTTACCACAGGCTGTATCAACTGTTACGCATCATCGTCCCTAGATAAAACCAAAGGAGTGATTGGAGCTAGGAGTCGAGAGGTGTGAAATAACCCAATTAAGAAACTATAGAAATAAATAAATTAGTGCTTACAACTATATACATACTAAAAACGAAAGCTCTACTTTACAGAAAACTGACTCTTGAGGACTTCTATACTCCGTGGCCAAGCTTGCCCCATATGTGTGTTTGTGTGCAGTATGATTCTCCCACGTAAATCATCTAACAGTTATACGATGATATAGTCGTATCTAAACGATGGTCGATGACGAATAGAAACATACTTCATTCAGTTGTATTTATCTCTTCATTGTACTACTGCGAAAACGAGTTCCTTGAACTATTGGATAAAATGTCTGCGAGCCGTTGAATGTCAAACATTACTACAAGAACTGTATTTGTTGACTCATGTAGGTACATAGTAGCTACGACATATATACGTACGTCTTACATTTTATGTAGATATGTATTTCTTTATAGACATTTTATTCTTACTTGCTTTTTGGTACTTTTTCGTACGTATAGTTGTATTTTTGGTGAGGCATTTAAATAAATACATAAATAAATATTTTTTGGACATCTTACACACAACATCATTTAGTCCCAAAGTAAACAGAGCTTGTGTTATGGGTACTAAACAACTGATAGAAATACATAAACATACTTTTTTTTTTGTAAATACTACATATTATACATAGAAAAACACCCAGACTCCGAAACAAACATTTGTGGATCACACAAATATTTGGTCTGACCCGGGAATCGAACCCGAGACCTCTTGATCATCAGCCGCATACGCCAACCACTAGACCAACAAGGCAGTCTTCAGCATGCTCTTACAAAAGATAGAAACCGGTGTAGGGCAATTCTTTTCTTTTCTTCTTTAAATTTTCACTAAATGTAGGGTCACCATGTTCTTCTTCACCTTAATCCTTGAAAATAAAGGAGGAGGGGTACACAAACAACAAAATATAAAAACACATATGTGAAAAGTATAAGAGCTTTGAATTTAATGAGACACTGCGAATAACAAGAAGTGTTCATAGAAGGAGTCGGCTAATATTTAAATAGTTTGTTTTATTTGAAAAATACTACAAATGTTAAAAACCGAGAATAAATTAAAGTCGGAAAAAAATGCGATTCATTTGTGAATTGTCGTAGTTAAAATGAATAAAATACCGTTAAATAAATACTATAACAGTACTTACTAAGTACGATTTTGAATGACCTAAATATACTTTAAATTTTAACATAACATTGGCTAAATGACCAAGGATAATGCTTGCCCTCAATACAATTATTAAAAGAATAGTTATGTAAATATGAATGAGTAGAGCATTAATCAGTGTCCATATAGTGTTCATGAATATATTGCTTTTTTTCAAGTTGACTGTTAGGTACGCAGTCAATATCAAATAATGAAGGTCAACACGAAAATGTTTAAAAAAACAGTAACCTGGCTCCGTAAAAAAAAAAGTAATATGGTCTTTGTCATTATTGCCTTGTTGATCTAGCGGTTAGTGTGTATAGCGGCTGCTGATCAAGAGGTCTCGGGTTCGATTACCGGGTCGGACCAAATATTTGTATGATTGGCAAATATTTGTTTCGGAGTTTGGGTGTATTCTGTGTATGCTATCTATATATCTACGAAAAAAGTATATATTTATTTATACCAGCTGTCTAGTACCCATAGTACAAGCCCTGCTTAGGTTTGGGACTAGATTGCGTTGTGTTGCAGATGTCCAAAACATTTGTTTTATTATTTATACGAGATGTAACTACAATTCGTTTGAACCTTATTCATTAAAAACGGAACATGTAAACATACGTAGACTGCCAAAACTATTACCTATCCTTTTAACTTTACGTAGTCAGATAAAAAGTGGAGATACCTTAAAGCCTGTAGTATATTTTAATATTAGTGTTTCATTTTTCTTTGTAGGTATGTTAAATGCAACGAGTTTAGAAATCGGTTTTCGTTCGCCGACTTTGAAAGTGACCAGACTTTTAAGCTATTACAAAAATATTTCCATTATGACCGAAAACCAGCGTTTCGTGACTAAAGTTTAATGTCATATTGTTCCGGTATTTCTATTATTATTAAAACTGTACGTTGCGGAATGACTCGTGTACTGAATCAGACACGCTACTTTTTTTTCGCACACTTTTTTACACTTTTCATTAACCTTGAGCTGGTTGCTCGTTAGCTTTCTACATTGTAGTCAGTATTTTAACCAATGCCGGTGTGTAAGCGATATTTATTTATCTAGTGGATTTCCGGTACTATTTAGGTTATTTAGTGGTGTAAAATAAGGCGTATTATTGAGTGCGACAGAGCATCCAACTATGTTTGTTAAAATTACATTAGTTACGTTAACCACACGAAATTCTATTGTCGGTAATCGATCGAAAATCTTAAGCTATATAAGTTTTCAAAAGTTTTAAAGCGGTTTGATTTCGTTTATTTTTTTTAAACTTTTGTTAAATAAAATTTATATAGCTTAAGATTTTCGATCGATTACCGACAATAGAATTTCGTGTGATTCAAATTCAAAAATTTGAATTTGAATTTGAATCACACGAAATTCTATTGTCGGTAATCGATCGAAAATCTTAAGCTATATAAGTTTTCAAAAGTTTTAAAGCGGTTTGATTTCGTTTATTTTTTTTAAACTTTTGTTAAATAAAATCTTATGTAGAGATTTTGATGTAATTTGATTTTTATATAAATATATTTCACGATAACTTTAGCTTTAAGTATTATTTTGTAGTAACTTCGTATTAAGCAACGGAAGTGCTAGGCTTGATTTAAAGGAATTTGTAACCAATGCTTGATATTTTTTATCTTGATATTTACATTATTCGTAAATTGCATAATTTTCCGCATTACATAGCAGTACCGAATATGACTGACACCGTTTAAGTTTCTATAAAATTTCGTGGCCTCCTTGCCCTCAACCTAAGTAAGAAATCAATATTATAAGTAAGGTGTGTGTAAGTAAGAAATAAACAAAACAAAAAATGTTTCAATTCAATGTAACTTCTTAGGAATGAAACCTTCAGAAATATTATCTGCAAATCATTTTTTTGACAGATTGAAAATATGTAACTAAATATGTAATGTAAAAGTATGGAATGTAATATGTAACTGTCCACTGACATTTGACATGATAAAAATCTTTACTTAGTACAATAGTTACTGTTGACTAACTGACAAGGGGGTAATTTAGAAATTAAAAAAGCTTAAAAAAAGAATGTCTTATGTAACACAGAACGATTGCCTACATATTGACCAAAGTTAAAAAGGTACTTAACATATTAACAGAAATAATAAAAAAAAACTACAGATGCTGGTTGCAATCATTTGCCAAATTACTGTTGGTCAATAACTTTACTCTGTGACTCTTCAATAGTGCTTACTTCAATACAAACAATAGCGTTGCATTATTTGGTTTGAGGAGAGTTGCGTTACTGCCTTATTCAAACATTGTGTGTGTTCATTTCAATTAATATATATTAATAAATAATTTCACCAAAAATCTGGACCTAGGCTTCTCGTTAGATGGGATTTGGCTTCTTACATTACGCTGCCCACACAAGTTATAATAACAGGTTTGTATCAAATTTCCCTTCCTTTACAGTGCAGGAGTAGTTTGGTCCCTTAGTTGGCTTTTACGACAACCACGGAATGAATAGGAATCACCCCTGCTCTCCGTGTTCTTATGGAAAAGATGTGGAGCCATCATCATGAGTGTAAGTGAAAAATGGTTTGTAATTTAAATGATTTTTTTACAGCTATTTATGTTAAATGTTTTCACTTTAACCATCCGTGAAGACAATAGAGACCTTGACAAAAATCAATTTCATAAAACAAAGAGAAACTCAATGACAAACTAGTCAATTAAGAACGAGGACGCATTGATTGATTTGCCTAATGAAGAAAGTTATGGAATAATTAAACGCGTAAATATAATCTAAAAAAACTAATGAGTTGCTAGTTAGTGAGATTAACGAAAGACAATAAAACAGTGAATGCATGGATGGCGTAGTGGTTTATGGCTTAAGCAGTCTCATAAAGAAACATGCCAGGGAGTAGGCACACGCACACGTTCCCCTCAGTCAAAGCGTAAGCCTATGTATATTATATACGAGTAGTACACTGCTATGACACAAAATGTGTTTTGACTGTGTTTTTTTAAGCTATTGTATAGCTTTTATCGCGGGTTTTGAGCGCGGCGACCGAATCAAGAAATTCCGTAACGAAAAAACCTAATACCCTAAAAAAGGATAGAGAATATGATTGTAACTGCAGTGCGACAAGGATGTGGCGTCTCCGTGCTCTATAGGCAGACTAGCGTATGCGAGCTGCCGCCACCGGCCGTTATCCGTTGCCTTGACAATACAGTTATAGAGATTTACCGTGGCAGTTCCCGAGTACCACACGACTTTTTTTTTGTTTTAATTGTTGAGTAACAAGCGATTGTTTTTTTATGCGAGTATTAAATGTGTATGTGTGAAGTTTCCCTCGTAATAAACACTACTGTAATGGCTACTCCAACCATGTTCGCGGTCCGTGTTGCTCCATGGTTCATAGGTTCAATGAGTATGAGTATCGATAGTAACCGTTTCATGAATGTTTTGAGACATAGGATATATGTTTTAAAATTTATAACTCTATGTTTAGTAAAATGTATAAGTACCATTTAATTATATGTCGTTATATATATATAATAAATTGTATATTGTATATTAGAATTTTGCCATAGGTATGGCATCTGTAACGGTTAACAAATTGATATGATCCTCTTTGTAAACTGTATTATCTGGTGTACAATAAATTCTATTCTATTCTATAATTCTAATTGGCTTGTTGGTATGAGGTCTTAGTCTTACTGCTAAGCTTGAGGTCATGGATCAATTCCCACAGAGTACCAACAGTTGTATTATGAGTATAATCGTTTGCTCTATATTTTGGTGTAATTTATCTACGTTTTTATCTACATATGTTTATCCATACTGATATTATGAATATAAATATAATATATGAATGTTTTTAGAAAAAGTAACAGACGGACAGTCTATCACTTTTACTGTTATACCGCTGAACCAATTTCATAAGCAGTGGTGCAGTGGGAGCATATGCGACTGTTGTGCTTGAATTCTCGGGTTCGATTCCCGCATATTTGTTTCGGAATTTGGGTGTTTTCTATGTATAATATGTAGATATTTACAAAAGTATGTATTTATTTCAGTTGTCTAGTACCCATAGTACAAGCTAAGCTTAGTTTGGGGACTAGATGGCGTCATGTGTAAGATGTCCGAAACATTCATTTATAGTTAGGAGCAGTCTTATGATATTATAAACCCCGCTCTATTTTCAATCAGTCATTGATATTGTTATAATTTTGCACGTGTTTCACACTTTTGATAGCCTATTAGATATAGATTATTATATAAATTTGATAGATTCACTTCATGCATCAAAAGAAATGTTTTAAAACAATAATGCTACAATTTAATAACATAGAATATGATTAAGACTTGAAAACTTTAGCTTTCTGTTAATATTTTGACATAGATACTTTTAGTTTTACTGGAGAGTGAACTAACAAATCATCGTACTGTGATGCCTGCCCTTGACCGCGTCGAACAATGGTGGCGTGATAGCGATGCTGTCGTAGTTGGCTCTGAGAACTTGGTCTTGCTACGTGCTTATTTAGGACACATGTATTAGTCTCTCTATAGGTGTAAATGTACTCATAATTCGTAACCGTGACTTGATACGCCCTCTTATGGAATATGATGGATGGTTTTCATTTTAACTTGTCCGTAACTGTAGTTTTGATATCAACAAACGGTAATTATATTTCTGTTAGAGATAATTAAATAGTACCAGAAAGCCACTTTGAGAGCTGTGAATAATGTTTTGTCTGAAATTCCATATAGGCAGCAAAATATACTACAGCGCCATCTTTTGAAGACACACCGAACTACAAAGTAACTATTGATCCTGTGTCGCGATATTAGAAATAATGGCACCGATTCATATAATAAGCAACTTTGCATGAATCGGCCAGACACGATCACCTCGTTTGATCGGAGGATATTTCTTCTAGGAGAGACATGATATCCTTCGTTTTTCCACTGTGATGACCTCGACGTAATTTGAATTTTACTAAACATAACATGCTTTCTAATAGAATGTAGCTTTAACGTAATTAGCAAAGCACAGGACAGATACAGAATTTCGAAAGGTTAGTGATAAGAAAGTTATGAAAATAATTTTGGAAAAATTTGTACAGAAAATAATAGTTTCTTCTATCGGCGGCGCGGTGGCGCGAATTCTATGAAGATCGCGTGCTCCTGTCGGGGACAGTAAGGGAACTTGGGGTTTCCCACATAGGGGAGGACTATCTACAAGCCTTAGGTGGCCCGAAGTAAATCAGGGTTTCACCTTTCGAGGATACGCCAGGTTCCTCGGCTTATAGTACCCGAGACGGCGTGCAGTTTTTGTCGGTTTGAGTCCAATATAGCCACAAACTGGGGATTTCTGCACAGACAAAAAAAAGGGTAATTTGACTAAAATAATTTCTCTCTGCTTGCTTTTTCATTTAACTTTGTTGTAGTATATAATCCTAACAAATGTAAATACAATATTTACAGTAGCATTGCATGCAGTAATAAATATTGCATCGCGTGACCATTTTTTGCTTAGCTAAATAAATTTTTGCTAAATAAATTCTGAAAATTAAAAGAATAAAACAATTATAAAACACATGATGTATGGTTTCCCCCACTCTTGGATTCTGCTCATGCTTTGGCAGGGTAGAGTCACTTTGTAGGCTAAATATATAAAAAAAAAACATATGACACTTGTGTTTAAGATGTGAGACGACTAATTTACCTTATTGACTTCTTTTAATATGTATGTGTGTGTGAATACAGAAAATGTATGATACAGTGTGAGTTATCATACACTTTCTGCATTCACAATGGGTCCACTACTCCTAGATTTTGTTCATGCTTTTTATCAGGTAGAGTAGAGTTACATGTACAAATTCATATAGTTTTATAAAAAAACTATTAGGCCAGGGTAAAGCGCCGACCGAGACTCGAGCCAACTTGTTATGCTGAAGCACCTCTCTCCCACCTTTAGATATTTATATCTAAATGATAAGGTTCGTAGTAATAGTAGTTCGGTGGGAAGATCCTTAATTACAATATTAAATAGTGATAAAGAATCCTTCTATTCATTTCCATGACAAATACATTACTAACATAACAGTAACTTCATAATTCTCTGAAGGAAGAATTCCAAGACTCATCCGAAGGCTTTACAATCATGTTCGCGTGCAATTCTATAGGAAACCGTCACTAATAATACAGTACTGTGATCTTTGAACCACTATGTTATTATGATTTCGATATTGCGGGATATCAGGTATTGAGACTACAGAAATTTTCGTTCTCACTGCTTCTAGTGTTGTGATTTTTGTTAAGGTCTGTTCACACTTAATATTTTTGAAATATGTATTTTATTTCACT
This sequence comes from Phragmatobia fuliginosa, assembly GCA_932526445.1. Lineage (NCBI taxonomy): Eukaryota > Metazoa > Arthropoda > Insecta > Lepidoptera > Erebidae > Phragmatobia > Phragmatobia fuliginosa. The sequence goes on from OW052070.1 coordinate 15,149,375, forward strand.
ATTAGTAGTCTTTAAAGATGAAGCTTTTTAAATATTTTTTTAAACTGATTGATTGACTGTGCATCCTTAACTTCGTTTGGCAATGAATTATACAGTTGTGCTCTAATATTTAATAGGTTTATTGCCGTAGTTTGTTCTTGCCTCGATAAAACAAGAGGGTGTGATTTTATAAATGATATTTGCAAATTCACATTACATTCTTACCATTCTCATTTCAATATAAAACACTGGAAATCCGACTTGCACTCTGTTCAACGATAGCTAACTTTAATTGCAAATTCTATGTTTTATAATAAACCGAAAACAATTAATATCAAAATTTATTGCCAGTAGGTTTTTCCCTATTCCTACTAATATTTCGTATTAAAGTCATCTTGCGGTCATTGCTCGTCTATTGACCCAAATAGACAACAAAAAATAGTAATGTACATATTAAGTTCAAGTAAGTAGGTATTTTAAGCCAAGTAACTGTAATGTACTTCATTATTCAAGCACGTTATCCTCTAACAGTATTTTTAAGGCAATTTAAATAATCCCGCTGTCAATCAGCTCGACACGGCAATTCTATGAATATTGAACTATTAGTTTGAATGTGAGATAATTATAGACGGGTCCAATCAGCATCGAGTTAATTTTAATTTTATAGGAGGTTATAGTCTTTCTATCTGCTTCGTTGATCTAGTGGATAGCGTATGCGACTGCCAAACGGATTCAAATCCCGGGTCAGGCCAAAAAGTGTTTTTGGGTTTTTCTTAGTAACTTCCTAATCCAGCCCGGAGTTTGAAAGTTTTGTGTGATTCACGCCCGTGCCTCGAAGAGTACGTAATAGGTCATGAACATCTATGGCAATCATTATTGGGAAGTCAGTGTCCTCAAATTTACAGTTGAGTTCTCCCTTAGGGTTGCGGAGAAAAACTGATATTCAGGTAAAACCGGTTGAACTAGTAGCCGACCCCAAATAATATTGGGAATAAGGCTAGGAAGTAGGAGGTTATATTGTTTATAGGTTAGTGCATAACATAGACCCTTTTAAGTCTATTTCATGCTTTAGATATTGGTCTAATTACATTTTTACATTGTTATTGATATGGTAATACTGGTTGAACTAGTAGTCGATCTCAAATAACATTGGGAATAAGGCTAGGAAGAGGAAGAAGGGTGTATTGTTTACAGGTTAGTGTATAACATAGAATCTTATAAGTATATTTCATGCTTTAGATATTGGTCTGATTACATTTTTACATTGTTATTGATATGGTATAACCGGTTGAACTAGTAGCCGACCCCAAATAATATTAGGAATAAGGCTAGGAAGAAGAAGGAGGTTATGTTGTTTATAGGTTAGTGTATAACATAGACCCTTTTAAGTATATTTCATGCTTTAGATATTGGTCTAAAAACATTATTACATTGTTATTGATATGGTAGTTCCTGATAATTAAATATGAAATAAAATATGTAGATTTTTACTCAGTTGAAAAGCATTAACTCTTTCTGAAATCTTGAAGAAAGCAGACTGGATAAAAAAATGAGGTTAAATTAGTGTAAGGTATGTAGAAAATATTAAAGCATCATTCAATACAACTATAACTATCATGTGGAATATAAAAAGTAATGATGAGCGTTTTCTAGATAGAAAATAAAGTGAACACATTACTCTTGCTGACAGTTTATATATCTTAAACCGCAATGGTGAACAATCTATAATTTGCGGTTAAAACAGTTAGATTACATTATAAATATGTAGATACTACTACTGTAGTTAGTATCTATCTAAATGTAATCTTAGTCAAGCAATGAGTCAGATTGTTTTAACTAGCGATCAATGACATACTGAAGTTTATTGCACCTTGTAAATATATTGTTTAACGGTTGTAAATATCTACACTTTATTTGTGAGAGGATGCAACATTCAAGGTAAATAACAATAACTTCCTAGAATTACCTACTTCCTAGAATTCTGTTAAGTTTCGGTCATCATTAATATCTTTCGTGATAGTTAATAAGTAGTTCTGAGGATTTCAAAAATAAAAATCAGACAAGTGCGTGTCAGGGGGTCTAAAAAGCATTCCGTAGTGATGTACAATGGCAAGTAGAAATAAAATCGTGTCGTAGGTATAGATAATTGTTATGTTTACTTACTATTTAGATATTTTTGTACGAAGTTTTTCAAGTAAGCGTATTTCTCAAGTTAGGCTATACAGGGTGAATTTTTGAGACGGGACAGTAAGGGCAGGTACCTTAACCGTTATAGTTACAGGAAAACGCTTTAAGAAGACTATCCATAATTTTTTAAGATATTCTGAACTGGATTTACAGATTTTGGAAAAAATGTACAGTAAGCAAGAAAATATACATTTTAAACAAAAACTTTTTTTGATGCCAATCGATCCTGTTTCGTAAAAGGGTCAAAAGTCTCTACTGGACCGACTGAGGTTTGAGTGCTAGAAATGTCAGAAATCGCAAAAAACTTTTCCAATACATTTGTATTTAAAATAATAATATAAATGTGTTTACTTTTGTAACTATATGCATGTTATAGATAGAAAATACTCACACTGAAAAAAATATTTGAATTTCAGTTAAAGTATTATGTTTATTTTAAATTGTCCCCATACTTAGCACATTATCGGCTGCGCATTTAGCCATGTATGGAATACCTAGGTAAAGTAAAAAAATAAATAATATTTCACGCATTACCTATCTACACGTTTTCGTTATTTTACACAATGTTATACAATATTATTTAAAATGCTGATAGGTAAATATTATATAAAATATATGTTATTATTATTTTTCTCTTATATATGTTATTATTTTTATTGTTATATTATTACCAGAATTATATGTATCGTATCAGCAATCTATATAACCCGGCATTGTGTTTCAAACTAAGCAGAGCTTGTATCATGAAAATTACATTGATTGATAGAATTGTTATATTCTTTTTTTTTGTAATATATACATAATAAATATCGAAAACACTCATCATCTTTCTGGCCTTTATTCCCAACTTTATTTGGGGTCGGCTACTAGTTCAACCGGTTTTACCTGAATTTCAGTTTTTCCACGGAGCGACTGGCATCGGTCCTCCGCAACCCTAAAGGAGAACTGAAATTCGAAGATTGAACTAGTTGTCAGTATATTTAAGGACTGCCTTTCCAGTAACGATTGCCATAGATATTCATAACAACCGGGACCGACGGCTTTACGTGCTCTCCGAGGCACGGGCGTGAATCACCGCCAAACTTCCAAACTCCGGGCTGCTATTAGGAATTTCCTAAGAAAAACCGAAAAACACTTTTTGGCCCGACTCCGGATTTGAACCCGAGAACTCAAGCACAGCAGTCGCATAAATTACCTCAGTACCACTATGACAGTTAAATTTTTATTAAACATGTTGTGCTTATTATATAATTTATTAAGTTATATAAAAAGTTGTCTGTAAGATTTTTGAAAAGAAAGATACGTAAAGGAAATCCGATTCTAATATGAACTACATAATTAACATAAATATATGACATCATTATGTAATTATTTATTTTGAAGGCAAATCCATTAATTTAGTTTAGTTCACCGGTAGCCATTACTGTTTAATATTACGTGATCTATCAATCACACTGTTGACTTTGAAGAAAAACTTGTACACTCTTATACACTTAATGCGAAAACTAGTTATAAATTTTAATGATATATACTCGGTGTGCAAGTGGAATAAAATTCCGCTTCCTCATAAAAGCTAGTTGGGACTAGCAACAAGATTGTTATGTCGGTACCTGTTTTTCGCTTTCCATATAAATTGATTTCTAAGTATAAATACACATATTATATAACATAAACTAGCATTTAACCGCGCCTGCGTATATGACGGTAATCGCTGTAAAAAGTAGTCCTTCCTTATCTCCTTGCTAAATTTCAATGAAATCAGTGCAGCGGTTTAACCGTGAAAGCGTAACAGGTGGACTTTCGAATTTATTATATTAGTATAGATATATAGTATGGGTTGTATTGATAAATAGCATTGAAGTTGTGATAAATGAACAATAATTAAAAATAAATTTATATTATTTATAAAATCAATTTTTGTTGTAAGATTACCTCAGAAAATAGAATATTGAATGCTACCTAGCCCATGGCGTACAGGTAGCATGAAATATTCTACAGAAATACAAAATATTTTTTTTGACGCATGTATATAAAAAATATTGTTTTTAATAGTCTAGTGTTCAAATTTCTTTAAATTGATTAAAATTCATTTGAAATATTATTAACTTTGCTTGTTAATTATTTACAATGATCAGAAGGAAATAATGTACTTGATTCCCTTCTTTAATAATAGGGCGGCATTGGAATAAGTGCACATGGAAATTTAAGTAAAATTTATAGAAAGGAGTAGCAGTGGCATTTTGTTCAAACCCTAAAATTTAATAAAAGTCAGTCAGTTGGTATAGAGTTGGTTTCAAGTTTTCCTTCTCTTTGCATCGATGTTGTCTTGCGTAGTTTATCCCTTAGTCGGCTTTTACGACACCCGCGGCATGAATAGGAGTGGTGACACTCTGTATTCTTAATCCGTCACCACACGGCGGTTAATAAAAGTATTCAGGCCATTATTTTGCTTCATTTGCTTCCAGCTAGCGTTACGTATATATTTTGTAGTTTTTCATTTTAAACAGATTGAAGAACATCCCAGTCAATGACTTCATTTCAACGTATTTGAAAGCCTTGCGATCTTACCTGTAACAAAAAAAACCTTATTAAATTCATTGTCATTTGTGTCTTGCAATATAAAAATATAGGCGAGAGCTTATCATGTCTATTATGTTTGTAGTTCTTCGGTTCTGTGAAACCTAGATATTAAAACTATGTTTTATATTATTCAAAAAATTATCGTGTAGCGTGAAAAATTATAATGAAATGTAAATAGGAAAAAATATATTAAAATACCATTTCTGCCCAAAATATGAAGGTGAATGAAATACTCAGGTTGAATGAAATGTATAAGAATATTGGTAACATATTTACTTCGGTATATTGACACACACATTTGGTCACGATAAAGTACTCATAAGACTTACACCTAATGCCGAACTGGTGCAATATAATATGACGTTTGCGCAAATACATCACGTTATATGATTTAGAAAGATTGTCGCACATAGCACTTTGTGAAATGTGTTTATTGCTGAAATAATAGTGCAATTTGTGTATAATTATTGTGTATCACATAAATTTATATGTGGCAGTCTATAATTACAATCGTATAATTATCTAATACGTTGTGGCGTTTGTTTCATACCTAGATGGTGTAATAAAGGTTTCAATTTACAGATACGTGGTTAGGAAAACTTATAATAAGTATATTTACGGACCTTAAAGTGATGGTCTAGAGAAATTGTGTTATTTTGGATGAAAGTATTTTGAGCAATATGAATTTGGTATGAGTATCTTGTTGATTGATTCTCTATTTTCACAGTTGACCTGAGCAAGTAATGCATTATTTTTACTTTACACTAGGAAATACACTAGGAAATAGAACGATTACTATTCCAAAGACATGTATCCTCGAGTTGGACGTATCAGTAAAAAGCTGAACATGTCAGTGATAGGTAAGAATGGAAGCGAAAAACACAGCGACAATAAATATATGTATACTCACTCTCACTGTGGATCTCTCTCTCTTTTACTTTTAAGAGAAGAAAATCTTAAAATTGATAAGAAAGTGTGTGTGTGTGTGAGAGTGTCGAAATTAGTAAATTCAGTATTATGAGTTTATTAAATATCAGTAGTCGCTAAAGTACATATCGTGTTGTATGGTAACTTAGAGAAATCGTTAAGTCAACGAGTGAATCGCGTACATACATACATATATCCTTATAATCGTTGGATAACCATTGGGTAGTCACTACTTACTTTCGCCAATATTGGTTTTATGTCGGGTTCAATGGTCACTAACCAACATTTTATGGTCGGTTATTAACATTTCGTCAAGTTTCCAACTTTACCTTAATCAAAACCTTCTTTGCTTTATAAGTGCTGTTTGCTAATTTTAGTAATAGATTTTAAATATGCCAATCATTCTGTTGGATTTTAATATAAAACCTATAAAACTAATTTTATATAGAATAAGAAATGACATTTTTTTTGCGTCTTTAAGTCTCTTCTAAAGAATGCGTTTTAATGATCATGTTTATGCTTATATTTTGTAGAATCGAATAACTTTTCGAAGTGAATGGATTAAAATATGTAACACATTAATTGTGATAATTTTACTTAGCAGTCATCAACAACCCATAATGACCATTGCTGGGTTCGGATCTCCTCTCAAGCAAGGGTTACTTTGCATCATTTTCAAAATTGAATTGAAAAACGTTTGTACCAAACATTATCACTTAATAATATTAACATTTATCATAATCATCATCAGCCCATTGCAGTCCACTGCTGGACATAGGCCTATCCCATTGCACACCACATTGAGCGATTTTGGTCATAAAAATAACATTACCATTAATATGTTATCTATTTATACGTAACAATTTGAAATATTTGGACATATTTCTTTTGGACATAAGACTCTCATTAATTTATTATTTGTATTCCTATATAATATAACAATATTGCCAAAAAATATATGATATTGTATTTTTTGGCAATATTGTTTTCCTTATTGTATGTCTGTCTTTTAATAATGTATATTGTTGCTGTAGAATCATAAATCTTTTGTTTTCTTTGTTTTGTCAATATTTTACGCTAATTGAGTATCTAGGAAGGCACCTGCATTCTAGGAGTTTTGAACTCTACCTATAACTTATTTTAGTAACTTATTTTAATTTAATTTTAGTAACTTATTTTAGTTTTATTTTAGTACCTTATTTTATTTTTATTTTAGTAACTTAGTTTAGTTTTATTTTAGTAACTTATTTTAGTTTAATCTCGTTATGTTTAAGTCAAAAAATCAAAAAAAAAATTAAATGATTCTCATGATTGATTTCCACAGTGAAGTGATGTCTAAAGCCTTTACCGCTCTAGATAAGTTAGTTTATGTCATTTTAAACACAGTAAGACTAGATTAATTCGAAACTTTAACCTTCAGAAACAAATTGCATTTGGAATAAGCATTTTAGGTTAACATTGCAGTTAACACACAAGAACTTGAAACTTAATTATGTATATAAAGCACAGAGATAAAATCTCAAGTTTACATTCAGAAGTAGATTTTTGTAATCAAACTTAGGTAAAGATTAGTTTTAAGTCAACTAAACAAATAAGTCTACAGATTTAGACTCGTAATTTCAATAACTGGTATAATGTTGACAAATAAAACGCTAATACAATTTGACCTAGTTAGCAATCTTATTTTATTAGGGATAATAAATTACTAATAATAAATAATTTTCTAACCAGATTATTAAATACTCTTTATTTTAAAGGCACATTATTCAGAGAATAGAAAACGATAATTTTATCGGAATTTTGAGAATTGTAAACTAACACGAATCGGCAACCATATTACCTACGATCTAGATCGCGCGGTATACTGAAAAAGGACCTCATTAAAATCCTCCGGAACTGGCCAAAAATCGATAGCGAAGAACGATTTTATGTAGTTTCTGCCTACTTCAAATGGAGTGAGGCGTAAAAAACATATGGAAGAATAATAATGTGATTGTTTTGATGTTTCATTGGGCCAAAAATATTCCAAGAAGTTAAACATCATCACGATACCATGTTTGCAGTTCTATAAATACGAGATAAACATGTCTAAGGTAATGAGATTTCGCCGCTCATTGAATAATAGCCGTGAAACAGAAGACCTAAGGGTGTAGGATGCAATCTTAAGTGAAATTTAAATATATACGCTGATAAATTGTCAATATGAGGTGTGAAGTAGGAGCATGGCAACAATGTTACATAAAACATGCCTCATTTATGCACGGTAGTTATGTAATACTTAGGGCCATTACAAAAAGTCAAAATCATGTAATATATCATCTTATATCGTAAATCACAAATTCTTTTTTATTGCGCCAAGGCAGTAATTAGTTTTACATTTTTTTTGTTTTACAATGTGTGTTCATAAAAAAAAAATTTGCTGTCTATATCGAATTTCTTGTAATTGTATTGATTTTTTTTATTTATTTCATAAATATTGTAATATTTTAAATATATTTTTTTCTTTTTTATTATTGTTATATGCCTTGAAAGGTGATGATGTTCATGATGAAATATTATGAATCAGTTTAGATATTATTTGTTATACACTTTTCTATTACTTTTAGTGTTTAAACCGAACCATACGATATGTAACATCGATCTTGTGAAACTTTACCAAACAGAATTTAAAAACCTTTAGGGATTAGACAATTCATTACTTAAGAGCTGCTAAAATATTTCGGATATCTGACCAACAACATCGAGCCTGAGAACTCAATCACTAGCATGCCCTACCACTACTCTATCGAAGATGATGAATATTAAACACATAGATACTAGGTAATGTACCTAATGTAAATAATGTTCATCAAATAAAACTGTCACATGTCTGTGTGAGCATCTAAATTCTGATGGGGTTGTTTATTATGTTACATTAGCACTTTCTTACATACTGACTTAATTTCAGGATTTAATTAGCACATAATTACTAGCAATAATTTTCAAAGTTATAGTTTAGTGTTAGATTGAAACATCTTATTATACGAGGCTGTTTCCTAACAACTTTATCACGATGCGTCAACCGCTAAACCGCACTAAGTAAACTCCAGAAGTTTTATTAAAAGTTAAGCAAGTTGCCGGTAGTATAAAATATTATTACAAAACTTATTACCTCGTAAGTTGTAGTAAGTGTTATTCTTAATGTAATTTCATATACATTATAGATGACTTACACGGGTTACTAGGATTATTCTATTGGCATACTTAGAGTAAAAGACGGAAACATTTATGTGTATGCTAGCTGTTATCCATGGCTTCATCTGTGTGGAAGACACAAATTCATGATTTTTATTTTTAGAAGAATAAGCCTAGTATTGTTCTAAAAATTAAAGAATACTAAGTTACTCCTTATAATGTTAAATATCTCCTAATAAATATCGTATCAAAAACGGTCTGAAGATTGGACCAAACAAACACAGGTTTTTTTCAAAGTATCGTAATTTTCTTAATATGCATTTAGTAAAAAGCTATTATGGCTTTACACAAACACATTTGAATTTGTTTTATCTGTATACATTATTACATTTGTACGTAAAGATATAAAGAAATAACACAATGTACGTGAGTACAATAAATAAATATACTACATGTAGTATAAGGAAACGTTATAACAAGAACGTAACTATCACATCTAGATATAAATCATATTACTACATTATACAATACCAACATAAATCTCTCCTCACACACGTGGCTGGTTATAAAGTAAATGTGTTAGGCGGAAAACTGTTTGATATCTAATATCTTTTGTTTTTAGTTGAAATAGATATATATCTATTTCAATAAATAAATATACAAGAATTGCTCGTTTAAAGATATTAGATATCAAACAGTTTTCCGCCTAACACATTTACTTAATATAAATATTTATATACATATATATTTATTTATATACATATGAAAATTTGTGATCTCGTAATTTCTAGATTCTGGCGATACCTATACTACTCTTTCAGTAACACGGTTGGTGGCTAATACTCCAAAACTTCAGCTACTTGAGGATGTGATGATATAAATAGATGGCGTTGTTAAACATTAAATAGTAGTAACCGAGCAAAGCTCGGAGGCCCTGGTACTTTAAAATCTAAAATAGTTTTAATCAAGCAATAACCTGAGTGTTTCTTGCATATCGGCACTTATTCGCTCTAACATTATTTACAAGATTACGATTGCTTCTCAAGAGCAATGAACAATGTCCAATTTTAAAATATAGAGATCTTAGCTACTGGTAAAAGGCTACACAGACTACTACTACTAAAAAGGCTTTGGGGGCAAATGGAACTGTAGACTTAATATGTAATTTGATGGTGTTAATAATAATAATGATTCCTCATTAAAACAATCGTCCTTTACTTGACAACAATATTCAAAAATAACATTACATGAATATAACACATATGAATATCAGTAAAAAGTGTATCATATTTGGCAAACTTCTAAATATTCCCATTATTTTTATACTAACTGTTCGATAGATAATTCGGTAGTACTATACTATATAAATATAGGTCTCGGGTTCGATTCCCGGGTCAGACCAAATATTTGTGTGATCCACAAATATTTGTTTCGGAGTCTGGGTGTTTTATATAGTCTGGGTCTATGTATAATATGTATGTATTTACAAAAAAAAAATATGTTTATGTATTAATATCAGTTGTTTAGTACCCATAACACAAGCTCTGCTTACTTTGGGACTAGATGATGTTGTGTGTAAGATGTCCAAAATATTTCTTTATTTTTTATTTATAAATGACCATTCGCACTGTCGTATTTTGTTGGTGAGTGTAAGACTGCAGACCCAATGATGCAGATGTACCACCACCACCACCATAGTGTAGCGTGTGGGTCACCATGTTGTATTGTCTGCATTTGCAATGAGCATGGTGCCGCCATATTTTTAACCAACTCAAAAAAAGAAGGACGTTCTCAATTCGTCGGAATCTTTTTCTTTTTTTTATGTATGTTCAGCGATAATTTCGTCGTTTATGAACCGATTTCAAAAATTATTTTTGCATTGGAATGGGCGTAGCTTACAGGTGGTCCCATCGTCACCATATCGGGATCTGATAATGGGATCCAAAGGAAATCGAAAGAGCTCATCAAATAGGCACAATTGTAGCGATTTGGGTACTCGGAATAGTTTTTCATTGAAGTCCGTTCCTTTTTGTTAAAATTATTCTTTTAATAATTATTATTAGTACGAATAGATCACCTGTCATGGTTGTAAAATAAATAATGAACCACTTAACACGAATGTTTGTTACACCTCAGTGGAACGTAGTAATATTAGCGTGCAACCTGAGGAAAGTCTGTGTCGATACCTTATAGCGATAATAATCATTGTGTTACAAATTACAAACTAGCGTTACTTAAATTGCTAAACTTTGCTTTGTCGAATGTTGTTGAAAAGTGATAAGAAAAAGTCATTCCGCTCTCTCTCTTATTGATTATTTTTTTGTATTTTTTTAAGTAGAAATGGTTGTATTAAAAACTAGCTACGCCCCACTATATTATCCTCTGTTTTTATTACTTTTGAGTCGAATCATTGTTCACTATTTTATTAGTTTAATTTTGTTTTAGTGTAACCCTACTTTATAAATATATATTCAAGTTATTTACGTCACAACATTACACCCGTTGTAATACACATTACAATAGTTACGTCCTCTCAGAGATTAGTAGGAATAAACAGACAGAACTTTTTAAAATTGTTTTTTTTTGTAAATAAATATGTACACGTTTATACGGAAATAACTAACAGAGACTGAAATTTTATTTATTTGTCTAGATTTTACTGCTAAATTGACGGGCCTGTTAGTCTTGTAGTAAGTAACTATGACTGCTAGGCCACGGATTAACCAAAACTGTAATTAATTTAATTGATGTAATTTTTGATGGCATGTATTGAAAAATAAAAAACTGCCAAGAGAAGGAAAACTTGAAACAAACCCTTTACCAACCCCTCTGGCCAGCGTGGTATAGTAGGCCAAAACCTTCTTTCAAAGGAGAGGCCTATGTCCAGCAGTGGACTGTTAATGGCTGTTGTTGATGATGATGATGATATTGAAAAATTAAAACAAGTAGGTAAAGTAAATTTTCAATAAAATACATAACCTAAAAGAAATGAAAAAGTGGACTGATAGATAGTTTATAGAATAGTTATTATTTGCACAGTATATTACGGATTCATAAAAAAATACATTAAATCATGCTAACATTATAAATGCGAAAGTAACTCTGTCTGTCTACTTGCTTGTCTGTGTGTCGCGCCTAAACTATTAAACCGGTTTAAATATAGTTTGGAACACGGATAGTCTAGATCCTAAGAAAGGACAAAGGCTACATTTTACCGTGAGAACCAACATACACACGGGCGTAGCCGCGGCCGAAAGCTAGTATCATATATGTATTCTACTAAGGTCGGTCTTATTCCCAAAAGCAATCTCTTTCAGTCAACCATAGAATGGACCAAAATGTTTCGGAAGTAGTAGAAGAAGTAGTAGTAGTTGATTGTGCATTTAGTTTATATTATTTACGTTATATTCGTATGGTTACTATATCCAATTTACGAAATTTATGCATGCATACATAACATACTTAAGACAATTTCGGTGACGGGGCTATTAAGATGCTTGAAAACCTTTTCTATTTCAAAAACCGACATTAATCGGGTTAATTAAGAAGAGATTTGTTGCAGTTGTATAACTTAAATGTTTTAAAAAGATATGATTTAGTAATTTAATGAAACATTACAAGACACTTTTAACTACTAAGACATCGCAACAGGTCACGGATGAAATTAATGTTAAAAAGAGATATAAGGAAATACTTAAAGAAACCACCATGATCTTATATTACTGTTTTTCTTGTTAATTCTTTCGAATGGTTGCTTGTTTTAGTTGTGGGTTTACACGGGGTTAGAGCACGTAGCCTCAAAACAAGCCGTCTTGCTTAAACATACATGACTGCCTTGTAGGTCTAGTGGAAAGCGTATGCGGCAGCGGCTGCTGATGAAGAGGTCTCGGGTTCGATTTCCGGGTCAGACCCAATATATTATACATTATCATATAGCAATAGGATTAGGTACACACTCCAGAAAAAAGCTAGTTTTTTTTTAAGAACAGTTAATCAAGACTTAGTTAGAGCCTATAGTAGTATGTAGCCGAGGATCGAACCAATTGGCGTGCAATTGGAGAGGCCTATGTCCAGCAGTGGACTGCGATAGAATGATGATTGATTGATTGATTGAAGTATGTAAAGGGAAACTACATACATATTATTGGCAAATGTTGAAAAATCACATCCTTGTTATGAAATGAAAAGAATTTCATAGGTTAGACTTAAATGGGTAACATTTTCGTAACGCGTTTTACCTATACGCGTAACGTTCTTGAAACCCTGTAATCATTGTAGACAATCTTAATAATTACCATCCGTATGTTACTGCAATGTTACTAATTATATTTCCTTTCAATGGTTACTAATTTTTGTAATAATAGAACTATATTGTATCTACCACTAATTTTTATGAATGGATATATTTAAACTTTGACACGATATACAAACCATTTCAAATAATCGTTTTTTCAAGTGGTATTATTCCTCATTTGTTATCAATGAAACTAGAATGTGCATCGAAAATGCGTGGTAGACTTCAGCTAGTGTGTTATGAATTTAAGGAAAACGAACATAGAACCACTAATACGTAGTGTTTATTTACAGAAACAAAGTATCACATATTGGATCAGCTAAGTAATCTGTGACCAAGACTTTAATTATTGACAGTCTTAGACTTAATATATTTATGTATGTACCTACAAACATAATTGGATCCGGTTTCAATCCCATAATAATTAAGGTAGATTATAATAGTGAATTAATTAAGTGTAATGCACGTTGGACGGTAGTTACAGAATTAATTAAAATAACAGAATCTCATATTTATACATATCAAGCTTAAATTTCTTCTAGGTAAGCCAAATGTTGTCTTCAACAATTTGTTATTTTGTATTTTATAATCTGCTGTTTACGTGGATCTCTGTAAAAATAATTATAGTCTTATATCAAGTAGTAATTTTTTCAAGAGATTCTAAATTAACTTCTTTTTGAGTATTGTGTAAAGTAAACATTAATGAAGAAGTCTTGCTTGCTAACTCCAAAACACTTAAATACACGCCGTTGAATTCAGTAAAAACAATATAATCCGTGTAGTGATATTAAGAATACACCATCCCTACTTATTCTATGTGTGTCCCAAGAGTTGAATAAGGGATAAACTACAAAAACATCACTGCAAAAAGAAGGAAAATAGGAAACAAGTCCGATACCAACCTATATACCAGCGTAGTAAAGTAGGCCAAAACATCCTTGGTAACAAGCAGCCTATGTCCAGCAGTGGACTATTAAATACTGTTGATGAAAGTGATGCATATATTGTTTATCAAACGGAGCTCTTTAACGACCTTCTGTTATGTACTTCTTTATTGCAGGGGTTCCATCATTCTACTACATATATCTTACTTCCTATGCTACCACATTTCATGATAACGGAGGATATTATTACTTTCATTCTCTGTGCTGTTTGTAAATGTAATCAACTTAATTTGTCCTTGTGTTAAACACACACAATATGTCCTTGTCTTTAAACTTCATACTATACCACAGTTCAACTATACTTGCAATTCATGTACAATGGACATGTCTTGGTATTTTTTTTTCAATAAGATCATCGTAATGCAAAATCCATAATAATTACAAATAATCATATAGTTAATGAGCAGTATAAATGCTACAGTGTTTTCACATAAAGTTCTTATAATTAGCTATTAATGTATTAATTGAATAACTAAATAGTTAATTATTACATTATACGAATGTTATTAATTGTCAGCAGTGTTAGAGTTATAACATGTACATAATAACGTCCATGGTGTAATCGATTAGTAGTTTTAGTCGATATTCTTTAATTAAGGGCTTAATTTTATTTACTTATTTTACTACGAACACGAATTATGGTACCACCATTGATGTATTTTATATATCAATGGGTACCACCGATGAAAATTCTAAAGTGCTCTATTAGTCATAATTCTAGCAAGAAGGGCTGAAAATATTAGAAGTAATAAAAAATGTTGAATATATGTATTACCGAAATATTTATGAGGTTTTTAAGATTTTTATTTATTTTGATTGCCAATGAGCAAGCGTATAATCAGCTGGAAACCGACTCTACCCACTCCTAGTAGCACTCAGGCGTATTATAAGCACTCTGTAAAGTAATAAGAGTCTGTATTTAACTTCACTCACTTTTCTAATAACCATATGCTTCTGACAAAGCTTTTGCTTGTACATAATACACTGGCAGTGATACTTTTGGTTTACTCTTAAGAACAATGAACATATAGAAATTGGTAACATAATAAAGTGTACTTTCATTTAAGATACATAAGTAAATAACTGAATGTCGACTACCAAGGAAACTCAACGAAAATTCAACAAAACCTAATTTTAAAATTTATTAATTTACATTTCAAGACATACATTTGAGTCACTGACTCACTCCTACCTAAGCAGTATCTTAAGGAAGACATAGGATAAAGAATAAAAAACACAGATTTGGAGCTTTCCGCATTGAGTACAAATATTTTTGCCATGAGCACATACTGATCTAATTAATATCCTTAACAAAAAATAATAAATTTACATTGGATCATTGTGACGAAAACGAGGTAGTCACGACCTCATTTGAATAAATATTATAATATACTATATTAATATTTAATGAATCATTAGCTGGAATTTATTCTTGATAAGAATAATGATATATTAGCGTACGTAACCTATTTATAGTGACCTGGGTAGGACAGGATATTTTTACTAAATAATAACAATATATCTCTTTATTGTACACCAGAATAGTAACATAAAACGGTAGCTTAAACTAGGAGGTCTGGGAGGAGTCCAGAAGGAAATCCCTTCCCTGGACTCCTACCAAAATACAGAAGCAAAGAGGTCACACCGTGTGGTTTTAGTCGGTTCGAGTCCGACACACAGCCCCGCCGCGGACCTCGGCGGGGTGACGGTACGAGGGGATTACCACACGTAAAAAAAAGGAGGTACAAGTGGCGGCCTTATCGCCCGAAGGCAATCTCTTACAGGCAACCCTTAAAATTGAAAAATTGATTACTATTGTAAGTCTCCCCATTGAACAGTATTGATAATGTCGATAGCTTTTGTTTTTCACGGAGTTCGTCCTTCCGGCTCTATCAATGACAATGACAATTATTGTCTTTTAGTCGAAACGAAGACAATAAAAACTAACTGTAACTCCTGTCATCTGAGAAGAAGCATACGCATATTGGGCTCTTTAAAGCAAAATTGAGATTTGAGATTTTTATGCGAGTATTTTACTTGAAACAGGGCGAAATTCAGGTCCTATGCATGAGCATAAAGTATTTTTTATAGTTCTTGTCTTGATATAGAATTAAGATTTTTACTAAATTACTAATGCCATAATTTCGAACTTCTGACTATCTGTCTGTCTATGCTTACACTGCTGAACAGATTTCTGTTACATTTAGCTCCATGCTATGCATGTTTTAGAGATACTTTTATTTTTGAGGAATAAGATAGAGAAATCTTTACCGCAATAATTGACATACACGCGGTCGGAACCGCGAGCAAAAGTTATTAGATAAAAGACAGGTAAGAATGTATTCCGATTCATAAAATGAGTATATAATGACCTTTACTGAATCATAAACGCTGTGTTATTTTCTGTTGAATCCACCATGAAGGCTTTAAGGTGAATTAAACTACAATATGTGTTTTAGTGTAATAACGCGTAAAGATATGTTCAAATTGCTAACTCGGAAGTGAATAAACAAAAGCGATTGGATTCACGGTATGCGAGAAGAAGGAAGAATTAACTTTAGTTACGAGATTGTGTGAAAAAGCAATTATAAAAAATTATGTAAGGCAATGAAGGAGATAGTTGCGTGCCTTGAGCTAAGATATTATCGACCGATTTATTCTTTAGACAACAGCCTGTCGCGTCGCTGCATACAAAAGTTTCGTTGCTGTAATGTATCTTCTTTCGACACTTGTATTGTACATAGGTACTTTTTTATATTTATATTAGGTATATAGTTTGTTAGTTTATTTAAAGATCTTAATCTTATCTTGCTAGTATTGTAAACTGAGATTGCGAGAAGAATATAATTTTGTGTTAAATCGCTCACCATTTAGGCGGCACTTACATATATTGTTATAAAATTAAGACATTATAAATTTTGTATGTTTCAAATAACTTAAATCTTCTAAAGTAAGTACGTGATAAGTGAAACGTAAAAACCTGTGCATTGTACATGCTTATTCAAATCTAATAATTTTCTAATTAATCAAAAAGAGTTTAAATAGTGGTCGTTCATGTAGATACAATATAAAAGCTTAACAGAAAGATGAAAACATGTACTCACACTCCAAAAATTTCAATTCTACAACATTTAACATTTCTGTATATACACTTACATCATATATCTGAATAAACATTTAGAATACTTTTCAGGCAAAGACTCTATTGAAATTCCAAAGAGTGTACATATTTTATTCAAAAAATCTTAGTCGGTATTATGTGCCTTATTATAACTGTCGCAAGAGTAATGTACTATAACACTTACATCTCGTTTTTTAGAATGGAGTGGTCGTTAGTACATTCAAAAGATTTTAATTTACTTCCTGGATTTTTTATTACGTATTTGCCAAATTAACTAGTCAACAGATACAGATTTAGCACTAGATAACAAAGGCTGTCAAATAATCACAACGACAGTTTACCGAAGCGAGAGTGATTAATGTGATATGAATAAGGTCATTGCCATGCCATTATTTGTTCAGAATAAAGTTTTTCTGAGAGGTTTTGTTGAAATAGATTTAACAATAGTGTGCGATAACTATGACGTTATTATAGTGAGGTTCTAGCTACACATTATTACTAATATTTATTATTACCTATTTTATTTTATATTTTAAGATGAATGGACTAATGGCGTTCATCAATGTATTTATTAATTTAAAATAAACTTTAACTTCATGCACTTTTGTTCATCGGTCAAATAATGCTCCTACCAGTCAAAAGTTGGTGTAAAATTTTTGGTGTGAATATTAAGAAGTCCGTAAACATACAAGCTTATAAACGCTTGTACACTATAATTGTAATTTTTTTGTAATTGAAATTGTAATGTAAATACGTCATACATACTAGTTTAATTATTTAAGCATATATCTTACTCGAACGAAATTAAAATGAGAAAGGGGTAAAACATAAACATAAAACATTCTACTGCCTAAAGGTCCTTTTAAAGCTATAATTTCTTTTAATAGGAACCGTTTATCACATCCTTCAAAAAGATTTCTTAATTTATAAACGTTAACATTCCTCCCGCATAACAGCATACCGGGTAAAACTCTCTAAAAAGCGTCAATCGATTCCATGATCGATTTTCCAGAATGGTATTTTATGTCATGTAATCGAGCCATGTATCTCAGTTATACCAATGTACGATTACGTAACGAAGCATACTCCAAGTTTCACTTTCGCGTGAGTTACCGTTTCGCGGCATGTCATCCGTTGGTACACGTTTCGAATACGGTATTCGATTCTTAATTCGATGAAATGTTCGATTGCATAGACCGGCGATGACCCAAGGCCGGACATTTTTCCGTTCTGTCTATATCGATATGAAATAGTTTACGAAATATACATAATTATTAATGTTAAGTGTATGTATGAATCCGTTATATGTCAGACAAAGTTGAGCGAACAACGACCGCTTAGCAAATAACAAGTAGGTACTTAGACGAATTTGCATTTATTATAGGCGAATGTAAATGAAGACATTAGTAACTACATATTTCATTATTACGGTATAGGGGTGCGATTGGGCAAATGGTTACATGGTAAATGGCTATTTTTACTAATGGTAACGTCTTAAAAATGCGATACAACCCTTTCAGTTTTTTCTTGTAATTCACTCACTCAATCAAATAATAACGAAAACCATTTTGTTTGTATGACTTCTATCAAACCGGCCCATTCGTGCCAAAGCAAGAATGTCCACGATAAAAGTAAAAGTTACGGTACGCATATTACTATCATGTCGATAAATTCAAGTTCGAATTTCAAAATCATGAAATCGTAATTTGCTCGAGATATTGATATTGAAACTAAAATATTTCGTGACATCTCGCTTGTACTTGACCTGAATCGGTCATCTTAAATGTCAAATGTTTGATCCATTATTTGAGCCAGCTAGAGTATGAGTGAAAGCTTTTATACTCACGGGTGATTGACACGAGTCAAGTTAAATGCCATTTGTCCAAGGTTGGCGCCTATTGTGTGTGTCAGTATACCGCCTCTAGTTACTTAGGTACATTGTTTAATATAGTCTTACTCAGCTTGCAATTATGCAGTTGCACGTACCACTTTATGGTTGTTCAGTCATATTATTTTACACGTGGGCCGTTGACCTAACAACGAAAGCTGTAAAATGTTCAATAACTTACAAATCAAGTACTAAGCTACAGAATTACTGAATCTTACTGGGTTAAGACGAATTTAGAACAAAAAATGAACTATAATCTGGAATAGGAAACATGTATTTATTAATGTAGGGATACATGATGGATAAGATGGACCACATCACAATCATCACATCAACCGCCTGTAATAAATCACCTTAATTAGTTGTTCGTAAAAAGAATACTCGTATAGATTAGTATGCAAGTATATATTGCAAAAGTGTAGAGATGTTAATAAGATTAGTTCACATCCCATTTTAATTAAAAACGATTCAATGCCAAGCATTTATTTATTTCCACCTCTAGCAAGCTATCACTATCAGATGCGTAGTATTTCAATTTTCTAAAAATACTAGCTGATGCCCGCGGCTCCGCTCGCGCCCTAGGAGTATAAAAAACAGATGTTGGCCGATTCTTAGACCTACTGAATATGCATATAAAGTTTCATAAAGATCGGTCAAGCCGTTTCGGAGGAGTATGGCAACGAAAACTGTGTCACGAGAATTTTATATATTAGAAAGAACGGGGTTAATGAGTCTGAACTCTATCAATGTGAAAGAACTTTAGACTCTTTATTACACGCTTTATATTAGCTTCACCTTATGTTTGTTTGTTTGTTTGTTTGTAAACATTTAGACCCAACATTTAGTTAATTTGTTTGGGTGCGATTTAGACCCACTTTGAACGGCCAGATTTCCTATAAACTTTGTAGATTTATCGTGGACCGATGACAATACACTAATTTGAAAAAAAAACCTAAAAAAAACTTAAAAGAAATGTTTAAACAAATCAGTCTTTTTTAGTCTAGAAAACATAATAGTTGTATAATACTAAACAAACACGCTTTTAAACTAAAAATTAGAAAATAATTTTAATGTAACCAAGCGTGGGGTGCTTTCTGAAAATATTTCAATAACGTCGCCCCACGCTTTGTTACATTTATTTTCTACTTTCTAGATTAAAAGCGTGTTTTTAGTTCTTTCAAACTATTATTTTTTATTTTAAACGACACAAGTTTGTTCAAAGAGTTGTTAAAAGTTGTTAAAAGGCGTATTCTTGTTCTTATAACGCTTTCACTTAAACTACTCAGAACAATATAAAAATGGTTTTTGTATACTTTTTGTTTTCATCTGCTGTAGAAAATAATTCATTGTTGTTAACTATTATAATAAAAACTAAAAATATGATCCACTACAAAAACTCAATTATGTTTTAGTGAGGTAAATTATAATATAACACTATAGTATACACGCTTATATTACGGTACAAATATGGTATTTTGAAGATTTGAACATCAGAGGAAATATTTTTGTCTGTCTGTTTGTTCCGGTTAATCTCTGGAACGGCAGGACCGATTTCAACGGGATTTTCACTGTCAGATAGCTGATGATACAAGGAGTAACTTAGGCTACTTTTTTAGACTACCTTCGCCCCGCGGCGTTGCCCGCGGTTACAACACTGAAAGTAACTTTGTCCGTCCGTAACGCTTATACGGCTACATTTCTACACTGATTTCAATGAATTTTTTCATGGAGATACTTCCGGTGGCGGCTTAAGCTAGTATTAGATAATTATTTAAAAAAAGGTAAAAGCAGTAACAATAATGTGTCTGAGTCGTGATGAAACGAAATAAACTGTTTTATTCCTTCCTAAATTCCGACACTTACTAAAGTTAGATTTAATCAAACTCATACAAAAAATCGCAAATCCTACTAAAAATATAATGTTTGTAGGTTTGTATAAATAATAAATATATATTTGGGACATCCTACACACAACGTCATCTAGTCCCGAACTAAGCAGAGCTTGCAATATTTTATAGTATGGATGTTTGTTTTTATTTTTTGAAAAAACTACTGGCTACTGGAGCTACGGAGATAATACTCTGAATTGAAAAATATAAAAAACACATATATAACTGAACTTATAATCTATTCCTTTGTTGGAAGTCGGTTAAATTTCTTACATAATTATCGTTTCTAAAGTTTTCTCTTTAATATTTATTAAGGCAAACCACTTTTCTATATAACAATTAGCTCTATATTATACAAACAAATTGTTCTATAATTCTGAAGGTTGTTTAAAATTCAACAAAGTGAATGCACATGTTAATTTATTAAACAGATTTAAATAAACAAGTTTACTTACCAAATAGTTGCTAATTTATATTTATCACATTGAGTTATCACTTTTACGCACGACAATATTACATGACTCGAAAGTTGTGTATTTTTACTTTTTAAACTGTAATTTCTAAATTCATGTAAATACGAATATTTATTACTTCTCATTGATATAATTTCCACACTATGCCTGTTTCAAGTAAATTGATTATGTTTGCTCATGGTTTGCTCTGTCCAATTGTTACAATCGCAATTGACGCGGTCTTTTCTCCTGAATTCTAAATTTATTTAAACTTATACACTAGTTTATGTAATGAAAAGTATACGATATTTATAAAACTGTAAATGTGATGCTCCTTGCATTGTATTTACAACCACGAGAAATAAAATTCTTAACTGTGCTTACCTAAATAACGAAGAAACTCGAAAATAAATAAATTTCCTTTTTAATGATCATTTAAATTTGTATTGAGTCTAAACACAAATAAAGATTAATGTTGAGACATAACAATAAATAAACATTGAATGTTATATATATAGCTAGTAAATTGTATGGTAGGCCATGAAGAGTCGATATTTTAGTAATTGACATTGATATTTTTAACCATTTTAGTTCCTTAATACAATAAATGCTTGTCGTAAACCACAATGATGCACCTTGTGATCTTCACTTGTTTTAACAACTTTGATGTTTTGACTCAGAATTCGGTATGTGATTACGTAATAAGTGATGCGCATTGATAAACTGGAATACATATTAAGTATAATATTATAAATTCGACATTAACTCTGTCTATCTATCTGACTATCATGTTTTCATGGCTAAACTGTAGTGAAACTTAAACTGTAGAATGAATTAGCATGACCTTGGAATGGACCAATTTACCACGATAATCGATATATACATGCAACTGCTTGCAAAAGCTAGTAAAAATAAAGTTATTTTATAAGGGAAACGACTCCCTCGATACAAATAGAGTGCTACTGTTAGTCTCTCCCCCTGATCCGGAGGGCTATGACAAAGAGTTTCAAAAGTCGACAAGGCATTGTATTAGGTTCTTGTGATTCAGGTAGGTGTGATAAAAAAAAATCAGCTTACTACCGTCCACTGCTGAATACGACCGGGAGGTTTGACGCTCTTTGGCGACGGTCTTCTTTCAGGAGCGTGATAATATTAATAGCATTATTGTTTATAAATTCACTTAGTGAAAAACTGCCAGTGATTCACTCAATTCTTATTGTTAAGTACAAGATAAAAATATACCTAATTTATTCGTCTGATTCAAATTACTAAGGGATAAAAGACAAAAGTTTTTAATAATGTAACATTAAAATTTAATTAATCATGTATTTTTTTTCACAGGTAATTCCTTATTTTTTGTAAGATGTTATTATCACATTATAAGGTCGTAAAAGCCGACTTAGGAATTCAACTCTGCAGGCCAGTACCACGCCAAAGAGAAGCAAAGCTTCAAAGAAAACCCATACCAACACGTCTGATATAGTAACCAGAAATCTTTTTTTTCATACTCATAGGAAAAGAAGCCCAAGTCTACTATTGTTATGCTAAATTTGCATGATGGGGATGAATATTATAATAACTGCCTAAGACGTAGACAAGTAGACTACTAAGATAGAAGTAAGCCGAATTAAACCTTTTGTCAGTCCTTAAACTTTCTTTCATTGGAACAATTACCTGCAGTATGGTCACTTTTAACCTTGAGACAAAACAGGAATCAACATCATCATCATCAACAGCCTTTAAAAGTGAAGTGACACAGGCGGAATAAAAACTACCTTAGCCAAAGTTGGATTGGAATCAAGTTTTCCATAACTTTAGAGTGATGTTGTCCTGCTTACTTTGTTCTGCCAGTCTACTTATTTGACACCCATATTCTGAATATTTCAATATTTATATAAATAATCAACATTAATTTAATTTAGTTACAAAGCTATTGCATGATATATCTGAATCTGTGACCACAATCAGAACAACCTTCAGGTAATTCAAAGCTATTCACTTATGTCTGAAAATCCCTATGCCTGCTTTAAATTTGATCTTGTCTATTATAGTATGCAAAATTAAGGAAATATATCAAACTTTTAAAAGTAAAATACTAATTTGTATAATTTTCAAAAAATAAAATGAAAACTGCAGCCCAATCTTTATCTTCGTCAATTGTGTGGACTGGCAGGTTGTTATACCCTTATTATAAACATAATGATTAAATTTAATTATAAAAGGAAATTCGAGTTCGAAATTTAGGTTACAAATAAAAACACAGATGAGTGATAATATATGATACCTACATGATTCATGTAAGTTCTGTGAACTGACAACGACTTGTTTTTTGGGTAAATCTTGATTCTTGATTTTTTTGATTTGTTTATATACTTACACAACTCCCGCATTAGGAATATAAATTCCTGTGTCACGGGGGACTTTACAAACATACATGAAACGGACACAAAGAACACCCAGACTCAGAACAACAGATTGTGAATCACACAAAGTGTTATCCCACGTTGGATTTGAACCCACGACACTTGGCACAGTAGGAAGCGGCTGGCGACCGCTTAAACCACTAGGCAAACGGTGCAGTTAATAATATG
Source organism: Phragmatobia fuliginosa (assembly GCA_932526445.1). NCBI lineage: Eukaryota > Metazoa > Arthropoda > Insecta > Lepidoptera > Erebidae > Phragmatobia > Phragmatobia fuliginosa. The sequence goes on from OW052070.1 coordinate 15,173,401, forward strand.
TATTAATCAAGTGTGTTGAATATAATACCTAACAAGATCGAATAATCCCAAAATATTAATTTGAGACTTCTGTCAGATTAGTTTTAAAAAAATCTGAATTTGTTTCTAGATTCGAAATGAGTATTCATCTTTAATCTATTTTGCATCTTAATATCGCATCGTTGGTCTGGCAGTTAGCCTACGCTGGACTGTTACGCTACTGCTGCTACTTTTTTCATTTATCTTTCATAATATTCGTAATTAATATCTGAAATTTACAGAATTGTTTATTGATGGTACACTTAAATTTCTTAAAGTTTGCCACGTTTCCTTGTTTTATAGGAACTGAGTATTCGATGAATTAAATAAACCATCATATGGCTTATGATTACTTCATCCAAATTTACAGACATTATAAATGTAAACCATGGCTACATTATTTGATTGTAAGGATACTGGTTTACTAGCAAAATTTTTCAATCTCATTTTCAAAACCATTTAATTACATCGGTGTTCTTCGAACAATTTAAAAACTAATGAGTAAACAAATTTAAGCAAATGAAGATCTATCGATGGTATATTTTTTCTTTCTTCTGCGTTCAGTCATTTTCAAGTTCTAGGCAAGTCCAAAATATTATCCCAGCAAATTTTTCAATAACTTAAAAACCACAACACACACAAATTTTGCTGTTTGTTTCATTTAATACGCAATAAAAGCTTATTCAAGTATCTCGTTTAGGTCTGAAACAATATTTTTTGCTGGGCTTTTTTGCTAACATTTGAAACGTTACTCCAGCAAAAAGTGTTTTCGCCGAATAACTTTTAACCTACTACATGCACAAATTTTGCTATTTGTAACAAATTACTCCTTAGAACCTCAATTTTCTGTTATACTCTCACATCTCAAAAGTCCATTTTTAGGGTTCCGTAGCCAAATGGCAAAAAACGGAACCCTTATAGATTCGTCAAGTCTGTCTGTCTGTCTCTCTGTCTGTCCGTCCGTATGTCACAGCCAATTATTTCCGAAACTATAAGAGCTATACTGTTGAAATTTGGTCAGTTGATGTATTCTGTGAACCGCATTAAGATTTTTACATAAAAATAGAAAAAAAACAATACAGTTTGGGGGTCCCCATACTTGGAACTGAAACTCAAAAATTTTTTTTTCATCAAACCTATACGTGTGGGGTATCTATGGATAGGTGTTCAAAAATGATGTTGAGGTTTCTAATATCATTTTTTTCTAAACTGAATAGTTTGCGCGAGAGACACTTCCAAAGTGGAAAAATGTGTCCCCCCCCCCTCTAACTTCTAAAATAAGAGGGTGGTAAAACTAAAAAAAATATATGTTGTACATTACCAATCAAACTACCAACGAAAATTGGTTTGAACGAGATCTAGTGAGTAGTTTTTTTTTAATACATCATAAATCGTAACACGCAATTTACCTTTCATCCAATTAATACACTAGTATAAAAACATCGATGAAAGTTACAAGAACTTTTATATGATGTTACTTGCTGATACGGAACCCTTCATGGGCGAGTCCGACTCGCACTTGGCCGCTTTTTGTTAGGTTTTTGCTGGGGTAACGCACACTAACTATTTACGGACGTTTGTGGCCCTGTTTGCGGAATCTATTGAGGGTTATCTGTGCTAGTAAATAATAAATTTTAATTTTATATTTATAATTTATTGTTTACTAACTTTTACGTCGCGCACGTGTATGTTGGTAAAAATATGTCTTTTCTCAGGTTTTAGACTATCTGTGTTGAGTAGAGTGAGGAGTTCTTGCGAGTAGCGACAGAGTTACTTTCGCTTTTATAATATAGGTAAGAATTAGTCAGGATTCGATTAAAGTCAGTTTATGAATAAGTTAATCGACTTTTAAAACTTTAATCGTATTTAATCTGAATGTTTCAATAGATCAATCAAGAAATCAATGTCATACAACCTTATTCCCGAAAACACAATCAATTATAAAAACGTAATTATGTGACAAACGTTTCTATGTATTTCTTTTTAAAATCCTAATAAAGTAAAACAAATCTTAATTGAACTTAAAAACTACAGAAACTAAGAAAAAACGTATATTTTATTCTTAAACCATTAAGATGTTGTTCTAAGAAACGTCTTTTTGATATCTGTATTTACTTCATGGATACATTATAGCATCACCTTTTAAAAAATTAATAATATTATCTTCAATTATTTCATAAAAGGTGTTCAAGGTAAACATATAATATTAGTTTACAACTTCAGAGAAGAGACAACTGTAAGGCCATGTTGATCTTGCGGAAGTTTTTATTTACTATGCATTCATATAAACCTTGGGTGTTTTCAATATATGTTGCTTATTATAAACACTGAATAAAAATCTGCAATATTAAAATGCCTATTTTGTAGCTTTTCCCATTCATTTCTTACTAAGGGCTTATTAAAAATGTTATAATGTGTATAAAAAATATAGTGCCGTATAACGGGAAAGGCCTATGTCCAGCAGTAGCAGTCAGAATCAGGCAGTTCTGAGACTGATGACGATAACGGACATGTTACGCACGAAGTAATAACACAAATGTATAAATTGATGCAAAAGGTGTATCAATTTATACATTTGTGTTACTACAACGTGCATAATAACACGAATGTGTATTATGTGTATATCCCAAGGTGGCTTTTGATGCATGCTCTCATAACATATATTATGGAATATCTTCATGAATAGCCTTGATAGTCCACTACTAAACGTAGTCCTCTCTTTAGAAGGGAGGTTTGCTACCCTGGCGAGATATTTTAAAATAGACACATCATACGCATTCCTTTAGAAAGTATCTTTCTTTGAAATTGAAATATGACATATTTCCATCAATAATATTATTGCATTAAAAGCCGTTAACCCCACAGTGCGGTTTATTAATTTAAAATTCAAACACTCTATAGCTTTCATATTGTGTCAAGTTCAAAAAATTACCGGGACTGCAACAAATATTCCAAGAATAAAATCAGCTAAATCGACTTAGCCATTCCCAAGGTTTAAGTTTCATCATCATCATCATCATCAACAGCCTTTAACAGACCACTACTGGCCATAGGCCTCTACTTGAAAAGGAGGTATTGGCCTACTACCACGCTGGCCAGACGGGTTGGTATAGGGGTGGTTTCAAGTTTTCCTTCTCTTTGCATTGATGTTGTCTTGCGTAGTTTATCCCTTAGTCGCCTTTTACGACACCCGCGGGATGAATAGGGGTGGTGACACTCTGTATTCTTAATCCGTCACCACACGAACTTTAAAGTTTAACAAACAGAAATTCATTTTTACATAAAAGATTTACAATAAATGATTTAATTTTGTACTAGTAATTGTGTTCTATAGAAACTCAACGCAACACAGTTAATAAATGCTCAATCCGGGAATCAAGAACTCACGGTCGCACGCAATTTTACGAAACGTCATCAACTAGGCTCATTCTTAACCTACATTCCTTCTTATATTATTACAGGCTACTGCTACATTATCCAATGTATATGACATTTCTAAAGTAACAGGTATAATGTCGACTAGTTTCTGTTTATTACGTATTAACAGCTTGTTTTCGAGTATCAGGGCCAGACTGGGCTAGTTGTCTTAATTACGTTCAAGGTGATACTATTGCTTGAAAATATTAGAGCGAGACTACTCATTTTTTCAATAAAATTATCTGTTTAAGTAATTGATTAACATCTTTGTTGAATATACTTTAAGCTTGCATGCTTCAAGTGTTGCTTAAACATTTTTCCATTTACCGGTGCATGGTATCATAATAGCAAAATTACAACATCATAATTTAAAGATTATGTTTCTACTTTAATATGTATCTTAAGTATTATTAAAAATACATTTTTTTGTTATATTTTCAAACGACTACACGAATTATATTATCATTTGATATAAAGATACATTAGTATTGGGAAAAGACAGGATACTTTAAATGAATAGTTATACTCCGGGTGTCATGCATAAAGTTACTATATATTATCAAAGTAATGTAAGTATAAGTTATCTAAACCTTATAAAATGTAAATTAAATTAGTAATGTATGCATACAACACTAACTGACCCCCGCAACTTCGCCTGTGTCTCTATCCATAATATTAACTATCTATCTTAGCCAATCTTAGGCACACCAGCAAAACACAGAAGTGAAAATTTGGTAGATATTTTCGTAGTTCATTGTGAGCAACAACGTAACATGACAATTATATGAACAGTATACATGACAATTTATAAAAAAGAACCCAAACAGTTGACAAACACGCTCACAAAAAATAAATAAAAAAAGAAGATGTAGGTCAAACTAAATACATTCGCTGAGAAATATCAAAATCGTTTACAAAATGACTTGTTATGGGTCAATGATCCGCATCGTAATAGTAATTCGATTATGCCATAAACAACTTTTAATGCGTAATGACCGGCCACATTTGTTAAATAGCGTCAAAAATGTTTATAAACATTTCCTTAGTTTGTGAATACATCGAGGCGATGTAATTGAGATTAGGTTGTTACAACAATAATCCATTAACAATATTAAACAAATAAAAGTCGATATTGTATAATAGATTACTTTTTATCAGGTAATTGCGGTTTTAGAGCCAATTTATTGGCTTTAAAACCTTTAAAATGTCGTGTAGGCTCCTGTCTTGACTGAATTGTTTCACATTATGTATGTTTTCGACTATAAGAAGATTAATCAAAGATAATTCCAGAAGACACAATTAGTATTGAGTAAATGCAAACCTAATACTAAGCTTTGATAAAATGTATCAATGACCCACAAACATAATAATTCGGTCAGCCACGCGGTATTTAAAGCGGTGACATTTGTTTTGTTGACTTCTAAACCGCTTCGTTTTTGCACACTTTTTATTAACATTTTATGGATTTTTTTTGTATTTATCTACAATAAACAATATTATTATGAGTATGACTAAGGTTTATTATGTTGTGTAAGTTCGTGCAATAATATTTGCTTGAATCTGCTTCGTTGGTATTTATTTTGGTAATCCTGCCGTTACGTTTAGTACTTACTAATACTATAAACGCGAAAGTTTGTGATTAAGTATGTATGTTTGTTGCTTTCACGCAAAAGTTACTGAATGGATTTGGATTAAACTTTACAGTACTATTGCTTAATATATCAGAATAACACATTTACTACTTTTTACTGCACTAATCGAGATATACGTGGGCGGAGGCGCGGGCGAAAGCTAGTATAATATATTTTATGAACAATTATTATCGTATTAGTAGGGTTTTCGTAAATATGATTTTGATGAAATTGTTTTGAACACTCTTGATTGATTTTATTATGCGTTTAAAAACAAAATAAATTAATTCTGATGAGTTTTATAAATAGCAAAAGCGAATTTAATGACTACATAGTCGATGTTGCATTTTATAGACTAAAATGTTTTGAACATTTGATTGAATCTCTTGACACTGAAATTTGACCTCTGTGGTTTATGAACGGTGCAATAGTTTATGAATGTTATTGAACAAGTTGTGAATACTTAAAACAACTTCAAATTTTAGTGAGATTAACAAATCGTGATCGTTCAAGTATATTCTTTGGTTAAATAACCATATTCTAGTATTAAAATTAAAGTGGCAGGCCACTTAATGTTGGTTCGGCAGTCCCTTTAAGAAAATAATAATAAGTGTACATATTATATGTTTTTATAAATTGCCACAAACAGGCAAACAAAGCAAAACTATTTGAACTAGAACTAGAAATAGCAGATCTGTCGCCAGGAAAGTTACAACAGAAAAAAAACTATTATTTAAGGAAAGTTTTCATCAATAAATTCAATTTTAGTGATAAAGAGAAAATTATTAATAGAAATATAAATTTTCAATCTGATATACTAATTCGGTACTACAAGCAGTGATAGCAATGTTTTAATAATTACATTGATTTAAATATTGCTTTTTTCAAGTTGAGTTTATACTGATTAAAAATAATACACATCAATCAGAAAATGAATTTGAATACTCGAGTCACCAAAAAATGTCTACACGAAATACGAATAGGTATAATAAACATAGATTTCATCAAAAACGTCATTTGAATATTGTTCGCCTACTCTAGACTTCCATTAATTTAAAACTGTACTCCGAAACTATGAAATAAACTTATATGGTAAAGAATAAAGATATAAAGTTTAATAAAAACTGATTGAACTTTCTGATGGAGTGACGGTTCAAAAACCACGAAGATCTATCATATGTCTGTCTTGTGTTGTCACTGTGAGTGGGGTAAAAGACCTCTGCGGTTTTATATTCATTTGCATTATCTCAAAGGGTCGAAAAATCAACTTTATATTATAATGTAAGGTTATTGATACCTGAATTTTATTCTCGGACCACATGCAGTAATTTGTTCATAATAATACAACGAGACCTAACTGCCTCGTTGGTCTAGTGGTTAGCGTATGCGACTGCTAATCAAGAGGCCTCGGGTTCAAATCCCGGGTCGGGCCAAAAAGTGTTTTTGGGATTTTCTTAGGAAATTCCTAATAGCAGCCCGGAGTTTGGAAGTTTGGCGGTGATTCACGCCCGTGCCTCGGAGAGCACGTAAAGCCGTCGGTCCCGGTTGTCATGAATATCTATGGCAATCGTTATTGGGAGGTCAGTGCCCTCAAATATACTGACAACTAGTTCAATCTTCGGATTTCAGTTCTCCCTTAGGGTTGCGGAGGTCCGATGCCAGTCGCTCCGTGGAAAAACTGAAATTCAGGTAAAACCGGTTGAACTAGTAGCCGACCCCAAATAAACTTGGGAATAAAGGCTCGGAAGATGAACACAACGAGACCTAAAAATATATTTTTAGATGTGGTTTGTAAAATAAGTGAAAAACTGTAACAGACTAGCGTTATCCCCAGTTTTGGCCTTTATGTTATTTTTGTGTGGATAGTGGTGTAACGTTTTATAGCTTACTTTACTTATGAATAAATTATCTAACCAGTAAATAAATCGAATCTCACTGAGATATCCAGAATTGTCGTGTTTAAAAGAACAAATAATAGAATATCGTTTTCGTAAAAGTTTTATACATATAGTTACGGTACGTGACAATTCATCTTGTTTTTGTTGTTTAAGTTTAACTCAACTCTAACGATATGCTTCTCTTTAGAAATTAAACAATAAATGAAAAAGTCTTTCGTTAAATTAGATAAGATCTTTTTTTTTTGTTTAAAAAGTTAATATGAATAAATTGGTATGTCCTGTATGAACCTGATTATATAGAATTTAGTAGGTACTTCAAAAGTTATAATTATTACAAAATAAACGGGGTTACATACTTATTTTGATATACATCACGCACGAATGACGTGAAATGATGGGGCTGCTCCTGCAAACTTTAATCGAAAATCTGAATTTCTCTCCTTCCTAAGGCAATAAATAATAATACAACGAAAAAAGTACTATCATGTATTTTTGAGCCTAATTACATCGTAGTTCAGGTAAAAAATGCCTTGTTATGCCTTGAAATTGTTAAAGGATTTTGGATTATTCTTGTCCTGTCATATTAAGTAACTTTTATTTTCTAAGTACCTCCTTTACATCCAAAATTATTATTAACATTCTGGATGATGATCTAGGGTAGATCGGTTGCTTCATACTCAAGTATCAAGGGGCACGTAAAATCTAAATATTGAAAATAAAAACTAGAAAAGAAATCTCAATATTCAGTTTGTGACCATAATATCAAGGGCGATAAATAAAAATAAACTTTCCGCTACTTTGATTAAGGACTAAGTCTGGACAAAGCGAATGAACTAATAGAACACATATATCGTCATAGCATACGTAGAAAGCACTTTTGCAGTGACAAATACCATATAGCTTAATAATAATTATGACGACACTAAATTTGTATGCAAGTATGTACGTAATATAAGTGCACTTAAACTACAATTAATAGAGCAAGTACCTACGTTTCGAAATTACCTGTTGTAAACTAGTTTTGTTTAGGTGTGTTTCGCTAATTTGCCCATACAAGGAACAAAGAAATCTTTGCCGCTGCGAAATGAAACGTTATCAAGGTCTTACTTGCATTTCTACGGCGGATATGTTCAAGTTTTTTTATAGTCATAATTATTGACATCAAATACGTTCGCATTGCATGAATGTTTCTAAAGTTATTTACTGGTTGAGCCATTGTTCGACACATATTGGTCAGGCTCGACTGGAGTGATCACGAAGTGAGGAAAAATCGAAGTTATTTATAAGCAGTAAATTTTTTGCTTTGTGATTGGGGCGAACTGTTAAAATTACAGCTGATTTTGGACGCAACGTATTTGTGGCGCTGTGTAAGGTGCCCATGGGCGACGGTTCCACCGTTCATGTTAACTTGTGCCCCTATATAAAAAATAACTTGCTCTTAAAAAATAATAAATAAAATAAAAATAGCTTTAAAGTGATGCGTTTCGTTTGTTCATACAAAGCCCAATCATTTTCATAAATTGTGAAGTAGTATAATATATACGTCTTTATGTTAATTTGATTAATGTATGTTTTATGTTAGACTTAAGACTTAAAATAAAACAATAACGGAGTTGTACTTGTAATTTAAGTTTAAGTAAAATCACAATACACACAACAATAAGTGCATAACTTATAATTATATTTTTAACACCCGACTCGAAAATGGGTGCATTTTGCGGTCGGTCGATGTATTTGAGTTAATATTATGTTTGTAGTTTTTTTTAGCTCGTTATCGAATGGACCGCTTCTAATTTAGTTTTAATTTTGAAAAAGTTATCTTAATTGAATTTGGGATTTTTAACAACCCGCTCACCGTTGCTGCTACACCGTTTATGCATTGGATTTTTTTTCTAATCAAGAAACAAATATTTGAGTCACAGGTCTTTTATTGTTTTGTTAGTGGTTTACAGGTAAAGCTTATTAATAATAGCTTTTAGGGTAAAACATTAATATTGGTTAAAAACAGACTTTTGTAAGACGCTGTTCAATCTAGGATCTCATCTCAATAGAATATGGTTTGGTCAATCGGTAGCGCAGTTGAAGCTTGAAGCGTATATAACAGCTGATCTGAATAAGTTGGTTACATTAGATTATTCGGATCAAATGATTGTTCTTTTTGCAGATATTTGTTTCGGATTGTGGATGTTTTTTATGTATAGTATGGATATATTTACAAAAAAGTTTATAAGTATTATATCAATAAATCTAGCTTTCATGTTACAAGCTCTTTCATAACCAGATAGCGTTCTCTGTCAGATGTTATTACTTATTTTTTGAAAATAAGTATTAAAATCTGAAGGAGATACTCAATTTACTTTATAATTGCATGTTGTATATTGTGAACAAACTTACATTATATAACAAGAAAATACATACAGTGAAGTGCATTTATTCATTAATAAATTTTGGGATATTACGCTGCAGTCGATTTATACAGTTTACTTAAACGGCTTTAATGTACGTAAAGTTCCTTTAAGGTCACGGATCCGGGTTTGCTTTAGCATTTTCTAAAGCCTATAGGCGTGAATTTTAGGTGCACTGTGGATATACTTCAAAATAGAAACTTGAAATGAAATATTTTCTTCCTCCCTTGACCTAGTAGGTGTAAAGGCTTTCAGCTGATTTATTCTGTATTTATATTGTAATTCGTAACCTTTTCAAACAATCACAAACACGCTTATTCAATAAGATGCTTTAATTTCTAATAAATAAATATCAATTATTTTCCAAAATATTTTTAACCAAGCTATATAAATATTCATGATTGGTTATTTTAATAAACAGAAAAGTAAACGATATTGTAACTCAAGGTTACGGAAAAATGACTAACATCAGAACAAGAACTGATGTGACATATTCATTCCCTTGAAATCTTGCTGTTTCAAGTAAGAATCGATTCTGTAAGACTAATTCCATCTTATGCAGTGAAGAATTTCTCATAGTCTAAATGCGTTCTTAGCATTGATAGCGGAACATCGTGGTTATTGTTCTAAATCGCGAGTAACGCCGCGGAGCAAAGTTAGTCTATACAAAAAATGCTTAGGTTACTCCTCGTGTGATCAGCTCAAAGACAAAGACAGCAAAGTCAAAGACAAAATTTGATGTAAGTACTATGTACTTTTAAATGCATTTATTAGAAAAGCTGTTTACTTGATATGATAAACAGTCTAATTTCTTTTATATAAATAGTACAATGTTGCAAGCAATGACAACCGAGCATGCTTACTTTTAAGTTTCTAATTCTAGTTTATCACATCGTGTGACTAAATCAAATTTAGGAATTAAGTATTTACAAAATTTAAACACGAAACTGAAACCAATGGTCATTTACACAATACGATACAATGCTGTATATTTTATTTGATTGTGATCAGGAAAGAATAGTTAATGCAGTGTATTTATCAGTAAGTTTTGTACAATACTCTCCAATTTTGTGACAATATTGCTCAAAGTGCATAAAAAAAGAAATGGCTAGTACATCTTTTGGATGGAAAAAAAATTGTATACAAGCGTTTCAAACTCAAGCCCATTTTATTTTAGAACATCTCTCTTCATTGCAAAGAAACCGAACCGTGAAACGGAACAATGAAATTTTAACATAGAAACTTAGTCGGAATAGCATGATTATAAATGAAAACGTCGATCACCTCTGTAAACCAGATAAATTTATAAAAACTTTTAGTTTTACAGAGATTCTATAAAAAGATTGTATTAACCATCGTTCAATAATAATAGGTACTAGTATTTCGTTTCGACACTTCTTGGAGCCGTACCGACTTTGTGTTGGAATTTTACCGCAATTCGACCAAAAGTCGTGATTGTAAGACAGAATGTAAGACAAGCAACTTACAATCACTATGATTAGTGAAATCCTCATTATTTTGATTCATGAAACGTAATCAAAACTGAATGGAATAATGTTAGTGGCATTCAATTGTCCTAAATCGTCATTGGCAAAACAATACTTGGGTGGCCTTCAGTAATAACTATTTGTGTCACTAGATATTTTAGTTAGGAGCAAATTGAAAGTGAAACAGGTATCGGTGACAAAGTCTTATTAATGTTAATGTAAAGTGTCTGCAGTGAACTGCGAAAGGCTGATGATGATGATGATGAAAGTGTCTGATAGAATTATAAAAATAAATTTGAGAATTGTTTACAAAATATTTCAAAAGTTTATGATAATGAGATACTATAATAATCGTTACTATAAAGTGTTACGTTTTTGTGTTAAAGTGTGTTTTAAGACTAAGACAGAACAGTTATCATCACACTTAGATTGATAGGCACCGAGCATGATTAAAAAGAGACGCAGAAAAAGTTGTGTAAGTCAGCTAGTAGTAATGTAAAACTCTGGGACATACCTACCTACTCTACTACGGTATCTGGACCCCAAACAATACATACGGGATCATTAATTACTGCTGAAGTAAAGTCATTGACAATAACTTGCCCTAGTTATGTCTTGAGTATTGTCAACGGTTTTAAACCAGACACACACACACATTCATTCACAGTAATTTACAACTATGTTTGTTCTTTACTGATTTACTTTTACATTACTGAGGGTATTTATGTCGAATTCTTTTATTTAAAATTAAATGCTACTATAATACGAAGTTTGATAATCAATTAATCATAGCAGTTTTACATCAATTTACAGTTCAGCTTTTCTTGTAATACCTAATCACCTCGGTGTCCAAAATGATCTACTTTTTTCCACTTTTACTGAAACAAACCATTACCGTGTAAACAATCAGCTGATATTAAAAAAGGTTTTTAGTTCAATTTTACTTACACTTACGACAGTCATAAAACAACATGATGCTTTAATTACTAATTATAACAGAACATTGGCGACGATGTCATAATTTAGTTTCTCTTTCAGAGTTTCCTCTATTTAAAAGTTAGTACGGTCAATTAACTCGAACATAACACATCATTAATAAACTAAATACAGAACAAACTTATTTTAATCTATGTTTCCAGATAATCGTTTAAGCAGTTGAAAGAGTAGTTTTCTTCATTTGCAGTAATGAATTGTAGCGTATTAATTAGAGTCGCAAATGCGCTGTGAATGTGGTGCTTCATTGTAAACCATGCCACTTTTGCTTTCTTTCTTTCTTCATTGTGCCGCTCCAGTTATGCTGAAGAGTAGCAGTGGAGACCAACAAATAATTCAGTGCCAGCTAGGGTCACTTTTTACCGCGATATCAAAAAATAATCTCTCAATAATCAAAGTATATCGATGCTAAATTTCATTACAACCGGAGCAGTGCTTATGTCGTGGAAGCGCAACAGACAGACAGTTACTATTGAAAGTGTAATATTAACATGAATAGTATGGATTACTATTTTTAAATAATTTACAACCTCGATTGTCGGCACTTGATGGAACTTGTTAAAATAACATGAATGGAAGTACTAGTGAGTTTAATCTCAAGAATGTAACTGAAATGTCATTATAATTTGAATTTATTAAAATAGTGATAATATATTCAATTGCTACCTAGGCTATTAAAGTTTTTGTTTTAGGTTTGTAACAGATAACTGGATGTTGATTATAATTAACAATTTACATTACATTTGAATATTGACATAATTATAAAATACGGAAAAGAATGAGAACCACATACACCAGCAATGAGATACCAGTTCTTTAGAATGGAGCATAAGAAAATAATTGTTTACATTTTCGCACGTTTCAAGAAATTTTTTGCTCAATATTTTGTTATTCTGGTTTTTAGCGTGACTGTAATATTAAAAATATAAAATATTTTTAATTATATTACACTATACATATAATGATTATACACTATAATGACATATAATCATATTAATATTTGATAAATCATGGTACTATAATTTAAACAATTATAAACGATTTAACATTTAAACAATTTAACCTGTAAACTATTTACGGGAACTTTTATATTTATTTATTTAATCTTGTAAATATACTATTTGTCTGGTATTAATATACTATTGTTACTCATTTACAACTCATTTTAGGAACAACATTGCTATGAACGATCTTTATAAAAATGTGTGACTTTTTATTTGAATTTAGTATATTTTCATGAATAATTATTTAAGCGTTGTTCGTTCTTTGACCTTACTTTTGTAAAATACTCGTATTTCAAAACTTGGCGGCTCCGAATAATATGAGAAACGGGGGTTTAGCTAATGTCCACGCGGTACGTATGCTTGTTCGAGAACATCTTGATAAAGGAAACAAAAAGAAAATAACAATTCAAGATAAGTAAACTATATATTTTAACATTACTTGTAATTATAGTAAAATGAAACATCAGACTGACTTGTAAACGAATCCAGTCTTAAAGAATCGTCATCATAGATTACAGTGTACTTAGGTCTTGAAGGTAGTGTTGAAATACGATTGCCAAAGTGATCCATCATAGTCGTATATATGCATGTATCGGATATATCTCATCTATTGTGTGATGCTGTTTGTTAGAAGTTGTGTGTTGGGTGAATGTCAGCTGTCGCAATACACTGGGTCGTAGGTCGATAACAGCATAATGAGGAGCTGACAATATCATATTCACTATAATAAATGAGGTGTTATAACGTTATAAATGTTCAGATAGGGTAGTGGCTTAGACTGTTGAGTGTCCAGGTTAAAGCACAGGCTCCTTCAGGATAGTGCCTGAGTAAGAGCATCATCGATTCTGGGGGGACCTGAAACAATATGATCCGGGACTTCCTCAGACCAGGGCGCCTGGGACCGGCTGTCTGGGTGGATTTTAGTGGTCACACACACCATAAACTCCTGGCTTCTAAATGCCCGAGGAGTCAAAGATCCGAAGAGATTTTCAGTCCCGTCAACAAAAAATGGCGGTTGAGTGCTGTTGGTTAAACCCCGTGACAGCATTTTGTGGGAGCTACGAGTTATTGGGATGCATCAATTTACATTAACTACGGGGTGAACAACCCTTGCATAGAAGACGACGAAGAAGGGTTGACCGTTTAAGTCAAAGGTGTTTAATACATATTGCGAGCGCGTTAATTCCCACACAATTAAATTATTCAACAGATTATATATTATATTACTTACTTAAAAAAAATTAGTAAAGTCTGAAATCTGCAATTAATTCTAGAATATAATAGATCTTCAAAATGAAGCTACTATTTTACTTTATGGTTAAGAACATTTTCAAAAAAGTTCGTTACTAGCAAACTAACATAACTTCATAGAGTTAGTCACAAAAATTATTGTCATCCAAAATAACCTTCTATTGTTTATTTCTCAATCCATCATGAAACCTTGACCCAGTGGGTAGTTTAATTATTTCACGAAGTTTCATCTACCAGAAGGCACTATCTGGAAATCATATGGATTTTCTTCATTTTGTTTTATTTTCAAAATGGAATGAAATATCAAAACTAACACTATTTTACGTCGATTAAATATACGTATAACTTTAAAATGTGTAAACGACATCTCTATCATTGCTTCCAGAGTAAATTATCGTCGATAGTTGATGAAGTTATCTGGGAAATCAGAATGCAAGTGCCAATTGACCAATCGCTCCACTTCCAGATGGATACGCATGAAGATTAACGGTTTGCTCATCTGCAGTTACGTCAAGTCGCGTAAACAACATTACACTGCGATGGTTCCCATCAAAACGTCATCATGAAGCGCAATTTTAATTGGTTTTTATGGCAAAGCTCTGTTATTTGAAGCCGTTTAACTACAGATAGCAGTAAAATTATGTTATGTAAACAATTAATACAGACAATAAAGAAAAATAACCTATACTCGTATGAAATAGTGTTGGTAGTTCTTTTATCCGAATACAGCAAAGCCAAAGAGAAGGCTAATAGTCATATATATGTTTGTACGTTCCATTCCTGTGCCTAAAATACTGATTTGAGTTTAATGAAGGAGGTATAAACTTGTACAACCTTCGAATTTCAGTTCTCCCTTAGGGTTGTGGATATCCGATGCCAGTCGCTTCGTTAAAAATCTGATATTCAGGTAAAACTGGTTGAACTAGTAGCTCAAATAATATTGGGAATAAGGCTAGGAAGAAGGAAGAAGAATAAGGTGTTAATAGATTCGTAATAATGATCCAGATGAGATAGGATAGGTTACATGAAATTTAATAATAATAATATCTCTTTATTGCATAAAATCCAGTTTTTTTATAAATAAAATCAATTTATTAAAAGTGTTTATAGAAGGAATGAGTTATAATTAATAAATTTAAACGCTTTCTTGTCATTTTTATTATTTTATTTCATCAACATAATATGCAACATTATCACATCAACATCCTTTAACAGTCCACGGCTGGACTCACTTTCTCCTTCATAAGGAGGTTTTGGCCTACCATACCACGCTGGACAGACGGGTTGGTATTGGGTTTGTTACTAATTTTCCTTCTCTTTGCATTGATATTATTCTTATGTAATTTCTGCCTTTGTTGCCTCTTACGACACCCACGGAATGAATAGGGGATGACATTCCGTATTTTTAATTGACGTATTACACACGAACAATTATTAGCAGTCTGGTTTATGTTAATGGGACTTTTACGGAACATTTTTTTCTATTTATGAAAACAGTTTTGTTTCTTGTTAACTTTTTAGATTGAAATGCAAACTATTTTCTCAAAAATAGACACTGTTCAATAAGACAGTATCTGAAGTGTACTGGCACTTTCGTTTTCACTTTCACTTTACCTTGGGTCGAGTTGTGTGGAACATTGACCCGTGCCGTTAGAAATGACTGATTACAACTGATCCCCATGAATACGAACCTACACAATATGATTGGTTATGCAAGAATGATTTACTTTCTAAATAAGTAGTTCACTATGACCTTGTATGCATAAAACCACAAATGAAAAAGTTGTGATTGCTGTGAGTAACTTTGGGTAAGTGTCATTTTTTGTACAACGCATTAAAATTTGTTTTACAAATTCCTATTAGGTAAACAATGTGGTAATGATACGTTAACTTTAATATGAAGGACTTCTTAAAAAAAACTCGATAAGTTACTAGTTTTCACCCTCAGCTTCGGCCGTGATTATATCGGTTCTCCCTTTAAAAAGTGTCCCTAGTCGTTTTAGATAGATAGATAGATAGATAGATAGATAGATACTCTTTATTGCACACCATAATACAAAAAATACATCGTAGGATTCAATCAAATAAAAACAGTGGTACAATGGGCGGCCTTATCGCAGACTGCGATTTCTTCCAGGCAACCTTAAAATGGACTATACTTAAAGGTAATTGTAGTTAGCGGTGCACATTTAGAGTTTCCTAATACTCATATATATACATACATTCATGCGCCTACATACATACATATTATACATATGAATACATACATAAACATACATATTCCGACAGCTCATAGTTGTTACAGAGATAGGTAGTGATCCTTGACGAGTCTCTTAAACGTATTCACCGATTGTGCCTGCCTTACAGCCTCCGGTAAGGCATTCCACAGGCGTGCAGCTTGCACTGTAAAGGATTTATCAGTGAAAGTTGTCGAGTGTGTTGGAATTTCTAAAGTTCGATTTTCCGATGACCTTAAGCATCGTGTGTGTGTGTCATGAACAAAGGTAAATCTTTTCTTCAAATAGGTAGGAGTTGTAGGGTTAAATAAGACATTGTATAGTAGAGAGAGGATATGAGTATTCCGGCGAAATCGAATTGGGAGCCACTTGAGTTTAGTGCGAAATTCGGATATATGATCATATTTGCGTAAACCAAAAATGAATCTGATGCAAAAATTCTGAAGTCTCTCAAGTTTATCAAGTTGGTCCTCGTTTAGGTCGAGATAGCTGACATCGGCATAGTCGAGTATCGGTAGCAGAATCGATTGTGCAAGCTCAATTTTAGTGGGAGTTGGAAGGAAATTGCGTAGTCTTTTTAAACAGGCTGCAGAGGCGAATAGTTTTCGACTAACATTTTGTAATTGAGTGTTCCAAGAGAGGGTTTTGTCGATGAATATCCCTAAGTTTTTAACTGTGTCACTGATAGGGATTATGACTCCTTCGAAAGATACTTGTGGTAGTACAGTCCAGTCAATCTTTGCCATAAGTCTGGAGCTGCCAATGATTGTAACTTGTGTCTTACTGGGGTTAACTTTGAGTCCATACATTGTTGTCCATCTAAATATATTGCTAAGATCTCTATTTATGGCATCGATACCCAGTGGCAGCTCATTTAGCTTGGTTTGAAAGTAAATTTGCAAATCGTCTGCGTACAGGTGGTAGGAAGAAAGAAGATTGTTAGTGATAGTATTAATAAAAATAGAAAATAGCAGAGGGGATAAAACGCCACCCTGTGGCACACCAGCCGATGTATTCAGCCAAGTGGAGTAGTTGTCATCAAGGCGGGTACGCTGCCGGCGGCCAAACAGGTAACTACGAAACCAGTCAACAGCTGATGGAGATATGTTGAGAGAGTTTAGTATGGCAAGGAGAACGTCGTAGTCAACTGTATTGAAAGCGTTGCTAAAATCTAATAGACATAGCACAGTGAGTTTTCCATTCTCCATACCTGCCCTAATATCGTCCGTTATATTAACGACAGCTGTGGTTGTGCTATGGCCGGGGCGGAAACCAGATTGGAATGGGTTATGGAGGTTATTTTTACAAAGGAATGAGTTGAGCTGGTTATGGATAAGGCGTTCAAGGACTTTGGAAAGGAAAGGTAAGATCGATATAGGTCGATATTCGGAATAGGATATGGGGTTACGATTCTTAGGTAAGGGAATAATCTGCGCTTCTTTCCATTTGGATGGAAATACGCCGCCAATGATGGATTCATTTAAGGTACGGGTGATTATGGGTAAAATTTGATCAAGGATAAGGAGGACCATGTTACGACTGATGGAATCAGAGCCAATAGCATTAGATGTTATGGACCGAATACTCTTCTCAACATCACAAGCAGACACTTGACTAAGAACTAGCGGAGGGTAGTCGGGAATTGGAAGTGTCGAAAGATAGTGTAGAGTGTTAATTTTGGTTGTCTTATTAAATTCAGACGAAGCAGAGAAATGTTGATTTAGTAAATTAATATCAAGATGGTTACAGGATAACTCTTGACGCTGTTTTCCAATCCCTAATGACCTGAGAAATTTCCAGACTTTAGCTGGATCACTGTTTTGAACGGAGCTATGAATATATTGGCGTTGTGCATTCCTACACACCTTATTGCAGTGATTTCGCAAATTTAAGTATTTTTCTTTGTTGTAGTCTGTAGGTCTTGCTTTAAATTTAGATTTTGCTGCTGCTTTGCGCTTAATAATTTTTTTTATTTCATCTGTAAGCCAGGGAGAAGGTAAATGTCTCATCTTAACAGGGCGAACCGGTGCGTGTACGTCATATAGAGCTATTAAATTGTTGTTAAATATCTCTGTCATTTCATCAACGGATGATGCCGACAGGAGAGGGACCCAATCGATTTTCTCTGCATCCTGTCTAAGAAGCTCAAGATCTATATCAGCAAAATTGCGCTGTAACAGAAGTCTCGACTTTGCCTTAGGAGGGCGGGTTTTGTATGAGAGAAAAAGGAGATCATGATAAGAAAATTCGTCTGCAGCGCACTGTCCATGTTTGGCAACGCGATCGCCTGACGAAATAAGAATTAGATCAAGAAGAGAGGGTTTGCAGTTAGGAAAATTATGGGTGGCGTTAAGAGGAAGAAGGGAAAGGTTGTTAGATTCTACAATGGAGAGTAGTGCTGTGGAACGAGAGTCATTTTTCATTAGGCAAGTGTTAAAGTCACCCATAATAATAGCTTGAGTATACAGTGGTAAAAAAGATTGTAAGATATTCTCGAAGGAGGAAATAAAGTTGACACGTAAGGATGGACAGTAGTAAACCCCTAATAATAGTTTTGAGTGGTGCAACTCAACTTCTACGAACAAGTGTTCACCAGCGTTTAGTGGGAGTGGCTGAGGAGATATACTAACCACTTTATGCGGTATGTATTGTCGGAGATAAATAGCAACCCCACCACCAGCACCCACTGTTCGATCATTTCTTATGAGTGTGTAACCAGGCAGAGAATAAGTGGACGAAGGAAGACAAGGCTTAAGCCACGATTCCGAAACAAGGATAGCGTGTATATCCTTACAATCAAAGTTTGTCAGCATATCGGGGAAATGAGCCGGAATACTTTGCGCATTTATATGTATAACATTGAAATTTCGCGGGACATCGGAAAATTGTCGCTGAAGTGTATCAGCCAGCGAAGAAATACTAGCAAAACTGTCATTGTCATCACTACCGAGTGAGTAAAACTCATCACTATCAGAGTTCATAAACTATTTATAAAAATCTGAACAGTAAAAATAAATAATAATAATAATATATACTTATATATATGTATATATATATAAAATACCTAGAATGTATAATATTAAATATATAATATATTTACCTTAAAATACTCAAAATTTCAACAGTAACCGCAGTATAGTCCACCTGCCAGTTGCTTGGAGTTCACAATTTAAGCCACAAATAGTGTAAACAAAAAAGAGATACATAAAACAGACAAATAAAAATTAACCAAAAAGGTATAAAAAATAAATATAAAAAAAAAAAAAATACAAAATTAAACATCACATGCATATTTAAAAATAAATAAGTCAGTCATTTAACATTGGAAACATCAGTGAAATTTTCAAGACATGCGAGTACCGTGACGAGAATATCAGTCGGCACGTTTACAAATCGATTAAGATTTGACACATGACATGACAGTTTGTTATGACATTGTCTGTTCCTGTTATTGGTCTGTGAGATAAAAAGTTATGTATATGTACCGTGCCGTGCATGTAAATGATAAAAATTAATACCGATACTATTTAGATAATTACATATAGGTTTCGACAATGATTTATTGAAGTTTGGCATGTTTAACACTAGTAGGCAACGATAAGAACACTGTGGAGTCAAATTTTCGCTACTGACATAAAAAATCACGAGAAAGAACTATTAATCAAGTATTTCACTTCCTTGTGGCCGTTCTTTTGGTCTTTGTGGTCACATTTTTACGTGTGGTTGGCTCCACGTTGGTCGTGTCCTCAGATATAACTGGAGCGAGCTTCATTAAGTCAGCTCGTGCGCTTACCTTATGACGCTCCCCATTCGCCCCAAGTACGAATATAGTTCCATCCCTGGTCCAACACTTAGCAACACCAAACATCTCTCTCGCAGCCAGGAACAGATCGTGACGTGGTTTTGTAAGAAATTCAGACAAAGTGATACCTGAACCCTTAAGTTTGATTTTTGAAAACCATACCTTGTCTCGGATAGAAAAATGTTGTAGTTTGATAAGAATGGGTCGGTGCCTGTGTGGAGCTGTAGGTCTACCAAGGCGATGACATCGCTTAATGTCACTCTTGTTAAAATCTACTACTTCAAGCTGAGTCTGAATTATATTTTGGACCTTCAACATAAGGTCTTCTTTTTTTTCTTCCTCAACTCCATGGATTAGAAGAATTTTTCTTCGCCCTTGCATCTCTATATTGTCCATGCTGCATACCAATGACTCAACTTGTTGCTGTAGACTCTTTAGTACATCCACTACAAAGTCCCGGAATGAAGAGAACTCTCCGGCAAGACCAGCAATATTAGTGAGGGGGCTTGTGTTGTTGTGGAGATCAGCTTCAAACTTGCTCATTCTGCTGTGGAACATGTTGCTGAGGTTTTCTACTGTGCTTAGCAGTGATTTCATCTTCAATGAAATTTGTGAACGCCGGAGGAAAGGAAAATGTAAAAGAACTTTTATAAACTGGCAGGTAGTGACTTGTTACTACTTCTATTGCATAAATATAAGTGTAATAACCAACAATACTATTTGTTTATTAAGATATAATGGGAGCTAATTTCTTTTAGTCTGGCCCTAGACTATCTGTGTACGAAATTTCATTTAAATCGTTTCAGTAGTTTTGGCGTGAACGCCCGACAGACAGGCAGAGTTACTTTCGCATTAATAATATTAGTAAGAATTATTTATAATAAAATAAAAAAAAAATGAGTGAAACATATTGTTACTTTTTTACACACTCGTATATATTAAAACTATGTTTTAGTTATTAGTTATAACAAGATCATGCATATTGAACCTGTGATGATTATTAAAATAAAAATAGTGAGAGACATCATGCAATTAAACAATCATTTATGGGAAGTAAACGTACCAATGCCTCTACCTAATTTAATATTTTTATATACTCGTACATGTTTTCAAGAACTGTGCTGAAACTATGCAAGAATTCATTAAGCAATCTTTTTGCTTCCTTTAATAAAGTACTGAGGTAAATAGAACCCTACCATGTCCAGGCCCAGAGGCACAAGAGTCTATTGGTATAGGGGGGGGGGTCATTATTCCACACCGCCAAAATATAACCTTCTTTTTGCGCAGTCGGGTAAAACACATGTAAAACCTCCGCCACGTCTGTCTGTCTGTTGGCGATAAACTCAAAAACCACTAATCTGATTTATATGAAATTTTCTACCCAGATAATCGAAAGCTTGAGACAGGACATAGGCGCTACTTTTTACCGCTATAACCGAAATAAACGTGGGTGGAGTCATAAACATAGACTTTTTTAGCTGTCGTAGTTTTTAACCGACTTCAAAAAAAGGAGGTTCTCAATTCGTCGGAATCTTTTTTTTTTTTTTTTATGTATGTTCAGCGATAATTTCGTCGTTTATGAAACGATTTCAAAAATTCTTTTTGCATTGGAATGGGCGTAGCTTACAGGTGGTCCCATCGTCACCATATCGGGATCTGATGATAGGATCCCGAGGAAATCGAGAGAACTCCTCAAATATCATAGGCACAATGTCGCGATTTGGGTACTCGGAACAGTTTTTCATTGAAGTCGGTTCCTTTTTGTTAAAATTATAAATATAAAGCAATCAACAAACGATCACACGATATTTGCAACACTGTCATATAGTTGCTGTCATGCTATGAATTACAAATTCTTTGTTGGCAGTTAACACTAAAACGGCTTGTTTCTAAATTCAACAAGTTTCATATACTTATCTCAACATTAAATAAAGTATTGCAGCGAAATCTTACGCCATTAACATTTGTGACGCTTTTTGTCCTCCCCGTTATGAAATTTTTAGTCGTGAAATTAATTTTATCTTGCTAAATTAAACTATGACTAAGTAGAAAATAATACAACGTAGAAAAATATACTTATCTAGATCGTTAACACAGTGATGCAGCTGTTTCTGAATCGATGTCAAAGTAATAAAATTGATATTATAAATTAAAGTACAACAAAAAATATTTTTACAACACTAACTATGATTTTCATATAATTATGCATTTTAGTTTACGCAAACTCAATCGTTTATGAAAACGTAATGATCTTTTTGTCGATAAAAAATCGATTACTTTTATTTGTAAGTATAGAATAAGATCGTTTCACAATAATTATATCTAATGCAACGTATGAAAAAAGTGTTTCGACCAATCGAAATATGAGTCATAACAATGATTGCATTGTTTCAAAGATAATAAGAATTTATGACAAATATAATAAGAAATAAATATTGCGCATAGGTGTTACGTTGGATCAAATTTGAAACGTAACGTTAATTGATAAAGTTAACGTGCGTTATCGATACATTCCTTTATCGAAAATTTTCTTTTGCATCATAAATAATAAGCAACAGGTGTTTTTTTATGTATTTGTTTTGTGTTATGACTAGTTATGAGAGGGTTATGCGTTTCAGTGTGTTTGCCAAATTGTCATAATTCTATATGGTTACATATTAAATTATAGTTACAAAGGTATTGTCACAGGTATTTCAAGGTTGACACTAGAATAAGAAATGTTTGCATGCCTTTAATAACCTTTACACTAAAACGTATTTTTACACGTCATACAAAATTAAAATCGAATAAATATCGTAAGCAGTTTATAATTTTGGGTCTACCAGACCTAAAATATAAAGATTTAGAAGGGTATCTTTAAAGTTTTTATGGAAACTAAAAAAGTTTTAACATCTAAACAGTAAAATGAAACTTTAAAAAAAATTGTATTCAAAATTCATTTTAAATTGGAATTTGCAAGGATCGTTCAATAAATACGTTTAAAAATCAACCAAAAATATTTCAACTGCACATAGTGCTTTCTCAAGTGAATGGTCATTAAATTAACATGAAACCATAAACGGTGGGATATATTGTCAATATTGGGGCGAACCGGGGGTATTGAACTATGAAGGGCATACGGCAACGCTCAGGTAAAGACTGTCTTCGGAATCTGCAGTATCGATCGATACTTCGGTTAATACGATTTCAAACTTTCGATGACGACTGCAGCAAACCATATTTTGATGTGAACAAAAACTTTAATTCAATGACAATTTCTGCGCACTTTGAAACCAAAACAAAAAGAACTAGGCTTGGACAATGTAAGCCATGCGAACGCACGTAGCCTAGTTACGGCTCTTGCGCCACTATAGAAATGGTAATGAGTGAAGACATTAACAAAAACTAACAAAAACGAGTAAAGCTGACCCGTGAAGTATCTCACGTGAGTTGCACAAGAAAGCAACGTTCCTCGGAAGTGAATGGTTCCGAGCGACGCCGACGCGCCGACAGACGCGTTGGCCGCAAATTTAACAATAGTGTTGAAAAAATCATCCAGCTTTGAACATTGAGCGTTGAAGAGCCTTGCCAAGTTTCTATTGTTGCTCGTCCTACGATGGAGGTTGAAGCAATTAAGCAATATTAGGAATGAAGAAGGGAAACCTTGGTAAATATTCATCCAAACAATTTACTAAGGCGGCTGTGTTTATTGTGCGGTGCAGCAATAAGACACGTTAGACAAATTACACGCGGATGCCACAAAACATTAATGGGATACGATTATATATTGAAATATTTCGGCATTCAAATATCGTGTGGGTTGGTTTAAAAGGCCATTGTCAATGAAAGTTTAATAAAATTTAAATAAACATCAGATATACAAAGGCTTGCAAAATACACTTATTATATCTTATTGCAATCTAAGCTATTATTTCCGGAGAAAAGTCAGGAATGAGGAACTTTGAGACTTATGTTCTTTTCATTTACGTTTGTTTTGGGTTGAAGTTTTCGACCATCAATTGTCACAGTGTTGGTAAGTATCAAATTTTACGGTGCTGATATCTGGGTCGGGTCAACGCTGTTCTAATGCCGACGGTTAATTGTATTTGCAATGTAAATATTCATGAAGTAATCAGTCGATTCGTACAGTTATCGCGGACACGCACAATAGCAGTTGGTAGTTGCAAAATGTTATTATATATCTACTCTATTGATTGTTTTAGTATTTTTTCATTGTTTTGAGTTGTGAGTAAATAAATTGTATGCTAATAAATTCTTGAGTATAAAATATATACTGCATTCATGAGTAATTAAAACAGTTACTATGAAAATTCATGAGAATATCTAGCGGTCAAAAGTTCAAATGATGAGTCTGAGTTACTGTAGTATAGGTTTAGTTCAAATGTATAAATATAAGAGATAGGTATAAAATTGACAGTGTTATTTGCTATAACTTCTTTTAAATACAAACCTTTAAAACAATTACTAAAATAATTAATACGTATTAATATTATAACTATAATAAATTTTATTTTTAAATGTGTTTTGTATAACTAGAATCTTATAATTCATTCTCTATTTGTGTTTAAGATCATTGATTAAATATTTATAAATAACTGAAATATTTTGTTCTCCGTTAATTGATAATTATTTTCACTATTTAATCAGTGTCCATTACTAGTCAAATTGTAATGAGGACTGTTTTCAGGTCACGGTCATTTAAGCGTTCAAGCAAATTTATTCACTGTGAAATTGAGCGTAAAATCTACCAGATATCTATTTGGCAACTATTTTTCGACAAGGCAGCTTGCATAATTCATTTATTATTTGCAATAAAACTCTTTATAGAGCTTCCTCTTTTATCAATTGTCTATGGTAATAAACCTAACTTCCTTGGTTTACTTAAATCCGCGCACGATTTCCAGTACAGTAAGAAACTAATTTTAAGAAGCAATTTGTTACAACAATGCATTGTTGTTGCAGCTATGTAATTACAGAAATACATAATGTATCAACTTTAAGTAATTATTAAAGAGTTATCAGAATTTAAACCTAAGTTAAGTTACAGTAGAATTTATTTGACCTGGGTTTTTGTAAACTGTCTAAAAAATAAAATCGGTACTCACCGAAATTTATAGTAGATTTACTTTTATCTCCCGTAGGAACAGCTATTGCCGCAGAAATGATGAGAAAAGTAACGCAAATCCACGCACTAACACCCATATTTGAGTTCAACACCGATAGATTTTAATTCAAAAAAAAATATTTATATAATATTTCTTATATTCACGATAAGTTCAACAGACGCAACTATTTCCCGCGTGATTCGGTAACATTTGCGTCTTGGTACGTGTTTCCTTCTCCGATTACAGTCAGCGACTAAACGCCGTAGTACTTTCTATCTGGTATAAGCGTGGGCGTCCATGTCTGCCTGGTACACAAACACCGTACTATCGGCGCTGACACACGCACAGCGGCCGTAGGACATTGTCACCGACTTAACAGATTCCGCTTTTCTATTACTAATACGATAGCATTATTGGCGTAATTTATGTAGTAATTAGAGACGTAAGATTAATACTTATCATCTATTTTTTAATGATGATATTGCCAAGATCAAGACTATATTGACGAAGGGCCTTATTAAAAGCAGACGTTCTATTGATATTATACCGGAGAAGGGCCTCATTAAAAGTACCCGTAGTGGGCGAGTAGGTATGAAAGCCTTCTACAAATCCAAAGTAATACATATAATAAATTCGAAAGCGGCTTTGTCTGTCTGTAACGCTTTCATGGCTAAACCGCTAAACCGGTTTTAATGAATTTCAATATGGATATACAATACCTTGAAGAAAGACATAGGCATTTTTTGTGACAATCGAAATGCACGGTAAAGTCGGTAGAGCTTTTGTTTTAAAATGACAACTCCCGCATTAGTAATATATTCCTGTGTCACGAGGGACTTTACACACATATATGCAACGGAAAAATAGAACATCCAGACTCAGAACAACAATATGTAAATCACACAAATTGTTGTCCCACGTAGGATTTGAACCCACGACCCTTTGCGAAGTAGAAAGCGGCGTAGGAACTGCATAAACCAATAGGCCAACTGTGTGAGATTTGTTTCTCGTATTCTCTGTCTCACTGGCTCTATTCTAGAGCATGGAGCATGGAGGATATGGTCATATGCACGCATACATCGCGGTTTCTCAGAGAAAGGTACAATAATACATATTTATAATATAGGCAAACACAATTGTGAAGTCTTTTTCGGTACTTAGAAAATCACAGACTATGTAATGAGTTGTATGTCTACAACTAGTTGCACACCGCGGTATTTACCGAGGTTGCTAGTTCAAGTTACTCCTTATAATATCAGCTATATGCCAGTGAAGTTCATTCGAAATTGGTAAAGCCGTTCAAAAGATTAGCTGGGATAAACAGACAAAAATTAAAAATAAAATAGTTTTTGACGGGAAGTACCTATCATATTTACTTTCATATGTACACATTTTTCATTTAAACTCGTATCTAGTAAAAATATGTTATTTTGAAATTATATAGAGGAAAAATAATAATTATGAAGCATCATGTGTGCATTAGCCGCAGAACTGATGACCGTTGGGGTAGAAGATTTCTGGAGTGGAGACCGCGACTCGGCAAATGTAGTGTAGGACGCCCACAAGCCAGGTGGAGTGACTGGAGCTGGCAGGAGTTGGATGCGAGAAGCTCAAAATCAATCAAAGTGGTATGCAATGGGAGAGGCCTATGTCCAGCAGCAGGCGATGGACTGATGATGATGTGTGCTAGATTTCGCTTATCCCTTTTGTATTAGATTAGATTACACTATTGTATTTCCTATATATTACTAAAAAGTTTGACCGCAGTGTGTGTAGTGATTAAAGCGGTCATATCATCGTTGCAATTGTTCTCGTTGTTGTCTCTTTGGGCTAGCGGTTAGTGTATGCTACTGTCGATCAACAGATTTTGGCTTCGATTCCCGGTCGTGTCAACTTTGTAATGGTTTTTATTACAAGAAATTCTTAATAACAGTATGGAAGTTTGGCAGTGTTTCACGCCCCTTCCTCGGAGACCACATTAAATCCTCGGTCCCGGTTTCCATGAAATGTAAAAAGCTTATTTTCAATTTTTATTTTCGTGCTAGAAGCTGTAAAATATTAATAAAACTTTTTAGCAAAAAAATTACCTCTGAAAAAACTGGAAAACAGAAAATCCTAAACCTTTATAACTAACATCTAAAACTAGCGTAAATATACTTAAATAGTTTTGAGTCAGCGCAGATTTCTTTAAATTTATATGGAACTAACCACAAAGTATACTCGTACCCTTTGCTTGCTATCCTTGGGATTGGAATAATTATTCCAATTTTTATGGGACCAACTTCGGTCGGAGTTAACCCTTTTAAACAAAAAAGGAATTATCAAAATCGGACTACTCTATAAAAAGTTATGCGTGGTGGATACATAAAAAATATAATATATTTATATGCGTCCAAATAAGAACCGAGGGCCTTTTGGTTACAGTGGTTAATGCGTTTTAGTCTTGTGTTCGAATCTTATTCAAGATAAATAATTCAATCAAATCAAATCAAATATTTATTTATTTATTATTATTATCTAAAATAAATCATCTCCCTTTTATTTGAAAGGGGTAGTGTAATCTAGCATACGGGCCATAGCCAAGTGTGCCAGAAGGGAGTGTTATGAAATTTAAGATGACGACGAAGCTAGATTTTTTTTGTGTGAGACGGCATGTATTAAGGAGAACTGCTTTTTGTGAGTGTGAACTTCAGCATTTTCAATGTGTTGAGGCTTTCTTGCAAAGTCTTAGGGACTACACCGGTTGTAGAATTAACTATGGGTACAACCTTAGCTCTATCTACTTGCCATTGCCTTTTCATTTCAGTAGCTAAGTCTATGTATTTTGACATATTATTATCATCTTACCGTAGTCCACTGCTAGACATAGGCCTCTCCAATTGCGTGCCACTTACTTCCATTCGGCTTTTCGCATTTAGCTCCTAGAACTCATAAAGGAAAACTACTAAACTACTAAAAGGAAACATATCTATTTACCTATGCGTATGCTTATCAGCGGTCTGATTACTGCATCACAGGCTCTACCTAGTTAGGATTCAGACGATCGCGTGTGTTATTATACCGTACCACTTCTAATACCTAAAATGAGATGCGTTATCTCCACTCGTAAAATCATAATCTAGTACATACACATTTAAGAACTTTTGTAACACGGTTTACGCACATAAAAGTTTATGACCTAAAAATTTATGGCGCCAATCTGAAGTTTCACTAAAATCTGAATGCAGTAAAAATACCGCGGGCACGTCATTTTATGACCTGTTTCGACGATTTTAAGGTCATTGAGTCACCAGGGACAACGGCACCTTAAATTTCACTTTAAGGTTTCTCAAACCAAACTGCATTATATAAATTCATTTATGTTTATCCTTTTTAACACTAAAATACACATAATCGTATATACTAGTAAAAAGTTTGACTGCAGTGTGTGTAGTGGTTAAAACGGCCATATCACCGTTTCCATTGTTATCTTTGT
This sequence comes from Phragmatobia fuliginosa, assembly GCA_932526445.1. Classification (NCBI taxonomy): domain Eukaryota; kingdom Metazoa; phylum Arthropoda; class Insecta; order Lepidoptera; family Erebidae; genus Phragmatobia; species Phragmatobia fuliginosa. Next base: position 15,202,124 of record OW052070.1, read on the forward strand.
TATGTCTCATTGGGCTTGCGGTTAGTATAGGCTACTGCTGATATACAGGTCTCGGGTTCGATTCCATGTAATTATTTTTATAACAAGAAATTCTTAGTAACCGCCCGTAGTATGGCAGTTTGGCAGTGTTTCACGCCCCTTCCTTGGAGAGCACGTTAATTCGTCAGTCCCGGTATCTCATCAATATTTGTGGCAATCGTTAGTGGGAAGTCACTGACTTCAAATATAGTTCAATCTTTGAATTAAATTCGCCCTCATGGTTACGGGGATCCGCAACCCTGAGGACGAGTGTGATAACTAACATGTTACACGAGAATTTTATATATAAGATATAGAATTTGAGGAGAGGATTAGATGATAATTGATTCAGAAATATTTAGCTTCATTGTTTTAAAGAAAATATTTGTCAATAGCAATTACCTATGTCCAACGGTGGACTGCGATAGGCTGACAATGAAGAATAAACCATAATAAAAATCTATGAACTCTTGCAAATGAAACAACGGGACATTGAATCGTGACCTTCAAATATAAGATGTGGTAATGCAAGTGTAGGTAATATATTAATCAATCCCATACAGTAATCGATTTAAGTAAATAATTTGCACGCTCCTTCACGATACGACGCTTTTAAAATATAATAATATAATGCAATGTTATTGAATGTTATGGCACTAAACTACTTTATGTTTTAAACATTTAATAAAGCTCTTTTTCTTTACCAAAGTCTCTATTTTGTCTATCAGAAGATTGGTCTATATATAGATATAGGTACTATAATATGTTGCATTTCACTCGTTAGATTGCTTATTATATTTGACAGTGAAAATCGGAAACTTTTCAAAACTTGCATTAAAATTGTTCACTAGCATGTACACCGATTTGGCCGAAAAAAAAACTTGTTTGCTTCTAGAAAACTACAACAAAAACCTAAGTCACTGCGTATTAGACTAAGGATAAACATATAATGATGAATAGCTCTAATCCATCTCGTGGAAATTTGATTAATGCAGAAGATTGGTCTTGTAATTTGAATTGGAATAGTATTGCTCTTGTCAAGTTGACACCACCAAAACATGAGCATGGTTCGGGCGTGTCGACCCATTTAGAGATTACTTCAAGATACGGGATGCGGGAAGCAGAAAAAGAAAAGAACAAAGAAGCAAAAATAATAAATAATGGACTTCATGGACATTAACCTCTACTGACTCCTCAGAAGGGTATGTTTGACGTACCATGCTTGCCTGACGGGTTGGTTTAAGCTTTGTTTCAAGTTTTACATCTTTTCGCAACCATGTTCTTATGGGTAATGCCCTCCCTGCCCCACTAGCCAAGTTGCAAACGTTTTTCGTTCTGCAATCGCATTTTATGGCGCTAATAATGGCACGTATGGCCTTCATGCTCTCCTGAGAGAAGAACCGAGACCAGCATTGGTACGTTATAGGTTGTTGATAAAAATATCCTTTAGTAGTAAACTATTTGGTCAAGAATATTTTAAAAATAAGCTTTACCTTGACCCTGTCAGACACTCAATTCGGAACTAGCCAATAAAATGAAATCGCAGTCTAGTCTATACAATAAAAGTGAATAATAGATACGAGTCATACGTATTTACTCAACAAACAGAGCGTTACAAGAATTGTAGGAGAAAAACTGCATTACCATTAACCCGATTTTCATGGATAAGTGGACGGTGAATAATAATTTAGACATTAGGAAATAGGCATTATATTGCAGAATTTGTACCTTAAAATATTAATTGTCCGGTGTTGTAAACATTCTGCCGTTGGTTTAGTGGTGCGTGCTGTATTGATGCGGCTCAAGTGGTTGGTGTGACCGGACGTTGCCCAATTAGAGAGTCAAGATTGAGATGGTGCCCGCAACCGTGCGGGCAGGCGTCGGGAGGAGTCCAGAAGGAAATCCCCTCCCTGGACTCCTTCCAATACACAGGCGCAGAGAGGGTCACAGGTCCGCGGGATTTCCACAAGTTAAAAAAAAAAATAAAAAAAATATTAATTACACTAGAAATCATGAGTAGAAATTCATGCTTTCCATCAGGCATCAGCTTTGGAGTTACTTTGGCAGGTCCACGTTTAATAAAAAAGTATTATTCAATCTGATAAATAAATAGATTTTAAATTAAAATGTAAGCATCTAAGTTTAAAATAAATATTTAGACTCTATGGATACTGTTCCATAGAGTCTACCCCACTGTCCGCAGTGGGTAATTGATTAATAAATTACTCAGTGACGAAATACGAAATTCATTACGACACTACTGTTAGTATTTTTGAATATACATATAATTTGAAATGGTATCCATAGAAACTATTTGCGTTCACGGTGTAGTGCGCAACAGCCCACCGACTTCGCAATTTTACTGCAAATCAGACATGACCTAGGTGATTTGCTAAATGAAATTAGTTTTTAGTCCATCAAACAATTCGACAAACTTCTGAAAGTATTTAATATTACAGCTTTGTTGGGAAATTGATTGTTTTTGTATTCGCCATATTGATTCGGTTTATATAAGAATTGACCGTAAAAGAACGTATTATTTTAATGCGTCAAGGCACAAACTTTGAAAAATCTCGTTAGATTTTATGTATGTAAAGATTTGTAAAACTGTTAACAAAATGTCAATGATTTGGATCGGTTCCTTTGAAGAGAATAAATCTTTTGTTTGATTACCTAATACAGTTTGAGGGGTACTGAATTAATTACTACCTAGATACTAATAATTTATTTTCTCTGAGGCGCAGTGGTAACATATGCGGCTGCTGTGCTTGAGGCCTCGTTTGATTCCGGATTGGACCAAATATTTGTGTGATCCACAAATATTTGCTACGGGGTCTAGGTGTTTTCTATCTATGATATGTATGTTTTTACAAAAATGGTATGTTTATGTATTTATATCAGTTGTCTAGAACCCGTAGTACAAGCTCTGCTTAGTTTGGTACTAGATGGCGTTGTATGTAAGATATCCGAAATATTTATTTATTTAATTAATTGTTGTGTACTTGTATCTATGTTCGAGGACAGGCGACACTTCAGCGAGAGTCGGTCGTCATCGCCCCCTGGCAAGGTTGCCCAATAAAGTCGCAACAAATATTTTATTTGATGATATAGTGAAGTCATCACAATTATTTAGTAGTATTTAGTAGTAGTAGTGAAACATTTAATTCTGATCGGACTAGCTGTAGTGTGGCCAAGCGTCCGCACGGCTAACTTTAGATAAAATAACATTGAGTTGTTTTGCAACAAATATTATAAAATCATGAAATTGTGGTCGTTGATAATTCATCAACAGTTATGTATTAGAAATTGGAATAATTTATTTTTTCAAATAATGGGTATTGCCTTACTCTTTCAAGTAACTGAAAATCTTATTACAGATCTTTGTGGCCATGAAAAACAAGCTTTTACTAAAAAGCTTACCTTATCTACTACTACTCAGCTTACTTAAACCATTTGGCAGTTCTATATTGTGATATAAGCTCTAGTGTAAAAGTGATGGATGACGCCTAATAGACAATGCCATTTCAAAAATATACAAAGATGGCACTGTAAGATTTTTTAATTTTTTTAAGTAGTCTACGAAGCTGTCAGTCGAAAAAACTTAACCAAACCAGCTAGTATCCTTTCTAATTCCTTTTAGAATGTTTGGACAAAAACAAAGGCTCAGACAACCTAGAAACTGTTGAAGGATGCTAGTGGCATTAATCGCTTTAATTTAAATATTTTTATTACTTATGTGAGGAAAATATAAGGCCGTAACGTTGTTACTAGCGAGAATTTGATAATTTAATAACTTTTAAGTATTGTTTAACATCACATAGGAAGGTGCTTATTGAACGCCAGTACCGATGTGATTAGTAAAAATGCCCTAAACAATTTAGTCCAGTCATTTAAGCTTAAATTAGGTAAGAATCTCGGAATTCGAGATACCCAGCTGTAAGTCTGTAAATACTTGTATATTGACACGCTAAAAGTTGTCTCGAAACCTACATATGGTAGGGTGTAAGCAACTATTAAATTTCAAGGTCAAAAGTCACAAAAATCGATTTTTTGCGCTTTTTTTTGTAAATATCTCATTTCCTATGCTTTTTTGCTATTTGTAATCATTATCAATATTGTAGAATACAAAATTCTCTACAAATTATGTTTAAAAATTTTTTTATATGATGAACCGTTTTCGAGATAGAGGGCGGAGAGCGCGCGGTCACAGCAGCACTTAGGTCAACAAGTAAATATTCAAATTTATGGTCAAATATTCCACCAACAAGTGCAGTTGCTCATCAACATTTCAAACGTGTATATTATCAAGTTCAAACTTGGTTAGGGCATGTTTTGGAACCCCAAGTATGGGGTGGGGCAATGCGAAACGATTTTCTGGAGCCTATCATAACAATTTTACCACCTGCTCCAGAAAATTTGCTAAATACAACTTTCTGCAACTGCAAGTGTGGTTGTGGTAGCAGGAAAGCGGGCTTGCAATGCTCTTTAGCTTGTGGCCAATGTAATGGGCAAGCTTGTCTCAATGCTCTACCATATCAGAGCGTCATTAACGAAGATGGAACCTTTGACCCCGAAATCATGGAAGAACTTGAGACAAATGTCGTTAAAGACGATAATGAAGACAAGTTTGAAATTTACCAGCAGCCGAAAGACGACGATGAAGAGGAAGAAGATGAATAAAATTATAAATTGTAGTTTTTGTACCCAATATTCGATTTGTTTACTTTTAATAAAAATAAATGTATTGAATGATATTTTTTAATAAAAATATTAATTCATAATTTATTTGTTTTTTTTCATCATGTAATAAGTTATTACTATTAATTAGGTTAAAATTCAAATATAATTCCTATATTTTCATTAACAATCCTGCAATTACATGGGCAGGTAAGTGTTGTTAAATAAATTAATACTGAATAAAAAGTGGAAAGGTTAGGAAAAAATGATAAAATATAATATAATAGTTCATAAAAATTTACAAATATTTATATTATTTTTTTATAATCAGTTTTCAACCGGAGGCACCGGTTGACCTGAAGTGATGCTGTGACCGCGCGCTCTCCGTCCTAAATCTCGAATACGGTTCATCGTATAAAAACATTTTTAAACAAAATTTGTAGAGAATTTTGTATTCTACAATATTGTAAATAATTACAAATAGCAAAAAAGCATAGGAAATGAGATATTTACAAAAAAAGCGCAAAAAATCGATTTTTGTGACTTTTGACCTTGAAATTTAATAGTTGCTTACACCCTACCATATGTAGGTTTTGAGACAACTTTAAGGGGGGCAATATACAATTATTTACAGAATTACAGCTGGGTATCTCGAATTCCGAGGTGAACTTACTATAATGACTGGACTAATTAGAATACACATTTAGAAACTGTCTTTGTTAAGGAGAGCGTCTCTGTCCAGCGGTAAAAAATAAAAAGTAAAGGTAAAAAATAAATAAAGACATTTGACAATGATGATGAAATCACATTCATATATAAACTCGGTGTTTTTTTAACAAAACACTTTCGCACTTTTCGAAAACTACGCCCCTTGGAAATAAACAAGAATTTAAAGGTTACACAAAAGGCTGATGCAGGTGGGGCTTGAACCGAATATATGGACTAAATCAAGTCTAATACCCACATAAACATTGTGGATAAATTACACACATGCACTACGAATTTTTGTGCGTGGGACAGAAATTTACCTCCGGGTTCGTGATCTGAGCACTAGACTTAAAACCATATTCATCAACATCATCAAAAGCCAGATTATATTTGTGAAACAAAGTATTTTTGTGTAAATATCCTTGTTTTATTTATTAAATTTAATGATTTGGATTTTTTTTTGTTTGGATTCAATATTTAAAACATTAAAAATGACGTAATATGAAGTTTTATTCATTGTTGGTAAACAATTAGCAAAAAATACTAGCTATATATATTTAAAGCAAGTATTTGCAAGTATTTGACATAATGCTAAGGATTTAAAAATTTCCAGTTTATTTTAGAAGATTAATTAAAAATTTGAAGAGTTTTTTTTTGCTAACCCGGAAATCATAAGAATGACTAATCAAAATTAGTTAAACGTTAGGAACAGCGTGGCACATAGGTAGATTTCAAAGATTTAGGCGGCCATAAGTCATTTTTTCAAAGTCAATTTAGACGTAAAACTTTGACCGGTACCGTTAGAAGACACTTCCAGGAATCTATCCCCACTATCCCTACCCTTGGGCCATGTGCCATGAATTATTTACAGGTAGTCGAACCTTGACCTCCGTTCCCGGTGTATGTTACAGTTCTCGACGCTCTCTGTGCAACTTCTCTTACAAAGTCAATATTTTTTTTGTGAAGGTAATTACCTTAGTGAAAGTGATGGATTCGCATAATTCAGGTATGAATCTTTAAGACTATATATAATAATGGTGTTTTATTACAGATTATCATATATTTTTTTCACTTGAAAGACAAGATGTTTTTTGTACAAATTTATCATTGATTTTCGATTTCTCAAGGGTTTTAACTATACTTCAGGGTCCGTCCCACCTGTTTTTTTTTCTTATACGGTATAAACAGGGTCTTAGTATTATAGTAAAAAAGAAGCCGCTAGAAACCGCAAATCTCGGAAAAATCCTTATTCAAAGATTTTTTGTAAAATAACATGAAAATAAAATATTTTTTCTAACACTTCTAAAATAAAGTTTTCTTTGTTTTAGGGTCATCAAATACCTCTGGCGTGAAGGTAGTGACGAAAAAATATTTATTTGACCTCATGCAGGGACAAAACTTACCTTCCTTTGATGAGAAATTGGATTATTTAGAGAATTACTTGCTGGTGTGCTATGGTGATACAGAAGACAATAAAATAACTCTTAAGCATACATTTTCATACGTTAGATCGCAAATGAAACAAGGATGGTTGAAAGCACATAAAACTAAAGAGTTTTTCGAAAAAAATAAATAGTCTTGGTTAGGTGGAACCTTTGAGATTCAGATTGAAACGACTCATCGCCAGGGTCGTCCAAGTAAATCGTTTTCCGATTCGAGTGAGCGAAGCAAGAGATGGAAACAGAAGAAAAACGTTATTCTGTGGACCCTGAAGTAATAGTCCATGTTGCGCAAGTACTTTTACAATCAGATTGAAAAAGAAATGCGTCCAAAGTCCTGAAGGACATAACCAATTCGCTAACAAAAGTCAGTCAATAGAAAAAGGGTTATTCTAAGGTTAATGAAGCTATCCCTCCGTTGACCCCCTTCGAAGCACTTAAGATGTTTGTTGAAGCTGATCTCACACGTAGACAAAATGAAATAATAAGAGCAACAAACAAAAGACATTTCCCTTGTTATGGCCTTTTGTTGAAAGTGAAGCAAGAGTGTTACCCGCCGAAATCGGAATAAAATTATTTTGTAAATATCAAATGTCTTTATTTTTTTTTCATATAAGTATGCTTATTTAGATTTTTTATATATATTTACTTATATAAGTAAATATATATATTTATATATAAATATTTATACAGTTAAAAGTCTCAAAGGGCCTCTACATGTTGGACCCATGTCCCCATGCAAGCCTCTCAAAGGACCGGGCATTGTCGTCATATATTTTTTTATTAAAATCATAATATTCATACATCTTTTTAGTAAATAATATATTAAAAAAAAAATTATACCCAATACAGTGTTTCATTTTATAGTAACCTCTTTTAATTACTAAAACCCCATTTAAAAGCTGTTAACACAATAAAATATTTTTGCCTAAATTCGCGAAATCTACCTATGTGCGTGGTCACTATCCATTTGCAAAGAAAAGGTTATGTAGACTGTATCTCCTGAAAAAAAAATAAGATGAAAATAATACTTTTTTTTTTGAAATATTATAATAAATTTTTAATAAATCTATTTTTAAATTATTATATACTAGCTTTCCGCCCGCGGCTTCGCCCGCGTGGAATTCGTTTATATCGCGCAACACGGTATTAAACAATCTTACATGATTTTATGTTTGATATTATGGAACTTCGACACAAACTTTCGTCCTCTATTTCAAACCCATATAATATATTTATATTTATTTATTATATATCTATATTTATTTTCGCGATGAAAAGTATCCTATATCCTTTCCCAAGTTCAGTTCTATCTTCATACCAAATTTCATCAAAATCAGTTTAGTGGTTTAGGCGTGAAAGCGTAACAGACAGACAGACAGACAGAGTTACTTTCGCATTTATAATATTAGTAGGGATTTTGTATATTTCGGTATTTATTCGGGTATATTTTTATGAGCATAAATTATTAAAATAAATTTATGTAGGTACATTAACTTTCACGAAATTTCAAATGGAATTTAGGTACAACAATAAAATATGTTGTACCTAGATTCGATTGCTTACATGTGGTGGTAGTTTGCAAAACTTCGGAAGCGAAGCAACGAACCGTAACGAAGTGAAGAGCTCGAAGGTCGCTCGTAAAATAATTATTTTTATCTACGAAACAGCGGTAACATAATTTAAATTTAATCATAGCTGTATTTCAATTACCTTCAGGTTATAAAAATCAGGAATTCATCAGCTGTTGTTCGTATCTCCATGTTGGGGACTCTTCTTGATGCTTGAGTAGAGAATATACTTGTATGAGATATATATATATTTTCTATTTTACTATCGACTAAGACTAAGACTAACAAAACTAATGGATTCTTCTAGGAGCCTACAGAAGGTCGTAAGCTCAGCAAGTAAAATGTTGATGGTACTCTGCTAACAGCTTTTACAAAGAGTTAAAATAGTACTAGATAGTACTTATTCCCTCTGCTGATATTTTGATAGAGAGAAGTTGCGTTACTAAAATTCAGAAGAAAACAAGAAATATTCATATACTGAAAATATACCGACGTTAGAGTTAGCTATTGGTTATAATACGTCATATTGTGAGTTTTATTTACACGCTAGAATATTACACTTAAATATATGTATAGTAAATACTTTTTGTGTTGTAAATAGTACTCGTTTATGTAAATAGTAACAAATATGTAACGAGTATTAATTAAAAATCTAACTATTTAAATAATCATTGGAGGTTATTTTGTACATTTTAATCTAAAATTATTTTTTAACGCGAATGGAATTTTAAACATTTACGGAAACTAAATACCTACTAGCCTCTTACTTTTCCTTCAAAATATATTTTATTTGTTTAAATACTGATAAACTTTGTTCGAATTAGTAATGAATCTGTAAATTTTGAAAATTTTTGCACTTAATGTGAATTCCAACAGTCAAGAATGCCAACAGAAATATTTTTGAGCAAATGAACTTTTAGTAAATAGTTTTGATATAAGTATATATATGATATAAGTATATAAAATATGTTGGCAGAGTGAGTTGTGACTGGAAAATTGTAATTATTGAAAATAATGACATTTGGCTTTATGGTCTATGTACCATAAAGCCAAATGTCATTATTTTTTTAATAGATTAATTAGGTGGTTAAAACTTGAACTTACTACCAGCTCACGTTTTCCTTTCAACTATGATCCCCAGTGCTTTAAGCAGGGCGTAAAAAAGCATTGTGGCCTACACTATTTGATGGTACTCAGGCTTTCCATCGCTGATCGGAGTCTCTACTCTGCCATGCAAAGGCGAAATTGACCCTCGCATTCTTTAAAATTCAAAAAAAATGTTACAAAGAAAAGTTTTCCGCGAAAGTACATTTTTATGTTTTTTGTACATTTTGTTATAGTTACAAAATATAAAGTTTTTATTTCAATAGTTAATAACGAACTTAACAAAAGTTTGTTTGAAGCAATGTTTTCCGACACAAAAAAAATAATACTATTTGATAATATGATTTTTTGTGTTTAATAGATAGACAAAACTATTAGGAAATTATTTATTAAACATCTAATGTATTTGTTAAAACATTGGATTGATCAATAAAAATTAATCTCTTGCTCTACTGAACCGATTTTAAAAATTCTATAACCAATAGAAGACCAACGTAGTCTTTGTGAATGACGTAGCCTATAATATATTAACCCGAAATATCAATACTAATAATATGTCCTATGCTAGTCCTTTATAACTAATGTAATGTAAGTCTAAAACACCTTTACTATCACAATAATATCATAATGCTGTGACTTTTTTTATTAACCGACTTTTTAAAAGGAGTAGGTTCTCAATTCGTTGGAATCTTTTTATGTTTTTATGTATGTTCAGTGAAAATTTCGCCGTTTATCAATCAATTGTAAAAAATCTTTTTGTATTGGATTTGGCGTAGCTACCGTCACTATGTCAGGATTTATACATGCATTTTAACTGATATCCAAATGTCACTGAAACGTATAATGAAAATTCATTATACGATTTCAATTCATTATCGAGAAGGAATTCACTAGGAATATCTATATTTTACACTATATCCTACATGTCCAGTACATAATTTTTTAAAACTGAAGGATCGAAATAACTAAAAATCAGAACGAGAATTAGACATTTAGGTGGACGATTTATATGAAGCCTTTCCTGTTCTTCAATGTGTAAGAACAGTCAGAATGATATCTTGTAGATCAAATTGACCACATTAACCGGGGAATCAGGCTGAAAGAAAATCTCTTTGACCCCGATGCGCCTCGCGCTACCTACTCGATCCCGCTTATGCGTCTCCTTTGCAAGCATAAGCAAGCATAACCTACCTGGAAAGGTGGAGCCTTTAGTCACAGGAAGTTGAGGATTAGACTGGTAATATCATTCCCTTGGTGAAAAGTATGGAAAGAATTGTTTACTTGACTAGGAGGGGGAGAGTGACTCTCCCAGACAGACAGATTTCCGTCTGTTTCGATAACCGTCTGTACTCATTTAAATTAAAAAAAAACGACTTGAAAAGAAACACTATAAAATATACTATTTTTCCAAGTCATAAATTTGTTTTGTTTTCGAACAGACTCATCTATCGGCAGTTTACAGAACTGATTATTTCAGTTTAGGAATAGGCAACAGTCAATTTTAGTTTCAAAAGCTGTAGGTATAACCATACTATTTTTTTAATTATTGATAATTAATTTCAGTGAAAATGCTTGAAGAGAAAGATTAATAATCAAATGATTGATTTTATGGTGTAGAAGAGACATCTGCCTTATATTTTGTGCATTACAATAGTACATAAAGTACTCTCTTAAAAAAGTTATTGTATGTCCCCTAATAGATGGCGACACAAACTAATTTTATGCTGCCATCTATTGTCGAGTAGTAAAGGCACTGGTTCAAATTTCTTACGATAGAGAGCGGTATCGGTAAGCTACATTTTTTCGATGGTTAATTTAAAAATTAATAATTCAGTTACGTTAAAGATAAAAATGTATGTAACTTTTTGGCAGGTTGATACTTCCGTTTTTTACGATTCCGAATTTCACGACTCGGAACCCTTTCATTTTCGTCATGTCTGTCCGTCCGTCTTTTGTAATATATAATTATGTGTTCTTATCCCGTCAAGAAAGTGATAAAATAAAATCTCGAAATCATCAGCATATCGCAGTCCACTGCTGGACATGCACTGCCCACTGCACACCGCTCTGATCGATTTACGGCTTCTCGCATCCAAAAATAAAATCACGAAATAATTAAATATTTTTTTGGGGTACACGTAAAGATGGGATGTTTTTTTTGCGTCTCCCAATAGTGTGGGGCATCATTATCAATAAATAGGTCTTTTAAAAACATCCAGAGTTTGCTAAGATGATTTTTTCATTTAGGTATCCGTTTGCGAATTATTCAATTTTTGAGCGTATTTTTCGTTAAAATAGGGCGTTCCCCACCCTTCTAAAAGCTTAACAACTAAAGGTAAATCATGATGGTATTTCATGTATTAAAGTTTACAGTAAAACTATAACGGCTTAGATTACTTTGTTAGTCAGGAGTTTTAGAGGCGTTATTTGTAAAGAGCTCTTCCTTTTAAAAGTTTGTACAAAAATAAGGAAATATTAAGAAACGACAATTATCTATTAGAATTTTTATCATTATGGGTGACTACGGAACCCTATTCTATGCGTGACCTAATACGCACTAGTCTGATTTTCTTTATTTGTCAGTAATGTGTGCTCTCATACTTTTAAAATTAATTTACTACACATTTCTGTGACGTGATCTATGTCATTTGATTGTTATAAATAAATGCTGATGAATGATGATCATTAAAATTATATCATCAATGCTATTTAAATTCAATAACTTATTTAAATAGGAACTGTTACTTTGTCAATTTATTCCTCACTTTTTACCTGTTTATAAACACGTCACAATAATTGTATGTACGAGAGAGAAAACTTGAGGTGTATCAATGTCTAGGCTTACTTTGAATACATTACATTTTATGTATGGTCTCAGAATACATAATAGTACTGTATGTTTAGATTTTGTAGATATTTAGGTAAATAGGTATGTGATTAGGCACAAATTATGAGCATGTGATCATAATTTATTTGACTACACGAACTGTGTGTGTAAAGGTTAACTCTGAAATAGTATGCGGTATTAAAATAAATGTTAAACCACTCATTTTATAATAATAAGTACTCATTACATACTGACATAAGGTTGTAAGTTGCACGGACTTCTATTTACCTATTTCATTTAAATAGATTATTTAAAAGTACAAGAGTAAAAACATTATTTATTTCGTTGGGTAATGACTTCTTCTTCACTCTCTTGCTTTTTTTTTATGTAAGCCTACCAAAGTGACTCTACTCTGCCTGATGGAAAGCATGAGTAGAATCCAGGAGTAGGGGTCACCATCCACATTGCGAGTGTAGGTAATGCAGCATGGTGACAAATACCATGGCGGCCTGCTCAGAAATTTCTTCATATTATTGGGCCTCCGGTCTCACACCCACCATTTTTTTTTTCTATTTCCTTACAGTCCATGAAGCCTTCGTTTTTTAGTTCCGTGGCTACGAGTCTGAGAATACATTTGTATGTAGAGCCTTATTTTAATATATTTTGTCAATTTAACTATTGTTCTAAAGATCCTCTATTGCTATTTCTCGCATTCCAGTTACTATCAATCATTACAGTGCAAGTTTATGCAGCAAATGAATGTTATCCACGGTGTTGTTAAGGAGGGTCACCTACTCTGTTCATTCCATTGATACCAATGGAATGAACAATACTGTAAGAGCCAACTAAGGGAACAACTACGGAGCACGACAAAGGTTAAAAAACTAGGCAAAATCCTAATACCAACTTATCTGGAATGCGTGGTATTATATCTCATTGGTGTATTATCCCTTAGTAAGCCAAAATTTCCTAAAAAAGAGACCTATAGCGAGCTGCTAACTCATTTCAGCCTACTGCGGTCCACTGTTGAACGAAGCCTCCTCCAAAGAGCGCCAATCACCCCGGTATTGGCAGTCCGCATCCATCCACCGTCAGCCATTTTCCTCAAGTTTCCATTCCATCATGCCGCAGGGCGTACCACCCCACGTTAGCCCAATAGCGGTCTCGACTCGGTATGCGACTCCTGAGCGAGTCCCGGTCAGGCCGTTTTTGGGTTTTTATTTCAAGAAGTTATTCATAGCAGATCCGTCCGATTCCAGTCGCTCCGTGGAAAAAAATATATTCCGGTAAAGTCGATTGAATCAGTAGCCGACACCAAATGATGTTGGGAATAATAACGGCTAGGAAGATGATGCAAATGTTATAATTAATAAAATATGAAGTATTTATGTTCTTGCGGTCACATCGTGAATAATTTATCTATTAACGTGGAGTACCGAGAATAATGTTATTTTTCATTCACATCATCACTAGCTGGCAAGAAGAGGACGCAAATACGAGGCGTAGATAAGGTCAGTTCACGTGCAGTAAATTGAACTCTGCCGTGCGATACTTGGAAGTCCATAATAGGTTTCTCCGTTATTCATAGGGAGTAATGAAGTAATTGTTGTCCTGTCTATTCGCTTTATCTATGTCCTATATCCTTTTTTAGGGTTCCGTAGTTCATGACTTGGAACCCTTATGGTTTCGTCATTGTCGTCCGTCCTCGACCTACCGCCCAAACGTTTAGTGCTGGAAAGATGAAACTTTGCATGAATGTGTTGTTATTACGTCGACAAAGTGCTACAATAAAATTACAAAAAATATTTTATTTAGGGTACCTTCCCAACACGTAAAGTGGGGACGATTTTTTTTTTCGTGCGACGTCTGTATGTTTTATCATTAGATAGGTCTTTTAAAAACATGGAGAGGTTGCTAAAGGATTTTTTTGATTACGGTATCCGTTTGCGAGTTAATCAACTTTAAAGCGCATTTTCGTCCCCCCTCCCTCTAAAGCTAAACGGCTGGCTCAAAATATCTGAAAAAATCCTGATAGTAGTCCATATATTGAACTTTAAAGGAAAATAATAGCGGTTTTTATAACTTAATAGGGGTCTTGATTGTAAAATGCACTCACTTGGTAAACTAATAAAATAATAATAAAAACTCTTAGCCTATCACGGCTATGTATCATCAATTCTTCGTTACGGAATTATAATATGGGGAAATTCTGTGGATGCTATCAAAGCGTTCCGAGCCCAAAAGAAATGTATTCGAACACTAACTAAAGCCCAACCATTGGAAAGCTGTGTCCCACTATTTAAACGTTTAAAAATATTACCGCTTCCGTCTTTATATGTATTCGAGGTCTGTATCTTTGTACATAAGAATATTAATCTATTCCAAGTACACAATGATGTAGTAATAAGAAAGAGTAGAAACTCCTACAAGTTATGTGTAGAGAATCAAATTATTTTCCAATAATGTTTACTGTATGGCAATTCGTATCTACAATAAATTACCAAATGTCTTTAAAAGTCTTAACCTCAGCACATTTAAAAAGAAATTATTTGACTTCCTTTTATTGAAAAGTTATTACTCAATAAATGACTTTCTCGATGAAAGGTTTGATTCGAATTTTAACTTAGATGACATTTTATTGAACATGACAATTTGACATTTTATTATATAATTCTTGACAGTAGCTATATATTTAATGAACTTGAATGATTTTTGACATTGTATTTAATTTATTTTTGATAATATGGTTGCAATATGTATATTTATTTTTGACATTGCATTAAATAATTCTCCGCATTGTATTGTATAGTCCTTGATAATATGTTGAGGTGATATGTACTAATATATATTAAATAATAATGATTGTAGCTATTTCTAGAGAAGTAATGTTGAAATATTGCTGAAATTAATTATTTTGACCTTTTGAAATATTTGTACGCTGGAAGCAGCAGAATATTATAATATAATAATAATAATAATATTCTTTATTTCCAAATATTACAATTTTTAAGCTTTACACAGTTTCTTATATGCTATTCATAATTTGTTTATTATAATTCGATATAAATTGTAACGATTTTCTCAGTTTTGACCTCTGGCACTCAAGCTAAGTTTGAACTTGTGTTATGAGTGCCAGGGCTCCCTCTTGTTGTCACAATAATGCATATTCAAATAAAGCTGAGTTGTACAATGCTTTTGAGACGATACATTGATAAAACAGGAAAATTACCAGTATAACATTAAATATAAATATAAAATAAAAAGTGTTTAAAAGTGATTAAAATACTGCTGTATAGTGTGTGTGTTGTGTGTGTGTGTGTGTGTGTGTGTGTGTGTGTGCGCGCGCGCGCGCGCGCCTGTGTGTGTGTGTGTGTGTGTGTGTGTGGGTGTGTGTGTGTGTGTGTGTGTGTGTGTGTGTGTGTGGGTGTGTGTGTGTGTGTGTGTGTGTGTGTGTTTGTTTTTGTTCTTCACTCTCCAGCCACCAATAATGACTCAGTTTCTCCATACGACAGGGATTTCAACCATGATGTTAACGTAATTTTGCATTGTGTTCTACTACAGTGATAAATTTTACATTTTTTATTAGCTATGTTATATAATCGACCCCCCAGTGTCCCGAAATGGCGTGCAGCCAGTTTGGTTCTATGAGGTTGTCTTGAAATGACATTAGCCGATCTGCGCTTTTTTACATTAATTGGATGATAAGGCAGAAGAGAGTGCATCCGTAGTATAGTATTCAGTACAAAGAGTTGTCGCACGGTCAGGACCTCCACGTCTTTATATAATTGGGTGGTGCTATACCGAAAGTGTTTAAAGGTCATAACTTTAAGTATAGCCCTCTGTGCCCTTTCTAGCTGCAGAAACCGCGTTTTAGTAGCACCACCCCAAACTGTGACACCAAAACATAGAATCGACTGGCAGATTGCGAAATACACCATACGTAGTGTGGCAAAATCAGCAGTGAAGCGAAGGTTCCTGAATAACGCAATCAATTTTCTCACTCTACCGGTCAGTACCTTCACCTGGTCATCCCACGAAATTAGTTTGTCTATTACAATCCCTAAGTATTTAACTGTTTCTGATCTGTTTAGGGGAAGACACTTACATCGATGGGAACCGGTGGCACAAGTATGTGCCCTGATACTAAAGGAGATATCCGGCTGTAAGGAAGTTTTTAGAGAAAAGGGCATGTAATTTGTCTTAGCGATATTGAGAGCAAGACTGTTCTCGGCCAACCATGACATCACAGCTCTCAAGGCAAACTCTGAACGTTCATGGATCTCCTTCCAGTCCCTACCATGCACTAGTAGAGCCGTATCATCAGCGTACGTAATTATGGATGGAATTTCGTATTTAACACCTGTAATTTACAATATTCTTACAAATAAATAAATATTATTATTATTATTTTTATTATAATAAGTAAACAACAATTATCTATTAGACACAATTTAAAATCTATCTACCGTTATGGGTGACTCCTATTTTATGTGTGACCTGGCACGCGCTTGGCCAATTTTATTATTCATCTTGTGCAATGTTATCACCCACATAAAGAACACTATTGAAAGCTTTCAAATTTACAGACAACCTAACCATAGTGGAATAAGCCTTTCAGATTTGGTTTTTAATTAAATTTAATTAAATCAAATGTCAGGGCGACCAGGTCTATTAAATATTTAGTTATTATTTCTTAAATAATAGTGTATCTGAATGGTGTATAATATAAAACTGCACAATATAGTACATTGAATAGTTTTGGGTTGAGTATTCACTCAAACGACGACCCCATGATATCCGACCAACCACTTGGAGATACCTAATCTTATTCAATTGTGGAACTGGGACATTTACGGTGATCATATTTTCTTTAATTTCAGCTTCAGTACTGAACTGAAGTAACTTTTGAAAAGTCTTCCCTTTTAATTCATAGTAGAGTATTCATTCAAACGACAAGCCCATGATATCCGAAACCGAACCAACCAACCGCAGTTACAGCAAAATCACAAAATCATGCAAAACATAAAAAAATAAAGTCATGTATAAATTACGAAATATATAGGTAGATGTTTGGTAGCTAGTAGATGTATCATTGATATTTTAATTGTATCTTGTTGTTTGACATTATATTATTATACTTTTTTTTTTGGTATTAACATTATTGCATGGTAAATTACTTTTTATTTACATGTTTCAAATATTTATCGCACTCTTAGAGAGTAGCATTTATATATATATGATTTTATTATTGTATAACTGCGAACATTTTGAATTGTACATGTGAGCACTTTGTAGTCACTAGTAGCATATGTTTGTTTGTTGACTGGCGGTTGTGAGTATGTCATGCTCGCTCGAAAGCCCTGCTGGCGGTGGCGTCTGTAGCGGGTCGTTCGGCTCCCTATGATATGGTTGAACTGGACGATGGCTGGTGCATAGGTCATGCTCGTGATACGGGCGCCGCCAGTCGGGGCTGGTCATCTCACAACTTCTATTTATTGTTTAATTATTTTTGGACTACCTGTGTAAATATCAGCATAGTTACATTGTGCTCACATTTAATAAAATGCCTTAAACAATGTAACCAAAAATTGTAAAAACAATGTTGGAAAAGAGTGTCCATGGAGTTTCTTGTCTGTTCTTCTCCATAGGATCTACGAATTGGAACAGACGATTAGCTTCACGACTGACTACTGACTGACTACTTGACGTTTCAAAAGTGCCGTTGTATGGTTTACTTGAAATAAAATGGTTTTGATTTGATTTGATTTGATTTGAGTAGAGTCTTTATATTAGGCTTAAATATATAAAAAAACAAAAAATGACTCACAATTGGTAGAAATCATAATCATCTCTATCAAGAGAATTGAATGGTCCCACTGATAACATATTAAGTACATACATATTTAAATTTTTTCACTTTTGGTTGTAGACAAGTTGGGTACACGCAATTTTTTTTTCCATCTTGTTGATGTCGGGTTGATAATATGTAATGTGTTTTTGGCTTGTTGCGCTGCTTATTGTTTGAGTGTTGTAGTGTGTGCTATGTATTATAATTTTGTATGAAGTACGAATATTTTCATGTAAGTGAAATGTAAATTTATTTTTGAGAAATAAAATTCTTTACCCACATGTTCCTAGAAAGGAGGTTTTGCCAGTGTTTTGTGGTAGGCTGATATAGGATTTGCATTAAGTTTTCCTTCTCTTCTATTTGTAGAAAATCTTGTATAAAACTTCATTCATATTAAAAAAAGAATCATGTAAAAATGCAAGCCAATATAAGCTCTAATTTTGCATTTTTTTATGCGTCTTTCAAGTTTGTGCATATATTTATAATACGTGGGTTTAATTAATTAATATATAAAAATAAACACAAAAGTTATGTGACCGTATCAATTTATTCCACTTTATTACATAAGTCATGTACTTATATTTCACATGTAACAACAAAACTTGCATTGGAAAATTATGCAACTCGTATTTAATAAAACACAGGTAATATTAACATGGTATCAGTTCATTAAAACACTAACATCTAACGGCAATTGTCTATACAAACTTATGTATAACTTATATATTACATAAATAGCAACTTATTTTAGTACTAAAAGTCTTTCTTGGCTAAAACGGCATGTTTTGCCTTCTAATAATACTCGAGATACGTCAAATAGGGTCAGTACACACCAACGAAAAAGCCGTCCAAGTGCAGTCATACATAAATGGATCAAAATTTAACCCAACAGCAAAATCATAAGAGTTTAAATAAATTATGATAACCTATTAGGGTAAAAAATCCTTAAAACTAAAGGGAAAATAAATTATGATACTATATGAAGTACAGTTAATGCTTTTGATGTCTCAAACATTCTGGATTTTCCACTGACATAATTTCTTGAGCATTCAGACATGCTCAATCAAGGTGTATACAAGAACTTATAAGCACGTAACGACTTTTTTCGTTTGTTCTCAACCGGACCCGAGAGTTATTAAAGTAATAATTAGAAAATGCATGGCAAAGAATTCAGATTCAATTGTATAGCTACAGATAGCACAGAGATTAATTTTAAATAATAATAAATACTAACAAATTATAAATGAAATAAGTTAATAAAACAGATTTAAAAAGCATCGTCTTAACGGAAAATTAATAAATAAACAAAACGGTTAAGTACAGAGGAACTGAACAGACAAGCTTACACGCTAAAACTTTCAATAAATTAATGATTAAAATCTACAGAATACTAAATATCACAGAGAAAGTACCCAATACTTAATCAACAAAACATTGTTTCGTCAAGCACGTCGAATACAACAACTGACGCATAGAGAGCGCTCGCTACACTACCAATAAATAAGTACAAAAGGGACTATACCGATTGTAAATTAAATAAATAATTAGTCGAAGCAAAAATTAAGTTACAACACAATACTGAACATTAACTATTCTATCTTTCTGTATTTTTATATCTTTTATCTTTTTTCTCTTTCAGCTTCGCCTCATAGCTCGCGCATCGCATGTTGTTGGTGATAACCTTTTTTCCACGAGGACATCTGAACTCTGAGTACCAGTTGTTGAGAAGATTACCGTATGCCCTGAAGGCGATGTAATCATTTTTGAGGCATTGTGGTGCATCTACTTTTTGCTCCAAGGCTTGGAGATTCCTACTCTTATTCACTTGTGGTACTGGGACATTTACAGCGATCATATTTTCTTTAATTTCAGCTACAGTACTGTATAATCTTTGAAGAGTCTTCCCTATTAACTCATGTCGAGTTTTGTTGTAGCTGCAGAAAGGGTCATCGGCAAAGTCAACTTCAATGTTGAGCAGCAGCTTAAAGATTTCTTGGTACTCCACGAGAGATTTGTACAGCTTCGGCATCAGATAGGAGAACTGTAACAAAAGAAAAATTTGGTTAGTAAATTATTTTTCATTCGACATAATGAAACAAATGATTGGGATTTACGAGAACACTAAAAACCCAGATGAATGAAAGATAAAGCTGCTGATTGTGAGTTTCACACAATAGTTGACGTACATTTGATGACGTCAAAAAATGGGAAAGATACGTATCCTAATGAAAGTGAAAATAATAACCGTTTGTGTCGTTTTTTATTGTTCAAATAATTTCCACAGTGTGAATTGGGCCTTTTTTCGATGTCAATCAATGTATACAATCTATAACAATTGTTAATGTAGGAACTTAATTTCAACTAATTATTAAATAAACAATTAAATAAATAAATATTTTAGACATCTTACACACTGCGCTACATCTAGTCCCAAAGTAAGCAGAACTTGTATTATGGGTACTAGATAACTAATATAAATACAGAAACTTTTTTTGTAAATACATACATATTATATACACAAAGTACCAATGTTTATTATGCTGCCAAGTTTTATCAATATAATTATTTGAATGGTTAAATCTTAAGCAGAAATGTCAGCTATATTAGTAGTCAGTCGTTAACTAAAATTTGTTTGCTACTATATTTCGGTTTGAAAATGACAAGATATGTCACTATACTGAAGAAGCTCTGTGTGAATTAAGCCCGTCGTGACGATGATAGTTTACGCCGCGGCAAATTCGTGTCGAGGCTGCCTTGCCGTGGGCATTTGCGATCGGTATGACTTGACGACATTAATTTGCACTCAACATTTATTCATAATTTACTTATTTTAAACAAAATTTTAGTGATCAATTCATTTTAATGGCACTTTCTTGTTGATTATAATACACGGCACGGCTAAGCACTTGTGTTTATGCCTGCTGTAAGTCGGAGATTGCGTCCGCAATTGTCGTTTTCTTTAAATCGAGACAATACAAACCAATAAAACGTATGTGCCGTTAACTGATTTGAAATTCAAAATAAGCTTTTATAATATCAGGGATTATTATGAATTAAGAACTGTAATATCCCGCTTTAAAGTCATTTTTACCGATTGGATTAGTGAAAGGCTGCAATGATAATTCAGGCGTGGTTTTATTTAAATAATCTTAATTTTATTTGATGTTATTTTCAATTAAGGTTACGTTTGAAATTTTATTAACTAAATCTTTCGATTTAACGGCTCTTTATAACCGAAGGTCCATTTTGGTTAATACTGAGTTTATATTTGTTATATTGACGTAAATATGTATATTGTACATATATAAATAGGTTGTATTATGCAGTAACCTAACCTTAATAAATACTACAGAGATATTACTAGAATTTTAGCACTCCTTATTTTATACTCTATATTTAACCATTACTATGTTCACCCAATAAATGCTCAATAATTAGTATTAACGGATTGATATCCGTCTTACAATAACTGTACTTTACCTTTAACAGGTTGCGATGTAATGAATCAGTGTTATTGCATGTCGCTTTAAACAATTACGTCTACAATTAAAATAGACATATATTTGAATGACATAATGCCGGTTTCACTTGAGAATTTATTGTCGGAGACTAGAAACGCGAATAAGGTTTTCCTATTAAACATATATCCTTGCTATGGTCGTATTTAACTAGAATTCGCAAATATCGAAGCTTAAATTTAGTGATTTGAGGTGTTTTTTACAATACTTGAGCTTGAAAACATTGATGATAATTTAAATTATTAATTTGCAAGGAAAACAATCTTCAATTCGGGGTTTTACTGCGCTTCAAAGGTACTAATAAATTTAGTTCTAAGGCAATTAAGGTATTTTTTGAGAAATATGAAAGTTTCTGAGGATTAAGATAGATAGATGTTCGGATGTTTGTTATTTTTTCATAGAAAAACAGTTCAAAAAATCGGATGAAATATGAAAAATATATTCATAAATTTATGTGACTTAGAAGAAATCTAGCAGATATGAAATGATATCTATAGTTATTGGTCCTAGATTTATTAAATTAATAGTTTTGTTAATGCAGAAGAATTCAATTTATTCTGTAATCTAACAACGATGCGTAAATTATATTGATAGGTACAACCTGTATACTGCACTGAGACACTGAGTACCCAACGAGCTAGTTCACCTCGATACTTATAGATATATACATGTATACTATAGACTTGGTACTATTGTCCTTAAAAATATATAGGTATATATTTCTTCATTCGCGTTCTCTTTTATCATAATCATTATAATCGTTAAATCAGAGCTATCGATAAAGGTTGCAAGCTTTTAATATCAAGCCGTTTCCGATCTAAGTGTAGTAGTAATATGTGTAGTCGTAGCGAAAGTATCTTCATTTATAAACCTATGCGTTTGTGGTTTCATGTTTAGCTAAATCATCGTCACATGCTAATGTGACTTTAATCGATTAAATTCTTTAGAACTTAATCGGTATCGAACACTAATGTTCAAATCACGGATATCTATGGTTCAAATACATTTTATTATGATCTTTTCAGTGGTGATTTGACGACTAGAAGAGCCTTGATAATATATGAGTAAATAAGTCTTAGCATTATTATTATTGGTACAATGTTAAATAACGATTTACTTATCAACTGACCTGATCCCTTGCAATTCGGTAATTGCAACTGTAGGTACATTTACTACAATCTATAAAAAAATATTAAAAGATCATTCTTAAATATTAATAGTCAATGTAGTGACTAAGTTTATACAGAGAATACACTAGTCAGTTCATTAACGCGCCTAATGAATGAACTCATCTGGACACTCATTGTTCCCGGAACGTGAACCTGAGACGATCAACCATTTGTTTGTGTCAAGTGTCACCACACCGACTTCCTCTAACATTATGAATGAGTGATTCATATTATTACAACCGCTTATAGTAACGGCCCACAATCCCGTTTAACATAATTCTTAATTTGACAAATCTGTTGTTCAATAAAAGGTATCGCACGCTATTGAAAGGATTGATTGCGACAGTAAACTTTAAGAAATGAAGGCATTTGTGAAACCCTAGGTACGCGGAGATTTTATTTAATTTCACGACTATTTAGAAGGCAATAAACGATCGATTCTAAAATTAATCGTTAATATTTTACGGTTCATAAAAGTATTGAGTACTACATGCTATTGCGTTTTCCAACTATTGTGAAGGTGCGACGCCTAAGAAATTGTCGGAGCGAACGATAATAAAAGCGTCGGGCTGTATGAGCAAATATGGTCGTGTATTAAAAGCCTGAAAACCCGACAATAAGCCGTACATTTGCCTTAAAGAGGCGAGCTAAACCTGCGAGACGTGTCGCAGACAAACGCACCACTCCGGAATCGTAAGTTCACATTCGTCTCACTTGGACAAATAATGTGTTTTTAACATTTCGTGTTGTTTTGTTAAATCGTAAATACTGTACAAACACTAGCGCAGCGACCGCTAAGACTCCGGCCCCTTGTCACTGTGAAAGCGTACCGTGTTCAAACTTGTGGAATTTCTGCCCTTTATTTAAACACTGAAAATACCTGCCATGCACACAGCTCGGTCACTTGCACAAATGTGTGACAAATCACTGCAAATAACCATAATCCCTACATTCACCACGTTGATCGTCTTAAACACATAGCTTTGCTAAGTTTGTACTACAATAAATTAAATCAATAGAGACAATCGCGTGTCCACACTAATCTTTCTTCGAGCCCTTGAGTATAACGTCTCATTTGAGCAGTATTTAATTTTTAAATTGTTCATATGTCAACTAAGCCGGAGCGAAGTAGAGATCACTTGAATTCTAACGCTTTCCTTTGCCCAATGTCAAATATTTAAATTTGTTAAGTGGCCGTACTTTGGTCGGCTGGCGAGACGTACGTACGAAATATTCAATATTCATTATTCATCGGTTCATCAACTGGTAATATGCGCTGCCGCCGTCTGAGGAAATAATTTGGTAGATAAGTTCTCTTGTCGGGTCGACTAGTGTGTAAGGACACGGGGCGCATTGAGTGCACACACGTATTGTCTCGCGTCGCATTAACTTTTGTGTACTAATTAGTGGGTGACCAATATGAATACATAACAGAAAGTCTCGAACTCCAGATGTGTGTTCGGTAAATAATAAAGAGAGGCTTATAGAAGACTCGTTAAATATCGCTTGTGTGTTTTATTTTTTTACGAACCGAAACCGGTACAGACAACGACGGACTGAATACAATTTTTATTTATAATAATTATAAGGTAGTATGCTAAAATACCTACGTGTAGGATGCGTGTTGAGGCATGGTTTTAGGATCGCGTGTGCGCTGTGAAATCATGCGGTGTCAATCTATGCAAATTTCCTTGAAACATTTAACTGGCTCCTTCGTTTGCTCTGCTCCCACAAACGCAAAGCTTAAGCCTCTCATTTATATATTGCCACTTTTAGTGGAACTCGTAGCTTTGGACCGACACGGCATTTAACAATATATGTGATCTGATGATTGGGGGTCTTCTTTCAATGGTTATCGAAAGTGGGCGGTGTCATTGTTTTTTTGAACGCATAGTCTAGATTTAAGTATGATAATTGTATTTAGTATGCGTGCCACAATATTTTATAGTCAAATTGTATTTGGTAAATAGTTAAGTTTGAGAAACAATATTTTTAACAGCTGATGTCGTTTTATTATGCAAACGTAGTTGTTATTTTTAGATCATTGAGTATATCTGACATAATATGGTAAGGTTTTTAAAAGTTTAATATTTGTATAGAAAAACTAAAATTTTATAGAAAAAGAACAGGTGAAGCTATCATAATCCGCTCGATACAACGGGTAGATTGAGCGATTCTATTAACTGATCGAGTAATGAGGTTTTATAAAAATGAACTGATTTCACTGATGAGAGCGGCATTCGAAATTAAGGGTCTGCACTCCTAGTTATTGCACGTAAATACAATGTGAAGTAAATAAACCGCGGCACAAAGGCTCGGCACATGTAATTTGGCTCGTCGGAACCTCATTTAAGTTGCAACGGAGGTGCCTCGAGCACGGCTAATGTACTCAGGAGATTCTTTGTCTTAAGTAAAACGAAAACAAATTAAAAACAATGTAAAAACATTGAACGGGTAAAAAGAGTAATGTTACAGAGCGCCACACCCTCAGTGGGAGTAATCAACCGCATAATTACACTGTCAGTTGCACAAAAATTACTCCAAACATTATATTATTACAAATTAATGTTATGACGCGTTAGATGATATGATTAAACGGCTAAGAATTCGGGGCGCACGACACAACACAACATGACACAACTTGTCTATAGATTAAAAGGAGGTTACTATGTGCCAAATGAAACGGAAGTATACGTTTCTATCTAATATTGCAGGTGCAATTAACTACACTATAATACCTACCTTACTAAAAATATATTAACACTTCTACTTACTTTAACAGTTAAAGCAGAAACATTTATGTTACCTTTAATACGTACTAATAATATTACTTAAGATACTTACTTTGCGTTCCGAAATGGTCGCTCCTCGTTTTCTATATGTGTAGAAGTGTATGTCCACAAAATTGATTGTAGGTAGCCAACTAGGCATCCCGTCTCTGTATTCCCTAGTCTCGTTAAGCACTCGCCGCTCCTCATTGAAGAATCGTCTAGTATTTTTTAATTTCTTTATAATCTTTCTCGACGCGTTCTTGAAGCGATCGGCAAGGTTTTTCTGTTGCCTCATTGTCCCGGGCGAGTCTTTGGCTGTTTGTGTCAGAACAAAAGTTTGCTTCCTATGTTGACGTCGCCTGTGTTCCACCTGTGGCGCCCTCATTCTCGTCTCTTTGGTTAATGCTAACGCATCCTGCCGCCTCTCATGTCTGATCTTGTGATCAACCGTCCGTGCTTCTGATGGCATCACAACCATTGCTATTATCACTAATACTGAAGTAGCTACTAAAAGCTTTTTGGGCAAACCTGAAACAAAAATACAACATTTTTAAATTTTATTCGTTTACTTTAATATTTATTTTGAATGTAATCAGCATGATTATAAAACCTCGGTTTTATCTTAAAGATAATATTTGTTATATGTATGATTAATAAGAATTGATAGTAAGTCAAAATGTTTTGAATTACGCGTTGTAACTTGCTCACGTTTCGATATTCCGTTGTTGTATGCAATGCAATACTCCGAATTATGGTGGAATAAAACCTGAGTATATATATTTTAAAACAGACCGTTGCCTACTGTGTATTACAATGGAGTCACATAAAAAATAATAGGGTTCATGATTATCTTCTGTTGCTGCTTACACGTATGGCGTTATAGTACCTACGATCTTCATCTCTGGACTCCATACTACTTTCTCAACGACCATTAGACCGGGGTGGGAAGCGACTCACGTAATTTTAATAATACTTTTGGACTCCAACGAATGTCACTTACATTTAACTTTACATTTATCGGAATAGGCTTAAAATTTCTTTAGAATGTTACATTGCACATCTAATTCAACAGATTTTTTCTAGCAGGCGTAAGGTATGTCACTTCACATAGCATTAGCGAAAATTGTTACGACCATTATTAATGTTATTGCGCAAATATTCATATTTGTCGCGTTCTTCGATTTAACGTCTGACAGTTATTGAAGGTTTTGATGTTTCGCGCCGACGCCGTAAAACATAATTTTATGTTCGAAGCAATACTGTGAAGGCGATGTTTTCGAACTTTTAAAGGCAGGAGCATCACTAGAATTTAAGCTGAGCTTTGTTCCAAAGAGTGCTTAAACTTAGAAAGTACTTGTTGCATGTTTTATTTGTTGGGTATGCAGATTGGTAGCTGAAGAAAAATACTGGTCGTATACAAAGAATTGACGTACGACTCTTATATTTATTTTTAATCAAAATGTTCTCTGTTCTGTTGTACCTACTTTTATTTTATATTTTACCGTGAGTGATAACTACTTTAAAAAGTAAATTATTAAATTTAGAATAATGCCATGAATTTTTTTTAATCATAAAAACCAAGGCCGTGATCCTAATTGATCCTGTCAAACCTGATGCGGACTTGTTACGAAGAACGGAAAAATTAAGCTAGTGATGGTTATCACTAGACTTAAACAGATATAAGTAGTAGAATATCATACCAGTATCTATCGATGCCGTCATCGATAATAGTTAAATAAATAATACTGTGCGGTTTTAAGAACAGCAAATCAAATATGTAACATGTATTATCACATCAGCTGAATATTACAGTCAGTTCACACTCTTGTATTACGTCACACGAGGATAAACCGTGGTTTATGGTCAGTGAATCATTAGGTCAATTCGTGTCGTTGACAATTTAATGTATGTTAAGTAAATACAGCGTAACGTGGGCATAGAAAATAAGAGCCAATACAAAAACATTGATATACTGTGATATTAGGGCGTATTGTTGATCGTTCTAGTTTATACTGTGGCTAATGTCGTATTCATAGACGAGATCAAACAATGCTAACGCGTATAATTGTTACCGCGAAAACCTGGTTCTTATTGTACCTTCGGGTTTCCCCAACTGTTAATAAACTTGACAGTCATTTGTATTTGAGTAAATATGTATATATGTAAATATGTATAAATATCGCCCACTATCATACACTTAGATTATAATATGTACTTATATTATGTGTTAATAGCAACACCATTTCTCGGGATTTCACCGGTCCTTCGTTTTTCCTACATTTATATTTGTACTCTTGAAATACTCATTTTTAAGAAATACCAAGTTTGTTAAACTCTGACAAACCACTTCATGAATAGTCTCAGTGAGGTAATGACTGATTTCCATATGATATAACTACCTAATTTTTAATAACATAATCCACTTCATTGTACCTAAACGTGAATTTTAACAGTTAATTTCTTATTTTTATATTCTTGACGACGGCAGTATTTAACAAATTTAAATGTACTCAAACGAAAAGTATTTCCTTCCATTCAAAGTCGCTTGCTAACTTACTCAGAACAGAATTTTGTGAGTAGGTTAGCAAAAGATGGAGTTCGGTAAAGTAATAAAAAGTAAAAAAAGCAATCAAAATGAGAAAGAATCTTCCCGTTAACTTGAATGTGCTTAAAATAATTACGTAATATTAACTTTGCTTTAAAAAACTAGATAAAACAAAAATAAAAGACAGCGCTAATTTTCTTTAAATACTTTGGTTGCTCGCACTGTCTCACAGATCTGCCTATTGTCCTATTCAATACCTGTAATAGGTGGTACGTCAACGCCCAGTTCTAATGACCTACTAGAATATAAACTACTCTCTCATCTGATAGCAAAACCTTACCAAGACACGCAATAAAATAGTTCGCTTGAAAACCTTAACTATGTTTCCTAAGAAACTATACATTTATTAATCTTTGTTCAGTTAATAGGTGACAGAAGATAGGCTGATAGGCTACATATTTATTAGTACTTCATAGTAATGTTTCTAACACTAAAGGTACAAACTCTGCTGAGTTTGCAGCTAGTCGGCGTTGCGTGTTAGATGTCGGTAATATTTATTTATTTATGTATTAAAAATAGCCTGGATCGAGACGTGATGAATCTGACTGATTATGAAAAATAGAATATAATTTATGTAGATATTAAAGGAGACTTGGATAAAATTCAAACTTTTTTTGTTAGAAGTTTTCTCTTCCGCGGAGCGGCAAAAGTTCGGATTTCTAAAGCACAATACTCCATATTAAAAATAAGCGGAAACAAAATTCTTCCACAATTTTTTCGACTAAGGATAACTTGTATGTGTATCACCAATGATATTTTATGTATAAAAAGAATCATTGTGTATCACTATGATTGTCTACAAGTTATTTATATTAAATTTCAAAGTTTATTAATTAGTAATTTAAATGTGCACATTGGTTTTAAAATATCTAATTATTTTTAAAGCAAACACAAAGAACATCCAGACTCAGAACAACAATTTGTGAATCACAAAAACTGTTGTCCCATATTGCGATTTGAACCCACAACACTCAGCGCACTAGAAAGGCGTACTCAGACTTTACTGCTATTATTATGCGATATGCTAATAACTTATAACCAATTAAAAAAGCTTTAGACAATAATTTTTATATGTTCTTCAGTCAACAGTTTGAACTTTTATTTAATTTGATTCTAATTTTTAACTCAATTATCGGTTTTAATTTATCCACATAAAAGGAAGTTGGAGCGTTAAGGTTTGCTTCTTTTAAGGCGTATCTCAAAAGTGGATCGATCGGTCGATCGTAACATAACTTAAAAAATAAAAAAATAGTTAAAGAAAAATTATTTAAAAACAATATTTTGATCCTAAAAACTCAGTTAACTAAGATATTGAATGTTGGGAACACAGCAAGTGAAGCTCCTGTGTATCAAATGACATCGCGGGCGTATTTCAGCGAAAAATCTCTTTGATCGGTCGCCGACGGCCGAATGTTGAACATTCTCACACGATTCGTGCGCTGCACTCGATTCTCGATTGTCTGCTTCCAAAAATGATTAACGTAATTGCTTACTGATCGATTTTGTTCTACAATTAGTGATGTGTCATTTCACCTTTAATGGACTAGGTGTTATAAGGTATGATATATTTAATTTCTTAAGAAAGTTCTTCTACAGTTATGGTTTGTTTATTTTTTGTTTTTGTTAATTTGTTTCTTAAATTTCTTAAAAAAATATTTTGGTGTATAACAAGTATGAACCTGTATATATAGTACCTAATAAATTTTACTATTTGTTTTTATTTGATTTTAATTTTAAATTAATAGTAAATAGGTAGTTCCTTCATTCTTAATTTACTATTGAATTAAATTTTGAATCAAAATTATTCAGATGTTCAAATCCAATTAATTTAATATTGATAACTATAATTTATTAAATGATATTAGGTAATTTCTCTATTAGGTCTCTCCACGATTTCTACTTACAATATACCATTTACGACGTAATTAAAACCCATTAAAATCATAATTAAACAAATCTGTGTTCATTGTAACGTGATAGCTTTATGAGTATTTGCGTTTGTTCAAGCTTACCCGCAAACAAAATTAATTGTTTACATTCTTCAAAGAACGAACGGCACACTTGAAGTTGTCAAACAAATAATTAAGTAGGTGTTGAAGTTTTGAATTAAATTTATAAAATAAACACACACCAGTTAAAAAGACATCCATGAACAGTGCATTGATGTAGCTCCTTTGGGCAAGTCCATGTTCATTCGAACAATATATTATTCCCGATAAACGAAATCTTAGAAAACGACATGCAAACTTTTCAATTAAACTAATTCTGTCACTGGCTGAAAGCACTCGCGGTTTAACACTTGGAAATCGAAGCACTTTTTTTTTATTTTTAAGTCACTGGTATTTAATTCGCACTGGAATTATAAAATGTTCTTGTGGTGATTTGTCGAACGTGTGTCACCGGTGTGGTGTGAAGAGCGAGTGTGCGAGACTGGCGCGCGAGCAGCCTCCGCTCGTTGAATGGGCACCGAAATGCGGCACCGTACGTGAAATAGCTGGTCAAACACTATGCGAAATCCCTTACCCAACAGTCAGAAAGTGAACTTCGACCCTTGTGGAGACTTCCTTTATTCTATTTTTTTTGTTGTACAAAAAATGAAATTAATGAAAG
The DNA here is from genome assembly GCA_932526445.1 of Phragmatobia fuliginosa. Taxonomy (NCBI): domain Eukaryota; kingdom Metazoa; phylum Arthropoda; class Insecta; order Lepidoptera; family Erebidae; genus Phragmatobia; species Phragmatobia fuliginosa. Next base: position 15,232,989 of record OW052070.1, read on the forward strand.
TGAAGTAACAATTTTCAGTATTACACATTCAAACGTAATTAGTTGAGTCATTCATTGCTGATACTGTTATTAATCAGGTTCAAGTACCTTTCTGTATCAGTAACTAAATCTTAGGTATCTATATTTATAAATCACATTATCTTTATAGGATAAGCTAATAGGGATATTATTGACATTCCAGAAATTGTTTTTAAAAATTTTCACACCAAAATTTACCTGATAATTGTAATGTGATTGGTTGTATTGACATGTTAATGAAAGTAAGGAGGCCATCTCCACGGTTTGCTGTTTCCAAATCTTGTGCAAGTGTATACATTTATTAATTTAGTCCTCGATGGTGATTCATCGATGAGTCTATCCTAAAGTAAGTTTTTATCGGGCGTTAGTCGCGCTTGGCATCGGCGCGCGCACTGTTACCGAAACAGCACGTGGGCACACAATCATTGATGATTACAATACTAATCAGTTAGCAAAGCAACAGACCGATTAACTCATGTAATTCCCACATACCAAGTGATCTATTAACGATATGAGATGTTATTATTATATCTATATACCTTATTTATGCTTAACGAAGTTATTATCCGTACCTATAATTATAAATTCGAAAGTAACTGTCTGTCTGTATGTCTGTTTGTTGGACTTTCACGGGTAATCCACTAACCCGATGAGCTTTGGTATACAGATAGATTGAAATCTTGGAGTGGGCCATAGGCTGGTATTTGACGCCGTAAGAGTAAGTAGATTTTTAGAATGTAAAAGCTATATATTATTTAAGAAACGATGTAGATTTTTCATTTAACTTTTACGTACTTGCTTTAGCAGCTTTCGATATAAATAATATCGATTCTAGTATCGTATCCATATCTGGTTTACGTAAATCCCCACCGAACTATAGAGGTTGTTTAATCCATAAACAACTTTCGTTTTCTTTTTTCATTTGTCAATAACTGTTCAACGTCTAACAAACATCAGATGACTGTACCAAGGACTAAGTAAGAAAGTAAACTGAGCTTGTAAAAAAGTGTGCCAAGTCTGGGAAAGACTCGACTGACACAGATAGAAAGAAGTTCACGACAACGCACTTTGGGTCAAATACGTCCTTTGCGATGTCACAGCATAAAATATTTCTTAAAAGGTTTGTTAATCTACTGCTTGTTTAAGAAATTATTAACCGGCACTATGACTGGCGTGTGGCATTTAGTTTAGTGATATGAACGCACATCTCTGAGTGTTTACATTGACACGTTTTTGTTTAGTTTTTAACAAGACGGTGTATGTTAATTAGTGATAGTGTCGAGACAGTGTTAATAAACGATTATTGAATATTTTATTTACCTAATATTTTTTTGTTTATGTTTGGTTTATTATTATTTTCAATATTGTTTTTTTTAGTAAGCGAAATTTTTTATTCCTAATATAAATAAATATTAAAATTTATGATATTATGTAACTATATGAGTGGCATTCTACATAAACTCAAGGACATAAAGTACGATACGCACCGAACGGAACGTGGTATAATTTATTGTTCCCTCCAATAATACAAAGGAGTTTCCCATCACTATCGTTACCAGCCTGCGACATAATGACATACCTTTCATCCTTAGCCAGCTTTTTATACAAAAATGAACTCGTAGTCGTAACTAGATGAGGCTTTTCCGGCCGTTGTCTCATCGGTGAGTCACGGATTTTCCGAATTTTTCGCCGCATGAACTCCTGAAAGCCTACAAAAGCCGTCGCATGAGCTCACTATTACTCACGCGTAGAAAGTCTACGAGTCGAATCCGTAATAGGAACCAATTCGTCATGTCTCAAATATTGATGTTAAGTGCTACGAAATGGCGAAAACAAAAAAAAAGTGTAGTTTCGTAAACTCACTCTAAATACAAACGGATTCCAATGTTTACAAATTACCTGGCCATTAAACAATTAATGTAGAATATTGTGTTGAATTGTCCGTTTGTTTGTAAAAGCTTAAAGTTTTAACTAGTGATAAAATATTGGCTGAATTCTTACAGACTGAGAAATTGAATATTAGTTTGCATCGTAAGAACGCTTTGTTTTCTGTCGGCGTTTGAATTATTTGTAGAGATACGGTGTTGTAGTTCATAGTTCTCGCGTTAGTGGCCGCGGGCGGAGTTATGAGTATTCGCTATAGTGAATATTTAAACGGCGCTGCTACTTTGTTGATATGTTGCACATTGTTTTGAGAAAATATATACCATCTATCCGTCAGACTCGACGCTTGTTATCCGTCTGTGTTGATTTGTTTCTTCTTCTCTAAAAATTATCGATAAAAGGTTTGCCATTGGCTTATATTTTGTAAATAGTTTTTTTGTTGAAATGTAAAGTGGTGTGCTAGATAACTTACGCTAATGGAAGTGGATTGAGATTATATTGTAACAGTTTGTCAATATTAAATTCGAAACCGATATTACTAGATGTGCTTATATTTAATTTGAAATTTCTATTGAACTCTAATCATTCAGTTTACAGTTTTAGCTCTAGTGATATTTTTAGTAGAGATCACCTGTTGGTCGATGATAGGAAATAATTTGTTGAGTTCCAATGATTTCGTAATTTAATTGCACAGTATAGATTGAACTGTGATTGTAAAGATGTGTCTTGATTTCACTGAAGGTTGTATTTTTTTTGACAACTTAGATTTCAGAATTAAATTGATCATATCTAGAACTAAAATTAATAAATTTAACATAATTCAATAATATTTTCGATGATGGCAAATAATCGACCGTAAAACTCCTTTACCAACACAGTTTCAGCAACTAATTTAAATTTACCGTAAACTTAAGCACTGGCTTCCGCGACAATCCGCTGCGGCCACCTTAACATTGCCAATACATGCAATGGCATTGTTTGCGAGCCACAATATAAATCACGCGTTGTGCGTACAATACGAAAGCTTCTACTCATTGTGTACGTACCCTTAACCCCTTTCAAGGCACAGACTGAAGTTAACATGTACTATCACAATGACAAACGCCCAGTGTATCAGTTTTAGGGAAGGATTTTTTTATACTGTGCGCTCTAAGCTGAATACTGCAATTTGGCGAAGAAGAAAAGTGCACTGTTGTTTATAATGTGTGCGGTTCCTGTCGGGGTTATGTTGGTGTATAATTCATACTTGATGCTGTTGATGATCGTGGGCACATTACAAATTTTCCGTACCCGTACGGAAAATTGATAGCGTTTTCTATGTACTTTCTAAATCTATACTAAACTATGTGTATGTTTGATTTGTTTTTAATTGTTCATTGAGAAAAGTGTCTTTCTGCCATTTCTATGTTTATTACTATTTTAAATGGGAAATTTGAATTTAAAAACCGTGTTTTTTTAGGAAGTCAAGCTTTTTGAAGTTTCAACAAACTTCGATATTTAAAATTTGACGTTGCGTTTTAAGTATTAATTATAAATTTAAAATATAAATTTAAAAATAACAATTCAAAGAATAAATTAAAATTGTGCTCAATTGCATGTGCAGTTAGATTTACTACTGCATAAAAAAGATAGTTATATAAAATCGTCTCTACTTGTAGTGAAACGTAGTTTATCTTTAAAGCGAAGATTATTTGATTGTAAATGAAATGTCAATAAACAGTAACTCATTTACAACGTAACTTACGGAAGATGTGATCACGCATTATACAATGTCTGTGACTAACCATATAAGCAGTCCGTTGGCGTAATTTCCTTCTTCTATCATTATTGACAATTATTAATAGAGTAGAAAGTGATACCAAATTATTTATTGATAAATATTAGGTCACTGGACTTAATGCCCTGCACACAATACATTCTTGTGTTTGAATCATTGATAAGGTACCAGATATTATGTCATTCCATTGTATTTTAAAATATTTTTATAAAGTATGTATTGCATTATTTTAAAAATAACATAAGTGACTTACTATAAAAAAGGATCAAGTAGAAAGTGACATCCGATATAAATTGAAAGTTTTAAGAAAAAATAATTAAGAAAACACATTAATACTTACTATGTCTAACGGCATATCCTTGCTTAGTTGAGGAACATCCCACGCAAAAACTTAACTCATAAACCATTTTTGTTTTTTTTTAATTATCACAGATCACAAAAAAGTTCTTTGGCTTCAATTGTCACTTAAAATTGTCCTAGATTAAAAAAGTTTCAGGTCGCTATCACAATTTTTTAATTAAGTACAAGTAAACGCATGCGCGGTATTTGTTTATTAAATTTAAATATGGAATCGTCGTATTGCGGTTGGTTAAATTTACGTTCAGGACACGATCTCGACGGTCGGATACGTTCAGTTCGCCGCGTTACTTGTAATGTGTGTCCTGAACGGATTTCCACGGCTTTTATGTAGCCGGCCGGCACTCCCGTGATAAAGGGTGCAAAAAACCGATTGTTTAATTTAGAGGGCCCTGCCGTGCGCTATTACGTCACGGATAAACGTCGCTCGCGATTAGGACGTAAGCGAACACATGCTCCTACGCAATAGCTTATTCAAATAAATACACGTGGTTCTGAACCGGATCCTATAGGTGTGTGAAAATGAGCCCCTCGCTCTGTCAACTATTTATCAGTATTGGATTATATTTCTTGCTTTTTATAAATCAAGTTAATGTTATTTTATATTTAAATATATGGATTAAGATACGAGTGATATTCAGCTTTCATACTTTTAATATACTGTTTATATTAATGAATTGAATATTTCACTACATATAAAGTAATATCTATATAAATACTTAAAAATAAATAAAATTGAGGCGTCTGTTTGTTATTTTAAATTGTCAAATTTTCAACTTCAATTAAATGATAGCACTTAATATGTCAAAACTTAAACTTTTTGGCTGGACCGATTTTAATTTTAACGGGACTTTCGCTGGCATATATCTGAGGTTACAGGGAGTAATTTAGGCTCATTTTATGTAAGGCCGTATGTGTACGGGTAACACTGCGGGGTGAAGCTAATTTAAAATATAATATATTTTTTTAAATATAAATATAGGCAGCCGCAACTGGAGTCCTACCTTGACTCTTGAGTTGCAGGTGACATTCGACGACGTTGGTTACTTAAGATCAGGCAATCACCTGCTAGTGATGTCTGCTCATTCGCCCATGATACAATTAAAAAAAATAGAGTACATTCTTTAAAGGTTACGTCACTACTACTACTTTTTTAAATGAAAATTAATTAAAAAAATATTATTGAATAATTTAAGGGGGTTAATGAGCCTCCATGTCATAAACGAAAATGATGATGGTAATTCACTACAAAATTCATAGTAAAATAATGCAAAATGGCGTAAATGAAAAGTGGAAACAAAAGATTTTGCGCATTTTAGATACATACCCTTTAATACATAATTAAGTTGTTATATTTCCTTTATACGGCCATATTATAAACTCGTTTAAATTTCAGCGGGGGTGTTACTCCACCCCACCTCCGAGAGAGTCCGCCCCTCGGCCTCATTCCCGAAATAGTCCCGTTCGATTGGTCGCTCGGAATAATCTCCTCGCCTATTACATGCTACAAATCGCTTTTAACTTTACTACACTCCATAATGTTACAACATGTACATCTCACTTAATGTTCTTGTGTTGCACTATGTATTGCTTTAGAATAATAATAAGATTAAACTTTCATTGTATCTGTGAATTAGTCGGTTAGTCGACTTAGAAATTGCGCATAAAATATAATCGGTGTCGTTCGGTATGCATTTTACAATTTTTTCAACTTTTTTCAACAAATTTCGCTTTAAATAAAAATATTCCAACCTAAAAAACCTTGCACTTCTATCTTTATGTATACGTATAAAAAAGTTGAGTAGGTCATCTGCACCGATTGATTCCCATCATCATATTTTTACTTATTTTTTGCATCAGTTGAATTTCGCATTTCTCACCTATACAACTATGTCCCATAGCGAATTGTGTCATTGTACGGTTAGTGTGAAACAAAACGTAGGTTAAGTTTCCTTAATATTTAGTAGATGAACTCATTACGGTAATATTCATAATATTCATCACTTGACGTAATAAACGATGTTGAGACACATTACTGTCTTATAACCAAGCAATGTCATTTCTATTCGGGAGGGCTGATGTAAGGTATTCATAAGGAAATTGTGTGCAAAAAGTCCCGCACACCCCTCTGTTACAGCGGAAATATTTACCTAATTAAACAATATTCTGCCATGTAATTGATTAGTTAACCTAATGGGAGTAAGTATGGGGAATGTATAAAGTAAAACAACAGGAAAACGTTTTGTATGTTACCAGGTAATTTAGAACATATTTAATGTGTATAAATACATATCTTCGTCTTCCTAGATTTTATTGTTCCTATTTCTTTTAAGGTCATTTATCGGATCAGCTGGTTTATCTGAATATCAGTTTTTACAGGGAACGATTAGCATCGGACCTCAGTAGCATTGAGGGCATTTTGAAATTCGAAGGTTGATCTACTTATGATTTCATGTATGATGTAATTTCTCAGAATATTTTACCGTCTCTTTAATCATAGGTCGGACTTCTAAAATCTCAGTCTTATTTTCCCATCCGAGACTTTTACGTTAATTGACTCATCCCCAAATTAACTCCTTATTTTATCATCCGAAATATAAGAGAACTGGCCATTTTTTTGAAACAGAAAGGCGAATCGAGTGTTACTTGCAGGCAGAACTCCGGTTGCTTCACTCGCTCACTAAAAAACAAAGAAGAAATTGCTCTACCCCGACTTTCTGTGAGTTCGTAGTATCGCTAAGAAAAAGATTGATGAGTATTTAATTGGCAGTGTGATGACAGATGGCACCTATTCATCTCATGGGTATCACAAGAGACATCTAAGGGAGTAAACTACGCAAGAAAACATCACTACCTTAATAGGTAGTGATGTGCTTTATTCTCTTAAGAATGAAAACTTGAAACAAAGCATATGCGAACTGGATGGTCAATGTGGTGTAGAAAGATTTTCCTTAGGAGACGTTTCTGGTCCACATTTAATATGATGTGAGTATTTAACAATACTTAGAACAATAACCTGAAGTAATCAACTGCTAAATTTGCATGAAATAAAAATTGAGTCATTGCTGACTCCAGAAGACTGTGTATTCTAGTACTACTAGTAATCTACATTTTTATGTTACTTTAGAAGCATGCAAAACGCATATGTTATCAATATTCAAATTTCACGGATGTGTTTTTAAACAGATTTTGAAGATTGTCATATAATGTTATCATATTTTGCGATCAACAATGTTTTACAAAAGATAGCTAATTGAATCGTACTGATAAAAATGTAAAATTTAAAAAACTAAAAATGTAATCTAAAATGGTTGTGGTAGATGCAATACGAAATTTCAGTTCCGTTTAGAAAAAAATAAAAATGTATTATTATTTTTTTCTAAACGGAACTGTTACACTACACACCGTTTCAGTAAAAAATGGAAATTCCTAATAACATTTGTGTTAGTGACTTATTAGATATACAAATCATATATTCAACGACTGAGGTACATTCGTTTTTCTGTTTTTTTTTAAATATATCTTTATAGACTATTCTAAATTAGTACAATCATAGTGTTTCATAGTAACTTGTAGTCGGTATTTATCAATGTAATAAGTTATCTCGTGACGAGACACATTATTTCTCAATCCGTAATTGTCATATCGGAACAAATACGAACAAAAGCCATATAATTACGCATGGAAGCTACTATCACACCGTAACATAAAAGTAGAAAAATCTGAATAACCAAAATGAACGTTTATAAATTATGAGATTTATTCTTGTAAAATAAATTTATTCTAGTGAGGCGTATTTATAACATGGAACATTGTTCAAAAGGTTATTATTTTCATATACCTTTATACTCTCTTCATAATTTTGATGATTTGATTTTGATATAATGAAATACTGTAATCTAAATCTACAAGTAATCTAAATTAGATGCTAGAAGATCAACCAGAATAGGTATTTAATTTATAAGCTTAAAGAAACATTAGCCTATGAAAGATAATTAAGTTAAACTTGTCAAACTCGAGAGTAGTCCACCTGAGGAGTGCTTACTAGTAAGGACACCACAACACACTCTTGGCCTTCTGCATTATAATTGGGGCGACTAGAACCGGCGAATCAATAGTATCTTAAATTCATCACAGAAACAGTTGTCCGAAAAGATTGTGTCTAGAATTATTGTATGCAGTTGAAGTTTGAAAGATGAAAATTTTTATGACAAAACGTTTCAATAATACTTTTGATACGGATACGACCGATCTTTAAACGGTAATATTTTTAACGTTATTCTTTACGTCACGGTGTAACATGCGGCTGAAATAAAGTAATTAACGCATAATGACTGTACCTTTCTCAGGGAATCCTGAAGTTCATAGTATTATATGTATTCAAACGTAGGGCTATTTTGAACATCCTGATCGACATACGATTACTGGGAAAATGTTATGACGTTTGTTTAGAGAAAACCCCTGCGTAATTTTGTTTATTAACTATGCAAATCCGCTATTATAAGTTGACTGATCATGTCTGATAGTTACGGGTCAGTTCGATGGTTTCCAAATGGAAAATTAGTGTATCAAATATGAATAGGCTTCTCATTAACTAATATAACGTCAGTGGCTTAGTGGTGGCTTATGCGACTGTTTCGGATATATTTGTTTCGTAGTTTGTGTTTTCTATCTATAATATGAATGAATTTACAAAGTGTGTTTATGTATTTATATCAGTGGTCTAGTACCATAATACAAGCTTTGCTTAGTTTGGTTCTAAATGGCATTGTGTGTAAGGTATATATATATATAATATTTATTTACTACTCAATTATGTTACGGTTCGAATTTTATTCGCTGTGCCCCACTACACACCAAATTAAAAGTGTTTTGTTTACTTTGTGTATTTTTGTAGTTTTGTTTACTTTGTGAATATTATATTGTTCAATAGGTTATTGGTTTTGTCATACGTCATTCTAGTTTTGTTTTTAAACAATAATTACATATACATTTAGTGAATAGCTGTTTACTTGAAATTACAAACAGACACTTCAATTTTATTAATTTGTAATGACAATTTCTAAGCATTTAAAATATGTACATTTATGACATACTCGTAGATAATAATTAACACACGATAAGAGCTTTTAATGAAGGTTTGTGTCCTTATTTTATATAAAATATATATTTTAGTTATATATTTTTATTTTAGTAATAAATATATACAGGTGGACCAAAAGTGCATTTAAATTTGAATCGGTAGCTGCGACGAGCAGCGACGGCGTGGTGGGACGGGGGGGCTACGATGCGCAAAAGCGGTGATAAACAACAAGTACTACCACAACAAGGATTCTTTTACTCTAGCGCAACGAAAATTTTGCGCTCATTACAAACATACGCCGTAAAAATTAAGTTTAATCGATTCAATGGATTAGAAAATATGTAAAGAAGTTCGAGGAGACAGGTTCAACAATGAATCATCTAGGAATCATCATCCGATCCGGCCAAACCTAGAACATCAAGAGATCGAAAACGTCTAGCGTGTAAGAGCGTCTATTCGTGAAAATCCTGGACTCGCTACTTGGAAGCGTTTTAACGCCTTAGGCGTTGCCAGAATATTTATGATTCGTATTCTTCACAAATTTACATCCGCACAAAATTCAAATGGTACAGGAATTAAAGCCTCAAGATCGCGCTCACAGGCTCTAATTTGCAAAATCGAAATAATTTGCAAAAAAAAGGGGTGCCATTAACAGGCCACCTCGTAGCCCGGACTTATCCCCAATGGACTTCTTTTTCTGGGGATACCTTAAAAGCAAAGTTTTCAATTGCAACCCAGAGTCCCTAGAGGAATCAACGGAAAATATTTGAGAGAAAATGCAAAATATTACACGAAACACTTGTGAGGCAGTCATACAAAATTTTCACTCCAGGTTGCAGCAGTATCAAAATAGTCAAGGATCACATGGATGAGGTAATTAAAAAGAATCCTATTTGTGTACTTTAAAAATAAATAAACAATTCAATCTCACATAACTAATGTCCACTTAGTAACCTATAAAAAAAGTAAGAAATAACGATTTTTTTAACTTTAACAACGATTGAAAATTTCTAAGTAATCAACGTGGCAGACAGGTAGACTCGATCAGAGTCATCGATACTGCAGCCACTCAAAAGCCATTATAAAGCTATTTTTCTTCTGCTTTCTATTATGACTACATCAAACCCCAAAGTTCTACATCCTCTGGTTTTTATATTATGGGATTCAATACGCGACACCATCATATTCAATCTTTATTAACGGTTTTTAATTTTTGGACAGAGGTTTAGGCCTGCTGACTGCCTTGTTGGTCTAGTGGTTAGGGTATGCGACTGCTGATCAAGAGGTCTCGGGTTCATTCCCGGGTCGGACTAAATATTTGTGTGATCCACAAACATTTATTACTTATTATTATTTATTTATTACACCTGCCAGACACCATGCTGACCAAACTGGTTTGTTGAAGTTTTCCTTCACTTTGCAGTGATCTTTTTCTGCAAAGTTTCCTCCCTTAGCCGCTCATTTCAGACATAACGAATAGCGTGGTGGAGGGTGGTAACACTCCGTATTCTTAATATATTAATATAATATAAGAATAAAATAAGCGACATCGCAATCATAAATCTCGGGGTGCAGGGATATTTAAGTGGTGATAGACTCTTCCTAACTAGGGGCCCGTCTACTCTATTGGCCCCATGAAATAAAAAGAAAGATAAATGTGTTTTCCTCGAACAATATTATGTATAAGGAAACAATAATAAAATACGTGTGTGCTTTAAGCAGTACGTCCACTAACAAAAACGAATATCAGACAATACCTCCCACTGCTTTCAGCGACTCACATATTCTTATAAAGTTGTCAGATAAGGAAAATGTTAGGCCACTGTTCTTGGTATTAAAAAAGGAAGTTTCATTAGTTTCTGGTATCGGAAGAACCCTATGACTGTCAAAAATAAGTTTTGGCTACGTCACCGTATTGCAACGTTTGAAATGCGTTCCACATGCCTCGCAAATTTGATTGGCTACAATTATTATTTGATGACTAACTGTCTGACGTTAGAAGGAATGTTCCCCGAAAAGGTTAAACTGGTTCTCCACAGAAAGGAAATGCCACAATATTTCACACACTCCTAAATATTAAAAGGTCAAGAAGGGGCCGCTACGTTATGTAAGCAAGGTCAATTTTTATCTCTAAGTGAATTTATTCATTATTAATGTTCTCCGAATTTGTTAATTACGTATAGATTATTGATACTTTTAGTGACAATAAATTTAGTTACAATTACATAAATTTGTAGGTAGTAGAGCCACGCTGATTTCAGCACGAATGGGCCGGCTCGACCCGGCCAGTACTACCCTCACACAGAAGACCATCCTAATAATGACAGCATTCTTGCTGTCGTATTTCGTTGGTGAGTGTGAGACCGGAGGCCCAATCATTCTGCATCATTCTCCCGCCCTTCGAAGGCCGGGAGAATGATGCAGAATAATCTTACCAAGCTGCCATGGTAGGGGTCACCATGCTACATTGCCTACCCTCACAATAAGCATGGTGACCCCTACTCCTGGATTCTACTCATGCTTTCCATCAGGCAGAGTAGAGTCACTTTGGCAGGCTTAAATATAAAAAAAAAAAAAAATTATATCTACTATTTCAAATTCTTGAAGCAGATCCCATGTTAGGTTTTGACTTACTATTTATAATAAATAAATTGGATTTTTTTAAGGAAATTGAGAAAAATGAGTTTTCAAAAAAATACAATTTTTTTTTTTTTTTTTTTTTTTTTTTTTTTTTTTTTTTTTTTTTTTTATATTTAAGCCTGCCAAAGTGACTCTACTCTGCCTGATGGAAAGCATGAGTAGAATCCAGGTGTAGGGGTCACCATGCTTATTGTGAGAGTAGGCAATGTAGCATGGTGACCCTTACCATGGCAGCCTGGTTAGATTATTCTGCATCATTCTCCCGGCCTTCGAAGGGCGGGAGAATGATGCAGAATGATTGGGCCTCCGGTCTCACACTCACCAACGAAATACGACAGCAAGAATGCTGTCATTATTAGGATGGTCTTCTGTGTGAGGGTAGTACTGGCCGGGTCGAGCCGGCCCATTCGTGCTGAAAAGTTGTATAAGTTTTATACATTTTGTATAAGTTTGTAATTTTAGTAGATATTTATCTGAGTATTTTATTTTATATGTGAGCCTGCCAAAGTGACACTACTATGCCTGATGGAAAGCACCAGCAAAATCCAACAGTACTGGTGACCACACACACTTCAAGTGCAGAAAATGTAACACGGTGACCTAAACAATGGCAACTTGTTGGGATGCTTCTGCATTATTAGGCATTCAGTTTCACTCACTAACGAAACTCGACATCACGAATGCTGTCATTAGGTTGCATTGGTCATGCTGCCGCGGTTGAACTCGCTCGTTCGTGCTGAAATCAGCGTGGCTCTATTAGGTCCCTTGTATTATGTATTAAGTGTTCTACATAATACAATAAAGCATGATTTATTTAAACCAAAATGTCATCAAAGTATATTAATGTTTGTTAGTACTCATATCATGTAATTCGTTAGTTTTAAAATTTTCATAATTTACATGTATTTCATAATATATACTTTGTTCAGATGATGTGTTTAATAGAGTATTGAATAAATTAAAATGAAACAGATAATGAGATAAGTGTTATTTTATGAAATTTAGTATTTACAAAGATTTAACACGAATAATAATAATAAAAATTTCATGAGTGCTAGTTGTATAGTAATGAATAAATCATTACTATACAAATAGCACTCATGAAATTTTCTTACGCTCAATCCGATAAGCCGATTCATCCACTTATCTATGGATGCTTATCTAGACGTAATTGTTATGAAAATAAAGGTCAGGATTGCATGCTTAATTTCGTTGGTGTAATAAGAAGCATCACAATCACGTAGTACAGTCACGCCAAGGAATATCTAGTTGGTTTTTGCAAATGGATAAATTCTATGTATCGTTGGTGGGCAGCGCGTGTTCATGACCTTTTTGTTGTATAATAATCTTCAATATCGATTATGTAAAGATAAAAGACATAGGCTGCGACCACAATGATGCATTGGAGATAACTGGTATTAATAGGGGTCTGTTTTTATTCTCGAGAATCTGATACTCTCAGACACTACATTAGGCTTCAACATATAAGAGACACTCTAACTTTTTGTTTCTTTTATTGGTTGAAAGATTACATTTTTACCGGATACAGAACACTAGTGTATTCCAGAGATTCTGTAAAGAATTTTTAGTTCCCGAGTATTCCGGATAATTATCCACTCATTTGATTTCTTCTACTGTAGAAAACAGTAGAAGAAATCAAGAAGGACCTTGATAAATTCATGGTGAATATACATTAATTTAAGGCCAGATGGTGACTATGTTGCTGAACCCATTCGATTATCAATTTATTATATATGCAATCTGCAATCTGCATGGTGCAAGCTGCAAGCTTATTGATTGATATAAATACATTTCGCAATACCTCCGATACTTCCGAAGTTAATAAGATTTTATTGTATTCGATCAATTCATATGATATCCATTGAAGACAAAAAGGTTTTTTAAAAACAGCTTTGCTATAGTAGATTTTCTTTTACTTTATGAGAAATGGGAAACAAAACGCGACCCGATAAACTAGAAGACAATTTCTCAAGAGGCTTGTATTTCTTATGAAAATTTCAACACAGTCAGTGTAGAGCTTTTTGATTTTGCGAACAAACTTACGATCTTTACTTAGATATTAATTTTAACAAATATCATGGACATAGATAGCTTTATGTGTTCATAAAGCTATCTAGCTTCAAATTAAGTATAAATTGTACTATGAAAGTAAGAATGACTGATAGAAAAATTATTTAAATAATATCTATAAATATGTGGAGATCATACTTACTTTCGAGGTTTGAACCAGAGACTTCAATTACAGCAGTAGCATACATTATCACTGCACCCAAGAGGCAGTAAAGATATCAGATATATATGTACCTAAAAGGATTAACTATCCGCAATGTGAGCACCAGTGTGAACACTGCTCTGTCGATAGTACCAATGTCAATCGACCGTGGGACCAAGCCCAACGTATACAAATCGCACTTTAACAAAAAGTCGTGTTTAATGGAAATGCTTTCCAGTTTTTCCGGTAGTATGAGAAAATTGCGATTCATTTGACATGATTTAAAGAAACAAGATTAAAATAATTATCTTACACTATAATGTACTTTTATGTTGAAATTACGCTTTGTTCATACATAAATGGTTGTGTTCTGTTATTATTTCATTTGTATTAATTAGACAAGTTTTAATAGCGAGTTCTAAGGCAGTCTGGAAATAGCAGTCGTGATTTTATGAAAGTATTACTACTGTTTAAACTTATTCCTAGCTGGATGTTTAGGAAAAACTTTTGAATAAAAAAAACATTATTGTCTTTAATATAACCGCAAAACTACGATTACGGTCAGAAATCTACACTTTCCATCAGGTGAGATGGAAGACAAACGCCTATTCCATTACAACAATTAAAAAAAAAAGGTTCGATTTTTCCGCATCTGACCTACCCGCACGTACACGTATGTTATGTTCGTTTACATTATGTAGACGTGTGTACGTTTGTATGACTGCCTTGTTGCTCTAGTGGTTTGCGAATGCAGCTGCTGATCAAGAGGTCTCGGATTCGATTTTCGGGTCAGACCAAATGCATGTGTTATGTGCAAAAATTTGTTACGGAGTTTAGGTGTTTTCTATGTATTATATGTATGTCTTCTTCTTTTCTTCTTCCTAGCCTTTATTCCCATTATTATTTGGGGTTGTATTACTAGTTCAATCGGTTCTATCTAAATTATATTATTTATGTATACAATGAATGTATTTGCAAAAAAAAGGAACCGGGGCGGGTGGCAAGTATACATATATATACATACAAACAAATAAAATTTAAGTGTTATTTTGTAATATCAACTAAACTATTTAAAAAAAACGGAATATGTATTTATATTAGTTATCTAGTACCCATAGTCCAAGCTCTGCTTAGTTTGGGACTAGATAATGTCGTGCTTCAGATGTTCGAAATATTTATTTATTATCATCAGCCTATAGTATGAACATCTCCCATAGCACGACAATTTGATCTATGTTGAGATTTTCGTATCTAATAAAAAAGAAAAAATCAAAGAAAAACCAGGGTGGTTAAATAATTGGTTAAAGACAAAAGTTGTTAATTCATAGTGTGTCAGCGCTGACAATAACAACGTGCTATTGATAGATAATTATCATTATGGTGTAACAAATCTTATATATGTGCAATGTATTGTTATTATAGTATAATACATTGACTTAACTTATCGTATTAAAATGATAATCGTATTAAATCGGTCGGTAAAGATTATATCTATATTTATTATCCTTTATTTAATTGTTGTCGGGCAGGAAAATTTCTTTATTGTCGCTCCTATTAGACTTAAACTAATGTAAGCATACTTAAATAATTTTGACTCGGCACCAAACAATCAATAAACAAAGAAAACTGAATAACCTTCATTATCAACATCAATATACTAAATTAAAAAAATGAAATAAAAGAACGATAATATAAAAAAAAACATGAGCGGGCTGTAAGATGTAGTTAGTTTTTTTAATGATACCATTTGACTAGCACTTACCGATCCTGTTTTTCCTGTTTCTCAATTATCACGCAAAATGATTGTGCTAATATAAAACTCCATCAGTTCTTTAGTTCTATTGTGGACAGTATATTAATTCTTGGATTTTAATTTGCTTAGTTTACATTATTAATTGTGATATAATTTTTCTTGTATTCATTTGAGAAAGGAAAGTGAATGAAACAATGCTAAGGTAAAAATGTATGACTTCAATTTTGACTTCCGAAATCCTCCCGACTATTTGGAGGCATGCATCTTATGAACAACTCATAACCATTTTTTACCTTTATACTATATTTACATACTTACCTATATATTATAGATTGAGATTTTTTTACGGAATACTGACAGAACAATCAGACAGTATGCAATTACAGCCGTCCATAGACACGTGTAACTCAAAAGTAATAACTGTATATAACATTGATATGTTATATACAGTTATTACTTTTGAGTTACACGTGTCTATACTAATGTATATTTAAATATATTTTCATATGCTGAGCAGTCAAAAACTGGAATTCACTACCAACTCACGTGTTTCCCTTACATGATCCCGTAACCTTTAAGCGAGGCGTGAAAAGCATTTCACTAGGCCGCAATAGTGTGAGTCGCCATACTGTCTGCATTCGTAATGAGTGTGGTGACTCCGACTTTTGAATTCTACTCATGTTTTCCATGAAGCAGACTAGTGTCCCTTTGGTAGGCAATAAATACAAAAAACTCTTCAAATAAGAGGCTTATGTCCACTTTAAAAACTGTTGATGATGAAGAACTATTTCTATTCAAGCATGACTCCCCCAATCCACACTATTCATACTGATATTATGAATTTGAAAGTGATTCTGTTTAAATGTCAGTAACGCTTTCACGCTGCACAAACTTCAACTAAATACATGTCGATACTAAAAGCACTTTTATTTATCTGGAGAGTACTTAAGACCTACGAGACTAATAATAATTTTGAACTGTTTTAGTGACTTAGCTGTAGAGTTAAAAAGATAAATGCAATGTATTCAAATATACAATATTTACACGTTGTTACACGGTTATTTAAAGTTCTTACGTACATACGTAAGAACTTTAAATAACCGTGCTTGTGTGATAAATGCATTTATGTATGCTGGTGGCATTCCACATTCCAGCAGTAGTCAGTAGTTCCCGGAAAGATTACGAAAAAGCACTGAAACAATCCAACGATTATTAGTGGGCTATTTTATTTTTCAGAATCCGTCCACTAATAATCATATATTGTTCCAAATGAATGTCAAAGTTATACAGCACACGTTGACTTTCAAATTTAGTTCCCACTTGTTTCTTACTTAAATACTTCATTATAATATATGTACAATGTGTGTACATATATTAGGTTTCTTACTTTAATGTATTGCTTCACATTTAAATTTTCAATATAAGCAACAAATATAGGAAGCATTTGATATGTATCTGCTTATATCAAACTTTCTAAACTGCGTAAGGACATCAACTTTGAGACAAATTATACTTAATTATTGTTTTTGTCCCAGACTGTTTTCAGTTTACAGTAATACGTTTTAGCAGTCTTTCAGTCTTTAATTATCTACGAAGACTAGAAAGTTGTGTTGTTTAAAATTAATAACCTCGCCTTTACCACGGAGAGCGTTCTGTAGAGCTCTTCCAACTGATCCCTCCTTCTCCCTTCATTTACAGGACAACACGTGCTGGACCCAGAAGTCACCGCTTTAGAGTGGAAGAAATACGCACTAGAACAAAACGGTTCGGCTCTTCTTTCCTATGCCGAGCAGTCAATGACTGGAACTCACTACCAGTTTTTCACGTGTTTCCTTCCCACTATGATCCCGGGTCCTTTAAGCGGGGCGTGAAAAAGCATCTCACTAAGCCGCCATAGTGTGGGCCACCATACATTATTGTCTGCGTTCGCAGCAATAGTGGTAGCCTCCACTCTTGGATTCTGCTCATGCTTTCCATCAGGCAGGGTAGAGTCACTTTGGATGGCTTAATATAAAAAAAAAACTTCCCAGCAGTCCGATTCAACTCAAATTATACTTAAGCTACTACTGCAACTTATTGTTATAATTTCGTTCGAACAGTTAAACCACCCTCGTTTGCATCAATTTATATAAATAAGCGTGAACAACTTAATTTTAAAAGGGTTATAGCGAGCCAACCTTGAAAAGCTTGATATTGACCTTTATGTGCTGTTTCGGACTTTTTTTTGGATTTCTAAAAGAATTGTTTTTGCGAAACTTTAACCGTTCACGCAATGAAACAAAAAATTTTTCCAGTTTACGAAACATTTCCTTCTTCTCCTCTTCTTTTGGTCGCAACGTGACCTAAATTACCGAGTCAAATCTATATTTTTTAAATCCTATCTTATCAAGAAGAAGAAAACTTACAACAGGAAAAACATCAGTTGATAAAATATCAAAAAGTCAGGGTAAGGAGCTTTATAATATCCATATTTGCTAGTTGCTTAATTTCTTTCTAATTATTGGTTTACAAGACCGTTACTCGAGTACACTGTATTCATGACCTAGACGTATATTATTTTTATGAGATTTTCTCAGAATGTTACGGTTATAACCTGAGATAATTCGCTACCAAATCAATCGAATGGTAATTATAACGAGCCTTATTTGATTTTTAATTAATCTAAAATCATGAGTTATTAAACTTTTATGCTTTACTCTAAGCTAATAAGAAGCCTATTAAGCTCAATGCTAATTTATCACGACCATTCGTAATAAAATTATTCAGTTAAATTTAATCGTTTCCTTTATTTATTAAGTATATATATACAATTTATATAGTATATATTAAATCTGATTAGTTTAGATAACCCTTCTAAATGATCATCGCGATCATCTCAGGTGAAAGACATCCGTCGTGTATAACGAACAAATATATGTATTCAAGGCTTCCCGTATTTACGGGCTCTGTGGTACCCTCGGTTTCGCCCGAATGACTTTCTCTTAAATAATGCAAAAATGAAATATAACGCTATAGAATTGTATTCTCGTACTGATGACCAGAAAATATATAACACTATGTTTAAAAAATAACCCCAAGAGATTCCGTTTTCAGAGCTATCAAAGTAAATCTTGATTAATTGATTTCCAAAAATAGAAAATATTTAAGTGCTTATATATTAAAGTAATAAGTATAAGTAATTATAAGTATTTCGGTGCTTAAGCTTAATGGTTTTAACGGGCGTCTTAGAACAAGTTTTTCTTAATTATGTAATAAGGGGCCAACGAGCCTCTATGTTGAAACTGTTATTTAATTAAATTTTATCATATTCTATAATTATTCAGTCATTCTCTAATTATAACATATTTAATAAGGGCAACAACGAGTGAGCATATAAAGATGTCGGTCCCAGTTATGACACATCATCTTTCGCAATATATACGGGAAGTTAGAGTCCTAAAAAATCCGACAGCAGTTTTTCGCAAGAAGTTCTATACTGTCCAGTACATATATAAGAGTTTGAAATTTGGCGATATAGTTTTTATATGGTTTGCAAAATCGTGAGCCATATCGTAGTAAACTTAAAGCCAACTACACCAACCTTGTTTTGAAAAAGACCTGGAAGAAGAATCGGCCAAACAAGCAACATTGATAACTATCAGATTGGAAGTGACTACTGTAACCCATTGAGTCCTGCAAGCGAGAAATCACAGCCTTTAAATGATGTACAACTGCTGTACTTATGCCATCACCTCAGCCGAAAAACGTCCACTGATAGATATACCCCCTCCCCTTCTAGACTAAATAAATAATTGGGGTTCCTACCCACATTATATTGCAGTATATTTGCAAACAGAATTGAATAACAGCTCTAACATTACTTCCACCCTTGAATGAGCTTGGTGATAGCTGTGTGCGATTTATATAATAATTACGAAAACTTTTATTAACTTATATACTTATATATATATATATATATATATATATATATATATATATATATATATATATATATATATATATATATATATATATATATATATATATCTAGACTTATGTAATTTGTGGAGATAAATAGAAACATTTCATTACTATTAATCGGTTAGCGTATCGCTTAGGAGAATATATTGTACATGTATACAAACAATTTTTTATAGTTCCTATTGTATATAATCACAGAACTCATAACTATGGAAACAATTTCTCGATCGAAGTTCTAGATCACTGATGCCATTGACATATTTAAATGATAATCATGATGGTTACTGAATAGCAATGAATATCGTGAATTGTGAGGGAAATTCCTTTTATGATTTAAAAATTATGTGTTGACATATTTTATGGCATACTATCAAGTAAAGATTCTCGAATGTTGAGGCACAACCAAATTTAGGACAGTATGCAAATACTCGTATAGGTACTCAAAGCCGTTTTGGTGAAGGAGTCTACAGAAGCGTAATAAACGCCTACACAACTGTTATTGGAATCGTTTTTAAATCAGAGGATAAATATTTTTTTTACTAATCAGAGAGGAGGAAAGATACGCAATAAAAGATAGGTGAATGAAAAGAAAGAAATGTTGCTTATATGGATGAATCAACTAAAAACAAATGAATAAATTCAAAGTTATATTATTGTATCTTGTTATGTTGCAAAGCTGAAGAGTTTATTTGTACTTGTTTGGTTAAATGTACTAACCTCAGAGAGTATAGATTCGAATGGTTTTTTTTTAATATTAAATAGTCCAGTTATCGAGGACGGTTAAAAAGTTATTTTTTTAACATCACATTGCGACCAAAAGAAGAGGAGAAGAAGGAAATGTTTCGTAAACTGGAAAAAAATATTTGTTTCATTGCGTGCGCTGCGTATTCACGCAATGAAACAAATATTAAAAAAAAATTGTTTTTGCGAAAATTTAACCATTTTCGCAAAAACAATTTTTTTTCTATTTCGAATCACAATAGCTTATAAGCACCTTAAATTTCCCTTTTTTTATTATTTCTCTTCTATCGAAATGTCCATCCAAAGATTGCCTGGAAGAGATTGCTTTTAGAAATAAGACCGTCCATTGTGAATATCTAGTAGAAACTTTCAACTGAAGAAAACTGTATTTGGTGTGCAATAAAGTCTATTCTATTCTAAAACGAGGATGCTTGCAAATCTTAGTAACATATGTATCATTTTTTTTTATTTCAAGTAGGCCTTTTCAGGCACTTTTTAATCGTTACAATAATAACTTTAGTTCCTCTGTTTTCGAATTTTCATTCTTATGTAGAGAGCCGACAAGAAAGTCCATAAGTTACTCTTTAAAAAAATAAATTTTCAGTTTTGATGTATATCATTATTTATATATGCAATATCGACGTAAAATTGAAAATAAATATTTTATTTACAGTTAAAAAAAACAAGATAAAAATGGAAGTAGCGGGTTTTAGTAGTATTCGGTTAGTTTGGTTTGACGAAGTGATTTAGCACGAATCCTTTAAAGAAAGTCAAAATTTTATCCGAATGATATTCACTCAAGTTGGTACATTATAGTTCTCATATTCGTTTCGTAATATTTACGGAGCCAAAACACGTAGTTTTCTTATTTGTTCGTCCAAAACTTACCCTGATAAATTTGCGTGCATTTACTCTTCTGGCTAGCGTGGTATATTAGGTCAAAACCTATGTCAAGCAGAGGATTATTCAAAGCTGCTGATGAAATTTGTAAGAACAAATATCTGTCATGCACACACACACACTCACACAATACTAAATGCATAGAACGCCTACACTAGAAGGATTACATATCACTCACTATCGTTTGAATTTTTCGATAATTATACACTTTCACTCTACAACTATTTGTGGTGAAGGAGTGTACCAATATGAAGTGGAATAAGTGAATGCTACAAGTTAGTGGTAGTCATGGAAACTCGTAAACAGAAGTAAATGAATCTATTAAGACATTTTTTTTTAACCTGACAAGGTGACTCTACTTTGCCTAATGGAAAGCATGATTAGGATCCAAGAGACAACTACACTCACTACGAATGTAGCTACAAGCACTACAAGCAGTATGGCGACACACACAGTGGCAGCTTAGTGAAGTGGTTTTTCATATTTATTGAGTTCAAGTGATCGTAGTAAATTAGAAGCATAGATAAGCAGATAGAGAAGTAACTAGAAGTATAGATCTCCGTGACCCTGTAGTTTATTTATTGACCTTATTATAGCAAAGCGGCAAACAAGCGTACAAGGTTAGCACTATGGGCTTTTAAAGTCAAAACGTATCAAATCAGCATTCCTCAAAATTAATTTACTCGTTCGATGAAAAGCTGCAAAGGAATTGCTGAACGCGAATTTACTGTAAGGCTATGATATGGCTTCAAGCTGGTCCGAGAAAACACATTATATCCTTATGGATAATGTTATTTTGAAAGAGATTCCTCTTTAGTAAAACATGTCGATATTACAGCGGGTAAGTAGCATAATTACGATCTGACTACATTATTATTCGTAATTACACTGTTATATTCTCAAACACTATGAAGTTGAGCTTGATTAGGAGATAGGAGAATGCAGCGCTTTACATCGTCATCCACTTAAATATAATAGCTGTATTAACTATAACAGAATGGAATACAGAATGGAATTCTTGTAATACAAAAATCGGCCAAGTGCGTGTCAGGCCACGCATAGGAAAGGGTTCCTCAGTCACCCATAATGGTACGTGGATTAGAAATCGTATCCAATGGATAATTGTTATGTTTACGTATTAATGCGTTGATTTTGTATGACTTTTCCAAGTAAGCGCATTGTAAAAGTTAAGCCTCTATAACTCCTGAACTGACAAAGTCATCTAATTTGTTATAGTTTTCATTTAAAGTTCATTATATGGACCACTATCACAAATTTTTCGGCGGGCTGGACGGCCTGTTTTTACAAAAAAGTGGCCTTTAAAGTGGAATTTCTCTCAAACGGATACCTAAATCAAAAAATCGTCTTAACAATCCCTTAATGTTTTTAAAAGACCTATATAATGATACCCTACAAGATGGGGTAGCCATGAGAAAAAAAAAATCCCCACTTTACGTGTAGGGGAGGTACCCTAAATAAAAATATATTTCATAATTTTATTGTAGCACTTTGTCGACGTAATTGCAATACATATTCATGCAAAGTTTCATCTTTCTAGCACTTACTGTTTGGACGATAAGTCGGGGACGGACGGACGGACGGAAGGACAGACGGACATGACATGTCTATAAGGGTTCGAAGTCATAAACTTCGGAACCCTAAAGAGTTGTAGATCTTTTAATTACCTACAACTTTGCCATTTAACTTTTTTCCTTGTAGTTTTGCCGGAAATCGAGATAAACCGTTTTTTACCCTTTGTTGTATATATTTAGCCAACCAATCTGACTCTACTCTGCCTGATGGA
Source organism: Phragmatobia fuliginosa (assembly GCA_932526445.1). Lineage (NCBI taxonomy): Eukaryota > Metazoa > Arthropoda > Insecta > Lepidoptera > Erebidae > Phragmatobia > Phragmatobia fuliginosa. The sequence goes on from OW052070.1 coordinate 15,256,139, forward strand.
AAGCATGAGCAGAATCCAAGAGTCGGGGCTATCACACTTGCTGCGAATGCGGACGATAATGTATGGCGGCCCACACTATGGCGGCTTAGTGAGATGCTTTTTTACGCCCCGAAAACCTCCCCCCCCCCCCTACCCCTTCCCGACCTCAGATCGCCCGTAAATTATTTTTCCTTTCATTTTTATAATATTCTCCTCCTTTTCCAATGGGTTTCATCCTACTATAATTTTATTTGTTTTCAAAAATTATCTACTCTGGTCTACTGGTCTATATAGTTTGTAAATGACACAAACTATCATTATGGTTGCCATGCAAGTGTTATTCCTAGCAACCTGTGAAGTTTTGACAGGAGGTAAACAGTGATACATTTTGACATCTTCGATTTATGTATTTTTATAATCACCTAGCTTTGGTCTTTGTATCTCGATTATTGCAGTAAAAAGTAGTCTATGTCCTTTCCCAAGTTCAGTTCTATCATCATACCGAATTTCATCAAAATCGGTACAGTGGTTTAGGCGTGAAAGCGTAACAGACAGACAGACAGAGGTACTTTCGCATTTATAATATTAAGTAGGGATTAAAAAAAAAACTACTCACTAGATCTCGTTCAAACCAATTTTCGTTGGTAGTTTGCATGTTAATGTACAACATATATTTCTTTTAGTTTTATCACTCTCTTATTTTAGAAGTTAGAGGGGGGGGGACACACATTTTTCCACTTTGGAAGTGTCTCTCGCGCAAACTATTCAGTTTAGAAAAAAATGATATTAGAAACCTCAACATCATTTTTGAACACCTATCCATAGATACCCCACACGTTTAGGTTTGATGAAAAAAAAATTTTTGAGTTTCAGTTCCAAGTATGGAGACCCCCAAAAAGTATTGTTTTTTTTCTTTTTTTATGTAAAAATCTTAATGCGGTTCACAGAATACATCGACTGACCAAATTTCAACAGTATAGCTCTTATAGTTTCGGAAATAATTGGCTGTGACATACGGACGGACAGACAGACAGACAGACAGACAGACAGACTTGACGAATCTATAAGGGTTCCGTTTTTTGCCATTTGGCTACGGAACCCTAAAAAGTTCTGATCTAATAAATATTTAGTTTTTAACCCCTGAAACAAAAAACGACGTGATGTTTTAAGTTTGAAGTTATAAGTGTGTCTGTGTTGTGAGTGTGTGTGCATGTTTCTGTCTTCTGTCTGTCTGTCAATATATCATAGCTCTCGAACGGATAAATCAAAGTTGTTTTTTTTTGTTGAAAGGGAAAGTTCTTAGCTATATTTGATGGAAATCATACCAATTGGTCTGGGATTCTTTAATTTTTAGCTGTTAAACTAAACAAAAGGTCAAACGGAGCTTAGTTTTTTTACAATTTATTTTGTGTTCCCGAAAAATGTAATTTCATTTTTAATAACAGGTTATATAACATAACCTGTTACCAGAAAATGGTAAGTAATGGGATTTTCTTTTGGTTTAAGTACAGTGAGTTCGAATTTTGAAGCCAGTGTGTCCACTTGAATTATTTAGGATTTTTATAGTTTCTGGCAGTACTTTTGTTGTTCTCGCGGTGCAATAGGTTTTCTTAAAGGAAGTAGTAGGTACCCAATTTGTACGCAAACAAAGTTTATAAAATGTATTGTGTGTGAGGGTTTGTAAGTGTATTATGATGTATGAACAGAAATAAAATAAAAGGAAAGAAATGGCTAAACACTGTTAATATCGCGTTGTAATAAAAACCGCATTGCGGTAACCTTTGTTTGAGCTTTTATTTACACTTACAATTCGAACGTTTTATTAATATAAAGAAGTTATTTATAAACCTGTAAGTTTTTATAAATACGAACAGAATTGCGTATTTTTTTCGTTTTATTGAATAGCCAGTGTTCGTTGGCATGTATACTTAATAATTTGATAGACACCACTAATTAACAAGTAATTTGTACTAATGCCATGACAAACATAAAATTTTATGCAACACTGGTTGACCCAATGACTCAATCCCACGGTTGTAACATAATGATAAGTTTAGTCAATCAACTTTATGGGAAATATTATTTTGTTGAGCGTTAAACACTTCGAAGGCGAGGTTTATAACTGTGACAGCCTTTATTGAATTAATCAATAAAACTATTAAATAACTTTAATTACAGTACAGAATTAATAGGTGTTTTATACTCCGTCTTAGATGAAAGTCGAATGCTATTCATCTAAGGTTCTTTGACTGTATTGAGTTTGCACTTAGTTGCATACTTATAGCGCATAACTAAGAAATATGGTCTTATGCGTTTTATTACTCTTCTTTCGATTATGGTCTTTGACATTTCACAAGTGAAACCTTTAGTGACTTGAGTTTTGTTCATAAAATGTTATGACTAATTGATTTTCAATAGTAATAAGTTGCGGGTCTTTTGGGTACGCTACAATTTTAGTCCAATGATCAGATTCATCTCACCATACTGTTTTGTCTGCATTCACAGTGAGTTTAGTGACTACCACTCTTAAATTCTACTCATCCATTCTGCAAGGAACAGAATAATCACTTTGTAGTATTGTATAGAAAGCTTAGGCAGGGAGATTTGAGTCTCTGACAACCTTACTCATTCTGTAAAATGAAACGAAAGAATTGCTTAATACCGGTTTTCTTTAAGGCCGTAGTTCACTCCAGACACATACTGACCGGCTCGTCTGTATGTGTCTCAACATAGCAGAACTCAAAACTTAAAAGAAAAAATATATCTACTAGTTTCACAAAGATGTTGACGTGGTTCGTGTGGTGACGATTTATTGTGGCTATTCATTCTGTAATTGTTGAAAGAGCCGACTGAGGGAGCTAAACTATGCAGGAGAATAGTATTATTGAGAGAAGAATAACTTGAAATAAATACTGAACCTCCTTTTTAAGGAGAAACCTATGATGGACAATGGAAGAATAGAGTTGCAATAAATAAAAAAATATTTAAAATGAATAAATATTTGAGACATGTAATATAAAGCCATTTAGATTCACAGAGCATGTAGGTACTATGAAAGCTAGATTGACTGGTAGAATACTAATATACTTTTTTAATACATAAAAATAATACATAGAAAATACCTACACTTCGAAATCCTCGAATAAGATAGGTTTAGTAAGTTAATTTTAGTGTCATGTAAAAAAAAATTTTCGTCGTTTTCTCTTAAAAGGTAGGTTAAATAGAGGAGGTTTATTTTCTATGAATACTAAAACTAAAATTGATTTATAGCAATTTCATGAAATACTATTCATGTTTTTCTGTTATTGTAAATAAGACTTTATGTATAGAGAATTGGGGTCCATATTTGTCTCTAAGGAAGTGAAATCTTTTTAGTGCCTTATGATATTAAATTTAGCTTCAAAATTTATAGCGAGAATGTCATTTCCCCGTGTGTTAAAGCATTGCGTTTTATTTCTTTGAATTATAATACCAATGGACTTGGGTATCCAGTTTTACTATTTGCGAACTTTCTATCTTAACATACTACGAGAGCCTACTCTTCTTGTCTAATCTCCATCATAGCCTTTATCATTACCAACAATATTTAAGATCAGCTACTAAGTAAAACGGTTTTTTCCTGAACATCAGTTTTTCGCAACTGGCATTGGACTTTCGCAATCCTGAGGGTGAACTGGGCAAAAATTCATATTAACCAGATGTTCATGACAACCAGGAACGAAGACTTTATGTGCTCTCCGACCCTAAGGCATGAAGTGTAGCCAAACTTCCAAGTTTATTTGCTTGTTAAGTTTATTTAATTTTTAAAGTTTAGTAATTAGAGAATAATTATTTGAAATTTAGTCGTTATCTCTAAAAAATCTATTACGTAAATAGTTTAACCACAATTTTTACGCTACTTTATAAAGATAACGACTAGAAATAAAATTTAGATAGACACCTAAATCTATACAGAACTAAAAACTGGTACATACTACTAGTAATTAGAATTATGTACTTTATAGTAAAAAACAAATTCCGAGGTAACACACACACACAAAAATATAAATTTTAAATGTAAAGAGTCAATGCTATCGAATCGAAAGACACCCCGTTTCGCGCTACGGTGGAACATTTGACTCCAACGTCGTCGGTCGCAATGGAAATGTTTGTATACCTATTTTGACGCTTAACTTTTTTAAATTATATATTTAATATATAGAATCAGAATATATAGAACCAGAATATAGAACAGTTTTTTATATATATTTTGCTTACCAAAGTGATTCTACCCTGCCTGATGGAAAGCATGAGCAGAATCCAAGAGCGGGGTAACCACACTAATACAATACCAGGTAATAAAGTTTGGCGGCCCACTCTATATGTGGCTTAGTGAGAAGCTTGTTTGAAGGACCCAAGACCATAGTGGGAAGAAAACACGTGAGCTGGTAGTGAGTTCCAGTTTTTGACTGCTCGGCATAGGAATGAACAGCCGAACCGTAAATACACAAGTTTATTTTCGTTCTAGAATTAATTCTTAAACGTTATCAATTTTGGTATTACGTAGAGATCGATATATAATAATAGGTTAAATTAATATACCATTTCCTGGCAAGTTAAAATTAGTATACATATTTTATCTAGAAAAGTAATATTTATTGAATTCTAAATTCAAAAACTAACTTAACTCTTTATAAGCTCGATAAAAAATTATACCAACATAATTCTTGTGACGATTTTTTAAGTCGTAAAGATGTTTTATCTCTGGAACATCTAGCTTTTGGGAATTTTAAAGAGAACAAACAAACTTTGATCGCGTTGGTTTTTAGCAGTTAAGCATGAGTTAAGATTCCACAACATATGAAAATGTACCTTACGCTTTACGATAATAAATAAGAAAACTTAATAAACTTTGATAAAATACTAGGCAACGCATTTGTGTTTCAATGTGATCTCGCTCTCACTTATTTATTTAGGTCACACTTTTAAACTTGTACAATAAAAAAATAGCACTACTTTTATAGGGTGGCAACTAATATATGTAATTGAAACAGTACCTGTAAACATAAAATTTTGCGACACATTTAACATATGGTAATTCACGTTAATATGATTTTAGAACTTTGGTTAAAGGAGTAATATGCATATGCATATATTATATTTTAGTAGAAACCAAATTACAATAATTTTACGTACAACTTAAGTTTACATGCGAATAGTTTCTTGAGGAAAGTATAATTCTTTCTCTGTTACACTAGTCAAGATTAAAGACACATTGCTATAACTTGGTAACTGATGGCTACACAAGGATTTTGTTTCGTTTTCGTAGAGACCATGATAATGAAATAACAGTTTTCGTGATATTATATAGAAATCGAATCGGTATAGTTATTTGTTTTAGACATACTATCATTTGTTTACATACATTAATTTAAGTAATAATATTTATTACTTTTTATTTTATAGTAACTGAAATATTTCGTGTCGTGTCACAGTAGTAGTTTCAACCTATCTCCGTCCACTGCTGGACGAAGTTCTCCCCCAAGGAATGCATCATATTTTTCTTTTATAACTAGCAAATAGATCTAATATCACTTTTTTTTTGCACAGAAAACTGTACACAAAATCGTTCCTCGAACCTTAGTAAATACTCCTAAGCAATAAATTTCGAAATCGTTTCTTAATGTGTGGGTAAAATTTCAAGTTTGAAACCCTGCGGTTAAGGTTGCACGTTGATCTGATTGAATCAGTCAGTAAGAGAAAGTTATATTATATACACATAACTACGGATTGCATTTAACGTTTCTGATTCCTGTAGTCTCTTTTGTATTTATAGGTCATATAAATAAAGGTACCAGTTTTATGTTAAACTAGTTGACCCGCACAATTTCATCAATGCCTCTAAAAACATTAAATGTTCCCTGTTTTTAACCACCGAAAAAACGGAGGAGGTTCTCAAGTCGACGCGTATATTTTTTTATGTATGACCACGCTTAACTTCTTACAGAGTTGCGCTAATTATAAGCGCACTTAGGGCGAAGGCGTTCGATCTCAAGGCATTTGTTTATATCTGCGGTTTTATACAATTGATGTGTGTGCGGTTGACCGCAGGGACAGTTTAGTCGTTGAATATGATACTATGTGATGATAAACCTTTGATTAGTTATTGGGCAAGTTGTCGATATATCGTAAGTTGTTTTAAAAAGTTTATCTTTAATGAAGATTGCTGCTACATTTAATTTTTAATCACATCCTTTTGGAAAATTTACACATAAAAGAGGAAGAATATAAAATTTTGTTCATATACACTTAATGAAAAGAGGCGATAAGCCGTGCAGTCATATTTCTGATTCGTTTGTTGTCTTTGGTAAATAAGGAAAGAAATGTGAGACTACGCACTTTATTTTGTGATTAGAGTTTTTATTTTGTGTCTACGTATCATTCTTTTTCTTTTAGTTTATATTCAAGCATATCAAAGTGACTCTTCTTTGCCTCATGTAAAGCATGAGTAGAATCCAGAAGTAGGGGCCACAATTCTCATTGTAAAGTTAGGCAATGGTGACCCATACCATGGTGGCCTGGTCAGATGTTTCTGCATCACTCTCCCGGCCTCCGGAGACCGGGAGATTGATGCAGAATGGTGCGGAGTCCAGTCTCACAATAACCGACGAAGTACGACACCAAGAATACTATAACTGTTTTTAGACTTTCGTGACTTTTACACATACTCATGTTTTCACTGTAAACAGGACTTATTCGCGATAATATTATAAAGTGACGGTACCCCGACACTACAAGAAATCAACGCGATCAAGTGCGGGTAGACACAACCTGCACATCACGAAGGCGACGCTAAGCTCACATCAGTCTACCCGTGACCACGAGCAGTATAACCCGTTCGAAACGTTGGAAAATAGAAGGTGTCGTAACCTTTATAATATTATCGCGAATAAGTCCCGTTTACAGTGAAAACCAAGTATGCTGTCATTATTAGGATGGTTTTCTTTTGATGGTAGTACTGCCCCGATCGAGCCGGTACATTCGTGCTGGTATCTGCGTCCCTCTACAATCTAACATATGTGTATTGTATTTAGAAATATTTAAGTACGTTATCAGCGATCTGGTTACCATAGTACCTGCGTAGTTCGGACTTAGACTGTCGTATGTGAGAAATGTGGAGTTATTATTATCAATTGCTTTTATGAGATAATAAAACAATGTATTATTATTTTTAATTAAAAATTAACGTGAATATTCTATTTAATCAGACTAAGAATAAAGATTACTGGTACTCTCCGCTCCAAATTTAAACAGATAAATATTCTGACTGTATCTTCACAATATATATATGAAAATTTAATGTATGTTCAAAGAAATTTAGCAAAGTTTCCGAAACTTAGTGATGTTCATTCGGTAAATACCAGAAATAAACATAATCTTTGTGTTCACGTCACTCGTCTCCATAGAGTAGGCAACTCGTTTATGGGACAATGTATACGCTTTTACAATAAACTCCCTATTGATATTAGGAATTTGCCATTAAGGAAATTTAAGAATACCATTAAATCTAAGTTATCCGCAAAGGGGTATTATACCATAGCAGAATATATTGTTGATAAAACCGCCTGGGATTGAGCTACCCATTCTGCACATGCTGTTTATTGAATGTTTAAATTTATTTTGATGTGAAGATGATTTATGATTTAAATTTATATTATACATTTAACAAATTAATCTAAATTTTTGCCATTGTTGACAACTTTTGAATTATTATCTTTAATTATTATAATTGTGACAATTGTAATTATCGCATTTAAGAATATTGTCTGGACTTTAAAAGCGACTGTGATCCCTGAGTTTGTTTCGTCCTTTCTTCTCAGGGCTAGTCCAGTTAGGAAAGGCCGAACTCATCTGCTCAAAAAAAAGAAGTTTAACTTGCAAAAGTGTTTATGTAACCTAATTGCAGAATAAATTATTTCGTTTCATTTCATTTCATTTCATTTCATCACACATTTGGTATATAATGTAGGTAACTTTCCATTAAAGTATACAATAAAAAATAATCATTTCTGAAATATTTTTGCTAATCACTCGAGGAATCCAAACGCATATCAATTCGTTATCTCACCTCTATCTTTAAAACAATGTCAAAAACATATTTTAATTAACCCCGCGTATTAAACATGAGATTCCTTGTAAAGAGGTGAGCTGCGTGATTGATCTGTCATTTTATTTTGACATGAGGACCCTTGTCAACGATTAATTTGACAGTATCTCCTCAAATCAAACGAGCCTGTACATCGGAATTATGAGTGTAATAAAGCAACTGATATATTTATATATATAGATATATATGATACAAGTTAATGGAATATTAATTACTTATTAAGCTACTGAACACGTTCATAGCTTATTATTGAACTTTTTAGGGTTCCGTAGCCAAATGACAAAAAATGGAACCCTTATAGATTCGTCATTCGTCATGTCAAGAAGATGTAATCTGTGAACCGCATTAAGATTTTCACATAGAAATAGAAAAAAGCAATACATTTTAGGGGTCCCCATACTTAGAACTGAAACTCAAAATTTTTTTTTTCATCAAACCTATATGTGTGGGGGGGGGGTATCTATGGATAGGTGTTCAAAAATGATGTTGAGGTTTCTAATTTCATTTTTTTCTAAACTGAATAGTTTGCGCGAGAGACACTTCCAAAAGTGGAAAAATGTGTGTCCCCCCCTCTAACTTCTAAAACAAGAGAGTGATAAAACAAAAAAAAATATATGTTGTACATTACCATGTAAACTACCAACGATAATTGGTTTGAACGAGATCTAGTGAGTAGTTTTTTTTTAATACGTCATAAATCGTAACACGCAATATATCTTTCATCCAATCAATACACTAGTATAAAAACATCGATGAAAGTTACAACGAACTACAAGAACTTTTATATTATGTTACTTGCTGGTACGGAACCCTTCATGGGCGAGTCCGACTCGCACTTGGCCGCTTTATTTTACTATTTCATCCATCACTCTATGCTGAATTAGTTAGTTTTTCATTTATACTGCATTTTAAAATACTAATAGTACTTCTAGTATTGTCTTATTATTTTATGGTTAAAGTGATACTTATTATGTTCCACCCTATGATGTTTAGTGTTATTTATTTAGAAATACAGAGCTATTTCATAAGTAATAAATTTCCGGTGGAAATCTATCTTTTATAATTAAATTGGTTGTCTTATTTTAATACTTTAATTAGTTGTCTCGTCGTGCTCCCTGCACTAACATTTTTATTTTTATAGAAGTATTATAACCTTTCACATTTTTTGGTAATAACAATAATATATCGTTTTTCTTCAATTATTTAACTTATTTTCACATCAATTCTTCTTGATCTGGAAGTCAGATTGTTAACACGGTGAATTTTAAAATCGACGGAATGCTTCCTACACAAAACATGTTTGAACAAATATGTTTACAACCTATTGCTACCTGAATCTCTCTTAATTAAGACATTAATACAATATGCACTTAGTCGAAAATACATCACCCACGTATTTTTTCGTTTGCTTGTTAATTCCATTTAGAGATTGGTGTTTACCGTAAGGTCCGCTTAGTGAAGTTTACTGACTTTTTGCAATCTACAAACTAGACTTACTTACGTTAATTAGAAGCAGTTTTTCATTCAAACCTCAATATCCCACTAATGGGCTCGAATTTCCTCTCAGGAGAGGGTAAAACTCATACGCCCCCACGTTGACCGATTGTTGGTTGGAGACAGGCAAGACACGTTGTGGCTACTTCTTGCTGTTGGATGTTTTTAATCTGTCCGAAGTCCTTCAACTAAGAGAACCAGTTTTTATTGTATTATTTGTTATTACGGTTGAATTTGACGTGTTTTGCATGATTGCTGCATGTTCTTTGTAATAATGCGTTTCAGCTTTAATATCATCCACGTTGGTATGTGAATGTTATTTAATATAACTTTACCGTCTCATATTCTTTGTAAGTTACATTTGCTCTTTTTAGATCTATCTTGATAACTGTCCTAGTTGATCTTCAATTTAACTGTAACATTTTCTACCGTTTTTGGCCAAATGGTCACGAAGTTATCTCCACGTGATCGTAGTGGTGGACCATAGAGTAATTGTTAAAGGTCTTCATCTACATTCATAGAAACTCGCATCGATTAATTAGATTAAGGAGTAAATATTAAAGTTTACTAGATAAGATTATATAAAATTTTTATGTTTTTAGCTACGCATAGCCTGGCGCTCCTAATTAATATAATATTAAAATAAAAAATCATATTTACATAATATAGAATGAAGGCACTTCCCTTTCAAGTACGATTAAATACACAAATTGTTTTAATGGAATTTTCATTGATATGGAGAGTTAGTCAAAGGAAGGCTTACTTGTAGAATTAATGCCAATTATTACCGAAATATCCGTACAAACCCGGGGTGAGGTTCTAATAATTTTATTAGACGTTAAGAGAATAAAGTTTGTATAGTAAAGCACAATTTACTGACAGTAACCTTACATGTTCAGAAGCGTTAATAAATCTAGGCAAACATGATAGTTCAAACGTCTGGTACGCATTACTACGACGGGACACTTCGATACGCGACGCCCACGTTCCTTATGGAAATCAGTAGGTCACTAGGAGCTGCTTGGTTTATCGTGAGATGTGGTTACACTAGATTCGTGCATTGATTCATACTCGAACACTTTGTGAACTGTGGGCGATCAACACAAGGTCGATGTACTCAAAATTTGCGGTACCATTATTTGCATATCCATGGGTCAGACTCACGAAAAAAATGACACCGATAGATTTGTAGTGGTGCAAATTGGTATCAAGGTTACAGACTCTCTCTGGTTACTGGGTAAGTGTAACGACTAAACTGAACTTATGATAAATTGTTCATTGTCAGTGAGATAAGTGTCGTGTGTTTTGAGTGGTTTCCTATGTCGGAGTGAAAGCTTGGTGGGTGCAAGGATTCGTGGATTGATGACACTTGGTTTACCTGTAACGGTCCTTGTTTGGCTATAGAATATATATTAGTTATGTGTGATTTTGTTTGGTATAATTTTAGTAATAAACGATCCATTGCAATTCTTTATTTGTACCTACTTATGTTGGTGTTATTATTTTAAATAGATATTAAAAAAAAGTCGTATGGCACTCGGGGCGTAAAGCTATTGCATAGCATTTCTATCAACTTATGCAATTATAATTATTTGTTCATTTCTTATTTATGCAGTATTTTTTTTTCTTTGATAATAATTATAGTTTACAAAACAATATCTACTCTCTTTTTACCAACATACATTCTAACACTATTATTACCAAACAATATAATCATCCTATTAACCGAAAGACAATGACAACTAAACAGGGAACATAATAGTAATATGAGCATATCTATGGAATAAAAAAACACTAAGATTCAATTAGACGGTACTGGAGTACGTGGACGCTATGTATTGTGCCCACGATATCCCTTCTATTTGATCTATGACTCAGCCAGGTGCCCGTTATTTCTCCTTACCGCACTCCAGTTACAGTCATAATCTCGATCCTTTTTAACACGGGATGTTAGGTTTTTTCGTTACGGAATTTCTTGATTCGGTCGTCGCACTCAAAGCCCGCGATAAAAGCTATGAAATAGCTTAAAAATTGCCAATTAAGTAACATCGTGGACAAAAAACTAAGTCTTCATTTTAAAATAGAAATCTGCGGGATTGCTACCATGTACCTTTTTTTATAACAAGTCTTTATTTTCATTAAGTTTCTTTCGAAATTACTTACTTTTTGTATTTCAGGACAATGTCTTATTTAAAACTTGTTTAGTCCCCGTAGTCTGAAAACCATCAAAGAGTAAAATAATTATTTCCAGTCACATAATAGACATTACGAGCAAGAAAGAGACTACATTTCATCATATTATAAGAAGGTATGTAACAACATCTTGTAAATTGATCATACCTGCTTATTTACAAGTTAATTACTGCGAGTTGACAATATCGAATACTGGCAGAAACATTTTAAGTGGCAACTAAGGAAAAGTAGAATTCCGTTTACACAATTAAGCTTATTATCGACGCTAATTCCTTCGACAGAACAAGTAAGCTCAACTTGTGGGCCATTACTCGGAGGAAATCATTTCTGCATAACTGTGCAATAATTATAATTATTATTATCATTATTGCATGGCTTTTCGTGCCACGCCTTAATAATACATGCGCCGATAGTAATTTAAATCTGCATGCAATTGCAATGTGTGTAAATTTCGGCGAATTTCTAATTCCTTGATGATGTAACAAGACAGTCCATGTTACAAATCGATTGCACGGATTATCGGTGTTTATTTACCTCACATGGGACGACGCTTCGTTACATGATCCGCTTATACTTGATCTGAGTCTGGGTGTTCTCTTCGTCTTCATTTCAAGTCTGTTTGTAAAGTCTAGGAAAAATTCTCGAGCGGTCCTAGTTGTCTTTTTCAAAAGAAATGTAAGTTGTAAAAAATAAAAATAAACTATCTCTTAAATTTTTCAGTATACCTACTTAATGTGTGCCCAAGTTTATTTATTTATTTTTTTGTGAATGACGTATGTATTACGACTAGTTCACTCTTTAATATCAAAAAATCCGCTCCGTATGTCGATTATTGAGGTAAAGAATAGCCTTTCTCCTTCTCTCCTATTCCTTTCTCAAAATTCAAAGTATTCCCAAGCCAAATTTAATTGAAGTCGGTGAAGCGGTTTTGCCGTGAAGGGGTAACAGAGGGATAGATAGACAGAATTAACTCAAGAGAAGTATGAACTTAAACAATGGTGTTTATTACCATTGTAACTGGCGGTATTGTCTGTACGGTCCATCCATATTCGATTTTTATGGTATACGTGACAAACGATTTGACGGCTCATGTGATGCTAAGTGTCTACAGTCCACTATTAGACATAGGTAAGCCTCTCCAATTGCACGCCACTTGGTTCGATCTTCGGCTACTCGCATCCAGCTCCAGCGTCTTGCGTAAATCATCACTCCACCTGGTCTGCGGACGTCCTACACTTTGTTTTCCGAAACGTGGTCTCAACTCAAATTTTCCTTACGTGTTTTTTTTTAAACCTACCATACTAACTCTACTGTGCGTGATGGAAAGCTTGAGTAGAATCCAAGGGTCACCATCCTTATTGTGAGTGCAGACAATGCAACATGTCCAGTTCGCACTCACCAACGAAACGAAATACGATGGCACGAATCATTTTGGGTTCGTCTTCTGTATGAGGGTAGTACCGCTGCGGTCGAGCTGGCCCATTCATGTTGAAATCATCATGGCTCTAGTAACTTTGATTGATTGTTGGTGGTGTTTGATTTTTCTTTAACAATTTAACAAAGAGCGAAGAAAAGAACACAGATTTTTATACCGATCACGCTGGTTCGTATGTTTAGCTCTTTCATGGTAAAATCGTAGGATCTGGATTGTCAGAGCCGAATCGAATGTCATGTATTTTATTTTAAAAATATAAATAATTTTTACCTATGTTATTATTTTTTTGCAAAAATCAAATTTATTGTATTGCTAAATAGCACAAAGGGTTCAAGTTCCTACTAGCGTACGGTGTTCTTGTTCTGGAAGGCTTATATTTTGAGAAGTTAGTGATGAAAAATTGTGACATACGTACGTCTTCAGAGCTTATATAGTACCTAACTACTATTTCTTTTGTAGCATTTCGTGCATTGCAGAATAATGGTAGCCGATTTACGGAACGTAGGACTGTAAGAAAGAACGGGTTTATAAAGCATTAGTTCTATTATTACATAACTTTTATTAAGTACCTATATTTTACTACCTTATAAGTGTTAAATAAGAATAGTTATAAGTCTTGTATCAAACTTGTAAATTTAGAGGCTAATAAAATCTTGAAAAATGATATAGTACACCATGATTAAGATTTATCGGTAATGGGCCCAATGGAACTAACAAAAGAATTACGCACATGTTAATATCGCTTTCAATAGAAGGTCGTATCAACACCCACTAGAATCCTACGCTAATATTTGTTCAAGTAAATTACTTATAAGAAATATTATTATCGTGAGAAAGTGACATAGAATGTGCAAATCAATTGTGAATTCAGTAAATATTGTATTTAGTTTAGAGGGAGTTGCTACAGCTACAGTGAACTGTAAGAGCTTTATTCTTAACATCAACCACTGATAAAGCTCAACGGGAAATAACGACTTAACTTGGTATTTGGAGTTTCTGTTATATGAATATAGTATATATTTTATATGCAAATTTATAGTTATAGTCGCGTAAATGGCAGTCTTTAGTATTCTTAAGACTATTTGGGGTTGGCTACTACTTCAACCAGTTAAATGTGAATATCAGTTTTTCCACAGAGCGACTGGTATCGGACCTCTGCAACCTTGAGAGCAAATGAATTTGAAGTATTATATTTGAGCGCACGGACTGCCCAATAACGATTGTCTTCAGTGTTAATAATAGCCAAAACGGCCTCAGGCCTACAACACCGTCAATTTCCATACTCCGGGCTGCTATTAATAATTTCTTGCAAGAAAAATCCAACAACATCCCAAACCAGGGAATTTAACCCGAGACCTCATAATCAGCAGTCAGTCGTATAACCGTTAGATCAATCCAGTAGTCGTAAATGGCAGTACTTTTTTCGAAAATTTTGATAAAATGAATTTTAAGCAGACAATATAATAATAACAATATAAATTGTAAGTTAGTTGAAATGTTTCCTTTATCAATCTACTTCCAAAAAAAATATTGGTCAGTTTAAGATACCTGATCCTGATTTTCACCTAGTTTAGTCTGTTAAAAAGTTGTATAAGATACAATTGTTAATAGGATACTACTATCAATGATTACAGCTAAACTATTGGGTCAATGGTTCTGGGATGAAGGCGAACTAATTTTCTTTCGGATCAAAGACGCACCAGAGACTAGAAAACAATCATTGCTCTCTTTGAGAGCTTGCTTGAGAGCGATGATCTTCATTTTATAGAGCAACTTTACGTTCTGCGTCCTGAGAGGAGCAGGCTCGAGACCATTCCCCGTGTAACACTCTAAAATAGTAAAATCGCCTTTATTTTGGTGTGTTGAACGTTCATTGTGGTAGTTCAGCATTGTCGGTCTAGTGTGACAGATAATATCTATCTAGTGTGTCATTGACCAGGTGTTTATCTCTCTGAGAGAAATCTTGCTCATCCCCATTTAAAATACCATCATTAGAGTCATGAATCTAATACAGTGTGTAGGTTTTTGGACTAGACGGTGTGGGTGGGTCTGAGAAAGTGAGGGGCCTCGTGTGATTGACTGCCTCAATGTTGTAAGTACACACGTGCCCGACATATAAATTAGGTGCTTTGTTACATTCGTACTATATGTATGACGTGTGTTTGAGCATATTTGTGAGAGGCGCATGCTTTGGCAGAAACAGGACGTCTCGTCTGAAGTTACACCACAAGTTCACAATAAATCGGTGCAATTTTGCCGTTGATTTTATCAGGTGAAAGAGGTTATCAAAGCCTAGACTTTCTTTCTCTCTGGTTTTGGGGGAGATGAAACGTGACTTTAGAATATCAGTTGTCCATAGGTAGTTGTACTTGCATTTTTTGGGAGTATGTATGTAATGTAATAATAGATAAAAACCTTTTAAGCGTAATGCGTATCATGTCAAAGTTTAGGCACAATTATTGCAGAACTTTTTGAGGTTTTAAAGCGTACAGAAGCCAATCTAACATTTACAATGGTAATATCGTTTGTGTATAATATGTATAAAGAAGTTTATAAATGATAGGTAAGTGGACATTAGGCAGACTTATTTGTTACGTACTTATTGTATTTTAAAGATTCATCGGTAAAACACCTGATGTCATGATTCTGTGGAATCTAATAACTTATTCTTTAGTTGTACTTTTAGTGGTTTCTGTGTCAATTGTGATCCTAAGTACATGGACAAATTGAGCCTTTTGTTTGACTTTGAAAGTAAAATTTATTGGAATTATTAGTTCTATTGCTATTGTTATCAGTACGTATTATTTTTAAACTAATTTAATCAAATTAGCTGAGTATATATAATATTATAATACTTGAAGCGCTCACAGTGGCTTTAGGTAATTAGAAATAATCACCGAGGGTAAGTAACGACGGCGCGGTCAGTAGCGAGATGGGTGACTGTTTGTGGCATGATAGGTTATGAGCGGCTCCGTGATTCGGAGTTAACGTAATAAGAAAACAGTCGTGAAACTTAGTTAGAGACCCTCGGGTGACTTAAAAACCTCCAACGGTAAGATTTACGTAGCCACAACGTGTCTTGCCAGGCCTCAAACCACACTCGGCCAGCGTGCTGTATTAACACTCTCGTGAGAGGACACCCTTGCCCAGCAGTGGGATGTTATGGCCTCATCATGAATATTATATTGAGGTAAAGTTTGTGTGGTCGTGAGTTTGTGACATTGTAGGGGTAATCTCTGATTTCCGTGGGGATTACCGCTCGAAAAAAAAGGGTAGTCTCTGAATCTAGTTAACCGATTAAAAAAAAAGGCTAAATATTAAATCGAAAAAAGAAGAAGACATACATGCGGATGGAGCCACGGACAAAAGCTAGTAAGTAACAAACATGCAATTTATTTAAGGTACAAAATGTTATTGGCAAAATAACACTTCTAATTTTAGCAACAATTTAATTAGAAAAGTTGTCGGTAGCATATAAAATTTACCAAATAAAGTAAACAGTGGCGATGTTACGGTTTGTTGTGAAATTAACATCGTACGGTGTGATCCTCGCGCCATGTTGGGAGAAATGACGCATTTCAAACAGGTGGATGAATGTAAACACCTACTGAAATGCTACTAATGAGACGATGACTTATTTTACCAGCTCCAGATACTAAAAACCTAATAAATATCTCATGAACATTCTGTAAAGAAGTCGCCGAACTCGTAGCTGTATTGATCTGGAAACGATTCAAATCATGATAATTAGGGTTAGATCGCTTTTGGTAATACGAGTATTTAATTAAAGCTCATCTATACTGGCAAATATTAAAACAAAGTCTGGAGCATTTGAGTTTTTGCCAGCTTATAACTTTAAGGTAAGTATTCACTTATGAAGTATTTCTCTTTCCCTAAGGCTAAAGCAGGCACCACACTTCGTTATGTGTCTACGCCGTTTTCGCCCAAATATTAGTTATGCGCAAACAACAAACATGCCATCCACACTTCGAACTGGTATGCCAAATAAGCATCAAATAAGGCAAATATGTGTGTTGTAGAGATGTGTCATTGTCATTTTTATGGTGAACGAAACGAATATACCCTCCACACTTCGCCGCATAACGAATAGCGCATAGCGAAGTGTGGTGCCTGCTTTAGGATAGGAAAAAGAATAAACGATTGTATGAAATTATGTTATTTTCAAAGTTAGAAACACGAAGTAAAGGATATTAAAACACGAGCGAAGCCGCGAGCAAAAGCTGGTTGAAAATAAACTTCTTTCAATCTTGTGTTACTTTATTTAATTTATAAAAAGTATTCAATTTATTCAAAACAGCTAGAAATTGGCTATTTTTTTATAAATTATAAGTTTTTAATGAAGGCAAGAGAAGAAATTCAATCACCTGCAAAGCAATATATACCTAAATAGTTATTTAGTGAGAGCAATATAATGTAAAAATTTGATCAAGCTATATGTTGTTAATGTATGTCGCCTCTTTGCTCAAAACCACTTTTTTCCTTTTTTTGCGCTGTTTCTAATATTGAGGTAAGTTAAAATATGGAAATGGCGTTTCTTTAGAACTGTTTGTTATGCCATTACAATTTGTAGTTATTGTGCAAAGTATAAACCTAACATCTGTGATCTCAATAAGACTTATAGCACATAAATAAATTATGAGATTTTCATTCCTTTTCATACTGGCATAATATTGATTGACATATTCTATAAATAAACTATAATATTAGTCGGCTGTCAGCATTTTGTAGGTGGAGCTTGAAGTAGTAAATGATTGTGAAGAACTTTAATGGATCTACGAGTAACCAATGGTGTGGTTCTGTTGGATTGTTAACTTGTCATTAATACGTACGTACGTATTACAGACTATTTGTTTTCTTCGTAAAAACGGTGTCATACATAAGAATAACATAATTTAAAAGGGGCAAAGTAATCGTTGGTGGTCCAATATATATATTATTATATTATAATATATGAGTGTGTTACGGTGATAGAATGACTTGAGCAGTCAAAAGTTACAGGAGGTTGTGCAAAGTAACCTGACAGCTATCAGAAAACGATGAAGCCCATTTTGATACGTATACTCTTCAAGAAGAACAAGAAGTTGAAGAGCTAAGTCTAGTAAATTTGAGGCATGATAAAGTAGGCATTCAGCATTATGTTGAATAATTTTACTGATGGCGCTTTCGGCATGTGACTCATATCACATGCTTCTCCCTAAGAC
Source organism: Phragmatobia fuliginosa (assembly GCA_932526445.1). NCBI lineage: Eukaryota > Metazoa > Arthropoda > Insecta > Lepidoptera > Erebidae > Phragmatobia > Phragmatobia fuliginosa. Next base: position 15,274,608 of record OW052070.1, read on the forward strand.
AGTATATACATTGTGGCTGGATTAAATCTTATATCATTTTTCGGTTTAACTTTCGAACTTTCTTATGTTCATCCATAAGCAACTGTGGTGATGGGATATACGTTGATAAACAGTTGAAACTTAGTTAAACGGATTCTCACATACCTATATCATAGTTAAGTCGTCCACTTGATAAGAGTTATACAGTGGTGTGGCTCTACTATAAGGTTACGATAATTTAAAAAACATGGTAATACATTTTTATTGAAATGCTTTAGTAACTATTCTAGCTATTAAAGCATTGGTTTCTCATTAATAATTACCAATGAACAGGTTTATATAATTGTACATATATTAAGATTATTTATTTATGAAATCTTCTTTTTTACAATATCGGTCTGGTTTCAAATTCAGAGTACACTGATAAACCAGTTGAAGTTATCTACCTTAATATTATCGAACATTTACAGAAGATAAATAATATCATTTATTATAATTAATCATAGTGCGTAATACTAAAACCGATTTTACGTCAATGGACATCAATAAGATACAGTGAATTTTAATTGATCGACGTACTAAATGAAGTAATAGATCACTTGATCGGAAATTTAATTAATCGTTTATGATTAATGACTGTGCCCTGACCTGCTCAATATAGTAAACATAAAGAAAATTAAGTAGCAGGTTTTCTTAGATGACCAAATGAAGTGAAGAAAGTTATTCTATATGATGTGGATTGCGGTTCTCGTTGATTTGGTAACAATAAAAATGATTGTTAAAATATTCTGTTACTCAGGGCGGTTGCAGCGGCGAGCAGTCCGTATTATAAATAGTCCCGAAACCACCGAGTTCCTTGAGCCTCTGCAGTTACGGAGAGACATCGCCTCTATGGCGGTCCTCTATCGCCTTTACTTTACCATGGAGAGTGTTCTGAAGAGCTCTTCCAACTGATCCCTCCCTCTCCCTTCCTTTACAGGACAACACGTGCTGGACTCAGTAGTCACCGCTTTAGAGTGGAAGAAATATGCACCAGAACAAAACGGTTCGGCACTTCTTTCCTATGCCGAGCAGTCAAAGACTGGAACTCACTACCAGCTCACGTTTTTCCTTCCCACTATGATCCCGGGTACTTTAAGCGGGGCGTGAAAAAGCATCTCACTAAGCCGCCATAGCGTGGGCCGCCATACATTATTGTCTGCATTCGCAGCAAGTGTGGTAGCCCCCACTCTTGGATTCTGCTCATGCTTTCCATCAGGCAGGGTAGAGTCACTTTGGATGCCTTAAAAAAAAAGTTAATTCTTATGCTATCAGCTATTTTAGAGATAAAGTTCCGTCAAAATCGGTCTAGCCGTTGCAGAGATTAGCCGGAAAAACAAACAGACATACTTTTTTAAATTGCTTTCTTGATGTATGTAAGTACCACCAAGTAGGCATTTAGTAAAATTTTAGAATTATTTTTATGTCTTGATGTATATACCTTCTTGTGTTAATATTTAAAGTTGTTAATTTTAAATTACAAACAGACACTTTAATTAAATTAATTTGTTTACATTTAATCAATCCGGTTGCTGGATTGCCTCTTATGTGTATAATAAAAATGCGGCCAAGTGCGAGTCAGACTCGCCCATGAAGGGTTCCATAGCAGCAAGTAACATCATATAAAAGTTCTTGTAGTTCGTTGTAACTTTGATCGATGTTTTTATAATAGTGTATTGATTGAATGAATGGTAAATTACGGTTTACGATTTGTGACGTATTAAAAAAAAACTACTTACTAGATCTCGTTCAAACCAATTTTCGTTGGTAGTTTACATGATAATGTACAACATATTTTTTTTTTTAGTTTTATCACTCTCTTATTTTAAAAGTTACAGGGGGGGGGGGGACACACATTTTTCCACTTTGGAACTGTCTCTCGCGCAAACTATTCAGTTTAGAAAGAAATGATATTAGAAACCTCAACATCATTTTTGAAGACCTATCCATAGATATCCCACACGAATGGGTTTGATGAAAAAAAATTTTTTGAGTTTCAGTTTCAAGTATGGGGACACCCAAAATTTATTGTTTATTTTCTATTTTTATGTGAAAATCTTAGTGCGGTTCACAGATTACATCTACTTACCAAGTTTCAACAGTATAGTTCTTATGGTTTCGGAATAAAGTGGCTGTGACATACGGACGGACAGACAGACAGACATGACGAATCTATAAGGGTTCCTTTTTTTGCCATTTGGCTACGGAACCCTAAAAAGCTAAAATTAGATCAGATAAGATTCATTACAATTTAGAAAAAAACTTAAGCAACCGCGATTCGGCTAAAGTATTTTTTTCTATTGGGGTCGATAAACACTATCTATTCGTTAATATAATCGATAAATATTTATTTGTAATCTAAATATTAAAGTTTTAATCTAAGTAGAAACGCAAAATCTTATCTATGTTAAAATTTCATCTGGATTTTTAATCTGTTTTAAGAATATAAATAAAACTAAAATTATTGAAAAAATTCAATCTATTCATTAGATTGTAAATTGATGTAAAGTGATTGTAAATACATACCATAAATCAACGTGTTTTTATGTATTTTTTCTGTTTTTTTTTTAAATCTATACTTAGTATAATAAAGATGAAGAATTTGTTTGTTTGAATGCGTCAATCTCAGGAACTAATGGTTTCATTTGAAAAATATTTAAGTGTCAGATCACTTGTTTATCAGGGAAGGCTATATATTAGCTAACATCACATTGCGATCGATAGAAGCGGAGTTTTTAAAGCGAGGGAAAATGATTTAATTTCGATAGAGGCTTCCATTGCGTGCGCTGAAGTTGGTTGGTAGGTTGCAAATTCATTAAAATAATGTAGCAATAAATTGTTTTACTTAAAAAGTTCTAAAAAAGTGTGCGATAACATATGTTTATCTTTTAAGGTAGGCTCACTACAACCTTTTTTATCAACAACCCTTAACGTCCCACTGCTGGGCTCGGGTCTCCTCTCAGGAGAGGGTTAAGGCCATACGTCGCTGGCCAAGTGCAGGTTGGGGACTGGCAAGACACGTTGTGGCCACGTAATATTGCTAACCTTGCCGTTGGATATTTTTAAGCCGCCCGAAGGCCTCCAACTAAGCTTCACGACTTCTATCTTATGATAACACCTGGGACCGACTGCTTAACGTGACCTCCGGATCACGGAAACGCTCATTACATGTTATGCCACATACGATCACCCATCTAGGTTTGTCCGCGCCGTCATTGCATACCTTCATAGTTTCTAATCACCTAAGGCCACTCGGCTTCATAGGTTAATGCTTAACCTATATCATTTCGTAAAGTGCAACAAGGTTAGATTTGTATTAATTATAGTTTTGGAAGTGAAAATAATTACGTCATATATTATGATTAACTCCATGAACCAAATAAAAGTAATGTTGACTAAATATTAATAATAGTTACCAAGTTCCTGTTGGAAATCCTTGAATATGTTTTGGTAAACCAATTCATATTTTTTACTGTTGACTGTTATATTACGGGTTGAATTTATTGTAGGCGTAAATAAATGCTCACATTAGTCCAAATTATATTAACGTGATTTCATATAATTGCTATAATTTAATATAATGAAAATTCAATTTGCTCGATACTTTTAAGGTACTATTGAAAAATATATTATTAAACGCCAACATTGATGATTCATTTATATTAAAAAATACTTTTACTCATTTTCATTAATTTGACATTAGATATACTGACGGCTGGCGGAACTGGATGCGAGTCGCCGAGGATCGAACTGAGTGGCGTGCAATTGGAGAGGCCTATGTCCAGCAGTGGACTGCGATAGGCTGATGATGATGAGATATAAATATGTCCGTGAAGTCATTTTGTAAGTTAACGTATTCAGGTTTATTAAAAATAATTTATTTTAACAACCAACGTATATAATACGTAAACCACTTCTGATAGCGATAGTAGTAGTTAATTATTTCATAAAAAATATTCTTCGTAATAATAAAAACATAATATAAATTCAATTTCTTAGGATGTCTACAGAATAATTGTCTGCCATTGTTACATAAAAAATATATTTGGTGACAACCCTAACTAAGGTCTGAGTTCACACATTTGCTCACTATGAATGTGCAAATATATATCTAGTGAATCACACATATAGTGGAACAGACGTAGTATTACATCATTGCTTACAAGTCTCCACTGATAAATGTTACAGGGTTACTCACCTCCATGCGGGGGAGACTAGACAATTTCCAATTACGTGTTAGCATATTCTTTAAATAGTTTTAGAGTTATTTTTCTGTGATTGTCGTACTCTCAAGTGAATTTTTAGCTTGATCTCTGGTCTAAAATGGAAATAAAATGTTAATGTGCATAGTAATATGATAAGGATTGGCAGTTTTAAATGTATTTATAGAACTTAATTTGCGTATCTTTATTTATGATATTAATTAACATTGAAATATTTATTTATAAATAGAAGTGGTGAGTTAAATGCAGCTCAGGTCAAATAGTGTGAGATGAGTACGGTTATTTGTTTTGTAGCAGTGTATAATTTTTACATTATTAATATTTTTATTTTATTTATTTTATTTAATTTCGGACATCTTACATACAACATCGTCTACTCGTATTCGTATTATGGGTACTAGACAAATGATGTAAAAAAATACATAAACATACTTTTTTTAATAAATACATATTACACATAGAAAACACCCAAACTCCGAAACAAATATTTGTGGATCACACAAACATTTGGTCCAACTCGGGAATCGAACCCGATTTCATCACAATTATAAACGTATATTTATTTGCATTTAAACACTGAAACGGCTCTACCTTCCCCTTTGGGGATACTAATTTCTTAACTTATAACGAAGAAATGAAGTCATTCTCAATAGTAAATTTACAATGTATATATTTAAATACATTAAAGAACTACAATGCAGCTGCTTTAACGGAATTGAGTCACACTGTCAATATTCATTCATACTCGTAGGTACGGAAACATGAATGATTTTCAAACGGCTATCGGGCTCAATATGTCTACGTGACGAGGAAGATTCCGATATATTTCCTTAGTTACGTAACGAAGGCAATACTGAGTAATAACGACCTCTACAATCGTCATCGGCAAAAGGCGCCCGCCCGCCCACCGGACTCTATGAATCAGGGTAACTGTCCCAAATAGGCATCGTTACCACACAAAAGTAAATAGATATGCGGACTTGCTGTACTACTGACGCAATACCAGTGACAATATGACGAATGTTGACGAAAATATTTTATTTATTAAAGAAATAGAAAGCGTTTTTAGGGTTCCGTAGCCAAATGGCAAAAAACGGAACCCTTATGAATTCGTCATGTCTGTCTGTCCGTTAAAGAGCTATACTGTTGAAACTTGGTCAGTAGATGTATTCTGTGAACCGCATTAATATTCTTTCACGAAAATAGAAAAAAAAACAATAAATTTTGGGGGTACATACTTACATACTTTTCCATCAAAACCATACGTGTGGGGTATCTACGTATAGGTCTTTAAAACTGATATTGAGGTTTCTAATATCATTTTTCCTAAACTGAATAGTTTGCACGAGAGACACTTCCAAAGTGGTAAAGTGAGTGTCCACCCCCCCCCCCCCCCCCATAACTTCTAAAATAAGAGAGTGATAAAACAAAAAAAAAAATGATGTATGTACATTACCATGCAAACTTCCACCGGAAATTGGTTTGAACGAGATCTAGTAAGTAGTTTTTTTAATACGTCATAAACCGTAAACCACAGTTTCCCTTTCATTCAATCAATAAACTATTATTAAAACATCGAACAAACTACGGAACCCTTCATGGTCGAGTCCGACTCGCATTTGGCCGCTTTTTTAAGATGCTAATAGGCTCCGGTAGATACAACACACTCATTTGTATCTTTATTTAACCGTCTACAAACGAAGGTATATAAAATTTGTTTTCGAGTAGCTAATAAAACAGTCATGTAGGAATGTATAAAATGTAACATGATACCTTAATGAGTCAATTTTATTAACGAACAGTTATCCATTAATGACACGCTTAGCATTAAATGAGGGGTAACAGTGCAGGATAATAGCCACTAAACACGGCTATGAGTTGTAAACTTTTATTTAGACAGCCTGCGGCCCACACCTATCGGCTATGCTAACTTTCTTGTGACACAGATGTAGTTTTCTGCCACTATTGTTAAATGTATGTTGTGAGAACTTAGAATAATGTCAGATAAAAGCTATTTTTTTTATTTAAAGATGCTCTCACACTGTGACTACTTATCAGATTTGAATCAACGTTGAAATATTAAAGTTGACAGTAAGTCTAGACAACTTTTCAGCATATCATCTTCCATTTATCGGGTCACTATTTTAGAGACACTCGTGTTAAGAATAGGAAATTATATCCATTATAACCAGCATTGCTATTCCCTTAATACCGATCAATGGTAATAATTAGTGTACTCGTGCGTCCTTTATGTATGTATTAATAGCTTGAATTATATATACACTCACTTATGTTTAATCATATATCTGTATTCTATTATTACGTTTAAGGGAAATGTGTGTCTTTATACAAATAAAGCGTTTGTGAACATACTGTATTCTCTCTATATATAAAGTGAAATACAATAGCGTGATATTGGCCCTTAGTTTTCCTCTAGATTTACTATCGGATGAATACCGTAAACTTACTTGACTTTTATAACTAGTCAATACTTCTCGTCTCGATATTAGAGCCTGGAGAATGATGTGCATGGAATAGCAAAACCAAATGAAACTTTGTAAAATTTATGACGTACGTTACATCAATTTTACAAAGTTTCGTTTGGTTTTATCATTGATAATGTTTTATCTAGTAAATATTAACGATTTTGGATTACGGATGAAAGCTACCATTTTGTGTAGATAATTGTTTGACACCCAGTATTTAAGAAGCATACGAGTAGCATCTTCAGGACTCGTAATTTTGAAATGATTCAGTCATATTTTGATGGTTTCAGTATTTACGAACTCAATTTTTTATGACTTGAAAAGTTTCAATTGATGACGTAATGTAGTACAAGAAGAATAAATATCTGTTTATTCTACTGTAGTTTTTGTTTAAGTGATTTAGTGAAGAAATAGGCAGGAATATGGTCAAGTTGGCTAAGTGTCTAAGAGTGACTATCTCACATTGTTTATATTTCTACCAATATAGAATAATTTGGTAATAATTTATCTACCGTATTAAGTTTTTGTTATAACTTTCTCTTCCTTTTTTAAACTTTATTTCACTGTTTTATTTCACTAAAATTTTGTGCCACTGACCTGCAGTTCAAAACATAAAAATGCCATTTTTATACTCAAATTATAATGTAGGTATAATAAATATTACTCTTCGTTATTAACGCACTCATTAGTTGTATTAGATTAAATAAATAATAATGTTTAAAACATAGGGTGAAAAGTTTGCTTGTTTGATTGAACGCGCTAACCTTAAAAAGTACTGTTCCGATTTGAAAAATTCTTATAGTGTCACATAGCCCAGTTATCAAGCAAAGCTACACAGGCTACGACCAAGTGCAAATATGTTACAAAAACGATTGTTCTTTTAGACAACTGTTCTTTTAGAGACAATTGTTCTTTTGTAGAGCTTACATTGCGTGTGCTTCGCTTAAGGTTTATGTTTCAAAAAACAATGGATGAAAGAATAGTTGTCCTTAAAAAATCTAAAAAAATGTCTTGGCCAACATACTCTCTACCTGTAAGGTTAGCTCAGTGTAAACTTTTTTATCGTAAACAATTTTTTTGACGCTTTTGTAACATCACGGAGATACAGGCGTCAATTCTTCAAGAATATTAATTGTTCTTGCTTGTATTGAATGTGTCCCTGAGACGGTTATACTATTTCTGGTTATTGATGTTAAGATTAGGTAGATATGAGGTGTTTTACAAGTATTTCATTTTATGGTCTAAAGGTACTTTTTTTTTAATCCAAATCATTTGAGGAGTTACAAATCTTATGGTTTATGTCGATTCTTGATTTCAACATACTCGTATAGCTCTACCGCAAAACTACGGAGGTGAGGTGATAGACGATTTTCGCACGTAATCAAAGTTAAACTTATTATAACCCAAGTAAAATTAAAAAAATAACAACCCCCGACTGATTGGACCGATTTCCATCGAACATAGCTAAGAACACTCTCGACTAATTCACCTTTCAAACAAAAAAAAACTGAAATCGAGATCAGTTCATCTAGAGTAAGAGCCCAGAGCGATCAGACATAACTTATTTTCACATGGATGAAACCTTAACTACTCAGTAGCGTCTAGTGTACTTTTAAATACCTGCGTGTTTGTGGAACTAGCCCTGTGACACCTGGGCAGATATCAGGTGAGAAAGGTAACTAAAAATAAGAGTTATCTAACTTAAATTAGTATGGCTGATCTTTATATATATTTCGTAGAATATTATTCTAAACTAGTTTCATAAAGTGTCAGACACTTTTCATGGACCAGAGCTTGTGTCAGACGCTTTAAAGATCGACAAAAAATTAATGAACTTTACCTATTTTTACATGTCTGATTTTTTTTTTACTTATTTTTACACAGGGTTCCATAGCCAAATGGCAAAAAACGGAATCCTTATAGATTCGTCATGTCTGTCTGTCTGTCTGTCTGTCCGTCCGTATGTCACAGCCACTTTTCTCGGAAACCATAAGAGCTATACTTTTGAAACTTGGTAGGTACCTAGATGTAATCTGTGAACCGCATTAAGATTTTTACATAAAAATAGAAAAAAAAGAATACATTTTGGGGGTCCCCATACTTGGAACTGAAACTCAAAAAAAATTTTTTCATCGAACCCATACGTGTGGGGATACCCATCTATGGATAGGTATCCAAAAATGATGTTGAGGTTTCTTATATCATTTTTTTCTTAACTGAATAGTTTGCGCGGTTATATTTAGATTTTTGATTGCGATGATTAGGAGATATTTGCTGTAATTAATCATAGTGATATTTTTGTGGTAGTGGTAATATTTTGTTTATATCTTTTTCTAACTGGTATCTTTTTTACAATAAAATAAAGATATTTCCTTATAAAATAAAATGAATTCACTTTAATATTAATATTAATTAACAACTTAATGTTGAAGCTCATGTTATTGAAACAAGAATGCGAAAATCTTAGATTGAAATTAGTAAGTATTTTCATTAATGCTGTTCCAAGTATGGGGACCCCCAAAATGTATTGTTTTTTTTTCTATTTTTATGTAAAAATCTTAATGCGGTTCACAGATTACATCTAGGTACCTACCAAGTTTCAAAAGTATAGCTCTTATGGTTTCCGAGAAAAGTGGCTGTGACATACGGACGGACAGACAGACAGACAGACAGACATGACGAATCTATAAGGATTCCGTTTTTTGCCATTTGGCTATGGAACCCTAAAAACGTGTAAAAATAAGTAAAAAAAAATCAGACATGTAAAAATAAGTAAAGTTCATTAATTTTTTGTCGATCTTTAAAGCGTCTGACACAAGCTCTGGTCCATGAAAAGTGTCTGACACTTTATGAAACTAGTTTAGAATAATATTCTACGAAATATATATAAAGATCAGCCATACTAATTTAAGTTAGATAACTATTATTTTTAGTTACCTTTCTCACCTGATATCTGCCCAGGTGTCACAGGGCTAGTTCCACAAACACGCAGGTATTTAAAAGTACACTAGACACTACTGAGTAGTTAAGGTTTCATCCATGTGAAAATAAATTATGTCTGATCGCTCTGGGCTCTTGGACCAATCCGTTCGGGAGCAACGATGCCAGAGACAGACGCACACATAGACACACAGACACACACGTACACACAGACACGTCAAGCTTATAACACCCAGTCGTTTTTTTGTCGGGGGTACACAATAAGTTCAATAGAAAGTTTCAGCTGCTAAATTTTTGCGTGTAATGGCAGTGGCTTCACAAAAATTGAAGTTCAGACTATCGTTGTAGACTTGATCTAATTTGGAAAATGTTGAAGTTAATTCAATTATTCGTGCGTGAGACTTTATTTTCGTAAAACGTTTAAATTGATCTTTAATAAATATACTATACGGGCGTCACTGATCATTTCTAAATCTAGTAAATCGTTATTATAAATCTAAAAAGTTTAATCAGATGTTTAGATAATAAATTGCCTGAAATATTGAATTTGGTATAAATATAAAATGAAGAAGACAGAATAAGTAAGATTAGGAAAATAGGTATATTTGTATAATTATTGGGATTCTCACTTCAATAATTATGTCGGTCATACTAATCGTAAGCTTAGGTCAATGAGGCTCGATATTAATGTAATTTGTATCATATAAAAATTATCATAAGATTCAAAATCGATTCGCTTGCCCTGTAGTAGCATTCATGAGCTTCTGTCTTAATAAATTAATTACAAATAAAATATAGTTTTAAATACACTTAGAGTAATTAAAAACCTGCGTACTAAGATAATATGAAGAGCAACACGTATTTAACCTACTTGTTCAATTATTACCTTGTATATCATGCTTTACCTAGAAAAGGTTAGGTACTATAAAAACGTCCATAGCAAAAATCCTATTAAATATGATGTGCTATTAATTTTTATTGCACAGTATGCTCGATTGTATTCAGTTTATGTAACCTGATGGATGTTCTTCGCTATTTTGACTCCACTTATTGAATGAAGGAAAGCAATGAAAGCAAGCGATTCGATTTGTTCGTACGTATGAATGGACTATAACTTGAAGCAAGAGGATGTACTAAGGCTGTTGTAAATGTGTTAGTATCAAATTAGGTGTGTCAAGCTGCAGTGCTTATTAAACCAAAAAATATTGTAATTGATTAATGATAAGTCTGATTACTAGTTTCTTTATTTTTTACTATACTAAATTCTTAATTTCTCTATTATAGTATAAACTCGGTACTCTCTGATTGGAACGTATGTAAATCAAATGTACGCACGTAATTGGTAATGAGAAAATGCTACACTTCTGAAATCAGGTAGATGCGCTCAAGGAGTAGGGATAAGTTTTCAGTAGGTAACGTATTTCTCAATCTACTTTAAATTATAAAACAATAGTTTAAAGGTAAAGTTTAGAAATTCATTGTTAATAAAGAAATTGTAATATGTATATGACTTTTACAACAAGTTTATTTTTTACAGCTCCATAAAGTTCCTCAGACAAGCGAGTACAGACTGCAGACAGTTACTCAACGGCAGATGGACGGCGCTACCGGTGCCCACGCGACTGCCACGCCCACTGCTAAACAACACTGCAACCGGGACAAATGTACTGCAACACTGTACCACAGAATACATAATAGTACCTCTACAGAAGACTCACTCCGTGCTGTAGAGTATGTTTAAACTACTAACTTTTGGACGCAGATTTACTTGTATAAATTTAACTTTGTCAATCAGAATCGTTTGTTTTTATCCTTTTCTTGTAAAAGTTCGTGATAAATTTATATCATCGGTTGAAAAGTAATAAGGTAGTAAAGAGATTACTCTTATTATTATATTTGTAAATTGACGCAAAGCTTACATTTTAGTTATTCAGATATGGTTAAATTGTTTTGCGAAGTTTCTATGGTGGAGTTGGATTTCTTTTACAAAAGAACCTATTGTAGCAATACCGTATAGAGGAAGACATTTAAAACCCTCATAAACATAGGATTTTTGTTTACCGCTAAACAGGTGACCTACATAGACACGATGAAGTATGGAATGCCTAAATGGTGACGCGACCGCCTGAGGTTTGTTTTTGGAAGGATGCTTAAATGGGGATAGTTTTCTAGATTTTTTCTCAACACTAACAACGATTTTAAATAATTATCAACAAATGTTTTTTTGTCTTTAAATGCTTTATAGGGACTTCCCAGATTTTAACTAAAAATAAATTATCGTACTTTTGTATGCTATCTAATCAGATTAATCTTTATGGATTTACGTGTATGCTCTTCACAATCGTTCAAGATATTAATCCTTTCGTTACTGTAAATGGCATCAGTAATCCATTTTTAAAGATAATGAGAGTTGGTTCTGCAGTAATAATACGACTATTTCTGTCTAAAAACTCATTAATGAACGTTTTTAATAACTTATCATTTGTTAAAACTGGTGATAGTAAATATATTTTAATAATTTCAATTTATATATACATATATATCAATTATTCAGTACTTTCATTGATATTTAATAGACACCGGTCTCAATAAACTATCTCTGATTAAAACTGGAGATAGGTTATTAAAAACGGCCGTTAATAAATTACTTGAAACAGTGCAGAAGATGTTTCGACTACTTCGTGAAAGGCTTAGAAATATTACCTTATTAAAAATACAACTACCTTTTTATGCTTCCATACAACAAATGTGATTTTTTTTACTTGACTTTATTTCTAGGAACAAGAAGACTCTTAAAATGAATAGACAATAGTACGAAAATCTTACAGCGTAAATCCGACTCTCACTTGACCGATTTATTCTGTTTTCCATACACATAAATTCTTGTAGATGGCAAATGATTACTGTAACTCATAGTTGTTTTATCTAGAATCATTATTTCAGTTTCAACCTATGACTACAACATAATATGCTGTTAAAACTTGCACAAGAATAGAGTTAAAAGTTATACACTTATGCAACTGGCACAAAGTGAGTAGTTTAATGTCGTGACATTAGAAGTAAAGGATAATAATTCAACAAAATGCACCAAGTGACTCCGTGCATGATATCACCAATGACACTGCCAGCCTACGTTATAAGTTAACCTACGTCAAACTATGGTTTGCGCAAGAGCATACTGTTTGTAGTTTGAGTACTGTAATACTCTAGTAGAATAACACGACTCATTAGTTTGGTGACAGACACGCACATTGCAGGTTCTTCTATAAATATACAAGACAAAGTGTAAAATACAATTTTTTTACGTAATTACGCAAGCTTCAAATACATCATATTTCTATATATATATATATATATTATAACGGTGTATCATACCTGTCACCGTATAGTCACCCTGTCCATGAACACCTGTAACTCGATATATTCTATTCTATTACGGTAAATTGCATCTCCATTTGCATGCCACTTGGTTCTATTCTCGGCTTCTCACACCCAGCTACTCCTAGTCATCCATGATATGTATGAAAAATGACTCTTCGAGATCGGAACCGATATTGGTTGAGATACGGCCTCCGCCAAAGAATTTGTTGACGCCAATATGGCAGGCTATAGCTACTTCAGTTTCATTTTCCTGTCGCCTATGTCGATGACCTTGGTTTTCTGATGAATCAATTCATTCCTGATACAACCCTTAAAGAAAAGCCTTCTCCACAGCAATACTGACATAATAATTTTTGTCAGTATTGCTGACAAAAATTTTGGCATGATGCTGACCATGCCAAAATGATGACACTAAACTATTAATAGATTGACTTAAAACTAATTTTGATTTGAGGGCTATACAGAGTAATAATTTTTCTTTGTTAATCGATATAATTATGTAACTGTCACCCAGTCATCGTATTTTTATTTTAATCCGGTTTCACAGGATAGCATTAAAAATGAAATAATGCGTGAAGAGAATAATTTTAAAATTAAAAGAAAAAATAATGTTCGGATACTTTCGGTTTAACTTTGAACTTTACTAATTGCTCGATGTATGCACATGCATGTAAATTTCATTAATATCCAGCAGTCAAGCTTAGTAACATATCAACGGAGATTATGCGAATAAAATTAATTTATCCGTATAAAATCAATCAGTCTATCAAAATTTATTAGTCCATCAATCATTTGGTGATCTGATAACAAAATTGATAATTGTATAAAACTATATAATTTTAGTTCAATGACCTACAACACATACTGATACTGCTCAAAACCATAGATATGACTTTAACAGTTAGCATTTGCCAATCCAATTAGTACCTTGGTGTAAGTCTTGCTCGTAATTGTAAGAAATGACAGGAAGAACAGGATCCTACAAGCACACATCCTAAAAGCAAACTATGATGTTGTAAAACCTTGTTACCTAACCTAAAAAAAAGGTTCTTTCAGTTTTCTTATTTTGTGTAACTAAATGACTAAGCACGCATAAGACATCGTTAAATAATATTAATATCCAATAAGTCGGCTAAATCGACTAACTTTGAAGTCGGTTACTAGTCGGCGATTTTTCAGCAAAGAGTGGTGACTATGCAGCTTATTGCTTCGTATGTATTTATCTATTGGTCAAGATACACAGCAAAGGAAATAAACATAATATATATCGACATGCGCTTGCAGCCAGTAGTTTCGACTTAGCAAAATCAACTTTAAGCGAAGAGTTAAATTAATTGTCGTTTATCAGTGATTGAGTTAGCGAACTCGTCAACTTCTTCCACTAACCGGAATGTTGTTCAAAATCACGGACAGCATATATTTACCAATTATAAACTAGCAAATTCAAAATTCGTATCATTTTTAACACGATTTTATTAGTTTGATATGTATCTATGTATGTTTATAGATATTTTTTTTAAAACGATTGTTTGAAATTACTTCACAGTAATACATGTTAAATTAAGTAAAGTATAATTATTTTAAATAATCATCCATTATTTTTCTTTTTTTTAATCATTTGTTACTTCATCTTTCTAGTCTTTATGATTTCCAGTTTTATTTTTGGGTCGGCTACTATATCAACCGCTTCTACATCAATATTATTTTTTCGACGGTGAGACTGGCATCAGACCTTCGCAAGCAGTAAGTAAGTAATAAATTTGTAAATTTGTGGGCATTGACTTTCAAATAACGATTATTATATAATTATGTTGAAGACTACCGGGACAGATGACTTGACATGCTCTGCAAGACACGGGCTTGAAACAAAACTAGAATTGTATAGTCAGGACTTTTATTAATAATTTCATATAAGAAAAACGCAATAACACTATTGGCCCGACCCGGATAACGAACAACCGGTGATCGGTAGTCACCTAACCGCAAACGCAAACCCCTAGACCAACGAGATATTCCGGATTATTTTAAATTTGATAAGTTATTTTTTTAGTTTCGCCATTATTAAAATCAAAAAGCTCATGTCGTCACGGATTAACCCTATTACCTCACCGACGGCCACAAGCCTTGAATTACTTTAAGAATTGGCAAAATAAAGCATCTGTGCCAATAAGAAGCGTCATAACCACGGGTCCTAGACTTATTTAGTTCACACCTCTGAAGGCGGGGCGCGTGTCGCATGCGTCAACGTGCTTGCTCTGACGCAAGTAGTTACCCAAGTGTGCGCTTACTTACGCCAAATATTTGATTGATAGACATAGGGGCTGATTAGTCAGAAATATATCAGAGAAACCCTTTTTCGGTATATACAGGTCAATATTTGTGAAATGATCAAGTAGGAAGTTAAAGAAGCTTTTTTGAAGTCATAAATGACACCGACTTACCTTGATCGGAACATAGACAGCCGATTTAGTAATATTTATTATGAATCATAAATAGTTGTTTTTAAATGCAAAAACCATTTCTATTTGATATACAATTGTACAGATCATTTCATCATCATAAAAAAATAAGCAAATGAAGTAGGGAAAACTATTCAAGCAAGTAAATTTCGTAAACGTTAAACGTTTCCAGAAACAACAAAACCACATTAACGTTCTTGTTTTTGTAATCTTTTAATTTTCACCTGCGAAATGTAAGAAATGTTTTGAACAAGAGTGTTTTGAATGTTTTGAGAAATGTAAGAAATGAACGAATTTAAAATGAAACGAAATTGTTTGCAGCGGTCACATCTCCACAGCGTCAGCAACAATTAGGCGACGATTGGGGAGCTAGTGACCTTTGCTGTGTCTGCTTTGACATCTCATCCCTTTCCATTAGTTACTTCCCCTGCATTGCCACGCTCAATTCTGGTAGTGACAGATGACATCCGATCTGTGCGACTAGGACTCGACGCTCGGATTTGCAAGTGTATTGAGAGCGTATTCAGAGTATGCTGGGCGGAGTCCCGGTCGAATTCGCAGTGGAGGTATTGTGCCTTAACCTAACGTTTAATTTCATTCAAATACTCACCAAAGCAACTGTGTTCGGTGAGTATCTGAGTCAATCGGTAGGTGACACATATAGCGTGAGTGTGTGCGTTACACCGTAGCATTCCGGGCTCATGATCCGGCACTGTCTCTTCGCCATTCCGACCGACGCGAAATAGCGAATTGGGGCGTAGACCATCGTGTTCATATCGGCCAAAATTCAATCACTTTATTTCCTTTCAATAATTGTGATTCCAAGCAACTATTAAATTAATACAAAATACCATGACCTCACTGAAAACCAATGTTCAGCAAGTTTTTCATTGTTTTCCATTGAGGTAAAGTTATAAAGGATTCAAGGGGTAGAAACTAATACAGTCGTTTTAAAGTGGCAGTCGTTTTAAAATGTCTATGGACAACGTCAATTACTTACCGTCACAATCTCTCTGTAAAAATATCAAGCAACTAAATTGTACAAAACTATTATTACTCGTGTAACTATGTGTAAAAAATGGTTCTTAAAATAAATTACAATAAGCGGATATGTGTTAATAGACTGATTAGAATATTAGCTAAGCTTAATTGGGGAGAAACCCGTGACGTTAATAGCGATCATGATCACTATGAGAAAATTGGATTTTATCTGTACCTCAAGATCTTCGAATTTTGATTAATTTGTTTTGATAGCCAATCGCAGTATCTGCTTTTGTTTATATTACTAATATTAAACTCCCATATCTTACACACCGCCATGTGATACAAAACTAGGCAGAGCCTGTACTGTAGTAACCGGGCTGCTGCTAAACATACCTTTATTTTTCTATATACATGTATAATAATAATAATAATAAAGCCCATTTATTTCCAATCCACACAAATGTTATTACATGCGTTATTATGTACATAAATTCAAATAATAAATAATAATTTCTAATTTAACTAATAAATAAAATATTTAATGTATTTTTCTTATTTTTTATCTAAGCTTTCTTGACTACCATTGATCGGAACCCCTTCTCGGGTAAAGGCCTCCTCCAGCTTTTTCCAAACCTCTCTATCCTTAGCTTTATTCCTCCATTGACTTCCCGCTATCGCTTTTATATCTTCTATCCACCTTTTCCTAGGGCGCCCCCTTTTCCTTTTTCCACTTGGTCCTTTCCATGTAGTTGCCTCTAAAGTCCACCTTTTGTCTGTGTACCTTGCTATATGTCCTGCCCACTGCCACTTCTGTTTTAGGGCATATTGTAAGACATCTATAACTTTCGTTTTTCGTCTTATATTTTCGCTTTTCACTTTTTGTATTCTTCTTATTTTCAGTACGCTTCTTTCCATCGCTTTTTGGCATGATACTAATTTAGTTTTTATTTTAGTATTGTATGTCCACGTTTGGCATCCATATGCAAGAGTAGGCAAGACACAGGTGTCCAAGACAGTTTTCTTGAGATAAAGAGGAAATTTCCCTTTTAAAATTTCTTTCAGGGACCAAAACTTTTTCCAACTCATATTAATACGCCTTTCGACCTCTAGTTCTTCATTTTTCTCTTCGAATGATAGCTGTTTGCCTAGGTATATGTAATTGTTCACATATTCCAATTGCTTCCCACTTAGGTATACGGCGTTGGTGTGACTATTTGTCAGTATTTTAGTTTTATTCTCGTTCATTTTAAGGCCTACTTTTTCACTTTCTTCATTTAAAGTCCTTATCATTTTTTCTAATTTCTTACTTGTTTCAGCGAATAAGACAATATCGTCCGCAAATCTAAGGTGTGTAAGTCGATTTTGGTTAACTATAATCCCTTCCGACTGCCAGTTAATATCGTCAAAAATGTGTTGTAGTACCATTATAAACAGCTTGGGTGAGAGAGGGTCTCCTTGTCTCACTCCTCTACGGATCGGTATATCAGGACCCCGTGTCTCTAACTTGACTTGGCTTACGCTACCCTCGTAGATGTTTTTCAATACTCTTATGTAATTCGTATTTATGTTGCATTTATGCAGCGCTTCCCAAATAGCATCATGAGAGATCGTGTCAAATGCTTTGGTATAATCGATAAAAGCAAGGTATAGTGGCCTGTTAAACTCATTGTATTTCTCCATTAATTGTTGCAGCACTTGTATATGGTCTGTTGTAGAAAACCCAGAACGGAATCCTGCTTGTTCTACTGGCTGGTAGTAATCAATCTGCGGGCTCAGCCGGCTTTGTAGTATTGATGTGAACAATTTGTAGACACTTGAGAGAAGACTAATCGGACGGTAGTTAGAGATGTCTTGAGGGTCTCCTTTTTTATATAGAAGGATTATATCAGATCTTTTCCACTGCATCGGTACCTGACCTGTCTTCAGAATCATGTTGAACAAGTGCATAAGTGGACGAGTTAACAGGGTAGCGCCAGCTTTCAGTGCTTCATTTTGTATGCCGTCAGGACCAGGGCTTTTATCTGTTCTAAGTTTTTCAATGTGCTTAAGAACTTCTTTCTCATCCACCAGAGGTAAGTCGTTCATGTTTTCAGAATTCGGTGTTATTACATTAGTCGTATTTGTACAAGAAATTGATTCTGCATATAATTGTTTGTAAAAATCTGTGGCACAGTCCATAATATCTTTTCTATTTTTTATTTCTTTTGATTTTGAATTTAAGTTTTGAATCCAATTTTTGTGGGTGATCAATTTCTTATAGGCTCTTTTCGTGCTTCTGTATGTTTTTAGGTTATTCTCAACTATTTTGTATCTATGGTTTCTGTAGTCCTTATCTATTGCCTTACTGTTAGTTTTGAATAATGTGCTCAGTTCTTCCTTCATTTCTTTATTTTTATGTTTCGTTTTCAAAAGTTCGGCACGTCTTGCGAGAAGATTTCTAGTAGACTCACTAAGTATTTTGTTGGGGGTTTCTAATTCTCTATTTTTAGATTTGTACGTAAGGCTGGTGTTGATGATGTTAGCTAGTTTATTGTAAAAAATTTGAATATTTTCTTCTTCCTGTGCTTTCAGTTGATGTATGTTAATCTCAAGGTTTTTTAAGTACATTGATATATCCTCAGCCATCCTTAGTGGTTTAGGTTGCGATTTGAATGATGCTCTACATCTTTTTTCTTGGTCTAGCATGTACGTTGCTCTAACTAAGCGGTGATCTGATGCGAATCCAAGGCCATGCAATACTTCTACGTTCTTAATTCTTGTAGGGTGGTTTGATAGTATAAAATCAATTTCGTTTTTTATGTTGCCACAGGGCGAGAGCCAAGTCCATTTTCGATTTTTTCGGGCTTTAAAGAAGGTGTTCATAATTGACAGCTTATGTTCTAATGCATACTGAATTAGTTTCTCTCCTCTTTCATTTCTGTTTCCATAACCAAATTTGCCCAGAACAAAGTTTTCACTGTTTTCTGTACCCAGCTTACCCACTTTAGCATTAAAATCACCAATAACGAATACGTTATCTCCTGCTTGGCTTTGAGCTGCCTGTAAAGTTCCATAGAATGAGTTGATTTCTTCCTCTGTAGCCTTTTCAGTAGGTGCGTATACTTGTATTATCGCAAGCAGTTGGTTGTTGTATCTCATTTTTAAAAGAGCTACCCGTTCTGAAAACGCTTCGAAACTGATAATGTTTTTTTTGTGATCTTTTTTAATTAAAAAACCAACCCCATGTAAGCCGAGTGTCTCGCCTTTATAGCAAAATATATAGTTTTCATGTTCTTCAATTGCATAACCCATTCTTCTAACTTCTGCCAAGCCGAGTATATCGATATTAATTTTTTTTAAACAATATGTTAATTCTATAAATGTTTTTGGTGTTCTTAGTGACCTTACGTTGAATGTTCCTATCTTGAGAGTTTGGTGTAGTTGTTTTGTTACTTTAGTTTCAGTTTTATCGTTAGTGCTTGCTGGAGGGTTTTGGTCTTGTTCCCCCACGGGGACCAGCCGGCTTGGGGGAGGGTGTTTATGTTCCATAATTTCTTTTTGTTTTACGCTTTGTTTTAGTTTCCGATCGCCGGTATCAAATTGCTATTGCTTTGTTGTTGTCGAGATTGTTAAAAGCGAGTGAGGTCGGCTTCTCATCATATCAAATGCATTTATCCTATTATTTTTAGACGAGCTTAACATTTGTTGTTTCCTTGGCTGTAGTTCAACTTGCGGTGAGGTTGATTTCTCTCTCTTCCTTTTATCTATGGCCCTTGAATTTTCCCTTATAATAAGTTTATCATATTTAATGTACGCCAAGTTTCCCTTTTGCCTTTCTTCCATTAGTTTGGGTTGTAACGACTTTCTAATTTCTAATGTTTCTTTTGAGTAGTCTTCTGTTATGTATAATTCCTTTAATTTCTTTTTGTTCCGCATAATTTCGGTCTTTTTCCATCCATTAACTAATGATAGGAGCGTAGGTCTCGGTTTCTCATTTTTATTTTTTTTGCCAATACGGTAGATTTTATTTATTTCATAACTTTCTATGGTTATGCCTAGTTCATCCAAAAAGCACTTTTCAATACACTTAATTAAATCCAATATCGACTCCTCCCCCTCCGCTAATCCATGAATTATTATATTATTACTTTTTTTGTCTCTCTCTAGAAGCTCCACTTTTTTTTCCAACTTTTCAACTTTAAGTTTCAATATTTGGTTTTCTTCTAGAACAGGTTTCAATTTTTCTTCCATTTTATCAAGTATTGTGTTAGTTAGTTCAATAGTTTGATTTTGCATTTCATTCTTCATCTTGTCAAATAATAGTTGGAATTGTTCATCCATATTTGGCGTGTAATGGAACGTATGTAACTAAATTTTTGTTGTTGGCAACACTGAGGTGACGTTGTCAGGTGTTGTAGCAAATTTTGATAGCGATGTGTCAGCTGTCTAGTTTGACTGCTTTGTATAACGATTAACATGAAAAAAAGCTACCTTCAATATTTTTCCCAATGTTTTGAATGTTTTTACTCAAATCTTCGAGAATCCAGCAAACAACGCGATGTTTATTATTGATATCACTCAATCACGCCTAGTTCTTGGTTCAGAAATAATATTATTGTGAAAACCGTGGCTTTAAACCAATTTTGTGAATATTATTACGGAGCACTGACACTGTGATGTTTACAATAAGACTACCGGAACCGGAATCTCCTTTATAATATCACTGTAATATACATGTATATTACAGTGATATTATAAAGGTGAAAGTTTGTGAATGAGTGTATTTGTATGTTTGTTATTAATTCACGCTCAAACATCTAGACTATTTTTGATTAGATTTAGTGTGGAGTAGGACTTATAAGCTGAGACTCTGAATTCATTGTTTTTATTTGTAATTTGATATTTTTGAAAATTGGGATGGGCTATAGAAAATAAATCAATTGTGCTCATCGCAAAAAAAAAACTGGTTAGGGCTCAAACCAAGCTAATAGATAGAGTAAGTAACTACCGAAACAAAGAACAGTCTTCATCATCATTGATCATTGATTTCGGTTGCTATCAAATTAAAAAACAAACCACTTTTCATTATATCTGGTGGGTAGTACTTCTTTGATGAGTGTCTACCACGTACGAAAGAGGTTGAAAACGCTGTATTCATCTATTTTAAAGACTTGAGAATCATTAAGTAAATAACAAGTATTTTAGTGTGTGTTCTCAAACAATTACTACCGTTTTATTGACTGAGTTGTAGTTGGATTACACTTTCATTTAAGTACATACAAGAATTTGGAAGCCTCGGTCTTATATCCATAGTTTTGATCGAATTGAAACATCTCCGAATCGATAGGATTCAAAATTAAATCGCTCGATTAATAATATACATTTAAAGTAAGCAGGGTTTCGAATAAGAAATTCAGACAGTTGCAAAATCTGATACAACAATTATGAAGAGATTTTGTATAGAGTGAAAAAAATATTAATCGAGTACGAATAACCAAGTTTCGAAGCTTAAGGACATGCTTGGCATGCAATATGATAATTAAACAATTTTGTTCTACTCTCTAGCTGTGGGTACACAATGGTAAGTAAAAAACAATATTTTTTGCAAGCGTAGATCCGATAATTCAGTCTCTACAAGTATTTTACAATACCAGACTAAAACTGTGTCGTATGTCGACTTCAAACAATAATAATTACTAATATATTTATGGTTAAGTACTGTAAAAATAATCATAGTCGTAAATAATAATAATACGTAAATAATACATAGTAAAAAGAATATCAGTCGCTTTTTCATCATTTTATAGTTACTAACAATTACAGAATGCATTTTGTAATGAGTAAGATTTTATGAATACACTTATACACAATAAATTAGAGACGTCTCTTTTAAAATGCTTTGTGGCGTAAAAAATTTAGAGATGCAGCAACTTGGAATATGTGACGTTTCTACTAAAAATAATGTGTGAAATTTCAGGTGAACTAGGCCGTATCTAGATCATGCCTCGCCTAGCCAGGCTATATTAATTATGGTATTCATCACCCTTAGATACTGCATTTATTTTAAATTGACATTTTCGCTATACCGTTTAAATTTATCAATCCGTCTCATATAATTTCTTCAAAAGTTATCATGTACCTATTAACAATTATTTATTATTTTAATAAGAATTATATTGTCAATTGCCTACAAGTGTTAAGGAAAAAATATCTACAAAATCGAATGACGCAAATACATTTAGATAATATTACTGAGCAAACTGTTAGTGCTTAAACAAACCAGTGGTGTAAAGTTTACTAGTTACGTCAAATAAAATTATGTTTTCAAATTTAACTTGGGATTTGTATATTTTAGTATGCTATTCTGCTTCTGTAGCTAAGGAAAAACTTTATTATTGCGTTACTTTATTTAGCTAAAGTTGAACGCTGCTTTATACCACTGTGCTATATATTTTTATATGTTTATATATTTAGGCTAGGTAGGTAGGTAGGTAGAGACACTGTGGTAGACAGTGAATCTACTCCGCCTAATGAGTAACATGAGTAGAATCCAGGAGTAGGGATCGCCATCCTCACTGTGAACGAGAAAATGCAGCATGGTGATCCCTCACTATGGCGGCCTAGTGAAATTCAACTGCATCATTAGGCTTCCGGTTTTACACTCACCGACAAAGTACAACAACATGAATGCTGTTATTTTTAGGTTGATCTTCTGTTTGAGGATAGTACTGCCTCGGTCCGATCGGGGCAGTACGACCTGCCTATTCGTGTTGAAGTCAGCATGGCCGTGCTTACCTTTCGATAGTGGTTGAATAAATGAGGAACAAGGATCAAAACGAACACGAAATATATATTAAAACCACCTTTGAACCGGATGTTTTCTGTGTCAATATTTGCATACATAGACTTAACATTCTAAATTATAAGAATTGATTTTACTATGTTTAATTTATAAAATCAACGCTACTATAAAATAATGTCATTATATAACGATGTTACCTGCAGTTATTGTAATAAATCTAGAGTAAAACCTCGGAGCTGTGTTAGTTTAAAGCAAATAGACTAAGTAACTCATTATGTCATCAGTAATCTACCAGTAAAAGTACCATCAAAATTGATTTAACCGATAAATCCAGAGCAACAGCAGCAAGCATCATTGCGACCGCTTAAACCACTACATTAATCGTCCAAAATTCAGACTAAATGAACAATAAGCAGATCACCGTGTTGCATTGTCTGCGGTCAGACAGTCAGTTTGGCGAGCTTAAACATAAAAACAATGTGAGACAGAAAAAAAAATGTTGGTAAAGTGACAGGTTTCTTTTGGATGGGCGTGTACCTTCGTCTTAATCTACACTTTCCATCAGGTGAGATGGAAGACAAACGCCTATTCCATTTCAACTATAACAAAAAAAAACAAAGGTTCAAATTTTAATGCTACAGATATTAGTAGCAACATGAAACTTAAAATTAATAAAAAGAGGAAGGCCTTAATTCTTGAGTAGTTCTATAATACTCTTTACTTCTCCTCTACACTTTGTCATTTATAAATCAATTTATGGATATCTTCTTTGTATTGTTGGTGTATTGGAGGAACGATAAGAAATGAAGAATGCAATTTATTACGATTCATAGTAATTGATTAAACATAGCATCTTCTTCTTCCTAGACTTTATTATTACCAGGACTATTTAGGGTCGGCTACTAGTTTAACCGGTTTTACCTGAAATTCAGTTTTTACATGGAGCGACTGGCATCGGACCTCCGCAACTTTAAGGGCGAACTGAAACTCGAAGATTGAACTTTAACTTCGAATATTTTCCAATTTATTTCTGAAAGAAACATATCCCCTTCACAATTATTCTTCAATAAATATTGTCTATGAGTATTTTAAAATTAAACTAGCTTCTTCTTGCGGCTCCCTGTATGTCTATGGCCTTCTAGTTATAGAATAGCCTATGTCTTTATTCAAGAATCAGATTGTCTCCATACCAAATTTTATTAAATCGGTGCAGCGGTTAAGCCGTGAAAGCGTAACTAATCTTTTAATTTTATAACATTAGTATGGCTGAAATTTTAAAACTTTTATCATTAAAAACAATTGAAAATAGGCACTTGGAAAGGATATTAAAAACCCACTTGATAGCAGTTACATACACACGGTTAAAATCTATTTTATGAGAAAGTGTTCTATATAGAATATTATTTTATTCAAAGTACATCGGATTATCGATAGGTACCTATATAGATAAGATAATATCATAACGCGTAAGCAGACTATATCGTCTACAGATAGATTACTTACAATCATTTCTGACTACGTCACGAACGAATCCCTTAATATTTGTGTTACGTCTACGAGTATATAGGTGAGTGAATGACGCACACACAAACAACGGTTCATTCATTAATGCTGTATAAATAATATAAAATGGATATTATTTTGATAAAGATATTACTGATATAACACTTTCCGTAAGTATCATTGTACACATAGGTATGATATCAAATGAAAACAATAATACAGGTGTGTATATAAAATAAAGTAGATTATGAGATGTGGACTTAGTCATAGAGTCTAATCTTTATGGAATACTTTTTATAGCGCGTGTATGTCGGTTATATCGCGACAAAAAGTCTTGTCCTTCTCTAAGGTTCAATCTATTTGAAAAGATAGGAAATTGTATTTCGTTCGTTTAGATCGGTTCAGAGGATTAATTTGTATATTAAAATGTTAGTAAAGAACTTATTTTCAACCTAAAATTATAGTCCTTACAATAAAATTTGATTTCTATGGCAGTTCTCACTTGTATCATTTTTGGAACTTTTGAGGTAATGTTATGTTTGATCTTTAATAGTCTCAGTGTATCCTGCCTTGTTGATATAACGGTTAGTATATGCGACTGATGGATCCGGCTGCTGCCCAAAGTATGGTACTTGAGGGTGTTACCATGCCCGTGCATCGGTGAGTACGTTAAACTATCGGTCATACCTAACAAATCGTTATTGTGATGTCAGTAGCCTGAAATATAGTGTCAACTAGTTACAGCGTCGGAGTCATATTGCCTTCAGGGTTGCATAGGTCCGATGCCAGTCACTCCGTGGAAAAACTAGGATTCAGGTAAATCGGTTGAACTAGTTGAAGACGCCAATCAATTTTGGGAATAACAATTGCTAGGAAGATAGCTTAGACTTGAACTTCTTAGAATTGTACTGCACTTGTAACTTTCACATTTTAACATTAATAAATCTTCAATTATCTCAATTATTTATTAAATTCTTAGAGTTTGTTTACTGAATCCTACAGAAATTCATTTCAATCGTTTATAAGCCATACTGTTTAGAATACTGGCAGCAAATAAATTTATTGCAATACTGAAATGATTTATTCATGGCCTACAGAATACAATGAATGATACAAAGCGCCGAGTGGCACAGTATGAAAATCAATAATAATGTACTAATACTGTGTTTAACACAGAAGGGTCTGCATTGAAAGTGTGGGCCAGAACGGGTTACAAATTTGCCATCTCAAGGCAAGGTGTCCATGCGGCGCTGATTTTCAGATTTCGCCCACGAAAGGGCAAAACGTTCGTTCGCACTACAAGGATATATATTTATAATAGGTAACGTGAAACTCTTAAAGCTTCACATTATTATATAATTCTTGTAGTCACCTTGCGACCGGATTACAGAAAACACTAGAACTTTATAATAATAATTGTTGTTTCGTTATTTGTTTTAGCCTTAGGAACCACTAAATTACAAAAGTTATTAAATTATTCAGTATGGTACATATTATTGCAGAGCTTATTAAGAAATGCTACAAATCTATGTATATATAAAAATGAATTGCTGTTCGTTAGTCTCGATAAAACTCGAGAACGGCTGGACTGATTTGACTAATTTTGGTCTTGAATTGTTTGTGGAAGTCCAGAGAAGGTTTAAAAGGTGAATAAATATGAAAGTAGCAGGTCTTCTATTTATCGATTGAGGCAGTACGAAGTCTGCCGGGTCAGGTAGTTTATTATATTTATGAGACACAAAGCTAGAAAGCTAACAATAAAACACACAATTTTAGTATTTTTATTTATATAAAGAGATCAATACATTTAATATAAATAGGTAATGTAAACATACTTCATTGATATGATTGAAGTGATGGCATCATCGCATCATTCTTGCCGGCGGTGGCGCCAGCGACCAGTCATAGGCGTTGATAAGTTATGTTTGTACAAACATTTTAAATGTTATTTTGTATAAATTGTTTACATTCAGTTCACAATTTCGATGAATTATTGACAATGTATCTTTGGAAATTGTATCTATATTTATGAATACGGATGTTTATACGTGATATATTAATGTCTATGGTCGAAATATTTTTATCCTTTTTTTATTTTATTTGTTAGTAAAGTTCATCGAGCGGCGAGATAATAAATAGAAACGAATAGAATCTTTTAGGTCTAAATAAGTCTTGCTTTTTTGCTTGACTAATAACTTAAAGTTGATTTACTTATTAGATTCACCCGTTAGTCTGATACAGTTCACTTTCATTCAAAGTATTCACTATTTTCTATACAAATAGTGTTAATAACAAAATAAAAGCATAGTGGTGATAAGAAAATAAGTGCATTTATGTTATGAGTTCTTGAGCTTCTTTTGATACACACATAACCTGTAAAGCTTCAACCTAGAATATTCTTAATTTTGGACTTCTCTTAATAGTAATGTCTAAGAAGAAAGAGAATTTAATACAATTTTCTTTTTATACTTTTCACCACTGGGCGCTGAAAAAAGAAAGGCAACAAGATTTTGTACCGAACAAAAATCTACCATTGTTGTTCTCCATGAGGTGACATGAGGTGACTTTCGACCAGAAAATAGTAAACAGTTTTATCAAAACTACTTTTACATTTATCCAGCAGTATTTCAAATTAAAAGAATATTATTTCAAATCTAAAATACGACTAAACTATCGTTTGAAAGTAAAAGTGGCCAGCTAATCCAGTTTTAGAATAGTAATCCACGTAATATATGTGATTTATCGTCAAAATTTATTTAAATAGATTATGGGAAAAGTATAAACGCATAGATCTGAACCCATGTTTACATCAGAACTTGTTTGATAATCATATTCCAGCATACTTTCATTTCGACTACACAGTGCACAGATGCGATGGAAATGCATCATGCACAGATGATGCAGTGGCATCTCAATGGATCGCCATAGTGTGCATCATCATTCTGCACAATGAGAATGATGACCACTGCTCTTGGATTCTACTCTTAATTTCCATTATTTTGACTCCATAGGTGGCTGTCTGCCTGCCTGCATAAACAAATGACGTCATTTCGTGAACGAGTGGTATCCTGTTTCTTCTAACAGTAGTTTGAATGTAAAGTAATTGGGGTTCTAACGGTTGATCAAAATCTCTCTAATTATATATTCGACACTAAATATAATGTTTTACAATCCAATTAGGAGTTGTCAATGTCATAGATTTCGTAGGATGTGTTGTCTATAAAAAATCATATTGGCACGTGCCAACAGCTTGTCAAACGACTTTGCTTGTTGACTAGAAGTAGATAATGGATTATTGGGGATTTTTGTTGTGATTTTTTTTGAAGCTGAGTCATGTCTTCTATTATGTTTGAGACTATTGTCGAATTGCAGAACTTTTTTATCCAACTGTAAAAAAAGGAAGATGTTCTAGCTGGGGTTGCATTTCTTGTTTCTTTTTAGTTTATACTTTCTTAAAGTTAATAATTTGATACAAATCTATAGATTCTTACAGACCTTATAGATATAATTCATGACCGTGCGAAGCACGTACAAATGTAGTGCATACTTGTCTATTATTTTAAGTAAAATTCAATAACGATTATAGCTAGATTGTAATAACGGAACTAAACTCTGTAATCTTTTTAGTAAAGATAGAAAAGTAGCTTAGATTTTTTAATAATGAACAATACCTATGCAAATGAGCCGAAAGAAAAGAAAGAAAAGAAAAATAATTCTTGAAACTAGCCCTATACCTATCAAACCTGTTTGGTCAGTGCAGTATACTAGCCCAAAACATCCTTTCTAAAGAGAGGCATACGAGTCAAGAAAACGGAACATCTTATAAAAATTATTGCATAGAACTTTTGCAAAAAAAACTAGAAAATAAGGAGAAAAGAAAATAAACTATTGATCTATATTCTTAAAAACGCCGTCAATATTTCTCTGATCATAGTAAGAAATATACAGTTTTACAGTGACGAAGTCAAATCTCTGATTTTAATACAAGTATATTATTATGAATCCACAACCTTTGTTTAGAAAAACCTTAATGGTCATCAGTTTACAGGAGTCGATGGATAGGTTGTGTATCATCGTTAACAATATTGCTAATGCTCTAAATTTTTTGAGTAACTCCTACATTTTTGCGTGGTAGAGTATTATAAAATAAATAAGTACGCATATTGTGTGTAAACTTAAAAGTACAATATCAATCTATGGCAACTAAAATATTTGTTTAAACTAAGGTTATTTTATAACTAATAGTTTACTCGGAACAAATGTAAAGCGCAAAGGTAAACAAAGATCTTCCTTAAAAGGGACTGACAATATATTTACAAAAATGTCATCATATTTTAATATTTTATTTTAAATGTGTCAATATTTTTTAGTAATGTTATATACGTAAAAGATTGTTTTTTGTTTTTTCGGAAGACAGTCCCCATTTCATTTCATCTCCAATTTTTTTATCATTAAATTCATGACGACGACGACTTGAAGAATTGAAGACGTTAAATACATGAAATTGGGCGAAATACATGATATTATTCGGCTGGTTGCCATTTCATCAAAAGAAGAAAATAATAATCTTAGGATAACAACCGGGACCGACTGTTTAACGTGACTGAATTCGAAATCACGGAAACGCTCATAGCATATCATGCCACAAACAATCACCCATCTATATCTGACCGCGCTGTCGTTCCTTACCCTCGGTGATTGCTTCCAATCACCTAACTCGGTCATTCGGCTGAGAGCGCTTCAAAGAACCCTCTACTGAATAATAGTTTTTTTTATATATTCATGTCTGAGAACGAAATAGTTTCAATAAATACTAATTAAAACGATGATATTGATGGACTTGTTGACACAATAGACACAATATTGACTAAATGTATCAATACGTGTGCTGTACAAGGCTAATATCACCATAAACTTGATTTATCACAGGCTGTTTGCATTAAACGCCGGTAGCATGTTTCCATTAATGGTGGACTTTCAAAATATATGCAAATAAAATAAAACAATAGGCATATTGATGACAATATCGAAGTTTTGCTTTAGTATAAAATATCTATTTGTCTCGGTTTATAATCGATTTATAATAAATAAAAGGCTTTTTATAAAGGATGTGGCAACGGTGATCAGTAAAATTTAGAGTTATGATGATCATCTTCCTAGCCTTAACTATTTCCAACTTTCTTTCTTTCTTTCTTTCTTAAAAAAGACAACTCCCGCATTAGGAATATAAATTCCTGTGTCGCGGGGGACTTTACAAACATACATGAAACGGACACAAAGGACACCCAGACTCAGAACAACAAATTGTGAATCACACAAAGTGTTGTCCCACGTGGGATTTGAACCCACGACACTTGGCGTAGTAGGAAGCGGCGTGGCGACCGCTTAAGCCACTAGGCCAACCGTGCAGTCAACTTGGGGTGCACTTTACTTGGGGTCGGCTACTAGCGGTTTTGCATTATGACCATAAATGCCATATAACAGTGTATTATGCTGGATATCCTCTTAAGAAAGATGAAAAAAGTAAAAGTTACAAAAACAGTAAGTAGTAAAAGTATAAAATTACTAGTGGCGCCCCGCGTTGTTCCCCGCGTATCATTATGGTTGCTATGCAAGTGTGTTATCCATGGCAACCTGTGAAGTTTTGACAGGAGATAAACAGTGATACATTTTGACATCTACGATTTAATGTTTTTAAAATCACCTAGCTTTCGCCCGTTTATCTCGATTATTGCAGTAAAAAGTAGCCTATGTGTTATTCTGATATATAAGCTATATTACTATAAAGTTTCATCCAAATCCGTTCAGTAGTTTTTGCGTGAAAGAGCAACAAACATACACACATAACCACATACATACATACTCACAAACTTCCACGTTTATAATATTAGTAGGATTAGTAGGATTAGGAAAGCACGGTGTTCTGTAACTGTAACAGTACTTCAATTGTTTTAACTACTGTGATTACATATATGACCTACGTCTTATCCCTAACTACTCATAAAATAGGTAATACCTTTACTAAAGGAACCGAACTGCTGACACTTAAATATGTCTAAACATATGTTAACAACATAGTAAATTTTAGGAAAAAGTAGTCCTTAATACCATTTAGCATATTGAAAATGAGGTAGTGTGATGGCATATATTCACCTTTTATACATAAACAATATATCTGACGTGTGTATATAATATTAATCGTGTAAATACCTTAATCTATACAAAAAAATAAAATTGAATCATCTGTATGTAATATCAAATTAACAGTTTTGTATTAAATGCATAAGTAAAGTATGTACGTTACTTATATCAAAAACGTAAATATAAATAGACTATCTTACAATGACAGATTTTTTCAAATCGCACTACTAGATCCTGAGATTACAACAAACAAACAAACTAACTCTTCAATGAAAAATGTTTGGAAACCGGGAGAAACTTATTTTCTCCCGGATTTCAAACATTTTTCATTCATACTCATCTCCTATAAATGGACTATCTTACAATGACAGATCTTTTAGAGCTTCCATTACGTGTTGTACAAATGGTTAAAGATTCGTGAAAATAATATGCGAAATAAACAATGTGTTAAAAGAATATTTCTATTCAAAAGCTCTTTAAAAAGTCCGCGACAACATATTTTTTAATTTTTTAAGATCTGCCTCAACTTTTTTTTACAACTAACAAATTTGCTTTGGCGATAAAACAACACGCTACGGACAATAGTAGATGTAGTAGATTTAATGCTATTTTTATTAATTATAATAATTGTATGGTAATTCAGTATGTCTGTATGTTACGCTATCAAAATTTGACTCTTCACCGCGATAACTGACATATGGAGCCAGCGGGTGGAGCCAGGGATATAAGCTTGTATTTATTAAAAATAAAGAATTTAATCTACCTGGTATCCTAAATCATAATTCAAATAACTGTAAATATATAACCACATTATTTAAAAAGTCTTAAAATATATACACGATCTTGCTAAAGCATTCGATACCACAAACAAAGACACTTGACACCGTGGCTTTGGCCGTACAAATAACATCTAAAGCCTAAACCCACTTTGTTTTACTAGCAGTTAAACCGTAGGAAGATGAGACCTGTATATGCGACTACAAAACGTGTTAACTCGACATGTCGTAAGATTTAAAAGCACCGATTTATTAACTTCGCAACTTGTCAGCATTAGAGACTGTTGCTTCTTGCAGTTAATTAATATTTATTTACATTTTACTCTCTCTGCTGTTTCTTCTCAACAAAATTATTTCATAGTCAAGCACGTTTAAAATTCAATTTTAAATCTTTAACTGAGTACTGACGGTACCCCTTCGTGTGAGATATCATTATTTTACATGAACATGCCAACGATATTTGTATAACACAATCTCCAGAAAAATACTATTTAGGCACACCAGAACCTTAAACTATCAAATACGATGACTAGTTAAGGTAACCGATTTTTCTGAAGCTTTTGACAAAAATAAAAAGAAAGAACTTATCAGGTTTCTCGTAATAAATAATTTGTGATCAAAAACTTGTTTCTACATCTGAATCATTAACCTAACACCTGGGTATAATAACTTACGGAAGTAACCGTTGGACTATAAACATTGGCGTTTTAAAATAATATACAATATTAAACTTTACTTAATTAATATTGGAGATTGACTGACATAATTATTCATTTCAAGACTAACGTAATTTGAACTTTCATTGTCACATGAACAACCTTCACGACTCTTCTCTCTGGGAGAAGAGTCGTGAAGGTTTGATTCATCACCTTTGATCCGCCGAGCACTTTTTATTTTATTTATCTATATTTCTTTAAGATTTTTCTCAGATCAGATCCATCTACTGACTGTCACCACTTTTTGTCTTTAAGTTTTACTAATTTACAAATCATACATAAGTATGTTTCTTAATGATCCCTGTCTTATTGAAATTATATACCATAATTATTTATATTTTATGTATCATCATCATCAGTAGCCTATATTTCAATTCATTCGCACTTAATGTTTCTTTTTTACGTGTTTTTAAACGACTTTAATGTTCGCTATATTAAAACTCCATTTCCTTAAGAGCATACCTTAAGTATGTATCATCTTATAGGAATAATGACCTAGTATGGTAACGGTTATATCTGTATGAGTCAATATTGGCCCTATTTATGAATGGTTGAAGGATTTTCTGCTATTTATATTTGATTTGAAACAATTATAAGCTTAAAAATAGTTTGTGGTTATGTATGTATGAGTAACGATATCAATTTTGTTCGTATTTTTAACATTAAAGTAATAGTTTTATTAATAAATATAGCAGTGACACATTGTAATCAAGGTTAAGTGATGTAAAAATAGAGTGATAACTTCCGTTTAAAAGAAGATATTCATATATAAATAATAAACCACAGTTCGCTGGTTCATAATAATATACACCAATGTATGTTTAAAATTAAATGCAATGTTGCTTTTATGAACTGTTGTTTCTATTTAATTTAATAATTTTACAAAAACTTTCTTACTTACTGAGCGCATTAGTGTCTCGATTCGATCGATTTTTATGAAAAATATATTTTTATGAAAATATAAACAAAAAATTGCCAGTTAAAATACAGTTTGTTTTGAATAGTTATTTCATTCTAATATAATTTTATTTATTTATGAAAACATGAGTAGAATTTAATAATGGTGGTCACCACCTTCATTACGAATGTGGACAGTACAGCATGGTGACCCACACTATGGTGACCTAGTAAGATGCTTGTTCACGTCCCGTTTAATGGATCCGGGATCATAGTGCGAGGACAATACGTTCACGTACTGGTACTGAATTCCAGGTTTTAACTACTCAGCATAGGAAGGAAGATCCGATCTGTTGTATTCGAGAATATATATTAATTATCATCTCATTGCGGTCATTGTATGAATCGAATAATTAGTTCTTTTGTCTTTAACAATCATCGTGGACTATGTAATGTTTGTTGAAAAGTTGGTAATAAATCAACTTTGACTCTGTTTCTAATCTTGCTCTAATTTTATCTCAGTAAGGTAGATTTCTACTATGACTACACTACACTATGAGTTATTTATTTATTTTATACTTTTTGCACATGTTGTACAAAGGCAGACTTAATGCCATGAGGCATTCTCTCCCAGTCAACCTTCAGTTGTTGTAGAAATTTGATGTTATCTTGTAGGGTTAGTAATAATGCAAAAGCAGTTCCTATAAATAATAATACAGTGAGTTTATGTAACATTTTTTAGATGTAATTGAACTGTCTTAGTACATATAAAAAAAGTAATTATTACTTAAGAGTCTACAAAAAAGGCAAAACTAGACAAAGGCTCAATGGCAAGCCGGATATCCTATACCGGTTCCAATTCAAGTAAACATGTAAAAAATACTTTAATTAAATTTATCCATGCTAAATCAACAAAGCGATGGGAATCCCAACTCAAACACATTACTGTGAATATTTCATTATAAACTTATATAGTGAAAGGAAATTGATTATTTGGGCCATGTGAAAATAATCGAAAAGAAAAATCGCATGTAAATAGTCAGGGATGATGTGGCATATTTGATGTCTATGCCACCGTGACATTATAATAGTTTTATCAAGGCGGATACTACTAACGAATGCTAAGTAGTGTAGTGCCAAAGAACTACTATTATTAATAGTGTTTATTACTTAATTTGGTCTAGTCCAGCCAAAACATAAGCTCTTTTTCTTCTTGCTAGCGAATAAATCCTAGTCACGACTTAGAAAGTTCAGTAAGGCAATAATGACGATCACGCAAATACTTCAGTATAATTCTTTAGTTATAGCTAATAAGTATTAAATAGTTATTTCGACTAACAATAGTTGTAGTTTTCAATAAGGTACCCCCATACTCAAATGTACTTAGGTTTTTCAGTCCAGCTTATTTGCATATAGGAAGTTATAGCATAACGTGCATTAATATCAATCTAAGAAAATGGTATACTATTTACTGAAATTGTTTCTTCTCTTAGAACAACATTCAATTTTAGAGATTATTACTCCCGGATCGATGACAGAAGTCATAAATTAAAGACGCCGTCATCGGCCACCATTAGATCAGACATCTCTATCAATCGATTGACGATTAGTTCCGCTTTACAACCGGTTATAACACTACTGTAGACTTTTTGGTCAATTTATAAAAAAAAGTGTAGTCGAAGACGACCGTTGTTTTTTTGTTTATGTATCATTTATGCTATAAATTACATAACCAATATATCTTTGGTTGGTCTTAACTATGTAAATATTACAAAAAACTTTATTTTTTGAAAATCTGTCTTCTAGTTTTTGCTTATGTTACAGGATAATAATATGTTATACCTTATGAATGATTCATTGTTGTTAATTAGTGATAAAATGTCCTGTAAAATATAATATGTATTTCAAAATGTTATTGTTTGTAACCCAATTGTTTTAAAGGCCGGATTAAATCAAAAGCAAATAAAAATGAAATCCTCACATAAATTACAAACGCGAAAGTTTGTGAGTATATATGTATGTTTGTTGTTCTTTCACGCAAAAACTACTGAACGGATTTGGATGAAACTTTACAGTAATACGAGTATAGTTTATATATCAGAATACTGCAATAATCGATATACACGCAGGGGCAGCCGCGGGCGAAAGCTAGTTTTAATAAATTATTGCATAAAGTAAGAGAGGGAAATAATTTTATGAACGATTAAATTAGATGACTATGAATAAATAAATAATAAATAAATATTTCGAACATCTTACATACAACGTCATCTCATCCCGAACTAAGTAGTATTATGGGTACTAGACAACTGATACATAAACATACTTTTTTTTTTGTAAATACATACAAATTATACATAGAAAACACCCAGACTCCGAGGCTGGGTGTTTTCTACCCTCTTGATTACCAGTCACATACGCTAACCACTAGACCAACAAGACAGTCAAGCAGTGAATGATTAAATGTATCTTATTTTGTAAAATTTAAAGTACTTGCTAGTGATTAAGAACTCTTTTTAAACTATGTTAAAATTCTTCGTTCTGCTCTTGTAACTAGTCGACTACTAAAAGACAGTAAGGCCCGGTTTTGATGAATGGATATATTAAAAATTAATATGTTTTTTATTCACTTAATAACAAGTCTGCAGAATAATATTCATCGCTATTGAATAATTTATACTGACTCAATTCCGTTGAAAAAACAGAGGTGGTGATATCAATCACTTATTATTTAATTATGGTTACGCAAGAGATTTATTAAACAACTTTTTTTCTTATGTTGCGAATCGCGGTAACCTCTCATTATCCCTTAAAGGGTTAATGGCAAAGTGTGTATGTTGATCATCATAGAGCAACCGGTGGCCGGTGCTCAGGATAAAATTAAAAAAAAATAAAGAAAGTAAAACCAATATTTACACTGTAGGAAATATATCAAACTATAAATTGGACTTGATGATAGCAGTCAACTAGCCTACACGTCGTAACACCGTAGTGACAACCAGATGCAAATAAATATAGTGTCGGACAAAATAATAAGGCACAGTGGCGATATCGTAACACAACTAATAAACGGTAATTTGACACGACAAGTCAATTACGAACCGACATAAACATGTATCGGCTTCGACGGAGTTTCGCTTGTACTGTCAGACGTGGGAAACATTTTGTTTTCTTTAATAATCATTTAAAAATTAAAATTCTTGATACAGGAACTCAAGTACAAAGGAATTTCATGTGTTTAAAGGATTGTTAAGTTTGTAAGAATGAATACGGTAAATTATGGTATTTTTTGCGATTATGTATTTTATTTCTAGAAAAAAAAAGTTTAATTTAAAACGTTAACGTAAACACATTATCATTATCACTGTGTAGGCATTTTCTAAATTAAATACAGTTCACTAAAATCTAATAAAAAGCCGTTTTGCAATTAAAAATCTTTATTAAATAATTTCAAACAATTAATTCAAAACAATATTCAGTACTATAAAGCATTAATCGAAAACATTTCATTCATATAAAATCTGTGATATTTTAAAATCGTAATTTATTAATAACATCGATATTTTACCAAAACAAAATTATGTACAGTACAGATGCTAACAACCATTTTATGTTTGTAATCTGAAGCATTTAAACGAAGGCCTTATTAAGATTGACAAGTTGCATTATCTTAACAAGCACATGACAGCGCTACGGACCTAAATGTACACAATTACACGTTAATGACGTAATTAAATAATCAAGCGAAATGCCCTACAAAGACTTTCTTATCTGCTTTAAAAAAAATGTTGACCTTTTAAAGACTTTCACTCCGTCAGAAGATCTCGGCGATATCGAAACAGAGTATATCCATTGCGGAGTTCACCTCGTTAGCTCAATATCAACACGTCTTATGCCTTTAATAGATATACAATCATGCATATTATTTAAATTGGTCGACAAATTACATGTCGGTACGCAGTTGTACCTACTCAGTTGTCGTTTAAGTTTCCACTTGCATGTCTTGAAATCTGAATGAGAACTGTTAAGAGGGGATACTACAATTTGAAATTTGTAAGTGACTTTCAAACAAACACAAAAGTATGTAGAACTACTTTATAATAATTATTTTTTCATACGTTAAGTATGCTACCTTTCAAAAATAAAGTCAAGGAAACTTAGTATTTGGGAAACTCTGTGTTTTAAAATAAAGACGGCTGCACCTGTTATTAATCCGAGACTTCACAAAAATCATAATCAAGTCATGTTATCACAGACAACGTATCCAGTAAGGAAGGCTACACTACTTGCAGAACTGACATTTGTCAGTTTGTGATAAAATAGCGCTTCTTCAATTTGTGTAGTAGTTTAAGCATACTGATGCATGCAAAACAATTTCATTACTTTTTTATATTGAAAAATGCTTAGTCAACTTTCATTTAGTTAACGAATCGTAAAAATTGTTATAATAACTACAAAATGTAGTATTGTTCGAGAGGTTATAGGCGTACTTAAATGCTTATTATACACAATTTATAGTATAAAAGAAAATTGTAACAAATTTTACTATTATTAATAAATTTTATAAAAGTTTTAAACTGTTTCGTAATAATGTTATAAACCTTTTCTTTTCTGTGTGTTTATTTCAGCAAATCTTTTGCAACGGCTGCACCGATTTTGATAAAACCTTCAGTGGCAGGTAACTGATGATATAAGTGATGGGTATAAAAAGATATAAATTAGTAGAGCCATGCTGTCTTCAGCACAAATGGGCCAGCTCAACTGAGGAAGTACCCTACCCTCACACAGAAGACCAACTTAAAAATAACATCATTCATGCTGTTGTATTTCGTTGGTGAGTGTGAGACTGGAGGCCCAAAAATGCAGTTGCAGTTGCATCTCACAATGCCACCATAGTGAGGGTCATCATGCTACATTCCTTGCATTCACAATGAGGATGGTGACCCCTGCTCCTAAATTCTACTTATGCTTTCCCTTAGACAGAGTATGGTGACTTTAGTAGGCCTAATTAAATAAATTGTTGTTGTACCATTAGTTATAAAGATATAACACCAACCGCATTTTACATCGCGACTTTCAAGTCTATAAATTATCGGGTACTGAAATTCGAATATCAGTATCAGATAGTTCTATTGCAATAACATTGTCAATCGATGTATATGATATGAATTTTTAATCATGAAAGAACTATGCTTTAGCACAATAAGATCGGGTCTGCCGATATTATTTCACAGTTTCATGGAAAACTACGATTAATATTTTTTGAAACTCCGCTTTACGAATAAATCCTGTATGGGTGACCTTATAAACCTATTATATTATTATAACAGACACAGAATAACAATTTGTGGTTCACAGTTCACAGACTCAACCTTTGAACATCCAATTATAAGTGTCTGAAGGTACACTCAAAGTTTTTTGACAATGCACTTGTAATTCCTGAGTTTCAGATGTTCATGGACAGAGATCATTTGGTTTGCTCGATTCCCCACCATTAAAATATGACGATGTTTATCATCTCTTCAAATATCTCCACAAAGCTTTTAAGGTCCTTTAAGTTCGTTCTCAGACACGAGTCGTCAATTAGTAGTGGGTACTAAAGGAAAATGTGGCCGACGGGTAAAATTATACGACTGGGTACACATAAACATGCGCGTGAGTATTTGAGAATGAGTCCCGATTTGTTCTTACACGAAGCTTATTACAATGCTGGCACAAAACTATAACATTTGACTAACATAGTTATACTTTACAGTAGTTACTAATTAAATATACCTATTTTTCTGAACAATACTAACGCGTATGAAGATATAACATTCCAAACCGTCTAGCCTTTAATTTAGCGGCATACCTACCTTTCTAGATTGCACATTAGTAAATAAATAATGTTCTTCGTAAGTAGGTATTAGTAACATATAAAACGATACAAAAAATGGTATAACATCATAGCTGGTAATATAAAAAGCGGCCAAGTGCGAGTCGAACTCGCCCATGAAGGGTTCCGTATCAGCAAGTAAGATCATATAAAAGTTATTGTAGTTCGTTGTAACTTTCATCGATGTTTTTATACTAGTGTATTGATTGGATGAAAGGTAAATTGCGTGTTACGATTTATGATGTATCAAAAAAAAACTACTCACTAGATCTCGTTCAAACCAATTTTCGTTGGTAGTTTTCATGGTAATGTACAACATATATTTTTTTTAGTTTTATCACTCTCTTATTTTAGAAGTTAGAGGGGGGGGGACACTCATTTTTCCACTTTGGAAGCGTCTCTCGCGCAAACTATTCAGTTTAGAAAAAAATGATATTAGAAACCTCAACATCATTTTTGAACACCTATCCATAGATACCCCACACGTATAGGTTTGATGAAAAAAAAATTTTTGAGTTTCAGTTCCAAGTATGGGGACCCCCAAAATGTATTGTTTTTTTTCTATTTTTATGTAAAAATCTTAATGCGGTTCACAGAATACATCGACTGATCAAATTTCAACAGTATAGCTCTTATAGTTTCGGAAATAATTGGCTGTGACATACGGACGGACAGACAGACAAACAGACAGACAGACAGACAGACAGACAGACAGACAGACAGACTTGACGAATCTATAAGGGTTCCGTTTTTTGCCATTTGGCTACGGAACCCTAAAAATGCAGAAGAGAAATGAAGTAGTGTAATGGCATTGACCAAATCTCATGCAATATCACCTGTCGATGGAGTAAAAACACGTTACCGGTATATCTATCATCACTACGCATTTTCTTCATTTGTTTTCTTTATGAATGCTATTCGACATAAAAAGATGTTTGGATGACATTGAGCTACTTTTTCATTGACAACCTAACACAAACGAAGGACGTCTCTGATATTCATTCACGTCTCTGCTTTAAATATTGCGTTATTTAAAAGTCCAACCGGTGCAAGCTTTAAAGTTAAAAGAATGCTTACAGTAACTAGCACACATCAAAGGCAAGCATAAAAATTAGAACATCAAATAATTCGTAACATTTCTGGTGAATTATGGATTTATGTAAATGGTTCTCTAATATGTTTTGCAGCCGTACTTGTTTTACGTCTCATTTTATATTAAAAATAGTTTCAGTGAACATATGATTTGTTACAGGTACGAGTATTTTACATTACATTTAACAACTCTAAGAGTTCTACATAATATGTGTAGTATTGAGGACAGCCTTGAGATATTGAACATTTGTTTTGTCGAAAGCGTAGTCTAAACACAGCTGTCAATGGTCATTGATAATACAGACTTTTTACACTTCAAATAAGTGCTAGTTAGTAACGCTAAAACAGTTTTGATTAACACTCATCAATTCTTCAATCGAGAGCATTTTATGTGCCGATGTTGAGATGAACTCAACATTAGTCTATAATCCTTCAAATGAATTGAGGGATTTTGAACTGAAGCGGAGCACTTTCCTGCAAAAACATTTGAACAATGCACCAAGCGTCCTTTTACACAGGTACGTGCTAGTACGGGTTCAATTTGTCGAATACTCGTAGAGTAATGGAGAGGTTTTGGAATATCAACCTTTCTATTAAAACACATAGAACACTCGAACGAGTAATCTCTATTTTATAAATAAAAACTAGCCTTTAACCGTATCTCTACCCGCGTTTATGTCAGTTTATAAAAAGTAGAATGTCATTCCACATTAATTACTCTAGAAATCGATGCAGTGATTTAGCCGTGATACCGTAAAGGACATACCTACAGAGTTACATTCGTATTATAATATTAGTAAGTATTTACTTTAATTGATATTTTTCTATAATAAAAATTTGTCTGTGTAAAATGTAAAGATTTAAGAGAACAGCGAGTAGCAATTTAAATTTCCCCAGTCGCTATGAATATAATCGGTTACATTTAATGAAGTTGCACAATTTGTAACTGCATCATCTATTGAAGGTACTTTCTTACCACTCTGAAGAAAGATCTTTTGAATAATTGTCTAAGGAATGTGTTGACATCCATTTCGTTGCTAACATGACATTTGACCTTTGCATGTAATCACTACAAGCAGTAAATAATGCAAATGTGCCAACGTTAATTGAACTAGGAATACAAATGTTTAACATTTAGTTAAATACATTAAATTCTACAATAGGAATGTGGAGGTTATTAACCGAATATACATAGAAAGTTTAATTGAGTTATACCTCTAGAAAAAAACAATAATGTCATTGCAAATTAGATTGCATTGATCTTCGATGTGCAGCATTAATAAAGTGATTAAAGGGGTTTATGTAAAATAATACACTAATTAAAATCATGATGATGAAACTTCACCTTTAAAATGAATATATTCAATGCTTCGATTACATTATATAATACGGTGTAAAATACCTGCGCACAAACTTATGTACTATTATATCTCCTGCTTAGTTAGCTGGTCTCCGTTGAGACTGACCTCCGGGGCTAAAATCGGTTAAGAATACGAGTATATTATAAATATGAAAGTTTATATGGACGCACATATTTTTGGGTGAATAAATTTAGATGAAATTTAACGATGATTACAATGATGAATATGTATTATTAGATATTTCATAAGTTAGGGTATAAAAGGCAGCGCGCGCCTGCGCATGACACATTTCTTGTTCGGCGCTCGTCGTGGTAACTCTGAAGGAGTGTTATTGTAATCTTTGCTATATTGCTACATTGTTATTATCAAATGGTAAAGTAAGAACTGCGAGTATTGTAAGTAATTAACTTG
Source organism: Phragmatobia fuliginosa (assembly GCA_932526445.1). Classification (NCBI taxonomy): domain Eukaryota; kingdom Metazoa; phylum Arthropoda; class Insecta; order Lepidoptera; family Erebidae; genus Phragmatobia; species Phragmatobia fuliginosa. The sequence goes on from OW052070.1 coordinate 15,316,652, forward strand.
TTAGAGTTGGAAATCTAATGTAACTATTTCTATTCAAATACTAATCAAAGTGAGCTTATTGTGTAAGTACTGTAATGATTATTAATTGTAAAAACAATGTTGGAAAAGAGTGTCCATGGAGTTTCTTGTCTGTTCTTCTCCATTGGATCTACGCCTTGGAACAGACAATTAGCTTATTAAAAACAGTTTGATATAATTTAATTATATTTTTGTTTCTATTTCACTAACGACCCATAAAATCAGAAGTGCGATAAAGAACCAAGCTCATTAGCATTAGAAAACTTTGATTTCCAACTCGTTAATTCGTTTTATATTATTTTCTTTTCTACCCACTTTTTTCAATTTGCTTGTATATGGTGTGGTATTTTTGTGTCTTAAGTTTTGTAACTTGCTCCGTAGCAGATCACGACACCGGTCCTGTGCTATTACATGGCATAGGGCTCGAGATTACTCTCGTAACAGCGTGTCAATAAGTCCTAGTAGTAACCATGATTCTCGTCGCGCTCGACGTTCGCGTTCGCCTACCCACAAGCGTAACGAGCATACTCGGTGTCATGAGTCGCGTTCATCTTCCCGTCGTTGTAGTATATGCGACACCGATGTGCAAAATACATTTCATACGATTTTAATGATGATTTAATGCCATCGAGTCGAATAAATCGACTCCAGGTGGATGATACACTTCAGAATTGTGTAAAACCTACTAGTAGGCAGGTAATAACAAATAATTCCAATACGAATAACTCAATTCTTCTTGATTCGATCACGTCTTTGTTTGTTGACCAGAATACTTGTACATCAGAGTTGTAGATACAATTTACAACAAATACACCGGTAAATAACAAAGTAAGTAGGTGAAGGTAGTTTGACATCAAACCCTAAAGTGTAGTTTGACTAAAGCAACTATTCATAACTGTGATCCTAGATCAGCAAATTTGACTAAAGCTATCCAATCCTTGCATCTAAGTAGGTCAAATAATTATTATGTCTCAGATTTCGATCCTTCTGTTACTGCCATCAATGTTTTATGTTATATGTGTATAGCGCGGGTAGTTGACGCTATGTTGTGTCGGTGTGTTTGTGTGTAACGTTTTCTTTCTAGCTAGATAATATTCTGCTGACAAAAGCTGCACCTGTACATTATACGGGAACTAGTACAATGTGAAAGGGGTGCAATGCAGTTCATCAGTGCGACCCGGTAATGAGTGAGGTTACTGAAAAGCCTGTAAGTTGCTATTAACGCTTCACTGGTAAGATCAAATCATATTTTCATATCGTGTTTTGATTTATTTTTACATAACTGATGTGTAGTGTACGAAAGTGAACCGTGTGCGTAATTTATATCGTTACAACGATCGTAATGATTGATGACGCTTATGAGTAATTGTCCAAAGATGGTGTAAAGCTGTAGCTTAACAAAAGGGTTAGTAGTAATCGTAGCTGATCAAAATTTACCAAGTTATTTCATAGTTTGACTTAGTTTGTTTGACGTGATGGAAACGAATTTTTGTAACTATACCACCTGTGCATAAACAACTGGGCGTCTTTACTATGGATGATGAATTAATAGCAGTTGCAGTTTGAAAGTGGTTGCCTAATGCATAGCTAACTACATTTTAATTGATTTACGTAAAATGAAACAAAGTTGCACTAACGTAAACTAAAGTACGCTGAGATATAATACCCACACACGTTGATTAATTTATTTACCTTTCTTTATGGAAAAATAGATACTTGACAGATTATAACAAGGTACAGTGTGTGCAAACCAAGTTACTAGATATGTTTCTCCGTAAGTGTAAAAATGGAAATGATCATTATTAAACAACTAGCTTTAGCCAGCGGCTCCGCCCGCGTGTATGTCGGTTATCGCGGTAAAAAGTAGCCTGTGTCCTTTCTCAGGTTCTAAACTATTTAAGTTTCAAAATTCATCAAAATCGGTTAAGCGGTTTAGGCGTGAAAACGTAACAGACAGACAGACAGAGTTACTTTCGCATTCATAATAGTAGGGAAAATAACAACAAGAAATAGTTGATGATCAATTACATTTCTAATTTTTATTTTGATAATTCGATGAATGAGCTATTCTTTTATATTGGTGGTTGGTGAGAGCAAATACATCGAGAGTTTAAAAATGTGTATTGTAACTATTCACAATACGGCGAAAGGGGGCGTGGACAGCAGTGCTAGTCCTTACCGGAGTCTGTATAAAACAGCTTGAGAATCTTCCGCCGGTAGATAGTACGAGGTACTATGTCACATTATTTATTGGTAATTGTATCAGTCAACTGTTGTTGTAAAATCTGTAGTGTTATGACATCGAGTGGCAAACGTTTAGGTTCTAAAGTTATTATGTTAAATTTATTTTATAGTTACGAGTAGGTAGTACGAAAATGACTACAATTGTAATTTATGATTCAAAGAAACTTCTTTAAAATTCGTCTTTAGACGGCGTATATATTTAAATACGTAGTTTGGACTCCAAACTGGAACTTCATATTGCAAATGTAATCTTATTGGGTTTACACAACGTCAACAACAAATTTATAGAAAAATTATGATAACGTGTAACATATCGTATGTTTGTTAATTATGTTGTGATATGTTTATCGAAATGCCAAGTATTGATACCGGTAAAGACTAAATGTCTATCGATCTTAATGTAGAAGTTCTAGGTTTATTTAACCCAAAACCACTAACAATAATTGTTGTGCGGGTGAGATGCGATAAATAACGAACGCAATAAAATACTTTGATACGTGTAATAGTTACAATTATTATGGTACGATTCTAAGACAAGTAAAAGTTATATTTAAATTACACGGGTATATATACAGAGGTTTTGCACCCGACACTAATAACTAATATATCGAGAAGTCGCGGGTAGAATTACCCGAATGCACCCAACAATAAATTTATTATCTTCGTCGCGCGGTCAAGGCCTATGCCTTGTTGTAGCGGTCGAGTCAACTTGCCTACTGTCTGTTTTGGAGTTATGTGTGGGACAAATTTGTATGCTCAACACACGACTGGTTTTTCATACGGGGATCGAACCCGTGACCGCTACATTAATAATACGTCTACTTAGGCATAACTTTAATAATGGGTTAAAGTTATAGAAGCATTATGAAAGGTTTTAAATACCCTCACTAGTGTCAGGTATTAAAAGTGTTAGTTTGCGAGACATTATGTTGTTTGTGAAACTATAATCACTTATGGTCAGGTTAGACCGAGCTAAAACAAGATTTAATCACTAGTCAGTGCGAGAGTACCAAGTAGTGTTACATAAAGATAAGACTAGCTATTTCGGGTTTTAAGTTTTAAGATCTTAAACAAATAATTCTAGCACACTTGATCGTAAAGGTGTGACATTCATATGTGATCACGAGTTCATGTTCATGAGGACATTACAAGCCAGCACAGGCTATTGTGATCTTTCTCTTCCTGACAGAGGTGCATATTGAAACGTCAGCACTAGTGATGGTTTCGACTGCTTCGATGGGCCGACAGTTAGTGTATGCTACTACTGTTCAATATAGGTTCGGTTTTTGGGTTGAACAAACAATAACTAATAATACTGTGTACTTCTATTTATAGACATGCATGTCGCGGCCCGAAGTTTAAAAGTTGTGGTCAAAGCTCCGTGACTCGAATGAGTACAAAGAGTCGACGGTCCTACGCCTGATCTCTTTCGGGTCATGTTGGGTGGCCGTTTCATCGAACCAAAGGCGTACACCTGTGTTAGACAAGTACTTGAGGTGCTGTAGTGTCTACTGTGTTTTTGGTTGGTCACCATTGGAACTGGCCGCCGTAGCAGAAAGGTTTAAATGGTAAGGTTTAACTACAGACTCGAGACTATGGACGATAAGTAGACGGTGGCCTATTACAGTAAGTGATTGAACGACACCTGTCGAACAAGCTCCGGTGCATAAAATGACTTTGAGGGCAATCAGTCTGAACTTGAATTCACTGCGTGGGCATACTTGGACATGCTTCGAAGTTGCTTGACGCCAACCGTCAAGCTGTAGACATAACCCAAAATTGATGACCCGGTATCATATCCTGAGAGCTTTGTGATTATTGGTAACATCCTTAACCGAGTACCGTGAGACTTCTGTAACATTTACTGGCATCATCCGGGTCTTGCATCCTGAGAGATATGCGAAAGAGAGTAACATTATTGACGGTATCACTGCGTACATACTGCGGGCACTGTTATTTTTAAATATCCTCAAAGTTTTGCTTGCTAGTATCGCCTTCTAAAAGCTCTGTGATTATTCATGACGATAATGAAGCATATTAGTGACGTTAAAGTAATACCGTATTCAAAACTAATGCAATGTTTTTATGCTTTCCTTAGAGGACAACTATGCGTTGAGAGAGCCTCGTCACTGTGCAAGGTGCACTCTACGCTGATGGTGGCTACGAGGTGCGGACTTGCGTCCTGCATGCCGCTCAGTGATAAGCGGTCCTGTTCTCCGTGTGCGCGAGATGCAACCTTCCGCCTGTTCACCGTGGGTACGAGACGCAATCTTCGGCCTGATCCCCGTGTGCGTAAGGTGTGGTGCAATGTATGGCGGATGGTGGAGAGCATGAGGTATGTAATATTGGAATGGACCCATGGACAGGGTAACCAGCCCCAAACTCGTGGTCTTCCTGAGATAATTTTAAGACCCATGGACAGGGTAACCAGCCCCAAACTCGTGGTCTTGTTGAGAGAGGTAAGACCCATGGACAGGGTAACCAGCCCCAAACTCGTGGTCTTGTTGAGAGAGGTAAGACCCATGGACAGGGTAACCAGCCCCAAACTCGTGGTCTTGATGAGAGAGGTTTAAGGCCCATGGACAGGGTAACCAGCCCCAAACTCGTGGTCTTGATGAGAGAGGTTTAAGGCCCATGGACAGGGTAACCAGCCCCAAACTCGTGGTCTTGATGAGAGAGGTTTAAGGCCCATGGACAGGGTAACCAGCCCCAAACTCGTGGTCTTGATGAGAGAGGTTTAAGACCCATGGACAGGGTAACCAGCCCCAAACTCGTGGTCTTGTTAATTTTAAGTTTAAATGTTTAAGACACACACTTATGGTAACTGTTCTTATGGTAACTGTTCTTATGGTAACTGTTCTTATGGTAACTGTTCTTATGGTAACTGTTCTTATGGTAACTGTTCTTATGGTAACTGTTCTTATGGTAACTGTTCTTATGGTAACTGTTCTTATGGTAACGGTAGACCTTCATGCTGAAGTCTACTCTTGTATTAGTACTAAGTTTCTAGTTTTATTTTAAATGTATCTAACAGTGATTATCATAAACCCTATTCGTTAACTTTAACTGTTTACACTAAATTTGATAACTTTTTTCAGTAAATGACCAATTGGACGATGGTGTACTTACAGAGGTGTTTAATGAACTTTTTGATAGAGGTTCCAGTCACCGCAAATGAGAACAATGAAGAAGTGTGTGGGCACCCGGACCTGCCGAGGACGTCAGGGTGTCAGGAGAGGCCGTATTAGATATTTCATAAGTTAGGGTATAAAAGGCAGCGCGCGCCTGCGCATGACACATTTCTTGTTCGGCGCTCGTCGTGGTAACTCTGAAGGAGTGTTATTGTAATCTTTGCTATATTGCTACATTGTTATTATCAAATGGTAAAGTAAGAACTGCGAGTATTGTAAGTAATTAACTTGTTAGAGTTGGAAATCTAATGTAACTATTTCTATTCAAATACTAATCAAAGTGAGCTTATTGTGTAAGTACTGTAATGATTATTAATTGTAAAAACAATGTTGGAAAAGAGTGTCCATGGAGTTTCTTGTCTGTTCTTCTCCATTGGATCTACGCCTTGGAACAGACAATTAGCTTATTAAAAACAGTTTGATATAATTTAATTATATTTTTGTTTCTATTTCACTAACGACCCATAAAAGTATATTAATTTACAATCTAGATTTGTTTGTTTGTATTTGGTATATTGGTATAGTAACATAGTGAATGCATTAATCGTGGCAAAATTAGCAAATAATATTTAACAAATAAGATCCTGTTAGCTTTTAGTATATTTAAAGGTAAAAAACGGTGTTGTCATGACAAGCATGTGGTGTTAAAGAATTAGCGATTATACTATTGCTACTTGAAGCCCATGAATACAATCGATCACATATCTTATTGATGCTTTTACCGTTCAATAGCACAGTTTTGACCAGCTGTGGGCGTTGAACACATGTATCACGTATTTGTGAATCACTTTAATCCATTGTTGCTAATAAGTTTTGGGATTCATCAATGGCCAAATCAATCACTATAATCCATCATATATACCTATCGTCATTAATCTCCACAAAACTGTCTTATAGTTATTTCACCAGTATTATAATGTTTCATATTTAAATTATCTCATGGCAGTTAAACTAAACAAAATTGATCTTAAAGTTTTGGTCATTAAGGTTTAGTTTAAATTGTAGTTTAGACAGTCTCAGGAATGTAAATTAGAGTATGGTATCGGCACCTGTGAGTCTAGTTGGTTGGTGACGTCACATCGTAATAATGTAGCCAAAGGATTAAGCCTCCAATCAATGTGTTTTTATTACGTTCTTGCACATTTCGCATTCAATTTGTTTTGATTATGATTATCTTGCACGTAGAAGTTGTATGCGAATGTGTGATTTCGATTCCGATTTAAGAACAACTTTGCCTGATGGAAAGTATGGAAAGTATGAATAGAATCCATACTCATTATGAATGTAGTAAATGCGCTCATTGATGAGTGTCTGCGTGTGTGTAAATTTTAGGTTGGGCTTCAGTATGAGAGCAGCAGTGCTCGATTCGAAAGGGACCATTCTTGCTAAATCAGCATGGTTGTACTAACTTAGAAACATATATACGCTGCTCATATATAGCTCATACATTTAAATCGTATAAACTGAGGTCAATTTGATTTTTAGCATCCTACGTGTGACCATGTGGGATAATTTTACCTATGGTTTCAATAATCATATTTGCAGGAATCCGAAAATAAACAAATTGAATATTGGTTTCAATAGTCATTTAGTGCGTTATATTCCTATTCGTGAGGTTCAAAATAGGCTTTACAAGTGACCAAACCCATTCCGCATACATTTTCGGCTTATCTCAAACATCGTGGCCAACGTCTACGGAAACGACACAGACTTTACGTAAATAGACATAAATAATATGTTTTAAACATAAATTACTTATATTATCCGCATGTAGCCCGCGCCTGGGCTGCGGTATCTCTGAAACCAGTAATGCGATAATAGCCATGAAATGTTTACGTATATTGCTTCTATTGTTATTCTGTACTGTTATGTTCATATTAACGGTAGCATAAACTCAATGAACCTGACCAAATACGTTACACAGTATAGTGTTTTGTCTTTGCAACTTTCATTCATCTTCTTAACCAAGAATTATGTTAAAAAGCTGTAAAAAGTTACGGATTCATGGTCATTCGACTTAAATGTCACCAAATTACAAAATTGCGTTAAATGTGTAAATATGTTAATCTATATGCAAACTATTTGCTGAGTGGTGATTAACTATTGACTTAGCAAATGTTGAAAGTAATAGATACAAACCGCTAGCAGCTAGTATGGGTATACTAGCTGCTCAATGTAGAACAAAAAGCTCAAGGTAGCTTAGGTGTTAATGGGAGCTGATTGATGACGTAAAGGGATACTCCTAATACTGAACCTTCAAAATCCAATAAACGATTTCTCTTTGGAAATATATACGGTATGCAAAATGGCATGAGATTCGATTTTATTAAGTTAAAAGCTGCTAAAATGGAACTGCTGATGGAAAACATGAGCAAAATCCAAGAGTGGTGCGGTCACCATTCTCATTGCGAATGTGGACAATACAGCATGGCTACTCACACTATAGCGGCTTAGTGAGATGCTTAATAAAAGAATAAATGATTTGCTGTTTATAGACAATCTATGTACACTGATTGCAACCTCAACTTCAGAAGAAAGGAATTTATCCCATCAATACGGAATGTTTTCATACTAGGTATAATTTCGTTTTCATATTCTTTTGAATGACCAATGGCAATATTATTTTACCTAAGTGCACAAAAACATAAAACTGCTAAGTGCCATTTCTTTTACAAACAACCCGTTATGTAAAAAAATTAAAACATTTTTTTACTACATCATAAAATTAAGAGTAAAAATCTACAAAAGTATAATTTACTATGTAAATATTTGAATATTATTATTTACGTTACTTTAAGCTCTTACGTGGCGTAGGATGTAATTACATTACTAAACTAAAACTTATATAAAGTGGAAAGCAATGAAAGCATATGTTTTATTACGCTGTGGCATCCACTGCGCAGTACTGCCAGTAATCGTATGATGACTTCATACGAATTTCTCTAGTCTGCAGTTCTAAACACACATATACATTTATTTCTGTGATTGTAATATTAAATACCTAATTAGTTATCAAATATTGACCTCGTTGGTTGAATAATTTAAAGTTACAACCATAGTACTAACAAAGTTAATATGGACAATAATCATTAGTTTCTTGTGGATCTTTCCTTTAAGGTAAATCAAGTACAAACAGTAATATTTTTGTCCACGAGATCTGTTCAGAAGAAGTAAGTTATGGATATCGTAAAGAGATATCGATCCGTAAGAATATCGTACCGTAAGAAGATATCGACGACAGTAGTCGTCTTTATCTATAACCATATTATAAAGTTTGTGAGCTAGTGAGGGTTTACGTTTTACTAATAGAATACTTGTATTTTCTTTTTGTAAATAAATGCAAATTATACATAGAAAACATACAAATTCCGAAACATATACTATCTGTAGATCATACAAATATTTGATTCGACCTAGGATTTGAACCTAAGACCTCAAGCACAGTAGTCGCATATAACACCACTGCGTCACCGTGGCATTCACTGGTTCGAACTTGCAACAAATATGTAGTTACAATAAACCTGGTTAAAATGCCTCGTAATTTATTTGTTTTTACTATATAGCCAATGTGATTTATCGAGTGAACGGTGCATTGATATTCGCATTACTAGTAATATTTGTAAATGCCAACTGGCCCAGTAGGGTTCGATTTAAGACAAATTAGTGTAGATAAATTGTATTGTAATTATACATTGAATGGGAGGTATCAGTGGGAGGTATTAGATAATATTAGTATTTCTTCTTCATTGAGTAACTGTGGTATTATATTTTATCATCAACAGCCTATAGTATAAAACTATAGGTACAATAGTTGTTGAGATCTGAATACTGAGCAAAATAATATTATTAAGAATGTAGAAAATGGCTTAATTTTTATAAAAAGTAAATAATTATTACTTATTGGGTTTACAGTTTCAACCCAAGCTATATTTTCAGTTAATTTAGGTTAAAATCAAAACATATTTTTTGAGAGACTTTAAAATCTATTTTAAATTGTTTCTTTCTTACTCAACAATTACCTACACTCCACATTTTCATAAACATAAATGCGGATAATTTAAATAAGCAAAAACTATTATATATTAGGACAAATCGTTAGAAAACCAACGGCAAAGTTTTGCGCCTCTGTTTTGACCCACTTCATCAAAAGCTTTCTTCAAATCTCAAAGAAATCTAACTTCTTTGTTTAATCAATCGACGACTATGTGTATTCTTGCTCTGTGTCATCTATGCTATTATTACAAATCTATGACACAGCGTTCATTAAAATCGATTGAGTAGTTGCATCTAAAAACTGTCAAAAATATTTATCATTCCTTTTGGCTTCACCATAGTCAAGTAATGGAAACTAGCGCCCTGATAGATAATTTTATTTAAAAAGCTGATTGGAACATACAGTATTACACTAGCAGTAATATAGTGAGGATTAGATTAACTTAAGACGAGTTATATGCGTGCAATAAATTATGCCAATAAATTCTATTATATAGTTATACTTATACACTACAGTAAATACCTCATATTACGCTTTCGAACGGTACTGCGATGTGTTTTATAGAGACACCTACATGAGATCAGCAAATCTAAATCCCTGCTTACACCGCAATACAGGAAGCGAAACTATCTTCGTAATACTTGATATACTGCATCCTTTTATTAACGGTACAAGTGTTTATCTGTCTTGATTAAAGAAGGTAAAAAATTTACGATGTACCTAACTCTTCAAATTGTATATATTAAATCTTGTCACGTATAGAAATATCGGAATGATTTACATTTTTTCTAATGTCAGGCCATAAAGTCCAAGAGTAAAAATATCTAAAAATATTACTTGCATATTAAATATCACATATTGTGTATAACAACTTAAGTTTTCAAGGTATACCGTTCATGTTCCAGGGATATTCTTTCGAGTGTACACCTGGTTCGTGGGCTTACAATACCCAAGACGGCGTGGGTTATTACTCGGTTTGAGTCCGACATAGCCACCAATTGGTGGTGGGGTATTTTCGCACCGAGAGAAAAAAATAGGGGAGACCTTTGTCAATCCTGTTTTTTTCTTTCTATGGTAATCCATAATTACACAATTTCTCTGTTCTGTGCTTTTGATTATATTTAGTTTAGTTGCTTTTAATAAAGTAATCTTTAAAAAAAATTATCTTTAGATTTATGTGCAGACTACTCTAAACAATATACAAGGGAGAAAACTATTGCCCTCTTCTTAGAAAGGATATTTTTAATATTTAAGTATTTCAATAACTTTCTTTAAGAAAAGTCAACCCTATTATTGATACTTTTTGATGTTATACTCATCGAGAACGCCATTATTGCATCATTAGAGTGATTTATAAATGTTATTAACCTTCCACGCATTATAAATTAATCATAAACAGTCAGTGACGGTATACATGACACAGGTCATGTACTTTCGGATCGCCCTGAAAACGTGATGTCTAGCGCAAACACTACTCTATATGACTATGCCAATGTATGATGGTTGCAACACCGAATTTGGCACGTTTGTATAAAGAGCAGACGTGCTATTATCTCAAGGGTCAACGACACCGTTCGCCATCGATGTTAAACAGACTGATTGATTTGACTTCATATATTGTTTTTACAGCTGCGGATAATATGGCTTATTAGGTGGAAAATAAACTATTTATGGCCACATCTATTTCTAATGTCGAATCAATCATTTTTTATTGGTTCAATTCTTACCCATGACAAATAATTTGTGCTGTGATCACAGTTATTTGTTATGCTTATTCTCTGATTGTTATTTTTAAGAATATGATACTAATGTCTTTTAAAAGAAGCGCTCATTGAAAAGTGGACTCAGGTGATTGGAAACAATCACCGAAGGCAAGCAACGACGGCGCGCTCAGTACCTAGATGGGTTTGTAGCATAGAGAATATAACTTATATATAATTATAGTCTTTGGTTTGTAGCTGACATGTTAATATACCGTGATTCGGAGGCCACGTTAAGTAGGTATTCCCGTTTGTTATCATAAGATGATTGTGATCTTAGTTGGAGGCCTTCGGTCGAAAGACATTCAACGGCCAGTTTACGTAGCCACAACGTGTCTTGCCAGTCCCCAACTAACACTCAGCTAACGCGGGTTAGGGTATATGTATACTAGGCATTTTCAGGCAAAATTATATAATATGTATGTTGCCAGACTGCCATTTCAAAGGTATCTTAATCTTATTACCCTTTGTCATTAAAAGCTCTATGAGTTATTTATTCCTTAACATACATACATTATTGTTATAATTCTAGAGTCTTATTCCTCCTAATATTGTTGTTGTTGCTAATGCAACAATCCTTTAAGTGCTAATGACGTTTCGAAAAGTTCGAAGTTGCTGCTACAGCTCGACCCGACATTGTGATAGGCGGATTCAATCTTTTCCAGACACTACTGTTAGGATTTCTAATAAAGTTGATGGAATCTTAAGCATCATATCACACTTATATACTCTTGTCTAAGAACTTTTGCGTCACAAGTTACTAGAAACTAAACTTTTCTTCCCTCTGGGTCTGGGGAAGGGCTCCAAGTCGGTATTGCATTTGTGACTTATTATAAGTGACAAGTGTTCATTTGTAACAGTACTCCTTACCACCACGTGGCTGGCATACATATATAGAACGTCATAAACTATTTTTTTATAATTACTACATATAAATCATTTATAGTATATGTTTTAAATTTGAAACACTGTGAAGAAGTAACATAAGCAACAAAGTTACATTAAGATCTAGAGTTTATAAACAAAGGACACATGCCTAACATGCCGGTTATTTTGAATAGCCTTTATATAAACACGATCTGTCAGTAGAGATACTGCCGATGTGAATCATGTTACATCATTGGTGACGTCATTACACAACCATTTCGAACGATTGGCAGTCGAGTCTGAGAATGCAAATGGCAAATTCAAATGTGCCCTTCAACGATTGAACTTGCGAAGGCAATTAATTTGTAAATAACAATTATGTTACAAATTCCTGTGTTTTTTTTTCGATTAGGCCATCAACTAAACAACATAACGAGCTTACACTTGATCGAGTATCAATTCCTGGTATAAAGAGGACATTGGTTTTTCTAACAACTTCCAACGCTATGCGTGTATTACACGATGTTGCATATGGTAAAAACTCTCTTCAATTAGAGAGAGATCTAAGTTCCCTTCACTACAAAGAGATTTGGAGAACAAGTTGGTTTTACGTGAGAGTAGTGTTACGTTTATTGAGCTGGACCATTTTATTAAAGTATAATTTTCATGAAAAGTAGCTAATTTAGTAGAAAGTTCCTATGCAGAGTTATACTTCCATAAATTAGCACAAAGAAGGATTACAAAGCATTCGATTTTCTTTGTGATCCTTCTTGCCAGTGACACACCTTGAAACACTTAAAAACTTGGCTTCCCAAAAACGTTGACCCTGCGGTCAGAGTATACATATATTGAAATTAGTAGATTTTAGTTTAACAGGTGTAGATATATATAGCTATATATAGTATAGCTATATAGGCTTAACATATGTAGCATCCACCGCAATGCATTTTTGATGAGGTCTAGCGTATCGCATACAAGAAGAATGAAAAGAAAGAAATATCATATTATACAAACTTCTTCTATCATCTAAAGTGTAATCAGCTTATCAGTCACATGTTACAATATATGACTGACAAGCTGATTACACTTTTACTGGATTTTTTGAGCTTTTTACAATTACTGTATTTTAATCCGACTAATTGGAAGTACTGAAGTCTGTTTAAATATTTTTATCATATAACCGCGAATAACTGTCTCTTAACTTATACTGTCTTAGCATTGAGTACTAGTTAATATAGAAACAACAAGAGTAAAATAACAAAGGGTAAAATGACTTACGAGTAGAACTATGAAATGAAATAAATTAATAATAAGATTTAAATGAGAAGTCACGATTTATAACAGCGTAAAGCCTACTTGGTCAGAATATACAAATAACTTCTAATTTATAGGTCAACTGTACCATAATATGCAACAGATAACCTGCGAATAACATATTCTAGTGAAGGAATAAGGTTAAACAGTATGTATTACGAATATTGTTAAGCAAAAAGTATCATACACTCGACATATAAATAATTACAGCTTAGTAAACCGTCGCTGTAATGGCGATTCTTTTTATGACTTACAATAAAATACAATGCCTATTTACACAAATAACAGTTTACGATTACGTAAATAATAATCCATTGTTTAAATAATCATGTTTAAATAATCATGACTTCAAGGAAAGGTTATTAGAATCATATGAAAAGCGAAAGCTCTTCTGAAATCAATTTCAAATTTATTTGTACTATTCCTCTCATCGCTCAGTCAGACAATATGATTTACTATCGAGAACAAAAGAATATTGTATCAAACAAGAACACATAAAAACGAATTCAGGTAAAACAAATAATGTTGGTGGTGTAAATTGATGGTCAAGAATTTGGCAAAAACAAAAAGTACACGGATATTTTAACGAGTTGCATCTTATTTAGTTTGTGTTAAATTTATATGAAACTACGCGTATGAATTTTAATTGGAGAGATCTATGTCCAGCATTGGACATCGATAACTGCCTCGGTGGCCTCAGTTGGTGTGATTCCCGGGTCGGACCAAATCTCTGTATGATCTGCAAATATTTATTTCGGAGTTTGAAGGTTTCCTCTGTGTAATATCAGGTATATTTGTATTTCCAAAAAAGGTTCACATGTATTTTAGTCTTTAATAATAATAATAATAATAATAATAATACAAACCTTACTGCGTACCGTGTTCGACTAGTCACTTTGTTTCAGGAGCTTGAGCCAACCGTCAACGTATCAGCACAACGATTGTCGGATCAAGTACGAGCTATACAGCGCTGTCACCTGCTGGATGATGCTGTACTTGAGAGGATTCGCTCAGACATACGGAATAGCTTGACTGTCCCTTCAGTGTCGCATGTTCTAAATGTGGTACCACAAGACGAAGATGTTGATGCATTAGTGGACAGTGAAATTATATCCGTAAGTACCCAGTGTAATAATAGGATAAGGAGCGCTTTGGAAGATGCGATTCAGGAGTACCGACATGTAAATTATAACAACAGACCCCGATTACCCCGTTTGCCCATTCATAAACGAAATTTAGCGTTGATGGGTGCCCTGGATTCGTTATTATCAGATTATTTTGATAATAGCGAAGATCTTTGCGATATGCATTCTATTCTATACTGTGCGGCCATTGCTGTTTGTCGAGTAGCAGGCGTAAAATTCAATGAAAGTGTTACTACTACTCGATCCAAAAATACTTTGCCAGCTTGGCAGTATAGAATAGAACGTCGTATTGCTGAGACCAGGACACTCATCGCCAAATTAATTGCTTTTCAATTTGGTAATACGCGACCGAGAGTCATGCGCTTTGTGAAACAGGCATTTTTGGGGACTACCATCAGTCCTCAACAATATATGTCAAGTGTCACAGAGCGCATAGACTTCTTGAAGCAAAAAGTTTATGCATGGGCAAATAGGATAAGACGCTATAAAAGACGATCAGATCGGTATAACCAGAATCGCATGTTTCAGAGAAATGAGAAGTGGGTTTACCGGAAATGGGAGGAACCGGATCCTAGTGAGCATGATAGGCACTTACCAGATGAAAATTGCACAAACGCATTTTGGCGTAGCATCTGGTCTGTGCCTGTCACCCATACAGAAGGCGACTGGATACGGGATATCAAACATTCATGCGAGTCTATAACAACTATGGAACCAATTAAAATTGACAAAAATGATGTAAGTTGTGCAGTCCGTTCATTACCGAATTGGAAATCACCTGGTCCGGACGGTCTGCACAACTTTTGGCTTAAGTGGTTCCGAAGCTCACATGAATGTTTGGCATCTCATTTCCAGGCCGCGTTGGATTCGGGTTCATTACCACAATTTTTAACAACTGGTATAACCCATTTACTCTATAAATCTGGTAGTGCCATGGATCCCAAAAATTTTAGGCCCATTACATGTTTACCAACTTTATACAAACTTCTGACATCTATTCTGAGACTCAAAATTGCTACACATATTAATAATAATTCGATACTTTCCATTTCTCAGAATGGATGCAGAAGTGGGACCCGTGGCACTAAAGAGCTCCTTATCATAGACATGACCATTAGCCAACAGGTACGTCGTAATCGTAAAAGTCTGGCGACATGTTGGATAGATTATAAGAAGGCATATGACTCAGTCCCACATTCATGGCTTTTGAAGGTGCTGGAGTTGTATAAAATTGATACAACTCTATGCACTTTCTTGAAGTCATGTATGGGGCAATGGAGGACAGTCCTTCGCTATCCTGGATGTCGTCAGACTGCGGTAAACGACGCACTTATAAAGATCGAGAGGGGCATCTTTCAAGGTGACAGTTTGAGTCCCTTGTGGTTTTGTCTGGCTTTGAACCCTCTTAGCACTCTCTTAGAGGGTTCAGGGTTGGGCTATAGGTTACAGAAAGATGATCAAGTTATATCTCACCTTCTTTACATGGATGATTTGAAACTTCTGGCCTCCACTAAATTACAATTGACAGCGTTACTGAAGGTCACTGAAAACTTTAGTAATTCTATCAAGATGGAATTTGGTGTAGACAAGTGTGCAGTCATGTATGTGAAGAAAGGTGAAATTGTAGAATCTGAAGGAATAGAACTTTCAGATTCTACAAAACTCAGATCTCTTTCTGCCACCGAAGACTACAAGTATCTAGGTTTTTCACAGTCCTTGGGAATACCAGAATCTGATATGAAACAAACGTTGCGGGAACGCTTCTTTGGCCGCCTGAAAAAAATACTTAAGAGTCTTTTATCGGGGGGTAACAAAGTGCGAGCCTACAATGGTTGGGTCATGCCGGTTCTGATGTATTCCTTCGGCATACTTAGATGGACTCAAACTGAATTAGATGCC
Source organism: Phragmatobia fuliginosa (assembly GCA_932526445.1). NCBI lineage: Eukaryota > Metazoa > Arthropoda > Insecta > Lepidoptera > Erebidae > Phragmatobia > Phragmatobia fuliginosa. The sequence goes on from OW052070.1 coordinate 15,333,084, forward strand.
CTTGACAGGAGAGTCCGTACTTTACTGACTGCATTTCGAATGCACCACCCACGTTCGTCGGTTATGAGATTGTACATCCCGCGAAAGTTTGGGGGTCGTGGATTTTTAAATATCAAGACCCTACATAATCGCGAGATTTACAATCTCAGAGAATATTTTCTTAATACCGATGTGGGAGTGCATCGCAATGTGGTTGCAGTGGATAACGGATTCACTCCACTCGCTCTGGCTAAAGAGAATTGGCGCAAACCTGTAGTACTTAGTACTGATGATCGCAAGGAGGTATGGAAGGGCAAAGAGCTTCATGGTCGGTTTTATCGGGCTTTGAACGGGCCCGATATAGACTTTAAAGCATCGACTTCCTGGCTACGGTATGGTGATCTCTTTGAAGAAACCGAAGGTTTTGTTTGTGCAATTATGGACGAAGTTATCATGACGAATAACTATCGAAAATATATCCTGAAGGATGGTACGGTTGACATATGCCGGGCATGTCACCGTCCCGGGGAATCTATCAGGCATATTATTTCTGGTTGTTCTCGTCTTGCTAATGGTGAATATTTGCACAGACACAACCAAGTAGCCAGGATCGTGCACCAACAACTTGCCCTTAAATACAAACTTGTGAATTTGGAGGTGCCATACTACAGGTATGAGCCCGACCCAGTTCTCGAGAATGGTCGTGCTACATTATATTGGGATCGATCTATTATCACAGACAGGACTATTGTTGCCAATAAGCCTGATATTGTGGTGATAGATCGATTAGAGCGCCGCGCAATGATTGTCGATATCGCTGTTCCTCATGACGAAAATCTCGTGAAAGTTGAAAAAGAGAAACAAATCAAATATTTGGATTTATCTCACGAGATTGTCGATATGTGGAATGTGGATTCGGCGATCATTGTTCCGATAGTTGTTTCTGCTCATGGTTTGATAGCCAAGAGCCTCGACCAACACCTTAAGAGGCTCACGTTAGATGGCTGGATCAAGGGTCTGATGCAGAAGGCAGTCCTTCTTGACACGGCACGTATAGTGAGGAGGTTCCTGTCTTTGGAGCCCTAACCACCGGTTTCTTGGTCCCTGTACCCGAAGTCGGTGGTCTACTATTTTTTATATTTTTAAATGTATTTTTTATATTTATATTTAAAAATGTAATTTATATGTAAATATTAACAAATAAAGAGAATAATAATAATAATAATCATTTATTTGCCAGAATGTAGGTTTACAGAGTATGGTCTTAACAATTGTATACATGTCCCATTTACATCCCACCAGTAAAGATTGGTATGCAAATATTAAGTGTATTACACTTTAAATGAAATTAATAGTAATAAATTAATCAAAATTGTATCCAAATGTCAAAAAATAATAATAATAATAATTGATATGTCAACAATAAACTTAATAAAAAAAAAACAATGTAACAAAATGTCAAATTATAATAAAATTAATATAATTTTAATGGGTATTGTCAATTGTCAGTTGAATAAAATTTCGATTTAATAGCAATACTCCATAAATTACTTCCTATCCTCACGATATGACATAAATTCATTCACATCATAAAAACATTTCTCTTTTAGCCATTGTGTAATTTTTTTTTTAAATATAATTAGAGGTAGCTCTTTAAAGGTATTTGGCAATTTATTGTAAACCTTTATAGCGTTTAAATATGAGTTCCTCTTATACATTTGGAGCCTACATTGAGGTAAGTGTAACTTATGCTTATCTCTAAATGTTACATTTCTTTTGGAAACATCCTTATGTCTGGAAAAACATTCTGGGTCAGTCAGTTATCTAGTACCCATAGCAGAAGCTTAGCTTAGTTTGAGACGAGATAGTGTTGTGTGTCAGGTGTCCGAAATCTATTAACTTTGTACACCTTTTTGCGAAAATTACGCGGACGAAGGAGTATAAAATTTCGCACACCAATAGTTTATAAAGAGAAAGAGAGCAGACTGGTTTTTTAAATTATGCATAGTAATACATTGAGTCAATAATAAAACATTGCACACACTACCATTTATTTGACACACACGCGCATAGAGCGCATTTTAGTGTAACCTTAACGAAATCCGTGATTATAAAAGTCATAGTCTTTGACAATAGAACCTTATTAATGTTGCCACTTTTATTCAAATAAATTACGGCCGAATTTTGACCATTTGGCAACCATTAGTATTACGAAATAAGTATAATTTAAGTATATAATATAAGCTGACGAACTATTATTATTTGCAATATGTGTATCTATGAGTATATGCGTTAAAAAAAGTTATTCTAAATATTGATAGAATAATGTATAAAAATGGGTATATGCGTCTGAGATAACATTTTCAGTTATGTAATTCTCAATGAAACTGGAGCAGCCTGTTCGCTCGGCCTCATTCTATGATTAGAACAGTGCTCCTTAATAAGAGCCGGATACATTGAAATAAGAGGCTATAAATGTATCGGAAGTAGAGAAAGCAACCAGTATAACTTGAAAAGGGAGAACAATGTAAATATAAGTCTTTACTTCAAAATCTTATCTATAGTTATTACAAAAGTACTTATACTAAATGTATAAGTAGTTTTATATAAATTCATGTGTGTTATAGATGAATTTGTACAAAACTATCGACTATTAATAAGTATCGCGTCACATTTCGTGTAAGTGTGTGTACACCATGTATGACCCATGTACACAACTTAACTAGTCCTAATGGTATATGTAATCATAATAATTATGTACTCCCGATTGTCGAATTGATCGAACCGACTAAGGGAGCTAAGCACGTAGGACAACATCCTTACATAAAGATGAAAATCTTGAAAAATTCAGTACCAACCCTAGTCCAGCAATCGTTTCATAGTATTTCAAAACTTCCATTCCAACGAGAAGCTTAGTCTAGGAGTAGACTCTTATAACATTTGTATGTTGATTAATATGTTCTTCAGAAGATGGAAGGTTTTGTTGATTCGGGTCTACCATGACCTGATAGTGCTTAGTAATAAATAATAATCAGATTTATCAGAATCATATGCATAATTATATTTGCTCGTAGTATTGAATTTACATGCGCATACTTATGTGCACATAAGATATCCATAATTTCGTACGTAAATCTAAACATTAACCTTTATTTCAATAAATTTTAATAAGCACATGCCTTGTCAATCTATTCATTTTGGTTTGACACACATTCATTATATAAAATGGCGGACAATTACAAGTGGATAAATTGTAATTCATTATCACAACAAAATTGTACAAGCAATTAAATCAAAACTAGTCGCTGACAATAAACCATTAGTTGTGTCAAAATGATTTATACAAACTCGGTATCAATTGTAAAGCTGCACTCAAAGCTTTGATCTTTTTCATTAAACCTCCGTACAGCTGTGTAAAGAGCGTGACCACACCAAAGGAGTACAGGAATAATTGTATAATATTATTAAGAGAAAGAAAAAATCATTGCTTCTGACATTCACAAGACATCACATAATTATTGCAATGAGGTAACAAACAAAACCAACAAATAAAAACAATGACGACTAATATGGCAAAGTAATAGACTAAGGAGAGGCCTATGTCCAGCAGTGGACTGTTAAAGGCTGTTGATGATGATAATGATGAATAGACTGAAAGTAATTATCAACATAATCATTTTAACATTTGCGTGCTGCACTGTCCGTTGTGGCAGTGAGGATGGTGGCCTTCACTTCTGGATTCTGTTCATGCTTTCCATCAGGCAGGGCAGAGTCATTTTGGCAGCTAATATAAAAAAAAAAAAAAAACATAAGACACATGTAACACATGTATGGTTAGACATAGATCTTTGTTAAAAACTGAAAAATGGAATTCAGGGTAATTTGCCCTACAGGCTATGTTTCCAGTTCTTGGTACTTTAAGTTGCTGATCCATTGGGTTATTTAAGTAATGTTCCTTTATATTGAGAACTATACTTAGCTAGAGCTAGAGCTTAGAGGGCGGTAACGCACTTGTAACTTGTAAGCTGTAGGTGTCCATGGGTGCCTGTAGTCACTTAACATTGGGTGGCGCATTTACTGGTTCAAACCACCATAAAAAAAACAAATAAATATTGACCACAAAGTTACACTGCAATTCTGCTGACAGCATTTCATTAGGAATTTAAATAAGAATTATTTGGAGTTACTAGTTAGTGTAACTGTCATTCGTTTTTCTGTCTTTACAAGACACAGGATTTGACAATATTTTGATATATAATAATGTATTTACAAATACTCCTACTTTCCGCCTTCTTTTACAGCACAACACGTGCTTGCCTTGGAAGTCACCGCTTCACAGTAGCTAAAATATGCTTTCGAACCAAACGGTTAGGCTTTTTATTCCGGTGGCGAGCTGTCAAAAACTGGAATTGACTACCAGCGCATGTGTTTCTCTCCCACTATGATCCCGGGTACTTTAAGTACTTTGGAATGAAAAACATTTCACTAGGCTGCCGTGGGTCACCATGCTACATTATATATTATTATTTGCAGTGAGAATGATGACTTTCTTAAATTCTACTCAGACTTTTATCAGACCGTTTCCAGACTTTATAAATAATATAATAATAAATAAAATACAAATATTTAATTTGGTATAGTCTCATGTGCCCTAGCCCTTATGACTCGACAGTTGCATAGTTTAGTGCAAACAAAAGATACATACTGATTGACATTTAGAGACAATGCCTCGCCCTTTGTTCGACATGCGATATCACACGAGAAACTGTACTCAATACTGTAAAATTCATATTTATTGAGTTTAGAATAAGGTCTTGTTGCAGTTTTCCGGTAACCTTTAAAATCTTGACACTGCGATCTAAGAATAGACTATTTTATGATACCTTTGCAGAAAAAATCTATTGCTCGGCCCGCTTGTACATCGGTTATCGCGATAAAAATATCCATCTATCTCTACATAAAAATGAATCAAAATCGGTTCAGAGTTTAAGGCGTGAAAACGTAATAGACCAACAGAAAAAGTAACTTTCGCATTTATAATATTAGTAGGGATTTCATTGACACGAAATATGTAAATAAAATATAATTATTTAGTTCCTGAGTTGTCAATTACGTAGTTACTACATTTACTCTTAGGTACAACGTTTTGTCATACTACAAATAAAATATTAATTTAATATCATCTTTATTGTCCAAGAGACTTGTCAGTTATTAAATTATCTTCGATAATGTAAGCTAATAAAATTACTATTTTTATGAACACGGAAAGAAGAACTACAAAAGCTACTATTAAGTATTCAATTGATTCCTTTATTAATTAAATAATGTTTGAACAACAGTGTTCCTCAAGCTCATATTTTAAAGTGTGATCCGAAATAATTATAAACCGCACTTGAAAGCTCTCAAATTACTCGGGAACATTTTAAGTTTGTGTGTAGGATGAAACCGAATAAACTGAATTCTGGATAGGAAATATAAATAAATATTATTTCACCTGAACTAATAATATGTTACTAAAACTTACCATAAATTAGTATGTAGTAATTATTTTACTTTATGCAATATTTTACATCGAGATTCTCAACACCCGGGCCATTTTCATTCAAAAAGGACATTCAAAATGAGTTTATAACGTGCACAGAAAAACAATATGTTTAGGATTCATTTTAACGCGATGTACAATAATAATGAAATTTATATTTAAAAAAACGGAAACCAGTGCACTTCACAAATAAGCTATTAAGCAAGGCTTTTAATATTAAGGCAAGCAATTATAAATAAGGGTAAATATTATAAAAAAACGGGTGTAATGTTTATCAAGTAGACTTACGCGTAAATCATTAGGTATAAAACGTATGCATTTTCAACCACAGCTTCAAATTACAATAAATCTTTAAAACAAAAAAAAAATAAGTCTTGCTCTGGTCATTTACATTAGTTCGGAATTACATGTGTATTTTTTTACATTTGATATGCATCAGAAATGCTAATTTGGTGACTGAAGCTCTCGGGAGTTGTTTTGCTAAAACCTTTTCCTTTTTTGTATTTGAAGCAATGGTTGTTACAAGATAATGGAGAATGCAAATGAGATTAATAAAATTTATTCGCCGTTATCGCATAATCATGTAAGCTTTTGGACTTGCCTGACCAAATGTTTTGTATTTAAGGTATAGAATAAATCAGCTTTCATCCTAATTAGATATTTATTGCTTCGTGATTTATTTATCGTTATAATTATTTTAGTAGATTATTCTTAATTCAGTTGTGATGTTACTCATTCTGTTTGTTTTTCCTATTATATTAAAACAGATTGAATAGGCATAACTTGATCAATTTTATGATTTCGTTTTACTTTTTTGGAAAATTTTAAAGTTCAGACAAAATGGATTAGATTAAAAGTCTTCAACTAGGCTACTAAGAATTTGAAGTTTGAACTCATTGTACAGAATCACAGTAGTTTCTGATAACAAATGCCACTAAATCCATAGCAGATCTTGGCTATCTCAACAAATCAATATTACACTGGTAAAATAATGTGAATGACGTAAGTTGTCTCATCCATAATTCTGCAATCCAAATCCAAAACCACGCTTCTGTTTAAATATTATGCAAACAAATTAGAATGCAGTCAGTGTTCGTAAGATGTAGAAGACAACAGCCGTTTCTAATTTGTGACGGCTAGTACTCATTGTAACGGGATGGATAAAGTGCAAGCGAATGTTTGAATACGCATTCAAATAGTTCTCTCATGCGTCCTGATACTTGTGTTTTGTTAAAAATGTTAATTAAATTAGTTAGTGTTTACGAATACAGTTGAGGCTACCACCTACTTCGTTAGTTTTATATTTTGTGTAGGTTTATTTGTATTTACTTGGTTACAGACACATAACGGATTTTTGTAGAAATCTTGGGAAGGAATTTTCTGTTATAAATTTAATGCTATTTTCGTGTGGTGACGGATTAAAAATACAAGTGTCACCCTTATTCATCCTATTAGTGACGTTAAAAGGAGGACAAAGAGGAACAGTTGTAAGCTACGCAAAATACCATCACTACAAATACCAATGTTTAGGTTTTAGAGTACTAAAGTTTTGAATGAAAACTGTTTTTATTTTTCGCGGTTCTTACGCATACCGTTTTTGGTATGGCGGGACTTAGTTACGGTTAAATGATTTTATAATATATATATTCTTTCTCCTAAATATATATACAAAAAACCTTATATGTTACTTATTATCGATGCGTTGGCAGTAACAAGTTAATGAATATTGTGCTTAACTCCAATTTTTCATTCTACACCAAAATTTTGTCCACTTAGTTCGATCCTCGGCTACTAGTATCCATAATGGATAATGGTTAATAATACAGTGAAATTGACTTGTTAGTAGGTATCAAAGCATGGACATTTTTATGGTTTCCATAAACTGGCAAAAGAAATAAATAAATAAATATTTCGGACATCTAACATACAACGTCATCTAGTCCCAAACTATGCAGAGCTTGTATGATGGGCACTAAACAACTGATATAAATACATAAACATACTTTTTCTGTAAATACATACAAATCACACATAGAAAAGGCAATATATTTGAGAATTTATGTGTGGGTATAGTCAACCGTAGCGTCTAAACGTATTGATTTCAATCAATTGATTTCTAATAATAGTGACTTAAGCTATATAAATTTTATAAAATATTTTTATGTAGTTGGGATTTAGTTTTTTAACTTTTATTTGTTAATATTAAAGCATTAAAAGTGTATTTCTGAATAATTTTCTTTCCCCAGATAAAATGTGTTTTATTTATTCAAATACTCATAAAACTCTTGTCACTCTCATACTTAAATCATCCCATTCATAACTTCTCTGTTTGCGTAGCCCTTCACGTTTAAGTACTTTCAAGTTTACTTAACTTTATGAGGCTTACTATGTTGAGAAAACTTGTTTTCTATTAAACCGTACAAAAATGCAAATCTCACAAAGTTAGTTTTGAAACATAATACATACTTTCATAAAATAGTTGCTGTCACGAACAAACTTACAGCTATATTAATATCGGCCGGATAATATCTTCACCATGTCGCCTAAATAAAGAAATAACAAGGCATACGACGTGTGATCGAACGATATAAAACATCTTAACCCAATAAACCATAAGACCACCCGTGCTTATTATCGATAGGTCATATAGACTACTACCTTGACAAAACACGTCGTTTATTTAAAGAAATATATTAACAATTTCATTACAAAACAAAGATATGGATTTCCTTCGAATGAAAGCGCGTGGGCAGATATCCAACATCAAGCTTATTATGTAGTCGTACGCAATATCTAAACGAGACCCAGTCACGTTGTATATAAAATGCATTTTCCTATTCCTTTCTTCATTATAAAATCGTCAATGTATATTCAATTCTGTTGCTAAACATTTAAGCTCATTTTCTAATAACGTCTAGTATTATCCATATCACGGTGAGAACAGGTGGCAACAATTTAGTAGGCTCTGTGTTTGTAATTGCTTACTTCTGTGACGCTGTCGCGATAGAACTCGTGTAATATATTAAATATGAATTCCTTTTATACAATTTCTTTTTGATTTATCCACACATACCACACTATCTGACTAGATAGACTATCTGTGTATTTAATGTTTTTTAATTTAATTTCATTTAAGTCCATACAGACAGAGTTCCTTTCGCATTTATAATATTAACAACGATTTGTGTTCAATTTCTGTCAAATCTTGATTTTCCTATGACAGTGCTATTGATATCATATCATCATCATTATCGTGATCCTATTGCAGTGCACTGCTGCACACAAGCTCCTCCCACTGCACGTCACTACGATTGATTATCGCCAATACTATGTATATAATATAAAAACTCATATTACAACTGATAACAACTTTTCCTTAACACAAATTACTACGCGACGTTCCGTGTTCATCTATGCCGTTTATAATAACAACAAAATTCTCATTTAAATTATTTTCATAATAAAATATATTTTATCAATGAAATGTTAAATATACCTACTACCTAGTTGATTTAATATATGCATATGTTTAAACGTATGTATATTATTATTATACTTAGGCGTACGTGCGAACTTTAACGTATCTGTCTCGTCTCATGCGCTCCGGAACTTAATCATTACACAAGCATTCAGAGAAAAACATTAATTTACTTTACTAATTTGTGGTTATGATTCATTAATGTCTATAGAGTAGTAGTATTATTTTTTAGTTATCATCGTTTTGGTTTTTTTTAATTGTTTGCGTATCTGACACCCAACTCTATTTCGTTTCAAACTAAGTATGGATTGAACTATGATAGTTAAGTTGACTGAAAGAATATTAGTGTACTTTTTGCGACATCTGACACACTATGTTATCTAGTTTCAAAAAAGGCAGAGCTTGTTCTATGGGTACCAGACATTTGATATAAATAAATACAAAATATACATATGTAGTTACTTTTTCAATTCCCTTATAAACATAAAAACAAACAAATCCCCGATACAGTTATTTGAAAATAACACAAACATTTAGTCTTACCCGGATATCGAATCCGAGACCTTAACATAGCAGTCGCATTTGCTATCAAATACTATTAATACACCTTTGAGTCAGTTTAAAAACAACAATTGTTATGCAAAATTTTGTGTATTTTTTATTCGAAGTTATGTATATTTCTCTTATTGCATATTTGTTTTAATACTTTCCCATAGTGGCCCTAAAACAAAGGGCTTAAATCAACAATCTCGAGGCTCGTTGCTGCACTATCTTCTCACGTGGATCGTTACACGATGACTTTACGACATATCTGAAGTTGTCCCGTGTGCAACAAGCTTTATTCCCATATTCATTTAAATACTTGAATGACAAAGGAATCTTTGTTACTCGCCGCAGTAGTTTGATTTTTTTTTAAATTATCTTGACTCACACACTGTGGACTGTGTTTCGGAAATATTGTTTGTTAATAATAAATTTAGATATAATATTGGACTTTAGTTTCTTAAAATCTTACTAGTCCAAATACTAGATTGCAACCCAATGGGTTGAGCTTAAATTTTAACATGTTATAGGTACAACACATTTCAAAATCACTTTTTTATTTTTTTGCCGAACTACGGCGAAGCTAAAATTAGTCTAATAATATGTTCCACCGTTGTTACGTCTACACTACTAAACCGATTGTAATTAATGTGGTGTCAATAGATTCGTAATAATGGCCTGGGTGACTTAGAGTATATAAAATTTTCTAATAGATTTTCATCATCAGGTTTAACTTATTATCATTTTTTATAACTCAACGTAGAGAACAGCAAGTATTTAATATATTTTATACTAGTATACTATAGTACTGTACGTTTTTAGTATCAAATGTTTCATTTTACGTTGAAAATTTTATTGGGTAATGTAAGAAATATAATAAAAAACTAAAGTGACATTATTACTGTCGTAGATGGTCATAAAGATGGCTCGATTACTCACCACTTTGCTACAATATATTGTTTTTTATTGCGTTTAATGCTGGCCGAGTCGGAGCGACCACCACAGGACATCGTAAAGGGCACAAAGCTTCGCGTTTCAAAGTGTAAAATAATAAAGAGACATAAAAATAAAAACTTCATGCAAGTCACAGAATAATGGCAAGTCTCCGGCATTTTCCCCAGCGAAATATAATACGCATAGGTATATGTGGTTTGTTTATTTTGACAATTGTCGAAGGAAAACTACTTATATAAATTAATCGAAAAATAATTTGAAATGCAAGCTTTTACTCAATCTCACCAAAGTGATGATATTTAAATCTGATTCTACAATTTGTTATAGTAAGTATACAAGTTTTTCGTAACTACGCACTTAGTTCTCGGCACAAATTCACTCTGATTTAGTTATTGATTATCTTAACTTATTTCAGTGTAATGTATAAGTAGACTTTCAATCTCTGAAATTTCCAATGGGCAACGCACAATATTATACTTCTTCTAAAATAGTACGTCCCCAAACAACTAGTGATGAGCACTTGAATTGTTTAAATTTGTCACTTTAATTTTCCTTCATTAATACACGTATTTAAGTATTTTTTCTCATAGAAGACACTCTCTATGTGTTCGAGTAAGTCAGAACTCATAATCTTCCTTAAGATAAAAGAGCAACAAAAAGAGTAATGCACTCTTTTTGTTGCCATAAGAATTATAAATAATACACGAATGCTCGAGTGAATGAGGAAAAATGTAGGCCACTGCCTACATTACTTGACGGCGTTAAGTGTGTGGGTTGAAGACTTTCCTAATTAAAGGATATCGTAATTGGTGTCGCTCTCATTTGACCTCGCCGGCTGAACTTTCTATATTTGATGAACCTTTACTAAAACATTTAATAAATACGTATTTGTGTTACTTTCGCTTTAACGATAAAGTTACACCACACTCTGCATTTAGTCATGGTTTTATGAAGAGCTTATTGTAATCATAACAAAGAATAAGTAAAATAATGGATTTATATCACCAAAATAATTTAGATTTGTTAACATTTGAATACAGTATAGTATTTTAATTGTAGAGATATTAAGATCTACATCCTAAATTCAATATGGCAAAGAAGACATCCGTGACTTAAAGTACCTATCATTAACTGGATTATCAGTTTCTATGTAAATGTATTTAATTATGTACCACCCAGAAATAGCAATACCAACTATTTGAGTAGCATTATATTAAATTCTTTCTTTATTAACTGGAGGTTGTGTCTGGTTTGGTAATTCATTTCTACGACAATGCTAACCTACCGGTTAGCTTTAGAAAACGACTATTCTAGGATTATGCTCATGCCTTGCATTAGGCAGGCTTAAATACATGTAAAAGAAAACTATGTCAAAACATGTAATTATAAGAAATAATGCACACAATATGAAATTAATGGAGTTTAGTATCATTTCTGTACAATATTTTGTATGTACAATATTTCAACCAGCCTAAGGGTTGGTACCGTAACGAAGTCTTTGCTTTTTCTGACGAACATTTTAAACGTACTTTCAAGTCTAAGTAAACGCCTCTTCCACACTTTAAAAGCCAAGCTAACAAAGTATCTACAAACTTGGCGTAACAACGCAGCTTATGAATGGGAGTTTGAATGAAACCAGCCCCGACCATAAGTCACTGGTGTCGCATCACCATCTTACAGCCATAACTCACGACTTGTGAAATCAACGGGCAGCTTTTGAGAAATACGCAGACCTCCAATTACTAACCAGTAGCGTCTAATGTTTGTGTGAAACTATCACTATGCAGCTACTTGTCTTACCTTCAAGAATAAACTTTAACATTTTGTAACTTTTAGAAACTCTTGTTGTACTCTGAAAGTTATGTGGTAGGATTAAGTAGGTAGGATGACACCTAAATAGCTGTCAAATATAACTAGGTTCCATCAGAGGGGGTGTCACACCGCAGTTTAGGTATAGTCGGCCGGCTGCCTGCCGGGTCAGACACGCCGATCGAACAGACTTCGTCAGAACAGTTCAGAGTTACACGATAGAAAGAGACGCAATTGTAGGTAAATATAATCGTAGTGATTCGGCGCTGTGCGATCTGAATTGAACTTAATCATTTGACGCCGAGGGTATCTATAACTTTAATTTACTTTTCGGAGTGAGTCTTCTGTGCTGGTACTATTATGTATTCTGTGGTCCCATCTCACGTCACACTACATGATCTGAATTTTTAATAAAATCGTTAATAAATACTAGTGAATGTGCATCGCTGGGAGAAATGTGCAGAGTTTAAGGAGACGATGTAGAAAAACAAACCCACGTGAACACCAAGCCACTTACTAATACCATGAATTGTAAATAAACAAATAAAATTATTATATGTTTCTGACATCTGACACACAACATCTGTACTTCCAAACATTTGGTTCGACCCGGGAATCATTCCTGAGACCTCTGTATCAGCAGCCCACATGTTAATCACTAGATCAAAAAGGCGCTTCAAACTTTCTTTCACGAATCAGAATAGTAGTCATAAAAACTACATTAAATTAAATATCTTTAGCCATACATTCTGTTATTACCAAATGTTACAAGCCTCAAAAATTATCTCTCCAGTTATTGCTTTATACTGTGTTTGAAAAATTACATTATAATATGTATGCTTTGTTTGTGAAATAAAATTTGTACGTTTTATTCCATTTATTTAAATTATTATACATATTCACAACATTTTTAAATATATAAATCTAAAAAACATTAAAAAAAATAAAAAAAATGTAGACCAGTGACTTCGGGTGCAGGGACCAAGAAACAGGTGGTTAGGGCTCCAAAGACAGAAACCTCCTCACTATACGTGCCGTGTTAAGGAGGACTGCCCTCTGCATCAGACCCTTGATCCAGCCACCTAACGTGAGCCTCTTATGGTGTTGATCGAGGCTCTTGGCTATCCAATGTTTCCTTGTAAATACAGTTCAAATATACTCGTAATCATGAATTTTCCATATTTGAACCGTTTCTCATCGTAGAATTGAATCATTTCTTTACAACCGGTCCAAAAAAGTACGAGAGTTTGTAGCAGTACTTTTATTTTACTGGCAGCTTTTTTATAGTGATGGGCTAAAGAAGTAAACCGGTCACGCGATGATTAATGAAATGAAATATTATTTACTTTAACAGAATATAGGAAAGTATCAGGTGTAACATTTGTAGTTTTTGATCAATGACTTACTACAGTAAATCGTTGCTAAGCAATATTCGAGCAATATTCGAGGTTGCTGAAGTCAAATATCCATTCTTCAATCATCATCAATCATCAACAGCCTTTAACAGTCCACTGCTGGACATAGGCCTCTCCTTTGAAAGGAAGTTTTGGCCTACTATAAGTCCCCCGAACTACTACTATAAGTCCCCCTAAATTCCATTAAGGGGGACTTATAATTCCCTAATCGAATCGGAGCGGTAACAAAATATTGTCATGTTAGAAACACATTCATTAGTAGTAGTAAATACTCTTTATTACACTTATATAGCACTTATATGACAAAATATAATTAAACGAATCGGCCAAGTGCGTGTCAGGCCACGCACAGAAAAGGGTTGCTCAGTCACCCATATTGGTAAGAGGATTTAAAATCGTATCTAATAGATTATTATTATGTTTTTACAAGTTAAGCCTCTATAACTCCTGAACTAACAAAGTCATCTAATCCGATATAGTTTTCCCTTAAAGTTCATTATATGGACCACCATCATGAATTTTTCCAGATTTTTTGAGCCATCCGTTTAGCTTTTAGAAGAGGGGGGGGGAGGTGCCCTGTTTTTACAAAAAAGTGCCCTTTAAAGTGGAATTTCTACCACACGGATACCTAAACCAAAAAATCGTCGTAAAAGCCCTGTAGTATTTTTAAAAGACCTATCAAATGATACCCCACACGATGGGGTAGCCGCGAGAAAAAAAAAACATTCCCACTTTACGTGTAGGGTAGGTAAAAATATTTTTCAAAATTTCAGTGTAGCACTTTGTCGACGTAATTAATAACATATTCACGCAGTTTCATCTTTTACGCACTTACCGTTTGGACGGTAAGTCGAGGACGGACGGACAGGACGAATCTATAAGGGTTCCGAGTCATAAGCTTCGGAACTCTGAAAAATGTAGATGTTATGAAATGGGTACCGTCTTCCGAAAAAACAAAAAACGATCTCTTGTCATAATCATATTTCAATAAAATCCTCTACATTTGAAATGTCACTCAACCTCGTAGCAGACGAGGTAGATGTATTTTATTGTACTTTGAGTGAATTCACAAATAAAGAACTTTGCAAAATTAGTTATCAATTGATGTGATTAGTTTTTAGAAATATGTAACTGAAATATCGCATTGGGTTAGTCTGTAAGGATATTGTAAGAAAGATATAAATAAATAAATGTAATAAACAAAGACTGGCTCGATGGGAGTGCTGTGCTTGAGGTCTCGGGTTCGATTTCCGGGTCGGACCAAATGTTTGTGTGGTCCGCAAATATATATTTCGGAGTCTGGGTGTTTTCTATGTATAATATATGTATATTAACAAAAAAGCATTTATATGAATTTAAATCAGTTTTCTAGTACTAATAATACAAGCTCTGCTTAGTTTTGGACTAGATGGCGTTATGTGTAAGATTTCTTTAAGGACAACTAGTTATATAAATCCTGTGATTCGGGGAACTTTACAAACATAATTGATACGGACTTAAAGAACCCCTAGACGCAGTACAACAATTAGACAATTTGTGAGTGTTGTCCACAGTGAAATTTGATCCCATAACACTTGGCGCAGCAGAAAGTTGCGTGGCTACCGCTTAAACCATTAGAGCAACCGTGCAGTCATTGTTCCGGTGACCTAGCCCATACTTGTCTAAGTATGGCTCTTCTATGTTATATCTAGGATCTCTCTCTTATGTCACATGACATATGATGTTTTGTGTCTGAATCATTAGCAGAAAATGGCAAAGGTTAAAAATTAAATCCCAAGTCTCACATTTCCTTTTTTGGAACTAACCATATTGATTACTAATTATCATTAAATGTAACGGTAAAGTTGATGTTTATAGTTATTAATAAGACTTTTAATAGCTCAAATCCATATTAGGTTAAAGAAACCATAGAGTATACTGACCCCCATCTATACAAATCTGTTTATGCATCTATGCAATAGAAATATAATGTATATATATAATATATATATATACATTATAAATATATATTATAAATTTGAGGTTTCTGTTTGGAATTTCAAATTATCAACTTTAAACTAAATACGATAAATAATATATGTTGGCGGATAGAGAACAAAAAGCGGCCAAGTGCGAGTCGCCCATGAAGGGTTCCGTATCAGCAAGTAACATTATATAACAGTTCTTGTAGTTCGTTTTAACTTTCATCGATGTTTTTATACCAGTGTATTGATTGAATGAAAGGTAAATTGCGTGTTACGATTTATGACGTTTTAAAAAAAAACTACTCACTAGATCTCGTTCAAACCAATTTTTGTTGGTAGTTTGCATGATAATGTACAACATATATTTTTTTTAGTTTTATCACTCTCTTATTTTAGAAGTTAGAGGGGGGGGGACGCACATTTTTCCACTTTGGAAGTGAATCTCGCGCAAACTATTCAGTTTAGAAAAAAATGATAGTAGAAACCTCAACATCATTTTTGAACACCTATCCAAAGATATCCCACACGTATAGGTTTGATGAAAAAAAATTTTTTGAGTTTCAGTTCCAAGTATGGGGGACCCCCAAAATGTATTGTTTTTTTTCTATTTTTAGGTAAAAATCTTAATGCGGTTCACAGAATACATCGACTGACCAAATTTCAACAGTATAGCTCTTATAGTTTCGGAAGTAATTGGCTGTGACATACGGACGGACAGACAGACAGACAGACAGACAGACAGACTTGACGAATCTATAAGGGTTCCGTTGCATTTTAAGCAATTGATTTTTCTTTTAAGAAGACAGGCAGACAGGCGAATGAAGTTCACCGTTATTGTTGACAACCTTCTAAGTAAGTTAACACTAAAAAATTTACTATAAATTCTAGATACACAGAATTTCTAGCACTCACAAATTTTATTTCTAAATATTGACCAATTTAGTAGGCCAAAACCTCCTTTCAAAGGAGAGGCCTATGTCCAGCAGTGGACTGTTAAAGGCTGTTGATGATGATGATGATGATATTGAGATATTGACACGATTTTCTTGCCGCAATATTAGATTAAATGATTTATGGCACAATATATTTATTCACATAAATTCTATACTTATACTATTATACTAACATGTGGGTTGGTTCTGATATGCGATCCACTCAAAGATAATCAACCATTTACTACTATATATATATATGTATATGTATATATATTATATACTTATAATTATTATTTACTAACTGCGCCCCGCAGTGTTACTCGCGTATTTTCAGTATAAAAAGTACATACATACATATGTGATTATATGTATGTATGTATTTATTTATTTATTTATTTATTTATTTATTTATTTATTTATGTGCATGCAATTTTATAAGCTAACAGACTTTATATCCAAAACACTTACAAGACTAAACTTTGGAAACTAAATTACAGACTATTCAAATACATTTATTGATGTCAAAGTTTGAGATTGTAAAAAAAAACTAAATTTATTAAAAAGGAATTAATTATAACACAATCAAAATGTCAGTGAAATTATATAAAAACCTAATATATGTCGTTATTTAAAATTATATTAAATTTATTACATAAATGTCCCAATCCGTCGGCAAATAGGTCCAGTTCGTGGTGCCGAGCAAGTATGTCACCTATATTGCGCAGCACACGGGTGGTGGGCGCGTTCCTCCCCCGTTCGGTGCGCGCGGTGGGCTGCTCCAGCAGCCGCGGGCGTCGGCGCGGCGCTATCTGTCCTTCCGCGCTCGCTGATATGTTCCCGGGTACCAGGATGCGAACTCGCTCTAGTATTTGGGGACTATCAATTTTATTATAAATGATTGACAGATACTGTGTGACTTGAGACATAGCCCTTCTAAATTTCAACGTCTCCATGTCCACCATACCCAAGACAAATAAAGATGGGTAGAGTTAGGGATAGTATCCGTACTGTTTCTTATACATCCATCGAGCAAATTTACGTTGAATTTTTTCGATCATGAGGACATATTTTTCCTTCCATATTTTTCCTCCAGACAACAACACCATATTCTAGTTTGCTACGTACAAAAGCATTGTATAATACTTTTGCAACCTCTATGTTGTCAAACTGCGATGCAGTCCTCATGACAAACCCTAAAGTTTTGTGTGCTGATTTGCAAATTTGAGAGTGAGTATGTATGTATGGATATGGAAGGCAAACAGTGATACAATGGACATCTACGTTTTATGTAGTTTTATAATCACCTAGATTTCACCCGTGTATCTCGATTATTGCAGTAAAAAGTAGCCTATGTGTTATTCTGATATATAAGCTATATTAATGTAAGGTTTCATCCAAAACCGTTCAGTAGTTTTTGCGTGAAAGAGCAACAAACATACATACATACTAACAAACTTTCGCTTTTATAATATTAGTATAATATTCGTATCCTTATCACTTACTTTCATATTTAGTTTAAATTTGTTTGGTCATGTATTATATCGTAATTTCTGTTTTAAACACATCAGACGACTGGATAAATATGTCAAATTGTCAATATCTGGATCATGAGTTTGGATATTATTATAATGATTAAGAACTCTGTTTATGGGTGATTGTAGTCATAAATTAGTTCTTGAAAATTGCGTAGGGAAGATTTTCTTTTCACAGCAGATCGAACCGAAATATTCGTGTAACACCTCAAGTTCCAGTTCAGACCAAACTCAACAGCAGACGAAGAACACGCGGCAACAGTCAATACCACGGAAACCATCAGTTGGTGACTAAAACCAGACGCCGCGCCGTCTCGGGTACTACGAAACGTGGAACCAGGTATACTCTCGAAAGGAGGACCCTGGAAACTCGATGTACCTCGGGCCACCTACGACTGGTAGATGGCTCCCTTGCGTGGGCTGTGGGTACACTGATAGGAAAGGGCACGTGCTTTAAAGCACACGTACTTCCACACTGGCTTGTTTCTGCTAGAGTTACAGATGGCCTTATTGGCCTGTGGTATCTGGCGGGAAAAAACGAGACGTTACCTCGTGGCGGCCATCGAAGTGGGAACTCTCTCGCTCCATAACATGATTATGGCCATGATACGGAGCTATAGCGCGTGGTAATCCCTACTCCTGGATTCTACTCATGCTTTTGATCAGGCAGAATAGTCACTTTAGCAGGCTTAACTACAAAAAAAAAAAAATACCTTCTGTGGGTGGTCGTATGCCATAATTTCATCAGTTTCTAATAAACACATAACATTTTAGTACAACAGAAATTTCAATAGTTCTTGAAGATATAGAATTTGTTATTGACCATTAAACCAACTTAATGTCAAATAGGGTTGGGCAATAAAACTGAAATCAAATATTAAATTATATTTGGACCATTATTAAGTTAAGTAGCTAACTCATTACGACCTACCTACACTATTGTACTACAGTACAAAATATTTTATCAAATTATTTCACTTCAATGAGTACTTATTAACCCTATTAATGGATGTGAATGTTATTAATTATTTCTCATGGTACTAAAATATTATTCTATCAGTGTAGCTTTAAGATCTTCAATTAAATTTCATTAAATATTATTAGAGAAAGATCATCGTCTTTAATAATTAAGATATTTGTTTTACTATTTCTTGACATAATAACTTGTTTAGTACTACTTTGACTGTGCATAATTATTAATAACATAACGACGTAAAACGACGTGATACAAAAGAATTCATCTGCAATAAAAAAGAGTCTCAATCCAATTGTGCAGAAAGTCTCATTTCCTTGTTAATTCTCAGCGTATCAACTGTACAGGATATGTTTATTGAGATGTGACTGTGGTTTACGATGGAACTGCGCAGGAGCACTTACTTCGGGCGCTATACGACAGTTATATTTATTTATAACAGCTTGAATATTCCATTCATGACATCAACTGGGATGTGAAGGGTGACTACTTGAAAGTAGGACTGTTAGGACTTTCTGTGAATAATAATTTGTAACGATAATCAATCCCAGATTTTTTCGTGAAAACTGTCAATTAATAGAGTTGTTTTTTTTTTACTATTTAACTGTACTGAGAAGAATCTTACATAGAAATATACTATATTTTTACAAAAGACTATTTTGATTCAGGCCATCTAGTTCCGTAGTGACAGATTATAAATATATATAATTATTTATTTAGTTACAAATTAAGAATACAGTGTTTCACTATCTGTATTCTTCTCGTTCCGTTCTCGATTAAGCAACCATTTTTAAAATTTAATTTTTATTTAAGCCTTGCAAAATGACTCTACTATGTCTGATTACAAGCATAAGTATCCAAGAGTACACAGTGGCCACCATCCTCATTGTGAATGCAGATAATGAAGGCACTGTTGGGCCTCGGGTCTCGCATTCACCAACGAGACACGACAGCACAACTGCTGTCACTCTGTGAGAGTAGTACCGCCAAGTTCAAGGCTCTACTCTACTGAGTGAGATAAATTAAAAAGAGAAGGAAAAATTAAGATAATCGGAAAACCAACCCTTTTCTTCCCCTTGGTCCAGAGGGTGATGTAGGTACGTGTGACTATTGAGTTGCAAGTGTTCAAGGGCAGCGGTAGTTGCTTACCATCGTCGAACTCAATTGCTTGTTTACCCTCGTACCTGATTTTTTTAAAGTTATTTAACTTTTTCAGACTGTTTTATTCAAACAAACAAATATTGCTATCTCGAAATATTTTTAAAGTACATGCCATTAAATGATTCTGCAGATATCCTTGAATTTAAATAAAAACTGTCCACCCTACAATAGCGCAGTTGGCACAGCGTAAAGCAAAGTCTATTGTGCGTACGAAGTGAATGTGCGCGAAATATTTCAATGTTCCTTTCGAGCATTGAGCTCGTTGAGAACTTGATATTTTAATCTTATCGTCTTTGAAATGCACAGACTGAAAAGATCTAGTTGAAAGAAACATTTTGGACATCTTACACACAATGTCATCTAGTCCCAAACTACTAGTACTATGGGTACTAAATAGATAAATGATATAGGTACTTTTTTTTGTAAATGCACACATATTATTCATGGAAAACACCCAAACTCCAAAACAAATATTTGCAAATCACATGAACAATTGGTCCAACCCGAAAATCGATCCGAGACCTCTTGGCTAACCATTAGACCAACAATGCAGTCAATAAATGAGTTTTTAGAATTTCTGTGCTTGTAATATAATTCATGGTTAAATAGTAATCACAAAATTGCGACGTTGATAAACCTAAATACTTATATCTGAGTTAATAAGCGCAGATCCTATGAGCCATTGTCCCTACACAATAATATAATTTTAAGTAAGGTCCGCTATAAATTAAACATTTAAAGACGTACGAAATTAACTCTGGGCGGTCTTTAACCAAATCAACAACTAAATTTATAAACACGCCTAACTTAACTGGCAAAAGAGACAATACTAAGATATACTGCCTCTGTGTCAGTGAATAAATTAAAAAAATAAATTTGAAAACAGAACAAAAGCATAGCCGCGGCCACAGGCTGTGGTTATGACGTCATAATTAAGGGGCCCAACACACGACGAAAAGCAAGAGAACAAAATGAGTCACGATGCGCCCGCGCCGTGAGAAAACTGAATTTAACAAAAAAGTAAAAGTGCTTTCTTTGTACAGGGGCATGCGAAATTGAAGTTCGATTATCGGTGCCTTATTTTGGTACATGATTCATTTTAGTGAGAGGCTTGAAATTTAAGATAACACGTTAAGAATTTTCGATTAGCGAGAATGATGCAACCGCTGCCGGTGTAACGGGATGAAAGAGTTCAAGTGAACGAACCTTTTACTTTTCATACATATATTACCAAGTGTATGTTCAGCGTAAGTGTTGACTGGCAGGCTATTAAAGAGCACCGATAAATCATTTTTCAAATAAAAGCAAATGTTATGAAAATTGGAGACAGTACAGCAATACAGACAAATTAATGCATATACGAGTATGGTATTTAGGAGGACTTGATGTTTATCTATGCTTATGTGTTCTGATTTAGACGTCGCTATGTACTATCTCGAAGAACACTATAAATAGCATTTACAACTTAAGTGTCTCGTAAAACATTAATTAAGTCTTCATCCATTAATTATAGACAATTTTAGATTTCGACTCAGTGACTAAGACTCTTAAATCGTTTAGTCTTCGTGATAAGACAGACATATTTGAAATAAACATTAAGATATCCAAAAAAAAGTAACCTACAAAAACGTACGTGAGATTTTAGAAAACAAACATTAGGAAACAAATATTTCGCAACAACTACATACTCAATACTCCTACGCAGTGTCCGTGTAAATGCAAATTGTAAATCCACTTCCCGAGTCGATTGTTCTCGATACTCAGGGATGTAAACGATTCGTCGAATGAATGAGTCGCCGAATCGATACCAATGCGTCACTTTTTAATTGTCCCTCATAAGGTGTGACCGTTATTACATTCAAATAAAGAACCGATAATTAACTGTTAAGGTAACGGGGTGGAGGGCAAATTGGATTGAATGAGGATTTCAATGAAAACTGGGTTTTTGGATTTTATTGTCTTCAAAATATATGATGATATAAAATACATGGTTTTGTAAGTTTGTGACCGTTTATTATATTTTGAGGTTTCACAGTTACATTTATACAAATAAATTAAAAAAGAATTGTCAGCTTGTAATTTCAAATAACCGTGTGGTCTTAGGTGATTGTAATCAATCACCGAGGGTAAGCAACGACGGCGCGGTCAGACCAAGATGGGTGACCGTTTGTGTCATGATGTTATGAGCATTTCTGTGATTCAGAGGCCATGTTAAGCATACGGTCCCTTTTGTTTTCATTAGATAGCAATCGTGAATCTTAGTTGGAGGCCTTCGGACGGCTTAAAAACATCCAACGGCAAGACTACGTAGACACATCTTGTCTTGTCAGTCTTCAACCCGCACTCAGCCAACGTGTGGACGTATAGCCTTAACCCTCCCCTGACATGAGACCCGAGCGAGCGAGCCCAGTAGACTATACGGTTTGTTGATGAACTTCAAATTTAAAACAGCTTTAAATTTCACCTATATGGAAAATGGTTTCTTTTAACCTTTATCTATTTGTCTGTCTGAAACGACTGGACTGATTTTGAAGAGACTTTACTGACAGATAGCTGATATTAGGAATAATTTGAGGCACATTTTTTAGACTAGTTTCAACCTGTTGCGTTACTTATAGGCAAACTACAAACGCTCGCAACTAGTATACATTTAAATGTCACCATGAAATTATAAACACCGTTAGATTGTAATGTCTCCCGAGATTGTGAATTGTCGAAAGAACTGAATCTAACTGCTTACAATTTAACGCATTATTTTTAGGTAGATTATAATCTATCGAAGTGAAAATGTTAAATCACAACGTGTCGCGCGTTAAATTCTCAACTGTTCGGAGGCATTCTCTGATTGGTTGGTTTTACAATAAGCTTAAATTATAATCTATCGAAAACATTGCGTCAAATTGTAATCAATATATTATAGTTCACAATATTTCGACAGTTTACAATCTAGCTAGATAAATTGTAATCTAACGGTATTTATAATTTTACGTCAACAAATACATTTTTTATTCACAGTTGACACAAACATTAACACTACGTGCACACTAGGCGACACGCGACAGCGACAGCTCGACGACTTGACGCGACAACAGGCTGCGGCCGACAAATATCATATAATTTGCTCTGAGCTCCTCACACTAGGCGTCAGAGACGCCCGAAGAAACAAAGACGCCGGGTCTTGTCACGATGACAAGACGCGGCCACATGTCGCCCAGTTTGTGATGGCCGTAAAACGTCACATCAAGTCCATCACGACTTACGTGAACCTACTCCCCATGCAAACGTGTCTCTAGAAGTTTCCACTTCAAAAAGTTCCAAAGTTGTAACATGATAACTTTTTCCGTTACTTCAGATTCCCTTCCTACATAATGTATGCCGCGGTCAAGAAAATATTTATTTCGTGTCTATAGTAGAATAGGAAGGGGCTTATAAGAATAATTTAATCTAATTAGATTCTTTACTTGCTATTTTTGCAAATTGCACTCACGATTTTTCTTTGAAAAATCAGTATGTAAAAATGCATGTATATAGTCGAGTTGTCTGCATTCTTTGGTGCTGATTTTATGAAGCTTGAGTATGTTGTACTGTTAGTTTGCAACCCCGTGGGAGTTAAGAAACGAAATTACTGACAACAATTTATGATTTTAGCACACATACAAGTATTAGACACATTATTTTATATTGGGAGGTTCGAGAGACAGCCTTCATATTCTTGAATGCAGCTCACTGTAACTGTACTGTGACAATAGTGTAGTTAGTTCCATACTTGCTAGAGTCGCACTCAGGTTGTTAAGTTACTTATGTATATTAAGAGTTTTTTACAACTTAAGATTATCAAGATATTACTTGTTTCTTGTGATTACATTGTGTAAAAACATTTAAGAAGAGTTAATCAAATATTCTGTACTACAGGTTGCTTTTCACAGAGTAATTAACTTATTTAAAATCAATAGTGCATGAGCTGAGTTTAGACACTTGTACATGTATTATGAAGTAGGATATAAAGTCTCAAGCTCACCTTATCTATTTAAATAAAAATTGAATATAATTAAAGTATTAATACAAAGAAATAAAATAAGCTTTAATCAAATAAATGTAAATTATGTTGAAAGTATTAAGGGTCACTTCCGAAGTCTACTAATTTCTAGATTAATTAAAGGAATTACTAGGAAATTCCCTAGTAGTCTCAAAATTATAAATACCTACGTTTTAAGAATACGAATTGAACTGGAGAGTATAAAATGGAGCAGATCAACCTATAGCAGACGTCGCGGTTGGGACGTGAAAATGGCCTAGAATCGTTTAGTACAGAACCCTCGCGCGGGTAGCCAATAAACGGTGAACGACTCGCGTGGGCGGGGTCACACGATTTAAAGCGAATATTGGACGAACTTGAGTAATGCTGACCGTGTAATACACATTAAAACGGTTTTATGTCGATATTAGATGTGCCTGTATATTAATATAGTTATTATCTGCAAAATACATAAAGGTATCAACTCGAGAAACTATAGCAATATCTATTAGGTAGGTACAATATTAGGTAGGTACTATCTGATCCGAGCAACTTCGCCTGGCTGGCCGCATCATAATGTTATACAGCGTGACCAAATTAGTTTACTTCAAAAAAGTAATGACATAGACATAATGCTGTTGCGGATTTTTTTAAGAACTTTAAAGGGGACCAGTTGAATCACACATTACTGTTGTGAAACTGTAACCGTTCATGCATTGACAAACATGCATGAAACAGTTACAAATGAAATTATTTTCTCCCATTTTTGCACCATTTTTCATTGCTTCTTTGCTCTAACTGGTGGCAGACATGACAAATAGCCTATCTAGCTCTGTTTTTTTTTCAGAACAGTAGTAAATTTATTCCATGAAAACGTTTAATAATAGGGGTTAGAGTATGAAATTGCCGTTTTATTGTAATAGGTACTTCGAATTAACCTAGAACCTTCATGGTTGAGATTATTGAGTGAACTTTTTTTCAAATCGTACCTATGAGGTTCTTCTTTCAAAAATGCGCAATATTAAATAATCGTTTTTCAGTTGTTAAGCTGAATAAGCTTAAATAAAATAGATGGATGAATCGAATATTCAAGATTCATATTTTTGAATATGAGTTCCGACGCGTAACTAACGCTGCAGTAACAGCTCGCAATACCAATGTTGCGTTGCGTTTGACCTTACCAACAATACTGACTCATTTGCGTCAAATCAATAAAATAAAAATGGGAGACTCATGATATGACTGATCTGCAGCATAAAACGCGAGTTGAAACTTGTGTTGCCTGGTTGAATCGATACTGAAATTAAGGAATATTGGATTGAATTGTGACATGTGATGAAAAGTGGATTCTTTACGATAACCGTAGGCGAAAAATACAATAGCTGAGCCCAGTTCAAACGCCGCAACATTGTTCTAAAGCAAAGCTTACCAATAAAAAGGTAATGGTAACTGTTTGGTGTCTCAGCATGGTGTTATTCACTATAACTTCCTACGACCTGGTTAAGCAATAACGGCAGATGTCCACTGTGCCGAACTCCTAACAATGATAGCAAAACTTGCAGTGTAACAGCCTCGACTCATGAATCGATCTTCACTATTATTGTTCCATGATAACGCGAGACCTGATACAGCACGAGAAACTCGTGAAACGAGAAACAAACGAGAAAACCGTTCGTCACCCTCCGTATTCGCCAGACCTTGCTCCAACGGACTACCATTTTGTTCGTGATTTGGTCAATTTTCTACGTGATAAAAGGTTTTCTTCCCAGGAAGCAGTACAAAATGCTTTCACACAGTTTGTAGACTATAGATCACTAGATTTCTATCGCAATGGCATAAATGACTTTCCTATTAGTTGGCAGCAATGTATAGATAATAATGGTAGATATTTTGATTAAATACATATGTTAAATGAAAAAAAAAACAATTTAAATTTTTCAGTACCAATCGGCAATTTCATACTTTAACCCCTAATATTATTGAATACACAAAAAAATTCTAATCTGAATAGATAATTTAAATAGATGATAGAAAAAAAACATACGAGTAGTCATCAACATACAACAATCTGTCTCCACTACGCACCATCATTAACCAAATGTGGCAAAATGTTACTAAAATCAATACTACTGTTATATCACAATCTTTATACGTCGTTATCGAACTACCTAATCCATTAAGGCATGAATGGCAATCTGATTTATTGTCATCCATAACGATTTAAATCTCTTAATCTAAAATCTGCGTGGAAAATATACTTTTAAGCATTATATCTGTATATCTTTTCGGTATAGTAATAAAATTCTATAATCTTACTTGGGAAAGATTATGGTATAATACTTATTTGAGACCGTGTCTTTGCTTAATTCAATAATAACAACCACTAGTACATAACCAATTTCGTACACTTTATGTATTTGTCTTTTTCTTTTCGATGTATGTCACATAATGCGCTACATCAGAGGCTGTTACAGTTATTGTAGCACGTTGTGGCTACCTTAAAATACTTTTTTGTTATGCCTAGAATTTCATATTTATTTGTTCGTGTATTTATTTACTGTCTTCAGTTGTACGGATTTCATCAAAAAGTTTTTAATAGTTGTTTAGTACTAACATATTTAAAGCCGGTGGTAAATGATTAATCTTACCTTAAACATCATACTTAATGCAGTGCCATTATTCTAGAATACTCCAATCATATTCTGAGATTACACTTAAGCAAGTGGAGAGATGTTACACATTAAATTAATCATGTTTATCCTTCTTCCTATTTTATAAATTTTCAAAAACACTTGATTGAAATTACGAGATTCAGCAGACACACCACTGATTTAAAAAAATAGTAAATCTTTAATTTTTAAATGGAATTTTAAAAAAATGATATTATATATTATAAATGTTTTGAGTACCTATCTAAATGATATCCATATACTGCTTCTTCACTATTATATTAAAGGACTTTTAATTACTGTGTTTACTAAGGCAGAACAAGTAAATAATATTTATCATTATAAAGATAAAATTTATGTTTATTTGGAAAAATCTGACCATATTTTTACGATAACTAGAATTCTTCATATTTGTTTTAGATGTTCAAGATAGATTCAAGCTTAGCTTATCCAATTTTCTTTGAAATATTTTAATTATTAACTCTTTTGGAAACCATTTTAAGAACAAATGAAATGCATGCACAGACACACAGTTTCTTTTAGTATTGTAATAAATAGTCAATTTTCCTAATCCTACGCTAACGACTGCTGGCTCATGAGGATTAAGACACAGGTCATTAAATATCTGTTTAATTAACTTTCACTGTCTGATGTCATGCGAACTGAATCCGCCATCTTGGAAATTAACACCGATATTAATATTGATTTATGTTCGAGCTTTACTATTTTGATATTTTGTTTATAGTCACCAATAAATGTACGCTAATGGTTTAGATTTGTTGCATGTAAATTAAGTTGGGGTCACGTTTTGTGTGGTCGGTTGGTGATTTGTAAAAAGTCCTGTTTCGGATATGAAGTTATCTTACTAAGTTTGTTTGAGATTCTTAATTATTTATTATTCTCATTAGACCCAAGATAGCATTATCTTTTACAACTTAATTTTCAACTTAAGATTTTTATAACCACTGAATAAAGTATATACATATAGTACTTATTCGAAGTAACTAAACGTAATATATAGGTTTGTGGATTGGAATACATGATCTGAAATAAATTATTACTCACGGGTCTTCCTAACCATAACACAAGTTATCTCTTAAATCTTAAAAATGTATTGCTCATTATCCATATATGAAAACCACTGGGTTCGTCACAAAGCACGTAATTCAAACGGAAAGCATCCGAAGCTAAATCAGCTCTCAACAATATAAATTTCGCATTGACATACATCGGCCCAGCCATAAATATTTGACTCTTTTTGTTTCCTACAAACATTTTTATGTTGATAAAAAAATACTTCCCAAATAACTCTGGACGTGTATAAATAAAGTGAGGTAGTAAATGTCAATAATATGCAAAATAATGGATGTTAATCTCGGTTGGATTTGTGATTTGCGAGCGAGCGAGCTTCAAAGATTAGCCGACGGATGCCATCACGAAGGCAAGAATACCGTGTTTTTTATTATACTCAGATCCACAACGCGGTAACCCGACGCGACTTATATGTTGGCTGTCAACGTAATCCATTTACATAAGTTTAATAGCGGTAGCTGCTGTCATTTCACCACGTTTTTTGATCACTAATACAAAGTAATGCACCAAGTTTGGACAAATATGGTCGAAACGTCCGGCATAACAAAGGAATGAGGGTACATACTATATGTCGTGATCGTGTTAAATCCTGTAAATAGAAAAAAAAACACAAAATGTCAGGGTTTAGAAGTTAGTTCTTAGATTAATTTTAAATCAGTATTTTATGTTCAGTTTGGATAGTGGAGCGCCAACCATCACTTTGAATAGTACGAATTTGAAAACTTAAACTATTTCACAATTATGACTTTTATTGATTAGTGACTAGTGACTTTTATTATTATAAATATCGTATATTTATCACAAGGCAAAGCTCTTTCAGAAGATAGTTTCTCAACCCAATTTATTCTTCTTAAGAAGAAGGAATGTTTTAAGCCTATATTTGTGTAAGAGTGTCTGTGTCTTCTTCAAAATAAACGATTTCTGTTGGAAACTAATAAGAAGAAGTGGTATACACATATAGGTGTACTGACGCTCAATACTCATACTTAGACGGTCGGCAGAGAAATTTAAGTACTTCAAATTTTGATGTCTATTCCTGTAACTTCAAAGTAATTTTAAAACTTTTAATCACTACTAGATTTTCAAACTGAAGCAAGTCAAATTGCCATTATGGGGTGCAGATCTAAACGCTGTTTCATCTAAGTCAACGGTAGGTGTTACAACAATCCTACTAATATTATAAACGTGAAAGTTTGTGAGTATGTATGTATGTGTGTATGTATGTTTGCTGCTCATTCACGCAAAAAGTACTGATCGGATTTGGATGAAACTTTACAGTAATATAGCTTATATATCAGAATAACATATAGGCTACTTTTTACTGCAATAAACGATATAAACGGACGAAAGCTAGGTGATTATAAAAATACATAAATCGTAGATGTCAAAATGTATCACTGTTTATCTCCTGTCAAAACTTCACAGGTTGCTAGGCATAACACACTTGCATTGCAACCTTAATGATAGTTTGTAAATGTCTAATTTGAAAGTGAGTTCTGGATAATCACTTAGGTAGGCTACTTTTTATCCCGAAAATACGCGGGTAACATCGCGGGGCGCAGCTAGTTCATTCATAAATCGGAGCTCGGTTGCAACTGAAATATGAGAACTGAAAAGTTCATGTTAAAACCGAAGCGGTGCTCGTTTAGATCGATAAAACTCGTCGGATAACGAAAGCACATCGCCTACACGCGACCTGTTGACATTGTTTATTATTTTGTTGTTGCTCGTTGCGAACTGTGCAAAGAGCAATTAATACCTACACACTTTCACATTCACAGAGAGTGCGATTAGCTTTCGTTAATTCGGACGATGGCCTGACTACCTACTTGTGTTTGAAGGACGCTTCTATGTAGATTTATTTTTGGAACACATCTCTATCGGTGACCTAGAATATAATTGGAATACATTTATTGCGAATATTATTTAGTGATGTAATTGTTTTTTTATGGCACTTATGTTATGTTATTATTATGTTGTGTTATAAAAAAATATAATAATAATATAATTTTATCAAAAAAAAATCTTTAGAAGTTAAACATACAATTTAATGAAAATTATTCTTTAAAGCCCAAACTCATAGTAGATCTATTAATGTCATTATTTTAATCATAACATCAGATCACCAACAGAAATCTTAATTTTAAATAGTTAAGAAAAGGAGATCGCACGCGGCCACATCAGACAGAGCTGGGTGGTCTGTTGGCAATATTGTGTAGCATCAACTAACTGGAGGTCAACTAATTTTAGAATCTTGTACTTAATTAGTTGTCTATTCGCTTCATAATCATATATGACTTCTGCTATAAAACAACGTATGTGTCTACATTTAAAAAAATGAACTTCTCTTAAGTAAAATTCTAGTATTGTGGTGATTACATGGCCTCTTGTGACTATTTGCCTCTATGTGGCCAGTATCTATTCACGATCAGCTCTCTTCATAAATAATTGTTTTTAAAAAAGATTCACCCCGACCAACTCTTTGCTAAAATGTGACCATCTCCAAAAAAAGTTTATGAAACATATATCCATCGAAATATACCCTTCTTTTTCTTTAACATTAGTTGGCAACACTGCAACACCTCACCTTGTCATTTTGAGGCATAAAACTCAAGAATTATACCGGTAATGAATTTTACTGCTCTTGTTAACGATGTCAGTATCCTTACGGTACGTATAATTGTAAGTGTTAAATGTCAGGAGCTTATTTCTTACGAGGGTGTCATAGGCTGCCGATATACGGTCATTAAGTCCAATGACTCAGATTAACTTAACATTCTTGAGGTTTTTCTGTTGGTGATTTTGTTTAAACTAATATTTTTGTCTTTAAAGGTGTTCCTTAAACACCTTAAGTATTTGAGTAAGTTAAATATTATTAAACTACGCAAGACAACATCAATGCAAAGAGAAGGAAAACTTGAAACCAACCCTATACCAACCCGTCTGCCCAGGGTGGTATAGTAGGCCAATACCTCCATTTCAAGGAGAGGCCTATGTCCAACAGTGGACTGTTAAAGGCTGTTGATGATGATGATGATGATGAAATATTAATGTTGTATTTTGTTAGCTGGTTGCGTGTAACTGAGTATCGAACTGAGTGGCGTGCAATATCAGAGGCCTATGTCCCAGCAGTGGACTCCGATAGGCTGATGATGTTAGGTGTGTGACAATAGAATATACTTTATTGTATATTAAATAAATTACAAAATTATAGTTCAATATTCCAAGGAGATATGTAAAATGCGACAAAAAAAATATTGAATTTCTAAAATATCTAACATACAACACCATGTAGTTCCAAACTAAGCAGAGGTTTTATAATGGCAAACTTTTGGTAAGATCAAGTATTCAAATCTGAAACCTTAAGCACAGTAGTTGCCTACGCTAACACTACGCCACCTAGACTCTGTAACTATTTCCGTTCTTGCGAAATTATGACCAGATAAGCTCTAAAGTTGATACCTAACTTCATCAGTAATTTTACCCGTGATTTAGGGAGACTTACAGATGATAATGTAAACCACCCACATACGTCCTGTCTACAGAATATTTCAACACCATATGTAATCGTCCTAATTACAGCACCCTCTAATTTGAGTCGCACTTATCGCATGTGAATGTGTTCATGCCTTTACATTTCCATCATAATGCACTTTGATTCCTTTGTGTTACATTTTTTATAAGTCATCAGTGGTAATGATAGTTTTCTACTGCGATAATTTGTAAACGATTATATATTAAAGTGTTTAGTAATATGTTACTATAATGTGTTTGCATATTAAATACAGTATGATCGAGCCGGCCGACACGACTGGGGTGGTACTACCCTCACGTAGTAGACCAAGCTTAAAATGATAGCATTTGTGGTGTTGTATTTCATTTTGGTGAATGTTAGACCGGAGGTCCAATGATGCAGAAGCATCTTACTAGACCGCCATAGTCATCATCTGTCTGCCTTTATCCCAATTTTAATTGGGGTCTTCACAGTATGTTTTATCCTTCCATTCTACTCTATCACTCGTCATTTTCCTGTTAACTCCCTTCCTATTCATATCTTCTTTCACACAATCCATCCACCTTTTCTTTGGTCTTCCTCTTGCGATATAACCCTCAATTTCCATACCCAACATTTGCTTTGCCACATTTTCCTCATCCCTCCGTATAACATGTCCATACCAAGATAACCTATTACTTCTTATCTTTTTATCCAGTGGCGCTACTTTCAGACTTCCTCGTATGTGTTTATTTCTGACCTTGTCCATCCGAGTTACACCACACATCCATCTTAACATTCGCATTTCAGCAATGTTCAGGCGTCTCTCATTCGCTTTCTTAATGGGCCAACTTTCAGAACCATAGACCGCCATAGTGTGGATTATAAAAAGTTACAAGTAGCTATTCTTACTCGCGCGTGTTTAATAGTTAAGAAAACTATTAAACATTCAAATTATCCGTTTGGTGACGAATTAAGAATATGGAGTGCCACCGCTCCTGTTCATCTAGGGAATGTCTAGGAATCTAGTAAAAGGCGACTAAGGGAATAAACCGCGCAGGGTTATAGCACTAAAATAACCCTAAATAACAGGCCCGCCTGCTATGGTAGGGCAAAGCCATGATGAGCTATGATGATGATGTAATAATCAATTAGATTTGATGAAAACAATGTGGGCGATTAAGCATCTGTATCATGGACATTCTTTTCGGTTAATTATAGAATTATGTAGCTAATTTAATTATGTGATCTTATTTATATACGAATTTGGTGTTGTACCTTATATGGCCAAACACATAGTTGAATCACTATCCAGATAGAAGTGCCATTATTAGTATGTTAATCGCGGTGGTAGTCATCGAATTTTTAAAGAATGATTCAAATTAAGACCAAAGTGTATTAATCAGAGTTCATTGATCTTTTAATTATAGAAAAAAAAGATAATTTTATAATAAAATGACATCACTAAAGTAAACCGCTTGGAACCACACTACGGTGCGTAAGGGCCCGCCTTGATCAGAGTTATATAACCGTGATATAGATGTCACATATTCGAAATTCTATCAAATGAGTAAGGGAACCTAACCGCCCTTCACCACCTCTTTAGCCCAATTTTTACGGGGACATATTCTGATAAGTTTTGTAATGTAGGTCGTTCGACCAGTTTTGGCCACGGCGAACACTCTGTTTATATTGTCTTTCATCATTTAAATTGTTTTGATTTATAGATGTCTATCGACACTGGTAGCGGGTGGCACTACAATCAGATAATAAAGTTCATATACACAATAAGCTAAAATATCTAAATTTTTAGCCTTATTCTCAGTTTTTATTCATCTAAGTATAGGGAAAATTCAAACAAGTTCATAAATAGTAGCATCATAATATTTTCGGATCAGAATATAATTTGTTACTTTGTTTATTATTTCTTTACATATATGTATGCTAAATTAAATTGGAAATAACCATTATATTAATAGATATAAACATATAAAGTCAAATGAAATATAAAACGAATTAAATTTATATTAATTGTGAATGCTCATCTGTTATAGATATTCATGATGGCATATTTCGCGCATCTAAAGGCATAATTGATACTGACCCTTGACATTAACTGTAAGAAGCTTTCTTTTCTACATGGGCGTCTAACTGGAAGTAGAATGTTTAAACAAGTAATTTAAAATCAATGCGTGGTACACTACTAGCATAAAAATTTGTCACCATTTTGTAGGTGTCTGGATATAGGCATACATTCTCAAACCAAATTTTATTCTTATGTATCATGAACCTGAAATTTTTTGTGAATGATTTCCTCAATCTATATTTTCTACTAATTTTTAATTTTTGTTTGTTCTTCGTTTTAGGAATGTTTTTCTGTTCTTACATTTTCTGTTAGGCCCATTCATAGC
Organism: Phragmatobia fuliginosa; assembly: GCA_932526445.1. Classification (NCBI taxonomy): domain Eukaryota; kingdom Metazoa; phylum Arthropoda; class Insecta; order Lepidoptera; family Erebidae; genus Phragmatobia; species Phragmatobia fuliginosa. The sequence continues at coordinate 15,367,049 of OW052070.1, forward strand.
TATCGTTGGACCAAGGCTGCGTCCGTGTGATTGTCGATTATTGAGTTAATAGTAACTTATGTGTTATTCTGATTAAACTGCTCATAAGATATTATGCCAAAAACGGTCACCAGTCTAGGTACCGACCCCGCCGTCGTTGCTTACCCTCGATGATTGTTTCCAATGACCCAATGCCAGTTGGCTTTGAGCGATGATGGTGATATAAGTCCTCGTTCATTTCATCTAACGTAATAATAGTACAAGTTAGATTTTGCCTATTAATTTTTATATTCACACGAACATTAATGAAAAAAATAACATTTAAAAAAAACTGAATCTCTTGTCAGTGTTGTCACTAAATGACTATTTTTTTAAATTTGAGCTGGTCATTAATTCACAAGCTTTCTCACTCCTTCCTAATCCACTTTCTTTCTTCTTTCTCATCTAAATCTAAATCTTTCAATTACAAGATGATGGTTGGGTAAATCACTGTTTAAAAGTCGTGGGGAAATAAACAAAGTCAGATGTTTTTTCTTTTAAAATTTGGAAGTAAATTATGAATGTTAACCAATTATAGTAGATATCTAAACTAATTTCGAAAATTTATATGGAACAACATAAATTAATTTCTTAATCGAAACTATTTTAATAGAAAGCAAACAGGGCGATAACTTTGGCTCTGACGAAATTTACACGAAAGAAAAATGTTAATCACAGAAATTGTATCACACAAGAATTCAATGTTAATTAATTGGATAATACTTCACGCAGAAGAATTAACAATTAGTTTCTATAAAGTTGAAATTTTTGAACCGTTAACTTTTGAACGAATTCTTTAAATTCCATTGTCTGAGTATATTTACCACACGATATTTAAAATAATGATCTCCCGGCACCCATAATTTAAAGGTGGTATGGTAATATTTTGCGTTTGTCTCGGGAATATTTAATATCGTATAAAAAGCGATCATGTCCACACAAAATTACCAGCATCGAGGGCTTGCCGACATACGGACGCGTAAATGGAGAAATAATTGATTCTAATGATAAATGTGCGGCAAAGTGATCTTACTGCACTTGCATTCGCATGACATTACGACGTTAATAATCATGTTGTAAAAAATGGGATCATGGGCCCTCATTATTTTTTATGCGTAGAAGTTGGATTTTTGTTCAATTCATCCTTTATGTTAATGGACTGTGTCGTTAGGAAATCTTTAGTCAGGAACTCAATGCGACACTGTGGTGGTCTCCATATTTATCGTTTTCCTGCCAATGTAAAATATAATCGTGCGCAGGAGTCCGCGCCGACGCCATGGCATTATGTAAAGTTAAACACTCATAAAATAAGGTACGAGAATTATTCGCTTTGACGTATAGTAGGAACTTAACAAAATGATTTAACTTTATATGGGTGAGTGAGTGATGCTTTGATTTTAACCTACATATGTTATAAAATAGTAGTTATGTATATTTTTCTTTACAAATTTATATAAATTTAAAATTAATCAAAATTATAAAAGACTACCTAGAATTTTTAATGAAAATTTTTGTTACTATTTAAAATTTCAGTTTTTCCTTTTCTATCTACGGTCAACTTTCAAGTATAAATATTAGCTTTATCATTAGCACTTTTATGTGTACTTATGTTCGTTCCTTACTTCATTTCCGTTTATTTAAAATCAAAAATACTTTTTCAATTCTTTCTACATATTTTTTACCAAATTAACTATTGAATGAACTGATTTGTTGTAAATTTAAAGAGTTTATTTAAATCTATCTTTTCAACCAATCAGTGACGGTAGTACTGCCCCGGTCGAGCCGGCCAATTCGTGCTGAAATCGGCATAACTATATTACCTAGAAAAGTTACCAAAAATAATAACATATAGGTGAAGCTAATGAAAGTGTGAAAAAAGACCCTTTTAAAGTTCAGTACAACAAACGTATAATCACAACTTCACCCATTAATAATGAAAACAAATGGACAATATAAGTAGAACCATTCATCGTAATTTAAACAGGCTTACTCCTGACAGACACCCGTCCTCACGTCAGCACACATTCTTCGGAACGATAACCAGACAAAATATAGTTTACTTTTGACATATTGTGTGACGGTCGACCGCAGCGGGCCGTGTTAAACAACTGATACCAATCTGCGGTCAACTTTGGTATGAATGGTCTCTCTACATGGCAGATATATCACTAAAACCTTTGGGAAAATTGTACAGTTTATCGTTCTTGTTTGTTTAGGTTATTATTACAGCGTGTTAGAACAGATCTCATCTTGTTCTGTGGTATCAGATTGAAGTTAATCATAATTACTAAATATTTAAAATATAAAGCGATAATTTGTTGATATTAAATTGCTTTTTTTATTAGTTTTTACCAGTTTTTTTTTAGCAATTAAGACATACTTTATACAAACTTTATCAACTTTTTTCAACCTTATTATTTAGTTTAATTTTCTTTCTTTCCCATATTACTGTATATCAACATAATAGTCAAGTATGTCAAATAGTTTTGAGCTTTTTCAATTACCATATTACTTCACTTGTTGTATCTGCATTACGTATTTATGTTTTCTGTTTACATTTAAAGAGGCGAAAACCTTAATATCGTTGTAACTTATAAAAAAAATTACAGTTGGTGATAACGTTCTTGAGTTTCCTTAATCCCCAATCATATTACCCTAATATAACATCCAAATGACACTTTTATACAACATATTTGAATATGTAAACATACAAAAGTGTCGTTGCAATAGCAACATCGCGCCGAACTCGACGCGTATAAATTAGGTGAGCTCACAACAAAACTACGCGCCGGCGAATATCAATTCAAACATCTAAATGTGTTTTACACTTTACGATACAGCCTTAAGGTGCGGACGAATACGACCATAACTTTACTAAGTGTATTCATTAGTAAACTATAACCAAGGGTCTGATGACACGACTTCGCTTTTGATATTTGTGATAAATCAAATACGGCTACTTAAAGATTGACTGTGAGGAAAACTTAATATTAGCTCCAATTAAGGAGACAAATCTTGGAATGATAGAACTTAAATTTGACTTTTTAACTTTATACGGGTCATTTTTACACCATGAACTTCTATTGCGGTCCACTATCGCCTTTACCATGGAATGTTCTAAAGAGCTCTTCCAAGCGGTACCTCCTTCTCCTTTCCTTTACAGGACAACATGTGCAGGACTTGAAAGTCACCGCCTCAGAATAGAGGAAATACGCACCACAATGAAACGGTTTGACTCTTCCTTATATACCGAGCATTCAAAAGCTGGAACTCACTACCAGCTCACGTGTTTCCTTCCCACTATGATCCCGGGTCTTTTAAGCGGGGACGTAAACAAGCATCTCACTAAGCCGCCATAGTGTGGGCAATGCTCTGTGGTTTCCCCCACTCTTGGATTCAGCTTCCATCAGGCAGAGTGGAGTAACTTTAATAGGCTAAATATAAAAAAAACTGTATAACATAGTATTCTTATCTAACGATATCTCTTTTTCTCAGTCTAAGAAATTTGAACCTGGTTGTTCTGTGTACAGTTGATGGAGTCGTCTGTTGTTTGTAACGGCTATTACTGTTGAGCTACTCAAAGGTTGCGAGACCACGTCTAGCACCTTAAAATCATGTTCAAATTATATGTTCTCTACCCATTTACAGGTCTATTTAATTTATTTAAAACTTGTGCACTAGTCATACTTGGTCGGACTTAATGCACAGAGCTTATGTACTAGTAGTCTTTCGGGAAATATAAAATTGAGTAGTAAGTGCAAACTGCAATACAAATTTTACAATAATTTTGTTAAAAACTCAAAGAGAAACCTTTACTAATTAATGTACATATGTTACTAATAGATAGCATATTTATTACTACATGCTATGTATCTATCTAGGGGTAGAAGTTTACATCTACATTTTCTCTTTTTATTATTTTATTATTTTATTAGATTTGGCTTTTAAGTCCACTATCATATATATAAAGTTAATCGGCCATCTGTTATTGTAACTTTTTCATAACTCATTTTTAAGAATTTCGTACTTTTTTGTTTCAATGTAAAACGGTTTGTGGTCGTCAAAATGTAATCATCAAGAAGATAAAAGTTTAAAAAGTAAAATTCAACACATACCTACCTAGTATGTTTTAATCGCGTAAATCACGTGGTAATCACGTGGTAATCAGGTACCACAGTACAAGAGATACAGAGTTACTGAAGAAGCCATTACACCAGACTGTGGCACTTAAAAATTGTAAGTCATTTAATTAAAAAACATATTTAATTTTAAGAATTTAAACTATTTGAGAGATAGCATAATGGGAATAATACAAAAGCTAGAGAAATAATAAATTAAAAATACTAACTTTAAGAATTTCTAGAAACATTTTCAATATCAAGCTGACTTTAACATTAAATACATGGCACTAATTATTACAATTAATATCAAATAATATAAAAAAAAACGCCTATAGCGCTGAATACATTGGAATATTTTGGAATATCCCATTGCGTAAGTATAGGTTTCATGAAATTACCCGCATGGGTTCTGACGTCAATTCATTATAACCCTGTTCAAGTTATTTTAGATGAACTACCAATTTTTTTATGTTACTTGATTGATTTAGTAATTCTTATTAATATTAACTTCTTAAAAGATTTTAGTAGCTAGTAGCATAACTATAAAATAACGTTTATTTTCAAGATAACCAACTGAATTTAGGTCTAGGAAAAAAAATGCTTTGAATACATACTTCCTGCATCGCGGGCAGTGTGGTGGCCCCCACTCTTGGATTCCATTCATGCTTACCATCAGGCAGAGTTTAGTCACATTGGTAGGCATCAAATAAAAAAAAAAGAATAGCATCCGTCAGAAGTGACGTATATTTGTGGGTGTTTTTCACTATTTTCCTTGATTTGTGCGAAGATTTCCCGACACATAGTACACATAGAAACCAGTACCAAGAACGACTATAGTATTATTTATTATGTTGATGTTGCATTTTAATTCGTTTACATCAAAAGAATCCTAGAAACTCATTTTATTAAATTGCAAAGAAATCACTTCTTTTTATGATGAATTAGCTGCTCTCTGCTACTGCTACTGTGCTCTCTTCAGTGTGGAATGTAATAGTTTTAGCGCTAGAAAATGTGCAAAAGAAAGTAATGCGAAAAATAGGAAAAACCATCTTATCATCAATTTGTGCAAATAGTACATATATCTTATGTTACTAAACCGTTCAATAAGCCATTGAAATTTTTATTTATACATATAACTAGAGATAGAATTTTGAATTTAAACGCACTTGTACCTACTTTTATGGCATGTTTTATTAACTGAAAGCTAACCTGAGGCATAATCAAAGACTTCCGAGTTTAATTTCAAGGATGTATTTTAAGAAGTGCCGCCAAGTGCCGACAATCGAGACTATAAATTATATAGATCTCATAGCATTTAAATGAATTAGTTTTTTAGTTTAATTAAAACATGTTGTGGTGTTCTAGACCACAAACTAATTTCAAACAATCCAATACGATCGTTAGTTATAAAAGGGCTCACATTCACAGACACCGCTGCATCACTCGCTAGGCGCCGCTCGGTAACCAAATGTAGTCTTTTTGCCTCTTTCATATTCTTTTTTCAGTCTTTTGGGGGTCCAGACTTTGTTTTTTGAATGAAACAGTGTTAACCTTCGCGTTGAACGAAAACGAGGTGCCGATTGAAGATAAACGTTTATTTTTTAATAAGAAATAAAAATTAAATGGTAAAAATGACAGTATTCGGCGCGCTTTTTGTTTCCGATACGTATCTGGCAGGACACTTAATGGAGAAACCGATTTAAATTAGGATTTTATTCCTGAGTTTCCTTTTGAAGATTCACGATAAGGTCTCATAAGATTTATGTCATTATTAAAAATGTACAATAGTTGTTGTATTATTGTTGTTGTTGTATTGTTGTATTACAAGTTCTTTTTAACAACTACTACCTACTAACCTGTGTCACTAGAAGAGAGTATTTAATCTCGTTTTTGTAATTTTCTTCACTGCTGTTAGTCCTGGTATGATATTATATGACAAATTATATGAAATTAAAGTTTTATTGTAATAGACACTTCGAATTGACATAGAATCTTCATGGTTGAAGATATTTAAATGAAACTTTTTTGAAATTGTTCCTATGAGGTTCTCCTTAAAAATTTTGCAACATTCGATCATCGACTTTCAGTTGTTTTTTTTAGTCAGCTTAGACAAGAAAGATGGATACCTCGAGTGATTTTTGAATATGAGTTCCGACGAGTAACACTGCGGAAACAGTACGTAATATCAATAGTGCGTTTGGAGAGGGACTGCTAATGAACGCAACGTGTGATTTTGGTTTAAAAGCTTTCGTGATATAAATTTTGATTTGAAGAACGAACCACGGGGAATACCGTCCCACACATGTGAATGACAATGAATTGAAAGAGATGGTGGAAGCCGATCCGAGCCAAACTACCCAGGAATTAGCGCCATGGTTTAACGTTACCTTACAAACAATATTGACTCATTTTCGTCAAATCAATAAAATAAAAAATATGATGAATGGGTGCCTCATGATTTGACTGATCTGAAGAAAAACACGCGTGTAGAAACTTGTGTTGCCTTGTTGAATCGATACTGAGATGAAGGAATATTGAATTGAATTGTGACATGGGATGATAAGTGGATTCTTTATGATAACCGTAGGCGAAAAATGCAATCGCTGATGGCGAAAAATGGGTGCCTCATGATTTGACTGATCTGCGGAAAGAAACGCGTGTTGAAACTTAGATCGATACAGAAATGAAGGTATGTTTGATCGAATTGTGACATGTGATGAAAACTGGATTCTTTACGATAACCGTAAGCGAAAAATGTAATGACTGAACCTGGGTCAAACGCCGCAACAGTGTCCTAAAGCCAAACTTACCAACAAAAAGGTAATGGTAACTGTTTGGTGGTCTCAGCATGGTGTTATTCAATATAACTATCTAGTCAAGCAATGCCGGCAGATGTCTACAATGATAGTAAAACAGCGAAGACTCATGAATCGATCTTCACCATTATTGCTCCATGATAACGCGAGACCTCATACAGCTCGAGAAACCGTTTAATCTGTACACGAACTGCAATTAGAAAACATTTATCACCCTCCATATTCGCATGACCTTGTTCCAACAGACTACCATTTTTTTTCGTGATTTGGAAAACTTTCTTCCACGGAGGCAATACAAAATGCTTTCACACATATATATCACAAAGGCATAAATTACCTTCATATTAGATATCAACAATGTATAGAAATAAGTAAGTTAGATGAAAGAAAGAAACTAATTTTCAATTTATAAGAACAAATCAACAATTTCATACTTGAACGCCTAATATTAATTTAATATAGCCCTAACCCATTTTCCGTGGCTTAAATTTTAATATAATTGACGTTTTCATGATTTACTTTGTAAATAAATGAACAAAATTTGATTTTATTATTGTGATGACCGCCGTGTATAATTATTAGGATTTTAAATTCAATATTATTATGGCAATGTCCTTGATTTATTAAAAAAAAAATTTACAGGTCGAAGTCTAAGAAAGTTTCAATAATCTAAGTTGTATTGATGTTTTAGCCAATGTCGGCAATTTGTCGTACTGACTGAAAACTATAATAGGTTACAAAACAAATATATTAAAAGACTTATTAATTTTACAGCCTATATCGCAATGAAAAAATGTAACAACATTTTGGCGTGCGTTACCCCAGCAAAAAAGCAAAAAAAATTGGGCCTTAGAGAGATGAGAGTATAACAGAAAATTAGTGTGTTCTGAGGTGTAATTTGTTACAAATAGCAAAATTTGTGCATGTAGTAGTTTAAAAGTTATTCGACAAAAACACTTTTTGCTGGAGTAACGTTTCAAACGTTACCCCAGCAAAAAAATTTTTTTTTAAACGTTTCAGACCCAAACGAAATACATGAATACATAGCTTTTGTTCTGTATTAAATGTTAGCAAACAGCAAAATTTGTGTGAGCTGTGGTTCTTAAGTTATTGACAATTTTTCTGGGGCAATATTTCGGTCTTGTCTAGAACTTGCAAATGGCTGAACGCAGGAGTTCGAAAAAAATACCATCGATAGACCTCTTTTTGCTTAAATTTGTTTAATAATTTGTTTACAAATCGTTTGAGGAACACCGATGTAATAAAATGGTTTTAAAAATCAGAAAAAACTGTTTTGCTAGGAAACCAGTATACTTACAATCAAATAAAAAGCTGTAACATATAGCCATGGTTTACATTTATAATGACTGTAAATTTGGAATTAGTAACTTTAAGCAATATGAAGATATAAGTAAATATTATTAATTTTAAATGGTATATTTAAGTCATCGAATACGCAGTTCCTATAAAAGAAGGAAACGTGGCAAACTCTAACAAATTTAAGTATATCATCTACAAACAAGCCTGTGAATTTCAGCTATCAATTACGAATATTATAAAAGTTATATGTAAAACAAGAATGTAACAACATTCTCCTATAACCCGAGCAAAATTAAAAGGTTACGTAAAAGCGACCGCGCCATACATTTAAATATCTTCGTAAATTAACGGCTTAGTATCTGGTATTTTGTACAGTCAACAGAATATTTTTATCAGATTGTAATTTAAATATTTAAACTAATTTTAAAACCTTAAATTAATTAAAACCTTAATTTTTTTGTTTCATACAATTTAATGCTTCATTCGAATTCAAATTAATGCAAACCAAAATATCATAACTCAGTTGGGAATAGTGTTTTATAAAACAATATAAAAATTTCATATAGTATGCTATATTTTTTCCTTTTTTTGTTCTTGTTATGAGAAAAATAATAGGTTACATTCACTGCGACACCATGGAAGCAACAGGAAGGCAACAAATGTAATTTTAAAAAGAATAATGCGTCTAAAATACTGAACATATTTTACAAGGAAAGGACAAGAAAAATTTTACAAGAAAATGTTACTAAACACTGTAAATATTTATTTAATTCATTGTAAAAAGAAACAAAAAAATATCTAAGTTAGTATCTAAGCATGTTGAAATTACTCAACTATCTGTGATTTTTCTAACATTTATGTACTTATGTGAGCGTATAAGACTGATTTTAAATAAAAAAAATAATCATACTCAATTCAATATTCTTGTCACCCGGACCTAACTTTTTTTGTTCGTAACTGTACCAACAAAATATTCTATTAAACCATTCATTTCAGATGTCAGCCGAATGTATGGCGCGGTTGCTTTTACGTAACCTTTTAATTTGGTCGGGTTATAAGAGAATGTTGTTACATTCTTGTTTTACATATAACTTTTATAATATTCGTGATTGATAGCTGAAATTTACAGGCTTGTTTGTTAATGATATACTTAAATTTGTTAGAGTTTGATACGTTTCCTTCTTTTATAGGAACTGCGTATTCGATGACTTAAATATACCATTTAAAATTAATAATATTTACTTATATCTTCATATTGCTTAAAGTTACTAATTCCAAATTTACAGTCATTATAAATGTAAACCATGGCTATATGTTACAGTTTTTTATTTGATTGTAAGTATACTGGTTTCCTAGCAAAACAGTTTTTTCTGATTTTTAAAACCATTTTATTACATCGGTGTTCCTCAAACAATTTGAAAACGAATGATTAAACAAATTTAAGCAAAAGAAGGTCTATCGATGCTATTTTTTTTCAACCTTCTGCGTTCAGTCATTTTCAAGTTCTAGACAAGACCGAAATATTGCCCCAGCAAAATTGTCAATAACTTAAGAACCACAGCTCACACAAATTTTGCTGTTTGCTAACATTTAATACGGAACAAAAGCTATGTATTCATGTATTTCGTTTGGGTCTGAAACGTTTAAAAAAAATTTTTTTTGCTGGGGTAACGTTTGGAACGTTACTCCAGCAAAAAGTGTTTTTGTCGAATAACTTTTAAACTACTACATGCACAAATTTTGCTATTTGTAACAAATTACACCTCAGAACACACTAATTTTCTGTTATACTCTCATCTCTCTAAGGCCCAATTTTTTTTGCTTTTTTGCTGGGGTAACGCACGCAACATTTTGGTACACTTATGACATTTAAACTTTACAGAGACATCTATTATCAAATTAAGTAACTAAATATATTTTTTAACACTAATGACTTATATTGATATTCAGGGTTTACCTAAAAATATAAACAACTTATTTCGGCTGAACATTTGTGAATAACTCTTAAAGAAACATTCAATTTTGGCTCATCGATTTCTTCTTAATCGTTCTGCTACTTGTTGATAGATGGCGCTTATAGAAAAATAATATTTTGATTATTAACTTTAACACACCAAATCTTCGTAGATAATTTTCGTTAATAACTTTGATATTTGTTCATTTTAATGTTTATGCTTTTATTAACCACAAGGGAAATACTTAACTAAATAATTGAAAACATTTAATAGTCGTGTTACACGAGGAAGTTAAAAAAAACCTTTTAGCATTAACTATGGTTGTATGTAACATTTTCATGTGTTAATTATTTATCCACTTTGACAAACTGTACTTTAGAAAAGACAGGTTACAATTTTATCCACCTTTTTGTTTTCGTGCTTAAATCCCCACGGATGCCACCAGTTGGTGACTATGTCGGACTAAAACCGCATGCCGTCTCGGGTACTGAGTCGAGGAACCAGGTATACCCTCAAAAGGAAATCGGTACAGGGCCGTCTGCAGCCCATAGCAGACGGCCCTCTACCGTGCGAGAACTCCGATGCTCCCCTTATGCAAAATAATGAAGCGTGCGCGTTTTGTAGCTCTCGTGTTGGCACCCCGGCCTGCTTCTGCTAGGGTGACAGATGGGCTCACCTGTCACCCCCAGGCCTGCGCTTATGGAGGATGGAGATTATTTTGCGATCTCCGGAGCCTGAGTCGACTGTAATATACCTGACCCGTTCTCGGGCCAGGCGGGCCGGAAGAGTTCTGAATCTCTCCCGGTTCCGTTCCACCATCTCTTTCGCAAGCATAACTTGCTCGCAGTAAGAGACGACGGAGTTCCACGCTCTTTCGTTAGGCGTGCCCACATTTTTATCCACCCATGAAAAAAAGAAAATCAGTTTCGAAATCGGAAAAAGAACTAGTTGTCAGTATATTTGAGAGTTTAAGCGGAGTTCAACCACTTGCGGCAGTAGGTACAGGCGCTAGAAGGGGTCCAGATATCGTAATAACAGCTGTTTCTGAATCTCTTCTACTTCAGGCACAGAGTGGCAAATAGAGTGTGGTTTTGGTAGGTACGATTCTGACACACCGCCCTGTCGCAAACCCCGGCAGGGTGACGGCCCATGGGAGTTTTCACACGTTAAAAAATAGTTATCAGTATATTTGAGGACACTGACTTCTTAATAACTATTGCCTTAGATATTTATGACAACCTGGACCTATGGTTTAACGTGCTCTCCGAGGCACGGGATGGAATCAATGTTTCTCACAAACATTACAATGAAACAGTTTTTGAGCAGTGTACCTAATAATAATTTTAATAAGTGCAATAATAATTATTTAGAACCGCAACGAGTGTTTTTACAAAACACTCCTTAAAGTCAAAAATAGATAATTATCTATATGTAATAAATATATATTATATAATAATATATAATAGATAGACATATGGTCATCAATATAGAGTCATTAACATAAGTGAACCTAAATTAGATGTTTTTTTAAACATTAATAATTTTGATAACATTAATCTGACACATACCGTTACACTGCACTTTTTAATTTTTTTTTAATTTTAAAAAGACAACTCCCGCATTAGGAATATAAATTCCTGTGTCGCGGGGGACTTTACAAACATACATAAAACGGACACAAAGAACATCCAGACTCAGAACAACAATTTGTGAATCACACAAAGTCTTGTCCCACGTGGGATTTGAACCCACGACACTTGGCGTAGTAGGAAGCGGCGTGGCGACCGCTTAAGCCACTAGGCCAACCGTGCAGTAGCACTTATATTGAATGTCTCTGGCCTGATACCTAGATTCGTTAGTCTGGGTAATATTTGATAAGATTTTTTTATCTAATTTAATAAAACTAAATATTGCTTGACCCGACAGGAAATTAATCTAAGCAGTCTAACCTTCCTGTTGAACAAGACCAAAATTATTAATAATTATTCTTTATCAAATACGAGCAAATGGTAAAACCGAATAGAAAATGTATTTTGTATCCCTATAACTTCACTGAGGATACATTGAATATAGAATATATGTCTGCTAAATAGAATATACATATAAAATTAACACAGCAAAAACATTGTGCATGCACCTTGTACGAACACAGAATATATATTAATGTAATAATGTACGGCATTTTAGTGTGTGTGTATGTGCTTTTATGTATTCACTGAAACATGACCACTGGGGCGGCTTCGAGAGGCTTTAATCCGGTAGAAATCCGCCCACATCCGGTGGCGCTCGGCTTTATTTAATAATGAGGAGTTAACGAATGGTGTATAAGCATGGGGTTAGACATGAAAAGATGCCGACAGTTTAATGAAGCAGGTCCGAACTTTAAGAAAAGTATAAGAACTAAATAAATTAAACTGATAATGTTGTGCTGTTGCACAAATGAAAGTTTACACATCGGATATTTATTTGTATGACACAGGTTTTTAAATTATGTTATAGATTGTCAAATGGTTCCCGCTATCTGTACCCGAGTAAAAAATAAATTACAAAACTAAAGAAACATAAAAGTCGAATAAATATAAATATAGGTGAAATTAATAGCTATCACCAAACTGATGAAATGGAAAAAAAAATTTATTTAATTTTAAAATCTGTTCTAAAATTAGTATCAAGTTATGTGAAGTTTACGGGTCTGTTAATCTACCGGTAATCGATCCTGATTATACAGTTAAGGGGTTTTTTATCTGTAATATATTATTAACATAAGTTTTGCATCATGAATATGTTCTGTATCGTCAAGTCTGGAGTGGAGACCGCGTCTCGGTAAACGTAGTGTAGGACGCCCACAGGCGAGATGGAGTGACGACCTGCGTAAGATGGCTGGCAGGAGCTGGATGCGAGAAGCCCAAAATCGATCAGAGTGGTGTGCAATGGGAGAGGCCTAGACTGCGATAGGCTGATGATGATGATGATGAAGTCACCTTTACAGACTTGTAGATTTTTTCTATTTTTAATCCAGTCTACCAAAGTGGCTATCCGCCCGATGAAAAGTTTGAGTAGAATCCAGGAGGAGTAGGGACCACCGTTCTCATTATGAGTGCATATAATACAGCATAGTGACCAACAGCTCTGCGGCTTAGTGAGATGTTTCTGAATTATTCTCCCGATTTCTGGACTAGTGTTGATGCAGAGTAAATGGACTCTGGTCTCACACTTAACAACGAAAGATGACAGTATGAATATTGTGTAGAAGGTACAAAACTAATATTATTTTTGTACCTTCTTTGATTTTACTTTTGTAAGTAAAGATTCTACGTGACTAATAAAGGCCATTCTTCTCTTTCTTTTGATCTTATAATTAATATTTTATATTTAATCTTTTGTTACCAGTAATTTGGCCAATATTTGAGCACATATAGTTTTTACGTTTGTTGTAAGTAGATGCTCCTACTATGTTGTACCCACTGAGGCTGTTGTTTTTTTTTTTTTAAATTAGCATAAGTTCTAATTTTTAATCACTATAATTTGCATCAGTCCTCTAACATGGTGTATAGTATATTAGTGGCAGCACCTTACCCCCATATCAGGTTTATTATATTAAAACATTAAAACTATGTAAACATTGGCGATTTGAAAGGAGTGGCCGCGAGTTTTTATTGCCATGTTCTTTTCTCCGGCTCTACCTATTGTTTGCGAACATGGCATAAATGTACATGTAGAATCTTGACCTGTCACAAGAGATGTATTGCATCCTAAGTGAATAAAGAATTTTGAATAGTTGTTACAATGAAAAAAAATAAACCCGTAATAGAGTGGAACTCGCATGTCAGGGAAACTAAAGAAAGGTTTTATCAGTGGTGCTCACATGCAATCACAAAGCTACATTCGAGTATATATTATAAGGAGATGTATTAAGTTAAAAATGTTTTTTTTAAATCGCCTGAAGCGGTGTCAAAGTCGTTAAGATATGGTACGTATGGATTTTCTAGCCTCATGAAAAGACTTTCATTGAGTACCTACAGCATGCTGGTCTCCATTTACCGAGACTATTATGTATGCTCTATAACCTATGTATCGAACATTCGTATTTGCCATAGAATATGAAAAAACCTAAGTTAAAAATTTGTTTAAAGTTTTTAGAACATCTAAACAATTCAAACCATGTATTATTTTATAATGTTTATTATGTATCAATTAATTTTATGTCCATGTCTACTATTTTGTTTTTCATTTCAAAGTTATATTAACTTCAAAATTAAGTACATTCATCATCATCATCATCATCATCAGCCTATCGCAGTCCACAGCTGGACATAGGTCACTCTAATTTCACGCCACTTACTTCGATCCTCGGCTACTCCATGCGTAAGTTCATTGTAACTAACAAAAATTGACACATAGTGGTCTGAATAAATGATTTTATTATTATTATTATAGTCCGTTCTGGTAGGTGAACCAAACTTGGTTCACCTACCTAAAAATAACCTGAAATAACCTAATATACCTAAAAATAGAAGAATACCTAAAAATAACTTTATGCCATAGGCAACTGCCTATGGCATAAAGTTATTTTTATTTTCGTATAGGCACTTTTCGCATAACATCTAAATGTATAACAGTATACCTACACGCTCAACACAATTAAATAAATTTTAAGTATTCTTTGTAAAGTTCTATAAAGATTGAACTATTTTAATGTTTAAGATTTTTAGATTCTTTTAAAAATCGCCTTATCGTGAAATATTTAGATAATAATAAATACTTTTTAAAAGTAGAAATTTAATTGCAACTTGAGGTTACCAACCACTAATTTTAACAGCGTGTCGAAATATAAAATACTGGCAGATACAAAACGCTACTTAGGTAGATAGACAGATGAATTCCAATAAACCTTTTATTTTAAATTGACATAAATTTGCGGTTTAATAACTATGTAGTTTTATAGATGGAGATGATTTAAAATTTAATTTACATCTTACAAATACGCAAAGGAAGTTTATATAAGAAACTACTACTGCAACTATACATTTTAGAATAACCTGACTTAGTAATCATTTCATTATTTAATTCACTTCCACGTTAAAACAAATCCTGATCGGTTTCGCCTTATGCCATTATAAGAGATAACTAGCTAATTTAACGTTATTTAAATCTAAAATTGTCTCTAAATTCATTCACAAAGAGAACCCAATCGCTGTGATTGCATTAAATAAAGAAGGTTTGGAGCCAAAGACATAATTTTGAAATTCCATTTTTTTTTATATTAAGCCTACCAAAACGACTCTACTCTGCCTGATGGAAAGCATGAGTAGAATCCAGGAGTAAGGACCACCATCCTCATTGCGAGGGTAGGCAATGCAGCATGGTAACCTATACTATGGCGGCCTGGTCAGATAATTCTGCATCGTTCTCCCGGCCTCCTGACGCCGGGTGAATGATGCAAAATTATTGGGCCTCCGGTCTTCTCCATTTTAAATGTTCTTATAGTATTGTTTCAACTAACATATAAAAAAACATTTCCTCTTGTATCAATGTTTATGGCAATGCTAGGTATGGCCATATTTTATCAGTCGATCCGGCTTTTATCTACAAGCTTTACTTTTTTTACGCTAGATGGTATTGTGTGTGAGATATCCGAAATATTTATTTATTAGCATGTATTAGTAAAAATAAACAAGTAACCACATGTTTCCATTGTTAACCTTATCAGACATGTTTCCTTACACAACGGATAAACCCATAGGCTATTAACTGTGATAAGATTAGTACACATCATTAAATTTTACAAATGTACATTTATATTAAAAGGATAAAAATAGTAACTGATATTTATATATTAAATAATTAAGGAGTGCCTATTCAAACGCTGTGGTTTTAAACGTAAAATCCATCTTTACACCATATCCACAACCAATAACAGGCCACTGCTAAACGTAAGGCTCCTCTCTTTAAGGAGATTTCAGTCTAATATACCATGATGGCCAAACGGGTCTACGTTAATATAGAATGAAAATCTCTAATTAATTTATCGTAACATAATATAATCTCTTAAAGTGTGCTTCAACATTCAATCAGCCACGTTCTGTGTATAGCATCTATCTGAAGAATGTCTTTTCGTTAATTTTATAATACCAACCTACTTAAATATCGATAATAGTGGCTACGTTTCGTTTATATTTCTGAATCATCCTCCTAGCCATTATTTCGTATTTTATTTGGGGTCGGCTATTAGTTCAACCGGATTTACCTGAATTTCAGTTTTTCCACGGAGCGACTGGCATCGGACCTCCGCAACCCTAAGGGAGAACTGAAATTCGAAGATTGAACTATAATATATAATATTAAATAGAAACACTGATAGGCGGCGGTGACGAACTTCCGTCTTTGCTCGTAACGGCTCATGCTAGAACTCAAAGAAGAAGTAACTTACGATTGCACAAGTCCCTCCCTCAAGCGAAGAGATCAGTTTGATTGATCACTATTTAATATATGCTATTCATCAAGTATAAACTAACTGTAATAGGTAGTTACTTTTTAATTTGCAAACCCATTCACAATAAATATCCTGACGCTATTTCAATCCTTATTTATTATACAAAGTTATGTTTCCGAAAGGATAAGCGTATTAAACGCCCAAATTATCCCAAACTTGTTTTTTTTTCAAACTTACGCAAAAAGAACTAAACACTTCAGATATTAAGTTTTGAGAATTCAAAGTACATATTATATTGGAAGTAAACGCAATAGTAGGTTGTCGCAAACCTGTACCTCGGTTAGAATTTTCAATACGCATACATATACCTCGTTTTACGCGCACGCGCACATTTAGTAACAACAAGCAATAAGCAATAGTTCAATATATAAATGTGCTATTAAAATTTTCAAGTATCAACTATTATGTAATCAAATAATATGGACATATATTTGAAAAAAGACTGTTGTATATCTTGTTCATTCAACATTCTTCTTATCTCCATTCATACTCAGATTTACAGCTTCTGAACATAGAACTGTTGTTAGATCCTGAGGCGTTTTAATCTCTGCGATAACATTCGTTTCAACAAATAGGTGTAAACCGCGGCGGCTCAAAGCCACAACTCCCTAGATAAATCGATAAGGAAATGTCCAAAACCCGTCAGTTTGTAAAACTTTCAACATTGTCTTATAGATAAACATCTGTGCAAGAAACCACTTAATGAATATAACTGTACCTGCTTCCTAACTATTATGTAGTTACAATGCAAATAATCTGTTAAAGTAGCCGACAATACCAAACAAAGAGTTCTGGGTGTCATTGTTGCAAGGGTTCGTAAGCTGTATTGATGTAAATTACATTATATGGGGCTTACAACGCGTTGACGCTTCTGAACGCTTGTTATAAATGTGGTCATCGGTGCAAATAATACCCTCATTCAATGGTTTTAAATTAATACTGTCCAAAATATATTTTCCGTTTTATTACACTTCAATACAGATATTAGTAGTTTAACTTCAAATAACATAGGTGGTCAGAAATGTATACTCCTAGTCGTTAATAATTTAGGAATCATTTTTATATTTGAATAAGGCGAATTAATGCAATAATAGTAAAAAAATAGAGCTTATTAAAAATCATCATCATCATCAACAGCCTTTAACAGTCCACTGCTGGACATAGGCCTCTCCTTAAAAATCAATACAACACAAAAGTATTTTAAGGGAAATAATAAGATCACCCTCATAATGTATATACGAGAAAATTTGGTAAAAGTTATGAGAAAAAGTTGTTGTTAATATTTATAGCAATTCAGTGCATCAAGCAAAGCTAATATAAACGCAATCCGCGTCGCCGAACCCTGGGCGAAAACTATGTAAAGTGTCGACATTGACGCGATAAAAAGAAGTGATACATAGGCTTTTTTTTATTCTGAAAGTTTGCTAGTTTATTTTATCCTTATTATAATATATACACAATATGCAATCACGCAACTGCCTCGTTGGTCTAGTGGTTAGCGTATGTGACTGCTAATCAAGAGGTCTCGGGTTCAATTCCGGGGCGGGCCAAAAAGTGTTTTTGGGATTTTCTTAGGAAATTCCTAATAGCAGCCCGGAGTTTGGAAGTTTGGCGGTGATTCACGCCCGTGCCTCGGAGAGCACGTAAAGCCGTCGGTCCCGGTTGTCATGAACATCTATGGCAATCGTTATTGGGAAGTCAGTGCCCTCAAATATACTGACAACTAGTTCAATCTTCGAATTTCAGTTTTCCCTTAGGGTTGCGGAGGTCCGATGCCAGTCGCTTCGTGGAAAAACTGAAATTCAGGTAAAACCGGTTGAACTAGTAGCCGACCCCAAATAAACTTGGGAATAATGGCCAGGGGAATTTTTTCACACAAAATGCAATTAATATTTAAATTATAATGAGCTACAAACTGAAATCATCGATAGTTAAAAAAATAATTTTAATTCAAGCTAATTTTCTCCAAATTTAATCACTTCTATGACAAACGAGTTATCATATAAGTTTGTTAGAAAGTGTGTATAGAAGACAAAAGAGTATGCGGTATGATCGAGATTATTTTCTTGCTTGTAATTTTTCTTAGTGGCTTAGTGTAAGGTTCTTCAGAATGACCTGGTTAGAGATAGATGCCATACGTAAGCTCCTGCTACCGGCTGACACCGTGTAAACCGAGAGCCGTTGTCTACGTTGTCGCTGCGGATGCTTTCGCCAAGAATCTGGATTTTGCACTTTAGCAAAGGGTTCAGCGTAGGTACCAAGATGATGATAATGGTATGATTTGAAGGTCACATTAAGCAGTTGGTCCCGGTTGTTATAAAAATCGTCAGGCTTAGTTAGAGGCCTTCGGACGGCTTAAGAACATCCAACGGCAAGATTACCAAGATTAGCCACAATGTTCTTTTGCCAGTCCAAACACGCACTAGGCCAGCGTGGGGACGCATGGCTTTAAACCCCTCCTGAGAGAAGACTCGAGCCCAGCAGTGGAACATTTTGGGTAAATAATGAAAAAAAATGTGAAATAGGTTTTTACCCATCATAGCTTAGCAAGAAGAAGCCCAAACTCGATCAAAGTGGTGTGCAATGGGAGAGGCCTATGTCCAGTAGTGGACTGAGATGAGCTGATGATAATGATGATGATGAAGTGTCTACCTACATTGCTAGTGGAAAATCCTTCGTGCGGTGAAGTTAGATACCTAATATGAATAAATTGTTTATGCACATCTCTAGGTGAATGAAACGACTGCTTTCTACATAAAAACTTCTCTATGTACCCGCTTAAGTTTCCTAGAATTCTTTAATCATTATCTGTAAGTTTAGTAATTACATTACTTATAAGTTATCTAATAAGTCAAAAGTATAAATTATTATATTAGAACATATATTTCGCACATTCTTCATATTGTGTTAGTAAGAGGAATACAAAAAAAATTTAGAATCCATTATCCGCAAGTCTTGCTTTATTACAGGATTTATTACAAACTGGCCCGAAAAACTTTTTACCTCCATTTTTATTTAATATTTTCAATATTTTCTGAAAACTTGTTACAACATTATGCTTTGCCTTAGCTTTCCACGGGTAGTACTGAATTTCTTTTAATTTTGTTCTACATAAATCTTGTCCTGAAAATAAAGAACTAATGAAATAATATCCAATGTAGTAAGTGTGTTATGTGTTATGTGTTGAGGTTATTATCTTATTTTAAACATTTCCGTGATGAATAAGAGAAACACATGAAATTAGATTATTGGAAAATTGTGTGTTAGTCATATTCAAATTTTCATTATCAGAAATCTGTAACGCACTACTGTTGGACAGCTTTCATGTTGGCCAGACGAGTTGGTTTATGGTTCGTTTCAATTTTTTTCCTCTCTTTGCGACTGCGGCAAACTGTGCAAATATCAGCATTCTATTATTTATCTTCTTAGTTTGCTTCTTCGGTCGGCTTTTATCACCTCCACAGTATAAACTCCATCCATTGCTGTCTGACTCATCGCCTGACTGCCTCGTTGGTCTGGTGGTTAGCGTATGCGACTGCTGAACAAGAGGTCTCGGGTTCCATTCCCGGGTCGGACCAATTGTTTGTGTGTTCGGCAAATATTTGTTTCGGAGTTTGTGTGTTTTTCTATGTATATTAGGTATGTATCTATTTACAATAAAAAAATTGTTTATGTATTTATATTAGTTACCTAGAACCCATAATACAAGCTTTGATTTGTTTGGGGACTAGATGGCGTTGTGTGTAAGTTGTCCATAATATTTATTTATTTATTTATTATTATTGCTAACACACAGCTGAAAAGAGTAGTAATAAGCTTCAGAGAAAAAAGAACACCTAGAACTACTTAGCTTCACGATAGAGGTTCAACTGAATGTAACCATTCATTAGATTTAAATGAATATCATAAATATACTTGGTGTTTGAGCGTCAATTATAGGGAAAAGAGTATTTGACAATACTGAGCTTGCTGTTTGAATTAAAACACATAAGTTTATAACATAGTGATATTATTTAAGGAGATTATTTTTAACTAATCCTAAAGTTAGATTTCAAACAAAGGTGATTGTACAATATTGCCAATATCAAGGGATACAGAGTATAAAATGAAAAGCTTTTTATATCTTGTACATAAAATAGCCGTTAGGGAAGTTGTGTCCATTACAACTATACCGAATAACAATACCTTTAAAGGCTATATGTACCGACATTCCGCACGCAAAGTAACACCATATCCTTGGGAATGTGACGCTCTCCCATCG
The DNA here is from genome assembly GCA_932526445.1 of Phragmatobia fuliginosa. Taxonomy (NCBI): domain Eukaryota; kingdom Metazoa; phylum Arthropoda; class Insecta; order Lepidoptera; family Erebidae; genus Phragmatobia; species Phragmatobia fuliginosa. The sequence goes on from OW052070.1 coordinate 15,388,033, forward strand.
AAATATTTCAAAATTCGATCACTATCTCGGCGACTATGCATCGACTTATTGAATAAGACGTGAAAAATGATGAGCGAGGCGCAAAGGCTTGCCGACCATTGCTCTTCTCTTTTTTGTACTAAAGGCGAAAAGGGAAGGCGAATTCAGGTGAACAAAGCGGTGTGATATGACAGTACAGGGTGTCTTCGGTGAGGTCTCGTGCCAGCGGGGGTCTGTGCCGTGCTCGCCTCACCCGGTGCTTCTCACCGTTTTGTTGTCACGTAATTAATTTATTGCACTTAGGTAGTGCGATTAAGTGGCGATTCGTAAAGCAGCACACTGGCAGACACCTAATGGGCGGTATGTTTGCCCTCAGAGGTAGGTCTGTTCTCGAAATTGAGACATTAGCGGTGCCTACTTTTGGTAAAATTGGTGCGGCAAACTTTGTGTTTCCCTGCAATTTTATGGTTAAGAATAACGATGCAGTATTAACTATACAACAATAAAATAAGACAACAAAATATTTGTTTTTATTTGTTTGACCGCGTTATTCACGACAAGGTAAATTTGTACAAATAAAGTAGACTTACACTGATTTAGGTTCAAACTCAACTTATATAATGATACATACACATCAAGTACAATCTTTCATATACATATAAGCTTAACTGAAGTACCTACTGAAATTTAGCCTATATTCTGCTGAGTTCAGTTAAACACAAATTCATCGATTTAAGCCGGTTGAGTTCTTAATCAGGACAATAGACAGGCCTCGATAATGATAAGTTTGTGAAAATTTTAATAGATGGAATTTTTTTAACATAAAATCCGGCAAGTGCATCAGGCCACGCATAGAATAGGGCTCCGTAGTCTTCCATAACAGTAGGTAGATTTAAAATCGTGTCAAAAAAGATTTAAAATTTTACAAGTTATTCCTCAATAACTCCCTAAAAAATAACAAGTTATCCTAGCCGCTATAGTTTTCCTTAAAAGTTCAATATATTGATTACTGTCATGAATGTCTCCAGAATTTTTGAGCCAGTCGTTTGTCTTTTAGTAGGGAGGACGTTTTCCAAAAAATGCTCTTTAAACTCGCAAACGGATACCTCAATCGAAAAATGGTTTTAGCAACGTCGCAATTTTTTTAAAAACCTATCTAACAATACTCTACATGATAGGGTAGACGCGAGAAAAAAAATCACCCTACTTAACGTGTAGGGGAGGTGGGGGTACCTCCCCTACACGTTAAGTAGGATGATTTTTTGATTGACGATAAAAATATTTTTCACAATTTTATAGTTGAACTTTATCAACGTAATTGCAACATATATTCATCTTTCTAGCACCAACTCTTTGGGCGGTAGGCCGAGGACGGACGAACGGACATGATATGATGAATGCATGATGATGCATGATATATGAACGGTTATGATGAATCTATAAGGGTTCTGACTTTCCGAGTCATGAACTTTAGAATCCTAAAAAACCGTGTAATAAACGAGATTTCGAGTTCTTGAACAGATAGTGATCATTGAAATTTCATGAAATAATTTTTTATAGCTTCGTAAGCAATTCAATGATCTCTTTGAATAAAATTATATACTTCAAATTTCGATAAAATCTTAATTAAATTGTAAATTAACTATTCAAATAAGTGAGAAGGCTATGACGTCTTTACTTATATTAAAACGTCTTAAATAAATTTCTACGTAATTTGCGTAAATGAAAGTCTAAGAACAGCTATGTCTAAAAATGTTTAAAAATTGTGCTGTTATTTTTAAGTTTTGATGTCCTTTTGATAAACTTACGACGCCAGAATTTCACATTTGTCCATAATAATATGTATATTGTATAAATACTACTTACTTGTTGAACCGTGTGGTGACGGATTAAGAATACCGAGTGCCACCACCCCTATTCATCCCACGGGTGTCGTAAAAGGCGACTAAGGGATAAACTACGCAAGACAACATCGTTGCCAAGAGAAGGAAAACTTGAAACTAACCCTATACCAACCCGTCTGGCCAGCATGGTCTAGTAGGCCAAAACCTAATTTCTAAGGAGAGCTATGTCCAGCAGTGGACTGTTAAAGGCTGTTGATGATGATGATGATGATAAGTACTACTTACTCTTTTTATTTCAAAAGCTCTCTAAATACATAAATCACCTCTGAGATGTGTTGTAGATAAAGTTAATTCAATAAAAGTGAAATGAAATGATACCACTAATTTTTTATACAACAGAGGATTCGCAAAACAATTGCAAACTTATAACTGATGTAGAGTAGTCAGAGCATTTTTATTGTCTTTTTTTTCCTAGCCTTTATTCCCAATATTGTTTGGGGTCGCCTTACTAGTTCAACAGGTTTTACTTGAATTTCAGTTTTATACATAGAGCTATTGGCATCGGACCTCCTCAACCCTAAGGGAGAACTGAAATTCGAAGGTTGAAGAAGTTGTCAATATATTATAAGACTTCCCACAATCGATTGCTATAGGTTTTCAGGACAACCGGGACCGATGGCTTAACGTGTTGTCCGAGACACAGGCGTGAATCACCGCCAAACTTCCATACTCATGGCTGCTATTAAGGATTTCCTGCATGAAAACCCAACAATAGCATTTTTATTAAGTGAAAATAAAAATTTAAACCTTACTCATTAATAAGCGACATGGATTTACACGAATTATTCTAATATTATACCGATATATATAATTATAGATCGAGTAAATAAATTTCTCTATTGAAAACACCTTTCTAACTTTTCTAAGAACTGACCTATTAAAATTCCGTAAGTTCTGTTTTTGTGCGAAACAAAAATAATCGAAAGAAACTTCCACAAAAGTTACTTTCAAGTAGTTTTAAAAGTCAAACTTACAAAGGGAATGAAACCGTAAGATAAGTTGTGTCAGTAAATTTTTATACTTTACAATTGGTTCTGCTACATCAAATAGATAAGCAAACAAAATAATTGCGGTCACACTAATATAACATAATTGCTTTAAAATTATCGTAAAATTTTAAACCAACTTAATATACAAACATTTTTTACGAACAACATTCTTGTGGTGCCAACAAACTAAAGTGGCAAAAAGCCATAAAACGAAAGGAACCAAACTCACGTAATAATATATGTTTCCATAAAAATATCAGATCGGAACATCTCGCGCCGACACAAAACATCACCTCGATCATCTCGGGTAATATCTTCCACCGACATGAAACTTGGATGTGAAGCGTTTACTAATGCACAATTTCATACTTTAGTGCCAATAAAAACGGGCTCAGTTGAGATATATGTTCCATAAATAAATATGTTTATATGACGATAATAGATCGAATAATTGGGTGTAAAAACTAAATGGAGTATTCTCCCCGTGTGTAAGCAGCCGCAAAACGCGATCCGTATCGCTGATTGGCTGACGCTTAAGCGGCACACATTGTACCCGATTTGTTGAGTCAATTGTTGCACTCACAGTATGCGTTTTAAAAACTCGACACGCTAAAATGTTTCTTTAAATTAAATACATTACTTTAATGTAACGAAAAAATTATTGATTTACTTTATTATTAATTTTATGAAAGTTTACATAATTCAGGTAATCAAATTTAGAATCAAAATTATTTAATTAACAGTATAAACTTGACCGAAGTTCGTGAATAAACCTCTAAAGTATTTCGTGCCGTGTGTACAACACGCGTAGTCCACGATGTATATCTCGTGTGATAAATGGACCATGTCAAAATATATTATGGGCTCAAACCCTCACTATTGTCTCAATGAATGCTTTTTTATTGTCATAATATAAAGTCCGTTTGACAAGTGGCGTTTAGGATTATGATGCATTTCTCTCAAATAACACCCTCTGTTATGACTGCCGAGAGTTATTCCGCCTTGGATCGTAAATTGATTTTGATGTCTTTTTTTATGGTGTATGGCAATCGATTTTAGATTTTTATTGGCGATGCTTTTTCATATGTAAATATGTTAAATTATATCTTTGATTGCGTATATTTGGTGAGAAACTGAGGAATTTTCTATTTAAGTTTAGCTGGAGTACGGTTAGCAGCACCTATTGGCCTAACTGGTATTTTCTTCTGCAGTTACTTGAGGAAACAAATTAAATGTAACATAATATTTTAAATTTATTAAAGGCTCTGTTTATAACGTGTTGGTGCGTGACGTGTGCGCTAAACGGCCGCCCGCTTTTTAATTTTCGTCAAAAGAAGTTAAAATTACAACCATTATGTTTTATAGCACTTATACAATATGAATACAAATGTGGTATACCGATTATACTATATATTTTATTTGAATAGGTTTTATGATACTAAATATTTGGACAAGGGTTTTATTGGTGCAGTAACTTGATATTTTTGTGGATAAAGCTTTTTGTTTTGTGGTTTTATGATTATTAGTCTATGCGGAAAGACTGCTAAAAATAGTTTCATTGGTAGATAGAACTGTAAAGTGAAGCGAGCAAGACATACAAGTATTAATTAATACATATTATAATAAATAATATTAATAAATATTTCGGACATTTACAAACATCGCCATCTAGTCCCCAAACTAAGCAGAGCTTGTATTATGGGTAGCTAGACAACTGATATAAATACATAAAACATTATTTTTTTTGTAAATACATACATATTATACATAGAAAACACCCAAACTCCGAAACAAATAGTTGCGGATCACACAAACATTTGGTCCGACCCGGGAATCGAACCCGAGATATCTTGATCAGCAGTCGCATATTAGTTGTCTATCTAATATACACTAATAATCTAATCTATTCTAATCTAATAATAAAGGTACATAAAATGCATTTTTAGGGTTCCGTAGTTTATGAATTGGTACCCTTATAGATTCGTCATGTCCGTTCATCCGTCCGTCTTCGACCTACCGCCCAAACAGTTGGTGCTAGAAAGATGAAACTTTGCATGAATATTTTTTGTAATTACGACGACAAAGTTACACTTAAAATATTTCTATTTTGGGTAGCTTCAATACAAGAAGTGATCGCGTTAATTCCCGTATAAAAAAATTAAGCTTCAATACACGTTAAGATGTGTTGTTTTTTTTTCTTGCGTCTGCCCGTATAGTAGTCCATAATATTATATATTGAACTTTCAAGGAAAACTATAGCGGTTTTGATATTTTTTTTATTTCAGGAGTTGTGCTCTAACTTATAAAATACACTTACTTGGAAAACTTCATACAAAACTGAAGAAAATGTAAGTAAACATAACAATCATCAATTGGACACAATTTTAAATCTACATACCATAATGGGTGCCTACGGAACTATTCTATGCGTGGTCTGGCACGCACTTGACCAATTATTTTCTACAGATTTGTTCTACCTCTTATAATAACAAAAAGTGAACATAAATTATAGTAGGATGAAACTCATTGTAAAAGGAGGAGAATATTGCAAAAATTAAAGGAAAAATAAATTACGGGCGATCTGAGGTCGGGAAGAGGGAGAGGGGGGTTTTAAGGGGAAAAAATGGCTTATCTCGATTTCCGGCAAAACTACAAGTCCTAGTGAAAAAATTAAATGGCAAAGTTGTAGGTAATAAAAAGATCTATATCTTTTACATTTACACTTTTTTCACATAACCTCAAATTTTATGTGAAAAATTCAAAAAACCAGGTTTTTGGAATTTTATTTTTATCTTTTACAAATAAAATTATTTTTTAACGAAATTTTGTGAAAACTTAGCTTTTCATGTCCTGAATACACCGTAATTTATTTGATTTGAAATATATATTTTTTCACCTCATTTTGACTGAATACCGAAGAAAAACCCTAATTTTCAATCGAAAATTCGTCCATCAAAATATCAACGTTTTTGACAAAAATTGGGTGTTTTCTATTTGATGAAATGTCTACTTTCCGATAGTGTAAAAATATATATACATTACCATAGTAAATCTTCTCAGATAATGCAAAAAATGAAAAAACTCGAATTCAATTTTTTTAATCGATATTGAGATATTTATTAAAATTTACACTTTAATCACTCGAAAAACGTAAAATTGCATGTTACAATGATAAACAAAAATATTGCAAATCGAAATATACTACTATAGTTAACAAAATAATAAATAATAAAGTTAATATTTAATAAAACATCTACAATATTTTGAGAAAGTTGCAAAAATTTCTTTATATTATATGCGTATGTGCCTGTTTATTATTATTTTAAGATGATTTAATACCTGAGTGACCTACAAAAACTTTTAGGCCATCAAAAGGTATTGATGATAAATGATCACTGGTTCACTGCCTTCCCCTCTTCGGTGCGTCATTATGTATCAACTAATTTTAAGTTGTTATTGCCATTAACGGAAACCTAATAATCAAGAGATACAAATGTGTGGCTACCCTTTAAATAGCCCCGCCCACCAAACTTAGGGGGAACCTCAAGCATTTGTAGACATGCATAATTTACCACTACTTGTTATGAAACGAGAATGTTTACTATCTTAAGAATTCACTATTAACAGATTGTCAGCATTAGCTGACAATTTATTAATAGTGAAAAGCTGAGTATTATACAGCTAACCTGTAAATGATAGTTTTATAGTGACAGCGTAGTACTTTAAATAAACTAAATTCAACTTTTAAAAATATATTATGACAATGAGTTGAACTAGAACCATAATTTTCTTAAACATTACCTAGATTAATTATTTGTGCCCTTTTTATTGACATGTTTCAAAATTCCTTCAGATCTCTGGCTCTTAGGGGCTACAGGAGCCTGGAGTGTGTTATATTTCCAATAATATTCACTGTAAAGGCAGATGTGAGGTTGTTTACTTTACAGAGGGCCCGTGCCATATTTTTTCACGGATGCCAGGATGTATCACGGGGTAAGTTAATCAGCACGTGTTGCAGCTCTATCTATTGTTTACATCAGATCACCGCCATTTTCTTTACATGGTCGCCAACGTCCTCTACGTTTCCGTCCTCTCTTGATCATGACTTAATGGTAACCTGAAATTAAGACGCAGCAATTTTTCTAGCGCTCATAGCCGAGTGGCCTTAGGTGATTGGAAACAATCACCGAGGGTAAGCAACTACGGCGCGGTCGGACCTAGATGGGTGACCGTATGTGGCATGATATGTTATGAGCGTTTCCGTGATTCGGAGGTCACGTTAAGCAGTCGGTCCCGGTTGTTGTCATAAGGTAACAGTCGTGAAGCTTAGTTCGGGCGGCTTAAAAACATCCAACGGTAAGATTACGTAGCCACAACGTGTCTTGCCAGTCCCCCAACCCGCACTCGGCCAGCGTGGGGACGTATGGCCTTAACCCTCTCTTGAGAGGAGACCCGAGCCCAGCAGTGGGACGTTATGGGTTGTTGATGATGATGAATTTTTCTATTGGAAGGAACCTAAAGAAACACCAAGTTCTATTCTTATCGAAGTATAATTTCTCTCAAATTTATTTTGAAAAACTTTTTAATTTCAGTAATGTGGCACATACAAAAATTTTAAGGAGTCGAACCCGAAGCTTACCTCATGAAATACATCTTGGATAAAAAACTCCCAGAGGGGTGGGCAGAGACAACTGATCCTACTACGATCCAGACATACTTATTTTGCTTCATCCAAATTCAACAATCACTGCGTGCATGATCGTCATAACACAGATACATAAACACAAATAATAATATGACAAGCGTCAATAGGTATACAGCTTAGGAGATACCATTTCTTATCTGTTATTCTTATGGCTTTAGCTCCATATGATAGCTATTTCGCTTGCGACCAAAATCTCAAACGTATTGTGCGTTTTTTTTAAGTACTACGGTACACCTGTCAGGAGCATGCGCACGGCGGCAGATGTCGAAGTTACCAATTGTTCGTTGTCGGACATCTAATAGTAATGCGATTAAATCTTTCCACGACATATGGACATATTACCAGGTGTAAGGAAACCAATCATGTACGGAGGTACGTGTTTGACCTTTGCGCAGTTAGTCCAAATAGTGTTACTTGATTTTTAAACAGAGTAATGTGAAAGAAACCAGCAGAGCCACAAATAATATCAAGGGCACAATTCCAAATATAATATTTTTTTTAAATTTAAATTACCTCATCTTGATTACGAACAACGATGCATCAAACTTCATCTTTTACCTCTTTATTGTCGTAGAAAAGTATCTGATATTTGCCTTCTTTCAAATATAGCGCAGAGCAAACTGGATTGTTCTGATTTACTTTGTAAAATTCAATTTAATGTGCCCACTAGAAATTTGCGTTCCAAAAATCTACTCCATGTGACACTTTGCCACAGTAATTATCGGTATAATAGCTTCCTACCGCGAGTTTCCAGGTTGTTTAATGAGCTGAACCATACTGATCACATTGATTTGTTCTACAGTAGCAAAAATAGTATCAAAAGTCTTATGTCTCATGAACCAGAAATATTGTTCAAGTAATAGTATGTAAAATGTAAAAGTAAATGTTCAAGGATCTGTTATATTATACAGTTGATTTCAGTCGGTTTATATTCTACAGCACTGTCTTCTTTCTACATGCGGAAGCTTTTAATTGGCATATAGAGAAGCAATATTATATGTACATTGTAAATTTGGCTGTAAGCTCCCCGAATAAAATAAAAATAAAATAAATTCATCAATCATCATCAACAGCCTTTAACAGGACATAGGCCTCTCCTTAGAAAGGAGGTTTTGGCCTACTATACCACGCTGGCCAGACGGGTTGGTAAAGGGTTGATTTCAAGTTTTTCTTCTCTTTGCATCGATGTTGTCTTGCGTAGTTTGTTCCTTAGTCGCCTTTTACGACACCCGCGGGATGAATAGGAGTGGTGACACTCTGTATTCTTAATCCGTCACCATACGGTAAATGTAATTAAGGTAATTAATTACCGAGTTGGTAAGGATAATGATGGATTCTAGGCAGGTTAGTCTCAATGCGTGACCTATCTCAATACATTGAGACCGAGGGGTCTTGGTTTGGTTGGTCCTGGTTACCATAAGATTACTAATAATTACTTACTGTAGTGTACTAAAAAGGTTACCACCTAAGTTGCTTTATATATCATTGGCTATCTACAAGTAAAAATCCCGTCAAAAGCGTTCCAGCTAGAGATTAAGTAGATCAAATATACACTCACAGGTTTTTTGAAGTAAGTACCGTAAATAATTATATATGCATTAGTGAAAAGCTGTTATTTGAAATTACAAAAAGATACTTTAGTTTTATTTATTTATATAATAGAATAAGGCTAATTGAAGCTCTTAAAATGTTAATAATCTTCTATCCAAAGAACTTTGATTTTGTATAGTGTTACAGTTGAAGAGGTCAAAAAAGAGATTCAAAAAGCCCCATGTCGCTTATCACGCGATAAACTTTACGACAGTTGTCAGTTTAAATGTGTCAGATTACGAAAGAAACTTCTGACATATTTAAGCTTGGCCAATTATAATAACGAGAATATTAATGTGCTCTCATACCACGTTATGTTTAATATATATAATTGTTATGTCATAATAAAACATCAAACCATTCAATAAAAAAAATATTATATATACAACTGTTGATGAACCAGTTCTAATTAATTGTAAATAATGGGTTGAAGTTTAATCTATGTTAATTAATAAAATTGAAGTGACGGTTTTGTAATTTAAAAGTAATAGCTTTTCTGTATAGCCTAAGAAAGTACTTGTAAATAAAATAAATAATATACGAAAAAGTTTTTTTAATTTTTGTCTGTTTGTCTGTTTGTTCCGGCTAATCTTTGGAACAGATGGACTGATTTTGACGGGATTTTCACAAGCAGGTAGCTAATGATATAAGGAGTAACTTGGGAAACTTTTTTAGGTAGCTTTACTCAGCGTCAGGCGTTACTCGAGCTTCACAACAATAACCTCAAGTTACCACGCGGGAATCAGCTAGTGTTTTAATAAATTTCTAAATTACTTTCGATGATAATGACGCGATTGCTTTTACTTGAAAATAAGTTACTTAGTTTTGCGTATATTGACGTCAATGGAAGAAGTGGGTCAATGGATTATTTTGATTGTTTAAGTTATTTAGAGTCGACGCAAAATTATTTAGTTTATTTTATATTTGATCAATAAGTTTATTTTATTGCATCTTTCACTTTCGATTTTCTTTTTTATTTACTATTTCTTACGTAGATATGAATTTTTATTTACTTAGTATATTTAGTGCTTTATAATAAATGATAAACAGAATAATAAATATTTCGGACATCTTACACACAACATCATCTAATCCCAAACTAAGCAGAGCTTGTATTATGGTTACTAAACAACTGATATAAATACACAAACATACTTATTTTTGTAAATACATAAATAGTTAGAAAACACCCAGACTCCCAGACGAAATATTTGTGGATCACACAAATATTTGGTCCAACCTGGGAATCTTGACCAACAACCGCATACGCTAACCACTAGACCAACAAGTATATATACCAAAGTGAATCTCTCCGATTGAAAGCATGAGTAGAATCCAAGAGTAGTTATGACCATCCTCAGCGAGTGCAGACAATGCATTACGGCGGCCTAGTGCGATGCTTCTATATCATTGGGCTTCCAGTTTCCCATTGAAACACGACAGCTTGAATGCTGTCATTTCAGGTTATTCTTCTGTGAAAGGGTAATACCGCCCCGATCAACTCGGACCATTTGTATCAGCTGAGATCAGCGTACCTTACTATCTTAATATAGTTCATCACGTATTCAAAGAGTTTAGTAAATAAGATTTTTATCGTAAAAACTGATGTAACCGTGCTACCTTGGCTATCTTAGCTTGGCTTGGCATTTATTTTCAAATTGGAGCGCGATCAAGTATGTGCATGAAATAAATTATTAAAAATGCCTAATAAATATGTGGTTGAAAGTGGTTGGTGGCGGATGGAAGCAGGCTGCTCAAGACCTCGATGGTTTGAGGCCTTCATTCTACAGTGTTTATTGATAATTAATATGATTATCATAATACTTTCCAAAAATAACTGTTTCTCTTGTTTTTCCTCGGTTAAAGATAAAATTATTTATGGATATAAACTTTTAATATGACTCAAAAAACTTTCGTTTTGAGAATTTTTTAGAAATCTTATTGCATTTAGGTCTGGATCAACTTGATTTTTTAAAATGTGTAATAATTAACTTTTCTTATCAGTCATATCTTGAAAAAACGATTTCTAGGAATTGATCATATTATTGTTATTATGTGTTACTAATCGGTTTTTTATGTTAATGAAGTTGTTCATAGCGAGTTTTGATTTCTTAAATTTCAAAATTATACGTAGAGCCTACGAGTTTTGATTAAGTATGTTAATTAGTTTTATTTTAATAACCGATTAGTTTGAACAACGTTCATATTTGATTTTCCAAAATTATCTATATATAAATGAATTGCTGTTCGTTAGTCTCGCTAAAACTAGAGAACGGCTAGTCCCGATTTGGCTAATTTTGGTCTTGAATTTTTTGTGAAAGTCCAGAGAAGGTTTAAAAGGTGAATATATAAAAATGAATTTCATGTTTTTTATTAATTATGGATTCCTTTTGTTTGTTTTAAATTTATTTTATACAAAAGTTTAGGCCTTCTATTTATCGATTGAGGCAGTACGAAGTCTGAAGGGTCAGCTAGTAATATATACATAAATATGTTAAAAAGCAGAGGCTCTCAACTTGCACTAACACTATGTACCCGGAGGAGAAAAAAATCGTGAAAGATGATTATGATGAATAATTGAAATGAGTCAATAAAACAGCACACCAGTTTTTGGCCTTAATATTGTTCAATTTACCGAAATTCTCGATCTTGCCTGCGAGTATTTTGACTGCCTTGTTGGTCTAGTGGTTTGCGTATGCGGCTGCTGATCAAGTGGTTTCGGGTTTGATTCCCGGGTCAGACTAAATATTTGTGTGATCCACATATATTTGTTTCGGAGTCTGGATGTTTTTCTATGTATAATATGTATATATAAACAAAAAAAGGTATATTTCTGTATTTATATCAGTTGTTTAGTACCCATAATACAAGCTCTGCTTAGCTTGGAACTAGATGGCATTGTGTGTAAGATGTCCGAAATATTTATTTAATAGGCAAACTTCCAATAATCAGCGATATTTTGATATTCACACTTTCTCGTCGCTAGATAGTGTAGGTAGGTAGGTAATAATAACATACACACACCGTTTAGTTCGATAACATTTCATTGACTGGCGCTGCGGTTGGCGCGTCGAGACAGTGCCACTGCATATTCACCAATAGGTCCCAATAAGTAAAATGCTTTTCCCTAATTATATTCGGGGCTGGTCCTCTCACAACTGCTATATTATATCGTTGTTTAATTATTTTTGGACACTTCCTGTGTAAATATCAGCATTGTTACATTGTCCGCACATTAATTAACTGTTTTCTTAATAAAATGCCTAAAACAATGTAACCAAAAATTTTAAAAACTGTGTTGGAAAAGAGTGTCCATGGAGTTTCTTGTCTGGTCTTCTCCATAGGATCTACGAATTGGAACAGACAATTAGCTTCACGACTGACTACTGACTGACTACTTGACGTTTCAAAAGTGCCGTTGTATGGTGTATTTGAAATAAAAATGGTTTGATTTAATTTGATTTGATATATTTACTAATTTGTTTCTATTAATAATTAGATATTCAGAAATATTTAGAGTAAATAAATTAACCTCTTCCTATTGAACTCATATATTTTATAACTGATACATCTACTTTAATAAAAAAGCCAAGCAATAAAAAGTATGAAATTTGGTCTGAAAAATACAGATCACAAACAAAAGTATTAAAATTATATAATCTACAAGTTAGTGAAAAAACCCGCTTATGCAATGAGTTTAGGACTACAGTAAGCCATTCAATAAGTGAAAAGTAAGTAAATAAGTATTTAAAGTAAAGTAGTAAGGACGTATGGCCTTAACCCTCTCTTGAGAGGAGACCTGAGCCCAGCAGTGGGACGTAATGGGTTGTTGATGAAGTATTACACAGTAGAAATTAAAATTGTATGTTCCAATTATACTAAACAGGATTAAACTTAAGAAAATCTCATCATGATGTAACGGTGCCATTATATTTAAGTTCTCCAATGTAGAAGCGATACGCGTTGAAGTCTAGCAAAGACTTCAACGCGCAACGGTGGTGATTATATATTGTAAAATTATGGAACTTGTAGACAACATGTTAAAGATTTTTACTACAAATAAGGATGAGAAGACAGCAGCAACAGCAGCATGAAATATGTTTATAAAGAACTAATGTAGTTATGTTTCTATCAAAGTATCATTGAAGTTGTAGAAATAATTTTATGTGGGAATACTTTTGAGCATTCAATATAGTAATCATTATTTAAGACGTAACGGCAAAAATGAATAGTAATTACAATCAATTTTTTAAAATGAAAATAAAGAAGCTATTTAAAAATCTATTGTTGATCTTAATAATATGAATTCATCTTCCACAATTTTATCACTAATTATTTAAAAACAAAAATGGAAGGATTGTTAGGTGCGATGACTAGAACGTAGTAAACGTTTATAAATAAAAAATAGTAAATTTATTTTTCCCTTGTACAATAGTATAGGAGAAGATACATAAAAACACTAGTATTCATTCAATATAAAACCTTATACGGCAATTTATTCACAAATATAAATTTAGGTGTAACGGAAATACCACCAACACACATCGGCAGACAGTCATCAAAGCGGCCGCGAATTCCTCCGCATATTGTGCTATATCCTGCCAAAGTCATAAATAAAACTGAAATGATCGCCACGTCACCCACACCGCACAAAAACCTTCGTATTTGACGTCTAAATTATTGCCAGTAAGCATTTTCAGCAAGCACACCGCCCCCTCAACAATTCGCCTCCGACGAAGCAGATGAACTGAACCACGAACAATAGATACACCAAATACATCAGATAAAAGAATTTTCAAAACAAACTCAAAATACTAAAGCGTTTGACACAAGCATCCGCTGCAAAGTTGAAAAAAGCGTAACTAATGTTGTTTGTAAACTGAACCTTACGACAATATTTTGAGAGGTGATTTCGTCATGCTGCCGCACGTGCTTTGATCCCCGCGATAGATCTCAATAGCGGTGATTAAAGGCGCCTGTGATTTTAGTTGAATGCTTTTTTTTTGCGCTGCCTTCATCGGCCATAGAAAATAAACGGCACACTACTGTAAAAGAATATACAATTATTGGGCTTTGAATGCTTACAGCGGGGGTGAAGAGGCGTAGAGACCATAAATTGTTTATTTTTTCTTCGCTCGTCCGTTCTAATGTTAGAAATCTTTTAAAAATTATAAATGTTTGTATATTTATTGTGTACGTGTCAAGGGACTGGGTGTTTGTTAGTGGATACTATTTGCTAATTATACGCCTCGATATGCGGAACCAAATTCGTTCAATATTGGAGGTTGATTTATTTGTTTCTACTAATGGTATTTAAGTTTTAAAGATTTACAACAGAAATTTTCGGTATGATTCGTTTGTTTTATTAAATCTAGTATTATTAAATTACTAGGTTAAGTCTTTATCCTGATTGCCTATTAAATTATTGAACTGTTAGAAGTGCTGTAGTCATACCTCACGTTCCAGACTGAAGACCGAATAAATTTTTCTAAGGCTAACTTTATTTTTTGCTTTATCTAATTGGAAAGTGGATAAGAACATTGCCAAGAAGGGTTAATTTTTTTTTTTTTTAATTTCTCATATAACACCGAATGCAAGTTAAATAAGGAAAGGGTACAAAAATATTTTTTATAATTCTAATTGTTTTTTTTTATGTCATATATTGTAAAAAAGAAGCATGATGATTGTTAACAGTTGAGTATTTTTATGGTTTTATTGAACTGCAATTAAAACTAGTTTACTAGTCCTTTATTAGACAGAGAAACTAAAGTATTGGTGTCCTTTTCCAACGTTAAATGACACCTGAATTATAAGCGACTTACAAGTGAAATTATTTGTAGTACCAATTGATTTAGCATGTGACCTGTTGAGGAGACGAGTGGTTCTCCGATATGTTAGTATTATTGCACATTGCAAGTAAATTGTTTTATGAAATTATGGTAAATTCGGATTTCACAAAAACCGCAAAAATAAAAAAAAATACTTTGTTTTACATTAAGTTTACAAAGGCAAAATATATTTTTGTTTATACGTACGTAAATATAAATTTCAATTGATTGTCTCGGGTTGATGATTATTTCAATATAATATTATCTGATAAAAACGTTGGGCTACTCAAAGATATGTGTTTTAAAGCCATTGGCAAGTGCATTCATTAACCTAATTATCTTTTGTTGAAAAATCTCTTTGATACATAGTTAGATATCGTTCTATCATTTGATACAAATTAAATTTCTACCTCTCAATTTATAGAAATGTTATTCTCATTTTTCTCATTACCAAACTTTAGTTCAAGCTACATCTTCATTGAGCATTGAAGGTGTTAATAGCTTTGCTGACGTTCATTATAGTGGTGCAAGGTGCGATCATAAATTTGTACCTTGAAGGACACACAACAAAAGAACTAAGTGTCGTTCAATCCCAAAGTCGATTTTACAAGAGGCTGCCTGAGACGCGCGTGTGGGCCTGGAATACGAAAGATTAGTATGGATATGCATCACACTACTGGGCTTTTCTTATCAAATCGGAGTGCATCTTTGGGTTTAAAAGTTTACACTTTAATGGTAAAGTAGGTTATGAGATTGGATTCGCGTAATTATGTCTTATTTGTTGTAATGCATAATGAATCAATGGGTCCGAACAATAAATACAGAAAATAATATACTAATTTTTACTTAAGCAACGTTTTTTACAGCTTAAAACAATAATAGGTATAGTGGTACTAATTAGAAATTTTTTATACCCTTTTCAGTAGTTTTTAAAGTTTCACAAATATTTAACATAGACAAAATTTGTAGTTCCGTAAATAAGTACGCTCTCAAATTCTCAAATTATTTTTGCATCATCAAAAAGTACCGAATAGTCGAAATTGGTGATTAAAATTTATATCAAATAACAAAATATAATTAGTCATATCCATATTAACTTATCAGTTTTGAATCTCAATAGGTCACCACTGTCCTCATGAATGGGTGGTATCGGGGGCTCTTTACAACGCACGTTTTGTCCGGAATGTTGTAACAAAAAAGCCTTAGATACACACCGTGATAAATTTTTATTTGCGATTTGATGTTGAACTTCACATCCAATATTGAACTTTAAAC
The DNA here is from genome assembly GCA_932526445.1 of Phragmatobia fuliginosa. Taxonomy (NCBI): domain Eukaryota; kingdom Metazoa; phylum Arthropoda; class Insecta; order Lepidoptera; family Erebidae; genus Phragmatobia; species Phragmatobia fuliginosa. The sequence continues at coordinate 15,404,303 of OW052070.1, forward strand.
TTGTTAAAATAAAGATTCTTATTTATTTTATAGATATCATGTACATGTTGGTTTTAAGAAATAAAATTATCTAACATGCAAGATCGGCAGGCAGGCTGGGTTAAGTTTGTTTTGGACGCTTTATTAATTATGTCCAATTAATTACAGAACGGTTCGTCTCGCCATTTTTGGTACGGTCGGTGTTAGCGGTCTTGTTATTGGTTGATAACATTTTGTTAGTGAAATTTTACGGTTGTCTTTAATCTCGTAACATTATTGAGCATAAAATACAAAGGAAAAATATCCTTGGGTTGACATATTTAGTGTTTAGTAATATAATTGGATAGAATAGAAATATAATAGGCATTTCTTGAAATTTTTGTGACCATTAAAAAAATACTCAAAGAACATATATTATAGCTATTAAACACTCAGCTAATCTAGAGTTCACTATTAATTAGATCACATTACAATTTGACATAAAGTCTTGCTTACTTGCAATAGCAAACAAGTCGTTGAACTTTTAATTTTTGCAAAAATGCGCATAACATATTAAAAAACAATATTACAGTTTGTATATTAAATAAAACTTTTACGGCTCGAAAGAATGCCTCAATTGCTTTATTAGTCCTTGATATTGCTCGTACTCCGCTGCATAAGGCCACTATCGAAACCACTTATAAAAATCTTTCTAACAAGCGTAAAAAGTTCAATCTATATAAAATTAATAGCCGTTTAAAAAAAATGTTTGGGAACGTTAGCGTTTTGTATTTTTTTTATCGTTACGATTTGGTGTCATCGTGATTTCACACGTCTATAGGTATGTCTTTTATAATATTTTTGTGGCATTGTGCTAAGCGATCGCCGACGCGGCGCCGGCGCATCCGATTATGTTATTGTTAAAGGACCGAATTCTTTTATTTGACTTACGCGACATTCCTATGAGGGTTGTGTTTTGCGGCCATGGATGTTTGGACATTCAGTTTATTTGTTATACTTATGTTGATGGTAGATACGATATATTGTGATCGGAGTTTTTTGTTTGATCTAGAACGGGCTTGAGGATTAATGGACCGATTAATTTTAAATTGGTTATACATATTACTATGTGAGTTAAATGTTTCAGGTAGTCTCGTAGGAATCTTCGATATATATCTTTAAATTAGTACATGCTCGTATTTACGTTATAAAATGAAATAGGAAATTAAAACTGTTGTGTGTGGAAATTAAAATTACGGCTTATGGCTGTTCAAACTTCTCCAAGATCTTACACTTCGCAATAACGCATCATGTCAATATTAAAAAGCATGTTAATAAACACAATACTTTTCTTGTATTTATGAATCTGAAAATTTAGTGATGATGACACTAATAATGTAATAATTCTAATAATTGTAATAAGTAAACATACCTACGAACCCACAATTTTCCGCTACGTTTCATTGATAAAGCTCGCCGCAGAAAATCTATCTCGAACAATCAGATAATTAAACTGTCCGTATGCATTTCGTACAACAATAGTTACATTCTTGTTAAAGTATTGAGTTACCTTCCGGATTCGTTCTCTTGTTCTCAACTCAACGAAGCTGAGATTATATAATTGGATTAAATATTTTTTTCGCTATTTTTTATTTGATATTAGTTGAGTCTTTGTTAAGTTCTTTAGGCACATCTCTAGAAAAGCTGGTTCGATGGAGAGACTTGTCATGCAAAGTCGTATGGAGGGTACGAGATCACGGGGTTGGTCCCTAACCCGATAAATAGACCAAATTAAAGCTACGACCAAATCGACTGTAGTACAGTGTGCCCGCAATGCAGCAATTGACAACAGTGGAGAGACATCGCAAGACGTGCAGCGGCTCTGAAATTTAGCGGCAACGACGAGTCGTAAGACTACCTATCATCTGCCACGACCACTCTGTCAAGAGTGTTCGACTAAGAAGAAGAAGATTTGTTGAGTGTTTTTTTTTTAAGGACAGAATAAAACTTATGATAGTTTATGATGGTCTTACGAGTCTTTATATAATGAATGACTAAACCGATTTTGTCTTGACTTTTACTGTCAGAAAATTAATGACATGAGGAGTAACTTTGATATTTTTTTAAAGTAGCTTCACTCCGAAGTTTTGCCCGCGATGTAACACCGCGGGATTCAGTTAGTCATAAATATATGACGTGCACAAAAAAAAATTAAAAAAAAAATACTGGGTAACTAAACTTTTAACTAACAAAACTCATCCATTCGCAAGTACATACATAAATCGTTTTCGAGATATTTTGAACATAAAGTGTTTCGACTATATTAGGAACATGTAAGTTCTGTAGAGAGCTAATGTTTAAAACTGCGATAACTGATGCGTCGTCAGTTACGGAGAACAGCCCCTCTAGCCAAGTTGCAAACGTTTTCGTTTTCTATTCTACTCTCTATTTTATTTCTCTATTCTCTTATTTCATTAGCTAATATCACTCAGACACTAAAAACGTTTTTAGGGGAGCTGAACATGTAGTAAGTATGCATAGCGAAAGGATCGCTGAAGTACAATTACCTTTATGTTATGTATACCTTTATGTCATAGTCTAGGGCCTCAGAAAGGACATGAACACGACGCGGGTGATACCGCAGGTTAAATACTATAAAACATTCACTACAGTTAAATTAATTGACGTGCTATTGACTCTGCACGCACCGTTGTTGGTCGGTGGTCTCAAAAGTGCCAAGGTAAACGAAAAAAAAAAAATGCAACACAGAAATAGTATACGGCAGCCTAACACAACATTAGTGAAAGCCGTATAAATAAATAATACTTCCGATTATCCATAACAATATTATGCTTTATTTCTATTCACTTTTGAAGTGGAACTTATAGTTTTTATCGATTTAGTCTTTTGTGAGCCCTGCACCGTGGATGATATGCACTTTGCTCATACATAATCACTCTACTCGTAATAGTAAATATATCTCATATGTTTTCTTTTACGCGCTATTATGAATCGTAGGTTAATACATACGAGTATTATTATATATTATTTTTTTAATGATCATCACTAAGTTTATCTTCTATTTTTAAAATATTAAATTACATTCCTAAAAGTTGTTTATATGTGTGGATATAAACAATGGATTTATGAATGGGATGGGGTTACAGCATGGGATAGCATAGTATGGAATGAGACGGAATGCGTTGGAATACAATGGAATGGGATGGAATGGACTGGAACGGATTGGAACGGAACGGAACGGAACGGAACGGAACGGAACGGAATGGAATGGATTGAAATGGAATTTAATAAACTTTACGTTACAATGAGTGGTTACTAAAGAAAAACACACAATTATCTTAAAGTATGGAAAAAATATGAACATTTTTTTGTAAGACGATTTTACGACGAGACGAAGAATGAGAACAACTTTAACAAATTTCCAAATTCCAAAACATATTCATATTCACGTAGCCCATATTTTAATCTAATAGAAAAATTTCGAAGGCCCTTAAGTTTATCAAATTGCTGTCTGACTGAAGACTAATAAGAAGACTATACTAATAGTCTAATGTAGGAAAAAGGAGGGATTGTGCCAATGCAGTTTTAATGTCTGTTGGGATAAAACTGCATAATCTTTGTAAGGATCCTGCCGATGTAAACAATTTTCAACTCACCTCTAATAATTACCTAACAACATCCCATACTGAACATACGAACATTAAAAATAAATAGATTCATTTGGCAACCGCATTCTAAAAAATCTAATTTGATATTATATGAATCATTTGGAAGTTATTCTATTAGTTTAACACTTAATACTTATACTATTACTGTTATACTAGTTTATTATTATTAATGATTATGATTTAGTTAAACCACTATATAGTTTAATATCTATTTATTTGGAAGCAAACACAGGCTTGTAAAATAAGGACATACGATTATTACACCGGTACGTAGACAATAGACTACAGGAGAGTGGAACAACCATAGTGTAGGGCATAGTGCACTAGGGTTAAGTGCGTTCAAAACAATGTCGATTGCAATGAGTAAAGATACATTCTATAACAATTATTCTTTAAGTTACAATGTAAAAGACAATTAAGACTAATCTAAAACACCTCCAACGACAACTTAACCTGTCTTCTATCGCAGTGGAGTTCTAATATTTAATTTTGATTACGTAAATTTAGACATTAGGCAATGAAACAAGAGAATAGAAAACGATTTGCAACTTGGATAGGAGGCAGTTTAGAAATCAGTTCTGTTGAAACATGGTTCGTTACAGCTGCATAAAAACAAGCCTGAAGAAGAACAAGAACTGTCGCCTGCGATGTTTCCAGACCGACACGACCTTCCAACCTTCAAAAAAAGAGCGTACTCCCTTCTTAAAGGCCGGCAACGCACCTCTGGTGTTTCGGGTGTCCATGGGCGGCGGTAATCACCTACCATCAAGTGATCCGTCTGCTCGTTCGCCCCCGATAATATAAAAAAAGACCCAATTATACATAAGCATATAAGTAAGCCATAGTTTAGGTCATCATACTTCATTGTCTGCATTTGCAATGAGTATGGTGATCAATACTTTTGGATTCTACTTATGCTTTCTATCAGGTAGAGAAGAGTCACTTTGAAAGGCTCATCTGTACCACAAATAAATAAAATTGGGGTGTCTGTTTGTAATAACAAATAACCAGTTTTTTACTAAATGCATATCAAAGTATTTACGACACTGTCATCCAAAATTGTTTTTTTTGTCTTTCTGTCTGTCTGTCTGTCTGTTTGTTCCGGGTAATCTCTGGAATGGCTGGTCCTATTATAAGGCGAATGTCACTTACAGACGGACGGCTGGACCGCTTCAGAGTGGTTGACATACGCTCTCGAACTAAACGGTTCGGCTCTTCCTTTCTATGCCGAGCAGTTAAAACCTGGAACTCTCTACCAGCGCATGTGTTTCCTCCCTTCTATGACCCCGGGTCCTTCAAGCGGGGCGTGAAAAAGCATCTTACTAGGCCGCCATAGTGTGGGTCACCGTGTTGCACTATACGTTGTGGCTGTGAGGATGGTGGCCTCCACTTCTGGATTCTGTTCACGCTTTTCATCAGGCAGGGCAGAGTCATTTTGGCAGCTAATATAAAAAAAAAAGTAATTTAGCCTATTTTTTTTTCAGACTAGCTTCACTCCACGGCGTTACTCGAGATTGCCAACTTTAACCGCGGGTAACACCGCGGGACTCAGTTATATATGATATATAATTTTCATTGGAAACAAATTTGTTAATTCATGCAAGAAATATTTAAACAGACTGTAGTGATTTATTCATTAGTAGTAATCTGCGTAGTAAGTTATATAACTCTTATGTAGTAGTGAATGCTTGTGTCTATTAACGCATTACAGATGATTTATAAGTATAAGATAATATGTATATACCCATTACCCATACTAAGATAGTTAATTAAAATTGATCAAGAATAGATAACGAAATGTATTTTACTACTATTACTACTAGCTACGCCCCGCGGTGTTACCCGCGTATATCAATATGGTTGCTATGCATTACAGATACATTTTAACATCTACGATTTCTGTTTTAATAATCACCTAGTTTTCACCCGTGTATCTTGATGTATGTATGTGTTATTCTGATATATAAGCTATATTACTGTTAAGTTTCATCCAAATCCGTTCAGTAGTTTTTGCGTGTAAGAGGAACAAACATACATACACACATACATACTCACAAACTTTCGCGTTTATAATATTAGTAGGATAACACAATTTTCTTGTCTCCTTGGTCAAGTGGTTAATTATCCTGAATGCTAAGCCTAAGATCATAGGATCGATAGCCTTTTAAGGAAAATAATTGATTAATGAGCATGGTAACTTAGTCTTAGTCTAGTGTTGCTTATTACCAAAATAAGTTTAATTAGAAAGTACGGGTTTTTATTGGTTGTGTTCTGATTCTTCCACCATCTAACTAAATCTTACTAAGTGTCAAGGTTACTTAACTACATATGTTACTTAGATACTTAAAAAATCTAAGTCATAAATACGAGTAATATAGAATAGATTCCATCATCATATTAAAAATTCTAGTACTATTTCATTCAGGTATGTAAATGTGATTAGAAAGATTGTCAAAGAAGAATAATATTATTGTCTCAAAACATGTAACAACGTTAATTTTATGCTGTTTCTAAGAGCGTTACTGTTAAGAAGACAACTCCTCCCGCATTAGGAATTTAAATCCTTTGCGCGGGGACTTTATAAGCATACATGACACAAAAGAACACCCAAACTCAGAACAATAATTTGCGAATCACACAAAGTGTTGTCCCACATAAGATTTGAACCCACGACACTTGGCGAAGTAGAAAGCGGGCGTGGCGACCGTTTAAACCACTAAGCCAACCGTGTAGTGTTTATATGCTAGTCCAGTGTCATTCTCTTGCTATTTATAGGGAGAAATAGTTTATAGAATAATAAAAAGGATAGGATAATTTAAATAATTTACACTATAATATAAGATTGTAGAGCCACGATGATTTTGCGACGAACTATCCGGCTCGACCGAGGCAGTACTACCCTCACATAGAAGACTAACTCAAAATGGTAGTATTCGTGCAGTCGTCTTTCGTTGGTAAGTGTGATACCGGAGGCCCAATCATTATGCATCATTCTTCTGGCCTCCGGAGGCTTGGAGAATGATGCAGAAACGTTTCAGTGGGCTGCAATGGTTTGAATAATCACATTCTTATTAAGTATGATGACCCCTACTTCTGGATTCTATCATCGCTTTTTATCTGGCAGAGTAGTCCCTTAGGTAAGCTTAAATAATTAAAAAATGAAAAAAATACTTACTTATACAGCAAGGATAAAAGAAAATTAACTAACAGAAACTATGAAAGTCTGTGTACGGTAGACAAGAATACATAACAAGTAGTGACAGACAATTGACGTCAATGCAAATCTTAAATTCAATAAATTAAACTGTTATAATTTCGTAATATACTTGTGGTCTATTCTGTACTATTTTTCATAATTAAATTATATTTAAAATGACGAATTTATAAATTGAGACCTGTTAAAGACCTTTTGTTTAAAAGGTATTTGGGCTACAAGAAAACAGGACATTTTAAAAATTGATATATATATATTGGCAAAAAAAAATTTAAAGTATTCTTATAAAAACTTTTAATAACGAACTCCATAATATTAAAATATAAAAAAAATACATACTTACTTAATTACATACTTAAAATATTTAACTTACTATTAATTTACTTACATTTTAACAACTTTTAAAGCTATTTATTTACTTTAACACGAACAGTTGCACACGTATTCTTTTAGAAACAGTATAAATAAAACAAACTGAAATGTATAAATAAATAAACCTATATAAATATAAATCTATATCAAATTACCTTATTCACATAACAAAAGTAAAACCCTCGGATGTCAATTCTTTTGACCTAAAGAAATAACCAATTCAGAGTGATAACGAGCTGTTAGAGAAGGCTGATTAAATTCAAATACTTTTGGAGAAATCAATGTTGAAACTAACCAAAAGTATATAAATATTTAATTTTTAGGATTAGAGTGTTGTAACGAAAATATATTTTATATAAAAAAAAAAGTATGTTTATGTATTCATATCAGTTGTCTAGTTACCCATAATACAAGCTCTGCTTAGTTTGGGGACTAGATGGCGTTGTGTGTAAAAATGTCCGAAATATTTATTTATTTATTATTTATTTAGGATGATATTTTAACAGACCTCAATAATAATTATAATAAATATTTTGGACATCTGACACACAACATCATCTAGTCCCAAGCTAAGCAGAGCTTGTGTTATGGGTACTAGACAACTGATATAAATACATAACATACTTTATTTTGTAAATACATACATATTATACATAGAAAACACCCAGACTCCGAAACAAATATTTGTGAATCAAACAAAGAATATTTGGTCCGACCCGGGAATCGAACCCGAGACCTCTTGATCAGCAGCCGCATACGCTAGACCAACGAGCCAGTCAATAGAGATCTAAGAGTTTGAGTTAGTTTCTAACAATATATATGTACCACAAATTTACATTTGTGGTCTTCATATTTTAATTGAACAACACATTGATTTTTTTGATGATTTTTGAGTAAAACAAATTTTGATTTTTATAATTTTAAATACCCGGTATCACATAAACAATAAATACAAACGTAAAACAATTTTAAGGGCAACATAACCTTATTTCTGCAGCGGTAGGGTAAATATAAACACAATTGTCGTAAATATAGTCGGTTCTTCTATAACATTATCAGAATCAATCGATTCTGACAATTTATGTATGCTACCTATATTCATGAAACAAGCATCCAAGAAGTAACTTAGGTTATTTTTCTAGGAACCAAATTGATAATTTATGTAAGACATATCTATAGACAGACTGTAGTTATATTTATTGACATGATATACTAACATTAATCTACTTAGTAAGTTATGTAAACTCTCAATTACTGTTAGTTAATACTCGCGTCTATGAATAACTAATAGGTTGTTTATAAGCATTGGGTTAAATATATATCAGTATCCAAAAGAAATAATTACAATCGAATGTCAATAGATAACGAAATTTATTAATATAACATAAACTTCTTGCCTTGTTGGTCGTTTTCATTTCAGGGAAAGTATATTTTTTATAAATATACTAGCTGATGCCCGCGGCTCCGCTCGCGTTTTAGAGGTATCAAAAATAGATGTTGGCCGATTCTCAGAACTACTGAATATGCATATAAAGTTTCATAAAGATCGGTCGAGCCGTTTCGGAGGAGTATGGCAACGAAAACTGAGACACGAGAATTTTATATACATATTAGATGTTTAAGCCTACCAAAGGAACTCTACTCTGCCTGATGGAAAGCATGAGTAGAATCCAAAAGCATGGTCACCGTACTTATTGTGAGTGTAGACAATGCTGTGTGAGTGACTCACACTACGGCTATAGTGATAAACATTTGCATCATTGGGGTTCCCATCTCACATTCACCAACGAAATACGACGACAGTACGAATGCTGTCATTTTAGGTTGGTTTCATAGGTCGTCTCATTTCTGATGAAAGTAGCGTGACACTATTACCGCAAGCGTGACTCTATATACCTTGAATGAAATGGTGAAACCTGGAATGAAATGATGAAACGTGGAATGAAATGATGACACGTGGAATGAAATGATGAAACCTGGAATGAAATGATGAAACCTGGAATGAAATGATGAAACCTGGAATGAAATGATGAAACCTGGAATGAAATGATGAAACCTGGAATGAAATGATGAAACCTGGAATGAAATGATCGTGGCTAATGAACACGATCATTTGGTTTCAGTCTGGTGTTATTGATTTATAATATATGTTTGTAATTACAAATTTTGAACTCTTTAGTTGCAGTCGTTTATGTAGCGTATGTTCGTTTATCCCTATTTTATAAGAAAATCGGAAATTAATACCTGTGTATTTTCTAATTTTAAATAAACTAAAAAAATATATTAAGTAAATTCATAATTAATTAAGTATATTATTATTCTGATTATCATATTTCAAACTTACCGTAGTTTGGGATCAGACAGAAATAGATATTAATATATTATTGATAATAATAATAATATATTTATTTTCACATCAGAGTCATAACATTTTGATCATACAATGCAATTCTTTGGTAGTTTATGTACAAGTTACAGGTACTGATTCCCGAACTAGGCAAAGCCTGTATTTTGGGAGGCAGTATTTAGTCACATTTTTTGCTCATTTAATTAGGTGTCGCTGCTAGCAAATTGTAAACCAATTTATTTCATTTCATTAATGTAAAAAAACTTTTTTAATAAAAAAAAACTTACTTTACTTACTTAAAATATGACTTCTTCTTCTTTTAGTGCCTCTTCAATCCTGAAGGTTGGCCGTCAGCTTCTTGTACTCCTCTCTGTCATTGGTCAGGCGGAACAGTTGTTCAACGGAGGTGATACCGGTCCACTCCCGGATATTACGCAGCCACGATTTCTTTCTTCGCCCAGCGCGTCTCTTCCCCTCCACCTCGCCCATCAATATTAACTGAAGCAGTAAATATCTTTCGTGTCTGAGCACATGACCGAGATATTCGATTTTGCGCTTTTTGATGGTTTGCATCAATTTTCTTGGCATATGGACACGCTGGAGCACAATCTCGTTCCTGACCTTTTGCGTCCAACTAAATATGACTAACATAAAAAAATTCTTAAAATATCATCATGTATACTTTAGATTGTTGGCAGTTGGTGGAAATTGTTAAAATTTATCCTTACAATTCACCTCACTCGTAGGTACTTTTATTCTCGCGCAATTAAATAAAATTTCTCAACTTGCCTAAAAATATTTTACATATGGTGGATTCCCTGCCATTTAAGAAAACGTATAACCCTGAGAAGTTGAATAAAAGACATGATCATAACATGACATGAAGACATGACATGGTTTTGTGATAATGTAGTACATTCAAAATAAGTTATTTTATGATTTAATTCAATATCAGATAATTATGGTGAAAAACTGAAACGTCAAATACGTTAACACTTAAAAAAAATATCTACATGGTATTACGTCTACTGCAGGATGGGCAATAATAAGATAATAATAGACAACTTGATTTTGAATACAATTTTTTTATTTCACAGAAATGCATGTACATTTGAAACCAATTTTTGTAAGCGTATTTTATAATTTTAATCACATTTCTCATTATTTTTAATATTTCTGTCAAATACCTGTTATTTATTTGTTAATAATGAAGAGCAAACTTCAAATGAATTGTGTTTGGACTAACTTGAAACTTCTCTACAAAGTTAAACCTTGTCACAGTACTTATTAATTTTACATTTTGAAACAGAATAACCCAACATTATGTCTATACTAGCAAAAATCAAGAACTTTCACATAAAGTTGTGAAAGCTTTTAGACAGCCTTAAACCAGGCCATATGCAAAATCCAGTTTTAGTGGATGTATCCTTCCTATAAACTGTAATTCTTCTAAGTTTCAGACTGCCTTGTTGGTCTAGTGGTTAGCGTATGCGGCTGCTGATCAAGAGGGTCAGACCAAATATTTGTGTGATCCACAAATATTTTTTTCGGAGTCTGGGTTTTTTTTCTATGTATGATATGTATGTATTTACAAAAAGAAAGTATGTTTATGTATTTATATCAGTTGTTTAGTACCCATAATACAAGCTCTGCTTAGTTTGGGACTAAATGACGTTGAGTGTAAGATGTCCGGAATATTTATTTATTAAAAAAAAAGATATACGTTTTAGAGAACCTGTACTTTAAGTACAAGTAGACAGATTAATAAATCTCCGTCGTAAAAACCTGTTCGAAACTCATGTTTTCATACACGTTAACTACCTTCTAGCCAAATGTCATGTGTCTAGAAAAAAAACATTATTATCGTACGTTTTAGAGAACCTGTACTTTACCTGTACCAAATATTTATTTGGTCCGACCCTGTAATCGAACCCGAGAGCTCTTGATCAGTAGTCGCATACGCCAACCACTTGACTAACGAGGCAGTCAAATATAATATCACACTACGCGCTACAGCTAAAAGGAGTGGAGTATCAAAGAAAATGATGTAAAAACGGGACAAAACTAATCTAAGTTTAATATATATAATATACAAGTTTGTTTAAAGGGTTAAAGTCTCGTTAAAATTACGTGTGAAGAATAATGTTCTCTTCCCTTTTAAAAGTTCTATAAAAAAATCTACAATCAGCATATTCTTGCATGCTTTTAAAAATTGTTGTTATTTTTATTAATGCACTGATGTAAGCAAATAACAAAAAATGGTAAATCACACGGTATGGTGGTCTGGTGACGGATTAAAAATACAGTGTGTCACCACCCCTATTCACCCAACGCGGGTGTCGTAAAAGGCGACTAAGGGATAAACTACGCAAGACAACATCAATTCAAAGAGAAGGAAAACTTGAAACCAACCCGTCTGGCCAGCGTGGTATAGTAGGCCAATACCTCATTTTCAAGGAGAGGCCTATGTCCAGCAGTGGACTGTTAAAGGCTGTTGATGATGATTGATGACACGGTGTTGCCCCATATATGCGACTGCATATGGAAAAAAGGCGAAATGTTTATACTCTATGTACGAGTTCCCTCGTAAACACTCTACCTTGTAAACCGCTTTTCATGATATACCAATAGTTGTTCTGCGTATGGGTATTCTTTGTGTCTGTTTCGTGTACGTTTGAAAACGATATATATCCTAATCGGCGATATATTTCCTAATAATCATCATCAGTCCTTCGCAGTCCACTGCTGGACATAGGCATATTTCTTAATGCGGGAGTTATATAAAGACAGATCTTAAAACATACGGTTATAGGCCAAAGATTCAAAATATGAATCTGTGTCACTCTACCAATTAGAGTAATAATCGTACGAGTATAGACGTACGTAAATAACTGTTTGAAGTGTGATTCAGTGTATACAAATAAGGCCCATTGAACCGCTTGTTTGTTCAATGGATGAGTTTCATACTATTTGCTTATTGTGCAACGTCGTGCTAATATGTATGTGACTGAAGCATTGTGTAAAAGGCACACTGACATTTTGATTGTCTTTAATTCTTATTGTATTATATTGTGCTGCACCTTTTTTTATACCGACTGATTGACTTATAAATGTTTAAGCACTATTTTGTACGTGGTTTTTTTTTGACAATCAATTATTAAAAAAAAATCTAAGATCTCTGAATTGTCCTTATAGTATCAGACTAAGAATACAAAGTGTTAGCACCCGCAAGTACCGTAAGAGCCGACACAAAACTATGTAAAACAACAGCGTTGCAAAGTGAAAGATGATGCTAAATTTAAAATGTCTAAAAATAACACTAATAAAACATAAAAATAAACTAGTGTTATATCACGTCATTGCGAGCATCATACTAAATCCGGTTATTTTTAATTTTCTAGACAACCAATGCTATTTTATCTCAATCGTCGACAGAATAGAAAAAAACTTTTTAAACTTTTGTTTTTAGGTCAATCCAAGGTCATATCCTGTTGAAAATATGTTCTAGGTATATCTTTTCATCGATTTCAAAGTGACACACTTGCATACCATAATCTAAAAAAGTATAAAGCCTATTTAATGATAGGCTGCTTTTGATAGACAAAAAAATAGAAAAATATAAGGTAAAAGGGTATCTTCCGAGCCTTTACTCCCAAGTTTATTAATTGGGGTCGGCTACTACTTCAACCGGTTTTACCTGAATTTCAGTTTTTTCACGGACCGACTGGCCTCGGACCTCCGCAACCCTAAGGGAGAACTGAAATTAGAAGATTGAACTAGTTGTCAGTATATTTGAGGGCACTGACTTCCCAATAACGATGGCCATAGATGTTCATGACAACCGGGACCGACGGCTTTACGTGCTCTCCGAGGCACGGACGAGAATCACCGCCATACTTTCAATTTAGTTTTTAGGAATTTCCTAAGAAAATCCCAAAAACACTTTTTGGCCCGACCTGGGATTTGAACCCGAGACCTCTTGGTTAGCAGTCGCATACGCTAACCACTAGACTAACGCGGCAGTATGGTAAAAGTATATGTTTACAATATTTATAAATATAAGATAGAAGAATCACGCTAATTTCAGCAGGAACTAGGCTACTCGGCCAGGGCGGTATCAACCTCTCATAGCTGATTAACTTAAAATGACAGCATTCGTACTGTCATGTTTCACTGGTGAGTGCAAGACCAGCCCCACTAGCCAAGGTGCAAACGTTTTTCGTTTTCCATTTTAAATGAAATGAAATGAAATAAAAATGAAATGAAATGAAATGAAATGAAATGAAATGAAATGAAATGAAATGAAATGAAATGATTTATTTCACATTAAATAGAGTACAAAGGTGTTTTTACAATATTTATATTATAGTTCGTCTATTTAGCCACAGATGGTATGTGAAAATGTCTATTCTGTATTCTCTTGTTTCATTGACTAATATTTTGTTTTGATCACGTGACTAAGTGACACGATAATAGAGAAATAGAATAGAGAATAGAATGGAAAACGAAAAACATTTGGAACTTGACTAGCAGGGCAGAGGCTCCATGATACAGAAGCTTCTTTATAGGCCGCCATAGTGTGTGTTACCATGTTGCGATTTTGCATTGTCTGCATTCGTATTAAGAATAGTGACCTACTGTAGGATTCTGGTCATGATTTTCATTTGGCAAAGTAGTTATTTCTGCAGGTTCATAAAAAAGGCGTTTCACTGATATACGAACGTACATTAAGATAACATAATGAAATATATCGGTAAATCGAAAGATAACCAATGATATCTTGAATATCTTATTTTGTTTATCAACATTTTGTGGCATCTAATTTACTCTTAATTAACGAAAACCAGAACCATTAATTATTAAATTATCTTGGATAAGTATTTTTTTGAGTTACTAGTGGTTTTGATTAACTCTTATCAACGAAAAAAGTAATTATATTATACATTATAAGCCTACAAAAGTGAAAACGTGAACTAAAACTGGCAAGATTGTGTTGTTTATGTGTTTTTAAATGAAATTAATAAGCTTCTTTTAGTAGTATTTATTGCATGTATATATGTGCATGGAACATAAATGCATAATGTAACTCTCACACAATGATGTATCACGAAACATGGAAGACATCAATTATTCCTAACTGTTTCGGCTTTAGAACAGCGCTGATAGTCAAGTTGCATACGTTTTTCGCTTTCCATTCTATTTCTCCATTCTCTTGTTTTATTGGCTAATGACACCAAGTCACGTGATCGAAACAAAATATTAGCCAAAACAAATAAAAGGAAATTCTAAGCTCTATCTGATTAGATTTTGTTGAATAATTTAGCAGGGAGGTTGTTAATCGTAGATGACCTTAGCTAAAATTAGATTTTGCGATAATAATGGAACAGTACTTTATGGATTTTTGCGAATTTTTATACGTGTCCTTGGCTTTTTATACAGCAAAACTTCAATTTATAAATTGATTGTTATAAGTAGTGTTAAAAGTACAATATTCATTATTAATTTTTAATTGTTATTAATTATTCAAATTAGCGGTGAGAGGCGCAGCAGCATCCTGGATCGAGGATGAGTTCAGACACCATGAGATGTACCCTAGTTGAGGGGTAAAGCAGGGGGGACACTAGGAGCCGCTGATGCGATCCTGGTGTTCCTCTCAACTGCCGAGGTAGGCCACCACGGGGTTTAATAGGTAAGCCGGTTGCTCGGGAGTCCCACAAACGCCCTTCGCTTACCCCATGAAGGGTATGATGGCAAAAGCAATCCCCGCGTAAAAAAAGGTACAACATTTATAATTAGTCCCAGTAAAGTTATAAGGTTCTTCAGGATTTTGTTCTGTTATCGCAATTTGTACTAGACACCAGTTAATTCACAGAGACATAATATTGTGTTAGGTAAAGATAGTGACAGACATCTTTTATAAGAGGTAAATTAAATAAAAGTAAATATTGATGAAATTTATTTGTTTGCGGTTGAATGCAATCTCAGGAACTGCTTCTAATTCAAACATCCTTTTAGTAAAGCCAATCGATAAATAGGCAATTTATATTTCATATAGGATAGTCTATTTAAGGAGGCCTATTAAGCCTCTTAAGAATTGTTATACATTATTGTAGCTTTAATAAAAATGCTTCAACACAAATGTGTGATTCGCAAATATTTATTTCGGAGTTTGGATGTTTTCTATGTATGTATGTATTTACAAAAAAAAGTATGTTTATGTATTTTTATCAGTGTCTAATACCCATAATACAATCTTCGCTTAGTTTGGGGCTAGATAGCGTTGTGTGTAAGATGTCCGAATATTTATATTATTATATATTTATATATTATATATTATATAGTCTTTAGCCTTTCACGATAACGGAGCCACCTTAAACTAATGTGATTATTAAATTGGGTTAGTAGTCCAAATATTAGCGAGTTCCAGCTAATGAACAAACTATTAGCTTTATAATATTATATTGTTATTAAGTATAGATGTAAAGCTATTTCATTTGTATTCAGAATACCGTCGTGAAATAGCAGCATATTAGTGTTGCTGTGTTTCGTCAGGTGAGTGAGAGTTCCGGAAGCCCATAAGGGGAGATTGGTCTGGGTGTTTGTGCTGTATCGGACGGCCGTTTGGGCTCGTAAGTTATTGATGCATTGGGTCACTTGTCCTGGAGGTCAGCGGGATCCGAAGAAACGGTGCTCCGCTAGCCGCCCGTGGTTTGTAGGGGGCCCAACTAGCGTGCTAGCCCCACGTGAAAGGCTGCCCCACCGGCCACGCATAATCCCGGAGTTGCTCCATCGTGCCGGTTGGCGACCGGATGGAGAGGACCCGATGGCGACTCCCGGGGGGGTTCGGGCGTCCCCGCGCTCTCCATACAAGTTCCCCATCGGTGTATTGTTCCTTGCAGGCTGCTTGGCTCCTGGTGTGGTACTTTATCCCAACTTCTTTCCCCTTCCCCTATTCACTCTAACTATGAAAAGAACCAAAAAGAAAAGTAAGTTTAACCAGCGGTTGCACTTCCTCTCCCTTAAAGTGCATTTCTCTAATATCCGAGGATTGCACTCAAATCTCAATGATGTCCATCACCATCTCGAGACTGAAAGACCGCACTTACTCTTTCTAACGGAGACGCAGATCTGTAACCCGTCCGATCCAACATACCTGCACTATCCTGGGTACATCCTGGAGACCCAATTCCGTGCCCACGCAGGCGTGTGCGTATACATCAGGGACGTGATCTGTTGTCAGCGTCTTCGTAACTTGGAGGTTCCTGACCTTTCTGTTTTATGGGTTCTTGTGAATACTGGCCTTGATCAAATAGTTTACGCCAGTGTTTACCGTTCGCATAGTGGAGACCAGGAGACGACAAGGCTATTGAACCATCTAAGTGAAGCTGCAGATTCGGTCCATCGACGCTTTCCATCTGCGCAGTTGGTGTTTCTTGGGGACTTTAATGCACACCATCAAGAGTGGCTGTACCCGTATAGCGACACTGACCACGCTGGAAGAGAGGTCTACAAATTTGCAATATCTTGTGGCCTCTCTCAGCTCGTCCACGAATCCACTCGTATTCCTGACGTCGTGGGCCACACTGCGTATTGCCTGGACCTTCTGCTGACAACCGATCCTGACAGATATTCGGTTTCCGTATCACCACCACTCGGGACATCGGATCATTGTGTCGTGAAATCTGTGTCGCACTACTCGCCTCCTGACACCAGCCCTAAAGGCACTAGACGAGTGTGGCGATACAAGTCAGCGGATTGGGATGAGATGCGTCACTTTTTCGCCTCTTATCCTTGGAAGCAGGTCTGTTTTTCTTCTACAGATCCAACTTGCTGCGCGGATGCTGTCTCGAGTGTGATTTATCAAGCTATGGAGTACTTTATTCCTTTCGCTGAATTATCCCTTGAGACCAAAGCTCACCCGTGGTTTAATGCTGAATGCCTCTTAGCTGAAAAGCGTAAGCGTGAAGCCTATTTGTCATGGGTTGAAGCTCGTAAGAACAAAGCCTTGGATCTCCAGTCTAAGAAGAAAGCATACAACGCAGCTGCTAAATCCTGCAAAAAAGCGATACGAAAAGCTCGATTTGACCACATTGGCCGTATAGGGGAAAAGTTAGCTTCCTTTCCCTCAGGGAGTAAAGCTTTCTGGAGCCTCGCCAAGTCGGTCGAGAAAAACTTCTGTCGCTCTTCGCTGCTTCCTCTGCGAAAACCTGACGGATCCCTGGTCCATAGCGCTGAGGAATCCACCTGTCCACCTCAGTTACCTCCGTTTGGCCCTAAAATGAGCGCTATTAAAATCCACCAAAAAGAGGTACTTAAATGTTTGCTGGACCTGGACGTGAATAAGGCCAGTGGTCCTGACGGCATTCCAGCAGTGGTACTGAAGTGTTGTGCACCCGAGTTGTCCCCTGTTCTGACTCGTCTATTCCAACTCTCTCTAGAAACTGGCAAAGTTCCGAGATCCTGGAAGCTTGCTAATGTTCAGCCTATACCCAAGAAAGGAAGCCGTGCAGACCCAGTCAATTACAGACCGGTCGCGATCACCTCTATAATCTGTAAGATTATGGAGCGTATCCTAAATAATCGTCTCCTGACGTATCTTAAAGAAAACGAGCTACTTAGTGATAACCAATATGGTTTTCGCAGAGGACGCTCGACCGGAGATATGTTAATATATGCCACCCACCTTTGGAGCGAGGCCTTGGAAGGTCACGGTGAAGCAATAGCTGTTTCGTTGGACATCTCAAAGGCCTTTGACCGCGTCTGGCACCAGGCATTACTTAGCAAGCTTCCAGCATACGGCATACCTACTGGACTCTGTGACTGGATTTGCGATTTCCTGAGGGAACGGTCGATTCGAGTTGTCTTGGATGGCTGCTCTTCCGATCTAATGGCAATCAATGCTGGGGTACCTCAGGGATCTGTTCTCTCTGCAACCTTGTTTCTGCTGCACATAAATGATCTTATAACATCGGATATTATTAGCTACGCCGACGACAGCACCGTAATTGAGAGGTACACGACCAACTCGCGAGCTAGTCCAGAGGAAATACGGTCCTTGAGAGAGTCCATGATTGAACGGGTGAACGTGACATTGCAGTGGGTGTCCGATTGGGGTGACGCCAATCTTGTCCAGTTCAACCCTTCAAAAACACAAGCGTGTCTTTTCTCCGCGAAAAAGAGTAGCTTTGATTTAACACCCACTTTCGAAAGTGTATCCTTACCGATAACTAACCATCTAGGGCTTCTAGGTATTACCATCACCTCTAACTAACAAATTGAGTCTATGGCACAAACAGCGTCCAAGAAATTATCAATTCTGTCAAAGGTTCGGCGGTACTTCAGCTCTGAACAGCTGCTTAATCTTTACACTGCCCAAGTTCGATCCTGCATGGAGTACTGCAGTCACCTCTTGGACGGTGCAGCCAAATATCTTCTGGAAGCTTTGGACTCAGTTGACCGAAGAGCCCGTAGGTTAATTAATAACGAAAAGCTCTCAAATAGCAGACTACACACTCTTGAGCATAGTCGTCGAGTTGCCAGCTTATCGGTTTTTTATAGGATACACTTTGGAGAGTGCTCGAAAGCTCTTTTCGAACTGATTGAGCCATCTCCATTCCTTTATCGGACTACTAGGCGCAGGCAAAAGTTTCATCCATACGTTGTACAGGTGAGATGAAAGACAAACGCCTATTCCATTACAACAATAAAAAAAAAAAAAAAAAAAAAAATTAAGCTTTAAAAGCAAGTGTAGACAATTGAATTGTCCATTCGCAGTCTCCAAGATGTTTTAAAAACGGTTCAAATAATAGAAACGATTAAAAGAGAAAGTGAAGTTATAAAATCTCATAAATATTTAAATATTTACAGGTATTGGTACGATGTATACGGGTTTGTATATAATAAACGTCTTATTAATGTGACATGTATATGATGGTATCGCTCTCAAAGATTGCTAATGGACTTTGAACAAAGCTATATCTAATTATAAAATTCTTGTTTTTTTTAATAGTTGATATGGAATGGGCGTTTGTCTTCCATCTCACCTGATGGAAAGTGTAGATAAGGACGAAGGTGGTACACGCCCATCCAAAAGAAACCTGTTCACTCTACTCCTAGAGGCTCCGGAGTTTAACCTATCAGGAAAAATAGACCCAGGCAGGTCGTTCCAAATTTTGGCGCCTCTCACCAAAAACGAGCTGTCAAGCCGTTTAGTTCGACTTTTGGGTATGTCAACAACGTATTGATAAAACTTTTGCCTGCGCCTAGTAGTCCGATAAAGGAATGGAGATGGCTCGATCAGTTCGAAAAGAGCTTTCGAGCACTCTCCAAAGAGTATCCTATAGAAAACCTATAAGCTGGCAACTCGACGACGATGCTCAAGGGTGTGCAGTGTGCTATGTGAGAGCTTTTCGTTGTCAATTGACCTACGGGCTCTTCGTTCAACTGAGTCCAAAGCTTCCAGATGATATTTGGCTGCACCGTCCAAGAGGTGACCGCAGTACTCCATGCAGGATCGAACTTGGCAGTGTATAGATTAATCAGCTGTTCAGAGCTGAAATACCACCGAACCTTTGATAGAATTGATAATTGTTCCTTCTTCCCAAAATGCTTCAGTGGTCAACCAAATTCGACCAAAATTCTTTTTATTAATTTGTTTTAGCTTTCTGCACTCCTGCTTCACATAAACTAAAAGTGCAGTTGCAGCCAAATAATTAGTGGATGTTATAAGTATTTGTACTTTCTAAATATAGCAATGCCAACATACGTAGCGTTATTTGGTTTACTCCTCTGAAAAGGAATACATTTTCCTAACTTTTGCCGAATATTTCATTTATCCCCAACTTTTGATGATTGTAGCACGAGGGCATATATCTTGCCCAATAAATACTCTGTCCAAGACAATATTTTTTCATGTGAAACCAGTAGTTATTGAGATTACCATGTGTAACCAGACAATCAAATTCGTCAGCTTCATAATGTTTTTATTAGTACATATAGTTCGTGCCGTGAGCGCTATGGGTGGTGCCATTGAGACATTTCTGTACATAGACAGGAATTCAGCTCAATGAATTCCTAATGAAATACAGGTGGTACAGAACATCTTTTGTGTATGAATCATCGCAATGACAGTCATAACTATGCATGAATCACTATGTTCACGGTGTTGAACACGGGAAGTTTATGGTGTAGGGAATGTGTGTGATCAGCAAAACAGTAGAGTGACGTAGTGCAGGTTTCCTGCACAAGTGTGCCTCGAGCCTTAAGCATTTT
This sequence comes from Phragmatobia fuliginosa, assembly GCA_932526445.1. Taxonomy (NCBI): domain Eukaryota; kingdom Metazoa; phylum Arthropoda; class Insecta; order Lepidoptera; family Erebidae; genus Phragmatobia; species Phragmatobia fuliginosa. The sequence goes on from OW052070.1 coordinate 15,425,154, forward strand.
AGGTCGTGTGGCTCGTGTATTAAAATGTCATTATTAAATGTTTGTTTGTAGTATGTTTCATGATAAAATATTTTCATTGCATATTATATTCTTCTCTCAGGTTCTCAGAGAAGGTAATATACGTAAAGTAATTTGTTTACACTTATTGGTCAAAATCAGGATATTGTTTTAATTAATGTTTTTTTAAACAATTGATACATAAGACATCTTTCAAACTAAGTGGACATTTTACTATGAAAGCTTTTTTTGAGATTGACTGATATGTCAATGTAATGACAAGAAACACATGCAATATCTGAAGCAAATATTTTATGTACAAATCATGTTAATGCATATATGGTGCTCAGCATCAGGATTTTTTTTACCACTGCGCTACTGAGGCAATGTGTCAGTTTCACAAACAAATACAGTTTTATAATTCTATAGATATAATAAGCAACAATTTAATTTTTATAAAAGTTCATAAAAGATAATAAAAAGTAATGTCGATAACGATATATAACTGTGGACTGCAATATGAATATTAAGTGATTAATTATGATATTACTTTTTATAATACAACAATTAAATAAATCTTACACAACAACCAATAAATTCCTACTGCTGGGCTGGGATCTCCTCTCAGGAGTGCCTTAAGGCCACGTCTTCACGCTAGCCGAGTGCACGTTGGGGACTGGTAAGACACGCTGTGGCTTCGTAATCTTGTCGTTGGATGTTTTTAAGGCACCGATTTTCATCATCATTCAATCACGATCCCCAGCTGAACGTAGTTCTCTTCAAAGAGCGCAAATTATCCCAGTCTTGAACAGACCTCATTCATCAAGAAATAAAATTTCATCCACGTTACACATGATTTACATTTTCACTGATCTTTTATTTAAAAAAATATAAATGTTCTATCAATAAAACTAGTTAATATGTATTAGCAATTTATATTCTATGCGTTTTACGACTAAAATGTAATTTTATAGAAAAAAATTGTCTAGAGGAGACACATCTGGACCAATAATACAACGCTGACTGGTTTTGGACCTTGGTCAATATCAGTCGAACTTGGTAGTAAAATACAATATTTATACGAAATTTACGCAAAATATAGTGCCACTTCTCGTATCTTTTGTTTGCCAGCCAGTCGCGTCAAGAGTTTCTAGTCGATGACAATTTGAATTAATAGCCAATTAATTAATAAATGCCGTCTTATTTGACGATAAAAATAAGAAAATAAAACAATAAACATGTCACGCCTAACGAGATAGCTTTTATTTATTTGAAATCCTAATATTCCGTTCGCTGCAATAGATAAAATAAAATTGAAATTATATAACACTGTAAATATAGGTTCTTTTCAGTCAATCTTATCCAAGCCGTGCAGCGAAGACGCAATCAAAATTTACACATTTATTCACAATTTAAGGAGAGGTAAATGACTTTTGATTCTCTTTTTTGTAGTGGTAATAAGTACAGGTATGATTTTTTTTGAAACTGTCCATACAGTATATATTATAATGTAAATAGCTATTATAGGATACAATGAGGCTGGCATAATCATGTTTGATTAAAAGCCTCTACATTTTATATGTAACAAATAAAGATTTAAAAAAAAAAAAATATAACACTGTGATGGAACCGCTACTCTACGACATTGATATTCATTCAAGCAATTCCCATAATGTCCCACTGCTGGGCTCAGGTCTCCTCTCAGAACAGGGTTAAAGCCATACGTCACCACGCTGGCCGAGTGCGGTTTGGGAACTGGATAGACACGTTGCGGCTACGTAATCTTGCCGTTGGATGTTTTTAAGCCGCCCAAAGACCTCCAACTAATCTTCACGACGGCTATCATATGATAAAAACCGGAACCGACTGCTTAACGTGACCTCTAAATCACGGACAGGCCAAACGTAGCATGTTACAAACGTAACCCATCTAGGTACTGACCGCGCCATTGTTGCTTACCCTCGGTAATGGTTTACTTACTCCGTTGACTCAATGGTCCAAAGTATGTCTTAGGTTCCGTCACATGAGAACAACACTCCGTTCGATTTTGGGCTGCCTGTCGCCAGTTATCAGCTTTAAGCTCCCCGAGGTCCACTTCCACTGCATTGGTTAGTCGACCCAGATAGACTATCTTAACTCCTTCGACTCTTTCTCCTTCTGCCATGCTTTTGACGTTGCCAAGCCACCAGAGACTATATGTTTTAATATGTCCAATTATATTTGTCACTGTTCATACGTGACAATACCTTTTGAGAAACATTTCCTGGAGTTGAAACTTTGTCAATGTCTTAAAACAATAGAAGTCATATACATACCTATACTTCATAGAAGGTAAAAGTTACAAAATTAAAATTAGATCAAATTTAGGCTGTTCTATTTACACCTACTAAATTAAATTAAATTTAAAGTAGGTTAAATAGAATAAAACATGCTAAGCTAATGCGTGTTATTGATAAAACAAAATTATAGACTGTAGTAACCCTATTTACTCCATGAACGTCGTAAAAACCGTATAAGGGAACAATCTACTCCGGACAACTGCTTTGGAAAGAGAAGAAATACTTGAACAAACCGTCTAACGTGTCTAACCAGGGTGAAGTTGTAGACCAAAACCTCCTTTTTACGACATCGACACCCGATAAATTATACACATATGCCAATTTTGTTTAAATTAATTAGATAAGAAAGAAGTCTCATAAAGCCAACGGAATATTCGAGCGTAAGTCATGGAAGAAGGAAAAAAACTATACAACATTCGTTCTACTAAAGAGCAACCAAATGGTCAAAGCTTGTATCGCGAAAGTTATTCTAATCGTTATAAAAACATTCCTTAAATGTAAAACTATGTTATTTTAAAGAATTATCTTACTATGCAGGTCATACATTATAAGATAAAATAATAAGGTACGTGTTAAGTTCTTAGTATGGATATAATGACAAGTCAATATTTTTGTAGCTTTTTTGGGTTCCGTAGTTCATGACTTAACCCTTAGAGATTCGTCATTCCCGTCCGTCCGTACGTCAGTCCGTCCTCGACCTACAGTTGGTCCTAGAAAGATGAAACTTTGCCTGAATATGTGTTGTAATTACGTCAACAGTGTTACAATAGAATTACAAAAATATTTTTTTGGGGTACCTCCCCTACACGTAAAATGGGGATTTTTTTTTCTCGCGTCTACCCAATCATGTTGGGTATTATTAGATAGGTCTTTTAAAAACATTATGAGGTTGGTAATACTATTTCTTGATTTAGGTGTCCATTCCTGAGTTATTAAACTTTAACACGCATTTTTTTGTAAAAATAGGGCGTCTCCCACCCTCTAAACTAACTTTTTTAATTCAGGAGTTATAGAGAGGCCTAACTTAAAATGCACCTACTTAGAAAACTTCGTAGAAAAATAACTAAATAATAACTACACATAACAATTATATATTGGACATGTTTTTGAATCCACGTGCTATTATGATAACTACGGAATCCATCATCGATTAAAGTGGTGAGCAATGGGAGAGGCCTATGTCCAACAGTGGACTGCGATGGGCTGATGATGACGATGATAAATTAAACAAATTCACCCAACCTTAAAATATTTTGTTAATTCGTTCTTAATTTTGTTCTACATAAAGTTTTCAGGTATAACTCTTTTCCTAGCACGTTCCGCGACTATTTAATGCCATAAATGGTTTAGTTTAAAATAATTTGTTTTGATGCCCAACAGTTTTAGATCGCTGGAATCGAGGAAAACGTCATTTAAGCGTCATATCCAGAAGTTACTCTGAAATTAATCTGGAGTATGATTCAGAACAACAATTCTAGAGTCACTGATGACTGACCCTTGTACCATAACGAGTTTAATTAAAATAAGTGTACCGAATAGGTCAGTCGTATTTTTTTATACTACGCGATCCATTTGGCAAATCGTTAGTATGAGTCACTTTAGACAAGTACATTTAAAAACCTTGGACTATCGGAACTTGCTTACAATAAGCACGATAATTTAGAGAATACCGTTTTTGTTAAACATTATATCGACACTTTAAATTCTCTTGTCGCGATGAACAGAACACTATCTAATCGATTTTCACTTTTTGTTAAATGGGTGTTTTGCTGACATGCCTAATACAGGATAGTAACGTAGACGACGTTGGTTAAGTCAACTGACACAACTAACCAGTCTGTTTATAAATTATATTGAATATATAATTTTATTAGTTCAATAATTGACCGCACTTATTTAGTTTAGTTATCTGTTGTGAAATGTATCCACAACTCTATTGTCTATTGTCTATGGCCGATCTGTATCTGTGCTCCGTGCTGTATCCGCATATTAAAGTAGTATCGTTTATGTGCAGAAAGAAATCTCTTTTTCATTATAGAATCCCAAACCTTAATAGGTTATGGGCCCAGGAAATCTCTTGAAATTGAAGATCAGACTAGAAAACAAAAACATTTCGAAAAAAACTTTGTTAGAATATTGATTGGTAAGAAGTCATAACCTCCAAAATGGACACGCGATCAATGAGTGTTGAAAAATTCGATGGAAATAATTTCCGGCAGTGGAAATTTCAAATCAAATGCGCTCTAAAAGCCAAAGGTATTGACATCCGTCAGCCGAAGCCAGAAGTAGATAGTTCTACATGGTTAAAAAACGATGGCATGGCAATGTTCATCATTACATCCAACATGGACTTGAAGCAAATAACCTTAATAGAAAATTGTGAAACCGCAAGTGAAATAATGTTGAAACTCGAATCAATTTACGAACAAAAAAGTGAATTGAACAAAATGATAATACAAGAGAGGTTTTATCAGTACAAAATGTCACCTAATGACACAATCGCTCAACATATTTCGAAAATTGAAAATTTAGCCAAGCAATTGAAAGAAAGTGGCGAAATTGTGAGTGATACAGCTATCATGACAAAGATACTTGGTACTCTCCCCCCCAAGTATAGGACACTTCGCCAAGCATGGTTGTCATTAGATTCTTCAAAGCAAAATATTATTAATCTAACTGCTCGTTTACTAGATGAGGAAGCAAGTTTAACTTGTGAGGAAGAGCAAGAAACAGCCTTGTTAGTGACTAATTCTAAAAGCAAAAGGCAACATAAACAATATGAACGCAGTGGTGATGGTCCAAAACAAAACTTAAACACCAAACATCGCTTCGAATGCTACAATTGTGGGAAAAGAGGACATTTCGCAAAGGAATGTCGTGCTCCAAAGAAAAGTGCAAGTAAACCTAACAATAATATGCTTGCATTCAATATTGAAGACAAAGATATATATACCGATGACAACATATGGATTTTAGATAGTGGTGCCTCAGCGCATATAACCTATAGAAAAGACATATTCATGGAACTAGAAGAATGCAATCACAAGTCGTTGACCCTGGGTAATGAACAATTGGTTGAAGTATGTGGAATTGGAAAAATAATGATAAAAAGGTATGTCAATGAACGATGGCATTCAAGTATATTAAGTGATGTACTATATGTTCCAACCATACGAAGAAATTTATTTTCGGAGGGTGTTATAATGCGCAAAGGTTACTCACTTGTCAAGAAAGGAAATACTGCATTAATTTACTTGAATAAAGAAGTGGTAATGAGTGCACAAATCAAGGCAAATAATTTGTTTGAATTAAATATCAAAACTGTAGTTCCTGCGAAATGTAACCTAGTGCATGATAGTATTGACATCAAGAAATGGCATGAAAGACTAGGGCATATAAATTTGAAAGAAATTAAGAACATGAGCATGAGCAATGTGGTTGAAGGTTTGAAGATTAATGGTAACACTGAAGAAAAATACACCTGTGAAGCATGCGCTTATGGTAAGCAGCATCGTCTATCATTTCAGAAATCTTCAAGAAGTGAAATACAGCCAGGTGATCTGGTGTACAGTGATGTATGCGGCCCGATGAGTCACACATCAGTGCGAGGTATGCTATATTTTCTATTATTTAAAGATGCTAAGACAAGTTACAGGCATGTGTATTTCATGAGGAACAAAAGTGATGTATTACAATATTTTAAAATCTATAATGCTATGATTAAGAACAAATACATGCACAGTGTGAAGATTTTACACACCGATAATGGACGAGAATATATAAATACTGCATTTGAAGAGTATATAAAAAAGGAAGGTATAACACATGAGTGCACAGCACCCTACACTCCAGAACAAAATGGTCGTGCAGAGAGGGAGTTGCGAACCATAGTTGAGAGTGCTCGTTCGATGCTATATGCTAGAGATGTGCCATTATATTTGTGGGCTGAAGCTATTAATACAGCAGTGTATTTACTCAACAGGACCTCATCAAGTCAGTCTTCTGATAAAACACCATTAGAATTATGGACAGGTGTGAAGCCGCAGTTAAGTCATGTGCGGGTGTTTGGTAGTGTAGGATATGTTCATATTCCTGATGAGTTAAGAAAGAAATTAGATAAGAAAAGTGAAATGATGATATTGGTGGGATATGATAACAACAATTATAGAATGTACAATACCAAAAATAAACAAATAAAAATATCAAGAAATGTGATTTTTGATGAAGATAAAGCCCCAGAAATAAGGAAAAATATTTCAAAAATCTTCATAGACGAAGAAGGCACAGACACTGAAGGCAATGATACTAAGGAAAATCAACAAGAAAGTGAAAGAAATCACAGTGACACTATATCTTTGGAAGATTCAGCTGAAAGTTTGCACAGCTGTCAGGATGATGATGATTCCACCTTCAAACTATCTCGGGAGATAGACGAACCAGAAGTGAGACATATCAATCTAAGACCTCGACATAACAGAAATTATGAAGCAAACTTTGTGGAATTCACAGTACCATCTACATATGAAGAAGCGATGAAGGATCCTGAAAAGGATCAGTGGTCTAAAGCTGTCAGTGAAGAACTTGAAGCACATGAAGACAATAAGACCTGGACACCAGTAAAAAGAACTGATCAAAGAACTATAACAACAAAATGGGTTTTTACATTAAAAAGAGATGAAAATGGAAAGGTCACAAGATACAAAGCTCGCTTATGTGCACGTGGATTCAAGCAAGTAAAAGGTGTAGATTATGAAGAAATATTTTCTCCAACTATACGATATGATTCCATAAGAATCATTCTTTCTCTTGCAGCTAAATACAATTATCAAATCCAACAATTTGATGTGAAAACAGCTTTTCTCAATGGTAATCTTGATGAAGACATATATTTGGAGGTACCCGAGGGAGTGTCAGTGAGTAAAGATTATATCTTAAAATTAAATAAAGCCTTATATGGTCTAAAACAAGCCTCCAGATGTTGGAATAAAAAATTTACAAATTTTCTAAAAGAATATGGTTTTGTACAATCTCAGGCAGACAACTGTATTTATATAGGAGATTTCAATGGCATCAAAGTTTACTTATTAATTTTTGTAGATGACTGTCTTGTAGTTTCCCCTAATAAGAATTTAATTAAAGAAATTATAATATATTTAAAACAAGCTTTCAAAATTAAAGAATTGAATTTAAGTTACTTTGTTGGCATGCAAATAAAAAAGGAGAACAATTACATTGTTATTCATCAAAGAAATTATATTGAGCAAATCATAACAAAATTTAATATGAGTGATGCAAATCCTGTAAAAACCCCATCTGATGTAAATGTAATAATCTCAAAGAATTTAGATGAAGAAATTGTAAGCTTTCCATATAGGGAACTAATAGGTTCATTGTTATTTTTATGTTCAGTCTCTCGGCCAGATATTAGCTTTATAGTAAATTTACTAAGTAGATATGTAAACAGCCCGAAGCACCAACATGTAAATGCTGCTAAACGAATAATAAAATATTTGATTGATACAAAGGATTTATGTATTGTTTATAGTGAGAGCAGCAGTCTTACAGGATATTCTGATTCAGACTTTGCTAGTGATATAGACACAAGAAGGTCTACCACGGGATACATATTTTTATTAAATGGAGGACCAATCACATGGTCCAGTCAAAAACAAAAGACTATTGCCCTCTCTACTACTGAAGCAGAGTTTGTAGCTGCCTGTGAGTCTGCCAAAGAAATTATATGGTTGAGACAATTGTTATCAGACTTAGGTGAAGTGTATGATTCTGTTTTGTTACAAGTAGATAACCAAAGTGCAATAAAGCTGATAAATAATCCCATCTTCCATAAAAGAAGTAAACATATAGATGTAAAATATAACTTTATAAGAGAAAAGGTTGAGGATGGCATAATAAAAATTAAATATGTATCTAGTTCCAATCAGTTGGCGGATATCTTAACTAAGTCATTGCCAGCTCAGACATTTATATTTTTAAGAGATCATTTGTTGTCTAAATATTAAGAAGATACAGGGTGTGGAAAATAAAATTATAGAGGGGGTATTGAATATATAATTTTATTAGTTCAATAATTGACCGCACTTATTTAGTTTAGTTATCTGTTGTGAAATGTATCCACAACTCTATTGTCTATTGTCTATGGCCGATCTGTATCTGTGCTCCGTGCTGTATCCGCATATTAAAGTAGTATCGTTTATGTGCAGAAAGAAATCTCTTTTTCATTATAGAATCCCAAACCTTAATAAATTAAATCGATAATTGCGAGAAATATTGTAGTAATAAAATAACTAGAAAATAGAACATAAAATTTACCGAGAGAATGAACTTAAATTGACTGAAAGATAATGAATGGAGAAGTAAATTAATGTCTATTAAAATCATATCAAATCATACATTAAAATCTATTATTTCCATTTAATTTTATTCTAAATAGAAATAAAATGAAGAAAATACTATAGAAACAATATACTATCATGATCAAAGTCAAAATTAGTCAATGAAACAAGAGAATAAAGAATAGAAAACGAAAAACATTTGCTACTTGACTAGGGGTCAGCTTTGTATTGATGCAGTGTGAGCAAGATGCGGCTGTGCGGTGCAAAATTTGAATTCCGGGGTGGAACGCCAGTCTCTTAAGTATTGTAAAAAGTTTTCCTCAAAACAAGCTATGGAAGTTGGACTACTTTCAGTAAAGTGTGTTTATAAAATTCTTGGTACACTAATGCGTCACAAACAAATTTACAGGACTAATTGACTTGAAACTTTACATGGAGCGTCATCTTGGGAACGTCGCTAATCAATTAGGATCAATTTCATTCATCTTTATAGTGATAGTGATTCATCGTACTACGTTACACCAGACAGACAGTGACTTGTGATTTCAATTCACAGTACTTGACTCCAATGTAACACATTTATAGATCTTATAGTTTTAAAGATAATTATTTACGTTGCATCTTACAAGTGTCTTTTTATCATAATGTTACTTTTTAAGATTTTAGGTTCTGTAAGAATTATTAATATATGGCTAACCTATTTCTTGCGTATATAACAGGATCTGTACTATAGTTTTTCTGATCAATGATACATTATATTTGGTAAACCCAATGACTAGACATGCCAAACAATTATAGTAATGAGTTAAGCGAGGCGGAGTTTGTCTTCACGTATAATAATAACTTCTGATTCTGATGCCAACTATGATGATATTTTACAATTATATTCTATGTAATCTGCATTTATTGAATAAGAATATTTGTTTTTCTCTCAGTATAATAATTCTATTTCCCGTTTATATAGGTTCCAGCTTGGCGCAAGTACTGATAGTATAAAAAGTTTATTTTTTTCATTAATAGCCTGCCAAATGCTAGATGGCAGTGCTTCTTGGAATTTAATCGTTACCAAAAATGACAAGAGAATATGGTACATTGGAATAGGTAAAAAGGTCAAGGGATATATATGATGGGAAGAGAAATTGAAGGAGTTTTGAATGGGAAATCAAAACTGAAACTGCTACTTGAAGCTTAACGACTTGAGATTGTCAAACCGAATTTTTGCCTATTCATTTTTTTTAATGTTATCTTTGATAAGCTAATCTTTATCAAATCAATGCAATTAATTATACTAACTTAATTATTATGACAATTATTTTATTTGTCTATGACTGTAAGAGTCACAACTGGCGTCCAGAGATGCAATTATAATGCCTTTTGAATAAGAAAAACAAGAAGAGATTAGAATTCTGATAACGTTTCTTACACGGTGAAAATCAATACATAAAGTGGTTTCACATTAGTTTTTTTGTGAATTTGTGATATGACTCCAGTTGAGTCTGGCCCTAATGTAAAAAATATAGGCTCATTTACAATTATTAAAAAATATAATATATATAAATATGTATTTCCTTCACAATTTGAACCATTTTTATAAATAATTTATATAATATAATCTAAATGCTGTGGCATTCCATAAAAATTAAAATATACAACTAATGACGCAAATAAACGGATTTAAATTCATAATAAATAACAACTTTCAACAACAACTTCGAACTGTCGGTGGTAGTTAGCAAATTGTCATTTATCTAACTCTCAACTGCGTGATTGGGAACATCAAAACATGTTAAACATTATGAATGTATTTCTGTTATCAGTCGTAAAGTTTCTCTAACAAGCGATATCTAATTTCAAAACATTGGAAACGCTCCTAAAGAACGAAAACTTTTAATAATAACTACCTTAATTTAAAAAGTAAAATAGATAAAACATTTCCCTCACAATATTTTATATCCATTACGAATGCAGAAATATAAAATAAATAGATTACGACTTTGTTTGCGTGTATGCTATCTAAGATGTTTTACGTTTTATTTATTTACGGTTGTAATATCTCCTTATTATTAGATATTCTTTTTATCATAAAATATAGAGAAATATTTTTAAAAACCTATGAAATATTTGCTTGATTGGTATTTTACGTTTTTTAAAAGGGCTTAATTTTTTTAATGTTTTAATTTTCCACGCCATGATTATCATTGATGATCGAACGAAAGTTAACGAAGTAAAGGCTGTAGGTGTGCAGCAGTGTATGGAGCAATTTTAGCGTGATCTGAAGTACTTTCTGCGTCGAATAGTCACCGTTGGTGAAACCTTAATTTATCATTACTCACCAGAAACTAAAGAACAATGAAAACAATGGATTTATCTTTAATAATCTGAATGTTAAATAAAAAAAACCCAATAAAATTATTGGCCCTACCTCTCCGAAACCTCTCCAACAGCAGTCCCGTACACTAACCACTAGACCAACGAGATAGTACATAATACTTCAGCTTATCGCAGTCCACTACTGGACATATGCCTCTCCCATTCCCATTGCATACCACTCTGATCGATTTTGGACTTCTTGCATCCAGCTCCAGCGCAAGTCGTCTCTCCACCTCGCCTGTGGGCGTCCTACACTACGTTTGCCGAGACGCGGTCTCCATCCAAAACTGTTCTGCCTAAACGGTCATCAGTTCTGCGGCTAATATGGCCAGCCAACTGCCACTTCAGCTTGCTAATCCGGCGGGCTGAGTCAATGACCTGAGTTCTCTGACGGATCACCTCATTCCTGATATGATCCCTTTCTGTAGAACGCTGAGCAACTTTCAGCTTGTGCACCAACCGTACCGTAAGTGTCCAGATCTCAATTCCGTTTGTATAAATGAAATACAAAACGTTAATTTATTTAAAGGCCTCTAATGAAAGCAGTAGGCAAGCATTATACGAAGTTATGTCAAACTCTATTTAGTTTTAACGGTTTATTCTAACAGGCTCCAAACTACTTTTCAAACTTTCTACTCTCTCAAATTTTTTTCGAAAGAAAAAATGTTGTTTTTTATAATATTGAACTAGGAGATACCTGCTATTTCAATTGATCTAGAACTTAATACACACTTATTACAAATACAGAGATATTAACGAATATTAAAAACTTAAAATACGTATTTCTTTTTCACGTGGTTAATTAATGTAGGATAAATAAAACTGAATGTTAGATGTTTAAATACGGTCAAATAACAAACAAAATATTTTTTTAAATAGGATATTTACATTAGAAAGATGCATAGTACTATAAAGCATGTATAAATGATAAAATTGTAAGCTGAAATTATCATTTTTTTACCTATTTACAATTAGCTTTTTTATATGTACACATTAAAGAATCAGAATGTTCCAAAATAAGGAGAATAAAGTTATAAATTAAATATGTATATATAATATAGTCCTTTCCGTGTACTCAATTATGTGCTCAAACAAAGGTGGACTCTCTTCGCCCTTACTTTCCCAATCAAATAGGACGACTATCCGAGATGACCGTGGAGAGATTAGGGGCAGAACAGACAGCTTTGCGTGCTCTTCGAGGCAATTAAAATATGTAATTATTAATAAATCTATACAGCCCCCGAAGACCCTTTGCATAGTACAGACTCGTTGTTGCTATAGAAAATGTTTACTTCTAGTAGTTAAAATATTAGAAACTAATAACGTATTTTTCATTAGCGAAATCTATTTTGAAACTTCCATAGTTAAGGCATCTTAACTCTCGTCTAAAAAACAATTGAAAACTAGTGAAATACATCACTGCCCACTCTCATATATAATAACTTTAGTAAATAAAAACCTAGAATATTAAATATTGTTAATTTTTACTATTTCATCACATAAAGATATATGGTGAAATACCTACATGAATAGGCAGATTACGGTTTCACTAGAATAATATAACGTCTTTTAGAGAAAACGAAAGGAGACGGTTTTAAAAATAGTTTTTAAGGCTGATAATTTGACCGTTAAAACCAAATGAAGTTTGGTATATCTACGTATGTTTATTACTGACTGAATGATTACGACGGTTATTATTTCGCATAGATAATTATATACCTTAATATATGTATGTATGTATGTAAGTAATGTGTGTATATATGTGTATGTAGGTGTATGTCCATTATATTTATATGTATTATACGTATAATATATTTTTGAAATTAATAACTTAGTCCCTCGCCTTACTTGTCCCTATTTACACCTGCCACAAACAGCTTCGCAACACCCAAAGGTTTGTCTGGAAAATAATGCCTATGGCATTAAGTCCGCCTTGTGCAATATGTTTTGCAGGAAGCTTTAATAAATAAATAAATAAATAAAAAATATGGAACAGGGACTAAACAAAAATTCGAATCACTAGCTTGTCAAGAGTCGTTGTTTGTTGGAGAATAGAGTTTGGTCTTTCGATAATTTCACTCACTTAAATAAAGGAATTTGCAATAATTCAACACCAATGTTTTTTAGTCTAAATCTAAATACAGTTTTGTAAAACTAAAACTGATAGCGAAGTGTAGCGAATGCAACTGCTGTACTGAGGCGAAAGATTCAATTCCCGATTGAGAAGCGAATATAACGTATGTGTTATAATTATTTTTTTAAAGGTCAATGTGTGAGTGTATGCTCAAATACAGGTGCACTCTCTGTTCCTTAAGTCTCTCAATGCGATGGGATGCAGAACCGATGACTTTACGGTTTCTGTATGAAACATATGAAACAAGGATATTGTAGGAGATTACAAACTTAAAAATAACCTTACATTTTTTTCCGATAACACAATGTAGTGTAGGATGAAATAATTATATTAATAAAGTTTTCTTTGGGGCCGTGGAATTATTCCAGTCAAATCGACCAAGTTGTACTAAATCATGATTCTTCAACTATACCACTCGTAGTTAAGAAAAAAATACCCAGAGGGAAGTATAGTATTGCCCTTAGTATTTTAGGCTCTTGATTTGCTTTGTACCCTTGTGCAGCAACAGAGAATTATGTCGAAAGAAATCAAAAGTGAAATTTAGTTCCAGCAAGCTAATCTCAATCACAATCATCCACACAATCACAAATTTTCACAGGTGATATTTATCCATACCCACATATCACAACGAGGTCTACCTACTTATTAAATGCCTGCGAAATCCTTTTCTAAATGATAATTTAATGTTGTGCAATACAAAATATTTTGAATTATTAATGAAAATTTTAGCATATTGTACTAAATTTCTATCTGCGAAACATAAACCATATTTTATAACTTCTTATGACCATTATGAGAAGGCGGGGTGACAGTCTTCATACATTGAGAAACAATTTCAAACTTATTAAATATAATATTTAGACTATATATAATAATAGTATTTAGACTTTATTTGACAATGAAGTGACTATCAAGTATTTACGGGTTTGAATCCCACCTCGAAAATTGCATTAATATAACAATATCTGACAATAAGTTTAGTTGAAAGAGCTTTCTGAATCTTCTTAGTTGAATGTGAGACCGCCGCTCACTTAGAAAAATAGTTTTTCTTCAGAAACCAGGCGTTTTTTACGTCTGGACTACTACGTAAGCTTAAAATTCTACATTTAAAATTTCTGAAGCAGTGACTTGACAACCTGTTTCTACATAGTACGGAGTTATGTAATCTTAGCACGCATATGGTTACTAAACATACGGTCAAGAATATAGGATGTATCAGTAGAAAGTATTCACTATGAAAATAATCTGATTGTCATCAGTCATTAATAATTTGTATTTGTGTAGTATATTCCATGTAAAATTAAAAAAAAATGTCTATTTTGTAAGAATAACTGTTTGAAGTTATTATAATTATACTACTTGCTAACTTCTCTTATTGAACATTATAGTAACAAAAAAGTAATTTGTATATTAGTAAAGCATTAATCTACGGATTTATACCGCCAAAGATCCAAACACTGGGCTGCTATTAGGAATCTCGTAAGAAAAACCCAAAAACACTTTTGACCCGAACCAGGATTTGAACTTGAGACCTCTTGGTTAGCAGTCGCATTAGCTATAGACTAGACCAACGAGGCAGTTAGAGTCACTTTGGGAGGCTTAAATATATACACATATAAAAAAAACATTTGGAAAGTGTTATTAAAATTTTCAAAATAAAAAATATTAATTTGAAAACTTTAATGACACAAAATTCATTCCATGGATGTATCACTTAAAAAGATTATCATATCCAAATACTCATCATCATCAGTCTTTTGCAGTCGACTGCAGGACTGGGCTTCTCAAGTTGCATGCCACTCTGATCGACCTAGAGCTTCTCGCAATCAGCTCTTGCCAGTCATCTTGCGGGTGTTACGTTTTCCTACACTACGTTTGCCGAGAAAATGTATATGTATGAAAATTCTACGTTTCGGCAAACGAAGGATATTCATAAAAGTTCATATAATCATTAATTATTAAATAAAACTCAATGTTTTCTTATTAGTCTGCCGTAAAATATAAATAATTTACTTTCCATCACAACACATATTTATCCCAAGCCGCATCCTTTCTAGGCCACGATCACTCGAGGGCATTGTTTTATTCATATACTAATTTGTAAAGAGAACGTTGTGAGTCATAGACTTCACAAGTCATCAGTGTCTTAAGGTATTTGCGACACTTCACTTTATACATCCGGTAATGTCCACGCCAAAGTAACCTAGAGCAACTAAAATAAGTATCAAATATTTATAGATTAGTATCGTAGTTTGTTGCAACTAATAGGCAGAGCCAATGATAAATTAAATGAGAAGAAATCTTGAAATGATGACACACAGCCTGGTGTTAATCAGTTGTGGGTGTCGATTACTTAAATGAACTGTTGGTCTAGTGTTTAGCAGGCTGGCCTTAACTACAGAGGTTGTATATTCGAATCTTTTGACGAAATGTTATGAATTTTACTTCATACATAAAAACAAATCACACCAAGCAAAGATAATTAAATAACATTCATTAAAAAGCTAAAGAAAAGAAAAGGACATTTCGAACTAAAGTACATGCTACTACTACCATTAGGTACATCACAATAGATTACAATGGCAATTTAAATCATTCAGAATTTAGTGAATATTTTATCATTTGTGCTTGAACTGCAACTGTATTTTTTTATTTTCTTATATTTTTCAAATATCTTAAAAAATATTTATTTTCAAAAGATTTCTTTTAAAATACCTACCTACAGTCAGTCAGTAAGTCAGTTAGACCATCGAAGTGAAAACTTCCTCTATTTTGCAGTCCGTTGAAAGTAAATTTAAATAAGGAGTTATATGCCTTTTGATAAATGAGTTCTCTCTTACTTTTATTAATATTTTCTCTCCTCGTACCAAAACTACCCATGAAACTCGTTTATTTCTCACGGCAATTTTTCTCCATCCTAAGGTTGCCTGTAAGAAATTGCTTTTTAGCGATAAGGCCGCCATTTGTACATGGTCAATCTGTTCATTATTGTATTAGTTTATATATAGTGTATTAACTAGTGTACAATAAAGTTTATTCTATTCTATTCTATTCTATTCTAAGTATAGTTGACACATTTCAATTTTCAAAAAGAAATAAGAGTACACTTATGATCATGACTCAGAAGCTGTCGAGCTTGTGAGAGCTGTTCTCGATGGGTCCGGTAGCACGGCATCTCTGCGTTTCCGGACTGTACTGAAATTAGAGCATTTAATACAGTTATTATGTTACTCATACTGAATGTTATGTGATTATAATTACTGATTAGATATAAGATTATTTTACAATTTACTCTAGTATTGAACATTTACACTGGTAGATATTTTTTCGATAAAAGATGATATGTCATGTAAGGTCATGACATAACAGAATAGATGGAATTATTTATTTTCATCTGAAATTAAAACTCTTACGAAAGTAAAATACAATATAACAAGTTGCTGGGCAAAAAGATCTCAACAAGTTGTTTGGGTTTTAAATACATAATTTAATTTAAAAATCTTATATTAACTTAAGTGCATGCCATGTCTTAAAAAAACGTGTCTATTACTAACAATATTTATTGGCCATTTTGTTTGATTTGTTACCGAATCTTTTTTACTGTTAATATGCATCTAGTCTTGTTAAGAAATCACTCATGTTAAATTAAATATATGTATTTTTGCAATAAACATTGATATTATTGTATTTTTTCTTTTTATTTTTGTTTTGGTGTGATTTTTTTAAAAGAATGGGTGAAGATCGAGTAGTTAAAAGAGCATATATCGGTAGGCTCGTAGGGCGGCTTCCAGAGGGATGACCCAGATACCGCTATGAAAGAGATGAAAGTGCCCGATTGGTCTAAACTTGCACAGAATAGAAAAGAATGGCGCATTCTACTGTTGGAGGCCAAGACACACTTTGGGTCGCTGAGGCAGCGAAGTAAGTAAGTATTATTGTCTTTATGTAGTATACCTTGTAAAACCACGTGAGTGTCGCAAAAGGTGACTAAGAGAGCAAGCTACGAAAGCACTGCAAAAAGGAGATGCCAACCCGTCTTGCCAGTCCTCCAAAATCTCCTTAGTAGGAAGAGGTAAATGTCTAGCAGTGGGCTAATGTTAAAGGCTTGATAAAGATGTTTGTCATCTTTCCCTATCTTGTACATTACTATTGTTACCGAACTTTCAAGTCACTCAAATATTGACTAATTTAGTACAATGTTTTTCTTCATGTACTTTATTCTATGTTTAACATTTATGTGTGTGTATTTACAAAAAAAGTATGTAAGTATTTTATCAGTTCATCAAGCTTTTAGACTACAAGGTCTGTTAAGTTTGGAATTAATTGACGTTCTGTGGTAGATGTCTGAAATATTTATTTTAGTAAATATTAGACAGCAAAATTTGGATCCCTATTAAAAGAAGGCCAAACATACTACAACATTGCAAATGTCACCTTAAACCAAAAACTGAAGGTTGACTTTTAAGAGGATCATGTAATGAGTCTAAGTATATTGTCAACATTAAAGTGCTCTTTGAACCAACACCAGAGTCATTACTAAAAACTCTTTGTAGTAGGTGAAAATCCAGGGTATAAAAAATTGTTAACAATTTTAATAAAACAGGTGGCCATTTAGTAGATGAGTTGTCTGATTGTAAGTGATTAGCGCAGTCCAAAAACAGTTGAAAATCAAGAATCACAAGTCCGTGGTCACCTATTTAGACCTACCTCGAAACAGAAAAAGAGGAGAATTGGTCTACAATAATCTCTCGTATTCAGGTAAATCAACTCGCTCACTGAGAAGCAACGAAAAACTCTCGAAAAAATAATTGAAATTGGTAAACTGAAAAGGGCAAAGGGAACTTAATTCCTATACCATTAAATCAAAAACCCATAATGTCCCAGTGCTGGGCTCGGGTCTCCACTCAAGTGAGGGTTAGGGTCATATGTCTAAACGCTGGCCGAGTGCGGGTTGGGGACTGGTAAGATACGTGGTGGCTACGTAATCTTACCTTTGGATGTTTTTAGGCCGTTGAGGGCCTCCTACTAATCCCGCAGTCGTTCCCAGTATCATATGATAACAACTGCTTTTGCTGCTTTTGTTTGTACATACATACATGTTATACATAGAAAATATCCAAACTCCGAAATAAATATTTGGTCCAACCCGGGAATTGGAATCCGAAATATTGGGCACAGCAGACGTGCACGCGCACACGGAGCAACAGAGGCAGTCTAAGGATTGAACCAATATACCTATTATTCGTAAATCCTTATCTATTAAAGATAACACGTAAATAAATAGTAACTCCTTTGTGTGGTATTTAGAGAGATTAAATATTCATATATTGTATAATGCTGTTACAAGATTTTAATTTTTAAATTCATGGAATTTGTCTTTAACATCAAGGCATTTTCGTAAGAATTTCTTAACTTTTGACGATCAATGTTTAAATAACGTGGTTTTTACTTTTTCAGTAGATAAGGTAAAGATACATACTTTTTGTTGATGAAAATATATTGTGCGCCTAAAATATAGCCAACCTGACCAATAAATGAACTTAATTTATGCGATGTGTAAAAATTATGCGTCTTCAAAATAAATTTGAAGCAAAGTTTAAAGACTACTAATACTAGATAAGACATCCTATAGGTCCATGATGACAGAAACTTTTCAACTCATTCTAAATTAAGATAGAGAAAAAACTTATTCAAGCAATTTCGGTCATCAGTGATAGACTGCGTATATTACGTTGACAGACCCGTCAGTCCATTGGTTGGTGATCGTAACTGGTAAGCCTAGACGAGGATTCGATTCTCACCGAAAACAAGTAATTGTATTATGAGCACAACCATCTGCTTATTTTCAGAAATAAGTCAATATTATCCTACTATTTGTCAGTTTACAACTGAACAGACTACCTAATTAAGATCATAAAAAATATACATATGTATCAACGTAAATCTGTTCGCACTAAGAAAATACGTGAATACTTTATATGGTAGATTCTATGTTTACAAGTAGGGAATGTCTTACATAGCTTAAGAACCACAAACTAAATACGTTACCTCAGTGTGTTAAGACTAGTTTAAAGTAGAAAGTAGTCTATCTCGATAAATAGACACATCTTGGGTCACTCCTTTCTTGGATTTTAAATCAAAATCTAGTTTTAACATTACTTAAGTTACACGTAAAACATTTCAAGTGAACATCGTATACATATACATATTATACACAAACACACATATATACACAATACATTTCTACTTGTTTTTTAATGAGATTTTTTTATAGAAGTTAGTCCTCGATTTCTGACATCGCCAAATGGATTTGTAGCTTTCTGTAGCCCGGTGGCTACAGAAGAAATAAATACCTAATACTTTTTGTTTTGCGTTAGACTGGTAACACTGCGTGTTTTAGTGCACCGACAACGTTCGTTTTCGAGATTTATTAACCGGACAAAGGTCATGGTCTGGCTTCCTCCGACAGGAAAGTGCCGCTTCCTTAGCTAGTTAGATCGGCGCGCTCGTTGCCATCGATACCGGCCATGATCCAGCATCATGAAAATACCAAAAAGCAGATAATCGCATTCATATAAAATAAAAAGCACGAATAAAGTAATGCTTAGTGGCTCTAGTACCTGTCCCAGATTTTTGTATCGGATTTTCACGCATAAGAAAAAAGCGTTTTATTCGCAGAGAAAAAGATGTGGGACAGATGTGCGGCTTATATTATAGTTTGCATACTTTTGCAGTAATATACCTACTCTGCACCTGATAAATAAAATGTTTTTACTATCAGTTTCGGTTTTATAACGATAATAAGAAAACGCATATGGACATGAAATACACATGTGGACATAGGAAAATATGAAATACGGTTTTAGTCTACAGATCTATATCAAAATGCATTTGTGATAATAATAACGACATAGTGCTAAGTTTTCGGCACCATTCGCACGTATCTGTACGATCTGTCGCACTTTGAAAAAAACTGTCTGCAATAGCCTTTAGTTACGGTAGTTTGTACTCTAATATTCACCATCTTTATTAACATGCGGCACAAGTAAAGGGTTAGTAGCTTCTTATGGTCGGCTTTCAAAAAATATTTAAACTTTCATTGTTTATGTATACATCCAGATTTTGTATTTAAATTTTTATAAAACCTCTGCTGAACCCTAATTTTTATACATTACTGTTTTAGTGAAATGTTTAGTATACTTGCGGTTATAGATAGTAGTGAACAAAACCTTCGGGTTTCTCCAGTATTCAAAGGACCTTATAACTTACACAAGCGGAACATGCAACCTAAATACAATAAGTACTTACGTCATCCATTCGTAAGTTAAAAATTGTGTTAATATCTAGTTCTATTTTACATAATTAATAATGCAAAAATTTAAAAATATTTTCTAAAATATTCAAACTAGATACTGCTATCATATTTTTTTAAAGCCGAAATTGACAGCAAAAGATGGTTCTAGTTAAATTTTTGCGCCATTTTTAGACAATTTGTGTGTAATTTAATAAATTAAATCAGTATTTCTTGCATGAACTTAATTTTAAAACAGCTTTTATTTTTAATTAGTTGTTTGTAAGACTAACTTATACAACTAAAGTACAGTTGTCTCGAAAATTCAATTTAAGAATCTATCAAGTGAGCGTTCAGTGTTAGAAGCGAAACCTTTTCACTTACCTAATATGTCACTTACAGTAGATTTTTTTTACTTACAGAATTTATTTTCTTGTACTTCATCATACTTCATTCATCATTCATAAATTAAAACAAATAAAGTAAATCTGTTTATTGTTTATTGACTTTAAAACTTATTTTAATATTATACTAGCTTTCGCCCGCGGCTCCGCCCGCGTATATCTTGATTATTGCAGTAAAATGTAGCCTATGTGATATTCTGATATTCAAGCTATACCTATTACTGTAAAGTTTCATCCAAATCCGCTCGGTAGTTTTTGCGTGAAAGAGCAACAAAGATACACATATATTCACAAACTTTCGCGTTTATAATATGAGTAGGATTGTACCTTAGAGCAACACAGGTTCGCGGACCGAAAGGCAGTAATTATGGCGATGGCGTCTTTTTCCAATCCAAAACAATCTGTTATTTTTTCGGGAATAATTTTCACACCTACATAAACAATCACCTGTCACTATGAACTCACACATAAAATAAATAAAAAATCGGCCAAGTGCGTGTCAGGCCACGCACAAGAAAGGGTTCCTCAGTCACCCATAATGGTATGTGGATTAGAAATCGTATCCAATGAATAATAAAATTGTTGTGTTTACATAATAATGCGTTAATTTAGTGTGACGTTTTCCAAGTAAGCGCATTGTAAAAGTTAAGCCTCTATAACTCCTGACTAACAAAGTCATCTAATCCGTTATAGTCCTTTAAAGTGCAATATATGGACCACTATCACGAATTTTCCCAGATTTTTTGAGCCAGCCGTTTGGCTTTTAGAGGGGGGGGGACGCCCTGTTTTTACAAAAAAGTGGCCTTTAAAGTGGAATTTCTCGCAAACGTATAACTAAACCAATAAATTCTCTTTTATTGTAGCACTTTGTCGACGTAATTACAATACATATTCATGCAAATTTTAATATCTCTAGCACTTACTGTTTGGATGGTAATTCGAGGACGGACGGACGCACGGATAGACCGACATGACGAATCTATAAGGGTTCAAATTCACAAACTTCGGAACCCTAAAAAGTAAACATAAATTATAGTAGGATGAAACCTATTGTAAAGGGAGAAGAATAGGAGAATAGTAGAGATTTCATCGAATAGAAAACACCCATTTTTTTTAAAAAAGTTCATATTTTGACGGGAGAATATTCGATTGAAAATTAAGGTTTTTTTCGGAATTTAGTACAAATAAGGTAAAAAAAGGTAAGGTATTTCAAGTCAATTTAATTACAGTGTATTCAGGGCATAAAATGGTAAGTTTTTACCAAATTTCTTCTAAAAATAATTTTATTTGTAAACGATACAAATTAAAAAACCAAAAACTTGGTCTTTTGAATTTTTCACATAAAATTTGACGTTATGTGAAAAAAGTGTGAATGCAAAAAATATAGATCTTCTTATTACCTACAACTTTGCCATTGAACTTTTTTCCATAGGACTTATAAGGAGTATTTTTGCCGGAAATCGAGATAAGCCATATTTTCCCATAAAACGCCCCCTCTCCCCCTTAACGACCTCAGATCGCCCGTAAATTATTTTTCCTTTAATTTTTGTAATATTCTCCTCCTTTTACAATGGGTTTCATCCTACTATAATTAATTTTGTTTTCAAACATTATCGGCACTGGTCTAATTGGGATATTATAGTTTTAGTGGACTTTTTAAAACAACTTCCACACCAGGTACATTCTTGTGTAGCGGAGGACTTTACAAGCATACATGAAATAGATTTAAAGAATACCCAGCCTCAGATTAACAATTTGTTTTACACATAAAGTGTGGTACTATGTGAGGTTCGAACTCACAACACTTGGCGTTGTAGAAGCGGCGTGGCGACCGCTTAAACCACTAGACCAACTATGAAGTCAAATAATTTTAAGTACTTAGGTACATTGTAGTTAAATGAGGAACTTAAATGACTGCTTCGTAGAAATCAATGATATCAATTAGCTTTTGCCCGTGGCTCTAACTGCCTGCATGACGGTTATCGCGGTGAAGATTGTTCTGTGTTCTTTTTCGAGAACGGAAAAGTATATCTATGCAAGATTTCATTGAATTACCTAAGCATTAAAAATCGTATCCAATAGATAATTGTTATGTTTACGTATTAATGCATTATTTTTGTATGACGTTTTCCAAGTGAGCGCATTTTAGCAGTTAAGCCTCTATAACTCCTGAATTAACAAAGTCATCTAATCTCTTATAGTTTTACTTCAAAGTTCATTATATGGACCACCTTTACGAATGTTTTTAGAGCGTTTAGAAAATTGGCACCAAAGTACGCGGTCTAAAAGCCGTTGAACGCGGCCACAATCCGACACCGACTGTCAAAAAAATTTCTACCAACGAATTATATTTGGTAGGATGGACCAGTTCATTCCCGTTCAATCGTGAACGACAACCGTACAGTAGAAATGGTAGATTTCGCCAAAATAAATCTTAAACAAAGGTCTTAAATGCGTCCACAGAGATGATTTTATCCAAAAATCACGCGTCATCTGTGTGGACTTTTACTGATGAGAGGTTATATATAATTCGAAAGTAAATTAGCCTGTCTATAACGCTGTCGTAGTTAAACTACTGCACGGATTATCATGAAATATGCCATGGAGATTTTTTGATTCATAAGAACATAGGCATACACATGTAAGCTTACTAGTTTTTGTTCGCGGCTCCGCCCGTGTGTATCGTGACAAAAAGTAGCCTATGTCCTTTCCCAAAGTCAATACGATCTTACACTGAAATTCATTGAAGTTGGTTCAGCAGTTAAGCTGATAAAGCTTAACAGACAGATATACATAGTTACTTTCACATTCATATTATTAAAATGAACAGTATTACAAGGATATTACATTAAAATATTTGCCATTTACGTCAATGAGATTAAATTAATTTATAATTGACAAAACAGGGGCGTTTAAAACGCCTACATTTTATGTGCGTAAGTCTTTGTTTGTACATTTAATGTTTACGTGTAATTTGTTTGTGTTTTAAATAAATAATAATAAATAAATAAATATTTCGGACATCTTACACACAACATCATCTAGTCCCAAACTATGCACAGAGCTTGTATTATGGGTACTAAACAACTGACATAAATACATAAACATACTTATTTTTTGTAAATACATCCATATTAGATATAGAAAACACCCAGACTCCGAAACAAATATTTGTGGATCAACAAATAGCTAATAGTTAATAGTACTTTAATAGTAGTTAATTCAAGTAACAATACTATTAAATAGTGAGTAAGATTGGTATATAAGGTAGTTTGATTGCACATCTTCCGTCTATCACACCTATTGACCTTGATAGTAAAAAATAAAAACAATGACTAATAAACGCTACAATACATTATCTAGAATTAAATTTTCTTTGTTATATTTATTATAGGTAGGTATAATAAATATTCATGTTCAAGTTCAGTACTAAGTAGTACTGAACTTGTTTTCTAAATATTTTATTTTATATAATAGCATATCCTCATGTTTTATAACTGTATATGGGACTTATTCGCGATAAAATTAAAAAGGTTACACTACCTTCTACTTTCCGACGTTTCGAACGGGTTATACAGCTCATGGTCACGGGTAGACTCTATGTATGTGTAAAAGTTGCGAAAGTATAAAACCAGTAATAGCATATCTTAGTAGTTAATATTAGAATACGAATATGAATTCATTTATTAAGCTTTCACGTGTAAATCACCAAACCAAATAAGAACTCTTTCATAGGGCCCTTCCGCGATAACCGACATACACGAGGGTGAAACTATGTCTCTCTATACTCTGTCCATTCCTTTATTATCTTTTTGACAGTTCAAAAAATTTCGAAATTAGTGACGCCCTCACACGTCACCGGATCAATTTGAAATCAAAATCAATCAATATAATATTCTTTAAGTCAGTATTGTAAATAAATAAAATGTGCTCTATTATGATATATAACTGGCCCAGAACAAAGAAAACTTCCTAGCACAGTCACTTGAAGGTCGGTTTAGTAAGTATTATGTGATTTTTCAAATGTATTTTCTCATAACTCTGGATTAAAACGTTATTAACCATGCGTTTCAAAGTTAAATTTTACTAACGCGTGCATAGTTACTTTTTAAGTCAGTGGCCCAAAAATAAATTAATTAATGTACAGAGTTATTGTTCTTTATTCTAAGTTTGAACTTAAATTCCATAATTTCAACCTTATCATCATCATCAACAGCCTCTAACAGTCCACTGCCGGACATAGGCCTCTCCTTAGAAAGGAGGGTTATTTAATTTCGACTTAATTCCTTGCAAATAATCAATTTTGAAGTCATACTATTTTAATTTCCATTTTATTTTATTAAATTTACAGAAACAATACTTATATGAAGTCAAATTATTTTGATCTTAATAATATTTATGACAGATTATTTTAATCGTTTAATCGATTTATCGTATTTCAAGAACTGTTTTATAGTTTGTTGTTTTTAGCTATGCACAATCCACTTCTCTACCCGTCTATAAAGTAGGACATTACTTTAGTACATTATTACGAAAAAAAATACCGGTATTTATAGGCGTGACCTGTCAAAAAGGCAATAAACGAATGGACACAGTATAAGGGTAAATACTATAATTATTTTCAAGGTAGTTGTAAGTAATCACGCTGATTTCAACCCTCTCACAGAAGACAGCATTCGTGCGGTTGTGTTTCGTTGGTGAATGCGAGAGTAAATGCCTCAAGATGCAGAAGCATCTCAACAAGCCGCCATTATGACACACCATGTCGCATTATTTTCATTCACTATGTCTATGCTGCTCCCCTAGTTGCAGAAGTTTTTTTATATGCAATCGTTGACGCCTCTATTCTGTTATTTGATTGGCTAATGTCACTCAGTCACGTGATCAAAACAAAATATTAACCAATCAAATAGATTCAAGAGAATATAGACATTAGCGATTTCAGAACGAGAAACGTTTGCAACTTGTCCAAGAGGACTGACCAATTTTTATTCTACTTATGCTTTCTATCAGGCAGAGCTTCTTTGGTAGACTCTTTTTTTCAATACTAGTAGTATGAGTAATTACGCAGTCTTTGAGTAAGTTATACAACGGTAGCCTACGAGGTGAAGTGGCAAACAAATTAGGCGCTCTCAAGATCGCGTTTCTTACAAGGTCTAGGTTATCATCCAGACCTTGTAAAAAAGAATGAGTCAACGTAGATGTAATATGCGTAACATATAAAAAACCACAAATGTTCGTGAACGCATTGAGGCGTTGCTGTAATTAAAGTCAATAATTGTTGTTGTAGCTTTGCATCATAGGCAGGGGCGCTAAATTAGTTTTGATTGTTAAGGTGATTTTGTTTTATCTCGTTAGATAATTTTGACAACAAAATTATTTTAACTTTCACATACATTTTTACATTTACTTAATTAACCGCCTCGGTGGCACAGTGGCAGCGTAAGCGACTGTTGTGCTTAAGGTTTCGGGTTTGATTCCCGGGCTGGACCTAATGTATGGATAATATGAAAATATTTGTTTGAGAGTTTGGGGGTCTTCTATGTAATATAGATATATAATTATTTAATTATCTCATTTGTCAAGAATAGATAGTACAAGCTCTGCTAAGTTTGGGATTAGATGGCACTGTGTGTCAGCTGACACACATATAAATATTTCGGACAGCTATCCGAAATATTTATTTTATTTAATAATATATTACCAGATAACCAAAGAAAACTTTTTTTTTAAATATAAAATACGTTAAAGAACAGTACTAGACGTGGATTTCATATTAATTAAAAATATTTTGAGCAAAAATTAAATAAATAATGATTAAGGAATCTATCTCATTTAACTTACTAAAGCTGTGAAACGTTTCAAAGTTGTAGACAAACGTAACGCGCCCTAGATTGACAACACCTGAAGAAAGGAATGCGCATTACTTCCTGTCACAGTTTTGTGACCGTTCTCGCACTTGAAATAATAAGGTTTATGCCAATATAGATACTGGCGACTCTTAGGCCTTATTGCTTCTTAGGAAGCACGAGGTTATTTATCTGTAAAAGGAACGGACATGACCTTAGGAGACGAAAAGATAATTGCTGGCAATCACTTGTCTCCAATCCCGTCTGGGTGTGTTATATTTGAATCCTGCTGGACTAAATTAAGATTTATCAAGAACTGCCCATCTCGGGTTTTATTATCCAATCATTTTAGTAGTAAACTGAAATTTGAAACTTTTTTTAAGTTTATGTAATTAAACTTTTACTAACAAATTTCGCTTAACATTAAAGTGTCTCGAATTACTTAAATAATACATACATGGATATTTTCGGAACAATTTATTTATTTTTTAAATATATAATTTACTAAATACATTCATTCTTACCATACCTAGGAGGATGTATCTATCATTAGAATTTAAATATTTACGGGATAGGTCTGAATAAAGAAAAACTGTTGTTGCATTAAAAATTCTTATAATATTTAGTGTAGGGTAATATAAGTTCAGCATTCTACTTTTCGTGGTCATTCTTGACTAATCGCCTCTATAAAGTCTTATTATTTTCAAAATATTACTAAATTATATTAAAATTACTCAAACAACGATACTTCCTGTACGTAACCAGTTACAAAAGTGCATAATCCTTTATTTTTACTTGACGTAATATTGTCAAGAGACACAGTTTGCCCAAGGGCTTGCAAAGTACACAGATCATGTCAAACAAGCAGGGTTGGCCATCTTTATCTTTCTCTGGTGTATGTTTGCTCCTACTCGGTCACGGCAGACCTGTGGTTTCACATAGGTCAAATGCGATTTCAATCTGGATTCTGTTTGCTATTTACTTGTGGCATTGATACGACTATTAAAGTTGATGACATTATGCTCTAGGTTTAGTACTTCAGTCTACATTGTATTCGATTGTGGATTGTAACGATTAAATTTATCGATGAGGTGTAATGAATTTGAGTCTTGTCTCGAAAATTTCGCTACACTTGCGTTTTTACGAGTTATTATCAAAAAAAATCTTATGAATGCTTATTCTCGATGTCTGTAAGCGATGTGATGAAACTTTGCATGTTTCGTCTATGAAGTGCTATAGGTATTACTTAGAAATATTAAAAAAATGAATTTCAAATGTCGACATTAATTAAGTATGCAATGGTTTTAACACTCATACATTAAATACTAGCAAATATTTAGTAGTACCTAAGAATTCCTCAGTTCAGTTCAGATTTATTTTAAAGACAAGGGCGCTGAATTTTTACTTTGTTGTTACAAGATACAAATTGAAGGTCTTCATCCTAATGCGAGAAACAATGGTTGGTAATCGTTCGACAGATTGACTGTCACGCAATTGAATTTTTGTACAGTGATAAATATAATGCACTTTCTTTTGTTCCAAACTTACACGAGTTAACAATACTTATTTACTTTAGCAGGAACAGAATATACAAGAACAAATAAATATGTATCGATTAAACAAATACAGGAAGTAAGAACATACGCTTACAATGCAAGTTAATTAGTTTGGTGATAAAAAAAAAGAGATTGTCACGTGCGAACGGGGAGCACATTTACATACCCTTGTTTTTTCGTCCCAGATTCGTGACACATCGTGTGTGAGCCCCGTGGTAAATAATAAATCTTTCTAATAAATAAAACAAGGGAACGTGAGCGAGATAAAGCGCGCATGCGCGTTCGGTGCGCCCTAAACGTCATTGTGACCAGCCGACGCCGGATCGTTAAACGAATGTGAAAATATTTTGTGCCCATTTCAGAGATCCTCTGGTCAAAGCGGAAAACATCATTCTTAAGTATTCCTAAAAAAATAATTCTTTAATTTTAAAACTCACTTAAGTAAACTCAAGTTCTTTACATCTACATCACTTAAAGGGTAATTGAAATGTTTTTATCGTAGGTGAGTCATGCATCGATATATTACGCACGAACCGAATTAAGTGATTGATATAAGAGCTTGACATAAAACCGATATTAAGCAACAGGGGTTGCTTAATATTATATATACTGCTTGCAACAGAGTAGGGACTCTAGATGAAAGCTTAAACATACTTTAAGCTGCTGGAAAGCGTTTGAGTCTCTAAACCCATTTGTCTACGGTTGTACCACCGCCGTCACCAAGTCTTCCTCGAGAACGAGATTATGTCTTTCCGAAATCAAGCCACAATCTCAGGCCGAGTTCAAGCGGTAGTGCCGAACTAAGGGTTAATTCGACAGACGGGATGACTGCTATCAGATGACAGGTACATGGCCATAAAAATCGTTAGAAATATATTCATTGCTAAATCGACGTCCCGACGCGACGACGACGGTGGCTGTGGACAAACGGCTTTAAGCTACTGTATAGTCATTTACTTCAGATGATCTATTTATCTTTTATAAAGTTGTAAAGTTTCAATGATAACATTACTTTGTGTAATTTAAAGTAAAATAAAAAAAAACTTTAAATATAAATCTCTAAGTGTTACAGAAATGCCTTAACAAGGAAACGATGTTTTGTTTATTTTCCAATTAAATTATTTTCTACGGAACTCATAATGAGTTAAGACAGTTCAATATACCATAAACATTTTTTAAGGAAAAAACATGACCCAACTCGATACACAATGTGGTAGGTCACTCTCAATGAGCTTTGGTTGTTAATGTGTAAATATGTGTTTCACATTTACACGGCCGCGACATCTCGACGACGCGACTACAATATAAACAATTTTTTTGTTAAAAACCCTACTTTCAACGAAATTAACTTATGACGAAAATGTATAATGTTAATCTTTATAAGCCTAAGTGTAGTACTAGCCGCGTATTTATGTACATCAATTGAGTCCCGCGGTTTCTTTTGTGGTTTAGTAGTTTTTTGTCAATTTCGTGCAACCCTGAGGTGCAAAACTGGACGAAAAATACCTACGTTTCTCTTTATGTCTTCAGCTATTTGCCAGTGAAAGTTCCGTCAGAATTTGCACAGCCGTTCAAGGGATTACCCGGAACAAACAGACAGACATGTTTTTGAAATTGCTGTTTGGATTTACGTATCAGCACATATGTATATACTTCCATTTGCGTTTAGTAGAAAAATGATCATTTATTACAAACAGATACTTCAATATTATTTATTTCTGTAGATTTTCAATTAACTTTAATGTTTAAACAGCTTACTTATTTTTATGAAACACGTATAAGCTATAAAGCAAATGAAATACTCCATGTACGTAGGTATCTACCAAACCTAACTACATGAACACTGTTTTTTTACAGTTCTTTGACAGACATAGAAATATTTTTGCTTAAAATAAAACTAATTAAGTAAGACTAGTCCATATTTATACTAAGAAGGTATCTACACACTTACTATGCACCTCATTCCTTTTGCCCTTTTGCCGTAAATACCCTCCGCTTCCAGCTGCGTGCGTCGTTTCACCCTAGCGAAACCTAATCTATACGTAAATATGTATTTATATGTATGTATCTATACTATTGTGATATATTTATATACCTAAAATGATTGCATTTGATAATTTCCTCCTTTTTAAAATCAGTTGTCAATCAACCTAAATACTTTTCTAATCGCTTGCATAAATTATCCCACTGAAGAGGTACCTTTAAATTTCCGATTGGCGCCATCACTATTTATTTATTTATTAATATTATATTCTGTTTTTTCTGCTATTATTTTCTGCTTGGGATATTCTATTGTTTGTTATAATTGTGTACCAATTGATTACCACTACTAATTATTGTTGTTTTGTATGATTCATAGCAACTACGAATGTAAATTTATATGTTAAGTGAAAGTTGATATGACTTCTCTAATTGCAGTCCGAGGACATACGGGTAATGCAGTCCTGACCTTTTAGAACGGGAATTCCATTCTTGCGGTGATCTACACCCTCTCTATGTTTTTTCCCTTTCTTCCTACTACTTGATTGATTCTATCTAAAATGATAGATGGTTGCAATTAATGCAGTCAAAATCTTTAGAATATTAAGCATTGCAATGACCCCTTAATGATGGAACTAGTAGTAAGGTTTTTAAGGCATCCTCTTTATTTTAACAGGCCACGTTCAGTTGTCTCTCGTTTTTTTTTTATCTAGAAGCCTAATCTAACACTAACAGGTTTTCGAAAACAAATTATAGCGTCACAGTTAGAACAGATTAAGCAAATACGGCGGGAGCCGTTTGACAGTGCGCTTTGTGATCAGTAGCGGGACGTGTTACACTACATAAATAAATACATTTTTATGAGACTTGATATTTGATTTCGATCTTTAACTCATCGCGTTAAAGTTTAAACAACTTTGCATCTTGGCAAAAGTGATCTTGTGCGGTAAGTTTTTTATTATTTTTTAGGTCCCATCGCCTCGGTCGTACTAATTTGTCGGAGACCAAGTCACCAATGCAAATAAGGCGGGTGTTGTGAATACCTTGTGTAAAGATATGAAATTGTTTCCAGTCCCGACTCATGGGAACACGCGTGATCTTGAATGTGTCAGTTTGTAACTTAAGAATATTAAACGTAATATTTGCTTAAGTCCGCTTTATGAGATCGTCAGCGGTTGTTTGAATAAGGCCGTCAGCGGTTTTTGTCTTAGACTGATTAATGTAAGGCAGCTAAATAGCTAACTTTCTGTAAAAAAACTATTTTTTTGGAAAATATTAGATTTTTTATTTTTGATTCATTTTAATCGCAGTAGACTTATGCCTATTTTTGCCAGCTATACTAATAACGTCTCAATTTTATAAGAACTTGTAAAATATCTAAGAACTTAAGGGACCCCCTATCCCTAAAGGTTGGTAAAAATGAAAATAGGTACACCTCTTTCAAAGTTGCCCTTAAATTTAGGGAGTTTGTGAAAACGGCACTCATTCTCCCGTACACTGTATTTTCAACGACGCCCCCACAGAATAAGTTCTGTCAGAATTTACAGAGTAAATGAGGTTATTGGACGTCCAAACTCCTTAAAGCCTTGTTGAGCGCTTATAATGGTCAGGTATCTACTTAGGACCTTTTTCCATGATCGGCGGTACTCACTTTTTTTTTTTTTTTTTTTTTTTTTTATTTTTACTACAACTCCCGCATTAGGAACATAAATTCCTGTGTCGCGGGGGACTTTACAAACATACATGAAACGGACACAAAGGACACCCAGACTCAGAACAACAAATTGTGAATCACACAAAGTGTTGTCCTACGTGGGATTTGAACCCACGACACTTGGCGTAGTAGGAAGCGGCGTGGCGACCGCTTAAGCCACTAGGCCAACCGTGCAGGCATCTTTCTGTCAGGTATGTTCGTTTTTCCTCATATAATTATGATAAATAATGATTCTCAGTTTAATTAATTTTACTATTGACTCCTTTGCGTCATGGTCTGATTTATATACCAAATTAGGTACATAATATTCATCACGATTTTTTTTTGAGATTTATTTTTCATTAATTTTAAAAAAGATTCAATGAAACAAAATGAAATGTAATAATAATTTAATTTAACAAACATAGAAATCATGTTTGCCTTCGTTATAAATAGGTACTATTTGAACTATACAAATAATGATTAAGTCATAAATACACTGGCTCAGTATTTTTACATTATTTAATTAGCAGCTCTATTAAAGCTAGACATGTTTCATTGGATTTATGTAACATATAAATAGTTAACAAAGAGTCAAGTAATAATACTAAGTTAAGTAGGAATGTAATATACAATTAAAATTATTAGTCTCCCAGTCGAGCTAACACGTCCTTTCCACAGATTGACACATCTCAAGTAAAACTCCTCACACATGATTAAACCCATTCATTTATCGACTTAACAATTTTATCGACATCCAGAAGCAGGATTGGACTCTAATACTAAAATCTACATTAAATAATACAATTAATAAAGAAATTGAAACTAAAATGGAGTTAAGCGAAAAATAAATTAAACCTTGACTAGGGTGATTGGGAAATTTTGAATGTTACTCACCAGATAATAAATAATACATTATAAATTCGTTACTATTTACAACAAAAAAGGAACTAATTCGTTCTAGACCAAAATGGCAATGTAATGGCAAAGACAGTTTTACATAATTCGCTATTCAACAGCCAAAAGATGCAAATAAATTCCACTAGAAAAAAATCTTGGAGTCAACTATACTGAAGAGTACTGTCGTGACGTTTGGTCACACGATGTTATCACCAAAATTAGGTGGACAGCCAGTAGATACATGGGTTCATAGTTTCTCCAAGTCTTAGGCTCAGTCTCAACGACCACAACCGACGTATTCACACTTTAGATCCCTTTTCAGCAAGCTTTGAGAATACTTGTTCGAGATAATCCATGTAATTGAGAGTGTCTCGATATAATAGCAAGCCGAAGCTGGTGTCATTGGTGAAGCTCGGCACATCTTTATCAAGAAGGGGCTGGATTTCAAGGTTGCGAGCTATCATTATTTCCTGTGAAAAGAAATATATATATTAGTAAGCTATCTATGGACTTGAGAACAAAATGCAGCAAGTAAATTTTAAGCTGACTTGTTATTATGAAAAAAAAACATAGTTGATTAAGGAAGAGGAATTTCTATTTGGTTAGTTTTCAAGTTCATTTAAATAGATTCGTAAATAAACTTCATTATTTTAATACTTACATTAAAATAGCAAAGAACCGCTCGCACGTCGTGCATAGTCCGAGTTATGTTTTCCTTCAAGGCGTCGTCATTTGCTACGTTGTAATTTAATCCCTCTTGAGAGAAAGTGTTTAAACCCGCCACTATCATCTTCAGGCCCATATACATTGAGGGCAATTTTTGGTCAATATTAGCCTAGGAATAAATAAAAATGAGGTTAATGTACATTCAGATGCAATAGAGTTGAAGTAAAAGAAAACACAAAACATTTCTTATAACACCTTGTGCTAGAAACTGAGAAAAAATTGAGAAACTTATTTTGGTAACTTATACCCCCTTCTAATTATCTATCTTGGAGGATCAATTGAAATAGTTTAAGAACAGAGTAACAGTTTTTCTTCGATTTCATCTTGCAATGCAAGTTCTTTGCCACCAATGTCAATTGAAAAAAAAGGCCTATCCCGTTTTTTCAACTTCTTCAATAATTATAATCCTAAGTTCACATAGAAGAAGAATTTAGATGATCAATGACAATTTATATTAATCGTAACTTTCTGAGGTAATAATTGTACAATACATTTTTGATTCTCAATATTGTATTTCTTCATTACAAAGTTAACAAAAACCTTGATAAGGACAATCACAAAGCGATTATCATCCTAAATTTGATTACTGCCACTGCATTGCGAAATCATTGTGTTCTCACGTAAGCGATAGTCGGCTGACAACAATAAGTGCCACCGACGATGTCGATTCTTTGAATTGGATTGAAAAACTCATACGGATGCACGTTTTTGGCATCAGCGAATTTGCCGCCCTTCAACGATTGTTTTCATTTAGGATGCGTCAATCTCTTAATGTTCATGTATCAAAACAGTAACACTTAGTTGTTACGTAAGTAATAGACGAAGAACTTAGGGTTAGTGATACTTACAATTACTTGCTCGATATATTCGTCTGGCATCTTTTTGTTGAAGACTTTCTCCTTTGGCAGAGCATCTGCGTGAGTCTTCCTGAGCCAATCTTGTGACTCCCAATTGCGTAGTAGTTGAGCAGAAAAATTTGGGAAAGTGTGGAGTTTTGCCTGAAACAAACAAAAACAAAATTATGATAATGTCTTTGGACATGATTAGAGAGAAATATGTGTAGAATCAGATGTGTCATCAATCATGCTATTCAAAACTTTCTTTTATTTTTTACTTTTACAATTAAACTAATCAAAAACTAGATAAAATTTATTTCAAATTGGCGTAGATATCCCGATCAATTTAAAATTCAGTCGAATTCAAAATAGTGTACATTTTTTTCGACTATTATTGGAAATATAATATAATTATGCAACAAAATACAATATTCAATTTAATTAGATATTACCTAAGAATTTTATATAATAAAAGACTAGTGTAAATCAACTTCAATAAGTATGTACCATTATAAATGTGAAGCTTGAAACTAGATCAATAAGTCAATACAATGTCAAAATTGACTACATGAAAAAGTACAAATTAAATGGATGATGCACGTAATATCGCTTAACTGGAATTTGAATCAGCTTACGACTTATATAGTCGCATACAGTACATTAGAAAAACTTTAAATACACTGATAGAGAAGAGACTGAAGTACTGTCTAATTTACTGAAAGTCTAATTTTTCAAAAGAGTTCAGAGTAGAATTATAATTTTATTGAAATTCAGAATTCATTACATAAAATTGATTATGGCAAATGATTCCAATATTAAAGAGGTACATTATCAATTATAAAGAAGTATCTACTGGTTCTAAATTTAAATAATTTTGAATTTATTATCTGTCATTGATACGAAAAGCATTTTATTTTATTGATACCAACGTCAAAAGAAGGTCAAATGTAAGTTGAGATTGAAACCAGAAGTTTTGCCGCCAACATCGACGACATTATTTCACGTAACAAAACCGTTTCGGCATTAAAATTTGACACTAAGTTTAGAGCTCACGTGGCGTTCAAAGACTAAAGGAAAACTGTCCCTGTTGGCACACATACAGAGTTTAAATACCATTGACTAAGAAAAAAACGACCAATGGACAGGCAGATGTATCGGTTCCGCAGTTAATGGCCCTTACGTACAAAAATATTGTTAGACGAACAATGTATCTAATTAACTGATTTCAGAATTTAACAAAAAAAACTTAGTTGTGCGACTCGTTTATCGTAACGATCAGAAAATTTGTCCAAATTTTAATTTGCCCAATTGAAATTGAGATACCGCTGATATAAACTCCGCTGATAATATGTGTAATAAAATAAATTTACGATTATATCTTTGGATATAAACCGAACTGCGGCATATGAATGGAATCAAAGAGGAGATATTATCCGCGCCCGAAGTGGTAAGTAATTGGGATGAAAATTAGAGTTTACGGTAAGATCGCTTTTAAAATGTTCTTGAAACAGTGTAACGGTTTTGTAAAAATTAAAAAAGTCGTTATAAAAAGGTCTTGAATGGTTCAACAAAACAGTCGTAAAGAATGTCTTAGTAATCAAATCGTACAGAGATGGAATGTGCTATGTAGTCATTGGCACACTAAATACACAGGTGTGCGTCCGGTCCATCAAACCATATCCGAAACATACTTACCTTACCTACTATGACAATGATCGAGTTAAAATCTTAGATGTACTTAGTAGTTTAATAAAATGTACTACGTAGGTATGTAGGTTAATAATGTACTCGTCTCCACATAATATGAAAATGTACTAAAGAAAACGCAAGAAGAAAATCTGCGATTTTATGTACAGAGAATATTAAAGCTTGTTCTAAAAATTTGGTACAATGTGAATTTATTTATTAAAACATTTAATTCAAACTTTAAATTTCTATTTTTTAACAAAATACAAATTTTGTGCAATAAAGCAGATATTTTGATAAATACAGCAATTTGGAACGGCCGTGGGTGGGCAATAAAGTAACTCAGAAATTCGACGACTTAGCATCCAAATGCCTAGCTCGAAACATCGGAAGCTTATCAAATAAACATGCACCCACACATGCGCAAACATTGATATATTTACGACACACGTACGCACCCAATGCTCGCAGACAGTCTGTCGCCCGTGTGAACAACACTATCGTACCTACTATGTATGTAGGTACATATATGTAGTATGTATGTGCTATATAATTTAGTGTTTATATTGCGACGCTAATAACAAAGATAAGCGTAGTATATGCACTCGAGTACCGACACACGTGCAGAAAGCACGGCAAGTAGCGATCAAATCGCCACTATCGATTGAGCTACATCGTGAATCTTCGCTTATCATTTATCATAATTATTCTCAAAATATGCTAAAGCTAGTTATTTAAGGGAGCGGACTGAATACAACTGTCAAAAATGTGATGCCATAATTTGACACCGATGTGGTCAAAAGCACAGTATTATGACATTCACACGGTGGCCAGTGCCGAGTCACACAGTACCGGTAGAGTTCGTTGAATTTGTTATTGCGTTCTTAGTACAACGCGGCCAGTTATTTATACGGAATGGGCTTGACGACAGATGTAGCAGTCTGATTTATTTGGGATATATTGTCTCTTGTACGTAACTTAGACGATTATCTCGTTTTAATGTGATGACTCATAATTACGGAATGAGATGAAAATCGAGATAGTTACAATATTTTGTTGACAAGATTGTCAATCAAAAATGGAAAACTATGACGGCCTTGTCGTCTAGCGACAATGGCGGCTTACCACCACGTTTTGCTTCTAAATCGCAATAAATATGATACATTAGTAACGAATGACCGACATTATGGGGGAGGCAGAAAAAAACGTCGGGCAGGTGTGTAGCGCAATACTAATGCGCAATCAGTATTCGATGCGTATGCGCACCGTCCTGTACCTCGTTCCGGCTACTGTGAGTCGATAATGTCGTTTTACGAGGAGGCAGCGGACAGGACGTCGCCGTCGTTACGACCGTCGAGCCTATTACAATGCCACCAAACCTCATACGCGAACATCACACTTGATAACTGGACACATTCGACATAAAGGCTTCCATTGTTCCGCTACCATCGACGACCTGACTCTCAATAAATTGATTATATTGAAAACTATAGCCGAAATGTATACTGTATACGTTCGGCGCCAGTGTCATCGTGTAATACATATATTGGTACGGAGGCAAAATGAATGATTCGAAGCGCAACGTCGACATCGCATTATTTCTCGTTGATCGGCCCACCTTACTTCCGATTCGGAAATTAGTATATTCCTAGGATTGAAATGATATAGCCGTCATATGAATAGTTGCATTAACATGCTAAATGTTTGATTCTAATAATTCGTGTATGGTTTATGAATTCTTGAATGTAGGTTGAGTTGTCTGCGAATCGTGGGCGGTATCTGATATTGTGGGTAATTTTTTATTTAAAACTGGTTAAAGCCATCATAACATAAGGACTAGTATAAATTAATGAATAATCTAAATCGCGAAATTTAAGTCAAATAGTTGAAATTGGTAGGTATTCAATATTACCTATATCGTGTGATATAAATACAGTACACTAAATAATAATTAAAAGAGAGGAAGCGGACAGGCGGACGTAAAGAACCGGTGGCGGCGCCCGAGTCGATGCAATCTTCCTTCCATGACTGTGCCAGCGCAGTACCGAGCAAAGCTCGACGGTGAGAAAACCGCACCAAAACGTGATCAGCGTAAATATTTAATGAGCCGAATTTGACGCTTTTTTTTGAAACTAACTAATCCTCTTTCACGTCTTTTTAGCTTTAGATAAACCATCATCCAAATATGAAAAAGAAATCATTTATTGAATGTGGTTAATTTTTATTTTTATTAATATAATTATTATTAAATGTTACTTTATCTTTGTTCTATACAAACAAAACATACTATTTATACCCTACGGAAACCTACTTTAGAATTAAGATTAAAAACCTTTGTATAATCAATGGTGAGACATTTAAAAAAAACAGTAAATAATATCCTTCCTAAGCAGCCTGGAGTAATCCAGGCGTCAGCAAAAGTGATTTTTTTATTTAATTTTAGACTTTTAAGGCACCTACTAAATTCTGTTATCAAGTTTTATAAATGATTGAAAGTTCGTTAACAAAATATATAAACAAAAGATACAGAATCTCAAAACAAAAAACGAATAAAATCACGGTAGATACAAACACTGAAGTCTTGCGTCAACGATAGGTTTAAGATTGATTGGTATTGGTCGACCGCAAACTCCGTCCGTTCATTTGACGCGACGCGGCGGGCATATAGATGTGTTCGCGAATACTACGACAAATGTCTCGTGCAACATCGATGAATGAAAGCGAAGAAAGGCCTTCAAACAAGTACTTATTACAAAAGCTTTTCTGAGTAGCTGACGAGTATAACTGACATAATATTTTAAAATGATTTAGCAATATCATAGTCGTGAAATCGAAAATTATAATTATTTATTTTATTTTGATTGCAATTATAATTTATTTGAAAAGAAAGTTTTAAGTTTTTGGAATGATTTCATGTAAATACTCTTAGTGTTGTCTACAAATGATTGATGACACAATATTGGTGATATTATTAAATAAAAGAAAATCAAAATAAATAATATACTTACAAATTTTTCGCTATAATTATACGCCTTGTTATAAGCAAAGAGAGCCTGCTTAGCAAGCTTCAACGCAATTACGTGAGTTGGTGAGAAGGTTGTTTGATCTGCCGACTGAAAAGAAATTTTTACATTATTAACCATTTTGAAACAATTACGTATGTCTACTAGCTGGAACGTTTCTAGTGAATTTATTCTCATCATCAACACCGTTTACAAGGGAAGGTGTTGGACAGAGACCGTTTCTCAGAAAGGAGGTTAAGTATACCACCACCTTGACATGATGGGTTAGCATAGGGTTAATCCCGAGATTCCCATCACTTTGCAGTGTCATTGTCTTGTGTAATTTACTTCTTTAGTCAGCTTTTATGATACCAATTGAATGAATAAAGGATTTGACACTCTGTATGATCAATCAGTCACCACATATATTATTTTCCCAAATGAACCATGAAGAAACAAAAGATCTAACGCTTTCGGAAATGGTTAAAATACTTACACCGTCACTGTAATCGCAGGGGTTCGCCCATAATGGATTCTCCTCATCTGCAGCACGCCGCTGTCGCTCCATGCTAACTCGGTTTCGAACTGGCGCCGCCGACGACTTCGGTGACAAAACGCCGACCAACAATAGCAGACACACCGCCGCACAGACGTTGACGTATCCTGGACAAAATATATATTGTTAGAAAACTTGTTTAAGTGAAATGAAATTTAATTTTGCATTCTAGTAGGTGCTCAATTCAAATAATAAAGTCAATGGTTGGCAATAGAATACCCTGCTTAACTATCCAATTAATATTTATTGCTTGGTGCATATACTTAAATGAAAACTATTCAAGGCACGTTTTTTAATGAATTTTGCATAGACACAGTCTTAAAATTCCTATTAGCCCATCACAGTGATTCATAATATCGCCTCTGTATGAAAGTATTCCTATTTTTTTCGATACATCTCATTCAATGAAAACGCTCAAGAACTACTTGTTCCGTATGCGGCACGCGCGATGGTATCGATTATGGTAATCGATGAACATCCGATGAATAAATACAACGTGGCCCAGAGGTGGACAGCCTTTGCTAATTGTCCACTGAACCTGTGTGAATCACTAATGTGGCTCTATTTAACGGTGTTACGGTAATCGGACGGACATTCTTTTGATTAGTAACTTAACCAAGCCATTGAATTTATGTAGGATCGATGTCTATCATCGAAGTATTTCAGCAATTTTTTATATGAATAATTGGTTTACTAAGTAGACGATGTTTGCGTAGTTGTATTTAATGTGATGGTGGATATGTAAATAGGGTTTATTTAGGGTCTCAAAGAAAAAGAAATACATCGGAATTAACAAGTATCGACAGGAGTAGAGCAAAAGGTGTCAATCGTTGACATGATAGTATTTCTTAGTCTGACATTCTTTATACTTGAATATGTTTAACGTCCATAATGGCAATAGTTTGATATGTGATTGACATATTTTTTTATTTAATACATTAATACATGACTAACGTTTTACGCAGCTGTACACGATATATCAAAAAAATGAAAATTATGTGCAACTCATTTAAATAATTGGATGCATGGATATTGACTTCATGATAGATGAGAATTTATGCTCAAGCTTATGTCATCACCATCACATGTGAATTGAGCTGACATAATTTTTTGACAAAAATCAATCGACAATTAACACTTGAACCTTATAACTGAAAATATTGTCGTATATTTCTGAAATTATAGTCAGTGGAACTATATGCTTTTCTATGTTTAAATTAATCTTGAAAAACACTTGACAATCTTTTAAGTAGTATCATATAAATGGTATAACAACAAACAAAAATTTGACAAAAAAACAATAAGACTTGATCTTGTTTGTTGGTTTAGTGTCAAGTTAACGTCTGGATGTATTTACTTAATATGTAATATCCATAATATGAAAACAAGTATATGAAGGATTTGTAATGTCACATTCCTTTTAATTTTTTTTTTTTTTATTTATTTCAAACGAATTTTCCTTCTTTTTTGGGTTTTCAAAAATTTGACTAATATTAAAAAACGTTTATTTTTGTAGAAAATTATATAATTCTTGTTTAACCACAAAGGTTGTAAATAAGTAATGCGATAAAAAATTAGATATGTAAATTCGGAGAATCAACAAATCAACTCATAATTCAGGAAATCACGGGGAAGTAACAGTTATAAAAGATATGTGAGAGATATTATTATCAAATAACGTAACTTTGATACAGCAAAGATTTCGCAATAAATGTGTATGACACAACTAAAATCATCGGCAAACAAAATTATACGATTCACGCGCATAGAATGTTATTTATTTTTTACTGTTTTGAGTCAAGGCGTGATTCACGTTTATTATGTCTGGTAGTTAGTCACTAAGGTACTATAGATCTCACAGTTATTTTACGAAGGCGTGATTAGGTCCCGTGATCTCGTTTTAACAACGGTCTTAAAAGAATCTGTATCCCCGCCTATATCCCATACAAATATATCGAAAGTTCATCATCAAATTCTATTAGATATTAGTTTCTAAGCTCTTTATAATTCAATGTCAATCTTTAGTATAAAAGAGAACTTCAGTTTTATAAAAAGACAATATTTTGCTAGGGGATCTTCTATAGAAAAGAATTGAAATCCATCAATACTTTACACAATTGGTAGAAATTTGTGCGTGTTATTTTTTTGTCGTCTCGTTAGCGAGCCGTGGCGTTTCGCTGTCAGAGCCGCGGGCACCACGGACAAATAAAACAAAATTATAGTTACAGGACTCTAAACCGCTTATTTAACTAGACCCTGTGAACTGATACCAATTACCCTCTCTCCTAACCACGACCAACATAGGACTCATATGAAAACAAAAAAAAAAACAATTTGCATAAACATATCCTACTCATTAGGTATGCAATCCTAACTAGCTGTTATTTGGTTGTACGTTATATTGCCCTCTAATTGACACAATAATAATGTACCAATTGGGTTACAAAAGGCGACCGCAAAGGTGGAGTCGGGCAATAACGATCATGTCAAAAGGAAGGTCCGACACACAAAACACGCGTTAAACACACGATCATAACATTTTATTAGTGCTTCGGTCAAAAGCAACCGCGAGACCGCGCCGTCAAAAGTTCATGTACAAAAAAAACAACAGGTCAGCTCGTAAAAGACGTAGAGTCACTGTGAGACAAATATTTTCACTGAGTAACCACGAGATAAAATATGGGGCTAATTAAATGTTTGAATCTCGACATTAAATTTGACACTTTTTATTAAATATACATACGTAGATGTTTAATTACATATTCAATGTTATTGGCAACACAAAAATTTAGATCAGCGGACATTGACTATATACCCAACATCTTGTATACAAAAAAAAAACATTGTCAGCACCGTCATGATTGCCATTGGTATTACGTGTTTAAGTATAATTAACACAAATGCTTTTTGTTGTTTAAACGATCGGCGAGTAATTGATATACTCTTTATACCCCAACCACTTCTACGTGGAGATATTTGAGATGAACAATGAGACTCGATCGAATTCCTTAACCCATTGAAGAACTGACCGGGCGACCATAAAAACCGTAGATACCTACACGTAGGTAATACACAGGTTATAAGGGGGCATAAAAAAGTAGGGACCGCGTCGGAGGTCGGACCGACTACCCGAGAAACAAAGAGTTCGTTTATTTTTTAACAGCTCGCCCGTTCACAAAAGAGACTTCGCGGCACGAAAAACGACCCAAACGAGACCATCTTGTTAACCTTTTTAAAAAGAAATCGCGCGCTTGCTAACTAGAATTTCGACTCGAAAACCAAGAAAAGTTTACCGCGGTGTTCGGCGCACCGGACGTCACAGGCGCCTGCACAATCATTATGTAAATTCCGAATTATTGTTATAAATGCGTTCAAAAAATTGAGATGAGGTTAACGCTGCTATCATCTTAGCGGCTCGTTACAATATTTTCGTAAGAGATAATT
This sequence comes from Phragmatobia fuliginosa, assembly GCA_932526445.1. Taxonomy (NCBI): domain Eukaryota; kingdom Metazoa; phylum Arthropoda; class Insecta; order Lepidoptera; family Erebidae; genus Phragmatobia; species Phragmatobia fuliginosa. Next base: position 15,468,270 of record OW052070.1, read on the forward strand.
TGACAGTTTTTTTTAATAGAATCTTCGTTTTTTTTAATATATGTTTGGAGTGATACTAGTACAGGTTGTGCCTTAGACCGTTTACGGTAATTCTAATATCCGTTTGAGTGACATTGCATAGAGTAAGCGCCATGTCTTAGCTATAATGGAGGTTTAATTTGAGTCGGTTCATCATTTTGTTAGTAGCCGGCTAACAACCGATGCGCTCGTAAAATTTGACTGCGCATAATAAGAGCGATTATCGCGCAGAGAGGCGCGTAGCGGTGCGTATCACAAGAGTCGTGGTGATACCACTCTTCATTAACTGAAAATCACTCTAAATGGTAATAGCGGTGCGAAGATTGTTGACCGACCCTGTTCACTTCAAAATTAACGAAATAAGCGCAAATTTTTCTTGAATTAATTTTAATAAGGCAACAACTGATATTAAATTATCTGGTTTTAAGCGTCAGACTTAAAAGATGTAAGTAACAGATCTTGTTAGTTATTTAGTGAGGTATTTTTCAGACCATGTATGAGATGTGGTACAACTGATATTACGTTTATTGTACTGTAAAAAGAGTTAATTAGGCGCGATTAAGCTAGGATCGACATCTCTCACTAAATGAGTGACAGCTAAACACTGCAATTATGAAGTGCCCGTCTCATTGAAATAACTGTTTATAATTGATGCGGCTGCCTTACACCGCGTAAATGAACATCGCTTTATGTGAAAATGTTGCTAATGAGAGAGTGGAGCGCAGCCCTAATGATGCGGACATAGTTCATGAAATCGACCGTACTCCGTGTACTTTGCTTTAATTATTATTACATAGCTTTCATATGTACCAGTAATGCAAAGGAAAAATCGTATGTTTTTTCAGGTTCCTAAAGTTTTAAATAGCTTAGGTCTTCATAATTAGTATTCAAAAAAATTAAATAGCAAATCCGAAAGGTTTTGTTTAATATAAGAAATTTTTTATAGAATTATTTCAAGAATAATATAAGAAAACACATTGTTTAACTGTCATTCAGAAACAAATACGGGTTAGTAAAGAACATCAACGCGACGAAAGCTTATCTTCTTCTTTCTAGCCTTTATTCCCAATGTTATCTCGGGTCGACTTACTACATCAAAGCTAATACAATATAAAATAATAAGAAAATTAGAGAATCCTTACAATAAATTGTTGAAGAGTAATTTTATATTCCTCAGAGCTATAGCTCACGGGTACAAAGTTTGACTCAGTGGTCCAATATCGTTGTAGGACTCCTCATCTTTGTCATTAGAGTTTTTTGAGGCTGCGGGCTTTACATTCCTTGTAATTTTATGAACGTAAACTCTTCCTGTTTTCTTAACATTTTTTTAAAAGAATCATTAATTTGGTTATTTTAAATACTTTTACATTTATCAAAAATGATATGATAATCATTAAAAAATAAATTTTATTAATTATATCATATTATATTGATATTTATCAAATCAATAGTTCTGGATGCCATAATCACTAATGGTTTTTCGTAACGATCTTTAATTTTTTTTAAGCTGTTGCTGCATAATTATTGAAATACTTCTAAAAGTTACATGAGTCATCACAGAGATCATGTTTTACAAATATTTAATTATTATAAAATAATAATATACACGAATCACCGTTTTTGACTTTATTAATCAATGCAACCGCAAATTCAATAAGAACCTTTATACAATTTTAATACCTCACCTTTTTCAACAGGACATACTTTTTATTAAATTTCTAAACTAAAGGCATAGGTTATATTTTGACGTATCACGTTCGTACGTAATCAGCGATGGCTAGACACATCATTGAGATTTACATCTATCACATCTATGAGATTATTATTTTATACAAATTTTATCGCATTACCGTTTAGCAAAATGCATATATGTATATGAATTATTAATTTTCCTCGAAACGAGACGCATACGCACGCCTTCGATAAATATGTATTGTTTCCATATGATCAGACGGCAAGCAAGATCTAGTTCCGGACGGGTTTACCCAGTTCTCACAACTAAAGTAAGAATTATTGGAAGTGATTATGTAGACGTAAATAGATCTCTACGCGTACGGTTAAGCACCTTTTCCATCTTGTGGAATAATTAACATACTCATTAATTTTCTTTATACATTTATACACAAAGTGAGTATCAATGCTACCCTAACTAACTAGACATGATATGCATACAAAGAGAAGAAAGAAAACAATTTCTTTGCAAAAAGAGAAGGTAAATGTTCCCTCCAAGTAATTTAATAGCTATTGGATTTTTTTATTGCGCGACACTTAAATCATTTCTTGGTCCCTATATAGAAAGAGACCAACCGATAGCACTAATTACGAAATAACCCTACGCGCGCCGCTGAGACGTAACTGTCCTACTCTTAAAGGATAGAAACATTTAGACAGATATGTCATTCCGGTAACAGAACGTTACTTTAATTACAGTTTAAGCCTAGTTAGTTAGTTCTGATCTTCGTGTTTAACATTGTAAGAGGAGACTGAGCCAAGTTTTTATTCGTAATGAAATTGTAATCTCGATTGCGATAAAACGAGACAGTAGATATCAATTATGCGATGAGGATGTGAGAATAGACGCGAGTTTGTTCGGACCGGATATTTAGTTTATAAATAAGTAATGCTTACTTACACTTGGTTAGCTTTTGTTATGATAAACATTACTTATAAATTATCGTTAGGGGCTTTACCTCTGTAACGTGAGCTTTATTTGATAAACTGTTTTGCATGTTACGTTCATGTAATATTGACGTTATGCAAAAAGTTCTTAAGCTTAAAACAATATGATAATAATGCTTTATTTTTTTAATAAGCAATATAATAGACATATTATTTCCCTACTAGTTTAAATGAAGATAGTATTTGATTCAAATTTAAATACGCATGAACATATTGGTTCATTTATATATATTAGAAAAAAATATTAAATATATATGATAACTATTGTTTCATTCTACAAACATGTACGTATATATAATTTGGAATGGAATAAATTAAAAAAATGAAATGATTTAAGCCCTTATTTAAGTATTAAAGTCACTCTAAAATCAATTATTATTTTTTGTACTATGTTAGGAAATAAAAATTATTCTTACTACTTCTAGCTGCGCTCGATCTGTATGGTCGACATTTTTCACCAACACTTTTATCACAGGCACTGCAATTATTAATTAATCTAGTCCTATTACATTGTTCACATCCGGACGGCCTGTGTACTACCTCCGGACAATCTGATTTGGGATACACCTCAGGGTTGCAACAACTGCTGGTTTCTTCCATCTTTAATCTTATTATAACTGTTCCTGTTAATCTATTTAATGCACACGCTGGTATACTAGTATAATCCATAACAATGGTCAATGCGAACTGTCATTCCCCAAAATGCTACTCGATGTGGCACGCGTCGTGGCGTATGACAGACTAAATCATTTAGTTTGAACGCGCGAAGATAAAGGCTTGTATACACTGGGAACCACGTGTGTAATAGGCAGTAGTGGGGCCGATGGTTGGTCCTATGCGACCAATCGTGTGCGGTAGGCGGTACCTGATCCCACCCAGTTGCAACGATTATGTACGCCGAGGGGTCCATTTGATCCGCATCCCAGTAGATAAGGGTGGGTTTTCCCTATCCCTTTTTTAAACATAGATATCGCTGATTGAATATATTAAATTATAAGGTTATTTTCATTTAGACCGTGTACTTGTTAGTTATTTTGGAAATAAATTTGACCTTTGATATTTTATATTTACGCTCAGTGGACAATTCTATTATGAAACTCATTAAGGGCCATAATTTTTTCTGAGAATCAGTACAAGTAGTATCTATCTATTTATGTTAAATAATTATTTAATAAGGTGCTATTTTTGTAGTCTGTTAGACAGACGGACATAAGTATCACCATCAGTTAAAATTCATTGGAATTGGGAAATACCTATGTTAGTCACAGTCGGAAGTGATCTGTCGTCATTAATTACTTATATAACGGATTATAAAACAAACCATAAACAAATATAAGATAACAATGATGCTGAAAAGGTATAACCCACTATACAGATGATAGAAAAATGTGTTATTGCGAATCTAAACAAAAATTTAAAATTGTCACATTTTTTTTTCAACTAACATTTTAAATCGGTTTGTTTTAATATATATTTTAAAAAGTTTTTTTATGAAATTTTTATTAGGCTTTTTATTTATGAATGGTGACTACGGCTTTATTTTTCACAGAAGAAAATATCGAATGAAAAGTTCGTATAAATTGGCAAGAAAAACATTTTACTAATTCTTTAAAGTGATTCACACACACACGAGGTTATCCAGTTAGTCATTTTTCAGATGACTGAAATAATGTTTGTTGTTTATTGACACTACCATAACTAACACTCAAAGATTTGTTACTGCAGAAAAACTTAAATACCATAAATATTTTATAAGATAATTTAAAATACCCGTAATTAGGTTAATCATTACCTGTTAGGTAATAACTTATTAACTATTACCAGGTGCTTAATATTAAACTAAGTAAACTACAACCAATCCCAAAGATAATTCTAATGAGGTCCTTTATCTAATTACTTTAAGATAATGGATAATTTAAAAAGGTTTAGCCAAGTTTTTACATTCAGCTCCAAATTCAACCATCGAGAAGTTCCTTGATTTATGTAGATACTGTTTCTCATATTAAGTTAAAAAGTTAAAAAGTTTATTTGGAAATAAAATGGAACAAATATATTGCTCAAAAGACTTGGTTGTTCTCTAAACTTTTGAGCAATACATTTTTTATGAAGCATATAATTTTTCTTTGAGCTCATTCGGAAAAGTACCATCTTTGGAAACCAGAATGACGCGCTATAACTTTTCCTATATCCTAGAATATTCCGTTTAATATTCATCCTGTAATTATAAGGTAGCGCTATTCAAGTGGCGTTATGAATCATGTACATACTAATGACATACTTAAATATTGTACTACGAGTAACTTGTAATGAATCAAAATTACCTAATCAATTTCGGTACTGCACTATTGAAAGGATATTACGTCACAGTTCTGTGAATGTAGAATACACCTGTGCTACATCAGTTCGCAGTTTCCTGTTGATATCACAAGGTATTTTATAATAGCTAAGCACATATTGATAAGGTTGTTTGTCGTCGCGCTGTCTGGCGAGCTCCATGAAATGTTTATCAATGAATTTCTCAAAATGCTGTGCAGGTATCTTAGTTGTTGGTAAGACATTCCTTCCGAATAGCAAGGTGTACTATTGTACTATGTTTTTTTACACAGAATACTCTAAGCATTCGAGAGTAACAAATGTACATCGACTAACACCGCGGTATCTTCTAAAAATAGGTAGAGTTAAATCAAAAACATTTTGACATGTATAGTTAAGTCTTACTAAGATATATTGAAAAAGCGGCCAAGTGCGAGTCGGACTCGCCAATGAAGGGTTCTGTATCAGCAAGTAACATCATATAAAAGTTCTTGTAGTTCGTTGTAACTTTGATCGATGTTTTTATACTAGTGTATTGATTGGATGAAAGATAATTTGCGTGTTACGATTTATGACGTATTAAAAAAAAACTACTCACTAGATCTCGTTCAAACCAATTTTCGTTGGTAGTTTGCAATGGTAATGTACAACATATATTTTTTTTACTTTTATCACTCTCTTATTTTAGAAGTTAGAGGGGGGGGACACACATTTTTCCACTTTGGAAGTGTCTCTCGGGCAAACTATTCAGTTTAGAAAAAAATGATATTAGAAACCTCAACATCATTTTTGAACACCTATCCATAGATACCCCACACGGATAGGTTTCACGAAAAAAAAATTTTTGAGTTTCAGTTCCATGTATGGGGACCCCCAAAATGTATTGTTTTTATTCTATTTTTATGTAAAAATCTTAATGCGGTTTACAGAATACATCGACTGACAAAATTTCAACAGTATAGCTTTTATAGTTTCGGAAATAATTGGCTGTGACATACGGACGGACAGACAGACAGACAGACAGACTTGACGAATCTATAAGGGTTCCGTTTTTTGCCATCTGGCTACGGAACCCTAAAAATCGATCTTCATTAGTCTTATTGTTTTTGTGTCTTATTCTTTTGTGCGTTTTCTTTATTACTGTTAGCTCTATCTATACTACTCTTTCAGGACCATTTAGTTGGTTGGTGGTATACTCCAACATAGCAATACTACAGCTACTCAAGAGAATATATATTATGGCGTTTTTCAACGATAAATATGATAACTGAACAAATCTCGCTCGCCTAGGTACTTATCTACTCGATTGTCCAAGAACATCTCAATAATAGTCATAAAAGATTAGAAAACTTAACATTACAATTAATTGATAGTAACATAATTCCTGTTGATACAAGGATAATATTTACTTTCATCAACAACCCATAATGTCCCACTTCTGGGCTCGGGTCTCTTACTTTAATTATTAAAAAATCATAATAAATTTAAGATGTCATTGAAAGCAAAATAATTACAAGCATTTTTTCTTATAATATAACCAGGTGAAGGTAATGAACTTTAATGTGCAGTATTTGAAGTGAAAATGGTCCGGAAATATAAGTCACGATTGGAATGCACTTAAATCTTATATTGCTCATACTCCTGCGCGTTTGTTACGGTATTATTAGCGGATTGTGATTAGTAATGTATTGATTATTTAGAAATCTTCCTCCATTTTCAAGGTCGGTTACAATAATTTTAAAATAACTAAACATATTCCTCTAAAATGCCAAATTGACGATACGACCACGTTACACGGACCGTGGTCGCAGGCTGACTGTCAGCGGCTGACAGAAATCCGTGTTTGAATAAATTATCAATTAAAAGAATAAGCTACAGATTATTTTAATTGTAAATCCTCACATTCAACAGTATTGATTTCGATCATTTTTGTTCTTGGTAGTCATGGAGAGAGACCTATTTAAATAAAAGCCTATGACTTAATGATGATGGTTATGATAATTAGTCATTAATTTATCATAAGTCGCTTATTTTTCTCTGAGTTGTTTCAATTTATTTGTGATTTGTTAATTAAGATTTGAATCTGCCAGAACTTATAGGTACCGAAATAAACCCGGAATCTGACTTAATTATTGTTGATTTTTACAATTTTGTAATTGGCTGCAAACCTATGTTGTTATATTTTCCTGATGTGAATTCAATCCTGTGTTTATATTTAAATTACGGTATTTTATACATATAAATTATAACAAACTCCTTGTGGTGGATGTGTACATCATCAACACAATCCCACCCAACGACAAACTCCTTTGATTTAATAGGACTTTTTGAATGGTGTTAGAAGTAGCACCGGCTTAGCGCGGAACGATTTTAAGCTCCGTTTAAAGCTTAGGTTGTTAAATTAGGTTAGTCTAGCAAAACTTCTGACCTAAAAGAGTACAATTAGGTCCTTCCTAATGCTATGGTAGACTATTGATAAAGCAACTAAGTCACGAATATTTTGTTGCAAAAATATTCGCTGCTTCTTTTTTAGCACCATTCCCAGATAAACATAGGCATCACCATCTCGATGGAAACCCGTGGGCATTTTCCATACGATAAAACCATCAATATTCCAAATTAGTTCACTAATATTCGCCGATAATCTCTGATGCATAACCTTTATTCAACTTTAAAAACATGACATTACACATGTTTCCAAAGTTGTTGCAAGTTAAAATTAAGTATTGAATCGTATTCGTAACGATTTCGAACTGGACTTTACCATATAAGTACATAAAAAATTAAAAGCTATGAGTTTCTTTCTGCATAACTTTGTTACGTTTGTTTCTATTTTAAAATTAGTAGTAAGAACTGCAAGCTACACGGGAATGTACTACAGAACTGGAGAAAAACTGAATCACTTTTATCACGTTTGTTTGTTTACCTAGGATCCGGAGCCTTTAAATTATATAGTTCGTTAATAAATTGAAATAAGTCAGTTGACATGAGCACGGAATTTTATTGAGATATAAATTTTAGAAAAATGTTAATTTCATTAAAACTTGAATTAGAAGTGATGGTGTTAAAGGAGAGACTGTTTAATGTTAGAGTTTTTACTTTAAACTTTATTTATACTAGAAAACCGACAATAAATTCTCATCAGACCAACCTTTCCCAAAAAAACAGTTTTAGGTAAGTAGCCTAAAAGTAACAGGTTGTAGGTGTAGTGTTTGAAGCAACAGGTACTCTAGGAAAGAAAGCAACAGGTTATAGATGTTGGTTTTTGCCAACCAACGAAAGAGCACCATTGCACTTGCGTGGAAACGTTTACGTATGCACGTTGAAATGTAAGATTCATATATTTGTGACAAGGTGGAAAGTAACTTTGAATCTCTTACTCTTTGGGGAAGCAGAAGTCAGGAGTGTGTGAATGTCTCACTAAATATCAAGGCATCAACGATGACTCCCCGTCACTACTCTAGGGAGGACAAGTTCCATGGGATTGCAGATTCCCCAAAATCGACGCCGTACCTAAACCTGTCTCAAACGAAGCCGAAAACTTCTGACTTCTGGTCTGCCATAAATAATGAAGTTTGCGTCCGATAAGGTCTGACTGTAACGTCGATATTCTATCTTAAAATGGAATTCATAATCTGCGGCTAGACTTACAAATAAATATTTTAAGTGATTAAGCAATTGGTTCTTAAAATCAAAAACTTTTAATTATTAGTATTTTTTTAACAATACTACTATATATATACAAATAAATAATTATTATTGTGGGTCACAATTTTTTTTATTTTAATTTTTTTTAAAAGACAACTCCCGCATTAGGAATATACATTCTGTGTCACAGGGAGCTTTACAAACATACATATACGTGGAATTTAAACCCACGACACTTGGCGTAGTAGAAAGCGGCGTGGTGACCGCATAAACCACTAGGCCGACCGTGCAGCAGTTGCATTGTACGTATTTGCAATGAGGATGGTGACCACTCTTGGATTCTGCTCATGCTTTCTGTGAGGCAGAATATAGTCACTTTGACAGGCTCATATAAAAAAAAACTACTGCAGGTTTAATGTAGGTAAAATCATCTCGTTAGGCTTTTCACATCATCTATATCATTAACTAATATCAGCTTCTTAATATTATATCTTTCTAGGCAATTGTATAGCGATTTATTCACGCAAGTGACTCAACACTAAAGGTGTTAGAGAAAAGATAACATCCGACTACAAAACGATTAAGAATAATAGAGAAACACACTTTTTTTTAAATAAAGGATAATTGTTACCTGCTCCGGTGAATTTTATGCACAGCGGGATTATGACAACTTAGATTCTACGCAGTTACTACCATTTAACGCTGCATTTATACGGTGTCAAAATTCAAAATAAAAAAAAAACTTCAGTTTATGAAGTAATAAGTCCTTTAACATACACATCGGGAAATAACAGTTTCTATTAATATGTATTTATCTGTTTTAATCTTAAGAGTTGAGCACCATGTTTTTAAATCGCAAAACGTAAAAAATCGTAACAGAAAATAAATATTCAGTTTGATTTGAATTGAAAGTCTCCTTTTTTAAGGCACTGGGAAAAGTCAACATGTTATGACATTCACTATACTCAGTGCTTTTAACACAATATTGTAAGCAATAAAACAACTATTAAAAATTTTGCAATGTTTATTACCTTGTAAAAGTGCCGACTTCTGTACACTGGCAGAACAATTGTTCAGCCCAAGATCGTTATGTTTTACCGTTACAAAACAAATGTTCGACTCCTAGACAATAACTGCTACAACTTTCACTACGTTATATACGACGCAATAAATTGTTTTGTCAAGTTGGTAGATACCATTTAAAAGGTGCCATTTTTGAGTTTTGTGACCATCTTAACGGTAGTAGAATTGGCCGCTCTGAGGAGGTCCTAAAACTTACAAAAACTAACGTGCGACTGCGTTAAAGTTTAACAATTGAGATGTCACATTGTTTAACGCATCGGCGGCTGTATAAAGACATTCATACAATGAGTGCAGTCCGTAAGCAATACAATTAAAGCTGGAAAGAACGGAGCACCGTGAAATTCTATTTGCAACGGTGTCAATAGACGTATCATTGAATATTTGTGTTTGATAAATAGCTCGTCAACAATACGCCCCCTTTCCGGTGCTCATGAAATGGAGAAAAAATGTTACCGAAAGTTAAGATATTAGGCATGTTACGACATGCTGAGATAGATGTCATGGTTAAGAATGATTCTCGATTTTAAGGCTATTTGGCAACCGTTGTTTGTGCAAAAGTTAATATTAGTTTATGATAACATACAATTTATATTAAACCAAAAATATATTAAACACGTTTTTAAATAATGAATTAGTCACAACAAATATTTGGACGTTTACAAGTTTACGTGTTAAACATTATTTTGAAATTTGAATTATTTATTCTAACACGTAATCAAATTATATTAATAATTTTATTACGTGTTAGAAGAAGACCAAAGAAAAGGTGGATGGATTGTGTGAAAGAATATATGAATAGGAAGGGAGTTAATAGTGAAATGACGAGTGATAGAGTAGAATGAAATGATAAAATATACTGCGCCGACCCCAAATAAAATTGCGATAAGTGCAGGCAGATGATGCTTTTTATAAATGAAAATTTAGTTAAATTGTCTGATCATGTTCGGTGGAAAGGTGCCTCTAATGCTAGCAGCATCTCCACTTTGTATGGTAATGGTCAACTTTTGCACCAGAACCAAGCGGCATCAGAAGTTAAGCTTCATAAGCCTACGGCCCAGTTCATACACAAATCTCGAAGTTTCGAAGCAGAGGAATGAAGTGGTTATGCCGCTCCAAATTCGCATATTTTTGCCTTTTTTTATGGGAAGCATCATCTGCAGTTGCTGACTGGGAGCAGACGACCAGACGGTGTGACTCAGATGAGTGGCGACAATAGTGTTGACGCAAGTAGCGTCCCACATCAAGCATTTGCCAATTTTCCAAGGCACCAGGGTCAACCCATCGAGCCTCTTACCGTCCGATCTGCTCAGACCTAAAAAATCGTTCTGACAGGGGATATTCACCACAATAAGGGATTTGCTAACGCCTTCATTCAGGGCATGGTGACGCAGATACAAGTATCAACGGCAACTCAGAGCTTGGTGGCCATCGGCCTCCATCACAGAGCCGCAAGTGCACACTCAAATTATAAATACATTTTTAAAATTTCTCTCTCGAACACATTTTTGAATTAAATTTAGTGCAATATTTAGATTTCGGAAAAAGCTTAACAAATTAATTACTTTTCTTAACCACATTTTCAGTTATAAAAGACTTAAATATTTTATTCAAAAACAGGGGATGCAGTTTGCTCTTCATTAAAAAATAATTAAACAAAGCGAAAATTTATTTATAATTTTAAAATGAGTAAGTCATTTAAAAAGGTGATACTATTAATGAAAAAATATTTGCAAAAACTTGCGTAATTTCTGAACTTGATAAAATACCCACTGAATTAAGAAATCGCGGATCAAGAAGGTGCAAATGAGGACATAACTTATTTACGCAACTTTCTGACATTACTAATACTTGCAATAAATGCGTATATGTTGCTTAACGTTGTTAAAAAATTGTATCCGTACTAATATTATGGGTTCGATATTAATCCTTACTGTCTATCTGTTTGTCTGTTACACTTTCTGAAAATGAATTTATTTATAGATTGGACTTTGGAGAAGGACATATCTTATTTACGGTACCTAACCTGTACAAAACTTAGCATAAAATAATATAAATTGTCACTTGCACGAGGTTAAAAGGAGGTAAAAAAACTCGCACATGATTTGGAAACTTATCGAATCATAGATTCCATGTTTGTAATATTCGTTAGAGTAATCATTAAGAAATTAATTAAGCAGTTTTTCTAAGAGATTTACTTTAAAAAAATATAAAACGTTTCAATTCAACTTTAAGTAACGGTTCTTATTTTCAACTTTAAACTGAAGCCTCAAAGTTATAATAACACAAAGCCGCAGATAAATGTTAATAAACGTTTATAAAAGGCGGTAAATATTCAAGTGGATTATTTTTACAACCAAATTGCCTAGTTTAAATTTGAACAATGGACATCTACTTGAGCCTGAAACTGTTTAGTGATTGCAATACTTCCATACCGAACCCGTTAACAAAATAGGAAGTTACGTACACTCATTTGTGTTCAGGGAAAGTGCGTTTTAGGGCGCGTGAGTAGTCCTACATAATCACCTGTCGATTCGACAACTAATTATCTTAGAGATGCATTTCTTAGAGAAAGACACAAGATGAGAAGAAAAGCCTACTAGACAAATAACATTAAACAAATTTCTATTTACGGTTACCTCTTAAATAAAGTAAATATCGAACGAATGACGCCATTAACCGGTGATGACGAAAAATAAGAATCTCAATGAAATAAATACCGTATCCTAATTTCAACTTCACGAATCAAAAATAGATTGCCACACAATTTCATTAATATCGAAATTCTTTAAATTTCAATACGGACCAATACGATGATTCATTGGTGTTCGCATCAATGAACTGTTATATCATAACTAGATGTATACCAGTTCGGTCACGTAAGTATTACCTCAGAATACTCCTAAAGTAGTTATTAACTTTTTCCTAATCATTGCGAGTCGAGCTAGCGTCGTAGATGACACAACCCATTCTTAAGCATTAATGAACGGTGAACACACATTTACAAACATATGCTTATACTGTATCGGAATACATGTCTTCTAATACATGACGTCGATGTGGAGGCTTGGTACTCAAGTGTTACTAAATTTGAAGGTCATGTATGCTTTCATGGTAGAATGTTAGTCATTTTCATTGTAACACAGGATGTTATCTGGTGTTTCCCTGTTGCAAATGTGATAAGAAAACGTCATGCCTATGGTTGAAAAGTGAATGGTTACGCATGATTATTCTATGGAACACTTAAATGTTCCATAGTATGATGACATGACATGGGTGTAGGAGTATGGTGAGTAACGAATGTGGATATAAGTTTTTTTGCTTGATCATTGTTCCACCTGTCTAAGCGGATTCCAACACCGAATTTATACGATAGTAAATATCAGGTCATTTCATTTAAAATATGAAGTATTCCTTTGTGTACTACATAACATTTCTCATAATATACATCACAAAACAAAACTGATGCCCGAAAGAATTGTTTGAGAATTTTTAATTAGATAAGTACCTCTTCCAACAATTAAAGGGAGGAACTCACATATGCTTGTATTGTTGAACTTATTCTTGGTGAACGAAAAAGTCAGCAATAAAATTTCATACAACTAATAATGTATAGTGTGCATTACATTTCGTTTTCTTTATACCTCCGAATTACGTACTCAGAGTATCTAGTACTGAATTTGGTTTTATGGTCTATGAAGACTTAAGTTCAACATCTTAGACATGTATATTTCATCAACTGCTACTTATCTGGATCGACAAAATAGAGCAATGAACTTGAGATTGATCAGTTATTTCGCAGAAAATGAATCAAGTCTTGGACTCCATCTAAACGGTCACGTACTAACGTGTGACCTTGGGGTGTGGGTGTTCGCCTAATGACATAGAAAACTATAGACTTCTCTTATATAGATGTGAGTCAAAACTAATGCCTAATAATTAGTTGACGAGATTTTATGGGCTAGCAATAAATCATATTGTAACAAGCACGAGATAGGTCATAGGTGGTTCTATTTCTGTCTTCCAATTTATTTTATATCTATATATATTATCTTTCAGTTTAATTAGTTTAACATGTACCTTTTTATTGCTTAGTTATGTATCCTCTTATTATTAATATAAAAATAGATTGTATTTTTAAACAAATATGTAAATGTATATATGTAAATAGTTACTCGTACCTACTTTCAAACTTTATTCAGGATAAAGTAAAAAATAAAGTAACGGTCCTTTTATGGTACTGTATCCAAAATATTTAAAAAAACCTAAGAGCATAGTGATATAAACCTCTATTGCTACCTTTCCTCTGCCTAATCCATTTACGGCTTTACGGCTTTAGGAAAGACGGTACTTACTGTAAATCTAATGCACAAGCTTACAACAGACTTTCGCATTGTTATTATTGAAGGCAATAAAATAGAGCAATTTTTTTCCGTTTCAGGTAAATAAACCGCACTTATTGCATCTATTAAGCAAGAAGTCTCACAAAGGGTTGGTATGTACAACACAACCATAAACATACCGCTATTAAACAAGATATAACAGCATAATTTCGTTTCATTTGACATGCCGAAACAATTTAATCATTATCTCCGTTGGAAAATTAGTCGGTGTGTGCAAAGAAGTTCAAGTCGAAAACGAAGCGGCATAAAGTGGTAATTCTAAGGACACCTGCAGCTATTATAAGTCTTGTGGGCTAGGGAGAGGCATGGCTAAAGAATTGGCGGTATTCGCCAACGACCGCAATGTAGCGTCGGTCTGAGCCTGTACCGCCAACCGACTGGGTGGGCACGCCGTGGCGGTTGGCCCCTCTCGGCTCTTTTTGCCTTACAGTTTTAAGTTTAAATTTTGAACTGTGCGAAAACAATGCCGTTCGGAAACCTTTGTTCCCTGGATGCACGCGATGAACACAGATTAGTACCGCAGGGTATAGGTGTCACGCTATTTCTAAAAAAATTTAAATAAATATTATGATAACATGAACAAGTACTCTTAACGGTATACACTCCGATGATATAATAATTAAATCTTAATTAGTCAAGACATCGTAAAGGGTGTACAATTAAAACATTACTTGGCCGTCTTCAAATTGTGTCGTAATTAACAGGACAATTAAAATCGAAGGTCATTATTACTATGGTAAAAACTGGAGTGGGAAGTGATTTTCTTTTTGTTGATGTTATAGATCAGCTAATGTAGAAAGGTACAATATTAATTAATTATTCACACTTTGTTTTGAATAATAATATAATAGTATTTACTTTTTATTTCATCATCTTAACCAAAAGACATCCCATGCTAAACATAGGCCTCCCCAAAATTCTGAAATCTACAGCAATCGGTCCTATGGTGACCGCATCCAATGGCTTTCAGCGTCTATCACCAGGTCATCGGACCACCTTGTGCCTCGGCCTACCAACCGCTGCGTCTTTCGGTACGCGGTTGCCTCTCAAGGACTTTATGGTCCCATCAGCCATCGTTTCTGCGAGCAATGTGCCCCGCCCACCTAAGTTTAGCAATTATTTGGGCAATATCAGTATTTTGATTAAATTTTATTCTATTACTTATTTTTAATTAATTTGTATTAGAGCATTGTGTTTGTTTTCAATGTAACCTGAGGGCCGAATTTCCTTTCTAAAAATATAAGCTAATATCGTCCGGGCCTACTATGACACACATCCTGTACTTTTTAAACCTTAATAATAGACAAAAGAAGTTCCGTTTTTTAATCTGTTCTAGGAAATATGCACTCTTAATTAAAATTCATAGATAGGAACGTCAAAATCATGTTCGTTATTTTATCGACTATTGTTTATACATACGTTTCACTTCCAAACATATTTGCAAATGGACATTTTAAACAAATATAATATGTTATAAGTGTTTGTCGTTCTTTGAATTTACATGACATGATTTTGCACGTGTAGCCCATATGAATAGATGACTTGCAGTAACATAATGATTCATACGTAACTATATACAAAAATGGCTATATTAGTTTAAATCTTCTACTACAATAACGCTGATGACAAAAGATGATAGCAGATTATTCAATAGACACGTTAGAAAAAATAGATTTAAATAAAATTCAAAGACTAGCTGATGACCAAGGCTCCACTTGGGTACGTTTTATCCTTAACTACCTAGGGGTAACAAAAATAGTTTACGTAATTTTCTCAGACCTACTGAATAAACACACAACATTTCATCAGAATCGATAGAGCCGTTTCAGACGTGTATAAATGGGAACTAAGACTGTGACAAGAGAAATACATATACTTGTAAATGGTAGTTACAGGAGTCATAGAAAGTTCATAATTTTATAGATTACTAGTTTTCGTCCGCGGCTCCGGTTGCGTCTATGTCGGTTATCGCGGATAAAAATGTCTTTGTCTTTCCTCAGGCTTTAGACTATCTGGGAACAAATTTCATTTAGATCGGTGCAGTGGTTTTTGAGATTATCATGAACAGACAGATTGACGCGATGAAGGACTTTATTTTAGAATATGTAGTAAAACCTATATGATATATAAACATGATCATTTCTATAAAAGAAGTAACATCAAATCGAACACATAAATAAATAGCAAAAGTTAGTAGAGTCACGCTGATTTCAGCGCGAATGAGCCGGCTCGACCGGGGCGTTACTACCCTCGTACAGAAGACCAATCTAAATTGACAACATTCCTGGTCTCGTGTTCCGTTGGTAAGCGAGAGACCGAACGCCCCCTATACACTCGCAATGACGATGGTGACTACTACTCTTGTATTCTATTCATGCTTTCTATCAAGTCCGTGTGGTGACGGATTAAGAATACAGAGTGTCACCACTCCTATTCATCCCGCGGGTGTCGTAAAAGGCGTCTAAGGGATAAACTACGCAAGACAACATCGATGTAAAGAGAAGGAAAACTTGAAACCAACCCTATACCAACCCGTCTGGTCAGCGTGGTATAGTAGGCCAAAACCTCCTTTCTAAGGAGAGGCCTATGTCCAGCAGTGGACTGTTAAAGGCTGTTGATGATGATGATAATGATGATGATGATCAAGCAGAGTTACTTTAGTAGGCCTAAATAATAATAATATGTAAAAAAAGGTATAGAAGAAAATTAATGCACGAATATGCAATAATACGAACTTATCTGGCAAGCGTGGTCTAGTACGTAAACACCTCCTTTTTACAGCGACCTATGTAGTGAGTATAAATGTTGCTATTTAATTATGTATAATAGAATGAATAAGTAGTTTTTAATTAGAGTGATTTAGATAATATTAGATTAATTTAGATTTTATAAGACAAGAAAGTTTCTACTGTTTATTGTACTCTTTGACTTAAGGAGGAGCTGTGCGAAAATATACATCAGTTGCTGTGCCTTGTCAACATGTGTGGTAATATTACTGTAAATATACCGCTACAGGAAAATACTTAAAAGAGAGAACTGCATAACCATGTTAATAATGATTAATATGTAGGTTATGATAATGAGGGAGACATCAGTCGTTTGTTGATGAAATCAATTGTTCACAATTTTTGACCATCAATTGTTAATGAAAATCAAGTTCGTGTAGATATTAAGACATAGGTACGTTAATAACTAAATCGATAACAACAGTTTACAAGTTATTCTAATGGTACTTTTTACATTTTTTTTTCAATTGTGTGAAAGATATTATAATTAAGTAGGTCAAAAGTTCTGAGATACAGATTATTTTTCCACCATCCGTGTAGTTTTGCTCACTCATCGAACCGATTAAACTACGACCCAGTGGTCCTTCGTTTACTTATATATATAAGATACAAGTCTGATTCTTTGATTGATTCTGATTGATCTATGATCCTCTATCCGTCATAGGGGATCATAGAAAGCTAAATTTGTCTTATGAAACAAGCATTCAGTTGTTTCTCAATGAGCAATTTGCGGTTAGGCTTAAATTATTAGATACAACTTTTTGATTTTGTGATTCGATTAATTTCCTTGCTAAATTGTTACTAAATTTAATTTAAATATTTTTGAATGCAATTAATTTACGAGGTTCATAAAATGTAAGATACAAAAATAAATCATCAATTATGGAAATTTTGGAAAATTGCAATTTAAAATCAAAATCTGTCAATTTCAAATTAATTTGAATGGATGAGAAAAATTACATAATTTTCACTTATATTGTTATAAGTCCTGAGACATCGTGATGAAAAAAACGAAAATAAATCCTATGAATAAAAATAACGAAGACCATGTAACATGTTTTCTTTGTGTGCAAACAGATTCTATTAAGATAGGCATCTATACTAATATCTAATATTTGAAAGTAACTTTGTCTGTCTATCTACTACATATGTGTCTGTAAAGGCGTTACGGCTAAACTGCTTCACCGATTCCAACGAAATTTGGTATAGAGACACTTTGATTCTTGAGGAAGAACATAGGGTACTCGTTACCGAGATAACATGCGGGCGAGCGGAGCCACGGGTCAAAGCTAGTTATATTATACCTTTACTATTTTCTATGTCATTTATGTATTTTATGTTTACTTACTTACTCTAAAAATAAACAAAACCGAAGTAACCCAAACCCTCTTAGATGTTAATTTTCTATCCGTAGAGAGAAATTTTAAGTTTCAACTTTGGAATTAATTGACGACATTGAACCTAACGTCTTCCTTCAGATACCGTGTGAAAGGAATAAAAGTTTTAGACTTAAACGTATGTAGCTCACACACGTAAAATAAAATGCATGAAATAATTGACAAGGTCATAATACGATATTTAAATAACATCAAGCTTATTTAAGACTGCGATTATAGTCCGCCTTCGGTTAACTTGGATTTCTCCCTAGAAGATTATTTTACAATGACGAACTTTTATCTATTTATACCTAGCCTAAAATTTGCCTTTTGCATATATAATGGAAAGTAACCCAAACAATTATATGTACTTACCAGAATTGTTTGAAAACTAAAAGTAATTTACTCAGAAGATTTAACTTAATATAAAAGCTATCTCTTTTATAAATGTGATATTATTTCCGTTAAAATTATAGAATGTACTATATTTTTATGATCTCATGTCGTAAAGAACATACTTATTTACCTGAAAAATCTCTATAGAAACTTCTTTTAATCTTCGCTGGAACCATTCGTTCAACATGATGACAACTCAAATATTCCCTTCGCGCCGCACCTAACTAAAAATCCGATATCCACTTTTTCCGATGACAATTTATAACACATGATATTTAACCATGACCTCACATAAATAAATAATTTCTTCAAAAATAGATTGACGAAAATTAATAAAAAATCAAATTCGAAATTTCACATTTGCATAAAGTGATGTGAACGCATTTAAAGTCAGCGTGATCTGTCAAAATAGTATTTTGATAATCCATAGACAATCTAGATGGCCACCCAACAATCAAATTAAAAATAAACTTGCTTTTAGTTAATAAAAAGGCTCGATCTTAGAGGAGGTTGCATTACGAATAAAAACTTTCATATTTACATCTTCACTTACAATAAGGTAAAGGTGTAAATGGCAGAAATCGAAAAGCAAGTTATTAATCAGCTTACGTTTTATTAAACACTGATCAACAATCCAAACAATTCCGTAAACTGATCATCTTTCATCTCAAGCTAAAAAACGTTCACTGCTGGAAATATGCCTTCCCAAAGCTCACTACAACTTTCTTTTTCTTGAAAATGTATGACTACTTAAAATTTACAAATCGGAAATTTCAGATAATTACTCAGTATCACTCTCACAATGGTAAATACGTCATCTTCCAAGTTAAAACCTAGAATTCTTTTATGCTGGATAGATTACTCTCCAGCCTCAGGATTTTCCAAAAGCTCATGCGAATTCGAAAATTATAACTGTAATAAAGGTAGTAGGTAGTAGAGCTACGTTGAATTCAGTACGAATGGGCCGGCTCGACCCCATCGTAATTATGACAGCTTTCTTGCTGTGGTGTTTCGTTGGTGAGTGTGAGACCGGAGGTCCAATCATTCTGCATCATTCCCCCCTGCCTTAGAAGGCCGGGAGAATGATGCAGAATTATCTGACCAGGCCGTCGAGGTATGGGTCACCATACTACATTGCCTACCCTCACAATGAGCATGGTGGCCCCTACTCCTGGATTCAACTCATGCTTTCCATCAGGCAGAGTAGAGTCACTTTGGTCGGCTTAAATATAAAAAAAAATCTCCTTATACATATACAGAAATGGACAACTTTACTGTAAAATACAATAAGTAATTGGAAGAAAATGACTGGCATCGGATAAATGCGGACTGCCCAAGACCGAGATAGTTGGCGTTCTTTGGGGGAGGCGTTCTTTGGCGTTTTTAGAGGGCTTATTTTATATGAACAAGGTTCCTTTTTAAGGTTGAAATGTATTTGTCAATTCTAGTTTTTTTATATTTTATTATGAGAAAGAGAACGTAGAAGTTAAATAGTGGTAAAGTTATAATTGAACCAACTTACCTTTGCCTCACTGGTTGCTTGTTGTTTCACTGCTTAATCTGTAACAAAAACAAAAATAATATTAAAAAAACTCCTGACTTCAAAAGACAGCGCCGTATATAAAATCTACAGTCAATTTTATATTCTTAATATTTTTTTGCATCCTAAACTAATGATTAGTCTGCATTTGACGATAATTTAGTATTTAGATCCGATGTTTAGGCCTGAGGGCTGCAAGCAATGGTTTTCGTGACCTAGATCTTTTTAAACACATCACCAAAACTTATTGAGCTCCTGCTAAATTGCCACCGTCATAAATATTTCTGGATAATGACCCTTATGTGTATTCATCATAAGCACACATATTCATCGTCAATTAACTGGGCTAAAGTTCTTCAAATATTGGTCAGTAATATCGAAATTACAACCTGTCATATTGCAGACACGATCATGAGGAACAAGAGAAGGTCATAACAAATAATTGTTACTACGAGCGTTAAAAGAAAAATAAAAACAAATGTAACTCACAGCCATATTTTTTTATTAGAGAAAACAGCAAAATCACATTATTGAGTTTTGTTTGTTATTACTTTTACTTTTTTTACTACTAGTGAAATTCTTTCACATAAATCAATAAATATATAAAACAGTTCCGTTACTGACTGACTGACAACGTACAGTTAACGTACGTAAATATATGCGTCGGGCTTATGAAAAAATCAATGATAACGAAAAAATGTTTTGAACAAATTTTAGGTTGAATTTTTTCATAATATTATGATGTAAGCACAAGCTCTTTATCGCGGAAATACTATGTGTGTCATTTGTTTTGGCAATATTTGCCATATGCCTGGTACAGTATTACTTCATACGTCAATTATACATTACGTCACGGTGATAACACTTGTTTATAACGGATAACATTACGGGATTAAAAACCACAGCTTCTAGAGATTAGAAAACTACAGCTTCTGTATTTTTTTTATATAAAATTCTCGTGTTCTGTGACACGAGAATTTTAGTTACCTTACTCTCTTCTGAAATAGATTGATCGATTCTTATGAAATTGTGTGTTTAGTCAGTAGGTCTGAGAATAGGACGTAAACTACTTTTTAGCCCTACGTATTAAAGGATATAACTGACGCGAGCAGTGCCACGGGTATCAGCTAGTTTTTTTATAGAATGTAACGAGGAAAAGATATGCCACTTCTTTGCAAGAAGATTATATGTCGTTCAGAAATAGGTTGATTGTTTTTCTGCCGATTATATAATTATTTCTAATCTCTTTTTTACCCGAATAAGAAGGAGAAAAAGGGGGGATGGGTTTGTTTTTTTTTAATAAACTAGCAAGATGATTAGTAATGTTATGTTATGGGTATATTAAACACTTTTCTATTTGGCTACTTACATTATACATATATATTTGTTTTAAATCACATTAATTGATGATCACAATAAGCGATTTGTATTAAATTTCTTTTTAATATGTAAAATTTAATATATAAATATAAACTCGTAGAAAAAAATTATCAACACTGTGAATAATTGCTAATTATCTATCTTGAATGATGACAAAAATAATTGTCTGTATAAAGCTAAGTAGAACAGAATCACTTCGATTCTAAGAATTCATAGACACATGCTAAGAATATATATTATTATCTTCTATTACATTTCCCCGCACATCCGTTAAACAGATATCAATATTATTGTTGTATGTAAATAGATCATAACGTTCAGTTAAACAACAATCGGGTATACTTGTCAATTATTAGACTTATTACGACTTTGTAGTCAAATCTACAATCGTGAGAGAATCTCGGTACACATGGGTTAACTCCACGAAATGATACAATTCTTTCGATCTTTTCACCAAATGTATAAGGTTTCCATCGTTGATTGATGATTCTGCATCGTTGACCCAATGAAACACAATTAACAACATCAACATATAGTTTTTTCCGGTTTTATACAACGCGCCCAAAGCTGCATAGGTATCATATTATTAAAGTAGATCAGATGCGAAAATAACAAATCATTACCCATACATTCTGCTGTCAGAAACGCGTAACGAACTGGTATGAACCAGGATTTCCGATGGCTCCAACTCTATAAGCAATCAGAGCACAGAGTGCTTTATGCGTGAAGCCGATTTTTTTCCAACATCATTGTTCTAACTCAATTAAAGAATTGATTAACAAAAAGTGAGTCCAAGAACCTGCTTACGGATCTTGTCTGGGGAGTCAGTCTGCACGCCCATTTTGCCGTTGTCGCTTCCTATTCCGGCTATTGTTGAGCGTCCTGTCACCAACAGGCATACGTTCACGTACACAACGCTAGAAATTATTATAGAAATTTACGCACACTCATTCAGAGGATCTATGGTGAATTTATTTCACGTCCACTAAATCGAGCGCGTTCGGTGTTGCGATTGGCTCGCACTGAACTTTTCACGAATTACAAAGCCGTACGCACTCGCTGTTAAGAGCTAGTTGATGTAAAATAAAGTCACACTAGGCTATCTGTATTAAATCATCTCTGGCATACATATGCTTAATCGTGTGTAATGTAACCAACACAAACGTAACTCATGAATGAACTTCACGTATTGAGAGTGGACCTTGAGTGAGGTTGTTATCTAAATATTTGCATTAAGTATCGAGAAATGAAGTTCGAAATAAATATAGTTTTGTAATTTAATGATCGGATTAAGCTTGTATTAATATTTCACATATTTTGAGTACTCTTGTAGATATGCCATAATTTAATAATATTTTTATCTGAAATGTACTTCAGGGCAACTTTTGTATTTCGTGTTGTTCTACTTCATCTTAGAAATTGTAATTATTTTAAAAATTATGACATTAATCAAGTCATTTGAATTTTTGTATATTGTGATAAACCCAGTAGTATTGTTTTTTTACATTCTAATATAACTTGTTTTTTTAAGCGAGAAACCTCTTCTAGAAACTGATGAAAACAAATAAACAAGTATCACTAGAAATAACTATATATTACTAGAGTCGTGTGGTAATAAAGTCATTTAACATTTTGTCAAATAAACACGTTACTAAGAAGATTTAACATTTTTAATAGATCATATCGCCCGTACAGTATACCTCAGATTGTCATTAGACTAACTAAAAACTATCACTTATTTAAAACGTATTAATTAAAACAATTAAACTAAATATAAAAGTCCAAGCTAATATCTATCCACATTTGAAATAACTAATCTATTCAGTTGCAAATTCCAAACATATGAATCGATATAAATGATAAATCACTAAGGCGCCAACGCTAATAAAAAATGTATTCTATACCCTACTCGCTATCTCCCATGAATGTATAACGATATATCGATACTCGTATCTATGGAATAATACAACACTAAATAAGGCCGCGTACGCATGAAGATCGGATATGACGCAAGTAAGTTCCGTGAGGATCTGGATACTTTCGCTGTTTGCAAACGAATGATGTACTGTCGCACAGTTATCTAAGTTATCGCCTTATTTAGTATTGTAAACAGAGTAATGTCTAGCACACATGTGCTTTACTAACACACCTTGGAGTCATGACGTCTGCACAGTTGGTGAGATCACAAAGCTCACAATGGTAATTTTAGTGTGTGCATAGCCGGATTCATATTTGTAATCATGAATCAATTGGAAATCCCTGATGCAAAAAACGGGAATTGGATCGACTCATGGACTATACTTAATAAAAAAGTATATTTGTACTCTTGGATAGCGATTAATTCAGCGCGTAATATGACTTATCAAGCTTTGTGGTTTTTTCGTAAGTATCTGAGAGTTACGGAACTTAAAACTTATCAAGAACTGCAGTACCTACTATAGCATGTCCAACTCTACAAAAAAATAATGACGTCTTAAGTTTGGCGAAAAAGTTTACATACTCCTATTTTATTTGTGAATTCAATATAATTATGCTAATGGTGATCATTCCATTAGTCCAAAATCATAGAATGTCACATCAAAGTTGGAAAACAGAAATAAATTACCGAATTAAAAGTCAATATACAAAACTGCTTTGGAACCTAGTCCCATACTGACTTCTCAACTTTAACATTTATATTGCAAGACTAGTTGAGTTCCGCGGTGGTGGCCCGTTTATTGATTTACCTTTATAGCAACAATCGTAGATAACGAAGCTAGTTTAAACAAAGCATTTATAATTACTCCCATCAGCTAACTACCAGTAAACGTTCCTTCCGTTTCTAGAGATTAGATGGAACACATAAACAGACAGACAGACCAACATTAAAAAATATTTTTTTGTGTGTAAGTACCGTTAATACTGCCATGTGCATTCAGTGGAAACTCTTAATTTGTAATTACAGTGAGATGCTTTAATTTTATTTATTTGTAAACTAAATCAAATTTATATTTGCTTGTCAAAAATAAATGTAATAATTTAATTATCTAAAACTATGTAATAAAATGTAACCCATACAATGGGCGAGAAAATAAAGATCAGAAAAGTATGTTCTTTTTCTCCTTAAATGATTCAAGAATAAAAAAAAACTGTGTATTATACTACTGGGATTTATTGTCATATAATATATGATTAATACTAGCAGAAACGTGAAGCATTATCTGCATTCTTCAAAAAACTAAATCTGCATCATTTAAATACATTTTTCAAATAGTATGTTGGCTTCCTCCGGTTAAAATAGTTTTAGTTTTTGAAGTCAAACCCAACAAACCGCGTTATCCGCCATTTCTGTAATTTTTTTAAGTTTAAATAATTCTCTAGAATATTATTTTGATATACCTGATAAGATTTAGCCAAAATTTATTTTTATCACACAAAAATATATTTTTGATGCTTGTAAAGTACAAGAATATAAAAGCTTTATTAAATCAATAATCATCTAATACTAATACCCACATAGCCTGGTCTGCCTGGTGTTTTATTACACATAGAGTGATGTTAACCGCGATAACAAATAAGTTTTCCATAAAAAATATTACAGTGAGCCAACCTTAAACCGTTTGCTATCGCGAAGTTATTTTAAAAGTTTTCGAGAGGAACAATTCCTTCATATATTTTTTTTCACAACTACTGTGCGCTGCTGCGTAAATGACTCAGCGCATGCAATAAAAGCTCTTAAACGAAATAATTTTCCGCCGTTTTTAAACTGTTCTCAATGATATCGCGCTCCTTTAGGAAGCACAATAATATGTAATCTATGTTGTAATTAATATTAATTGTATCAAAATCTACCTCCTAGCGACATCTAGTAAATGCTATGTAAACTAAACGTTTGCAATGACACTGTATGACATTAATAAAATCAGTCTGCACTGAAAAACCAACGTGTTTGCTTAATAATCTATAGCCTTCCTCGATGAAAGAACTATCTAAAACTGTAGTATTTTGCTAATCGGACTTCCTGGGATTAGTTCGTTTAAACAAACAAACTCTTTAGCTTTGTAATATTATAGTATGCATGTGTCATATAATCTAATATATAAAATTCTCGTGTCACAGTTTTCGTTGCCATACTCCTCCGAAACGGCTTGACCGATCTTTTTGAAACTTTATATGCATATTCAGTAGGTCTGAGAATCGGCCAACATCTATTTTTCATACCCTTAGGACGTGAGCGGAGCCGCGGGCATCAGCTAGTAATATATAAACCTACCTCTTGAATTCCTATATTATTGAAAACCGTTACATAATTTTTAAGATCGAGTATCTTGCATCTAGCTCTTGCAACTCCGTCAACATCACTTTTCAATCATGCTCGACTCCTATGTATGTTTAAGCGTGTTAATAGCGTGTTTAAGCTTGATTTTAACTGTTCATCTTAGGCACAAGCAAACGAGACGAAGTCGGTGCAGGTGACCTTTACAACCCGACGCGATACATGTCCCGAATACAGATACCTCAAGCAAGTGAGGCCAGATACCTTGGGCTCTATCTCGATCGCCGTCTCACCTGGCGGAAACACATTTTCACCAAGCGAAAAGCACTGGGGATCCAATTGAGAAAGATGTACTGGATGATTAAAAAAAAGTCACAGTTGTCGATGGAAAATAAGCTCCTACTATACAAGTGTATACTTAAGCCAATCTGGACTTACGGAATTCAACTTTGGGGCACATCTGCCAACTCAAACCTTGAAATACTCCAGAGGTTTCAATCCAAAATGCTTAGGATAATCACAGACGCTCCATGGTTTGTAACAAACCAACAATTACACCACGACCTTAACATCAGAACAGTCCAAGAAGAGATCAAGCACTCAATGAAATCATACAGGAATAGACTGGATAACCATCCAAACACACTGACTGTGCACCTGATGAGTGACACTTCTACATTCAAAAGACTTAAAAGAAAGTCCCCTAAAGATTTATAGGGATAATTAAACATAAAGGGCTCATGTCGCTGGACTGATTACCCTGCACGACAAAATGCATTAGTTCATAACCCTATGCTAAATGTTCTCACGAAACAGATTGCACTATTAAAAAAAAAAAAAAAAAAAATCTTAGGCACGCCAGAATCCTTATTGTAGTTTTGGAGTTCACCTTGAGCACGTGACACGGGATTTATATACAAAATGTATTATTTCTTTAAAACTTTTGCAAATTTACTTTTAAAACTGTATTTTTAATAATTAATAATTATCTTACTGCCTTATTGGTCTAGTGGTTAGCGTATGCGTGTGCTGATCAAGAGGTCTCGGGTTCGATTACCGGGTCAGACCAAATAATTGTGTGATCCACAAATGTTTGTTTCGGAGTCTGGGTGTTTTTCTATGTATAATAAGTATATATTTACAAAAAAAAAAAGATTTTTTATGTATGTATATCAGTTGTTTAGTACCCATAAACAAGCTCTGATTATTTTGAGACTAGATGACGTTGTGTGTAAGATGTCCAAAATATTTATTATTAAATTATTATTTATTATTAAATTTTAATAAAATAAAGTAATTTCTATATGTACTTCGAAAATTAAATTATTTTAATTTTTTTTTTTTTTATAAGACAAATTTATCAATCTATATACTTACCAACCTCTCAAAAACTACAGTGAAAGCATGTAACTAAAAATGAAATAATTCCCAACTCATTTTTCATGAATTAAATAAATTTAATCATTTGTGATAAAACAATGCGATAGTTGAAATTGGACACGGGTACTGATAGTGTCGAATTTTAAAGTGTATTTCAAAGTTCAAATGGTATTGTTTACTAAGAGTGTTCACTGTAAGTAAACAATACCATTTGAACTTTGAATTGCAGCATCCGAAATGGGTTTTTCTAAATATTATAATTTTATATCAAAACGACGTATGGCCTTAACCCTCTCTTGAGAGGAGTCCTGAGCCCAGCAGTGGGACGTATAGGTTGTTGATGATATCAAAACATTCAAACATCCGTTTCTACTAATGAGTATGTCCAATGCCGTTCTCGCTTGATTTCGCAAAATCATCTCAATCATTATAACAAATGAATGACGTCACTCATGATTGTATCACTGGACCCGGTAAAAAACTATATGACGCAAAACGCAGAACAAAAACTTTCATTCACGAAGCTATTCCATTCAGTTCCGTTTCGTGAAAACTATAACGATACACATCTGAATGAAATTCTCTGGTAGACAATAAAAGGTCAAAAACTGACGAATAATTTGGGAATACCTCATCAAAATTGGGTTAGATGACGCACAGATCGTGAGAAAAAATTCTATGGCAGATAGTTAATGTGTTATTATTGCTTAGGTTGACTGCGAATTTGCTTCGGTGATATAAATCATCTGATTTCAAAATGAGAATTGTATCTTTAAAGTTGGCGGTATAGAGCTTTCAGTATTGTACTGGTATGTTTAAATATCATACATTAATATGTAATAATTATTATAATAACAGCCTGACTAATATGAAACAAACCATCAATACAATATTATGTCAGCCACTTCACTCGGAATAACTAATTTTTGTATAAAGAAAGAGTAACAATTTAATATAACTAGCCGAAGTATTATTTGTAAAAGAAAGAAGGACTGCTTTACTGGTAGCTGTTCTTGTTAGCGTTTTCCTCAAACTTATGATTTATGCTTGTATTTTCATCATCGTTCTCGACTTTGAAACGGTTTGTAATCTATCTTCATTGAAATAAAAGGTTATCTTTCGCTGATTTTAGATTCAAAATACGCGATCTAACAATCATTGTTATTACACTTGACGATGAAGAGAAATAGGTCATAAAAGAAAAGAATATAAAGATAGCTAGCGCCGACAAGCTGATAACATGCTTAAAGCGAGATTTCTGAGAGACACGACACGACAAGACCGTGTGTCGCCCGCCCGCCTGCCTGAAGCTCCTGGTAAGCTTGCGGTAGGCGAGACGTTTAGATATATGATTTTAACAAAAAGGAACCGACTTCAATGAAAAACTATTCCGAGTACCCAAATCGCGACAATTTTGCCTATGATATTTGAGGATTTCCCTCGATTTCCTTGGGATCCCATCATCAGATCTCGATATGGTGATGATGGGACCACCTGTAAGCTACGCCCATGCTAATGCAAAAAGAATTTTTGACATCGGTTTATAAACGACGAAAATATCGATGAACATACATATATTAAAAAAAAAAGATTCAGACGAAGTGAGAACCTCCTCCTTTTTTTTGAAGTCGGTAAAAAAGTATTAGTTGTAGCTGTAAGTAGTTATCATTTTAAAATGTATCGCATTCTCACGACTAAGTTTGTATTGGAATGCTCATTCTATTTTAATGTTACCTTTTAAGCGTTCCTGTGTACGTTAATTTACTACACGCTTAGTCCGTACAATGCTTCGTCAAAATAAGAATATCTATTATGTAGTAGTAGTAACTCCATGATAATAAATATTCCTTTTTATATTATAAGATACTAGTCCTATTTGGTTCTGCACGAAAATTTTCCAAAGAATTTTGTTTAAATTTTCATAATGTAAGTAATTTGCTCATAGTCAAAAGTATCTAAAAACATACAGCAGTAACATAACGTAGCCACAACGTGTCTTGCCAGTCCCCAACCGGCACTTGGCTAGCGTGTAGACGTATGGCCTTAACCATCTCCTGAGAGTAGACCCGAACACAGCAGTGGGCATTATGGGTCGTTGATTGGCTTGAAGTAAGTTTAATAAGTTTTATTTAAGACAGTGCTAGTACTCAAGTCATTAAATATTTGTGATGATATTGATATAGCTAAGAACAAATTTTCAACTGAAACATACCAATCATTTTCTAGCCCGGCAACTACTTAAATATAATATATTGTAAAGCATACGTGGCAACCAATGTGGGACGTCAAAATAAGGAGAGATAGGTTGAAAAATAACGGCATTAAACAACCGCATTGATTCGCTAGTAGATGTTTGAGGATGATAACAGCTGGAACGTATTTATTAACATCATTATCTCATCTATAGAAGGTAAATTACATTTTGGTGATAATAAAGTTTACACTAAGCATATTATTGCAAATGCTTTTCAGATGATATCACATTCACAACTTTTGAGATCAGATCAAACCCTGAGTCACGCATGGCGCGAGTAATTATTTGTTTAGTATGTGTACGAGGCCGGTGAATTTGAAGGTCGCTTTCACTCAATGATTCACTGTTGTGTTATGGTGCTATAGAGAAAAATATTATGAAAGATTCAATTCATGCGATATCCACGTGTCTTCGATCGTTAAATTTCATTTCGTCATTTTCGTTTTAAAATTGTGTCAAATCGTCGAAACTATGTATATTTTTTTACGCAAACAAATCCTCATCTACTAATAGGTAACTATTAAACGCAGCAGTTTTTGATAATAGTAAAAACTTTAAAATCTCACGCACCAGAATAATTACTTATCTTATTCCAAACTAGCCCAGTCCTGCGGTAATATACGCGGTAGTTATTGCAAACCGCAAATGCCGCGGGAACTAAAGCTAGTTAGAAAATTTACCTCCTTTCTTTCTTGTATCATCAGATATCTACCAGTATGTACTCCTTCAAAATCAGTCCAGCTGTTCCAGAGATTAGCCGGAAGATACAGAAAAATTGCTTGTTAGATATAACTGCCGAATTTACTTTCGTATGCATATAGTAAAAATCTGTTTCCTTGAAATTACAAACAGATACTTCAATCTTATTTATTTGAATATAAAGACTAGTCGGAGTCTTTACCTGATAACCACTCTGCTGATAAACATATTAAATTTATTTATTTATCATAAATAACAGCCTGAAGCAAAACAAAAGAACCTACTTATGACACAATTATTTGTACTGTGTAAGAATAAACCCGTGATATCTGAAATCGAAGATAGGATCACAAATCACTTGACCAACATTCAACAGTTGCAGAATTATAAGTCAGACATATGCAGTTTTTCTTACTATTTTGTAACTTATATAACGTATAGTAACTTCAATAAACCTTGAATAAAAACCTAGCCTTTAATTGTGTACTGTTAGACATAGGCCTCTCCTTAGAAATGACGTTTTAGGCTTGCTATACCAGGCTGGCCAGACGGTTTAGTATTGGGTTTTATTTCAAGTTTTTCGGTTTGTAGTGAGATTTGCTCCCGTATTAGCCACTTACTAGTACAGTCATATTAGGGTTCCACCTCGGAATGTCAGATAAAAATTTAAAAGTTTGTATACACCTTTATTTTGATGTTCTGAACGTTGCTGAGCATAAAAATTGATTTAAAAAAATGATGTGTACGTTTTGAGATAGAATGCAGATAGTGAACAGAGTTCAGCCTTACTTAATGCACGGTTAACTATGAATCTGAGTGATTATTCACCTTGTATAAATTTTATTTATCGATGCAATATTATTAACTAACAATAACTAATCTGTGGCAAAAGCTGGATGCGAGAAGCCGAGGATCGAACCAAGTGGCTTGCAATTTTAAAGGCCTATGTCCAGCAGTAGTATTATTTATCAGTAATTCTATTAAATTTTATTTAATTTTTCATACCAGAAGACGGCGTCTGGATGCAAAATGCAAAAGATCGGACACTGTGGTGTGGTTGCACACTTGTATTGACTCAAAGTCAAATTCGTAATAACAAAATTTAATTCTTTAAGAATTTTTGCCTTTAAGAATTACATTACATCCTAACATAAGCATTAGTAACTGGAGGTATACCAATTTTCGTTAGTAAGTAACTTCTGAAATGTAAGTATAATTATTGAAAAAGTAAAAAACAAATCGTAATGTTCTGAAAAATACAGTTTTCATTAACTGGCGCCAAACATTGTCAC
Source organism: Phragmatobia fuliginosa (assembly GCA_932526445.1). NCBI lineage: Eukaryota > Metazoa > Arthropoda > Insecta > Lepidoptera > Erebidae > Phragmatobia > Phragmatobia fuliginosa. Next base: position 15,499,769 of record OW052070.1, read on the forward strand.
ATCATACTGAGAAAAATTTCAAATTAGGCTCGGTGCCAAGTCTTCAGAATGTTTTGGATTTTATTCTGACATTCATCAACTATCAACTATAAAGAAAATAATATTTTTAAATGAGAAGTGTGAATAATCAATTGTTTTTGTGATAGTCATTTATTTTGTTGCCAACGATTTTTTTTTGTATTGACACTGCATATTTTTTGTACTAGTAATATTTATCTTTTTGAATACAATGAGAAATGGAATACTTTATTTTATTAAAATATATTAAGATCTGCCTTTAGTTGTTTCCCCTGCATTGAAAACCCACTTTTATTTTGGTTAGATGATTTTAAATGCATATACAAGCGTTTTAAAGTGTTTTAATGTTGATAGCTATTAAAAGTAAATTATAACATCATCACTCACCTAACACTAGCTTTTCTTGGAGCAATTTGTGCTTTAAAAAATTTTGAAGGTTTATCATAGTGTATAAGGATTTTTTTTAAAGGAATGAAACCTATAAATACATAGCAACCTTCTCTTGCTAACGAAAATACTGCAGTTATGTTAAAAGATTTAATTGAAAAAGGTTATTTAACGACAAACAAATGTAGAAGAAGTATATTTAATGGTGATGTCTTAGATAGATATCATGGTGTCTGATAACTTTATAAAAAAATAATACTTTGATTAAAACTGACACACACTTACATAAACACTACACAAACTTAGTCTATGAAATCATTTCTCAATCTTTTTAAAACTTAGTTCGATAATATTGTCATCAGAAATATTTCCAAACTAGAAAAAAAAATTGTTATATTATGGTTAGCTAAGTTAAATATTTTACATAGCTATAGGATTATTTCAAGCAAAGATCATGATTGATAATAAGAAGGATATTAAACAGGAAAGAAAGCAGATATTACAATTGAGTGACTTTCCTTTCCATGTAAAATATTGTTAACACATCGTAATGAAATGTAAGCACCTTGTTTGATATTAGTCAATTTTTGGGCAAAGTCTAAGAACACGGGCCCAATGAGTACTTCTCAAAGTATTTTGGAATTCCCTGGAGGCTGACTAATCTGACTCAGATGAACATTCCATATGATTCCATGCCCTTAGTTTGTGCTCATCTTGTGAAAGTTCTGCGGTCAAGGTAGGCTTTGACGCAAATTGGTGAACCGATAATGAGTCAGTCAGTGAAAGGCATAGGTATTTTATCTTTAGACTTCCTAGTTATTAAGTGCACGCATGAGCTATATGGCTTTGTATGTATATTTTATGTTTGTATCTTTACAACTTTGTGACTGCAATTAAAGAACAGTTTATAATGGGACATATAGGACATATAGCAAGATACACAGACAAAAGGTGGACTTTAGAAGCAACTACATGGAGAACCAAGTGGAAAATGAAAAAGGTGGATAGAAGATAAAAAAGCGATAACAGGAAGCCATTGGAGGAAGAAATCTATTCATAGAGAGGTTTGGAAAAAGCTGGAGGAGGCCTTTACCCGAGAAGGGGTTCCGATCAATTATATTCAAGAAAGCTTCGATAAAAAATAAGAAAAAATCATTAAATATTTTATTTATTAGTCACATTATAAATGATTAATTATTATTTGAATTTATGTACATAATAACGCATGTAATACCATTTTGTGGATATGAATGAAATTATTCATAGCAACTTGTACAAAATAGTATCTATTCTATAATCATATGAAACTAGGATTAAGAGGTTGCCAATAAATATTCCTAAAATCGGAACCTAAACAATCACCCTGTGTTTTTAAAAATCAATCCAGTCGATTTCGGATTTTGTAGTTCAGTGGTCAAGATCTACCTATTTATGAGTTTATTAGATAGTTTTAATTGACTATGTACAACAACTGAAACTAGGAAAAGTATTCTTTGATCTCTTACTTACTTTAAAATTACAGTTAAATTCTGTTTTCTTGATTAATGTTAAACAGCTTTCATTGTCCAGTTTGGTGAAAACAACCAAAAGTGTTAAAATAGTACATAAAAATCAAGCTTGAGATTGTAAGTATAAACACATTATTCTTTCCGGAGCTTTAAAGCGTCTGGTTAGTGTAGGGTGACAAAATTATCTAAAACATATATGAAAATCAGTACTGAGAATTTAAGAAAAGTGAGTACTGTAATTATCGACCTTTCAGCATCTAGTACCAATGTATTGGCCGTTGACCCAAGCTAGCAGGTACGCACACACTCATAGTATGTACCAACACTAGTTTATCCCGTTTATACTATCTATGAGAAAATAAGTAACGTCTGGGGGCCCTGGGATCTTGCTCTAATAGTTTTAGTGAACCGTGACTAACATTGCATTCGTCTGAAATGAGTAAACGTGCAAGGTGCATTTAAAACCCATGACGTCTGAAACCGGACTTTATAAAGTAGATAAATTAAATAAATTTGATACAGGACCGACCTACTACAGTCATCCTCTTAATTTGTAACCTAAACAGCTGTAGTAGGTACAGGATATATATTTGTGATTTTCTCGACCCACCAAATTAGGAATTAGGTGAAACAGTCATCAATTCTTATAATAGTTGATAAAATCAGTATGGTTTGTGCGCACTATTCAACGTAGTTTTGATACATTTATTTTATGCTCTACTTCTTTTTGTTTTATTTGAACATTACAGACTGACGCTTGTGTATTGAGGGACTCATAGTCGTTTTGTATGCCATCATCACGTCACCAGAATACATACAAACAAAATGTATGTACATGAACACATCCATTTCTACTCTAAGTATATAATACTACTACTCTCAATAAGGTGCTGCTAGATATTGGGTGGAACTTTATACATAGACTGTTCTTAGGCTTTCGCGACTTTTACACATACTCATGTTTTTTACTGTATACGGGACTTATTAGCGATAAAATTAAAAAGGTTACTTCTACTTTCCGACGTTTCGAACGGGTTATACCGTCGGTCACGGGTAGTGTACCCGTGACCACGAGCGGTATAATCAGTTCAATTTTATCGCGAATAAGTCCTGTATACAGTAAAAAACATGAGTATTTATATAGATCCTGTATCATCTTTGAAGGGTTAAACTTCCATATTTTATACATTACCACTTTATTTTTACTTCAATAATAAATAAATATTTTGTTCATCTTACACACAAACGCCATATAGTCCCAAATTAAGCAGAGCTTGTATTATGGGTATTCGACATCTGATATAAATACATAAACATATTTTTTGTAAATAAATACATAATATACATAAGAAACACCCAAACACCGAAACAATTATTTGTGGATCACAAAAACATTCGGTCCAACCCGGGAATCGAACCCGAGACCTCAAACACAGCAGTCGCATATGCTACCACTGCGCTACGGAGGCAGTCATTCGAGTAATAGGAGACATTCCTATTGGCGCATTTCGGCACTTTATAACTTACTTTACGTAGTAACTATTCAGTAATCTGTGCTTTAATGTCAAAGCAACGGTAGGAAGGATACTTATTTATATTATTTATATAGTTAAAGGTCAATCTAAAAGTGAGTCATTATTGCAATAATGAGGATATGGCATAAGCATCTCCTTAATTAAATGCACTTGTTACTTGACCGTGCACCTGGGGACATCCCATTCTCCCCTTACAATTAATCTATTTTCTGAGAACTATGTTTCAGGCTGTGAAACGTCATATGTCAACAATTTTGCTACGTTCGTTTTCACACGAGCCCCCATTACAACAGTTAGTCACAAATTACATAAATATTTGTCACCTATATAACTATGACTTCATTATGTATTACGATGGCTTACGTGCGTGCCATTTTCGCATACTTGCAATGAAATGGATGCCAGTAGCCGAGGATTGAACTAAGTGGCGTGCAATCGGAGAGGCCTATGTCCAGCTGTGGACTGTGATAAGCTGATGATGATGATAAATGAATGATGATGAAATGAAAATGAGTGTTGAATTGTCGCGTCTATTTTTTTTATCTTCATATGTTATGCTTCACTACTACTAAAACTATTTGTTAAATGCAAGTAATAATAATAATAAATGTTATAAATAAATATTTCGGACATCTTACACACAACGTCATACAGTTTCAAACTAAGCAGAGCTTGTATTATGGGTACTAGACAATTGATACAAATACCTACATAAAAATACTTATTTTTATAAATATATACTTAATATACATAGAAAACACCAAGACTCCGAAACAATTATTTGCGTATCACACAAATATTTGGTCCGCCCGGGAATCGAACCCGAGACCTCAAGCTCAACAGTCACATACGATACGCTACGCAGTCAAGTAGTGCTAGTAGTGCAGCGTTAAGTCAATGTAGAATCTGGAGGTAGTAGATCATCAGCCTCGCTGATTTTAGCAAGAATGGTCCGGCTTGACCGGAGCAGGACTACCCTCACACAGAAGACCATCCTAATAATGATAGCATTGTTGCCTTCCTATTTGGTTGGTTAGTGTGAGACCCGAGACCCAATCATTCTGCATGAATTTTCCAGTCTCCGGAGGCCGGGAGCATCATGCAGAAACATCTGACCACCATGCTGCATTGTCTACCCTCACAATGAGGATGGTGACCCCTTCTCCAAAATTGTACTCATGATTTCCAACAGGCAGAGTAGAGTCACTTTGGTAGGCTTAAATATATAAAATACAGCATAAATAGCTAGCTGACTGGTGCCCTCTTCTTTGGGCATAAAATATTTTCAAGTAAATCCTACTACCACGACAACATTATATAACATTGATAAAAGAAACTTCAAAATCGGCTTAGTAGATCCAGAGGTTATATATACCCTTTTTGTGATTTTTGTCTTTCCCCGCAGATACCAACACTTGGTGGCTATGTTGACCGACTAAAACCGCACTACGTCTCGGATACTATAAGCCAAGGAACCAGGTGTACCCTCGAAATGAGGTCCCTGGAACCTCGACGTACCTCGGGCCACTTACGGCTTGTAGGTGGCCCTTCAGTGTAGCAAACCCATATACCATTTTTGTCCCCAAACAGGGAAGTGCACGCTCCGTAGCGCTCCTCCTAGGGAACAGAGATTACCCCTAGATATAACCTCACAAAACCACAAAGTTTCATCATCATCATCAACAGCCTTTAACAGTCCACTGCTGGACATAACGTTTATCACAAAGTTTATCCCTGCATAATATTAGTTTGGATATGTTTTTTTTTAAATAATGTATTAACATTCATTATCTATTTATGATCTGCGGGTCGTAAGTTCTCAAAGGAGTTAAATATCATAACCCCACATATTTCAAATAAGTACCAAGATTATATTTTTTTCTTTGGTAGCGCATCTCGCTTGGTAACATTGAAGAAGTAATATAACCCAAAGACGTGTAATATTAATAAAAGTAATATTACGGAACAAAGAAGGAAAATAATATTTTACAGTAAAATTCATAACGATGTTTGGCACATAGAAGTCGGTTGTATTGTTTGAGTGAATTAATTAATTTCCTCAAGTCTATGACATAACAATAACGAGGTCAAAGACCTGAAGAAAAAGTGAGTAACTACCGTTATAAATGAATTAGTTTTCCTCAAACATAATTACAATTCAAACATTACATAATTATGAATAAATTTAATACTTTATCAACAACCCATAGTGTGCCACTGCTAGACTCGAGTATCTAAGTTCTCGATGAGCGCTTCCTCGGTTCTAAATTTCTGGATATTAAAATATATTCAGATAGTCTAATAAGGACAGTTGTAAGTATTACATTATGCGCTCATAGCCAAGCGAACTTAAACGATTGGAAACAATTACCAAGGCTAAGCAACGACTCGGTCATTACCTAGATAGGTTTGTGGCATGACATATAATGGTTGTTATCATAAGATAACAGTCGTGAAGCTAAGTTGGAGGTCTTTGAGCGGCTTAACAACATTCAACGGCAAGATTACTATAGCCACAACGTTTCTTGGCAATCCAAAACCAGCACTTGGCCTACGTGGGGACGTATGACCTTAACGCTCTCCTGAGCAAAATCGAGCCCAGCATATCCTGCCTGTGATTATCATAATAGTAATGTAGCGTAATCGATATTTTTTTGCAAAAAAAATAACTGCAATTTGAAACTCGAATGGTTCTCCACATGATAAATTGTTTCAAAACTTAATAAGTATTTAATGTAGCAATATTTCATCCTAATATATCGAGTTACTACAGTATGGATGTCCATTCAATACGAAAGATGAATGAATGAGTCACAGACCGGCCTCCTCCGGTTGAATCTTGCGAATAAATATTTTAGCCATTGACGTATGTAATGTAAACAAGACGACTCACGCTTCTTTTTTTATAGAAGTCAAATTAAATAACTATACCTTTTTCACTATTTTTTAGCGACAAAGCGCTTTTAATTGTCGGTTAAATTAATTTATCATACCAATATTTGAAAAGGTTAAATCGAAACCATAATGAGATTATTTCATTTTTATTCACATCTAAGGTGGTAAGATGTTGTTTTGTTTAAAAGTTAAAACTACAAGTTTTACATTATCATGCGTAGGTTTGTAGCAAAAAAAAATTTACAATGTTAATTAAAAGGTATAAATATATTTTTGAAATGCCACAATTTTTCTGCGACATGTTATTTCATGTTTAAATAGACATAGACGTGCATAAAAAGTAAAAACAATAATACGATGTATTTCTGTATTTTTTATTTCAGTCTTTCGTGATAAATTAAGAATCATGCTGGGGAACAAATATTACGATCTCATAGAAAAGTAAAGAACTAAGAAATTACTTCATACTTTGAAAATATCTATAATATAGTTGTCACAAAATATGAAGTCCGTTTTGACATTTGTCATCGTGTTTTTTAATCAACGATTTATTCGTGTTTTTGAGTGTATTTTTTCAATATAAAGTTAAACTTGATGCCTATTTATGATACGCGTTGTGATAGTGTATGGGTAACATAGTAATTAAATCAAATTCATAATCCTATTTATTTACTATTTTACCAGTACACTATCACAAGGCTACAACCTACATAATTATGTAGTTTGTAGGAATATTCCTCAGGATCCGTCAGGCAACTACGAAGACATGTCAAATCAGAGGGAAAACCATTCATCATTATTTTCCATTAAGTTTCACGTTACATGATAATATATGCATATTAAATTGATTCATTGTATGAAAGAAATACTTATACGCTTCTGAGTCATAACTAATTGCTTATTGCGAGGTTTTAAAGTGTGTTGTGAATGTTTTCAGAGGTAGTAGTTTTAGAACGAGTTGAAAAAAATAAACAAATAATTGCTTTAAAGTTGATGTAACTGCTATAAAATTATATTATTTATAACGTATTCATAGTATGTCCGAAATATAATTATTATTATGTATAAAAGAATATGAAACATTATTTCTATATTGTCATGGAAAGGAATCAATAATAAATGAAATGAAAACTTTTCCAAATACAATTTTAAATGAACTATTCCTCAAACTAAGATGGAAACCTTTGTAAGATACTTTTTACACACAACTGCAAATCTCCTAGCGGTCGAATTCTGTAGTTTGTCTTTACTTTAAAACCTGTAGAACTGCTCTGTAGGGATTTTAAGTCATGACAAGTCAAGATATATTCATTTCATAGCCATTTCCATTATTTTTACTGTATATCAAATCCTATTTCAAAATGTTGTATGGTACACTCTTTCTACATGAATAAATATATATTTATTTTTATATTTCTTTTGTATAAATATGGTACGAAAAATTTCTTCCTATATTTTGAATTTCAGACAGATACCCCGATTTTATTTATCTATACAAGTAAATAAAATTGAAGTGTCTGTGTGTAATTTCCAGTTAACAAAATCACACCTTAGACCAAAACAAAATGTTCAGTCCGTCTGTCTGTTTGTTTTTAGCGCTGGACGCATTTAGTGTGCCATCAAAAGCCTTTCGAACCTTCTACCCTCCCGAGTCTAAGACCGATATATTCGTTTAGCAAGAATAGTAGAATTTAGAATATAAGTTATATAAAGTCAAACTTTTACTTAGCAAAAGGCCGAAGGCCAAAAGGGTTCAATATCTGAGTAATGTTCAAGAGGTCTTGCGAGCACTTTATCACAAAAATCAACAAAAGTTATATCGGAAAACCCTGCATGAATGAGTCGCAAATATTCAGGCGAATAAGATTATAAGGACGTGTGAGTAATCCTCTTACAATATACTATTGTAGTATTTTAAGTATCAGAGGTTTTTCCTTGTGTAATCGCAAATTACGTGTACTCTCATTATCTATAGCAGTTTTATACATAGTCTATGAACACACTTCATCGTTTCTTAGGAATGAATCGGCTTCTAATGCAATACGCATTTTGGGATTTCTGAGGATGAAAATATTAAGAAGTTTAGATAGAGACTCAGACTGCTATGTGCCAATATAAGCAGTGTTTATGTGGTATGTTTATGATTGCCTGACCAATAATAAACATAGTTAAATCTATCTAAATAAATAAATTAAAGTGTACGTTTGTAATTTCAAAAGAATAGGTTTTTACTAAATTCAGATAAAAGTATATAGGATAAAATAAATCACTTTTATTAATTTTTGGTCAGGAGAAGCCTAATGCAAGAAGTTGAGGATCGAATCGCCATTGGAGAGTCCTAGGTTCAGCAGTGGACTGCGATATACTGATGATGATTTCTGTCTGTTTTTTTTTATTTAGGCTAATCTCTGGAATGCCTGGTTCAAATTTTTTGTCACTTTCACTAGTATATAGGAATAACTTAAGCGACTTGTAAATGGAAAAAACGCGGGTAACACCAAGGGGCAAGTTTCTAAATACTTATATAATTATGACAGATAAACATAACTCAAGACGCAGAACCACTGTATTGTGATAAAAATTTGCTACTTACATAATTGCCTCAACACTTAATAAGGAAAATTAGTTAGATCTTAGTACAAAAAACATGTTTCTATAAATGCATAAACAGGTAAATTATTTGAATTAATGTTATGTCGACAAATTAATTAATTAATTAATTCTGAAAAGAGGTATGTAGTTCAACTGTATGACTAGCAAATAAACATATGAGATTTTTCAGAACTTGACCCCGTAATCTTCTTTGTAAGAACTTTGTCCCCTTAAGTAGTTCATTACCAGTTTGCGTCATATAATGACTATGCATATGAATGTTAGCTCTGTATAAGTTGTCAATGAGATACCACAATATGCTAACAAGTTTTCCATTACGGTCGAAAGGTTAAATCTACGAGTACAAGGTTTATGATTGGTATTCCCTTTTAATATTTGGGTTACTTAATTTGCTTTTTTTCAGTTATGCCTGCCTCGTGGCTCAGTGGTGCTGTGCTTTAGGTCTCGGTTTCGATTCCCGGGTCGATGTCTGTGTATGATATAAATATATAAACATACTTTGTTTATATATTTATATCATACACAGACATCGACCCGGGAATCGAAAACATATATAAACAAAGTATGTTTATATATTTATATCAGTCGTCTAGTACCCAAAATTTAAGCTCTGCTTAGGTTGGGACTAGATGGAGCTATGTGTCAGATGCTTAAAGTTTACATAAGCTATACTCTAAGGTGAGATGTCCGATGCTCTTCGTGCTCCTTTATTTTAAAAACTTAAAGTGCTACTACAAATCAACAATAATCTTTTAACCTTTGGCACAAATATTTTAGTGTAATGATGAAGTTGTATCTTTTTTGCATTAATTTCATAATTATTACTTGAATTTTGAATTATTTGTCGGTTTATTTATGGGCACTGACTTCTTAATAACGATTGTCAAAGATATTCATGACAACAGGGACCGACACGCGATGGCGTAACGTGCTCTCCGAAGTACCAAACTCAGACTAAAAATCAGAATTTATTAGATTCAAATCTACTATGGTCGAATTAAAAAGTCTTATAGATTTAAGAAGACGTCATCAAACTAAATTAATTGAAATGTTAGGTATACGTTTCATTTAGAAAAATTAAATTCTTAAAATGAGTAAACTAGGAATAATACCTGAATGTAGTAATTAAGAACAATTCCATGTCGAAAAGAAAGAATAACCCAACTAATGATATTTTCCATTCGGTTTAATGTGTAATGACAATTATGCATATAAGACATTTACGGTAGGTCTTTGATGAGTCATAATTCCGTAACAGAAGGATACAACTATTAATGCAGTATTTAGCTATTTTTTATAACTTCTCATTAAGAATGTTTAGGAAATATTTGAAGAATTGAAACGGGTTTCATAGCTACAAAAAAGCTAATCCGATGCACCTAAATGTAAGTAATAAAAATTATTTTACGCTGTTTTTTTTAAATGTCTCTTACAATACCAGGTACCTTAAAATACAAAACAGTTTTTTTAAAGAAAGTAAAAACTACACTTTGTAATTGTGTTTTTGACCACATTGCATTCCAACAATTTAACGGACCTCTTAATTTACGGCTGCTTTCAAAATTCTATCTTCAGTTCTAACAAAAGCAAATGATCTCAAATTCATATTCAATATTATCAAATTCATATATTCTTAATCCGTCACCACTTTATTCTGTTAATTTGTTTGTATTAACATACAACTGTTTATGAGTACATCCTTTTGTTAAAATTCTCTTACTTGATAAATCAATATTTTTAATCTTTATGGTTTTTTTCCTAAAGTTCTCTCGACCTCCGGAGACCCCCTACAGAAGCAAGACCCCCAGGGGTTTTGCGATCCACAGGTTCAAAAACACTAATCTAAATTAACATTATGTGAGAGAAGGTAGTAACGAGAAAGTATTGAAAAATCATGTTGAAATAAAAATAGACTTTCTTAAGTTTTAACTGGAGATAGGTTTATTGGAAACGCACATGATTATATGCACAATTTCCATATAGAACTATTATTTTTTGTGTATTTTCTTCTTCTTCTTTTGTGTGTCTAACTGGAACTGATAAAAGAGAATTTTACTTTTTACAATAGAAGTAAACTTGTGTTATATATAGTTTTTATCCGTTAATATATAAAAGTTAATATATAATCCTATACATAAAAGTAAACTATGTCTTTCCTCTAGAATCAAAGTATCTCCTTGCTACATTTCATCGAATTTGGTTCAGCCATGAAAGCAAACAGACAATGTTACTTTCGAAATATAATATTATTAATATTATATTACAGGCGTTTGCTTGCGGCTTCGCCTTCGTGTCAAAATGATCAGACAAACAGAGATAATTTAGAATTTACAATATTAATATGCAAGTATAGACAGTTTGAATGTAGGACACGGGAAATAATATTTTCTTGTCAAATTCATTTTATAATAGCAATAGCGGTTCCGCCTACCGTATCCGTAGCTTCCACCTTTTCAATCACTAATTACAAGTTTAATAAAAAATCTTTTGCATGACGTAGACTGGAATATTACACGAACTGTTTCATTATGAACAATTAATAAACTATAACGAGAGGGAAACCCGTCAAATGTTATTTTCCATTCAATACATACTAATATTATAAATTCGAAAAACACTTGATCTGTCTCTTACGTTTTAACGACTGCTGTACTTATATCAATGAAATTTGGCACAAAGATACTCAGATCTATAAGGTTACTTTTTACCGCTTTATGTAACATACACGAGGACGGAGCCGCAGGCAATAGCTAGGTTTATAATACTTAATTTTTGTTATAAGAATTGAAATTCTGCAAGATGAACTGTGTTTTACTGAAAAGTCTTACCTTTTTCTTATTACCATCAATTATTTTTTAACTTTCCTATCGAATCCGTAAATTGATAAGAAGGAGTGAGCTGAGGTATACCTCGGCTTACTCCTTTGTTTCCTACATTAAATTAAAAGATAAGATTAATAAATTTTCCGTCCATTGTAAACATTTCTGTCAAAACCACAAAAGAAACATAAATTCCATAAAAAGTAGCATTACAATTTGGTATTTCCAAATCTTTTAAGTTCTATAAACTATTTTAGTACTTTCTACGACCTTGTAAATTACAGGTTTGGCCCTTCCTTTATGTGTTGAGCAGTTAAACCCTGGAACACTCTACTAGCGCACGTGTTTCCCTCCTATAATCCCGGGCCCTTCCAGCGGGGCTAAAGTGTAGGCCTTCGTACTGCCTGAGTTCACAGTTAAGACGGGAACCGCCACTCCTAGGTTCTGATCATGCTTTCCATCAGGCTGACGTAAGAGTCATTTTGGTAGCTAATTTATATAAAAATAGATACATTAATAATTAAATAATTGTATCCGCATCGGAGAAGGAAAAATAAATGTATTTGTACAACATGCACACTTGGATGTTGATTATCATTAATTATAGAGCATTAACCTCGGCGTGATGTGGCTATTATTAGATATACGACATAATCATTTATTAGGTCACAGTGATATAAATAGACGGTCAGTTGGCTCACTGACCTATTGAGGATATTTCCTAATACGAGATTATCTACAGATAATAACATTATAAAAGGAAAAGTTTGTAAGTTAGAGAGTAATCTTATGACCTCCTGAACCGATTTTGAAAAGTATTTTAACAATAGAAAGAAACATTGTCTGCAAGTATTATAAGTTGTATATTACTCCGAAAAATGATTACCGCGCGGTAAGTTAATTACTATATAAACCGCATTCTATTTGTTAATTACACCCCTGGACCCCATCATGGATCCATTTAGCTTTTATTAAAACCCGTAGTAAAGAAAGTCCCTTTAATAAGTAAAATACTACAATTTAATAGTGACGTATAACTTTCGTTTATAAAGTATTAATAAAACAAACTCTATCGTTCAAAAACTTATGTGAAAAAAATATATAAGTAAGAACATATGCACTTATAAATGTTTAAAATCGAATATAACTTTGATTCATAAACATAATAACAATGTTATGTTGAAATACAACCGCTTAATAGAATTATGCCACGCGACCTTGATAGCCGACGAAAACGTCATACCTCGGCGCGCGTCAGTGATGGCGTAGCACCGCGCGAGTTCACGGAACAACGATGACGTCCATACATATCACACTAGCGCCGCGAGCGGGATTTACAGTTTTTTATTTAGTATTTAGTTGATTGTGTGGCCGTCACGATTTTTACTCAGAACGCCGCAGAATCCCATCGATTAGATAAATGTAGGTTTTTGCTATTGAGTCACTAAATACTTTTTATTTTATGGGGTATCTTCTGTTATTGAGATTGGAATAGAAAAGTCCCCATTTTTATTAAATAAAACTAAAATATTAAGCAGGCTTCTTCTTTTTGTAGGTTTTACATAGTACTTGGTGGGATTAAAGAGGTACGCCTGTACCCTCCGGCCTAAAGTACAATCTAGGGGAAGAATCGCACTTGGAGCTACATACTACTACTACCGACCGACTACTACTACCGACTACTAATAAGTGAAGGTTTAAAATTTTTAGTGTTTGTTTTATTTTATATAGCGGGCAATATACCTACATTTTAGACCCTAAGTCCATTTTGGGGCCAGACTAAGCAATTAGAATGTACTTAGTTTATATAGTAATAACCTTTGATTACGAAATATTTTAACTAAGTGATAGAAGTAAGCGTTCTTCTATTAATTACAAAAATCGTTAGGAATTTTCATTGAATTTTCCACGAAAGACTATGATTCCCTATTACGTGTTATTTGGTAAGTTCAAGGGTCAGATTTGGGAACAGGCTCAGGTTGAGAGATGTTATTAATTTATGTTAGTCATTAACCACTGGAATATCTACTAACTACTATTACAACTAAAAACGAATATTGTAAATAATATGTTACCGAATGTAATGTTAGGTCAACGCCATCTAACGATTTAAATGTAAAATAGAACTAGTCTAGGTAGCGTGCTTCTAGCGCCATCTTGTAAGTAGAAGATAAAACTAAATGTGATCTTATTTACGTAATAGCAGTTTGTCACAAGTGAAAGTATTTAAATTAACTGAATATTTATGTTGCGCTATTTATTTATTCACAATTGATAATATGTATAAGTTTTTGTAAAAAAATTGTAAGCTTTAGCGACATCTGTAAACGAATAGTTAAACTACATTGAGCAAATTTGGTGTTGCTAAATTTGGCAAATAATATTACTACTAACTAATAGAGGTCACCACTGGCGCCTGCAAAAAAAATTTCAAGACTAGTCGCGCCCAACGGTGTTACCCGTAATTCTTATTGTAAATGTACAAAAATACTGGTAATGTCGCGGGGCGAATCTAGTCTAAAAAATAAAATAGCCAAAGTAACTCCTTATCTCATCAGCTACATTCCAGTAAAAGTCCAGTAAAATTCAGTACAGCCGTCAAAGAGAAGCTAGTCAGAAGAATTAGACAGACAAAACTTTTATAAAGTAAGTACCGTTGCATACATGTAGTAAAAGGCTGTTAACTACAAACAGACTATATTTTATTTATTCGCAAACCTAAAACTAAATTATTAGGTAATGTAAAAAATGTTTACATCACTACAGTCATAAGCCGCCGCGGAGTTTTTTTAGAGGAGGAATTTTTTCCTACATTATTTGCACAAATCTAACCATTTTCACATAAGCGGGTTTTTCATTGATACGCCGCTCCTATTGGTGGTAGCGTGACGATATAGTAGTTAGTGCACTCCCTCTTAGTAGGTAGATACTAAAAGGGAGTGCTACTTGCGGCACTCATGATTTATTTAGGAGGACCTCCGGAACCTAAACTAGACTTTAATTGGTGTACTAAGCAATCATACCACATTGGGGTGGAAGGTTTAACTTACTTTTTAAAGTAATTTAAGACTCGTCGGATCTCAAAAATCACAACAACGAAATATAGGACCAACGTAGTCCACATAGACCTCTCCAATTGCACGTCACTTTGTTCGATCATTAGCCTCACTGACAATAATTCTTCTGATTCTTCTTCCAAACTAATGTTATTAAATCGTAAGTACTGTCTGTCTGTTACACTTTCACGATTAAATGGAATGCAGAGACATTTGGCCTATCTAACCCGCCAGGCCAGTGTGACGGCAAGGAGAAACATTGTTTCTTGAAGAATTACATAGAGTATTTTTTAACATAATTACCTACCAACAAACACACGGGCGGAACCACGGATAAAAGCAGTATTTAATATTTAGGTTAGTCTCATGTTGAACCCTAAACAATTTAAAATAAAAAGCTTCCTATGAATATAGCAATGGAATGTCTTGGCGTCTTGCCAACAAGGGCAGACGGAATTGAGAGGCGTCCGTGTGATGTATAAATCGTAAATCAAATCTAATATTGAATACAAGGTACCTACCGACCAATTATAAATTTAGACAAAACATAATTTGTAATAAAATTTATCTAAAGCCGGTTCCAAAAATAACGGGTCAGTCACATAAACCAATAACGGGTCAGTCACATAAACCCGAATATCTCCCGAACTACGTATGCCATCCTAATGAAACGAAGACTGTTCAATTGAGAATTTAATTATACAGATAAAAAATAAAATAAAACTTAGTAACACCCACAATATTAATCTTAAATTAAAAAAAAACTAAAGTAGTCATATTTTTCTTAAGATTACATTTTTTTTATGATTGTTTTTTTGCTGTTTTTCATCACTTTCTTCATTTAATACTTTGTATTGCCTCCACGTGATGAAGCCTCCAGTACTGAACAGAAATACTCCCAGTATTTCTGTACGGGCAAAAAAGGGGAGGTTATAGAACATTAAGTGACCCGTCCGGTTCTTTTGTTCTTATATCATAAAACGCTCTCATTGCTTTAATTTAATATATTTATACATTACATTACATATATTATTCTAGGTAATGATTTTTCCTAATGTCCCAAGACCCAGAACTATACCATCGAATCGCAACTTTCAACTATCATTCTTATGATGCTGCTCTTTCTTAACTTATTAATAAAAAATGGATTTGAATCTTATGCATAAAACAAAGTTTATAGTATAGATTATTTAAAGATATCATAGACTTATGATAACTTACACCCACACAGGATACTATCTCGAATTTTCTCCGTGATCACACCTACTCGTAACCAAATGAGTCGAACTCACAACTTTTGGTACAAATATAACGAATTGGGCATTATTGAAAACATTACGAAATCTATCTTATTAAAAAAAAAATTATTTGAATCTTATGCATAAAACAAAGTTTATAGTATAGATTATTTAAAGATATCATAGACTTAAGATAACTTACACCCACACAGGATACTATCTCGAATTTTCTCCGTGATCACACCTACTCCTAACCAAATGACTCGAACTCACAACTTTTGGTACAAATATAACGAATTGGGCCTTATTGAAAACATTACGAAATCTATCTTATTATTAATAAATGTATTTGAATCTTATGCATAAAACAAAGTTTATAGTATAGATTATATACCAAGCAATCGCAACAAAAGGGTGATCAATAAAAAGTTAAATTATAAAAAAAAAAATAGAAATAGTTATTACTACATATACTTGATGGAAACCGCTTGTTTCATAAATAGTTAAACTTTTCAAAAATAATTTTTGCAAATGTTTAGCTTAGATACGAGTACCATTTAAATATTTTCTTAATCTACTTCTATTTCTCTTTGATTTACCTCTCACTGGACGCAGTCGCAGAATCACTCTGAACACTGAAGAATGTTACAGCAACAGAAGAAGGAAACCACGAATCAGTCTTCACAATGTAAGTTCCACTGCTAAACTAAAGCCGAAACAAAGTGGTTACTACATATATTCGGTCGGGATGTAAGGAACCACGCACACAGTTTGAAGTACTCTGCACTAGACACCGATGACTAACCGTATCGAAATATAATTATTCACATAACGTTTGTTGGAATACGTAACTGTATTACGTATAAAGAGTATTCAAGGTTAAGTCACATTTATTTGTAAATTGATGATTTGTACGAAACTAGAATCACACTGAAACATACTGATTTTTAATAATACCTATAATTTTATTATATATTAGGACATTATATTTTTTTTTAATAAAGAGGATAACATTTTATATTTTAAACTACGAGTGTGTTGTCACAAGCAATAATTAATTTCTTCTATTGGATTAAATAACATAAATAAATAAATATAATATAAATATAAATATTTCGGACAACTTACACACAACATCATCTAGTCCCAAACTAAGCAGAGCTTGTATTATGGATACTAAACAACTGATATAAATACATAAACATACTTTTTTTTTGTAAATACATACATAATTATACATAGAAAAACACCCAGACTCCGGTACAAATATTTGTGAATCACACAAATATTTGGTCTGACCCGGGAATCGAACCCGAGACCTATTGATCAGCAGCCGCATACGCTAACCACTAGACCAACAAGGCAGTCACATTATTTTGACTAGAGGCCATTTTATTATTTTCTTTGTAATAGATCTCCTGGATCCTACTCTTGCTTCCCATCAGGCAGATTCACTTTGGCAGGTATCAAATAAAAAAAAACGTTTAATATTAAATTATTACTTCTTTTGTTTTACAAATTCAAAGAAATGTTAACAGTGAATAATTATGTTTTTTAGAACTAATTTGATTTATTTTAAATAGGGCTTTTTCTTTCTCTCGCAAGGTCTAATAACTTTGCCGAGACTCGTTCAGGTATTTTCACGTAACGTATGGGCGGATAGTCTTAAAACTAACAGTATTTCTCTCTTCTCAAGGCTAATATGTATTTTAAGAAGGTTTTAGATCTTAAGAATCCATGAAGAGCAAAGTTTTGCCATATGGTTATTATCAGAAGGTTTATTTAGACAACGAAGTGTTTCATTTATATTTGTCTCAAGGCTATTTCGCTCACGTCTCTATGTTATTTTTCTCGAAGTTTACTCTTCACTGTTGTTTTAGATATATATCAAATACTTTCAATATACTAATAACCTAGGTACCTTAGGGCGGCCCATTAATCAGGTGATGCTCAAATGTGTTCACAAAAAATCACTAAATATCACAAGGGGGAGGGGGGTATTTTATTAATATTTAAAATATAAGATACTAAAAAATAGGTATTAAAAATACACATAAAATAGGGGACGGGGGTAGTTTTAAATCTCATCATATATCACCAAGGGGGAGGGGGGTTAAAAAATGGCAGAAAAAGATCACGTGATTAATTAACGGCCCCTAATATTGACTGCACGGTTGGCCTAGTGGTTTAAGCGCTCGCCACGCTGTTTTCTACTACGCCAATTATTGTGGGTTCAAATCCCACATGGGACATTACTTTGTGTACTTAGCATGGGCGGGATAGACATTGGATTGTCCAAGGAAATCAAAACCCTGGGGCTCACCATCGACCACAAACTCACATTCAATACACACGTCACAACAGTATACAGAAAGACGATCGGCATCTACAATAAGCTGGCGAGGATGGCCTGGATCAGTTGGTGCTTGCACCCTGAGGTGATCCGGACCGGACGGTGATCTACGTTGCAGCTGTAGAGCCAACCATACTCTACGGTGCCAGCAGCTGGGGCTTGGCGAACGTGCTACAGCGCGGATTCGCCCAAAAGCTATGCAAGAACTAAAGGACGGTCTCCATGCACTCAGCGCTGATCTTGGCTGGCATGCTCCCTCTGGACCTCAGAGTTCGCGACGTGGCTTCGTTATACGTACAGACATAGTTAAGATAGCAAATAAAAGAAATAAAGCTGGTTAAGAGTATGATTCCGAAATAATTAGATATTATTTTTGTAAATCATAACGTAGTTTGTAATAAAGTAGACTAGTAAGTCGTACAGTAAATATAGTAAATAAGACCGAGTTATAATTTAATAGATGTAATTTAGTTGTAAGATATAGTATGTACATTTTGATATGTTGTGTACATGTTGATAAGGATAAGACTTTATTACCCCCTACATAGTAACAATAGTTAGACTGGTATGAAAGGTTTTAGAATGTAGTAGGCTCCAAAGAACATTGGAGGTGCTACTATAAAAAAAAATTCTTTGTGTGATCCACAAATTGTTGTTCTAAGTCTGGGTGTTCATTGTGTCCGTTTCATGTATGTTTGTTAATTCCTCCGCGATATGGATGTATATTCCTAATGCGTCTATTTCAAATTAAAAATTCAAAAAACGACTTTAAATCTGTTGTATTTTTTTAATTTGTCGTTTTTCTTCCTGATAGAAAGCATGAGCAGAATCCTAGAGTAGTGGTCACCTTCCTCCTTCTAAGTGCAGACAATGCTGCTTGGTGATCCAAACTATGGCGGTCTAAGAGAGATGCTTCTGCACCATTGGGCCTCCGGGATCATACTCACCAACCACGAACCAACGAAATAAAACAGCACTAATGCTGTCATTTTATGTTGGTCTACTATGAGAGGTTAGTACCGCCCCTAGTCGATCGAGCTGGCCTACTCGTGATGAAATCAGCCTAACTCTACTACCTTGAAACGATAACGTGGATCGATGTGAATACATATTTTATGTCTTATTAAATCGTGGACACATTGAAGTGATTCCGATTTGATGCATGCTTTTTTGCATGCATATAAAGTATAATGTAATATTTAAATATAATCATGTCTATATTATACTTTGATTGTATTATTATTATATTATATATATAATTTCCAAATAGTTCGGTACTCTTAGATTTTAGGATTTTTATTTCCCATTAAGAATTAAAATAAAATCACTTATGATTTGCTCCTTTATTTTTATATAAGTTATGACTTGTGCCAAAAAACACACGACACAAAGCACAGATACCATAATTAGTACATAAAAACTATCGAAAGGCATACAAAGATGGTGTTAATATTAGGCACACTGACGAGCAACAAAGCCTTTTAAATGATGGTATACCATAGAAAAATAAAAATGCATTCGATGTTCTCATCATCACATTGATGGAAGTCGTAATTTTTCTTCTGTGGATTATCGTTAGATAGGTCTTTTAAGAACATTGAGAGGTTGCTAAGGCAATTTTTTATTTAGTGTATTTTATCTGTGTGTGAGCTATTTAATTTTTAAGAATATGTTTTTTGTAAATACAGGGCGTCATGCTAACCTCTAAAAACTTTACGGCTGGCTCGAAAAATATTAAAAAAATGTGGTGGTAGCCCATGTGATGAAGTTTAAAGGAAAACCATAACGGTTCAAATAGCTTTGTTAGTTCAGGAGTTACAGGAGGTCTAACTTGTGAAATACGATAACTTGGAAAACTTCGTACAAAAATAATGAAATAATAAGTAAATATACCATTTAGTTCAATAATTATTTACAATATTAAATTAAAGAATATTTACTATTAAATATAGTATACAAGCATCGTTTACGTACTGGTAGCTTTCTCAAAAGTCTGGCAGCATTGCCACGTTGAATGCCATTGCTAATTCCCTGTGCTAGAAAAATGCCAGCCTTTTGGACACGAGAAGCATCGATCAGTTGTTAAGCTGATTGTTTATAAACAGCACGAGCGCTTGGATCCCATGATCCTAGCGTCTCTGCCCCAAGCGGTTCAAAAATGTAATTACCTGCTAATTGTTGGTATTTACGCGGTTTGAGGTTTTCCGCTGATGCAGCAGCAGTGGAACCTACTTGGAAGATGTGATGGCACGAGGGTGTCGACCATGTTAAGTCCCACACCAAAGCATTACCTATCGTCCATTTCCATATTAAATTATCTATTGGACTGGACATCACTCTGTATTGTTTATGACTAAGGAATCCTGTTCTATGTGTGGCCTGACACGCACTTGCCCGATTTTTTTGTCAATAATTTGCATTGACATCAAGTCGTTTGTTATTTTTAACACGAGTCAGAGAGTCCACTAACCTATAACTGTCATGTGATCTAATTTAGTTTTCTTTCAACTGATGCCAAAATTATTTTTAACTTTATTTTTTAAAGAATTTCAAATAACGTTGCTATGCGTGTATTTGGTTCTATAAATAATAATAAACTATTTGATTTCGCTGGAAGTGTTATTTAGTTTTTAAATTCAATTTAAAAGACACTCAGACTTAAAAAAGAATAGTAAAACGAAATTCTATTAAAATGCAGACATGCCACATAAAATAATGTCATAGTTTTTATAGCCTATGTCCATCAGGCCATTTTTAACCGACATCAATAAGAAGAGGTTATTTATCAATTCACTGGACTACTTTACATACAATACCCTCATAAAATCGGTTCTGTCATTTGTTTTCTACGGTGGAACACACATTATACACTAACAGAACTTTGTCTAACTTGCTTCGCCGTAAAACGGTAAAAATATTTAATCAATAATATCTAAATTGTCATACTATTATCGACTAGTAGTATTCATAATTTAAATTGCGAACTTCATCATAATAAAATTAGTTAGATACGCTATTAACTTACAAAAGTTGTGATGCTCCAGGTATCCTGCGGCTTGTACCTAAAACAAATAAATATGTAGATATAAAACATGTATAGAAACAACTCTGTTACCTCCGTCTCTTAGAAATCGACTGCTAGACACGAATCCCTCCTTAAAGCCCCGAATGTCCACGCAACTTGATAATTGTAACGAGGTCGGGTACCTTTCACTGGTATATGTTTAGCGATGAACGATGTCAAGTATTAATCAACATTATTCATTTACAGCGTTCTTCTGGCCTTTTATACCGCGGTGGCCAGGAGGTACCCGATCTCCTTACAATTATCAAGTTGTGGTGACATTCAATCAACATATCACCGTCCACTGCTAGGAAGGTCTCCTCGAAGGAGTGTTCACTATCCCACTTTTTGACAACCCACCTCCCAAGCGTGGTGACTGTCCAAATTCTCCCCATAGGACGCATGGATACAAAGTATATAATATTAAATTATATCGTATACTAGTATATGAAAACTAAAAATTATTTGCTGTATTTCCTAGAACATTGATGCTGAAACAATTATAATTTATAAAAGAAACTATAATGTATGTGTATCCATAAACAATATTTTTGTTTAAAAATAACATAATAACCGAATTTTTTTAAGTAATTACACAGAGTAGCTATTATTCTATTGTAAATTTTTTAGAGGACTCTAATAATAGGTAGTAATAATATACATTTTTATTCATTGAATATATTACTTCAGGAAATATTAGAGTTTACAATCTTAGGATTTCTTTATTAGGTTTTTGAAATAAATATACTGAATATTATCATCATCTTCCTAGCTCTTATTATTTTTAACATTATTTGGAGTCGCCAACTAGTTTCACCGATTTTACCTGAACATTAGTTTTTTCCGACTACGGCAGAGCCAAGGGAAGCCTTTGATTTTGTCAAGCTATGTATGTATATATATTCATTTGGGAACAAATGAATATTACTTACTTCTCAACCACATTTTAGAACTAGACGAATAGAGTATGGTCAGAGACGTGGTCCTGTCCGTGTGGTGACGGATTAAGAATACAGAGTGTCACCACTATTCATCCCGCGGGTGTCGTAAGAGTCGACTAAGGGATAAACTACGCAAGACAACATCGATGCAAAGAGAAGGAAAACCTGAAAACAACTCTATACCAACCCGTTTGGACAGCATGGTATAGTAGACCAAAACCTCCTTTCTATGGAGAGGCCTATGTCCAGCAGTGGACTGTTAAAGGCTGTTGATGATGATGATGATGATAGAAACCTTTTGATCGTCCGCTGATTATAAGTTACGTGACCTGTTACTGAAACTAATGTATTGCCCTCTAGCGGTCATAAGGTACTGTGTTAAATAAATTTTATTTGCACGTTTCAAATATATAATAAATATATATTATTAGCATTCAACAGTTTTTAAACTTTCGCTACTTTTACACATTCTCATATTTTTTAATGTAAACGGGACTTATTATTAGCATTTGCATGTGGATTTGTCCATATTTATTCGATAATTGTGATTTTTTTTCTGGTATTCGTATCTGTTCTAACTTTAAATTATAACGGCACCAAAAACATTATAAGTAAAAAACATTGACTTGACTTGTGTTGGATACATTATATAATACTTGTGTTTGATACATAATATAATACTTGTGTAATGATTTCTTGATTAAAGTTTTTAAAGTTAATGTTCCTACATGTTTGTTTTTTTTTGTGACTAATCATAAAATATTATGCTCGTGACTTTTTATAGCAATATGCATGATTACGCATTTTGTAGTGTTAGGGTAGTTCGCTTTGTACCAGACAAAGATGCATTGTAAAACCAAGCATTTTGTTACTAAAATTAAATGATTGCAAAAATGTCCATCGATAGGGCTGTAGAATGCTTAATAAGATTGAATTAAATAAACCAACCCATTCGTGCTGAAATCAACGTGGTACCTTGAAAAAACAGGAAAATTTTATTATATTTGAAAGACGTAGGCTTTATTGCGCAGGTTATTTAGTGCCAAATTATTAACTTTTCTACTACAATCAGTTTACTTTATACTACTTTAGTTCCTAGAAACTTGTAATTTACATAAACTATTATAATCGACCCGACTAGGAAAATTCCACATTCTTGTAATATGATCGATCGGAGATTCTTAGCACTCGGTTCGATGAACTAGTCGCTGTATTGAATAGGTAAATGTGATTGGCACTTATATTAAATAAGATCTATCTATAGTCGTAACTTACACTTTGATTAATATTAGTTCTACAATTACCTATGTAGTTTAATCACTCAGGAACGTACATACGTATGTACGTTCCTGAGTGATTAAACTAAGAGTGATTAAACTAACTAACATAAGTCAGCTCTGTTATCATTAAGATTAAACCAATTATTTTTTATTGTAACCTAAACTTTGTGCACAAATAGTCACTATGTGTATCTATCGTCTCATCATTCAATGCCATTCAAGACCATCAGCCTTGATATGGCCAAGGCCTTCGACAGGGTCTGGCACCGATCGCTTCTCTCCAAGCTTCCGGCATTTGGCTTGCTATAAAACTTAATTGTTAAACAGTCTTCAGTCATCAGATCTTAGTCAAATAAATTTTATTTTTAGACCTTGGTGAAGTTGATTCATTTGTTTTTTATTATTATAAATGAAGAAAATCTCTTTATAATGTAAAAGATTTCTATGGTTTCTATTACAGTATGACGAAATTTATAGTTTTGCATTTACGTCAACCGATGTTTTTAATAAAAAGTTTATCTACTTAGGCGATATTCCAGACTTTGATCTATCTCTGTGCTAAATTCTACCCAGGCCAGTTCTCATACGAATTGGGTTATGAAATAAAGTGAAATAAAAATTATTTATTTCGCAATTCGATTTTTTTCGATTCAATTTACACGAACAATTTCGTATGTTATTGCTTTTTGAGGAGATGAGTTCATGTTCAAAACCTACTCAATAAGGTTCTCGTTTTATGATGTCGTCTTACAATAATGATATTATAGTCTTTTACTATTACGTGTTCTATTAAATTCTATTGAATGTTAATGCGAGGTACATTAGACGTACTCTAAAATTACATAGTCATAACCACTTTCTTCATAAGTCAATAAAGTTAAAAGTAGGTCACACGATTGGACATAGTAAAACTATATTTGCCTTTATAGTTGCGACGACGAACCACGATTTGCATGGCCCTGGTATAATTTGTATGGACAAAACACACATTAAATAGTATACGAGTATATATTAATTCATGTAAATGTATGTGTATTTACGGCTATACACGTCATAAATTTTATATATTTATGTTGTATGATACAGTGAACTGTTTATATTTTCATTTGTTACTTAATAATAACCCTCGATGCACTAACCTTACAAGTTTTTTGCACCACGCTTAGGTTAGCTAATAGGAAAACCCTGGCCATTCAGACAACTAATGTACAAAAAAGCATGGCCATCGATCAGTAGTGGGCCGCCATAGGTTGACACTATAATATATGGCTTAATAGTATCCACTAAATAGTAGTAGTAGCAGCACAGATTAATAAATAGTTACTACGTAACAGATACATCACTCCCATACAAAAGCGTAAATACCTATGCTAAAATAGCCTACAAGATATAAGATCTTAATAATAATACCTGCCGCCCAGAACGAGAAGAGATGTACCATAAGTACGCGAACAAAGAGTCGAGACTGTGTTGCCCGCCGTGCGGTACACGCGCCGAGGCGTTTTCGTAAGGCTACGCCCGGACAGGCAGGTGGCTTGCTTAGCGCCTAGAGCTAAGTGGCTTATAATGTGGCTACTTGCTAGGATACACGGTGGCCGCACTGAGAGGTGGTTTGCGTGGTGTGTTGCTAGGTACCTTGGTCATTTGATTGTCGGCACGTTGACGAGATGTCACATTAAAAAATAGATCTTAAATGTCCCATGTTCATTGAACATGACCTAGAATTTCTCCAAGTTGATCACTAGACCGATGCGTAAGCTAGGTCATTCAGTATTCACTACTGATGAAGTTTAAAATCTTGTAGTATGCACTAAATCTTACTTATAACGGTAACGTTTAGCGGTTTAAGAAAAGAAAAGATATGATCCAAGAAAGATATTTGAAGTTACAATTTTAGTTTAGTTTCTAAGCGCTGTTTTCATTAATTAATTTTAAACGGCGCTTATTACTATGTGAAAAAGAATATAATACATACTAATACCTCGTGACTAAAACCTGTTTGACTTAAGATACGTGCGATTAAGTAATGAATGTAAAATGTGGCATTTCTAAAGCTTATTAGTTTAAAACGACGCATTTTGTGATACACGTGACATAATGTAAACTACCATCTGAAACGTTCATTGTTATGAAACTTCTAATAGATTGTTAATAGATGGCGTATCAACTGGATGCAAATCGTAATTAACATTACATTAATTTTCTCACACACTTCTACTGTGGGTTAATTTAATACGAATAGTGAGAGCTGTTTGTGACCTATACTATCCTTCATTTATTTATTTTACGATATTGAAGGGTAGATCCCATCTCTTTTTTATGAACTTTTATTACGAGACAGACCTTCTGGTTCTACATCCCACCAGAAACTGACAACACCCACTATTAAAAGATTACACAAATTTATCGAAGTTACTTATCTTATAGATAAAATATAATACTACTACACATTCTTGATTGTAACTTTTCAAATATTATGTTACCACAATCTTATCGTACAAAGTATTATCTGTGATAAAGATTACAATTTTAATGTAAATTGACAAAGTATGATTATTTCGAAGATAAGTAGAAGTGGGTACTGTTTTAGAGTACTAATTGTAATATACTATTTTGGCACAAACATATTGGTCTCACTCACGTAGTCTTACCTAAGTGATACCGTGGACCTTGCCGGCAACTGATACCTACTAAGCATTTGTTTCGTTGCTTTTCAAACTAGATGAGATTACAAAAGACCACCTTATCGTCTACGATAATATAGGGGAGGGACTCAAAGCAAGCTGGGGCATTCTCTTTAGTTGATTGGTCTGCTCGTTTCCTCCTTCTCATCATCATCATCAACAACCTTTAATAATTCTCTTTAACAGGTCTCTCTTAAACAAGGAGATTTTGGTCTACTATACCACGCAAGCCAGGGGAGTTGGGTTAGTTTTCTTCCTACACCAAGGTAAAATTATCATAGGATCTTCTGAGAAGGACACAGAGAAGTGTCTTTTCAAAAATTGATGTGTCCGTTTCATGTATGTTTACAAACAAAGGACCCCCGCGATACAGGATTTATATTCCTAATGCGGGAGTTCTTTTTAATAAAATATATCATCAACAGCCTTTAACAGTCCAATGCTGGACATAGGCCTCTCCTTAAAAAGGAGGTATTGGCCTACTATACCACGCTGGCTAGACGGGTTGGTATAGGGTTGATTTCAAGTTTTCCTTCTCTTTGCATTGATGTTGTCTTGCGTAGTTTATCCCTTAGTCGCCTTTTACGACACCCACGTGCGATGAATAGGGGTGGTGACACTCTGTATTCTTAGTCCGTCATCACACGGACATATTAAAATGTATAATATAATAAAAATGCTTAAGTTAGGTTTAAGTTCTTAATCTAAGATTAAGGAACTATAAAAACTATATTCAATTTAGGTACTCGTATATTGAACGAAAAAAAAGCACTCAAATAACACCAGCAATAACTTATGTTCGATAAAATTAATTTGGCCTTGAAGTTAGTAGACTGCTGGTAACTGGTTTAGTTGACTAGTAATCACAGTTTTTTAACCTTTACTGGGCCTTTTGTTATAAATTAAACTGCAAATATGTATTAATATTTTGTAGAAACTAGCTGAGTCCCGCGGTTATTGTTGTAAGTGGCAAGGCCTCGGAGCGAAGCTAGTCTAAAAATACACCTAAATTACTCCTTATATCATCAGCAACCTGTCAGAGAAAGTCCCGTCAAACAGACAGACGGATAGTCAGACAGACAAAGAGAAAATCTTAAAAAAAGATGTTTGATGTAAGTAATGTTAATACATTCACATGCATTAAGTTAAAAATTGTTCATTTGATATTACAAATAGCAAGCTTTTTTAAAACGTAATAAGTACAGAAGAAGACAGATAAAAATTGTTTCTAATAATCCAAAATAAGAATATTTTCAATATTTTTGTTTATCCTCAACTTCGCTATCATTTGGGTACCTACTACAAAACCTTAATCTGGATCCGGCAATATATCGTGTATCCTGATCTGTACCCAGATAATTTTTAAAACCTCAGCTTTGCTCATGTTTTCTCAATTCTGTTATTCAAATTATGACAATCTCCTTTTTTCACAAGACCCATGTTGGCACATGTGTGACATACTACTGTGCTCTTCTTTGCGATGGATCCGCGCCATTTTTGTTTGATCGGTTGCAGTGTAAGCAGTCGCAATTATTGATAGTCCTTAAGCCCGGTGGCTTAAGGACTATCAATAATTGCGACTGCATAGTTCCTTGTGCCTCGCAGTTACGAAGAGAGTTGTCACCTTTATGGTAATGTCTCTATGGCCTTTACTATGGAAAGTGTTCTGAAAAACACTTCGAACTGGTCTCAACTTCTACCTTCCTGTAAAAATCAACACGTGCTGGCTTTGGAAGTCACAGCTTTTGAGTGGTACACATACGCTCTTCAATTTAACGTTTCGGATCTTCCTTCCTGTGCCCAACAGTCAAACCTGGAACTCATTACCAGCGCACGTGTTTCCATCTCACTACGATCCTGTGTCCTTTAAGTGAGGCCTGAATAAGCATCTCACTAGGCAGCCATAGTGTTGGGATGGTAGGATGACACATGATTTCCATCAGGCAGAGCAGATTCATATTGATAGCTAACACAAAAAAATAATTTAGGTACCTACCTATCCTTCGAGGACAGTATTTTATTTTTCGGCTCAGTTCAGTATTCTTATCTATTTCTATACCTGCATCATCAACAGCCTTGAACAGTCCACTGCTGGACATAGGCCTCTCCTTATAAAGGAGGTTTTGGCCTACTATACCACGGTGGCCAGACGGCCAGAGACACCGTGATTGACTTTGACTGATAGATGTCATACTTCATATTACGGTGATCGTTTTAATCTAGTTTTAATTCATTCTGTGACTGACATGGGCATACGATAAGTAGTCTTGAAGTTATCAATAGCTTGGTATTTTTTTTTATTTTTTATTTATTAGTTTATTCCCCACATAATTTTTAATACGAACTATAGTCCAGTCATTATTGAGTTTGACCTCGGAAAATCGACATATCCAGCAAATTACCACGTAAAAACTTGTATTTTGGCATTCTAAAACTGTTCTCAAATTTCAAATATAATTGGATGGTTGCAAGTTTTAAAGTCAGGGGTCAAAAGTCACAAAAATCGTTTTTTTATATTTTTTGGTAGTATCTCGATTTCTATGGGTTTTATTCTCTTAGAATCCTTTAAGATAAAAATCAAACGTTGGTTAAGAAGCAGTTTTTTTTTATTTCAAAACCTATATTTCTTGAAAGTCATCATTGAATAATGAAGGATGAAATATGGAAGAAGGAGGTCGCGCTCTAGATGGTAGTCCGTTTTTTACTAAAAACTCTCAAAAACTCTCTTCATAGTCGTGTAGTCGAAGTTTTGAAGTTATTATAATCGTAAAGACAACCATACATGGCGGTCAGAATTAAAAATTAATAAAAACTTATTACGTCATGTGTGCCACCACTCACACCATATAGGCTTTTGTAGTGGGCTAACAAAACTGCCCAAAAATATCTACCTTACCTTGTAAGGTACGGCAAATGTTTGCGTAGTATCGACAAA
The DNA here is from genome assembly GCA_932526445.1 of Phragmatobia fuliginosa. NCBI lineage: Eukaryota > Metazoa > Arthropoda > Insecta > Lepidoptera > Erebidae > Phragmatobia > Phragmatobia fuliginosa. The sequence goes on from OW052070.1 coordinate 15,529,095, forward strand.
CGTACTAGTGTCAGTTTAAGCATATAAATTAGTGTAATAAAATGTTACCATGTTATAAAACAGTAATGGAAGAATATTATCTCATTATCAAATTCTATATAAAATGTAGTTAGCATAATTTTACAATTTATCTACAATATATATTGTTGGACTATTGATAAAGTTTGCTTAGTAACAAAAAATGCTTTTTTTTTTCGATTAGAATGTCTAGATGTCTAGATATGTAATGTACCGTACTTTTGTCACACCTCATTAGTCTCAGAGAAATTTGGCACAACTTAGAATATGTAGACATAGACACAAAACATTTAGTGCAATGACTCTAGTAACTCCTAATCTCACTTTATCTCTTTCTTTCTTTAAGATAAATCCTTATAATAACTTCTTCCTTTTTTCGTGAGGAAATTTTCACGGATACCACCAGTCAGTGGTTATGTCAGACTCAAACCGACTACTCTCTTGTACTATGAGCCGAGGGACCAGGTATACCCTCGAAAGGAAGTTCCTGGAACCCGGACGTACCTCGGCCCACCTACGCCTTCTAGATGACCCCTGCTGTGTTGACCTGACCCCGATATTCCCCTTTTTATTCACAACAGGGGCGTGCACGCTGGGTAGCGCTCACGCTGTCACCCGGGCCTGCTTTTGTTAGGGTGCCAGATGGCCTCACCTGTCACCCCGAGGCATGCGCTTATAGTGGACGGAGAACGTTTTTCGATCACCGGCGCCAGAGTCTCCTGTGGTACCTGGCCCGTTCCCAGGCCTGGTGGACCGGAATAGTTCTGAACCTCAAAGAAAATTACGAAAAATAGGTAATATGCGAAAAATTACAATAAGATTGTACTTATTTACGTAAAATCCAGGAGACATGTATATATAAATTCATGCACCCTGATGATTATCCGTTATAAAATGTAATGTATGAATGGAATAATGGATTATCTCGAAAAATATCTAGATCACCCACCATCCAGGCACATCAGATTAAAATTGTAGTGACAGTGAACGTTTAAGTTATTTAAGTAGTACAACACATTGACACGTAATATATATACTCGGATATATGTTTCACGTTCCTCTTTCGGAGGATGAAATTGGATGCCTGTTTTTTGCATCGTTTATGAGAATAAACCCAAATATACCTATTTAAGACTTACGTTTATAGTAGGTCTAAAATGTAAAACCCCTAAAATGTGTGAAAACTAGTGTCATAATGTAACATTACTCATATTTTACTTGGAACGAAATCAACCACGATTAGTAAAATGATGTTTCGTGAAATAGTTTGAAGAAAAAATATGATAGGTATATTATTTTTCCTTTTACTTTTTCATTTGTATTTATGCCTACCTATTGTGACTGTACTCTGCCTGATGGAAAATATGAGTAGAATCCAGGGCTAGGGTCCCATTCTTATTGTGAGTGGAGAAAATGCAGATTGTGATATGCTTCTTCATCATCACCAACTACCAAATTACAAAACATGTTCTGGCACCTTTAAGAGAGATCTTAATGAGTTGAGAGAGATGTATTTTTTTATTAAAAAAGATAATCCTCACCTTTAATCTACATAGATATATAAAATGAACACAAAGAACACCGAGACTCAGAACAACAGATTGTAGATCACATAAAGTGTTAGATCATGTGGGTTTAGAACCCACAACACTCTAGAAAGCGACTATTATTAGATATCAGTTTGTGTAAATTTCATTTCACTTTGTGTAAAGAGAAAGTTTGAGGAAAAAGAACCAAGGGACAATAGAGCTAACACAACACTAGCACACTTTGACTGCCCTGTTGGTCTAGTGCTTAATGAGCTTTACTATTAAGCCAGAAGTTATGGGTACAATCCCATCCAAGAGAAATATTCTGTAAATTAGCGATCTGGCTCGCCCGCCCGGATCTCACCGATTGTTTTAATTCCCGGATTTCCTATTTTGCATATATGAATTACACGTATCAACCTTCTTCTTAAATTACTTAATATATATAAATAAATAAAGATATTTACGTACGTAAGTAAGTACTTTTACAACAAGTACCCGGGGCGATGCTAGTCTAAAATGAAAGTAGTCTGTGTTACTCCTTATATTGTCGGTTATCTGTCCGTCAAAATCGGTCTGTACGTTCCATAGACTAACTAGGACAAACAGGCAGACAGACAGGCAGACGTATTAATTTTAATTTAAGTAGGGAATTTACTTTCATATATGAATTTAGCTTTTCACTAAATGAATATATTCATTTAGTGAAAAGCTAAATTACAAACAGACAGCACAGATAATATTTATTTGTATTGCTATATATCAAGGATTCAGTTATACATAGTACAGAATTTTCCTTAGTTTGGGATCTGACCGCCATATCTATCATTAATGATAAATCATTATTACATATTATTAGTATATACCCACAAATCCATCTAAATCATCTCAGTTTTAAAAAGAATTAAGATTTATAAATCATTGTTGTTGTTTTATTTCTCATTATGCAAAAATTGCAGTTTCCTTTAGAATAACATTATAATGAATTACAATATTATATGATAACGAAGTACTGAAAAGTACCTACCTACCTTACGTAAGCAAATCCCCGTGTGGGAATACGGTAGGTCACCCTTCCTATTCATCGCGAGGTTCTCATTGAAGACGACTAAAGGAAGATAAGCACTAAGCTGTATGCAAGACAACTTCACTGCAAAGAAAAATAACTTGAGTCGAGGGTATACAGCCCGTCTATGGCACTCTACGGTACACCAGTTTGGGCGGCGGCTCTGACCGACCAGAATAGGGCGCGCCTCTGGCGGCCGCAGAGAACTCTGTCGGTTAGAGCCATACGGGGTTACCGCACCGTGTCTACGGAGGCGGCGTGCGCCCTGGCGGAACACCCCCGTGGGATTTGGAGGCGGAGGTGCTCGCCGACGTTTATCGGCGAGTGGCTGACTACCGGACGGAGAGTGGCGGTGTTGGACCTCCGCCCGAGGACGTGCGCGAGTGGCGCGAAGCCGCTCACCAACCCACGATGGTTCGCTGGTCGGTCCGGCTAGAGATCCCACGTGTTGGCTTCGCCACCGTGGAGGCGCTTCGGCTGGTCATCGGCGAATGGGCAGTGCGGCAGCACGGGACCCTTACCTTCCGACTGACGCAGGTTCTTTCCGGGCATGGTTGCTTCGGAAAGTACCTGCACTCGGTCGCCAGGAGGGAATTGAGTCCCGCCTGCCACCACTGCGGCTGCAGTGAGGATTCTACTCATCACACGCTGGCGGTCTGCCCCGCATGGGCGACGCAGCGCCGGGCCCTCACTGCAGTCATCGGAGAGGATCTCTCACTGCCGGCCGTAGTTCGTTCCATTGCCGGCAGCGAGAGCTCATTTACCGCGGTCGCAACCTTTTGCGAGGACGTAATCACGCAGAAGGAGGCGGCGGAGAAGGCACGGGAGGACGACATCCAATCGGACCTGATTTGCCGCCGGCGAACCGGGCGGCGGAGCCGCGAACATCTGCGCCTCATACAGCCTTGAGTGTGGCCGCGGGTGGACGGGACGGGTTTTCCCTCCACCCGCAGTATGTGGCCAGCCGCGAGGGGGCGGCGTCGGTGTGTGCCGGACGCCGCCTAAGAGAGGGTCGTCGTACCGAGACGGTGCCCGCATCAGGAGCGGGCAGGCGCTGGAGAAGTTCAGAAGGAGATCCCACCCTGGAATTCTCCTCCTCCTAAACGGAGAAGCGCGGAGAGGGCACGCTGTGTGGTTTTTAGTCGGTTCGAGTCCGACACACCACCCTGCCGGAACCCCTGGTGGGTTGACGGTCCATGATGATTTTCTTCACGTCAAAAAAAAAGGAGAAGACCAAGAGAAGATAGGCAGTACGCTGTGTACAAGACAACTTCACTACAAAGAAAAAAAAAGTGTTGAGGAGTAAGAGACCGGAGATGATGCAAAAGCATCTCAATAAGCCGACATAATGTGGGTCACCATTCTGCATTACTCTTGGATCATACTCAAGCTTACCATCCGGCAGAGTGGAGTCACTTTGGCAGACTCATAAATCTTATATATAAAATTCTCGTGTCACAATGTGCGTTCCCATACTCCTCCGAAACGGCTACTATCTATTTTTTATACTTTTAGAACGCGAGCGGAGCAACGGGCATCAGGTAGTAAAGTATAAAAAAAACTTTTTAAGGAGGATCTATGTCCAGCTGTGATTGTATGCTGTTGATATGATTTGAAAGTACCTTACATTTTAAAAGTCTATTCTAAACCTAAAAACTGTGCAAATAATTAAATTTAAAAATGAGTACAAGTCTACATTTTACTTACTCATTTGATAAGTAAATACAACGTATCATGTGTAGGAAATATCAATGTCACGTAAGCAGGTTAGTTACCAGTTAATTTAATAAATATGAAAGACCTTTTTAGTTAGGTACCAAAAGATAAATAACAGATATTCACAGTACTCAAAAGTACTAAGTACATAGGTACTACACTCCATACATATACGGTCTGTGGCGATAGGTATAGGAAGGATAGGTAAATTATTGTTCTACTTGAATATTTTAAATACGTACATAAACGTATACGTTTAGGTATCTACTTGTATTCTCGTAGTCTACTATATCAAATGATAATACTGTAATTAATATGAATATGCAGATAGTATCACCTTGTGCAAACACTATCAATTTCAACATTATTAAACAGGAAATTATCTTACCGTGTATCTCAGAATCGATCACTTTATTATTTCAATGAAAGCAGGTCACTTCTAAATTACACACTTACAATTGTCTGGTACATCGAACCAGCAAGTGTTCCTTTTGTGTTATTTATTCACGAGCCGAATTAGCCGTATTGATTTCAAATTACTTTGTTAAATATCTTCCGTAACGCTTAGTAATAGCACCTTGTCACAATAAGTACCGTGATTACTGATAACAGTTCGAAATACTCAACAATAAACAAACGATAAGTCAAAAAACTTCTTACTTTTACACAACACTATTTCCGTACTTAATCGAAAGTAGAACAATAATAAAGTAAAATTCTAACAGTGAACAGTTAACGTTTCGTTTTTCAGAAGCAGTTAATATTCGAAATTTAAAAACACGTCGGCCACGTTTTGTTATCGGAGCTGAACTAAAAGAGGCGTATTAATATTACACTCACACACGTCCGTAATCTTAATGGCCAAGCTCAACAATAGCAAAACTAGTGGCGCTCAAATGGTTTTATAATTTTGAACGCTTGTTTAGTAGGTACAGATAATGTTTGACTTATTATATGCTAATATTATGTAACGTGGTCCAGACGCGTTCACTTTCGCTCGTGTATCAATTGGCGCGCAAGATTTTGTTATTTTCGTCTGGCAGCTGTAGTAAAGCTATAGTGAATTATAAAGGTTTGTACACAGTCGTTAATGTGTACCACATAGCGTGCTCCAATAATTTTGATACTAGAATGCGTCATCAATCTTAGTTTACGTCTCATTACAACCAAACCGTAATAAGTGCGTTGAAGAATGTTTGGAAATTGCCTGGCGGTCGACTTCAGACTATAATTTATGAGTTTTTAAAACTTCTTAGAAACGAAATTATGTATTTCATATTTTGCTTATTCACTTAAACCTTCACGACACAGGCCTCTCCTTAGAAAGGAGGTTTTGGCCTACTATACCACGCTGGCCAGACGTGTTGGTAAAGGGTTTGTTTTCTTCTACCTTCTTTCTTTCTTTCTTCTAACTTCTTAATATATGATATCAATTCAAGATTTCTTACGACGTATTTTGCTTTAATGCAGTAAGGGTGTTTTCATTTCTGCAGCAGCACATAGCCAGTTTGTAATCAACTCATCAAAGAAGGCTGACCATAATGTGCCTCTTTATAATTTATGTACCTAACCAGCAATACAAAGTACCTAACTAACTTCATTTGTATTATAATTAACAGCTAGACTTTTTCGTGAAAAAAATTAAAAATTATTGCAATTAAGTGAATTGGTTAATTTACTGTTATATTTAATATCACGTTATAGGTATTCAAAACCGTTCTAAATAGTATTTTATTTCTATTTCGAAATTTTTAACATCTTAGTTCAAGTATCAACTAGTTCAAGACTACAATGAGGTGATAATAAGACAAAGCAGAGGCCTTACAAGGCCGAATGCAAGGTTGCCGCGACTACAATGGTAGTGTAAAAAACAAGTAATCTGCATACCTCCAACAAAATCAAATAAGGTATCGATTTAAATATCGAACGATAATTGTCTGCCAACTTGACAATAGTGTCTGAAATATTCCATGCGGAATCTGCCAATGTCAAATAAATTTCGATCTCATAAACTGTTAGGACCACTACATTCTTTTAAATAAACTGAAGTTTTTTAAGTATTTGAAGCTGATAGATTATGTTATATAAATTAAACAATGAATAAATATTTAATTAAGTTTAATTAAATATTTATTCATTGTTTACTACTGTAATGTACATACAACTCTTTATTTGCACGTGAAGTTTATAAGTAATTGACACACTATTGCTATTCTGCTGTTTATGTAATTTACTTTGCTTTTGTAATGTTTAGACAATTGTTGGTAAACCAATAAAAAATTGTTTAAAACAACTAACAGGCTTTTTGTTATTTTTTCTTTTTTATAGAACGATACCAACATTAGTAATATACATTCTGGATCGCGGGGGATTTTACAAAGATACATGAAACAGATATAAATAACACCCAGAACAAAAATTTGAATGAATCACACAAAGTGTTGTCCAGTGTGGGATTTATACCCACAACACTTAAGCGCAGTAGAAAACAGCGAAAACTAGGCCAACCGTGCAGTCGTTTAAAAAATGCAACTTTAAAGATACAACTGTTGTTGTTCTCTGAGTGCCCTCAATTCACAATTACAGGGGAATGGGTAGTGGGTACGTTCAGGCCCAATTGTCACGAAGCATGACTGTCACGCATATTCTCCGAAGAATAAGCAAACACAATTGATCACCATATACTACAGTCCTAACACCTCTTTTACTCAAAAAGAATTAAAATAAATAGAACTACTAGAAAATACAATACGAAGAAAGTGGACTGGACTAAATTTAATGAGACATTAAAACAACTAAAGTTTGTTGTTGACGTTGTGTAAACCCAATAAAATTACATTTGCAATATGCAGTTCCAGTTTGGAGTCCAAACTACATATTTAAATATATACGCCGTCTAAAGACGAATTTAAAGAAGTTTCTTTGAACCATCAATTACAATTGTAGTCATTTTGGTATTACCTACTCGTAACTATAAAATAAATTTAACATAATAACTTTAGAACCTAAACGTTTGGCACTCGATGTCATAACACTCTACAGATTTTACATTAACAGTTGACTGATACAATTACCAGTAAATAATGTGACATAGTACCTCGTACTCTCTACCGGCGGAAGATTCTCAAGCTGTTTTATACAGACTTCGGTAAGGACTAGCACTGCTGTCCACGCCCCCTTTCGCCGTATTGTGAATAGTTACAACACACGTTTTTAAACTCTCGATGTATTTGCTCTCACCACCCACCAATATAAAAGAATAGCGCATTCATCGAATTATCAAAATAAAAATTAGAAATGTAATAAATTGATCATCAACTATTTCTTGTTGTTATTTTTATTTATCATCCCTACTATTATAAATGCAAAAGTAACTGTCTGTCTGTCTGTTACGTTTTCACGCCGATTTTGATGAATTTTGAAACTCAAATAGTTTAGAACCTGAGAAAGGACATAGGCTACCGACATACACGCGGGCGGAGCCGCTGGCTAAAGCTAGTTGTTTAATAATGGTCATTTAAATTTTTACATTTACGGAGAAACATATCTAGTAACTTGGTTTACACACTGAACCTTGTTATAATCTGACAAGTATCTATTTTTCCATAAAGAAAGATAAATAAATTAATCACAACGTGCGTGGGTATTAAATCTCAGCGTACTTACGTTAGTGCAACTTCGTTTCATTTTACGTAAATCGATTAAAATGTGGTTAGCTTTGCATTAGGCAGCCACTTTAAAACTGCAACTGCTATTAATTCATCATCCATAGTAAAGACGCCCAGTTGTTTAAGCACAGGTGGTATAGTTACAAAAATTCGTTTCCATCACGTCAAACAAATTATGTCAAACTATGAAATAACTTGGTAAATTTTGATCAGCTACGATTACTACTAACCCTTTTGTTAAGCTATAGCTTTACACCAGCTTTGGACAATTATTCATAAGCGTCATCAATCATTACGATCGTTTTAACGATTTAAATTACGCACACGGTTCACTTTCGTACACTACATATCAGTTATGTAAAAATAAATCACAACACGATATGAAAATATGATTTGATCCTACCAGTGAAGCGTTAATAGCAACTTACAGGCTTTTCAGTAACCTCACTCATTACCGGGTAGCACTGATGAACTGCATTGCACCCCTTTCACATTGTACTAGTTCCCGTATAACGCACGGGTGCAGCTTTTGTCAGCAGAATATTATCTAGCTAGAAAGAAAGCGTTACACACGAACACACCGACACAACATAGCGTCAACTACCCGCGCTATACACATATAACATAAAACATTGATGGCAGTAACAGAAGGATCGAAATCTGAGACATAATAATTATTTGTCCTACTTAGATGCAAGGATTGGATAGCTTTAGTCAAATTTGCTGATCTAGGATCACAGTTATGAATAGTTGCTTTAGTCAAACTACACTTTAGGGTTTGATGTCAAACTACCTTCCCTACCGACGGTCGGTCGTTCGATATAGTTATTTACCGGTGTATTTGTTGTAAATTGTATCTACAACTCTGATGTACAAGTATTCTGGTCAACAAACAAAGACGTGATCGAATCAAGAAGAATTGTGTTATTCGTATTGGAGTTATTTGCTATTACCTGCCTACTAGTAGGTTTTACACAATTCTGAAGTTTATCATCCACCTGGAGTCGATTTATTGGACTCGATGGCATTAAATCATCATTAAAATCGTATGAAATGTATTTTGCACATCGGTGTCGCATACACTACAACGACGGGAACATGAACGTGACTCATGACACCGAGTATGCTCATTACGCTTGTGGGTAGGCGAACGCGAACGTCGAGCGCGACGAGAATCATGGTTACTACTACGACTTATTGACACGCTGTCACGAGAGTAATCTCGAGCCCTATGCCGTGTCCTAGCACAGGACCGGTGTCGTGATCTGCTACGGAGCAAGTTGCAAAACTTAGACACAAAAATACCACACCATATACAAGCAAATTCAAAAAAGTGGGTAGAAAAGAAAATAATATAAAACGAATTAACGAGTTGGAAATCAAAGTTTTATAATGCTAATGAGCTTGGTTCTTTATCGCACTTCTGATTTTATGGGTCGAAAGTAAAATAGAAACAAAAATATAATTAAATTATATCAAACTGTTTTTAATAAGCTAATTGCCTGTTCCAAGGAGTAGATCCGATGGAGAAGAACAGACAAGAAACTCCATGGACACTCTTTTCCAACATTGTTTTTACAATTAATAATCATTACAGTACTTACACAATAAACTAACTTTTATTAGTATTTGAATAGAAATAGTTACATTAGATTTCCAACTCTAACAAGTTAATTACTTACAATACTCGCAGTCCTTACTTTACAATTTGATAACAACAATGTAACAATATAGCAAAGATCACAATAACATTCCTTCAGAGTTACCACGACGAGCGCCGAACAAGAAATGTGTTAAGCACAGGCGCGCGCTGCCTTTTATACCCTAACTTATGAAATATCTAATAATATTATATTAGCGATAAGCATAAAATAAATGTGAATAGTAAATAACCCTATAGTTGTAAGAAACATAAAAATTAAATAGCCAATAAGATAAATTGTATTAGATATAGAAATAAAAAAGTGTAATAGATATAAGACAGTAAATATAGAATTAAGAAAAGTTAAATTAAGCATTGTAAAATATAAAGTAAACAGTGTGTCGCTAAAATAAGTATAAGCAACATTGTAAAACAAAAAATAGATTAAAACATAGTCTACCTTATTTCCCCATATCCTTAAGGAAAAAGAAATAAAAAGTATACAGCATAGGGTAATAGACGGGAGTCCCACCCGTAAAGAATGAAAGGATGTACGAAAGAAAGAACAGGTATGCAGCATGAAAGTGCGAGAGGAATAATAGTGAGAACTGGCATGAAAGTAAATAAGTTAGCACAGGCTCCGATACTGTTGGAGATAGAGATAAAAAAAAAAAAAAACACCTCTTTTACTTCGTCTACTTTCAGCATGCATGCCGGTTCTTGATACTTTTCATACGGCAATATATCTCGTAAAACACACGAAATGAATTACTGAAATAAAAGAAACTCCTTTTTAAATCCGTTAAAAACCTTACCATTATAGCTATAGTGTTTGTAAGTCCATTAGTGATGATGACCTAAGGCCATTCGCACACTGCACCGCGCTCCGTCGCGTAGCGCAGAGTGGCAGATTTTAATATTGTATGCAAGTACATCGATTATTATAGAAAACACACCAAAAACGCGCTACCACGCGTGAGCGCGTGCCGCTAGCAGATTCGGGATCTGCTGCCCCGCGCCGACGCGCGTGTTTGCGTCGCCAGTGTGTGAATCGCCTAGTACATACATGCAGATTCTATCTATAACTATCTCGGGCTCGTGTGACACGCAGAGACTGTAGAGTACTCTATGAGCTTATTTTTAAGAATGCGGGAAGTAAGAAGCGTGCGTGTGTGTGGGCGAGCTGGATAAAAAAACTAAATAAATACCCAACGAATACATTGTAATAACATTTAAATAAATACGGAAAACGAAATATGTTGGCATATTTGCTTACACCACAGAATACATAATAGTACTAGTACTTACACACAATATGTACCACAAACTACTGCAAAAAATTATGTTAATTTTCCACAAACTGATTCGATCAACAATCTGTATTGATTTTTACTATTTAAATTAGTTTGCATGGCCTTGTTAAAGAATTGCAATTTACTGTAAATCATTATTGCCTTAGTGACGTCAAGTCGTCGTCATGACACGATAACGTGTCGACGTTTATTTTTTTTATTTCTAACCAACCAACACATACCAATTCAGCCTTCTGCCGTTCACAGATGAACGAAGGCTTCGCCTAAAGAGCGTCAACCATGGGATTGTTGGCACTCTTTTGGGACGAGACCTTCGTTGGGCAGTCTTGGGCATTCCGCATATATCTGCCACCAGCCATTTTTTTCAACCACTAGCTGAAAACATTTTATTCCTTTTTAAAGTTTTTTCTCGATGTAACGTAGATACAGATGGTAACTACAGACACCTACTGATTCATCCAGTAGGTGTCAGAAAAGTTCACTAAGTCAGGGAACGTTTCAGGACAACATCATGTACTGAAAGGAGAAGGAGATCTTGTAAGAAACCCATAATCAACCCATCTATCGTGCCACCTTGGTGTATAGTAGGCCAAAATCTCAATTATAAAAAGAGGCTATTGACGAAAATAATGATGGGACTCTCCGAAATGTTTCGGCAACAAGCGATCATTTTCCACTTTTATTAAATTACTTTTTTTACTTACACAAGTTAGATTAAGTGGGGTTTGTGAAAAACCTAAGTTTTACTTTTAGATCTTTATGTTACAAATATATGCTAACAAAGTTTAAGTAACCAAAAGTCAGTACAATATTTCCATAAAACTTCTTTACTAATTTTATTGATGAGAAAGTAACTCTGTCTACTGTCTGTCTGTCTGTCGCAATTTTACGCCTAAGCTACTGAATCGATTTATAATACCGATATAGATTATTATCTTAAACATCTCTTCTTTTCACAAAGAAAATATGTTTGCTCACGCAAGTTGTATTCGTATAAATAAGAAAAAAATAGTTGGTACACAATTTTTAGTATTTGTAAATCTATGTAATTATTTTTTAATTCTGCCAGTTCCTGAAAAACTTAAACATGTTCCACTATAACTATACTGACAGTATGAAGTCACTTAATTATAAACGTCACGCGATTTGACCCCGGTTCACGTTAATGGTGCTACCACCATATAGGTTAGGTTAGATTCTTATCGTTCTTCAAACGACCTTCACTACGACTTTCTACCAAACCGGTCAGGTGTGAGTCAGAAAATGAGGTCATTAGAAATAGGACCAGTTTATCCTACTTCCTACAAATTTTTGTTCATGTGAAACTTTGTGAGGATAGATAGATCTCTAAAGATTGATAAATGTTACTCTTTCACGCAAAAATATTAAATCTGTGTGAAATTTTGCTCAGGGATAGATTACTGTGTATAATAGCAATTAGGCTACTTCTACTATTTTAAAATAGAAATCTGCGGGATTGCTACCATGTACCTTTTCGCCGAAACAACAGTACCTAAATATCGGCCGAACAATCCCGCAGATTTCTATTTTAATGTTACTGACCATGTAAGTTTTAAACAATATTTTGCTAATATATTATTCAGAAAATTTTACTGTTCAAATGGGATGAGTAAGGAACAGTAATAATCACGGTGAACACCGCCATGAGTGGCTAATTAATCTATATTTTAATACGTCAAGCAAAAAACTTTATACCCCTTTTTACGAAAATCACGCGGAAGGAAGAGTATAAAATTTCACAAATTAATAGTTTATATTGAAAATGAAAATGAAAAATGCATAATCCAATAATAAAACTTTACACATAATACCATGTATTTGACACACACACGCATAGATACTTTTTCTTGTCAAATTAACATTGTAGCGTAGCCTTGGCGAAATCCATGATTAAAAAAGTTATAGTCTTTGACAACAGAACCTTAATAATGTTGCCACTTATAATTCAAATTAATTACGATATTTTGATTTCGACCACTTGGCGACAACCAGTATGATTAATCTTATGTACCTTAAAGTATGAAAAACAATAAGTTTAAAATACGAAAACTTTCGATACAACTTGTTAAGCGTATGTCACCCGGGCTATTATTACGAATCGATTAAGTTATTAAGGCGAAATGGAACATACAAACGTATGTACATAGACAGCCAAAACTTTTCTTTCTTTTGGCATCACCGTAGTCGGTAAAAAAAACCGAGAAACTCAACTGTTGACCGAACTCCCAATTGTCGGTTTGTATCTCATGAAATAGAAACCGACAATTATAATTTTTATACAAATAATACAAATCTCAACCGATACAATCCATTAAGCATTTTACTTAAATACCCTTGGAAAACATAAGCCTCCTTCTAGTGTAGCCAGTTAGTAAAATAAATTAAGACACGTTACCTTTGTTATCATGCCAACATATGGGAAATAAAATGTACGCTAAAATCATCAACATCATCAGTCTATCGCAGTCCACTGCCACCACTCTGATCGATTTCGGGCTTATGTAATACTTATTAGGAATAAATATTGTTAAATATTTCAGCGTAGTGTAGACATATAAAATAATCTTTCGATAAAGGTCAACCTGTTTAAGAATTTTTTATGCAGATTCTTTTTAGGAATATAGTTGTTGTAGATTTAATTTGAACAGGCAAAAATGCAAAATTGAACGTACGTGCCCGTTGTCCATTTTTTTAGGTGTGGAATCCCTCACGGGCCCTCACCCCCCACTGAATCGCACCGACTAAAACCACACGGTGTGCCATTCTGCGCCTGAAATAAGTAGGATGGATGCGGGAACTGCTGTTATTAAGATCCATCTCAGCGCCTTTTCTATTTGGTTAGTTTCTATTTGGCGACGTAGGACATTTTCTTCATCCGGATATTTCTGCAAATGTCGACTGTGCTTAGCATACCCAATATATACACTGATTTAAAAAACGACAATGTTTTAAATAAAAATGTGAGCCGTCACGGGACGCCTGGCAGATGTGAAACATCGCCATTATTTTGTAAAAGTAATATGCAGAAAAGAACATATTGTAATAGGAACTAAATATGTCATAATGATAAAATAAAATATTACTAATTATTAAAATAGTACAGTACACACTACTGCATATAGACTGTATATATATACCATCGTATAGCGTGCCGTGGCGACGCGTCGCCAGGCCGTGGCGACGCGTCGCTAGGCGTCGCCAGGCCAGAAATCTGTTTTACGTGCGGCGATAGATGTTTCACATCAAAAACGACAGTGCTGAAACAGATACAACTCCCAAAATATGCCCACATATTTTATTAGCACGTTATATACTTACAACGTGTCAAATATAATGTTTCTTAAACAAAACGACTTAATTTTGCTCTGCTAAAACTCGTTTTGCTCGACTATACGCGGGCTTTTGACTGTGTACATATTCCACTTCTTATTAAAAAGCTGCGGTTCTATGGTTTCTCGAACAATTCTTGCGAATGGTTCTCCTCATACTTTTCTAACCGTACCGTACTTGTAAAACTTTGGTGGTGGTCGAGCATTGCAGGTTTCATCTTTATGCTGATGATACTCAACTGTACTTGAACACACTACCAACCTCTCATGACGTGGCAACAACGGTAGCTACAATCAACCATGATTTAGCTTCTTTAAGCAGGTGGTCAGAAAGAAATGGTCTGTCACTCAATCCTTCAAAGAGTTTGTTTATCACATGCTTGACGGAAAACCAAGTACAGACTATAAAATCCTACAAGCCTAATATTAAAATTGAAAATTTTATAATACCTCTATGTGAATGCGTCCGCAATCTAGGTCTACACCTAGATGAGACGTTAAGCTTTGAGGCTCATGTTCATCAAAAAATTGGTAAATGTTTCGCCTCCCTAAATACACTATACAAACTGCGTCAATTCTGAAGTGAGAAAGTGAGGCAGCAGCTGTGTAGAAGTTTAGTGTTATCACATCTGGATTACTGGGACATCGTCTACGGACCGTGCCTTGATAAGAAAACCATAGCAGCTATCCAAAGTTCTATTTCACGTCTGAGATCCCCAAAAGATACCATATTTCACTTTACTTAAACGAAAAAGGAATTTTGAATATGCTTAACAAGCGTATATTGAAACACTCCTGTTTTGTCAGGTCTCTGATTAAAAATAAAGTTCCCGCCTATCTTTATCACAAACTCACGTGGTCGTCGGACGTACATAAGTATGAAACAAGGTCACGTAACCGGTTATTAATTCTACCCAAGCACTCACTGTGTAAAACCAAGAGTTGCTTCAAGATAGCCGCTTCCAAGTGCTGGAATGTCCTGCCCCCACCCATATTATTTCTATCATTAGGGCCATTTAAATCACGTTGCAGCAGATGGTTAGTAGCGAGGCAATCCGAGGCGACTACGCAATAAAAGAACTTGTGTTGGTCGATACTTATGGCATCTATCTATTAATTTATAATTTGTTATTATTAGGACTTTATTTATTTATTTATTTATATACTTTATGCACAAATACATGCATCGGCGGACTTAATGCCTTAGGCATTTTCTGCCAGTCGACTGATTGGGCGATGCAGAGAAAAGATGAGGTAGGTGCATATAGGGTGAATTGATTGATTATAGTACAAAAAGTCATAGGTAATATACATACATATAATATGATAAGTAATATACCTACATAAACATACATATATACGTCTATATTTATACACATACATACACGTACATATATTTATTAACGTAGAATCCAATGAGAATTTTTGATAAACTAAGACCCCGTTGAATCCGCCAATTCGCCCCATAAAAGCTTCTTTACCTTCATCTTAAAAATGTCTCGATTCTTCGCCATTCTGACCTCGAGAGGAAGCGCATTCCACAAGTGGACAGACTGGATAAAGAATGAGGATCCAACGAAACCAGTAGTGTGTGATGGGCAAAGCAGGAGGAGATTGTTAGTCGAGCGAAGGTTTCGGTTGTAATTACTGCTTAAGAGTTGGAAATGTGTTTTTAAATAACTGGGGGGGGATGGGGAATTGAGGATAGTGTACAGGAATGTGAGTGCGCGCATTTTTCTGCGTTAACGAATCGGTAAGCAACCTAACTGGGAACGAAAACTGGAAATGTGGTCATACTTACGAAGATTAAAGATCTAACTTGTTGAGGAGATCTGCATTCAGGTCACAATAGCACACGTCACCATAGTCGATCAAAGGGAAGATAAGAGATTGCACAAGCATTTTCTTGGTTTTCACGGGCAGAAAATTTTTCAGGCGATATAGTGCTCTGAGAATGCCGGTGACCCTCTGACATAAATATGGAACTTGATCACGCCAGTTCAAAGTGCTGTCGAGTTGCAAGCCCAAGTCTCTCACTGTTTGACAGACCGGTATAGTGGTACCATTCAGCATTATTTTGGGGAGCATTTCTAAATTAGTCCTGTCCATTGAACGCCTACTACCGATTAGTATGGCCTGGCACTTTGTCGGGTTGATCGCTTTACTTTACTTTACTAGACTGGTTGCTTTGTATTTAGCAGCAACAACTGCATCCTTGCTGTGTGTGAATGTGGAATATTGTTATATTGTGTTCGTGGTCGGGATGTTACCATTGTGTTTATTCTGGGCGTATGTTATTCACTGTCATCCACATGCTGAGTCCAAGACCGTTTTGTCTTTATACTGTTATTTTTTTTCAATTATTGGTAGTATTAGTCTATCAACTGTAATTCTATATAAAAGACAATTAAAGTTTTTCTTATTCTTTTTCTTTCTTATTCTTAATTTATTTTCCAAGCAACTCGAACAAAGAAACTCAATAGCTTTTTAGGGTTTCGTAGCCAAATGGCAAAAAACGGAACCCTTATAGATTCGTCAAGTCTGTCTGTCTGTCTGTCTGTCTATCCGTCCGTATGTCACAGCCAATTATTTCCGAAACTATAAGAGCTATACTGTTGAAATTTGGTCAGTCGATGTATTCTGTGAACCGCATTAAGATTTTTACATAAAAATAGAAAAAAAAACAATACGTTTTGGGGGTCCCCATACTTGGAACTGAAACTCAAATTTTTTTTTTCATCAAACCTATACGTGTGGGGTACCTATAGATAGGTCTTTAAAAATGATATTGAGGTTACTAAAATCATTTTTTTCTAAACTGAATAGTTTGCGAAAGAACACTTCCAAAGTGGAAAAATGTGTCCTCCCCCCCCCCCCCCTCTAACTTCTAAAGTAAGAGTGTGATAAAACTTAAAAAAATATATGTTGTACATTACCATGCAAACTACCAACGAAAATTGGTTTGAACGAGATCTAGTGAGTAGTTTTTTTTTTAAGGCCCGCGACACCGAGCGTGAGAATTTGTGATTGAACGCCCACATATATATTTTACATGCACACAGACGCATCGCGCACTGTCGCATACATACCGTAGCAAGTAATCACCGACTTTCGGTTTTTTGCTTATATTAAATATCCATCAACTGTTCGCCTCTGTAGAACGTATTTTAATGTCTTACAACGCACGCAATGTATCTTGCCATAACGTAAAGCCCGTAGGATTCATTCAGTACAGAAAGTCATAATACTTTCTGTATACCAATCGAATGGTCAAAGATTAGAAAATAATTTTACACAGTATAAAATAAATTCGCTCGCGTGCATTGTGTGTCAACTCGGATCCTTTTAAATACGCAAGGTATTTAAATACGATTTTCATCATAATTAAGGTTACCTTTTAAGGAAGATTTATTAATGTTATTTTATTATTATATAGGAACACATAAATAAAGCCAATATTGACTAAAAATTACGAGTTACATAAATTAGGATTAACCTACATTAATACTTTTTAAATTATACTTTTTTAATATTTCTTTAATAAGTTATTTGTGAATTATAATTTCAAAGTAATTTGGAACAATGTAATATTAATCCTTAACTTAATAAATACTGTAGACATTTAAAACAATTTTATTCTACATGAAATATGTAGAATAAAATTGTTTATTACACAATATTATTTAAATAAATATTTTATAATACGTCAGAGCGTTCATCCAGGTCGCACACGTAATTGGCCGTAATCTTAAAATCTTACACTGAGAGTCACTAGGACTCTCAGTGTAAGATTTTATTATGTCAATAATGTGTGTTTAACGATACGTGGTCTTATAGGTATTAAAAAACATTTAAAATTTGACAAATTATACCTTCCTTTAAAACCAATCTATCCATTGCTGCAAACATCATGAAAATCGGTGCAGTAGTTTTTAAGTTACGTTATGTTTTGAGTTTAATAGAGTTTAATAGACAGGTTGAAGAGGCAGAGGACTGTGTTTTTTTAATATGTATTTAATGCAAACGGCTCATTTACGCAATAATGTTACTAAAATGTGAAAGTAACTCTGTCTGTCTGTATGTTACCTTTTCACGCCTAAACCGCTGAAGCGATTTTGATCAATTTTAGTATAGAGATATATGGGACCTCGAGAAAGGACATGGCTACTTTTTACCGCGAAAATCGACACACTCGCGGGCGGAGCCACGGGCATAAGCTAGTAAAACATAAATACGACTAGCGGTTTATACATACGTATAAAAGTGAAATAATAATCCTCCAAGACCAAACCATTGAGTAGTATTACTTTCCATCATCAGCTGAACATCTTGAAAGATATGACTAAAGGTAACACACTAATAATATTATAAATGCGAAAGTAACTCTGTCTGTCTGTCTGTTACGCTTTCACGCCTAAACCACTGAACCGATTTTGATGAAATTTGGTATGAAGATAGAACTGAACTTGGGAAAGGACATAGGCTACTTTTTATCGCGAAAATAAAGGTAGAAGGGTTTGAAATAGGGGACGAAAGTTTGTGTCGAAGTTCCTTATTATCAAACATAAAATCAGGTAAGATTGTTTAATCTACCCTTACCGTGCCGCGCGATATAAACGAATTCCACGCGGGCGAAGCCGCGGGTGGAAAGCTAGTTTATAATAAATAACAGTAAATAAATATTTCAGTCGAATGACACAGAATATCATCTACCAAATATTCGTGTGATCCGCAAATATTTATTTCGCAGCTTATAATACATAAACATACTTTTTTTTTATAAATACATACATATTATACATAGATAACACCCAAACTCCGAAACAAATATTTGCAGATCATACAAACATTTGGTCCGACCCGGGAATCGAACCCTAGACCTCTTGGTTAGCAGTTGCATACGCTGACCACAAGACCAACAAGGCAGTATGATATATTACAATAATAAATAAACAACTATTTTGAACATCTTACACACGACATCATCCAGTCCCAAACTAAGCAGAGCTTAAATTATAGATTCTAGACAACTGATATAAATACATAAACATACTTTTTTTGTTGCTTACCTATAGAATACACCCAGACCCCGAAATAAATATTTGCGGATCACACAAATATTTGGTCCTACACGGGAATCGAACCCGAAACCTCACTCAAGCAAAGTAGTCGCATGCGCTACCACTGCCACCTAGGCAGTCAATAAATAATAAAAGTCAAAAAGTAATAAAAGTCAATAATAATTTTAAAACTCCTAACCGTTAAAAAGTTATATCTTTCACCATCAGCTCATCATCATGAAGTGATGGCTACCAGATATTGCGCTGGAATAGCATTACAAAATTAAAAAAAATATAATAATGATTTATAGGGGCGTATTATGACGTGCTTATAAAATTTTAGGGTTTCCCTATAAACTAACATTGAAAACACCCAACACCTCCAAAACAAATATTTGGGGATCTCATAAACATTTGGTCCGACCCGTGAATCGAACCCGAGACCTCAATCGCATACGCTACCGCAACGCCACCGAGGCAGTCACATAAAAAGAATTTTAAAAATCGGTCCACAATTGACAGAGTAATCAATGAATGTACAATAAAAAAAAACATTGTTAATAATACTCCCTTTTTGAAGTTGGTTAATAAATAATAATATAAAATATAAAAATTGGTGTGTCTATTCTCAGACCTACCAAATATTATCAAAAGTTACACACAGTCACGTCGTCGTATGTAAACAATCAAATCTCTGTGTGCGTGACAGTGCGTGTGGAGCTAAAAACGAGCGTGCGCTCGCCTTGAATATTCGGAGAACACTGAATTTTTGGATCGCGTGAACTCTGTTTTATTGCAAATTATTTCTCCATACAAAAATGTATGGAACTTTTGCCGCTAAAAATTAATGATGTTTAAGTTTAAATTATGACTTTCTGGTGAGAATTAATAGAAACCTTAAATGGTTAATCTCTTTTTTGTACTTTTTTCTTGCAACTAATAAAATATTTATTTCAAATAAAGCAACATAATACTAGATAAATTCCAAACAGAAAAGGTCGATTTCGGTGATTTTGGTCACTGTTGATGATTTTTTTCTCGAAAATAAATAATCGTATTAGTAATTTTACTCGGTTTCTCTATAGATTGCTTTATTATGGAACTGAAATATTTTTTTTACTGTCAAATAATGAATTAATTTGTTTCTCTTGTCATAACCGTAAGTGCTTTTTCGAGCAATTATGGAAACGATCCCCTTAATACGTCATAAATCGTAACATGCAATTTACCTTTCATCCAATCAAAACACTATTATTAAAACATCGATGAAAGTTACAACGAAGTACAAGAACTTTTATATGATGTTACTTGCTGATACGGAACCCTTCATGGGCGAGTCCGACTCGCACTTGGCCGCTTTTTTTTGTTTTCTATGTTGTCTACTGCTTTTTTTGTTATGTTTATATATTTAATGCTGTTATTGGTATGACATCAATATTTAGCACTTCAAGTTCAAACCTCGTATTCTAATAGTACAAGTAACTGTTCACAATATTATAATGTGTTTATGAGAATACTACCAATACCTAGACGGATTCTGATGAGATTAGGTACGTCACAACTTTATCAATAGTAACATTTACTAAAGCAGTCAAGGCATTCTCATAGCCCTAGGTAATAAGAAATTAATAGTATAGCCATGGTTCCTAGGTCGCATTAAGGAGTTGGTCCCAGTCGTTATCATAGAATAATAGTCAAGATAACGTAGCCACATTGTTGTCTTGCCATTTTTAATTTTTTTTTATGTGTGGAAAATCATCATGAACCGTCACCCCACCGGGGGTTACGGCGGGGTGGTGTGTCGGACTTGAACCGACTAAAAACCACACAGTGTGCCCTCTCCGCGCTTCTCCGTTTAGGAGGAGGAGCTGTCCAGTGTGGGATCTCCTTCTAAAGTTCTCCAGCGCCTGCCCGCTCCTGATGCGGACGCTGCCAGTCCCAACCCGCCCTCAGCTAGTGTATGGCGTATGGCCTCTCTCCTTAGATGAGGCCCGATTCCAGCTTTGGGACGTTATGTATCTAAGGGTGGGAATATTTATAATCTGAAGACTAGTCTGCTTTTTGGTCGTATTAATCTGTCACAAGTAACGGCTCATAGATGGCGTGGAATGTTGTGGGGTCCAAGTGTGATTCACACATTGTTGTTCTGTGTCTGGGTGTTCCCTGTGTCTGTTTCATGTATGTTTGTAAAGATATATTATTGTTAATGTAGATGTCTTTAAAAATAAAGTATCTCAAGAGAAACAAGTACAACTTATGTCTTACTTGCCTGTTGCTTTGTTTTACCCAATACTGTATTCGCAGTTTTCTTTGCCTAATCAATGTTCACGGATTTTAAAAAAAGAGACACCTCTGTGGTTTGTTTTGACATTTCTACCCAGACTGTCTTAAAAAACACCGGCGCCTTCTAGCTGTAAAGTCCGATGTGTATAAATGACTCTTAAAGATTTACATAAAAGAAATAAATTACATTTATATTTACAGCTTAGCAACGAAACTTATAATTTGCTTTGACAATTTGATAAATCATTAAATACCTGTTTAGGTATCTAATGATGAAGCGGTTTAGCTTTATCTTATTTACTTAGGTATATTTTATTAGGGAATAAGCATGACTGAAAGTTTAAACCACATGTTTACTTTAAAATAAAGAAAGAATCCTGGTTCAATTATACTGTAGAATACACACATTAAAAAATTTATTACGCAACAATTTAAACCATATCTATCACGTATCTTAACAAAACAAACACAAATTACTTCAATTATTACCTTAAATTAACCCTTTCAATCGCAGTACAAAAGACGGTTTTTACGGCTACGATTCAAAATTGGTTTATATTGTCTATGAGTTTGGATTCTTGGAACTCGACCCCAACTTCAATTAAAGGCGTCGCCTTGTCTGTCGAACTTAGGGCCACCGCAGACTAGCTACTTTTAGCATCGGCGATCGGCGATTTGGCGACTGCATCGATGCTGCATCGCGTTTTAGCGACTACCTGCGTTCGATCGCGGTATTGGAAACGCGCGTTTTAGCGACTGTTCAGATGCCAAATCGATGCTACCGGCATCCGAATGTGTGCGGAGAGTAGCGTTCAGCTGCTGTGTCGCGCTTCTAAAAAGCGACTCAATCTCCGCGTTTGGCGTTTTTAAGTGTGCGGTGTAGAGCGTTCTGTCGCCGTAAAAGCGACTAGTTGCCGATCGCCGATGCTAAAAGTAGCTAGTCTGCGGTGGCCCTAAGGCGTTGGTTAGATGAAACGGTTGCAGGTATCGATATGTTTAAGTAAGGAATAGTAAAAAGCACGGAACAGTGGGAGCAAAAGTGTTGATGGTATTATTTATCAAGAGATTCTTAATAACAGCCTTACTAACTATGGAAGTTTGGCGGTCTTTCACGCGCGTGTCTCGGAACCGTGTGCCATGAACATATATTGCAATCGTTATTGGGAAGTCAGTGCCCATATATATACTGAGAACTAGTTTTCCAATCTTCAAATTTCAGTTCATCCTCAAGGTTGCGGAGATCCGATGCCAGAAGTTCAGTGTAAAAAATGAAGTACAGTTAAAACCGGTTAAAATAATAGCCGACTCGAAATAATATAGTGAATGAAGCTACCTACCCTTTAATTTACGGACATCTTTAGCTAGACGGAAGAAAAGAAATTAATAGTATAAAGTACATATCTTATGTATATCTAAAAGGTAGTAGAGAAACGGTAATTTCAGAACAATTGGGACGGCTCGTCCGGGACAGTACTACCCCCACACAGAAGAACATCCTAAAAATGACACCATTCGTGCCGTCGTATTTCGTTGATGAGTGTGAGACTGGAGGTCCAATCATTCTGCATCATTCTCCTATCATCACACCTCACTAGGTGTCAACAAACGTGGTGTGAGTCCTCATGCCGCATTGTCTGCACTCACAATGAGGATGGTGACCCCTACTCCTGGATTCTACTTATTCTTTCCATCAGGTAGAGTAGAGTCACTTTGGTAGGCCTATTCACACATATAATAAATAAAACGTAACATAAATTTAATATTTGCTATCATTTTGGGTATTTTATGAAGTGATAATAGTGATTCAATTTACGTTTAATTGTCAGGTTTATCCGTTTATCAGTAATTTTATCGTCTGTTTCTAGGTCACACTTAATGAATTGATTTGTTTATGTGGATGTAGATAAATATTCAACATTTAGTGATTATCTGAGCTTAGTTACAAGCTTTTACTTTTATCCTTAA
Source organism: Phragmatobia fuliginosa (assembly GCA_932526445.1). Classification (NCBI taxonomy): domain Eukaryota; kingdom Metazoa; phylum Arthropoda; class Insecta; order Lepidoptera; family Erebidae; genus Phragmatobia; species Phragmatobia fuliginosa. Next base: position 15,552,705 of record OW052070.1, read on the forward strand.
GCATGTACATATTTAGATATGAACTAGCCGTGGCCCGAAGTGTTACCCGATGTTGTTGAGTAAAGGTAGAAAAATACAAGTAACTCCGCGAGGCGAAGTTAATCTAAAAATGCCAAAGTTATTCCTTGTATCATCAGCTGCCTTCCAGTGAAAGAAACATTAAAATCAGTCCAGTCTTTCCAGAGATGAGTAGACATGAATATAAAGCTTAGTCTCGAACTCCTCGACACCCGTGCAGACCGTCCTTCGCCACTTGGATCTGAGAGTCGCACACCGCTCCCAGGAACCTGTTGGCATGCTACAGGCGAAAGGAGGCGCTTGAGGACATCCTTATACCGGAAGTATTGACCAACCTGTTTACGTTTTCCACAAGTTAACTCTGAGTAGAAGACTGCTTTTGGGAACCTGCAATCGCTCAGGCGTGACGTAGCCAGTCATCACACATGAACGATACGGGCCATGGAGTTAGGACTCGTTTGATTCGTATTGATATGTGTTTTATCTTGAGATGATTTTAGAGTCTGAAACTGGAACTTCTTTAAAACTCCATAACTATATCGAGTTCGATCTCGCAAATCATGCGAGATGAATGATATCCATAATCCAAAAATAGAATTGAAGGTGGCCATAGCAAGTACGTATTAAAACGACACGGTCCCATAAAATTTGGGTTTTATAAATTTCTTGACGAGTAATTTAGTCCTAAATTCTAAACAGGGTTTGGTGATGAAGCTGGAAAGTAGTCTTAGGATTTTAGGAATAAAATGAAGTTAATGCCTCGAATTTAGGTTTTTTATTAGTTTTGAAGAGTATGTGGCTGGGGACTTACCACATACATCACAAACGAAAGACATAAAACAGGTCAGTTTAGTGTTGGTCCAGCATAAGTTCCTATACGAAAGATTTCAACTTTTGACTAGAATGTCTAATAAGCTTTTAATTACGGAATCTATTAAAAAAAACTAGCAACAATCGTTGAATAAAATACTACGTGCGACCTTCACCTTTCAACCTATTAAACACATTTTTATTCAATTCATTCAAGTCCATCAACAGCGTACTAGGAAGAAGTCAATACTTTTTTGTGTCATTTTTTAGTCGCACATTTACACAATACGAATTAAATATTGTCTACTAGCTTTCCGCCCGCGGCTTCGCCCGCGTGAGATTCGTTTATAACGCGCGACACGATAAAGTTGGATTAAACAACCTTACATGATTTTATGTTTGATAATAAGGAACTTCGACACAAACCTTCGTCCCCTATTTCAAACCGTTCTACCTTCATTTTCGCGATAAAAAGTATCCTATATCCTTTCCCAAGTTCAGTTCTATCTTCATACCAAATTTCATCAAAATCGGTTCAGTGGTTTAGGCGAGAAAGCGCAACAGACAGACAGAGTTACTTTCGCATTTACAATACCTATTAGTAGGGATTATATTTCATGTAAGTGTTACCTGTATAATTCGGCAACTGTATAATACCTAAAACGTTTAAAATAAATAATATTTTACACATAACTTATGTTATACTTACTTATACTTTGCCCAGGTTTTCTATACAATGCTCAACGCGCAGCCAGGAATGTGCTATGTACGGTGACAGTTCAAAAAGAATCTGCTCAAGTTCATCTTATTCGAATAATTCAACTACAAAAGAGGGTAATATTCATTGTTCTAACTTAAACCTAAATAATTCTGAATAAGTTAATTGATGTAATCAAAAAAGTTTGCATTTGCCCGTCACTTTAAAGAAACTTCAATTTTGCTGTGTGGAATCTCCACACCGGGGTTGGTGGCGAGGTGTTGTGTCAGAAACAGACCGACTGAAACCACACTGTGTGCCACTCTGCGCCTGTAATGTACAACTGAGCACGGCGGGACGCACGTTGATTTGATGCGAAAATGTTTCATATGCCCGTCATTTTATTATACATAATCACATTACTTAGATAAAAACATATTCGTCGCCTCTATTATTAGTTGTTTAACTGATATAAAAATATTCTTATAATATCTGGAATTAAATGTATGTGGTGGCATGGATTAAAATCATTCATTCACATATTCACATTAAATGAATATGAAATGTTGTTTTTTAATTGGTAGAATTAAATTTATTAATCATTACTTTATCGAGGGAAGCAATCGATTGATAAAATCAGATAGAGCACATAAACACTGTCAATAAGTGTCTATGTACTTAAATCGAAGACATATCGATAAATTTACAGATTTCAGAATCAGTAATTGATATTGTTTAAATAATTTACTTAGTTCCTCCTACCTGTGCATATTTCTTTTTGCTTTGTTATGCGAAATGCGATATTTGTACACAAAATAAGTTCCCAGTTCACGACAAGTAATCCAATTATGCAAATCTTGAACGTAAATATTTCAAAATACCTTATTATCCAGATTATGAATTTTGGAAACGAAAAAAAAAAGTATCAAAAAACAACTATACGGAATAACATTCGAGAATATTATAACACTGGATTTTAATGAGATTTAAAAAGGCGACCGACATTCCTCTAATGCGTGACCCCAACCAATTATATGAATAATAATGCACCGCAATTTACAAAATGACATTCCCGCACTCGATACATGTCATTTGTGGACAAAATTACTAAGCAATTTGCCTCAGGAGATGAATACTAGTTGTACTAATGATGAAAGAAGGAATCCTTTAAAACTTAAGGCTACTGATTGTAAAAAATCGTTCTATTAAAAACAAATATGCAAGAAGGATTGACAAACAACAAAATCGGACCGATAGTTAACAGGTGGTCGGTCATAGGGCTGTTCTAAATATGAAGCTAAGAAATAAGACTTAGACAAGTGTCTCTAAAGTTGTTCATTTCATAATTTTGACAAAAAGGAACCGACTTCATAGAAAAACTATTCCGAGTACCCAAATCGCGACGACGATCCTTGGGATCCTATCATCAGATCCCGATATGGTGAGGATGGGACCTAAGCTGGTGGACCTGGACCTAATGGTAAGCTACGCCCATTCTAATGCAAAAATAATTTTTGAAATCGGTTCATAAACGACGAAATTATCGATGAACATACATAAAAAAAAAAAAGATTCCGACGAATTGAGAACTTGAAGTCGGTTAATAAAGGATAGAATATGACACGATAACCTGAACTGATTTTATATAATTTAATTATTTGTAATACAAGAAGAAATGAAATTAACTAAATATTTACACAAGATTGCATTGATCGATGCTGGAAACTGACTGGATTACGGGCGGAGAAGCTCCATCGTTGAGTTTGAGAAGTGGAGTTAACAACTCTACATTTTGAATGTTGAATCGATTTTAACGTTACACACATATGTTCTAATAGTATTAATTTTCTGTAAGAAAAAAATGTGTTTAATTGTAATTTACGTAATTACCCAAACATTCATTTATTTTCCTTCGATTTATTTAGTTCCTATTGTATGTTCTTGCTTTTCTGTTTTACATCATTAAATGAATTATATTCTTGTCACTGTAATCTAGACTTAAGCAGTAATAAGTTTCCTTCTGTCTTTTTTGGAATTATTTAGTTACTTCTAAAACTGTATTGTTAGGTAATATCTCATGTGGTAAATGTTGTGCACACGATGATAACACAAACTTCCCTCAGGAAAGTCCTTTGTTTTCAAACGGATACTTATTGAACAGCCTTCGTACCTGTAATGGGTATGCAAACCAGGTAATAGGTCTGTGTAAAGAGTGTGTTGTACGTGTGATATACCAAGAGTATATCATTTAGAAAAATAAATAAATTACCTGATTGTGTTAATTATTTGGTTGGAAATTAAATTTGACATTTTACAAGTAAACTATATAAGGTATGAAGTATATAAGATGCAATAAGACCGCAGCTTTATATAAGCGTCACACAATTTAGTGCATCGTACGTTTTGCCCAGGGGGGTAATTTGCGTGTCATTATGTGCGAATGCCGCGCATGCGTATTGGCCGGTGATGAGAGGCGGCGCAGGCGCAACTATGGCAGCGAATGGAGATAATTGACGTTGTTAAAATTGTTTATCTAAATGGCTGGTTTTATGGCAAATCGTCAATTTTAACTATTTGCATAAGTTTGGAGTGAAAAGAACTGATTCGTAAGTCTAATGACGAAAATATTCATGTATTTACATTTTATGTGTAGGTATGTAGTAGGTACTGCATCATAATTTTGATTAATGTTTTCTTGTAATCAGTGAACAGTTTCACATCTACCGATATTTGCAATTTTCTTTTGAATCTAAAGAATTTAAGATGCTTCTGCATCGTTTGTCTGCCGGGCTCGTACTCACCAACGAAACACAAAATATGAGCCATTTTAGATTGGACTTCTGTAAGAGGGTACTACGTTTAGGTCGACCCGGCCTCTCTATTCTTTTAAGTATCTGTTATCATTTACCCCATGTTATCCACATAACTTTACTGCTGCCCTCTGGTTTTTTCCTACTGAAATTAATATGATATTATTAAGAATTCCTCGAAAAATACTCGCATACATATCTATCTTCAAAACTATCTATCTGATGGAAATAATAACAATTCAAAATTCGTTAAGAGGTTTGAAAAGATTTAGCAGATAAATAGACAGATGCGTAAACGACTGTATTTACTTTTAACTGTATTGTATTACGATTGCTTATGCCATATAAAGAAACATATCGTGTATAGGTATATCTATTATTAAGTTAAATTGTGTTAATTTTGTAGGATCTACAATCTACCCGTTGTCAAAGTACAAACCTATCTATACAACTGAAGATAAATACGTTGGACTTAAAATATGATGAAAATAACGTAATAAAGAGTCTCTTCCCAATGGATGATGTTTCTGGTTGTTTATCACCGACTTTATCAAGAAAACAAACGCAGTCGAAGTTCCAAAAAATGCATTATCAGTAGGTATACCTACGAGGTAAGTAGATACTTACAGTAATAAAAAAACACAATATTATATTTTAATAGTTTAAAATCCCATTAGAGATGAATTTCACTCATCTATTGCATAATTGAAAAGTATGTTACTAATATAAATATTTAATATGTTCAGAAATAAAACGTACGTGAGTTGCCTAAAAAAACTTGTGGCTAGACTTTGCATTATAAAATAATTTATTTACTAATTATTAAGATTCATGTTATATACTTTTTTATTTATTATTAGCTGAGCCCCGCGGTGATACCCGCGCTTGTTGTTGAAACCACGGGCAACGCCGCGGGGCAAAACTAGTCTAAAATAGTAGCCCAATTTACTACTCCTTATATCATCAGCTCTCTGCCAGTCAAAGTCCTGTTGAAATCGGTCCAGCCGTTCCAGAGATTACCCGAAACCAACAGACAGACAAAGACAAAAATTGTAAAAAAAGAAATTGGCATATGTATAAAAATGGCATACATACATATGCATTTAGTAAAAAGCGGGAATTTTAATATTACAAACACACACTCCAATTTTATTTATTTTTACAGATGAAACATACGGGTGAAGGTCATATCTAATCGAATCCTCCTGTCAAAGATAAAGGTACAAAGTTGAAAGCGACATCTAGTAGACAGTAGCAAAAAAGAAAAATCAACAATTTAAAATCACGGCTCTGTAAATAATAAGAGTGACAATTTTCACATACAATTCATACAACAAACTTTCATAATACTATTTAAGGACTGATAAATTCCATTTAAAAAATTGTTTTTTCTAAAACTCTTAGGTTCGTTCTTTTCTTTCGTAGCAGATGGCGCTATCTGCTGAACATGTCTAACAATGAACTTAGTTCTACAAATACAGAATAGAGTGCGCTATTCTAAATATATAAATATTGTGTAATTTATGATGGCTCTGAAAAGAATTTTAACACAACGCGCACACTAGGCGATTACATATATATAATAAAGAGAAATATAATATATAGAAACAACGACGTCGCGTCTGTCACGACGCGGCCGTGTGCGTCGTTGTTTCTTCGGGCGTCTCTGACGCCTAGTGTGCGAAGCTTAGAGCAAATTATATGTTGTCGGCCGCAGCCTGTCGTCACGTCAAGTCGTCTAGCTGTCGATGTCGCGTGTCGCCTAGTGTGCGCCTAGTGTAAACGTTTATTCCTGTCTATACATTTCGCCGTATTTTCTGCTTTATATAATAAGTACTTATTTGAAATATATTATGAAAATATTTTAAGGGCTTTAAAAATTATAAACCGAGACTTAGTACATACATAAGTTAAAATTATTGATAAAATTTAAAAAGTCTAGTCATCCGGGTCATTTTTCATTCGGGAAACATCGTTCATTAACATCAGTTCAGTAGTTTGGGCGCTATAGTCTAACTTACAAATATACCTACATAAATTCCATAAACTATAGTAGGTACTGAACCCAGGCCCCTCTTCCCCATTGGGCACACTGAGCACGTGCCCAGGGCCCCACGATGGTCTCCTCTCAGGAGAGGGTTAAGTCCATACATCCCCACGGTGGCCGAGTGCGAGTTGAGGACTGGTAAGACACATGTTCTATGTTATGTGGGTGGTTTCCGCACTTAGTCCTTTAAGTGGACCATTGTACGTGAGGGCTGGTAAGACACATTGTGGCTACGTAATCTTGCCGTAGGATCCTGTAAGGCCATAAGGGCACACGGGACCAGTGCCCAGGGCCCACCATCGTCAGGGGGACCTCCAACGAACCGACATTTTGTTTCTCTCACACATTATAGTCTCGAAATATTATTTTTTACAAAAGTTACAGTTCAATACGAAATAATCGAAATAACTACTTAGCTTGCAGTATTTGATTGATATTTTTATTAGACACACAAAAATTTGGGGCCCCCAAACTCTTGTGTGCCCAGGGCCCCCCGCATAGTTAAAGACGGCCCTGACTAAACCAGCTAGTATTGCTCCGTGCTCGTTTTAGCCTACAGTTTCTTTCTGACCCTTTAAACAAGTTAACGTAGGTAATATAAATCAGTAGCACAAAATCCATATACCTATGTAATTTTTTTATAAATTCACTAGCGGAGTTACGGGATGCCTATGGCAAGAGAAGAGAGTTAGAAGGGAAGGGGTGGGGATGAATCTGTTGGTTCTCCTTGGTACAAATTTAAAATCAGATATATTACGAAATATGGCTCTCCTGCGACAGAAATTGTTATTCAAGTTTGTGTTTGTACGAAACCGAGTCTATGCCAATAAATCTTGTTATGATTGAATATTTTATAGCCCCCAAAATTGATTTTACTATACTCAGTTCCTTTAACTCTTAAAGTGAAAAAATCAACCAAACGTATAACCTATTGCTTGTTCGGGGGAAAGCTTTGTTCAGCGTTGGGCGGCGTAAGGTTAAATTGAACCAATTTTAACAATACTTTTTTTTTGATTAAATATTAGAAAGTATGAGAGAAAAATAAAATTAAGTCGGAAAGCAATGTGGGTGGATTACTCGTACTGTAGCAAACGCCCACAACTAATAGAAACACGTGCAAACATTTTCGTATTTGCGCAAATAATTTTATAGCAAACAAAGAGGCGTAAAAAAGAAAGTATCTATTACATAACACGTCGAAGGAAAGGTCAAATTTTGTGGTATGACTAATGTGAGTAAGTCAAATATCTGGAAATCCGAGAACATAATATTTTGTTCTGTAGTAATTTTGTTTTGTTCACTTGCCTCTTTAGTTCAGAATTCAGTTTGGTTAACCAGCGATTAGCCTGCACGGTTGGCCTAGTGGCTAGCGGTCGCCACGCCGCTTCCTACTACGCCAAGTGTCGTGGGTTCAAATCCCACGTAGGACAACACTTTGTGTTATTCACAATTTGTTGTTCTGAGTCTGGGTGTTCTTTGTGTCCGTTTCTTATATGTTTGTAAAGTCCCCCGCGACACAGGAATTTATATTCCTAATGCGGGAGTTGTCTTTTTAAAAGATAAAGATTAAAAAAAAAAGATTACGTAAAATGATTGTACTCATAATTCTTTTTATCAACATCATAATTATCTATAACAGTACCTATATATGTGTCTATGGCCTCTTCTTGAGGTAAATGGGGATTTAGGCTACTATAGTACTACGAGTATTCTCTATTAGATTAGTCCCACGGTCTTACTCGCAGTTGTTTTTGTACCTAATCCGTGGATTTATATTAGACTTTCACATTAACAGTTGAACTTAATATGCAGTCCATTATTATGGTAAGTGCAGTATGGTATTGTGCAGTCTGGGGTGACTTAGATCTTGGACAATAGATTCACTAAACTGATTGTAAGGCTACATTGTGTGCCATGACAATACTGTATATGACGTCACTTAAAAGTTACTGAAGTACCAAACTTTAAGAAAAACTATGCATTTTCAATCAGTATCTATGGAAATACTTCAGTTTCTTGATACACTTCCCCCTTCAGAGGATCGAATATTTGATGAATCTAGCCAACGTTCCCTAGAGATGCACGAGTATTCTATTGAAAGACAGGAAAATAATTTAACTTTCGTCCCATTGACGTTTCGAGAGAAAATTTATTAAATCTACAAAACGGTTTAAGTTTTTCAATCAATACAATATGTCAGAATAAAACCAAGTGCCATTAAGAGAATCTATGTAAGGATTATAAAGATTTCTGAAAATACATACGACGATGTGGCATCAACATTTTCGTTCAAACTGTATTGGTGTACAACCAATACAGTTTGAACGCTAGCCAAATCAATATGGTTAGATTATTGGGTAAGAGGAATACCAAATTCTAAAGAATAAGTCATATTTAATATAATGATATTTCTATAGAGATTTTGAGTATCGCCAACTTTCATAAATACGATTTTGATTAACACTTATTATAGTCTACGAAATACAATAAAAGGTCTGTTTTTAGGGTTGCGAAGTTTATGACTTCGAACCCTTATAGATTCGTCATGTCCGTCTGTCCGTCCGTCCGTCCGTCCGTCCGTCCTCGACTTACCGTCCAAACGGTAAGTGCTAGAAAGATGAAACTTTGCATGAATGCATATTGTATTAACGTCGACAAAGTGCTGCAATAAAATTATGAAAAATATTTATATTTGGGGTACCTCCCCTATACGTAAAGTAGGGATGTTTTTTTTTTCTCAGGGCTACCCCATCATGTGGGGTATCATTAGATAGGTCTTTTAAAAACAATACAGAGCTTCTAAGACGATTTTTTGATTTACGCATTCGTTTGCGAGAAATTCCACTTTAAAGGCCACTTTTTTGTAAAAACAGCCCCCCCCTCCCTCTAAAAGCTAACCGGCTGGTTCAAAATATCTGGAATAATTCCTGATAGTGGTCCATATAATGAACTTTGAAAAAAAACTGTAACGGATTCGATGACTTTGTTAGTTCATGAGTTAAAGAGGCTTAACTTTTACAATGCGCTTATTTGGAAAACGTCATACAAAATCAACAATGTTGGAAAAGAGTGTCCATGGAGTTTCTTGTCTGTTCTTCTCCATAGGATCTACGAATTGGAACAGACAATTAGCTTCACGACTGACTACTGACTGACTACTTGACGTTTCAAAAGTGCCGTTGTATGGTTTATTTGAAATAAAATGGTTTGATTTGATTTGAAAAAAAAAGCCCTTACTTAGAAAATGTCATACAAAATTAACGCATTAATACGTAAACATAACAATTATCCATTGGATACGATTTCTAATCCAGGTACCATTATGGGTGACTGAGGAACCCTTTCCTGTGCGTGGCCTGACAAACACTTGGCCGATTTTTTTTATTTAGGGCCTGCCAAGTAGACTCCACTATGCCTAATGCAAAGCATAATATAGTTTGTTTATATAGTTACTATTTGTAACTAGGGTGGCATTATTAACTTTCAAATTCTAGTACTTAATATAAGTAATCGAATAGCTATGTGATGAGAATCATAATTGTTTATCTAAGTATTGTGTATGCATTAAACAACAATACACTAGTATAGTTTGAGATTTGGGTTTCCTAACATTAATATAAAATCCAAGTTTTTTCCTTAGACAACGGGTTCAAAACTAAAATTACACTCATTATGAAAAGAACAAAATTTTAAACTGCCACACAATATATCCAATCAAAATGCATTAAGCATTCATCATTCGGAAACAGTGAGTCAGGGCTTGAATTAAATTTGCACACGATCACTCCACCAACTTCCAACTTTGTTAAGTAACTTTGTTAAGTTATCTGTTATATTGAAAGCCGACGGTATTGTATTAATAGCCTGCGGTTAATTGTATCCTCGTGATTTAACAGACTCTTTTATAAAATATTTTATATTTCACTTACATATATTAACAGTTGAAGTTAAAAGGCAGTGTAAAGAGTGTTGTAAAACTACAGTGTGTGCCACGACAGTACAGTATAGCTTTATAAGATAGCTGTAAGATAGTTGTGTATTTTGAAATTTAAGTATACCTAAATATTAAGTAGGTTTGTGTACGTCTTAAAACTCAACAACTTAAATAGTCATTCTAATTAGATAAATAACTAAAATTAAAATATGTAAAGTAAATTAGACTTTGTTGCACTATTTTACACATTACATAAAATAAATGGCAATCCCGTTTACAATAACTTATCATCATGTGATTTTTCAGGAAGGAATGCCAGATTTTTTTAATTGTTCGCATTTTTAGAAGACTTATGAATTTTAAATTATGATTTGGAGGTCACTTATGAATTAGGCCGCGGTCTGAAGAGGAAGGGAAATCCCCTTTTCGGACCGCAAACTTGAAGAAGAGAGCAATAGAATATAAAATTTTAAAAATTATTTACATCTAGTGTTAGTCAGCATAATTTATTTGGAGATTTCGTTCACAAAATTCTCAGTTCGTTTACGTAGCACGTAAAGACCTATGAATAATTCATAACTTACACTCAACCTTTTCTTCTACGAGTGACATAATAAAATTGTGGTCTCGTGTGAGTCACGCGCGATTGCATATCTTTATGCGACGATGCCACGCTAGTCAAATATATCGAGTGTACAGAAAACTTATATTTTTTTGGACATAGGTCTTCGGTTGATTTTCAGCTTCTCGTATCCAATAATTTTAAAATCGTCATTCCATTGTAAAACATTATTGAAGTCGAAATGATAGATAAAAATGAACTACATAAAATAAAGCCATTTTTAAGTTAACTTCATATTTTGTTTAAGTCAAATAGAAGATTTTTTTATGTAAGTTATTTATGTTATGGCTTATCTGAAATGTTTCAACATCACGATAAAGAGTAGCCCTCCATCGTAGGTCTTTCGTTATGAATCAAAGTAGCTCCATGCGAAATATCATTCGAATCAGTACAGTGCGGTTTAGCCGTGAAAGCGTAATAGACAGGCATACAGTCCTTGGTATGGATAAACAAATTATAACTATATTTTAAGTAGAATAAGATTAATAAATACGTGAAAGTATTTCTACCCCATCTAAATATTTTTTATATTTTTTTTATATTTCGGACATCTTACACACAACGCCATCTAGTCCCAAACTAAGCAGAGCTTGTATTATGGGTACTAAACAACTGATAGAAAAATACCCAGACTCCGAAACAAAGATTTGTGAATCCCACAAATATTTGGTCTGACTCAGAAATCGAACCCGAGACCTCTTGATCAGCAGCTGCATACGCCAACCACTAGACCAACAAGGCAGTCAAATATGTGGCGTCAAACAACATATTCCTGTTTTTAAGGGAACGCAACAACTGATGCATCTATAAGATTGTAAGCTGCAGCAATTTAATTTATTAGTTATTAGAAAACGTTGTTTTTTTTCTGTTGTTCGATGTTGTATATTCAACTGTTATGTTATAGTGATAATGTTATTTATTTAAACAGTACAGTTAAAGGGTATTGATATATGTAATTAGAATAATGTTTAAGTAACCTTTAATAGAAAATGAATCAAATATTGTAGCTAAAGTAAGTTTAATGTTAAGTCAATACGCAAACCGACGAGAAACCGCTAAAGTAAATGTTTATTTTAGTTTAATAGTTTTCAACTTTAGGAACCTTTCTACTAGACGATGTCCCTAGGGGAACACGATCTCGATCTTAGTGATATTTTCTTTCAGGTGTAGGGGCGAAATGGAAAGATGGGTCGATGGTAAGTGATGATTTTTTTCGAATCATAGCTAGTATTTTTAATACTTATTTGTTTGTTTGTATGTAACCAACTTTATAGGAATGTTTTTTTTTAACTATCATACATTCATTACCAACGAAAGTCAGGCTATCTCTTAACAATGCTTTTTTTGACCTATCTTTACTCCGGTCATCCATTTTTATTTTAACCTATCTGAAGAATATTTTTGAACAGGAGCTGTAAATATATTGTTATATTTATATACATGTTGATTAAATTTTCATATACATATCTATAGAGCAATGAAAAAAAAATTGTTTTAATATCTAAGAAATGATCGGCTACAGATTCCAAAGACAGGAACCTCCTCACTTGTACACGAGTCAAAGAAATCATTATTATACTTATTCGTAGTATCTGCAACCATTAGATGCCTGCATAGACTGCCTTGTTGGTTTAGTGATTAGAGTATGCGGTTTCTGATCAAGTGGTCTTGTGTTCGATTCCGGGGTTGGACCAAATGTTTGTAATACTTGCAAATATTTGTTACTGGTCTGTGTCTTTTCTATGTATAATATGTGTGTATGTAAATACGTAATATGCGGTTGCTATTCCGCTTCCTAGTGCGCCAAGTGTGGTGGGTTCAAATCCCACGTAGGATAACACTTTGTGTGATTCACAATTTGTTGTTCTGAGTCTGAATGTTCTTTGTGTACGTTTCATGTATGTTTGTAAACTTCCCCGCGACATAGGAATTTATATTCCTAATGCGGGAGTTGTAGATAAAAAACAAAAAATGAAAAAAGCTCTGCTTAGTTTGTGACAATATGATGTTGTGTGTCAGACGTCCAACATTTTTAATCGTAATACATATCTTGCTGCAAGGATTACTGTAAAAGCTCTAGAATCACAAAACTTTGTCAAGATATTTAATAAAACAATGTTTTACACAAAATCAACATGGCTTATAAAGCTTCCTGCAAACGGTTTCCATTAAGCTGGTGAACGGATTATGTTGCAGCGTACTACTAAAGTCCGCTGAGAAGTTTTCTTTATAAACAAGTTTTAGCTTTACAGTAAGAATCTGTTCCTTAAACACACAGTAGACAACAGAAGTTAAAAGAGAAATAATGCTAAAGGAATATGCAATCCTGAAGATGTTATTTTATTGCGCTTCAAAGAAAAAGAAAAAAGTTTATCCTCACTTTAAAAACATTCATGTGATTGATACAAAGAATACCCAGATTTGAAAGAAGAATGTGTAAATGACACAGATGGTTCTGTTGAAGAAATACGTGGGACCAACAACACTCAGCGCAGTAAAAATAGGCAAGGTGATCGCAATTAGTTCATCCGATCAGTTATTTAATGCAATTATTGTATTATAAGTAGCCTCAGGCTCTAAATTATCTGTGTACCAAATTTCACTTAAATTAACTCAGTAGTTTTGGTGTAAAAGCCTAACTGACAGACAGACTGAGTTTTAATATATAATATGAAGTAAGGATAAAGCAATCTGAAAACAGAAAATTCTGTGTTTTTCATTCAGTTCTAACTCGTATCTCATCATTATTTTTAGTTGAATTTTCTAAGAAATAGATATAAATTTATTTAAATTAGGTATGTAATTTCCATACACGTATCTTACAAAATAGCATTGAAAAATATTTACCCAAGCACTGATCTACTTAAGGTCACTAAGCATTAGATAATACAAATTTTATATAAGAATTTATAAAGATTTACGTCGTTATTTAGTGCTTTGAAACGACAAGTGAATAGGTGGATTTCTAATATCACCATTGATCGAACATTATATAAATTGTGGTATTAGTTTTTAATTGACTAAGTAAATTAATTATTATTACAAAGAAAGACCAAAATGATCATTAAGAAAGACATCATCACAGAGAAAGGAGAAGCTAGTATTTAGAAAATGTCATTTGGGTAAGTATTGTCACCATTTTATGGTTTTGTAACGAGTATTAAAAAATACACTTCTCACAACGAGTGGTACAACTCTTAAGTTGTCGAGGGTATAGAATGTTTAACATATACTTCAAGTTAACTATGTCTAGTGAGCCTGAAAATCCCAGGACGTAAGTAAACCGTTTAACCTCAAATTCTAATTGCATTATTGTCTAAATTAGTAGCGAACACAACTTGGGTATAATTCATAATTACAAGTTGGCTCCAAGACTTGTCAGTGCCAACCGCAGAACCCGAGGGGCTTACTTGTAAGTTATTTGCACCGAGCCTTCTCTAATAGCGTGGCAAATGACGTTCTATGCAATTATGGAGGTAGGATTTGAATTTCGTTATCTTTGCCTTTCTGCAAAACTGTCAACAGTATTTTAGTGAAAATATTTCAACAATACGAGTTGTTTTTTCTTGCCTGACTTATCAGTGTAGGATTTCATTCTTCATCTCATTAAAATACAGGATTTCTTAGTTCTAAAATTAATACACAAAAACATGTAAAAGTAATCAAAGTATGACGTGATGATGTGATCGGTGTTAAGTAAGACTTCAGTTAGAGAAATTGATATTCATTGTTTACTAATGTTTTCATAAATTTTTACTTGAGGAAAAAGGTTTATTTAATAAAGAAATATATTTATTTATTATCTACAACGTAACTCTTTTACTGCTGAAAACACAGATGTTTTACGACACAAAGCAAAAAAATATATGATACTGTCCACAATATTTCATGAGCAGATAAATCTAGGCATATAAAAGATTTTCAGGGATTATTGTACCAATTGTCGCGTCATATGGCAAGCGCTATCGACTTGGAAAATATTGTACGACATTTGTGAATACCTAAAAGTGCTACAATCTCTGTTAGGATTTTGAGATAAATATAAGGAGTTTGTTCATGAAGGTTTTTTATTTTATATTGAGATCTTCTATAGCCTATTCTATTTACGGCGTAGGTGACATTCAAAATGCTGAGATATGATTTGTCATGAGCCTTTTCAGTATATAGTTCTAGTATTTGTGTGATTAAATTAGTAACTATGGTTAAAAAAACTTTGTGATACTTTGAAAACTCATAAAATAATATTATTAAAGAAATATTTTAAATAGTTTTTGCTTTTAAACAAATATTAGTATTTGGCAAATACAGGATGGACCAAAAGTTCGTTTATATTTCAAATGATGATTTAAGTAAAAGAAATTGGTTACGTGAGATAAAAACTGTTTATTTATTAAAGTACACAAATGTATTTCTTTAAATTATATCATCCATATGTGGTCCTTGACTATTTCGACCTTTCCTTTAATTCCTCTAGGGACTCTAGGCTGCTGTTGAAACCTTTGCTTTTAAGGTATCCTCAAAGAAAGAAGTCCATTATGGATAAGTCCGGGCTACGAAGTGGCCAGTTAATGGCACCTCTTTTGGATATCACTTTGTCCAAAAATTTGCAAATTGGAGCTTGTGAGCGTGAGTAGAGTAACAGAGTAAAATAATCTTTGTTGTGGTAGTACTCGCGTACACAAAACGCACGTTGTTTATCACTAAGTGACGCCATGGTACTGAATTCCCATTGGCCGCTTTTGCGCTTCATAGCCCGTTCGCCCCACCCTGCCGTCACTGCTCGTCGCAGCTACCGATTCATTTGGTCCATCCTATATTCAACGAATCCATCCTATATTCAACGAATAGATGAAAACACTTACAGCATCTGTCTGTTTACCTGTCACGATAAACTTAAAAACTACTACACCGATTTCCATGTTGCTTTCAGCAATGGATCATGAGAATAATTCTCGAGGAAGGTTTTAGTATGTAATTTGTCAAAAGTAAAATGTTTTTTCTTCCCGTGCAAAGCAGGAGTATAATATAATATTACTAAGTTTGTTCAACAATCTCTGAATACTACTAAATAAAAACGGGGAAAAAGTACTCTTGAAATGCGACAAGAAGTTTCCTTACTGCCCATAAGTTAGGTTTGTTATGTGCAAGGCATACAATGGACCTGTATATTTTACCCGCTGAACCCTTATATTTCATTTCCATATGAATAGAGGTCACAACACAATGTCCATCATACTCAACAGGCTTTTATACGTTTCAGGCCTCAGGGTGTATTTATCCGTTATCGAGACGAAGGTTTTCCATGAACTCCCATATGCTTAAGCATATGCAGTCTTTGGTGCTACTTTCATAACATTTGATAAATATACCAATGATTAATCCACCAATGAGATGAAAATATATTTAAAGTGTAGAAGAAGTACTAGGAAAATTATAAACTCAAATTGTACAACAACATATGTATAAGGGTAGTGTGACAAATATACATATAACGTAAGCTTTTACAATGTTAGGTTAAGTTATAATCGGGATGGAGGGTGGCGGAGGAAGTGGTTAGTCTTTCTGATCACCGGCACATCGTATTCGATGTGTCTCCCCGCCGCCCGGACCGACCACGCCAGGATAGAGAACCTCCGCGACGATGGTCCCTTAAGCGGCTCAACAGAGATATGGTTGTAGCCGCTTCCCACGTCGCGGATTGGTCCGAGGAAAGGGTTTCGTCCGATCCGGAGGAACTGGCGACTTGGTTTGGGAACATTATGGCGTCCATATGTGATGCCTCAATGCCCCGAGTCAAGCCAGCCAGAAAGGGCTCGGCGTACTGGTGGAGCGCGGAGATCTCGCGTCTGAGAATGACGGTCGCAAGATTGCGTCGCCCGTACCTTCGAGCCCGGAGAAGACGGCGAGCGACAGCCGAGGAGATCGACGGAGCACGGCGGGAATATGGAGCCGCTGTAAAGGCTCTCAGTGATGCAATCGCTGAGGCCAAGGCTCGGTCATGGAAAGAGCTTATCGCGGGACTGGATAGGGACCCATGGGGGCGACCGTATAAAATGGTATTGGGGAAGCTCAGACCATGGGTCCCTCCGTTGACGGAAACCCTGGACCCGGAGTTCTTGGGAAGAGTGCTAGACACGCTCTTCCCAAGGGACCAGGACAGTCCCCCGACTCCTCCGTCACATTCGGATCCACAAATGTGGTCCGACGAGTATGAAGTGACGGAGGCAGAGCTGGACCGAGCCGTGCGGCGGCTGGCTTCCCGAAACACCGCGCCAGGACCGGATGGTGTTCCAGGTCGGGCGTTAGTGATAGCTCTGTCGGTGCTAGGGGACAAACTGAGGCAGATTTTCACGAAGTGTCTCAGCCTCGGTATGTTCCCCTCGGCTGGAAAGAAGCAAGACTGGTGCTCCTTAAAAAGGATGGAAGGGCTGCAGATTCACCATCTTCGTTCCGACCGATATGCCTGCTGAACGAGTCGGGGAAGATCTTTGAGAGGGTGATCTCAGACCGTATCAGCGGGCACCTGTCGCGAGTGGGTCCTAATTTATCGGATTGCCAGTTTGGATTCCGACAGGGGCGTTCGACAGTGGACGCTATTAGGTGTGTTCGCTCCCTGTCGGAGTCGGCAGTCCGATCGGGGGGGGTGGCTTTGGCAGTTAGCCTTGATATCGTCAACGCTTTCGGCACCCTCCCCTGGCAGGCAATCAGGGCGGCCCTCGAATATCATGAGGTGCCGCCCTACCTGAGGGCTGTTATAGAGGCCTATCTGCGCGACAGGACGATGAAGTATATCGATCGGAATGGAGGGGAAAATCGAAGGGAGTTATGTTGCGGGGTTCCTCAGGGCTCTGTATTGGGCCCATTGTTATGGAACCTCGCATATGATGCGGTCCTTCGTACCAGTCTGCCCTCTGGCCTAAGTGTCGTCTGCTATGCGGATGACACGCTAGTACTGGCCAGAGGGTCAAGCTTCCAGGAAGTGCTTCGGCTCGCCGAGCAGGGGGTGGCTTGTGTTGTGGATAAGATCTGTGAGCTGGGACTGAGGGTAGCACCCCAGAAAACTGAGGCTATATGGTTCCATGGCCTACGGAGGCGACAGGAACCACCCAGCTCACGCCTCCAGGTGGGTGACGCTGTAGTCCAGGTTGGTCAGTACATGAAGTACTTAGGCCTTATCCTGGACAGTCGGTGGAGCTTCGAAGAGCATTTCAGGCGATTAGTCCCCCGAGTGCGTGGGGTAGCAGGTGCACTGCAACGTCTGTTGCCCAATCTCGGGGGACCGCGGGAAGAAGTTCGCTGCCTCTACATGGGCGTCGTGCGATCCATGGTCCTCTATGGGGCACCCGTCTGGTCTAAAGACCTGGCGGGTTCCTCCCGCTGTCAGGCCCTACTCAGAAGTCTGCAGCGGTTGATGGCCATTCGGATCGTGCGGGGCTACCGCACAATTTCGTATGAGGCAGCGACGGTCTTGGCGCGTTCTCTGCCCTTTAACATTCTGGCCGACATGGACGCTACGGTCTACGACCAAATTCGTTCGGTCGGTCGGAGTGTTGAAGAGGCCGCGCCAGACCCTGAGCCTGGAATGCTACGGCGGAACGCGCATAAGCAAGCTCTGGAGACTTGGCGGGCACGGCTCGAAATTCAGGGCTGTGCTAGCCAACGTGCCGTTGGAGCCGTTCTGCCGAACTTCGAAGCGTGGGTAGAGAGGACCGACTGTGTCACCTACCGATTGACTCAGATACTCACCGGGCACGGTTGCTTCGGTGAGTATCTGAATCGAATAGGACGAGAGGCTACAGCACAATGCCACCACTGCGGGTTTGACCTGGACTCCGCCCAGCACACGCTGGAGGACTGCCCTGCTTGGGAGTCCGAGCGCCGAGTCCTGGTCGAACAGATCGGACGAAATCTGTCACCGCCAGTATTGATCGCGGCAATGCTGGCGAGTGGCGAGGGATGGGAAGCCGCGGTCTCCTTCTGTGAGAACGTTATGCTCCAGAAGGAGTCCGCAGAGCGGGATCGGGAAAGGGCCGATCCCGCTCGAAGGAGGCGGCGAAGGGGACGCGGCAGAGGTCGCTAGCTCCCCGACCGTCGCCTAAGGGTCGCTGCGGTCACATCCTGGGGAGATGTGACCGCTGCAAACGACCCGAGACAGTTGACACCCCGGTGCGGCCGGGGGTGTCGTCTAAGGCGGGCCGAAGTTTCGCCTCTTACTGTGTAGAGCGGTGAGAGGCGCAACAGCGTCCAGCCCTGGGGGTGATATCAGTCACCCCGGGATGTACCTTATACGTTGAGGTACGGCAAGGGGGACACCAGAAGCCGCTGACGCGTTCCTGGTGTTCCTCACGACTGCCGAGGTAGGCCGCCGCGGGGTTTAGTGGGTAGACCGGGATAACCGGGAGTCCCACACACACCCTTCATTTTCCCCAAGAAGGGTATGGTGCGAAAAGCATTCCCCGCGTTAAAAAAAAAAAAAAAAAAAAAAAAAAAAAAAAAAAAAAAAAGGTTAAGTTATAATGGCCAATGAAATTGGGGAAGAATAAGTTATAACGAATTAGTGGGTAAATTGACCACATCTTGAATAGGTTTTTTTTCATTAATTTAACGACTGCCAAGATGACTCCACTGTGCCTGATGAAAAGCATGAGTAGAATCCAAAAGTGGGGGTCAGCATATTCACAGTTAAATGGAAGTAGTATGGTGACCCACATTATGGCATAGAAAGGAAACACATAAGCTGGCAAGGAATTCCAGTTTTTAGCTGTTAGGCACAAGAAGGAAGATCCGAACCTCTTGGTTCTGGTGCGCATTTCTTTCATTCTAAAGTGACTTCTCAGGCCAGCACGTGTTGTTCTGCTAAGAAAGGGAGAGGGTGGGATAAGTTGGAAAAGCTCTTCTGAACACTCTTCATGGTAAAAGACATACCTGCTGACATAGGGATGACAACTCTTCGCAACTGCAAAGGCTCGAGGAATTCGGTAACTTCGGGACTATCTTTGATGATACATTTAGTAAAAAAAAACATATTCAGTTAAATAATCAAAGTTGTTGTAATTTCACAACTAAACAGACTACTAGTACTCAGTGGTAAACACTAGTAACTACATAAACTAACAGTCCATAGAAATTATTTTATAACTGAAGATATCTATACAATCGATTAAGCTGATCACGTAATGGTTCGTTGCAGATTGTTCATGAACTTAAACGGGTTGTCACTCCAATTATTCATGATATTATCTCTTGAACATAACTATGCTTGTTTAAGATTAATTTAAAAAGAAATCACTACTACTTCTAGTATTTTAGGGGTATTCTAAAACGTAATGAGTGATTTTCTCGAAAACCTCTAAAAGAAGCTTGAAAGTTTACATACCTGCAAAACTGTGAGTTTATTAGTCACTTTGAAGACGTACTTGTATGTTCATCTTAATGAATACGTTGAATATAAAACTGTAAACTTTTAATAAGTCATAAGCCAGGTTGAACTCCTATCCAGGTCAAATTTACTGACCAGATTTTCAATTGTTGTACTAAAAGAAAGTGTTAGTGACGTAGGATTTATATTATACGGAAAGTTTGAAAATGATTTTTATCATGCAAATACACTTTACATTTGAAAATATATTATTTAATAATATAATAGAATTCACATGAGCAAAATTTAAGAATTTAAAATGTATCTAAGATACTTTTATAATTCACCGCTTAAGTTTTGAATTGCTAAACAACAAAAAAGGCCTTATAAAATAAACTGAATGGCTTTTATACACTCCCAACAACTTCGTGCACAATTATATGTATCTGAATCACCTAAATAAAGTAAACTCACAATTGTTAAGATAAATAGGTCGTATTATTTGCCTTTGGGGTGGGCACCAATGTTTATTCAGTTAGAGTTTTAAATGGAGACGTAATTTCAAGTTGAATGCGTAGCTAACACAACTCGAACAATTTTATCTGGAACGCTACTTTTCTCGTTAACAAGTTTCTCGTAGGCAGATGTTTGGAAATTTCATTTAGATGTATTATATGATTGTTAGATAGTGGTAAGATAGGAGTAGATGTAGGCATCTATGTTTAAAATTATGAACGTTATTAAGTTTACCTAGACCAATGGAATAACGAGCAGCGCTACGAATACTTAAAATGCTTTTCGTCAAACAGTCCGACGCCAGTATCTTCATCGCCAGACTCTGATTCCTCTTTCTTAGTTTCTTCCTACTTCTTGGACTCGGTGGAAGCCACGGGTGGTTTTACAACTGATGAGAACCATACTTGGTACTTTACAACGGGCTCCCGGAGACAGTCGGTCAGTTGTCGGTCCCGGTTAACATGAAGATCAAATAAAATTGTTATTAAGAAATCAGTGACAATTTTTTATTTACAAGCTTGCCAAAGTTACTCCGCTTTATGGTAAACATGAGTTGAAACCAAGATCAGTGGTCACCATACTCATTGTGAATACAGACAACGCAACATGGTGACCCACACTTATCCAGGGCCACCCGTAAGCCCAGCGCCATAATGCGCCCGACCACCAGGGAGAATCCTGTAGTGGCCAGAAGCACCGTCTCTTGCAAATTCGCCCCTCGGGCCGTGAGCAACATGTCATCGGCGTAATAGATTACGCCCAGCCTGAGAAGGAGACGCGCTCGCAGGGCCTAGTCGTATCCCATGTTCCACAGTAGTGGTCCGAGGAAAGACCCTTGCAAAACACCGCATGACATATCCCGACGTCTCAAAACTCCATCTCGGTCCTCGTACATGACGGTACGCTCCTCTTAATAATCTGCCACTAGCCGCCTTCGGTACTTTGGCACTCCGTGGTACCAGAGTGCTTCCTGACAGAATGGCAGACTATTGGAAGCGTTGGCGATGTCAAACGACACCGCCACCACGATGCCGCTACAGTGACAGAAATAGGCTAGCTCAACCTGAGTGATAACGTGGTCATACGCGAATCCGTTTGAGCAATTTATTCATTGATTTTTAAGTCATTCATTCAATTAATTATGTGTGAGGCGTACAAAGGATCGCAATGCACTTGTATATCTTGAGTTCATGTATAGGTAGTGTAACTCTCTAATTGACTTTAAATATTAAAATTTGTTAAAAAGCTATAAAAATCTGCATGTTCTGGGACCCTGCTTTCCATAATAAAAATTTTGCCACTGAATAAATATCTAGTATGGAGATAACAATGAAAAGTATAGGCAGCGAATACAAATGCTTAGTCATTAGCATTGTTCTCTCTGTTGTGCAGTTCGCCTGAGGGTAACCTTCCAGACTACACATGGCTTGTCAAACAAAGAAAACAACAAACGGAGAAATACGTGTTCTCTTCATAGAAAATGTATATTTTTTTATGATTTAACTTCATCAAAATTTCAAAGTTACCGCTCCAAATTTAGACAAAATTATTGAGTACTGCATACTATTATGTGATGTTAATATTTTTTAATATGATGTCTATATTTAGTGCTTTGCAATATTAAATTTAGTGCATAGTGGCAGCTTAAACCCACCGAAGCAAACATATCTAATGCTAGCAGTTGAAATATTACGAACTGCGTCGTTTCAATAGATGGCATTATAACCACTACTAACATATTTTGACGTCATGTGGTAGTCACATAAAATTAAGTACGGTTGAACTTTTATTACATTTCCGCAAAATAATTGAATGTTCGTTAAGTAATATAAAGAGAGTGTTTGGCAAGAGGAACGTATAAATAGCGTGTCGTGTAATGGGATTGAGTTTTTTTATTGTACCTATCAAATAAATTGGTACTAAATGTTGGATGTATATTAAAATCTACCACTTAAAATTTTTCGTGTTCGTTTTAATTGTTGTTTTACACATAACTAGGTCGTCTAACTTACTAACCTTTTTTAGTGGATTAGGAGTTTAAAATGATGTTTAGCCTATGTGTGCGACAAAACCTCAGATACCACTGGCTGGCGTACCCCGTGCTACTACGGCTTGTGGGTGAGCCCCTCCCGTGAGGGAACCCCGATATTCAGGGAGCGCGTGATACTTGTAGTTAACAGATGACCGCACTTGTCACCCTCAGGCTTTGGAGGACGGAAATCGTATTGCAATCTCGGGCCTAGTTGTAGCTAGAGATAAGTTTATAAGGTGGTCTGGAGTTATCTGAAAAAGTAATTCTCCTTCTTTTTACCACTAATACTTGTTAAACTAAGGAAAAAAATGAAATCAATGAAAGTAGTACATCAATAGAAAATAACGATTCTAGACTATCTTCAGTTTTAGCTAGACATAGGTTATTGAAAACGATCGTAAGTCGTCTTCAATACCTGGCCCATTCTCAGACCGTGTGAACTTTGAGAGTTTTACACTTCTCTCTGTCCCGCTTCCTCCTCTCCTCAGCTTAGTTTATTTGCATAGGGAGACGTAATAAATCCTTAGATATTCTTAGTAAAACCCAGAACCAGCAAAAGGATGAAGGGTGGTCTTTTTTATCGCATTTACTCTGTGAAAAACAATGAAAGATTTGCTTCAAATCGCTTTTGATGTGAAGTCATGGTATCATCCTGGTTGAATAGACCTACATATATGTGAAGAGCTACAGCTGTTCTATAACAATTTAAACCTTTAGTGATCCATATTTAATAAAATAAAGTAGGTTCGTCATATTTAGTCAAATCGCTTCTGACTTTTGTTACAACATTCTAAACATTGCCGTTTTCTATGAATTTAATATTAACACGCATCTATCAACACTGCCAAGCTAATATGAACCTATTACGTAATATACTGAAGTTGATGCAAAGCCGATTATCAAGGTTTGATAAACATAAATACGACATGCCTTCATTATCGCGTTATAAAGCATTAATTGAATACAAATTGACGCAAGCGCATTCGGTCGGATCTATTTATAATTCATTTCATACCATTCAAATTATACCTACTACTTGTACAGAAAACAACATACAATAAAACTATTTTTAAGCCTAAACATCATAAACATAACTTCAAAATCGTTATTTGCGGCACTATTCTCAATATATATTTTATTTCAGACATTCTTTAATATGTCAAATACTTTGCAATAGCACAACTCTATTTTGTAATGCAATGTTATAAAAAGTTGTTTGATTTTGGAAGTAATTCCTTACTTATAGCGGTTCATAAACCATCCCCGTTTGTCCCGTAGGCGTAAGAGCCGACTAAGGCAGCAAATTACATAGGAAAACAGTACTACAAAGAGAAGGAAAATCTTACACAAACCCAATACTGGCCAGCGTAGTATAGTAGGCCTGAACATTCATAATATTATTTTATCTTCCAATGTAAGTATATATTTACAATATAACTATAAAGTAGCAAGATTGCACCTTTAATATTTGAGGCACACAGACTATTCTTGTTACGTTTCATATGAATAATAGATTCAAAATTTCAGACTTTATTAATTTATGTATTTACAACTTCATGCACTTCTGTGCGTCGGCAAACTTAATGCCCTAGGCGTTCTCTACCAACCAACCTTTGGCAGGTGTAGATATATACTATGGGAGGTACATCGAGGTTAAAGTTTCCATGAACAAGATATACTTGGCATAAACTAAGACTAAACAAATATACCATACCATAAATAAATACCTACAAATATATACAAACACACCCACATATATACATACATCGTACATTGTAGATAATGACCTTAAGAAGGCATTATATTAACTATTTGGGAGAGACTGCCATATCGAGAAAATAATCATGCACGTTCTTTTTACACGTGTGTCGAACTTAATGTACTCAAACACACCTTCGTTTATTTATTTATTTAGATCATTCTTACAATATCCTTACAGGCTAGTTCAAATCAATATTATAGTTACATTATTTCTTAAAACTTATTAGATGTATTGTTAATTATTTTTTCAAATTGCTTTAGAGTGTGCGCAGAGCGCGCGGCAGATGTGCTTCGCGCAGTAAGTTGGTTCGAGCGCGCGGCACCGCCAGAAGACGCGGCCGCCGCAGACTTCCCGCGTATCCATCTGAAACGCTCAGAGCCACTCTCTCCAACACATCTGCATTATGTATCCAACCTTTTACTACCCTAAATAAATAAATAAATATTCCGGACATCTTACAAAAACATCATCTAGTCCCAAACTAAGCAGATCTTGTATTATGGGTACTAAACAACTAATATAAATACATAAACATACTTTTTTTTTTGTAAAAAATACATATTATACATAGAAAACACCCAGACTCCGAAACAAATAATATAAATACATAAATATATAGGTTACGAGTGTGAGTTCTCTCCCGACCCCCAGTTCGCTATATCCAACCTTTCCTAAGAAAAATTAAGACATTACTCAAATGTTAAATTAACTAAAAGATTTTTAACTAAAGCCTTATACAAAAGCGCCAACTGAATCGGCCCTGTAATCTGCATCTCTTCATTAATATTTACAGAACGTCAGTGTATCTTAATGATACGGCATCCTTTGTTAAGCTCAGAATAATGGCTGTCATTTTGTTAATATCCCCTGCACAATTTATTTACTCCATGTACTATAAATATATCTTTCTTTCTTTTTTATTATTATATTATTATTATTTTTTATTTACTCAACAATTGTAAAAATAATTATCGATTTACAAATTAATATTGGTAACTCGAATGAAGAATGAAATATGTAGTACTTTATATAAAAAAAAAAACAATTTCCAAAAACATTGTAGTTTTAAAGATCAGATTAATTAAAATATGAAATAGTCACAATGGTGTTAATTCTGTTTTTCGAAAACTCTCAAAATTGAACCAAAGATCACAAAAAATTTGATTAGTCCTATGAAACAACGTTCCAAATATCAAGGACTAGATAAAATATTTCTGACAGATTACAGATACATACGAAACTAATAATTATCACAATGAGATGTTGCGTGTTGCCTAAAATAATTACATAAAATAAAAATTATGGGATCACTTTCAAGCCACTTAAAAAAACAATACAATTTGTCACAAAGTTCTAACATAAAACGTCAAAAAGTAATAGGACACAGTGAACGTTTACTGTGGCTAATTTAATATTTAACGTTCGTCCGCAAGGTCTTGCTTACATCTCACTTAGGGGGTCGTTAAGTGTTTTCGAAAGTCGCCATTAGTGTGAAATATGAATTAATGGGCGTAGAAAGACGTTGCGGCGTCATCGGTATACGGCTTCTCAAGAGGTGTCTAGGGTTCAAGAATTGCGTGGAGACTTTTTATTTTATTTTTAATACATTTTTCCACAAAAAGTATGGCAAGGCATGAATGGTTAACATTTACTTAGTCCAGTTGCTTATTAAAATTGATGTTGGTTTTGCTAATTTTTTTAAAATAATGTCAAAAACTCTTGGTATGAGTGTTTGTAAACCTTTCTTTTTTACCTTTTTTTGTCGTTGTGGCATGGTTATATTTACACACACACACATGTTTAAGAATACACAAAGTTCGTTGTTTCATGTTAAAAACGTAAATAATAACTGTATTAGAAAAAAATGCTGTTACTATTAATACATATTTGTATAAATCTAAATTTAAGATTACATACCATTAGCATTACAGCATGAATATCTAACATATAAAATTCTCTTGTCGCGGTGTTTGTTACCAAATTCCTCCGGTACGGCTGGACCGATTTGTATGAAACTTTGTGTGCATAGCGGGTAGGTTTGAGAATAAGCCAATATCTATTTTTAACTCCCGGCGCTATATCTATTTTTAGCAAAAAATACACACTCAAGTCGCCTCTACCCCACTTCACTGACAAACACGCATAACCAAGTAAACTAAGACGGGTGGGTTATGATTGATTATTACCTATTCTGTTGCTTAGAGCTTTCAGGTTCATTCTATGCCCACGTAGTAAAGAAAACGAACATTTCTGTGTTAGGAAACAATACCGTCAAGATGAACAAAGAATTTCAAGGGTTCCGAGTCTATAACTCCAGTGACAATGAAAGGGTGAAGAAAAGGGATATGCACGATAAGCGGGATGATAAGAATGCTGGAATAAGAGGTAATATTTCTGTAGTTTAATTATAAATTATAATTTCAGAGCTTTAAATAATTTTTGCATTCAGTTATCAACAATGACAGCATTCGGGCTGTTCTGTTGTGTTGGTGATTTGGTGAAAGAAATTTCCCTCCAAGAATGGGACACTAGAGACACTATAAGCACTCCTTGCTTTTGATTTGCAGGCGGTATCAATTACCATCAGGGACCTTTCTGCTCGTTTGTTAATACCCTAAACGTTTCATCAATAATGACTGTAATTTACATTGTTTCTTATAAAATTATCTTTACGTGGTGGCGCAGCGATAGCGTATGCGACTGCTGTGCTTGAGGGTACGATTCCCGGTCAGGCTAAAAGTTTGTATAATCCGCAAATACTACTTTTGGAGTCTGGATGTTTCCTATGTAAATGTGTATGTATTTACAAAAATAAAGTAAGTTTATATATTTATTTCAGTTGTCTAGTAACCATAATGAAATGAAATGAAATGAAATTATTTATTCTGCAATTAGGTTACATGAACAATTTTGCAAGTTAAACTTTTTTTTTTGATCAGATGAGTTCGGCCTTTCCTAACTGGACTAGCCCTGAGAAGAAAGGACGAAACAAACTCAGGCATCACAGTCTCTTTTAAAGTCCAGACAATATTCTTAAATGCGATAATTACAAATGTCACAATTATAATGATTAAAAATAATAATTTAAAAGTTGTCAACAATGACAATAATTTATGATAAACTTGTTAAATGTATAATAATATGTAAATTTAAACCATACATCAAAATAAATTTAAACATTTAATAAACAGCATGTGCAGAATGGGCAGCTCAATCCCAGGCGGTTTTATCATCAATATATTCTGCTATGGTAAAATACCCCTTTGCTTATAACTTAGATTTGATGGTATTCTTAAATTTCCTTAATGGCAAATTCCTAATATCGATAGGGAGTTTAATGTAAAAGCGTATACATTGTCCCATGAACATGTTGCCTACTCTGTGGAGACGAGTGACGTGAACACAAATATTATGTTTATTTCTGGTATTTACCGAATGAACATCACTAAGTTTAGGAAACTTTGCTAAATTTCTTTGAACATACATTAAATTTTCGTATATATATTGTGAAGATACAGTCAGAATATTTATCTCTTTAAATTTGGAGCGGAGAGAAACTTGTGGGCCTAATTTATATATGGCTCGTACGGCACGTTTTTGTAAAACAAATATGTCATTAATATCTGCACAGTTACCCCAGAGCAGGATACCGTAAGTCATTATGCTATGAAAGTAAAATATATATAATAGTAAATAATACAGACTCTGTTAGTTTAGGAATGAATGACGTTGTGCGTAAGATGTCTGAAATATTAATTTGTTAATTTATTTGTAAATAATAATATTACTAAAATATATGGATCATCCTAAAATGATGTTAGTAAAAGCGAGACCGGAGGTATAACGAAGAAGATTCTGCTGTATTGTTGCTTTCATTGGTTGCTTTGTCTGCATTGGCAATGAGAGTGATGACCACTATTCTTTGATGCTACACTTTCCCTCAGGCAGAGTAGATTCATTTTGAAAGGCTCATCATAATTATATCAAAAATAAAGCAAAGAAAGATTAGGCAGTAGAGCCACGTTGATTTCAGCACGAATGGGCCGGCTTGACCGGGGTAGTACTACCCTCACACAGAAGACCATTATAATAATGGCACGCATGACATGTCATATTTCATTGGTGAGTGTGAAACCGGAGGCCCAATCATTCTGCATCATTCTCCCGACCTCCGAAGGCCGGGAGAATGATGCAGAATTATCTAACCAGGTCGCCATGGTATGGTCAACATGCTACATTACCTACCCTCACAATGAGGATGGTAGCCCCTACTCCTGGATTCTACCCATGCTTTCTATCAGGCAGAGTAGGCCTCTTGGTGGGCTTAAATATAAAAATAAGAGATGTGAGTTTGAATTTTATTATTCATTTTATTGAAAAATATTTAAAATATTTTTCAATAAAATGTTTTAACAGCCATAATCGTTATACGTTTGCTGTCAAAAACGTTGCAAATGTAACTGTGCAATAACATTTCAGCATTGTAAAGATAATCTCGGGCTTTGATAAATCAGTGTCACTTTGGTCACTTAAAAGATAACAAAATTTCCTCATTGTGAATATTTCCTGTTTGCCCCATTGTTACTCTTGACTTAAGATATGTCTGTAATTTGATATATAAAAGAGACAATTCTCATTATCATGTTATATTATATACTAGCTGAGTCCCGCGGTGTTACCCGCGGCTATTGTTGTTCACCATGCTACATTGTCTGCATTCACAATGAGTGTGGTTTCCAGTACACTTGAATTCTTCTTATGTTTTTAGGGTTCCGTTGCCAAATGGCAAAAAACGGAACCCTTATAGATTCGTCATGTCTGTCTGTCTGTCTGTCTGTCCGTCCGTATGTCACAGCCACTTTTCTCCGAAACCATAAGAGCTATACTGTTGAAACTTGGTCAGTAGATGTATTCTGTGAACCGCTTTAATATTTTTACACAAAAATAGAACAAAAGCAATACTTTTTGGGGGTCCCCATACTTAGAACTGAAACTCAAAAAAATTTTTTTCATCAAAACCATACGTGTGGGGTATCTATGGATAGGTCTTCAAAAATGATATTGAGGTTTCTAATATCATTTTTTTCTAAACTGAATAGTTTACGCGAGAGACACTTCCAAAGTGGTAAAATGTTGCCCCCCCCCCTGTAACTTCTAAAATAAGAGAGTGATAAAACTAAAAAAAATATATGATGTACATTACTATGCAAACTTCCAACGAAAATTGGTTTGAACGAGATCTAGTAAGTAGTTTTTTTTTAAATACGTCACAAATCATAAACTGCAATTTACATTTCTTTCAATCAAAACATTAATAATAAAACATTGATGAAAGTTACAACGAACTACAAAAACTTTTATATGATGCTACGGAACCCTTCATGGGCGAGTCCAACTCGTACTTGGCCAATTTTTTCTATCAGAAAGAGTAGAGTCACTTCAGCAAGTTTCAATATAATTTTATAAAAAAGTAGACAGCGTTGCGATATCTCCGAAAACATTACGTCATTACTATTGTATTATATTGTTTCCAGACTTCGACGCTAAGGAACTCTATGGCCCAAAGATAACTGATAAAGATGGAGCTCTTCTCGACGCTCATGACAGTTTCTATATAACTACCAAGAGTTTACTTGTATTGTTTCAAATCATGGGAGTTATGCCTATCATGAGGGTGCCGAAAGGTAACGTAGTCTCTTAGCTATTCTGAATTTATTCGTACTAATATTATATTTCGAAACTAGGTCTGTCGATCTGTCCGTCTGTTACGCTTTCACGGATAAAATACTACACCGACTTCAATGATATTTGACATGGAGGTATTTGAGAAGCCGCTAATCTTTACCGTGAAAACCGTCAAACACACGAATGGAGCTGATGATAAAATTTAGTTTGACATAAATTAAGAGTTTATTCTTTGTGATCCGCAATTCCCTTAGTTAAAATAGCTACCATTTTACTTGTGTTATAAATGTTGTCATTTGTCTTCATCTGATAGAATGTAGTGTCAAAACTTCGTTAAAATGTATTACATATAACTTTGAAAGATTTTCAAGGAACATGTCTTGAAATTTTTCAAAATTCGATAACTATTAAGTAATGTTTTCATCGTAGAAGTGCATGCTCGCATTTGTCGGGCAAGCTGAAAGTTTGAATTTAATAAACTTTCAACATAACATGACCGGTTTGCTCTTGTATGTAGTTGTTCAGAAGTAATACTGGAAGTTTTAATAGATGGAAGAATTTCGAAAGACAAAATATAAAATTGGTGTTGATATCTCATTGTACGACACATTGTTGACTAATACATGACAATAGGTTCTTCGGCTACCTCGGTTCCGTAGTGTACATACGCCAATGTGATTGCTATGCTTGAGGTCTAGGGTTCGATTCTCGGGTCAGACTTATTAATAGTCTGATCTGCAAATACTTGTATTTGTTTCCCAGGTTAGGTGTTTTCTATGAAACAAATGAAAATATCTAAAATCTCGTAACAACCTGTAATACGTAAAAGCTTGTAACAGTAAAACAAAAATAGATTGACAAAAATACTAAACATAACTGTAGTCTTGCCTACACAAACTAAAAAGACGATATTATTGTTTCTCATTGTGAAAGTTTCTTTAATAGTTGATTTGTTTTTGTAGATGCTCAAACAACAACACGAACAACTTATAATTGGATATCAAAAGCTACTCTGTGGGCGTACATTGTGTGGGGTTTGGAATCAATTATAGTAGTAAAAGGTAAGAAGCAAAATATGCCGTATAAATTACATTGTTCGTTGACTGCCTCCTGGATCTAGTGGTTAGAGACTGCGGCTGCTGATCAAGAGGATCAATGTTTTGGATGATCTGCTAGTATTTGTTTCGGAGTTTGGGTGTTTTCTATGTATATTATGAATTTATTTACAAAAAAGGGTATACATAAATGTATTTATATCAGTTGTCTAGTACCCATAGATGACGTTGTGTGTCAGATGTCTGAAATATTTATTTTTTATTTTTGTAGAGAAATGTAACTTTTTTATCACTGTAACTTATATAATTTGTGTAAACACAACAAGTCATTTAAATGAAGTATCTCGATCTATGTATTGTTATCTGAGGGATTTAAATGAATCCTTTTCATCTGGAGTCGTCAAATCTGACGGTAATTATAGATACACTATGCTGTTTTAATCGAGAATAACAAACTCGCGTGCACTCTAACTTGGATGTTCAGTACCAGTTCAGTGACGTGAATTGATAATATCGTCTGATAGGCATCACTATATCTAGCGATCTCACTTTCAATGTTATTGACCTACCTACTACGTATACAAAACATTATAGCATGCCGGTTGGTGATGACTTTCACTTAATTTTTTTTTATCTTACAGTGGGAAAAGAGCGTTTAGCGAAGTTTCAAAATAGCTCTAACAAGCGATTTGATGAGGTTATTTATAACATCATCTTTTTGAGTATTCTCATCCCGCATTTTCTACTCCCGATTGCATCTTGGCGGCACGGACCACAAGTAGCTATATTCAAAAACATGTGGACACATTACCAGGTCTTTATTCATATATCTTTATTATTATATTAAATAAATAAGTCTCAAACTGATTGAAGTATATACAATTACATTCAATAGAATTTAAAGTTGTCAGTGAGTAATTTATGCATACATTAGTATTTATTAGCTGTTCATTAAAGTTTTCATCAGTTTGGGTTATAATATGTTCACAAATATTAACAAAAAAAATTTAAACTGTTTAAAAGTAGGTTAGTAGAGAAATCCCAGAGGGTATTAAATCCGTCGATGGACTTGAGTGTATAAAGTTGAATGAATATTTTTTTTAGAATTCTTAATGCTGATACTCTTAAAATAGTTGCTCATATTGGCTTTTAATTATTTTTTTTCAGCTGAAATACCTAAAGATTACCGGCACCCCAATAGTATTCCCCAATTTGTATTTCCTGACGTGGGGTTTATGCATATTTTCATGGGCTCTTAGCTTTGCAGTGATACTATCCCAGCATTATCTTCAAGAAGATTTCGAACTGTGGTATACGTTTGCGTATTATCATATCATTGCTATGTTGGATGGATTCTGTTCACTTTGGTACGTCTTATAAGATGATAACTTATATAAATATGTAATTTACTATTTTATTACAATTGTATTCGATCGACTTTTGTTTGTTTGTCTTTCTAGTAGTTACTATAACATACATTATGATAATGGGAAAAAATATAAAATATCCATGGTTTTTCATCTGGTGCTCTGATTATTATAAGGATATGTAAATAAATGTAAATTAATTCTGTCAACAAATAACAAGAATACTTCTGCATGTAAATTTTTTAGACCAGATGAGTTTGGCTTTTCCTAATTAAAATAACGCTAAAATTAATGGACAAAACAAACTCAAGGATCATCTTCTCTTCTAAAGTCCAGTCAGTGTTCAAGTGCAATATGTAAATGTGTTTGACCTGTCCCAGGGCCTAGTTACACAAGACCCTTAAATTCGAATTAAAAAGTATACATGAATTTATCTTTTAATAAAAAATAAAATGCAGACAACATAATTATTATAGTTTATCTCACATTATGATCACACACACACACAAAGTACCTTCGTTTTCTGTATTTAAAGTATTAAGATATTTTATTTATTTTGTCCATACATATTTGGTACAAATGTTTGGTTTTATGCGTCAGGTACATAAACTGCAATGCATTCGGTACTGCGTCTCGAGGACTAGCAATGAATCTTCACAAGGCTTTGGAAGCCGAGCACCCAGCGCTGAAAGTGGCACAGTATCGTCATTTGTGGGTTGATCTCTCTCATATGATGCAACAACTGGGTATGTTAATAGATTGTTCCACTTTTAATAAGACTTGCTTCTTTTACTTTGAACAAGTTAAACCTATAACATTTTACACATGGACGTCTAAGTACAAAAAAACCTGAATACTGATCAAATCGATGCCATATTTTCAATTACGAACATGTTGTAGATAAATTATTGTAGATATGTATTGTATTATAGATATCTATTGTGGATTATTGTAGATTAGTGTATTGTAGATAAATTGTTGTAGATATATCCAATAGAAATACCCAAACACGAAATAAAATAAGCATGCTCACCACAACATTATTTGTCACAGTGGAAAATCGAACTCACAATCTTGAAGTAGCTTGGATCACTAACCACTAGACCAACAGGCTCCTTGTAAGACATTTAGATATATATTCACTATGAAGGAGGTCATATACATTACCTAAAATGACTAAGTTTACGGAATCTGACACATCAAACAAATTTTTGTAGTTTATGAAACGTCTACACTTTCTAACAAGGCGTTGAAATTAAGATATCTAAGACTAACATTCCTTCAAATATCTTAAACATATGGATCAGAATATGTAAGGAAACATCGCATTGTTTCAACATAATCCTATAAAGAGTCATGTAGCGCAGTAAAATTATAAAATGAGAAAGCCAATTGATATGTTAAATGAAAATAAATGAACCTCTTTGACCCCACATAGAATCTTTGTTAAATATTTACACAAAGGGGGATAGTTCCCTAAAAAAAACTCGCATCAGTCACGTTCAGGATATTATATTTTGCATCTGTATCTACGTGACTTGCTGAATTCACTTTTAACGTCATATTTTTTTATCATACCAACCGAGTCCCTTGTTGCTACCCGCGGTTATGGTTTTATATCATGAGTCAGGCCGCGAAGCAAAGTTAGTCTTAAAAAGTAGCCATAGCTATTGCTACTCAATGTCCCAACAAAATCCGCCTAGACGGAATAAATAGACAAACAGGCGGACAGACAGACAGACGGTCAGACAGTAAAAAATTGTAAAAATTTATTGTTGTAAGTAGCGCATATATTTTCATATGCATTTAGTGAAACGTGGTTAACTTTAAGTAACAAACAGGCAATTCCATTTCAGTTATTTGTATTGATTGAGTTTATTCCCGTTTCCTCTCGCGTCTATGTCAGTCATCTCGGTAAATAGTAATAGCCTATGCGTCATTCTGATGTATAAGCTTTATAACTTTAAACTTTTATCCGAATCAGCTTTGTAGCTTTTGCATCAAATAGTAACCAACATTAAAACATTCCCATAAAATTGCGCATGTACTAGTAATAGTAGGACTAGTTGTACCCTGCTCTGCTACATTCGCACACTGTGTTTGCATTGATGAGATATAAGGAACAAAGTTGGCGTAAAAAAACGATCATATAGCGAGTCAAAATTTGGTATCAATCGGCGCAGAGCTTTTGATTGAGCTTAAAGCGTACAAAAATCCAACTTACGAGATTTCAAATTAAAAACTTTTCATATTAAACTTTGTTACGGTACTGACATCACCATCGTTATATTGACAGACAGACGGACAAAAATAAAAAATAGATACATTAGAAATAAATGTGTCTATAATATTTCTGTAGATAAGAATCATACCCACTACGATATAGCATAAGTTAGAATGTATTTTAAATCATCATCATCAGCCACTTGGTTCGATCTTCGGCATTTTCTGTACTCGAAACAGTTTAATGGCCTCATCAATTACCTGGCACCATAGGATCAATTGTACAATTAGAATGACTTATGTTAAAGACTCAGTGTAAATCGTATGTAACCGCTAATTGCTTAACGTCACGTAAAAAAAACAAATAAGTATGCATCTAATTCTTGTGTGTAGGGCTCCTCGCATTAAATATGTTCAGCAGTGGACTGTTTAAGGCTGTTGATGATGACAATTGTACTCTTTGAATTTTATTTTGCTACAAAACCTTCAAATTTAAAGCTAGCTAGTTAAAATAAATGATGTGAAAGAGCTTCCTTTTTTCCATTACGGAAATAGAAAGCTTGTATATACAATTTATTAAAAGTTGAAAAATATTACGGTGATATTTCCCCAGGTCGAGCATATTCAAACATGTATGGTATTTACTGTATGGTGATCTTTTTCACGACTACCATATCACTATATGGTGCTCTCTCGGAGATCTTGGAACATGGGCTGAGCTATAAGGAGATGGGTCTATTTGTCATCGTTGGATACTGCATGACTCTTCTGTTTATCATTTGCAATGAGGCATATCATGCTTCCAGAAAGGTAAGCTTACTTATTTTTGAAATGAAATCTGTCTTTAGTACAAATATAATAAATAACAAAAGTGTAAAGTACAAATTATTATATATTAGCTTTTGCTCGTTGCTCCGCAGAAAAGAGTTGATTATGAAGGTAAATATTAGTATATATCCTTTCTTAAGACCCAATTGAACAAATGAAATTTACAATAAAAAATAATATTTCATATAAATTAAATCTAAATCAGTTTAGAGGTATAGTCGTGAAATACAGAAATAATTACTACCGAATTTGTAAAATTAACATGGATGCGAAAGGTTATAAAACTAAATAGTACAGAAATAGATTTTATAATTTGTTATAGCACCAAAATTGGAAAGAACTGAATCAGTTATCACGAAGACGAGCTTAATTACAACATACATATAGGTACATGTTTAAGAGGAAATACTAGTATTCAGAAGTTTTAATATTTTTTTATTAATGTAATTAATTAATGTTAAGTTAATTAATGTATGTAGAACCTTCAACGTTGTATATATATTAAAACAATTAATGCAATAGCAGTTTATTTGATGAATATTGTTTGATATACTTTACAATCCTTGATGTTGGTTATTAAAACCTCACTTATTTTTCTCAGGTTGGTTTGGAGTTTCAAGTACGTCTTCTCAATGTGAACTTAGGAGCAATTGACAGGAACACTCAACGTGAAGTGGAGATGTTCCTCATAGCTATTGCGAAGAATCCACCAATTATGAACTTGGATGGTTTTACCAATATCAACCGGGAGCTATTTACTGCTGTAAATATGTTTTTTTTTTTTACTTTTTAACACTTCGTATTAATTACTTCTAATTTGAAAGTGACACACTTTCGTTGTGATTAAAAAAAATATTTTCTGTGATCTTATTCGATTGGTCAATTTTCAAATCCATTTTGTCTCTATTTCTCAACATTTTTTAAATATTTAGAATACTAGATTATTCTGAAGAGAAACTCTTCTTTTTCGATAGTGGTTCATTTTGTCATTTTATCAATTATTTTAATTTAAGAAAGCATACTTTTTAAATTATGTGTATAAACAATACATTGTAACCAATACGAGAAATCGTAACATACAAATATTTTTACTCTGCTTTTGATTGTACATAAAACAATACCTGAGACACGACAACAAAAGTCCATTAACATAATATAACACGGGGCAGCAACAAGCAATTTCTCTAATAACTTACCCGAAGTAAAGCAAACTCACTTTGTCGTTGCAAACATTGTTAAAGGAAAATTACAGTTTCCAGCACAGTATAGAACACACTCTAGTTTTTTAACTCTGTTTTTATACGTAAATTTTAAAACAACAATGGGTAATTGATGTACTATGTTTTTTTTTTCTGAGTATATTTCGTTTTTAACACGCTTTTATTAGCTCTTTTGTTAGTTTCACTTGTGCGTTTGTTAGTTTGTAACCGACTTTAGTGTGTTTTTCAGTTTTGTAAACTGTATTTTTTTTATATTAATTGTAATTGGAATGAATTAATAGAAATGCACAGAACTTATTTTCGATAAGGCTCAAGTCTGAAAGTATCATATTAAATATCCTTTTTTATTGAATTAAACTAAAGGTTTGATAAAAGTAGATTAACGTCGAAAATATACCAAAACAACTAAATATAATCTCATGTTTAAATCTAACTTGAATTTTAAAAGTACTTTTTATTAAATTTTCGCTTTAATAATACTGGTCCAAAATGTTCTTCATTTATAAAGCTCAAGTAGCCTTATCTGTGAAGGAAAAAAACAAATTACGGCATTATATTAACATAGTAATACTCAATTTTTTCGTAAGCAAGAAAGAGAAGTTGCGAAAATGTAAGCAAAGTTACCTTGGCTTCTAAACGTAAACAATTTTGGATCTTCAAATCATAATCCACAAAAATATCATAAGACTATATCGTATCTTACATTGTTCTTTAAAATTTCTTGTGTGTTACTTTCACTACAGAAATGTCTTACTCATATATGTATATTCTGTTCTTTTGTATACATTGTAATCACACAAAACCCAATTATTTGTTTATTAATTATATATTAACAACTTTTTTTTTTTTTTTTTTTTTTTTTTTATATTTAAGCCTGCCAAAGTGACTCTACTCTGCCTGATGGAAAGCATGAGTAGAATCCAGGAGTAGGAGTCACCATGCTTATTGTGAGGGTGGGCAATGTAGCATGGTGACCCCTACCATGGCAGCCTGGTTAGATTATTCTGCATCTGCATGTATTTTACATTAATTCAATTAAAAATGAACTATACGAAGCCACTTCTAGCCGCCACACAGCCTGCATTTGCAGACAGTGTGGCCACCCCCATTCTTGGATTCCAAAGATGCTTACCATAAAGTAGAGTGGAGTAATCTATATTAAGTTTAGTCGACTATATTTTAAATAACCAACACATCTACATGTGTTAGTTGGTAATTTCATATTTTAACTTTTCGCTGAATAGTAATCCCTGTCTTTTGCCCACATGTCTGTTTATTCCGGCTAATCTCGATATGACTAGAAATATTTGAACGGGACTTTCACTAGCAGATAGCTAATTAAAGAAGTAACTTAAGCTACTTGTTGTTGTTGGGGTTGTGCTGCGGTTGTTGTTGTGGTTTAACAATACCGAAGGTAACACCGTGTATCACCGTGTCTTAGTTGCTAATAAATAAGATAAATAAATCAAAAAGATCGTAATTACTTGCACTTTCTAGATCAATAAATAATAGATTAATACGACTTATATTATGTAGTGTTTAAAACACTTAGCAACAAAGTGAGTAAAACATACCTTAATGTAACAATGTTGAGTATTTATGTTTTAGAAACCTGAGCAGTATAACCACCCTACTTACAACTCTCGGCAAAATTTTTACAACACGAGTTTATTAGAGTTTAAATTATTGTTTAGAAATAGTACGAGTATATGACACATGTAACCTTTACTTTTATACGATCTATTCTCTTAATATTAAAACTAAGCTTAATTTAAGTTTAAAACTAACCTTATGAGTACATATCACACGAAACTAAACTAGAAATTACGTCAAAATTATATTTTTAAATAACTTCTGTGTCAGTCACATTGAAGAAATATCAAATGTACACGTATAATCACACTCGACGGGAAGCATTTTTATATTGCGAAGCTTGATACCATTGTATGTGGATAGTATTATTAATATCTTCACACATCTCTCACACGACTGATCGTCTGGTCCCAAACTAGACAAAATCTGTAACCAAAGTGTTGATAAACATACTTTTACATTGTAAATATACACATACGTATCATTAATAAATTATACCCAGACGGAAAACAAATGATAATGTTATTCACACAGTTCTGTCCTGCGTGGGAATCGAACCCACCATCTCTGGCTAGCAGTCAGTGTCACTAGCAATGATATTTTATATATAAATAAAATCATTGATCACTAATCACTATGTTTATAGCCCTATCTAAAATATTTATTATTTTTGATACGAAATCCTATTAGGTTCTTAATTAGCATCCCACAAAATATGTAATTGAAATCACACTTATTATTTTATGACCAGCCAGGCTTTGTGGTGTTACCCGGTTTTGTTATTGCACCTTTACTACAAAAGCCGCAGGGCAAAGCCACTAAGAAAAGGACCCTGGTTATTCATCAGAAATATGACAGTGAAAGTAACGTCAAAATCGGTCAAGCCGTTCTATAGATTATCTGGAACAAAGAGTTATACAGACAGCCAATAAGAACAATTTCAAAAAATATATATTTTTATGCTTTAACTACCATTTACAGTTATATGTTCATTAGCAAATAATTATTAATTTTTTAAATTACAATCAGTTCGATAAAATTTATTTTTATAGATTATTGGTTCTTCATATTCCTAGACCTTTATTAATTCCAAGATGATTTTGGGACGGCTACGATAAATTATTAGTGTTTGTAATATAGACTTCGTAACGTTGAAAACGATCGTAAGAGTAAATGTTGATGGCAAAAA
This sequence comes from Phragmatobia fuliginosa, assembly GCA_932526445.1. Classification (NCBI taxonomy): domain Eukaryota; kingdom Metazoa; phylum Arthropoda; class Insecta; order Lepidoptera; family Erebidae; genus Phragmatobia; species Phragmatobia fuliginosa. The sequence continues at coordinate 15,592,471 of OW052070.1, forward strand.
CATTTTGTACAATTCACAAAGTACGTAAATATATATAAACTGCCACATTCATGGCCCAATTGAATTGTTTTAACAGTACCATATCATTTTATTAGCGAATCGGAAACAAGGGAATTTCAGGCATAAAGTTCTCAACTGCAAAGAAACGCTTGAGCGATTCTAGAAAAATAAAGGAGGCCATTCAGTATATTCTAGTAAATGTCGGAACTAATTTACTGTCACTTCTTTATTGAAGTTTATTAGTTCAGGTGAAGTACACATTAATTGCTACTGCTCGTGTTCGTTGGCAAAACAGACGGACTGAGCAATTAGAGTAGTTAATGAGAATGATACTTCGATCCATTCCATTATTGTTTGATTAGTGTCTGTCATTTAATTGCTTTTTGAAGTTTATGATTATCGAGTCCTAGGACTAGGATAAACATATTTTAAAGAATTGAAGTTTGGTCTTATCTTTTCTATAATTATACTTACTTATTCGAGAAAGTTCACCTGCAATTCCTATCTGTCACAGCGTAGAAAGCAGCGCCACCTACCGGATCCAATACTGTTTTTATTCCATTCATCCATTTAAACATGTACACAAAATGTTATACGAATCGCTCCAGCCTTTTATCAGGAGAAAGGTGACAAATACACGTACGGAGGAATTATAAATATTAACGTTATGTTTTATAATTGATAAACTTGAATCTTAAGTTTTCCATAAAAAAAATAATGCTTAATTCAGTTTATTTGAGAATTACTTCCTATTTCTTTCATTATTGTGATTTGAGAGTGAGTGATTCTTAACCAAAGGTGAAAAAAACCTCTATATGATGTCGAACTCATTACTAGAAAATTTAAGAGATTGAGAAAGAAGAAAAGCAACTATCAAAATTACTAGTCTTTTAAAAATTTTGAAAACGACCAATGTTTTTATTTATTTATAATATAAACCATATTTTTTTACTCCCAGAACATATCCTTCATGTCTACATACCTCATCGTGCTGATGCAATTCAAACTGACTTTACTGCGTCAAGGCGCCAGAAAAACTCTTAAGTCCATCGTCAAAGCGGTATTTAATACTTCTACTACCTTGCTGGATGATCCCGGCACTGAAGATGACGAAGAGTGAAACCTAAGAAAAAAGGAAGTACTATCTTAAATTCAGGCTTATAATTTAATAAAATTTTAACTTAAAGGAAATTACATGATTTTATTTACTTCACTTCACTTACTTCAATTAATATAATAGCGTGGTATAGCGAACTTATAGGTTCACGCTTGTTGAGTCGTCGGAGTTACCAATTATGGCGAACTTATAGGTGGATAGCGAATAACAATTACAGTGTACTCTTTTGCAGCCATGTTTATTATTTAAATACTGGTTTATAATTACTAAGGTATATATTACGTATGGATATATTTTGCTCTTACAGCTACATTATATATTCTAAAACCTATCGCTACACTGCATATAATCACGTCTCGATCTCAACGCGGAATTGACGGCCCGAATTCTACGTGCTCGATAATAGACACATATCTGAAATTTGCTGACCAAGCATCTCTGTTTAAATTACTTACTTTAAACAATATATGACGCAGGAATACGTGGCAGTGCCTTAACTTTGAATGATATTGAAATTCGTTCTTGTTACGACCTAACCTGCAACTAATATGACTTAGTTTTTGTTTAGTTTTCATAAATAAAATCTACAATTAAATCAAAAGAAATATAAAATCGGCATTTGGCCTAATATACCACGATATATAGTCGGTTTGGCTTTTGAAAGCTTGTTAAATGAAGAGATCGTCATATATCACTGCACAATACTCAGCGATTTTATTTATGTTAGTAGTTGAAAGCAACTGAACTAAAGTAGACTAGATAGTAGTACATAACGTAAGTGAAATTACTAACTCACTTACATGATTGCCGTTAAAGTAATATAGAGTAACCGTATTTTACTTACGGCCAATTGCACAAAGCTTTTGGCCAAATAAACATATAGTTATATACATTTGTGAAGTGACCGATTAAGAATACAAGTGTCACCACCCCTACTCGTCCCAAGTGTGTTGTAAACTAGTGGACTAACGCAGGACAACATTGATGTAGGAAGAAGGAAAACTTCAGGGTAGAGAAAATACGCACCAGAACGAAACGGTTAGTGTGGGCCGCCATTCTTTACTATCTGCATGTGCGGCAATGATGTGTGGTTTCCCCCACTCTTGGATTCTGCTCATGCTTTCCATCAGGCAGGGTAGAGTCACTTTGGTAGGCTAAATATTAAAAAATAATGTTGAAACACACCATCAACCCGTCTGGCCAGCGTAGCATAGTAGGCCCAAAACCTCCTTGTCAGGGATAGGTATATATCCAGCAGTAGACTTTAAAAGGCTGTTGATAGCACTGAGGCACTGGTAAAACTGACATAAAGTGTATGATTTTTAATAATACCAAACAAAAAAAATATTTTCTATGACTACTGAATTTCTATGACTAATATAATTTGGGAACATGTATCAAATAACGACAAAAGCAATTAGTTAATTACGTACATTTTAAAACACAACTTTAAAAACGCTACTAATTTCGTTTGAAGCATGATACTAAAATATTGATGATAGGCGAGGCAATTAACAGAATTTGGAAGACTGGAAAATCGATATATACACTCGGTTCCAAAAATAACGGGTCAGTCACATAAACCCGAATATCTCCCGAACTACGTATGCCATCCTAATGAAACGAAGACTGTTCAATTGAGAATTTAATTATACAGATAAAAAATAAAATAAAACTTAGTTACACCCACAATATTAATCTTAAATTAAAAAAAAACTAAAGTAGTCATATTTTTCTTAAGATTACATTTTTTTTATGATTGTTTTTTTGCTGTTTTTCATCACTGGAGGCTTCATCACGTGGAGGCAATACAAAGTATTAAATGAAGAAAGTGATGAAAAACAGCAAAAAAACAATCATAAAAAAAATGTAATCTTAAGAAAAATATGACTACTTTAGTTTTTTTTTAATTTAAGATTAATATTGTGGGTGTAACTAAGTTTTATTTTATTTTTTATCTGTATAATTAAATTCTCAATTGAACAGTCTTCGTTTCATTAGGATGGCATACGTAGTTCGGGAGATATTCGGGTTTATGTGACTGACCCGTTATTGGTTTATGTGACTGACCCGTTATTTTTGGAACCGGCTATAGATAAAAGAGGGAAGTATAAATTATGAGTTAAATATTTGTTCTCTAATTATTACTGATAGACTTTTACTTATAGATAGATTTAATACACTCGCTAGAGAGCTTTGTATCACCCAAATTCTGCCCTATCATACTGTATAATTCTCATATAATACAGAATTATCGGACAAGGCCGATAATTTCGATACTTTGATATGGGTCACCATGCTGCATTGCCTACCTTCACAATGAGAATGGTACTCTTGGATTCTACTCATGCTTTTCATCAGGCCGAGTAGAGTCACTTTGGTAGGCTTAAAGTTAAAAAAAAGGAAGATAATGCATTACATGTCCACCTCATGTAATTTATTTGCAAGAATATAAATATAGGGTATAAATTATAGGAAACCCTTAGGATCCCTGTAAATTTTGAGCATGTTCTGTTCCTTATTAGATACAATTTAACACTATATCATAGCAATATTATAAAATACAAGAGTATTGAAAGAGTAATGCAGATATTACGCTGCGAGGCAAAAGTCCCTAAAACAACAACGCAGGAAGAAATAACAGAAAACGTGTAAGGCTATAATTTAAACAAAACACTGTCGTGTTATTAGAACGCAGCTAATCAGAATTTTCATTTTGAAATTTGAATGCTTAATTAACTTTAATGTTTTCTGGTTTAATGAAAAATGATTTTCATACGGACATTGATCAACCTAGATTTTTTACATGAAATGAATGATTCTGTTCGTGAGATTTGCGAGCGAAGCACAAGATTTAATTATTAGAAATGGTCATGCTGAGTATGGTTATAATGAACATAAATATATTAAAAAAATATATGTATATAATAAGCGTCTAAATTTGCTATATCAACCTGGAATGATATGGTGCAAAATTGACAAATTATTTTTAAGAAAATTTCCAGCAGCTTTTAATCCACTCGCCTTATTGTTTGAAAGTTGTAAGATTTTTTATTTTATTTTTTATTTTTTTTTGTTCGGAATACCAACAGCTTACATATTATAAAATAAACATTAAACCTAGTTAACAACAAAGCCATTTACAGGTACTCGCAATTAGATACAAAACATTAACAACGCTACGAATACTAGTAAACAATATATGTAGTAAATATGCAAAATTAACTGAGATCTTTTTATTTTTAACCAACATTTCATCAACAGTTCAAAATTACGACACTAAATATTATTTGATACTAAGTGTTAAAAGTCTTTCATATTTCGTCTAACTCAGAATAAATTAAGGAGTGCGGTGAACTAAAGGGCATTCATTTGACGGGATATAATTGATGAATTCATCGAACATCCATCACTCATAGTACAAAGAGTTAAAGCGATAACCTTTCAAATACACGCGCCCGGCGCGTAGTTGAAAGAACAAATGATGATAAAATGCAGTCTGTACACAATAAAAACTTCAAAGTTAATGGAGTTGATTGTTTGGGAATAATGTACTTTACATCACCGTTCATTTTTTATTAATTTTCTTTATCTTGATCGTTTCGTAATAAATATTTTTCGCAAATATTTCACACATCTTACACACAACGTCATCTAGTCATAAACTAAGCAGAGCTTGTATTATGGGTACTAAATAACTGATGTAAATACATAAATATACTTTTCTTTTTAAATACATACATATTATAAATAGAATTCACCTAGACTCCTTTGATCCAACCCGGGAATCGAACCCGAGACCTCTTGATCAACAGCCGCATACCCAAACCACTAGACCAACAAGGCAGCCAAATATGAATAAGTTGCAAATGTAATGATTATACCTATATCAAAATTAAATATAATTATATAAGAATCCAAAATATCATAGTACCTTAGACACAATAACAACAAACATAGACAAAATAACAATTATTCTGTTGTTAATAACTGAGGAGTTCACATAACTTTTCTTATGTAAATACGTAAAATAAAACTTAGAATAATTAAATATAATAAACTGGTAGAAATTGACTAATTTAATAGAATTTCATTTATAAATTTCTACCATCGAATACTTCATAAATACTTGAAAAAGTTAAATGAAATAAGAACTCACGTATTAAACCAACTCGTTTACAAAATGTGGCCGCAATAAGTTTTAGTATTAGCTTAAAAATTACAATAGAAGAAAACACGATTTGAAGGTTATTAGACAAGTTAACATCTCACAAACGTAAAAGTTCTTAAAAAACAAAAAATGTATGGAAATAACATCATCTCAACGCTAAGTTACGTAGTCAAAACAAAATATAAACCACTACCTCAAGAGAATAGAGAAGAAGTTAGCGATTGTAGAAACAGAATCGTCACGAAACACCTGCATATTAACTAAGAGGTGAAATTGTCTCTAATAAAAAAAAAATACTTCTGCAAACGCACGCTACTCTGATCGTATACACTCCACCTGTCTTGTGGGCGATCTACACTACGTTTGCCGAGACGCGGTCTCCACTCCCACCACCCCAACGGTCATGAGTTCTGTGGATAATATGGCCAGCCTATTGTCACTTCAGCTTGCTCATCCGGTGGACTATGTCATTGACCTTAGTTCTCCACCTCATTCCTGATGAGATTCTTCGCATGAAACGCTGCGCATTGCCCTTTTTATAGCACCTAATACAATGTTAGAGGCAATATAACAATGGACTGCGTTAGGCTGCTGATGATGAAAATGAAAAAAAGAAACATTATCACATTTTTAATTTTTAGTATTCTTTAGACTTGTGTTAAACTTGTTAAACTAAAATGTTAAACTAAGCAGGGCTTGTTTTATGGGTAGAGTGAACTGATATAAATACATAAACATACTTAATAACAGCACTAAAGCTGTCATTATTAGGTTGGTCTATATGCGAGGGTAGTACCGCTCGGTCAAGCCGGTCCCTTTCGTGCTGAAATCGGCATGAGTCTTCAACCTTGTATAGATATATTAAATTCATTCTAAAGACAAATATTTACCTACAAAGTTTATCAGAAATAAAAGTATAGATATTCACGAACCTTTATAAATTTATTACATATTTGCCATAAAACCATGCATTATAGGTATATACTGAAAGAATGATAGGTTCACGTTTCGTCAAAGCCGCGGGACATAGAATTTGACTATTAATCAAATGTCTCGCTATATCAACGTTACAAACGAGGTTGAGTAAAAAATGACTTGTTTTTCTTCGTTATTCAATCACTGTTGACGAATGTGTGTTTACTTCGCTAAGGTATTCTGTATCTATACAACATATTCATCTTTTGTGAAATATATAAATACTAGGAAAGGGAATGAAATTTTCAAAAAAAGATATGTATTTAAAATGCCATTTTCATTGTTCAGAAATTACTTTTATGATTAATTTAGATATTAACGTTTAATGTATCATTGAAACATCAGGTAATTATAATACAACACAACGATTCTCGTGCAATACTCGTTGTGAGTAGTAGATGCAATACTACTTTGACTCGTAAGTACAATACTATTTAAAAAATGTTGAATATATTTCATCCACGACCTATGTTGAGCTATATACAGAGCTTTATCTATTCTACATATTATGTTCTAGTGCATATATACTATTAGAGATATCCTATTAAAGATACAGAAACAGATATATATAATAGATATATTATTAGAGATATAGAAAAGAAAATAATGTAACTCTAACAAAACCACAGAATAAAAATAAGTAGCCTATAAAAATGATTGTCATTTTAAGACTACTCCGCCATAATCTAAATGTAACATCTTGATTGAAAGTTACTTGACACTCAAAAAAACATAAAAAAATCCCTGTCGTAAAAATTCGTTCGAGAAAATTTTATTCAGCACTCAATATTTCAAACATTGGTTCGACGGAAAATTCAAATTGCGGCTGTTAGAATATTCCGTTGAAATGAAATTAATTGACTTTTATTTAAAAAGGGAATCATTGAATCGGTGTCGTGTTAGACTTATGTACTACAGTAGTATGTCGGTCGGTGAATGAAAAAGGCTAATGAATTGATTTGTTTTTTTATCCAATTTAAAGTGATCAATTTGATTTTAAAATGAACAAATTTTAACACGAGTTAGTGAACGAAGAGTTGTTAACCTAATTTGTAAGTAAAGCTGTGAATGGCTGTGGTTGTTTGAAGTTTTAAGTTATACGAGTACGAATAAGGTCATAAAAAATAAATCTACAAACTACTTATTACTGTAATAATTCCATTTAATCAAATCTGAAATATTTTTTAATCTACGATAATTAATATGACACACCGTTTAATTCAATGATAATAGGGAGATGTTTAGGTACGAGTATTTCCAATTCAGCTAGTTTTATTGTTGTATTATGTTTTACAATTATATACATTAATACGATTAGTAGTAAAAGTTTTTTTTATTTTTTTTTTTTTTTATTTATTTATGATTTCTGCAAAAAAAATTGCACAAGGCTGACTTAATGCCATAGGCATTCTCTTCCAGTCGACCTTTGGGTAGTGCAGAGATGTGTGTAGCAGGCGTATCATACGAGTTAAGATATTACATAAAGATAGTATTACGTACTATAGTAACATGAATACAATACCTTTATATATATACATACACTTACACATATACATAGGTAAATATTTAGAAATACACATACTTGCATACATGTATAAATATGGAAACATATACATACATACATAGTCGTTTAATAATTAATAGGGGAGTAATTAATCTGAGGTTCCCGTCAGTGAGTCCCCGTAGTGCTTGCGTACTTTCGACTTGAAGGCTAATTGGTTCGTGGTCGACCTAACATCCAGAGGGAGAGCGTTCCAGAGATTTACAGCTTGTACGGTGAAGGACGAATGAACAATGCGAGACCTATGTGAAGGACAAAGAAGGAGGAGATTATCGGAGGAACGAAGATTTCTGTCATGGTTAGAGCAGAGATATTGTAGGTGGGATGTTAGATAGGTGGGTGAGTTAGGAGAGTGAAGAAGGGAGTGCAGCGTAGTTAACGCTCGTAAACTTCGGCGCTGCCTAATAGGTAACCATGACAGTTGAGTCCGATAAGCGGATACATGATCATACTTGCGCAAGTTGAAAATGAACCGAATGCAATTGTTGAGAAGTCGGTCTAATTTATCGAGGAGATCTGCATTCAGGTCGAGGTAACACACATCACCATAGTCGATGACTGGGAAAATTAAAGTCTGAACTAGTAAGGTTTTAGTTTTTATCGGGAGAAAATTTCTTAGTCGATAGAGGGCACGCAAAGTATTCGTGACCTTTTGTCTGACACTATTTACCTGGGTTTGCCAATTTAGGGTAGCGTCTATGTGCAGGCCGAGGTCCTTAACCGATTGACTGACGGGCAACACAGTACCATCGAAAATAATATCAGTGGTAGTGATGGAGTCAATTCTACCCGTCATTCTAGGACTCCCTATTAAGATCGCTTGACATTTAGATGGGTTAACATTTAACCCGAAACTGTGGGACCACTCTTTAATTGTGTCTAGATCGTGGTTGATCTTGGTTATCGCCTCGTTAAGATTTTCCACTCTTGCATGTGAGTAGATCTGTAGATCATCTGCATATAGGTGATACGAACACTGAAGGTTGTGTGTAATGAAGTCGATAAATAGCGAAAAAAGAAGTGGGGAAAGAATGCCGCCTTGTGGAACACCAGAGTCGAGTTCGGCCCATAGCGATGATGATTCATCAGTTCGTACAGACTGCTGGCGTCCCCGAAGATAAGACGAGAACCATTCCAGTGCATCATCAGAAATCATGAAATGGGAAAGTATTTTAAGCAGGATCTCGTGGTTCACAGCGTTGAAGGCATTTGTGAAGTCGATTAAAGTTAATACAGTTATTTTACCTTCCTCCATCGCTGCCTTAATATCAAGTGTCACTTTAAGCAATGCTGTCCCTGTACTATGACCAGGTCGGAAACCTGATTGATGGTGATTGAGTAGGTTGTTTTGATGAATAAACTGGGACAGTTGCTTAAGAACACAGGCTTCCAGGATTTTGGAGAGGAACGGGAGTATAGATATTGGACGGAAATGGGAAGGGAGGGAAGGACTAGTTACTTTAGCTAACGGACGTACATAGGCTTTGCGCCATAAGGATGGGAAAGAGTTGGAGTACAAGGAATAATTAATTATGTGGGTAATAGCAGGTAAGAGCTGATCTAAGATAGCGGTCACCATAAAACGGCTAATGTTGTCGTTACCGACTGCTTTAGATTTGATGGAGTTGACAAATTGCTTAACCTCCTCTGATGCAACTGGAGAAAAATCGAAAGTCTTTATCTTAGGTCTAGGCAGGTGGGCCACGTAATCGATGGTTTGAGCCCTGCTTTGATGATCCAAGATAGTGGGAGTGGTGAAAAAACGATTGATATCATCAACAGCGATGTTCGATGGAAGATCCACGTGGCCCCCTCTACCTATGCCGAGAGTCCTTAAAAACTTCCAGATATCGGCTGAAGACGATGCAGAGATGTTATCGAGAATATAACGGCGTTTAGCGTTTCGTATCACCTGATTGCACTTGTTTCTAGTGGTTTTGTAGGCGAGCCAGGTATCATCACTTCGCGTTCTCTTATAACGCCGAAAAGCCTTATCTCTACTCCGCATTGCGTTGCGGATGCTGTCTGTCAGCCAAGGTGCGGGCGGACGCTTCAATTTGACATCCCTCACTGGTGCATGTACATCGTATAGGCAGAGGATGTTGTCATTTAGTAACGTAACCTTTTCGTCGACGGTGTCCGCTGCCATTAGGGGTTCCCAGTTGACGCGTGAAGCGTCCTCTCGAAGCTTCTCCAGGTTCATTCGCCCAAAACTGCGTCTGAGCATCATTTTCGGTTTAGGCTTCGGCGTTTTGATCCTATATGACAGATATATCAGATCATGATGTGAAAAGCCGGGTGCTGGGTACTGCCCGTGTGATGAAACCTTTTCGAGAGACGAAGTGATTATAAGGTCAAGCCAAGTATCCTCTCCATTTAGGTTGTGGTGTGTAGCTTGAAGCGGTAATTTATGCAGGCATGTAGATTCAAGTATACCAATCAATTTACGACAGCGGGGGGAATTATGAGACAGGAGATCAGTATTTAAGTCGCCCATGATGATGTGATGTTCGTACTCAGACCCTAAAGATTCTACGACCGATTCGAATTCGGTGAAGTAGTCAACGGCTGGGGGACAATATACGACACCTAGAATGAGTTTAGCTCCCCTGACACGAACTTCCAGGAAGAGATACTCGGCAGTTGAATCAGGTCCAGATTGATGGGAAAGGTCGAAGGAAAACTCTGAACGTAAATATATTGCAACGCCTCCGCCTCTTTTATTTAACCTGTCATTTCTGATTAGAACAAAGCCCGGAAGGGGGTAAAAGGTGGAAGGAAGTTGTGGTTTGAGCCATGTCTCGGAAACCAAAATGGCATCCACTTTCGAACCATTAAAGGTTTCCCATAGGTCGGTGTAGTGACTAGGTATGCTTTGAGCATTTATGTGACAGACATTAAACATACGATGACAGTTTGGACTAAAAGTACTACGTAATATATCTCCGAGTGAACCAGTTACAGAATTAAAACTCTCATTAGATGAGAAATCAACAGAATCGTTGGCGGAGTAGAATGATTCAACATCAGACATAATAAAAATATAAATAAATATCAATATGATTATTAAAAGAATATTATGTATTTACAAATATTAAAACAAATACTATAAAAATATTATGTTAATATAAATATTAAAATGATTATAATGAAGATATGATAATTTAAGCAAAACTTTGAAAATAAGATGAAATAATTCAATACTCACGTCAATGCACCACCCGCCGGCTTACACCAGTAATTTGGAGAATCATATGAACAATAATAAAACCGAAATACATATTCAAAATGAAAGTGACAAGTAAAAAATGAAAAAATTAAAGTCAAAGCAGATCAGTTTTAGTAAATTAGATAAAGTTTCAGAACCTTCAATGATTAGTACGAGAATATGCGTAAACGCAGAACGCACCGACCACGAAGCTCCCCTTGTAAACGTAGACTGACATACTTCGACCGTCAACTCTGACGTTTCATCGATCAGTTTGTTTATGTTATTGTAACACTATAAATAATGTCGGAAGAGGGTAATAAAAATGAACAATACAGATGGAGTGTAAGGAACACACACTAGAATCACCGAACATCACAGAGAATCCTAAAATTAGTTTTTGCGAGTGTTAGTCTTAGCCATTCCACTGGCACCCGATGAACTGCTGCCTTTTGTTACTGGGTCCTCGTTAGATACTTTTGGATGTTTCTGCATCAAGGGTTCCAGTTCAGTCAGTGATGTAATCTTGACCCGTTTTCCATCCGCTACCTTGACCACAATGACGCAATCTTGGGTCCAACAACCCTTAACACCGAAGTGGAGGCGGGCTCGGGCAAATGTGGACTGTCTGGCCTTAGTCAGATATTCCTTAACTGTGATGTTTGTGCCCTTGAGCTTAGTTTTCACCTTCCAAACAGCAGACCTGAGATCTAAGGTGGAAAATCTTACCAGTAAGGGCCTCTTTTGATCCTTCTTAGGAGCACCAAGTCTGTGGCAACTATTTATGGATGATGTTGTACACTGCAGATCCAGCTTATCACGAAGTATGCCCAGGACTAATTCAGTGCAGTTCTCGTTGTCAACCTCAGGAACTCCAATGAAGACAAGTGATTTCCGTCTATGCCTGGTTTCAATGATGTCAATAGTCTTAGCGCACTCATCTATCTGTTGCCGTATTAAACTCAGCATGCCAAACATAAGCTCACGGAAGGTCCTGAACTCTTCAGCTAGCCTACTGACAGTGTCTTTAGCTGGTGCGCTGCACTGTATTTGTGCCTCGAGTTCACCCATTCTCCTCAGGAAGATCTCCTCCAGACTCTTCTGTGCTGATTCGATAACCGCCAGTTGAGGCATTTCCTATGTTATTGTTCTTGTCAATTAAAAAAAAGAAACAAATGTGTTGATACTGGTGAACAGCTAACAGGTGGTTTTAATTAAAAGCTTTTTATTACATCAATAGCTTTACCAACGTAAGTACAAGCAAATTGCTTTAGTTAACACTTATAACACTTATGTAGGTTGCAAATAAGTTTTTAATTTAATTAATTTTAACTTTTATAGTCACTAGCACAAGTGTTTAGGTTTTTTACACCTACCCGAAAACTAACTTACACACCTACTTTTTTACATAAAACGCGAAAAAATAAACATTAACTATAATGTTTAAGATAATTTCGCAGTACTAAATAAGTTTAAATTTACTCATAGATAAGATTTAAGCCGTCTCTCAACAAATTTATTCCTCGTCGTACCACTGTGAAGCTATATTTTGCCGAACAAAACGAAGCTCTCAGCATTTTCTCTTTAACATTTTGTTCACAAAATATCCATTTATCGTGAACGCTTGAAGGGGTGCGCCCGCCTTACCTGTCGGTATCTGCACTGCGGTCTATCCGCATCGCTCAAGTTTACCAGTACGAAAACATTGCGTATTCCAAAATTGACCAGTTTGGATCGGCGATTTTCTTAGTATAAATCAAAATATAAAGCACTTATGAACTTAAAACCCGAATGATTTATTACAAAATAATGCATCTGCATTATTGCGCCTCCGGTCCGCACTCACTGATGAAACATAATAGCACGAATGCTGTCATGTGTGAGAGTAGTAATATCCCAGTACATATGGTCAGAAACTTCAATTTAAAAGGCATCATGGTAGCATGGTGGCATCTACCAGGTTCTACACACCACTGCAGTGAGTGTTGGTTTGCATTGCCTATCGACTATTCATTGGCTTTAAACATTTCTTTAGAACAAGATATAAAACAAATAGGTACATCATACTGTTAAAGGCTGTAGATGATGATGATGATGATATCATACTATGGGTTGCTGTGCATGGAGTAGTTCAGCAGTGGATTGCTATAAACTAATGATACTGAATACATCACATAATGCCACTAAGAATTGTTTTTAGAATAAAGAACTATGAAAGTTGGAATGTTACATTTATACATACAATCTATATATATAAAAATGAAACCCGTTTTCCTTGGTCACGGCATCACGCGTGAACGGCTGGACCGATTTCGCTCATTCTTTTTTTATAATATAGCTTGAAGTACGGATGGTTCTTAAGAAAAAAAATAATGTATCTGATAAGTTTTCGGGTTCCGAGAATACAAAACTATTGAGTGACATTGAATCGACTGTTAGGCGGTACGAAGTTCGCGGGGTCAGCTAGTTTTCAATAAAAATACATAGAAATTGTCAACGTGGGATTTTTCTTTGGATTATTATGATTAAAAATGTACGTACTTACTAAATATTATGTGAATTACTTAAAACGTTCTAGGCTGAATAAGTTTTTAGTCATAAAAACTTAAACACATTGAATGTAAACTACAAAATAGAATTTCTCTAGACCACACAGCACAGACAGATTAACACTTAAGTTCATTTCAATGCAAGATATTTTTTTATATAAAGTAAACAATTTCTAAACGAAAAAATATTTATTCTCAATTTGGAGGTCTAACAAATTGATGTGTCGCAGACGACGCCTATCTTAACGAATTCAAAATGATAATATATAATAAATATAATTCTCTGACACACGCAGCTGTGCACGTATTACAATATTCGACATCATTTAAGATCACACGAGCTGAGCAAATACGCCAGGATGTAAAATTTCTTACTAAAAATAAACTTTACATTTTATAATTTAAGGTTCAAATTTCTTATTTGAAGTGGTATTTTGTCGTTATCGTAGCAACAAGTGGTTTTCTCGCCGTTGGCAACACACCCACCCTGCATTCTCAAGTCCTGGCTGAGCTTGAGTTATTGCCTAGACAATTCAATACGAGCGGTTCAATAATAGTCTTTAAGTACTTTATTGGTTTTATATACTAATTAGGTACCTACTCTAATAAATAGATTCAAATCAGTCTTTAAAATTTGTGTCTTCAAAAACGCGGAAACAGTCTTTTTTCCCAGATAACTACAACGAGTATAGATTTTATCAACAATAGCGATGTCACCAAGAGAGAAGGAAAGGTTTGGGTTCTAGTAATACGTATCAGTATAGACAAACATAAAATGCAAATTAAAGCAATATTACTTAAGTTATATTGCAGCATCATGCAATATTTGGACATATTATGTGTTATTTCTTAAGTATTTATGTTGTGTTACAGTAGTAAGTGTAAATTTCTTTTTGTTTGTTTTGTAGATAGTCTTGTTGTTGTTATGTCTATTCTATGTTACCACAATATTCATTTGTTTTTTGTTTTTTAAAACATAGACTTAGGATAGCACAAGGATAAACCTTGGTGGATTTTAATTGCTATTATTAGATATTTCATTGTATTTTTTTTTAATATTAATAAAGGAGAAAAAGGAAACTCATTAACTTTTTTTATTTATTGCCTTTAAAAGTAATTCTATATTACTTGATGGAAAGCATGAGTCCGAGAGTGTGGGTCAATTTTCTCATATAGCTAATGTAGGCAAAGAAGCATGGTGACTTTGAAAAAGAAAGAACTGCTTTTATATTTGTTTTCTGTGAGATGTGTTCTTCAGCCGAACTTGTCCATTATATCTACCGAAGCATTAATTCCCACGAATAAACTCCTATCATATAAACTAATCTTAAAGAGAATGAAGTGGTCAATTTAAGGGTATTTAAATCAATTGTGATATCTTCAAGATTAAATTTAAGAACACTTTCATAGTTACGGAGAACTTATACACGTGTGATGGCTATTACGAACAGAGATGTTGTATAGTTTCCATGCGTGTTACCCGAGATAACAAGAAGTTTACTCACAGGCGACACTAGAGCAAGTTCAGCCTGTGTGCCCTTAATTACGGTATCGCTACCCAGAAGCGACAGAGTTGGATTAAAGTCTGGCTCATCTAAGGATATCACTTTATAGTTGGCAAATTGTTTATTATATTGAGTTAGGCGAATGAAGAACATAGGACTCTGTTTCATATATAATGTATTAGGTATATATACATATTGTTTCGTCAATAACATGTGATATTGTAGAATGTGTAATGTAGTATAGTATTTTTTACCTTTAGTATGAATGCATTTAGATGAAAGCAAACAGCCTACTTTCATGGAAGTTATTTATTTATTCATTCATTAAACACGAAAAACCATTGTAAGTTCGGCATCTTTAGTACTATCTATTTGAATGTATTCTTAAATAAATGAAGTTATATAATTCTTCTACAATTTCTTTCATTTTCTGACGTGAAATTGAAACTTTCCAAAACCGATTGAAGCGGTATGTAAAAGTTTTATGAAAAAGGAAAAATATTCTTACACTCAGTGAATGTTAGCGTATTTTCCTTAACAACTTAGATACATAAACATCACCTGTTACGCTTTATCAAGATTGGAATATTGGAACGCTTTACGCAACACTTGAGTTTTGTTGAGAAAATTCTTCTTGCATATAAGTGTGGACGCGAAAAGTCTTGCCTTTAACATAACAAACTGTCTTTTAAAGCGAATATAATGCATATTTAAACAAAAAATTCTCCCAATAGAGACAAAGAAGATTCTTTTGCAGTCTTCAAATTTTCGATCCAATTAACTATGGTGGATTGGTGGTGTGTGTTTTCTTGACCTGAATGCAGATCTGCTTAATAAATTTGTCTAACTTCACAACAATTGCATTTGATTCAAATTTAACCTGCGAAAGTATGATCACATTTCTTAGCTAGCTTTTCGTACGAGGGCTCTGACTATGTTGTGCTCCCCTCCCCACTCACCCAACTAACCTTCCCACTTTAAATCCCAACCTGATTATATCTTCTCTGACCGTACAAGAAATCCCCGTTCTTCTAATAATCTTTAACTTCGTTGTTCTTCCTTTGTTTTGCATCTTAAATTCTTCAACTCTTCCTTCCTAGTTCAAGCTATAACTCTTTGGAATACACTTTCACTAAAGATCAGGATAGTCATCAGACTATACACTTTAAGTTTAGTTCAGTATATATTTGCAACACCCAAAGGTTTGACTAGAAGAATATGCTTATGGCATTAAGTGTACATCTTGTGCAATATGTTTGCAGGAAGATTAAATAAATAAAGTAATAAAAATGAAATAATATTGTAATTCATGTAATATAATTCAGTCTAATTTCACTCATACTACAAATGCAATCAATCTATATTATATTTGGTTAAATATTTAGTTCCTTTAGTTTACTGAAGTGTGACGAAATGATTAAAATAAAATTTTTATTTTGACTATGTAAAATTAAAACCGTTATAAAAAGTTATGATTTTACAGTATTTTGTGTTTCATGATTAAGTTTATGTGATGAAAGGTTTCCCGAACGTGTTATGGATACATATAACAAGTTCAATAAATATGTGTTATAGTATAAAAAATAAAAAAATGATTGGTAAACACCGTTAAATAGTGTTGTATGAATTTAATGTGATATATTGATGTAAAATTCTAAAGACAACCAGTCCAATTACGTATAAAGAAATGGGAAAAATTAATTTCGGAAAAATGAATAGCAAAAAAATGTTCAACATTTTGCAAATAACCTTTTGTTCGAAAGTTCATATATACTATCGTTTATGACCAAACATTGTCTTCATACTATGCAGTAAACTGTATAACTCATGTCGTTGGCAGTGCCCAAACATTTACCTAATCTACATTGTAATTATCCCCGGTCGTTGCTCATCGTATAATTTGTCCACCGTGAGTCAATTTACATGATTAGTGAACAGTTCGTGTTATAATCGAGTGTAAAAACCAGAGTATTATACTCCATTCAAAGTTTAGTTTTAGTCCAATTTAAATACACGTTAGGAGTTCACTTTCTGATTTGGAATGTTGATATGTTTTTTTAATATAATTTTTAAATCTCATCATCATCATCATCATCAACAGCCTTTAACAGTCCACTGCTTAATATATGCCTCTCCTTTGAAAGGAGGTTTTGGCCTACTATGCCACGCTAGCCAGACGGGTTGGTAAAGGGTTTGTTTCTTCTCTTGGCAGTGATGTTAGCTGCTTATTTTGTTCCTTTAGTCGCCTCTTACTTACAACACCCAAAGAATTAATAGGGGTGGTGTCACTTTGTATTCCTAATCCGTCACCACACGGTTTTAGGTCTAAATTAATGAAATTATCAGATGTTACATTACTTATTCAATATGAAAAACTAGACAGTATACAATAACAACTAACAAATTCCAGTCTTATTTGTAAATTTAATTAGGTATTTGGCAAAAATAAAAAAAGTAAAATATAAGTTAAAGAACTTCAGTCTTGGCAACTTACCTACTGCGTTTATATTAGTTAAAACAACGTTGGCCTGAATTAGTTAGATGTTTACAATTGTTTCAACTTATTTTCTTATTTGAATAGTAAAACAATGTAATGGTCTGATTAATTTGATATTGGAATAATACTTTGTGAAAGTATAGCTTTTGCCCACAGCTTCTCCCGCGTGAATATAAAGAATAACCTATGCCCTTTCTTAAGTATCTGCTCTTAAGAAGTCATTGAAAGCGGCGCAGCTGTTTAACCGTGAAAACGTAACAGACAGACAGAATAACTTTACAATTTGAAGAGCACCTTTGCAAAATGATTAAAAATAATGAACATCTTATCCATGTAATTCGTTTTTTCTAATACAATTCTTTTTTAATTCATTCGAGGCTCTTAAAATTATCAAAAGTATGAAATTTGATTGAATTTAGATTTTAATATCTAAAAAATTTATATTATCTCTTGCAGAAAACAGCTGATTTCCCTAAGGATAGACTATACCTTTAATGTGGTTTTGTAAATTAATCAAAGTAGCGATAGTTTTTATCCGAAAAAATGGTCTATCAGCTGAAATCTGTCATATATATGTTTTTAAGGTTACTGAATGAGATCATAACAGTGATGACATGTAGTGTAGATGGAGGGGAGCCAAATTAATTTATCCTCACCTCAATTTTAATATTCTCCTTGAAAACAAAGGGACCAAACATCTTAGATCATGTTTTCGACTTATTAATCAACAGCTGTTTGAACTATTTTAGTGTTTCTGTATAAATTTGATAGTAAAATACTGATTGTCTAATGGAAGGCGGTCAATTTTAGTCTCATCCTATAATATAGTCATGACTTAAATAACATCTATAGTAGACAGAAATTTGCGCTCTAATAAATAGAAAAGTATTACATTTTGCCAGATTTTACTGTACTAGTATGTAAAATTTAGTAAACTAGTATTTTCACCATAAATCTCCTGTCAGTTGCTAATTAGAAAGGGGCGGAGTATCACAGTGATAGTCATACGCTTTGAGTAGAGTAACGAAAGGGTTCAAAGGCAAGAGGCACCAACAAACCAAAAGCGAAATTATCCAAATAGCCTAAATATTACTAACTTTCACCTGCGTACATAGTGGTTATAGCGCAGCGGTAGAATGTAACCGTTTTCAGGTTCTACACTATTTGTATACTAAATTTCATTTAAAGCTTAAAAACGCGACAGGCGACTTTCGAATTTAAAATATTAGTAAAGATTATCGTCGTATAAGTTTAAGTACATACGAATATATGGGTGATAACCTTGGCTTATTGTAAGTTTATTAAAAAAAAAGAATCATGCGTAATTGTATATGTCGATTTTTTTTTTAAATTTATGACACAATATTTTCTGTTATACATACGTAGAATGATACCGTAAAGTAATCACAGTTCGGCAAATATATGACAGGCAGTAAACAGTATACGACTAAAAGTAATGAACAGTCGCGTCCCTTCTCTTGTACCTGGGCCTGGATGTTTCAAAGTACGATGGCAATGTAAACAAATAAATCCCAAATTGTTCAGAACAAACAGTTACCTATTCTCAAGTTTTATAGCTGGCCATTATTTCAGACCTCTCGATTTTCTGGATCATTTTTATGGCTTTTCGCTGTGTGAGGTAACTTGTTTGTCTCATTATCTGTTTGGCATAAAATAATAATTGTGTGATATAAAAAGGGAATGTCAACTGTTATTTATGGTCGATTAATTTAATAGAAAATGTTATCGACTAAATACCAGTTAGAAATGTTTTAATTATTTATTTTTATGGAATTTATGGTTATTTGTTTTCATTAGAACAACAAATTGCAATAAATTTTCTGTTAAAATCATGATACTTTCAATTAAATTCGTACAAATTCATTGACTACAATATGCACAATTTAAAATCGCCTCTCGATCATACTCTAGGCAAAGTCATCGTCATCATCATCAGCAGGCTTTAACAGTCCACTGCTGGACATAGGCCTCTCCTTAGAAAGGAGGTTTTGGCCTACTATTCCACGCTAGCCAGACGGGTTGGTAAAAGGTTTGTTTCATAATATGTTCATTTAGTCGCCTCTTACGACACCCATGGAATTAATGTGGTGGTAACACTTTGTATTCTTAATCCGTCACCACACGGAGAAAGGCAAAGTCACGTGACCATAACTAAAAACAAGAACATCTTACATAGAAGTTCACAATGCATACTAATATGATATATTCCAAAGTAATATCATCTGTCTGTCTGTCAGACTTTCACGGCTTAACTGTTGTACCCTTTTCAAATTAATTTAGAATGAAGACAATTTGATTCTTAGAGAAGAACATAGGTTTCTTTTTACCGCGATGACCGACATAAACACCGGTTAGAGCTAGTAAATCTTAAACTATGACTCATTTTCTACGAAATATATTTGTAAATATACCCAAATACTTAATTGATATGTAAGCTGTAAAGTAATTTCCAATATACTCTTAAAATTTGTATCTAACACTAACTCAACTACAGACGAGTATTAAGACCGTAGTACCACCAATTTGTCCGTGCAGAGTAAACACTCGCCGGCCACGAGATTCATCCTTCACCAAGAAATTCAATTAAAGCAGGTAACTTAGTTGTCTTCCCCACACTATACACTACACTTGAATCTATATATATTTGTAGGTACGTATACAAAGTAGATTATATTTAAACCACTGAACAGAATTTGATTTAACTATTTATTGAGAAATATGTTTTTAAAATTGAAGATGGCATTATTGACCGGCTTATAAAGTATTTGGAATTCCGAGTTCCGAGTTATGAACTACGGAACCCTAAAAAAGGTTTAGATTGGGCTTACTATCATTCACAAAAATAAAGTCAGTTATAATTTTAGTAAATATAATTTTATTCTTCTGTACATGCGTTTAACTCATAACTCTTACTAAACGGCAGGACTCATTTGAATGAAATTTCGTGTGTATATTTCAAGAAGATCTGAATGGTTCGTAAATAAAATTGGACATGGAAGTGCGCTGCTGCCAATATGTTGATAACTTTGATTTGGTGCGACCTTCGTCACTTAGTTTCTTATAAATTGTATACTAACATAATAAAGCAGTGTACTTACTTTATACCCTATTGAATTTCTATTTATGAATCTCTGACGGTACAGAGGGGACGGGAAATGAGTATATTTTTCCGTACTTTATATATGCCCAAGTGTTTTGTCATATTTGATAATATTGCATTCACATGTCACTCGCTGTCACCTCACTCGCTCACCGTTATATATATAGTAATATTGCCGTCTCGTCCAGTGTAACATGTATGGATACTGATTTATAGGATACGATATTTGTCTTAGTTCTATAGGCACCTAAGGAATCACCAACAGGGTATTACATTTCAAACAATGCCTGCCTTAATTTGAAATAAAAAATATCAATAAAGTATTATTATATATTTTCAAGATATTTATTCTCTTTTTCCTTAGTCTGTACAGACTATGCAACATAAATAAAAAATATATTTCCGATATACTTCCCATTTGTACATGTATCTTGAAGCAGCGAAACATGTCGTGTCAAACCTAAATCGATATTATTATCTAGATTAGATAAACTGAAACGAAAACCAAGTGTATATGCGTTCTATGTAAGGTTCGTTATTTGGTTTCTACCCGTTTTAAACAAAGGCAATATATTTTAGGTATTTTATATAAAACTTCGCATATTGACTATCGCGATAATTAAAGCTAGTTCTAATATAAAATTCGAAAGAGAAACATGGTAAAATATGAAAAAAAAAAAATGTATGAAAAGTATTTGTAATTAATGATGTAATTAATTTACATTTGTCAGGCCTACTTAATTTTATAGGTTGTTATACGAACTATAACGTAACTATTGTAATTAAATAAGCCTTGTGCAGGGTATTATGTTACATTGTACTTTATCGTGACTTACAAATTTAACTTAATTTATTGTCTTTGTGATATTTAAACATTACAGCATACTATGAAAGAAACATCTTATCTTTCTGCGTTCGATCGCGGTATCTGAAAAACGCGTTTTTCGGATACCGCGATCGAACGCAGAAAGTCGCTAAAACGCGATGCAGCATCGATGCAGTCGCAAAATCGTCGATCGCCGATGCTAAAAGTAGCTAGTCTGCGGTGGCCCTAAAACGCGATGCAACATCGATGCAGTCGCCAAATCGCCGATCGCTGATGCTAAAAGTAGCTAGTCTGCGGTGGCCCTTAATAATATTTTTATTGTATTTCTAACTTCTATGAATGAGTTCAAACATTAATGATACTTTTTGGTAAGTGTTCATATGACCCATTTTAATACGACACACATACAAATACTTTCACACAAAACAATCTGTTCCTACATTGGCGAAACAATAACATTAGCTGTTTTCCTATCAGCTAAGTCAATACTCATAATATCTGGGTCAAGCAATACACATTTTTGCATGCCCAAACATCGAGAGTTCACCTCAAAGGCAAGCCAATCGATTGGTGATCAATCAAAATCTCATTTGGACGCGTCACTTAAGCGGAACCGCGCTATCCATCTTATAAGTAATTTTGCCACACATTACATGCTGTTAAAATCGACGGGAGAAGGATGTTGGTAAATAAAATAATAAAATTCCAGTTCGTGTTAGCCTACCCTTATTAATTCGAGAAAGTTTTTCGCAATATGTAAACTTTGCCACGGTTTTGGTTGACTGCACAATATATTTGCTGTGTATATATCGATAATGTCATTAATCGATTTTTTAGACTAACAAACACTTATTTATAGCAACCAGTATTGATCTTGATACGATAAGATATTGGAATGTTTAGTTAAAAGAGGCTTAAAATATAAAACAAACATTTAATTAAGATATGAAGTTACAGGATTACTCTGAAATATTAATAAGAACTGAAAATCTCTCTCACTGTGTGTGTGATTCTATACAATCTGAAGTACTATTACAGTATTTTTCAATCACTAAAACTTCTTTGATGCTGAAGAACTACGAATGAATGAAGAAACTTCTTTTCTAAGCATGTTACATAGGAATTTCCATCACACATAGGAACGTCATCGAGTTAGTGAACTTGATGACGTAGTATGGTCCTCAGCGCTGCGCTAATCAAGTCGACCACGACCAGAGTAACTTGGCCGAAACGTGAGGCATTTTAAATGATTGTACTTAAATACCTAATGTGGAAGAGTTTGTTGCCAAATACAATTATAAAATTTGGCACTGTATCAGAAATTATCTAAAAGGTATTTTCTACGGTGAGGCTTGACGCTATTATCCCGCTAATTAATATTTTCTGAAAGTTTTTTGTGTTTTTTTTAATATGTTTATCATCATTGAAAAACAATTAATGGACTATTATGAATTATTTGGTAGTTTCTGACTTGGTTTGTTCCAGGTGAATTGCTTTAGAAGTGATCACTAAGTATCCTACTTCTGAACAACTTGGATGGTTGCCACAATACAAGTTATGAGCAGGCACTGAACTTGACGGTCCATGTCTGAAATAATTTGTAACTAGTTTTCAGTTATAACTCGTTTCAATTTACTTTAGTTTGTTTACTTATTCTTTATGTTATAATATGGTGAAGTGGTAGCGATTATGTTGCATATTGAAATAAATTAGATGAACTCTTTTTTTGGACACTAAATTACAGAGTTAGGAGGAACATAATGATCAAATATAGAGTGTACAAAGGGCGGCCTTATTGCTAAAAGCAATTTCTTCCAGGAAACCTTAATTAGTAAAACATTTATTACAAAATATCACAAAATCTAAGTAAAAAGAAATATATTTGAGGTAAAAATGTTACCTTTGTACCGTAAAATGATGTAATATTTATTTATAAAAAGATCAAGTAAAATATTTTATTCATTCTATGAAAACACATGAAAGTCGTCAGCTGGCCTGCACTAATAGTGTAACACCATGTCACCACTAGATAGTACCAAACCAACTTTAATCACACCGCGTTACGTGTGAAGTAAGTGCATTGAGAGTAAACCAATATTACTGTAATACATTAACTGAAAACTCCTATCTAACTTAACAAGCTACTTGTTTTCGTCTGCTGCACATACTACACATGGGCTGCAGCAACGTATTTGGTAGAGACCTCGTAGAGCTTGTAGCAAAATGTGTGAGTGAGTTTTAATCTTGCTCATAGAAGTGGAAGCTGACGAAATACTGCTAACAATAGTTTAAAATTGTTAAATGTCAAAGAGTATTTTAAAATACTAGCTGTCACAGCCCTGTCTGCGTTTTCTATTATGCGTAGCGTCATGTTATACTGCGAAAGCTGTTTTCCATTAAAAAGGTTATATTGAGTAAACTTCAAAAGATAGATATATACCGTCGTGAATTTTTTTTTAAACTGAAGGGAAACAATTCTGTCATACATGATTTTTGCGAAACTATTACGCAGCGCACGCATTGGAAGCTCTAAAGAGTAAAAAAACGCTGGTTTTGAAACATTCTTCATTGATACTCCGTTCTTATTAATCTTAAAATGATGATATACAGCTTATAGCCTTTCTCAATATATGGTCTTGCACTAAAAGAATTCTTCAAAACTGACCAGTAGTTTCTGAGATTAGTTCAACCCAACAAACAAACTTTTCAGCTTTATAAATATTAGCATAGATTTTGAAAACCACTTATTACTAAATACAAATTTAACGAAAATTTTATATTAAATTGATATAGCCATTTAGATGCAGACGTACAATAAATAGAAGCCCAAGTAAAACATGTATTCAAATAGAAAAAAAAACCCTAATACTTTATTTCTGGACGCTCCTATACTAAAAAGAAATACGTAATGATATATTACAAAATAGTTTAATTATCGTTTTATTTCAGGACTACTTCTCTTCAATGTTTTCTATACCCCTATAATTAGATTTACTTGAAGCAATCTCATGTGTATTGTGTTCGACGACATTTGTCCGATAAACATGTGCATATTATGTCTTCTTCTGTAATATATTATCCCCATTTGAAAAGAATATGAATATAAGTAGAAGTATATAAGATTTAACCTCAATACATGAAGTTGGGTTTTTGTAAAAGCTTTAAGAAAGTGGTGTTTTATTCCTTCTTATTATCTGGATCTTCCAGTTCAAGTGCAATCACTTATCTTCATCTCTGATTTTTTTCTGAATTTTAATGGTAAAATAATGAAGTTAAACATCGTTATA
The DNA here is from genome assembly GCA_932526445.1 of Phragmatobia fuliginosa. NCBI lineage: Eukaryota > Metazoa > Arthropoda > Insecta > Lepidoptera > Erebidae > Phragmatobia > Phragmatobia fuliginosa. The sequence continues at coordinate 15,617,288 of OW052070.1, forward strand.
ATTAAAACCAAGCTGATCATTTAATGAAGAAAGACCTCCTTTCAGAGGACAAATTACAAACACAGTATATATCGATCGATTTAAAAGGGAGAGCGCTCTCCCGAACGTTTTATTTTACACACAAGATACAGCTTTTTAAAAGTTCAAGGCCAGATCACTTTACTTCTAAACGAAAACACAACTCTTGGTCTACATATTATTCTACTTATATAACAAAACCTTCATCATGTCCACCGAAACAACCATTTCATTTATTCCAATAACATTTCAATCACACACAAATAGCATATCAAAAGCATTTTATCAGGAAATTGCTGAAGAGCTATTACGCAGACAGTAGCAGTTATACGTAAAACTAGGTTGCGCGGTACTCGTCTAGGGCGGCGGCCGAGGGGGGTAGTAATGGGTGTCGTATCATAGCAACGGGCAGCATCCCTGTCAGTATGGTACCGCCGTTCGTGCCGACCGCCCGCGCACCCGCCACGTAAATCGTCACGCTCAACTTGAACGTACCATAGGCTGTTCGCCTTTGAACGTCGAACGATTCGTTTATAAATTCTGTGCAAACAGTGCTCACCAAAATGTTTATCCTTTTCATTCTTTTGACTGTGTACCTTATAACTCTATGTCATAGTTAACTCTGGTAATGGATTTGAGATTATGCGATAAGCGGCTTTTCTACGGAGCTACCAATCTCTTGTAGATCTTTTCAACAGCTACGACAGTTGGTAAGTGTTAAAATTGAAATTTCAACTTTGCCTTTAAAGGATTTCAATAATTAATTCACGACACGCAGGCTAAGGTATAAAGTAAGTATCCTACGTATACAGTTACTTTAGTACCGGTTTTAATATCATCATTTGTTGCGCTCTACAGAATTTACATTAATTGTTTGTAGAAAATTAATTTCTCTTTACTGTCTTTGTTTCAATTTAAGCTTAATTACAGGCAGCAAATTTTAATTTTACTTCTGGAGAGGAAACGTTTTAAATTTTGTTTTTAGAGTTAGCTTTCAATATTTAGAATAGTGTAACTGCTTTTGAACGGCAAAGAAACGTTGTTTGAATAATATTCCACGCTCACCGAATTTTAGGAAGTGCATAGTGGTAGTGTATAGTGAAAGTGTGTATACTACGGAATACTGTATAGGTTAAACATTCTCTAAAATTTTGATGTTTTGGTATTTATAAAGTATGAAAAATGCTTTGATTCTTCAACGAAATGTAAGTAACGTAAGGTCAAACAATGATAAAATAAATACCTACTAGAAAGACAGTCAAATTATTTGCGGTTAGGGAAGATTTTATGCCTTCATTAAACATAACAATAGCATAGATTTCTATAGAGAGAAAGGTTGTCGGAGATTATAATTGCAGTGTGACGTCATTGATACATTGGTAACGTGTTGGCCTATATAGTGTTTATTAACCTTCTGAAAAGAAGCAATGATGTATCATCATCAACGGCCTTCAACAGTCCACTGCTGGACATAGGCCTCTCCTTAGAAAGGAGGTTTCGGCCTACTATACCACGCTGGCCAGACGGGTTGGTATAGGGTTGGTTTCAAGTTTTCCTTCTCTTTGCATCGATATTGTCTTGCGTAGTTTATCCCTTAGTCGCCTTTTACGATACCCGCGGGATGAATAGGGGTGGTGACACTCTGTATCCTTAGTCCGTCACCACACGGATGATGTATCTAATATCTTCAAATGGAAGATATACATATTATGGAACGTTTATGACAGATTATACAGAGAGTTGATTCTTTTGTCAATTCAATCGGTTCTCGGTAATGCCTACGTCTATTTGATGAAAAAATTGAATTTTCTCTCAATCACAAAGGTCAGCTTTTATGCGTGGGAAATCAAGGGATAAAAAAATGTGACTTTTTATTATTTACTGGGTATTACTTTTGGGATTGTTTATTTATTGAAGCCGAGGATCGAACCAAGTGATGTGAAATTAAAGAGGCCTATGTCCAGCAGTGGACTGATGATGATGTTTATCTATAGTGTTAGCTTTTGAGCGATGCTCGGACGCGTGTATGTTGGTTGTTGTAACGAGTAGTTTACGAGTAAATCTTGCCTCAGGAATCAAAGTATCTCTGTGCAAAATCTCATTCGATTCGGTGCAATTGTTTTGCCTTTGAAACGTAAAAGACAGACAGACAGAATTACTTTCAAATTATTTTCATTTTTTTACACAATCTTTAATAAAGCTAAATCTGGTTGTTAAATTACTCGCTCTAAAGTGAAAAGTCAAAAAATAAAAGAAATGTTAATACATCTCAAGGAAGCAACAGTCTGTTTACGTCTCATTCAACGAAGAATCCTCTTTCTTTTATTAAATGTATTTTCTCTTTTATCGACTTAAAAATAAAACGGAACAGTCAACTGACTTTTATTACGTCACAGTATCGTATAAAATGACGTAGATGCAAAATAACTACGTGCCCTATCTATCAAGTCTAGAAATATACAAATTGAATGTAAACATTCCTTCTGAATTATAACAATGTTATTTATTGAACAAGTTTCTATTTAATGCTTTAGATCATTGTAAAATGATAGCACTAATTTCTGAAAGTTAGACGTAAAGTTGTGGTTATTTTATACTAAACAAACACTATTCTATCATAATTTTGTAAAGTTATTGCTGATGCTTAAAATTCTAGTTCTAAAATAAACGTAGTTATGTTATTAGTAATGTAATCTAAATACAGGAATATCTACGAAGTCGCTTACGACTACTCGTATGTCGAGTCTACTAAAAAAATATCATTTGTAGTTTATTTAAGTAATTTTATGTTATTAAGTATTATAAAAAATAATATTTATTATTCTTCAATAAACTGTAAATACCCTTTTATCGTGATCACCTTTCATTGTAAATAGTTTTGTAGTTAATCTCTGATTTTGTTTAAGTGTTCGTTCATTAAATTAGTAATATAATAATGTATTAATAAATAATTTTAAATTTTTATTAGTAACCTTCACTGCCCGTGAAATCTATCTCTAATTTAATCATCATTTAAATTAAAAGATTTATCAGATGCCAATGCTACGTACCCCAATACGAGCTAAAGTAATATGGACCAAAAGTTCATTTACATTTCTCATAAAATAAATTAGTTATGTGGGATAAAAACTGTTAATTAATTATTAAAGAACACAAATTGGGATTTTTTCTTTAAATTTCATCATCAATGTGTGATCCTTGATTATTTTGACACTGCTGCAGCACTTGGAGCGAAAATTTTCATTGACGGCAAAGTGTTACATGAAATGTTTTGATTTTTCTCTCGAATATTTTCCTTTAAGTCCTCTAGAGACTCTGGGTTGCTGTTAAAAACTTTGCTTTTAAGGTATCCCCAAAGAAAGAAGTCCATTGTCCAAGTCCGGGCTACGAGGTGGCCAATTAATGTCACCTCTTTTGGATATCACTTTTTGTCCTAGATTTTGCAAATTGGAGCCTGTGCGATATTGAGGCTTTAATTCCTGTACCATTTGAATTTTGTACGGATATAAATGTTAATTTTTGTGATGAATACGAATCAAAGATGAAAACATCTTATGGTTAACGCCCTGGCGTTAGACCGCTTCCAAGTAGAGTTCAGGATTTTCACGAATTTACAAGCTTGACGTTTACGGGATCTTTTGATGTTCTTGTTCGGCTGGATTGTGGTTGATTCTTTGTTGAACCTGTGTCCTCGAACTTTTATACCTATTTTTTAATCATGGCGGATTGGGTCCGGTCCAGCATCTCCTTCTGTGAAATGAAGTCTTCGCAGAAAGTTGCGAAGAAGATGGAGAGCTAAACAAATCCTATACTTATCTTTCTGGTCAAAATCTCCTGTTTCAGAAGAGGCGTATGTCTAGCAGGGGACTGTTAAAGCCTTTTGATAAATGATTAAAGTTACACGAGGTTCAACAATTACTCCTTTTTAAATTGTGGTAAAGCACTTCTATGTCTTGAGTTCCAAATATCATTGGACGACTCGTAGACACGTGTAGACTAGTCCCGAGAAAAAATCTTATTTATTAGATACTTCCAATCTTTCCAATCAATTAGGTTTGAAAATAGCTGAAGGCCCAATTCCCGTTCTCAGTCAATATTAATATGCATGAATATGTCTATTTGTACCGATCAGGACGTTTCTGTGTTATAATAACAAATACATTTATATTTTATAAAGCTTTGTTCAGTTTTGGTTAAGAAAGCGATATGTGTACTTGTGACATAATTATTACGACGCGACAATATTATTGTTAGTAAAATTTCGATACAACACACAGCTTTTCATCATAAATTGTGTAATTCTGTGCATGATAGCTCACTCTACAGCGAAGTTGGAATAATAATATGTATAAACAATATTGTCTAAATAAAAGTAAATTAAAAACTAAATTCTATTAACAAGCGTAAGTTTTATAATTGTGAACTTAAACCGTTTTACTTTAGTCTGAAGAACTTAAAGTTCTGCTGTTCTGAATTTGAATAACGTGCTTAGCAAAAGTTGTACCTAGTTCCATTATATTAAATTAATGCTCGAAGGAATAAGAGTTTTAGTTGTAACTAAAAAGTCTTTGTGGTTTATAACTGCTTGAAAAATATTTTTCAAGTTAATTTATAAAACTATATATCATCTTCAACAACCTATAATGTGCCACTACTGGGCTCAGGACACACATGAGACCGTTATATATATAGGTTAACTTAATGCAGATATATGTACTTATTCTATACATAGTCACGCATATAATAGTGTATGAGTATATGTGTAATATTGAGAGCATAGGCAGAGGTATATTTTGCCACTTTTAATTTGGTTCCACTCCTGTAATTGTGTCCACATTTTTTGTGCACAAGCAATTTAAGATGTTATATTATAAAATATAAATAAAATGGTAAGAGCTATTCGGAATCTAGGCCTTTACTTGATAACAATCTATTACAAATCTCTGCTTCTGCCCATCACAATATGTCGTAAATAAATGTTATGTTCCGACTTAAGTTGCGATTGTGATTAATCATTTAACAGACTTGAAAAGTTCGACAAATGATTTATCATATGTCAATGTTTGTTATTTTTTTATTTAAAAGCAGTTGCTTTTTTATTTGTATCAGTTAAGGTTGAGATTCTAAATTAAAATGACATTTGGGGGCTACGTTATTAAAAGATCAGAAAATACGTGATCTTAATAATATCTTTCTTACTTGGACATATATACTTCATAATGTGTCTCTTCTAAATTTGAAGTAATTTTCATTCCTTGAAATGGAAAATATAAAAAGAAATATGTTACGATGCTGGCTCATTGAAGACAATAATTTTATTTATTTGTAATTATTTAGCTTCAACACGCTTCAACACTGTAGTGGTATGTGTGTTGAAGCTAGTATTTCTCATATACACAGAAGTGGTAGTATTTCCCATAGGGGTAGACAGAGACAATTGTTCTCCACTTACTACGATCCTGACACACCTCTTTTGCTTCAATAATTGCTGTAATGTGCTTTAGAGTACTAATATTACTTCTGATACATCCACAGTATGTATTCTGCTTTAGTTAAAAAACTTAAACATAAAGATTTGGAAATAATTTGGTGAAAATATTAGAGAAATACTGTAGGATTAATGAAAATGTGTTAAAACTTGTTTTATTCCCCCATCTCATAATTTGCCGTATACTTTTAGGTTTGTATTTTCCTCTACTTACTTGACAAATTGTAAAAGACGGTACTTCTCTCTACCCTACTCAAACTGACACTGAGTTTTTTCCATTTTTGTGTATTGGCGTCCCGGGGGTGAGACTTGCCACCACGGGATGTACCTCAGTCGTGGGGTATGGCAGGGGGTACTCCAGAAGCCGCTGATGCGAGGAAGTCCGCCGAGGGGTTTAGTGGGTAGATCGGTTCCTCCGGGATTCCCACACACGCCCTTCGCTTACCATACAAAAGGTATGGTGCAAAAATATTTCACGGTTAAAAAAAAAACCCCATCTTGATCTACGTCTTAATAATATTATAAACACGAAAGTATGTATATTTGTTGCTCTTTCACGCGAAAACTAATGAATGGATTTTGATGAAACTTCACAATCACAATATTATATCTTAGATATCGGAATAACACTTAGGCTAATACTCACCGCCATGACGGACCTATATGCAGGCAGAGCCGCGGGCAAAAGTTAGTATGCCATAATTTACATAATTATGATTTTGATTGATAAACCATTTTACATTAAGATTTGAGTTTGGTTCAGTCGGCATTATTTATTATCATTATTATTTATATCAGTTGTTTAGTATAAGCTCTGCTTAGGTTGGTACTAGATGGCGTTGTCTGTAAAATGACCGAAATATTTATTATTAATAACCGTGCGAGTTATACCGCTGACAATACATGTGAAGATACATGCACAGTTTAAAACTGTACACAAATAATTTTCTTTCTTGCAAATTCACATTCGTTTGAGTTATTATTTCTAAGCAAATCGTAAATCTTTCTAGAACCGACTGATTAACTAACCTTACCAATAAGATATTTGTGGATCGACAGAGCTAATACATATGTAACACACGTTACCGAGACCCAGTAACCTAAGTTTAAAGAACAAACGAAGTCTCGTTATCACAGTTTACAATTAGTTCAACGCTGTAGAGCCCTGTGTTTGTCATCTGCAATATTGCCTTTAGTGAATTTCATCAACTGTTTGGCGCTCATGGTTTTTGTTCTTTTTCTTTTAATGTATTAGAAGAAGAACGAGTAATCTCCCTCATTCACTAAAAGAAACGAAACATTTATGAACACCGGATAACCGCTAGAGCATGATGTCACTCCTGTCTTGCCGAGTCGTTTGTATCCAAACAAGTCGCTTTCACTGTCAAAATATTAGTTACTTTCTCTGGTATCTTTATTCAGTTTTGCTAATGACTGCCATACTATGTCGTAAAATTGTATGTTGTCGTAAAACTATTTGGGGTCGGCTACTAGTGTTACCTAAATTTCAGTTTTTATACAGAGCGACTGGCAATGAACCTAAGCAATCCTGAGGAAGAACTGAATTCAAATATTTAAATAAGGCTCTATTGAGATCTCTGACTTCTCAATATCGATTGCTACAGATGTTCATGACAACCTGGACCGACAGATTAACGTGCTCACCGAGGCACGGGTGTGAAACATCCCCAAACTTACATACTCCGAGCTGTTATTAAGAACTTCTTGTTAGAACACTCCACAAAACCTTAGGCCTGACCCCAATTAGTACTCGTGACCTCTTGATCGGCAGTCGCTAACTGCTAGACCAACGAGGCAATCATATCGTAAAATTCTCTCACTACGTATTTGTGAAAACAGGGTAATACTAAATTACTATACATAGTTCTATTACGTCATCTATTTGGTTTTAGCAAGTGGAATGAATTAATATACTTGAACATAGCATTGAAAGAAATAGATAATAGTGGCTATTAAATTCAGTTAATACAAGAGCTTATTAAGACGGCGTATTCGATAGATCTATTTGATGGTAAGGACCAAGTATTAAGATAAATAGTACAAAATGATTTCATAACACATATTTTGGACTCACAGTGTCTGTTCTGAGTTCGACATATTTACCATTTGTACATGTGTCTTGAAGCAGCGAAACATGTCATGTCAAACCTAAATCGATATTAATATCTAGGTTAGATAAACTAAAACCCAAACCAAGTGTATACACGTTCAATGTAAGGTTCGTTATTTGGTGCTATACTACCCTTTGGTGCTTTAAACATAGTCAATATTTTTCTAGGAATTTTGTATAAAACTTCTAATATAAAATTCAAAAGAGAAACATGGTAAAATATGAAAATAAAGAAATTAAAAGGTTGCATAAGTAAAAGCAAATAAATGCAAAATTTAGTGAAAGTGATAACAGTAACCCAGTACATTTAATAATTTTTTTTGAACAAGTCCTAAGTTTTATTAAATCAAATTAATTATGGACAACTCAACATCTACTCATGTGTGTATTGAATAAATCAACAAGTCGTAATATGCAAACAAACTTAAACAACATTAACCACTAAAGTCTACCCCAAGGAGGGAAGCGTGTTTGAAGTACATTTGTTGTGGGTTTGAAGTTCAACCTGCATATTATTATAGACTTTCTGTGTTATTCTTAATGTGGCTGTGTATAACTTTATAATTCTGGTTATCATCAACCGCAGCAGCACGAAATTAGGCGTCTTTATGTACACAATTCTCTATAGAAAAAGTCAAGCTATACCTTATACTTTTTCTTATATTATACAAGAATTGTAAACCTCAAAGTTTGTTTTCGAAATGATTAGATTAGATTAGAATATACTTTATTGTACACCAATTACATTGTTGTTTTTATACAAATATTACAAATAGACATGTACAATGGGCGGCCTTATTGCTAAAAGCAATCACTGTCACTCCTGTCTTGCCGAGTCTAGTCTAAAACCGTACATACAATTCAAACATTCAGGTTAACATAAAATCAAACCATTTTAAACCAAAACAAATAATAACAATGGGATATTTAATAATAGTAACTGTACTGTGATTTATGTGTATTACAACATCGATTTGTCGCGTGTCAGGCTTCATAATTAGTTGTCAATACTTCCATTGTTGTTGATAGGTCACGGCCGCTGTAACACTTGTAACATATGACGTCAGCGTAATACACACAGTTTCAGTTCATTATTGAATAGTTATTTACTAATAAGGGATATAAGCAATGAATAATTTAGGTTAATGGTCATAATAGTTACATATAATTAAAGAAGATAAGGATATTTATGGATAGGTTCACAAACGGGCCTTTGCTTAGTTAGTCTTTTATTAAACAGGCAGGTTGATTCATCCTTACATAGCAATTTTGAGTAACTTTACCGAGTCAATAATCATATCATTAGAGATAGAATATTTTTATTAATAATTTTATAATAGAAATAATGAAAATACGAAATTATTACTATTTTTAACGTAGATTTTTTTAATTTCATATTAATTTTATTTTGCATTCCTATAGAAAGAAGTCACTTTAAAACTAGTATAAATGTATATGTGTTCACGCTTGGTTGCTTCAAAGGTTGCATGTTACCTTTTAATATATATTATGTGAGAGAAATCTCTAAGAGATATTAAAATTTATTGAAAGAACACTGCGGGCAATTCCATACATATTTCTATAAGGATGTAGAATATTTATTTCTATAATATTTTGAATTTTCCTATTCTACTACAAAATACCTTTTTGAAATAATTAAGGAATTATTTCTTTGTAATTCATTTTATAGTACCTACCGATGACCACCTTCTAGCTCCATTATCAGATCAGCTTCATTTCATCATGATATTGCGTTGTCATGCTATAGATATAGCTCGATGGGAAACTGGAAAGAGGCTGAAATTAAACTTGCAAGATTTCAAAAACCTATAAAATAAGTAATAAGTAAGTAACCACTGATATTGCAAGCTTCAATAGCTTGCAATATCAGTGGTTATACTTAGCATCCATTTACATTGATTTATATCTTCATAGCAGTTTACGTTGTCTGTAGAACAAAGAAACGCTTACCTCGGGAATATTTTATGTTAAAATATTTTGTACTCTAGTTTCAGTAACATCATTTCTTGTAGGTTTATTCGTTTAAGCGTATTCAGCATACGTGAAGAATTTCTATTCCTATTTCATTTTGCAAAAGATTTTGTAAAGAGTATTACTATGAAGACCTATCTTAAAGTTACTATTGCTCGTTGGTCTAGCGCCAACGTAGGCATTTGCCAATCGAGCGGTCTCGGGTTCGATTTCCGGGCCGGCTCAAAACTATTGTTGAATTTTTAAAAATAAACTCTATATAAACTCTAACAGCCCAGAGTATAAAAGTTTAGCGATGAAAAACGCCCATGCTCCAGAGAGCACATCTATGGTAATCGTTATTAGGAATATTTAGGAATTAAGTGCCCTCAAATTAATTGGAAAACAAATTGAATCGAAGCTAAGTGCCACATAAGCTATGCAAAAATAGCCTTCTGCTGTTTCACTGACGCTCCTGGGACCTTCGAAAATATTGTGAAAAATATATACTTATATATTGAAAACATATATTGAAAATATAGGGAACTGATGGATAGAATAGGTACAATTACTTTAATTTGTATAGACTTTTATTACATACTAGTATATACATTCAAAAAGTTTTTGGGTTACTCTCTTTGTAAGCTCAAATTTTGAAATAACATAAAATCCTATTTCATATCATAATTCTTAATTTTCTTTTATGTTTTTTTACATCTATTTTGTTTCTAATTTCTCATCAATGTAATGTATAATGATAGTATGAATAGTATGGCAAAGTACATGCTAGTAATTTATAAAAACTGTATGTAATGTTCCAAATTTGCCCTAATACGCGTCGCTGAACTGTACACTTGCACAATTTGCATATCATTCTCATTTTGGCAACAGTAATTTGAATAATTGTATAATACCAACCCGCTGTGTTAATGCATTCATTCAGAAATATTCTGATTTATTACTGGCAGTAAGTTTAAAAGCAATTTTTAATACGCTTCGCTTAATTTTTGGGAAAATTAATAGTTAAATCATTGTGAATTTTGTATGTACAGTTGAAAATATTTGGCTTAGATTTTTTTTAGATACATAAATTTACATACATATATTTTATGCGCTCATATGCAAGTGGCTTCAGGCATTTTTGAAACAATCACAGAAGATAAGCAACGACAGCGCGATCAGACCTAAATGAGTGACTGTTTGTTTCAACATATGCTTTAAGCATTTCCGTGACTTGGAGGTCACGTTAAGCAGTCGATCCCGGTTGTTATCATAAGATAACCGTCATGAAGCCTAGTTGGAGGCCTTCAAGTGTCTTAAAAATATTCAATGGCAAGATTACGTAGCCACAACATATGTTGTCAGTCTCCAATCCACACTCGGTCAACGTGCGGATGTATGACCTTAACCTTCTCCTGAGACTAGACCCGAGCCCAGCAATGGGACGTGCGGATGTATGACCTTAACCTTCTCCTGAGACTAGACCCGAGCCCAGCAATGGGACGTGCGGATGTATGACCTTAACCTTCTCCTGAGACTAGACCCGAGCCCAGCAATGGGACATTATGGGTTGTTGTTATTATTCATATATTTCGTAATAAAATATAAAGCCATTGTTTTCACATTATTTAGTACTTTACTGGGAACAAACCCTCTTTGGAATTCAGAGAGAGGAATCAAAGGGCGGCGTCCATTTCAACTGACTTATGTATATGCACTCTTCTTCCCAAGAATCGACTGGTATATTAATATTGTATATTTTTATTCTAAATTGTATTTATGTATCTTAATATTGCATAGTCTTTATTATTCGTCAACTAATTTTACTCAGACAGAAAGATCTCCATAGAAATTTAGCTATTTGTAACTTCGACAGATTTCTATTGGTTTGTACATTAGTACTAATACGAATAGTCCTTTATTTTAGTTATGGACCAAGAGCCCAGAGCGATCAGACATAACTTATTTTCACATGGATGAAACCTTAACTACTCAGTAGCGTCTAGTGTACTTTTAAATACCTGCGTGTTTGTGGAACTAGATCTGTGACACCTGGGCAGATATCAGGTGAGAAAGGTAACTAAAAATAAGAGTTATCTAACTTAAATTAGTATGGCTGATCTTTATATATATTTTGTAGAATATTATTCTAAACTAGTTTCATAAAGTGTCAGACACTTTTCATGGACCAGAGCTTGTGTCAGACGCTTTAAAGATCGACAAAAAATTTATGAACTTTACTTATTTTTACATGTCTGATTTTTTAATATGTTATTAAAGTAACTATTACAAAGTTACATTTCATCAGTCAGACAAATTCGAGTGACCAAACATCCCTTAAACACAAAAATTATTCAGCCGGGAGTGCGATCATCATGCTATTTCAGAGCGAGTGAGACGTCCACAGCAACTTGGATACCGTTTTTTAGGGTTCCATAGCCAAATGGCAAAAAACGGAACCCTTATAGATTCGTCATGTCTGTCTGTCTGTCTGTCTGTCCGTCCGTATGTCACAGCCACTTTTTTCGGAAACCATAAGAGCTATACTTTTGAAACTTGGTAAGTAGATGTAATCTGTGAACCGCATTAAGATTTTTACATAAAAATAGAAAAAAAACAATACATTTTGGGGGTCCCCATACTTGGAACTGAAACTCAAAAAAATTTTTTCATCGAACCCCTCGAGTAAAAAAATGTAATGTAATGAAAATACTTACTAATTTCAATCTAAGATTTTCGCATTCTTGTTTCAATAACATGGGCTTCAACATTAAGTTGTTAATTATTAAATATTAAAGTGAATTCATTTATTGCATGTATTTGTGATAGGTGAATATATGAGGATCCATTTTATTTTATAAAGAAATATCTTTAATTTATTGTAAAAAAGATACCAGTTAGAAAAAGATATAAACAAAATATTACCACTACCACAAAAATATCACTATGATTAATTACAGCAAATATCTCCTAATCATCGCAATCATCGACGCAGTCTAAATAAGTAAATAGCAGAATAAATAAATAAATTAATTTAAAAAAAAATGCAGTAAATTGCAGTTTACGATTTATGACGTATTAAAAAAAACTACTTACTAGATCTCGTTCAAACCAATTTTCGTTGGTAGTTTGCATGGTAATGTACAACATACATTTATTTTAGTTTTATCACTCTCTTATTTTAGAAGTTAGAGGGGGGGGGGGGGGACACACATTTTTCCAATTTGGATGTGTCTCTCGCGCAAACTATTCAATTTAGAAAAAAATGATATAAGAAACCTCAACATCATTTTTGAATACCTATCCATAAATACCCCACACGTATGGGTTCGATGAAAAAATTTTTTTTGAGTTTCAGTTCCAAGTATGGGGACCCCCAAAATGTATTGTTTTTTTTCTATTTTTATGTAAAAATCTTAATGTGGTTCACAGATTACATCTACTTACCAAGTTTCAAAAGTATAGCTCTTATGGTTTCCGAAAAAAGTGGCTGTGACATACGGACGGACAGACAGACAGACAGACAGACATGACGAATCTATAAGGGTTCCGTTTTTTGCCATTTGGCTATGGAACCCTAAAAAACGGTATCCAAGTTGCTGTGGACGTCTCACTCGCTCTGAAATAACATGATGATCGCACTCCCGGCTGAATAATTTTTGTGTTTAAGGGATGTTTGGTCACTCGAATTTGTCTGACTGATGAAATGTAACTTTGTAATAGTTACTTTAATAACATATTAAAAAATCAGACATGTAAAAATAAGTAAAGTTCATAAATTTTTTGTCGATCTTTAAAGCGTGTGACACAAGCTCTGGTCCATGAAAAGTGTCTGACACTTTATGAAACTAGTTTAGAATAATATTCTACAAAATATATATAAAGATCAGCCATACTAATTTAAGTTAGATAACTCTTATTTTTAGTTACCTTTCTCACCTGATATCTGCCCAGGTGTCACAGATCTAGTTCCACAAACACGCAGGTATTTAAAAGTACACTAGACGCTACTGAGTAGTTAAGGTTTCATCCATGTGAAAATAAGTTATGTCTGATCGCTCTGGGCTCTTACTCTATTATATCTCAGTCTCAGAATTATATTTTTTCTATAAATTTTATTTTCTATCGATCTCTAGAAATTAGATATTTTTAAGGGACATGTGATGTAGCATTAATATCCAAAAGTACTCAAAATTCAATCCTGTTCTTATAACTTGAAACTATGTACATATAGCTATATAACTAGTAACTTCAATTTTCGTAGACAAACCAGAGGTTCTAGCTAATTTAAAACAGTTGCTCCAACATCTCAGTGCAAGCTATTATTTTCAATGGTATGAATTAAAGTGATAATGTAACTCCATTTCACCGCTCGAGGTCTGATAATTCCAAAAAAGGACGTATCATCTTGAGTAGTTTGACATTATTTTCCAAGCATACACTTTTTATTTTAAAATTTGGATATTTGTTTTTAGAGTTCCGTAGCAAAATGGCAAAAAACGGAACCCTTATAGATTCGTCAGGTCTGTCTGTCTGTCTGTCTGTCCGTCCGTATGTCACAGCCAATTATTTCCGAAACTATAAGAGCTATACTGTTGAAATTTGGTCAGTCGATGTATTCTGTGAACCGCATTAAGATTTTTACATAAAAATAGAAAAAAAACTATACATTTTGGGGGTCCCCATACTTGGAACTGAAACTCATAATTTTTTTTTTCATCAAACCTATACGTGTATCTATGGATAGGTGTTCAAAAATGATGTTGAGGTTTTTAATATAATTTTCTTCTAAATATAAATTTCTTCTAGAATAGTTTGCTCGAGAGACACTTCCAAAGTGGAAAAATGTGTGTCCCCCCCCCCTCTAACTTCTAAAATAAGAGAGTGATAAAACTCAAAAATAGATATGTTGTACATTACCATGCAAACTACCAACGAAAATTGGTTTGAACGAGATCTAGTGAGAAGTTTTTTTTTATTACGTCAAAAATCGTAACACGCAATTTACCTTTCATCCAGTCAATACACTAGTATAAAAACATCGATGAAAGTAAGTTACAACGAACTACAAGAACTTTTATATCATGTTACTTGCTGATACGGAACCCTTCATGGGCGAGTCCGACTCGCACTTGGCCGCTTTGTTTTTATAAAGATTGACATTGCTAATTGATTTAAGATTTCGTTTTAACTCGAACACTTGCATATCAGTAAAATGTAGGTATCGGGTTTTGTATTGATAAATTATGGATATTACAGAAAGATTGCCCGCTATTTGTACATGGTCATTCTGTTGATTGTTATGATATTTTATGTAAGCCGTTTTAACTGGTGTACAATGAAGTTAGTTCTGTGTTATTCTACACATTGACATTACATTAATATATTACACTTATATTTCAACTGTCCATTTATTATTTATATATAACTCATTTGCTTTTTATTAAAGTTGATATTAATTTGATGTAGTTCTATAAAATGAGTTCTTAGAAGTATGTACACAGATATAAACAACTTTTTCTATCCCATATAATTAGTTTTACCACGTACTTTCTTAGAGAAATAAAATATTTATTATTATAGAACAATAACATATCATTCTACATTTGTGGAACTACTGATGTAGCAGAATCCTTTCAACGTAAAGGATGTTGGATATTTGATATCGATCTTAGTAGGTAGGATGTTAGCCTGTCTTGCTACAGAATTTGATACGATAATTACTACGCTTCCTTCTTGCTAGTTGTATAGGATGTTGCATACAGGCTAAACAAAAGACATTGCTTACACACAATTCTAATCATATTTATTTGTATTATTGCTAGTTTTCGGTTTCAGTATGTCGGTTTTCACAGTAAGAAATAGCTTTTGTCCATTCTCAGGCTCACTACTATCTGTGTACCAAATTCATTTACCAGATTGGTCAGCAGTTTTGCCGTGAAAAAGCGACATATAGATAGACAGAGTTACATTCGCATATATAAATGTTAGTAAGAATTATATTTTACTGGAGATGTAAACTTTTCTCACTACTGTTCTAGCTTATTTTTTTAAATTGACTTAGGAATCGACAAGCACTGGCTTCCAGTCTTGGACATGTGTCTCCCATTACATGTAGCTCTGATCTATTTAAAAAAGATCTTAACACACGTAACAAAAAAAAAACAAAATTAATATAAATTATTAGAATTGTTTGAAAAATACTTTTCAGATTTAGTAAAATATGAGTACAACAGTACATATAAATAAATAATAAATAAATATTTTGGACATCATACACACAACATCATCCAGTCCCAAAGTAAGCAGAGCTTGTGTACACAGATATGTGGGTACTAGACAACTGATATAAATACATAAACATACTTTTTTTTTTTGTAAATACATACATAATATACATAGAAAAACACCCAGACTCCGAAACAAATATTTGTGGATCACAAATATTTGGTCTGACCCGGGAATCGAACCCGAGACCTCTTGATCAGCAGCCACATACGCTAACCACTAGATCAACAGGCATAATAGGTATATAACCCTATAATAACTATTTCCCTTTCATGTAATTAGCATTTTATTCTAATCCTCTTCAGCGTCACTGATTAAATTCTAAGCAAACTGATTCAAACAATTGTGATAAATAAGATCTAATAGATACTGCAATGTTGAAAGGTTCTTTGTGCAAACGACAAGTCCGATAACATTGTAAGGTTTAGATATTCGGTTGATTTTGATATGGTTGAAATCACAAGTTCAAAGCGGAAAAAGTATCAAAGTATTTGAACAGATAGTCTCATGACTTTTTCTACCTTTTTAATGAAAATACTTTTGACTAACAAAATTTTTCTACATTGCTTGACAGAATACTGTGTATTCTAATTTTAAACTTTCGGGTTCCATGATAAAAAATTTAATAGTTTACGGGAAATAACGGGATAACTTATAAAAGGTATTACATACCTCTGATTTGCTTGACGTTTCGACCAGGTTGCACTGGCCGTGGTCACAGGCTGATGTGGTCAGAGGTATGTAATACCTTTAATAAGTGATCGCGTTAATTCCCGTAAAAATAATATGAAAACTGAGTAATCTAGTGAAGTAGTTAAATTTTGACTGTTTACCAACTAAATTAGTTTTTTTTGTGTGCTTAGTAATAAACTGACAAGCATCCTATATCTCTTGGTGAAGTTCCAAATGACATAGTATGTAAACTCACAATGCTACGATGATATATATTTTAAATTATTTAAATCACAAATCCATTTGGAATACAATGACGGGAACTGTAATTCAGATTCACTTTTATTTAGAAATGTAATACAAAAAATGCACAATATCTTACTACTACATGAACAGTACTGGCATGGCAAATATTTGAATTCAATCAATAATAATGTCAAAGTGATAGCGAAGAAGTCAAAACCCAGTTAGTAGTTAGTCTTATAAAGCTTTTATGCCTTTTATTAAATACACCAACCATTTCATTGGTTAGATTTATTGTTTATGTTTGTGGTTGTTATTTATGTGATGTAAAATACTAGCTAAGACAGTATTCTTTTAACTTAAAGCATTTCGCAATGAAATTATTCAAAACAACAAAAGCACACACACACAAACAATTCCACTAGATTCTTATATTTATTAAGATGTATTTACAGATTCCATTCCATCTCTTATTGTTTGCACCATACCCTACGTGTGCACAGAGTAACCCTGAACAACTCTCCTAGTTTAATTAAACTGTGCCCCGGCAAGGTAATGCAAGTGTAATTAGATAGAATTACTTAGTATTCTATTGTACGGCTATTTGGATTTTATACCAATACTACGCTTTCTTCGAAGTCATTATGCTAATGGAATTAGAATAGCTTTGTTCGAAACTTATATGAACGTATCCTAAATGCATATACAGTATTAATTAATTAATGGTGTATTTTACTCTCGTTACACGTTATAGACTTTTATAATTTATAGTAATTAAGGACAATAAAACCGCTTTTAAATAATGATGAACCTTAAAAATGTTTGATTTGTGACATAGTACTATTTTTTACCCATATCTAAACTATAAAGGTGGTTGAAATACTCGACGAATTTCAACCACCGGAGCAGGCCGGATTTCGGAGCGGATACGGCACCATAGACCACATACACACAGTGCGGCAAATTATACAGAAGACCCAGGAGTATAACCAGCCCCTGTGTCTAGCATTCGTGGACTATGAGAAGGCCTTCGAATCGGTTGAGATCTGGTCTGTTCTGGAGTCCCTGCAGCGTTGTCAGGTAGATTGGCGATACATCCAAGTGCTGAGATGTCTCTATGATACCGCCACCATGTCCGTCCAAGTACAGAATCAGCATTGCATCGAGGAGTGAGACAAGGGGACGTTATTTCCCCGAAATTGTTCACAAATGCAATGGAGGATATGTTCAAGACGCTAAACTGGAAAGGATGTGGCATTAACATTAATGTCGAATACATCTCTCACTTGCGATTTGCGGACGACATCGTCATAATGGCAGAGACACTGCAGGACCTGCAACAGATGCTGAATGACCTAGCTGATTCTTCTATGCGCATCGGCCTACGGATGAACTTGGACAAAACCAAGGTCATGTTCAATGAACATGTTCTACCGGAACCGGTTGCAGTACACGATACCGTTCTCGAGGTTGTTCAAAAATATGTCTACCTTGGGCAGACATTGCAGTTGGGTAGAAACAACCTCGAGGATGAGGTGAATAGAAGAATACAGTTGGGTTGGGCAGCGTTTGGAAAGCTACGTCGAGTCTTTTCGTCGTCGATCCCACAATGCCTAAAAACGAAAGTTTTCAATCAGTGCGTCCTACCTGTCATGACATACGGAGCCGAGACCTGGACACTTACGGTACGGTTGGTCCATAAGCTTAAAGTTGCTCAGCGTGCTATGGAAAGGGCTATGCTCGGCGTTTCTCTGAGAGATCGTATCAGAAATGAGGTGATCCGTCATAGAACTAAGGTCATCGACATAGCCCACCGGATTAGCAAGCTGAAGTGGCAGTGGGCTGGCCATATTAGCCGCAGAACTGATGGCCGTTGGGGCAGAAGAGTTCTTGAGTGGAGACCGCGTCTCGGTAAACGTAGTGTAGGACGCCCACAGGCGAGGTGGAGTGACGACCTGCGTAAGATAGCTGGCAGGAGCTGGATGCGAGAAGCCCAAAATCGATCACAGTGGTGTGCAATGGGAGAGGCCTATGTCCAGCAGTGGACTGCGATAGGCTGATGATGATGATGATGATGATATCTAAACAGTTATTGGACATACAGTTTTTAAATGAACCCACCTCAGTTCATTTTAAATGACCTTGCAACATTTCGTATGCTTCAGTCAGTCTTTTTATTTTTCAATCGGTTCATATGTTTCTCTTCTATTTTTTACTCACAAAAAACTTCCTAGTCTTATAAACCTAAAGAGCTTTTACTGACTGACTGAAATAGCTAATGTTATAAGCACTATCCAAAAGAAAAAAAAATGGATCCTATGAAAAAAATATACAGGAAACCGGCATATTTTACTTGACGGCATACTTTATCATTCGTCTTAATTGTATCAAATTGAATTTGTATCAAAATAATGAATACATAGTAAGTAAACAATTCGGAATACAATTAAAGTGGCATTATGCCAATATATTAATGAACTGTATAATTTACCCGGATATTCGAACTGATGCCAAGATTAGTCGGCTCGTTAGGCGGCATCCCATGTTTTAACCCCAAAGCATGCGGGTGGTATGAATTAAATATTTTAGATAGGTATTTTATATTGTGGCTCAAAAACAGAAATACTTAATTCATAATAACAAACATAACTTAACAAACAAGAGGGTACATAGCATTAATTAAAAACTAAATTCAGGTACTTAAACCGTTTGAGGGATTTTTAATTAAATTACTTCAATTTACACTTGCTTGTATTTATTTGTGTATTAATGTTGTGGCTATCTACTACACACTCAAACACTTGTGATTTTCCGAGTACTCATTTGATTTTAAGTTAGACAAAGTTGGATTTTAAAATCTATACGCCTGTATTACGCTTAGTATTTCATTTGTTTCAATAAATAAAAAATACATTTCTCTTGATTTCAGACTTTTTAATGTTTTCTTCCTAAACAGCAAACGCTAAATAATTATTATCAATTTTAACAAAACAGTTTGATTATTACAATTCAGGCACCTGTTGTTCTCAGCGATGAACAAAACGGTGGACCCACGCCAACAAAATCTTAGTCAAAGATAATGTTATAACTCTAATTATCTTAAGGGGCCTCATTAATTTTGAGAAAGTACAAACAACAGTTCAATTACCAGATAAGTTTGAACAACGATAATACCACCCGGACTCAGTAGTCATAAATAATTATAATTATTGAGCGGTTAAGGTTGTGATTTATAAATATTGACCATTAAGTTCTAATGAAGTTATAGAATCAAAATCAGAAGCAATTTTACAATTTTGCAGAAATATACAGATTTATTTATATTTCCCACTGTTTTTTATTTTTACCATTTATATTGTACTTTTGTCTAAGTAAGGTCCAATGATGCAGAAGTCTCAATAGTCCGCTGTAGTGTAGGTTACTACGGTAACCCAACGTAACAAGACTCAATAGACCACGTTTACCGTAGTAACCTACACTACAGCGATCTATTGAGTCTTGTTTGCATTCGAACGGAAAATGGTGCCCACTATGGTACTTTTTATATATTTTACTCAGGCTTTAAATCAGACAGAGTATAGTAACTTTGACAAGCTCATATTAAAAAATATAGGTAAGATATCAAGTATGTATACGATACTACAAAGATGTTGAACCAAATTCTGTCAGTTATCCTTATTATAATAACTTTTTAATCATTAGTATTGTAATAATTATCAGTCACAAGTTGAGTATACATAAATCTAATTGTAAATATACCATTCATTATGTATAACATGATTTACAAAAATATTATTTTTGTAGTTACTGTTCGTGGCTGAACTTTTTCTTAGGATGGTTATTATTCTTATAGTATTCGTATCTACTATAAATAACTAGCCAATAAGCTAGATTTTGAAATTTTTACTCACTTTGACTCACCAACAAAATACGATTAAGAATACAGAGTGTCACTATCCCTATTCATCCCGCGGGTGTCGTAAAAGGCGACTAAGAGATAAACTACGCAAGACAACATCATTGCAAAGAGAAGGAAAACTTGAAACCAACCCTATACCAACCCGTCTGGCCAGCGTGGTATAGTAGGCCAAAACCTCCTTTCTAAGGAGAGGCCTATGTCCAGCAGTGGACTGTTGAAGGCTGTTGATGATGATCAGCATTCAAGTTACATAGTACAGGCTTTGCTTGTTTGGAATGTTTAAATCGTATTTGATATCTTATGAAAATTTGATGTCTCGGAGTCTTTCAGTTTCGTCATATCCGTCCGTCCATATTCAGCTTACTTTCCAAAAGGTTAGCGCTAAAAAGATGAAACTTTTGATGGATTAAAAGTTTGAATGTGTAGATTTATCACGTCGACAAAAAGCTAAAATAAAATGTTCTTCATTTATTTTAGGTTACATGGAAATTCGTTATATTTAAAGTTAGAAACGAGAAAAAAGTCACGCCAGCAAAGCCTTAGTAAAACTAGTAATTTTAGCAAACTACTAACAAGTAAATGTGTCGTATTGTTATTAGTATACTAGTCATTGCAAAGGGCTTTGGAGAGACATATGTCCAGCAATGGAAGTCTTTCAGCCTAGGTAATCATGACTGTAATTTACTGCATTTAATCATTAATTTGTAAAATAAAAGTAGGTTTATAAAAGTGTGTTGTATTCAGTACTTAGTTTAAATTGTCAATTTTATTTTCATTAAATTTTGAACTCTAAGGTAAACACTAAAAGTATATTTTAATATTTAAATACTTTAGTTATATTACTACTCTACTTTGTATACTACCTGCATAACCATTGTATAAGGCGAAAGTTCTGTATCCACCAAGGTAAAAAAGTTCATTTAAAAAGGTTACTATAACTAAAGTTCAGATGCTACTAAGACATTATTATTAAAAAAAAAACAATTTCAAAATTAAAGTTACAAAATTATAAGGGCTGTAGTCTCGACCTGTCCTTATTCTCAAATAATTGACTTCGTCCGTGGCATCGGTTCAATCTCGAGATACCTCTTCAACTTCAGCTTCGGTGAGATGATGACTCAAGAGGGTTGGTCGCGACCAGAGAAAAGGGTGAATATATCTAATATTTAAAATATACATCCATACTTCTACACTCATATTATAAATTCGTAACTTTGTCCGTCAATTAGGTTTAAATTAATTTTATTATAAAGATGAATTAGACCACGGAGAAGGACATAGGCTATTTTTTGTCACAATAACCGGTAAACATGTGAGCGGAAGTGTGGCCAAAAGCTAGAGTAATACAAATAATAATTTTCAAAAATCTAACTAAACAATTATTATTGGTTCTAAGAAAGCTACTGATTTTTAGATAGTCAGTCACTGTTAGAGTTCCCGCGATAATTAATTTATAAGTTTGAATTACATTTTAAATATATAAATTTACTGAGAATTTCGTTAATTCCTTACTTTTACGTACCAATCAGACCAAAATACAAAATCTAAGAATAAAATAATTTTTAGGGTTCCGTCGTTCGGAATTCTTATAGATTTCTCATGTCCGTCCGTCCGTCCATCCATCCTCGACCTACCGTCCAAACGGTTGGTGCTAGAAAGATGAAACTTTGCATGAATATGTTTTGAACAAAGTGCTACAATATAATTATGGAAAATATTTTTATTTGGAGTAAGTATCACGTAAAGTCGGGATGTTTTATTATATAGGTCTTTTAAAACCTTGCGAAGTTTCTAAAACTATTTTTCGAATAAGGTATCCGTTTGCGAGTTATTTAACTTTAAAGGACAGTTTTTTTCCAAAAACAAAGCTAAACGCCTGGCACAGAAAAACTGAAAAAAAACATGATAGTATTCCATATATTGAACTTTCAAAGAAAGCTATAACGGCTTAGATAGCTTTTTTAGTTCAGGAGTTTTAGAGGCCTAACAAGTAATTAATATACGCTTACCTGGAAAGCTTCGTACAAAACTAACGAAATAATAAGTAAACATAACAATTATCTTTTGGACACGAACTTAACATAACTTATTAACATTATTAATAAATTTTGAAGTCGTCGCATTCATAGACAATTAAGTAAAAAACAATACTAAAATTCTAATTTGAAAGTTTGTTAGTTACTGTCACGCCTAAACCAGTAAACAGATTTAATAAGTTATTTCATCTTCAACATAAAACACATCAATAACTTATGCTACTTTTAATTGCAATTACCAACAAATACACAGGTAATAGCCACGATCTAACCACTAGTTTATCATGAAGATCATACAATTTTCGCAAATATTTCAATATAAATTAACCAAGTACCTTCTAAATGAAGGTTGGCAACTTATTAACTCCTAAATATTAGGCCTCCGTAATATGTGTACGTTACTGGAGATAAACAAGTAGGTACGTCATATTGCGGCTTTGCGTAAATGTGTTTTCTCGGCGACATTAGTTTAGAATTTATTAGGCATGAAACACTCAAGATTTATATAATTAACAAAATATCTTTCTAAATTGATCACACGATAACTAATAAAAATATACTGTAATAAAATTGTAAAGGTTTTTTTGCAGTTTTTAAATCCTCACTTTTGCTAACCAGAGCTCGCGGTGAAGTTGTATGTTGGAATCGATTACCAATCGGAAGAGCGTAGGGTAATGATTCAAAAGCATCTAAATAGGTTTAAGGTAGTAGAGTTTTTCGTCGTATTTTGTTGGTGAGTGTGAGACTGGAGGAGGTGAGGTCACACTTAATGAGGATGGTGACCCCCTCTCTTAGGTTCTATTCATGCTTTACAGTAGTCAGGAGTAAGCTCATAAAAATATAATAACATACTCACAATTAGATGAACCGTCAGTTGGTTTGCTATAAAACAAAAACAGTTGACATATTTAACATATATATTACACATAAAATTTGACCTTTTTAAGTTTTCTAAACTTCGAATAAAAGCACTCCCTAGCCATCTTAATCTTATTATAATTTATATACAACTATATTTCCCACGCCTCAATAACAATTTCTATTAAGTAAATCTCTTTGCATAAATTAAAAAAAAGATAAATATTCTAATCTCGCCCTAGGGTCAGCGGCTAAATTTCCTTTTCCCGTCACGTTCACTTAGGCTTATTTATGGGACAAAGAATGTAACTGCGCATGGTTGACAAATTTCCAGGTCATGGTCTTTAAGAAAGATATTTAAATTTTCTTTTAATTCTGTTTATAGAATGTAGTCTTTTAAATACGTGTATTATTTAAAAAAAATGTAATGCTAAATTTAATAATTCAGCAACTGAAACAAATATCAGGTCATCCAGTTGGTAAACAATTCATGCTATGTGATAGTACAGTATAACGAAAATAGTTTTGGTTTTTTAGTATTCTATTTTTGAATTTCTGAAGACCGTCAAAGTGAGTAAAAATTTCAAAATCTAGCTTATTGGCTAGTGAATTATAGTAGATACGAATACTAAAAGAATAATAATCATCCTAAGAAAAAGTTCAGCCACGAACAGTAAATACAAAAATAATATTTTTGTAAATCATGTTATACATAATGAATGGTATATTTACAATTAGATTTATGTATACTCAACTTGTGACTGATAATTATTACAATACTAATGATTAAAAAGTTATTATAATAAGGATAACTGACAGAATTTGGTTCAACATCTTTGTAGTATCGTATACATACTTGATATCTTACCTATATTTTTTAATATGAGCTTGTCAAAGTTACTATACTCTGTCTGATTTAAAGCCTGAGTAAAATATATAAAAAGTACCATAGTGGGCACCATTTTCCGTTCGAATGCAAACAAGACTCAATAGATCGCTGTAGTGTAGGTTACTACGGTAAACGTGGTCTATTGAGTCTTGTTACGTTGGGTTACCGTAGTAAGCTACACTACAGCGGACTATTGAGACTTCTGCATCATTAGACCTTACTTAGACAAAAGTACAATATAAATGGTAAAAATAAAAAACAGTGGGAAATATAAAAAAATCTGTATATTTCTGCAAAATTGTAAAATTCTAAAATTGCTTCTGATTTTGATTCTATCACTTTATTAGAACTTAATGGATAATATTTATAAATCACAACCTTAACCGCTCAATAATTATAATTATTTATGACTACTGAGTTCGGGTGGTATTATCGTTGTTCAAACTTATCTGGTAATTGAACTGTTGTTTGTACTTTCTCAAAATTAATGAGGCCCCTTAAGATAATTAGAGTTATAACATTATCTTTGACTAAGATTTTATTGGCGTGGGTCCACCGTTTTGTTCATCGCTGAGAACAACAGGTGCCTGAATTGTAATAATCAAAGGGTTTTGTTGACATTGACTGCTGATTAATACTTATATATTTCTAAGTACATATGTATTATAAACTAATTATACTCATACATAACAAATGATCGTGTTATTCACACAAAGATTTGTTCTGGGTGGTTCTCACGCCCACTACCTATGACGTGTCAGTCAGCATTACTAACCACGAGAACAACAGATCTATCATATATTTATCATCACAGAATGTAGAGGCCTTTTGGCAGCTTTTGTATAAAAATCAAGTTTTTAGCACCAGTGGTTCAGGATCTTCGTCAAAGAATGAGTCAGACAGACAGGCTAATTGATGTTGTACGTAAATAAAAGTATGAATAAAACGTATCCAAACATCAACTTTTCAATGATTTCAAACATTAGAGCAATGTTTCGTGTTATAAATAAATAATTACAGACTGGATATCTATGTTGTACTATAACAACGTACGCTCTATGCGCAGTTTACAAAGTAATTGTTTTGTTTTTAAACAACAGCTACAAAGTGCAATATTGTGTTATTTTTGTTGCTATCATGTAACATACTGTATATGCGTACACAATACGTAATACACTGTAAATATCAATTTGTTTTCTATTACAATGTTTACGACATTGCCGCTTTAAAGTGAAATTGAAGCATTTGATGTTTTGTTTCATTGGCTTTCTGTTTCGAAAACTAATGAACTTATCAGAGAAAATATACTTTACTAGTGCTGAAGATGAAGTAATATCTCAATCTAATTTAAACCATACTACAACCATTATAGAACACTGTGTGGTTTTAATCAGTTGCAAGTGAGTATACTATAGGGAACTCGGGATAACTCAACAAAAATGCCAACGAAAATCTTTAATGTTTTAGGCCATTACGTGTTCCATTCTGTAACGGATAATGTATAATCTTTCATTGAAGACATAAATAACACTGACAGTTTAATAATTAATTTTAACAATTACGAAGATATAGGTAAGTGAGCATATATTAATAAATTTACGTGTTTCTCTCACCTTACGACCGGCGACCCAGTTTTTGTTAGCTTACACGCGTCAACAGAAAGTTGGTGTATAGCTTCGCATGAGACTCAACTTAGACAAGAGTTCATAAGAATTTTATGAGTTCAAATTCTATTTTGGAAATTTTCAGAAGTAAGAACAGAAATACTTTGCTCTGCTTAGAGTATTTAATTAATTATTAATATCCAAGTTTATACGTTATCTCATGAATTATCTCTAAAGCTATATATATATGTTATGATGTCCCATTTTAATTGTATAGGGAGTAAATTAGAAGACGGAACGAGTAATATTATGTGACTACCGGTGCCTATGGATATCTTCAATTCACACCTACCACTTAATAGTTAGAAGCGTCTCCCTGCCATTTGACCGCCTCCTTCCCAGAACTAAGTTCTTACGATAACTTACATTCTTATTAAAAAGCAATGATATGAGTACTTAAAACTCTTTGACTTCATAGAAATGGTCTTTATAAAAGAAAATGATCTTTATAGAAATGTCTTATAGAACTGTGTAAGTCATTTTTGTCGGATCCTTAACTCTATTCCTTGCTTTCATATGTTATATTCCTATCAATGAAAATGTAAAGCTACGTGTGAAAACTGCAGGTGATCTGTACAAATGCGCCTTTTTTTTTTTTTTTTTTTTTTACGTGTGGAAATCCCCGCGGACCGTCACCCCGTCGGGGGTTACGGCGGGGTGGTGTGTCGGACTCGAACCGACTAAAACCACACGGTGTGACCCTCTCTGCGCCTTTGTATTGGAAGGAGTCCAGGGAGGGGATTTCCTTCTGGACTCCGACCGGCGCCTGCCCGCACTGTTGCGGGCACCACCTTAGCTCTCGACTCTCTATTGGGCAACGTCCGGTCACACGCGGACGCCGCCCCCTCGCGGTTGGCCTCTACTGCGGACGGACGGGAAACCCGTCCCGCCCATCCGCGGCCACTCTCAGGGCGGCATGAGACGCAGGTATGCGCGCCTCCGCCGCCCAGGGCGCCGGCGGCGGATCGGGTCCGAGTGGATATCGTCCTCCCGGGCCTTCTCCGCCACCTCCTTCTGCAAGATTACGTCCTCGCAGAAGGTTGCGACCGCGGTGAAACAACTGTCGCTGCCGACCATCGATCTTATGACGGCCGGCAGCGAGAGATCCCCTCCGATGACTGCAGTGAGGACCCGGCGCTGCGCCGCCCAAGCGGGGCAGACCGCCAGCGTGTGCTGGGCCGTGTCCTCACTGCAGTCGCAGTGGTGGCAGGCGGGACTCGGTTCCCTCCTAGCGACCGAGTGCAGGTACTTTCCGAAGCAACCGTGCCCGGAAAGTACCTGCGTCAGCCGGAAGGAAAGGGTCCCGTGCTGCCGCCCTGCCCACTCCGCGATGACCGGCTGAAGAGCCTCCACGGCGGCGAAGCCAGCGCGTGGGGTCTCCAGCCGGAGCGACCATCTCAGCATGGTGGCTCGGCGAGCGGCTTCGCGCCACTCGCGCACGTCCTCGGGCGGAGGGCGAAATCCGCTCTCCGCCCGGAAGTCAGCCACTCGCCGATAAACTTCGGCGAGCACTTCCGCCTCCAAATCCCACGGGGGTGTTCCGGCCAAGGCACACGCCGCCTCTGTGGACACCGTGCGGTATCCACGTATGGCTCTGACCGCCAGTATCCGCTGGGGGCGCCAGAGGCGCGCCCTGTTCTGGGCGGACAGAGCCGCCGCCCACACCGGTGCACCGTAAAGTGCCATTGACCGGACAACCCCCGTGTACAGCTGCCTAGTGGGGACACTGGCCCCGCCCAAGTTGGGCAGAAGTCGCCCTAGGGCGGAGGCAGTGCCCACCAATTTAGGTCCAAGCTGTCGGAAGTGCTCGTCGAAGAGCCACCTACCGTCGAGGACCAGACCCAGGTACCTCATCTGGGCCTGGACCGGTACGAGGACCGAGTTGACCTCGATCGAGGCGCCGGCGGGCGGGCCGCGACGGGGCCCATGAAATAGCAGGGCCTCCGTCTTCTCCAGAGCCACCCGCAGACCCAACGCCTCGATGCGCCCGACCACCCGGGAGACTCCCGTGGTGGCCAGGCGCGCCGCCTCCTCAAAGTTTGCCCCCCGGGCCGTGACCAGGGTGTCGTCTGCGTAACAGATTACACCCAGCCCGGGGGGGAGACGCCCTCGTAAGGCCCAGTCGTATCCCATGTTCCACAGGAGTGGTCCTAGGACAGACCCCTGTGGAACACCGCACGACATGGACCTGCGTCTCAAGGCGCCATCTCGGTCCTCGTACTCGACGGTACGCTCCTCTAAATAGTCTGCCACCAGCCGCCGCAGGTACCCTGGCACTCCGTGGTATTGGAGTGCGGCCCTGATGCAGCCGAATGGCAGACTATTGAAGGCGTTGGCGATGTCCAATGACACCGCCAACACCACTCCGCCGCCTCTCACCGCCTCTTCGGTCACGGCCCTCAGGCGCAGGATCGCGTCGACCGTCGAACGCCCTTCTCGGAAGCCGAATTGGGCGTCCGACAGGTCGGGCCCCACCTCGCTGAGGTGCCGGACGATGCGGACAGAGAGAACCCTCTCGAACAACTTGCCCGCCTCGTCCAGCAACACGATGGGCCTGTAGGCCGCGACCGAATCGGCAGGCTATGGGCAAAGCCATAGCAAAATAGTAGTTTAGATCTTTGCACGGTTACGTGATTAAATAATTGTTTTACTAAAGTTAACGTACGTGCCCTCAAACAATAGCAATATTATAATAAGGAAGTATAAACAACATATTGTCAATTAAGCAATTAAGTAAATAATATTTCTTAGGAGCGCCCCACCTAAACCTGTACATATTACATTGTATATAAGCTTTAGTTTAAGTCAAATTAGTTGGAGTCTTACAGAGATAACAGAGTCATTAATAAAACATTACAATCAAGTGTCGTCTAATTGACTCCCTGGGATAACACGCAATAATTGGTGACCCCGACGTGATCTATTGGTTTCTAGTGCTGATATAATACCGGGACGACCGGAACCCTATATGGTGTTCAGCAGTGAATCTAGAAAACAATAGCATTACGAAAGTATCACATCCCAAAAATGGCTCCAACAACAACTCCTTCAAGAGGCGACACTGGGTGCGAATCAGTTGCTGCTATCACGGTCACAGACAAACTACCGCAATTTTGGACAGACTCCCCACGTTTATGGTTCGCCCAGTTTGAAGCAATAATAGCACCACAAAAACAGGGCGAAGATTACAAATATAACATGGTAATACCCAAACTACCAAAAGAGGTCGTCCATCAAGTCAGTGACATATTAACTAACCCACCCAGCGAAAACAAGTACTCCACAATCAAGGAACGTCTGATAAACTGCTACGAAGAGAGCGAACACCGACGTTTCCACAGACTACTAGCAGAAATGGACCTGGGAGACCAGAAGCCTTCCCAGCTCCTGCGAAAAATGAAAGAAGCTGGATGTGGAAAAATAAACGACGACACTATTCGCCTGCTGTGGCTAAGGCAACTCCCCGCTTCGCTAACAGCGATATTATCGGTGACAAACAATATGTCGTTAGACAACTTGAGCGAGTTATCCGATAAAATTTACGAGAACTTGACCTACAACAAAAGAAATATTCAAGAAACAGCGGTTGACATTAACCTAGTTACAAACATAACGTCACAACTTGAAGCCATGCGAATAGAAATAAATGCATTACGCAGCATACGCGAGCATCAACCTAGGCAACGCAGCAAATACCAAACACGACATATGCCGCATTCACGGTCAAGGTCGCGCCACAGAAACTCACATAATGGGTTATGTTATTTCCATAATCGGTTCAAGCAGGATTCATATAGATGCAATAAGCCTTGTGCATGGAATACAATTAAAAATAACAGGCCATCGGAAAACTAAAATTAGCACAGAATAAGACGGGCCTCTGTGCTATCCACCCAGCAAACCGTCTAACTATAACTGACTCAAACAGTGGTTATAGATTTTTAGTCGACACGGGTGCTAACATTTCGGTTATAAATAGCACAAATAAGAAGAGCCAAGCATGCGAATACCAATTATTCGCCGCAAACGGGACCCCTATAAATACATACGGGGAACGCACTTTAACGCTTAACCTAGGACTACGCCGAAGCTTTAAATGGACATTTACCATTGCCGACGTTAAGATGCCAATCCTGGGAGCTGATTTTTTGAATCATTATCAGTTATTAGTGGATATACACGGAAAAAAACTGATCGATAAAAAAACAGGTCTGAAAACGCCTGCCAAAATAGTAAGAACAAAAATTGCATCAGTGCGTTCTATAAACGCTTCTCTACAGGAACCAATAAAGGGATTATTAGAGAAATATGAAGATATTACAAAGCCTAGATCAATGAATCTACAGACTAAGCACCGAGTACAGCATCAAATAATAACAAAGGGTTTCCCAGTATTTACGCGAGCACGTCCATTACCTCCTGACAAATACAGGATTGCAAAACAAGAATTCCAAGATATGATGGACATGGGAATATGCCGTCCTTCAAGCAGTCAATGGGCATCGCCACTCCATTTAGTCAAGAAGAAGAATGGCGAATGGAGAGCATGCGGAGATTACCGCGCGCTAAATAAAATAACAGTACCAGACAGGTACCCGCTGCCAAGGCTACTCGATTTTACGTATGTAGCAAGCGGAAAAGGAATATTCAGCAAGATAGACATAAAGAAAGCTTTCCACATTCTGCCCGTTGCTGAACCAGAGAAAACAGCGATAATAACCCCTTTTGGACTTTTTGAATTCATCAGAATGCCATTCGGGTTACGAAATGCAGCACAGTCCTTCCAAAAATTTATGGACTCTATATTCAGAGACTTGGACTACGTATTTGTATATGTGGACGACATATTTATCGCTGACAAGAAAAATAACCTTAAGGAACATTATGAACACTTAGAGGAGGTGTTTAAGCGCCTACATAAAAACGGCATAACAATAAATACAAGCAAATGTGAATTCGCCAAGTCGGAGATTGATTTCCTCGGTTATCATATAACGAGCCAAGGGTTGACTCCTACTATGGAAAAGATTCAAGCTATAAACAATTACCCTAAACCACAAACGGTAAATGAGTTACGACGTTTTTTGGGTATGATTAATTTCTACAGAAGCAGTATCCCACACGCAGCAAAGCATCAGGCACCGTTAAATAAATATTTAATTAATAGCAAGAAAAATGATAAGACGGTTATCCAGTGGAATACTGAATCAAACCACGCGTTTGAACGCTGCAAGCAGGACATTCGACAATTAACTACATTGGCATATCCGGACAGCAACGCACAAACAGCGTTAATGACAGATGCTAGTCTCAAATGCGCAGGCGCTGTACTACAGCAGCGAAGAAAAACAAAATGGGAACCAATAGCTTTTTTCTCCAAATCATTTAGTGAAGCCCAAACAAAATACTCTACCTATGATAGAGAGCTACTAGGAATCTATATGGCTATAAAACACTTCAGAAGACTCATAGAAGGACGAGAATTTACAGTCTACACGGATCACAAACCACTAATGCATGCTTTCGACAAGAAGCCATCATTGGATGATACCCCTAGACGAATCAGATATCTGGATTATATATCACAATTCAGTACGGATATCCAGCACGTCAGTGGCCACAAGAATGTGGTAGCCGATGCCTTATCTCGAGTTATCGAGACGATAACCTTACCCTCTGCAATCGATTGGCACGAGGTAGAAAAATATCAAAAGAATGATAGCGAGTTAAAACGACTAAAAGCCAATAAATCATTAAAAATAGAATTAATACACTTTCCAAATGAAAATATTAAGATTTATTGCGATATATCAACAGGAAAACAACGCCCTTTTATACCACTCAAATTCAGGAAAACTATTTTCGAAAGCTTTCATAACATTAGCCATCCTGGTAAGAATACTACGAGGAAACTTATTTCAGCTAACTATATATGGGAAAATATGAATAAAGACGTAAATGAGATGTCGGAGACATGTTTACAATGTCAACGAGCAAAAATACATCGTCATACAAAGTCACAATTCGGAGAATTCATGCCAACGGGAAGATTTTCCCATCTGCATATTGATTTAGTAGGACCTCTACCCACTTCTCAAAACAAACGATACATACTCACAATGATAGATCGTTGTACTTCATGGCCAGAGGCATTCCCCATAGCTGATATAACTGCAGAAACCGTAGCCAGAACGGTATACGAAGGTTGGATAACCCGATTCGGATGCCCCGAATACATTACCACAGACCAGGGACGCCAATTTGAATCTGAAATATTCAAAAATTTAGCAAACTTAATGGGAGTTCAAAAAATTCGAACCACCCCATATCATCCACAGTCAAATTCTAAAGTAGAACGATTGCACAGAACATTAAAAACTGCATTGATAGCAAGAGGAAACACAATTAATTGGACAAAAGAGTTAGCTACCGTTTTATTTGGCATACGTACGAGTTTACGGCAAGACACAGGATTCTCGGCAGCTGAACTAGTATACGGTTCAACAATTAGACTGCCTGGAGCATTTTTCGAGACACAAAATAACTCAACGTACACAGATTTTATCAGAGAAATTAAGGATAACTTGGAACACATGATTTCGCGTCCACAAAGACAAAGCAAGAACGACAAGATATTCGTACACCCACAGTTAGCGGAATGTAGGCACGTTTTCTTACGTTGTGACCGACTACGGCCCAGCCTCACACCACCGTACGAGGGACCTTATCTTGTCATCAGTCGCAATGATAAGATCTTCACGATCTTGATAAACGGAAAACAAAAAAGTGTAGCTATCGATAGACTCAAACCAGCATTTATTTTAAACAATAGCAAGATAAGCGAACGAACAGTCAGAGACAAGATAACAGAATCTTCACAAGCAGATAAGCAAACAGAAAAAAGGACACGTTCTGGTAGAGTCTCCCACCAGACGGTTAGATTCCAATTATAATATATAAACCAGAACTATACAACAATAGTATATAATAGTAATGTAAGGATGTTTCTTCTCTTTAGAGGGGGAATATCTATGGGCAAAGCCATAGCAAAATAGTAGTTTAGATCTTTGCACGGTTACGTGATTAAATAATTGTTTTACTAAAGTTAACGTACGTGCCCTCAAACAATAGCAATATTATAATAAGGAAGTATAAACAACATATTGTCAATTAAGCAATTAAGTAAATAATATTTCTTAGGAGCGCCCCACCTAAACCTGTACATATTACATTGTATATAAGCTTTAGTTTAAGTCAAATTAGTTGGAGTCTTACAGAGATAACAGAGTCATTAATAAAACATTACAATCAAGTGTCGTCTAATTGACTCCCTGGGATAACACGCAATACAGGCCGTCCATGCTTCTGGATCAGTACCAGCTTCCCGCACTTCCAACGCTCAGGGAAGTGTCCGGACGCCAGGCTAGCGTCCAACACTCCCCTGAGGTGGTCCGACATGTAGTCGAGGGCACGGGCCATCACTCGGGCTGGAACCCCGTCCGGCCCGGGGGCGGTGTTCTTGGACCGAATCCGTAGAACAGCCGCCCCTACCTCCGATTCCCTGACAGGCGGCACATCACCCACGCTGTCCCGACGACGACCACGACGGGCCATCGACGGGGGTGTGTGTTCCGCCTGCTGTGGGAATAGGCCCTCGACCACTTCCTGCAGGAAGCTGGGCTGGAGAGTCTCCGTAAGGGGGGGGCCCTGTGTGCGGAGCTTTTGTCGCACCGCACGGTAAGGCCGACCCCAGGGGTCACGCTCGAGACTCTCCAGCATCTCCACTCTGGACGCGTCTTTGGCGCGGCAGATGGCCAGCCTCAGAGTTTCCCGAGCTGCTCGGTACTCCTCGTGAAGCCGGTCCACCTCCTCACCGCCTCCGCGGTGACGTCGCCGACTCCGGGTGTGGGACCTCCGGGCACGTACGCAGGCCGCACGGAGGTCCGCCAACTCCTGGGACCACCAGTAGACCTCCTTCCGAGGAGGCCGACGGCCACGAACGCGGGGCATGGCCGCATCGCAGATGAGCGTTAACGCATCGGCGAAGCGACCAGCCCCCACGTCGACCTCCTCGGTCGGGGCCTGCGGAGACAGCCAAGAGCAAACAATGGCCGCCTCCTCTAGTAGGTCCCTGTCCAGCTTGGCGACAGCCCACCGCGGAAAACGGGAGGGACGCCGCGCCGCGTGACCCCTACTGGCGTCCTGGGACCGGGAGAGCTCGAATCGGATATAAAGGTGATCCGAGAGCGTCTCAACCTCATCCAGGACACTCCAGTTCCTTACTCGTGCGGCGACTGCAGGGGTAGCGAACGAAAGGTCCACTATCGACCCCCCCTGCTGTCGCACGCACGTGTTGGTGGCGCCCCTGTTCAGCAAACAGAGGCCCACCGATGCCGCCCATTCTTCCACGGCTTCGCCCCTGGCGTCCGTCGCCGGGGAACCCCACGCAATGGACTTTGCATTGAAGTCCCCCAGCACGAGGACGTGCCCAGACCCCAATCGCCGTATCGAGGTCTCCAAGTTGTTGAGGAAGACCTCGAAGTCGCTCAGACTCCGGTTGGGGGAGAAATATACACCATAAATGGTGATTCCCCCCCATTCGACGGCAACATATCCGGTACCCTTGTCTTTTAGCGACAAGGGCGGGGAATGAGCCGCCGTGGAGCTGACGACTGCCACGGAGCCGTCCCAGTCACCCATCCAGTTTGGACGGGGAGGGACTAAATAGGGCTCCGCGACTACGGCAACACCTATAGACCACTGCGCCATGGTTTGCAGGAAAAGATCCTGCGCCGCGGCACAGTGGTTGAGGTTCGTCTGGACCAGGAGGTTGGAGACTTGATCCATTACTGGATCGTCTCTACAACCCCCTCCATGGGCGACGACGTCGTCGCCTGATTGACGTCGGAGGCAGCCTGGGTCGCCGGGCTAGCCTCCGGCGTCTGCCGAGAAGCGCGGGGAGGCTTGCAGCCCCCCTGCCCCATCTGGTGATTGGCGGGCTTTTTAGCCGCCGCACACATCGGGCAGTGAGGGGCGGCAGAGCATTCTGCCGCCTTGTGCCCGGTTCGACCGCAGCGGAAACAAAGTTCGCTGCAGTCGAAACAGCTCTCGCACTTGGTGCGAGTGTGTCCCGCGACTAGGCACTTATAGCACCTCATCGGCCTCGCAGCCAGAACCGTGATTCTGGCATTGACAAAGCCGATGAGCATGCTCCCGGCGTCAGCCAACAATTTGGCCGACGCCACGGGACAGCTCACCCACACCGAGCCGAGGCCTCCCGGGCCCGGCCGGACGGTGCCGACTCGGATGGTGCCCGCGGTGCAGCCAGTCTTCTCCGTGACTGCATCGCGGACATCCTCCGACGTAATGGAGTCGTCCAGACCCGAAATGCGCAGTTCCGCGCACTTGGTGGGCCTGGCGACTTTGACACCATCCTGGGCGGCAAACACCTCCCGCAGCCTCTCGGCGAACGTGTCGGCCGTCTTGGCGCCCTCAGTCCCCGGGAACTCGAATACTCGAGCT
This sequence comes from Phragmatobia fuliginosa, assembly GCA_932526445.1. Lineage (NCBI taxonomy): Eukaryota > Metazoa > Arthropoda > Insecta > Lepidoptera > Erebidae > Phragmatobia > Phragmatobia fuliginosa. The sequence continues at coordinate 15,652,987 of OW052070.1, forward strand.
CCCGTCTGGGCGCCGCGCAGCCTCATCCCCGCGGCCCCGAACTCAGCGGCGAGCCCGGGACGGGCCTCTTTGAACAGGGCCGCGTACGTGAGCCCGCCACTGGCCGCCTCCGGCGACACGGTAACCACAACAGCCGCGGTCTTGGGCGGCTGCAGCTTCCGCGGCCTCTTCTTGGAGGCCGCTGCCGCCACCGGCGGTGACTGCGGGGCTTGGGCTGCGCCTTGGGCGGCCTTCCTCGCCCGCTTTCGCTGCCGCTGCCCCCGCCTCTTCGAGGCCCCCACAACCTGCCAATCCTCGTTTGAGGCGGCTGGTCCCGAGGAACCCGTCGGAGGTGCCGGAGCGGGAAGCGGGGGGAAGTCCGCTCCGCTTGAGGGCGCCGTTTGAGGCCCCTTCTTGGCCGGCGCTTTGGCCGGGGCCTTGGCCGGCGCCTTGGCCGGTGCCTTGGCCGGCGCCTGGGCTGGTTTCGCGGCCCCCTTCTTCGGCTGTTGTTGTTGCCTTTGGGGAGCCGGGGCCGCCATCGCCGCCGCGTAGGTGACGCGGCTTCCCACCAGGGTGGCAACCGGGGGCCCCTGCGACGCGAGCGGGGGGCGGACAACCGGCGCGGGGGGAAGCCTCGCCTCCAGGCCGGCCAGTCGCCCGTCCAGCATTCGCGTCATAGCGTCGAGCGCCTGGCGCAGCATGGCGTCAGGGAACTCGCCGCCAGCAGGGGCCTCCGGCCGAGACGGCGCAGGCGGGGCCGGCACTTCTACCCGAGACGGCACAGGCGGGGCCGGTGCCTCCATCCGAGGCGGCGCAGGCGGGGCCGGGACCTCTACCCGAGACGGGCTGGGCGGGGCCGGTACCTCTGCCCTAGACGGCCCGGGCGGGGCCGGGGCCTCCGACTGAGATGACCCAGGCAAGGCCGGGGCCACCGGCTGAGTCCGCTCAGCCCGGAATTGGGCGAACTGCTTACTCAGCGCAATCACCTGGTCCGACAGACGGGCGTTGGCCTCCTCGAGGCGCGCCATATTCCCACACAAGGTCCCCACAACCTCCGACAAGGCGGAGGAGGAGTCCTTCAGGGCCTTCACGAAGACGCCCTTCAGGTTTACGGACTTGATGGCCACCTTGTTGATGACGGCCACCGCCGCATTCGCCCTCTCCTGCATGGACACGGGAGCTTGGGGGGGTTCCCCCTCCACCGGCTCCCGAATCTTAAGCAGGAGATCGGCGATCTCCTCCTCCGCTGCGACTTGATACTCCAGTCGCCTCCTCCTATAGGCCTCCGATTCCGAGAATACGGAGACCGTCTGTAGCGAGACAGGGGCCTGCGAACCGTCGGTGCCGAAGCGCTTCGGGACCGGCGTCTGTACAAATGCGCCTTTTTTTTTTTTTTTTTTTTTTTACGTGTGGAAATCCCCGCGGACCGTCACCCCGTCGGGGGTTACGGCGGGGTGGTGTGTCGGACTCGAACCGACTAAAACCACACGGTGTGACCCTCTCTGCGCCTTTGTGTTGGAAGGAGTCCAGGGAGGGGATTTCCTTCTGGACTCCAACCGGCGCCTGCCCGCACTGTTGCGGGCACCACCACACAAGTGTACTCTCTAATTGGGCAACGTCCGGTCACACGCGGACGTCGCCCCCTCGCGGTTGGCCTCTACTGCGGACGGACGGGAAACCCGTCCCGCCCATCCGCGGCCACTCTCAGGGCGGCATGAGACGCAGGTATGCGCGCCTCCGCCGCCCGGGGCGCCGGCGACGGATCGGGTCCGATTGGATGGAATCCTCCCGGGCCTTCTCCGCCACCTCCTTCTGCAAGATTACGTCCTCGCAGAAGGTTGCGACCGCGGTAAAACAACTGTCGCTGCCGGCCATCGATCTTATGACGGCCGGCAGCGAGAGATCCCCTCCGATGACTGCAGTGAGGACCCGGCGCTGCGCCGCCCAAGCGGGGCAGGCCGCCAGCGTGTGCTGGGCCGTGTCCTCACTGCAGTCGCAGTGGTGGCAGGCGGGACTCGGTTCCCTCCTAGCGACCGAGTGCAGGTACTTTCCGAAGCAACCGTGCCCGGAAAGTACCTGCGTCAGCCGGAAGGAAAGGGTCCCGTGCTGCCGCCCTGCCCACTCCTCGAGGACCGGCTGAAGAGCCTCCACGGCGGCGAAGCCAGCGCGTGGGGTCTCCAGCCGGAGCGACCATCTCAGTATGGTGGCTCGGCGAGCGGCTTCGCGCCACTCGCGCACGTCCTCGGGCGGAGGGCGAAATCCGCTCTCCGCCCGGAAGTCAGCCACTCGCCGATAAACTTCGGCGAGCACTTCCGCCTCCAAATCCCACGGGGGTGTTCCGGCCAAGGCACACGCCGCCTCTGTGGACACCGTGCGGTATCCGCGTATGGCTCTGACCGCCAGTATCCGCTGGGGGCGCCAGAGGCGCGCCCTGTTCTGGGCGGACAGAGCCGCCGCCCACACCGGTGCACCGTAAAGTGCCATCGACCGGACAACCCCCGTGTACAGCTGCCTAGTGGGGACACTGGCCCCGCCCAAATTGGGCAGAAGTCGCCCTAGGGCGGAGGCAGTGCCCACCAGCTTAGGACCAAGCTGTCGGAAGTGCTCGTCGAAGAGCCACCTACCGTCGAGGACCAGACCCAGGTACCTCATCTGGGCCCGGACCGGTACGAGGACCGAGTTGACCTCGATCGAGGCGCCGGCGGGCGGACCGCGACGGGGCCCATGAAATAATAGGGCCTCCGTCTTGTCCAGGGCCACCCGCAGACCCAGCGCCTCGATGCGCCCGACCACCCGGGAGACTCCTGTGGTGGCCAGGCGCGCCGCCTCCTCAAAGTTTGCCCCCCGGGCCGTGACCAGGGTGTCGTCTGCGTAACAGATTACACCCAGCCCGGGGGGGAGACGCCCTCGTAGGGCCCAGTCGTATCCCATGTTCCACAGGAGTGGTCCTAGGACAGACCCCTGCGGAACACCGCACGACATGGCCCTGCGTCTCAAGGCGCCACCTCGGTCCTCGTACTCGACGGTACGCTCCTCTAAGTAGTCTGCCACCAGCCGCCTCAGGTACCCTGGCACTCCGTGGTATTGGAGTGCGGCCCTGATGCAGCCGAATGGCAGACTATTGAAGGCGTTGGCGATGTCCAATGACACCGCCAACAGCACTCCACCGCCTCTCACCGCCTCTTCGGTCACGGCCCTCAGGCGCAGGATCGCGTCGACCGTCGAACGCCCTTCTCGGAAACCGAATTGGGCGTCCGACAGGTCGGGCCCCACCTCGCTGAGGTGCCGGACGATGCGGACAGAGAGAACCCTCTCAAACAACTTGCCCGCCTCGTCCAGCAACACGATGGGCCTGTAGGCCGCGACCGAATCGGCAGGCCGTCCATGCTTCTGGATCAGTACCAGCTTCCCGCACTTCCAACGCTCAGGGAAGTGTCCGGACGCCAGGCTAGCGTCCAACACTCCCCTGAGGTGGTCCGACATGTAGTCGAGGGCACGGGCCATCACTCGGGCTGGAACCCCGTCCGGCCCGGGGGCGGTGTTCTTGGACCGAATCCGTAGAACAGCCGCCCCTACCTCCGATTCCCTGACAGGCGGCACATCACCCACGCTGTCCCGACGACGACCACGACGGGCCATCGACGGGGGTGTGTGTTCCGCCCGCTGCGGGAATAGGCCCTCGACCACTTCCTGCAGGAAGCTGGGCTGGAGAGTCTCCGTAAGGGGGGGGCCCGACGTGCGGAGCTTGTTACGCACCGCACGATAAGGGCGACCCCAGGGGTCACGCTCCAGACTCTCCAGCATCTCTTTTCTGCTCGCGTCTTTGGCGCGGCAAATGGCCAGCCTCAGAGTTTCCCGAGCTGCTCGGTACTCCTCGTGAAGCCGGTCCACCTCCTCACCACCTCCGCGGTGACGTCGCCGACTCCGGGTGTGGGACCTCCGGGCACGTACGCAGGCCGCACGGAGGTCCGCCAACTCCTGGGACCACCAGTAGACCTCCTTCCGAGGAGGCCGACGGCCACGAACGCGGGGCATGGCCGCATCGCAGATGAGCGTTAACGCATCGGCGAAGCGACCAGCCCCCACGTCGACCTCCTCGGTCGGGGCCTGCGGAGACAGCCAAGAGCAAACAATGGCCGCCTCCTCTAGTAGGTCCCTGTCCAGCTTGGCGACAGCCCACCGCGGAAAACGGGAGGGACGCCGCGCCGCGTGACCCCTACTGGCGTCCTGGGACCGGGAGAGCTCGAATCGGATATAAAGGTGATCCGAGAGCGTCTCGACCTCATCCAGGACACTCCAGTTCCTTACTCGTGCGGCGACTGCAGGGGTAGCGAACGAAAGGTCCACTATCGACCCCCCCTGCTGTCGCACGCACGTGTTGGTGGCGCCTCTGTTCAGCAAACAGAGGCCCACCGACGCCGCCCATTCCTCGACGGCTTCGCCCCTGGCGTCCGTCGCCGGGGAACCCCACGCAATGGACTTTGCATTGAAGTCCCCCAGCACGAGGACGTGCCCAGACCCCAATCGCCGTATCGAGGTCTCCAGGTTGTTTAGGAAGACCTCGAAGTCGCTCAGACTCCGGTTGGGGGAGAAATATACACCATAAATGGTGGTTCCCCCCCATTCGACGGCAACATATCCAGTACCCTTGTCTCTTAGCGACAAGGGCGGGGAATGAGCCGCCGTGGAGCTGACGACTGCCACGGAGCCGTCCCAGTCACCCATCCAATTTGGACGGGGAGGGACAAAATAGGGCTCCGCGACTACGGCAACACCTATCGACCTGTACAAATGCGCCTAGGCTAAGCTTTTCACATTCCATTTTAGTCGAAAGACTGTGAGCTTTTTAACTTGGTGCATACTGAGTAATTCCTTACTTTTCTAGTTCACACAGAATTAAAGAAGAAAACATTTCACTGCTGGAAACTGAAAAAATATCAATAAGTAAATACATTACTTAAAGCAGATGTATCATAAAAACTACTTAAATGATAGCGATAGCAATTAATGTGAGTAAAATTATAAAAAAATATGATTGAATAGTCCTCATTAGTTGCGTAAGAGGAAAACCATTTCAGTATCCATAACTAGACGCCATAAAGATTTACAGCTAATAGTACCCCAAGAGTTTATTTTCTTAATACACAACTTACTTAATTATCAGTTTGTATACAAACATTTTCATTACTATCATGTTTTTAAATGTGTATCTGTTAACATTAATAGCAACAACTTTTCTTTGATCAAACTAAGACGAGACGACTGTTTAGCGTATATATATTTATATATATAAAGAAGCTCAAAGGAATGTTAATTTAATGTAATTTATATTTATAATATTAAATGTATATTAAATATGAGCTTTCATATAAAGTTGCTCACCGATGTAATACGATAATTCGAGTGCTCTCATTTTAGGTTAGTCTTCTGTGAGAGACTAGTAGGTACCTGGTAGGTAGGTCCTGGACTAGTTAATCTGTTTATGTTAATATAAGGGTGGCTCTACTACCTAGAGATTTGTTAAATTATAAAATTACTCATAATTTTGGTAATTTCTAGTCTGTTATGTCATTTACCTGATAACTTTATTTAAATTACAACAATGGCCTGGCCTCTCAAAGGTGGAATTACTATCTACCTCTCATTTACCATCAAGATTTTATTATTTTACTTAAACAATACTTTTACTATTACGCCATTTCAAAATCACAATCCATGAGTGGTATGTAGTTGAATTGCAAGACTGCTATGGAAATAAATTTATGAAAAATAAGTGCCAAATGGCAAAAAACGTAACCCTTATAGATTCGTCATGTCTGTCTGTCTGTCCGCCCGTATGTCACAGCCACTTTTTTCCGAAACCATAAGAGCTATACTGTTGAAACTTGGTTAGTAGATGTATTCTGTAAACCGCATTAATATTTTTACACAAAAATAGAAAAAAAAACTATACATTTTGGGGGTCCCCATACTTAGAACTTAAACTCAAAAATTTTTTTTTATCAAAACAGTCGCTGTCCACTAGACCAACTAACCAACAACCAATAATTTTCTCTTTTTTATACAAAAGTATTGCCACTTGTTTTCTTACAAAGAATAATAACTTCTTCATGCAAGTAAATAAATTCTCGTAAGTAGTAGCATCCTCATCTATGTTTTATTACTCTTTGACCTTGTTCCTTTTATCTATTCTGTCTGTTAGTCTGTTAGTCTGTCAAAGGAATGTTCTTGTCTGTTAGTCCAAATATCACTCTTTAGTTATACACAGCAGTAATCAGGCCCTCAACAACCTACGGTTCAGTTCTGTGGTGGCCCAGGACCCAATTGATCACAGTGAAATCCAAGCTCCAAAGTCTACAACGCTTGGCAGCCTTGGCAGCAGCAGGATGAGAAAAACTCCATCAGCCGCATTAGAGTATCTCTTGAATCTAAGACCTCTAGACCTGGTGATACAAGAAGAGGCAAAAGCTGCAGTCTTGAGACTGAGCTCTCTGGGCCTATGGAGATCAAATATTATAACAACACACGTCAATACTCCGAGAACCGCTCCTTGAGGCGCCCATGGCCAAGACATTGGGTCAACATGTCTTTGATCGAAGATACGACATCCAACTTTTCGCGATAAAAGAAGACTACTCTAGTACTGGGGAAGTTAGGATCTACACAGACGGCTCCAAAACCAATACTGGTACTGGAGCTGGTGTCTTCTTAGACGACCTGAACATTATTATACCAACACCACTAGACAAACTAAACACAACCTTCCAGGCGGAATGTATTGGTATTACCAGAGCGGCACAGGCGGTTGCTGCCAAAGACATCAGAGACTTCAACATTAAAATCATCTCTGATAGTGCATCCGTGCTTCAGGCCTTCCACTGCAACACAATAAACTTGGTTCTGGTAATGAAATTCCACAATGCACTTTAGTCCCTTTTTTTTTTTTTTTTTTTTTTATGTGTGGAAAATCATCATGGACCGTCACCCCACCGGGGGTTACGGCGGGGTGGTGTGTCGGACTTGAACCGACTAAAAACCACACAGTGTGCCCTCTCCGCGCTTCTCCGTTTAGGAGGAGGAGAAGTCCAGGGTGAGATCTCCTTCTGAACTTCTCCAGCGCCTGCCCGCTCCTAATGCGGGCACCGTCTCGGTTTGACGACCCTCTCTTAGGCGGCGTCCGGCACACACCGACGCCGCCTCCTCGCGGCTGGCCACATAGGGCGGGTGGAGGGAAAACCCGTCCCGTCCACCCGCGGCCACACTCAAGGCGGCATGAGGCGCAGATGTTCGCGCCTCCGCCGCCCGAGTCGCCGGCGGCGAATCTGGTCCGATTGGATGTCGTCCTCCCGGGCCTTCTCCGCCGCCTCCTTCTGCGTGATTACGTCCTCGCAGAAGGTTGGGACCGCGGTAAATGAGCTCTCGCTGCCGGCCATGGAACGAACGACGGCCGGAAGCGAGAGATCCTCTCCGATGACTGCAGTGAGGACCCGGCGCTGCGTCTCCCATGCGGGGCAGACCGCCAGCGTGTGATGAGCCGAATCCTCACTGCAGTCGCAGTGGTGGCAGGCGGGACTCAATTCCCTCCTGGCGACCGAGTGCAGGTACTTTCCGAAGCAACCATGCCCGGAAAGAACCTGCGTCAGTCGGAAGGTAAGGGTCCCGTGCTGCCGCACTGCCCATTCGCCGATGACCGGCTGAAGCGCCTCTACGGTGGCGAGGCCAGCACGTGGAGTCTCCAGACGGACCGACCAGCGATCCATCGTGGCTCGGTGAGCGGCTTCGCGCCACTCGCGCACGTCCTCGGGCGGAGGTCCGACTCCACCACTCTCCGCCCGGTAGTTAGCCACTCGCAGATAAACGTCGGCGAGCACTTCCGCCTCCAAATCCCACGGGGGTGTTCCGGCCAGGGCGCACGCCGCCTCCGTCGATACGGTGCGGTAACCCCGTATGGCTCTGACCGCCAGAGTTCTCTGCGGCCGCCTGAGGCGCGCCCTATTCTGCTCGGTCAGAGCCGCCGCCCACACCGGTGCACCATAGAGATGCACTTCAGTCCCTTGGCGCAACCAATAGCGTAACTCTGCAGTGGATAAAGGGACACAGCAACTCACTGGGAAACGACGCTGCAGGCGAACTGGCTAAGAGGGGAGCAGACACAAACGTGTATGATCCGGAACCCCTACTGCTACCCTCAGGTCCAAATTAAAACATGGCTGCGCGAAGGAACCCAGAAGACACACTTGACAGAGTGTATAACTAGCGAAGGATGTCGGCAAACTAAGAATACTGTTCCAGCTCTTAACAAGAAGCTGGCCCGCCCCATTATCAGACTAAACAGAGACAAACTCCGCAAGATCATAGGATCCATGACTGGACATTGTATCCTCAATAAACACCAACACACGATAGGAGCAACAGATAGCCCTCTATGCAAAGGATGCATGGAAGCAGAAGAAACGCCACAGCATGTCATAATGGAATGCAGTAGTGTGGCTGAACAACGGGCACAAAATCTTAAATCACCGGCAACATTTCAGGAAGCCTGCAGAAGCCCTCAGAGGCTGCTGTCCTTCTGGACCAACCTAGGCTGGCTGGAGTAAACGGAAAAAAAAAATCTCACTCACAATGGTCCACTAGCTAGGACTAAGTGCGGAAACCGCCCAGGAAAATTAAACTAAACTAAACTTTTCGTATCGTAACTATAAAATTACATAATAAACAACTACTGCAACATTAGAACAATATTGATATATACAGACATCATCGTTATTAGACATAAAATTTATTTTGATATAATAAGTAAAATATTATATGATATAGTAAGCAATATATTTAAATAACGTCTTATAAATATCATTAAGATCGACTATATAGGCTCGATTGAGATAGTACTACCCTGTTACAGAAGACGAAACTAAAATGGCATCATTAGTTCTGTCATATTTTGTTAGCCAGTGCGTAAACTAGCCAGTGCGTAAACTAAGGTCCAATGATACAGAACCATCTCTATAGGCTGCCATAGCTTGGATTCCCATGCTGCATTATATGCATTCACAATGCTTGCTTACCATCAGATAGAATATATAGGTTTATAAAGAAAAACAAATATACTATCAAAATGGCGTCAAAATGTATTCATCATTATCATCATCATATCAGCCGCAAGAAGTCCACTGCTGAACGTAGGCCTCCCCATTGATTTCCACTTCGACCGGTCGGTAGCGGCCTGCATCCAACGAGTCCCTGCGATCCTAATCAGGTCATCCGTCCACCTTGCGGGAGGTCTTCCTACGCTGCGTTTGCCGTCACGTGGTCTCCACTCAAGCACCTTTCTGCCCCATCGGCCATCGGTTCTCCGAGCTATGTGCCCTGCCCACTGCCACTTCAGCCTGCTGACTCTCTCTGCTATGTCGGTAACTTTAGTTCGTCTACGGATCTCCTCATTTCTGATTCGATCCCGTAGAGAGACCCCAAGCATAGCCCGCTCCATAGCTCGCTGTGTGACCTCGAGCTTCCTTATGAGGCCCATAGTTAGAGATCACGTCTCGGCACCGTAGGTCATCACTGGTAACACGCACTGGTTAAAGACCTTCGTCTTTAAGGACTGTGGTATTTTGGACGAGAAGACACTGCGTAATTTCCCGAACGCCGCCCAGCCGAGTTGGATTCGTCGATTGACCTCTTTCTCGAAGTTGGATTTGCCTAGTTGGAGCGCTTGTCCCAGATAGACGTAGTCATCAACAACTTCGAGAGCCAAGCCTCCCAGTAATACGGGGGTGGGCGAAACATGGACATTTGACATGACTTTCGTCTTATCCATGTTCATCCTCAGGCCCACCCGCTGGGACACTCTATTGAGGCCTCCGAGCATCGTGCTGAGCTCCTCTAAGGACTTTGCTATGACTACGATGTCATCGGCAAACCGAAGGTGAGTGATGTATTCGCCATTAATATTGATGCCGAATCCTTCCCAATCCAGAAGCTTGAAGGCGTCTTCCAGGGCATTTGTAAAGAGTTTAGGCGAGATAACATCACCCTGCCTAACTCCCCTTCGCAACGGAATAGCCTCTGTGCTCTGGTCCTGTACTCGGACCGACATGGTGGCGTTTTTATACAAACACTTCAGCACTTCGATATACCGGTAGTCAATGTGGCATCTCTGAAGAGACTGCAGCACTGCCCAAGTCTCGATCGAATCAAAGGCTTTCTCGTAGTCCACGAACGCTAAGCATAGTGGCGAATTATACTCCTCGGTCTTCTGTATAATTTGCCGCAGCGTATGAATGTGGTCAATGGTACTATAGCCTTTACGGAAACCGGCTTGTTCGGGAGGCTGGAAGTCATCAAACCTCCGTGCGAGACGATTCGTAATCACCCTCGAAAACAGCTTATAAACATGGCTCAGAAGCGAGATGGGCCTGTAGTTCTTCAATAAGGTTTTATCGCCTTTCTTGAAGAAGAGAACCACCACGCTTCTGTTCCACGCTTCGGGCGTAGTACCGTCGAACAGGACGGTATTAAAGAGCCTCTGAAGGACTTTCAGTACCGGTGTTCCACCCGCTTTCAGAAGCTCCGATGTGATTCCGTCCTCACCCGCCGCCTTGTTGTTTTTTAACTGTTTGAGGGCCATCCTAATCTCATACAGGCTGATGTCCGGGATGTCTTCTGTGTAGTGGCGGGTTAATTTGGCTCTTGGATCTTTATCCAAATCGTCAACAGGCGTAGCAATCGAGGTATATAGCTGTCCATAGAACCTTTCGATCTCCCTCAGTACCTCTGGCTTAGTAGACGCTACACTGCCATCTTCTTTCTTCAGCTTCGTCAGCTGGCTTTGCCCAATAGATAAGTCTCTCGCGAACACTTTGGAGCCCTTATTTCGCTCTATCGTATCTTTAATATGGTGAGTATTAAAGATACGAATGTCGTGCCGCAAGGACCTAGAGATCCGTCTATTGAGCTGTCGATATGCTGCAGCGTCCTCGGAAGTTTGCAGCGCCAATGAGCGTCGTTCTGCCATAAGGCCGAGGGTGTGATCTGATAGTTTTTGAGGTCTATCTTTCCGGCGGGGTCTAGAGAAGGTTTTCCCTACCTTGTAGACAGTTTCTACCAGCCTGTTGTTGACCTCGTCCACAGAAACGCAATCCTCCAGGCCAGAGAAGCGATTTGCGAGCTCGAGTTGAAAGCTCTCGGGGTTTTGTATCTGGGCTGCAGTAGGTCGGAGCGTGGACTTCACTAGTCGAGACCTTTCCAGTTGGACATTGATATTCAATGTGCCTCTAACCATTCTGTGATCGCTCCCGATTTTCACCCTGTGGATCACGGAGACATCAGTGAATATTCGTCTCTTTGTGGACATGATGAAGTCGATCTCATTTCTTGTGGAACCGTCGGGACTCATCCAGGTCCACTTCCTATGGGGTGGCTTTTTGAAGAAGGAGTTCATCATAAAGAGTTCCTCCTTCTCCATAAAGTCGGCCAACCTCTGGCCCCTGGGATTCCTCCGCCCACATCCAAATTGCCCCACTCCCAATTCGTCATCGCCCCTTCTACCCAGTTTCGCATTAAAATCCCCCATAACAACAGTGAAGTGTGTTTTGGAAGTATGTATGGCCCTACTAATGTCCTCATACATAGCTTCCACTTCGTCGTCCGGGCGCGCCGAGGTCGGAGCGTAAACCTGTATTACCTTCAACGAGTATCTCTTTGATACTCTGAGTATCAGGTACGCAACCCTGCTCGACACACTCGTGATACACACCACGCTGCCCACAAGGGATCTGCGAACGAGGAACCCGACACCACCCTGGGACTGTTGGTCGCCCTCCCGGTGGTAGAACAAGTTGCCAGACTTTAAGGTTGTCATGTCCTCGCCCTCTCTTCGGACCTCCGATAAACCCACTATGTCCCAATGCAACTTGCTCATCTCCTCTTCCAACTCAACGATCTTCTCATCTGTCCTCAATGTGCGCGTATTATATGTCGTCAAAATGTATTAATATATATTATTAGTTGTAACCGGCGATAAAGCTTTCACAGACAGCGTAATATAAATAGTGTAATGCAATACCTATTACACGAATAGCCATCAGCAGAGAGAGCACTAACTATATGGCTATATGGGAAATTAGCGGTGGCGTCTCGACCTCAGGGAATGTTCCAGTTACATTGCAGCTTTAATTAGTTTCTCACTTATACCCAACATAAATATAGCCAGCAGTGTACGTAAAAATTAGATAATACCGCAATCTTCCTACAGCTGCTAAAGAGTCATACCTAAATAGAACGTTGTTGATGAGATAATTTTGACGTCTTGTGTACTTGTTTTGTTTCAAGAGCGACTCGAGCTTAGACAAGGGTTAAGAGTTTATGAAGCTTTAGAACTACTTACTCAAAACCCCCGCTTTATTGTCATGCTTATTGCGTAGTGAAAAGGGACGAAGATCTTCAACCGCTTGCTAAATAAGCAAGATTTTATAAATAATCGTAGGCACTTACATTGTTTAAAACTTTCTTGTTTTGAGAAATAGAAGTTATCAAACAAACACTCGTATAAGTTGATTCCATAGAAGATAGATAGCAGAAACGTTTTTCAGTTATAAACCCTAAACAATAACAGTAAGTTGTTAATACCTAGGTATAAATCATATACTATGTGTTTTTACCACAACATCTACCATCCAGTTAAGCCACTACCGTTACCACGTATACTAAGAAAAAATAATTGGGTGCAGTTCTGAGACAGCCTACCCGTAATGGGCTGACGGTACCGTCGGTTAACTACACTCATTACCGCTTAGTGCTGTACGGTCAGCAGTGAAAGTTAATTGCTCCTGGCTAGAGGGTATACTGGAATATAGGCTTTTCATAACAAACCTTCTAATAGTAGTATTTAATCCAACTATGATTTATCCAGTATTCTGCTTCGTCCTTAACATTTTAATAAAACTTTTGATGAAACAGTCCACAGCTGATCGTAGACTTCTCAGTAGAACGTCCCAGTTTTTTTAAGCGGTTAAGCTCTAAATCTTTTAAAGAAAAAAAAATATCCTCTATCGTAAAATTATAACGTTTTTGCTGAGAATATTAATGTGATTATATGACCATTACTTGGTTTTATTTTATTTTCCCTAACATAATGTTTTCGTAAATTGAGACATTCAGTTAACCTACACTACGGATAATTCTAAACACTCACAAACTCATTTTACGAGAAATACATTAATATTTTTCTCATAGAGCCATCTTTATTCACACGAGGAACACACGGGTTACAGACTCCATCCTCTTAAACGTAACGGGCCTGCTACCCCTTGCACTCGGGGGACTAATCACCCGAAATGCTCATTGAAGCTCCACCGACTGTCCAGGATAAGGCCTAGGTACTTTATGTACTGGCCCACCTAGACCCACCTAGACCAGACCCAGGAGGCATGAGCTGACTGTTTCTTGGTGCTTGGCACCAGCCTCAGGCCCAGCTCACGAATCTTTTCTACAACACAAGCCATCACTTGTTCGGCGAACAGAAGCACCTCCTCGAACCCTCTAGCCAGTATTACGGTATCGCCAATCTCAGTTAAGTTTTCCCATTCGATCCATACAGTATCAAGAGATACTGTAAGAACCGTTGCTTACGTTTACCTTATCTTACCTTTGGTCTTTTTTTCTTAGTTTGTTATATCTTTTTGTGTTTTGTTTTGAAACGATCTTATTACAAATTAAATCAGCCTTAATTTGTATGCGGCTGGACGTAGACGAAATTCGTCGAATTTTTTTGTAATTTTCACTGGCAAAAATTTTCAATTACCAAGCACCTCATACGTTTAATATATATAACTAAGTAAATGGTAAAATTAAACATTCACTCCATCACCAATGACATTCAGTTTGCCATTGTTTGTTATTGAATAGATTATATCAATTGAAGATTTACATCTCTCCATTTGCCCTTCACTTGGTTCAGCCCTCGTGTTCTCACATGCAGCTCATGCCAGTTATCCTGCATAAATCCCCACCCCACTTGGTCTTTTAAAAGATTTACAAACAGGATCTAACACTTAATTTCTATAGAAATCGGAACGCGGTTTATCAAACAGAAATATTTTGTAAGGGAAATGCTTCGTTGGTCAGTTAAGCTTCTTAGTGTTACACTAAGAGACCCTTTAAGTAATTGACCGTGAAATATAATTGGCACTGTTTTCAAAGTAGTTTTAGTAACTAAATAGTGGGATTTTATGTCTACTCAAATATAAAAGTTATATCATGTAAGTATATATTGATTTCAGTTGTCTAGTATCCATAGTACAAGCTCTGCTTAGTTGGAGACTAGAAAGCGTTGTGCATCAGATGTCCGAAACAAAAAAAAACTGATAAAATGAAAGTAAATAATGACCAAAAAGTATAATTAAATTAGTATATTTGAAGTAGTACATAATAAATATGTTAAGCATTTAATAAGAATAAATACAACAGCATAAATACTGTTATTTTAGATTGGTGTTCTACGCGAGGGTAGTACGGACAGGTCGAGCTGACCCATTCGTGCTGAAGTCAACGTGACTCTATTATATTCAAAAAAATACTGTAGTTGTTAAATTATTAAAACCAATTCCAGAAATATGTTGTCTCGATTTTTACTTTCTGGAAACATTTCACATTATTATGTTACTGGTAATGTGGTATCAAATTATCTTTACAGTTATATAATATATACATAATATTACTAAATAGTTATTTTAATACATTTACAACTGAATTTTTATCGAGTGTTAATAAAATAATTTAAAAGTATAAACTGCTCACAATTTAATTTTGTGATAAGTACATCAAGTATTACAAAAAGTATTTTTTGCCTTGAATACGTGGAAAATATTAGTCTTAAAAGCAAAGTTAAGATGGATTTTGAGCATTCAAATAGTAGCAAGTTGATGCTTTGGCACCGTGCCGCCAGGTTTCACACGATTCGATTTTCACCCGTTTGGTGTTTCATTTTATATTACATTTTTAGGTGCCATAAAACCGTAAATGTCTATGACAGTATTCAGTTTTGCCTTGTGTATTCTCCTAATTCCAAAGACACTTCTTATTCATGAATTCCCTTAACATTTTTATATTATCATCTGAGTATGATCTGGTTCAAATATTATTTTATATATATAATTACTTTCTTAGATTCAATTTCTAATGTATAGTCATAAATGATAGGTTCAAACTGTTGGTATAATGTCTAGGGTATTAAATTTGAAACACTATCTCCTCACTTCGTGCACAAATTATATGGTTTTATCGTGTTATCGGTACATTTGTAACATTTTGTATTTAATCTGCAATCCCACACCTAGAAAATCACAACCCTCTAATGAGGATAACGAAGCAAGGAGTAAGAGTGTTATATAAAATACTCCTTATTAATATTATAAGCGCGAAAGTTTGTGAGTATGCATGTATGTTTGTTTGTTGCTTAAAAAATATGCCGGCTAAATGACGTTGTGTGTAGGTTGTCCGAAATATTTATTATTGTTATTAATTTTTGACACTATAGAGCATTTACAATTCTCTAATACTATTAAAATCGTGTACAAAACGTAACCTAATTCCGTTACACGCATCATTACGTCACGTTATCGTGGTCATTGAAAACTACACTCAACGGTAATCACTAAAGGCATTATTATAGTTTCATTAACTAATAGCTTATGCCATTACTAAACTTGCTAATCTTCTGTTTGCAGGTAATTTGTATTCACATTGGGATTTTGTAAAGTCATGGCCATTCGCTTAAGGTAAGTGTTATTAAATTTAGGTATATTTATTAAATTATATTTAAAATTAGTTTTTATGATTTGCAATAGAAAAGTAGGTTATATGGAATTCAATATATCTAATAAAAAGTTATTCATTATCAATCCATCAATCTCATTGTGTGATTTACTAATAATTTCAAAAAATGTATGATAAAAGAACTAACGAATAAAATATTAAATAATGATAATAACTCAATGGAACGTGAGTTACAAAGTCTTCCTAGACACAATGTGCCCCTTTTATTTTTTACTACTTTATTTTTTCTATACATAAACTCCTATAAGTTTATTACAATAGAACACCAGATAAAAAAAATTTGAAGAAACTGAAAAACCACAACTCTCATCGTAGTTTTATCAAATAATAGCATCTATATGCATAATATTTATGAAACAAAGAATGCATTATATACAATCTTCAATCTTTCCATTTAAAGCTTCATAAAGATAATGAAATATGTTTACAAAATAGCATGAATGAAATTGCTTTGAACAAATTACGTATATAAAATAATACTACTTAAGTTCCCACCTCTACAGAACAAACAGTAAATGCAGTGTATTCTTTTGCCTTTCTAATCCAACGTCACCATCTATTGGTAAAAATTAAGTAAAAAATTGAGTTTCTAAAATATTTAATAAAAGAGGAAGTCATTTTAGATACAATGAGGTCCTTTATTAATAATATGGAACGGAATCATACTAATAACACTAACTACTTACAACTGTACACATTATTGAATCCAGTAACTATGGTTGATGCAAGCTAAAATCATCACGTAGTGAACAGTTGTTATACAGAAATGTGTTTTATTTTTTGTGTACTACGCTTTATTTTTAACCATCACTGATTAACTGTATAAAAATAATGTTTAGTATTCCGACATAAAAGGCGTATATATTTCGCACAGAATTACAGACGTCTAAGTGCATAATAGAAATTTGAATGTTATTGCCTAGTAAATAAATTGCAGATCCGCTCAACGAGAACGAGAAACTATTTGCAGGTTTATTTTTTCATAAACTCACTATTAGGACAAAAAGTATAAAAATATTTTTTTACCTCAATATTGCATTGTCTGCAATCACGACGAGTACAGTGATCATGGATTCTAAACATGCTTACTATAAGGCAGAATAGAGTCACTACGGCAAGCTCATAAATAAAAAAGTACTAAAGAAAAATAAGCTTTTGAGTCCCTTGTGACTAAGGCTTGTGAAATAATTAAATTGAACGCGGAAAAATTAATTCTCCAGAGGCCTTTATAGTTCAGTTATTTCTTTTGTGTTTAATGTTATGTATGCAAATGTACAGTGTTATGGTAATATGCTTTTGGAGGTCTTTGCCGAATTTGGTATACAAACATACATTCCTGAATGAGAGGAAGAAAATTTTCTGCAGTTTTCTTAAGGATTTGTATGCTAATGACTTCGTTCACTTTGCTGGTTAACTAATATAGCGTATATAAGCGTTTGTAGTATGAACTACAGAGACATTGACAAATAATTAAAATAATCTTTTTTATTTTTGTATTTTATTTATTTATTTTTATTACAAGATAATACTTTTGACTGTCTCGGTGGTGCTGGTGGGAGCGTAGGCAACTACTGTGCTTGAGGTCTCGGGTTTGATTCCCGGGTCGGATCAAATTTTTGTGTGATCCGTAAATATTTGTTTCGGAGTTTGGGTGTTTTTACCTATAATATGTATTGTATTTACAAAAAAGTGTGTTTATGTATTTAAATCAACTGATTTATGGGTACTAGACAACTGTCTAGTACCCATAATACAAGTTCTACTTAGTTTGGGACTAGATGGCGTTGTGTGTAAGATGTCCGAAATATTTATTATTAAAATTTATTATACTTATACAAATCTATCTGTTTTTGACCACAAAATTGATTTGAACGTTAGCAAAGACCAACAAGATACAAACTTATTATAAAGCTCTAAATATAGCTATTCCCATGTCACCTTCAATATTCTCAATAAGTTGAATGAATACACCAGCCTTGGTGTATGGCATAATAAATGATAGCAAAATAATAGAAAATACACATTTCAACTTCAAAGGTATGTAAAGTATTTTTAAATTTCAACTTAAAATATATTATTTGAAAGTAGGAATGTGTTTAAGCACGCTCATTTTATAACTGCAATGGGTAACGTTAAAATTATTATTTTACAATAGAACAAACATAAAATATGATTTGGCTCCCTAAAACTTAAAGTAAATACCGTTACGACTACTATCATCACATCACATCATCAGCCTATCTCAGTCCACTGCTGGACATAGGCCTCTCCCATTGCACACCACTTTGATCGATTTTGGGCTTCTCGCATCCAGTTCCTGCCAGCCATCTTGCGCAAATCATCACTCCACCTGGCCTGTGGGCGTCCTACACTACGTTTGCCGAGGCGCGGTCTCGCCGTTCGACCACGACTACTATCGTTGAAGACAATTAGGCAAAAATGTAAAGCTATAAACCCTCACGGGACAATTTTATGTAAAAATTAAGTATCGAGAATAGATACGAAATGAAAAGTTAGGAAATACTTCAACAACAAAGCGTAAAAACAATTTATACGTCGTGAACTACAACACGAAGGGGACTCGGGTCAAATACATAGTGAATAAAGTTTATTGAGGGCATTCGTCCATACAGTGAGTTGCTGACCGCTTCTCACTACGTCTGTGTGGAATTCGCTAATGTAATTTATTAGGGTGCCAATAAAACTGTCGCCATTACAATTTATAACCATTGTCTCTAACTCAAAGTGTTACATTTACTTAGTTTGTATCACATTTGTTCGTCTGCAATAATAATTATTAAATCTATACAAACAAATAAAATGTATGTGTCAATTCGTCATATCAAATCAATTGTTTTTTACAAAAATACTTCACATTTAACTAAAAAGCAATTTTTCATACTTCTGTATATAACTGTGTTTGTTCCGGGTAATTTCTGGAACGCCTTTACGAATTTTGACGGGATTTTCCCTGGCAGAAAGTTGATGACATAAGGAATAACTTGGATTTTTTTTGACTACCTTCTCTCCGCCATGTTATTCGTGATTTACTACAATAACTGCGGAAAACGCCGCGGGATTTGGCTAGTAAATAATATGATTGTATCGCTGCTTGGAAGCCCCTTTTAAATGTTGTTTTTAGGGTTCCGTAGCCGAATGGCAAAAAACGGAACCCTTATAGATTCGTCAAGTCTGTCTGTCTGTCTGTCTGTCTGTCTGTCCGTCCGTATGTCACAGCCAATTATTTCCGAAACTATAAGAGCTATACTGTTGAAATTTGGCCAGTCGATGTATTCTGTGAACCGCATTAAGATTTTTACATAAAAATAGACAAAAAACAATACATTTTGGGGGTACCCATACATGGAACTGAAACTCAAAAATATTTTTTTCATCAAACCTATACGTGTGGGGTATCTATAGATAGGTGTTCAAAAATGATGTTGAGGTTTCTAACATAATTTTTTTCTAAACTGAATAGTTTGCGCGAGAGACACTTCCAAAGTGGAAAAATGTGTGTGTCCCCCCCTCTAACTTCTAAAATAAGAGAGTGATAAAACTAAAAAAAATATATGTTGTACATTACCATGCAAACTACCAACAAAAATTGGTTTGAACGAGATCTAGTGAGTAGTTTTTTTTTTAATACGTCATAAATCGTAACACGCAATTTACCTTTTATCCAATCAATACACTAGTTTAAAAATATCGATGAAAGTTACAACGAACTACAAGAACTTTTATATGATGTTACTTGCTGATACGGAACCCTTCATGGGCGAGTCCGACTCGCACTTGGCCGCTTTTATTTTAATTTCTATCTCTACCGATCACATGTCTTTTTTAGTATATCTGAGTTTTATTTGTTGCTATATAAACAGTTTAAGTTAATATGTGCTTGAAATATCTGCATTTACTGTTAAAAGTAATCTAAAGTTCAACAAAATTACTTAAGATTCATTGCTAAATATTTACTAAAATTGATAGACATTACGATCCTCTTGCCGTCTGGAAACATCAACATCAGATCAACTCCCACACAAAGTTTACATTGTTAATTCTAATTTATCACAACTTTTTAAGGGTTTTGACTGCACGGTTAGCTGGTAGTAGTGGTTTAGCGGTCACCATGCCGCTATCTACTTCACAAAGTGTCGTATAATCAAATCCCAGGTGAGAAAACATAATGTTTGATTCATAAATTGTTGTTCTGAGTCTAGGTGTTATTTTTATCCGTTTCATGTATGTTTGTAAAGTCCCCCGTGACACAGAATTGAAATTCCTAATGCGGTATTTGTCTTTGTAAAAAAGGTTAGAGTCACTAACACCGTGAACTAAAATCTGCTTACACTTTCGCTTGAAGTTGTTTCACAATTTATGTTTTCTTTCAAATATGATCATCTATATAAACACATTTATTTAAAGTTAACTTGCCACACATAGTGTTAAATAAACTCAGTCACAATACAAGTAATAATACTTATCAAAAAATTATTTAAGCTCAATATACGACTGACTCAGCAATCAATATTGTTTACTAGACCAACATTCACTTCTTTGAAAGTGTCTCAAATAAACGTAAATAATAATAGAATAGAACAACAAGCTAGTATATACGCAAAATTTACCGCAATTGTGATGTCGAAAGTTGTGGCATGACATTTTAAGCCTCGTTTCCCAGACTAATGGACTTAGGCTCAATAGTTTTTATATCCCTCTTATACTGAAGTAAAATTGTCGAAAATATTTTTCTAGTGAATATTGCTGGCAAAATATTACAAACCGTAGCTACTTACGGAAGCTGAACTTGGCTGATAAAAATAAGACATCGCATTAATTCGACCTGACTACGACGTCAGGATAGCTTTTAATAAGCTTATCAACGTCTACAGGGTGGAATTTCAACGCTTCAAATCAGAGAATTTATGAGTCTAGCGATTCCTACCAAAACTGTGATGTAATTGTAAGCAATATTAATATTATCTTGTTTTTATAGCAAACTTATTTAAACATTTATAACTAGCGAGCGGAGTAAATGAGCGGAGCCGTGATGTTTATGTCGTTTTATTTATTTATTTATTTCTGAACATGCAATCTTACAAGCTAACAGATTTGATATCCAAAACGCTTACAAGACTAATTTTACGGAAATTTAATTTTAGATTAATAAGCAAATACATTCATTGATGTCGGATTGAAAATAATTAAAAATAAAATATACAAAAAATAATGAATTATTAATACAAAATCAAAATGTCAGTTCCTTAAATATAAAAAACCTAATATACGGCGTCATTTAAAATTATATTAAATTTATAACTTAAATGTCCCAATCCGTCGGCAAATAGGTCCAGTTCGTGATGCTGAGCAAGTATGTCGCCTATATTGCGCAGCACACGGGTGGTGGGCGCGTTCCGCCCCCGCTCGGTGCGCGCGGTAGGCTGCTCCAGCAGCCGCGGGCGTCGGCGCGGCGCTATCTGTCCTTCTGCGCTCGCTGATATGTTCCCGGGTACCAGGATGCGAACTCGCTCTAGTATTTGGGGACTATCAATTTTATTATAAATAATCGACAGATACTGTGTGACTTGAGACATAGCCCTTCTAAATTTCAACGTCTCCATGTCCACCATACCCAAGACAAACAGAGACGGGTATAAGTAGGGATAGTATCCGTACTGTTTCTTATATATCCATCGAGCAAATTTACGTTGAATTTTCTCGATCATAAGGACATATTTTTCCTCATAAGGATTCCAGACAACAACACCATATTCTAGTTTGCTACGTACAAAAGCATTGTATAATACTTTTGCAACCTCTATGTTGTCAAACTGCGATGCAGTCCTCATGACAAACCCTAATGTTTTGTGTGCTGATTTGCAAATTTGAGTAACGTGCGAATGAAGGTCAAATTTGCAATCCAATAACAACCCTAAATCCTTAATTTCACAAACTCTATTCAAAGCAACGCCTGTTAATTTATAATTTGTGATCAAGGGCTGTGATTTTCGTGAGAAGGTTATTACTTTACATTTGCGGTTGTTGAATGGGAGGTGGTTGTCTTGACTCCACTTAGATACCGCATCGATATCTCTCTGTAATGCTAGCGTGTCAGCTTTGGTTTCAACACCTAAACTTAGCTTAAGATCATCCATATAGCAGACACTCGGAAGTCATAACAACTTCCGGCAGATCGTTGATAAATATTACGAATAACAAAGGTCCCAACGTACTGCCCTGACTTACTCCTGACCTTGTAAAGTAGTGTTCAGAGTCATATCCGCGTAACCTCACATATTGCCTGCGATTACTTAGGTAACAGGAAAAAAACCTCAGGAGCTTTGGCGTAAATCCCATAGTTGCCAATTTTTCTAATAGTCTGTCATTGTCTACCAAATCGAAGGCCTTTTTGAAGTCAAAGTAGGCTGAATCAACCTGTTTACGTCTATCCATTTGCAAGCACACATAGTCAGCATGCGCGACTAAGTTGGTGGTAGTGGAGCGGGCGCTACGAAACCCATGCTGACTGTTGTGTAGTAGTTGAGAGATTTGACTATGAATGCGATCACTTAGGATTGCCTCAAAGATCTTAGCGAAAACGGACAGGACTGCAATAGGCCTGAAAGAACAGACATTCGTGCCTTTCTCTCCTTTAGGAACAGGAGTGACCCTAGACAACTTCCAGCTTTCGGGATATCGCGACTGAGCTAGGGCAAGGTTATAGAGATACAGCAGTGGGCCTCCAAGAACAGATATACAATCCTTGGCCAGAAATACAGGGACGCCATCTGGTCCACAAGATGATCGTGGTTTGAGGCGCCTCACTGCCTTCTTCAGATCTATCTCATCAACTGCCATGATCGAGACGTAGGCTGCATCTCGACAGTTATATCCAACTTCAGCAGCCATATCCGGGCTCAATAAGGGTTTATCTGGGTGGAATACCGATGCGAAATATCTGGCAAAGGCGTCAGCTGCTGCTTGATCCCTTACCTCTGTATTTTCATGAAGAAACATATCTATATTCCTCCTATCTTTTTTCTTCTCTTTTACATATTTCCAAAATTCTATAGGGTTGTCAGTCAGATTTCTTTGTAGTATTGTTATATATTTCCGATATTCATAGTTAATTAATTTTTTCACTCTGTCTCTATAGTATATAAACATAGCCTTGTTAAATTCTTTACCCTCTTTTTTAAATCGTTTATGATGGAAGTGCTTATTTTGTATATTTTTTATTATTTCTGCGTTATACCAATTTGGATATACGTATCGGCGATTATGTGCATGATGCTTTTTGAATGGTACAAACTGACTTAAGCTTTTATTTAGTTTATCGTAAAACAACTGAACAGCTTTATTAACATCACTTGCTGTCAATACGTCAGTCCAGTCTATCTCAATCAATGCACCATACAGACCTCGGTAATCAGCCTTCCGCCAATTCCAGTCAAGACTGACTGCCGAACCAGGTGTCACTTGTTGCCGAGTTGGCGTGATCGATGTAATCTCGACGGATGGCAATCTGATTATTACATCTAGCATGGGATGGTACTGGTCAATATCCACCAGAGGGTCTTCACCGAGAGACACCGCTATTTGATTGAGTTCAAAACTGCCAAGCACGAGATCAAGCATACCACCGCGAATATTTAAAATTGTGTTATATTGCTTCTGTTTGTCATCGATAGGTACACTATACCTTTCCAAAGGAATTAAAGTGCCACCACATCAAGTTTCATAGAAATTGGTGCATCGGTTTAGCCTTGAACCATAACAAATCAACAAACTGAGTTGCTTTTTAATTTATAATAATAGTGTACACTCGTCTCTTTCTGCAGTAACTCACTGCCAAAGCGCTTAATTGCTCCAAAAACATTACATAATATTAATTTATATATACTTTTTTTTGTAAATACATACATTTTGTACATAGAAAATACCCAAACTCCAAAACAAATATCTGTAGATCATACAAGCATTTGGTCTCACCCAGGATTTGAACCCGAGACCTCAATCACAGCAGTCGCATACTCTACCACTGCGCTACCGAGGCTGTTAAACTAAAGCCGGTTCCAAAAATAACGGGTCAGTCACATAAACCCGAATATCTCCCGAACTACGTATGCCATCCTAATGAAACGAAGACTGTTCAATTGAGAATTTAATTATACAGATAAAAAATAAAATAAAACTTAGTTACACCCACAATATTAATCTTAAATTAAAAAAAACTAAAGTAGTCATATTTTTCTTAAGATTACATTTTTTTTATGATTGTTTTTTTGCTGTTTTTCATCACTTTCTTCATTTAATACTTTGTATTGCCTCCACGAGCTCTTCTGACAGCTTCCAGGCGATTAGGCATGCTGTACACCAAATTTCGGAGCCGGTGCTGAGGAATACCTTCCCATTCCTCCACCAGTGCTTGTATGAGCTCGGGAAGCGTGATTGGTGGGGGGTTTCGACCTTTCACGCATCTCTGAAGCTCGTCCCAGGCGTGCTCGATGGGGTTTAAGTCCGGGCTTCGCGCTGGCCACTGCATGAGTTCGATACCGACCTCTTCAAGGTAGTCATGTACAATTCTGGCGGTATGGGGACGCGCATTATCATGCATTAATATGCCATGCCGGTCCATCCTGGCCATGAAAGGACCTACATGTTCATTGAGGATCTCTTCCACGTACCTCTCTGCATTTAGAGTTCCATTTTGAATGAGCACCAGCTCGGTGCGGGCCTCAGCAGAAATCCCAGCCCAAACTTGTACGGAGCCTCCACCGTACGCCACTTTTTCCTCCACACACGCTTGATGGAAGCGCTCCCCTGGTCTTCTGTACACCAACTGCCTACCATCATGCTTATAAAGCATGAATTTAGACTCGTCCGTGAACATTACCCTAGACCAATCGTCTAGTGTCCAGTTTAGGTGTTCGCGCACGTATCTCTGTCTTGCAATTCGATGTCCCCGTTCCAGTTTGGGGCCATTTGCGGGCCTCAATGGTTTCAAATTTGCTTCAGCAAGACGTCTTCTTACTGTTTGAGCGCTTAAATTGCCACCTCCAAAGCGAATAAAGTGAGTTTTTAGACCAACAGCAGTTTGAAAACGATTTCGGAGCATTGTAGCCACCAGTTGTCTGTCTTCCCTGGCCGTTGTGCATCTTGGTCTGCCATTTCCTGGTCTTCTAAGGTGTGATCCGGTCTCTTGGTACCGCTGGACTACCCGCTGAACAGTCGACAAAGATACACCAATGTTTCTGGCTGTTTCACGCTGGCTCCGCCCAAGTTCCAAAAAAGTTAGGATTCTGCCATGCTTCACCTCACAGAATAATAATTATGCACGTGGAAGACGTTCACGATAATTTTTTTTGTGACAGAATAGAAATGGAAAGCATCCATAATGACATGAAACAAAAATTTTGTTTTTAAAAATAGTCATTTTTTTAAATTTTGTTTTTCTAATGAAGTTTTTTTCATCAACCAGTTTAAATAATATGCTATTAGAAGCGCAACTAAAAAGTCTTTATTCTGGTTTTTATTTTATTGATCTAGCTTTTACAGTTCTGGAGGTATTTCAATTTTTGTGACTGACCCGTAATTTTTGGAACCGAGTGTATATTTATTAACAAATCATATTAATTTAGCTGCTATACATGAACACACTTAAGTCTAAAATAAGAACACAGATAAACACTTTCAACTAAGTACTTAAGTCATTTTGAAGCAACAAACATACATTCCAAAATATTATAATGCTGCCAAACTTACATACATAAGCGACACTAGGAGGAAGACGCCTTTAAAAACTATTCGGAATGCCACATTTAACATTTTTGTTCGTAAAATATGTCGCGTGATTCTAGCTCATTTCCATTTAAACCCTTATCCTAATAATGCCCCCAAACTTGTAATATTACAATTCTGTTTTCCATGTTTTTTGCTTAAAACTGTTGTAAATTATTTGGACTACACCTGATTTGACGCCTGCAATTTTTATTTTACACAAGTACTTTTGTAACTTTAATTTCAAAATTAACATTAGAATGAAAATAGTAGGTATATATAAGAATCACATTTCAAATAACTTTTTCTTCTTCTTGTACTTTTATCTATTAAAAATTTTAGTAGGTGAATATTAAATTAGACATTAAGAAAGTTCAATTTTATACACAACCGTATTACCTGCGATTGTTGTTGTAAACCGCGGGTAAGACCGCGGAGCGAAGCTAATCCAAAACCTACCTAAGTTACTCTTTATATCATTAGAAACATAGAGACAAACAGTTTTAATATTGCTGTTTGATGGAAGTAACGCATACACTTTTATTTGCATTTAATGAAATTACATGCAAACACTTTAATTTTGTTAAGTTGTACAGATTCATCATCATCATCATCACCCGCCTATCGCAGTCCACTGCTGGACGTAGGCCTCTCTCATTTCACACCACTCTGATCAAGTAAAGATTACTTCCACAGATCATATTACATCCTTTATAGCATAACACTGATCATTGCAAATAAACAAAAGAATGCAAAATTCTATATTTTTAGAAGGTAATACTTCTACTCAAATGTCACACAGACACAAGTATTGGAAAATATTTTTAGGTCGGATAGTGCCGCATATTTTATCTCTGAAATGAATGCCGGCATTCACCAAGTCCCATCCGAAAAAGCGCCCTTCATCAGACACGGGTCTCCCGATAAGATTAGACTTTCGGTTCGAACTTTCAAATAAATCTTTCACGGTCGAGTGTCACACGATTCGGTGATATTAAATGATTCCAGAATAAATTATAAGACCTTCTGATCTAAAATTATATTCATAGAATAAATGATTGCGTCTGAACTGGCTGTTGGATAAAAAGTTATTGTCCCTTGAGGTACAAGGGCCTTCTATTTTACCGAAAGTATGGAGGCAATAATGTAATATATGGTTTATTTGTACTGTTTATTTTACTGACTTACTTATTATATGTTTACTCATATTCAAGGATGAAGAATAATACCTGTTTATTGGAACTGGGTTTCTAAAGTTATTACTCTGTAACTAATCAATTTAAATGCTGTTTTATGTGAAAAATATTATTAAATTTATATACTTAATTTGGCGTTAATAATAATGATGATGGTATTACGAGAGTTACCGGGGTGCGTGACCTGGGTGTCCATTTAGACAGTAAATTAATTTTCGATAGCCAAATAACATCTATTGTGAATAAAGCTTTTCGTATGTTCGGTTTTATATTGCGATTGACCAAGGATTTTAAACGCTTGTCCACTTTATTGCTTTTATATAAAACTTTAGTTATACCCATACTTGAATACGGATCTGTGGTGTGGAATCCACAGTATAAAATTTATATTAATCAAATTGAAAGGATACAAAACAAGTTTAATAAGCACTTAGCGTGGAGATATGCCGAGTGTGAGAGTTCTGATGATGTAATTATTATTATTAGTTTTCATCCACGGCTTCACCCGCGTGTATGTCGGTCATCGTGGTAACAAGTAGCCTATTTCCTTTCTCAGGCTAGATAGATTAAATCGATATGCGCGAGAATCTATTCAGTAGTTTTGAAGTGAATGTGCGACAGACATAGGGTTACTTGCGCATTTAAGATGTTTAGGAAGTAAGTAATTACTAAAATTTATTATTTGAAACTTAATTTACTGTATTATATGTAATTCATAGTAGACTTCAAATATTACTTATATATATTACGGCTGTAACCAAAATCGCCTAGCCAGCGCTTAATAAAAACCTTAAGTTCTGTTAATGCATTAAAGTACGTACTTATTTACTTCGAATATTATAACTAAATTGACATGAATTCATGTAAACACAGATTATTTTCATTATCAAGTATGAATTCCATTAAAAAAAATAATGTACGTCATCATCATCAGCCTATCGCAGTCCATTGCTAAACATAGGCCTCTCCAATTGCAAGCTTCTTAGTTCAATCCTCGGCTACTCGCAATGTAATATACAAGCTACAAAAAATTAAAGTTTATATAAATCTCAATCAAATCATCACATTTTAAGTAATGAAATAATTATGACTCCTAAGTCATAATTGAATCACTTATGCGCATAAGAGAGAAACAGTGCCCTGCTTCGGATCGTTGCGCTTTATATCGTATCTGTCCTTTTTTTTTTTTTTTCTGTTCGGAAATCCCCCCGGATATCACCAGTTGGTGGTTATGTCGGACATGAACCGAGCAAACCCGCACGCCGTCTCAAGGTACCAATGACCGGGGAATCAGGTGTACCCTAGAAAGGAAATCCCTGGAACCCCGACGTACCTCGGGCCATCTACCTGCGGCTTGTAGACGTCCCTCGACATAATAAAAGTGCATGGCGCATCCACCCCGGCCTGCTTCTGCTGGGATGACAGATGGCCTCACCTGTCATCCCCAGGCTAGCGCTTATGGAGGACGGAGATCGTTCTGCGACCTCCGGCGCCTGAGTCGTCTGCGGTACCGGGCCCGTGCCCGGGCCTGGCGGACCGGGAGAGATCTAAACCTTTCCCGATCCCACTCCGCCGTCTCCTTTGCAAGCATAACTTGCTCGCAGAACGGAGCGGAGTTCCACGCGCTCTCACTCTGCAGCATGTATATCGTATCTGTCCTCACTTCGCCTGACTCACAGAACCGTGACACAAAGCAGGTGTTCGTAAAAACTTTATTATTCAAATACCCTTATTCTGACATATTGATAGCTGTAGTAAGGGTTGAAACTGCGTTATGCGGGCGTCCGTCACGGGGTGCCACACCCCGCACCCACGCACGCTAGTCGTCCTTTTGCTACGTAATAATATATTAAGTTTTCCATCGACACAACTATACATGCACACCATTAAAATTGAACTAGTGACACTGCGTAAATAAAATAATCCGTCTCCGCAACGTTCCCAAAGACTCCCCCACGTGTCCACGCGCGTAGCCACGCGACGGTTGTCCGTCGCGGACGCCCTAACGCCTAACGCAGTTTCAGGCCTAAAAAGAAATCTATTACTTTGGCATAAAATTTAAGGCTGAAACTGAGACAACTAATCACAAAACTTTCATAAAAGTTTTTTAGTACGAAATCTCATCTAACTAACGCCCATTCACTGAAACCCGATCAGACTTATACAACGCGAAGTATAGTTAACTGAAGCCATCTGTTGGAAAAGTAATGGAGTTTTTTTTAGTACGCTCATTACAAAAAATGTGTTACATCTGAGAAGCAATATTTAAATTACACGTAATAAAAGTTTTAAATGCTTGAAGCACAAACAAAATCAGCCTAAATGAAATCATCCTCATTTTATAAGGATACAAATAATAACAGATATCCTAAAAAAGACTAACATACTATATTGACGAGTTATTGTTTACCGCTGACCCAAACCTCATCCTACCCAATTAATTTATATTAATTTATCCTTAATTGATCATTTTTATGGGTTACTTCACTCATTTCTAATTCAATTTAACTTTATTTCAAGCATATCGTACCTTTTGAAATAGGTAAAGATCCTTTACCTTATCGTGCGTTTAATTGTATTGTATTATTGATTTATCTTTTAAAATGTTTTTAAAATAAGTGTGTTTTTGATAAAGTGTATGTGTTTCTGGATCGCTTACATTATCTACTAATAGGAAAATAGCCAAGACATGTACTTGGAGATGAGACAGACAGCTATGAGATTTTTTAATTTTTAATAAGTTTATTTATTGTCACGGTTATCACATCTGCCTAATAGGACAACTAATAGGCCACAACTAATAGGAAAATAGCTAGGACAGCTACTTATAAGACTTTAATTTTTAATAAGTTTATTTATTGTTACGGTTATCACATCTGCCTAACAGGACAACTAATAGGCCACAACTAATAGGAAAATAGCTAGGACAGCTACATAGAAGACTTTAATTTTTAATAAGTTTATTTATTGTTATCAGAATTATAATTTTAAGATTTCGTGAATTTCAAATTCAATTCCCCAAGTTATTTTCAAGAAACTGTCAAACATACATGAACCATTGAATTTACTAAAAAGATATAACATTTCATCGGTTAGTTACCTTCGTTTAATCCTCAGCGTGGAATTTAGAGATAAAATAACATGTCCCTCCGCTTTTATGCGCAGTCCAATAAAGTCCAGAAATAGGGTCACGCTTGTTTACTTATAGAACCTGCCCGAAATGTCAGAAATGTAATATGACGGAATTGAGGGAATCCAAAACTAACCATAACAGGACCACAAAATAACGTGGTTCTGTATACATAACTACAGGTTATTTGACCCTTCACTCTAATTAATAGGTGTTAAGAGTGATATTTTTTTTGTAATACTATACTAATATTATGAAGTTGTAGGGTTTGTTTATTAAATTAAATGTGCTAATGTCATTAACCACTGGTTTGAATTGAAAATAAAATACGTATTTGTTGGAAGGGTATTATTCGGCTGTATTACATCATGCTGCCTTTAATGGGAGTCTAGTATCAATGAAAAATGTACCAAAACCGAGAAATTCTCCGGTTGGTAGACGCAGACGAAATGACGGTGGTGAACTTATAAGTAATATTTTTAATAGTTTCTTTACAAATATTCTTTAAGTTTAACATCTACACAGGAAAGTAATGAGGCAATGTTAGTGTCATGTGTTTATAGCAGTTCTACTTCTTCTTATCGTATCAATGGCAACACTTTACACGGTTTTGGCCTAGTGCTGATTGCGTTTGGCCTTGTGTTGATCCATTGTGGTGGGAGGATTTGTCACCTAAACTCTGTGATACCGAGTGTTAGGTGTCCAGAGTGCGCCGGACGTCGGGACTCTTGTTCTCTTTTTTACGTCGCTCGGGGAGGCTCCTCTCGTACACCCCTTTATAACAGTTATGTTGAAAGTATATTTATTAAGGCTGTCTTGTCGGATTAGTGATTATCGATTCTGACTTCTGATGGTTTAGATTACAACTTTTGCAAGTATTGATATTTTTTTCATTCTATGACTGTAATTTTACTTATACTATGTATTATGTATGCAAAAGTATATTAAAGCATGTTCATTTAGAAACATATATGCCTGACTTTAGGTAATTTTCTCCGAGTCAACCAAATAATCTAGATATATTACGCGGTAGGTACAAAGACAAAATATTCGACAAAGTTCATAAAGCTTTATTTGATATCACTAGCTCTATGACGTACGCGGGACTGGACTTATAATTAAAAAAAAGCGGCCAAGTGCGAGTCGGACTCGCCCATGAAGGGTTCCGTATCAGAAGGTCATATAAAATTTCTTGTAGTTAGTTATAACTTTGATCGATGTTTTAATAATAGTGTTTTGATCAATGATATTATAAAAAATCGGCCAAGTGTGTGATAATTGTTATGTTTACGTATTAATGCGTTGATTTTGTATGACTTTTCCAAGTAAGCGCATTGTAAAAGTTAAGCCTCTATAACTCCTGAACTAACAAAGTCATCTAATTCGTTATAGTTTTCATTTAAAGTTCATTATATGGACCACTATCACAAATTTTTCGGCGGGCGGGACGGCCTGTTTTTACAAAAAGTTTGCCTTTAAAGTGGAATTTCTCGCAAAGGGATACCTAAATCAAAAAATCGTCTTAACAAACCTGTAATGTTTTTAAAAGACCTATATAATGATACCCTACATGATGGGGTAGCCGTGAGAAAAAAAAACATCCCCATTTTACGTGTAGGGGAGGTACCCTAAATAGAAAATATATTTCATAATTTTATTGTAGCACTTTGTCGACGTAATTACAATACATATTCATGCAAAGTTTCATCTTTCTAGCACTTACTGTTTGGACGACGGATGGACAGACGGACATGACATATCTATAAGGGTTCGAAGTCATAAACTTCGGAACCATAAAAAGTTGTAGATCTTTTAATTACCTACAACTTTGCCATCTAACTATTTTCCTTGTAGTTTTGCTGGAAATCGAGATAAACCGTTTTTTACCCTTTGTTGTATATATTTAGCCATCCAATCTGACTCCACCCTGCCTGATGGAAAGCATGAGCAGAATCCAAGGGTCGGGGCTACCACACTTGCTGCGAATGCGGACAATAATGTATGGCAGCCCACACTATGGCGGCTTAGTGAGATGCTTTTTCACGCCCCGGTTAAAGGACCCGAAAACCTCCCTCCCTACCCCTTCCCGACCTCAGATCGCCCGTAAATTATGTTTCCTTTCATTTTTATAATATTCTCCTCCTTTTCCAATAGGTTTCATCCTACTATAATTTTATTTGTTTTCAAAAATTATCTACTCTGGTCTACTGGTCTATATGTCATTTACAAACTATCATTATGGTTGCCATGCAAGTGTGTTATTCCTAGCAACCTGTGAAGTTTTGACAGGAGGTAAACAGTGATACATTTTGACATCTTCGATTTATGTATTTTTATAATCACCTAGCTTTGGTCTTTGTATCTCGATTATTGCAGTAAAAAGTAGCCTATGTCCTTTCCCAAGTTCAGTTCTATCATCATACCGAATTTCATCAAAATCGATACAGTGGTTTAGGCGTGAAAGCGTAACAGACAGACAGACAGAGGTAATTTCGCATTTATAATATTAAGTAGGGATTAAAAAAAAAACTACTCACTAGATCTCGTTCAAACCAATTTTTGTTGGTAGTTTGCATGTTAATGTACAACATATATTTTTTTTAGTTTTATCTCTCTCTTATTTTAGAAGTTAGAGGGGGGGGGACACACATTTTTCCAGTTTGGAAGTGTCTCTCGCGCAAACTATTCAGTTTAGAAAAAAATGATATTAGAAACCTCAACATCATTTTTGAACACCTATCCATAGACACCCCCACACGTATAGGTTTGATGAAAAAAAATTTTTTGAGTTTCAGTTCCAAGTATGGAGACCCCCAAAATATATTGTTTTTTTTCTTTTTTTATGTAAAAATCTTAATGCGGTTCACAGAATACATCGACTGATCAAATTTCAACAGTATAGCTCTTATAGTTTCGGAAATAATTGGCTGTGACATACGGACGGACAGACAGACAGACAGACAGACAGACAGACAGACAGACAGACAGACAGACTTGACGAATCTATAAGGGTTCCGTTTTTTGCCATTTGGCTACGGAACCCTAAAAAGGGGCGTCTCTGCCTCCCCCTCGCCAAAAGCTAAACGGCTGTCTCAAAAAATCTGAAATAAATCGTGATTGTAATTCATATATTGAACTTGAAAGAAAAACTGTACAGTAACAGTTTTGATAACTTTTTTAATTTATGAGTTATTATTATTATTTAACTTGTAAAATGCACTAACTTGGAAAATTTTGTACAAGAATAACTAAATAGTAAGTAAACACAACAATTATCTATTGGACACGATTTGGTTGCATGGCCTGACATGCACTTGCCCGATATTATTTTCTGTCCCTGTTTTTGTCGATGATACCGAAAATTTAAAAACATGCATACATCAATTTATTAAAGTAATTCACCATGCTGAATTGTCTGTATTAAGGTAGTATAGCCACTCTGATTTCAGCTCGAGCGAGCCGGCTTGATTGGGGCGGTACTACCCTTGTATAGTACACCAATTTAAAATGATAGTATTCATGCGGTCGTATTTGGTTGGATTCCACTTATGCTTTCCGTCTTTAGTCAAAGTATAGTCATTTTGGTTTAAATATGAAAAAAAAAAGTACTTAAAGTCTGTTTGTTAATAAATACAACACCTTAAACTAAAACAATAGCATATATTCGATTATATAATACGAAAAATCACAAAGTCATGGGCACACGTTCAAAAGCTACGTAAACAAACCACAAACGCGGTAACGGATTACGTTTTCAATAAATTTACATTTCACTTCGGATGAACGTCAAGTGTTTGAAAAAATCCTTTCACACTACGTCTATACCCTTTTACGTAGAAAACATTTATTTTTACAAGACATTTATAAGTTTAATAAGTATTTACCATATCAACTAATTCGCATCTCGAAGTGGCGGAAATCTCTATAAATACCCACCAGACCTTTAAAATGTTAGGTATTACATAATCACCGTTTATTTTTCTTGCAGATTTTGTGTTAATCTTTTACGGAAAATTATTTTGTGAAGCTTTTCCCGTCCTTACTCTC
This sequence comes from Phragmatobia fuliginosa, assembly GCA_932526445.1. Classification (NCBI taxonomy): domain Eukaryota; kingdom Metazoa; phylum Arthropoda; class Insecta; order Lepidoptera; family Erebidae; genus Phragmatobia; species Phragmatobia fuliginosa. Next base: position 15,686,953 of record OW052070.1, read on the forward strand.
TACGACAACAGGTGCAGGTTTTGGAAGTTATCGATTTATAGTGATAAACATTCGCTACCGAACTAATAAGTTCTTCTTAAGAATATTCTTTCTACTAACAGCACACATATTTCCTCTCTCTTCGATATCAAGCACTTCACTAGACCGCCATAGTGTGGGTTTTTTTTTTTTTTTTTTTTTTTTTTTTCAATGAGGTCTGTTGTTAGACCTCCCAGCCTTTCCCCGTTCGTAAAACAGGACCTTGTCAATCTAGTTATTAATTTTTATCTTTTATATATATATATGTTTATAAAGATGATGGTTATGATGGATTTATAAATATCTATTTGTATTTTATTCCTTGTAAAGTATTATCTGTTTTATATTTTATACTGTTATTTCTTATCTTAATTTTATGTATTTCTGTTATCTAATTCTTGTATCTAATTTTGTTAAAACTTTTTATTGCTTACAATTTTTGTTTACACTTGTTATTTACAATATCTTATTTACTATTTTAAGAGTTGCTCTTTGTTAACTAGATTTAATTTATGTTTCTGCTGTTGATTTGTTGTTCTTAGTTACACAATTTCACCAATTTTAGTTAGCATGGATTTTTTCTTAAATTTAAAGTTTGTTGTATTTACTACTTCCCGGCATGCGAGAGGGCGATACTTATGACTCTGTGTATTTGTTGATGTGCGTGTCAGTGTTATATGTATTCTGTGTTCCTGTTTGTTTTCTGAAAAAAAAAATTTTTGCTCCTATCTTTTGTAACAATATGTATATAAAATCAAATATGTACAATTGTTACAACCTCGTTGTGTTTGTCTAAATTATATGTTTTGTTTACATGTATGTCCTGTGTTGTGTGCATGTCTTGATATGTCCATATATGCTCATGATATATTTATCAAATCAAGTGTGTATATGTTTGTGTATTATGTGTGTTAGTGAGTGATCGAGTCATAAGTACGCGGTGTTGGATCTCGCTAGATAGTCCCACTTGTGGCGAGTTGGGCATTCGGCGCTGAAGGCGTTGTGGCCGACGCTCTTCAGCCCAGAGTGTGTGCAATTGCAGCATCGCGGTCCGGCTCCCGCGGTGTAGTCGGGGCACCTCTCACGCAAATGCGGGCCCCCGCAGTGGCTGCACTTGTCCACACTCTCGGCGCAGAACCTGCGGCCGTGGCCGAATGCCAAGCACCTCGTGCATTGGACGAGGGGGGAATGGTCCTCCACCCTGACCCTTTGCAGGTCCAGGTAGAGGGTTCCAGCCCCCGTCATCCTCTGCCATACTTTGGGCTTCACCTGTAGGACTATATGCGATGCTTCGGGATTTCTTGTCCTTTTCTTAAATTTTATATTTATTTCTTTGTCCTCTTGTGGTAGGCCCATGAAGACGTCGGCGTTTTGGGTGTAAATGGCCCTGATCATGTCCTCGTCGTCCCCATCGACGAAAACGTCTTTGAGGACGACGAGCGGATCCTTGTTCTTCATGGGCGCTACCACAAGCCCATTTCCACTACTTTCAATTTTGTCCTTAACCCTGTCACGCTCTACCTCCGTGTCACAGCCTAAAATGATGGTACTGTTTTTGGCTTTTCTGGCCTTGCTTACTCTAAGACCGGTGCCCCTGGCGTCGACCGCCTTCTTCACCCTGGCGAGCACCTCATCGGCAGTCTCACGACTATCCGTGGAGGTGACCGCCACCGAGTGAAGTGCCGGTCGGCGCTCTGGTCCGGTTGCTGCGGCTCTGGCGTAAGTCATGGGGATCGGGTCCGGGAGGCTCTCGGGCGTTTGTCCCTTCACCGCCTCACCGATGTGCGACTTGGTCTCCATGACAATGTCTCTAGCGACAGTCCCGACCAGGTCTTCGAGCTGGGACTGCGCTCGCACCACGATCCCCTCGGTCGCCACGTCGATGTCAACCTGGGTGGACTCTATCTTCTCGTGGATCTTTTCTATAATGTCGGCGCTTTGCTCCTCCACTTTTGTGTCTAGTTCGCCGATTCTAGCCTTTAACTTATAGTAAGTTTCGTTGAACCACGTGAAGATAGAGTCCTCCATCTCCCCAAGTTTTGCCAGCAGCCTATCCTCTTTTGCGGGTGATACGGCCGCCACGGTCGCAACCTCCTGTATATAGTGTGGGTTATCATGCTGCGTTACCCTCATCCACAGTAAGGATAGTGATTACCATTTCTAAAATCTGCTCATAGAATGGAAAACCATCAGGCTGAGTAGTCATTTGTGAGCTACGTAATAATAATAATCCGACCGGTTTCGGCCATGGCGACCACTTCGACCCCTTATTGGGCTTGGCGCTGATGCGTCCGGAGATGGCTTATATAGCCGATTTTCGCAGCAAACTCCCTTGCACAAAGTGGGCAAGTGAGCTTACCGCTCTCATAATTATAGTAAATGGCGGTGAGTGGCGAAGAACGGGCTTTAAGCTCATCGCGCTTGGGGTTGCGAGCTTCGAGTAAATAATAAAAAAAAATTGCTTGGATTTGAATAGAAAATGTTAAGCTTAATGTTCACGTATTTCAATATGCTACAAACACACAAAAAATCCTACAAACACTATGATGGCCGAAACCGTTGTAAACGATGTGGTCTGAATATAAAAAGACAATAAATTGTTAAGTAGATAAATAAATATTTCGGATGTCTTAAACACAACATCGTCTACTCCCAAACTAAGCAGAGCTTATATTATGGTTACTAGATAACTGATATAAATACATAAACATACTTTTTTTTGCAAATACATATTATATAATAATAATAATAATATTTTTTTTTTATTTTTTTTTTTATTTCCAAACAGTATTTGTACAAAAACCACTTACAACATACAAAACATTTCAATCATTTCTTTAAATGCGTTACATACTTATGTAAGGGTAGAATTGAACTCTGGCACCCATGATAAGATTCAACTTGAGTTATGGGTACCAGTGCATCTTCCGCAGTTTGGTCAATTAGTAACATATTCTTTAGAACGAGCGTGGCAGCATCTTTTAATGGTTTTAAAATAAATATATTGAGGAAATAATTCAAATGTGTGTGTCTCTGTGTTTATGTATGTGTGTGTGTGTGTGTATGTGTGTGTGTGGGTATAGTTGTGTGTAAGTGACGGTGTATGTTTGTTTTATGTCTATGCGAGCTTATTTATATATGTTAAGTAATGAGACTGTTTGTTTTATAAGATATTGATTTTTAATAGTTTTTCGGTTTCTCCATAGTTTAATGTTTGAAGCCAATCGTGAACCTTGTTTTTACATAATTTTGAATTCAATGAAAATATACCACAATATTTGTTTATGGTATTGTAAAGATGATTTCCCAAAATATGAAAATGTCTTTGTGCACAAGCAGTACGGGATTTGAGGGTTGAGCAAACTTTATAGCTTCGTCGACGTTTGGCGTGGATCGGATCATATGGAATCATTTTGTGCTTCCGAAGAGTGGTTTGGAGCACAAAGAGCTGTCTCACCGTCAGTACCCTGCATTCCATGTATAGCATTGCGGTGGAAAACCTATAGTGCTTGAACGTCATAACTTTTAAGACAGCCCTCTGCGCACGTTCCAGTTGGAGAAAGTGTGTCTTATGCGCTCCACCCCATACGCTAATGCAATAACTAAGTATTGTTTGGCATAATGCAAAATATACCGCTTTAAGAGTGTTGGTATCAGCAGAGTTCCTTAGCTTTTTAAATATGAAGATAAGCTTACGTACCCTTGCGGCTAAATTTTCCAAATGGGGTTTCCAACTTAATGAGTTATCAATTGTGATTCCTAAATACCGAACAGTGGTTGATTTTTTTATTTGTAGGCAGTCACAGTTTTGGGTAGCTGGATAAAGGCATTGGTTAGTGTGTGCTTTCAGGACAAACAAATCGGGGACAGTATGTGAGCTGGGTTTGAGAAAGAAGGTCATAAATGTGGTCTTGCTTAGGTTTATTGTTAGGACGTTGTCTGAAAACCATTTCATCACTGATTTGAGAGCATCTTCCGCGTATCTGTATGTTTCGAGCCAGTCTTTTCCATGGATGAGTAGCGCAGTATCATCTGCATAGGTGAAAATCGAGCAGTTTGTCAAGGACAACTTGCATAGGCTGTTAATATATAAAAGGAAAAGTGTCGGGCCTAAAATTGAACCCTGAGGAACTCCAAAGGTTAGTGGTTTATTGTCACTGGTCACATCATTTATTTTAACGCATTGGAAGCGATCATTTAAATAAAGTATATATATAAAACATCAAAACTCTGAAACAAATTTTTGCGAATCACACAAACATTTGGTCCGACCCGGGAATCGAACCTGATACCTCTTGATCAGCAGTCGCACGAGAACAACGAGGCAGTCTTGTTAAACTGCTGTTATTCCCCCACTAACTTTAACTTACTACTGTCGTGACTTACACGATTGTCGTTATAAACACAGCCATACATATATTTGAATATAATTAATATTAAATAAATGATATAAAAATTGTTTTAGTGATAAACTAGTAAAACATTACTACTAAGCTGAAATTGGGTTCAACACATGGAACAAATATCGTCCACCTTCATTCCAGTTGATTATACATAATACATACATACATATACATACTTTTTTTATTTAAGAAAACAACTCCCGCATTAGCAATATAAATCCTGAGTTGCGGGGGACTTACAAACATAAATTACACCGATACAAAGAAGACCCAGACTTAGAACAGCAGCGGTATGGCGACCGTTTAAACCACTAGGCCATTCGAGGCATGCCTAGTACGTGCAGTCAATCTTTATTTATCTATTTCCTCATTTATTACATCATATTTCATCATACATCAAACTAAATTATTTATCTTTTTTTCTATTCAAATAAACATGTTGTCATCAAATAGCATAAGATATTAATTATTGTTACCAGAAACATTTAGGGTATTTAATTATTCAGTCCATAAAAAAGTAGTAAATTAAACAAAAACAAGAGAAGGCTCTCAGTGATAATTTACAGGTGACACCGTAACAGAAATAAACTGTCAGACTATTATTCTGAGGTAAACTAAAAATATTTTGTTTCAACGAGAACTAAGTGCTACACGTGACAACGATGTTGAAAGGGTTTCGTATGTACATATAAAATGATAAAAAGAGAGTATTAATATACTTTCATAGATAATAGTAAAGAAGATCTAATGAAATGAGGTAATCTGCCAGTTTGGCCCTTTATCATCTGGCATACTTTATGGGTTACTTGGTAATAAGTAACTATTGCTGCTTTATGGACGCCTGCAACTTAATTAATAAAAGTATGTGCATGAGACAGTGATATAACTACAGTCGACCGGCGTGACAGAGGCATGTACCTTTAACGATTATTTCGTAAATTAAATTAATTTCGTATAAATAAGTTTTGTAAACAGTGTACTATAAATTTATTATTTTAACCTGAAATTCTTCGTAATATTCTTGAAACTATTCCTAAATCATTTTCTCTTTTTTTTTCTTTTTAAAAAAGCAACTTATGCATTAGGTTTATAAAGCCTGTGTCGCGAGTGGCTATATAAATATAAATTATACATACACAAGGAACACCCAGTCTTAGAACAGCAATTTGTAGATGACACAAAGTGTTGTCCCATGTAGGATTTGAACCCACAGCACTTGGTGTAGTAGAAGCGGAATTTCAACCATACAATCGAAATGTATGTGTAGCATGCAAGTGAAGACTTTTAATTGACTCCCTGTTATCTACTTATTTTTTTTAACATGATCTGTAAGTCCTCCATAAGATTGATACATTAATAAATTACTCTTGGAAATTTTATTATTATTATACTTTTGTTTAACAACCGTCTAAAACATTGCCAATGCAATTGTGAGTGTTTTAAGCGGTGACGTTAAGTGTGTGTGTGACATTACGTTATCAGTACCATCTAATTTCATTTGTGTTTATCTAAAACAAGTAATGTACACGACTCTTTTATAGGGTGTTAGAACTTCTCCAGACGAACGACTTTACCTATCTTTTTCAATGAGAGTCTTATAACACTGAATATTTTGCACGCAATCGTTAAAAGTTTATTCGCAGCGATACGCCTTCCTCCAACTTTATCTATGTAGTTCAGTATAATAGATACTACCTACTTACAAAATAAATTACAAGTTTTCTTGAAGCTATAACTTGTAGAATTAGTTTCCCAACTATTTTTCTCGAGTTAGATAGCCTTCTTAATAGACTTGTAACTCTGCTCGGTTGTAAAATATACATATATTAATTTGAGCATTTCTTAAACGGATTAAGTAGCGACGTTATTTAAGAAGACCACGTTTGTGAATGTCAGTGAATTAATACCCTTTTTAGTCAGGTAACTTTTTAGTTTTTACCACAGAGAACAGTTTGTAATTTTGTTTATGTTTATGTTTGTATGTGTACGAAAGTTAACCTACATGAAATTTCTCCACCATGTATTTACTGTAATTACAATAACAAATCACCAATATTATTAAGACCAGACCAGATGATAAAAAGTCACAATCCGGTGCTTATCTGAGAATTAGCTCACGTATTTGAACTGATATTTATTGTTGATGATAACTTAGGGTATTCCTATTGTTATTACACAAATGATTTACTTTTGAATCAATGAACGTAGTAAATTCAGATTGTGGTGAAGCTAGCTTGAAAGCAGGGCTTTAGCTTTATAATAATAATTTAGCTTCACCTGTATGTTTGTTTAGTTGTAACTAACTCCTTTGGGTGCGATTTTGACCCACTTGGACCCACACACACAAAACGTAGGGTGCTTTCTGATAATATTTCAATAACGTCGCCCTACGCTTTTTACATTGAAATTATTTTCTATTTTTATGTTAAAAGCGTGTTTGTTTAGTTTTTTTAAACTATTCTTTTAGAAAAATACTAATTTGTTTAAAGATTTTTTTTGTCTTTTTTTTCATATTAGTGTATTGTCATCGGTCCCCGATAAATCTACAAAGTTTGAACGAAATCTGGCCGTTTAAAGTGGGTCAAAATCGCACTCAAAGGAGTTGGTTACAAACAAACAAACATACAGGTCAAGCTAATAAAAAGCGTGTAAAAACCATTTAATCTTTTACAATTCTATTCTTCAAATAATACCAAAGATGATATACCTCAGCTTCCTAATTAGGTACTAAAAATATTTAAAGGTGTCTGGGGGGATGATTGGCCCTTCGGATTGGTCTGGCCGCATACAAAGGGTCTCAAAATAGTACCTATCTTAGATAATATGTATAAAATTTAGGTTTGCTACTATAACGTAGTTTACCTAATTTTTTCAGAACTTTCAAGACGTCTGGCAGAAGTAATGGCCCACGGAAAGTGTCTGACAGTAATGAATTTCAATTTTAAACAATATTCTTGAAAAAATATGTAAATACCAGCTTTGCACCTTTAACGTAGGTAAGTAAGGTTTTTATCCATCTGTACTTCGCGCTACCTCAGGAACGGCCCCGCTTTCAAGCTAATGGGTACGCATACATCTTAACAAGACATTGTACTAATAATCCTGAAAATTTCAGCTTTGCAATAATGACGTAGGTCTGGCGGCTCTGGGATCTTGCTCTATTATGATCACACTAATTGATTTATTTTTGAGATATGATAGAGTACTGAAACAAAATAAGAACGACGAACGTGAAACAGATATGTGTCATTTAGCTTTGAATGTAGAAATATGGGTTTGATTCATATTTTTAGATAGATTCGATTTTTTCACCTACAAACCGAATCATAACCGGAACAAGAGGTTTTATAGAACTAGAAGACACAATGGTTATTGAATTGTCAAGTCTGAGGAATTAAATCTTACTAGCCGAAATTTTGTGCTACGGGTGCTACGGTTGTCTACGAGAGTTCTACGTAAACCAACTTTTCTCAGCTGAACTAAGAGACCTTCTACTTTGTACACTACCATCAACCTAAGCCCATGTAAAGGTCAAACTTACCAATTCCGATGTCCTCGCTTCTTGAGGTTTTTATCAATATTTACTAAGAAAATAATTTTTGAGAAGCAAGTCTTTTGTTTTTTTTAAATTTACCGTTAGAGAAATTTACACGCAGATTATCAGAGAAACGGTTTGAATAAGACAATTTGTTTTTGGTGTACAATACAAGTGTAAAAGCATCGTAGGCTTAAGTTTGCCCCTTAGTCAATTTAACAATACCAATGTGATGATTAGGAATGGTGGCACACTGAATTGTCAATTCGTTATCATGGCGACGGTCTTAGAATGTATATACTAAATCTGTATTTATGTAAAACTATATTTATAAAATCTATATTATACGCTTGTAATTCAATAACGATATACCCCGCTAGTAAATAATTTTAGACAGCTCTCCCTTAAATGGTAGACGGTCAGCAATCTAACTCAGTAATTTAAAATTAAATTTAAAAAATAACCTTGAATAAATTGGAAACTCACTCACATTTTCTTGTGACTTTATTTGTTTATTTATTACAAACTATTATTTGCAACTTTATGTGGACAGATGTAAAACATGGATGAATGAAATTTATTTTTCTAAAATTGAGAGGAAAGCTTTTAGTTTTATTAGGTTGTCTACTTGAGGAGTTTAATTCATTGAGTTAGTTTAGTATTTCATTAAATTCAGTAAATTTAAATATAGTGATAGTCAGTATTTCATTTGTTATCCATTCATGACTCGTTTGGATGGAATGGAATAATCTTATTAAATTAATCTGAAATTTGAATGAAATCTGAATGTTTGACGTGGATCAAAATCAAGTCCAAGGGAGTCGGTTACATACATACATACATACAGGTTAAGTTATTTAAAAGCATTTAAAAAAGAAAATATGAATCCATAATCAGTTCAATTTCAGGCAGTAGTTATCTTTTGTCTGAGATAATGATGATTAAAACAAAAACTAACTTTGCAATTCTAGAATTCTAGTACCTATATTTATACTGATTATCATTTACAACAATCAATGTTGTTCGTACTTTGATCAGTGCTATTTCCAGACAAGCAATGGCATGGTGACAGCGACAAATTTAATCTAAACAATGCCTATTAACTAAGCATACTATCTTTTTATGAAGCAACAAAACGACTATAAAATAGAATAATCTTTATTGTGCACCGTTTCATTCAATTTACATTTTTTTTTGTTCTTGTTATTTGTTTATGTTTGTCATGTTGTTATTAAAACCTAAAAATACTTTTAATATCCAAGTTCAAAACACATAATTTTGGCAAAATAGACTATTCATAGTAAACTAATATCTCCATTTACTCGTAAGTGACAAAGAAAATGTTTAAATGAATGTCTGTCAGACACGTCACACATTAAAATACTGAATATTTTATTATCACATAACAAAGAATAGCTTATAAAATGTTTGTTATGGAAAACAATACCTATTAACGTATAAAAATATATGTATTCACACGCAACTAGTCGATTTCGTGTCATTCTATCGTATGGATGTAAACGAGGTGAAGCAGGACATTGAATATTGTATTTTATACTATACTGTGAAGAAAATGTGCTCAGTACATTAAATCAGAAATGGTAACAATGAAAGAAGTAACTAATTTGATGAAGCATCAAGATATTTTTCGTCTATTATACCCTTTATATATTTTTACTTACACCCATTCAGAGATAAGACTTTTCTTAGGATACGACTATGAATCTTACAATTTTCAAAAATTTTGTCAACAATAATGGCATGTTCTAACAAAAGCAATACAATAATTGCGTCATCTCCATAACCTAGTAAACTCAATATAGCTGTGACGGAAATTTAAATACCAATTTGGTGTCAATTTAGGACAAAGTCATAATTCTACGACAACGTGGATTAGTCTCGCAACTGACATCAGTGTTATTTACTCCATCTATGCCCTTTGTTAGTGCCCTACCTTAACAGGCGGGGTGTGGCGTTATTTAATACTGGCTTAAATGGAGGTCCCATCATTTAGCTGTCACCTATTGAATTTCAAAGGGACATAAAAGGAATAAGGGTGACCGGTAGGTAGGTACAGACAGAAAAATCTGTGAAAACTTTTGCAGTAGTCCGTATTCTTATTGTTCGTTGAAAAGTCTTACCATTGTTTTTCTTATTTAAAAGCTTGATGCATTTACATTACACGAGATGAACTCATTGCTACATGGCCATTACGTACCACTTTATACTCGGTTTTCAAGTTCCTCTACTTGTTACAATAACTTTGAAGCCAAGTAGTACTTACTTGCAATATGACTGTATGAATAAATAAATAATTTAAAATATTCTTGGTATAGCTTATTGGTTTTATAATAACTATTACATATTTCATTAAGTTATTGTGGAAAAGTTCGTTCTCATTTATAATATAAAAGATAGCAATTTTGTTTCTGACGGTACCATGACTTGTGATAAGTGAAAATTTGACAAGATACTTTAAGTAAGTGGGCGTTGATCGACGACAATTTTATATTACGCCAGAAAGCTATTTTTAAGAGGATAGCAAGATTCTTTAAGTAATTTTACTGCTCAAGAGTATTATTTTTTTAGCGACGATATTTTTTTTATTAATTTTAAAGAGGTAATAATATCAAGATTTATATAGATAAATTAATGGCCTCGGTCAATAATAGCCTGTGACCAAATGTTTGCATCATCTTCTCATATTTTTTGGCGTTTGGGTGTTTTCTACAGTAGGTATGGGTTTACATTTTTCAAATACATTTAAGCCTACCAAAGTGTATATGTCTGTATAATCCATAGGTAGGGATCGCCATCCTTATTGTGATGTTTCTGTATCATTGATGACAGAGAATAATGTAGAATGTTTGGGCCTCCGGTGTTACACTCACCAACGAAATACGACAGCAAAAATGCTGTCATTATTAGGATGGTCTTCTGTGTGAGGGTAGTACTGCCCCGGTCGAGCCGGTCCATTCGTGCTGAAATCAGCGTGTACTACCTTATATGTAAATGAATGAATTGATCATTTGTAGAGTATCCTTAGTACAAGCCCTGCTTAATTTGGTATAACACGACATAGTGTGTCGGATATCGCAAGTTGTATCATTACTATTAAATAAAAATAGTGATACTGTTTTAAGTTTGTTGATCATTCTTCATTAGATAGTTATTTGTAATCGCTTTTATTATAATAATATACGAAAGACAATATTAAACCATAATTTATATTTTGATGTAGTGAAACAGTAAAATTATGTAAAGGTATGTATGCCGTACGCTTTAACCGTGTTGAAGCGTATTACATTTCACATTTAAGACAAAAAGGAAACCATTATTAAAGGGTTATAAATAAACATGGAATATAGTATTATCTTAATCGATCAGTGAGTCTTCTAGAATATATAATTAGTGTTCGTTCCTACAACGAGGTTGTCTACGCACTTTAAATTCTGATGTATATTTCAGCTTAATTTTATTTTTTGTGTTGACATCCCTTTCTGTCAAATCTCTCTTACATTAAAGGATCTTTGAGCTCTCGACGCTGAGATTTTATTTATTACGAAAACCCATTAAAGACAGAGGTCTTTATTGTATTGGAAACAAATTTCCACGTGAATACCTACGTACACGTATAACAAAGTGGTTAAAAGTCAGATAGATATGTAAGTAGATCGTAGTTTCCTGTCACGCCAATATAACTCTGACTACAGTATTGTATTGATATAAACTTATGATCACTATCAGTTACAACGAAATAACCGACGGCCTCACTCGAGTTTATATATCTATCCTGCTCAGACACGTAGTGCTTGCTTTCTAGAAATACAAATATGTTGTTCGACCTCGCCTCAAATAGTTTACGTAGATAGTTTGACCTAACGTTATACTATCATTTTGTCCTAATGTTTTAGTTATTAGGTATATTTGCCATGTGAAATTCATTTTTAAAAGTAAATCAACTGACATAGTTTAACCCAATTGGTAGTAGTGAGTAGTGCCGAAGTACGTTGCTCTAGATACATTCACACAAGTACGAATCAAACTTACAATCTTCATTATTGCTCTAAAGGAAAAATAAAGTTCACTTCTCATTTTTTGATTGTACAAAGAAACCATAGGATAACCATAATTGACTTTTAAATAATGATGTATATTTTTCTGTGCAACATGCAATACAGAAACCTTACTAGCACGAGATCGAACTCTATTATGCTAAGTCGAGGTCAGCATTTTAAAAAGAAATAAAATATTCCTTTACAAGTGCGCTTTACAAGTATAAGAATGTGAAATTTACTTATATAACTGTTCAGAAGTAATTCTGTCACGTGTATTTCACAGTTTTTTAATTCAATAAAAAATTGACACTTGGTTGTCAACCAAGTGTCAATTTTAATTTTTTAGATGGGTTAGATGTTTTTTCAGAATGTTAAGAAATTTGTTATGGATCTAAAGGTATCAGTTGGTTGTCGGAAAAACAAAATCTATATACATACACAAATATATGGGCGTGATATAAAGTTCACCGGGTCATCTAGTTAATAATAAATAAAGTTTATACTTGTTGTGACCTGGTACTTAGTTCTGACGTCACAGCATAGTAGGTACAGATATAAAAGATGTATTAAACTTACTTAAGCTCTTAAGAAACCTGAGAGTCTTGAAACCTCTAAGATACTTTAGTAAACAGTATCTAAAGGATTGTACACAAACGTTAATCGAGTGTGTTCTTCGATACTTAAATAAATGTGCGAAGATGAAAGTGTAATTCAGAAATATTTCAATAAACGAAAAAATAAAGGCTATATCAAATAAATAGTTACTTTTTAATTGGGTCATTAGTTAAAGTAACACCCAAAAATAAACTTACATACAGAATTTCGTCAGGAAGAAATGTTGTTATTTTAACCAGAAAAAGTTGAAAAGAAAAATGACTCCATAAAAACTTTATATATAATTTTTATAAATTTATTAATTTATAAAGGCTTTATAATAACCTTTATAAATTTATAAAGGCTGTATCACCCGACTCATTACTCCGAATCTGTTAACATGTCATGAGTTAAGATCGATTCAATGATTTCTTTTAAAGACAACTCCAATTTTTTAGGCGCTAGGATGAAACATCCAAAGATACATAGATTGCCAAGAGTATTATTGATAGTAGGGTAAATAGTAGATATTGTCCTTGATATAGCTCGATAAAATTAGGTAAATAACACAGTGATAAAACGGACTTACAACAGTAAATCGTTAATCGCTAAGCAATATTCGAGTGAATGAGGTTGCTGAACTCAAAATTCCACATTGAGGGAGACTTATAATTCTCTATACTATGCTTATTTTCCCTGTACAATTACAAAAACACCATACACACGCACAGAACGGGGTATACGCGAGAATCAAAAACATCCCCACCTTACATGTAAATATTTAAAAAAAAAGATTGTTGCACTTTTGCCATGTAATGACACATATTCGTGCAAATTTTCATCTTTCTAGCACCAACTGTTTGGGCGGTAGGTTGAGGACGGATAAACGGACGGACGGACATGGCGAATCTATAAGGGTTCCGAGTCATGAACTACGGAACTCTAAAAAATACAAACAATATAACCTATTTTATGAACATCAATTTAACCTCTTCCTTACGGCCTGTAAATGAGTATATAGTAGCTCAGTTAGCAAGAACGAATGAGAAGAACCCTTACGTGACCCTTTTTATAAGATTATATACGTAGTTAAGTCACCATCGTTGCTACGATTGCCTTCATAATATAACTTTTTTTCATAGCTACCCTTTTAATGTCAAATTTACGCTACTAAATTACGTTAATTACAGTGAGCAAGGATTAAATGATAAATGTAGGCCTTTAGAAAGCACGTCGTGCGAAAGGAATTAAAGGCCGTTAGTGTCAGCCGTGAAGGAAAAAATGTCGCATCTATACTATAGGGCATAAAATCTTTCAGAATAGGCGAGGGTTAAAAATGAAATGCGGTGTGTAATGTGGCGCTGAATTCCCATAATATTGCCGTTTCTTTTACATGGTTTTGAAAAGTTAATAATCGGGTTATAATAAAATGTACTTTTATATATTTCGTGGCCTGGATAGAAGGGTTAACGGCATTTTACAAAATTATATGATAGAAGGTAGATGACATATGTAATATACTCAAAAACTTGATTTTTTACATATTAAAAGTAAGAACCAGCATGATCAGCAGAATCTTATATTATCATTCTAATTTCTTCAATAAACCTTTTTCTATATTCTTGGCATTATCAGAGGTTATTGATAATAAAATATTACTGATAATGCCATAGGGCAAAAGCAGTCAGGTTAAATTTAACTCAATTAAATAGTGCAATTAAAGCGCAAGTAAATATCAACAGTGTATTTTCATTAGGTGCCCACAAACGAGTATTTAAGTTATCTAATATTTCTTAACTCTGTGAAATTTCTTGTACCAGGATAAAATATTGACGATGCGCGGTTTCTCGGAATATTTCATTAGTGCTCGTTATATCTTGCCATAATAAATGAGCACATTTCCTCACCATTTGACACCCTGACAATTAATCTATACTAAAAGTTAAAACCTGAGTATTAAAATTTATAGTATTTACAAATAATTAAGTTTTCCTGAATGCTACTTGGATGAATATTCATAACATTGTGGTACCATTTATTTGTAAAACAGTAAAAATTGATTCGAAAATGGAACTATAGTGTTATGAAAAGGGAGATATGTTATGATGTTACCTATCAGACAACTAGTCTCTCCTTATAACGTCCTTTGCTGTGACTGTGACATAACGTCCGTTACTGTCATTGTGACACTAAAAGTAGTTAGGAAAACTTTGGATTATATTTTTTTACTTTGCAGCTGAAGTATAAAATAACTAGATTTGGTAAAAAATAGTTGCTTTCTATAAAATATTAATGACTAACAGAACTTCAGGTAGGTGTCCCTACCACTACTTTGCACCTGTAGGAATCCGATGGAATAGGTTTTTGTTTTAAAATAATTTTCAATTTTTCTCTTTTTTGAGAAATGACAACAATAACAGTATTTCTTGAACATGAGAGAACT
Organism: Phragmatobia fuliginosa; assembly: GCA_932526445.1. NCBI lineage: Eukaryota > Metazoa > Arthropoda > Insecta > Lepidoptera > Erebidae > Phragmatobia > Phragmatobia fuliginosa. The sequence goes on from OW052070.1 coordinate 15,702,004, forward strand.
GATTGTTATACTCTGTCCGTTCCCTTATTATCTTTTAGACAGTTCAACAAATTTCGAAATTAGTGACGCACTCACATGTCACCGATTCGATTCAAATTCGAATTGGAAATCAATCGATATAATATTCTTTAAGTCAGTATTGTAAATAAATAAAATATGCACTATTATGATATATAATTAAATTGGCCCAGAACAAAAAAAACTTCCTAACACAGTCACTTGAAGGTCGGTTTAGTAAGTATTATGTGATTTTTCAAGTGTACTTCATCATAACTCTGGAATTAAACGTTATTAACCACGCGTTTTAAAGTAAAATTTTTCTAAGGTGTACATAGTTACATTTTAAGTCAGTGGTCCAAAAATAAATTAATTAATGCACAGAGTTATTGTTCTTTATTCCAAGTTGAACTTAAATTCCCAAAATTTTGACTTAATTCCTTGCAAATAATCAATCTTGAATTCATACTATTTTAATTTCCTTTTCATTTGATTAAATTTACAGAAACAATACTTACATGAAGTCAAATAATTTTGATCATAATATACTTCCCTACCCGTCTATAAAGTACGACATTACTGTAGTACATTATTCCAAAAAAAAATACCGGTAATTTTTAGGCGTGACCTGTCAAAAAGACAATAAACGAATGGACAAAGTATAAGTGTTTTATTCGGTTCATATTATGTTTGTATAAACACTTAGAAAAGATTACGAAAAGTGTTCTAAGCATAATATTCTTATTTATCGCCATAATGCACTTTCGCTTTGATATCGTATCCAAAGTGAATTTGAAAGCTTTATTGGAACTAGCTTGCTAGCTAAATCCGCTTTAATGTTAGAACTGATGACGCATTCATAAATTGTCCAAAACCTTGCATCGTTCGACAGTTGCTAGATTATGTGTTCGCAGCATCAAGCAAGCCCGTTAGGTACTGTGAAACTAATTGGCATAAAAAATGACAAGTTCTTTAATCATTCAATCATAAGGTTTTTGGGTATTTCTTACTAGAGCGTAGCTTTTTTATAGAAATTTCAACTGCTCGAATATTTTTTCTCTATTTCTTGAAACAGAGCAAATACAAAATAAAGAGTTTATTCAGAAATGCACATAAGCTTTACAATTAATATTTAAAAATAAAATCAAATTAAGATTAGAATATCAATAAAAAGCAAAATTACAATTTGTCTGAATGATTTATCATATGACTGATCACAAAAAAGACTTCAAATTTAAGAAAGCACTAAACCAACTACTACCTAACTGACTTAACACTAATTCATCGCTACCACTGTTCTCCAAAACAAATTTCGGAGTCAAAGTAATAAAAACAAATAAAAAGATACTAACAAATATATTGAAAAAGTTAGTTGGGGTGGTTTGTTACGATCGAGATTCATGTCACGTCACTCTGCCGCGCCGTGGATTCTCTTAGGTACTAAACGAGATCACCTTTGTAATTTTCAATCGATGGTGTAATATTCCTGCAAGATTAATTTCAATTGAATACAAAATCTTAGCAACGAAATTGAAAATTATTTGAGCTGGTGACATTTTAGTATAACTTTTATTTATTTATTTATTTAAACTTACTGCACATGTTGTACAAAGGCGGACTTAATGCCATAAGGCATTCTCCACCCGTCAACCTTCAGGCAATGTAGAAATATGATGCGGTAAGTGCAAGGACTAGATCTTGAGTGCAACAAAGTTCACAATAGTAAAGAAATACACAAATAATAATACATAATAATTATAATGAATTCATTTGGTACTATGTATATTAATAAATACACATAAATGTAATAAACATAACACATATACATAATATAAATATAATACATAATCTATTTAAAATACACTGACGGGCACTAATGTTGTGACTGTACTACCAGTTCGACCTGAAAAAGTTCGCGCACTTTTGTCTTAAATGTAAGGCGGTTTGTGGACATCCTGACATTCGGCAGGCAGTGCATTCCAGAGTAGAACTGACTGCACATAGAAGGAAGAATTGATAAAGTTGGAGGTGTGAGAAGGGCATAGTAGGAGTAAGTTATTTGTTGACCGAAGCTCCAGATTTTTTACCAGTTTTAATAGAGTCAACAAACATCAACAGTTTAGAGTGTTCCTTTGCTGAACATTGCATCTCTCTAAAAAGAGAATTTCACATACTATACCAAGCCAGTGACTCGGGTTGGTGAAGAGATTGTTTCATGGTTTTCTTCTAATTGCAGTACTCTTATCCTGCGTAGTTTCCTGCCAACCTTAGTGGAAGTGCTTCTAATTATAGTGTCTATCTTCTCCACAACATCAGTTCTTCTAAAAAGTATAAAATTTTACATATCATTTACACACAGGTAATATAATATTTTTTTGTGTATCTACGAGTATAAAAGGAAAACATAAGCTTGCCTTAAAAATAAAAATATCCAAATTCCGTGGAAAATTAAAACCTTGTATATCGCAGAAACAACAGACAGAATAAATCCGCTCGCAGCAATTTTATAAGGCCCCACATGTAAATTGGGTTTAATTAAGTACAGACATATCTGCATACGTAAGTTAAAAAAGTAATATTATATCTAAGTAATAAAAATCTGGTTTAAGCCAAAGAAGGCCCTACTGTTAGGGTTGATGTGCAATAAAAGTGTAATAGAAACTACTTTTTCTTTTGCAGTATAGTCCAAAATGAAATAATAATATAATTAGTTACTACTGACAAAAATTAAAGAAAGTTGTCAGTATTTTTAATAGAATGTGCCGAGCCCTCTAAAAAACGTAATAATAACGAGCGATGACCCTTCAAAAAAACTACACGAAAAATGTAAAAATATTCCATTATGGGTCATCGGCTACTAAAATTAGACCTTTAATAATGATAATAATGAACTGCTAGCCGATTTCGGCTACAGTGGCCAGTCTCATAGGAGACCAACTAACATTATCTACATTACAACCGTTTCAGCGTCGTTTTTGTGGTAAATTGTAATAAATTATCTGAACAGACATACATACCAAAGAAATATTACAATTATCGAATAAATACGGACAAAGTCACAAGCATATATACACATATATATTTGCAATAATGTAACGGCCTTTCCAATGATAACACACACAGTACAGTACAGTACTTTATGACCGTTAAAAAGCGCCACGAGGACCTGAAATAATATGGTCCGGGTCCTCTTCGGACCAGGGCGCCTGAGACCGGCTGTCCGGGTGATTTTTAGTGGATACACACTACATACTCCTGGCTCCTCCACCCCGAGGAGCCACAGATCCGAAAGGATTTTCCACCCCGTCAGTAAAAAAAAGATACAGTGACACGTCACCACCGGATGATCAAGACGCTTTTAACGATATCTCATTTGTATAGTTAGAATAAGTAGTTGACGAGGTATGATGGCACAAAATACATACATACAAATATACATAGCCTGTTAAATCATCATTCTCCTTTGGATTTACTGCAGTTGGCTAAAAATATATTGGCTTTTATTTAAGTTTTATTAAATACATCCACCGCATTGGCAGGTTGCCAAAAACTTGGACTGGAGCGTTATCATTGTGACAAATGGACGTATCAAATGGTGACAGGTACACGTCCGAACTCTCCATGTATCAAAAACGAGGGACAATATATCAATGGTCTTAGTAAAGTAGCCGATTTTGTTTTGTACTTACTTAACTAGCTTTTTTTTTCGATTTATCAGGTATTATGTGTTTTAAAATTCCTTTGTAGCATTCTTCAAATGAACCCATCTGATCAGCGTCGTACAGTAGGCCGAACCTTCTTTTTAAGGACCTTCTTCTACCGGTGGATCATCATCTGGTTGATACGGAGAGGCCGTATCAACCAGATGATGATCCACCGGTAGACATAAGGGCAGTTGATGAAATATGTTTATAATGATGTTACATTAACTTGGAAGTTCTAACTCTAAGGTGGCTTAATCCATGATTTAGATAAAATACAAAAAACTCTAAAAATACTTAAAAGGCAAAGAAAAGCTTCCATTTCAATTAATTGTTTCTCTCACTATTTAACTTTTTATAAAATTAGGAGTAGGATATTTCTTAAACATTTCAATATTACAAAAGATTCACTTAGAATTTCTTGGCCTGAAATAAATGTAACTTTTCTTAGTCTAATTAACTTTCAAAAGCGGTTTATTTGGCGTCTGACACAAAAAGTATTTTAGTCACTCTTTGAAATAAGTTATTCATCTTATATAATCATACTTTCAATTTGAACAATCTAATTATATACATTACTTATAGGAAATATTGCCTTCCATGCATGTAGGCGCATGGAAGGCAATATTTTATTATTATTAAGTAAGTTAAGTTATTATATTAAGTTTAAATGAAACTATTTTTATTTTATTTTCATTTCAATATAAAAACTAGTTCAGAAATGTCGAATTTCCATAAAAAATATTTGAATTGAGAATGTTTTCTTGTTCTTGAAGTCGGTCAGAAAAATTTTTCGAGGATTCTTCTTCCAAGAGAAAATACGTGATCGTACATTTATCTTTGCAACTCTGCAAATCCTTTAATACGTCTGATATTGGTTGATCCACGATGTCTACTACTAAATTCGTTTTAACTTTTTTGTTCCCATTATTATGTTTTACTTTATCAGTTGAGAATTAAAGTTTGACCTATAGTTAAAAATAAATGGGCTGCTTTTTTAAGTACTACTGGGCATTACCCATACAATGTTAAAATTTAAACAAAAGGAATAGGTTCACTTAGTTGTATATTGGGTTCTATCTTAGGTTATAGCCAGTATACTAACAAAATCAATAAATACCTGTAAATATATCTAAATCAAAACTGGACAATTTATGATTGAACAAATTCCTCGTCAGTTTTAGAACTGCCATAACGAATGTCATGTTATACTCACACATGTACAATGGTACACCTACACACATACGATCCACAAACAAACATTGACAATGTTTACTAGCTACAGTTCCAAACGTAATAAACAAACGGAAGCGATATATTTCGACACGTCTCGATTTTTATTCCGATTCTTCACATCGGTTGCGCTCATCAGTTCGGACCGCATCGATCTTACACTCAGTTCAATATTTGGAAAATTGTGGAATCGAATTGTGGTGTTTCGCGATTTCATCGATTACGGTAAGCATGAATTTATTAATACTAAGTGCGTTGGAATGTCTCCAGTCAGAAATAGATTTCAGTGTTGAGTACAGATTGTTAATCGACAGCTTGATATTCAATTTTGAAGACGAGTACAAAATAACAAATTATGTTTAATGTGTTTCTGTTCTGTTTCTCAGTTGTTATTTGTCATCTTTCTTTATTGGTTCACATCTGAACGTATGCTTCTCTTCATAGAGGAGGTTTTGGCCTACAAAAAATATATGTATTTGTATTGTGAAAAATATTTGTTTTAATTATTTTTATTTTTAATTATTATATTGACTTCATCGGTGGCGCATTATGCATTTACTTTGTCTCGGTCCCGGGTTTGATTCGCGAATTAAATGTTTCCATAATATACAAACATTTCTTTTGGAGTTTGGACGCTTCTACGTATACTATGAATTCGTTCACAAAAAAGTACATGCTTGTCTATAAGAGTTGCCCCCATAACACAAGTTTGCTTTATTTGAGAGTAAATGACAATTTGTGTCAGATTTATGATGTCAATTACGTTTGAGGACACTACATTGAAGTATTTTAGGTAAAAGTAATTACAATGATCAATCAACAAATTAACTATTGTAGCTGGTTTTAAACTGTTTTTTGTTGTTCTGTTTGTTTTTTTTCTTTTAGTTATAACAAAGTTAAAACTGAATAAATAAATCTTGAATGATTTTTTTCCATTTACAAAGAATAATGAAATAGTTAAGTTAATAGTTAAGTTAAGCTCAAGAAAAAGGTAATTAATTTATATATCTCCTTATTAAGGAGATATATAAATTATCTCTTATCTCTAAGGTCTATGCCGCAGTCTATCAGTGGAGTCTTAAAACCTGTTGATGATAGTAATATATTCATAGCACTTTATTTTGCAGTAACCAAACAAAAAAAAACAAAAAAAAATTGCCTGAAAATATTCAAAACCTCAATAAAACTTGTTCTGTTTACTTTCGATTTATTGAAAGCAGTGTGCCAATCCATTTCTCAAACGGGTGAGTCCAAACTCGTAAAATACAGAATATCTTCGGAATACTGCAGTTTTATTGACTTTAAAATAACTCTAGCAGTATGTAAGAATGGAATTCCATGAATACATTATTACCCAACTGAAATGAGATATTTATATTTTAACATCTAGACATTGTGGATCATGTGTTTGTAAGATGAAACAAAATGTATGCATATGCAGACGTCATCATTGATCTATGTGGCTCTTGTGCGTGTTTTGTATATATTGTTAGGTATAACAGTGAAAAACTAAAATAAAATTAACACTTCAGTAGTATTTTTTCGGACTATAACGTGAGTGACAAAAGATAGCCCCTATTTCATTTCCTTCACATTGCTATGTCATTATTTTCGGCTGTTTGCAACAAGAAGAACATTTTTATAATATATCAAAATGTTTCGTGAGTTTCACTTCGCTTAAGTTTAGATTGACAAGTTCTGTAGATACTTGTATTAAAACAACAATTTTTTACTATGAATTGTTGTTGTCTCATCTAAGACCCTTGAACTCTAATTTTTCAGTTACCTGAGATTGGTAAGCACCAAGTGTTAGTAGCGACTTCCCACTTATTCATGTTAATAACATTAAAACATTCAACTTTTTCATAAGTAGCGCAACCTTCTAAAGAAATAATTATACACGAGTCAAAAATTTTGTGCAGTCTTGCGGTATCATTTTTAATAACTTCACCATCAATCTAATCTTGTCAAAGGGAGAGTCCTTTTAAACGAACCGGAATATTTTGTCTGCAAATTTATGTCATACAAGTTTAGTTATGAAAGCTTTTCATATTTTGTGTGACAAGTGACAGTTAATTTGTGTCCAAGGCCGTGCGGCAACATCAATCAACTGGTCGTACTGTTGGAGGCGCGATATAGTACGGCTTACCACTGTACACGTAAATTATGATTCAGTGGCGTGCTTAAATATTTTGTCTTACAGGAAAAATTTTTTGTGGAATATAGTAAGAACACGTTTTTTTACTACTACTATCTACTAAGGCTTAAAAATAATAATACCCAAATCGTTTGCAGTCAAATTATAATGTAAAGCATTCCTAAGAATACGACTGGACATAAATTACTTCTTTTTTTTTTAGGATGCCGTAGTTCGTGACTCGGAATATTTTAATTTGGGGTATAATAGAATAAACTTTATTTTACACCAGTTAGTGTAGTTTACATACAGGAATGAATCATATCAATCCCTTCCCCCCGGACCTCTGAGGTGTTCAGACGTATTTAAAGTGATCCGCGATAATTTATTATTTTAAATTTTAAACAAAATCGTCAAAAAATCAGTTTCGAAAAAAATAGGAGTGCATAAAATACCAGGAGTTATTTGTACGGGTTGTCACATGTGATCGACGCCCACTGCTGCCTACGCCTTGCAAGACGGGGCGTTGACGACCGCTCCACCAACCACTACGCGCGCACACACACAACGACAGAAGCGGGAGGTACGTTGATACGTTATACTCCTAACAGTGCTAGTATCCTGGTAAGCGATAGTTGGGTTTTTATCGTTTGAGCGCCTAACCATATTTATTGTGCAATATGCCGATGAAACGAACGCCGCCTAAGATCTTATCAACGTCACAACATGAGATTGACGACTCCGAACCAAATAGTGCTTCTACGGAATGCGATGTAAATACCGCTAATTTCAATATAACCCGTCGTTCCAAACGTAAGCGGGAGGACGACCTGAGCGCTTTTAAGCAAGAATTCATACAAATGTTTAATGAATTCAAATCAGAACAGAACAAAAAATTAACATCTTTGCAGGAAAGTATATCAACTATAAGTAAGCAAAATGAGTCTATACGGGACTCGGTTGAGTTTATATCAGCGAAATACGATGACATGGTCAAAAGGATGACCGAGCTCGAGAATGAAAGAAAGCTTAACTGTTCATATATTTTGAATTTGGAAAGTAAAGTAGAAAGCTTAGAACGCCAACTAAAAAAGCCAATTATAGAAGTGCGAAACGTTCCTCAAAAGATAAAAGAAACCAAGGACGATCTAACGGATATTATTGTAAACACCGGCAAGGTTTTAAATATTCACGTTGCTAAGACTGATATTCGAGATATCTATCGCTTTTCTACGAAGTCTGAATCAAATAAACCAATATTGGTAGAATTTACGACAGTCTTATTAAAAGAGGCCCTATTAAAAGCTGTAAAACGTCATAATACAGCAAACAAAGACAACAAACTCAACTCAACTAATATCAAAATTGATGGTCCTAGACAGCCCGTCTACTTAGGTGAAAATCTCACGTTCAAGACCAAGAGGTTGTTCTATGCTGCTCGTAATTATGCTAAAACGAATAATTACAACTTTTGCTGGACAGCAAATTGTAAAGTGTTCTTACGTAAAGCGGAGGGACAGCCACTTATACTTATTAACTCCGAGGCAGACTTGACCAAACTCAACGTGCAGCCCTGACTAGTTTCTATACCGCCATGTACTGTTAATCTTATTGTTAACTTTTCACCCCGTACTTTATTTGTGCTTCTATTATGTAGTTTTAAGCAATATTTACCTCAAAATGTTAAAAATATTCATCTTTTTATCCTAATGATTATCTACTTCTACACACCTACTCACACACGAAACAAAACTTACACATTTCAGCATCTTTTTACATACTCACAAGATCACTACTCACTTCCAACACCCTCAACACATAAATCACAGTGGGCAACGAGGAATATATATGTTATATCTTATTTGACGTACTGTGTTCATGCTCCGCGGATAACTAGATCATATGTGCAGTATCCAACCATCGTCTTCTTCTGTTGTTCTAATGGCTAATATAAATGAATTAGCAGCTTCAATAGAAGCCTTACATGTGTCTCAATCTTTCATATGCTCCCCTAATCAATGCTCTCAACATATAGGCAATACCAAAACTACACTGAATATAATCCAAGTAAATATCAGAAGTATAAACTGCAACTTCGACGGTTTAAGTGTTCTTTTAAGCTCTTTGGACATTGAATGTGATGTAATTATCCTCACCGAATGCTGGTTACGTAAAGTTACATTTATACCTAAATTGAATAGCTACACTTCCTTTAGTTCTACCCATAATAACCAAAACGACGGCATTGTTATTTATATACGATCTGACTTAAATTATACAATTACTGAGCCAGAATTTCTAGATGCAAACTGCATGATACTAAAATTAGCACCAGATATAGCCATCGTAGCAATATATAGATCGCCTTCCATCAGAAACATTGAAAGATTCCTAGACTCCTTAAACGATACACTTACATCAATTTCATCCTCTCCTACTGTGGTCCTAGCTGGTGACATAAACATAAATATTAGCCCTAACAGTACTGATAACCACTACGGTGAATACTTAAACTTAACCGCCTTTCATGGCCTACTCCCCGCCCATCTTTTGCCCACGAGACTTGATAGGTGCCTCGATCATGTGTTATTAAAAACGAACAAGAACTCCACAACGTTGGTACTTGACTCATTTGTTACGGATCATGCTCCGGTCCTACTGTGTATTGATACTGCCCGTCCGTGTATCAAGCCTAAAAGTTACATAAAGGATATAGATTTACCGTCTTTGGTTAACTACTTAGGAAAAATCGATCTTACCAACATTTTGAACAACACCGATCCCAACCAAAGCGCGGAACTTCTAGTTTCTACGTTATCAAGTGCAGTAACCAAATTCAGTACCGTAAAGAATATCCCTCTTCGAAAAAGGATAATCAAACCATGGATTACCCCGGGTCTCTTGAGATGCATTCGTAACCGAGATAAATTACATAAAAAGTCACGGTTAGACCCCGATAACTACGTTGCAAAATTAATTTATGTTAGATACCGTAACTTCTGTAACAACCTGCTGAAGGCGGTAAGACGCAAATTTGATCAATTGGAGCTCCAAAAAGTGAAGGGTGATCTGAGGGCTACTTGGAGTGTTTTGAAGTCGATAGGTCATCTGAATACAAAATCTGTAAATGGCGCGGTGGATCTTTTGAACATGCGTAGTGATCAAAATTCAGCAGTCAATTACATCAACAACTATTTCGCAAATGTTGGAACCAACCTAGCCCAGAAAATTCAACATAAACAAAGCAGTACACGCTTAGACTTTCGGCTGAACAATAATATTAATTGGCAAGGTAACTCCCTGGTACTGTTGGAGACTGATTGTTCTGAAATCGCTACTATCATTTGTGGTTTAAAAAGTAACTGTGCTGTTGGCTACGACGAGATACCAGTATCAGTTTTTAAATTAGCCCGTCACGTACTAGTACCAGCCATTACCCACATTTGCAATCTTTGTTTAGCTAAAGGAGTTTTCCCCGATGTCTTTAAACGAGCACTTGTTCATCCCATTTTCAAAAGTGGTGCCAGAGACCGTATCGAAAACTATAGGCCAATATCTATATTAACTGTTTTATCAAAAATTCTTGAAAAAGTTCTTAACAAAAGATTACTTAACTTTTTAGAACACAACAAAGTGCTGGCCCCTAATCAGTATGGCTTTAGGAAAAATAAGTCAACAGAAGATGCAGTATTGGATCTGACTAACTCTATTGTTCAAAACCTAGACACCAGAACTAAAACTATAGGTATCTTCCTAGATTTGGCCAAGGCTTTTGATACGGTCTCTACACATATAGTTTTGCAGAGACTGGAGAGTGTGGGAGTAAGAGATATTGCCTTAAATATATTCCGAGACTATCTCAGTAAGCGCACCCAACGTGTAAAGGTAAACAATACTATTAGTAACGACGAAAACCTCATTTTCGGCTTACCACAAGGCAGCGTACTAGGCCCGACACTATTCCTCATCTATGTCAATACTCTTAGTATGCTCACAATACCAAACTGCAAACTATTCGCCTATGCCGATGACACTGCTCTTATTATTAGTGGGGACTCGTGGAGTAGCGCTATCCAATCCGCAGAATACGCTCTAAAAATTGTTGTGGACTGGCTTGAATCTAGTTTACTGACTTTGAACTTATCCAAAACTCGATTTATTGCATTCACAGCTAATTCCACAACACAGCCAACTGCAATAAATTTAAAGGCACACAGTTGCTCAATGACGTCAACCCACACTTGTCAGTGTCCTTCAATACAGAGAGCCTCAGATGTTAGATATTTGGGAGTACAGATAGACTCTACACTTAGCTGGGATAAACATATAGATTTGACTACAGCTCGAGTACGTAAATTAATGTTTCCTATAAAAAAGCTTAGAGCTGTTGTTGACGGTGCGTTATTAAAAACCTTATACCTCACTCTGGTACAACCTCTCATCACTTACTGCATAGTAGTCTGGGGAGGAACATATAAAACCTCAATGCTTCGACTCGAAAGAGCCCAACGTGCTGTAATAAAGACCATGCTGAACAAAAACTTCCGCCATCCCACCGCACAACTTTACGAAGACATCTCCTTACTAACCGTCAGGCAGCTATTCATACTACAAATTGTCATACGCAAACACTTATCACTCCCTTATGTTCCCCCACCGGCTGACAAACGTCGAAAATATCGCGTTTGTCCTACACATAGAACAAACACTGCCTTGGCAGGTCGACACTATCAAAACCTCAGCTGTCGTCTTTACAATGCTCTAAATAGAAAATTCAATATATTCCCTCTACCCAAACATAAATGTAAAGAGGTGCTTGTGACTGGTCTTCAGTTACTTACCTACGACGAGACTGAAAGGCTGCTTGAGGGTGGAACATAGCTGGGTAAACATTGGAATAATACATCGTTGTTCTTCTTGACTCTAAAACACACAAATCCATGTCATTTTAACTTCTATCTATCTCTCACCAGCAACCAGATACACACACACACACACACACACACACACACACACACACACACACACACATACGATACACACACACACACACACACACACACATGCACACACACACACACACACACACACACACACACACACACACACGCACACACATATTTTGTTTTTTGCATTCTTTTCATTTTATATACATAATAATGTATATATATATATATATGATAAAATGTGTTTTTATTGTTTTTAATATTTACTTAAAAGATTCAACATTTTGAGCGGGGGATGGCGTCGGTGTCTGTCACACAGTATTTACTAGCTCAGACATCGTCGTTATTCACTCTATCTGTTTATGTGAAATTTGAAATTATGTTTACCAAATAGTTATAGTTAGATTAAGATAGAAAAGCTGTACCTCCTTTTTGAGCCAATAAATATTATTATTATTATTATTATATATAATCACCATGTAAACGGCTATCTCAAAAATATGAAAAAAGTCATGATAGCAGTCTATATATTGAACTTTCGAAGAAAACTATAACAGCTTAGATAGTTTTGGTAGCTCAGGAGTTATAGAGGCCTAACTTGTTAAATAGGCTTGACTGCACGCCACTTGGCCTAGTGGCTTAAGCGGTAGCCACACCGCTTCCTACTGCGCCAAGTGTCGTGGGTTCAAATCCCACGTAGGATAGCACTTTGTGTGATTCACAATTTGTTGTTCTGAGTCTGGGTGTTATTTGTGTCCGTTTCATGTATGTTTGTAAAGCCCCCCGCGACACAGGAATTTATATTCCTAATGCGGGAGTTGTCTTTTATAAGATAAAAAGATAGAAGATAGATAGGCTTACTTCCTACAAAAAAGGAAATAATAAGTAAACATAACAATTATCTATTGGACATCGTTTGGCACAACATATGACTACAGAACCCTATTCAATACGTGGACTGACATGCACTTGCCTGATTTTTTTTAATTCTACATATCAATTTACTATTCCAAAATTAAAGAGTTGTAATTTATCACATATTCCGGGATAACTATTTAACAACAACCCATAACGTCCCATTGCTGGGCACGGATAACCGTTATCAATTTAATAAGCAAGTAATAAATGGACAAACCTGTAAGCTAGACCATGTACATTATACAAAAAAAAATGCAGACAGAAAAACAATCTATCGAGTAAAGACTAATTAAGTAATATATGTACACTATAATGAGTTAAAAAATGTCAATTAATATTTATTTAATACCCTAACCGATGTTTGTTAAATAATGACATGTATTATAATATTTACTTCTAAAGGCCTTACCGTCACGTGTCGAAGTACGATCGATTCAATCCGGGTGTTGTTTCGACAATGGGTGTACGGTCACACCTTGCGTTGACATTTTGGTCCATTGTACCGTCCCATATCAATCCTGACAATAATTTACCCATCATAATGAAGTCTCTTGATCGAATTCAATATGAACTGAACTGAGGGTGTGTAGTTAACTGGTTGCTTTGAATTGAAATTAGTCGTATTTTGTATAAGAAAAGTGATACCCTATGTGTATCGCTGATTTGCTTCAATAACTTGATAAGTTCGAATACTAACTTTCTTTATTTAATAACTAGCTGAGGCCCGCGGTGTTACCCGCGCTTATTAATGTAAATCGCGTAAAACGCCGAGAAGAGAATCTAGTCCAAAAAATAGCCTGAGTTTTTTTTTAACTACTCCCGCATTAGAAATATACCTCCTGTGTCACGGGGGACTTTACAAACATACAAAGAACACCCGGACTCAGGTTAACAATTTCTGGGTTACACAAAGTATTGTCCCAAGTGGGATTTGAACCCATGACACTTGGCGCAGTAAAAAGCTCCATAACTCATATACTCCCTAAGGCAAACTCGGCGATTTGAATTATCAGATTAAAGAAAGTGAGCTTTTGAACTCGTTGTAATTTTTTTTGTTAATTAATTTGACTAGTATTATTCAGTGTTCTTGAGTGGAGACCGCGTCTCAGCAAACGTAGTGTAGGACGTCCACAGGCCAGGTGGAGTATGATTAGTACATTTCAATCAACGGCTGGCAGGAGCTGGATGCGAGTAGCCGAGGATCAAACTAAGTGGCGTGCACTTGGAGAGGCCTATGTCCAGTAGTGGACTGCGATAGGCTGATGATGATGATGATTCAGTATTTTATAAAGTTCATTGGTGTGTCTGACAATAATTATTTTCATACACGTACTTGTAAAGTATAATTTGTTACAAATGCAGTTACTTCTTATTGGATAAATTGTATAATGTTAATAAAAAAGCGTAATGTAAATTTATCAGACACATTAAAATATATTTTCTGTCTCCAATACATTATTACATATTTACGAAAAACTGACTAGGCAGGCAATACCGCACCAAAAACCCAAAAATAACCTTCAGACAAAACCTTGGCATTATATTAATCGTCAACTTGGACATCTAAGGGTTAATAAACGATAAGTAATTACGGTCAGGTTGTCATTAGAGCCGCAATAAATTGCCAGTTGAGATTTGACCCACATAAAGAAGGTTGGACAAGGTCACGCAAGTATCACAGCTATCTTTTCCAGACCTAAGTTATGGATCCATAGTAGGTACTACTTGATAAAGATGGTATAATTAGTTTAATTTAGTGATGTTTTTTATATTTAGTCGAATAATATGACTCTACCCTGCTTGATGGAAAGCATGAACAGAATCCAAGAGTGCGGGCGACCACACCTGCTGCGAATGCAGACAATAAAGTATGGCGGCCTACACTATGGTGTCTTAGTAGGATGCTTTTACACGTCCCGTTTAAATGACGCGGAATCATAGTGGGAAGGACGTTCGACGTAAGATCAATTTTGTACATTAAATTATAACTTAAACTGTTGCCACTGCTGGATACAAACTACTCCTTAGCAAGAAATTTTGGCCTAGTATACTACGTCAGACGGGTTGATATAGGGTCTGTTTCATGTTTACCTTACCTTTACAATACTATTTTTCTGCGTAGTTTGCTTTCTGAGGAACAGCTTGCGACACCCCTGGATGGTGAATTATGAAATAAATATTTTAGACATCTGACACACAACATCATCTAGTCCCAAACTAAGCAGAGCTTGTATTATGGGTACTAGACAAGTGATATAAAAACATATATACATTTTTTTTGTAAATACATATATGTCATACATAAAAGACACCCAAACTCCAATACAAATATTTGTAGATCATACAAACATTTCATCAGATCCAGGAATCGAATTGGAAACCTCTTGATTAGCAGCCGCATACACTAACCACTGGACCATTAAGGTTGTATAATAAATAAGGGTGGTTACATTCCGTATTCTTAATCAGTCAACATACGAAGTAATCAATTACTTTAAAATTATAAATAATTACATGTGTCCTGCCTCGCTGTGGCTTATTGAAATCGCGCTGCTCAGAAACAAATAAATATTGATGTAAAAATAAATGAAAATCATTTTTGAAAACAGTTGCATGCGCATATCTTTATATATATAATTCTTGTGTGAGTGTGTATGTCACTGAACTTCTCTCGAATGACTGGACCGATTTTGATGAATTTTTTTGTGTGTGTTCAAGGGGATCTGGGAATGGTTTAGATTCGCAATTGGACCCGGTAGGTGGCGCTGCGATCAAGTTCTGGAATTTTAAAGTTGGGCGGGACGAAGTTCGCTGGGTCAACTAGTCGTGTATAAAATTTTTCAAGCTTTTACGTTGTAGTCATAGTTATCTTTTTTTCAATTTAAGGCACATTTTACAAAACAGTAGAATAAGTTCTGTTATATCTGCGAGTGCATTGCAAGAAGGCATTGCATGCTATAGAATGATATTGTAGGATTTACATTTTCGATACCACTTCAATATTCAAACTCAAATGTACAAATAACGTATAAAGAAACCTTTACAACTGTCAAACGACTAGCCAGACTAATGATTTCTTTCCAGTCTGGCTTCGACTGTATAGTCTGGCTTGGAATGGCTCAATCGCAACGAACGTGTGTACAACCAACGCGGCCCAATGTCTGTAATGAAACGTTGACGTACATAATTGTTAACATTAATATTTTTTAACTTAAATAATTCTGTTTACAGTAATTTTCACAGAATATATCCTGCTTACCTACTCCAGTGTTCATCACACTGTTGTACGTTCAACAGTCGTTATGGTAGTATATTAATCCTTGAATAAGTAACGGTATATCTTAACCTATTTTATAGGCAAGAAGACCAACCTAAAATTACATTATTGTGCTTTCGTCTATTGTTATAGTGAATGTGAGACCGGAGGCCCAATCATTCTGCATCATTCTTCATTAGATGATATAGAAACATCTCACTAAGCCGCCATGGTGTGGGTCTGTGGCGACTTCCACATACAGCGCAAAGTAAAACATACAACAGCGCCATATACTGAAGAAACATTGAACTACGAAGAAAACACGTAACGATCTATACGGAGTAACTACTAAATCCTGAATCGCGAAAGCGACATTCTCGCGCCGATTTGCATATAAACAACATCCCAACATCAACAGTGGCCCACCAGGCATGACCACCTCGCCTAGTCGGAGGATCCTCCCTTTGTGTGGAGGAACACGATACCCGTTCCTCCACAGGTCGCCATGCTGCATTGTATGCACACACAATGAGGATGGTAGCCCCTACTCCTGGATTCCACTCATGCTTTCCATTCCAGGCAGACTAGAGTCACTTTACTAGATTTAAATATATATTTTAAAAAGAAAAAACTGTCTTCAAATAATACACTAACAAGCATCTTTTGTTATGTATAAGATGTAAGTCGAGATTGTGCTAATTAACTGCGGTATAACGTTTCCATTGTTATAGAGCAGTGAACCACAGGGTTCTTCATTGTGTCAGTGCCTGTATTGGCAGTGATAGTTAATTCTATTGTATAAAGGTCAATATTGTACTGCAATGTACGCTTTGTGTACTGGAAGATGAACACATTCCAATACTTTCCTATGAAACGCTATTTGCAGAATACTATTTCGCAATCAATCATAAACTTAACACTTAGTTCTGCTACTTTTTAAGCATTTGACGGTAAAGAAAATTTATACTGTACTTAGACGAGTTTATAAAGTCTATGAAATACGTGCAATTCTGTCACCTTACTTTTTTTTTGTGTTCCACAAATTGTTGTTCTGAGTCTGAATGTTCTTTGTGTACGTTTCATGTACGTATGTAAAATACACTGGACGTTTGTCACTAATGCGGGAGTTGTCTTTTAAAAACAAAAGAAAAAAGAAAGTATTACAAAGTCTGATATTTGAATATAGGTATCAGTTACTCCATAGTTCAACATACTCAAGTTCTTATTGCATTAATTATAAGAAAATATTTTGCTTCAGTTAGAAAATATGCATCATTCTCCCGGTCTCCGAAGATCGAGAGATAATGCTGAATGATTGGGCCTCAAGTCTCACATTCACCAACGAAAGACGACAGCTCGAATGATGTCGTTTTAAGCGGTCTTCTGTATGAAGGTAGTACTGCCCCGGTCAAGCCGACCCATTAGTGTTGGAATCAGCGTGGCTCTATAACCTACTACATAGTAGAGCCACGCTGATTTCAACACTATAGTACATGACATAACGTGAATCTTTTTATGCCTTATGATTTCTGTGAACCATTTATAAAAAAATCTCATCTTACGAAAGTTATCACGAGTTATAAGCTGAAAAACATTGCGAACAAGCCTAAAACAATTTCAAACAGATATGATACTGTAATTTAGGTACTACGCCCGAAAATCTCAGTAAAGTAAAAAAAGAAAAGAATAAAGTTGCCAGAATAATAAAATTTATTCCTGTTTATACTGTTTAGAATTTTACATCAACAACACCTGCCTTTTTATTCGTTCGAGTATTATGATCATGACTCGAGTCATTCGGAAAAGTTAACGTAACTCTCGGAGTTGTTTTGTTAGGTACTTATTTATAATTTATATTTTGCCACGAGTTTAAAATCCAGAAAGGTCTCGCAAATGTTTCTTATTATCAGCTGTTGATCTGTTTTACTTTCCCACATCTGTCTTTGAAAAAATGTTGCAAATAATAGCAAAAACTTTGTTTTAGCCTTGTTTTTTTAAGACAACTTCCGCATTAGGAATATAAATTCCTGTGTCGCGGGGGACTTTACAAACTGACATGAAACGGAGACATTGATCGTTACTGTTCTTAATGGACATTAAAAAAAAACTTATGTTAATGCAATTTAGGGAGTGTCTTTTCATAGGCTGGCTAATTTATCGATTGATGAAATATGAATAAAATAGACACCAAAGTTTTGATTTTCTTTTTCTTTCCAGGTATGAAATAAGTTTATACCAATGTATGAAATAAGTCATAATATTATTGAATGTATCAAAATCAAAATCAAAGCATTTATTTCAAGTAGGCCAGTTACAGGCACTTTTGAATTGTCGAAACAAAAATGTAGCTACAGTCCCAGTCACAAGACATAAAAACTGTGAAAGTACTGTAGTTGCCCATTCCCTAGCGTAGATCTCTATGGAAAAGAACGGGCAAGAAACTCCATGGACACTCTTTTAAATCAAAATGTTTTTACAAAATCATGGTTACATCATTCATGTTGAGATGGTACATTATGTGAGAACGATGTAGCAAGACGTGCACGTTAAAAGTGTCCATAGTACAACAAAAATACAATTGAAAAATAAAATAATTAATTCAAATAAGCCGTGGCAACTAAGAGATGACCAGTCACAACTGACAGCGCCCGTTCACGAACATGACGCATGGATCCGCACCATTCAACTCAACCATTTTGAAGGGAATTAAATGATCAGACACACGTGCCACCATCAGCGTGACATTTGAGTGAGCATGACATACTCTCAACCGCCAGGGCAGATTCAAGTCAAGAAAAGACGTAGGTTTCCAGTGAATGATAGCTTGAATAGCTTCCTAGTACATAGTACTCACACAATATGGGCTATGCGATTATATAATACTAAAGAGATTGAATCTATACAATGTATGAAATAATAACTTATAATTTAATCTATAGACAAAGAAATAAAATTGAAGTATCTGTACGTAATATCAAATTAACAGTTTTTTTATTATTTTTTTTATTAAATGCTTATGAAAGTAATACATGACATAAATTACCAAAGAAGCAATTTCAAAAATTTTGTCTGTTTGTTTCGGGTAATCTCTAGAACGACTGAACCATATTTATTACACTATATGCAATTGTTTATGAATGAAAACATAATTGTACATGTTGCAAGCAGGTTGTACTGTTACTTCTTAACCTGGGGAGTCCGTTTCTACCCAGTACAACAGTCCATGGCAGTGTGAGCTCTACTTCCACAGTAGTCCCAGTACTCTCGATGAGATGCTGCGCTATTGAGTTCAAAGCAAAGCCCCCGCATGCCTTTGTCCCCGGCGTTGTAGGTTGGCGCGCTTATTAGCGATCTGTGGATCTGCCAACGTGAGGGAGGGCGCAAGCCTTAACCATGAAGGGAATTTGTCCCGTCAGTGGTCAGTTCTATTAATCAATACTACACGAATCTATGTAAATAAATAAAATTTGTCTGTTTGTAATATCCAATTAATACTTGTTTTAGTAAATGCATGTGAAAGTATGTACGGTACTTACATTAAAAAGGAATAAAAAAAAATTACTGTCTGTTCCGGCTAATCTCTGGAACATCTTGATGAACTTTGACGTCACTTTCACTGACAGACAGCTGATGATTGAAGGAGTAACTGAGGCTACTTTTGTAGAATAACTTCACCCCGTGGTATTATTTTTGTGTACACAAAAACCTTGGGACTCAGCTGATATATACACATAAAAATCCTAACATTCTAATGCGACCTACAACTCGCTTTATGCATCAAGGTAAGAACCTAAAAGCATTGTAAGTGTAAATATTTTATTCATACACGTTTTGAAATTCAAACACCGTAAGCGGAAGAACGTTGTATGTACATTCTAATCTGGGTTTGAACTTTCGTTGTAAAGAAACTTTTATCCCTCTAGAATTTGCATATAATTCTTGTAGAGAAAATAACATAGAATTGTATGTAGTTTGAAATACTACATGATAGTTGTGTTATTCCGATATGTAAGCTACATTATTGTGAAGTTTTATCCATATCCATTCGGTATTTTTTGCGTGTAAAAGCAACAAACAAATATACATACATACTAACAAATTTTGAGTTTATAATACTAGTAGGATTTACATTTTGTTTTCACCCGACTTAATAAACTGTGTGGTGACGGATTAAGAATACAAAGTGTCACTACCCCTATTCATTCCAGGGGTGTCATAAGAGGCGACTAAAGGAATAAAATAAGCAGCTAACATCACTACCAAAAGAAGGCAAACTTAGTCTTTGGAAGTTCGCAAATATCCTGGATTTTCAAGTCGTCATTGGTTTGCCTAGTGATTTTCACTTAAGCACATTCCGACTTCGGGAGCCATCAATCAAATCAATCAAATGCAAGTATTTGCATTGAAGAGATGAAATTGTTTTTATCTTTTTAAATTTTGGATGTTCAAAAAATAAAAAAAGACCTGCAAGTATTAATTCCACATCCAATCTAAACTAAAGCCGGTTCCAAAAATAACGGGTCAGTCACATAAACCCGAATATCTCCCGAACTACGTATGCCATCCTAATGAAACGAAGACTGTTCAATTGAGAATTTAATTATACAGATAAAAAATAAAATAAAACTTAGTTACACCCACAATATTAATCTTAAATTAAAAAAAAAACTAAAGTAGTCATATTTTTCTTAAGATTACATTTTTTTTATGATTGTTTTTTGCTGGTTTTCATCACTTTCTTCATTTAATACTTTGTATTGCCTCCACGAGCTCTTCTGACAGCTTCCAGGCGATTAGGCATGCTGTACACCAATTTTCGGAGCCGGTGCTGAGGAATACCTTCCCATTCCTCCACCAGTGCTTGTATGAGCTCGGGAAGCGTGATTGGTGGGGGGTTTCGACCTTTCACGCATCTCTGAAGCTCGTCCCAGGCGTGCTCGATGGGGTTTAAGTCCGGGCTTCGCGCTGGCCACTGCATGAGTTCGATACCGACCTCTTCAAGGTAGTCATGTACAATTCTGGCGGTATGGGGACGCGCATTATCATGCATTAATATGCCATGCCGGTCCATCCTGGCCATGAAAGGACCTACATGTTCATTGAGGATCTCTTCCACGTACCTCTCTGCATTTAGAGTTCCATTTTGAATGAGCACCAGCTCGGTGCGGGCCTCAGCAGAAATCCCAGCCCAAACTTGTACGGAGCCTCCACCGTACGCCACTTTTTCCTCCACACACGCTTGATGGAAGCGCTCCCCTGGTCTTCTGTACACCAACTGCCTACCATCATGCTTATAAAGCATGAATTTAGACTCGTCCGTGAACATTACCCTAGACCAATCGTCTAGTGTCCAGTTTAGGTGTTCGCGCACGTATCTCTGTCTTGCAATTCGATGTCCCCGTTCCAGTTTGGGGCCATTTGCGGGCCTCAATGGTTTCAAATTTGCTTCAGCAAGACGTCTTCTTACTGTTTGAGCGCTTAAATTGCCACCTCCAAAGCGAATAAAGTGAGTTTTTTGTTTGTTTGAATAAAGTGAGCAGCAGTTTGAAAACGATTTCGGAGCATTGTAGCCACCAGTTGTCTGTCTTCCCTGGCCGTTGTGCATCTTGGTCTGCCATTTCCTGGTCTTCTAAGGTGTGATCCGGTCTCTTGGTACCGCTGGACTACCCGCTGAACAGTCGACAAAGATACACCAATGTTTCTGGCTGTTTCACGCTGGCTCCGCCCAAGTTCCAAAAAAGTTAGGATTCTGGTACATTCCTCTAGCGTGACTGCCATGCTTCACCTCACAGAATAATAATTATGCACGTGGAAGACGTTCACGATAATTTTTTTTGTGACAGAATAGAAATGGAAAGCATCCATAATGACATGAAACAAAAATTTTGTTTTTAAAAATAGTCATTTTTTTAAATTTTGTTTTTCTAATGAAGTTTTTTTCATCAACTTCATCAACCAGTTTAAATAATATGCTATTAGAAGCGCAACTAAAAAGTCTTTATTCTGTTTTTTATTTCATTGATCTAGCTTTTACAGTTCTGGAGGTATTTCAATTCTTGTGACTGACCCGTAATTTTTGGAACCGAGTGTATTTGCGTATTTTATCCACAAAGCGTAAATTTAAAACTATATTAACTATATTTACATATATCGTTCGCATTTCACGTGTGCGGTTTCAATTTATTTTCAGTTGCGTGCTTTTGTTAAAAAGTTACATCTAGTCCTGTACTTCAAATTGTTTTCATCACTGTGTACAATTTATAGTTTTCAATTTGTTTTATACGTATTCTTAACTATGCTATTCGTAGCAGGGACATGCTGTAATAACGGGACGTTCTTTCATTTGGCAGATGTCAAAAAGTATTGAACATATTAGAATAGAGAACATTTGGACGTGATTTTGTTGATAATATCACTAAACTAACATATTCCTTGGTTTACAGTTCATTTTCAAATATCTCAAATCCTAGCTGTCAGAACATGTAAACGAGTGTAGCGGTGCGTCAAACTAAACTAGACATTTAAATACATGCTGATTAAACCAAACTAAACTATTAATGTAGAAATTGTTATTTTTTTGAAGATTTATCAATCGAAATTACATTGATGTTAATGATCATGTCTTATGTAGTATACCTATAACGAAAATGGTTTTATCAATAAGGTGCAACCTTCGATAGATGATTAAAATGTGTGTGTATCCGATGAACTTTTAGTTGGTTCTAAACTAAACATCTATGCGTACGACATTGAAAATGGACTGTAGTCTTTGTCATTAAAGTATATAATCCAACAACAAATTTTAGTCGACTTATATTTGTTGATGTTAACTAGAGAATCACTACCATCTAATACATCTGTAACCATAATAATATTCTTAAATTTTATTATTTTAAAAGTAGCAAAATAAATAGTAAACCTGAATAGCTCCAGTATCATTTTAAACCTACGAAAAGAACGTAAGAGATTCTCAATTCGTAGCATTTTTTTGTGTATAACCACGTATAACTTTTTATAGAGTAGTTCGATTTTGGTAATTCTTATTTTTTTGAAAGGGTTGGTTTCAAAAAAATAAATTTGGTTTCACAGAAGTTTGAAAAAAGAAATCCAACTGTAAAGGTAGTAAAACAGGAAGTTATTGATTGTATACTCACTGGTTGTAATATATGACCACGCATAAGTTTTTACAGAGTAGTAAAATTTCGATAAATCGGTAACTTTTAGATTAGATATACTACAAAGTAGGATTGTACTTCAGTTAATAGCTAAACTAAGCTTTTCTTAAAAAAATATACATGCAATTTGCAATTAGTAGCCTAAAACTACAAAAAATTATGAAGTAAAAGTTTTTCACAAAAATTTGAACCGCCGTAAGCACTGAAAAGCAGAAAATGATAAATTACTAGCTTTACGCCCGCGGCTTCACCCGCGTGGAATTTGTTTATATCGCGCGACACGGTAAGGATAGATTAAACAATCTTACATGATTTTATGTTTGATAATAAATCTAGTATGTTGAAATGTCCATTCTGCAAAGTGACTTTCAAGTAAGTCAAATACAAGAATGTTATATTAGCTTCAATGTTTGTTCGTAGCAATCAAGGAATATACGAGTTTATATTCAAACTGTAATAAATATTCATAGTCTTATCTAACAGATAATATTTCCAGGGAAAATACGTAACTAATAACGAGATGAGCAAACTGCCGTACTTGTATTCACCTTCAAGAAAGTAATTATTATTTAATACTAACAATCAGCATATAAAAGCCTAGTGCTACTTCTTATGTACTGTCTATACATCTACTGTCTATACTGACAAATCGAATTTAATAAAAAAGTATTTAACTTCAAGAAAATTACATACTTAAACGACTTTGCCTACCCTAAAAGCGCTGATTATTAGATTGTTTCAGTTTCTCAACATTCTTTGGCGATTTTTTAGAAATAAAATTTAACAATATTGTGTGTTTCAATTTGAGTAACGTTCAATTAAGAGATGAATATTGATTAATGTGTACTTTTCCTCAATGAACGGTCCATTTATCATAGATAAGAGATGATCATTTATCAAGTTCCTGTCGTCAATTATTCCCTCACAATCGCTATGTTGAGAGTTGCGTAAAAAGGTGAAATATGTAATCTATTAGTAGTTCATTTCCGCTTAATGGATTCTAACTTTAGCTTAGTTCTAGCTGATTTGTTTACACGAAAATTGGAACGGAACCAAGTGGAGGCACCATTTACAGGCATAAAAGAAGGCAATTTCTT
The DNA here is from genome assembly GCA_932526445.1 of Phragmatobia fuliginosa. Lineage (NCBI taxonomy): Eukaryota > Metazoa > Arthropoda > Insecta > Lepidoptera > Erebidae > Phragmatobia > Phragmatobia fuliginosa. Next base: position 15,726,464 of record OW052070.1, read on the forward strand.
TTTTTCTAGGAAAATTAGGATTTAACCGAGAACCGTATATATCAGTAACTTTATTAGGGATATGTAGGCGCACCATCAACCATTCTCACATTTAAAACTCAATCAAACACATCGTGGACCAGGTCTTAGTACAACTGGCGACCTACCTTACCAGTAACCACATTAAAGTTTCGAATTAAGATAAGATTTAACTCTTCAAGTTGTATTTGTATAATTCTTAATTTACATACTTTAAAAGCGCTCACTTCCTACATGGGCCCCTTTTCAATGTGAAGAGTAAAATGGTATCTTTGAGGGTAGAAAATCAAGCAATTAAAACTTATTAGCTTCACCTATATTATGCTTGTATGTTTGTTTGTAACCGGTTTTCATAAGCGTAATTTTTAGGTTTCTGAACACTTTTTTTTTTATAGTTAACTTCGTAACTCCAGACGAAATGAATAGCTCCATGAATGCACGGAAGCGGGTAGCGAGCAGATTTATCATGCGCTGGATACATTATAAAGTGGACTTTATCTTTATTGCCACTCTTATAAAATGATCTACAATCTGTTGGAAAATGTTCACACTCTAGTTCAATCAGCCTTTATAGCGCAAGATCAAATAATGAAAAATTTAAAACTTATAAAATGAATTTAAAATATTACATTTACCAGTGTAAAGCAGTGGACTATTAAAAGCGACTTGCTAAAAGCTATTGACGAGTTGCAGAAGGCCCGATGTTGCAGAAGCATTTCACTAGGCTGCCATACTGTGGGTCACCATGCAGCGTTGTCCCAGCATTCACAATAATGACGGTGACCCCTACTTTTGGATTCTGCTAATGCTTACCATCGAGCAGAGTCACTTTAATATGCTTAAATACTAAAAATAAAGTGCAAAAGTGTATTAAAAATACAATATTATGTACTTCTAATGCGCAATATTTAATTCAAATCAAATGTTATCGTTGACATTAGTCATCATTAGTCAAATTTAAAATCAATCTTTACATTATTTTACAAGTAAGTACACTTAATTGTATACAATACGTATGTACGTATGTACCATGTCTTGTAAATGAAAACAGCCATAGCGACTGTTATTCTTACTTACTTGTTATTATTACAGTGCTCTTTTACACTTTATAGCTTTCAACACAAAATCATACGTGTTTACTAAGCTTTTTCTATATTGTTTTTAGACTTTTACACATACTCATGTTTTATACTCGATTCTACTATATTTCTACTAATTTTAGTACCTTTACGTGAATTTCGACTAAACGAAGTTGAGACAATATTTTATTATGACTTTTTAAAAAAACAAATCTGTAACCAGTTATCTGATGTAGATAAATATAATAATTAATCAAAAAAGTAATTTGTTTAATTAAAAACTAAACTTTTATAAGATTGAAAACCGATTACAAACTTAATATAAAAGTTTATTTAAAACATAAACATTTATAATACAGCTGCTTTAGAAATACAATCATAACACCTATAGTAGATAAAATAAGCGATAAGACATAAAACATAACAAATCGATGCAGAAAGTTCGATTATTTGTTTCAAAATCGATAAGAGTTAAATCGATATATAATTACGAGTACCACACACAATCTACACTCGTTATTTCTGTTCATAGAAGTGAAAATAAACCGTGGTAATGATTAAGGCTAACAGTTTTCATTCAATACAAGTTGTAAAGCTTTCTGTCTTTGTTTTACGTGTACATAAACCTTGGGATAACGCTTATCTATCCAGACTTTATTTATACTGTGACAATGTTTTATTGTTTGTTTCTTCAGTTCATTTATATGTTTGTTTTGTTGTAATTTAATATATTGCATTAAATTGTTACTTTATTCCATACGATGTTAGTTCTATTACGATCTTAATATGTTATGATTATATTTCACACCTTTGAGCAGTAAACGACAACTACTTTAATGTCTGCACTTTGATTACAATACAAACAGTTGTCCAAATATCTTAATCACGTATTTGAATGTTTGTTTCGCGTATAAGTATTGTCATTCCATTCCTATATTGCCAAAGTTATAGTCTTTCTTATAAGTTTTAGGTTGTTTTCTACGTGATTGTTGGAGCTTGAAAAATGACTTGGCTTAACGACTGTGTTGTCTCGGAACAACTGAGAACGATGTTTTTGTTTGCCATCTGAATGACGTTACGAACAAAACTGCATGCTAAAGATGAAATTTTATATTTTTGTTATCATGCTTATACATATTATATAGGTATAATTAAATAGTAAGGTTTATTTTATGGACTCTCATACTTTTAAGCAGTGATTTAATACTGTTTTTGGTTTTTATGGCTCAGAAATTCTAAATATTTTACTTTTGCATTATATTTGCAAGTTGTATCTACCCGCATTTGATCGCGTTGCTTTTTTGAACTGTCGGTATCCTACACACCACACTTACAACATCTGCACGCCTTGCTTCATCTTTCCGATAGTGACTATACCCACTGATGAATAAATTCCGTTTACAATAAAAAACATGAGTAAGTGTAAAAGTCGCGAAAGTCTAAATACAGTTGTAGGTATACATATCAATACATGTCACAATGGTTTACAAAACTGAACTGAACTTCTTACAGAAAGCACTCTGAGACACTCAACACTCATCTGAAAACCTCAGAATTTTATATTAATATCCTACACCCAGTGTCAGATAGCTAAACTACAGAGTAACAAGAACATTAAGTGTTCAAGTAGTTTTACTATTTTGGTAGATGAAAAAAAGTTAAGTGGAAGGAACTTAACAGCCCTCTCACCCCGCAAATACAAAAATCTCATTAGGGCATGTCCTGTTTGTATTTGCTCCATGTTACTAACCAACAAACCTAATCAAAGCGTACAAAAGGCGAAAAAAACATTCCATAACAATGTAAAATAATTTTCAACAATACACGTTTTCTCCTATTCCATGAAACGTACATCTTATTTATCTCAATTTACAAGAAAATGTTTATTCATCAAAGCCATAAGGCTAACGGCGTAATCATAATAAGCCTAATCTCATGAATTTTCATTTGATATTAATCTGTGCATCTGGTCTGTTACCCGTTTACAAGATTATCTCATTAGTACCAAGCAAGTCTAATTGTTGAGTGTAAGCCAATTACGGGGATCGAAATGTCTGTTAAATCACTTAAACAAGGATTATACGAATAAAATAGATTAGGTATATTTTAAATCAAATAATACTTCAACAAGAAACTCTTTGTCAATTAAATAATTATTGTATGATGTTTTTTATTCGTAGCTGTGAATCAATCAATAATTTTTTTACCAATAATAGTGTTAATGTCACATTTGCAATTATCCCTTATAATTTGAAATTATCCAAACTTACTTCAGCTTCGAAGAGAAAGGCAATAAAAGCAATCCTTGTTTTAACCATTTCGCTATCAGAAATCCATTCTCTGACACCATTTAGAAAGACAAATGTGAATGGGATTAGTTAGAAATAAAAGCTGAAAACTCCAAACCTTTTAGTATCGTCACGTAATTGTATTAATGGTTGCATAATACGATCAATATCTGCTCTCGATACAATTACACAAATTTATTATTGACAGGTCAAGGATTTGTGTACAGTTTTCCTACTTTTTGCAGTAATGAAGCCCTGTATGGCTTACTATTACGACAGCAAAGTACGCAGGACGTCCACGGGATCAATAAGTGTGGTGAAATTTCGTATTCTTAATTTGTCGCTTCACCACGCATGGTACATAAGGCCTAAACTTCTTTCTCTTTTCCAACAAGAGGTTAATTCAAAGCTGTGCTTTATTAATTGGGGTTCATAATTATCATCATTGACAAATCACTAAATTATTTTAAATATTATCCACTTAGACAAGTTATTCCGTGACACTGTAGGCATACAGTATTAATTTTAGCTTGCAATTATTACTACATTCATATACATACCTCGATTTAATACGGACATAAATACGTGTGGTGACGGATCATTATTACAGCGTGTCACCACTCCTATTCATCCCGCTGGTGTCGTAAAAGGCGACTAAGGGATAAACTACGCAAGACAACATCGATGCAATGAGAAGAAAAACTTGAAACCAACCCTATACCAACTACCAACCCGTCTGGCCAGCGTGGATGATAGGCCAAAACCTCCTTTCTAAGGAGAAGCCTATGTCTAGCAGTGGACTGTTAAAGGCTGTTGATGAAGTTGATGAAATACGTCCATCACCTATAAATGAGAGTATGGCTATTCAGAGATGTATTCGAAAGTATAATTGTATAACGATTGTATTAATCTTAACTCAGATATTTTAAAAGATATAGACTATGCGAATCAGTATAGTATACCATTGATGATATAGATGCCTATAGATTTACAAGAAGTAATGAGCTGGCTTAAAATTTTGGAGCACAAGTTATTTTCTTTAATGACTTGTATTACGGCTATAAACCCATTAGAATTTTTATCATGAATTAAAAGCATAATAAACCACCTTACGTTGACATTTATGAAATAAAATAATAATAATATGGCTTCTCCACATGGTAAACACGTGTTTACATTTCTTACTGCACTAATGTCATTTGAAATAAATTTAAATGTATTTGAAATTTCATTTCGATCAAAAGTATATTAAAGTTTTTTTTTTGCACCATGAAATGAATTCGGTATGCAACCTTTGACACTCAATTCAGCGGGACTGTTGCCCGTGAGTTTTTGTCACGTCTCGCTGTATTCAGAAAACACTTCGGAATCGATACGAAGGATTATGCACGGTTGAGTTAATTTATCAATAGTTTTATAGATGAAAAAACACAGAGGGCTATTACTTACTATTACTTATCGAGGATACATTTTGTTTTTTTCTGTTCTGTTTTTTTTTCAGTCGAAAATCTAATGAGACTTAGTTCTTTTTAAACCCAAATGAGCTTTCCTTTATTTGGTTATGTACTTTCTTTAAAAAAGTTTTTAAAATATAACAAGATCACTGAATTCGTCATCGATATTATACAAACGAACAATGGTATTTTAAATTGTATACAAGCTTTAGTAAACCCATAATTATATTGGTTAATGTACTGTACGTTGAATCATTTTCCCTGAAGATTATAGCGAAGAAATAGTGAAGACGCCACTTAGATATTATTTTGTTTTGGTTATGAATAGCTTTATGGATACTGAGGGATAGAAAATAAAGTATAGCAAAGCATGTGACAATATTGTAGTCTCTTCATCTTTTTCTTTATTATTCCCAAGACTCTTTCTAGTCAGCTACTAATTTAATCAGTTTATCTGAATATTAGTTTTTACACGGAGCGACTGGCGTGCAATTGGGGAGGCCTATGTCCAGCAGTGGACTGCGATAGGCTGATGATGATGATGATGATGATGACTGGCATCTTACCTCCGCAATTTGAAGATTGATCTAGTTGTCAGTATATTTGAGGGCACTGACTCCCCAACAGTGATTGACATAGATGTTCATGATAACCGGGAGCGATGGCTTCACGTGCTCTCCAAGGCACTCTCTCTCTCAGTTCCTCCTTCACGTTTATTAGACAGTTGACGTCTGAGTCTGCAAATTGTCTTTTCATCTTATGTACCAGTAAATGTGTATAATTTGTCGGGAACTTGTAAGTAATTGTATTTAATCTACACTAGCTTCGGTAGCACACTCAACAGGACGTATTAATAAAGTAAATTGTCTTACTTTTAATTAAATTTTCTTCAGAGTAAATAACTGTAAACATATCCTAAATTGAATAACCTTCAGCAGAGAATCGATACGTTTCTAAAGCCAGACGTAAATATAAATATCTACAGCAGTATACTGTGTAGATATTCAAGATTAGTAACGCACCAATTATCACACAACCTTAATCTTTCAGATGATCGCTTTCATATTTTGAAACAGGATGTGTGTGTGTTGATCTTTGATTCTTCCTAGTTGAGGAAAAAAAGGATGACATTAAACCATATTACAGCAACTTTGACAATAGACATTAATTATAAATGAATTAATCAATCCCGCTTTAAACCTCGTATAGTTTTATGGCCTTTCCATTAGCTTACAATAGAAAAAGTATAACCCTTCAGTAATCTTTACTCCATAATAAGGCATGGTGTTTGTGAAGATACATCTAAACTTGCAACAGTTTATTACGAATGTGAATTTATTACGTGCATAATGAACTTTTGATATGATTTTTAATGCTAATAAAATTATTTATAGCACAAAAAGGCTGTGTAGATCCCTATTGTACATAAAAGCTAGTCAACTAGTATTTTATTTAGTTTTGCTGTCAAATATTTTCATCTTATTGAGTCTACAAAGACTATAGATATTCAGGGTCTTATATTATTTTTTTGTCTTAAAGCAATTTTATGACCTAAATTTAATTACATTTCATGAACATACAAAGTAAAGCTGTATTTACTAGATGAAATAACATTTAGCTTCTAGCTACTGTTTTGCTGTTTCCATCAGCTGAACGCATGTTTCTCATAAAGTAATCAATTCCTAATCTTATTGTTTAAGATTTAAAGTTCACTATTCCTTGTAAAATGACATTCAACCCATCGCAATAGATATATTTTAAGAGTATTTGACGAGCTTTTAGAGATAACTGCTTTGAAACGTTTCCTTTGTGCTATTATTCATTGTTTTACTAAGTAAACTCAAAATAGGAACTGACACTTTTGTTTTTGTTTCGAAAAAATGGCGAACTTCCTTTGTCTCAGGTGTTGGTATTTCATTGGATGTGAAACGAATGTGTTAGTCCTTACGTAACTGTCTGGTAACATATGTCTGAAGGACTATGAAGAATGAGCTTTTCGGTAAATAGAAATAGTTTAGAAAACTACTTCAATTTTCTATAAGGAAAGCTATTTGTGAGAGGAATATCTGCTCAGGATATTTATATTTGTTCTTATGAACGTTTCTGTACAGAACTCACACTATGATCGTATGAAACTCTGTGTTATGTAATTAAGTGGATTTAAGTAAGATTAGGCACCTTTTAATTTAGTGTACATTGCTGTAAGCACTTAAGTCTGTTATAGATCTCAAGAAGTGTACAGAAATGTCGACCCGGCTTTCATTACCTACTAGTAAATGTACGTAGTTCTATTTAAAAGTCAGAAAGAAATAATAAATATAAAAACCTCAATGCAAAAATATAATGTTACTAGTTGACCCAGCGAACTTCGTACCGCCCAACTTTAAAATTGCAGAACTTGATCGTAGCGCCACCTACCGGGTCCAATTGCGAATCTAAACCATTCCCAGATCCCCTTGAACACACACAAAGTTCAGTGTGTGAAGTTCAGTGACATACACACACATATATATATATATATAAATATATATATAAAATATAGAAAATTATCGGCTGCTCCTAGCGCAGTACATACTCTAAAATACATATTAAAATGATTTATTTCCGTACAAATGTATGGGAATTTTTTTTTGCGATTTCTGACATTTCTAGTACTCAAACCTCAGTCGGTCCAGTAGAGACTTTTGATCCTTATAAGAGTCAGGATCGATTGGCATCAAAAAAAGTTTTTGTTAAAAATGACAATTTTCTTGCTGGCTGTACATTTTTTCCAAAATCTGTAAATGCAGTTCAGAATTTCTTAAAAAAATATTGATAGTCTCCTAAAAGCGTTTTCCTGTACCTATAACGGTTAAGGTACCTACCCTTACTGTCCCGTCTCAAAAATTCACGCTGTATATTGTAACTATGCTTCGTTGGGGGTGAAAGAAATCGATCAACTCTGTAGTTATTATAACCTCTAATGGATTTTTTTATTCTCTACTAAATCTGTTGGCGCTTTCAAATATTTTATGATGTCTGAATTTTTATTTCTGAATAAGTTCTTAATGGAACAGAGTTTCATAGTCACATAATTATTTTTAAGATTAATATTGTCGTACATTAATAATGGTCAGGTACACTTAAACTAAATTGTAAAAACACCTCTATATTATGAAGTCAATGTCTAGTTGTAAGACAATATTTCATACGGAGATAAAAGTTCATAACTCAGTGCATAGAGATATAAATATTGAGATAATTGCCATTATATTTTTTAGCTTTCAAACATAGAGTCATACAGTGTTATATTCCAGAAAAGGAATTTGTTCTATAAGTGACAAAGCTTAGCAATAAAATTTCATTAGAACAAGTTAAAATAAGTTATTTTCTGGTTGACATAAAAAATCAAATAAAAAAGTTAACGAGATTTTTTAAACAACTGTCATTTAAGTAATAAGTTTCATTAAAAACTGCAGATTACACCTTATGGTTTGATTAAGGATTTCTAGACATTCTGATTTCAAGTGGAAACGTATTCCACAGAACTTTTTCTACAATGAACAAATTTTATGAAACAATAAAGAACTGTGGTATGGGCACGCTTATCAAGGTAGGCTATCTTATATAAACCTACGTTCAATAAGAGCTGGTCATCAGTAAAATATATTGCGAAACGTGGTAAATCAATTATTTATAAGAAGCACGATTTAGTCTGGCCGATCAGATAGTGAAATATCAAGATCAGTATAAACACAATGAATAGTATAAACTATACTATTACATACTTCTGAAATATGTCAGAATTCTGCAAACAAAAATATAATTTAATACACCCCATTTATAAGATCAATATTCGTCGGACGCATGTCAGACCACGCAGTCACCCCGCAACTGAAAAGGGTCCATTATGAATTTGGAATGTAGGTTGTACGGGAAGGAATCTTTTTAGAATATCGTTCCTTTACCGCCGTATGATACAAATACTTGGGTAATCACAAAAGAAATAAACACAATTTATAAAGGTCTGACTAAATTTAGATAGTGATATAATTTATTGGTCATTCCAATTTAGCACAGATGTATTAAACTCATCTCATTTCAAGTCTGCTTATATAAATTTATTTATTATTTCTGTACACTAAAGATAAAAGCGAAGCGCTCATAGCAAAGCGATTGGAAACAATCTAGATAACCTAGATGGGTGTCCGTTTGTGGCATTATATGTAGTGAGCGTTTACGTCATTTTGTTATTATCATAAAACAACAGTCATGAAGCTTATTTGGAGGCTTTCGGTTGGTTTAAGAACATCCAACGGCACAACACAACGTGTCTTCTTCTTCCTCAGATTATTTGCATCCGCTGTTGGATATATGCCTCTTGTATGGTTCTCCATTCGCTTCTGGGTGCGGCGTCTCTAGTCCAGGTCAACCTTGCCGTCTTTTTCATATCGTCCGACCACCTGGCAGCTGGTCTACCAACACTTCGACTTCCTGTTCGGGATCGTCAGAATAGAACTATATGGCTCCATCTGTCATCGTTCCTTCGGCAGACGAAGTGGAAGTCTTCGAATGTAAAAGATACCGAGCACAACGTGTCTTGCTAGTCCCCAATCCACACTGGGCCAGTATGGGAACGTTTGGCCTTAGCCCTCACATGAGAGGAGACCCGAGCCCAGCAGTGAGACATAATGGGTTGTTGATGAAATTATTTTTGGTAAATAAATACTTATTACAGCTAGAAAATATCAAAACTACGATACAAAACATAAATACGTCTGAATATATTTCTATGCTAAAGTGGCCAAGACATGTTACGAACTAAGGCGATCATAGCCCAAAAACCAATAAATGTACGTATTTTAATATAATTAGATATGACATTATTACATTATAGATAGTTAAGGTGGAGCAGCCATGCCATGCTTAACCTAGTCTATAATCTCAAAATATCAAAACATACCAAAGATAACCTTATTTGTGCAGTACAAAAAAAAATAACCATAGTCGCAGATTATCTACGTATTTAAGTAAATTTGGCTTTCCGCTTAGAATGTTTTTATTTTCGGGTGACTATGCCTATATCTTTAATATACACATATTGTTTAAAAAAAGTGGTTTTAAACCTAAAAAAGTAAAAAAATACGCAATAATAATATTAACTGCATACAATTTTAAAAAGAAAATAAAAACATCCCTTTAGTGGAAGCTTTTTATGCGTTATCATGATTACTTACCCCAAAAGAAAATGTTAACCCAAAGACGCTTATCACTCAATCATCACTCAGAGCAACATAAAATATGAGATGAGTTTCATCACTTTCAGAGGGAAACCGAGATGTTTTATTTGCATACATACGTAATACGCAAAATGTGCGTTACCACCCATAAGAGTACATACAAGAAAAGTAAGGAATTTTATTTATACTTTATGAAATCACTAAAAGGGTTGTAATGACAGAGTTGATTTTTTTACGAACATATGTCTCATTCCTTCATATACGCTATAATGAATAAAATATACGTAATCCCTTTATAGCCAGTAACCTTGATTTGTTTATTATGAGTTAGCAATTTGGTGACGTTAGAATTTTTGTGACCCGTAGTAAGAAGATTGAAGTCTTACTTTAGTTTTTGTTATTGTATTCCAACTAAATGAACTTAGGATTTGTTTACCCTATAAAATAGAGTTGAAGCTGTCAAAAATAGTTACCAAGATATTTGTCTAGATTTGTCCCACAAGGAATGCTTTTATTTAATAATGAGACCCGCGGTGTAGGCTGCAATTATTAGTTGTATAGAAAACTACTATAAAAGGTCACTTCCACTTTTCAGAAGGTTAAACTCAAGTTTACAAACGTGCTATTGAAGTCAATAAAAATACGCATCAAAATTCAAAAGTATGTGACTATATAACACATCCAACAATATCTAAACAAAGATCTCTGCTGTATTATTCTATATTCCAAACGCGTTCCTTCGCATCCAGACACAGAGTTATTCCAACTACATTTCCATTTATGTATAATTCCATACTAATATTATAAATTTCTAAGCATCTCTGTCTATTATGCGAAACCGCTGTATCGATTTGAATGAAATTGTGCATAGAGATACTTTGATTTTTGGGGAAGGACATAAACTACTTTTTACCGCTATAACCGACATACTTGCGGTTGGAATCGCGGGGAAGAACTATAAAACTATATATCTCCTACCTACCTAATGTTGCCACAAAAAAATCGACTGTATTTATTGAACATATATTGTTAAGTTAACTAAATCACTGAATCAAAAAAATATTTACACAGGTAACTTTTAGAACAATTTAAATTAATTTCCTAACAATACAAAGACCTAAAACTTACTATTCTATTCTTCGCTGCATAAGATTACAAACGATATCATCTATCATCCAAACTAAGTTACTTACCCTAAACCTTAATGCATTTTAAATAAGATTAGTAATATCGATGATAGTCAACAACGTTATTGGAAATTTGTTTACCTTAATTCCTTTTGTATCTTGTAGGTAATAACAGATAACAACTACGCAGTTGATTCTTTTTTTATTAAACCACTAAATTGAAAAATAATATTACAACAGGCGAATTTTTGGAGGATATTTTCAATATTATTATATCCAAACTTTGAATAAGTAAAATCAAACTATTACTTTTTAAACTACTATATTATAATATGAAATTTAGACTCCAGGCATACTTTTAATACAGCTGGCTATATTTTTTAAGTTTGAACCAACAGTTTCAAACATTAGAATTTCCTTTTTATATAAGTTTTTTTCAGGGCTGATGTCCAACCTCCAGTAATTGGAGAGGAACAACAACAAGAAGAATAAGTTTTTTTACTAAGCATTCCATACGTTCTTATACTCTTATACTTATACTATATATACACTAATTTACGATATTAAACATAAATTTGTCTGATTGCAGTAATTGCTGTCAGTTTTAATTTTTATTTTTACAAAATTTGGATTGCATACATACATAAAATATTATTATTTTATAAAACTCCTATGGGTAAGACGTAAAATTTTCGCATACTTACTTGTCTCTAGGATTTAGGATTTAAATCCTGAAAAAAACAAAATATTGACCAATGGACAAAAAATCTGTATAAATGTCGGAGGATCACAAATCAGTTATGTTGAACAATATATATATCTTGGACAGCTTATTTCACCTAAATACAACACGAACAAGGAAATTGAAAGAAGGATAGCAAATAGTTGGAAGAGATACTGGGGCTTAAAGGAAGTGATGAAAGACAAAAACTTAAATATTACAACAAAGAGCAAATTATTCAATTTCAGCATCTTACCAATTTTAACATATGGATGCCAAACATGGCCCATAACAAAAAAAAATAACAAATAAAATTACCACTTGTCAACGAGCAATGGAAAGGAGCATGATAGGAGTAAAAAGGAAAGATAGAATCAGAAACACCACAATTAGGAAAAAGACCAAGGTACAAGACGTAACTTTAAAAATAAAAAGGCTAAAATGGAAGTGGTCAGGACACATGATCAGAGGAAAGGACAAGTGGAGCAAAATAATAACACAATGGTATCCAAGGGAAGGTAAAAGAAAAAGAGGTAGACAACAAAAAAGATCGGATGACGATATCAGGCAGGTTGCAGGTACTACATGGAGCCGAGTGGCTAGAGAGAAACCAGAATGGAATAGGCTGGAGGAGGCCTTTGCCAACTGGCAAACGGATTTGCAGAACATAAAGAAGCACTAAATACACGAATAATGATAAAGATAGAAAAATAATAATATATATTGTAGTGTAAGAAGCATATTGTATTTTTATCCGATTAAAAGGCTTTATCACAATTATTATTATTATTACTTGTCTCTAGGAGTTTCGTTCATGTTCCAAAGTGAGAATACGTTACATACCATCATTTTCTTTTATGAGCAAGTGCTAGTAAGTTTACAAATACTCATTAACCAAATCTAAAAGAATTAACATTTGAAGAGGAGATCTTAGTAGTGACTAGATTGACTAGTAACTCTATTCACAATTACGTGTTCTGCTCTAATACTTATCTTAGAAAGAGTTGGATAAAGTAAACGAAAAATCTGACCCCAGTGTTCAACTTTCAAATCAAATCAGCTCACAAAATTCACAGTCAATAAACTAGAACGCTTCCCTCTTAGCTTTCCCCTCACACGCTATTCAAATCTCCTCTTCGAACGAAACTCGCCGAAGTGAATTTGCAAAGTTAAATTGATAGTAAGAGTTTGGCTGAAGCGATTGATGAGTTGGCTATTCCAGTTTTCACTACTCACTTCCACACGTCCGCTTTGCCTCTTTAGCTTAGTTACGACCCTATTGGCACATTTATTTGGATAAGTATTTTCTTGACTTGTTTACGCTGGAATGGAAATATGGTGCGAAGCCATGATCGTTTTATATTGAGTAGGGCAGTCAAGTGCGGCATATTGCGGATATATTTTCTTATTCAGTATTTTCACGGTAGATTAAATATGATATGCTACCTATCTATGGTAATACTGTACTCTGTCCTTTATTTATCGTGAGCTTGTTTCAGTCATGGACTAAACGGGTTGGATTTTATAGAACTGTAGTAACGGAAAGCGGTTAATGCAGACGACGCAATCAAACGGAAAGTTGTTCGAAGTAAAGCATAAAACTTGTACCACCGACTTACAATCACTCTTCAGTTATTACATTCTCTTTGTTCTTTCATACTTGTTTGGTTTTATTACAATTTTATAGGTTTAGTTATTACTCGCAGTAAATTTGTTTTACATTTGTATTAAGCACAACTTATGGATTCACTTGTTATGAGATAAGGCTTTTTAAGGTATTAGGGCTAATAAACAAACTAGCTACTTGATGGCAAGTGTCTACCGCCGAGAAGATCGAGGTATTTGTCGGGTTTATTGGAAATTCAAAATTAGTGAAAACAGGCTTTATATACATAATAAATCTATGTAGAAATAACTAATGTGCCTCTTTTTCTACTTATCTGATGAAAAATATTTCAGTAATTATCCTTAAGCGGCGCGTGAAGCAGCATCTTACTAGGCCGCCGGTCATCACGCAGCATGGTCTATATACGCTATGAGTATGGTCCATTATCAAATTATAATCAACTTTTTATGAGGCCGACTCTAGCAGATTTAAAAAAAAGTGACTACAATATATTTTGTCTTGCAAACAGCTCTTTCTAAATAAGAGATGATAAGAAATGTCTCGTAATATTTCAAAAGTTTTGTGATTAATGAAAATATATGCATTATGAAGTGTGTTTTGCATTTAAATTACGTTTGCTACGTTAATGTAAAATATGCAACTAAAGACGGAAAACTGACATCAAATTTGGCGTCCCTTGCACATCTTTATTTATTCAGTTACAAATATTCATATTATTTCTTGACGAAACATTTTAACGAAAATGTATGTCGTCTATTATTTTAGAAAACTTTGTTTTCCAGTTTGAAGTTTTCTAATCTATTTAAATCTTAACTGAAGTTTGTTGCTTCTTTGTTGTTTTTACAAGTTTTACAAAGCGCTGATAAATGTTCTTTTGTTGTTAAGTTGATTGGCTTTAAAAAAGCTTCAAAAACATTAATGTTTTAACATTAATATTATTTAATAAAGTCCGAGTAAAAATACAGGTAAAAAAGCGATATTATTTTGGGTTTCGACATTAGAGGGACGAGAAAATGTACGATATTTTCAATATATGTGATTCGATTATAAGAAATTCATTGAACTAGTCTTGGTCACACGTTTAGATAAAAGTTCATGTGAATTGAACATTAATTTTTAGGGAAAAAATAGGAAGGAAGGAGCCAGGAACGTAAAACTAAGGTTCAAATAAAATACTAGTATTATTAACAACCCATAACGTCCCACTGCTTGGCTTGGCTCTCAGGACACTTTTAAGGTCATACGTCCCCCACGTTGGTCGAGTGCGGGTTTTGGATTGACAAGACACGTAATACAAAAAGATCAATGGCAGGATATATATCGTGACTAAAGTTATTGAAAGCATTTGAAAAGATAATCAAAGCTTACACAGTAATTTTGGAGTTCTCGACTGTCCGAATGTCATCAGTTCAGGAGAGCGAATATTGTGCTCGAGCCAGGTCTGAAGCCCGATTGAAATGGACTAAGCAAGTTGTTCCGATGCATAAATTGTGATAGCTGTTGATGTACACACATCTCTAGCACCTTGGGTAGAAAAGGAAGTATGGAAATTGAGCGCAAATTATTTATAAGGGTAGGATTAATGATCTTATGGATTGGTACAACAAACGCGTTACGCCATAGTGTAGGGAACTTTCTTGAGTCGAGTGAAAAATTCACTATAATTATATGTGTAAACGCTTTGTTTGTAAACTTGTTTTACTTATTTATTTAAAGTTAAAGTAATTCAGTCATTTTTATTTATTGACTGATTATTTAAAAAAAATGTTATTACGGCTAAGTAGTAATAATGTATTATTTTCTGCTTCTCAGTTCCTTTGTCGGTTCAATTAATTGCTAAAAAGTGTTTTTCATCTCAGACACATGTGGGTATTAAACATAAAAGAAGAAAACAAAAACGTTAATGTGTGGTTCTGTGAGAGAGGTTTAAGTTTTCCTCTTTTGTGACAACAATTTTTAACAAAATAAATTATTGTACCGGGGTTGTAGAATAAATCATTGTCTCCGACACAAGGACACATTCCATGACACTCGACTACTTTAATAAACGCCGCCTTGGCGCACATATTTATGCAGCGCACGACAATTTTATTATTTTATGAACAAGTTTTATATAAATATTATATAATTATATTCTCAAAAAAATACTTATCTCACAGATAAAATGAAAGAATGTTGACGGTACAATTAAAACTAAGTCAGTAATCAGCCATCTGTTGAAAATTGTATACGAAAAATAGGAAATTCAAAACATATGTGATGGCCTCCTGTACTTTCAGCAGTAAATTGTCATTGATGCTAGACGAACAAATTTAACAAAAATAAGTACATATCTGTTTTTATATTACTCTTTTTAGAACTAATAAGTTAGAGATTATCTTTTAACACACAATGAATGTACTATTGGTTGAAAAATTGTATTTATCATAGTGTTATTTTATTATTTACGCTCTCTGACTAATGTGGTGTAGTAGGCCAAAACTTCTTTTCTATCGAGAGGTTTATGCAGACATTATAATCACGTTAAATAGGTAGGAATAGACTATTACATGCTGTTGAAGACGATAGACGTTTTAGTGCATATAATAAAAAAAAAAAGTTAAATAAGAGCAACCACTTTGAATGTTCCTATCAGCTTGCTATTCTACAATAAAACAATATCAACCTGTATTACCTTTATCCTTTTTCTTCTTCTTAGCCATTTCTTCGATGGCTCTGCTCTTTGCTCTTTCAATCTCTTACCTCTTTTGTTTCACGATGCAAAGGAAAGTCAAGTGTTGTTGGGTCTAGTCAATCCCATTCTTTAGGAACTTGGTCATACTGGTCTACCATGTCAACGTGGATTGTCCTCGTCTTCTTTTGCCTTCTGGTAGACTTAGAGCCGTCCGCATGACGTGCTGCACAGACCTTCTCATAATATGTCCATACGACCTGAATCTTCTATTGTTCTGTATTGAAGATACTTTAAAAGTACAACGAATACACTCGTACCATGCCTATCCTTGTCACTGCTGCGGATCACCGAAATATTTTCATTTCTGTTAATTGTTCTGGTATTCTTAAATCGGCCAACATTCGCATACTTAACCTGTTACTGTTCATTGGCATTCGAGTATCACAAAGTACTCCTATTAAGCTTGGCCATTTTTACCTGGTAACCTTACCTCTATGTATCACATCTGCATTTATATCTTCGTATTCAGAAATTCTAATGAACTGCACATTTCCTTTATTCTAAATGTTTTTATTTATTTTCTATCTGTGGAAATGTCAATCTACTGAACTGAGGACAAATTTTAATGAAGCTATCTGGTATTTCGGTCGGAGAGTTATAAGCGGGGCTCGTAGAGCTAACAAGGCGTCGAGTTGCAACGTCACACTTTACCTTGAAGTTTCATTGTGAGACAAATATCTCACTATGTGAAATTCCGAGTCAATCTATTAAATTCATATTTGATTCGTTAACAACGAAAGAGTAAATATAAGTATTTTTAATTTACAAAATTCTCTGGTCTAACTTTAATTACACTTACTCAATAGGCTTATTGCCATCAACACCTATGCTTCTCCCTCCGAGGATGCAGTGGTGTATATGTACACTTCTAAAGCTATCACTGATTTCAAGAGATTAATCTTAATATCTAGATTAATCTTAACAGAATTATATTATTTTCTTAAAATTCAAATCACCAAAATTTAAATTAAAAAAAATCTGGTACATAAACGATGAAGTTTTAGGATAACAAATATGAAAAAACACTGTTAAATTGAGAAACTTGTTATTTTAGGTCGAATGAAACTATTTAGAATTTAAATAAAGGGTTTTTAAAACATCTGTTATATATGAGTTATTTTTTGGTATTGTGACTGGCCAGATAAAAGCTTTAGAGGAGTGCTTACGAGTACTATGATACCGATGTACCGTCTAAAATGAGTGATGATTTAAAATGCACTCAAAAACATTATTTGCATCTTTGTTTTTACCGTCGTATAATCCATAAGTATGAAGCAATTCATTATCTAAACTTAATAGTACATAGTACCCACACACAATGTAGTAACACTAGTAACATAAAATCATGCATTGCTTCATTACAAATATGCATTTATGCAACAGTCTCCGTTGCGGCTTCAGTGATACACATATGCAGTGATTGCTTGTTTGTCGTAGTATCTAGAGCAGATGCTATAAGATTCCTGACACTCCTGATCCTGGACACTATGTACTTGCTACTTTTGTTTATTTTTTAAACTTGTTACCGATTCATAATCGTCATGGACCGACATCTACCTTTAACAGATATCTAATTAAGAAACTAAAATAGTGATTTTAGTAAACGTTTCCATTTTTACCGTTTTAGCTTTGCCAGGTCTTTCACAATCATTTTGAGACCGGAATTATTCAAACCGGTCCAAATGTTCTCGAGTCTTATCAATAATATAGAACAGTAATTAATGTTTACATATTTAAAACGGTAAATGTCAAGACGTTAATGATAAATCTCAAGACGTCAGGCAAACAGGCGGCCATTAAAGGTAAAGTTAAAATCATTTTATAATGAAATGGAGAACTGTGAAAGATTGTTAAGTAAGATTCTGAGGACTGATAGAAAAATAAAACCCATAGCATCGACCCTGAATCGTTTTATTATAAAGATTAGAAAATAACGTTACCAAAACTTAATATCACAAACTTGCAGCACTATCCCATCTTTTGTGACACAAACATTGTTATTTTAATCTGTTTGCTATCAGAAACATTGTTGCAAGAAGAAACACCGAGCTTTTATTGGCTGGTTCTTTTATCAGTTATAGTGGGAATACTTTAACGATCATATGAAGAAAACACGGGAGATATTTTGTAATGTAGAATTCGATATCTCCCCTTAAAAAGGAGTTTACATTTATTTCAAAAAGGGAGTTTAAATCGTAACTCCCCGAAAAACAAACAAAAAACTCATATATAGTTAACAAATAGTAAAAAAAAATACTTCATTTAAACACTGGCTATTTATAACTGGAAATCTACAAATGCATGCTATCATTTGTCCCTATATGTTTCAGCACATCCAACAGAACGTAAATGTAGAACAGGCTGAATATCAAAGCAGGTCTAATTTCACTCCGGGATGCCAATTAACCCTTAATAAATGGGCTCACGAGTGCTTTGGTTCGAATTAGCTTCCATCGACCATTGTAATTATAACGTGTGGAGTCTTGACCTCCCTTCGCCGGCCTGCTGCTATCTATTGTAAGGTGAATTGCAAACAGTAATGGATCTGAATACACATACAGAATAAACGAGTTATATTACGATGCTTATAAACATAGATTTATCGTTTCATGCTTCATATATTTGCCAGGCTTGACGGAGCAGATAAGCAGTTCTTTCACTACAGTTCACAAATTTACTGAACTGTATAGAATATTTATATTTGTATTTAAGTGTAATATAATGTAGTATAATCATCATAGTCATTGACAGTCCAGTACTGGACATAGGCCTCTACTTATGAAGGAGGATTTTTTAGTCTGGATCAGGACGAATCAGTCTGATCAGTGTGGTATAGTAATATCACGCGGATCAGACTGATTGTATGGGCTTATTTTTTAAGTTTTCGTTCTTTTTGCAGTGGTTTTGTCCTGCGTATTTCGTCCCTTAGTCGCTTCTTACGTCACACAGAGGCTGAATAGGGATAGTGACACTCCGTATTCTTAATCCGTTACCATACATAATTGTTAATGTAATGTTGTGTTTATGGGATTCATTTTTTTATCTAAAACTATTTAATGCTATCAAGGAATTTAACAAATATGAAGGAACAAACGATTATTTTGCTTCACCTAGACTTAAATTTGGCATTATTTCTATGTTATGATAAAGTATAGATTTATTTTATTTTGTCTTCTTACAAGTCTAAATACCAAATTAAACTAGATACTTTTTAAAATGATAGGAGTATTATAATGATACAATGATAATTCGGTTAGGATACCATCACTTTCAGAAAAGGCCTAATTTCTTTCTGACCTTATATCACAGTAAAAATGCGAAATATTATCACCTGACACAATATCATTAAATAACTAATAAGTAACAATCTTTCACAGATGAAACCTTTGACGAGTCTTATATTTAGTTACTTCTTTATGTAAATAATTAAAACTTAATTAAAACTAAATTAATAAATGTAGTTTCTGTCCGAAGCTATAACACTGCACTCGTATAGATGAATTCAACCTATTCATACACAAATATACAAATAAAATAATGGCATATTACTTTTTTGCATTTAAGGTTTAAAATAAGTGTGAAAAAAACATCCAATGCCCCTCATAAACCTGTAACGTTAGTGTGGGCGTTTCCGCATTCCCAACTCTCTTCTCTCCTCCCTTGGGATTCAGTTTCCATTACTTACCAGCGGAAGGACCGTTATACGTTACCGGGGCTTCTTATCACTTTTTTTTTTTTTTTTTTTCTTTTTTTTTTTAGGAACTTTTACGCACAGCGTATGTCAGTTCCATCGTATCCTAAACATATTTATTACTACTTATAATTTAAACATAATCGACATGAATTTAAATAGAGCTCTTGCGTCATCACTATTAGGTTCCGACAGAATTTTGTGGAACATTCCTACGTTGGCTCCATTCAACTCCAAGTTGGCCACTAAACTATTTCTACTAGACTCATATCTGACACACTCCATCAATAAATGGTGTAAGTCTTCCACAACACCACATTCTTCACAATTAGGGGAAGCAGTTTTCTTCATCATATACCGAAATTTATTGCATGGGATGTGTCCAGATCTGAGTCTATGGGCAACAACAATTAGTTGCCTATTAAGTCTACTGTTCATACTGTACCAGAGGCTGTACTGAAACCAGAGGCGCATCGAGCTATATGCTGTAAAGATTCTTATCACTTACTTTGTAAGATTAAACTACTGCACAAGCGGGTAATCTAAAACCAAAAGTGACATAACATATCAATTATTTTAAAATTTAATGAGATTTCAGTCAAAAGTTAATACTCGATTTAATTCCCTACTTTAAGTAATACCTCCTATTAATTCAGATATTCAACTCTAAAGCGTTCTATTTGTTGCTAAACTAGCAAACTCAGCTGCTTGTAGTTATTAATAGTAAAAAATCAGGAAAAAAGAATATTAACGATTCATACGTACTCGTGTAAGTAAGCACGGATTGTATATATTCATATCATTATTATATTATTCTCTCTGTCACCTTCAGAGTGTCAGAAGAATTCAGATGAAAAATAGTTTACATATTCCGGCTCATTAAAATGTAGGACTATATTTACTGCCAATGTTACCACGTATTGCTACGACGACCAAAAATTCGGAAGCATGTAACTAAGCCGCTATAGTTTGGCTTACCATGCTTGTATACAGTCTGGCTAGCCTGGACTCACACTGAGGATGGTGACTCCTACTCTTGGATTCTATTCATGCTTTCCATCAGGCAAAAGTGAAGTCACTTATGTAGACTTAAATATAAAAACACCCCTCAATTGTAGCTTACACTTATCGTCTAACTGCAAGTCTCAAATAATGCAATAATAATACAAACATGAAAGTTGAACCATACGTCGAAGCTGCGGGCACAACCATGTATTGTTTAGTGCATATGTACGTACACGTATTCATTTCATTTTCTAAAACAAACAGCAAGCCACAAGTACCATTTATATACGCATATAATATTAAATGCACTCGTAAGACAATCTATGAATAATACATAAACGTTGAGAGATTGCAAGTTCATCGAATACAAACACCGCAGTTACTGGGTAGCTTTAGTAAACAGAACCGGCAGAATTCTCTATGTATGTAAAGCAATGATGTTGTAGTAGTTAGAATTCGTTGAGAATAGGTGTTGAGTTTGTACTATACAAAGAGCAAATAATTACTTCCTTATAGAACATAATAAACAGTTTGTTCCATGTCTGGATCTACTTATCTACAACAAGCTTTTTTTTTTTTTTTTTTTTTTTTTTTTTTTTTTTTTTTTTTTTTTTTTTTTTTTTTTTTTTTTTTACGTGTGGAAATCCCCGCGGACCGTCACCCCGTCGGGGGTTACGGCGGGGTGGTGTGTCGGACTCGAACCGACTAAAACCACACGGTGTGACCCTCTCTGCGCCTTTGTATTGGAAGGAGTCCAGGGAGGGGATTTCCTTCTGGACTCCAACCAGCGCCTGCCCGCACTGTTGCGGGCACCAACTCTTCACTCAACTCTCTAATTGGGCAACGTCCGGTCACACGCGGACGTCACCCCCTCGCGGTTGGCCACTACTGCGGACGGACGGGAAACCCGTCCCGCCCATCCGCGGCCACTCTCAGGGCGGCATGAGACGCAGGTATGCGCGCCTCCGCCGCCCGGGGCGCCGGCGGCGGATCGGGTCCGATTGGATGGAATCCTCCCGGGCCTTCTCCGCCACCTCCTTCTGCAAGATTACGTCCTCGCAGAAGGTTGCGACCGCGGTAAAACAACTGTCGCTGCCGGCCATCGATCTTATGACGGCCGGCAGCGAGAGATCCCCTCCGATGACTGCAGTGAGGACCCGGCGCTGCGCCGCCCAAGCGGGGCAGACCGCCAGCGTGTGCTGGGCCGTGTCCTCACTGCAGTCGCAGTGGTGGCAGGCGGGACTCGGTTCCCTCCTAGCGACCGAGTGCAGGTACTTTCCGAAGCAACCGTGCCCGGAAAGTACCTGCGTCAGCCGGAAGGAAAGGGTCCCGTGCTGCCGCCCTGCCCACTCCTCGAGGACCGGCTGAAGAGCCTCCACGGCGGCGAAGCCAGCGCGTGGGGTCTCCAGCCGGAGCGACCATCTCAGTATGGTGGCTCGGCGAGCGGCTTCGCGCCACTCGCGCACGTCCTCGGGCGGAGGGCGAAATCCGCTCTCCGCCCGGTATCTACAACAAGCTGACTCAAGCAACTTCGTGTGTCTCTCAAAATCTTCAAATTAAAATACTTTTTGCCAAACATTTTTCATTGCCCTTAGCATTCTATTAGATGTAGCATGATATTTGTACAGCATAAAGCCTTTCTCAGTAAGTGGACTATTCAACTACAAGAATAAAAAAATTTTTTATTTAAAATAACTAAAAATACATTTGTATGTTTATTTGGCAGGCAGTAAATTTGAAATCTTGTATGAAATGTTTATCATAGTTACACATCAAACCGTAGATAACTTTCAATCTACCTAATTATTTTGTGTCCAGTGAAGAAAAAACATCTTGAAACGAATTTTGGTCTACTTTATTAACTGCATTTCTTATAAATTTTATACCTAATTCAAAGATTTTAATAAAGCTTAAAACAAAACACGAAAGTTTTACCATTATCTCATACAGACCTGCTAAGTGTAGCGTCAGATCTATGTCAAGCAACTCCGCGCACTTGAGCGGTAGCCGAGCCAATTACGACGAGAGTTTCTAAGAATTGAGACAAAAACTCTTTACTTATATTCAGAAACACTTTGAGAATTCCGAACTTCGAATAATGAATGAGACCGAGTATTTAATGCAAAAAGTAATAAGTATTTGGAAATATGTTTCATTTCACAATCTTTAATTATTATTAAAAAAAAATAATTGATGAATGTTTACATTCTCTTCGTTAGACCTTTAGCCGTCGTTTGACCTAGCACTTTTACTGTCATCTCTGGGTATTGTAATTTCATATTAAAATTCATTCATTGATAAATTTCGTCAACTTTGTTTAAATTATCATATACCCTAAATAAAAGATACCAACACTATTTACTAAGTATCAAAAAGTCGTGAAAAGTATAAAGCAACGGGTAAAGTAAATCACCATAACTGCTACATTTGTATTTTACGTGTTTCATACGTAATTAAATCATGACTTTACTCTCACGGTACGTTACGAGCAAATATTTTAGGCAGTTATAAGGCATATGTTATGTATGTTTATGTGCCAAACTTTTGTAATTATTTTGTAATTTTCGAACAATAATGAGTTAGACTTTCAGACATTGGGAGAGCAGCGATAATGCATCTTGTTTTCTGTATTATAAATCGACATCGTATGGACTTATGTGTAGGTTGTAGAGGTCTGATAGCAGATGTTTCATATGAAAAATCAAACTTCAGTCACGACTTTGTATCCTATCGGAGGACGAAGACACTTCTAATTCACTCTGATACAATAATAATATCAGTGTAGAATTCAACGTATTGTACCGTTTTCATCAAACTTCTCAATACAGATTGTCATTATATATGTATTAGCAGCGGAACAATACCATCGTACCCAACTGAAATCGTAATCTATGGCAAGAGATTACTCATTGACCAATAAATTTATATGGTTTCGATTAATCAAGGACACGGGAATCAAGGACTCTTCAAATTGAAATAGGAGGTTACTCTACCAACATCGAAAAGTAACTTCGTATCTCTTATTCTTGGAAGGTGTACTGTCGAAATTATGTAAACTTCGAAAAGACTTCGTAACTCAATTGAACAATTGTCTTTAAATGAAGTATGTTTGTTAGGTATTGCCACACTTTAATTATAACTATGTATATTATATATTTTTTTCACACATCATTTTAACACACTTCTAACGGTTGTAACGGTTAGGAGCAAATTGAGATTTTAATATACATTATTTTATTATATTGTTTTATTGTACCCTCCATTTTGTAAGTGATTGCCTGAAAGACGCGGCTGACGTCTTTCAGGCAATCACATTTACTTAAATGATTATAAGTTATTAAAAAAGCCATTACCAAAACCAATTTCGATGAGGAAAACTGATGTACTAAAATAGATTTGCACGTGCAATAAAGACATTACAAATATTTACAATTAGTACTTTATTTTAAGATATTCACTTTTGTAGCTAGGTTGTAGTCAGTTGAAAATAGAAAAGTTAAGGTGTAATGGCGATTAGACATGAAAATACATACATTAGAACTGATTAGATAACAAAAATTTCTACTAAATTTTTCATAGAATGCTCGACAGCGCTTGTATGGAAGAAATTCAAGAGATTGTTTAAAAAATCTTTTTAAAAGTAACAACCAAAATTCTTAAAGATATTCGATTTCCTAGAACGCTAACGTATCAAAAGATTCACTGATCCCGAAATCACTGAACATAAGTTCTACGTCGTTGGATCAAGCTGAACAGAGAGCAATAAGGCAATAACCGCAAAGGTTATATGCAATAATGGGCGTCAGATCGACCGCCGAGAATAGTCGAAGTGGCCCGAATCCGCTTGACGCCGATACTGGTTTGTACTGCTTTTGAAGTAGAGACGTATATGTATTGATGAGTTTGCTATATGTGTTGTTCAAGGGATATACATTATTCAAAAACCTTTTGCAAAAACTGCTTTTTTAGATTTACTTTGCTTTCATGTAGTGAACAATACCCAAGAACCAATACAAATAGGGAAGATAGAAATCAATGTTTTGACATAAGGCGAACATTTTCCGAGTAATATTTTACCTCTAGCTATCCCGTTAATAATAGCTATGTATATGTATTTCAATACAAGTAGTCCTTTTTAGAATAATTAGATTATTAATTAGAATAATAAACAAAGGAAGCAATTAAATTTGAGGTCATTTTTTATGAAAATTGCAGTTTATATAGTCATATCAAATATTGCCAAGGTTACAGTTGGATGCTTAAAACAGGATTATCTTAAAGTTTTCTTGAACAACTAGAGAGCCTTTCCATAAGATTCATATCTCTGCCACTAAGAAAACTGAGCTATGACTTTTCTTTCATAAGCTTTCATAAGTACTACACTTTCATTTTACTGTTTTGAGTTGTGTTCATAAATAATAAAAATGAAATATAAATCTTTTTTAACTTTTATTTTTCTTCTGTTTCAGAAACACTGAGCACTAGAAATGAGTGAATTGTACCTGGATTGTAAGTGAAACCTTTTTATTTTCGTTCTTGTATTTAAAATTTCATTCAAGAAGCATTAATTATATGAAATTCTTTTGGTTTATTTTTTCAGTTTATAATTTTACCATAATTTGCTCATAAGTCTCAGTTTTTTTACTTTTCCGTTTTTATTTTAGCAAATAAATTAGTAGATATTCTTTTTAAAAGGGATTAGCAAGGTACCTCAATGACTACCATCTGCAGTAAATTAGATAGAAACGAACACATTATGAAACGAAACTGTGAAGTCTTTGATTAATAGCAAGACCTGTGAATACGACTTTAATTATTATAAATAAAAATTAAAAAGATCAAAACCATTAGAAATCATTAATATGACAATCACTACTGTAGTGATTGTATTATTAATAATAATAATTCTTCAGTACAAGAAACATTCTTTGATTTTATAGATTCAAACTCAACCCTTGAACTCTTATATATTAAAAAGAGCAAGCACAGTATTTTACATTTCTATTCAAGAAAAAAGAAAATATTGACACCATTTTTGATTCATACATAAAGTATAAATGAATTTTGAATAGTTTAGTTACACCGTTACACGTGAATAATATAGAAAAAAAAGATTTGTTTCAATCATTCCAAGTAATTAAATAACAATAAAACTCATATAAGTAGACTCAAGATAATACAAGTTTAAACCTTGGTGTTTGTCAATTGCTATTAATCATTTGTATTAATATTGCCTTATGGCTACTACTACATCAAACTAATTTATGAAATACAAACACATAGATGCCATTTGGTACGCATGAGTAAGAAATGTACAACTCAAATTTACCTATAGCAGTTAATATTTATATACAATATAATATTTACCTATTATTAGCCCAATATTTCAATGCCCAAGAGAATGCAAATATGTACTTAAAACGTAGACATGCTTAAATCAATCCCTACTAATATTATAAATGCGAAAGTATCTCTGTCTGTCTGTCTGTTTTTACGTCTTCACGCCTAAATTGCTGAACTGATTTTGATTAATTTATGAAAGGACATAGGTTACTTTTTACCGCAATAACCGACATACACTAAAGCTACTACATAATATCGTAAATAAGAAAATATTATATCTGTCTTTTACGCTTTCACGGCTAAACCACTACATTCAAGTTAATGATATTTGGCTTGAATATACTTTCATTCATGAGAAAGGACATAGGTTACTTTTTACCACAATAACCAACATATACGCGGACGAAGACGCGTTCAAAAGTTAGTAACAAGTAAATGAGAACCACAATTGTTTTTAATATGATTAACATGCTTTATTAACATTTGTTTAACGTTACTATGCAATACTATGCTTAGCAAATTAACATTATTTTTAAATATATAGGTTACCAAAACGTAAAAAGTCTTTAGCAACTTTGATAAAATTGGTCCTCCAATAATGGGTTTTGGTAAAAGGACACACCCACATACATTTTAGTAATCCGAACATAGGCAGCAAAAATAAAACTTGCTCTAAGTAACGTTGAAAATACGACCTGTAGAGTTAGCAACATGTGAAATGAAGACGTTTTTTACTTTGCTCTCTCGGTCATTTAGATGGTATGGTTGAACAGTAATCAATATAGCGGAAAGCATTGATCACCCTTTCATACTTACTCGGTAAAGTGCTTTGACTATATACCTTTTACTATTCCTTTTACTTTATATGTGTTAGTGTTAAGTCATGCTTTAATTTTGTAAAGTAGATATAGTTTATGGATTAGAAAATTTAAAAACAAAGTTATTTCGTAACTTTTTCTTCCTAGCCATTATTTGGGGTCGACTACTAGTTCAACTGGTTTCACCTGAATATCAGTTTTTCCAAGGAGCGACTGATATCGGACCTCCGCAACGCTAAAGGCTGAAATTCTTGTTGTTTGGTTGAAAGTTCTTTCGTAACTATTCAATGAATAAGTGAGGTATTCAGACATTCAAACCTTCCGTCTTAACTCTGTAGGTAGGGTACTCATAGGCATTCAAAGTGGTTTGGGTCTTGATTTCCATTGGAGGCTATTCTGTACCCGCTTAGTTTTATCTAACACTGTTCACAGATTAAGAAAAGACGTGTCTTTATATTTTTTCAGCATTTCTTCCCAGAATGAGTCTTAGGAAATACCGGCGTCTTCTGCCTGTAAAGTCCGACTTGTGTAGTGTCTGTAAGGACTTACTGATAAAAAAAAAATACATTATAATTTATATAGTATAGCCAGTTACCATCAGTTAGACTATTTTAACACCCACACTACTTGCATTCTAAGTAACAGTGTCTGTGATTAAAAATAAATTATGAATAAACAATAAGCAAGCAATCTATTCGTTTGTCTCTGTTCTGTATCAGTTACATGTAAATTTGAAGAATTTAAGTACCTGTAGGAACCTTCAAGCTGTCTAAGTAGAAGATTAAAGCTTCATTTACCAAAGCTCTTAAGCCATAAATTCTTTCTTTCTTTGGGAGAACCCAAGAAACAACGCAGAGCCCGGTCTACTGCTTTTTGCATTCATTCACTGCCGTAAAAGGACTTCTTACGTAAGTAAGAGGCCGATATCTGACCAGAGGACGTTCCACTCTACGTTTACCAAGACATACATTTATAATTAGTAAATACTTACAAAAATGACTGTAAGAGTAATTACAATTAAAGAAACCAATTACTCCAATTTTCACTACAATTAAAAATACAATTTAGTTCTGTTCAATTAAATTATTCAATTTGGTAAACAAAATTGCTTTTGTTAGGAATGTCTGTCGGTAGTTTATTGAGTTTGTTTAAGTCCGCAAGCTTTTGATGTTTACATTTTACGCATTTATAAGTTTAAAAGGTTCCGTTTTCAGAATAGTTTTAATTACAAACTTTAAAATCCACAGCCTTGAACAGTCAACTGCTGGATACAGGCTTCTCCTTGGCGAAGAGGTTTTGGCCCACAATGCCACGATGGCTAGACAAGGTAGTATAGTCTTAGTTTTTCACTATAAGTTCTTACGTTTCAAGTTTTTCTTCTCTTGGGAATAATTTTGACCTGCGTTGCTTTTTTCCTAAGTCGCCTCTTACGACACTAATGAATAGAATAGAATTCTAAATTCACATAGTTATTCTCAATCGATCTGCCTAGGTTTAAATAAAAGAATCGTATTATATCAAAGGGACAAACTTGTTCTAGGAATAATTTACTGAGAATCCTCTCGATTTGTTCCAAAATTAAGTTAAATGAACTTTCCTTTAAAATTAATGATTAGTAAGACAACGGCCTGTTTCGGTAATTACTTAACAGGGTTTTAATTTAATTTTACAACGATATTCTGACGTAAAATAGATAGAATATTTGCGATTTACTATAGAAGCTCTAGTTTAGTAAGTGGAATAGTCATGATTTCGAAATCAGAGCTAATAAAATAGAGTGTTGTTGTAATTATAATTGCCGGGCATTCAGTTCAATCCTCCAAGTGAGGAATAAACATCAAAAGGACGACAACAACATAACAACTTTCTGATGTCTGATTTTAGAACTCTAATTTTGGCAGAAAAGTTCAATTGGTTTAAATTCAAATTATTTGATCATTATTAAGTTAAATTATCGGCACATGCATAGAATGATGACATGGTACTAAAAAAGAAAAGACGTAGTACAGACTAGATGGAAAAAGATAAAGTATAACGGGGAAAAATCTACTTAACGTTTAAGTGTGATTAGTAGTTACTACCAAAGCGTTTCATACTATAGCCAGGCTCTTCGTGAGAGTGATAAAATGAAATTCAGCTCTTTTATTTAGCATTAAGGTTGAGTTTCCATTAAAAGTGCTGAAAACTGTATTATCACGTACTTCTCCTTGAAGTTCTAGCTTAGCAATAAAATATATAAACTCCTAAATTTATTCCAGATAATGCTATAGTAGAGCAGCTAGCCGTTTTTATTTCATGAGGAGTTGTCTATGTACAAGAAGCGTTATTTTATCATTTCAAAGTAGAAGTAGAAAAAATAGAATACCATAAATCTTCTGAAAATATAGTGACTTGTATAAAGTTATGGTAAGTAGTTCTATATGCAAAGATGAAAGTTTCTCTCGAGAGGTATAATAGATCCAAATGGAGTTATTGGCTTTAGACAGCTAAGTAAATTTAAATTCGATAATTCTGATATTAGAAATGATTTTTATATCTTGTATCTGATATTATTAACAAGCTCTGCTTAGCTTGGGACTAGATGATGTTGTGTGTCAAACGTCCAAAATATTTATTTATTATTTATTATTATTTGAAATGGATTCATTAGTTTGTATTAAAGCATGAGTAAAATCCAGGAGGAGGAGGGTTCACCATCCTCATTGTGAGTTGCATCATTCTCCCGGTCTCCGGAGACCGGGAGAATGATGCAGAATTATTGGACCTCCGGTCTCACACTTACCAACGAAATACGACAGCAAGAATGCTGTCATTATTTGAATGGTCTTCTGTGTGAGAGTAGTAATGCCCCGGTCGAACCTATTCGTGCTGAAATGCGTGGCTCTACTACCTCCAATTGAAGTATTTACAAAAGTAACGTATGGAACGTATGAAATTCTGTTGATCAATGCAGGTGTCGTAATAAAAGCTTTGCTTAGTTTGAAGCTACGTGAAGTTGTATAACTTCGACTTTTCAACGTGGAGGGATTGCTATCAGAGTTCCACTATCAAAAAGATGTTGTTTTTATGTAGAAAGACTTTTGTTGAACTTTTAGAGTCCCAACTATCCCATTACATAGTTTAATAATAATAATAATAATAAATAATAAATATTTTGGACATCTTACACACAACATCATCTATTCCCAAAGTAAGCAGAGCTTGTGTTAGGAGTACTAAACAACTGAAATAAATACATAAACATACTTTTTTTTTGTAAATACATATCTACATATTATACATAGAAAAACACCCAGACTCCGAAACAAATATTTGTGGATCACACAAATATTTGGTCTGACCCGGGAATCGAACCCGAGACCTCTTGATCAGCAGCCGCATACGCTAACCACTAGACCAACAAGTGGAGTCTGGGTGTTTTCTGTGTATGTGTATATCTATGTACCTATTTACAAAAAAGAAAAGTATGTTTATGTATTTGTATCAGTTGTTTGGTACCCATACAGGCTCTGCTTGGTTTGGGACTGGATGATGTTGTGTGTAAGATGTCCGGAACTATATTTATATGGCAATCGGGTAAGATACTTGTATATATCCTGGGAAGCACAAAATGGTCAACGTAACAGTCACCAATCCATAGACTGGTTAGAAGTTACCACTTAGCTAAGAGCCCCTTAAAAAGAATAAATATTGGTTTCGAAAAAAATTAAGTTGTGCTCTCTGGCTTTCTTGGTAAGGTAGTAATTTTCGTTGATAGTAGCTTTTACGTTAAAATCTCTCGCCCATA
The DNA here is from genome assembly GCA_932526445.1 of Phragmatobia fuliginosa. NCBI lineage: Eukaryota > Metazoa > Arthropoda > Insecta > Lepidoptera > Erebidae > Phragmatobia > Phragmatobia fuliginosa. The sequence continues at coordinate 15,757,375 of OW052070.1, forward strand.
GCCAAGAATTCAAATGATATACGAAATTATAAGAAAGAGAAAACTGTAATAATAGAGCTGTATAATATAAAGAACAAAATTACAGAGCTATTTACACTCTATTAGAGCAACATAAATTATTATATCGTTATATATCCATGACAATAATATTTTTATATAATAGGTACTTATTTCCCCTCAACTCCGCATGCGTGTACGATTATGTCGGTTATCATAGTAAAAAGTAGGCTATGATCTTCCTCATGAATCAAAGTATCTCTTAATAAAGGTGCTGCGGTTTAGCCGTGAAATCGTAGCATACAGTCAGACAGTAACTTTCTAATTTTTAATATTAGCATGTATTAATTGTTTGAATTACGCGATAATAATAATCATTGTTTTAAGTTACACAATTTAAGTTTTTTATACAATTTGATAATGTTTTAATAAACCTTTTATTTAGTAGTATTATTTAATAGTAGTGTTATTTAAATTTGTAAAATCGAATTTGCAAAAATTTATTTATAATCATCTCAGCCGAAAAAAGTCCACTGAAATTTAATTCACAATATCTTAATCTCAAAACTTTTTGTCATAATTATTTTTAGTAGGAGGTAAATGTAAGGTAATTGGCATTCCGAAAATATAATCCACGTAGCTTTACCACCGAGTGTAATGTCCCATTCTTTACCCGAAGACAAAACGTTTTAGGACTTTTAATTAAAATTAATATAAGGTATGAGCACCAACTGTTACTGGCTTAATTACGAACTGTTAAACAATGGTTTCTGTGCACAGGCCAAACCCTTGTTACCACCGAATTTATGGTTTAAGAGCTTTAGTAAATGAAGCTTTAATCTTCTACTTAGACAGCTTGAAGGTTTCTACGGGTACTTTAATTCTTTGAATACATGTGCGTGAATGATACAGTACAGAGACATACGAATCTATTGCTTATTCATAATTTATTTTTAATCATAGTCACTTACTTACAATGTAAGTAGTGTTGGTTTCAAAAACATTTTAACTAAAGCTTATCGTAAATATTCCAACAAAATAGAAAGTATTTTGCTTATTTGTTTTATGCCTCTATGAGTAACTTAAAGGATATGGTATAAATACACATAAAAAGTGTTTAATAGCAGGCTCCCTTCAAATTGTATTTAATCGTGGAACTTTGCAATATATTGTGGACAGCAGCAGTGTATGTGGAGTGTATATTTGATCTAGTAACTACTAAGTTCTACGGTTAAACTCTATTCGAAGGGAGCCTGTTATTCAACACTTTTTTGTTCAAAGTAAATGCAATATTGAGTTAGCCAAAATTGATAATCCAAATGAACAAACGTGTTGCCACCGTCGGTGTGTTTTATAACTTCTTAGCGAAGCATACCCTATAAGTAACTCATAGAGGCATAAAAAAATAAACAATGTAATGTACACTTTTATATTTAATTAAGTTGAAAAATGCAATTAACTTTTAATCTTTCCAACAATATTAACAAACACAAATTAAAACTGTTGCAATATTTCAAACGATTTCAGTATTTATTTCTGCAGTATTATTGACATTTTTTTTTATTTATGAACAAAGTATTTTCCTTTCACATGTAGTAAAACATGGTATTATTCACACGTGTGGCTTAATCTAAATCACAGCGTCAAGAACTCACTCGACCAACACCCTGTCACACTTTTATATCTATAGGACAATAGGCTTTTAGAAAGCTCCATGCAAACTTCAGAACCTCCACTTATACAATAAAACCAAGCTATTTTAAGCTCTATATTGTGCTTATAAGGTTGTTTTGAAGTGCTAAATAATGTTGTTAGTTTATAAATTAGACCATGCGTCACTGTCAAGGAGCGGCGGCAAAGGAAAGGATGGCCCGTAATAACCTGTGAAATGAACGTTTGATGACCACTTGCTGGCAGACTATAGCTTTCGAGTCGTCTGAAGAATTGTGTGCTTTGGTAAATCACTTGTAATTAACTTACTTGATGAATGAATGGGATCTGTTTGTGAATAAGATGTTTCAATAGTCTTACTGTAGAATATCAAGTCAAGTTTCCAGCCTTATTATTTTCTCGTTTATCAACCCTGACACACACATATTGAGTGAACCATATAAAAAGAAGAAAGATGATATTTAAAAGGGCTGTGAAGTATAACAGAGATAAATTAAGTAGAACTACTATTATGCTACTCTAAGAATACTTTTTATGCCACTTGCTAGATGGGGCGTTTATCGAAACTGATATTTGGACGGTTTAATATTATAAAAGATTGACCTTCACGTTTACAACATTGACTTTATACGTTGACCAATCAGTCAACAGCTTAAAATTTACCCATTCTATTCTATTCTGTTCTGTTCTGTTTTGTTTTGTACTGTTCTGTTCTGGACTGTTCTGTTCTGTTCTATTCTGTTCTATTCTGTTCTATTTTGTTCTATTCTGTTCTATTCTGTTCTATTTCTGTTCTGTTCTGTTCTGTTCTATTCTGTTCTATTCTGTTCTATTCTGTTCTATTTTGTTCTATTCTGTTCTGTTCTGTTCTGTTCTGTTCTATTCTGTTCTGTTCTAATCTGTTCTGTTCTCTCCTGTTCTGTTCTGTTCTAATCTAATCTAGTAGTAAGTTCCCGAAGTGTCGTCACGCTATGTGGAAATCACTACACCTATTTTACACATACATAGACTTTGTGATAGCCAAAAAAGTGTGCTTATCATTTATAGTATAGGTTCTTAATTACATCTAATGACAAGAAGATCTAGGTGTTATTTAAATCAATGTCTCTTGTTTAAATTATTATTTCTACACCGCACCAACCTGTTTCCAGTGATGAATTATATATATATTAATGGGATGAATTCAAAATTATTCATTTATCTAAAGACGATTTAAAAATTCAATACGGCCAAAATAAAAAAGTACCATACTTGTAACATTTCATAGCAGTCTCTTACTCAGTTCAACTACTTTTTCTTCTTCAGAAGTAGTAGATGCCGATAATATCAATTACTTAATAGACCAATTTGGCTTTTCGCCCAATTATGAAACGACTCATTATTTTCCCACGGTATTCAAATAATCTGTAGGTATACGAGTTTTATTCGAATCATTTCGTATTTTAATACTTTGTGGTTTAGTGTATCATATTATAATTATTATATTTGAAATATTATATTTTATACCCAATTTTTATGTAAACAATATTTTGGTATTATTATAGGAATCCCATTACATGCCTACATAACATACAAACTTAAAGAAACCATATAAATTAAATAAATGTCAGAAAAGAAAATCGATAGTAATTGTGTTCATCATAATGTGTTACAAATGTAACTGTCATTGACTATGAATATCGGCTATGGTAACCAAATACCAAGAAATTGAAATATTTGAACATTGTGACAAATGCAGAAACATCTCAAAAGGTGGCCATAGTGTGGTCCAGCATACTACCTTATCTGCATTAGCAACGAGTATGGTGACCACCACTTTTAGATTCTACTTATGCTTTCCACCAGGTAAAGTTTTAAATATTGTACCCAGAATATTTTTCCTTGACTAGCCTATTGGCCTAGGGTGTAGCGATCTTGATTGCTAAGCTAAGACAAGCACGCAGTTCCCACTGTAGTATATCCTTCTATATTGTCAGCTCACAGTCGCACGCGTCCACTCACTATCGTTGCTAACAATCGACTGACCTGTGTTATCCGCAATTACTCTCGAGATGACACAATGCTTCCTTCTCATTCATTCATAGTGAACGACAGAATGAATAACTCACTGACACATACACTACACCCTCCCAATACAACAGTTTATTTGACTATCTCGTTCATAAATTTATTCTGTGTATAATTTACAACATATATAAGCATTCAGACTTATCTAAGTATGTTTATCAGTAGTTTGATTACTTTAATACAGTAACATCGCACGAACGGTGAAACGTATGAGATTATTATTATTTTAAATATAATTAGACTTGCAGCGCTAACTTTGCAACTTCGTGAAAAGCGCTGCAAAATTTCAAGTTGATGAAAGTATACCAATTATGAAAATTGTTGAGGCACCCGTATATTCTGTTAGAGCACAGTTTCGTCATGACCTGAATTTAACATTTATGCAACTGCTTAATAAGCTTTCAACCTAATTTCTCATTTTAGAAAATCAATAGCTTACTTCCAGGTTTAGTCGGTATTAATGATTTCTTTATTACAAAATCTCTATAAATTTTACTCTATAGGCTTTTTAATAACGCCATCTGTGTATTTTTTTGTTATTAATTCAAGCCAAAAACACAAACAAGTGGCGTGCAATTGGAGAGGCCTATGTCCAGCAGTGGACTGCGATAGGCTGATGATGATGATAATGAAAGAAACAAACACAAAATTTAATAACTTTAGACGATCGAACCTCAATTTTTTTTTTTTTTATTAAAAATAAAACATACTAAATTACATATTTCTCTTTATTATGCGAAATTAGTTCAAATAGTAAGCTCTTTATTGACTGCGTATAATGTAGAACAGACGATTGAATGGCAAAGTACCGAGAATAGTTGGGATATAATTATTACTACTAAATACATATTTGTACAAGTATTCAACAAGTTTCATACTGATATTCTAATTTGAGAGTATGAAGTACCCTAGTGTAGGAAAACTCCAGAATTGATTATCAAACATTTATTACTTTCTGCATCATATTTAATTTGCAATTGTTAGATAATAATACAATCTTAATTACAACGTTTTCTTACACTACCTTAGAATTTTCACATTACTGGTGAGTGTTTCTTAATAGGCTTACAAGTTAAAATGTAACTTACTTTAAATATATTTAATATTCGGTTGTCTACTACGAATTTTATTTTAAATTATACACACTACAATATTACGAATATATCAGTACCAAACAGATATCAGATAAGGAACTTACTAGAATGAACTCCGTGGAATCCGAAAGAGCAGGAATTACTTAGTTATGAATATAATATATAAGATAAACCACACAAGTGCCTTAAAACACTAACATGAATAGTTATCATTGAAGTAATTTCTCTTTCTAATGGTTTAGTAGATTAATTAACCTCATTTGACTATTGGTTTTTTTTAAAGACGAATATAAATTCCAGTGTCGCGGGGGACTTGACAACATACATGAAAGTGACACAAAGAGCACTCAGAATCAGAACAACAATTTTTAAATCACACAAAATGTTCACGTGGGATTTAAACCCATGACAATTGCAGTAGAAAGCGGCGTGGTGACCGCTTAAACCACGAGATCAATCGTGCCGTAGACGTAAATAGCATGAGTAACTATATAAAATTTCATTATAAATAACTTGGATGCGTCGACCCGTAGGCGGAATTTTGTGGTTCATTATGTAATAATTTTCACTGATGTTGTGGGTAGACTGCAAAACAGAAATTTTGAATCTAATTAATCATAGATATAGAATAACGCACAGTCTAAAACTACAGCCCAATGCAGAGATAAATACGTTTAATCAGTTATTTATTTTACAAACCGGTGAAGTCAGCACTTATCTTTTAGCTATGATTACAATAAAAAAACATATTAAAGAGTCCTAAATGGGTTCCTAGAACAACTTGTAGATAGGCGAAAAGCTGCCAAAATGACTGCCTAGTGGAAAGCATTAGCAGAATCCAAGAATGGTGGTCACATCTTCATTCCGAATATTTATAATAATATTTAACAATATTAATATTATTTAAATAATAAAATGAAATTAGCTTAGTCTCAAAGGCAGACAAGTATTCTAGAAAATTAGTTACTGGACTAAAAGTAACATTCCAGTCATTTTACATTGTTTAATAAATAAATTTTCCGAGCTCGTTGACTAAGCGTATTTATCGCTGAAATTAAATAAGGATTAATGTTCTATATGTGGCATTAAAAGTTATTCAAACAAGAAGAATTGAGTTTAATACAAGAGATCCAACAAAATCGATACATAAGCTCTCGCTATACAAAGGGCCGACCTCAAAAACCGTCGCGATAAGTATAAACAGAAAAGGTCGAGTCCAAGTTTTGCGATTTCTCTTCAATTTCCTTATTGGACCGAGACGGTGCAAAAGCCTGTAAATAATGTAACTGTGAGGGAAAAAGCGAGTTTTCCTAACAAGAACTAATTCAAACGTCACCGGTTACTAACAAAACTAACTTTTTGTCGTTTCTTTGTTCACAGATGGAGCATCCTAACGCTTTAAATTAAAACAAACATAACAAAGAAATATAACAATTGCTAAGTGCTACTAATTTTTAAAATTAACTTTTGTCGAATTCGTGAATTCATTGGTGAAGTTTACTTTAATATAAAGATCCATTTAATAGACTTTCCTAGTTGAACCACCATTTAAAGCTTTGTCGAAAAACTTTTCAACCTTTCATATCACATAGTCAACTGGTGTCACACTGTATAAAGTTAAGTTGACAAATTGTGTACCAAGTGTAAAAAGTGTTTGTGTCCTGTGAAATGCATTTGTGTATCCGGATTTTGTGCGTGTTAAAAGTGCGGTTTCATTAGCGGAGCGCGAGGATTTCGTGTAAAGCTGGGTGCGCAACGCCACGGCGTCGTCGGTGGAGGGTCGAGGGGGTGCGGGCGGGGTGGATGAGCCCGCGCCCTCACCCGTGCCCGACGCGGAGGCGCCTGTACGCCGCCGCCGCCATCGTCCGCTGTATCACCGATTGTTCCACTATGTGCGCACTGCATGGACAGGCGTAAAGTTTGCACTAGGTAATTTTTTTCTATACTAACACTCTCACGTATGTAAATTTCATTTCTATTCCTCATCGTTATACTTTGTTACTATAAATGCTAATTACATATCAGCGTAAATGTTAAATCATCAGTGTCAAATACTGACATTACGTACGTTGCATTATTTTCTTTATACAATACTCGTATATACATATATATGTAGTTAATACTTTATTTTTTCTGGTACAATCTTTGTAGGACAAACAACATAACATATATTACGTTGCGTATTTCAGTAGGTCAATGGCAAAGTTATGCAAAATGTTGGAATATAAAAAACCACTTAGAAGAAATTAAATACTTACAATTGTAAATAAGAACCAATGTAAGATGTTTATTAACGTAAAAAAATACTGTAGCTTTACGTAAATAGCCTAAATAAAGTAGCATCTACCTAATTAGATGCTACGCCAATGCTACATCTAACTAATTAGATGCTACATCTAAGATGACGATGCTACAAATTACTTATTAGATACTGCGTCGGCAATACATATATTATGGTAATGCTACATTTAACTAATTAAATGCTACATCGATGCTACGTCGTAACGAAGCTAGTATCATCCATGTAGGTAGTTTAATTTAACTCTTATTAAAAATAACCGACTTTGTTATTAATTACTATAAAAGTAATCTATTCTTCCTCTAGTGTACAAGTAAACTAGGTACCAAAACACTAAAACACGTAAAGTTAATGTACCAAATAATTGAATCAAATTATTCATTAAAAGAAAACTATTATTCATTGGCGTTTTCGTAAAATCTGCTGTGTGTTTGCATAAAACGGTGTTCCTAAAACTCAGGTATTCAGTTTATGACCAACTGCTTCTGAAGACAAGTTAGGTTAGATTTACACTTGTTTTGTAAATTCTTATCAACTCATGTTTTACATTATCGTGTGAAATGTAGAGAGTCGCACAAAAAAAAGTATTTGAACAACACATTTTTCTTATTGATATTCGTGTTCAGTATTATAACTTAGATTATATTTTTATAAATTTTATTTTTATTAATCTAAGTTAAATTAAAAGAGGAGTTCTTTTAATTTAACTTAGATATATAATAATAGTCTTTAATATATATATTTTTTATTTAGTGCAGTGTTTACGCAACATAAATTTATTTTATCGAATGATATAAAGCTCATTCTAAAATCTAAGTCAATGTTAATACTTTCCTAAATTCAATAATGTATTGAGCTGCTGTCCCTATATATTTTCTTACAGATAACCTCAAAATGGTTGATGGTTATTTGAATGAGTGCTCTAGACCAGTTGGAAGACCATACTTTCTAAATATTTGCTTGATAATACTAATAAAAGTTAAAATGAGATATTTACAATTATAACAAAAGAATCTTAACAAATGGCGTGGTGATTGCTCCGATAAGGGTTTAGACAATTGAACGAAAGATACAATTAAACTTAACAGTGTTTTACACATTTTCATAAATTCCTTTATATGGATATCCCCTTATCATTTCACATGAAAAGTTCGTCAAGTCTCTACAATTCAGAAACAAAGCTAAGCATTCACTCGACTTTCTTCAAATGAATTTTCGAGTTTACACTCGGTTGAATATTTGTAAGGTCGGGTCGTACATTAACGCAGAAACGTCTCATGCCTTTGATGTTCACTGCGCCCAAACGTTTTCTTACTGACTGTACTTAAAATACATTAAGGAAATAAGTTCTGGGGGCGCTCTGAGCTAACAGTAAATTTTAACACTATTTATTTGTCATGAGGCATTATTAAATTAGCTTGTTTAAGGTAATTTAAAGATTCTGTTTTGGTTAGTAGTAGTAGTTGGTAAACCACCTTCCTCTCTTTCTGTGACAAGCAGTCAAAGCGTGGAACTCACAACGGGTGCATATGTTTTTCTATCACAATGATCCTGTGCCCTTTAAGCGGGGTGTAATAAAGCATCGCACTATGCCGCCACAGTACGAGTTACCATGCTGTTTTGTCTACGTTCTCATTGATGAATGTTGACCACCACTCTTGGATTCTGCTAATCCTTTTTTTATACGAGCCTGTCAAAGTGACTAGTGAAGTGACCTGATGGAAAGCAGGAGCAGAATTCATATTTGATGGTCACCGTCCTCATACAATACAGGGTAGTACCGCCGCGGTAGCTGGCCTATTCGTGTTCTGGCGTGTGCGTTGATCTACTAACTTGATGCTTTCCATCGGGCAGAGTAGAGTATTGGTATCATCAAAATCAAAATCAAATCAAATCAAAATCAAAGCATTTATTTCAAGTAGGCCAGTTACAGGCACTTTTGAATTGTCGAAACAAAAATGTAGCTACAGTCCCAGTCACAAGACATAAAAACTGTGAAAGTACTGTAGTTGCCCATTCCCTAGCGTAGATCTCTATGGAGAAGAACGGGCAAGAAACTCCATGGACACTCTTTTAAATCAAAATGTTTTTTACAAAATCTTGGTTACATCATTCATGTTGAGATGGTACATTATGTGAGAACGATGTAGCAAGACGTGCACGTTAAAAGTGTCCATAGTACAACAAAAATACAATTGAAAATTAAAATAATTAATTCAAATAAGCCGTGGCAACTAAGAGATGACCAGTCACAACTGACAGCGCCCGTTCACGAACATGACGCATGGATCCGCACCATTCAACTCAACCATTTTGAAGGGAATTAAATGATCCGACACACGCGCCACCATCAGCGTGACATTTGAGTGAGCATGACATACTCTCAACCGCCAGGGCAGATTCAAGTCAAGAAAAGACGTAGGTTTTCAGTGAATGATAGCTTGAATAGCTTCCTAGTACATAGTACTCACACAATATGGGCCATGCGATTATATAATACTAAAGAGATTGAATCTATACAATGCAAAGAAAGTTGTACAATCTTCAGCAGCTCCAACAATACCATTTAATGCTATCAATTTATGCGCCCCTGTCCTTGTGAAGCAGGACCAGCATTGAGCCAAGCATTTTTATCAGCGATATAATCGCTCAACTTGTAATATGCTTGCTTACATAGTGTGCGTTTAATGCATGTTTTAAATTTTGTCTCATTCAGTTCAAGAATACTTTGTGGAATTTTATTATAGCATCTCAAACAGTACCCCATAAAAGAAGAGTCTACTTTAGCGAGTCTAAAGCCTGGCTGAACTAGTTGGTCCCTATTTCTAGTACTGTAATTATGTTTGTCACCTCTTTTGCCAAAAAGATGAAGATTTTTCCTGACGTACATTATGTTTTCGTAGATGTATTGACTATGTACCGTCATGATGCCAATATTTTTAAACAGTTCCCTTAGAGAATCGCGCCTACGAAGATTATATATGGCTCTGATGGCTCTTTTTTGCAGAATAAATATAGACTCAATATCTGCAGCCCGTCCCCATAACAAGATGCCGTAAGACATTATACTATGAAAGTAGCTGAAATAGACCAGTCTAGCGGTATCTGCATCAGTAAATTGACGGATTTTTCTAATAGCATATGCTGCTGAACTTAGCCGCCCCGCAAGAGATGTTAAATGAGAACCCCATTGTAGCCCTGCATCAAGCGTAATCCCCAAGAAAACAGTTTTATCTACGAATTCAAGTTTCTCTTTATTCAATATTATATCACAATCACTACTCTTAACATTCGGTAAAGCAAATCTTATGCATTTGGTTTTTTTTTCATTTAATACCAAATTGTTTGCTGTGAACCAATTCTGGACTTGAACTAGGGCATTATTCACGTCATCTAGATTTTGGGCCCGTCTATTTATCTTAAAAATTAAGGAAGTGTCATCAGCAAATAGCACCATATTTTGAGGTTGATTTTTTAATAAATATGGTAGATCATTTATATATACTAGAAAGAGGAAGGGACCCAATATTGAGCCTTGAGGAACCCCCATTTTTACTTTTAAACCCTGTGAATTAACACCATTTATTTGCACATATTGTTGTCTATCACTCAAATAAGATTTAACCAAATTCAGTGCAAGTTTTCCTAGTCCGTAATGCTCAAGTTTCAAAAGTAATGTGTCGTGATTTACGCAATCAAATGCTTTGGAGAGGTCACAAAAAATTCCTATGGCGTCTTGGGACTCTTCCCACGCAGTAAATATATGCTTTAATAAGGTTACACCGGCGTCAGTTGTACAACGTCCCTTGGTGAAACCATACTGTTGATCATGTATGATTCTATTGGTGTTAAAATGATCGAGCATTTGATCAAGCATTACCTTTTCAAAAACTTTGCTAAAAACTGGTAACACGGATACAGGTCTATAATTATTAGTATCTTTACTGTCCCCGGATTTGAAAAGAGGTATTACTTTACTGAATTTCATTAAATCAGGGAAAACTCCTTGGTCAACACATAAATTAAAAATTAAAGCTAAGTATGGGGCTATAGTCTCAAGTATGGATGTACAAACTTTGATAGACATTCCCCATAGATCTTCGGTCAGTTTGATTTTTATTTGCCGGAAAGCCTTAATAACTATCATAGGGTTAATGTGTTTAAATTTAAATTCAGCCAGGCAGCTAGACACATTCGCCTTTAATAATTCAATTGAGACATCAGGTGAGGAATTAAGAGCCTCAGTAGTTTTTGATGGTATATTGGTAAAGAAATTTACAAATTCTTCAGCTACTTCCTGATTTGAGCTTTTAGGACCACATGCTGTATCTAATGTGTAGCTAGTGTTACGTATTTTCTTCCTGTTAGTCTCGTTATTTATGACTTTCCAAACTGTCTTTATTTTATTTTCTGCCGATTTGATCTTGTTGCTAATGTGCAGGGCTTTAGCAACCTTGCATGTATTTCTAAAAGTTTTTGAATACTTAGCAACATACTTGTTAAAAGTTTCAGAGTTTATAAAAGGCTTAAGGCCATAAAGCTCAAATAGTCTTTCCCTACTTATTCTGATACCTTTAGTTGCCCAATCACTAAATATAAATTTAGGGCAAATACTTTTTGTCTTCTTTTCAAAAGTTTTGTTGAATTCCGTGTGAACTATTGAAAAGAAACGCTCATACAATTGATTTATATTAATATCGTCAAGGCTCATAACACTTAATTTGTTTTGTAGGGAATTATTATATCTATCTAATTTGCTGGAAGTTATAGGTCTAAATTTAATCTGAACTTTTTGCAATGGCGTGTTACACCTAAAAGTTACTGTTTGTCCACTATGGTCAGACGGTAGACAATTTACTATGGCTTTATCTAAGTAATTACAATTGCAGAAAACATTATCTATACAAGTAGCAGAAGATGGAGTGACTCTAGTAGGTTCTATAAAAGTGTTGGTCAAGTCAAATGACTTAAAAAGATTTATTAACCGACTACTATTTGAATTTTCTTCTAAAATATTGATATTAAAATCACCACAAATAATTGTATATTTATTACTGGCTGCAAGTTTTGCCAGGACATCTTCCATTATCGATTCAAATAAGGTAAAGTTTTGATAGTTTGGGGGTCTGTACACGCACACAATTACATGCTTATCTAGCTCAACACAGGACAGTTCGACACAATGTTCAACCGAAAGATCCACTATGTCATCACGTTGCTTAAATTTAAAACTATTTTTTATTAAAATTAGGGAACCTCCACGAAGCATAGTTTTACGGTTAAAGCAGCTACCCACCATATAGATCTCAAAGTTAATAAGCATTTGGTAATCCTGTAGCCAATGCTCAGTAAAACAAATAATGTCAAACTTACTATTTTCTAAAAACAATTCAATTTCTAATAATTTGGAAGAAATGCCTTGGATATTTTGGTGGAATAATTTTAAGGTGTTCTGATGAGGCCCCTTTTTGCTAACTAATTGAGTGCAAGAAGGTACCTTAATGTTGGTAGGATTAACAATATTGTTAATGGTACCTTCCATTGTCTCACTTTCTAGTTTAAATTAATATTAATATTTGGAGTGAGGCCGGAGACTCCCGTGCCATCCTCAGACAAAAAGACCCTATTACTAATAGACCCTAATTGAGGATTTTCCACGGTGACACATGGATTCTCCTCAGTACAATGTTTGTAAACATTTATAGCACTAATGCTATATTCATTTAAAGTCACCTGTACATTACTATTATTAGTAATAGTCGCCGTGTTAATAATATAACTAAACTTAGACATACTACTTATGTCTGTGTGAATATTAAAAGCTAATAGCCTAGCTATTTTGTGTCTACAACTAATAGGTAGATGCACTTTACCCCGAGTCGATCTAAGTTTATCAACAAAAGTGTTGATATCAAGATATATAAGTTTATCACTATAGTGACCTACTAAAAAATGTAAATGGTTATTTAACATGTGAATGTAATTGTTTTTACTATTACTTAAATTTTCAAAATATGGAAAAGCACACAATATGATTTTCTTACAATTCAACTTCAACAACTCTGAAACACAGTCAGTGATGTCTTCCTTTTTAATGTTAGAACTATTGCCAATACATATACTAATGGTGGTACTAGGATCACAAACACTTTTTGTTACTGATGCCATAATCTGTTTGTAGGTTGACCCGGGCATACAATTGTTTTGGGTACAATAACTCAGGTTATTACTAATTAATTTACCTAGCCCCCTACCTATACTGTCAGAGAACATAACTGAATGATTACAATCATGACTATTAGGTGAGACAAAATTATCAATCTCAGGCAGACTATCATATAACTCAGGCTGTACCATGTGTGAATCTTGTGTCATATTAGTTGATTCCTGGTTCAGTATACTGTCCTGAGACAAATTCTCAACCTGGGATGGGTACTCCATTACCTCAGGCTGGACAGTATCATGGTTGGTAACTGTCTGACAAAAACATTGACACATTACCAACTCCTTTGCTGCAAAAATATGTTCTTTAATTTCGTTCTGAGAAATTTCATACCTACTAGAAAGGGAACGTAGTGAGTCCTGAAGTACCTGTATTTCAGACTGCAAATACTGAGTATCAATTTCATATATTTTTATACTGTCTTCTAACTTTATTTGGTAATTATTTAACTTATTAACTAATTTAACACGCTCTTTCCTCAGTGGAATATATTTGGAAAAGTGTTTGTGTTGTTTCCTAAATTGATAACATTTTTTAATTAATCTATTCAGTTTCGCATACTTTTTTATTTTCTTATTGCTAACTGAATAATTCTGTTTCAGTAAGGAATCTTCAGTCAGATCAATAGTTATTAAGGAAGGGGGGTTACAATCACTATTTAATAATTCATTGTATAAGAGGTTTGTTTCTTTAACCTGATTACATGCTTTTTCTTTCTCTAACTTTATTATATAACTATTGGCATGAACTAACTCATCTTCTAGGTCCCTAATTTTAAATAAAGCCTGATCATATAAAATACTACAATTACTGAAACCATCCGTGACCACCTTCAGCTGATCCCGTTCATCAACAACGTCCAAGTATTGCTGATGTAGGTCTACAACTACATCATACATATATAGTATATAAAATCGTAAAGAAAAACACTCCACATAATGTTACTTATTTAAATTGTAAAAAAAATGCAGCACTAAACTATAAAAATTCCGTATTAGGATTAACTATTCATATTATTAGCAATATATCCTGACTATAACTTCAGAACTTGTAGTATGATCTCGTACAGTAATCAATATAATACATACAATCAATCTAAATTATTTAACTTGTAAAAGATTCTGCAGAGTTAATTTTACCAATTATTACTCATAATATCTAAATGAGATGTCTAGATACTGATGTATGAAAATGATTAAAGTACTTAAAAGTGTTAGATATTCCAAGAATTACAGCTATCAATAGTTTTTAACCAAATCTGTCCTATATATTTTCCCGTCAATAATACTGTAAATGTAACAAAACATCACGTTGCTACGATACGTTGATGATTCGATGATAAGTTTGATAATAGCGATATCACAAGAGCAGTTTCAGCTTAGAACATTAAAAATAACAGCAACAGAACTTTAAAATGTTTACAAAAAATGTCGATATAACCAAGGAAAAATGAAATAAATGGAAGTTTGAAAATTCAAATTTGAACTTAGAAACAATAAAGACATTTTTAAAACGTTTGGTAAAACTTTTTATTGAATTTAACTTATTCAAGTAGAATAATTTATGCAAATGCTCGTGACTTATCTCGTGTTCCGAACTTATGATATTTATTTATTCCTAGTAAAATTCAACCAAGAGATAAAAACAAATATTATTAAACATGAGCAATAAAAGTATCGTCATTACATTACATAAAACATTAAGGAACCAAAAAGAAAGCCCAATACTGAGTCCATACGTTCGATAAAAGTAAGACATAACCCTCTATTACTTAGGATCGGGTCCCTTGTTATCGGAAACGGTCTTGCCCTTTATTATACACGAACAATACGGGTACAGATATATTTTTGGCAAGAAATAATGCCTCTAAAATATTGCTTCGTATAAAAATGTAAGACAACAAATAACGAAAATAAACGTTTCTTCTTAGTTATGAAGTATGGTGCGAGTTAATATATATCGCAAAGGTACGTGCGGTATTCGGATTAACGGTATCACCACCTGTTACATGGGACGTGAACTATTGATGGGCACAGCCACATCGAACGTCGAGCCCTTAGCTCCATAACGATTATTACACCATGCAGCCGTAACGCGTTATTGCTGTACGTGGTTTCATATATACCTACTGAAGGATTAACTTAACTCATTTAGTTTTGTGTTAGTTAGTATGAGCGCTTAAGGTTACAGAAAAATTTGAACATAAGTCTTCATATTAGTATTTATGTTTTATGCATCACTCTGCATCTTCTATCGCTTATACCACGGAGAGTGCTCCGAGGAATTGTTCGAATTAATTCCTGCCTCTTTTTTCGTCATCGTCCCACGCGACAGCATTTCCATCCCCATCACTTAGATGGTTGGCAGTCCATAACAGTGCGTTTTCCTGAAATTTCCTGACTCGCACATCTAAATTGTGAAATGAACTGTCGCCTGCGGTGTTCCCGGACCGATTATATCTTCAAACCTTCAAAAAAAGAGCGTACTCCCTTCTTAAAGGCCGGCAACGCACCTGTGACTCCTCTGGTGTTTCGGGTGTCCATGGGCCGTAACCCACAATACAATAATGAATAAATATTAAATAGTAAACATTTTCTGTTCTCATCTAAAAATAGTTATATTCTGATAATACCTATTTCCTAAGCCAATTCTGTGTTTCAGCATAAGTCTTTTCTACAACCCTTTTTTGGTTCAAGGCTGATATTCGCTCCCTGTTAAACTCATTCACGCTTAGTTTAACGGGTATCTACACCTTTGTGCGTTAAGCTGTCGTTTCCTGTCAGTACTCAACTATAAATAAATATATTTTGGATATTTTAAAAGAATACGTTGGCTTCAAGAGTAGAGCTCCAAGAAATTTCTTCTCGTTGCTTTGGAAGAAGATATTTTTTTTTAATTCATACCAATTACTTTGACTTTCCACCTAGCGTTATATCTTAGATTTGATTTTTACACTCGAAAATAAGCCACAAATGATGAAACAAAACATGCCCGTTACCTCGGGTCAGGTGCGATAGAAAGGGAGCGTTCTGCACGGAATAAGAATGTAGTAAGCGCAGAATTAATTTTATTGTAATTACTCGTAAATTGTACATTATTTTTCTAAAACACTAATAGAGTCCCTTGGTAATATATTTTTATACAATGTATTAAAATATTGACTGAGTAATATACATATTTATGATAATAAATTGATTTTAGTGGAACATTAGACGTAACTTTGTGATTATTTTCTATCGATAAAATATTACAATTTTATGTTTTCACTCAGACCAGCCCCTTTCAAATATAATGTAATATATATATTATATAATAGGATATATATTACATAATAGGTCTTTACCTATGAAATTGCCGTTTTGTATGCAATAAGTGAAAGTATTTTTTCAAACTTTTTTTATTTTTGTTATTCGAAGTAATCACCCATGCAATTGTCGCATCTTTGCCAACGCATTGGCAGTTTATTGATAAAAATCAGCTGGACGGGAGGCAACAAACTCTTCAAAGGCATTTTGTACTGCCTCTCGGGAATTGAATTTTTTACTCACTAAAGAGTTGTCTAAATTTAAAAAATAGTAATAGTCGGTAGGTGCAAGGTCTGGTGAGTATGGCGGATGTGGGAGAGCTTCCAACCCCAGCTTTTGCAGCTTGTAGACTGTCTGTTGCGCAGCGTGGGGTCGCGCGTTGTCGTGAAGGAGCAGTGGGGACGACCGATTGACCAAAGCTGGTTTGCATATGTGCAAGCTTCTCCATCATTCTCTCCAGTTCTTCACAGTACACATCTGCATTAATGCTCATGCCGTTTTGTAAAAAGCTGTGATGAACCACACCCACACTAGACCACCAAACAGTGACCATCACCTGTTTAGGGGTCATTTTTGGTTTAAGGCATTTTTGTAAAAGTATAACAACAACTGCGGTTAATACCGCGGGGCTCATCTAGTAATCTGTTACTTATAACTATATTCTCTAATTTATTCACTTTATTTATATACACTAGTGTTTACAGACCATTAAAAAGGTTTAGTGAGAATATACATAAAATGAGGTATCCCTATCTGTTCAGAGTCCGCAGTCTGTTTCCATCATTGTTACATTAAACCGCTATTATCGTAAAAATGGAGGTGCCGATATGAAGGAAACTGCGGCTTTCACTGAAAATTTCACAGTGTTATTGGTTTTTATATTGATCTTCACATACCTGGGAGACTTGGAAATCTACCATTCATCAAGACCAACAGCCTGAAAAGTTATAGTTAAGTTAAAGTTTATCAAATAGATTTTAGATTTAAAAAAAAGATGGCTGTAAAACAAAGGTAATCCTGACTTTTTCTTTTGGTTTAGCAAACAATGAATACCAGCACACAAGTTAGTTGTTATTTCTCTAGTATTCTCGCTCTCTTACTGAAAGTCACAGATTTTTTATAAGAACGCGATATCACTTGGTTCAGTAATCATATTTCATTCATTTCACTCTATTTTTAACCGACTTCAAAAAAAAGGAGCAGGTTCTCAATTCGTCGGAATCTTTTTTTTTATGTATGTTCAGCGATAATTTCGTCGTTTATGAACAGATTTCAAAAAATAATTTTGCTTTGGAATAGGCATAGCTTACAGGTGGTCCCATAGTCACCACATCGGGATCTGATGATGGGATCCCAATAAAATCGAGAGAACTCCTCAAATATCATAGGCACAATTGCGCGATTTGGGTACTCGGAATAGATTTGCATTGAAGTCGGTTCCATTTTGTTAAAATTATGACATAGTCAACTTGACGTTTTTGAACAGAAATTTGGTCGTTTTGACGTTTGATCTAATGTGAACGGAAGGCTCGTGGATATAGGTAAGTAAATCTACTCATATCTTTATAATCATTTTATAATCATGACGTGGTGATGTCTGTGATGTATTGCAAACAGTTGTGGAAATGTTGTATTTTGTTCCCACCCTTTTTTTTCATTGCAAGCCAATTTAATATTGTAATATACGAACGCTAAAACTATGTCCCAAAATAAGGTCGGTGGGTTTTTATCTCATTTTTGAGTTATTTGTGCGCTGCTTTTGCGCGTTTGCGATTGTTTAGTGTTGAGCTGATATCTACTTGTAACTCAAAGTGCTAAACTGCAATGAGATGGGTAACCAACAATTGATGAAAACGAGAAATTTTGTGGCTACGCTGATACGATACGTCATCATCGCGTGATAACGTGTCGCGTGATACGTACTGTAGTCGACATACTCGACACAATGTAAGTTGAGCTTTAGGGGATATAAGAAAAGGTTACAGTCCCCAACCCGCACTAGGCCAGCTTGGGGACGTATGGCCTTAACTCTCTGATGAGACCCGAGCCCAGTAGTGGGATTATGGGTTGTTGAAAAAAAGTTGATATTACTTAAGATAACCTTAAAAAAGTGGCGATCATAGTTCGTCGTAACTTTGATCAATGTTTTATTAATAGTGTATTGATTGAATGAAACGGAAATTGCGGTTAACGATTTATGACGTATTAAAAAAAAACTACTTACTAGATCTCGTTCAAACCGTTTGCATGGTAATGTACATCATATATTTTTTTTTAGTTTTATCATTCTCTTATTTTAGAAGTTACAGGGGGGCACACATTTCTCGTGTTTCTCGAGGAAACTATCCAGTTTAGAAAAAAGTGATATTAGAAACCTCAATTTTTAGGTCCCAGGTAACCTCAAGGTTTAGATGAAAAAAAATTTTTTGAGTTTCAGTCCTAAGTATGGGGACCCCCAAAATTTATTGTTTTTTTTCTAGTTTTCTGTAAAAATATTAATGTGGTTTAGCTCTTATAATTTCGGAAAAAAATGGCTGTGACATACGGACGGACAGATGAATCTATAAGGGTTCCGTTTTTTGCCATTTGGCTACGGAACCCTAAAAATGACTACTAGTAGATTCCACTGTAGTGCTAGTAATTTAACACATCAATATATCCCTAATTATGAACTTTATGTAGTTATGACTATACACATAACTATCTAAAATTAATAATTAATTTTTAATTTTATGAGCACGCTTATTATTAATAAAATACATGAAAGTGTGTGAATGCAATTACGAAAAACTCGTTTGTAATCTAGGGAAAACAACGGATGGTATTAAAAAACAATCACGTCCCTTCCAAAACAACAATGGAACACGTGTTTTAAAGGATTTGCATAATAAAATTTACGTGTAGCATTGAGCCGACAAAATGTAGGTATATCTTAAGGCCGGAAAAAATATTAAATGAAAAAGAAACTATCTTGCAGTATTCATATTTTGGTATGTTTTTTGAAATTGTAAGACTAATTATGTACCTCGTCTTTAACAAGGATTAAAACCACATTACAAATGTTAAAGTAAAAGTATTTTGTAAATTGTGTAAATGGGAATGGGATGGGATGTATATGCATACGGTAATAAATATTCGAGTACCGGTGCTCGAAAAAATGTTAAGTAATAAATATCTCGGCAACATATCGATGACAAATATCGAAGTTTGTGTATCGAGTTTTATGAGTTTATTATTGCTTTATTTCTTTTTTCTGCCTCGGTGGCGTATGCAACTGTTGCACTTACGGTCTCGGGTTCGATTCCTGTTCAGACCAAATGTTTGTTTAAAATAAAAAAATAGTGTTGGAGTCAGGGTGTTTTCAATGTGTTTTTACGATAAAGTATGTTTATGTATTTTTATCAGTTGTCTAAAACTCATAATACAAGGTCTGCTTAGTTGGGGACTAGATGACGTTGTGTGCAAGATGTCCGAAATATTTATTTATTTATCGTGTGTGCTCAAATTTAGATGTAGTGACAACCTAAGATCGTAGATTCAGAGCGCGAATCTGTGGAGCGACTATTGACCAGAAGAAAGCGAAGATGTGCGGAACAAAAAGTTCAAAAACGAACTGACAGTTTTAAAAGATTTTTATTGTTCTAAAAACTCCAATCAATTAAAAATATATATTTTCAAGAAAAGCTATCAAAGTTATAAAATCAGGTGAACATTATTTGCCATCTGTTCTTGATACTTGCAAAGTATAAGCTCAATTTGGCAACTTTATTACACGGCGAGACTTGGATAAGTTCGCGCAAGTTTCGGTCAGTGATAAATTACTTTCATATAGAAGCAATACTGTCATTGTGCCTTAATTTACATTCAAAGTATCTACGTGGGACCTGAATTGAATTAAGAATTTTGTTAAGATACTTAAGATGCTTTTCACTTCTTTTCACTTCTTTTCTAATTGATGGTGTAAGTAATGTTACGTTTGTCGTTCTTTCTTACTTCGTTTTGTTTCAAACTATTTCTCTTGATATAATTTTATGTTCATTCAATTTATAAAAATAATTGATTTAAGCAGGAAGTTGATTAAATTATTTAAAATAATATGCTTATTTTGCTCTAAGAAATTTCTCGTAATGATTCAGAGTTATTGGATTACTATTTGCGGTATGTATGCGATATCGGTAGGTATATAGTAATTATATATCATGGTTAAACATCTTCATCACCACTGCTTATCATCACCATCAACATTAATTATTTTTAATCGAGTACGCATAAAACTAAATACTAATATAAATATTACCAATTTTATTTACACTAGCTAATGCCCGCGGCTTCACTGTTCTCTAATTGCACGCCACTTGGAACACGCCTCTACAATCAAACTCGTACTCTGAACCCTGAAAAACATTAATCTTCAGATCATTTCTAACATACAAAAGACATTTCAATTAGGGTTTTGTATCACATACTTATAGTATAAAAGTATAAAAGTATAGTATAAAAGCCCGTATCGCTAAGATAAGGTTTTTAAAATTTATATTTTGGTGCAAGTAAAAAAATGCAATTATAAAAAAACATTTAAAACACTAAAAATATTTCTCTCATTTAAATTACAGTAACGCAAGACCAAAATTTTTACATTAACATTTTGTAAGAAAAAGGATTTACCTTACAAAATGTTAATAATTTCAAAGCAATGAAACTACCTAACCATTTTGTAGTTATGGAAGTAGAAGCAGAAGCCTCAACCTGCTTGTTAGGCCTTGGTTAATTTAAACGAAGAAAGCCTTTTGGAATGTTTAACGGTAGGTAAGGCAAATTGTTCATTTGCAAATTCCAAGTCGTCCCCTTTCAATTTGCAAAAGATTTCAATAAAAAGTTTTTAGCCGTTATAGCATTTACGAATCTTCAAAGAAACGTATTTCATTGACATTGCTTTACAATTTTAGTCATTTGAATATAATTTTTATAATAGTAATAGTTTACTCAGGCTTTTATAAAAATTATATTCGAATGGCTTTTATACATAAGGAGTCAGTTTCAACAGTTGTTTTAAAGTATCTGACAGAATATTTTGAACTTGGATAAGTTCAAAATGACACGCAGATGCATGACAACTGTAGGTTTTGATTTCAAATAGTCTCGTATAGAGAGAAATATGTCAGATAACCATCCGAAACTTTACTATAAACTGCTGAAACTGGCCCTCACAGTCATAATATGGAATGTAAATTATTCTAAACATGACAATAATCTGTTTGAACTACAGCACATAACATCATCGGTGCTCGTTTCAAATATTCAAGTTACTAAATTCCAAACATTGCATCACTGCGTATTTGTGTATTGTTCGCATGAGTGAAACTTATTAAAATAACATTATTTCCTGATGATGATAATGTAAAATAGAAGTCATATTATTGGAAGAATGGACCGTAATACTGCATTGTCTACATTCACAGCGAGTGTGGTAGCCCCCACTTTTGGATTCTACTCATGCTTTCAATCAAGCAGAGTAGAGTAACTTTGGTAGACAACTTTAAAAACAACAGTTCAGATCTCTAGCTTTTCACATCCAACTCCTGCGAGCCATCTTGCACAATTCCGCCTGACCTGTAAACTGTAACTATGACATACATGGTCGACAGTAAAAATGTTTTGGTGCCGTTATAATATCAATTTATTTGCAAAGTATATTTTAATAATAAAACCAAGCCGACCGTCATAAAATGTCTGAACTGACAAGCATACCATAGAAATATCACAATTATTGAAGAAATTCGGACACAGTCAAATGCTAATAATATATGATTTTTTGAAATGCACAGGTAACGCTCTTTCCAATGACACCAAACACTACATTTTATCTCAATTGTTTTTTTTTCACATATGGCCGCTAGAGGTCACCACAGAAGTGACACGTTATATAGTCTTTAACTAGCGGACGATCAAGACGCTTCTAACGATACCTCATATGTCCAATTTTAATGAGTAGTTGAGGAGCTATGAGGGAACAGATGAACATACATACTTACATGACCTGTCAAAATCATAACCCTCCTCTGGCTTGGCCGCTGTAGGGTGATAAGCGTATGTCTAACGTTTGTGAGATACTATTTAAAATGTAACTTTCCTACATTTGCAAAAATAGTATTTATATACCACTTGTAATAGTCACCTCACCTGCGTTCCAACACATTATCACATATGCACGTCTAGTTTTGCTCCCAGTATATTTATGCCGTCTTATAAATACGTCTCCTTCTAATTACATAATAAATTGTCCTTTAATACGAGTAATAGCTGGCATTAAACCAAAACAAAATTAGTCCTAACTGAAACGCAATTTCTATTTAGCGAATTGTCAAGCCTCGTGACAAATTAAAGGAACTGTAACCCACTTAATTTGAAACCCATTAGTCATATTTTAGAATGATATGCTTCAAATATTTTGTGTGTACGGTATATTCTAATCGTTTTTTAGTCGCGAATTGAAACAAAGCCAAATGTCATTGAAGAATCGTTACAATTTTAGGCGTCATATCTACATGTACTCTCAGTCGCAAAGTGCATCGCGTAAACAATACTCATTTATAGTATTAATATACAAACACGGAATTAAAAGAAGAAAATTTAGGTTGTGATACGAGGTTAAGACTATTGAATGTTCCGCCACAGATGTTTAAAAATGTAGGCGGCGAAGGTGATAACGAGCGAGAAAGCGCGGGTGCCAGTGTTGTAGCAAATGAAGTGAAAATTAAACCGAGCTTAGTGAAAAATAAAAAGTCGTGGATACAGGAGAAGCGAGTGAAGAAAAGGGTTCGGTTTTTAGACAGTGACTCATATCCGGTAGGACGGATCTCTTTCTGTAGACGTTTTGTGCAATTCTTTTATTTTCTTTGGAAGTGTACGAGCTCGGTGAAAAATGTTTTAAGTAAGTTTCGCTTTATTTTATACCTCCTACCAAAATGTTAAAATACCATTTTATCGCTCTTAATAATGTTGTTTGTTTTTTTTTTAATATAGCTTGTTTATTTCATCTTTTATTTAGCCAAATACACTATTTTATAAAAAAAAAACCATTACTATGTTATACTAAAAGGCAAAATAACAATATATTTTTTTCTATAATTTCTATTCTATAGTCTTTTAATATGTTATTTACTATTATTGAACCATAATGATTAACGTATAATCATGCATAGAAATCAATTTATATACCTTCATATAATACTACTACAATTATTTAATTAAATGTCCAGCAGTGGACTGCAATGGGCTGCTGATGATGATGATGATGATGAAATTACATTATTGTCTAAGGAAAGTGTTAAACAACAAAAACAAAAACATAATACATATTATTATGTAATTCATCTTTTACTTTGTGTGTAAACAATAAATATATAAATAAACAAAGTAAATATATTTCTAAATGTTCGTTACATTTGTTACATAGTTGTCCCTTATCCATTTAAATTATCGGATTTACAAATTTCAATTCCCCCTTAAGTAGGTATTTCACAGAAATGCATTAACATACTTTCATGTGACGTTACACAACTTCCTTTACAAAAGATATAATAACTTTTTAATTAACTTCATTACGTTGATGTCTTGTTGAATTTTAAAAAACGATATTTTAAAATCCACAAAAACGCTAACCACTAGATCAGCAAGGCAGTATAACCTCTCCACTTTAAAGCGAAGAAAACACTCTATAAAGCTCTCTTGAACATCATATATCTTAGAACACAATCAATTTTACGTTCATGATACCCATTTAAGTCATAATAATCGTATTTCAACACTTAACAAATGCTAAACAGTCAGTAACAGCTACGTAATTATTTCTATTAATTTTCCCACACCATAATTTTATAATATTTGAATGAAGCCTAGCGTGGCAGCAAGGTGTTAATTTATTGTACAATACTTCTAAATTAGCTGTGCGTAATGCCCGCATTAAATCATTTTTACATCGCGCAACAAATTAAACATAATTCATTATTACGAGTATCTTCTGGTTTTATTAAGTTAGAAAAAGAGAGCAGCCGACTAATGTATTGAAAAAAAAAATAGTACTTAGGAATGCGCAAAAATGTTTTTTGAATTATCTTTAATTGTTTTATTACTGGATGCCATATCAATATTTGTTCAACGTAACATTATTTTCGTATTTATACTGAAATTATTTAGAAATATTTCTATTTCCAACGAAGTTATTACTGAAATTTGATGAACTGAAATCAAAATGAAAACAGTTACTAATTTACATACCTTCATACTATCTAAGAGATTTTGTTAATTAGAATAAAATTACAATTCCGAGAAACTAGCTCGATACACGAAAAACCTTGTAATATGTCTAGGCTATCTACAAAGCTATCTTTTGTATTCTTAGAATTCTTTATAAGTAGCTCTACTAGCTGTCAGTTAAGATGACGTCTTGGTCCAGTCTTTTCTTAAAACCTCTTTACTGATTATAGTCGTCACAAAATAAGAAGCTCGGTTTGACATTTGTCATCGTGGCGTAACTAATACGATTAATTCGTGTTTTTGAGTGCAATTTTTCAATATCAAGTTAAACTTGATGCTTATTTATGATACGCGTTGTGATAGTGTATGGGTAACATAGTAATTAAATAGGATTATGAATTTGATTTTTCGATTTCTTACATGCGGCATGTCAAATGACAAATGTCAAAACGGGCTTCTTATTTTGTGACGACTATCTTTATATATATAATTCTTGTGTGAGTGTGTATGTCACTGAACTTCTCTCAAACGACTGGACCGATTTTGATGAAATTTTTTGTTTTCTGTTCAAGGGGATCTGGGAATGGTTTAGATTCGCAATTGGACCCGGTAGGTGGTGCTGCGATCAAGTTCTGGAATTTTAAAGTTGGGCGGTACGAAGTTCGCTGGGTCAAATAGTAATTAGTATAAAATCAAATGTGAATTTCAGAGAATCACTGTGAAATAAGTGACTTATGTATATTACATATACATAGTCTGTATCACAAGAAGTTTCCTTAAATTACAAGTCAAGTCAAGTCAATATCAGAAATTCGTACAAATCTTTATATCTAAAACCATAATCTAATAAAATACATAACATTCTACTGTTTTGCTTATTACTAAAAGGTTCGTCGCAAAGTTTTTGATAATAATTAATAAGTTAACAACTGAATTTTAAAATTAAATTTCTGAACATTCTCGAATTGAGAAACTGACTGTGGTTTAGACACGTGATGTGCCAAAGTTATTACCAACGCAATTGCTGTTCTACACGTTCAGATTTAATGGAATTATGTGTGAAATACAAAATTTGTCACGCCAACGAAGTCTTCAGGAACGACACTGTCAAAGACAACATTGGTATATTTGTTTTCCGAGTAACTTATTTACACACCCTCACTCTGTTATCATTGTATACATTTACATAATATTGAAAGCTTCCAACATATTTTGTTATTCTGTTATCCTTGCCATTGTTTAATAATTAAAATCTAAAGGGAATCTACTTTACTCTCATATTAGAAGTTTTACTTAGTTTGGAAGCCAAGAGATACTTTTTTATTGTGGTGTATTTTTTGTTGTGACAAATTTGTGGACGTTTTTTTAACTTTATCTTTACTGGCAACATTGATTTACTAGAGGTGATTCCCTGTATTTTTCACCTAATTAGTAAAGTGAAAGTTAGTCTAAGTATTTGTTTGTTTCGTACTTATATGTAGCTTTATAAAATTAAAGTAAAAGAAAATTATAATATAGTGTCAATCTCCAATTTATTTCATACTAGCCTTCGCCCGCGGCTCCGCCCGCTTGTATGTCGGTTATCGCGGTAAAAAGTAGCCTATGTCCTTTCCCAAGTTCAGTTCTATCTTCATACCAAATTTCATCAAAATCGGTTCAATCGTTTAGGGGTGAAAGCGTAACAGACAGACAGAGTTACTTTCGCATTTATAATATTAAAGTAGGGATTTCAAAGTCAAATTGTTAAATTACTAACTATACCACAATAAATCCATCAATCATTGCTTATTATTAAAACATATGCTAATTACCGATTTTATGCTTATGTTATAAGTACACTATGTTCTACAACATTACGCGGTATAGAAATATTGATATATACAGAAATAACATAATCTAAGTCACTAGTACATTAAAAAAAATCGGACATCTAACATACAACGCCATCTAGTTTCAAACTAAACAGAGCTTGCACTATGAAAGCTAGTTTTATTTCGTAAATACGTACATAGTTTTATAAGTAGAAAATACCCAAACTCCGAAACAAACATCTGTAGTTCATGTCATACAAACATTAAATTCGACCCAGGATTTGAACCCGAGGCCTCAAACACACCATCGCATATACTAACCACTGCGTCACCGAGGCAATCATATCATCAAAATATGTCAATACAAATAAACATGTTTACAAGACATGCTTGAAAAAAGCATTCAAACAGTCACAAACATAGATAAGAATAGTCAAAGAAGATTATTTTGCATTATACCCTCATCAGAATTCAAATAATATATCGCGATCATTACACGATATATCTAATCAAACAAGAACTTGCCCTGGATATATCAATATTACAAATACATTGTCGCTATCAGGATTAATGTAAGCAGTAGTTGTAATTAGAGCAAGCTTAATTTCAGCACGCGTAAGTGATTAGGTATTTCCTTTCCGACATCAAACATAAGCGTACCACTTCTATATATATAATTTCATTTTTAGGGTTCCGGTGACAAATGGCAAAAAACGGAACCCTTATAGATTCGTCAAGTCTGTCTGTCTGTCTGTCTGTCCGTCCGTATGTCACAGGCAATTATTACCAAAACTATAAGAGCTATACTGTTGAAATTTGGTCAGTCGATGTATTCTGTGAACCGCATTAAGATTTTTACATAAAAATAGAAAAAAAACAATACATTTTGGGGGTCCCCATACTTGGAACTGAAACTCAAATTTTTTTTTTTCATCAAAGCTATACGTGTGGGGTCTATGGATAGGTGTTCAAAAATGATGTTGAGGTTCTAATATCATTTTTTTCTAAACTGAATAGTTTGCGCGACAGACACTTCCAAAGTGGAAAAATGTGTGTCCAACCCCCTGTCTAACTTCTAAAATAAGAGAGTGATAAAAATAAAAAAATATAAGTTATACATTACCATGTAAACTACCAACGAAAATTGGTTTGAACAAGATCTAGTGAGTAGTTTTTTTTTAATACGTCATAAATCGTTACACGCAATTTACCTTTCATCCAGTCAATACACTAGTATAAAAACATCGATGACAGTTACAACGAACTACAAGAACTTTTATATGATGTTACTTGCTGATACGGAACCCTTCATGGGCGAATCCGACTCGCACTTGGCCGCTTTTTATATCATTAGCTATCTGCCAATGAAATTTTCGTCAAAATCGTTCCGGAAGATTAACTGAAACATTGTTTTTGGATGTAAGCACCGTATTTGTCTTCGAATATATGTATGGTATAATGGGTATTGTACCATTTTACAATCCTGATTAAATGCGCCAACTTTTAATGGTATGTACTTGCCAGGGCACTCTAGTACATTTTTTTTAAAGGAGGGCCTTTCAGTCTACAAATTTAAAAAAAATTAAATTCATAGTATAACAAATGGTCTTAATTCTAGGAAACTTGTGACAATTGTGTAATTATTTTTGACTTTGATTCTAGAAATATTATTTAGGGCTACGGTTCCAAAGTTGAAATGAACAAAAATAATGAAAATGAACCACAATAATCGAAAAATGGTTACAGTTTGACCAAATTTCTAGGTTTTTTTTAAATGCCCATAATTTTCAAACTGCATGGGATAGTTTTTTTTTCTCATGATGGTTACAATCAATCCTGTCACCCCTTTCGGCTTGACGTTGAGTTCTGGGACACCCTGTATAAATTACACTCAGATATAATACAAATGATGAATGAAATGCTCATCACGCTTTATGTATCGTTCCTCTTAGTCGAATGAACAGACCTACTGCCCCCGAAATTACTACATCTGTTACAAAACCACTTGATTTTTTATAGTATCACAAAATTGCAAAAACCAATTACAATGATATTAAGGAAGGCAAACAGACCCTCTCAATTTCCTCTCTTTCGTATCATTGGAAATCGGAATACCGACATTTTATGATTGTACCTCCATTTAGATTGCGTTTGTACGAATATAATGAAGCCCGACAATGCTGATTGCAATGTTCGGCAAATATGGGGTAAATGTTGAATATGTTGACATTCTCTTTTTGTAAATTGAAAATTATGTGTGTTTATTCTACGCTGATAAATAAATAAACCTTAAACATTATTTACCATAATTTTAATAAGTCTATGGGCCTTAAGAATTAAAGGAAAGAAGGGAAAGTTGGACTCCGGTGACTTGTTAGTCGGTAAATATCAATGACAATTTTCTGGGTAGCCGGTATATAATTTCATTCTAACCTCCTCAAATATGCCGAACCATGAGTACGTAAACCAACCAGTAAACAGTTAAGCCTTCAGACATATTATAAAAAAGATTATCCAAGAACATATGCGTTGACTATTACAGTTCTTTTGCTCTGTTTTAGAACTAAACATATATAAAGTATTTTTGGTAAATTGGAATGACACTAAACACATGTAAATTATACCCCTTTTATAATAGTATCCGGAATAAGAGGAAAATAGTCCTTTTCCGTTTGTATTCGCAATGTATAAAAGGAAAATAAAAATAACTCCTCATCAAGGACAACTTTTTGGCTTAGCTACGAATTATTATTATTAACAAAAGTAATCAATACGCAGCTGGACCCAAAATAGAATCATTAAACCCTTGTTCTGTCCATTATGTTTGCGTTAAGTTTTCATCGAAAACTCGGCGGAAATTATCCAAAGCAATTTTAAAGCTGACAGAGAATGTTTAGCTATGTTAATTCAGATTATAATATCTGCTATTAATTCAAAGAAGTTTCAGGAGAAACAGGTAGAAATACAAAGAAGTAGTAATAATAATGGAATGAAGGAAGAATATAAATTGATACTCGTGGAAGCTTCTGTCAAACTGTCATTTTGAGTTTGTCTTCTGTATGTTGTCACTGTTTAACCCTCTGATAAATAGATTTGACATTATGTATGTCTATAACAATACCAATGAAATGGTCCACGCCTGACTATAAAGTAACACAGTAGAAGAAAATAACAATTTATTTGTCTTTATTGTATACACAAGTCAATACACAATAGAATATTAAATATTGTTACAAACTATATATTGGATAAAAAGTATTTAATAAAAAAAACTTGGCTAGAATATGAAAATATGAAGCTGATCATTTTATGTCACGGTGTTGTAGCAACAAAACTTATTTAAACAATCATCAATAAGCAAAACCATGTCAAATTCGTCACGAAAAACCGTTTCAACCAAAATAATAATACCGTCTTATAGAATAATATCAATACTTCATCCCATTTCTGGAATAGCCTTTGTTTAAAGAGCAGTAATGCCCTGCAAAAAATATTGCTAAATATTATCTAGTATGAGGAGGAGTAGGAGGTAGGAGTCATTACTCTCAGATCATTTTTGACATTAATATATTAAATATCACTATGGAAATTAATCAGTGTCAAAAAAAGTCAGAGGGCGAGGGCGTATAAGCCTGAAAGCCTATTCATCGTATCGTTGTAATCCACTTTTGACAAATACGATTTGATTCAATTTGTTTCAATCTTCAAACCTCGAACGGCTTTGAACGTATTTTTAGTAAATAAGAAAAAAATCAGGACTTAATTAGCCGGAATGATTAAATGTGTAGAGAACTGAAATTCAAAAATTGAACAAGTTGTCAGTCAATTTGAGGGCACTGAATTCCCAATAACGATTGCCCTAGATGTTCATGACAACCTGGACCGACGGCTTTACGTGCTCTCAGAGGCATGGGCGTGAATTTGAATTTAATAAGAAAAACACAAAAACACTTTTTGGCCCGACCCTGGATTTGAACCCGAGACCTTTTGATTAGCAGTCGCATACGCTATCCACTAGACTAACGAGGCAGTTACAGTGATAGAAGGTAATGAACTAAAACCGTGAGGTAATTGTTGAATAGTAAAACCCAAATGGATTTTCAGTAGTTGTCTCATTAATCATGTTCACAATGTACCATTCAAATTTGAACTTAAATATCTTTTCCATAAAGTAAATATTGTGAAAACTTTAAAGTATATCCTCCAAATAATGTGCATTTACACACAAATTTCAAATTGGCTCAATGTAATACAAAATGGTCATTATTAATGCAAATTAGTTTCCAAGGTAGGCGTTTAAACCGTTCTGGCATAACTTTGTACTGTACCTAAATAAAAACAAATTTAGCTTTACCTAAATTCTAAATGTTAAAGTGTACATTTCTTAAAAGGTTTTTTTCCAATTGGGTTAATTTATTTCATTACTTACAACTTTAGTTGGTGGTATTCCATTCCAAATAATCATTTTTTTTTGTATCTAGGTGTAATATGCCTACCCCCTTGGTGAAACAGGCGGGATATCTGTTTAGTATGTATAATATGTTTAAGGATTTTTATCATCCTGTTGCCAGTATAAACTCTACCAAGTTTGCGTTTCAAAAGTCTTATTAAAGATATCAGAAATTTACTTATAGATTCTAAATAGAAATAAATAAAATGCAAAACGTTGATTAGAGCTCATAATCGTCGAGTAAAGTGTACAGAGTTTTAGAGCAATTAAAAAGGAGATACGAAGATCTTCGTAAATAAGCAATAAACAAAAGCAACAATGACTCTGTAAATATTCATAACTACATGGATGTCTCTTACGACTATTATTTTTCACCTAAAATGCATTTGAATTTGAAAAACATTTTCAATTAAATACAACACTTATAACCGCTGCAAAATATTAGTTACACCTGGATAAATTGAATAAAAATTAAACAAAACAAAAGAGAAATTGGTGACATTCTCGAGGGAAATAAAACGTTTCAAAGGACAATATGCTTAACCTTAATAAAATAAATGCAATAGAAATAGAATTTAAAAATAAACATAAAAACGAGAACAGTTATAACTCTGAAAATATAAATTGAGATCTTAAAATCGTTTTTTTTATTGAACATATAACTAAAAATATTACATTTGAACAAGAAAAACTTTAAAACTGTAACCCAACTACATAAAAGATTTTGAATAAAATTTGATTTGTATAATTAAACTTGGGTATAGCCCATGTGACGTCGGTCATTATTATGTATTTAATGTCACCTCTTTCATTAAAACCGGTTGAGTAGTTTAAAGGCTTAAATGTGCTTACTTATTGATAAATAGAAATTCGTATTCCTTAATATACAATCATTTTCTATAATATTGATAATATTTTTCGTTATAAAATGTAATGGAACCAAACGAGATCGTAATTCAAAACAAAGCGGGTTCCAATATGATCGAAATCAACGATGTAAAAGAACTCCTGTCATCATAGGAAACAATCAACTAAGGAAATAAGGCTCAAAAATTTCTTATAATTATTTCTTATTTTTCCATTATCTTTTATAGAAAATGCTAACCATTTCTTCAAAATTGAAATAAGACTCAACGTGCAACATACAAATCCAAATAAAGAATTCTCTAAATCGGTTCCAAAATGACAGAGATCTGAGCTATTAACACAGAACTCCGTGATTATAGGAAAAAATATAACCAAATTGAGAACCTCCTTTTTTTGAAGTTGACTAAAAAGTGTCTTAAAATTAAACTCACTAAAGTCTCAATTGCATTGTTCTCATCGATCAGAGAACTCATAAAATCGTCGTTTGTACATGAAGGTGATTACTACCAGCTGTCTGGTATAAGAATAGAAGATGTTTACCTCAGCTCATGACCGATTGTGTACGTGATCTGTACTACACTCCTCTCACACGATATTGGCCTTACATTTATCAGGTGTTAATATACTTTATGAATCAGGAAGACTCAAAGCCGATTTATTGTAAATATGATTAATAATACTTGAGCAAATTTTACTCACAGTTAAATGTATAGAGTAATTAATATATTGTTATGTCAATGTTTTTTGACTAATGGAATGTTAGATAGTAAGCGGCTGTATATTTCACTCATGGATTAGCTTTCAAGTTTGTTTTAATATCATAAACTGATGGTCTTGCAAGTAAAGATCAACATGGCCCTTTTATGTTAATACTATTTAAATGGCAATTTATTGCATATAAAAGTAGAATATCTTTTAATATATGACAAGAATTCAGTTTTACTTGTAGAATTTTTTACATTTTGCTACCATGGATTATTTTATACATTATCAACTCGAAATACATTAAATTGACCCTTATATATAAAATTTAATTATGTTACAAAAATTCAAAATGTCACAAACTGACATTAATAAGCCTTACTTTAATCATTTTGCTCAGTTGGTAAATATTGAAAGTTTTTAAGTAGGCAACAGTGACAAATTTTACAATTTCGTAGAAAACTAAACATTATAGTTTACCATTTTTAAATATCATATTGTAATTCGCTCATATAAATTATTGAATAAAATCATATTAAATATCACATCTATATTAAATATATACTCTGTAGTAAATAATTAAAAGTAAAATAATTTATTTGCCAAAAGTACTACAATAGCGTCATAAGACCAAGACCAGTAAACTAAACGGCACGTATTTGGCATAAAAACGACATAATTGTAATAATAGCATGGATTATTACCGCAACCATAACAATTTCGTCTCCACACATTCCACTGTTATTTGTTCACTATAAAGATTTTAGAACTCCCGACTGGACCAACCGTTTCTGATATGCATTTACGCGCAGTATATTCCGTGCTTCCGAAACAAAAGGTGTTCAGTGCGGTGTAATCTAAAATTTGATAATACAGTGTCTATTTTAAGGAATATTAAGTAGGAAACAAAATGTCTGTAAATTTAGACATGGAAAACTTCTCCAGAAAGAAAAATCTCAGGCGTCGTACGCTGAATACAATCAAATCTGCCGTGACAGCGTTAAAACAAATCGCTAGTAAGTACTTTTCAATTGTGTTATCTGAATCGAGTAACTTGTACACATAGTATGAAGTCAGTCTTTGAATCGGGTTATATTTTTTCAGTTCAGGAAATGGATTGAAATCATTGTTTGTTGACTCGACTCGATCTTATCCTCTATGCAGGTAAGTGTATAGATGTTTGTGTTTTTCTTTAAATCCTTGCAAAATACTACTTCGCTTATATATTACACTTTAAAGTGACAGTACAACAAGTACTCTCATTTTGATCCATCGTAACATTTAATAATTAACTTAAATATTCATTACTTTGCCAAGGGTATAAAACATCTTTATTAAAATTTAAAAAATGTAAACTCAGAATCAACATATTAATGTCAACTTTTGACGATGAAAACAAATTCAAGAGGCCATTAAAGTTTCAGGCACACTTTTCAAAATACTTGAGAAGGGGGCGCGGTAACAATTCGTCGAGTATTTCCAAGACGTCAGGGTCTTTAATGAAGGTGTCATTCAGGGGCTTAAAGAAGCCATTGTGTTTGTCATCTCGACTCAAAAATAAGCTTGTCACTCTTCCGAAAAACTCGACGTTGTTTATACTATTACTACCAATCGTACCAAAGTCTGGGGGAACTTTATAAATTTGTTATTTCTGTGAATATTTTTTTAAGCCTGCATTACAGTAACTAGGGCAAATCTCGACGTTAATAAATGAACGAATGCAGCTCACTTTTGTCTCTTCATAATGATTTGACATTACAACAATCCATTGCCGGATAAATTATTAAATGAATTTTCATAAACAAAGCTTCTAACGAATTCCCTTTCAAAAATTAATACATAGATTTTACTGAGGGCTGATTTCTTAGATTTCTTTCTTCATCCAAGTTTTATAGACATAAAATAGAAGTAATTTCAAAAAAAGACTTATAACAAGCTAAACGCTCTTAGAAAAGTTTTAGGGAGTTACAAAATGACAAACTAAATTTTGATTATGCCACCCTCAAACATGACTCACCAAATACTGGCACCCACCATGGGACTGCAAGCGATTAAATTATGAATGTTCTTACAAGCTAAAATGACATAAATATTCATGTATCTCGTTTGTACAATGTTTGTCCACGATATGAAACAAAACCATATTCCTAAATTATTGTTACTAAAATTTTACACATTTCTGCCGCTGGTGTTAAACAATGTTCAAGCAATGTAAATATCATTATTCATGGGGAATGGAATATCCTCTATAATATGTACAAAGATTCAATTTCGAGTATTGATCTTGTCTTGATTGAGTATTGAATTATACAAACATGAATATCGGTCTGCAAAGGATGCAAAAGTGTTGATCAAAATCCTCATATTAAAAATAAGTAAAATGAATATTGATCAATAAAAGCACGATTGTCGTCGCTTTACATTAAATCACAAAATGTTTTTTTAACAAAATTAATGTTTAGTGTTAGGACGTCTGACCATAAATTTATACCAGATAAAACATTTTGCAATTTTATACAATGCGTTAACTCTTAACCCTAAAATTAGGGACAGGCAATGTCCACTATCTTTGCACTAGCCTTTAGGCAAGGTTCTGAAGATACTGGCAGCGTATTGTATCTTCACGATACAAATTGTTTTGATCGAGGCAAGACCTTTAAGGGAGCAATAAATAATGTCACGTATGTCATTTAAGCATACATGTTGCACATAAAACATCACATTCTTTAACAGTACACTGCTGTACATAAGCCGGTCGTTAGAAAGAAGGTTTTGATCGCTATAAAAAGAAAGTAGTTCTTTTTTTGATTGACATATTATGACATTACTTATGTAGGTAATAATGTAATATTGAGCTGCGAAGATAGCATTAGATGCAAAGGTACATCCTCATTCATTCATTATCTCATGACGTTTTTAAGAATATGAATATTATATGATCCCTAAGTGCATAATTGCACTTCTGCTGAAAGGTATTCACCCGGATCCTGCAGGTTTTTAAGGTTTTTAACTGCGGATGCAGTTTTTTAAGCACTCTTTTGGTCATAAAACCCAAAGGAAATTACAAAACAGCACTAAAAAAACCTACGTACATAAGATACCTAATAGTCCACTGTCTATTACCAACTTGATTATAAAACTGTCATAGTTTCGCATCTAACCCATAACCTAGTAAAGATTAAAACTATGTGAATACATACTGAAACTCCGTGTGAACATAATCCCTGTAAAACTGTCCTCAACCTTATTTCAGTGAGTTCGATAAAATCATTAAAGCTTATAAATAGACAAAGTTTTCCTCAATTCCTGCTAATACAAATTCGATATACTTTTTATATAGGCACGTTTCGTAACTTAAATTTGAGGGTCAAACACCTTGGTCGATGAATGTATTGTATAGTATTCAAATTTTCAAATTCAAAATTCTTTATTCACTTAGGATGCAATACATCTCTTGTGACAGGTCAAGATTCTACATGTACATTTATGCCATGTTCGCAAACAATAGGTAGAGCCGGAGAAAAGAACATGGCAATAAAAACTCGCGGCCACTCCTTTCAAATCGCCAATGTTTACATAGTTTTAATGTTTATAAACCTGATATGGGGGTAAGGTGCTGCCACTAATATACTATACACCATGTTAGAGGACTGATGCAAATTATAGTGATT
Source organism: Phragmatobia fuliginosa (assembly GCA_932526445.1). NCBI lineage: Eukaryota > Metazoa > Arthropoda > Insecta > Lepidoptera > Erebidae > Phragmatobia > Phragmatobia fuliginosa. Next base: position 15,793,788 of record OW052070.1, read on the forward strand.
AAAAATTAGAACTTATGCTAATTTAAAAAAAAAAAAAAACAACAGCCTCAGTGGGTACAACATAGTAGGAGCATCTACTTACAACAAAGGTAAAAACTATATGTGCTCAAATATTGGCCAAATTACTGGTAACGAAAGATTAAATATAAAATATTAATTATAAGATCAAAAGAAAGAGAAGAATGGCCTTTATTAGTCACGTAGAATCTTTACTTACAAAAGTAAAATCATGTTCTTAAACAATGTGATAACAACATTCACATGAGTAGAATAAAATGATAAGGAGCAAGTAGTCAAATCCATTTTTCTTTATCATTTAAAAATTCGTCAACTGTATAATATCCTTTACGTATAAGATAAGTTTTGACTACATTTTTAAACTTTTCCACTGATAGACTCATAACACTAGCTGGTAACCTATTAAAAAATCGCACGGAAAGACCCATAAATGAATTATGCGTTTTATGTAGCCTATGATATTGACCTACTAATTTATGCTTATGTCTCGTGTTCACCGAGTGAACGTCACTATTCCTGTGATATAAATGCATATTTTGTTTTATAAACATAATGTTTGCAAATATATATTGTGATGCAACTGTCATAATGCCTATCTCTTTAAACTTTTCTCTTTATTCTATTATAGATAGTAATTTATAAAGTGAATTGAAAGATACTGAAGAATTAACCCGCTATTCATACCAAATGGAAGAGTAAATGGGGTTTTTAAGTAATATTAATGGGTTGACTTTTAGCGATGAAATCGTTTGTGTAATAAAAAAATTGAAAATCATTTTGTTTGACCTTCAATTGACCTGTTCATATTTTTCGATTATAATTACAACTATGTTTTTAAGGGTATACCCAAATGTTTTTTGTATTTTGGTACTACTGTTTTTAATGATTCTGCAACAGTAATACCGATCATTTTTTTATGTTTGGGAAAGGCATATAGAGCAATGGATTATTAAAGGCTGTTGTTGAATTATCAACAATACTTTGTTCAGTTAGTATCTAGATGGGTGACCCCAACGGTCACCCATCTAGATATGTCATGATGTGTTATGAGCGTTTCCGTAATTCGGAGGTCACGTTAAGCAGTCGGTCCCCGTTTCTGCCAGAACAGTCGTGAAGCTTAGTCAGATTTTTTATATATTTTTTTTTTTTGGACATCTGACACACAATATTATCTAGTCCCAAGCTAAGCAGAGCTTGCGTTATGGGTACTAGACAACTGATATAAATAATATATAAACATACTTTTTTTTGTAAATACATACATATTATACATAGAAAACACCCAGACTCCGAAACAAATATTTGTGAATCACACAAATAATATTTGGTCCGACCCGGGAATCGAACCCGAGACCTCTTGATCAGCAGCCGCTTACGCTAACCACTAGACCAACGAGGCAGTCAGTCTGCTTATAAACATCTGCTTATAAAATCAAAATGCCTTGTCAGTCCCCAACCCGCACTCGGCACGTGTGGAGACGTGCATCTTTAACCCTCTCCTAAGAGGAGACCCAAGCCCTCCAGTATAATGGGTTGTTGATGATGAATCCTACTAATATTATAAACGCGAAAGTTTATGAGTATGTATGTAAGTTTGTTGCTCTTTCACGCAAAAACTACTAAACGGATTTGGATGAAACTTTACAGTAATATAGCTTAAATATCAGAATAACACATAGGCTACTTTTTACTGTAATAATCGAGATATACGCATTACACGAATTTAAAAATCCTTTAGCTTTTGTTTAAATTTTGAACTTAAATAATCTGAACCATAATTTTAACAAAAAGAAACCGTCTTCATAGAAAAACTATTCCGAGAACCCAAAACACGACAACTGTGCCTATGATATTTGAGGAGTTCCCTCGATTTCCTTGGGATCCCATCATTAGATCCCGATATGGTGACGATGGGACCACTTGTAAGCTACGCCCATTCAAATGCAAAAACAATTTTTGAAATCGGTTCATAAACGACGAAATTATCGCTGAACGAACACACATAAAAAAAAAGATTCCGACGAATTGAGAAACTACTCCTATTTTTTAAGTCGGTTAAAAAATAAAAAGCGCCGGTGTAAAAATATATATTATTCGTAAGCAATGCTAAAATCCAGACAAATACTGACGGAATTTAAATGACATCGGTCCACTTCAGTGGAATACGGTACCTACTCTATTAAAGGAATAACTTTAGTGCTCTGGCTTCGCGAAAAGTAGGTATTTGACGTTCACCCCTAATGCGATCTTAAAATATTTTCGTTTATACTGAACAGTTTAATTGCCATATCTACAATTTTATTTTGTTTTTTTCCTGTTATGTTTTTCAAGGTTTAGGTAACAGAAATATTGATGTAGGAACTTGATTCAAAAGATAAAAGATAAAACTCAAATAAGATAATTTGTAGATGCTAGTAGTAACTCTCAGGGGCTTACCATACCTTGGAAATTATAGGTTATATTTAATCAATAACATAAACCACAACACAATGTGCAATTAAGTGGGCAGTCCTTTAAAAATGACAAGTTTTTAAGTAGACCAAATCAAAAGATGTAGTTTACAAGTTTATTTAACGGCTATCGAATTTTCTATGGAGATTATAATACTATAAGTTTATACAGAACTCTGGGAAAGGTAAACACTGCCACACTTATCCGACTTTTTAAATTATCAGATCACTTTATTAGCTATAAAGGTGCAATAAAGTAACAATAAAGTGAAACAAGGTCACGCAAAGGTCAACTTGTTGGCATAATTGAACCAGTTTATTGCTTTGAGTAAACGACTTTGTCACGAGTATCGTAGAACAGATTTGAATACTGTACACAACTTGTAATATTGGAGCATTGGTTTATGACCTTTTTAGAACTTTCTGTATATGGTATATATGAGCTTCCAAGAAGCAATTAGACAAACAGATAAGCTTATATCTTTATAAACGAAGCAATAGTCTGCAAAGTAACATTTCCCTCAACAACTTAAGATGAAAATAGATGCGAAAAAAATAGTGCGAGTGATAGCAAAAAGTATACTCAATAGTTTTGTTAGACTTCTTTGTTTTAGTCCCGAGAAATGATTAACTTGGAACAGTGTCAGTATATTCTGAAATACCTACTTGGCTATCGTATTTACCATCTGTTAGTAGAATCATAAGAGATGGTAAATACGATAGCCAGGTTTAATTAATTATTGTCTTGGCGATTAAGCTAATATTAGCTCTCGATTCGTCAAATACATACTCGAAGGATTGTGATAAGTTTCGTAGAACATGAACAATTAGTCAGTGTTTTAAATTTTTAAAATACTTTTCATATAAACTATTATTAGTAGTTTAAAAATAATGTAAATTTAAAAACAAAATTACTAAAACTACTAATGCTTGAGTTAAATTGTACCTCTTGCCACGTCGCATCGTATATACATCCTCTTTTTGCTAAAACATGTATGTGAAGCTGTAACATCGCAACGTACGAGAGTTAAAATTCACAAAAGCTCGTTTACACTCTCGCTTATATCTTCTCTTTTGCACAGTTTTTAATCTAAAATCGAGTCTGTGACACGAGTAAAAAATTCCAAAAACTCGTTATCGAGTTACATCGGCGAACTCATATCAAACCAATTAAAAAACCAGACGAGCCCCAGTGAAGGACACGCTGACCAATTTTCAGACGCCTCGCACTTATTTTTCACTTTACGACCCGCCATTTCTATTACAGATGAGTGAAGCTTATTCTTTATGTTATTTTTAGCTAGACTATTAAAAAACCTTTATAACGAACCACTGACTTGATTTAATTATATTCGCTGCATCGTACACTACTTGATTTTTTTAATCTGTTGTAGTAAAATTTCAATTGTTGTTTATTCTATTATTAAAAATTCAGCTAAATGTATTTGTTTGGCTTAAAGATAATGTACTTAGAGCTGACGTATAATTAATGGTTTGACCTTTCTCTACTTTGCAGAAGGCTTTATCGCGTGTTCAGAAACAACAAATCAAGCACACCTTTACACCGCCTATCTTATGTAGAACCAGAGGGAAGAGGCGCTTCCATTAATTTTCATCCGCTTTCCTTAAATCACTTCGAATTAAGGATTATTTAGCTGGGTATTGCTTACGACATAGCATTTCTCTACAGAGAAATTTCGATACTTGTCTCAGGTTTGGAGGATTACTGAATTCCCCCTGCTATATATATAAATAGATTTCCTTCACAATAGCTGCGGGTAAATTGGCTTTCAACATGATCGACCAGTATCTATAGCCTATTATGTTTACTTTGTTAAGGGAATATAGAATTCCGTTTACGATGCTTGACCGGAAAAATTATTTGATCGGAGCTTGAATGTTGTCGTAGAAATCGAAAGCTTGAGTAAGATCAGATTCCCTTATTTTTTTATTTTATGTTAAAATTTTTCATTTACTGAATGCCGTAGTTTGGAGAAAAACGCTTATTTATTTACTTGTTACAGATTCACAATATAAATTGTCTGTATAAATTACTACTTTGAATGTCTTTGATATATTCATGAGACGAATTAAATGTTTCTTGCTTATTCATTGCGCAACCTGAAAGTTAATTACAAAGCAAAAATTTAAAATAAAACACATCTGCCTTATATTTCTCGTATAGATTTTTTTTAATATGCATGATAGTCTGTGCATAACTAAAGTGAATTAGACTTATGAGAGTGAGCGGTAATCTTCTGCAGGACTTTTGATACTACCAAAATTATCACATAATAACAGTTTTATTTGATTTCTAAGGATGGTGTGGTAAGGAAATGCCTCACTGGCCTTAAGCCAACAGTTGATATATACACAATCTTAAGAAACCGATATATATGAGAATCGACAAAAAAGGCTGTGAGCTGTCCAGTTTCATAATTTACTATGACAATCTGCTGACAAAAAATTTAATAATTTAAGATTCGACTTTTTATAGAAAGAATTTTGAAGACATACTTTAAGACAAACGTGACTAGAATTTGGTCAAGAAAGATTCCGTGTGGAATAAAAACAAAAACGAAATCAAAGTCAAAACGTTCATAGAATTTATTTTGATTTCTTTGTCCTATTTGTACCTTCTAGAGGGGTAAACATATAGTATGCTATAATCGAGTCTTTTATAAACATTAAAGAAGTATGAGTCGCAAGAAGTACTGTAGCATTTCTTTAACAATTTTCGAAATTTTGCATAGCCTATATTATAGCCAACCGTGTAAAACCAGGTGTGTTACCAGATCCAGAAAAATGGTTTAATAAAATCTTTCGATGCTAATCCAGTGAATGAGATTAAGTCCAAAACTCCTCTCCCATTAATTCTGAAAAGGACTCAAGATACACTATTAGCTTTTGAATTATAAGTATTCATGTTACTTATCATTAGACACTTTTACCGTTTCACCCCTATATCACAAAAGGAATAGTGATGTTTTCTGCGAATTTAGTGAATGCTTACAAATTATTCTGTAAAATCGATTGCAATATACCTATAGTTAATAAGATGAAAGGATGTATGTTGTAGACACGAGTAGATTAATCGAGTTTCATCACTGTCAGGATTAATCTATTATGAAATAAATTGGTCCCTCATTCTTTCTACACAAATAATTTCAGAGCTATGTCATACCAAGTGAACAGTCCTTGAGGCTTGGTTTGAACATTTTCCTGAAAGTATTTCTCACGTTATGAATGTGTTTAGACGTTACATGAAATAAAAGCTATTTTTAACAGACTAGTAAAGGAAAAGAATATTATATTTTTATGATTGACATCTCAAAACTCCGTTCAATAAATAATTTAAGGGCGAAAATATTCTTTCTTTTCATGTTTACTAGGTTTGATTATAAACTCATGTTATTCGAATTGTATGTTTAGGATGTAAAGGCTTATAGTTGATTATGAGTTAGAGTCGAAACATTATGTAACCATCGTTTATATTAATAAGTCCATAATACCGGGTCGGACCAAATATTATTTGTGTGATTCACAAATATTTGTTTCGGAGTCTAGGTGTTTTCTATGTATAATATGTATGTATTTACAAAAAAAAAGTATGTTTATGTATTTATATCAGTTGTCTAGTACCCATAACACACCCAGCTTGGGACTAGATGATGTTGTGTGTCAGATGTCCAAAAATATTTATTTATTATTATTTCATTTATTTTATCACGCAGTTCAAGTTCATTTTCGCAGGCTTAAAGATAAAATTTAGGAAACAGTCAAGAAACTGACACAGAACATTCAATACTGTGAACAAACATTTATGGATCAAACAAAGTATCAACCTATATGTGGTTCGAACCTACAAAACTCAATACAGTAGAAAGTGTTGAAGTGACGTCTTAAATCATTATATATCAGTGCAGTTAAGACAGTGTAAGCGCTCATAGCCGAGTGGCTTAAGGTGATTGGAAACAATCACCGAGAGGGTAACCAACGCCTGCGCTGTCAAACCTAGATGGTGACTGTTTGTGGCATGACATGCTACGAACGTTTCCGTGATTCGCAGGTCTCATTAAGCAGTCGGTCCAGGTTCATAAGATAGCAGTCGTGAAGCTTAGTTGGAGGCCTTCGGGTGGCTTAACAACATCCAACGGCAAGATTACGTAGCCACTGCGTATCTTACCAGGCCCCAACCTGGGGCCAGCTTGGGCACATATGGCCCTAACCCTCTCCTGAGATGAGACCCCAGCCCAGCAGTGAGACATTATGGGTTGTTGATATATGTGATAAGATAGTAAAATAGAAAATAGTGGTAGAAATTACAAAGTAACTAAATGATGTAATGTAATGTAATGTATTAAGCGTTTTTACAACTGTTAAGCCAACTTTTTATTAAACTATAATATTAACTATACAATAACTTTAAATATCCTCCGTGGTGCGACATCAAAGCATTTGATCTGGGCTCTATAACTGACGATCGAATGCGGATTGATTAATAAATTATTCATTCTCTTGATTCTTGCTTCATTAATGTTCACTGCTGATGCGAATAGCATGTACAATACGTTATTCATGTGCTTATTTTAAACTTAATTATAACTATACAGTGGTATTGGTTATAATAAAGTTTGTTACTGCTTCTGGGTGTAATTTATGAATAAGGGACTTTGCAAATAATCAAATTGAAGTGTCTATTTCTAATATCAAATGATGAGTTTTTTACTAAATTCTTTTTTTTATGTTATGCCTACCATTGTGACTGCATTCTGCCTGATGATAAGCTTGAATAGAATTTAAGAGTGGAGGCCACCAGACTGCCTGTACTATGGCGGCTTTGTGAGATTCTGTTTAGTTTCCATAGCACAAACTTTGCCTAGTTTAAGATACAGAGCGCCTTGCGAGAAGTGTTAAGGGACTTGTACTATGTAATGTTTTATTTAGTTATTTATGCCACAAATATAGTAATAAAAGATTTATATATACATTGCATTTAAATGTTCTAATATTTACTTTCCCGTGTAGTATATTACTACTACGTGAAACATTACACTAGTGTGTTGCAAAATTGAATCGCTATAATGAGGATCGTATATAACGGGTTGAAACCACAATTTTGGTCACAGCCGTGCTTGACAAGGTGACAAGTTAAACCGCAGTGTAACTAGGGCAATCGTAGTTATACATTTACATTGATACACAAGCCTATGAAACACTATATCATCAAAAGTTATGAGTGCAAACAAACTTTATAGCTTAATTAATCTGATTTCAAGAGCTTTTTCTAAGACTTTTTTTTAACAAAAAATAACTTCCGAACATTGCAAACATGCATTAAACGGTTACAAAAAACACCTAGACTCAGTACGATCAAGGAAAAAGTGTTGACCCATATAAAATTTGAACTCACACCATTTGGCAACCACTTAGGCCACTAGGCCACATGTGTAGTATTAATAACTGAAAAATTAGATCCACCGCTAAGTAGCTAGTATCGTAAAGTTACAATATTAAATAAACCTTGAATATGAAAAGTAAATAAATAATTTATACGTCTCACGCGATCATCTGATTCTTAACTAGGCAGCATCAGTACTATGGTATTCAAACTGATGCATTGCCAATAGACACGTAACCAAACTCCCATACAATAGACTATTGTGAAAAAAAAACACGTACAGAACAAAATTAAACGTTCGTATTCATCTCACAGTTATACGTCCTTGATGGGAATCAAACGCAAGAGACGCTTGAAACCAGTCTTTAAAAGTATTTTACTTAGTACTTGGCAATTTTATGTATTAAATTCTGCAAAGAAACAGCTCATCTTAACATTTCTTTCAAGTAAAAACATAATTTATATTCATTAAGTACTTTTTTGATTTTGTCGTCCATATAAATTGAAAATTAAGAGGAAAAGGAAGCCGTGTTAATTAATTAGCTTCCTAAATTATCTCATACATTTCTGTCCCTTTTATCGCTGTGAAAGGACATTTGCAATAATGTTGAAAAGTTAAAGCTGACACGCTATCGTTATTTCAAACTCGAGCCCTGTGGACAATTCAACCATATGGTCATTTCAGTGCTCCCTTAGGGTTGCGAAGGTCTGATGCCAGTCGCTCCGTGGAAAAACTGATATTCAGGTAAAACCAGTTGAACTAGTAGCCGACCCCAAATGAATTTGGGAATAAATAAATGCTAGGAAGAAGAAGAAAAAGAAGGTCATTTTTTTTTTTTTTTTTTTTTTTATATATTTAAGCCTGCCAAAGTGACTCTACTCTACCTGATGGAAAGCATGAGTAGAATCCAGGAGTAGGGGTCACCATGCTTATTGTGAGGGCAGGCAATGTAGCATGGTGACCCCTACCATGGCAGCCTAGTTAGATTATTCTGCATCATTCTCCCGGCCTTCGAAGGGCGGGAGAATGATGCAGAATGATTGGGCCTCCGGTCTCACACTCACCAACGAAATACAACAACAAGAATGCTGTCATTATTAGGATGGTCTTCTGTGTGAGGGTAGTACTGGCCGGGTCGAGCCGGCCCATTCGTGCTGAAATCAGCGTGTCTCTACTACCTGCAAAGGTAGTAGAGACACGCTGATATTCAATTCGAAGGTATTCAATCCGAAACGAGTTTGTGTCAGTGGTATTCACTATGTATATTGTTTTTGTAACAGTTTTTTAATGATGATTGCTGTTAACATATAGTATATAACTATGTAGACTGACTAAATATGTATTACTCATTATTATATATATAACCATTTTATCATTTAACATATCATCAAAAATCATTAAATGTCCATCCTTAAAAAAAAGATTTTGTCATATTATACCAGGCTACATAAGAGAAATGAGACTAGGTTTTCATAAGGTTTGTTTCTTTGCAGTGCTATTGCAGATTATAATGTAACAATCGAATTAAAAATGTATAAAAATAAATGGAGATACATGTGAATACATTCAATACACAAACATATTTTGGGTTTATTTATTGGACTTACCAACAGAACCGTATAAAGGTAAATTGAATAATATAAATTCGTCACTAAGAAAACAAAATAAAACCACATAAGTTGTCATTTACGAAGAACCAAGTCTCATGAATGAATGGGTTCTGGGTAAACATTTAGTATTATCTTTGTATTTCTCTTTGAAAGCTTCTTTAAGCCAACCTCAGTGCATGGATGCATTAACTTTAGAATATACTGGGCTATCAATAACAATGGGTCTTAGAGGAAATGTGGAAGAGATTTGCGGTTATCAGACTTTATTTTCTATATAAAGATAAAGTTTGAAGTATTTGAAAGTTATTTCATTCTGATACAGACAACAGATAAAGAGTAATGTGTTCGGTTTCTCTACGCTAAATGACGTGAACTCGATTTAAAATATTAACATTTTAGTTACGAATTAGGTACATTAAGATTTAAGAAAGCTTCAGAGGTTTGAATAATTTTAACTGATTCGATTTTCACCAAAGGCAAATATTTGTATGATAACGGTCGTTATTCTGTGTCAAAATGTAATTTATCAATAAAATGTGTGGATTAGACATGTATAGATACGTTTGATAATAGTTAACCGTAGTACCAACTTTGAGATCGACAGTCTAACTATTTGAAATGTTTTTAACTATTATTTAATTTTCAAACGTACCGTTAGCAAGTAGAAGGTGTAGTTTGAGGCGGTTTTTTGTATATTTATTTCGCGTTGTTTTATTTTCCTGGTTTCGCGGCTACGAAAGTTTATTTATGTCTTTAAGAGCTTAAGATATACTACTAATCGAAGGTTTTCAAAATGATTTACTTTGCGCTTTGTGATTCTTTGATTAAATATTATATAACTACGTAGGGAGATGCTGCTGAAACACGAATTTTACAAGTTGAAAGGACACAGCGTGGTATTTTGAAGGTTGGTCTCCTATATCGATTTCCAACGACTCAACTTTACAGAGATTATGAGGTGTTAACTTTAAGTCTGACCTTAATTCCCAATACCATACTTCGGCAACACAAACTGATGCCTTAAAATCCTGATGTCCATATGGAAAGGCGACGATAAAGTAAGGTATGTATGACCAGGATTTTAATACGGCACTTTCTTATAACTCTTTCTGCTTTTTCGGACCGTACCTTTATAACAAGCTGAATTGCGCTATAGAGATATATCCATAAACTACATTGGGATATAAAAAAGTGGTTCTTGACTATCTCAAGACTTTAGACTACCAGAATACGGAGAATCTTATTACACCTCTGATTTAGTACTTGACCGTCTGTTTCACCAACAGGGAGTTGGGTAGAGGGAATCAAGTATAATTATACACTCATACACACACGATTAAACGTACTTATTTGGCTATACAAACTTTTTCACAGACATTATATTTTATACTATAACATAACATTTCACTCAAATCCACATCAGGCACCAGTCTCTCACATTAGTTTTAGGTGCAAAATGTTTAATTATGCTTAAAACAAACTGTAACCTTTATAATTGTAATGAGAAAATAAATCAAAAAATTTGATTGTCTCTGAGTGAATTTATATAAAAGCATTTTGCACAATTTGATTTGATAAATAAATTAAGTCATATTTTCTTAATACATTAAAAGTTACACAGAAATCTTTGCAACTGATACAAAATTGTAATCATATGTTCTAACAATGTGAAAGGGTTTTAAAACCTGCGAAAATACCTGAAAAATATTTGTTGAGACTTCAAAGTTCCCAAGAGATCGTATGCCTAATACCTAACATGTAGTAGAGCCACGCTGATTTCAACACGAACGACTCGACCGGGGCAGTACTACCCTCACACAAGACCATCCTAATAATGTCAGTATTCTTGCTGTAATATTTCGTTGGTGAGTGTGAGACCGGAGGTGAGTGAGAATGAGAATGGTGATCCCTATTCCTGGATTCTAGTCAAGTTTTTTTTTTACATTGTCGATTTTTAGGGTTCCGGTGCCAAATGGCAAAAAACGGAACCCTTATAGATTCGTCAAGTCTGTCTGTCTGTCTGTCCGTCCGTATGTCACAGCCAATTATTGAATACTGCACTCTCTATAATATAAAATATTTATTACGATCGAAGTCACTCGCTAATGGAAATAACGTGCAAAATAAAGAATCAAATTACAAATTACAAAAACGAACACCTATTTGTAGACTATAAATCATTTTTTCGCATTTTTGCAGTGACTAATTCATATAGTTACTTATAACGTAAATGAAAAACAATCTTTCAAATAGATTTTTAAGGAATTTTTAAAAAGTATATTATATATATATATATATATATATATATATATATATATATATATATATATATATATATATATATATATATATATATATATATATTTAAATGATCTTATTTACATACCTACGACTCCTGATACATACGTATAATCATTTACAGCAACTAAATAAACCAACTTAGTTACTTCTCTGCAAATATTACCTCGAAGTCCTGTAAATCTGTACAAATCTACAAAAGATACAATCGGGTATAATCTCTGTTGAGCCATTAACATTATACAAAAGCTTGAGAGATTCTCATCCCATTCGCGACATTTAAATGAACCCCTGATGGCTCTATCAGCTTTTTACACGTCATCAATTTTAGAGTGGAGCACCCTTCATTTTCCCTTGAATAGAGTTTTTTTCCAAGGCTCACATTGGCCCCGCCCTCTATCTATATTTGTCGACAAAGCGTTTCGTATCTAATAAATTTGTGCGGCGATTTAAAATAACACTTAGACTTTTTGATTATAATTAATTAATTATCAACGTAGATAGCGATATTATTGTACTCTGAAAACATTATTATTAGATAGCGCGTTGCGATTACTAAGTATCAGCGTACAAATGAGTTTATATTAATTCAAAAACTTCTGAACTAACCTTAAAGTACCATCAGAAAAGAATCAGTTTCAAATTCGTTATGTTATGTAAATAAATTTTAGTACTCTAGTTACATTATTATTAGATATCGAACGTAGTGTAGGACGCCCACAGGCCAGGTGGAGTGACGATTTGCGTAAGATGGCTGGCAGGAGCTGGTTGCGACAAGCCCAAAATCGATCAAAGTGGTGTGCAATGGGAGAGACCTATGTCCAGCAGTGGACTGAGATAGGCTGATGATGATGATGATGATGATGATGATGATGATGATGATGATGATGATGATGATGATGATGATGATGTAGATAGCGATTTGGGTAATTGTATTGTTTGACTTAGAGTATTTAAATTTAAGTTAGATATTACAATACTTGGCTTTTATGCTTTAGATCTTAAAAATAAACAGTCGGTTTACCTTATGGGAATAAATTACTACAACAAGTACAGCCCATGAATGACAGAAACATAAGGGTTTAAGAATATTCAACTTTATCGTGATTGCGACTAATCATTCTCTTGTAGGATTTCTCCATACGTAGGAAATCGTAACTACCCTACTAACACAACTGGAAAATATCGTCATGATTCGCTCATAATGTAATGTCAGGAACCATCCGTCCTTCTGAAAGAACAAAAGGACATTGACTAGTCAGCCTTATGTGAACGCGTTGCGATTACTAAGTATCAGCGTACAAATGAGTTTATATTATTTCAAAAACTTCTGAACTAACCTTAAAGTACCATCAGAAAAGATTCAGTTTCAAATTCGTTAATTTATTTAATTAAATTTCATTTGCTATATATTGTTTGTAAATTTTCGGTTCCTAGTATTATATTACACGTAACTTCAAGCTACAACTTTTGGGAATAGTAGTATGAGGTAGAACTTCCTCAAATGTTATAACATACAAAGCTTTCTCTAATTAATTCCAAGTTCCTTTAAATTCAATATTTCTCCGTTAAACCTAATTAGAAAGAGAATTTGTATATGTACTGTTTTCCTCCAGAGGTTTAATTAAACGACTGTAACACCAAGCGCGCTCAATGTTCTGTTAACTATGAGGCTAAAAACAATTTGTTCGTTTCACCGAAATAAATTCGATACCTTTCACACGGATAACCGAAGTTGAACAAAACAAAGTTCTGCCTTAAAAGGTTTTATCAGTTTTAGGGAAATTTTAAAATTTTAAGGGAATATTTTGTATTTCAATTAAAGTAGTTTGATATTTTATATTAGATGATATTATTAAAAGAGATCAGAAGAAGAAATGTTTTAAAGCAGACCTTGGTGATCAGTCTGTATATACCTATACCTTCATTCTCAAAAAAATATGTACCACAATTTTTTAATAATTTAATTGAGCTTCAAAGTTGTGGTACACTCACATATATATACGTACGCACAAAACGCATAAACGAACGCGTGTGGACACAACCCGTGCTTTTATTTAAAGTTTCAAAAAGCGATTACTTTTTGTTTGAATATTTTTTTAAGTTTCTAATGACCTTATCTTTAACAAGATAAAGGTGAAACGAGATTAATTGATTTGAACATAAAATTATCGGTTTTCAAGCTACATTGACTGCCTTGTTGGTCTAGTGGTTAGCGTATGCGGCTGCTGATCAAGAGGTCTCGGGTTCGATTCCCGGGTCAGACCAAATATTTGTGTGATCCACAAATATGTGTTTCGGAGTCTGGGTGTTTTTCTATGTATAATATGTATGTATTTACAAAAAAAAAAAAAAAAAAAAGTATGTTTATGTATTTATATCAGTTGTTTAGTACCCATAACACAAGCTCTGCTTACTTTGGGACTAGATGATGTTGTGTGTAAGTTGTCCAAATATTTATTTATTTATTTATTCCAGGCGTCTCAAGCTCCGCCATTCAATATAATTCCATAACAAACAATTGGGTTTTACATTCCTTTATTCATTGTTATCTCCCAAAACCCATTAACCTTTCATTTCATTTAAAGGTTATATTGACTTTGCCAAATAAAATATTCTCCTACGACCCGTTTGTATTGCAGCATTTACTTAGAGGCAATATCAGTAATTGTACGGAGCAACCAACCGTTGGCTAACACTACTCAAGTCTTTTTACCTCTTAATGAAACAAAGAGAGTTCAGAACGTAGTTTTACACCAATGTAGTTTGTTTTTACTTTTCTGGATATTTTTTGATTAAGCTAATGGTTTATAGTTCTCTCTTTGGAAATAGTATTATTAGTCCTAAAAACCCGAATGCGCCAGAAGGAAGGTTATGGTTATGATTCTTTTTTTGGATACGCATTGTGGTCTAAACGGCCTTAACTGTGAATGAGCCCAGTGTTTTTTTCTTTCGTAGGATTTCTAAGATACATTCCAATCGATTCTAATATATCGTAATATTGAAGATGAAGCAGCTCCGATTTCATATGAAAAGGATATCCTCACTCACTAACTCGGTTAATACTTTATGAAACAGTCATGTAACTGGCTAATAAATGTAGGGCACATAATCAATATCATATTTAGGTCATAAAATCAATATCACATATTTCGTAAGTTTCGTGGTTGGTAATAGATACTAAAGAAATAAAATATTCAGAATATTGACTTCATAATAAAATATCACAACGTTCGATCGCTGTTTGTTCACAAATACTACAAGAAATTAAAAGTTCTATTTCTCAAATTATTTTTAATACATTCGTTTTCATCTACAGAAATCAAAAAATTAGTTTGTAATTTCCACGACATTTATGAACCAAAAATATACTGAATTTTAACAGGCTTTTCCTGCAAAGTTTTCTGCAGACTACAGGATGGTGCTGATATCAAATTAAAAAGTCTAGCTGCCTCTTTCGCGTTATATTGCATTCTCTTCAGCATTTTGCTGGCCAGGTGGCGTATTTGTGTGTTGAATTTATGCACCATTCTATCTGCTTGGTCATTTATTTTGTTCAAAAATAGTAATTTATTTTTGAATAAATAAACTAGATTCATTTAAGATTTATTTCATAAAACATAAAAAGTACTATCTTTGTGTACGTCTGCGTGTATGTCGGTTATAGCTATTAACAATAGCCTATGTCCTTTTCCAAGGTCCAATGTATTTCTATACCAATATTCATCTAAATAAGCTAAGCGGTTTACCCGTGGAAGAGTAGTAGATAGACAGACACAGAGTTACTTTCCAAATTATTATATTAGTACGGATAAAACTACCTTTTGCTTGCAGCTCCGGCCACTCGTATATCAGATTTCGCGGTAAAAAGAAGCCTACGTCCTTTCATAAGAATCATAGTATCTCCATGCCAAATTAAATTCAAAATAGTGCTGTGGCTTGAACGTGAAAGAGTAAAAGAGAGACTAAATTACTTTCGAATTCATAACATGTTGATATTCTAAAATGTAGTGTAGATGGTCGTCTATATTATATATAACAGGATTGCTTTAATTACTATTGCTATATAGTTATATATAACTGTACGGTTCACGTACACTTAAGGTTCGAGCACATTATGCCGGGCCGCAGCGTGTCGGGGCGGGCCGCAGCGCAGCGCAAAATGCTAACTTAGCACATTGTGACGGGCCGGGCCGCAGCGTGTCGGGGCGGGCCGCAGTTTAGCGCAAAATGCAAATCATACAGTTCTTTGTATCCTTGAACTAAATTAATCAAAAGTTCTTCATTCATTTATTAGTGACAGCAACAGAAACACGCAAATTCCAAAAAACGCAAATTTCGTAAAATAAACACGTACGCGCATGCACACCAATCCGCTTGCTATAGCACACTGTGACGGGGCGCAGCGGGGCGGGGCGGGTCGCATCGCACGGACGCAAATCCGCGTCGCAATAATGCGAGCCGCTGCGGCCCGGCATAGTGTGCGATAGTTCATACAATTTGTATTGAAGCGATTTGAGCGGATTTTTGCGCTCCGCCCCGGCACGCTGCGGCCCGGCATAATGTGCTCGAACCTTTAGGCAACTACAATATTATTTAGCTGATTACGCAAATCGGTCGATTCCTTGCCTTTCTGTCGTAATAATCTTTTTTGACTCAGTGTGCAGTTTAACTTGGTAACGTTCGATACGTTGTAAGAATCACTATATTATTTGGTGTAACTAGTAAACAATGAACCTTTGAATATTACGTGAAGAGTTTCCTCTCACCAGCACACTCACACCTTAACTAACAACTATTATTAGTGTACAGTTTACGACACTGTACAATAACATTAAAAATATAAGTACTCCTCAGTTTTTTAGTCCTGAAACATATTGATATTGCTCTTACTTTTTTTGTATATTTCTCTAATGGCAAGAATGAAACATACACGCTCGTATGAATCGTAATTTGTAATTCACCTGTTCGTTCGTTACTCTCCGAAAATCGTGTATACAGTGTAGTATTCGTACTCATGGCGCAATATTTCGTGACAAATTTGTTTACGAGAGTATACGAAGTTCAGTAAAATGTATGTTATGCATAGCTGCATACATGTCAAACTTCTACTTTGTTGTATCTATTGACAGCTCATAGTTTGCGACTTGTATAGTTTACGATCTATTTTAAGAATATCTTTCGAGTTACGAGAGTAACTAAGGTATTCCAGTTTTCATTTAATATTTTGTACCTACTTTATTTAATTCAGTAGTTGTAGTTGATTTTAACATGACACAATTTTTTTATATTTTTATTTCGGACATTTTTAAGGTTTGAATAACATTTGTATGAATTTAGAAATTATAACATAATAAACAGTACTAATACTACTACCTCACAATAATACCTCACGATATGAAAAAGTTATCGAAACCGCTATAGTTTTCCTTGAAAGTTCAATACATGGACTACTGTCATGAATTTTTTTTATATTTGAGAAAGCCGTTTAGCTTTTAGAGGAGAGGAGAATACCGTGTTTTTAAAAAAAACATGCGCTTTGAGTCGAAAAACTCTCAAACGAATATCTAAGTCATAATAACTAATAGAAATGGTTTTAGCAACCTTACAAGGTTTTTAAAAGGCCTATCTAATGGCACCCCTCACGATGAATAGACGTAAGAAATAAAAAATAAAAAACATCATATCACATTACGTGTAGGGGAGGTACCCCAAATAAAAATATTTTTCAAATTTTATTGTATCACTTTTGTCGACGTAACCACAACACATATTCGTGCAAAGTTTAATCTTTCTAGCACTAACAGTTTGGGCGGTACGTCGAGGACGGATCTATAAGAGTTCCGATTCATAAACTACGGAACCCTAAAAATGAGCCATCTATAGAAATATTAAAAGACGTCGGAAGTAACTCTGTCTGTCTGTTACACTTTCATGGCTAATTTTCAATTTGCTCATTTAGATTCTTGAGGTAGGATTTGGGCTACTCTTTACTGCAAAATAAAAGCGACCGGCGTATATGCGTACGCAGCCACGAGCAAAACCTAGTTCGTTATGAAAATAGAATCAAGGAAAACAAAGATAATATTACATACTAAGGTTACAATCTACTAAGTTTTACTCCTACAGAGGTTCCGACCAAAACAATTATTTGAATTTAATTGAGGAAATTGCGAAATTATTATACGCTTCCGATAAACCAATTTTCCATGCCCACCGGCAACTCTTTTATAATTAATATCTTAAAAAGAGATTAAAATAAAACAATAACTTTTCTAAAAACACAACTCAGTTCTTTTAATTTCTTAATCGTTATGTCTATAAAGTGTAGTAAAAAAGTTTTTAATTATTATTCACTCATTGATTTTCTGGCTGTTCCCCATATAATGCTCGGTCAAAACTAAAAATTTCAGGGCTCTTAGTAGCTTGAACATACAGTTATAGTTAATTTTATGCATCTTAATTGGGACCCCAAGCTTTAGGGTGTACCGTAAATGTATTCCTTTTCCACGTGTTGATTTATTTAAGTATATATTTATTATTTATCGGTATAGTATGTATGCATATATATATTTATATATAATAAGTATGTGTTTTATATGCAAGTGTAAAATGTTTCATTGTTTGTAATTCAAAACATTAGCAAAAACTAGTACTGTCTCTCTATAACATTTTAATCCATTCTTAGGTTTGTTTGCAAGAGATTGCTTTTGGCAATAAGGCCACCCTTTGTACATTACATATTTCACTTGTCATGTTATTTCATGTAACTCTGTAATATGGTGTGCAAATAAAGAGTTATCTATCTATGTAAAGTAGAAAATTGAAAGATTTTACATTAATTCAAATATTTAATTTATTACAATTTAATAATGGTGTAAATGTTTTTAAAATACGATTCTTTAATAAATCTTTTGCGAACAAGTTTGAAATAGTAATAAATCAAAGCAATCAATTCCTTACAAAGGAATCTATGAAGTTTTTAAATGGATAAAAAGTTCTAAGATAAAACGGTCGTAAGGCTAAGTTGGTAGGTACATTATTAAAGAAAGATAACAATTTCTTTGATTTATTTTTCACTAGCTGAGCCTGTACTGTACTTGCAGTTATTGTTTTAAATTGCGAGTGACGCCGTGAAGCGAAGTGAATATTAAAAAAATTAATCAAAAATACTCCTTGCGTCATTAGCTTTCTGTTAGTGAAAGTCCATTCGAAATCGGTATATCCGTTTCAAGGATTACCCGGAACATACAGACGGACAGACAAAAATTTTAATTATTGCATTTTGGATCTCAGCTTTGGACATATACTTTCGGAATTTGGACTACTACACAGACACTCTCCCAATTTATTTATTTGTATAGATAGTACCTGTGCTTTATTAACAGGTAGCTGGCCCAGAGTGACACTGCTTTTATACCACAGATCATAGAAACATATACTCACGGTGACAGAGCTTCTTTCGCATTTATAGTATAAGTGAGAATGATGAAGTTAATGTCAGGGATATATTCTTATTTAAAACATAAACGGACAACCCTAAGTAATAAATTCAAGCGCCGAGTACTATCCCTCCCTTCCTTCCGCAAGCAGTTATCACCCAATCTTGGTTGAACTTTATCTTATTGCCACCGTCTGAGACACGATACGAAAACCCGCTTTTATTATTAAGGCAACTCTATTCAATGCAGCCATATTTAGAGTGTTTCAAAGTTCTCACATAAATTATTCCTAGGGCTGTCCTAATTGAAGTATTAAGTAATTATTTTACAGTTAGAATATTTTCAATACGTCATCAGTAAATGCTTAAGAAGTGAAATCACACAGTTAATGCCTTATTAAGCATTACAGTAAGCGTGTTATATCCACCAGCCTGACTAAATGTTTTAATCAAAAATTACATTTAGAAATGAGTTGTGACCCCCTTTAAATCGCCAGTAAATTTATACCGTGTCCATATTAAACGGTTACATCAAATAAAGTTATCGTTTTCGTATAAAACTAAAACATAACATTTAAAAATCCTAATACAAATAAAACTCCATATACCTGCACATTTTAATAAAAATATTTTTGATATCTTACAAGACTTTCTAACTAATTCTAACTTGAAGTCTTAACTGTTTTTCCTAAATACCTTTTATACCCTCAAGAGTATGTAAGGAATGACTCATAATTACATTTCTGCACGAAATAGTCTCAGTTCAGGAATGTAGAACATTAAACCTATCTAAAACAATTAGGAGCTGTTGAACACGTACTAAATCCTACTAATTTCATGTGACTACGATAAAGTTTATAGCGTTCTTACAAATTAAAACATTTAAGAACATGGATAAGATCAAAAGTCCCGTTTTTAATCTCCGTGTTAGCTCTGAATACTGTATGTACACTATTAATTGTATCCTACAAATGTGTTAAATTACAATTATATTTATAAGTAGAGAAAGCCGCCCTAAAATAGTCGCATTTCATATCCTTCTTACCATCAGACGTAGGCCAAATAGATACTTCTTCGGGTTCCTGTAACAGACCATCCCTTTTCTCGTAGTCTTCTTCGAAGATTGCAGGAAAGAGAGAGAAAATTCTATCAAAAGCGGAAAACATCACATCACTATAATATTATTTATATTTAAAATTCAAGTATATTTACTTTATACTATCTTTGGCATGCACGGAACGTGTGAATGTTAATGTGCGCCTGTGGTCTCTTTCCTTCTTCAACAATCATAACCAAATGCATTTTCTAATTTTCTTTTTTGATAGAAACTCGATATTTGAATAGATATTCTGCTATTTGGTGCTTAGATCAATCTAGCAGATATCATTCAAATCTATATTCTTCTATTCTTGACTTATAAATAGTGTAACTAATCTGAATTTGTTTTAAATGTATAGATAAACTTTTGTTGGATTCCCGTTCCATTCACACATCACTGCAAGCCGGACAATGTCAGGCACACATGATATATTCGCGCTTAGGTACAAAGCGATGTGTCAATTGTGGCTCCCCTCGAAATCTAATCGCCGACATTTATTTCTGTCACCGTCAGGAATACTGCACTGCGATAAAACGTGGATCGGCCTTTAGATTAACAGGTCACGTTTATAACGTATTTAGACGGGCCTCTGTTTCAATTTAGGACTACTTTTTTGTTGAAATATCGATGTTATTGCTGTCTATTGCCTGCCGATCCAGAGTGATTGTGACTGGCGAGTTACGATCCAAAGGTGAATGTAAAGCTATTGTATTATGCTAATCGGTGCTAGAATTTCTATAACGCGATACAAGGTAAGTATAGATAGATATAGAAATATAGATGTACCTTTTTCGCTTGCGGGTTATATGGAAGTCTCCACATAAGCAAACTGAATTTCTTACGGTTAGATTATCTCTCCGCCTTTCACCGTAAGTATCAATCGGGGTTACCATACGACTATTATGCATCATATACAATATACATAAGCTTGACATAAGCTCCGATAAATAAAACATTAAGTCAGGCATCGTACTTCTCTTACTACATTGAATAAAAACGAATAACCTCTGACATTTTCCCGATATCTTTATACATAGCTTTATTGGAAAACTATAAATATTCTATTAAAGTTTTACTCGTAAATTGTATACAAAATGGGAAATACGTTCAAAGGGAGGGCAAAACGTGATAAGTCACGTTGGTCCACAATAGACTGAGCTACACATATGCAGAAACTGACACATAAATATAACCGTATTTTTATATGAAGGTCCATTTACTAGAAATATTTTATTATATACATATTTTCACTGTATCGAAATTCATGTTTGGGACATGAATATATACGATCACAGGTTCTACCTAGTTCGGCTGTACAAGTAAATATTATTTTTTGTTATTACCTGAACGCTTTAGATCGTAAAATTAGAACTTTATGTACATATGTAAAAGAAAGAATTTTTTCCATAAACGATAATTCAATATTTTTGAATTTCAGAAGTAAGCACGTGTAATACAACTTTACATATTTACTCGTATTTGATATTTCAAGAACAAATATCTAAACATGGAACATAAATTTATATCTAAAAGCTAACATACCTAAGTTTACGTTATTATTACACTAGAGAAGCTAAAACATAAATACCTACCTAAGTTACAAGTATTCCACGAGAAGTCCTTACGGATATTCGAGAATTATTAATGGTATTTTCACAAGCATACACAATTAATAAATGTATATGAAATCTAAAAATTCAATATATCGAAGAGCCAATCACTTTGTAGGGAATTCAATAAGCCAACTGCAGTGTTCAATTTAATTTTATTTTATATACATATAGCTAGAGATTAAAATGCGTTGGTTACTGTCAAAACGTTGGTCTGCAGTCGGCATTCTAACAATGGAAATGTCAGTATTTGAAATGAAATACTAAGTTATTGAAACAAAAATAAATACCTTCTCAAAAAAAATCACCTATTTCAAGATTACCACATTACGGCTCGCTTAGAAATTGTTATCCATTTATTTTTCAATGGTAAAACTTATTTAACACTTTGGCAGGTTTATCCAAAACCTGCCAAAGTGACTCCACTCTGCCTTAGAATCCAAGAGTAGTAGTCTCCATACTCATTGCAATTGCAGATGAGATGAGATGCAGAGGCATCATTTGACCTCTATTCTCACTCTCTCTCTCACTCTTACGACACGAGTACTGTCATTTTAGGTTTGTCTTCTGTGAGAAGGTAATACCGTTCGTACTGATATCAGCGTTGCTAAACTACCTTAGAAATAACTATCTTATCAATTATATCAAATCTACCTTTTGTAATCAAATCTACCATCTAATTAGGGTTCCCTGTTTTAATGAAACCGCTATAAAATGTATTTTATAGTCTAGTCGTGGTTTTACTACATTCCTAAATAATTATTATGCCAAACAGATCGATTAGAACAAACTACGAGTAGTCATTAATACAACACTTTCTAAGTGGCTTCATGTATAAGAAATCTCATTACACTTCACCTGGGTTACATCAAGATTTTATCTTACTGAACTTTTTAGGTTTCGTCCTGTGCGAAGCCAGATTAATGGGAAAAGTAAGGAATTTGTTCTTAATGTTAGTCTTTAGCTGCTCAGGCGAGTTTGTATCATTCTTCTTACTTTACAGATACTACAAGTTTAGAAACTTTCTTTAGAATATCGGCTTTCTTGTTTATTTGTTAGTGGTCGATTGTGTCTGATTATTGAGTTTATATTTTTTTTATGGTGTAAGGAGCAAAAAAACAGATGGATGACCATGGTATGTAACTAGTTTAGCATAATTGCTGCCCTTTTAGTATCTTTCACCCTGGACTTAGGGTGAGAAAGTGATAAGAAAGACTGTACGGATTACATGATCAACTGATCACTTTTTATTGAGTTGAGTGCTGTGTTTTCAAATCGCATATGGGATAACATTGTGTGATTAACAAATTATTGTATAATAAATCTATAAGTATATATTGTAAGTTCTGAGTCTGGGTGCTCTTTGTGTAAGTTCACGTATGTGTATACTCGTAAATCCGAAATAGGAATGTTTCTAATGCGTTAGTTGTTTCTTAAGAAAATGTGGCGTAAAATGAAATTTGCTCTTATTCTGTATTATCATTCTTAACGTTAAACATAAAGATTGAGTGATCAATCTCGGTACAAAATGTATTTGTTTTGAAATGAGAATTATTTGGACACTCAACCTCAATTAAGATTATGTTTAAATAAAAAGCTTTTAGTGTGCTTTTATACAAGGTGCGTTAATAAGTAAACGAATTACATTAATGTTAATTCGTCAAGAGCCAGGGCTGTACAAATTACTGACAAACATTTTAATATGATACTTAATCATACTAAAACGTGTACACTAATTTGTACGGGGCAACAGTATATTTATGAGGCCGTTCTTGAACTCGGTCCGCCTTCATATTACTTACGTGCAATTTATTTTTTGTTTACTTTGTACTGTAATATTCGGTATACATAAAGATATTAGAAGATATATGCGTCCACGCTAACTCAAGGAACAAATAAAATGTAAGCGAAAAACAAACAGATCCTTTTATTTTATTGTTTGTCTAATTTAATATTGTACACATATATTACAGAAATAGGGTTATTGTCTAAAACCACATCTGCACTCAACCGACGGTAGTGTTGTTACAAATATAAAATTATTAAGTAAGCGACACCTGAGTATCGCAGATTCAGGTTCATTTGCATTAAATGGCAAAGAGAAAGAAATGGTATTTTTTGGCACTAATAAACAGGTAACCGCTTGCAACTAATAAGGTTAAATCGACAGGTCGGTAGTCACGTAGTCACATCGGTAGACCAGATGAAAATGCAGAAACATTAAATATTTTCTTTTTCAGATATTTTTATAAATCAGAATGATGACAACATTCGTTTGCTGAGCGGTCACATCCCACACATTTGACACCCATATTTTTCACATGTTTGGGCAATTAATTCTGTTCACCATCCTCTCTGCTATCATTTGTGTTGATAAATGAGGTTTGTTCCTGACTGTACATGGACATCCAAGCGTCCACTGTTATGCCCGTCATATTTTATTGTTATAATACTTTGACCCAACACGTGACTGTAATATGCATTGTGTAATGTAAACTGTACAGTTAAACATATTTTTTAGACATTTCTACTTTTGGAATGTTTCAGCACGGAGATTTGTGATAATTTTGATTTCATTATTGCTGGTTTTTCAAACTTAGTCTTTTAGCTACTAAACTTCACCCTGTAAGAACGACAGTACTTATAAATGTTTATGATACATATGATGCATAACAACTAAGGCAGTTGTTTCGTAATAATTACATTTGATTGAAAAAGATTATTTAAAATAAATTAGTTATGTGAGATTAAAACTTTTTATTTATTATTAAAGTACACAAATGTGTATATTATTTCAAAAAAATAGATGTAATAAAAATAATATCCCCATTACTTAATTTTCGATGCAGGTTTCAGCAGTGTCAAAATAATCAAGGATCACATATGTAATCCTGGACTATTTTAACACTGCTGTCAATTTCTGTACTATGAAAAAAACAATTTTACAAATATCAGAAAAGGTAGAAGATATAAGTCGAATGTAGTAGAACTATAATAAAATAAACATTAATTTTCCATGTAGTATCGGATTAAGAATACAGAGTGTCACCTTTCTTATTCATCTCTTAGGTATTGTAAGAGTCGACTAATGGAACAAACGACGCTCCTGCATAACAACAGCACTGCAAAGAGAGAGAGAGAGAGAAAACTTCTCTATACCATCTTATTTGCCCAGTGTGGTATTACTTTATCACGCTGGCCAGATGGGTTCATGAATGGACTGAATGGTCAAAACCCATTTTTTAAGGAGACCTATGTCCAGCAGTTAACTATTGTAAACTGATGACGGAGCTAAAGGCATAGTCTAGGTAGAAGTTTATTTAGTTGCGTAACTTATTTTTTAAGTTTACCTAATAAATACTTTGAAAAATTACACTTGTAATCGAACAAATCGCCTTTCCCCAATACTAACATAATGCTATATTTCCCAGGTCTCACAGAGCAGTCAGAAAGTAAGCCCCAGATTCCAAACTAAGCATGTATTTGTAGATTTTGGGTCATTTACACAATATACTATGTCATTTTGATCCTATAAGCGGGCACTTTGTGCGCCATTTTGTTCTGTAGACTAAGCATGCCCAGTATATTTACATTATTACTAAAATAAATCATTTATATCTTAAATACGGTAGATTAGGTTATTCATTTTCATCTAGTGATTATCCTACAAAATATACCTTTTTTTGTATGATACCTAACTTATAGATTACATTACTTTATAAAGTTTCACATATAAAATGTAGTTATAGACAGTAATACAATTTAAATTAGTGAAAAAGTTTTAAACCTTTAGCGATTGTATTTCGTAGCAAATTATTCACACTAAACATTTTGACTTCATTATTTAGTAAAAGTTCACAATCACACCTATTTAAATCTTGTAGCTATAAACAGTAGACAACATTACCTATTACTCGTACCTTAATACACTTACTTGCAAATCGATGTACACACAAATATATGCCACAATATATGTCAATGTTTAACTAACAATTGATCTGCACTTAAGTGTTAATTTTAGACATTATTTGCCCAATTTGAATCCAACTACCATTTATTCGCATGAATTGCAACCTAAATATCACTGAATAAAATATTTTATTAGATATTTATGTATTCCTTAGTACCACTGGTATTAACAATGCGTAACCTTAATCGAATTAGTAACTTAACTATAGCTCTTTAAATATATATTCCCTTGATGATAAAAGATAGAAGGTACTAATTTTTCTTGAAAGAGTTTTAATTTTTACCACCAACCTCTGCGTTAGAAGTTTAAAAAAAAAACATTTTTAATGTCAAGAGTAGACCAGCAACACCTGCAAATCTAAAAATATTCTACTAAAATCTGCACGACGTCTACCACAAATAAAAACCATGAAAATAAATAGACCACACATTAAATTATAGATATGATTAATAACAATTTATAAAGCTTCTATCCTTTATCTGCAAGATGGAGATGTATTAAAGCGTTCAAATACTGTCAAGCTAGATTCTAGTGGCACTTACCATCTGGTAAGTCTCTGGTAAGTAAGGTTATGTAGTAATAGTCGTTTTATTATGACTTAATTTTTATTATTCTATCGTTGCGACGAAAGAACGATAAAAACAGGATAAGATCATCGAATTTAGCCTATGAAGTCAATGTTCAAGATTAAATATATCTAGGTTCCTACCTTGGAACTGACTTCCAAATTTAAAACAGTCTACAACCACATGACTTATTTCTGCTTAATTTTTAAGTTCAGAAGGTGGGCGCTGAATCTGTTTTTCTAACACATGTCAACATTTCAGTGCATATAATACATATTTAATTCGTAAAAATGCTTTATAGGGTGTCAATGCATACGCTGAATTTAACGCGCTCTTTAAACTCTTCTGTACTCAGGATCTTAGTTAAAACGAAACCGTGAAAGTCCCTATATTGATCTTGAAATTGGGTCACACTAGTAATGTAAGGATATCAAAAAACAAAAAACTGTTTGTGTTTTATTTTTGTTACTTTTTTCAACAACTACAGAACTCGAATTAAACTGCAACAACGTAAGTTTTGCATCCAACAGTCAAACTAACACCAGTCATCTGAACGGAGTCTAAGAACGATTTGTGAGGTAAGTAAAATAATATTAAAGCAATACTAGTCAAGTGCGGCAACACTTTTGAAACATTTACATTGTACAAATATCGTATATTATAATACTGGTTCCTCATAGTGGTAATAAATGTATTAATACATTCAAGAGAAAGACGCTAATAATAAGACGGTTTTTTCTTGAAATACGTACGAGTTTTCTCCCAAATGCGAGTTCCCAGCTGACATCACACGATCGCGGTACACTTAGAAAAAGTTTCCGTCTATTTCATGGTTCATTTACACTCTGACGGCTTTTACAGACGAGTTTGGGTTGCCAACCATTCGTAACTGCGACAGTCAGTTACATGTGGTCAGTATATTAGAGAACTCGCCCGTGAATTATTATATTTGGATACGAAAAGGAATCCAAAGGGTTTCCGAAATAATAATGAAGATGAAAATTTAGGATTATGTTATCATTAAAATGTTATAAAAATATAAAAAGAACCACTCCATTATTTTTATTTTAGATAACATTATTGTGTTACAATAAATATGAAATAAAACGTAACCCAGTAATTAAGTAGCAACAAATATGGTCACTTTCCATGAAAAATTTATTTGAAGTATTAATTGGATAAACCAACATTAATGTTAAATTTGTTAAAATTGAATATGGATTGCATGATGTTACTTATTTATTACGCTTTAATTTTTGTTTATTCATTAATTATCTTGTAAGTATGAGGATTTTGTTGGATTAACTGCCAAAGTGACACTACTATGAATGAAAAGCATGAGTAGAATCCAAAAGTGATGGTCACAATCCTCATTTTACTGAACAAGATCTTGCAAGAAGAAGATGATGCAGAAACATCTACTAGTGTAGTCGAGACTACAATATGGCTTCTATGGTGTACGTGAGGCGATAAAAACTCGGTCGGTCGAGCGTTATGAGAAACACAGTTCTTAGACTACTTACCGATTAATAAGTTCTCCGTCTTTCCTAGAAATAATCTCTAGCTAGAAAAATGTATAAATTTTCAAAAGAAAAATATTACCTGCCTAAGTAAATTTTAAAATTAAAATCCTTCACCCTATTCCCCTTTAAGGTAATTTAGTTCTTAAGTACAGTTCTGAATAACGATCTCGAATTCTGGCATAACTGGACAAATTAAACTTTGATAAGTTCCATTGAATTATATTGTCTTGAAATGGTCGGCCGTTTCCACAAACGATGGCACGTTTTGCTCAAATTTTATGACTAAAACCAATGGCCGAATCAAATTAACCATTCTCCGTGTACAAACATCCTCCAAGTTCCTTTTGCCTGATCTCTGAACAGAACAAATAAAATGTGACCATTAATCAAAACCTCAGAAACAATGTTGGAAGTTGTGAAATTCAATTTAACGTCACGTCAATGCATTTTATTAAAAAGTTTGTAATGTTGAACATCTCAAACTTGTCTGATAAAGATTGTTGGATTTATAAGGTTTATTCAGGAAATATAGAATTCAAAACACGCAGATCTTGTATTTTTGACATAATCCTGCTACTTTTCTCTGTGTACTTCACCACTTATGAAAAAATAATTGAGAAGAA
Source organism: Phragmatobia fuliginosa (assembly GCA_932526445.1). Taxonomy (NCBI): domain Eukaryota; kingdom Metazoa; phylum Arthropoda; class Insecta; order Lepidoptera; family Erebidae; genus Phragmatobia; species Phragmatobia fuliginosa. The sequence continues at coordinate 15,822,398 of OW052070.1, forward strand.
AACATAAAGTAGAGCTTTAGATATCTTCATTAGTTTTTTTGTTAGCCAAGCCATTGACGAAAATATATCTACTAGCAACAGTTTATTAAGTAAATTTCCTTCTTACAATGGGTAGCAAAAGTAACATAATCCAGAGAAGTTTATGAAATATTCACATTTTTCTTCAGAAGTTTGTTTAGGAAGTGTTCTCATTCCTCGACTACCTTTTTGTTTGAATTATTTCAAAGTTTTCTATACTTAGTCAGCCCATTTTATAACAAAATATAAAAATATTATAGAGCAAATATTAAAGAATTTAGTTTTTATCTCCAGTGAAATAAACGTTTTTTAGACACACCGTTTTGGAGGAATTTACACTATCAGAGTGTCGGGTATAACGGAATCATTTATCCTTTTTTAGGGTTCCGTAGCCAAATGACAACAAAACAAAACCCATATAGATTCGTCTATCTGTATGTCTGTCCGTCCGTATGTCACTGTTGGAACTTGGTAAGTAAATGTATTCTGTGAACGGCATTAATATTTTTACACAAAAATAGAAAAAAAACAATAAATTTTGGGGGGTTACTTAGAAATGGATACCAAAATTTTATTTTTTCAGTCCCATACCTGGTGGATAGGTCTTTAAAAATGATATTGAGCTTTCTAATATCATTTTTTTCTAAACTGAATAGTTTGCACGAGAGGCACTTCCAAAGTGGTAAAATGTGTGACCCCCTGTAACTTCTGAAATAAGAGAATGATAAAATAAAATATGTGATGTAGATTACCATACAAACTTCCACCGGAAATTAGTTTGAACGAGATCTAGTAAGTACTTATTTTTTAATACGTCATAAATCGTAAACCGCAATATAACTTTCATTGAATCAATACACTCCAACGAACTATAAGAACTTTAATATGATATTACTTGCTGCTAGGGAACCCTTTATGGGCGAGTCCGACTCGCACTTGGCCGCTTTTTATGCACTAAGGATTGTTGCATAGAGATATAGGACGAAGAATACGCCTCTGCCTATTCCTGGACATGCAAAAGGCCTTCACGTGTGTTCCTCGTGCAGTGATCGTGATCTGGTGGGCACTGCGATTCAAAGGGGTTCCAAGACCTGTGTTTACATATTTCTATATCATCATCATCATCATCATCATCATATCAGCCGTAAGAAGTCCACTGCTGAACGTAGGCCTCCCCTATTGATTTCCATTTCGACCGGTCGGTAGCGGCCTGTATCCAACGAGTCCCTGCGATCTTAATCAGGTCATCCGTCCACCTTGCGGGAGGTCTTCCTACGCTGATTACGCAGATCTTCGACGCGGCCATGCCCCGCGTACGTGGGCGTCGGCCTCCAAGGAAGGAGGTCTACTGGTGGTCCCAGGAGTTGGCGGCCCTCCGTGCGGCCTGTGTTCGTGCCCGGAGGTGCCTCACTCGTAGTCGGCGACGCCACCGCGGAGTCGGTGAGGAGGTGGACCGGCTTCAAGAGGAATACCGTGAGATCCGGCAAACTCTGAAGCTGGCCATCTGCCGCGCCAAAGAGGAGAGCCGCAAGGAGATGCTGGAGAGTCTCGAGCGTGACCCCTGGGGTCGGCCCTATCGTGCGGTGCGCAAAAAGCTCTGTGCGGGGGGCCTGCCCCTCACGGAGACTCTCCAGCCCAGCTTCCTGCAGGAAGTGGTCGAGGGCCTATTCCCACAGCGGGCGGAGCACACGCCCCCGTCGATGGCCGTCATGGCCGGAGGCGACGACGAAGGCGAGACTGATGTGCCGCCCGTCAGGGAATCAGAGGTAGGGGCGGCTGTTTTAAGGATTCGATCCAAGAACACCACCCCCGGGCCAGACGGGGTACCTGCCCGAGTGCTGGCCCGAGCCCTCGATCATATGTCGGACCGCCTCAGGGGAGTGTTAGACGCTAGTCTGGCGTCTGGACGCTTCCCTGAGTGTTGGAAAAGCGGGAAGCTGGTTCTGCTCCAGAAGCCAGGTCGGTCTGCCGACTCGGTCGCGGCCTATAGGCCCATCGTGTTGCTGGACGAGGCGGGTAAGCTGTTCGAGAGGGTGCTCCACGCCCGCATCGTCCGGCACCTGCGCGAGGTGGGCCCCGATCTGTCGGACGCCCAATTTGGATTCCGGGAGGGGCGTTCGACGGTCGACGCAATTCTGCGTCTGAAGGCCGCGACCGAACAGGCGGTGGGCTGCGGCGACGTGCTGTTGGCGGTGTCGTTATCGTGTCGTACATCGCCAACGCATTCAATAGTCTGCCATTCAGCTGCATCAGGGCCGCACTCCAGTACCACGGAGTGCCACAGTACCTGAGGCGGCTAGTGGCAGACTATCTGACGGAGCGTACTGTCATGTACGAGGACCGAGAAGGAGTCTTGAGACGTCGGGCCATGTCGTGCGGTGTTCCACAGGGGTCTGTCCTCGAACAAAATTACAATGGGGTCCGCATGTAAAATCACTTGCTGGGCGGCTTAGCTCAGCGGCATATGCTGTTAGAAAAGTTCGGCAACTAACGGATGTGGAAACCGCACGATTAGTTTATTTTAGTTACTTTCATAGTTACATCATGTCGTACGGCATCTTGCTTTGGGGACGTGCGGCAGAAATAGAGTCAATTTTTATTCTGCAAAAAAGAGCCATTAGAGCTATATATAGTCTCCGCAGTCGCGATTCTGTTAGGGGCCTTTTTAAGGAGATCAATATCATGACAGTTCCTTGTCAGTACATCTATGAAAACATAATGTATGTTCGAAAAAATTTACATCTCTTCAATCAAAGATGTGATAGACATGGGTATAATACTAGGAATAAAGATAAATTAATTCAACCACGTTTTAGACTCTCAAAAGTGCATACATCTTTTATGGGGTACTGTGTTAAATTTTATAATAAAATACCTCAAAACATACTAGATTTAACAGAGAAACGTTTTAAAAATGTTGTAAAACGCACACTATGTAAGCAAGCATATTACAAATTAGAGGATTACATTGCCGACAAGAATGCTTGGCTTAATGCTGGTCCTGCTCCACAGCCACATGATTAATTCTCAAATTATTTAGAAGTTAGTTTGTATTTTTGACATATGTTAATTTTATCATAATAATTGACATTCATATATTTCAATTTTTTTTTTTTTTTTTTGACATTGGATATCCATATTTCCGACATGGATTATTGATATTTTAATTGTATCTTGTTTGACATTAAATTATTATTATTATTTTTTGTAATATCATTATTGCTTAATAAATTACTTTTTATTGACATGATCCAAATATTTATCGCATTCTTAGAGAGTAGCATAATTATAAATGGTTTTTATTATTGTATAACTGCGAACATTTTGAATTGTACATGTGAGCACTTTGTAGTCACTGGTAGCATAAGATTGTTGACTGGCGGTTGTGAGTATGTCATGCTCGCTCAAAAGTCCTGCTGGCGGTGACGTGTGTAGCGGGTCGTTCGGCTCCCTACGATATGGTTGAACTGGACGATGGCTGGTGCATGGGTCATGCTCGTGATACGGGCGCCGCCAGTCGGGGCTGGTCATCTCACAACTTCTATTTATTGTTTAATTGTTTTCGGACACTACATGTGTAAATATCAGCATCGTTACATTGTCCTCACATTTAATAAAATGCCTTAAACAATGTAACCAAAAATTGTAAAAACAATGTTGGAAAAGAGTGTCCATGGAGTTTCTTGTCTGTTCTTCTCCATAGGATCTACGAATTGGAACAGACGATTAGCTTCACGACTGACTACTGACTGACTACTTGACGTTTCAAAAGTGCCGTTGTATGGTTTATTTGAAATAAAATGGTTTTGATTTGATTTGATTTGAAACCACTCCTGTGGAACATGGGATACGATTGGGTCCTGCGAGGGCGTCTCCCCCCCGGCGTCGGTGTAATTTGCTACGCCGACGACACTCTTGTGACAGCCCGGGGGGCGACCTTCGAAGAGGCGGCACGCCTGGCCACCACAGGAGTCTCCCTGGTGGTCGGGCGCATTGAGGCACTGGGTTTGCGGGTGGCCCTAGAAAAGACGGAAGCCCTACTTTTCCATGGGCCCCGTCGTGGTCCACCCGCCGGCGCCTCCATCGAGGTCAACTCGGTCCTCGTACCGGTCCGGGCCCACTTTAAGTATCTGGGTCTGGTCCTAGACGGTAGGTGGCTCTTCGACGAGCACTTCCAACAGCTTGCTCCGAAGCTGATCGGCACTGCCTCCTTCCTTGGGCGTCTTTTGCCCAATCTGGGAGGAGCCAGTGTCGCCACGAGGCAGCTGTACACGGGGGTTGTCCGGTCTATGGCACTCTATGGTGCACCGGTGTGGGCGGCGGCTCTGACCGAGCAGAATAGGGCGTGCCTCAGGCGGCCGCAGAGAACTCTGGCGGTCAGAGCCATACGGGGTTACCGCACCATATCGACGGAGGCGGCGTGCGCCCTGGCCGGAACACCCCCGTGGGATTTGGAGGCGGAAGTGCTCGCCGACGTTTATCGGCGAGTGGCTAACTACCGGGCGGAGAGTGGTGGAGTTGGACCTCCGCCCGAGGACGTGCGCGAGTGGCGCGAAGCCGCTCACCGAGCCACGATGGATCGCTGGTCGATCCGGCTGGAGACTCCACGTGCTGGCTTCGCCACCGTGGAGGCGCTTCAGCCGGTCATCGGCGAATGGGCAGTGCGGCAGCACGGGACCCTTACCTTCCGACTGACGCAGGTTCTTTCCGGGCATGGTTGCTTCGGAAAGTACCTGCACTCGGTCGCCAGGAGGGAATTGAGTTCCGCCTGCCACCACTGCGACTGCAGTGAGGATTCGGCTCATCACACGCTGGCGGTCTGCCCCGCATGGGAGACGCAGCGCCGGGTCCTCACTGCAGTCATCGGAGAGGATCTCTCGCTTCCGGCAGTCGTTCGTTCCATGGCCGGCAGCGAGAGCTCATTTACCGCGGTCGCAACCTTCTGCGAGGACGTAATCACGCAGAAGGAGGCGGCGGAGAAAGCCCGGGAGGACGACATCCAATCGGACCAGATTCGCCGCCGGCGACTCGGGCGGCGGAGGCGCGAACATCTGCGCCTCATGCCGCCTTGAGTGTGGCCGCGGGTGGACGGGACGGGTTTTCCCTCCACCCGCCCTATGTGGCCAGCCGCGAGGAGGCGGCGTCGGTGTGTGCCGGACGCCGCCTAAGAGAGGGTCGTCGTTCAGAGACGGTGTCCGCATCAGGAGCGGGCAGGCGCTGGAGAAGTTCAGAAGGAGATCTCACCCTGGACTTCTCCTCCTCCTAAACGGAGACTGACTCTCTCTGCTATGTCGGTAACTTTAGTTCGTCTACGGATCTCCTCATTTCTGATTCGATCCCGTAGAGATACCCCAAGCATAGCCCGCTCCATAGCTCGCTGTGTGACCTCGAGCTTCCTTATGAGGCCCATAGTTAGAGACCACGTCTCGGCACCGTAGGTCATCACTGGTAACACGCACTGGTTAAAGACCTTCGTCTTTAAGGACTGTGGTATTTTGGACGAGAAGACACTGCGTAATTTCCCGAACGCCGCCCAGCCAAGTTGGATTCGTCGATTGACCTCTTTCTCGAAGTTGGATTTGCCTAGTTGGACCGCTTGTTCCAGATAGACATAGTCATCAACAACTATTTCGATATATGTACCATGAATCCGATTCCATGGTTGGCGACACGATACCCTTTCTTATCAATGTAGGGGTACACCTAGGATCCGTCCTTAGTCGTCATAAGCTAATCCGTCATAAGCAGCCCCTGCTGGTGGCTCATGTATACTGACAATATCGCGATAGCGATAGCAGATTGGTGCGACGTGAAAGGGCGTCGCAAGAGGCATTTGAAAATAGTGGTTTGAAGCTTAATGTGATGAACACCGAATACTTGGCTTTTAACTATACAGATCCCTCGCCCGTGTGCATAGCCGATGACTTAGTCGAGTGCACCGACCAGGCCAAATATATGGGATCTGTGTTTCGCACGTCCGGTGACATCGATTGCAACGTCAAGGCACGCGTTGCTGCTGCATGGGCCAAATAGCATGAGGAACAGATTTATAAAACTGTCATTAGACCTGTCCATGGTGGTGGACATGGTTGTGAAACGCGGCCGGTGTTGGAGCGACACAAGCATGAGTTGCGTGTCACGGAGATGAATATGCTGCGCTGGATGTGCGGAGTTACGTAAACGGACCATGTGAGAAGCTGCCACTATTGTTCTTCAGCCTTCTTGTCCGAAACATCGCAGACAAAATGCAGGCCATTTGGTGACAAATGTCTGGCCATGACGCCCCCGCCGGGCCCCGGTAAAAGAGAAGGGTTGGCTGAACGTCGTAATGGGTGATATGTGTGTTAACAATCTTACTACCAAGGATTCTGAAGAACAGCAAGATGGAGGTAGAAGAGCCAGAAAGCCGAAAAAACCCAGAGCTCCAAATTACAAGCTTTGGAAGGAAGCGAGAAGAAAGCTAGGATGATGATGACGATGAAAAGACACACCGTTTCAAAATGTGTGTCTGTGTATATTTATGTGTAAGGTAAAATAGAAGGAGTTAGGTAAAGATTTAAAAAAATGACTGAAAATATTTGTATGGAAACTTCATTAAACAATACATTACTTACATTTAGAGATCCTAATTCACTACAAAATATGCTTTAAACAATAAAAAAGGAAAACATTTTTTAATAATAATAATAATAATGCATTTATTTTTCTCATCACAAAGGTAGTTACATTAATATGAAGGTTAAAAACAGTTCAGTGAGGCTACATTCCTTTGTGAGAGACTGGTGTCTGTTGTAGGAAGAACCTGTGTTACAGATCACCAGGCTCACACCTCCCAGACAAAAGTAATAACATTTTTCGTAGCTTGTACTAGTATACAACAATAGAAGTAGGTTGTTATGGAAAAAAAAAATACATTTATAATAACAGAAAAAAAAACAAAAATGAGTATGTGTGTGTGTGTGTGTGTGTGTGTGTGTGTGTTATTAGATTAATACAGCTCAGAATATAAAAAATATGTTTTTATTCTTGACAATATTAACTTAGTGGTACAAGTAAATTCTCAGTATCATCATAGGAGAGACCCTGTAGCCATGACGTCAGTGCCATCTTTAACTTAAACCTATTTAAAAATTACACGAAAAGAACAGCGTTGATTTTATTATATAAATATGGACCCAAGAAACAAGAGAACCTATGAGATAAAGTCGTTTTATAAGTCACATTGGTTTCAAAGATTTTATGCTTTCGACGTTTTGTTGCATTAATGAGAGGATCATAGTCAGTAAGTGAGTGGGTTCTAAGAATTAGACGAAAAACAAACAGTTGCCGAACTGTAAGGACTTCAAATTTCTGGTACAAGTCTCTAGTAGGATGCAAGAAAGGTAGACAAAGAGCCACCTTCAAGACAGCCCGTTGAGCACGTTCCAATTTGATCAGAATGGTCTTAGCAGCTCCTCCCCAGGATGTGATGCAATACATCAGTATTGATTGGCATAAGGCGAGATACGTTATTCTTAAGATTTTTTGATCGCACACATGTCTTAAGTTTTTGAAAATGTAAATTAGTTTTCTAGTTCTATGTGTGCTTCGAAATTTAGATTTTTATCAATAGTGACTCCCAAGTAATTGATTGTATCTACCAATTGCAATTCTTTGCAGGTACATGGAATAATGGATATATTTTGACTATTGCATAAATGTGCAATGATGGGTTGAGGTGTTACAAAATTTGAATTTCGAAATTGAATTTATTTTGTGCTAATGTACATTCAAATACTGCATAATAGAACAAAAACCCTACTGCATGAGATAAAAAGCGCGTTAGCTCAACGTTACACCACTTGGGTGACGTAGCGATGGTATTATGCTAATACCAAATGATTCTCACGGACGCTGAACTATCACACAATCAAACTGAATGAATTCTCAACTCATATTTTGTACCAATTTAATGAAGGGTGTAGTGTAATTTAATGATAATGTATTGCTGAAACTGCAGAGAATTAAACAAGCAAAATCTCTGAATTGGAATTTAAGCCATTAAAGGCAAATTTATATCACCTGTTCAAGTAAAAGTTCATAATATCAATCAAAAATATTTCGATTCAATAAAAGAGATATCACGTATCATATAAAGCTTGACGATCCAGGTAATAAAATGGAAGGTACTCAGGGGAGTAAAGAGAAAATGTCAGTGGCATGAGTAGGGATTAAGGCTTTACATTGGCCAGTGTACACGGTGTACATCCTGAGTTTATTCGAGAGCGTGCTACGGTTGACAAGGCCTACGATTAGCTATTTATATATACCTGTGAGTGTTAGAGAATTGTGTACGAGTATAGTAAGTAGTGAATATTATGCTGGTTTTGGATCCTGAAAAAAATTCAATTACCGTGAGAGAATATAATAGACATAATAGACATAAATCAGCCATCTTAAATAGAGATTGAGGTTAACGGACCCCTGACTTAGGGCGGATGTCCTAAAAAGCAACGCATGCTTTCTCCATGAATAGCGGCAGACATTTACTCTGTGGTAGCTAGTTTTCCATACCATTGTGGTATACCATAAAAAAACATAACCTAGAACAAATACGTTTTCTACCAACCAAGGAAAAATCTCAAGAAGCAATCAATCAAGCTCAACGAAGACGTTTGACTATTTAATGATATAATTATATATCCCAATTTAGTAGGAAAATGGTTTGAAAGAAAATAATCCCTGTTTACTATAAAATGAGAACAGAAGCACAAATTTTTAAAGTTCAAAAACATTGTAAACTTCTAAACCAACATAGGGAATTGCTGTTATCAACACGTATAAAATTGAAACTTCTGAATTTCGTGTGCTTCTAAAGAACGCTATACTTAGGCAAAATCTAACACGAAAATAAGACCGAAAACCAGTGTGCACGCAAAAATATTCATTTTCTGTTTCAACGTAAAAATTGTAAGTTCTAAGGACACTACAAAATCGTTTATGTTAAGTAATATCTTAAAAGAACTATATTTTTAATCATCATCACTTCACATGAACAACTTTAATAGTTAACTGCTGAACATTTAAGCTTCCCCTTTTTCTCTTGAGTCCATTTTCAAATAATGGCCTATCACTCTTTCGTTTTTTTTGTAAAACGCAAGTATCCTATGTAGCTATCGGACATGTATAATGTATAACATATATTTAAGCTTTTGCTTTCATAAAAAATAAATTTGTACACGTATTGAAATAAAATATTCATAGAAATAATTACTTCCATAAAGCTTCATATTTTAATTACAAAATACGTTTCTGATTGGGTTTTAAATATACGGTTACATTCAAACCAGTATTGGTTTCACAATCAAGCTATGTTATAAAATTGTTTGAAATGATTAAAAGCTAAAAGCAATATTTCGTCAACAACCCATAACGTCCCACTGCTGGGCTCGACTATCCTCTCTTGACAGGATTAAGGCCATATGTCCATACGCTGGCCGAGTATGGATTGGAAACTGACAAGACACTTTGTGGCTACGTAATCTTACCGTTGGATATTTATAAGCCACCCGCAGGCCCTTAACTAAACTTCATGACTGATATCTTTTGATAACAACCGGGACCGACTGCTTAACATGATCTCGATATTTAAGGTCGTGATTTAGTAAATATAGTACCATTTATCTACAATGTTTAAAAAGAACTTCATTTTCACACCACTGGTGTCATTATAGTTCACAACCAACCAAAAAGAATTGGAGAGAAATAATAGTGACCCGTTTATGCTTTCGGGCACAGAGGAAAGTTAAATTTTCGAAAATAAAGTAAATATGTTCGTTTTACAGATTGCAATTGAAATATATTTTATTTTATGTTCACAAATTAAAAATTACTTTTCCGAAGTTCAATAAATATGGCATACATAATTGAAACAGAAATTGAATGCTTGTTATATGGTTTTAATATTATTGAACGATAGAAATCAACTGATTTCAAAGTCTAGTCATCTGTAGAGTTTAGTAGGAGTTTAGCTACTATTAAATAAAGATTAATAACATTATTGTATTAAGTCTTTTATATAAACCATAAATTAAACTATCATTTTACCTTTTCACAACTTATGCGGTGGTGGGTCTAAATAAATACTAGACTTAGATATGTGAAGTACCCATTTTGCAAGACTGCATTGTTGGTCTAGTTGTCAGCGTATGCGGCTGCTGATCAAGAGGTCTCGGGTTCGATTCCCGAGTTGAACAAAATGTTTGTGTGATCCGCAAATATTTGTTTTGGGATTTGTGTCTTTTTCTACGCATAATATGTATACAATATATGTATGTATTTACAAAAAAAATGTTCATGTATTTATGTTCATGTATTTATAACAGTTGTCTAGTACCTATAATACAAGCTCTGCTTAGTTTGGGAGTTTGATGTCCAAAATATTTATTAATTTATTATTTTCAAATACTTTCTAAAATTAAGTTGCAGGTTGCTTAAAAAATCACACTTATTTAGGTACTTCTATCATACTTAAACTTGCTTAGAACTCAAAATTAAATAAACAATTGTGAAATATATTTTCGACACCTACAAAACAAATATCTAAAACTTAGGTACCACTATGTATACAAATACATTAATAGTCTTCAATATTAATTAGGCATTAATATACGTAACAGACTCAGTTATATTATTATTAATCCAATGTTTAGTTATACAAATCAAATAACAAACAATAAATAGGTACAAAAAAATGAGTTTATTTTTGAACTAAACTTTTCCTGAGAATACAACTTACAATGTTTAGTTCTTCCACACAATTTTGCCTATAGCCCCTTATAAAAGTGCTTTCTAAAAAAGGAATAAATTCTACGTTACCATTCCAAGTTCTCCATTTCATTTCTGATTAGATTAATTTCTATTGAACCGAGACATTTTGACTGTCCCATTGACTCGTTTTTGATAAACATGAAATGAAATATCTAATGTGGACAGTCAGATCAGCAGTTTGCGTGTGATGGTGTTGTATCGTAATGGTGTGAGTCACCTTCACTTTCAATTGGCGAAAGGGTAAAATTTGCGTATCAAGTTCATATCCGATTGTAATTTTTCCTTTATGTTCAAATCCACACTCAAAAATATGCACTTTATATTTTATAAGAGCTCATGATGATGAGATAACACCTTCAAAGTTGTGTTGTCACCAGAGAATAACCTGAAACAGTAATTAACATATGGTATGACAAAAAAAAACGAATAACATTTTATGTATAATAATAGTAAAATAACATAGAAAGAAAATAGATAAATCGAATCATTTTTTAATTAACAAAACACAATCGAAGTATACAAGGAAATTGAAACGGCTCTTTCAATTTCTTCCCACGCTCAATAATACCCACGAGACCTTCCTATGATTATGTGATCAATTCACTGTGGGATTCCTAAAACTGATCAATAAAAAATATTGTAGTTTCTGTGACGTTCGCTTCAAAGACAATAAAAAAGGAAATGTGTATTAGTCCTAAAGTAAAAATATATGTAATACGTAATACTGTTGATATTCGACGCTATATTATATAAGCCATTTGGCAACCTCTCTACAATGAATCAAGCTCTATATCTATATCTAAATATCTGTAGATAAGAGGCATTATAAAAAATTCTCAAATTCATATGGTTCGGACACCGTTATTATCGTCTATATGCTAAGTTGATGGTATGAGAACCACTGAACAATTTGCAAATGTTACATATTATAAGGAAACCACGACAATACAAGTTCAGTCATCTAGAATTCTTGGAATTAAAATTCACTTCAAATTATCAAAAAAATACACAATGAAAAACAATTTTAATACGTCATGCTACCATCATTGATGATATTCTCTTTTTTTAAACATGTAAAATTTTACGGGTTTTATGAAAAGTTTTCAAAGTTGTTCGGCCACCCGTTATCTGGGGACTGAGATTGCAAAGTTGAAAGTTTGAGAAACACTGAACATGGTGCAAATATTATTTATTATGGGGAAAATGGCTACAAAGAATAAGACTTACATCATTAAACTCAAAAGGTACAAGTATATTACCGCCCTTTGTGTAGCATCTCCAGAATTGGGTAAAGAGCTGGTTTACCTCCGGTAACTCATTTACCCGGTGGCAGGCAATAAAGGAACTTCTTCGTACAGATTATCTATGAGGTCATAGTATCTTTCAAACTAAAATCGAGAACACAAATCATATACACTCGGTTCCAAAAATAACGGGTCAGTCACATAAACCAGAATATCTCCCGAACTACGTATGCCATCCTAATGAAACGAAGACTGTTCAATTGAGAATTTAATTATACAGATAAAAAATAAAATAAAACTTAGTTACACCCACAATATTAATCTTAAATTAAAAAAAAACTAAAGTAGTCATATTTTTCTTAAGATTACATTTTTTTTATGATTGTTTTTTTGCTGTTTTTCATCACTGGAGGCTTCATCACGTGGAGGCAATACAAAGTATTAAATGAAGAAAGTGATGAAAAACAGCAAAAAAACAATCATAAAAAAAATGTAATGTTAAGAAAAATATGACTACTTTAGTTTTTTTTTAATTTAAGAATAATATTGTGGGAGTAACTAAGTTTTATTTTATTTTTTATCTGTATAATTAAATTCTCAATTGAACAGTCTTCGTTTCATTAGGATGGCATACGTAGTTCGGGAGATATTCGGGTTTATGTGACTGACCCGTTATTGGTTTATGTGACTGACCCGTTATTTTTGGAACCGGCTATATATTAATTAATTGCACCTAACTTAGAAACAACGCGACCAAACAAACTTTCGAACATTCGTCTTCCATGAACTTTAGAGTAACTGTCGTCAACGAACCCAACCGCAGACGGCATTGCATTTAGCTTTTACTAATAAAGATAGATTTGTTTTATAAACTTTAAACTAGTTAAATGTCTTTCAACTTATTGGATAAATATGAAACCAAAATACAATTAACAAAGGAATACGACAAACAGTCGTCCGATTACGAATAACATTACATGAATGCGCTATAACACATTTATGTGGTATTATTTATCCAAAATGTTCTAGTGTAAAGAAACATAATAATTAGAGTCAGTTTTACCAACAGCTCACTTAGTCCTTGATAAATATTTTGATCAATCAACTATATGTCAACTTACTACAAATTTCTGTTTCACAACTCTCAATATAAAATGAATGAGAGATAACCATACTAATATTAGTAACTTTTATATGCTGAATAGTGTGATATGGCATATAACTGTTTGAATCTTTTAAATTTACACCATGAATAAACCCTATAATCGCAACTACAGTACGAAATTGTCAATTTTCGCAAAGACCTATCGCATACATTGCGTTAAGAAAGTACATTAAAAAATTGTTCGAAAATAAAACGACCTAATATGTCTCTTCCTAGCCTTTATTCCCAATGTTATTTGGGGTCGGCTTACTACTAACAGTTTAACCGTTTTTAATTCATTCCCATAGATGTTCACCACAACCGGGACCGAGGGCTTAACGTGCTCTTCGAGGCACGGGCGTGAATGACAGCCAAATTTTCATACTCCGGACTGCTATTAAGCATTTTCTGTAAGAAACCCCAACAACACTGAGACCTCTTGATTTGCAGTCGCATACACTAACCACTAGACCAACGAGGCAGTTCAACTCTTTCCTGACCATATTATTCAATTCGTCTAACTATTGAAAACGCGGGGACATTACGCTTTGGAAATTTACGACTGATTTCCTTACCCATAGTTTCTTATCACAGCGGGAAGTGGTGTAGATTTATCGATAGGAAACTTGCAACAGGATTTGTGTTCGACGAACACATAAATCTATGTCGGTATCAGTGCTTCTATTGTTTATTAGCTCTTGGTCGCGGCCTCAGTCGTAATATTGTATATTTTTAAACAGATTTTTCAGACAGATTATTTATTAGGAAAAAAAAATGTGGTCCGTGAACACAAAAGCTGTTTTCCTATTATTACCATGACATTCTACCTTCAGGGAACCTCTTTGCCTTTTGTCATCAAATATTAAGAGTAGAGGTGGCAAAAGCCTCGTGTAAGGCCATATTTCATAATTTTATACAAATTTCTACACCACGATAATAAAAATGAATATACAAACACTAATTTGACAGTCTTATTCCGTTTTGCACGTGCGTCATTTTATTTGTTTTATCTATGTATATCTCATCCTCCTTCCAATTCCATCATCAGTTATCACATTTATAATTGAGATGCCATCTCATCTATAGATAAATTGCGTTATTTTTCTGAAGAAAAAATAATTTAATTCAAAAATAAGCTCCAAGTATTATTTCACTATTATTGCTTACTAATAAAATATGTATAATGGTAGAGCACTTTCCCTTCTAATTCTTTTATTTTTTATCTGTAATCTAACCGCATATAAGACAACTAGCTGACCCTGCGAACTTCGTACCGCCCTAAAAAAATAGGGGTTCATCGTAGAGGGTTGAAAATTTAAGGTTGTATGTATTTTTCAATGCCACATAATAAAAAAATAAAATAAAAAATTTTTGACTAAAAAATATAAATAAAAATTTAGGGTGGACTACCCCTAACATTTAGAGGTATCAAAAATAGATGTTGGCCGATTCTCAGACCTACTGAATATGCATATAAAGTTTCATAAAGATCGGTCAAGCCGTTTCGGAGGAGTATGGCAACGAAAACTGTGACACGAGAATTTTATATATTAGAAGATATATTGCAATAGAATATTTAATTTATTTATTTTAGAGCAAGTCAAAATAATAACAACTGCACTCAAGCTTATCTATATATTCAAATATTTTTGCTACGATTTTCAAAATAAGGGTAAGCAACGACGGCGAGGTCAAACCTAGATTGGTGACCGTTTGTGGCATAAAATGTTATGAGCGTTTCCTTGTTTCGGTGGTCACGTTATGTAGTCGGTCCAGGTTGTTATTATAAGATAACAGTCGTGAAGCTTAGTTTGAGGCCTTCGGGCGGCTTAAAAGTATCCCACAGCAAGATTACGTAGCCACAACGTGTCTTGCCAGTCCCCAACCGGCACTCGGCTAGCTAGGGGACGTATGGCCTTAACCCTCTTTGAGAGGAGACCCGAGCCTGGCGACATTATGGGTTGTTGATTGATTTGTGATTGATTGATATCAACATATGATTTTTAGAAAAAGATCTTAGAGCAAATGATTGTTCTTCTTCCTTTTATAGAATTTATAATAATTAGTTATCTGAAAAGTTGTACTAACTAGCAATTTAAAAAAACTAAATTTTACATTCCCACGACGTTTCGTATAAAATAGACGAAAATAAAACTACATTTAAGCTCGTCAAATACAGATTTTTTATACAACGTGAGACTAACGAGCTTTCAGTTCACAACAAATGAAACCCAATTCCAGAATAATATTCTTGGTATTTATTGAACAAAGTATTGTGAAATTCTCAACATTCCATTTGGTATCAAACATACCGTAGACCCTCGCAAAAGTTCGAGGCGTTTTCATTTATTTTTATTATCTTCTCTGTATTTATGGTGGTAGAAAATAAAATGTCGCTTCTATAGTTTAATGTTTTTAAGCTTTTTATGCTTACATATGCACAAAAGAAAAATCAGTCAATAATTACTTACTTTCTTACCACATTGTACATTGTACAAATTAGTTCATACATACAGAAAAGTGATTTGTTACTAAAATTAAATATATACATATATTATTACATATTAAAACGTTCACATGAAATGTTATATATATTTGGCCACAGCGTCTGTTCCAGATGATTGTTGCAACGCCTGTGGTTCTATGAGTGTCTGCATCGCCGTTAATGGCTATGGAGGCCTATGGCAGCACGGCATCTTTAGCCGCAACGATTGCAGACGAATCGTGAGTGCGTAGGAGATGGTGAGGCGCGACGCAGTCTTCTCTGCTTTAAGGTTTGTAGCCAGACTTCGTCTTGTCTCGACATGCCAGTTTTTAAGTCATCGTGCCACTGGGGTCTTGTTTCGGCCCGTTGCTCCCAACCTTCGACTTGGATTCCGAAACTGTCCATGTCACGCTTGTAAGAGTCCCTGAATCTCAGCATTGGGTGTCCTACAGGTCTCCTTGCATTCGCTATTTTACCTAGCATGTCTTGGCGCGGAAGTATCTCGGGATCCTTACGATGAACGTGACCGAGCCACCTAAGTCTTCTTTGCTTTAAAATTGCAGTTATACTGTAGGAACGTGTTTTTATAAGTACCTCTTCGTTGCTCATTTTGTCCTTCTAGGTGACTCCAAGTATAGTCCTCAGGCATCGCGTGTGGAAAGCGTTATGTTAAAAGAATGTAGTGAATCACAAACGTCGATAAAAGTTTTGATAAAAATTAATATCACCGAAAGTAGAACAAAACGTACCTTATAAAAAAGGTTTTGTGTTTGTTAATATTAATATAATATTAAAGATTTTTACAAAAAAGAACCCTTATGATAACCTCATCCCAACAAACGCATGCATTTTTTTATTTATTAATGAAAATTGTTTATTAATTAGCAACGAAATTCAAATGAAAAATTGATGAGTATTCACAGAATATTAATTTGGGTGAATTCATAAATTAAAATAGTATGCCGTTATATTATATTACAAGTTCATATTATATGAAATTCAGTTTCTATAGAGCAAACCAAGCTTATCGTTGTATAATCGTTAACAATACTATTGTATTATATTCTGAATCATTATTATACCGTCATTGGAGTGAACTTTTTAGATCTTTAAATATAACATTTTAAGAATGTATTGAACTTATTTTAAAATAACCAAGTCTGTATAATGTTGGGAAAATATTGACTATATTTTACGTAAAATAAACAAATTTTGCAGATGCTACAAAACCGTCATAACTTTTATAACAGAACAGATTATATATAAATTAAATACAATACTACTACTGACAGTATGATACTGAACAGTACGGGCAGTTGTTCGTATGGCATACCGTCATCAAGTAACACCTGTTGTTGACATACAGACAGTCCTCTACTATACAACGCTCAAACCCTGTCGACCCGTGTCATTGCCTATATAATCACTGAAGATTCCTATACAATAAAAGCTCCTAACTACCTATATTTTCCTACTAAGTTCAAGAGCAAGAAAAATAAAAGAACGGTTTATGATTCTGAAGTGCCTTCCAGAGACATTAGTAACTATTTCACAACACATCGTCACGGTTCACGTCTTCTTAACTTCACTGCACTTCGCGCTATGAAATAAACTCGCACAGATCCTCGGGCTCACAATACAAACACAGAACTACACACTTATACGCTCACGTAACTGCCTTGTTGGTGTATAGGTTAGTTTTCTTTACCCTGGTCATGTGGGATAATCATTCCATCGGATTACGAATGTGAGGGAACATAAAGTATATCTGTGCGCACAGATTTGTGCACCATAATATCTCCTATTCTACCAGTACTAACTGGTCTCCGATGAGACTGGCCGCTGTGGCTGAAATCAACTAGGAGAACATCATCATTTACGCAAGCACGCGCGTAGAGACGTTTACTGCAACGCTATCATAATTTGTTTTTGAAATTTTTTTTAATAACTATATAGAGGATATAAAGTTGAAATTATTTCAAAATTTTTTTTTTTCTTTAAAAAAAGACAACTCCCGCATTAGGAATATAAATTCCTGTGTCGCGGGGGACTTTACAAACATACATGAAACGGACACAAAGAACACCCAGACTCAGAACAACAAATTGTGAATCACACAAAGTGTTGTCCTACGTGGGATTTGAACCCACGACACTTGGCGTAGTAGGAAGCGGCGTGGCGACCGCTTAAGCCACTAGGCCAACCGTGCAGTCTTATTATTATATTATGCAGAGACACTGAAATTGGACGCTATTCGGAACACTACGCCTACATTATAACGCTGTAGTTGTCGACTCACAAAAGCCTTGCCGTATTGTTCAACTTCCTCGCTCGAAACCGCTTCCGATCAACTCGTCCACACTTCGATGCAGCTGTCCTTTTCGCACTTGACAATATCGTGCATACCTCTCTCTGTTATACTTCAGTGGTTTTGATAGTTATTATCACACACGTGGTACTGTTGCCGTGTTAAATTTTCACCTGTTCGAGATATTTTAAAATGAGTGGTTATAAAATAATAACTATTCATGGTTACATTATAGCTACAAAGTTGTTTATTTTTAAATAACAAATGTTTGAAGTTTAATTACAGAGTTTAAGGTCTGCTAAGTATAATCCAGACATACCACCACAATCAAACCAAATGCGATACAGCTATTCAAAACAGCGGTGGTGTGAGTGGTGTATGTGTTTATAAGTATGTACGTAGATATTTCATTTTATAAAATAAATTTAAAGTACACTTTCCTCTCTCCTCCTTAGAATTGACCCATTCTCCAAATAACATCCAGATACTGTTTGCAGGATATAAAACTTTAAAAACTTACTAGTAAAATACGATAAAAGATTTACAATTCAATTACAATCCAGTTAGCAATAGTTTAGGTTCACAAATGTTCTTATTAAAATACCATTCAAAAAGGAATTGAAAACAAATTTAAAGTAAAAGTCTACAAACGACTTTTGACTTTTACATTTCCTTCGTATAATGCTGAAAACACTCTACCTTGTAGCATGTTTTATTCAGTATTCGAAGACTTCAAACCGTTGCATCTAAGTCGACAATTCGAAGGTTTATTCCCCGGGTAAATGTAGGAGGCACGGGACATCGTCTCAGTCATTGGTATACATCGCACTAAAGACCGATGTACATGTTTTAAAGGAGAAGGTCCAAAATTTATGGACCAAAAACCCAGAATCGATTGGGACTAAATGGGTATCAGTAGTTTCATTACACTGTACGATGTACCCCACCGAAAGCGCAATGCCCAAATCAATGGGGTATAAGAGCTATAGACTGACAAAGTCTATAAAAATTATGAGTTTTACATAAGATTTTTATCAGTTTATAGAATATAGGCAAAATTCTAACGACTATAACGACAGGATTACTATACTATTGTTTACTATCATTTATTTATGTTTATAATTATTACTCAACACTAAAAAAATTTTTTTTTTTGAAAAAAAAAAGCAATTCGAGCTTGCTGCTTGCTGAACTGATAAGAGAAAGAAATGACAATAGCATGCAAGAGTTGTTAGTTTATGCCTCGTTTTACCGAAATAGTATACTAATGCTTGTATTGGACTCTTAACTACTTGTACATGTTACTGTTCGACATAGTGATTACTCAGTTGATTGTTATAACTTTTACAGTAATCTTATTATTGTTGTTAATCAGTAATAATGATTGTTTTTGTAAAAACTGGAAACTCATCATCAATCAACAAGTAAGTCATGATTTTTTCATACATATTTTGTCAGCCCATAGCTCATATACCCCATTGATTTCGGCATTGCGCTTAGGGTGGAGTAAATTGTGCATTATAATGAACCTACTGATACCTATTTAGTCCCAATCGATTCTGGGTTTTTTTTTGGACCATCTCCTTTATAAATTTTGTTACTCAAACATAACCGGGTTTAAGTGACAACTTTAGGAAAAGTATTTTTAGTTTTCCTTAAGTGATGACCTAAGCCCGGTTAGTATCCATGACATTTATTAACAAACTTAAGAGTCACAAGTGGATTTTTGCCTTTTATGTTTCTCAAATAATAGGTGAGGAGGTCTGCAGCTCCACTAACCAAATAGGTTTTCAATAAAGCCGTGATATAGAGTCGAGTCACCGCGTATGTGTTGAATCATGATACTACCACATGATAACGAATTGTAATCAATATTTATTGCATTTTGATAAAAATAACACTATAAAAGAAAGAAAACCATAATGCTGGAGAAATAAGGTATTACTGTCTTTTTACTTTTAAATAACTAGCAGGTAGAAGTTGGTAAGAATTATTTTTAAGAACAACGTTACTTTTCCCAAAAAATGTTGTTAGTTTTAATATTCTCGGTATTAAAACTTTTTTAAGTTAGCTCCTTCCAAGTTCTATAAAAAAGAAGAGTTTACATCTACGTCAGTCATTTTGCATTTTTATGGCAGCTGCGAAGAGTACATTTATTTTAGTGTACAGTTTTGAACAGATTGTATTAGAGTATAATGTCGTTATATTTTTATTGTTTTAGAGCGTAATCTACTAAGTTTTGTTTTGTAAAGCATCTAAAATTTTATATTCTAACAAAATTTTTAGTTGTTTGAATTATTTATAGGTCTGATAATATTTCTGAATGATACTATAGTTCTGAGTAGTACTAAAAACTGTGGTTAAAACTGATTGAAATTCTTTAAATAAAATTACATTGGTTTCTATCACAGACACTTTGTCTATAGCAATCCTGAATCCAGTTCTACTGGAAACAATCCAAGCAATTGGTCATCGATGTACGAATATATAATAAGATGCTCATAAATATAATATGACATGCTTTTAAGTGTTAAAATACATCGCATAGCTTTTAAAAAATGTCAGTCGAATCGTGAGTCGTAACCAGAAACGTATTTTCATCATCAAACATTCCTTCGTTTAAATGTATAGCCAGACAGCCCAAAACAGAACGCGTATAATTACAATATTAATCATAGCTCAACTTAGGATTTAGATACTCATAGAATTATATGGAAATTTAGGGTAAAGTCGCTCATCGGTTAGGAACTAATTGGAAAGCAAACTAACCTCTCATTTTCTCATCAAACTTTCAGTAGATATAGTGACACTCTCACAATTAAGACTTATCTTATACTAAAAAACGTGTAAAGAACACATACAAATATGTCATTACTACTCAATAATCATAACCCTTTTTTTGACGCTGTCGAATAAAAATCATTTATTTATTCATTTGGTTTACCAAAATGAGCATTGAATAGTTGTACGTAAAATTAATTTTTTAAATTAATTATTGTAAAATGAAACCGTACAAAAAACCGGGACAAGAGGTCCCTCAGGAAATGAAGTCTTTACAGCAAATTACGAACATAATATCGCCCGTCATCAGATGGGTTAAATGTTTTATTCAACCCGCTAAAGGGGGCTGGGAGGGTTAGCCTGAGCAACAGGCCAGATAAGAAAGGATTTGTGAACTACCTCTGCACCAAGATATTAAATAGAAATTCTCCTGGGACTAGGAAAACGCATAAAGTAAGTCCTACTTCCTGTTCGTTTTTAATTAAGAGTGACTTCAAAGTAGAACACAATTTTCTAGTACGTACGATATTGAAAAAAGTACGTTAGAGTTGCAATTTGTAATTTTATTTTATGCTATAAATGGTAGGTATTATTGAGCCACTTAAACATGCATTCAATTAAGTTAATGAAAAATATAATAGTTATAACATTTAACTAGGTCAAGAAATATTTGTATAATGAAGCGGTATTGTATATGTATATATACATTATTTTTAAAATGTTTTTTACAATGTTATTTCACTAAGCGATGGCTAAAACGATACGGTTTACAATATTAGTAAGTGTCCTTGTATAAATCATTTCAACAATAGAATGTTTACTACTACGCGTCGTCCTCCATTTATGATTTCATGAATTAGAAAAATCAGCCAAGTGCGTGTCAGGCCACGCACAGGAAAGGGTTCCTCAGTCATTTAAAATCGTATCCATTAGATAATTGTTATGTTTACATATTAGGCCTCATTCGCACGACAGTTTTTTTAACGGACGTTAAAAAAGCGTTCATAGAGTTTACTTGGGAATGCATTTGTTGAAAATGCATTTGCAAAGTAAACTCTTTAGCAAAAAAAACGGGCACTTATGCAAAGAACTATTATATAGTGACTATTTGTTTGTTTGACAATTTTTTGGTATTGTTATCCTCAGAATGTTATAAATTACTTAGAAAGGAATAGTCTCCATCAGTTTTATCATAACATTTTGATTAAATTATTGAGAAATAATGTTTAAACTCAAAACACTATTATTGTACCTGCTCACTGAATAAAAATGAAACGCGTTAATTTCTTTGTTTTTATTGAATACATTAAAAGCAGATAAAAGTTTAGTATTGAGTGTGACCCCTTCTTGCTGAAATCACGGCTTGCATTCGTCTGGCTATGCTAGCAAGTTTAACTTTTATGGTTTCTTGGGGAATACGTTCCCACTCCGCGGTAATCACATTCTTTAGCTCTCTGATCGTCTACGGAACCGGCTGCACTGATCTCACTCGTCGCCTCAGAATGTCCCAGAGATGCTCAATGGGATTGAGGTCCGGACTTCTAACTGGCCAGTCCAAACGACGAATTCCGATTTCTAGCTTATACGCTTTCACATCGCCAGACCGGTGGGCGCGAGCGTTGTCGTCCATAAAAATTAAGTTTTCACCAAGAGAAAATTTCTTATTCTGGTTGTGCATAAGGAATTAGAACTTCCGTTATGTATCGGAGTCCAGTACACTGGTACCGTTTTCGATTAAGACCAACTCCGTACGATCCATATAATTTATTCCTGCCCAAAACATAACAGAGCCCATAAGGTGTGATTTCTTTAAAACATGCCTCTGCAAAGCGTTCTCCTCGTCTACGTAGCACTCGCCGACGTCGGACTTCACCATGTAGATATATCCTGGCTTCATCGGAGAACAATACCCTATCCCAGTTTTTACGCTTCCACATCACCAGACCGGTGGGCACGAGCGTTGTCGTCCATAAAAATTGAGTTTTCGCCAAGAGCTCTAAAAACGCTAGTCAAAAACTCTAGTGTGATTGAGGCCCTAATGCGTTAATTTTGTATGACGTTTTCCAAGTGAGCGCATTTTACAAGTTAAGCCTCTATAACTCCCGAAATAACAAAGTCATCTAATCCCTTATAGTTTTCCTTCAAAGTTCAGTATATGGACCATCTTCACGAATTTTCCCAGATTTTTTGAGCCAGCCGTTTAGCTTTTAGAGGGGGGGGGGACGCCCTGTTTTTACAATAAAGTGCCCTTTAAAGTGAAATATCCCGCGAACGAATGCCTAAATCAAAAAAAAATCTTAGAAACCCTTCATTATTTTTAAAAGACCTATCTAATGATACCCCACACGATGGGGTAGCCGCGAGAAAAAAAAATCATCCCCACTTTACGTGTACGGGAGGTACCCCAAATAAAATTATTTTCATAATTTTATTGTAGCACTTTGTCGGCGTAATTACAACACATATTCATGCAAAGTTTCATCTTTCTAGCACTTACCGTTTGGACGGTAAGTCGAGGACGGACGGACGGACGGACGGACGGATAGACGGACATGACGAATCCATAAGGGTTCCGAGTCATGAACTTCGGAACCCTAAAAAGGGTTCTGAGTCATTAACTTCAGAACGCTAATAAGGGCTAGAACATACTAACATACATAAATAAATAACTAACATACATAAGTATATATCTACTTGCAGAAATAGGCTAGACAGACTAAGAAAATTTAAAGTAATTTTCAAGAAAAGGTTAATAATGATGGGCAAGGAATAGTAGAAAAAGAATATTGCTTATAGCGAGCTCTGGATATTTATCCGATTTGTATACAAAAGACATAAACTTCTTTCATATTCTAATATAATAAAACTCAAGAGTTTGTTTTTTGGTTGGTTTAACGTGCTAATTTCATTAGCAACTGGTCTCATTTGAAAATTCTTTTAGATTCAGATGGCCCAGTTATCAAGGAAAGCTATCTTTACGATTATTAACAATGCCAAAAAAACTCTCTGTCCGTCTGTGGCGGTTTCACGCCATAAAAACTAAACCGAAGTGAATGAGTTAGTTTCATAGGAAATCAATCAATATATGAAAGAATTGTTTCCCTTTAAAAGTTCTAGACAAAAGTCATAGCATGGCGTAACTATAATCTATTTTTTTATTGTAACAATTTATTCACGCTGCTATTACATCAAACTAAGGGCTCAGCTAGTCAGCCAGTTGCTAAATTAATTGAAACCATTAACGCCACATACCTAATCTCTCAGTTTTTATAAAGTTTATTATATTATTTGTATCTGGACTATAAATCTCGCTTGAAAATATAAAACTGTTACCGCTTACGATTAAAGAACTCATGTAGAAAAAAAATCCTTTTGTAATATACTACTTTGATTTCCCCTAGATGCTTCGGTACCCTTCCAAGGATTCAATTCAAATGCAACATGAATTTTTCGAAACGGTTTTCTATACATAAGTAAATCTATAGGAAGGGTCGTGTCTTGACAGTGATTTATTTTATAGAAATACTCTCTAGGAGGCCACGGAATGAATAAAGATGGTGAAATTATTTATATTCTACTGTGCAAAATATTTGTTACGAGAACCGTTTTATGTTACGTTTTGTTTCAATTAATGGGCTTCAAGTAGACTCGCAACGTATATTTTGGCATAACTTAAGACGTAAGTGATTTATATTTTAATTGTGTAACGGATTATAAAATAAATTCAATTTCTGCTGGTTTGGAGATGGGAGTAGGCTCTTTTTTTGAAGGTAGTATCGGTCCGGAAACACCGCAGACGACAGTTCATTCCACAATTTAAATGTGCGAGGCAGGAAATTTCTGGAAAAACGCACTGTTGTGGACTGCCAACTAAATGACTACCTTTATTCGTGAAATTTCATGCACGATCAATACTCAAAAATAGACCATAACAAAAGACACATAGGACAGTTATGTCTTTCTGTTTTTGCCTCAAGTTTTTTCTAAGCCACATCACAGATTCATTGATTTTCATTCACTTCCCACATCAAGGGAACTGAATGAAAATCTATGAATGGACAACGAATGAAAAAGGCTCTGTAAAAAACTCGCTCTTTCACATGAGCGCTACTGATGCAATCCGATGCACAGACCATTCGATTCTCTGCATTCGTTCGAATCATGAAATAAATTGGTACAGTCGCATACAATTGTAATACCAATATATGACGGCATCGTTTTTGTTCTCTGAGAGTAATGAAATGGTAACGTTCTTGACAATTTTCCTTTAAAGTTCTTGGTGTTATAGAAATAACAAAGTTTTGTCGCATTTCGGAATTGAATTCTATTTATATATAAGTCATTCTAGCATATTTATATATTAGAATATCCTAAAAGCAGAAATTTAATTTAGGTTATCTGTTAAGAAATAATAAAAGACTTAAGGTTATTAGAATACAATAGAATAAAAATAACCTAACTAGATGTAAATAATAGAATACTAAAATATTAAAGGTATTCCTACATTTACAAATTCTTTATATTTACGTACCTATTGCTAATTGACAGGCAAACCACGTTCGTAAGCGCAAATACGACCCTTCCATTTCAAATTTAAATTGTGGCTTATCCTTCAAAGCATCAAAAATTATGTTTCGGCCTAATGGGCGCTTCAGGCGATATCAAATTATTTTAATAATATGTATAAAATACTTCAATATTGAAAATGTTCCTCAAAAAATTACTCGTATATAAGTTTTGCAAAATAAGTGCAGATATTGAACATTATAATAACCTCAATAAGCTGGATGCGAGAGGCCCAAAATCGATCAAAGTGGTATGCAATGGGAGAGGCCCATGTCCAGCAGTGGATCGCAATGGGCTAATGATGATGATGATGAAGCTCGACTTGTATTTATTTTTTGAAGTTATAATAGGCATTAATATATGATGCGTCAACCTATCGCCGTCCACTGCTGGACGAAGGTCTCCCCCAAGGAACGCCAATCATCCTGGTCTTGGGCAGTCCGCATCCATCCATAGGCACTAATTTAAAAAAAGGAAAAACATTGTGAAAATATTTTGTATTTCATAAAAATATCTGTCAGAAAACGATAGGTATCAACAAAATGATTTCGCATGAGATTTCAAAAAAAATATGAATATATATAACAATGTTTAGAGTTCGTATCAAATAACACCAGCAAAAATACTGCTGCAGTGTTTTGTTAGGAAGGATAATACAATTTCAGTAGAAAACACAAGCGATAAACAATAGCGGCCATAATCTTTAACGCTAATATCGTTGTGCGCGCTTGTACGCAATGTGTACGCCATTACTGTAACGATATAAACGCGATGGAAATAAGCACGTTGGGAATTATTTCATAACGAAATGGAAATAAGACATGTATGTGTAAATATTCAGACGATATTAAAAGCTACACTAGTTGTTTATTCTTATATTAGGGCTTGTAGTAATACATGTTTAGATATTACGTCAACTATCTATGTTCTATGTTATGTGGGTGGTTTCCGCACTTAGTCCTTCAAGTTGACCATTGTACGTGAGGGTGGCCATCACTCCAGCCAGCCCACCTCCCTCCAGAAGCGGATAAGGTCTCCGAGTCTGTCCAGACATTCTGCAACAGATTTAGGAGATCCAAGTTTGTTTTTCCGTGTTTCGGTGACACCTGTGCACTCAATGAGTACATGCGACACCGTTTCCTCTGCCCCTAAGCATGCTCTGCATACGTCAACTATCAAATTGGTCTCAGATTGAAGAAGCCAAGACTCCTTTCAGTACACTTAAAACAACGTGCGAGAAATTCTTCTAGGCAATTTGGCAGTACAGTCAAAACGTCAATACCCGTTCATATAAGTTGAATATATGTTTGTGTATTTATATGTATTGTATATGTATCTCAATGTTTTAACTTTGCAAATACCGCATGATATTTCTACATAATACCTAATGACATTAAGTCCGCCTTTTTAAGCATATACAGAAAGTTTAAAAAAATATTAATATGACCAACTCATGCTACTCAATAAAAACTATGAGATATCTTTATTATATTTCGATATTATTATGTATTTAAAACAAACGGTGAACTTTTTATTGAACTTTAATATGAATTTTAGCGACAAATTTGATTCAATACTTGTAGTTCATGTAGTTGACTACCAAAGTGACTAATATACCAAAATGATAATGTTAATGATAATAATGCATTTATTTCTCTCATCACAAAGGTAGTTACAATAATATGAAGGTTAGAAACAGTTCAGTGTGGCTACATTCCTTTGTGAGAGACTGGCGCCTGTCGTAGGAAGAACCTGTGTCACCAGGTTGATCACCAGGTGATCACCAGGCTCACACCTCCCAGATAAAAAAATAAATAAAAATAATAAAACATTTTTCGTAATGCAAGTATTTATTTTATACCTTATATCCTAATCTTAAAAGTTAATTAGACCGTAAATCATAACTAGATAATGATCGCATTAGGTAAATGCTATTAAAATCGCTCTTAGTCTTGAATTTTCATTAAACCTTTATGATACTCAAATAACAAACGTTAAAAGACCATTAAATGGTTAGCTATTATAAAAACATCAAGCTGGGAACGTTGTTAAAATTCATAAAGGGCGGCACTTTCTTCCATTATAAGTGAATTGTATTAGAATACCACATTACGTGTATGTCAAAAATATTATTCAATGCACTTTATTATATAATTGATATTTAAATGTGTCTTTCTCTCAAAACATTCCGTTCCAATTTTTTCAAATTTCGAATATTCTACACGAAAATCGTTTCAAAGATTATATTGATCAATTTTTTTTTTTTATGTAAATGACTTTACTATTTGTGATGAAAAGCTTGAACAATATCATAGAATACATCATACACATTGCGAAAACAGAAAATGCAACAAACGGCACTATGGCAGCTGGTTAAGATACGAGTACATCAATGGATCTCCGGACTCGCATGCACCAATGAAACACAATAGCACGAATGTTGTCATTTTAGATTAGTCTTATTTCTGCAAAAAAAAAGTAAAGAATGTTTTGTAGTTACTCTATATGCAAAAAATACCTACATCAACTTCACAGTCGATATAGAATGTGACTGTCGAAATTAATCTTTCATACAGACTGTCATAAAGAACTTTCTAACATAATCTTCGTCTAGACAAAGGTACATTTTTTGTCTGCCGTACATATTTACTGCTCGGCATTACTTACTACGGGGAGAAATACAAAAATGATGGGCGTAAATATCTTCGTCTTTTGTTTTTACTTTTTCTATACGTGAAATGCGCACTTATGTGAGAACTTTGAACATATTTTGTTGAAATACATGAAGCTAAAATAATCTATAACTCCGTATATATATACGGAGAGAGGTATATACCTGATCTATATAAATATATTAATACGTGAAGCGTAAACTTTGTACTCCTTTTTACATATATTACGCTGACGGAGGAGAAATGTGAAATTTCGCACACCTATAGTTTATGTGAAGTAGGAGTACAAAAAGCTAAAAAAATAAAATTTGGTCGAATTTTGACCTTTAAGGGACCTCTAGTTAAAATTATTCTTTGGATTTTAGTCTTCGAAATATTTTCTACCACTGTTCGGGGTACTTCGTATATTTTACGTAACATATTATACGTACATCAAAGCATAAACATTTACCAATTCATACATACAACCACGTTTCCTTTCTAATTCTCATTCAAAGTCCACTGCTCCATAACGATAAAATACAGAATAAAGCCTTCATCCTAAATTGCAGATTCCAGGGACAAAATTGTAAGGCATAGAGCACAGCGCTGTTTCGAATGAACTCGTACACGTGAATTTAAATAGTCAAACGTAACAAGTATATATATATCAGACCAGTCGAATTATGAAATAAATTAAACGTTAACGTGCAGAACACATTTAATTTAGACAGGTACAATTATATTAAGAAATCCTGCATCCTATAAAAGATCCCTGTCCAATCTTTTAGGTTTCTGAACCACGATTTTCTTCGTCTTTCGACGTGGTGTTCCGAATATTTTTTCCATTTTAATTACGTGAGTAAAGCCATACTTTGATACCCGCGATTTAAAAGATTTAAGAGATTGATGTGGGATAAAGTTTGCAGAATAATGACACGAAAGGTTTCTACGTACAGCTACAATCGTAAACAAGCACTACAAATAACAGCTTTACCAAATGATTTGAAAAGAGTTATTTCTCAACGCTGACATGGTTCGAGAATATAATTTTCGATATTCTCACAATACAAAACTTAAATACAAGTTATTTCATTTCACCAAATATAAACACAATGTATTGTCGTCTTAAGTTTGAATCATGAATATGGTTTCTTACTCAAAGTACCTGAGCTGAAGGTTAAGGAAGCCCGCATTGTGAAACTTACATAAAGAGTTATCAAAGTTGCTCCATTTAATTCAACTTACTACAGAAGAGAAGCGGATCAATACTGTGACTAAGTTTTGTATCATGGAGATGTTAGGCATTTTAGTCATATCAGTCGTTATCATGACAATGGACAGAAAGTAAGATTTAGTTTAGGAATGTCATACCTCAGCAGAAATAGACTAGGTTCAACCGAAATAATGTCACAAAAATTGTTGTTAAGTAATTCTCTTTTCGTCGAGTGAGTTTTACCGGTACCTAAACCCCTCCTGATTCTGAGACAGGGCTCAAAGGGCGACAAAACACTTGTATTTACTCGCTTTCAACTAACAGTAGACTACGGGCGGCAGCGGTTATATAAGCAAACAGTCGCACCTATCTTGAGCTTATCGAGAGTTTTTATACGAAATATATAAATAAGTTACTAAGTCAAAAACATTGAATATCCAGAAAAAACTACAAATTGAAAATAAAGTGACAAGTGGAAAACCAAAACTTAACCAATCAATTCTTATGAATACCTATATAAGCTATTGTAGATGTATTATACATAAATATAATATATAGATATATTCATACAAGAATTTTGATTAAAAATCGAGCAGAGATAAGTCACCGACCGCGCAATGGTGTTCAGACGAAGGGCACAGATTGCAATATAATTTGCTTGGAATTAGGAACGATGTATGGTTTATGCTTTTTTAGGGTTCCGAAGTTCATCACTTCGAACCCTTATAGATTCGTCATGTCCGTCTGTCCGTCCGTCCGCCCGTCCGTCCGTCCGTCCGTCCTCGACTTACCGTCCAAACGGTAAGTGCTAGAGAGATGAAACTTTGCATGAATATGTATTGTAATTACGCCGACAAAGTGCTACAATAAAATTATGAAAAATATCTTTATTTGGGGTACCTCCCCTACACATAACGTGGGGATGTTTTTTTTTTCTTGCGGCTACCCTATCATGTGGGGTATCATTAGATAGGTCTTTTAAAAACAATAAAGGGTTTCTAAGACGATTTTTTGATTTAGGTATCCGTTTGCGAGAAATTTCACTTTAAAGGCCACTTTTTTGTAAAAACAGGGCGTCCCCCCCCCCTCTAAAAGCTAAACGGCTGGCTCTAAAATTCTGGGAAAATTCGTGATAGTGGTACATATAATGAACTTTAAAGGAAAACTATAATGGATCAGATAACTTTGTTGGTTCAGGAGTTATAGAGGCTTAACTGTTACAACTTTTACAATTGTCAGTACATTTATGAAAACATAATGTATGTTCGAAAAAATTAACATCTCTTCAATCAAAGATGTGATAGACATGGGTATAATACTAGGAATAAAGATAAATTAATTCAACCACATTTTAGACTCTTAAAAGTTCATACATCTTTTATGGGGTACTGTATTAAATTTTATACTAAAATATCTCAAAACATACTAGATTTAACAGAAAAACGATTAAAAAATGTTGTAAAGCGCACACTATGTAAGCAAGCTTATTACAAATTAGAGGATTACATTGCCGACAAGAATGCTTGGCTTAATGCTGGTCCTGCTCCACAGTCACATGATTAATTCTCAAATTATTTAGAAGTTAGTTTGAAGTTAGTTTGTATTTCTGGCATATGTTAATTTTATCTAAATGATTGACATTCTTATATTTTTCTTTCTTTTTTTTTGACATTGGATAACAATATTTCTGACATGTACGTATTATTGATATTTTAATTTTATCTTGTTGTTTGACATTTCTATTATTATTCTCTTTATTTGATAATATTTACATATAAATTACATTTTTAAATATAAATATAAAAAATACATTTAAAAATATAAAAAATAGTAGACCACCGACTTCGGGTACAGGGACCAAGAAACCGGTGGTTAGGACTCCAAAGACAGGAACCTCCTCACTATACGTGCCGTGTCAAGGAGGACCGCCTTCTGCATCAGACCCTTGATCCAGCCATCCAACGTGAGCCTCTTAAGGTGTTGGTCGAGGCTCTTGGCTATCAAACCATGAACAGAAACGACTATCGGAACAATGATCGCCGAGTCGACATTCCACATATCGACAATCTCGTGAGATAAATCCAAATATTTTATTTGTTTTTCTTTTTCAACCTTCACGAGATTCTCGTCATGAGGAACAGCGATATCGATAATCATTGCGCGGCGCTGCGATCGATCTATCATCACAATATCAGGCTTATTGGCGACAATAGTCCTGTCTGTGATAATAGATCGATCCCAATATAATGTAGCACGACCATTCTCGAGAACTGGGTCGGGCACATACCTGTAGTATGGCACCTCCAAATTTACAAGTTGGTATTTAAGGGCAAGTTGCTGATGTACAATCCTGGCTACTTGGTTGTGTCTGTGCAAATATTCACCGTTAGCAAGACGAGAACAACCAGAAATTATATGCCTGATAGATTCCCCGGGTCGGTGACATGCCCGACATATGTCAACCGTACCGTCCTTCAGTATATATTTCCGATAGTTATTCGTCATGATAACTTCGTCCATAATTGCACAAACAAAACCTTCGGTTTCTCCAAAGAGATCACCATACCGTAGCCAGGAAGTCGATGCTTTAAAGTCTATATCGGGCCCATTCAAAGCCCGATAAAACCGACCATGAAGCTCTTTGCCCTTCCATACCTCCTTGCGATCATCAGTACTAAGTACTACAGGTTTGCGCCAATTCTCTTTAGCCAGAGCGAGTGGAGTGAGTCCGTTATCCACTGCAACTACATTGCGATGCACCCCCATGTCGGTATTAAGAAAATATTCTCTGAGATTGTATATCTCGCGATTATGTAGGGTCTTGATATTTAAAAATCCACGACCCCCAAACTTTCGCGGGATGTACAATCTCATAACCGATGAACGTGGGTGGTGCATTCGGAATGCAGTCAGTAAGGTACGAACTCTCCTGTCAAGGGCATCTAATTCGGTCTGAGTCCATCTAAGTATACCAAAGGAATACATCAGAACCGGCATGACCCAACCATTGTAGGCTCGCACCTTGTTACCCCCTGACAAAAGACTTTTAAGGACTTTTTTCAGGCGGCCGAAGAAGCGTTCCCGCAACGTTTGCTTCACATCAGATTCTGGTATTCCCAAGGATTGTGAAAAGCCTAGATATTTGTAGGTTTCGGTGGCAGAGAGAGACCTAAGTTTTGTTGAATCTGAAAGTTCTAATCCTTCAGATTCCACAATAACACCTTTCTTTACATACATGACTGCACACTTGTCCAAACCAAATTCCATTTTGATAGAATTACTAAAGTTTTCAGTAACCTTTAGTAACTCCATCAATTGTAATTTAGTGGGAGCCAGTAGTTTCAAATCATCCATGTAAAGCAGGTGTGATATAACCCGGTTACCTCTCTGCAACCTATAGCCTAACCCTGAACCCTCTAAGAGAGTGCTAAGAGGGTTCAAGGCCAGACAAAACCACAAGGGACTCAGACTGTCACCTTGAAAGATACCCCTCTCGATCTTTACAAATACGTCGCTTACCGCAGTTCGGCGGCATCCAGGATAGCAGAGGACTGTCCTCCATTGCCCCATACATGACTTCAAGAAGTTGCACAGAGTTGTATCAATTTTATACAACTCCAGCACCCTCAAAAGCCATGAATGGGGAACCGAGTCGTAAGCCTTCTTATAATCTATCCAACATGTCGCCAAACCCTTACGATTACGACGTACTTGTTGGCTAATGGTCATATCAACGATAAGGAGCTCTTTAGTGCCACGGGTCCCACTTCTACATCCATTCTGAGAAACGGAAAGTATCGAATTATTATTTACATGTGTAGTAATTTTGAGTCTCAGAATAGATGTAAGAAGTTTGTATAAAGTTGGTAAACATGTAATGGGCCTAAAGTTTTTGGGATCCATGGCACTACCAGATTTATGGAGTAAATGGGTTATACCAGTTGTTAAAAATTGTGGTAATGAACCAGAATCCAATGCTGCCTGGAATTGAGATGCCAAACACCCATGCGAGCTTCGGAACCACTTAAGCCAAAAGTTGTGCAGACCGTCCGGACCAGGTGATTTCCAATTTGGCAATGAACGGACTGCACAACTTACATCATCTTTGTCAATGATGATTGGTTCCATAGTTGTTATAGACTCACATGAGTGTCTGACATCTCGCATCCAGTCACCATCTGTATGGGTGACAGGCACCGACCAGATGCCACGCCAAAATTCATTTGTGGCATTTTCATCTGGCAAGTACCCATCGCGCTCACATGGATCTGGTTCTTCCCATTTCCGGTACACCCACTTCTCATTTCTTTGGAACATGCGATTCTGATAATACCGATTTCCGCGTTTTTTGTACCGTCTTATCCTATTTGCCCATGCATACACTTTTTGCTTCAAGAAGTCTATGCGCTCTGTGACACTAGACAAGTACTGTTGAGGACTGATGGTAGTCCCCAAGAATGCCTGTTTCACAAAGCGCATGACTCTCGGCCGCGTATTACCTGCCTGGAAAGCAGTTAGTTTACCGATGAGTGTCCTAGTCTCAGTAATACGACGTTCTATTCTATACTGCCAAGCTGGCAAAGTATTTTTGGGTCGAGTAGCAATTCTGTCTTCAGCAAATTTAACACCAGCTACTCGACAAACTGCAATAGCCGCACAGTAAAGAATAGAATGTGTATCACTAAGATCTTCGCTATTATCAAAATAATCTGATAATAACGAATTCAGGGCACTCACCAGTGCTAAATTTCGTTTATGAATGGGCAAACGGGGTAACCGGGGTCTGTTATGATAATCAACATACCGGTATTTCTGAACCGCATCCTCCAAAGCGCTCCTTATTCTATCATTATATTGGGTACTCACGGATATAACTTCACTCTCCTCTTCATCAACATTATTATTATGTGGTAGAATTGGTGTACTATTCGCTCCCAAATACAGAGCATGTGACGAAGAAGGGATAGCCAAGGTATTCCGTACGTCCGAGCGTATCCTCTCAAGTACGGCCTCATCTAGCAGATGGCATCGCTGTATAGCCCGCACTTGATCCGACAATCGTTGCGCTGATACGTTGACGGCTGGCTCAAGCTCCTGAAACAGAGAGACTAGTCGAACACGGTACGCAGTAAGGTTTGTTCCCAGCTCTGTAGCCCGAAAATATGCCCGCATGACGTTCTCATTTATTGTATGTGACCATTTCATGCGGTGCACACCACCACCGGTAGCGGGGACCCTTCTCGAGGTCAGTGGTCCTCGGGATCCCAAGCTGTCTGGTGGCCGGGTTCTCTCCTGCCGACGTACAGGTGTTGGCGACGTCGGCGGAGAGAAAAACTCGTCGCTCGAAGTAGAGCTCGACGCCGGTGCACTATTCGGAACTTCTATGATTTCTTCCATTGACGGCACGGCGGAGCGGAGCGACGAGTCCGGGGATGTTCGTTGTGCTCTGCTTCTAGCTCTGGTTAACATTTTTGAGAATTTCTCATTTTATCGATATTTATAATGCTTTTGACATGACGTATTAAACGTCATGTCTTTAAAAACAGATCTTTCTATGTTTATTTCATTGCGAATCATTTTATTTCTTTTAATTCCTTATTTTTATAACATTGAGTTATTTAAAATATATATATTTCGTTTTTAATATGGTTCTTAATGGAAAAAATGATTTATTTTAAAAATATGTGGAAGAAATTCTGATGTCTTTGAGTGTTGCTTTATTATTATTATTATTGTTATTAACATTATTGCAATATTAAGTTACTTTTTATTGACATGTTCCAAATATTTATCGCACTCTTAGAGAGTAGCATATTTATAAATAGTTTTACTATTGTATAACTGCGAACATTTTGAATTGTACATGTGAGCACTTTGTAGTCACTAGTAGCATAAGTTTGTTTGTTGACTGGAGGTTGTGAGTATGTCATGCTCACTCAAAAGCCCTGCTGGCGGTGGCGTGTGTAGTAGGTCGTTCGGCTCCCTACGATATGGTTGAACTGGACGATGGCTGGTGCATAGGTCATGCTCGTGATACGGGCGCCGCCAGTCGGGGCTGGTCATTTCACAACTTCTATTTATTGTTTAATTATTTATGGACAATACCTGTCAGCATCGTTACATTGTCCTCACATTTAATAAAATGCCTCAAACAATGTAACCAAAAATTGTAAAAACAATGTTGGAAAAGAGTGTCCATGGAGTTTCTTGTCTGTTCTTCTCCATAGGATCTCCGAATTGGAACAGACTACTGACTGACTACTTGATGTTTCAAAAGTGCCGTTGTATGGTTTATTTGAAATAAAATGGTTTGATTTGATTTGAAAAAAAAATGCGCTTACTTAGAAAATGTCATACAAAATTAACGCATTAATACGTAAACAGAACAATTATCCATTGGATACGATTTCCAATCCACGTACCATTATGGGTGACTGAGGAACCCTTTCCTGTGCGTGGCCTGACACGCACTTGGCCGATTTTTTAAATAAACAATTCCACATTGGGTTCCATACTTGTACTAATCTAGAAAACCCCTCGCTTAGAATCCATAAAATGATATCGGCAAAGAATAATTAGACCATTTAAACAATGCATAAATTAATATAAATACCTAGATTGGTCAGGGAAGCCATTGAAATTATTAAATACAAAAATTTCAATGGTGAGGATGGGTTTAAATTGTTAAATGTCTGGAATTCTATGTTTCGAATGTGCAAAAACGGGCGTAATGAACAAATTATAGTTTCGCGATCAGACACTGTTAGTGGTGTGTGTCGAGAACAGTTACGAGTAAATAGTGAGTTAGTGGACAGTGGTACCAGGGGCGATCGTAGTGAAAGACTGCGAAAGAGGGTAGACCGATATGTCTTTGAATAACATCCTACCCGCAAGATCTTTAGTTACTCCGTGATCATGGCGCTTGAAACAGCTCCGAAATATCGGATACTCACTAAAAAAAGGTACATACAGGTGGCAATCCCGCAGATTTCAACCTTAAATTAATATTAATATCTAGCAGTACATCTGTCGTTAAGAAGAATTGTAAGTCATTTCCTTGTTGCACATCGTTCTGCAATATTGTACATATCTTCCTTTTGCCCAGGAGAAAGCTCTAAACGTCAAAAACTAGAATCATAATGTCTTATAATATTCGTAATGGGTTTTTTTTTTCATAAAGCTATATATACCGATATTATTTAAAGGCCTTGGAGCCAACCAATATATTATGTTAGCAGACAGCTGATTAAACCGATAACAGATTACAGAAACAAACAAATATAATATAAAAGCATACTAATTTTGAATTTAAAAAATTACTTGTCAAATGCTTAATATTATATTTTGTATCTTTGCATCCAGGGCCGGATTTAGGGTAGGACAACCAGGGTAAAAGCCCCGGGGCCTCCACAAAAGAGGGGCCCCCCTTCGGAAAAAAGACTAGTAAACACTAGTAAACAACTTTTCTTTTCATATTTTTTTTCGCGTTGTACATGATTAAATACAACATGATTAAATAAAATTTAATTTTAGATAATTCTTGTTTCCGATTATATTTATATGTTCGGAAATAATAAAATACTCTATACTTGGTTTCACAATAAATTATAAATTAGAAACCTGGATTGAAAAAAATTGATCATTTTATTTTGAATATAATTTGGGACTTATGGTACCTTAAGGCAACTTTAAATCCGGGCCTGTTTGTATCTACTGGCAGCGCCCCGCGGTGCTACCCGCAGTTGTTGTAAAGGTACAATAACGAGGCTAGTCTAAAATAAAAATGTCATTAAAATCGAACAAAGTTTTAGTTTTTTCGCTCGCCATTTTTACTCCACAAAAAAAAACCTTATGACAAGAAAAATATTTAAAACTAAAATAACTGAATTGGTCCAATGATTTTTATACTCGTATTTAATTTATAGATAACAATCAGTTCGACTATTTATATATACCCGTAGATGAAAGTACATAAGCAAACGCCTTGGTCTTACTTACCTGCATTTTACGAGTTTAGAAGCCATAAAAGTATTGACGTTTCATGCCAATTAGATGTCTCTCTCTCCAAGTCTTCTTTGCAGCATATTGCATTATTACGCTGCAAAGGAGACTTTACAGAACTGCATTACGTTTTCTGAAAAGTGAATTTATTTTCTAAGTACTTTTACATCTCTGAGTAATAATATTCATAACCTTTGCAAGTATTCTCGTTACATCACGGTGGATTCATTACGATACATTTCGGGTTATAGATAACATTGATAGAAGCTATTCAAAGAGTAGGCGGTGGAACCCTCGTCTTCTATATGAGGACAATAGCAAAAAAACTCTGTATAATTAAATTGAATTTCAATTTAAGAAAACTGTTGCTGTACAATTCATCATCAGAAAATTAGCAAAATACCAAAAATACATTTGTATAATTTAAAAAAAAAGATACATCAAATAGGTTCACCCTATCGAAAGTTCTGAGGTAAGAAACATAAAAAAAATACAGTCGAGTTGAGAACCTCCTCCTTTTTTGAAGTCCTTTAATGCTGCAGGTGAAAGCTACGCGCAACTTTCATCAATCATCATCAACAACCCATAGCGTCTTGCCGCTGGGCTTGGGTCTGTTTCCTCTCGGGAGAGGGTTAAGGCCATACGTCCCCACGCGCTGGCCGAGTGCGGGTTGGGGACTGGCAAGACACGTTGTGTCTACGTAATCTTGCTAGTTTAAGTCTAAACAATTTTTCGAACTACACCGTAGTAAACGCATAGTGTAACATCAAGAATTCTAGTCAATCGGAAATATCCTAAGTATAGATAAAATTAAGTAAATACTTTATATACATATATATAAACACACATGTGTTACAAATGTGTTTAAAATGTAATTCTGACAATAACAGGTTTGTTTACGATGACACGTGCCTTATACCTTATCAACACTGTATTAATAAAGTTTCATAAACCGTTAATTCTGAATGTCAGCAGAATATTGTAATAATATCAAGCCTTCGCTTCATAAACGTTTAATTAAAGAATAGCTTTACGGTCCACGGCTCGTTCGTTTTAAGTCTTTGATATTTAATATTATGTGTTATTATAGTAACCAAACAAAGCTTTGTTATCTTTCATTATATCAGTTATTATTATAATGATATAATCTTTGTAAGCTGCTTCATAAATCTTTGTGTTTTTCTGTGGTAGGGTATTCAAGATGGTGAGATTTTATATAATTTTGGAAATGTTTATGAAACTAATAAAGCTTACTAAGCCAGTATAGGTTTCCTTCAAAGCTTAGCATATTTCAGATTTTTAGTCAGCCTTTTAACGTTTAGAGGCGGGGACGCCTTGTTTTGACAAAAAAATTGCCCTTTGAAGTAGAATAACTCGCAATCCAATTGCGAGTTATTCTACTTCAAAGGGCAATTTTTTTGTCAAAAAATTGTCATAAACTCTAATACTCTAATCAAAAAATTGTCATAAATTGTCATTGTCATAACCTCGTCATGTTTTTAAAAGACTTATCTAATGATACCCCACACGATGGTATAGACGCGATAAAAAAAAATCATCCTCACTTTACGTGTAGGGTGTGGGAACCCCCAAAAAAATCATCCTCACTTTACGTGTAGGGTGTGGGAACCCAAAAAAAAATCATCCTCTCTTTACGTGTAGGGTGTGGGAACCCCATAAAAAATCGTGATTTTATTCCAGCACTTTGTCGACGTGATAAATATACATATTCATACAAATTTTCATCTTTTTCTTTCTTTTTTACTTTCTAGCGCTAACCGTTAGGGCGGTAAATTGAGTACGGACGGACGGAACTATAAGTATATAAATACGCAGTGTTTATAAAAATCGCATTATAATTTGTATGCTGTGTTTATCAAATAAAGTTCTTATTATTGTTATAAGGGTTCCGAGTCATGAACTACGGAACCCTAAAAAACACACATTGAACATTTACAAAGGAATATGTCCTGCCATGTCCCTCCAACACAAAAGGAGGATCGTCCTGTTTAATATAATTATGTATTATATTAATCGGCATGAAAATTTCTATATTGCGATACATGAGTAGCAATTACTCCTTATATCTGTCTTGAAACTATTCCTCCATTTGATATGTATTATTTTTTTCCTGTGTACAAAAAAAAAGTATATTTGCAATCATTACAGTCAAAGTAACCTTGTCAACTTGGACTATTGTAACTTTAAATCAGGACAAGAAACTCGTATCTGCTATTCCATCGGTAAAGACTTTGACAGCGGCCTAAACTTAGTCTGAGTACCTAACAAAGGGAACTTCTAGTCATTTCAGATGTTCGAACAATCTAACTAGCTATTGACATGTTAAACTACTAATTGCTAACTTAAGTTCTGTTCAACAGATAGGAAACGAGAGATTTTAAATTAGAGTTATTTTAAAACGTTATTTAAATTCAAACTTGCATTTTCTTTATTTATAGTGGTTTGTGCCAGGTGAACCATCTGGCACAAACCATGACTACTCAAATTGGGCTACTGAAAGCATTATATACAAATAACTTAATAACATTTTTGTGTGTCTATCTGTTTGTTCCTGGCTGGACCGATTTTGACAGGACTTTTACTGACAGAAAGCTAATGACCTAAGAAGTAACTTAGGCAATTTTTTTTAGACTAGCTTAGCTTCGCTCCGCGGCGTTACTTGCGATTTATAATAATACTAAAACACTAGTCTTTTCTAAATAAAAAACACATTATTTACAACATATTACTTGTATTTGTCGATCGGCAAACGTCTCAAAGGCAGACCCCACACGAGATGGTAAGATGAGTTGAAAAAAATAGCTGGTACCTGCTGGTCGTAAATAGCTCAAGACAGAGACGCATGGTATTCTTTAGAGGAGGCCTTCACCTTCACTTGAGGAGGGGTTCATGCAAACAAACTTTTATATTATTATCCAGACTTAAACTTTTTTATTTTTAACGAAAAGGAGAGTGAAATACGTGTAAATCACATCACTTTCTGTCTTTTCTCTTTTTATTCTCTAAACTTTGTATGTATCTTACTTTTTTTTTGCATGAAATAAAAGGCTTATTATTATTCTTATTATTATTATTATACTCGTATTTGTATTAAATTGAAAACTGCAAAAGTAAATATTCAACAAAATCGAAAATCAAAATTTATTTAGCGAGATTGTTGAGTGTGATTTAGTGAGAGTATTAGATATTACAATGAAGAAGAAAAAATCTAATAATTCCGTCATAATAATTATGTCACAATACTGTTCCAATATGACTGGTAATAGAGCAGTGCTTCAAAAGATACCAGTCAATTTTTTTTTTTTTTTTTTTTTTTTTTTTTTTATATTAGCTGCCAAAATGACTCTGCCCTGCCTGATGGAAAGCATGAACAGAAAAAAAAATTAAAAATTGACTGGTATCTTTCTTTCTTTCTTTCTTTCTGGAAATTTTCATCTACTTCTTCTTCCTAGCTTCTTATTCCCAATGTTGTATGGGGTCGGCTACTAGTGCAACCGGTTTTACCTGAATATCAGTTTTTCCACCGAACGACTGGCATCGGACCTCCGCAACCCTAAGGGAAAACTGAAACTGAAAAGGTTGAACTAGTTGTCAGTAAATTTGAGGGCACTGACTTCTCAATAACGATTGCCATCGATGTTCATGACAACCGGGACCGACGGCTTTACGTGCTCTCCGAGACACGGCCATAAATTACCGCCAAAGTTCTAAACTCCAGGCTGTTATTAGGAATTTCCTAAGAAAAACCCAAAAACACGTTTTGTTCCGATTTGAACCCGAGACCTTTTGACTAGCAGTCGCATACGCTATCTACTATACCAATGAGGCAGTAGTCGATTCTCATCGACTGTATGTATTAATAGTACTAAAAGTTTATTCCAAACTCCTCCTTATATCTTTAGAATTCTACCGACCCGACCCTCTCAATAGGCAGGCACATGCTTTCTCAGTCTCTAATTAAGTAGAAACTTTTTGTTCTTTAAATATTTGATGTTCCTGAAAACAGTTTATAAACTTTATTAATAAATGTTATAAGTTTTGAATTCAATGCCATTTGTTTCACATACATTGTTATTATGTTTGAAGATCAGACAAAATTCAAATAACTTTCCATTTCAAGTGGGATGATACCTTTGGCTACGCAGAATTATATACCTATATCTAAGAAGTTATTCAGATGATTGGTTGAACTTTCTAAACTAAAATAAGATCAAGATATTTTCAATCTAAAAGTCAGAAGAATATTTATTTTCATTTTCATTTTCTTAATTATCTTACTTCTTAATTTAAATTAAAACATCTGACTGTCTATATTTCTAATTGTCTGTTACGCTTTCATGAGTAAACCGCTGAACTGCTTTGGATGAATTCTTATTGAGAAAGAATAAATCTTGAATACGTACATGTTATGTCCTGATGACCGACATAAACGCAGGAGAAGTCGCGCGCACCAGAAGAGTGAAAAAGTCCTTGAATGAAAGTAGTTGTATAAGCGGTAAGCAGTCTACTGCAACAAGTACAAACTTTGTGTGATCCACAATTTTTTCTAAGTCTGGGTGTTCTTTGTGTCCGTTTCATAGATATTTGTCCCCCGACAAAATTCAAAGTCTAACTACAATGTCTACAGGGTCTCGTAACCCATCCTTTAATAGGGGCTTTACTCTTACTCTGGTAAGCGGTACGTTTAGCCGCTTCATTTATTATACACAATGTAACACGTCCGAAACCTCTGCTTAAATATTTACCACATAGTCGCTTTGTGTATCTTTACACTCATATTTATATACACTTTACGGTACTTTAGACAGTCAATCGTCTTTTATATTGTATACTAGCTTTCGCCCGCGGCTCCACCCACGTATGTGTCGGTTACCGCGGTAAAAAGTTACCTATGTCCTTTCTCTGCCTTTAGACCACCTGGGTAATTTTTTTTATTTAAATGGGTGCAGTGGTTTTTGAGTTTCCCAGACCTCTTAATAATGTACTAGTGTAAAATATGTCCTAAAAGTTCAGTGGTGTCTATGCTTCACTTAGGTGGTGAACCCAGGAAACACGGGTCTAAGCTATTAAGTTTTATATGCATTTAGTTCATGATATTTTATTCTAAAATTTCCCTCAGATTTTATTACAAAGAATTTTGAATATATTATGAAGTACAGGCGAAAAGTGTACTTAACCCATCCTCGGCTCTTAATCACGTTTATGCTTCACCGTCATAATAACTTGGCCTAAAGTACCAATGAATTACCTTACCGTAGTGGATATAACATAATATCAACAGTGTTTTAATTTGAAGACTTTTCTTATCTTTCTTTTTTTATAAGACAAATCCCAGTTTAGGACTGAAGGCCTTTTTTTCGCGACACACCTTACAAACATATTATTAAACGGACAGAAATATCACCTAGACTCAGAGCAAACATTTGAGGATCACACAATCAAAACCCATTTGAAACCACAACACTTGGTCCAGTAGAAAGTGGCGTGGCGACCACTTCAGACAACTAGGCCAACCGTGAAATCATTATTAGAATTGGCTTTAAAGAAATTTCATCAATAGTTTAGACTTTGAGACAATTATCAAATTAGCCATGTGTTATTTTTAACCGACTTCAAAAAAGGAGGATGTTCTTTGTTTCACTGTATGTTTTGTATCACTAACCAGCTGAGTCCCGCCGTGTTAACCGCGGTTAATATTGAAAATTATGAGGAACGCCGCGGGGCAAAGCTAAACTAAAAAATTTCCTAAGTCACTCCTTATGTCACCAGTTATATGTAAGTGAAAATCACGTCGAAATAGATCCAGCCGTTCCAGAGATTAGCTTAAATAATTAATAAACAGACAGACAAGTAGACAAATTGTTTGTTGACGTATCGACTTTCGTATGCATTTAGTAAAAAACTGTGGATTTGATATTACAAACTGTACTATGTTGACGGTACCGCAAATTGTGAGAAATAAAAACAAATTACAGAAAAATTCTTAAAAAGTGCGCTAGAGTCTTTTAATCCTATAAAATTGGATCATCAATCTCGAATAGCTTTCATTATCCCATTAACTATTAGAGGGTTAGTAAAAAAAGCGGTGTGGAATAGCCAAGAGTGATTGAATAGTGTTCGATGTAGGAAGTGTGACCCTCGTCAAAATGGCACCGCGAAAACTCGGCGTGCCAGCGGTTTCCTACTATTTCATTTAAGTAGGAATCAATTAATTATTGTCAGATGGCTTAGAACAATTTCACATTTCTTTTAGTTAAGAAGGGTTCAAGCTAAAAGTTGAAAAATAATTCATATGCTCAACTATGATGTTAGTTAGGTTGAAGTCAATTATAAATTCATTTACAATATTAACTTATAGAATGGTTACAATATTTACATACGAGCATCAAAAAATTCCCCCGCATCATCGCATAATGTAAGTACATAATAATATACACAAAAAGTGATTGAATATCTCGTTAAGTCCCAGGATCTGATATTATTAAGAAACGAATAAAAATATTGATTCCATTGAGTGATCTCGGGGATGCTACACCACTTTCCGACCCGTGGGTCTTCTGTTTCATGTTTCATAAGATAAAGTATGTTGAGAAAACTAAAATTGAAACTGTATATATTTTTATTAATATGAGTACCTTTCGCAAGTTTGTTAAAGTATTAAATGTAATTTATTGATTGTACTCATAAATAAATCATATTTTAAAAGTTGTTAAGCGAAGGTCTTTACACAGACGGTTACAAGATGTGGTAGGAAGATTCACAAAGGTTCTAACCATGCTTAGTTCAATGGAGTTAGGTAAACACACGCTTAATATACTAGCATTAAAATCACTTTGAAAAATACATAGTACGCAACACAGCAAATTCATTACTATGATAAATATTCGTAAACGAAAATGTGATTTTATTATTCGTGTGAGCGTAATAATCCAGTGAAAAATATTTTGCAGGCCCTGTTATAAACACTGTATTATCTGCTTCAACCACCCTCTGCAATATTTATAAATTAATAAAACCAGTAGATAAATATTTTTATGATTTTTAATCATACATCTTAATATGTAAATAAATAAATAATAAATAAATATTTTGGACATCTGACACACAACATCATCTAGTCCCAAGCTAAACAGAGCTTGTGTCATGGGTACTAGACAATAGACAACTGATATAAGTACATAAACATACTTTTTTTGTGTAAATACA
This sequence comes from Phragmatobia fuliginosa, assembly GCA_932526445.1. Lineage (NCBI taxonomy): Eukaryota > Metazoa > Arthropoda > Insecta > Lepidoptera > Erebidae > Phragmatobia > Phragmatobia fuliginosa. Next base: position 15,866,848 of record OW052070.1, read on the forward strand.
TACATATTATACATAGAAAACACCCAGACTCCGAAACAAATATTTGTGAATCACACAAATAATATTTGTTCCGACCCGGGAATCGAACCCGAGACCACTTGATCAGCAGCCGCATACGCTAACCACTAGACCCACGAGGCAGTATTTTATTAAAGCGATTTAATAAACCTCAACTCTCTTTTTCATATTCAAGTTTGTTTCTAATCAATCAGTTCCTAACCACTGAATGCATTTGAATAAACTCTGGCGAAGAGATAGATCGTATTTTATATCATTGAAGTTACTTTGACTGCACGGTGGGCCTAGTGCCTAAGTGTTAGTGCTTTTAGTGGTTTAAGCTACCGCTACACGGCATTCTACTGCACTGAGTGTTGTAGGTTCAATCCTTACATGGGACAAAACAAATTGATATTCTTAGTCTGGATGTTTTAGTGTCCGTTTCATATACATATATATACAAAGTCTCCTACGACACGCGATACATAGTAACGCGAGAGTTGTCTTTCTAAAATAAAGATAAAAAAAATATTTTTACTAAAAAAAGAAAAGTATTTTCATCCACCGAATATTTTACCTTTCAAATTAATTTGTTATTCACCTCCGAGACATGGCAACGAGAATTATAATAAAGTCGAAAGTATCAAATAATTCATTCATAAACCGCGTACGAAGATCATTTGTTCTGAGGTGTGTCATATAAAGTTAATCGCATTACCAAAAGGAATATTCCTCTCACGTATCATACATTTTGGTTAAACGTGACCCCCAAAAGAGACCTTTATGCAACGCTGGCCGGATTGTAATTGATATTGGCGTTTCGATCTCACCGCTACGTTTGAACAAAACTACGTATAAACATATGTACGTTGAAAAGAAAACGTGCCTTTTTTTAAAGCAATAGACTTTTTATCGCTAATATCAAGTGTTTTATCAATGTGTTCCTGTGTAAATGATATTATTAATACTTTCAATATACAATAGTGTAAAGTGGCGTGGTATTAGAGAGGTATTTAGTCAGCAGTGGACTTCGATAGGCTCGATAATGATACAAGAGTAAGCTACAACTATAACAAATTTAGTTACTCTTGCAAATTCAGTTAAAGTAATTCCAATCTTTGTGTTAGACAAATTAACTAAAAAGACACATGATAAAGAAAAATTGAGATTATGCTTTTTTTTTGTCATTATACTCTGTACTTTTATACTCTACTATAACCATTTATATAATAAGTTTATATAACAATTAATTCTGAACATTATACTCTCTTTAATCTAGAAATCCTTAATCTAGTCTACTAATACTTTTTATTTTATTTTGCATATTTATTTTACCTACATAATAAGCGCCATAGATTATTGCGTTGAAAATAAAAACATTTTTAACAGACAACAGCTAACAGACGCAACACTCCAAAACCAATAGCATCACTAGAGATGAGCTAATTAGTCGTACGATTCAGAACTACGTTTATACCACCTTGCCTTGCATATATTCACCAAAATGCTCGAGGCGTGCTTCCTATTATCAAGATTAAACGGCATCTGATGAAGTCTCACTTTCCTGGTATAAATTCACGATTCCGATGTCTTTAATTTAGAAATTAATCGAATGAATTGTATCTTACCAACTTTTATAGTATTAAGTACATACTAGTTATAACTGGAAAGAATTATAAAATCCCATTTGTTACATTTCGTTTGCATATGTTTTTCTCTCCTTTTATGATTAAGTATGAAAAATTAAGTGTGGCGAAAAAAACATCTAAATAGGCGCTATATGTAGAGTGAGACGCACACCAGCCGCCCTAGACAAGTTGCAAAAGATTTTAATTTTCTAATATATTCTCGTGTTTCATTGGCTAATGTCACTCAGTCACGGGTTCAAAAGAAACTATTAGCCAACCACATAAGAGAATAGAGAAATAGAATAGAAAATAGAAAACAAAAAAACGTTTGTAATTTACATGACACATGCTTTGTATACATGTCTTACCAGGCTGAGTATAGTCACTTTTTGTATGATTAATCAAAGCCGTTTTACTTAAAGAAGATTCACTGCTGCACATCAGTTTCTCCTTATTAGTTCTAAAAAGGTCAGCAGGAAGGTTACCATAGTCCGGCCTTCTTTATTAAGTTATCCATTTATCTTGTTCGTGGACGTCCTATGCTTCTCTTTCTAATCTATGGCGTCAATTCTACTGCATGCATCAACCTTAAAATTCTAAGTGGTATTGGATCATGTCGATGACGTTTTAAAAACGTATAATTATGTAAAAAGTAACACTAACCTAATTATGTTCACGGAAGTTGTTAAACGCGAGACTTTAGAAATTAACGAGTAATCTTTTAATAAATTCGAAATGTCTGAAAATGAAATCCTTTTAGAAATATACCAGCTTTTCCTGCAGAATATCTCTGACATTATTCACAAGAATGCCAAAGGAAAATACTTCAAAGTATTAAGCTACGGTATCAGAATGGTTGCCAGGCGCCAACGTAAAGTGACTGAGCGTTGTTCACGCCTACTTTGGCCTATTTGTTCATTCAACACGAATCTGCACTCATCATTTTATGCCAGCGCTTTCAGTAACTCTTACCACTAGTTTTCATTGTAAAATATACACATTTTAAAAGTGAAATCGTTAACTAGCTTGAAAGTCTCATACCTATCAAGCTAGCTATTGTTTTTACTTGGGTTGTGATCGTAACAGTCGCTGCAGGTACATTCGTAATTTCGTAGTATATAGTTTGAGATTTATTTATATATTAAAGCCTACCAAAGTGACTCTATGATGAAAAGCATGAGCAAAATCCGAGAAGGGTCCAATTTCCTCATTCTTAGTGCATACAACGCAGAATGGTGACCCACACCATGGAGCTTTACAGGCAATATTTAAAGATTATTTACCGATCAGGAAAGACTTGCATAGCTTTAACAGTGTTTACGAGACATTAAATAAGACTGTAGTGGACTGTATAAAAATTCATATAGATAATTACAACGATGACAAGAAAATACAAAGAAATGCCGGTAGCGTAGTGTGTCTGAGAGACGATTGCTCAAAAACGGAGGCTTGCGCGTTGGCGAGTCGTGCAACCCGTACCCCGCGCTGGCTTTCCCTTCCAGGTCCAGCGTCGCTGCCATGTATAAATAATGTACGTGACAAAACAAAAAATCTATCGTACTAAAAGAGTCTGTACCTACATTAAAATAAAACCAAAAATAATTATTGTGTGTGTCATGTTTGGAGTTTATGAGTTTCAATTCTACCAAGCATTACCTATGTACTCGTATAAAAAAAAGTATAAAGTATATAACATAACATGATAAATACTCGTAAATTCAATTCAAATGTATCAGTAAGGGACATTTTCTACAACGATTAGTCTCTAATCAAAACAGATATTCATTTTAGTAAAATAATGAACGTCTTGCTAATTCATATGCTACTCTGACAAGTTAGTCAGTATTAGCAGTCAGCTCCCTGTGAAAAGTAAGCCGACTGCCTATTTTTTAAAACAAAAAAGAAAGTGGCAGCACTTGCAATTCCTGTATATTCTTAGACATCTCTGACTAATTGGGACATAAGAAACACCTCTTTTTCAATATAAATAAATGTACAATTCATGGAACATGTACATGGAATAATGTCATTGATTGCAAGTCAATCTTTCGTCTATTCTATAATAGTGTGGCACAGATACACTATACATTAGTGTTCCCGTGCCCAAGCCAATACACAGAATTCACCCTTTAACAAAAGGTTAATAAACCTGTCTTGTGAAACAATAACATCTACAAAACATACAGGTGTATGTCATAATAAGAATATTTTTAATAAATATAAATTACATTTTCCTGACACTATTATTAGTAAGTGGGAAAGCATAATCTTTACTAAAACACTTAACTACAGTATAAAATACCTATTAAACTGTATCACAACGAGAATCGTGAACGTGTAGTATCTCTCGGTATACGTCAGCAGAGCATCATGACTTTGCTTCAATATTCATTTGCATTCAACATTCGAGTTCTTTCTGTGACATAAGACAATGGAGCGTGCCACCTGGAATAGTGCCTGTATCTAGACGCATATACGCTTTCCCGGTCTGTTAAAAAGTCTATTCAAGAATATGGTAGCTTAAGTGGCTTTACGGTGTTTATTATATTGGAACTATTAGTTCGACTTCAAATCAAAAGTATCATCATCATTGCCTACCAAGTGGTAAACGTGTATTTATTGTTTCAAAAATAGCTTCGATTTCGAATGTTCAAAAGAAGTCTTATTTTGAATCTATTCCTGTGACTGTAAATTGACTTCAAACCTACATATATCCTATAACTTAAATTTCATCATCTTGAACCAATCATAGCAAACAATTTCTAAAACCCCAAAGGAGTGTCCGAGAAACAATCTTTCAGTCAACATCCCAATGGGGCTATTATATTATCTTTGAACCAAATATGTTCAAACTGCATGGATTTCAATCTTGATACAGTAAGAACTCTATGACTTGCCGCTGTATCCATTTAGCCCATAATGACTTTATGTTTAAGTATAGCTGAATTGGTTACTTATTTAATACTTTAAACAGAAATATGTTTTAAACGTAGTGTAGGAGCCAGTTGGAGTGACACTTGCGCAGAATGGCTGGCACTAAACTGGATGCGAGAAGCCCAAAAAGTGGTGTGCAATGGAAGAGTCCTGTGTCCAGCAGTGAACTGCGATAATCTGACTATGATAATTATGATAGACAATAGTTCTGCACTGATTCACAACCCTGTTACAAAATTATTTTATGTATGTTTCTCTTCACTTTTGTTCCTCATCAATGAAATTTCAGCTATCTTTTTAAATTACGAGTATTTTAATGTTTTAGTCTTTAAGTGTTGCTTGTTAAAATCCATTATTATTAGGTTGTTCTTCTTCTGTAAAGTACAAATTTGTTATATTGTTTGAAAGAAGTTGCCAAAGCAACACTAATATAACCACGTATGTATCAAATAGCCATTACTTTAAACTATTCAAAATCGCTACATCAATGAAGAAAACAAAGACTGAGCAACACTTGTTGCTTACAAGTAATTGTTATCCCTGCTTTATACCTCATTTACATACCGTTGTACGGTATAAGGCCCAATCAATATCATAATAACCAATTTAGCATATTAACTGATCACGAACGATTGAATATAATTTTATTGACGTGTTTCATATTATATTATGAGCGCTGTAATCTTGAAAAGTTTAATACGTTATATCCATTACCAGTATATTTGAGGGCACTTATTTTCTGTGTGGTAGATGTGGGTGTCTCTGATTAGAAACATGGGGGGTCACCACTACTTTTTATCCCGTGGGTATCGTAAGAACCGAATTAGAGAAAAAAATACGCAGGGTAACCCATACATAACCGTATTGCAAATTCTCATAGCGCGCCAATATATATGAAAATAAAATATATCGAGAGCAGAGACCAAAATATTAGAGCTTTTATCATTTTAAATAAATATAAATCCTTGCAAACCTCTAAAATTAACACAAAGGGATTTGGTATATCAAGGTAGTTACCCCACATTGGTCCCAAAAGTGACACGTTGCGTTGCGTCCCAAAATTGCGGTCTCCCATCACGAACACCGGCAATGTGCTTGTGTATCCTAAGTTGTAAGCCTTGACTTACGGCTGTAGTTTATTCCATAACTTTTATCCATCTATGTGTTAGTCCCAACATGATAAACTACCTCAAATAGACTTAGGTAAAAACAAAAAGCGATACAGTGTTAAGTGAATCCCTTAAGATAAAGACCCTTATTTTGAATTCGTTAATTACTGATCATGCTCCTATAGTATTTGTACTGGAACGTAAAATAAAAAGAGACCATGCCAAAGCCACTCTGAAAAAGGTTGACTACAATGGTTTAAGTCAGGATCTGTCCGAAAGAGACTTCAGCCAAGTGTATGCGACTGATAATGCAAATCTGGCGGCAGATACTTTTATCAAAATAGTCTCTGGTGCCATTTTAGCTCACTCTAGGGTGGTTCACATCCCACACCGTTTTCGAGCACTCAAACCTTGGTTAACGCCAGGACTTATACGATGTATTAGAAATCGCGATAAGTTGCATAAGAAAGCCAAATTAAACCCAAACAATGCTATACTTCAATTGACCTCCACCAGATACCGTAATTATTGTAATAATCTTCTAAAAAAACTAAAGATTCAATATGAGCAGGAAGAGTTTAAAAAACACAAACATAATCCTAAGCAAACGTGGAACACAATAAACAAGGTTACCAACCTTAAGAAACAAAAACTCCCTCCAACAGAATTATTGACTTTATCCGAAGATCCTCAAGAATCACTCAATTTAGTTAATGAACATTTTGCGGGAATTGGTAAAATTTTGGCTGGTGACATATTATCAAAGAGACAAAGCCAGTTAGACAACATGGTAAAAACCTCGGTGCCTCTGGCACCAAGAGATTCTATGGTTTTATTTGACACGGATCATAGTGAGGTGGAGGCTTTAGTGATGGGTCTTAAAAATAACTGCGCTACAGGTGTGGATGATGTCACAACCAAAGTCATCAAAAGGTCACGGAGTATCTTGATTCCACCTATGACTTACATATTTAGTTTATGCTTCAACACGGGAGTTTTTCCGGACATTTTTAAAAGGGCTCTAGTATACCCAATCCACAAAAATGGAACAAAAAACATTGTTGGAAATTATAGACCCATATCGGTGCTAACAACGGTATCTAAAATATTGGAGAAACTTCTTAATAAAAGGCTCTTAATGTTCCTTACTAGCACTCGTGTCATTGCAGAAAATCAGTATGGGTTTCTAAGAGGTAGATCCACTGAAGATGCTATGCTAAAACTTACTGGCACCATTGTTGAACATCTTGATAATAATAACAAAGTGGTGGGGATGTTTATAGATTTGTCAAAGGCGTTTGACACCATATCAATACCGCTACTTTTGAGTAAGCTGGAAGCTATCGGTATTAGAGGAATTGTTTTGGAAATTTTCCGGGATTATCTTTCCAAACGTACTCAGTGTGTAAAGGTCGGAAATAACCTGAGCGATAATATTGGTCTTTCTTTTGGGGTGCCTCAAGGTAGCGTCCTAGGCCCAACCCTCTTTCTTGTATATATAAATAGTTTATGCAAACTTTCACTACCTAATTGTAGCATTATTACATATGCAGATGACACAGCACTGGTTGTGCACGGGAGAGATTGGGAACAGGCTAAACGACTTGCCGAGGAGGCCTTCAGGGAGATTATGAATTGGTTGAATGAAAATCTGTTGACATTAAACATAGATAAGACTAAGTACCTCACCTTTACACCACGAGCAAATACTCAACCACTCACTGATTTGTGCATTAGGGCACATAGCTGTGATAGATTTAGTGGCGCTTGTGTCTGTCCTCAAATCAGTTCCACCCATAGTATAAAATATCTTGGTGTGATTCTGGATAGACACCTTAACTGGTCGCTACATATACAGTCATTAATAGCGCGCATTAGAAAATTAATACCTATCTTTTATAAACTCAGGATGTCTGCAGATTCAGCCACCTTACTGTGTGTCTATGATGCACTGGCAAAATCTTTACTACAATACTGTATAGTTGCATGGGGTGGTACCTGTACAAGTACATTTCTTCCCTTAGAACGTGCTCAGCGTGCAATCATTAAGGTGATCTACAATAAACCCCGTAGGTATCCCACAACCCTTCTTTATCAAGAATGTTCGATTCTCACTGTGCGTCAAATGTTTATAATGAACACTATACTACGTAAACACCGAACTCTGACGTATTCACCGCAATTTAAACGTAACAAAACCCGAGTTTGTAGTGTACCCTTACATAGGACCGTTTTGGCTGGACGCCACTATAATATAGTTGCTTCCCGTTTATATAATGTGGCGAATAAAGAGAACAATATTTATCAACATAAATTCAGAAAATGTAAGAGAATCACGCGGAAGTGGCTTCTGACCTTGGACTACACTCAGACAGAAAATATTGTTTATTCCAAAGACGCAATGTAATGTCTTACTCATGTTTACACACACACACACACACACACACACACACACACACACACACACACACACACACACACACACACACACACACACACACACGCACGCACACACATATTTCATACTCACAGATGAATATTTTGACACTAAATTAACTTTTAATAATTTAATTTTTTTTTTTTTTTTTTTTCTTTATTGCTTATTTCAATTTTGTTATTAATTTTAGTTTTGGTTTAAAAATTATTAAACATGTTTTTCTCTGAAATCTCAATAGGTAGAAATAAATTAGTGAAGTTAACTACTTATATTATGGAGATGTGGAGAAAGAACTACTATTTGTTGTAAAAATAGACCCAAGTGTTTTGGTTCCCAGAGTGGAGGGCGCTGGCAGCTATAGCACAGTTTTATACTATTATAGCTGCCGACGATAACTTAGAAATGTAAGGAATTGTGCCAAATTTTAGCATTTTTGTAATAGTTTTAAGGAGTGCAATAAAGATTTATTATTATTATTATTATTATTATTATTAATTGTTATTCTTGCTCACTATACTGTGAGATAAAACTATCTACCACTTTTATATATAAATAAATACTATATAACGATAAAACTAACTACTATATAACGAAAATATTCTTGTAACATTTTTCTTGAAACTATCAATAAATAAGATTCGTTTAAAAGTACTAGAGCCAAAGATAACATTTTAAAACTAAAAGCTCGAAAATAATAAGTTTGTCAGAAACAAGGGCTACCAACAAAAATGTAAATACATAGCGCGTGGCTATGAATATTTGAGCTATTTTGAAGCAGACAGCTTGAGGCGTGATTTCATTAGAGGCGCAGATTGCATTCAAATCTGCTAAGATAGATGCCGTGACTTGTGATATTGAATGCTTCATTCACATAACTGAAAATGCAAGTGCCGGTATTCAATAACTATGTATATGATTAATTCAATTACTTTCACCATCCTTAGAAATTATATATGTCGGAGCGTCAGTGGAGGCCTCACAGCGGTATTGGTTGGGGCGATACATCGTGGGCGTTGCAACGGCAGGAATTCCCAAAATAAGTGTACACTTGTGTTGTTCAATATCGTATTATTTAAACATCTTACATATTAACTCAAAATGATAAACGATTAACAAGATTGAAACGAGTTAAGAGCCAACAGGTTAGCGCATGTGCACCGTGCGGTAGCCGTCAGTAGAATGACCGACCGCCATTACTAGTGGCGCGACATCAACTACTCCCATTCGGATACGATCATTCGAATCCGCTCTTATCATTCATTAAATACATTCAACATCATTCAATATCGATTACAGAATCGACTAAAACAAACAAACTAATACATTGAGCTATTATTACAATAAATCATTATTAACAGTCATGTAATTTGTGGTACATAATCACGCGCCGTCATATTATTCCAGTAAGTAGTTCATCGACAACATCAAAACCAATTTGTGTAATAATGAGTTTTAAACCTACGGACGATATGAGATAAATATCGAGTTGTTAAATGGTACCTAGAATACACAGGAGAGTTTCGGCTGTACGGTTAGCCTAGTGGTTTAAGCGGTCACCACGCCCCTTTCTACCGCACCAAGTGTTGTGAGTTCAAATCCTACACGGAATAACACTTTGTGTAATCCATAAATTGTTATTCCAAATCACGTCCATTACTAGTATTTTTGTAAAATCCTCCACTACACAGGAATATTCATTGCATGCGGGAGTTGTTTTTTCTTTAAAAAAAAAGGAAAAAATGTTATCCACTTAATGGCTTAATTGTAGGATCTGTTGGAAGATATCAAATTACCGTCTAAAGTACAATCGTTCTTTCTTCTAAATGTGGACAAAAGTAGTCTCACACTCAATTAGAATCACACGTGTTGCCCTTTAAGCCTCCCACAATCAGGAAGAACGGGATGAGGCTCAACTAACCTCACCTACTCGGTATCTACGAAAAACTTATTTGACACCTTTGCTATAAAGCCGTGGCTATACAATTCCGATCAACCTTTCAGTAGCATGACTTTGCCACTTCTAATATACTTTTATATTCGTACAAATCATAATTTCAAAGAGTAAATTAGCTTTCCAAATTTAAAAAGCTAAAATAAAATTTAAAGCTAAAAAAGATTTTTAAAAACCTACCATTGAATTTTTTTTTTTTTTTTTGTTTCTTAAAAGACAACTCCCGCATTAGGAATATAAATTCCTGTGTCGCGGGGGACTTTACAAATATAGATGAAACGGACACAAAGAACACCCAGACTCAGAACAACAAATTGTGAATAACACAAAGTGTTGTCCTACGTGGGATTTGAACCCACGACACTTGGCGTAGTAGGAAGCGGCGTGGCGACCGCTTAAGCCACTAGGCCAACCGTGCAGTCAAATTTAAAACTAAAAGTAAAACATTAAACATAAAACATTATTTTTTACCTTTATAAACATTATACTCTCATCATCATCTTCAATAGTCTTCCATTGCTGGACTTATATCTCTCATTAGAAAAGACGTCCATTACACAAAAACATGACTTAAAATATGCCCGTACATTCTATACACTGCTATTTATAGTTGTAATATAATTTGGCTCTATTCAACTGTCTAAACAAGACGTCCACAAATCCAGTACACGGATCAAAGCGCTATCCCGTTATTCATTCCTTACAGCTGTGGGAAGTTGAGCCGCAAAATCCGAGTAAGATTCTTGGAAAATATTTTGAACCAAGTGGAACTTTATACTCAGCTTAGAATATCGCTATACTGGCAAGGCTGTATACAGCTACTTACGTTAGTATCTACGATTTCATGTTTTTTACTCGTGTTTGCAGTTAGTAATAGCTGTACCATAGTACGCTAGCAATCAGGCTTATTAGCTGTCTAAATTTCTTGTAAAAAATTGAATTGGACCAGTGGAGAACTAGTAAGTTTTTTGTAAATTATAATATGCTCTGTTATTAATAAGCATGAGGCAAGCGTTTAACTTAAAAAATGAAATAAGAGACCATTTTATATTGCGGTTTCAAGTACATTTTAGGCAATACCCCATTTTCTCAATTACAGATTTGTATTTTTTAAAGAGTGATCTTCTATATAATTTATCGCGTAAAAATGATACGAATACAAAGAATACCTAGACTCAATACAACAATTTATGATAAAGCTTACTACACAGTTACTGATTATTTAAATGACAAATTTGCTTGGGATTGATGCTGCTCGCTCCCACATTTGAAAGTGATGAACATTTAATTTTTGTTTGTAATTTGTATTTCATTTGTTCTAATTTGTTTATTTTTTCGTCGAAATTGAATTATATATTTTTTTTTTGTGTAAGTTTGTAAATGTGAGTATAGTGTAGGTTTGTCGTGTTTCGGGTTGCAGATCCTGACTACATCGGTTAGGCTACACGATGGCTGGGGCCCGTATGCCGTCTGTATGGACAGGTTGACTCAAAACTATGGTCCTTTCTTCAAAAGGCCAACCCAGACCCTATACTGCACTCACATAGTTCTCTTTAATATTGCGCACGAACTTAAAAAGGAAAATAAAAAAGACACCTCTGTGGTTTGTTTCAGCGTTTCTTCCCAGAGTGAGTCATAGGAAATGCCGGCGCCTTCTAGTTATAAAGTCCGACTTGCAAAAATGTCTGAAAAGACTTACTTGCAGAAATAAATATCATTTATGGATCACACAAGTTTTATCCTATGTAGGATTTAAACCCAATCAAACCCAAAAAAGCGGCGCGCGCAGCGAAGGATGGTAATGTTTATAGTAAAAGAACATTAACTCAAACTATTGTCAATTGTGAACTCAAATTATTGTCATTACAAGTATTACGGCCACATATCATAAAGTCTATCACATCTGTTTATTACCAACACATCGTATAGAACTATCTAAATACGAAACTCTGGTCACGATACCAATGGTCACATAAGATAACCTCATAAAATAGTTTACGGCCTTTTCTCACATCCCTCTAGCTTTATCTAGTTCATAAAATAAAGGGCGATAGTGGGACGTAACTGTGAATTTTTATTTGACATATTGAAATGGATGATATTGCGATTGTGGAATACACTATTTTCAGTTTCAGTGAAATCTTTGCTATAATTGGTAATTTTATATCTATTTCAATTAAACCCAAAGGCTACATATTGTTGAAATAGACAAGTTGAAAATCAAACTAAGTAGGAGGGTTAATAAAAATTGACGAAAATCAAACAAAAAAATCTCTTTGGATCAAATCATCATATATGATTTCTTCCAGATTTTTAGAGCCAGCCGTTTAGCTTTTAAAGGGGAGACGCCCTATTTTACCTCAAAAATGACCAATCAACTTGTCCTAGCAACCTCTCCATGTTTTAAAAAAACCTATCTAATGATACCCCACACGATGGGGTAGATGCTAGAAATGAAAAAAATCCCAACCATGCAAAGTTTCGTCTTACTAGAACTAACCGTTTGGGCGGTAAGTCGATTACGGACGGACGAACGGACATGATGAAACTAAAAGGGTTCTGAGTCATGAAGTACGGAACCCTATTACAAGTACACGTACTTGCAACTTTTGAGTTTTCAAACATAGGGACCTTTTTAATTACTCTATAAATAATAGGCCCAAAGTTTTGAATTTAAAACGACAAAGTTCTTTAGAACTCAGAAAATTATCAAAAAGCTTCTTATCACATTTCCTTAAAGTTGAGTAAATTTGTCAATAAAAAGTCTTAAGCATCCTTAAAAACTTTTTCATCATTTTTTGTCGATGTCCTTTGTATTTTTTTCTATTTTATAAATAAGATTAAAATCATAGGATGTTTACTGAAATGAAAAATACAGAATGAAATAAAATACTTTATTTTACATTATATTTTGGATTAGAATAAAATCAAGTGCCTGTCAGGCCACGCACAGGAAAGGGTTCCTCAGTCACCCATAATGGTACGTGGATTTCAAATGGTATCTAATAGATAATTGTTATGTTTACGTATTAATGCGTTAATTTTGTATGACGTTTTGTAAGTAAGCGCATTATACAAGTTAAGCCTCTATAACTTCTGTACTAACAAAGTCATCTAATTCGTTAAAGTTTTCCTTTAAAGTTCATTACATGGACCACCATCACGAATTTTTCCAGATTTTTTGAACCAGTTGTTTAACTTTTGGAGGGGTGGACGCCCTGTTTTAACAAAAAAGTGCCCTTTAAAGTGAAATTTCTCGCAAACGGATACCTAAAGCTAAAAACCCTTTATTGTTTTTAAAAGACCTATCTAATGATTTTGCACACAATGGAGTAGCCGCGACAAAAAAAAACATCCCTACTTTACGTGTAGGGGAGGTACCCCAAATAAAAATATTTTTCATAATTTTATTGTAGCCCTTTGTTGACGTAATTACAACACATATTCATACAAAGTTTCATCTTTCTAGCACTTAGCGTTTGGACGGTAAGCCGAGGACGGACGAACGGACGGACGGGCATGACGAATCTATAAGGGTTCCGAGTTTTAATATTCGGAACCCTAAAAACGATGTGAAATAGATGAAATGGAGACCGTCTTCCGAATAAACAAAAAAAAAATCTGAATTGAAAATTAAACAGGCGCGTGTCAGACTACACACAGGAAAGGGTTACTCAGTCTCAAAACTTAAAATTAAAGATTCATTAACAATCTCTTAGTAAGCCCTTGAAACTGTTTATTCCATTATGTTCTGAGGATAATTAAATAAAATAATTCATTGAAGTAACAACATTTTAATTATCTCAGTCTTAACAAATTAATATTCATCAATTTTCCCAGTATGAGAACTCTAGTCTCTATACTTCTCAGTATCTAATAATACATTTCAAAATTCGTGGAACAAAAGCTCTAGCTTTTGTTTGTAAGCATAGAGCCAATCAAAAGGGGTTTTCATTTCCCGAGCTTTTGTCGCCAGGGCAAGCGTCGAATGGACAGGTGGTGACGGGTTGACATCTGCATGTTACTGCGCGGGAATGTAGCACATGAATGCTAAAAGACACACTTTGTGCATGTATGTATTTATACATGTGTAATAAATATATAATGTTTTTGGTATGTGTTGTATTATTCATATATAAACCTGTTATTTATTTTCTCATAATTATTTCTTCCGTATCGCAATCAGCTCTAACATGTTGACCTATTTAAAGGTTAAGTATAGATAAAAACTTTAAATTCTATGGAACAAAGTAAAGAAAAGACGGAATCTTACTTACTTAAAGTAAGATACCCATTTTTTTTTATATATATTAATAAGTTAAAAGGCGTGGTTACCAATAAAAAAAAACATTATGTGACTTATTTTTTTGAAGTATCTCTTAGATAAAAAATAATATCTCCATATTATGGATCTACATAACCCTATAATAACGACCTTTAATCATCATCATCTCAGTCGAAAGACATCCAATGCTGGACATAGGCCTCCCCCAAGGTAACAATCGGTTCTGTGTTGCCCATATCTATCGGTTTCCCGAAACCTTCACCAACTCGTCGGACCACCTTATATGGGGCCTGCCCACGCGCTTCGCTACTTTCTAATATACCATTTATCAGGTTTATCAGGTTTAGATCATTGACACATCCATGCACTCAAGTTCTAGAAGTCAATCTAGTCAGTTATCATTGAATAAAAATTTAGTACTATTTAATTTTAATTCTAAGCCTACAGTGAAAATCATAAAAATTGTAACATTCACTTGTATGTACATACAATAGCGTACATTCACTTTCTAAGCAGCCACAATATTCCCCAAATACTGATCGACTAGAAACACAAATAGTAGTCGTTAAGCCTGTACTAAGAACACATACGCTTCCGCTGTCAATACTGTCATTCGCATAGCAATTAGCAAAATGTGTGCTCTGTGAGGAATAAATCTTTAGTATGCATAAAGTGTAACAGCACAGAGACAATCGATTGGTTGAATCTAATCCCTAAAATGACAAGTTAGAAATTAGGAACTTGTACCGATAGAAGATTGCAGTAGAGTCAGTAGACTATTTAATAGTACTAATAAAGTGACCAATAACAGGCGAAACTACATTTAAACATGGGGATACTTTGGTTCTTAAAGGAAAGAATCTACTTTTTACCGTGATAACCGCCGTATACGCGAGCGGAATAAGCTAGTTATTACATGTTGCCATTTAAATACACAGTATTTTAATGGCAACATATAGTTCTATAGTATTACACTCTAGACAACGACACTTGCATAACATCAATACAGAGCACATTTATATGCATAGAAACTAAAATGCAGCGAGCGGATGGATGAATATTTGAACCAAAACGCGAAGTTCAACGTTTCTGATATATACGGTATTATATGTTTATACTTAATATTGACGTGCAAAACTTTGTTTTGTGATACAATCAGGAATTATTTAAGTTTAAGTTGTAGAAGAATCATGATTAGGCAGTTATACTGCACGGATGGCGATTACGCCATACTTAACCGGCGCTTCAACTAAGCATGTGCGGTCGCCATTCGATCGTTGATACAAACATCACATGATAGAATACACGCAGGAATTGTCTTTTTAAAAAGAAGAAATGATACCACGATCCAACAGTAAACCTGATATAAATAATTCTTTTATTTCTTTTAAGTAAGGCTACGAGAAGTCCAACATGCCATCCTTCAAATCTGAAAGGGGAGGGGTGGCGCACTTGTGTCTCTTGAGTTCCAGATATATTCCTTGTCATGTTGAGATACAATAGTTGTCTAAAGAAGAACTATGTAACTGGTCACATTCGTTTACTGTCAGATTTGGTACACAAATTGGATAGTGTCAAAATGTAAAGCGATATATCAGTTATATTCTGTTGACTGCAATTTGATATCACTGAATGCATTTGGAGGACACATACAGAGTTTTGACAGAGTAGCCGACTTTTAGTATTTTTATTGCAACCTAATGTCTTTATGATATTTAAGGAAAATAATAATTAATTACATCAAATATCATCAGGTATTAACAGTCAACTACGTGACATCGGCCCCTACTTAGAAAGAAAGATTTGTTATTTGATAAAAATCATAACACGATTTTTTTTAAGACGAGTGTCTTAGTAGGTATATACCTAGTAAACAAACAAAGAAACTCTTGGGCGATTTACACACTGCACCACGCTCCGTCGCGTAGCGCGGAGTGGCAGATTTTAATATTGTATGCAACTACATCGATTAGTATAGAAAACACGCCAGGTCCAACACACCGAACACGCGCCACGGCGCGTGAGCTTGTGCCGCTAGCAGATTCTGCCGCCGCGCGCGTAGGCGGGGCGGGCCGCAGCAGTAAACACATTTATATTCTAAATTGAACAATTCCCAGCATTTTGCGATATGAAATGCAAAGAATACAGACGACAACGACCAAATGGAAAGTAACCTTTAGTTTGGTGCGGGGCTTGTACAAAGCCGTCAGGCGCGGAGGCGCGGTAAAATCTGCTCGAAGAGGCAGATCTGCTCCTCCGTCGCCGCGCGCGTGATCTGCTTCCCCAAACCTACACGCATGGGCGCGTGGCCAGTGTGTGAATGGCCTTATCTATAACACACTAGCTATTATTAGACTATTATTTATCGCAGTAAAAATAGCCTATGTCCAATTTCAAGCTTTAGACTATGTGTATCAATTTTCATTTAAATTCGTTCAGCAGTTTTAGCGTGAAAGCCTGACAGATAGACAGGCAGGTTGAGTTACTTTCACATTTTATAATATTAGTAAAGTATGGTAGTTATGTATGTATTTAAAATTAAATAAATATAATCTCAGTACTCACATTTCTATGGCCTAGAATCTTTTCTGGAGCTCATACACATGGTAGTGATTTCAGCTGAGTACATAATACAACTTTATTGCCATTAAGACTAGTGAAGTTAGAATAAAAATCAAATTAATTTTTAAGGCTATTTAAATTCTTTACCAAGATAAGATGAAAACGGTAATGTTAACAGTGAGTTTTATTAGATCATTATGTTCAATCGTTATTTTATTCAGTCGTAATTTTTATGCTTCCATATAAAGCTAAGAATTGATAACTTATTTTATTCATTTCTTCGCTAGAGTGAGTTTTTACTGTTTCACCCCTTTCTGATTTAATTTGCTGATTCACTAGTCATTTGAAATAGAGCCAGAGAAGCTGGAAAAATCTTTGTGCATTGTCTGAAAATGTTTGACGGACCAATTCTGGTTTGGTTGACTGACTGAAGAAACATCTTTAAAATATAGCTTTTCAAACCATTACTATGTGTTATATAGGTATATGTATTGGATATGTCTAGAAATTTAATGTTTGTCCTACACTTAAAGAATATATGCGAATGTAATTAATATAATGTAGTTAATAAAATATATAATTAATTAATCTTGTTAATAATTTGAATATTTATGTTTTAAGTTATGAGTTTAACATTATCGGTAATCCGTAACGTCCCACCGCTGGGCTCCGATTTCCTCTCAGGCTGACTGAATGTGGGTTGCGGACTAGCAACATTCATTGTGGCTACGTAAATCTAGCTGTTGGATGCTTTTAAGGCGCCTGAAGGCCTCCAACTTAGCTTTACGACTGTTATCTTACATTAGGGGACCGGGACCGACTAATTAACGTGACCTCAGAATCACGGAAACGATTATAATATATTAAGCCAAAAAAGGTCACGCATCTGCGCGATTATTACTTACCCTTGGTGATTGTTTCCGATCACCATTGGTTCATAATTATTTGAAACTTATTGTACGAAGGCGAACATAATGTGGTATTACTCTCTCAGTCGACCAGGTCATTTCTGTGATGGCCTTGAACTTTTAAACAATCATTTTAATTGTAGAAAGAAGATAAAGTAGAATTCCAAGGCATATTTATTCATAGTGTAAACCCATTCTTTTCAGTTCTTTGTGCTATTAATAGCTAGTCACTAAGACCAAACATATGCACCGAGGCAATGTAGTGTTAAACCTTTCTCTTGAATTACTCTCTCTATTAATAAAAATCGCATTAAAATCAGTTGCGTAGTTTGAAAGACTGAAACTGCAAAATGGGCAAGACTTTATTTTTGTTGAAATATGCAACAGATATTTTTTGTATGGCAACCCTATTCACGAAATTCTCGCTGCGTCCAACCGTTGTGTGTGAGAAGTACATGTGTGATAAATATTCCCAAATAAAGTTAACTTCAAACGCAATCGCCTTTTCTTCCAAATCATAAAACCTCCAAAATTTTTTTGCTACGAACACATTATCGTATACATACACGTATAAAATACTAGCTCCGCTTGAGTCTCATTCTTCCTTTATTACCTAAGGGTATAAAAATAGATTACGTCCCATTCCCAGATCTACTAAATACGCACACAAAATTTCATAAGATTTAATCAAGCAGTTTCAGAGAAGTATGACAACCAACATTTTGATTAAAATAAATCATTCATCTGATTTGCTCATACTTATGACAAATGAAGGTCATTGCATTTTCTTTCCAAACTTATTCCATTATTTTAACGTCTTTAGCATTTCTCATGCACCAGATGACAGTGACGTTGAAATATCAGTTGAGTTATCACTTCCAGAAAGTTACATTTAAGTGTCCAAGTACTTGCTTCGTACTGAGTTCTAATTACTTCTTTAGCGTACTTGAGTTCGTATGAATCATTTATAACTCAACTGTAAACTTGCTAAGACTTTAGTTCAGTCATTACGAGTTTAATAGGAGAGTAAATATTGATCATTTAATAGCTTAAAATAATTTATTTCACAAAAAAAAAAAGTTCTTAAGTTTTGTACATCTAACATCAAAAGTTTGCAAAAAGTTGAGCATCACCCAATAACAGACTTAAGTAAAATAATTATTTTTAACATATGTATATATATACAACAGTAAAAATAACCTTTGAATTCTGTTTGTCCTCCAGAGGTGAGGTTTAATGCCAGTCGCTCGTTAAAAAACTGATATTCAGATAAAACCGGTTGAACTAGCCCCAAATTATCTTGGGAATGATAAAGGCCAGTAAGAAGAAGATGAACGTCACTCTCGAAAGTTTTTTTTTGGCTTAATGTGTCTTATGCAGTTCAATTACTACTGATAAAATATTTGATAATAAAATAAAACAAATTTCGCTCCATTTATACAAAAATGAGTTTGAGCATCTTGATTAGATAAAGGAGTCCTGTTTAGTATTTCAAGGCTATTTTTATTTCTTTTCGCAATGATGGTTGTAAGACTTTTTCTTTTTAAGATAAATTGGGCTAGTGTTTCAAGCATTAAGAAATAATTGACAGTACGGTCCCTCCCAGACGCTTGCGAGAAGTGACAATGTTCAAGAAAATTTCTAACATCTGCCTACGAAAGCAATTATGCGTTTTGTGACTTAAACTCTTGGCTAGCTTTATTTTTCTCTTTTATTTAGAACAGAATTTTACTGAAGTAAAACAAACTGTAATCATATAGAATAACCTTTGTTGTAAACTTATAAAAGGTTTTAAAATAGATAATTATATCATCTACAATTGGCGGTCTCACTGCGAAAACATTTTGTTCCGACTTACAGCAATCACTATACAGCTTAAGCAATAATCAATTATGTTGATTTTCTTAAACACAGTTAATAATGGATAAAATAGCAGTTACTTTTGATGTAGACTACGGCTACATACCAAAGGCAAATATTAGTATCATTAGTAGTTAATAACTTCTGCTTCCTAACCTTATTCCCAATATTATTTGGGGTCGGCTACTAGTTCAACCGGTTTTACCTGAATATCAATATTTCCACGGAGCGACTGGCATTGGACCTCCGCAACCCTAAGGGAGAATTGAAATTCGAAGGTTGAACCAGTTATCAGTAACTTTGAGGGCACTGACTTCCCAATAACGATTGCCATAGATGTTCATGACAACCGGGACCGACGGCTTTACGTGCTCTCCGAGGCACGGGCATGCATCACCGCCAAACTTCCGAACTCCGGGCTGCTACTAAGAATTTCTTAAGAAAAACCCAAAAACCCTTTTTGGTCCGACTCGGGATTTGAACCTTGAGACCTCTTGATTAGCAGTCGCATACGCTATCCACTAGACCAACGAGGCAGTTAAATAATGTTGTAATGTACAAATAGTCGTTAATAACTATTAACTACTATGTTTTGTACATGATAACGCTACGATAACCGCTCGCAAGTATGTACACGCGGGTAGATATCACAGTATAAAGTAGCTTATGACCTATACCGAAGATATGCCAAATTTCATTGACTTGATGCAGCGACTTAGCCGTGAAAGTGTAACAGACAGATTGTTTGTACTAATTATATCCTAACGACGGCCTAGTAGACCAAAGCATACCTTGGTCCAATAGGCCGTCGTTGAGATTGTGGGAGGCTAGTGTCGCCTACGGCACTAGCCTCCCATCATGTTGCACCATCATCATCATCAACCTAGCGCAGTCCACAACTGGAACATAAACATTTCCAATTGCACACTACTTGGTTCCATCCTCGGCTTCGTGGATTTTCACAATTATTGTTGATTAATTTTATTTAAACTATTGTAAAAAAAGCAACTTTCGAATTTATGATATAAGTACGGCAGTATGAATGATATTCATATCTAGCTTTAGTAACCAACTTAACTTAGGTTGTGTTTATTATGTGTCTGGGCACGTCCTCGTGCTGGGGGACTTCAATGCAAAGTCCATTGCGTGGGGTTCCCCAGCGACGGACGCCAGGGGCGAAGCCGTCGAGGAATGGGCGGCGTCGGTGGGCCTCTGTTTGCTGAACAGGGGCACCACCAACACGTGCGTGCGACAGCAGGGGGGGTCGATAGTGGACCTTTCGTTCGCTACCCCTGCAGTCGCCGCACGAGTAAGGAACTGGAGTGTCCTGGATGAGGTCGAGACGCTCTCGGATCACCTTTATATCCGATTCGAGCTCTCCCGGTCCCAGGACGCCAGTAGGGGTCACGCGGCGCGGCGTCCCTCCCGTTTTCCGCGGTGGGCTGTCGCCAAGCTGGACAGGGACCTACTAGAGGAGGCGGCCATTGTTTGCTCTTGGCTGTCTCCGCAGGCCCCGACCGAGGAGGTCGACGCGGGGGCTGGTCGCTTCGCCGATGCGTTAACGCTCATCTGCGATGCGGCCATGCCCCGCGTTCGTGGCCGTCGGCCTCCTCGGAAGGAGGTCTACTGGTGGTCCCAGGAGTTGGCGGACCTCCGTGCGGCCTGCGTACGTGCCCGGAGGTCCCACACCCGGAGTCGGCGACGTCACCGCGGAGGCGGTGAGGAGGTGGACCGGCTACACGAGGAGTACCGAGCAGCTCGGGAAACTCTGAGGCTGGCCATCTGCCGCGCCAAAGACGCGTCCAGAGTGGAGATGCTGGAGAGTCTCGAGCGTGACCCCTGGGGTCGACCTTACCGTGCGGTGCGACAAAAGCTCCGCACACAGGGCCCCCCCCTTACGGAGACTCTCCAGCCCAGCTTCCTGCAGGAAGTGGTCGAGGGCCTATTCCCACAGCAGGCGGAACACACACCCCCGTCGATGGCCCGTCGTGGTCGTCGTCGGGACAGCGTGGGTGATGTGCCGCCTGTCAGGGAATCGGAGGTAGGGGCGGCTGTTCTACGGATTCGGTCCAAGAACACCGCCCCCGGGCCGGACGGGGTTCCAGCCCGAGTGATGGCCCGTGCCCTCGACTACATGTCGGACCACCTCAGGGGAGTGTTGGACGCTAGCCTGGCGTCCGGACACTTCCCTGAGCGTTGGAAGTGCGGGAAGCTGGTACTGATCCAGAAACATGGACGGCCTGCCGATTCGGTCGCGGCCTACAGGCCCATCGTGTTGCTGGACGAGGCGGGCAAGTTGTTTGAGAGGGTTCTCTCTGTCCGCATCGTCCGGCACCTCAGCGAGGTGGGGCCCGACCTGTCGGACGCCCAATTCGGCTTCCGAGAAGGGCGTTCGACGGTCGACGCGATCCTGCGCCTGAGGGCCGTGACCGAAGAGGCGGTGAGAGGCGGCGGAGTGGTGTTGGCGGTGTCCTTGGACATCGCCAACGCCTTCAATAGTCTGCCATTCGGCTGCATCAGGGCCGCACTCCAATACCACGGAGTGCCAGGGTACCTGCGGCGGCTGGTGGCAGACTATTTAGAGGAGCGTACCGTCGAGTACGAGGACCGAGATGGCGCCTTGAGACGCAGGGCCATGTCGTGCGGTGTTCCACAGGGGTCTGTCCTAGGACCACTCCTGTGGAACATGGGATACGACTGGGCCCTACGAGGGCGTCTCCCCCCCGGGCTGGGTGTAATCTGCTACGCAGACGACACCCTAGTCACGGCCCGGGGGGCAAACTTCGAGGAGGCGGCGCGCCTGGCCACCACAGGAGTCTCCCGGGTGGTCGGGCGCATCGAGGCGCTGGGTCTGCGGGTGGCCCTGGACAAGACGGAGGCCCTATTATTTCATGGGCCCCGTCGCGGTCCGCCCGCCGGCGCCTCCATTGTGGTCAACTCGGTCCTCGTACCGGTCCGGGCCCAGATGAGGTACCTGGGTCTGGTCCTCGACGGTAGGTGGCTCTTCGACGAGCACTTCCGACAGCTTGGTCCTAAGCTGGTGGGCACTGCCTCCGCCCTAGGGCGACTTCTGCCCAATTTGGGCGGGGCCAGTGTCCCCACTAGGCAGCTGTACACGGGGGTTGTCCGGTCGATGGCACTGTATGGTGCACCGGTGTGGGCGGCGGCTCTGTCCGCCCAGAATAGGGCGCGCCTCTGGCGCCCCCAGAGGGTATTGGCGGTCAGAGCCATACGCGGATACCGCACCGTATCTACCGAGGCGGCGTGCGCCTTGGCCGGAACACCCCCGTGGGATTTGGAGGCGGAAGTGCTCGCCGAAGTTTATCGGCGAGTGGCTGACTTCCGGGCGGAGAGCGGATTTCGCCCTCCGCCCGAGGACGTGCGCGAGTGGCGCGAAGCCGCTCGCCGAGCCACCATGCAGAGATGGTCGTTCCGGCTGGAGACCCCACGCGCTGGCTTCGCCGCCGTGGAGGCTCTTCAGCCGGTCATCGCGGAGTGGGCAGGGCGGCAGCATGGGACCCTTTCCTTCCGGCTGACGCAGGTACTTTCCGGGCACGGTTGCTTCGGAAAGTACCTGCACTCGGTCGCTAGGAGGGAACCGAGTCCCGCCTGCCACCACTGCGACTGCAGTGAGGACACGGCCCAGCACACGCTGGCGGTCTGCCCCGCTTGGGCGGCGCAGCGCCGGGTCCTCACTGCAGTCATCGGAGGGGATCTCTCGCTGCCGGCCGTCATAAGATCGATGGCCGGCAGCGACAGTTGTTTCACCGCGGTCGCAACCTTCTGCGAGGATGTAATCTTGCAGAAGGAGGTGGCGGAGAAGGCCCGGGAGGACGATATCCACTCGGACCCGATCCGCCGCCGGCGCCCCGGGCGGCGGAGGCGCGCATACCTGCGTCTCATGCCGCCCTGAGAGTGGCCGCGGATGGGCGGGACGGGTTTCCCGTCCGTCCGCAGTAGAGGCCAACCGCGAGGGGGCGGCGTCCGTGTGTGACCGGACGCTGCCCAATTAGAGAGTTTAGAGTTGAGATGGTGCCCGCAACAGTGCGGGCAGGCGCCGGTTGGAGTCCAGAAGGAAATCCCCTCCCTGGACTCCTTCCAATACAAAGGCGCAGAGAGGGTCACACCGTGTGGTTTTAGTCGGTTCGAGTCCGACACACCACCCCGCCGTAACCCCCGACGGGGTGACGGTCCGCGGGGATTTCCACACGTAAAAAAAAAAAAAAAAAAAAAAAAAAAAAAGGTTGTGTTTATTATAACTATTAGTTTTATTTCTCTTTCGACGTTCCAGTCCTAAATCCACAGATTTGTTTAGTCAAAATAGAGTGAAAACTATGTGCGGACACATCGGAAGTTTTATAGTGGTCATGAAACGACCGGACCGTCTGAAAATTTATCGTAAATTCAACCGTTTACGATCGAACGAATGGCGAATTAGATATATGAACGATGTTTCGTATTTAAACCTGACAAAGACAAGTTGGCAACAAGAATTATGATGACAAGTAAAATAAATGGCGTCAGTTACATTGTATAAGATACACAACTGTTTGGAAAAATCAGAGCTGATTATACCTGTGCAGAAATTATGCTTAAATTAAATATCAAAAAAATATATATTTATATTATCTATGTAGGTATGTTCTTATATCAGTCCGGTCCGTATCGATGTTAGTATGTACGTAGAAAAACTGATATTCATGTAAATCTGGTTGAATGTGCAGCCGACCCTAAATAATCATAGTAGTAATAATATAAAATTTATCCTTTTTTCAATAATAATAATAATAATAAATCTAGCAACACTCAAAGACATCAGAATTTCTTTCACATATTTTTAAAATAAATTATTTTTTCCATTAAGAACCATATTAAAAACGAAATATATATATTTTAAATAACTCAATGTTATAAAAATAATGAATTAAAAGAAATAAAATGAATCGCAATAAAATAAACATAGAAAGATCTGTTTATAAAGACATGACGTTTAATACGTCATGTCAAAAGCATTATAAATATCGATAAAATGAGAAATTCTCAAAGATGTTAACCAGAGCTAGAAGCAGAGCACAACGAACATCCCCGGACTCGTCGCTCCGCTCCGCCGTGCCGTCAATGGAAGAAATCATAGAAGTTCCGAATAGTGCACAGGCGTCGAGCTCTACTTCGAGCGACGAGTTTTTCTCTCCGCCGACGTCGCCAACACCTGTACGTCGGCAGGAGAGAACCCGGCCACCAGACAGCTTGGGATCCCGAGGACCACTGACCTCGAAAAGGGTCCCCGCTACCGGTGGTGGTGTGCACCGCATGAAATGGTCACATACAATAAATGAGAACGTCATGCGGGCATATTTTCGGGCTACAGAGCTGGGAACAAACCTTACTGCGTACCGTGTTCGACTAGTCTCTCTGTTTCAGGAGCTTGAGCCAGCCGTCAACGTATCAGCGCAACGATTGTCGGATCAAGTGCGGGCTATACAGCGATGCCATCTGCTAGATGAGGCCGTACTTGAGAGGATACGCTCGGACGTACAACCTTATTGATTATTTATTTTAGAATAAATTTATCTTGATAACTAAACAAGTGTGATTTTTTTAATTTATTTTCGATGCCAATAAATTTAAAAGACAAAACTATCATAAAAAAACAAATACTTTTTGGGTATACTATACAATTAAATACAGAGTTGTTTAATATGCGTCTTTCATCTTAACATTTATTTCTTAATTTTCATCAAAAGTTTTTACGATCGCATTCAAGTCACGAACTTGCCACAAAATTGGTTGTACTAAACTATCTAGTAAACTTTACTACACATTCATCAAGATCCCTAAATAAGATGTACACCCTAATAAAACAACCAAAGTTCTCGAAACTAGTCACGTTGCAAGCTCTGTGTGATTTTGGCTGCACAGTGAACTTTTCCTACAATGAAAGCTAACAGTGGTCGTACACAATAAATGTCTTTGCCTTTTCAACTTATGACCCGCCAATTTTACACTTTTTATTTATGGGCTTGGGCGCGAAATGAACTGAAATAGAATGTTAGAATATGATGGATTATTATTGCTTACTTTAACACGACTCTGAAGTCAACCTTATTCTTTTAACTTAATCAGACATATTAACTGGTATTTTAAATTAATCTTATAAATGAATATTTAGTACACCTTTACGACTCAGGTTTACCGAAGGGATCATAATTTATTGATTGGCATTGAGAAATACAAACAGTGTATTATACAATAATGCCTTAGGAACTAATATGTTTAATTATAAGACCTAGTTCACGCAAAAATAGTATAATCGCACTTGCTTGAAAGATGTAATAATTTATGTAAATAATATTTAAAATCGATAAATTATGCTAACTTATTAATTTCATGAAATTCTGTAGGTTCTTAGAGGTATCGAAAAGACACAGGCCAGCGTTCTGTATAAGAAAAACTTATCCCTGAGGTAAAGAAAACACTTTTAAAAGCTATTAATCGATTAATCTATCTTTTTCTTTAACTTAAAAAGAAATATATAATACATTTTTTAAAGAAACTTCTCTAAGAGAGCAGAGAGCTAGGCAGTTACTTCTCTCGGATTCAACTTTATATTTGCGAGAAATATGAAATGGTTGCGGTAGTAATTATATTATTTCCTCCGTCCGTACTTCAGCGATGTGGTTCAAATGCAGAATATTTCGACCTTCGACTTTAAAGTTTGACACTTAATGTGACGTTTAAATAACTTATTCTTGTTTATAATGTATCGATCTCAGTCATTTTGTCATTGTTCTTGTAAATTCATAGATTGTAAAAGGTATTAGATCAGTTCTCCTAATGGATAGTAAACTGAGTGCTTAGCTAAACGTCAATGGTTTTGTTCCCCTCATCATCTCATCAACAGCCTTTAACAGTCCACTGCTGGACACAAGCCTCTCCTTAGAAAGGAGGTTTTGGCCTACTATACCACGCTGGCCAGACGGGTTGGTATAGGGTTTGTTTCAAGTTTTCCTTCTCTTTGCATTGATGTTGTCCTGCGTAGTTTATCCCTTAGTCGCCTTTTACGATTCCCTATCCCCTATCGTTCCCCTATCGAATCAATAAATGTGGTATGATTTCAACCAGGGTATGATTTCAACTAATGAGACCATATTAGTTTTTTATTGGAAGCTCTATAATGTTATCTTAATTTATTTTTTGAATAGACAACTCCGTTAAAATTTTTTTTTAGGTTTACTGTGTCATGGGGGGCTTTACAAACATACATGAAACGGACACAAAGAATACCCAGACTAAAAACAACAATTAATGGATTACACACATGTAGCATTTCAACCCTCAACATCTTAACGCAGTAGAATGCGGCGTGGTGACCACTTCAACCATTATACCATCCGAGAAGTCAAATAGCACTACAATACCGAAAGCCGTTGCTTAGCACTTTCAACTTGTTAAATATTCTATCACGCTTGTCATCAAAGATAATATTCATTGAAACTGAAATTGAAGCAGGAATTAATGAGCCAACAGAATAATCGGTATTGATTTGCATAAAAACAATTTGGGACATCACAAAAGGCAACAAATGATACATTTAGCAATTCTAATCAGTTTGTTCAAGTTGAATATCAATTCCGAACTCAGTTGTCGACACGAAAACTATTTGACCTAAATGTGAACCAGTGAAAATAAACCCTAATAACAATATATATAGCGGACTTTTAATACCATGAAAAAAATGTATTAGTTCTAAAGAACATTATGCATAATCGTCCGGAAATTTTATTTATTTTATTTTTATTTATTTAATGAAATTCTGTACGTTCTTAGAGGTATAGAAAAGACACAGACTAGCATTCTGTAGAGGTAAAATTATCCCTGAGGGAGAGAAAACACGTTTAAAAGCTATTAATCGATTAATCTATCTTTTTCTTTTATTTTTCTTTAACTTTGGTAAAGAGTTCAAATTTAATCTATATTCAAATGAGTAAATATGAATCAATCCAGAACCAATTTCTAACATAAAACATAACTAAGACATTATAGTATGACTTGGTGTTTTAAAATTCTAGTTTGTCTGTCAACTCTATTATCTGTATATTAAATATTTACAGAAAAACCTTGACAGGCTTTCAACATCTTTGAGATTTAACACTCATAATTTTATTAATTTCAACCCTCCCGCTCTAACTATATATCAGCTTTATTAGTAACTAGATGAGCTCCACGGTTTTACGCCGCGGACCAGAGTTAGTCCAAAACAAAATTACCTAAGTCATCAGCTTCCTGTCAGTAAAAGTCCCGCCAAATCATGTTCATGTTCATTTGATATTACAAACAGACACTTCAATTTTATTTATTTGTATATACTAGCTGACCCTCGCTCGTCTACGTACCTCTAGCGTGATGCTATTACAGCGTGAACAAATTTGTTTATCATAATAAACTCGCGGTCTTTTAGAGTGGAACAATTCTTTCATAGATAGTTTTTGTAAAAGTTTAACCGTTCACGCAGCGCACACAATGGAAGCACTCAAAGAAATAACTTTCCCTCGTTTTAGTAAAAAAGCAGCGGCGGGGGACAGGAGGATGGCGGCGCGAGGAGGCGATATTTTGGGTGCGAGCTCACTCCGCGCGCGCAACATATTATTTAGCGACGCTCGCCTTATATCATTTATTTTATTGTACATAATACAGTCCAAGTAATACAGTCCACTATATTTCATTTACAAACCCAAAGTAACGGAAAACTAGAACTGACATAAACAGTCGTCAATAACACTACAATAATTTTTAGAATCGTACTTTACCGCTTGCAATTAAAAACCTCTTCAGATTTACAATTTTAATATATTTTCTGGTAACTTGTATCGTATTGTCTCACTAGCGATCAAGCCTACAAAAGATGAAAACTAGCATATATTTACATAAATTAATTGGATGACACAACATTCGACACATTTGGGAAAAGTAATCTAGCAATCGTTCAATGTCAAGAGCCAGCATGCATCACGCGATCGCGTGCGTTTAGTGCCAACTTTATTGTGGCGCCTACGGCTTTGGTGTCTTTTTGAAGTTCGAATAAAGTCGTTTGTATTAGGAATCGCACTTCGTTTTATGGGGAAAGTTCAAACTTTGAAGTTGCATGCTGCATGAAAAACTTTTTACGCGACTTTATGATACAAATCGGTGTCGTATGTATAGTCGTAATGCGCTTGAAATGGTGTTTTGGGAACGAATCCTGTTAAAAAAATGTAGGATTTAAAAAAAAAAAAAGCATGGGCTCGAAAAATGTCAGACAACATCGCGATTCCCACACATGTTTTTAATTTTAAATTTAAAGTGTTTCCAAAATTAAACGTGAATTCACATTTCCTCATTTCTATCAAAAATCGGCCAAGTGCGTGTGCACAAAGAGTATGTAACACTACGTATAAGAGGCGGGAGTGCCATAGAAATATACGATGTATGAAACGGGAGTCCTCGTCCAATACCAACCTTACGGAACTAAGGCGTGATACAATGCTGCCAACACAATGTCATTATTAGTGGTGTGGTGGTGACTAGCGAAAACTTATCGATATCGACTGCAAAATTTTGAGCTTTCAGAAAATAAATAAATAAAAGAATATTTAAACTTGTTTTAAAACATATTTATTAACAAGGAATTAATCAATTACCAATACTATTGATAATTTAATACCTTTAAAAATAATATCATTAAGATAATAAATTTTAGAGATAGGTTTTACAAAATTAATAGGTTAAAGTTGGGACAAATATCTGTACGCTTTAGGCGACTTTTTGTAAATAGCTAAGGCTACGGTTTTATTTCATTTAGTCCAATAATTTGCCTTTAGGTTTGCGATTTTGGTTAGCTATAGATGATTCTATCAAACTTTTCAAGACAGGTGATGTTATGTTATCCATCTCATTAACTTTCGCTTTCGAGGTGTCACTGGGACAGCTTGTCTGTCTTGATGTTTACTTGGTGACACTAATGGTGCTGAAACGAAGAAAATCGGTGTAAAAGTAAGTTATTAAGTACTTATATACTCAAATAAAATGTGTATAACACTCACTAAATTTATAATGACAAAACCAACTGATTGAAAAAACATTGATTTTACTTCCTTAAATCATTATCATCATCAGCGTAGAGTGTAGATTTCCACTGCTAAACATAACTTTGTCCAGTAATTTCTATAACTAAACATCGATATCGATAAATCTGATTGATGGGTTCTCACTATGCAATGTTTTGTTAAAGTTAATTTTGATTTGATTAAAATGCACTAAACCTTTAGGAATTGTACTAGAATTAACTTCTATAAAGAAATAATTTATCTAATTATGCTTACCGTTCTTTAGCTAACGGAAATCTAGCCATAAAAGACGTTTGTTCACATCAACCCGGCATGTTTTTAAACCACAAATTTCACACGTTATTTTTTCATTTTGTTTATTAGAAACAATTGACAACAAACAGACAACAAATTTCGTCCAAATAAATGATTATATATACACTTTATTGCAAGTTATACGCGAAAATATAGATTTAGAAAATCATAACAAACTAACCAACAAACGCTTAGCACAGACTACACGCACAGATGACAGATTACTTTTATTTGCTAGTGACATTAATGACAGTCAAAATGGCGGTCCATATAATCCAGCTATGTGTAGAAGAATCGTAGTCGATATGGTCCCAGAGTTCTCTGTGTTCTTCGTAATTTTAACGGATTATAGCCGCCATTAAAAAGGACTCCCGTTTCATATATCATTTCTTTTGTATAGGAGTTTCGCCAGACTGCATGTGCAGTTATAGTCACCCAAAATGGCACGTCAATTTAAAATCGTAGCTAACAGACAATTGTTATGTTTGCTTATTATTTCGTTATTTTTTACAAAGTTGTTTAAGTAAGCGAATTTTACAAGTTAGGTCTCTATAATTTCTGAATATTAGTTCAGAAATTATAGAGACCTAATTTGTTATAGTTTGCCTTTAAAGCTTATCATATATGACCTACCATATTCAGATTTTTTGATTCAGCTGTTTAGCTTTTAGGGAGGGGAAGATGCCTTGTTTCAACAAATAAATTCCCTTTTAAAGTTAGTAACTCGCAAACTGACAATAACTGAACTCACAATAACTAAAGGACCCAAATCAAAAAATCGTCTCAGTACTTTGTAGATGTAATATTATATACGTATTCCCGTTTGGTAAGTCAAGGACGGATGAACGAATGGACGGACGTACAGGACGAAACTATAAGGGTTCCTGAACGTAAACTACGAAACCCTAAAAACGTTTCTGTACAGCATAAATTTTTATCTTATCTACTGTTTTATCTTTCAAGTTATTATGTAAATTACAGAGGATTTCCAAAATAAAAAGGTTTTCATTTGGATAAACGAGACTGTAGTTAGTTTTGGGAAATTGTCAAAATATTAGACGGACCGCTCTTAATTTACTTTCTGTTATATTAAAAACTTAAATGCTTTTGTTGGTATTTTTATGTTATAAAGCAATACTCTTTTTTCATAATGTTTGATAATGTGGATTTTTTTTTATTAAATCTGTGTTTACAAATAATAATAATGGCATAAATTCTATGAAAAAAAAAGATTAACTACACGTTTGGCTGAAACATACTGATATGCTGTCGTACACACAAATCACGGTAGTACACTATCGTTACCGGTACCACGTGTGTCGTTTACGATAATGCATGAATCGATATTAGTCACTCAGATCACCGATAGTACTTGATTTTTAGTCTTCTGCCTAGCCTTATTCCCAAAATATTGGGAATAAGGCTAGGAAGAAGACTAAAAATAATAATTTAAGGTCGGCTACTATTAGATTTTTAGTATTGTACTAAAATTTTTACGTTACGTCAAATCTATATGTGTTAGAATAAAAAACCCTTTTGATTCAAATACGGCAAAGTCAAAGGAGAGTTATGATTTTGATAGACTATGTATGTATGTTCATCTGTTTCCTCATAGCTTCTCAACTACTACTCATTAGAACTGGACAAGTAATGTATCGTTAGAAGCTTTTTTAGCGTGCGTTACCCCAGCAAAAAAGCAAAAAAAATTGGGCCTTAGAGAGATGATAGTATAACAGAAAATTAGTGTGTTCTGAGGTGTAATTTGTTAGAAATAGCAAAATTTGTGCATGTAGTAGTTTAAAAGTTATTCGACAAAAACACTTTTTGCTGGAGTAACGTTTCAAACGTTACCCCAGCAAAAAAATTTTTTTTTAAACGTTTCAGACCCAAACGAAATACATGAATACATAGCTTTTGTTCCGTATTAAATGTTAGCAAACAGCAAAATTTGTGTGAGCTGTGGTTCTTAAGTTATTGTCCATTTTTCTGGGGCAATATTCCGGTCTTGTCTAGAACTTGAAAATGGCTGAACGCAGAAGTTCGAAAAAAGTACCATCGATAGACCTCTTTTTGCTTAAATTTGTTTAATAATTTGTTTTAAAATTGTTTGAGGAACACCGATGTAATAAAATGGTTTTAAAAATCAGAAAAAACAGTTTTGCTAGGAAACCAGTATACGTACAATCAAACAAAAAGCTGTAACATATAGCCATGGTTTACATTTATAATGACTGTAAATTTGGAATTAGTAACTTTAAGCAATATGAAGATATAAGTAAATATTAATAATTTTAAATGGTATATTTAAGTCATCGAATACGCAGTTCCTATTAAAGAACGAAACGTGGCAAACTCTAACAAATTTAAGTATATCATCAACAAACAAGCCTGTAAATTTCAGCTATCAATCACGAATATTATAAAAGTTATATGTAAAACAAGAATGTAACAACATTCTCTTATAACCTGACCAAATTAAAAGGTTACGTAAAAGCAACCGCGCCATACATTTAAATATCTTCGTAAATTAACGGCTTAGTATCTGGTATTTTGTACAGTCAACAGAATATTTTTATCAGATTGTAATTTAAATATTTAAACTAATTTTAAAACCATAAATCAATTAAAACTTATTTTTTTTGTTTCATACAATTTAATGCTTCATTCGAATTCAAATTAATGCAAACCAAAATATCATAACTCAGTTGAGAATAGTGTTTTATAAAACAATATAAAAATTTCATATAGTATGCTATATTTTTTCCTTTTTTTGTTCTTGTTATGAGAAAAATAATAAGTTACATTCACCGCGACACCATGGAAGCAACAGGAAGGCAACTAATGTAATTTTAAAAAGAATAATGCGTCTAAAATACTGAACACATTTTACAAGGAAAGGACAAGAAAAATTTTACAAGAAAATGTTACTAAACATTGTAAATATTTATTTAATTCATTGTAAAAAGAAACAAAAAAATATCTAAGTTAGTATCTAAGCATGTTGAAATTACTCAACTATCTGTGATTTTTCTAACATTTATGTACTTATGTGAGCGTATAAGACTGATTTTAAATAAAAAAAATAATCATACTCAATTCAATATTCTTGTCACCCGGACCTAACTTTTTTTGTTCGTAACTGTACCAACAAAATATTCTATTAAACCATTCATTTCAGATGTCAGCCGAATGTATGGCGCGGTTGCTTTTACGTAACCTTTTAATTTGGTCGGGTTATAAGAGAATTTTGTTACATTCTTGTTTTACATATAACTTTTATAATATTCGTGATTGATAGCTGAAATTTACAGGCTTGTTTGTTGATGATATACTTAAATTTGTTAGAGTTTGCCACGTTTCCTTCTTTTATAGGAACTGCGTATTCGATGACTTAAATATACCATTTAAAATTAATAATATTTACTTATATCTTCATATTGCTTAAAGTTACTAATTCCAAATTTACAGTCATTATAAATGTAAACCATGGCTATATGTTACAGTTTTTTATTTGATTGTAAGTATACTGGTTTCCTAGCAAAACAGTTTTTTCTGATTTTTAAAACCATTTTATTACATCGGTGTTCCTCAAACAATTTGAAAACGAATGATTAAACAAATTTAAGCAAAAGAAGGTCTATCGATGCTATTTTTTTTCAACCTTCTGCGTTCAGCCATTTTCAAGTTCTAGACGAAATCGAAATATTGCCCCAGCAAAATTGTCAATAACTTAAGAACCACAGCTCACACAAATTTTGCTGTTTGCTAACATTTAATACGGAACAAAAGCTATGTATTCATGTATTTCGTTTGGGTCTGAAACGTTTAAAAAAAAAATTTTTTGCTGGGGTAACGTTTGAAACGTTACTCCAGCAAAAAGTGTTTTTGTCGAATAACTTTTAAACTACTACATGCACAAATTTTGCTATTTCTAACAAATTACACCTCAGAACACACTAATTTTCTGTTATACTCTCATCTCTCTAAGGCCCAATTTTTTTTGCTTTTTTGCTGGGGTAACGCACGCGCTTTTTTATCGTCCGCTGGTTAATGTCAATATGATGTGTCACTGAATTTAATGTTGCGCCCTCTAGTGGTCATAAAGTACTGTGTTAAAAAATAAATTTGAGATAAATATGCCGTGTTTGAAATAATAGGAAAGGGCGTTACTTGTACATTTCAAAAATATATATAAATTATTAGCTAGTAACTGTTCAGACAATTATTTATCACGGTCGGTTTGGTTTGTAAATTAAAATATACCTTGAAAATAAATAAATATAATAAAGGTACCAAAACATAAAGAAAGTAAAAACTAAAAGTTGAAAAGTGTTCCTATGTAACACGTATAGTTCTCTGATAATTGTGTACTTTGTTGTTTAAATGTTGTTTTATACTTTTTCAGCGTTGTTTTTTTGTCGTTGTTGGGTTTTAGCTTTTACTTTTTTTTATTCTTCTAAATTTTTATACTTGTTTGATGACCTCGTTGGTTAGCGTATGCGACTGCCGATCTAGAAATCTAGGGTTCAAAACCCGGGACCAAAGGTGTTATTGTTTCTTTTTTCCAAGAAGTTGTTAATAACAGCCCGGAGTATTGAAGTTTGGTGGTAATGTAGCTTGGAGAGCACGTTAAGACGTTGATCTCAGTTGGCAACCGTTATTGGGAAGTCAGTGCATAAGTGCAATCAGTTTATAATAAATTGCATCATGAATTCAGGTTATTTTTATCTTGAAGTGAGTTATTACAAACTAAAACTATTTTTAAGCTGACACTTTTTCGAGTTACAAATAATCTATGGTAAAGGCAATAGGTTTGTCTGCGTAAACAATAAGTAGGAAAACAAAACCGCTCAAATAGAAGAAGAGTAAATAAGAGAGAAATAGCTGTTGGGGTGAACTCTTTGCTGTAAATCAAGATAAATTGATTTCTTTGTCTACCTTCACATATCTTCCACTTAGATATGCCCACATGTCGACGGTCTATTTGCTCCTAATTGGGAAATAAATAGAGGTGGAAAGGTAAC
This sequence comes from Phragmatobia fuliginosa, assembly GCA_932526445.1. Lineage (NCBI taxonomy): Eukaryota > Metazoa > Arthropoda > Insecta > Lepidoptera > Erebidae > Phragmatobia > Phragmatobia fuliginosa. The sequence goes on from OW052070.1 coordinate 15,901,940, forward strand.
TATTAATATAATTACGTCGTTTGTTTTTGGGAAATGAGGTCGAAATGCTCTCAGTTTGTTCTATATATGAAATGTTTTATCGACTTTTAAGGGAGACAGAGTGTCATAGATAGGATGATCTGTGCATAGATAGCATAGATTAAATATTCTAAACGTATCCGTATCTTTCATTATTTTCAGTATATTTCATTTCCTTTTACTAATTAGGGTTTTTATAAATATACTAAAAGAACAGTATCATAAAATCAACTTTAGTAAAGGCAAATCTTATTTTATATGATACTTTAGTTATCACCAATTGCACGCCACTTTAGTAGTGATATCTACAAGTATAATATTAAAGAAAGTTCTTAGTAATACATATTGAGATTTTTATAGCAATTTATTTTTGCATGATATACTCTTTAGTAAGCTTTTTTTAAAACGTGACGCTAAAAACCATTTTTTTAATTTCTATTTCTACTATTATTACCATCCCCATAAGAACAGCTCAAAATGACAGCGTTCGTGTTGTCGGGTTTCGTTAGTAAGTGCGGCGCAATGGTGTCAAAGCATCTCAATAGGCCCTCATATTGTAGGTCGCAATGTTGTATTGTTACTTTACCTCACAATGAGTATGATGACTACTACGATAGGTGAGAATAAAGGTGGCACTAACCTAACCACTTTGTTGTTCCCCTTCGTAAAGCCTTTAAAATTTTTACTGTATTCCGGCTAAACCATTAACTTTCATCGAGAATTCAAAATTAAATGCCAACTACATTACAGACACATAGTCTCATTACCTATATAATTTTGTTGACTAAAACGAGACCATGTATGTTTAACATACGATTTCGTTCGTTGTCACGTCAAATATGAATATTTTTAATTCTTATAATTTGATGGAGCCGGTTGCACGCACGAAAAAACATGACTCCTGCGGCGTTGCCACGCTCTGAGGCGTTCCATTTAAGGCTGGAAGTGCAAGCGAGAGCGCGGAACGAGTGACAAAGAGACACAATCTTATGACGTTGTCACGTTCAACTATCGTCAGTAAACCGACTTTACAGACAACCGATTTTTTGTATCAATGTATCGCTGTCCACTGATTAACGAAGGTCTTCCCCAAGGAGCGGCAACCATCCCGGTCTTGTGCAGTCAGCATCGATTCGCGCCGCCAGCCACCTTCTGCAAATCGTCCGAGACATCACCAGCCCACTTCTACTTCAGTGTACTGATTTTGCATACAATGTCGGTAACTTTAGTTCTCTGCCGAATAACCTCGTTACAAATTTCATCGGACAGAGAGACATCCAGCATCGCACGGTCTATCGCACTCTGAGCTACTTTCAATTAGTGGACCAGATAGTTAGTGTCCACGTCTCGGCTAAGTATGCCATTACGGGTAGATAGAACACACTGCATGTAGACTTTAGTCTTAGTAGTTGAGGTATTATAGTGACTTAAAAATTTCAGTAATGTATAATTTATTGCAATAATTTATCAAATATATAAATATAAACAATTTAGTAACAAAATGAAATAAAGTGTAAGTATAGTGTAAGTGTGAGTATACAAATTTAAAAATATATTTATGACAGCTATTTGAAAGATGGGGCAGCCTAGCAAAAATTCCTAGCCACGCTCATGACCACTACTCATATAAAAAAGATAAAAATAATAGGAACGTTATTCATAATAGCACCTTATTGCCTCTTTAAAAAAACAATCAATATCATATCTCTTCTGTAAATACAAAGTTTAAAAAGAACAAACAAGAACCTTTCAAAGCTTAAAAGTTCCGAAACTGATTATCATAAAATTTCACCAACGTTAAAGTTTTATCACAAAGCCGTCCAAATCGGCAAATAGCGAACATAATTCTAAATCAGCCGATTTAATCCACATGCGCTTTGCCTAAGCTGGCTTAAGTCCAAAAGTATTGGCGATAGAACAAATACCCGGGTGGTTAGCTTGGCATAATTTATTTTGGGAATGTTTTCTACGCAGCGTCTTAGTATATTATCTTTATATTAAGTGCTAAGTACTGACTATTATTATTTTGCGGTACTTTAGATTTATGGAATACTAATATGATTTGTGGTAAACAATTCAGTATATTACAATGATTTGCATAGAGATTGAAACATTCTAATTACCATCAAAAATATGGTCAAAGTAGCCAAAAGCTGTGCGATAGAGTTTTTTTTTTGTGTCTAGTCTGCACTAGACACAAAAAATACTTTTCTTTGTATTGTATTATTATACTTATAAGTGATTTACTGATTAAGTTAATCTAATCTTTGCCTACACATTTCGTTAAAAAATCTAAAATAAAATACTACTTCAAGTTAATTAAAAAATGTGTCTCTTTTTAAATAAACTTAAACTAAATAAATAATACTAAAATAAAACTTAAATTTTATAATAATAAAAGAGTGTTTTGCTAATACCACAAGATTTATTTGTAGATATGTTTTCGACGTTAAGAACAATATTCTACTTAGTTGTACAGCGTTGTAGGAATACCTTTTTATTATAGAATAAAAGAACTCATTTTAAATGCAGAAGGTCCCCAGCAAGGTCTAAGAAAACGCTAAAATATTCTAATAAAGAGTACCAGAGGGAATTAAATATTTAAGCTGCATTCACCAGCTTGCATGAAAGCTATAGAGATTACGAGCCGGTGCATTGCAGCTTGAAGTCGGTTTACTTACATTACATGTAGTCAGATATTAGTATCAGTACTCGCATTGAATAAATAATGTACTGTAATTTGTAAACTTTTATTACAACCTTCTTTGTTGCATTACCTGGAGTAAACTTTGTTCAGTTTTACATTGAATAGTCTATATGACGTAATAGAAAAATTGAGACACCGTGTATGTTGCCATATGTTGCGCGTATTGACACACGTTTAATTTTAAGTGTCCGAAATTTTTTGGTATCTTTATGACCCAAAACTATTCCAGTAAATAGTTTATTTATTTAAAGTAATATTAACGTATGATCTTTAATAGCGGTAATTACACAACAACAACGCCAATAATTTGTAATTGTATCTGTAAAGATTTTCTCTGTCTACGAGATTTCAGAACGGGTCAGTACGTACCATGAATATCCGAAGCATTATTTAAATAAAACAAATATCGTGCATTAAGGACACAAAGTAAAAATAAACTGTACACACACACAAGAAAGCAAAAAGCAAATTTTTGTAAACTAAAACAAAGCAAGATTTATAAAAGAAACAGAATTATCATAAGATATAAACTTATTTCTTACTAGGTTTTGCCCGCGGCTCCGCCTGCGTGTATGTCGGTTATCGCAATAAAAAATAGCCTAAATCCTTTCGCAAGATTCCATCTATATCTACAATAAAAATTATCAAAATCGGTGCAGCGGTTTGGGTGTGAAAACGTTACAGACATATAGACAGAGTTACTTTCGCATTTATAATATTAGTAGGGATAAGCAAAAAGAAATCCTCACATCAAAGACTTGTTTAATTATTCCACTGCTGGTACTAATTTATACTAACGAGACCAATTAAAGAACCCACAGTTTTAATCAAACTACTACTACTAGTTATATTCTAGAGAGAAGACCCTTTATTATAAGTTCTAGGTATAAATTTATGAATTCATAGAAACTTTGCTACCAATCCCGTTGAGGTGGCCGTTAGAAGACGACACAACTAGTCCGTAGGAGTGGCCAAACTGGATTGATCTCAAAAGACTATGTTGAAATTGAATTTCGACCAACTCCCAATATCGGATAATCGGCTTTAGCAAACGTGTCGACGTAAATGCAATCTTCAAACTATTCTAAATCCAAATCTAATCGTTTTTTGTACTTTACACATTGATATTCTAGATTTTTAGAATGCATATTTTGTAAGAAACTTCATTATTGTATTTTACCGGGCTACACCAGAAAAAGAGCTAAAGTTTTTGAGTTTATAACTTTATGTTTAATAAAAACACGTTCTACAGCTTAAAGGGCTTTTAGGTTACTATTAATTTTTTACGGAAAATTTTAATAGGGGGCAAAATAAATTACAATCGTCAAGTAATTAACTAACTTATGAACTCCGTTAAATATACTGAAATAAATTTATTATAATTTTTAATACAATGTTACAAAATTTATGAAAATGTTAAAAAACAATTTACCAGTCAAATACATTTATATGACCTTACATCATATTTTACCAACCTCCTAGTTTTCACCACTCTGAAGGCTTTATTAAACGAATAACACAAAAGAACAGGCGGCCGGCCAACTTGGGCGAAGTGATAAATGAAGCGATGATAATGTCATGATGTATTTATGTACATATACCTATGCGACATATTTCTATAGCTCAAACCCTCCGAGTCTGGCGAGCGTCCACACAGCAAAAGCAATTTCCTTACCACTGTTTATTCTCTATATCTATTTTTTTCTTGTAACATTATACAAACTAAGCATCTGTATATATTTTTACGTAATAATGTGCCAGATTTGTCATCTAATTATCACGATGAAACACATTGAACATTATTTTTCTATGGAATTTTAAGGAAGAATAACATTACACTTTTTATTGTAACACGCTCGATTGTACTTTTTATGAGATGACGGATTAGGAATACAAAGTGTCACACTCCTATTAAACCCATGGGTGTCCTGCAAAGTGATGATGAACTTAAAACAAACCCTATAGCAACCCGTCTGACCAGGATACAGTAGGCCAAAACCTCCAATCTAAGAAAGACCTATGTCCAGCAGTGGCTGTTGATAATCAGAAAGAGGGGTAATACGCCCAAAGACGTTTTGAACTCAAGAGTCACAAAAATGTTGCCGCCTTCTGAATGCCACCTCCTCAATGTAAGAAGACCCTGAGCTACAGTACAGTACCCTACCCAATGAATTAGCAAAAAGTAGTATAAGAATAATTGTTAACACTGTTTTATGTGTGACCGAGATATCTCATCGAGCCGGCCTATGAGTGCAAAACGTAAAAATATTCACTGACAATTTAGTGGGATGTTTCTTGTAAATTTGAAATGTAACTTCGTTCGAATTGTCTTTGAAAGAGAATAATAAATTCAATCGAATCACTTAGTGATCTTTTCACATTTCTTTTTGTAGGTATTGATTGAAAAATGTTTACTTGCGCGCCAGGAATACATTATTGAAAACTACATTCCATTAAATTTGTGGGTATTTAAGGCGAGACGTGTAAATGCATCTCACTAGGCCGCCATATTGTCCCTACTGCCTAGATTAGCAGTGAGTGTGGTGGCCCCCACTCTTGAATTTTACTCATGCTCTCCATCAGGCAGAGCTTGGCAGGCTTTAAGAAAATAATAACCTTTTGCATTTTTTTCTCTAAACTCGACATGATTAAATAAAAATAATGTTTTAAGTTTATATTCACAACGAGAAACTAAAAACTTTTTTGATTCAGTCGATGTAGATACGAAGATCGCTCTGTGACTAGAAAATAAAATTCTCTTAAACACCAAAACAGACCAAAATCAACACCAAACCAGAATCTTTCCCTACTCTTAGAACAAAGTCAAGTCTCATGATCATTAAAGTAAAACCCAACTTAAATAAAGAGGCTATAAATCTTAATGCAAATGGCGTATTAACTCATTCGTTAAATAAAAGTTTGCGAAATGTTGGAAATTGCCTCTGAAAAATGATTTCAAAAGTTTGCACAATGCAGTCTACGGACGCGGTAGGGATCAAGCGACACATTATTCACCGCGATCTAAGACGTCAAGATGAATTTGTTAGTGATGTAGTCTCATTAATTATTCTCTCTAGCCGTAGTATAGATTACAGAATATTTGCATTCTTGATCAACTAATCTTGTTTAATCGCAGTGTGGTCTTTGTACATCACCTTACAGAAATATATCGGGTAGAAAGATTGATAGCCATTTTCATCAACTATAGTTAATACGTTTCATTACTTATTACTCCTAAACTTTAAGAGATATCTAAGCACTTCGATGTTCGTAAATGTTTGTTAAAACGAAAAAGGAGAATGATGCAGAATGATTGGGAGTTCTGACTCAGCATTAAAATCAATCAAAGTTGGAAGCAAGCTCATAACATCTAGATTATGATCTTGTTTCCAACCAGGACAAACAATACCATGTATTACACACAAATAAGGTTTCTTTTACAAGTTGATGCAGTCAACACAGTTAGTCACTCATTGTCCTACGTGTTTATACCGTTTTTATTTTCTTCTTATTGTCTATACTCGCTTTTTCCCACGGCTCCACCTGTTTATGTGTCGGATAGTGCTGTAAAAAAGTAGTCTATGCATGAGTTCCTTTTGTATGAAGTATACTACTAAGAAGTTTTATACATAGATACCTATTCAAAAGTTGTTGCGAGAAAGAATTACAAACAACCTGGATGAAAGGTTCTTTGTAATTTTTTCTCGCGAAAACTTTTGTATTTAAATTATTAGTAGATTTTTTTTAAATTTGGCAGTACAAATCTACACCCTACACCTCTTACGTGTTATATCTAAATTACTATACCATTATTAGTGAAACAAACAAACAAAATAAATAAACATGAATATCAAAATATAGAAATAGAAAAATCGTTCTCATTAATCCTACCATAGTCGGTCCCTTGACAGTAATACCATGCCCTTAATCCTCCAAGGAACATTCGTTGTCTAAACTGACCTATTTCATTTCAACCATTCCTTTCCGATAAACTAAATTCGTAGGGTTGGGCCCGACAGATATTTATGGATATCTCTGTATTTTATCATTTAATCTAAAACCATTCTCTTCGTAATCTAAATTGGTTGAATAAAACTTGCAGATTGTGTTAATATTAAGTTGATTTTTTATTCACTATCATCATCATCATCAACAGGCTTTAACAGTCCATTGCTGGACATAGGCCTCTCCTTAGAAAGGAGGTTATGGCCTACTATACCACTTTTATTCACTAGGTAAATGCATATTTGGTAACTTTTGCTGTAAAATCAGGAGACTGCAAATATTAAATAACATAATATTACCTTTATTTTGGAAATATGTTCATGATGTATTGGAATATAATAGACTAAATAAGTTGTAATTAATGTTAGTTTATGCAATTTACTTCACTAAAATATTAACTTATTTCTCGCCCGGAATCCTGAATATCTATATCACTACAAAATTTAATACAATATAGCTGTTACACAAAAAAGTTAGTTTAGTAGTTGTTAAAAGTTTACACAAATTAGGTAATTGAAAGAAAGTTTTACGATGCCTTTCTATTCGCTGATATAGCTGTCAGTATGCTAAAATATTAAAATAGTAGCTTAGTATTCAGATTAAGCAAATAATCTGAGTCAATTCTGATGTGTTTGGATCTATTCTATCTCAATATTCAAATGGCAATCTTCGATATAAGTCACAATGCGGTACGGCTCAGCTAACTAACACAGGCTGGGCAATAGCGCATTTTATTTCAGAAATCTGTATGAGTTCAAATCTTAGAGCTATATACACAATTCCAATGGCTGTTTTGATCCGCTATTTATAAACTAAACAGAGTGGAAAAATAAAATACAAACGTAACCAAAATCAGTTATGCGAAGAAACTATTTGGAGGGATTAAGCCATTTTTAATTGAAGTGCACATTACAGAATGCTAGATGTTGCCCGCGGCTCCGTTTATGTTGGTTATGGTTGGTTGGTTAAATTGCCTTTGTATTCCTAGACTCTAGACTATCTAAGTACCCAACATTTAAATCGGTTCAGTAGTTGTAGCGTGAAAGCGCGACAGACAGACAAACAGTCAGACTTACTTTCGCAGTTTTAATATTAGTAAGAATAATTAAAATATTTAGATAAAAAAGCCCAGCATTTATAAATTAAAGGTCAGTATAATACTTAATATATCAACAACCAAACATAATCAACGAAACGAAAAAAGACCCATTTCTAACTCAACACATATGTCCCTTGATCGCAAATGTTCAACTACACACATAAACACATATAATATTTTATTAGTCGAACTCAATTTTGCCGTCATCATAATATAATAAAGTTTATAGGAACTTCATAATTTAGGAAGTGGGGGATAAACGTTCCGGGTTCCGTTGTCGAGGAATTGGGCCGTGGGTACCGCGTACGTCATTTACGCACATTTTCACGCTTTACGAAGTGTCAAATGCAGGAATTTTATATTCATGGCAGGCGGTTGGCACGCAACGCACGTCTTTTCGGCATAATCCTGTGTCACAGACTGTGCTCTGATAATATCGATGTATACTCGTGTGAGCCCACAGATTGCTCTCCTTCAATTTTGTTCCTTAGATATATTTTTTACGATGTCGCAGAACTATTCCGTCGAATCATCGAAATGTATTACTCAATTTGTAAGATTTATGTGTTAACTTGATAAAGTGGGATGTGCGTTTCGTTTATAGTCTGATACACTTGTCTTAGTACTTATTTAAAAGCTTAAGCTTAGAGCTAATTCTGGAACTTCCTTTAACGCTATTGTTATACTGTATTTTTTCTATTTACAAGTATGTATATAGATAACAGATATCGACCAATTACTTGTGAGGAATAATAATAAGAGCCATCTTGCATAAAAATAATAATACTAAGGTTAGATTAACTATAGAGAAATATAGAACTAATATTTTTAGATGCAAAGGCACAGCAAACTACAATTCGTTCTGATTCATAAATTATTAAAACAAAAGGAAGTTAAAATATAATTTACATTTAACTCATGTTGAAGTACCTACTCGTAAGTGTAACACACCTATAATAATAACGATAGCGACCCTAATAAAGTGAAGTATATATAAATGTATTCAAGCTGCGATTAGACAACAAAATTCAAGCGAACAGGACAGGTGGAATGTAAAATTAGGCAATTTGCCGGCGGTCCGCATTTATCTGCGACGTGCCCCAAATCCTGCTTGCCAGCAACAAAATTTAATTTATACGCATTCCTGTTAGATCTTAAGCTTTTGGTATCCGATAGAGGTTGCAATTAAATTCAAAAATATTTTCATTTCAAGATATTTATGTATGTTATATACTGTTTGGTTTAATTTAAAACATATTCTGGTGTTTTTCAGTAATAATTTCATTATACCCAAGACATCATAACCGTGAGGTAAATTTACTACCTGCTAGTAATACCTACTATATTAGCTAAAAGATTAAGTAATTTGGAGTTCTTTATGGAGTTCGCTTTTGAGTCACCTGTTCGTTTTTTATATATTTAGTGCGCTTTAATATCCTATATTGAATTTTTACGCATCGGACATAATATTTCTGACTACAAGACCATTATATACTTGATGACTTATAGGTTAACATAAAAATCAACCTGTACATGAGTCCGGGTCATCCTTAGAGACATGCAAATGTATAAAAATGTCAACGTCAGAAAATTATCTCGTTTTTTGTTTGTGTGTTATTGTTTCAAAACATTTTAACGTATTTTAACCCAGTTTAAAAGAATACGTAATACAAGTTGGTTATAATAAGCTCATAAGCTTTAACAAGAAACAAAGTTCGTACGTTTATCCAACGAATTATCTTACTTCGTTTGGATTTTTTCTGGCGGAATAATTTAGTGTTCAATGCCAGATCACACCCAAAGGGTATGTTTATTATATATCTACATAAATGAACACCTACACATAAGAAATGCTGTTACCAGTGACTTCTCAAGTCCTTAGCGTATTATTAAGTTTTGTTCTGCCGTCAGAACTTAGAAAACTATGTTCATAAATTTAACGTGACTGTATACATATACGGGTGTGTTCTTACTATGTCATATATTTCCGTGAAACTTTCAACTGTAAAATATAGAGAATAATATTTTATTTGGACATCTGACACACAACATCATCTAGTCCCAAGCTAAGCAGAGCTTGTGTTATGGGTACTAGACAACTGATATAAATACATAAACATACTTTTTTTTTTGTAAATACACACATATTATACATAGAAAACACCCAGACTCCGAAACAAATATTTGTGAATCACACAAATAATATTTGGTCCGACCCGGGAATCGAACCCGAGACCTCTTGATCAGCAGCCGCATACGCTAACCACTAGACCAACGAGGCAGTCGAATAATAATATTGATGATAAGACTTTGAAATGATAAATTGAAAAGTTCTAATAAATGTAAAACGAAAAGATATTTGATAAACTTATTACTATTAAATTATAAGTTTGATGTGCCTGTGGGTGTTGACATTGATTGATAAACATAATAATAATAATAGCCTAACACATCTCACCTTGTGTGATCTGCAGTCTGATCCCAAACTAGGCAGTCTGTGTTGTGGTAAGCAGACTACTCACAACTATGATTGTATATTTCTAAATACATACATATTAATACTAAACACTCAAATCAAAACCAATGAACATGAATTTTGCATCAGCTCAATATATTTAGACCAAAACGAAAAAGTTTATTTTCTACTTCTACTTTATTATATCGTAGAGTTTCCTTTATATAAATCTCAGATTGGTTATTTCAGAAAGAACTGCAATCTGTTAAATTGCAACGAGAAATCGACCAGAAATATTTTAGTACGAAATACTAAAGTATTTTCTGCATTTGCTTTTCATTTTTACTCTTACACTATTTTTATCAAGATCGATATTAGTCTGCGGATGGAAGTTATTTAAAAATGATATACTTTTACTCGTGATAGCTATATGACCTCATTTCTATATAGATTAAAACAGTTATAAACGACAACTTGACTTCACATACGGTCAACATGGTTTTAGCGGTCGCCACGGCGTTTCCTACTTCGAGTTGATGTTCTATAACTGGGTGTTCCTTGTGTCTGTTTAATGTACATATGTCTGTAAAGTTACAATATGTATATACTCCTACAGCAGATGTTGTTTTTTTGTAAGAGAAAAAAGAAAACAATCAAATCAATGATATAATTGATACATGCGAAAACCTCACCTTTTGAGAGGCTACTTCTTCACCTAGATTTAAGGAACTTGGGCCTTTGTGAGAATTACATAACAGCCATCTGTAACGCTGTTCGCAACTCGGTTGGTTTCATCCATATGTGCTAAAGTAAATCCCTTACCTCCCATAAAACTTAGGAGTTTGGCTCTCCAGTAACTACACTCACTATATGAGAAGCAACAAAAAAGTTGCTTATCAGGGGTTTCCTGAGATACCATAATATAACTTCGTTGGTCTCGGCACGTAGGTGCATTAGCACGTCCTTCTTCTCCGAAAAAATCAAGGACTTTGATTTCCCAGTAACTGGACTCACTAAAAGCAAAAAATAATTGCTTAACAGTGTTGTCTGGGACCCTAGATATTTCTAACTTCCGTCGAACCGGCCGATACGTGCCTGAATCTCTCACAGATGAATATCGTATTGTTGCCATATTCTATCGCATCTTACACGTGCCATTGCTAATGACTAACACGTGCGTTGCCTTATATAACACGTCTCACGTGTAAAGCTACGTTCGTTTCCTTCGCTCCGACGTTTTCCGTTCCATTCGCATTGTTTTCCTTTCGACTGTGAACACGTAAAGCGGCCGGAACCAAAATTAATGTTAGAATACTATATATTTCTAGAACCCTCTTATTGTTGCTTTCTTCTGTAACAAATTTATAGTCGTGTTTGGCTTTTTCAAATTTTTAAAATGAAAAAAATAATTGATGATCTTCCTAACCTTATAGAGTATCCGATCCGCAGGTCTGTGTAGCTCCTTTTTTTCGTGTGGAAACCCCCTCGGGCCTGTAATGAATAAACTTATTATTTATTCGTAGGTGTTCCCTCCTAGCCTAGTCTATATTAGTCATTAGATTATACAGTTTTGTGATAAAAGAGTTGTTTAAAGTTATTTCTAAATAAAAACCTTACACCTATGCTTATTTCATTCTTAAAAAATAGTCTAAGCAATAATTGGAACTAATAGTATGGAATACAAAAGATAGCAAATAGAAGTTGAAATTGGCCACATATACGAGTTAATAAATTGCTTAAAACAATCTTAATATTATTATTATAAATGAAGTATGTGTATATGATACAAATTGCTATTTTGTATGAAATCTGACCTAAAATAAAGTGACTATATCAACTAGATTCTAAAAATAGAAAAGATTTTACGTGCTCCGTATATTCGTAGACATCTACGAAGTGCTACGAAGCAGCTACTACGAGTATTGCACGTCAGTTTACATTGCAAGATTATGAAATGCAATCATTAAAATAAAAATCAATTGTTTACTTTTGTTTTGTACTAATTTCAAATATGCAATCTTTTCTGCTATCACTAAAGACTATTATTTTTTCATAGTCAATAAATTTTCTTTCGAAACTTCCAGTAATAATATCGTATTAATACCTCCAAGTTAGAGCAATGACCGACTTTATATTACGAGCATGTCACGCCACATCTCCACAAGCCGTTTATTGCTTTATATTATATCTACTTGAGTCGTAATTTTAATGTACATTTTATTGCCACACATATCCATTTGCTGCATATTCATGTCCATAGTAATTATTACTATAGATATTCTCTTATTATTTACGAATTGCTAAAATAAACATATAAATAAAATTCTGGGACGTAGAATTATACTTTTCCGAAACAGGATTTAACAAACTCGTATTGATTCATTTGTTGGTCTAGACGCCTAAATCTCACGACAATCATATGCATTCGTATCTAACTAAACGACCGTTCTCGAAATATAACAATTGACCAAATTAAAAAATGTGAGATTTAGTAAATGCTTTATTAAGACAGTAATTACAAGAATGAATCGCGATAAATTAAGCATTGTCAGCCCTAATCGCGAGAGAAACGAAACGCGAATTCCTAACGACATTGGAACTCAGCAATTAGTTTTCAGACACACCAATTTCTGACAATTTACCACCGACTAGGAAATTCTCATTCATTATACGTGATGGAAAAGCACAGGTGTTAACCGTACAGCCAGATGACATTTAAATATAGATTAGTTCAAGTGCGTGAAAGTACTCCAAGATGACAATTGAATACTTGGACAAAATCGTGACAAACATATGTACGTCATACAAATAATTATTTATATAATAGCTATTTTATTATGATACTTATAGACTATTTCGTTAGTCTAGTGTATGTAGTTAGCATATGCGACTCGATCATCAATAGGTCTTGGGTCCGTTCCCGGGCGGAGAATATTTAATATAAATTACTTAATGATTACAATTATTAATATTATTAATATTAAATAATTATAACTTCTTCTTCCTAGCCTTTATTCCTAATATTATTTGGGGTCGGCTTACGTATTAAATTATATTTAAAATATTAATTTACATGTGTTACATGAATTTCGTAAAACAATCTAAGTTGTACTAGGTATAATAAAATGTTTCTTTAATGATACTTTAATGAATTTATCACACTGAGTGAAATAACTGCCTTAAGGATTCTAGTTCTAAAATAATAACAAAATTATCAAGACAATTTTCATTTGCTTTTACTTGTCTTAAAGTCGCAAACAGAGAATCCGTAACTTGTTAACTTCCTAAAATAGCTCTAACACAGAGAGACCAGAGCCAAGCGTTCAAATTGTTTAATTTACCTTAAAGCAAATTGCAGTTCAGACTAATAATTAGTGGCAAAAAATTTGTTACTAAGGATTACATACCGGTTATTAATCTAATTAAAGAAGTAATAAGTAAAATCTCATAGTCATAGAAGTTAGTCATGTTGGAAGAACAAAAGTATGATAAGATATATGAATTGAATAACAAGATTCTATTAGCGCAAAGAATGTTATACTTTGCTGATGTCAATTTTCATCAATCATTTGATCTATTGAATAAACAATTTAACGTGTACATGATAAGTAAATGCTACTGGAATGAAATAATTTACTTTGCAAATTTCATTTTTCTTATAATCTGCCTACTAAACAATTATACTACGGTAAAATGTTTGCTGAATGTGTACCGGCCCTAAGTAACTCGGTTGAGTTATGCCACCGACGTAGGCTTTCTAGAGACATTAGACTTGCATATTAGTTGCGAGTAGTTCATTCCTTACTGTTTGTTTAGCTGTTCATAATTAATTTACTTACGGTACCGAACATTATGTTAAACGTGATTTCAACTTTAGTGTTTCAAATAGTTTCGGTGGATCGTTCACGTTTAGAGTAAAGTTAACACGTCGAACGGATTCTTTCACATTATTTTTTTGTTAAGTACTGTTTCTATTGCTGGACATAAGCCTCATAGACATCCTTATAAAGAAGATGTTGACCTATTATACTACCCTAGGCAGAACGATCGGTTTGTGTCAAGTTTTCTTTCTCCTTGCAGTACTATTGTTCTGCTTAGTCCGCTGCCTCAGTCGGCTCTTACATTACCCACGGGATGAATAGGAGTGGTTACACTCTGTATCCGTCACACGTTCACATCGATCTACGTCATCATTTAGGCCGTACGAAACCCTTCAAGTAAGCTTCACGACTGTTATTATACTCGACTGCTTAACGTGATTTTTAAATCACGGAGACTGTCATGGTCCATGATCCATGATCCATGGTCACCCTTTCAGGTGCTGACCGCACCATCCTTGCCTACCCTCGGTGACTGTTTCTAATCACCTTGACAACTTGGCTATAAATATCTTTTACAACCATAGTATCATAAGAAAAAAAACTACTTGACAAAAAAACTTATTTGTCTTGATTTCAGATTCAGAACTCGAGGAGTTAGGCGAGCAGTTACCACGGTACCGGCCAGACTCGATAGCAGCTTTGCGTCGAGCGACCCGGTTTACAGAACCTGAACTAAAGAGGTTGTACAGAGGCTTCAAAGCAGAGTGCCCCACAGGGGTCGTCAAAGAAGAAACCTTCAAGCTAATATATTCACAGTTCTTTCCTCAAGGAGGTAAGTACTGATCTTAAATTTGCACTAAGGAGTTCAATTTATTGGCATACTCCAGGGTAGACAGATAAAATTCATACGATTTGGCTATAATAGAATAGAACATACTTTATTATACATCAATTACATTGTAATGGTTGACTGTGTCAAGAAGATATGTACAATGGGCTAATTTGATTAGCTAGCTCTAAATAATTGTGGGTAATGAACCAGAAAGAGTGACTATCTTTTCAAGTAAATTAAACACGTCTATAATATTGAAATGTATGAAAAATATTTTTTTACGGCATTTCTAACTATAAAAAATAAATTCATTTATCTACATACGAAAGGATATTAATTCAAAACTATCTTACTGTTTATCATAACACATTAAATTTTTAAATAAGCAGTAAATACTTATTGTCGAATTAACGTCTTCTAAAGGTCATTCACAAATCAATAATGATACATTTTTTCTGACTGTATTCTTCTGAATTCCTTTGGCATACATATAATATCATAGAATATCTATATTCTAGTATACCGTCTCCCCTCGGTGTCATTTGAATGTAAAATAAAATGACTTCTACTTTTTGAGTGTGGTTTGTTTTGTAGACACTTAAGTATATGAAATATGCAGTCACATTTGGTTTTTAATAATCATTTACTTTTTTAAAAAGTGATTGAACACTAACGAAATTACCTTACTTTACCTTAATAGTGTTCACAATCTTAAACCACACTTTCACCGTTTCAGAAAGACTGTGACTGTGAAACAATGTGTATTAACGATAGGAAACAATCCTATTATAAGCGTCATTTGATTGACTAAAAGTGGAGTCACGAACATCAACGTTACTATTACGTCAAATCAATATATTTTACCTTAACAACATAGTCATAAATGTAATCAGTTTATATACTTTAGTTCGTGTGCATATTGATTAAAAAACATTCTACGACTCAGAACTAATAGCCGAGTGAATAGTAATCGAATACGGTTTCCTACCCGTTTGATTACTGGATCATACTACAAGTTGTGATGATTTGTTTTTACAATATGTTTATAATAAGAAACTGACAGACAAACAAAGTAAATTTGATCAATAACATTCTGGTACAAATCAAAATTGTTCGACTGAAATATACGTGTGCCTCACAGGCCACACAAAAACTAAGTACACAAGCCACGCGAACCAGGTTCAATAAACAATAAGAAGAGTGTTCGTTTTATTTACCTTCCCCCTCTTTCCCTTCAGAATACCTCCCTTTAAGAAAACGTAATATAGAAAACCCCTACTCACGGTTCACTATCAATCGAGTCTATCTAGAAATCGAAATAATATCTCACAAACCTGAATACTTGATTCAGAATAATATTTGTTAAACACAATATTGTGACAAATAGTGTTACGATGAGGAATATTCAAGACATATCCAATAAGTATTTTGATTAGCATGTGGAGTGCAAAAATATTTAAAAATAAAATAAAATAAATAGTTAAGTAAAACAAATAGCTACTGAAACTGGTCTTTAAGTATTAACAGAGTAAATTTACAGATTGCAAAATTAAGTAAATCTAACCAGGTCAGTCTATAGATGGGAGACCATTTCCAATCATATTGAAGCTCCTCCATGCCTCGGAAATAACGTTAAATCGTCGGTTTCGATTGCCATATGAACATATGTGGCAATCAAAGAGGTAGCTTTGATGATCAAAACTTTGATGACATCCAATGTTAAAAGTACGCCAAGGCTTGTGGAGGTCTTATGACAGTCTCTTCGTATAAAAAATTAAAGTAATTGATCCTAAACTACTTTATGAAAAACAGCTCGAACAAAATATTAAGCTAAGTAAATTCATTACTTGTTAAAATATATAACTTTTAAATTAATGTTAAATATATGTTAGGATATCATATAGGAAGTTAGCAGCTTATATTTTCACGTGATAATATTTCGAGTTTTTGATCGTCTTGATTGCAAACTAAAGCAAGTGAGTAGGGGTTACTATTATCGTCAAAGGAACGTGAAGAAGATAATATCAATGGTTGGAAATTCATGTAAATACAGGTAAGCTACTTATATTATCTATAATATATATTACTAGTACTCTAAGAATATATGTTTATATTTATATTGAGACCACGTTACAGCAAATGAAAAACTTCTTTCCATCAATCAATATGACATTTTACAGCGCGAATAAAAAGTGGTTTAAGCAGTCACGTCACCATTTCCTAATGCACTGAGTACTGTGGGTTCAATCCTCACACTGGAAAACAATTTTTGTGTTCCAAAAGTCATTGTTCTATAAACTGGTTTTAATTTTGGTGTGAAAATATAATATGTAAAATTATGTGTGCTACTTACGTAAAATCTATTTGAAGTCGACTCCGTTTTGATGTGTTTTTTGAAGTTGGTTAATTAAGCTTTAATTTTTTCATTTTTAGTTCAAATAATTGTAGGGAACTAGTTAGTATAACGCAACCTACGGAAATGACTACCTTCAAATGTTAGTCCAGCATAAGCGAATAACTGTAGTAGTTTCAAACCACTACGTACGCACGTATTGAAGTTGAATATAAGTAACAAAATTATATTGAGACGCAACATTTCTATTACTGAGAAGGTTGTTTACACGTATTAGACAATGGGTATCGTGACCAAGTTTATATAACCTGCACCTTATCGTACTGAAATAGAAGCAGGCGATTTATTAAAATCAATAGGCATTGAAGGGTTACTTGTCACAAGGCTTGTGTCAACAGCGTATCCGAATGCTACTGGGATGTTAAACGGAGAATGCTACTGGTAATATTCAGTTAGGTGGTTGTGATACCTACATAAACTCCTGAAGTAAAATTGAAGTAAAGTATGACTTAATATATCGTCTAATCGATAATAGGCTCGATAATCGAATCAGATAGAAACAAACTCTCACTAAGCTCTGAACATTTCACTAATCGGTACGCTAACGCATTTAGCGTCGCGATCAGTGCGATTAACCATGCGGTCTAGATCTGACATAAATAAATTCAGTCAATACCTTCAGGGCATCCCTAATTTGGGCCTAACCTAAATAATCTGTACGTTAACCAGCGTAAACACTTGGGATGGTATTCCTCTTTGTGCTTTGGAACCTAACAATTTGCATAAGAAGTCCCACTATGAGAAAGACAAGAATTAAACTAATTGCCATCAATATTTTGTGAACACATTAGGACAAGCTAGGTTTATAGATGAAGGTAGTGTAGGTTTCTAATCCAAATCTTATTTCCTTTTTTACAGAACAGAAGTTACTAGGTCAACTGCTCAAAGTATCTTGAATTCTAACCTTACATATCAGATCATCCAATCAACATAAAACAATACTACTAAGACCCTATATGTGCACATTCTATTTAAAGAGTCATCCTCTATCCCATAACCGGTTTACCTTTCCTAATCAACTCAAGTGAAAGAATACAAATTAAGACCTATCCCTAAATTTTCCTCACTGTCATATCACCTGAATAAGTTGAAAGTATACGGATCCCATCACCAGATCCCGACATGATGGTAATAGGACCACCTCTGAGCTTTGACGAACCCAATCTAAAAAGTTGAGTACCAACTCCTATTGTAGTCGGTTAAAAATTAAAAACAAAAAGCTTTTGTTTCAATTAGGTCTTTTAAGGCACTTTTGAAATATAACATTACTAACATAGTTACTCGGTTCCATAAAAAAACTGAAAACTAAAACCCACGACAAAAAATGACGCTGAAAAATTATGAAAAATGTTTTCAGGAAGCTGGATTACAGAGATACACATATTCAAGTTTGAAAGACCGTAGTCACACGTTACTTAGAAACGTACCATAATATTTTTACAACGCGTAACTACGGCTTTTTAGGGTTCCAAAGTTTATGAATCGGAACCCTTATAGATTTGTCATATCCGTTCGTCCGTTCTCGACTTACCGTCAAAACGGTAAGTGCTAGAAAGATGAAACTTTTAAAAACAAGAAAGAGTGTCTAAGACGATTTATCCGTTTAAAGGGCACTTTTTTGTAAAAACAGGGCGTCCCCCCCCCCCTGCTAAAACCTAAAGGGCTGGCTCAAAAATATAATGAACTTTAAAGGAAAACTATAACGGATTAGATGACTTGTTAGTTCTTAACTTAACTTGTAAAATGCTTTCTTGGAAAACGTCATACAAAATTAACGCATTATCTATTGGATATAATTTTAAATTTACGTACCATTATGGGTAACTGAGGAACCCTTTCCTGTGCGTGACCTAACACGCACTTGGCCAATTTAGTATATTTTAATTACCAAACCGACCGTAATAAATTGTTTGAATTCTTTTATCCAGTTCTAATAAGTATTAGAGGAGCTATGAGGGAACATACATACATATATACCAGGCCTTTCAAAATCATGACCCTCCTTTGGCTTTGTCGTAGTCAGGTAAAAATGTAATTCTAATGAAGAAGAATCAGCCAAAAACCCCTTAAGATACTCTTTTAAAAAAGTACAATTCTCGTGTACATTATTATTTATGTATGGAACAATGACGTAAATTAACAAAATTAGTAATTATCAAAAAATAAAAACCATTCAAAAAAAAGTCAATAAAGAAATCTGTATCATAACTAAGTTTTAGGCTGTTGATACATTCTGAGTCTGAGTGTTCTTTATGTCTGTTAAAAGGATATTTGTAAAGTATCCCCAAGTCACAAAATGTATTCCTGCTGATCTGTCTTAAAAAAATGTACCATCAACTAGAAACTGATTCGCTAACCAGCCTATAACATTGATAACATCTACCAAAAACTACGGTAGCAATAAAATCATTACATTAGTATACGACCAATAGAAATATAATACATATGCCGTCCTTCTACATCCACGGTAAGGGAATAAAATGAGGACATGAAAAACGCATCACATAATCGTATAATCCCATCAAGTTGAGTGGTTTCGGTTGCGGGTGCTGTTTTACATCCACCAAATTGTCCAAAAGGCCGTAACTTTATGAGCTTTGACGACTATCTACAAACAAATATACATTTTAAGCCTCTTGTTATACGTATTATTTTTGATAGTTTTGGGTTCAGGCATCGAACAAAAAGGAAAACAAATTCATATTCATAAGTAAATTACAGTTGAAGGATGATAGTAAGCTAAACCAGTTTCTACAAATTATCACAGAACTCTGTAATAATATTCTGTAATCGTTCGAGGGCGTGACAACCCTATTGGTGAAATCATATATCAGAGTTAAAATATGAAACCTTTTCATTACTGTGATGAGTATCTCTTTAGAGATGTTACTTAACACGAGTTGGGTATTGGTAATAAAATTATTATCACTGCATTAGTTACGTAAAAGGGACCATCCATAAATTATGTTGCAAGTTTTGTTAGAGAGATAGACAATCCTGAGCTTTACAACGTCACATTCAATTAAAATCTAATTAATACGTCTGAGAATGTAACCCATTAAATTTAAAATTATATTAAACATTATTAATGTATAGTAGATATATCTTTGATTTCATTATCAACATCATTATTGGGCATATATGCATCTCCTTATAAAGAGGTTTTGGCCTACTTTATCATACTGCCTTGAAGAGTTGTTGCAGTGCTGTTGTCCTGCTAATTTTTACCCTTAGTTGGTTCTTACGCCACCCACGTAATGAACAGGGTTGGTGATATTGTTCTTAACACGTCGCCATCCTGATTTTTTATTTGTATGCTATATGAGAAATATAAGAGAACACAAATAATATCGTTCATTTAAAAAAAAAAATAGAAAAACGAATCAGCTACATCTATTGAAGATATGCCGAACTAACAGCGGCATTATGATTTATCCATCCGTCTGTCCACCAAAGGTTGGTCATCTTGATAATGCCTTTTGATATCAAATACTTTTAAAACACACAATTACTATTTCCGCAAAAAGTAAAACTTTTTGAAAATAGCAGATCCTGCATAGTTTAGCATAACTCACATATTAAGATGTGATTTAAAATTATTTATAAAATTATTTAGAAACTTTTTATGACATTAATATTATTAAGTAAGTGAACTTTATTATTCTATATTTCTTAAAAAAAACATTTTTTAATACAAAAACAGGTTCGCAAACTAAAAAATACCAGTTATAGAAGTTTTTTAGAAAATGTACGCTTCCTGAATCATAGGCAGATGTGAAGACATTAAACGTCATACACACAGACTGTGACAGATGTCACCCAATATAATAAATAGGTGCCATTTATTTCACAACGAAAAAAAATTACACATTACTTTTTCACTGTTAAGTCAAAAAATGTGATAAAAACTATGATTGATTCCAAGAAAGTAGTTTTACAAATCGCCAGCATCACATTCAGGATTTATTACATACGTAGGTAATAAGGCCAATTGCTGTAAATGTGTTTGAGAGATTTGCTTCACTTTGGAGTAGCGCCAAAGAAAGTCGACACTTTGATAACGTAAAGAACAAACCTTCGTAAAGAACAAAACAAACAAACTAATTGTCATATTTGTCTGTCACAACCAATGAGCTAACAAGCTGTCATGATACAATTTAATGTTAGTGTTAGTACGTATCACTAGCTGCTCATTAATTCTAATAAAATTTGTATGAGAAAATTGTATGACAATTTATGTAATTCTGATCATCTGAACTTGTTTCCTTGGCATAATTGTTTACATTTAATTTACAAGCTTTTGTCCTCAACTTTGTCAAAGCACCAAAAAAGACACAGTCATTTAATACCTACAGTTCATTTCAAAAACTATTCGAAACTCTAGAAAAATTCAAACAGCAATTTACAGAACAGGAAAAATTAAATATTAATTATATATTTACGTATTCCAAAGCTTGTGAGTACATATAATGCTTTTTAAATTTATTTTCTCCGTGTACCAAATACGTCAACGTAACGTTACTTTAGAAGCAAAAGTGCCTCGCTACCAACAATCAACTCGGTGAGAGCTTTCAGAGCAGTTAACAAGTGCGCTTACTGCATTTCTCAAATGGTTGAGTGAAGAATGACAAGCGTCTTTCGTACGTATAATATGTACATGTTCTCCGAATGAACAGCGCAGTAGTTAATGACACCTCACTACCGGTTTTTATGAACTCTAAAAACAAATAGGTCACGATACTTCTTTTAAAGTCGAGTTCAAACGAGTGAAAGATTTTCAATTGGTTGTATTTTTATTAAACTTAGAGCCGAACATTGATAAAATGGTTCAAAAATATATTTTTATTGGAACTCGTATCCTTCGCGTTCAATACCATTTATCTTTTAAGAAAAACACCACAGTTGGGTAACTAAAAAGTTAGTTTTATGTTACCAGATGGCAAACCGTAGTCTCTTCAAGTACAAGAACCTATTAACACACAATGGGATTTTAGATCTACCAAACAAATGTTAACTGAGATAGAAACAATAGACAGTAACTTGGCTGCGAATAAAAATATGAGCCTTCAAGGAATTGGCCTGCCAATTGCTGTCAATTGGTCTAACTTGTAATATACACTTACTTGGACTCAACTTCGTACAAAAATAACGAATTTTTTTTGACAATTGATGTCAGGCGCTGCCTTCAGGTTTGGCAGTTGAGGCGGGTAAACAGGCATGTGTCTTTCTTTTTCTTGCTTTGGCAAGGCTCGGTAGCGCATGTGCCACTTTCAAGTTAAAAGTAAGGAAACTACAATAAAAAATATTACCGGAAATACGGAAACTGTCAGGCGCTGCCTTCTGGTTTGGCAGTCTCAATTTAGGCGGGTAAACACTAAACAGGCATGTGTCTTTCTTTTTCTTGCTTTGGCAAGGCACGGTACCGCATGTGCCACTTTCAAGTTAAAAGTAAGGAAACTACAATAAAAAATATTACCGGGAATACGGAATTTGGAAACGAAAAGGTTCATTTAGCTATAGGAGGCAGATATGAAAAATTAACTATACGTTATATTACAAATAGACACTTCCTATAGGATAGGAATACATTAGGATTATACAGAATGGATTGTACATTTAAGCGAATTTCACACCAATAGAAACCAGGCTGGAATCAAAGGAAAGCGATCATACAAAGAGTAGGAAAAAAGAATGTCCCCGACGTCGGAACCACATAGACACTGCGAGTTTTCTATGATTTTTATTCGAGCCAAATCTAGTACACGTATGGCCAAATCTCATTCTAGTTATATTTGTTGTAGCAACTTTAAATAATTTAAAATTGACTGAACCATGGCTTAGATTGTAAAGTAGGTTGGATTTTAAAATGTAATCTTGCCTTCAATCGACCGCTCTCTGTTCAGACAATATACCGATGATGTTGAATACAGATTCCAGATACAGATTCCAGAGCCATGTGTGATATTTAAATAATTCAGTTTTAATGTCAGCAACAAAAGGATTTGAAAGAATATTTCTGAAGTGACTGTAAAGAGCTTAAGGAATCGTAGAATATAATAGCCCGGTTTAATTTCAAGATGCGTAGGCATGTGTGTATTTCCTATACCTGCAACTTTAGGTTACATTTGCCCTTGCTATTTAATATTTTTACTTATATCTACACCATGATAGTCCACCTACAGTAAAAAGTAAGACGGTGTTTTTCCTAGTGCCGTATTTGAACCAATAGTAATTAGGTACACAATAGCATATATTACTTAAATGTATGAAACACCGTTTCTTAAAACAAATCCTATTTGTTATGTACCAAAAAAAAATTAATTCAGCGAAAAACGCTATCTTTCACTCGTACGATTTTTATTCAAATGAAGGCTCGGCCCACGTACCCAATTTATTTCGGGAAAAAGCATCGACGGCAATTACTCGCAACTGCCTTTCAGGTTGTTATCTGAGTGGTACAACACCCACAAACTCACGATTTTATGACATATATATTACGCAGAACGTGCCAGAAATAACAATCATCTAGTTATATTTGTTGTAGCAACTTTAAATAATTTAAAATTGACTGAACCATGGCTTAGATTGTAAAGTAGGTTGGATTTTAAAATGTAATCTTGCCTTCAATCGACCGCTCTCTGTTCAGACAATATACCGATGATGTTGAATACAGATTCCAGATACAGATTCCAGAGCCATGTGTGATATTTAAATAATTCAGTTTTAATGTCAGCAACAAAAGGATTTGAAAGAATATTTCTGAAGTGACTGTAAAGAGCTTAAGGAATCGTAGAATATAATAGCCCGGTTTAATTTCAAGATGCGTAGGCATGTGTGTATTTCCTATACCTGCAACTTTAGGTTACATTTGCCCTTGCTATTTAATATTTTTACTTATATCTACACCATGATAGTCCACCTACAGTAAAAAGTAAGACGGTGTTTTTCCTAGTGCCGTATTTGAACCAATAGTAATTAGGTACACAATAGCATATATTACTTAAATGTATGAAACACCGTTTCTTAAAACAAATCCTATTTGTTATGTACCAAAAAAAAATTAATTCAGCGAAAAACGCTATCTTTCACTCGTACGATTTTTATTCAAATGAAGGCTCGGCCCACGTACCCAATTTATTTCGGGAAAAAGCATCGACGGCAATTACTCGCAACTGCCTTTCAGGTTGTTATCTGAGTGGTACAACACCCACAAACTCACGATTTTATGACATATATATTACGCAGAACGTGCCAGAAATAACAATCATCACACATTAAATAATGTACTAAAATACTGTGGAGGCACATTTTTTACGTTACAAGTTAAACCTAGTCTAGTTTTGTACCCACGGTTTCAAGCACTATTTATTTACTTAGTTACTTTTATATTTTATTTACATGAACCTAATAGAAGACGGGAGTTACGTTATGTAGCAAGGGCACTTGTGTCAATGCAAACGTATCTTGAATGTGCTCGTCATTTAAGTAATAAATAGATTAGTCTGCATCAAACATGATGCAGAAATAACCAACTAAAACTACGCAAGGAAAGTTTTTAGTGTACCTATAAAGTGTAGCTTTGTATATAAATGATTTTATAGATGTCTAAAGTTCAGTAGTGTCTTAAGTACAAATAACATATTTACTATCTGAAAAGAATAGTTCCATCAGAAATCTCTGTATCTACAGACTCTGTTTTACTCCTGAAAAATAAACTAAAACGTAAATTAAATAAAGTAGAATGAGTTTGAGTTTCTGCCCCTTACTAGGGATTAGCGCATTATTTAGAAGTTTCGTAATTTTGTATTAAATAGCCACATAATAATAGTCTTTCAATCGATCTCAGTTTAGACTGTTAGTGAAAAGAAAATCTGACATCTAAAAATGAATTCCTGTAAAAAAAAAATATAATTTTATTTAAGCCTACCAAAGTGACTTTACTCTGCCTGTAGGGAAGCATGAGTATAATCCAGGAGTATGGGTCACAATCCTCATTCTGAGGGTAAGCAAAGCAGCATGTTGACCCATACCATGGCAGCCTGGTCAGATGTTTCTGCATTGTTCTCCCGGCCTCCAGAGACGGGGAGAATGATCCAAAATGATTGGGCCGGAGGCTTTGAATCGTCACAGATTGAAATGTATGTTTAGTAACTGAATTATGAATAGACCAAAAATATAATTCAGTATTATCATAATTCTCATTTCGGTCACATTACGGACTATTAAAATTATTATTTTTAAGATTACGAGAATCTATAATAATATAACAAAGACTTCTTGTCGCGATAACCGTCATATACACGGACAGAGCCACAGGTAAAAGCTAGTTTCTAATAAATTTTAAACCAGATATTTTTAGTGTCACTTCCATAATTTTAATAAGACGAATCTAAGGACACCTTACAAGCCAAACATCATCCGTTTTCTATATACCCACCTACACTCGAAAAATACACAAACATGACGCTTCTTTTGGCGCATTCGTGTAATTCGGAATTACCCGAATGCGCTTATGTTCGTTTTTGATTAACCTTATTATTTCCTATGGCACCCACTCTAAATCTATACTCTATACTACAATACTACAAATAAAATTAAAGTGTCCTTAATATGTATCCTGTAATATCAAATTAACAGATTTTAACGAAATGCTTATGAAAGTATATAATTTACATACGAAAAATGCAATTTTTAACATGTTTTTCTGTCAGTCCGTCTGTCTGTTTGTTCCGGGTAATCTCTGGAACGGGTTGACCGATTTTGACGGGACTTCCACTGACAGAAAGCTGATGATTTAAGAGTAACTCATGCTGATTATTTTTAGACTGGCTTCACTCCGCGACGTTACTCGCGATTTACAACAAAAACCGCGGGTAACACCGGGGTTATTGGTATTGTAAATTCCATTAAATCACATATTTTTGGTTAAGTCTTTAAAACATCTATAAAACATCATCAATCCTTATGAATCAAATAAAAATCTTATCAATGGATCTAGAAAAAGACAATGTACAAATATGAACAACGGGCATCTGCATGGAGCCCTCACACCCCGCCCGATTTTCTAAATTAGTTTTCTTATTCTATCTAAAGTATCTATGTACATGTAATCAATTACAATTCTACTTCTTCAAAGTGTAGCATCGTCCAAAACTTCACTGCCATTTGTCGGTAGGTAATGTATTAAATTACCCCCATTATACCTCTGATCAAGTAACTTCATTCGTCTTTATAGAGATTCTGTTCATACAGTCATGCAAAGCAAATACAGCTTAAAGGTAAATAATAAATTCTATTAACTTTCGTGTCTGTGACTGTTAGAATAACGATTGCAAAACATAAAAGAACAACATAAAAGCTTTTTTAACAGAAAACGATATTTACGAGTAAAAACGATTCATATGATATGTAACATCTAACGCGGAACGGGCTTTTGGTCAAACTAGTAACAACAGGCGATTCGCTACTATCAAAATTCACATGATGAATTCAATCATTTCAACACGCTCTTATTCTCAAATCATAAAACGGAAACAAATAATATTATCAAATACCAATTACTAAACTTTCTTACGAAATGAGATGAAACGTTTCGTTACAAGCAAAGAAAAAATAAAAAAATCTGAACAATATGTATCATGATAATAATAGGTTTATTTTATCATGGTGTTGGACACAGTTTCGATAATCGGCATCAATCAGTAAAATCTACAATCCACTATATTTTACACATTTTTTGTAAATCATTGAATTTATATAATAATTTATATGTTTTGAACGACCTAGCGAGTGACTGTTAGAGTACTATAAAGTGTCGTAACTTTGCGTAAAATGGAACGTAATCATCGACCAATTTCACAGCACTAGTTGCCGTGATGCACATCACTAGTACCGGAAATTGGTTTCTGCAGTTGGTAGTAACATTTTATACCTATTGATTTTCTTTTTGCATGCACTCCTTCAATTTTTAATTTGTTTGCATGTTATACATTTGTAAAATAATACTTTCAATTAGTTTAGATACGAACATTATTTTCACCTTTAATCATAAGAAATTTGTATTATGATTTTTTTTACAAAAACCTTTTAATTTAGGATTCAAACATTATATTAACTAAAATAAGTTAAATAATACTATTTGCTGTACTTTTAAAAAATACTAAACAATTTCCATGTTATTATCGTGGGTTAGTAGTGCGCAGAAGCCCGCCTTTTCGCCATAACGACTGCGCATGTGTTGGCAAGCCTGCTCTATTTCCTCCAAGCCGCGATCGGACGCCATTACCACGCCATCGTACTCTGGATCTGTCACTAGCGCGTTTACCGTCTTTATATCTATAGATTTTAACGGTGTCTCGATTCTTGTGTTGACAGTCTTTTTTATTATACTAATTCACAATGTCTGACGAGAAAAAGGTGCGTATATTACTATATTATCAGTATAATTTACAAAAGAGTGCTTCACCGACATGGCGTTATTAGTGAAATGTGGTTACCAGTCTTTCCGCGAATAAATGTTTTGCATTATTATTAGTCGGATTCACTTTTCATCGGTTGTTTATTTGTTTTTCAGGGAGAAAGCGAACACATCAATTTGAAAGTCTTAGGTCAGGATAATGCTATTGTCCAATTCAAAATCAAAAAACACACTCCATTGAGAAAATTGATGAATGCTTATTGCGATAGAGCGGTAAGTGCTACATATTTGCTATGCTACATTTTACTTTCATGATGTTAATACCCAGTTTATATGATTGTCTTTGTAATGAGCTCGTGTTGTATTGCAACAAAGCTTGTATACCCACCACTCTTCTAAACATTCATGAGCAGAACTTGGGAACGCAACAAAATGCTTTGTGTTACATTATCTATATCCTACTAATTAAAATAAAAGCTGTTGTCCAAACATGTTATTGTATTTTGTTTGTTGACACTAAACACAAATAATTCTGTGACTTCCACAATGTGGTCGTGAAGAAGTGCCTTAATCGTCTCAATTGCATCTGGGCATTCGATTATTTTAGTTTACAAAAACATTAATCTTTAAAATTAGCTCATAATAGTCCTTATGTGTACCTAAGAATTGAATATTGCTATTATGAACTTGTTGCAAAACAAAAGATACCCTGCGAGTGAAACTACTTGTTTCAGTCACAGGCTGTCTTTTGTTTTACATACATAGTGGAGTTACAGTTTATACCTTAGTACTATTTAAGAACCAAGCGCATTGAATTTTACTTTAATACAAAAATGTAGCATAATGTTTCTCTCCTTATACAATCCGCTTTACACTGATAGGTTAATGTTACACATTATTTAGTACATAGAAGAAAATAGTTTGAATCGAATTATCCATGTAACTGAATAGTTCGTTCAATTGTTTGCCAGTCTTCAGCATACATGCTACTCTTCATAGACTTTGCATTTCATATGGAATCATAACCGCTATAATATATTCTTTTTATTAATAACTTTCAGGGTTTATCAATGCAAGTGGTGAGATTCAGGTTTGATGGGCAGCCAATCAATGAGAATGACACACCAACCTCACTGGAGATGGAAGAGGGAGACACAATAGAGGTTTACCAGCAGCAGACTGGTGGTATTATGCCTCTAGTGTAATGTTTAATTTAAGGAACTGTCCAATTCCAGAAGATGTGGTGTACCTTATAATAATATCTGTACTTTAACCTTAAGTTAATTTTAAAGTTAAAATATTCAAAAAATGTACTTTTGAGGTACACAGTTAAGTAGCGAAGCTGTGGGAAACTTATCATTGTGTATCTGTAAACTGTAGTACTGTACTGTATTTAATTAAGAAATTTTGAGGTAAACCAAATGTTTCTAGGTAACTTCAATCATTATTCCAATGTGATAATTTTAGTTGACACTCAGTTCAGCTTCTAATTAAGTGTGAAAGAGCTTAGTGACACTTCAAGCTGTATTGGTAATAATTTATTGGACTTTCGTCCATACCGTAAGTCAGTACTGTAAACCACTGATGTAATAAAAATCTGAAATAAATTAAATTTAAATAAAGAAGTTTGTTTTGTTTTTCCATTGCGAAAAGAATCTACATTTTTCTTATGATTAAACAATTTTACTTCAAAATGAAGTTCAAACTCATAATAATTAAATATTATAATATTTCATTCTTCATGATGAGAGAAAAGGTGGAATTATTGTTAAATGTATATAAATATAATTAGGTTAAAGAAAACTCGCGTGCTACGCGGAATGGTATGTAGCCTGGTCGGCGCGCAAATTCACTAAAAGTGCTGAGGCCAGCACAGCTGTGCCCCCGTTTACATTGCACTATAGGTAAAGACGCCCCTGAATTGCTATGGTTCATTTCATACTTCAACGACACTAAAAGAAGCCATTGTACGAAGTCGTTAGACGACTTTGCTAATAAATTCACGTTAGGTACTTTTAAACTGGTATGTTGGTACATCATCAATTCATCAACCTATTGCAGTCCACTGCTGGACATAGCTTTATGCGAGAAGGTTCAAGCATTTATGCACTTTTTTGTAATAATTTTAAAGTTTATTTTCAAGTGCGCTAATAAAATCCTGTTTGCTGCGCTCCGTTCTGTCTGTGCTGACCCTCAGAGGATTTCGCGGGAATTGACGAGATTAATAATTTAAAATAGTATATTTTTTTAATATAAGAATATTCACATCAATAGTATACTTTTTCTATAGGGTCATATCATTATTTCTTGAAATTGCTGGGATCTGATCAGATTACCAATAAGCACTGTAAAACATGTGACTCATCATTCAAAGATGAATCATCATTTTTATTTCACAACAATTTTAAATATTATGTAAAGGTAAAAAATTGTCCTAGTATGTCTATCTTATGTAGGTTTGCAGTACTCTTCAGTAGGTACCTAGCTTATGAGACATACCTTAAGATTTTGAAGCATTATCATCAAATTAGTTCCATCCACTTCTGCAAAGCCTAGTTCTAGAAACTTGATGTCGAGCTAAATTCGCTGGAATACTAATCTACAAGAATTTACGTAAAAAGGTCCTGAAAAATAGGCTTAGTAAATTGCTACATAGAGCTTGGAACTAGTCTAACTAAGGCGAACATACTTAAATTCAATTGAAAATTCTAAATCAAATGCCTACAACTTACATCAAAGGAATATAGGAAGAATGCAGTTAGATCTTTTGTCAACTGAGATTTATTCACAAATTCTATTATATTAAAGTTTGTATTCTGTTATAGTAATATTTTTTATTAATAATTATACACAATCTGTTTGTTACAGCAAACACGGCTCAATACGCACATTACGTGTTCAACACTTTGGACCAAGACAGAAGCGGTTTAATAAGTTTTGAGGTATGTTTCATCAACTAGCTTACTAATGTAGCATATTGGCAGCCTTATTTAAAATCAAATTTGATTTTCAAATAGCGTAGTTTTGCAAACAGGTAATGCCTGTTATAGATGCTACAGAGTATAATACTTTTAATTCTTTCCGTCGTCTGCTCTCGACCCATGCAAAAATAAATTATATAAGAACTCATTGCAGAATTTTTTGAAATGGTTTTGAAATAATGAAGTGTGCATTTGCACACGACCATCTCGAAGCACGATTAGCAATCGTGCTAAAAAGTATAGTTTATGCTGATCACTGATAAATAGTTTTAGAAAAGTAATAAACAATTAATCAGCATTCTTTCTTTTACAGGAATTCGTGACCGGTCTCTCAATATTATCTAGAGGGACCTTAGAAGAAAAGTTGCGTTGGACATTCTCGCTGTATGATATAAACGGCGACGGGTGCATCACGAAAGAAGAAATGACTGAAATAGTGACAGCTATCTATGACCTGATGGGAAAAATTGTCGAACCCCTTATCGACGATGATGTGGTCCAAGAAAAAGTGGAGCGACTATTTCAAGTAATGAATGTTATTGTAATTATGAGCTGAATCCCTCGGTTACAGATATAAATAACGCTCTCCTGCTGAGAGGAGACTTGAGCCCAGCTGTTGGCCATTATGGGTTGTTGATGATGATTGATATAAATGCCGCGGAAAGCTAGTCAAAACAAATTAATCTAAGGTTATTCCTTATGTCGTCAGCTATCTGCCAATGACAGTCCCGCCAAATTCGTTCTAGCCATTCCAGAGATTATCCGGAACAAACAAACAGACAAAAAATTGAGTTTTATGATGTAGGTAAGTCACGACCGATCTAGAGGGGAGCGTACAATTTTTTTTGTCAATTAGTTTAGCACGATTGTCATTTTAACTTATCTTACTCTATCCTAACAATTTCAGAAAATGGACTTGAACCGTGACGGTGTGCTGACGCTAGATGAGTTCCTGGATTGCTGCATTCGGGACGAAGACATTTCGAGGTCAATGGGCGTTTTCGACAGCAACTTCTGACGTCCTGCAAGCGGCGCGCGAGAGCCCCCCCGCGTCGCTCCCTGACATTACGACCTGGCGGTTACGTCATATTGTACTTAAGATTCTTCAGCTATTCACAATTTCTCGATACTTCAACATACTACCTAAATGAACTTAACATCTTGTTTGAGAAATTCATGAAAATTGAGCTAGGAAATCTTAATATGCAAAAAAATTTGCTAGTACAGACGTAATCGCCTTTTAAAATTTAATTAATGTTTTAAATAGCATTAAACTCCATAATATTATAATTATGGTTATTTGGCCCCATATTTGTAGCCAGACCAATCTTAGGAATCGTTGCGGAAGATGTAAGAAAAAGATGAGTGTTCTGTCGAATTAGTAAGTAGTTAAATGCGTCTTTTTAAATTATCTACTGTAATAGGTTTATAAAAATGCCTTATTTATAAGAGAAGCTTTTGCGAAGGGAAATGTTCAGACAAGATTTTATATCTAGTCATCGCATTTTTGCTTTTGAATTTGATGAAGGAGTAAGATTGGGAATTTTATATTAGTGTCAGAAATTTTGTGACGGAAAAACTTAATTTGTGTTGATAAAATTAACGTTAAAACTTATACTTAATTTAGATTATATTATTGTATTTAATGTCCATTTCTGAAATTGATGTGATTCTGCATTATGGTTTTTATAGTTATAAATTCTAGGAATTATCTGCTATAATATTTAGACTCTACCTAAGGCTATATACTTTTTTTATTATGCCACTTCCAAGTCAGATAAATATTTTTAAAGTTAATTATGATTTAATGTCTAAGTAATAATAGAATTTAAAAATATCAAATTATTACATAAATAAAATGTGAGGTAGAAAAATAACTAAATCTATATTTCCTATTTATTCGTCGAAGATAATAATATCTGTACATTTTTAATTTAAATAACATTTGTCTTTTATCGTTTTAATAATTCTAGTTGGTTGCATATTCCTAGTATTCAAATTTTTAAATATCTATAAATACTTGGTTAGTCTAGTAACGTATTTTTCAAGTTTCTGAACTTCCCAAACTGTAGGACAATTTGAATGTCACAGATAACTCATTCTAAAGTATATATTTTAAAACTATTTAAATGTTTATCTATAGAATCTCTTCTAATAGACTTAGTTCGATAGGTATTTTACTCTCAAATACTTAATCAGTAATTAATTTATTCAATCTATCGCGTGTCAACACTGTTCTCTTATATCCTCTTTATGCAAGCAGGTTACTCTTTATTTCAAATTGTTCCGGCCATTTTTTATAGTAATTAGCATATAAATATTATTTTTAATAAGATACTATGGTATAAGTACCTGCCCAGAATAAGCGTTTAACATTGAATACTTACCACTTGTATACAAACTTACAGGTGAATGCTTAACATGTAGCTATAATACAGCTATATATTTTCTAATGAAAGAAGGCCTAAGTTGTAGCTAGTGGTAAATTAAATTTTGAGTGAGGTCTCTTCAAAACAGAAATTATGCAAATCACTGCCACAGAGATTGTTTCTTTCGTGTTTATGATTTTTTTTGTAATGACTAGCATTCGGAATTGTTTTTGAAATCGCCTTTTTAGCATGAAAACATCCAGTTAAAATTTTCATAATAAAAACTTTTTTATTTCCCAAATCGAAGAAATTTTTAAAAATATTTAATGTTTAATCAAAAATATCATGTCTGTAAATAAATATTGTAAATACTGATAGTACATATAGATTTAAATTTGTATATTTTCATAGTGAATGTTAAATGGAACCAAATAACTAGATTGCTTAAAATACATCGTATAAATACAGAGAATAGTATAACACGCAAAATAACTGATGTTGGATTAATAAATGTACGCAAAGTGATGAAATTATGTAAACGATTATTTAGGATATTTTGTTTGATATTAAAATATAAAATCACAAGTTATGTGAATTGTAGGCGACTTTAATTTATGCTTAAAATGTTTAGCTATTGTAATTAAATGTGAATGTATATAATATGTATTTTGTGAACCTAAAGCAGATGCAATTTTATATGAATATATTAGGTGCCTACCCGAATATTGAAAGATAATTAAAGAACACCCTGTAATTTACTTTTAATGTACAAACGGTCCATGTCAATAAATAGACTTTTGAGTATTGAACTCCATAAATTTTACCAAAAGAACATTCTTTAATTGGTCGAGCTTAATAGATAAGAATAGTTTTGTCTTCTCAACATAAACCGTTACATTCAAATTATTGATTGCATCATCTACCTAACCTTTATTATTCCCAAGAATATTTGGGGTCGGCTAATAGTTCAACCGGTTTTACCTGAATATCAAAAATATTAATTTAATATATAATGCAAAAAATATTATTTATGTAATACACCACCAGTTAAAGTAAAATATATATTTGAGTTTCGAAGTTAATATAATACTTCTATATATTTAGGATTAATTAAACACAATCTTATGATGACAATTAGATAGTTCTTAAATATTGAAATCCTTCGAATCCCTTTTTTCACGAGTTTGAGTAATTTGTGTCCGTGATAATTGTAATTATCTTAGTGCCAAAATAAAACTTTTCTAAGTACAGTTTATAAATTTGAGATTCGTGGAATAAAAAACTAATATTTATTTGTGTCAATTTATTTATCAGCCTTTAAATGTAATAGGCCTATTAGAATGATAAATTATTAAATATCGATTTTGTCGTAAGGTCCGTGTACTAGTCTAAAAACTACAGGTACTCGATGTTAGTTACTTTAGCATAGTTACTGTTTTATCAAATAGTACTTAATCTTACATTGCATGCAATGTCATATCCTCAGAATCCTTGGCTTATTAATTTTTTAAATGAAATCGTTTCTATCAAGTTTTCTGATAAGTTTTTCAATATTTTCGAGAAGATGAATTACATATCAGTCATTTGTAGTTTACGTAATGTCAAAATAAATACCTACACTTTCTGTGACTTATATATTTATTTGATGTTGTACTTATTGTTGCGTATTGGCCCTATATCCCATGTAATGGTACTTGTTAGCCGTGGACGTAAAGAATATGTTTAGGAACAAATCTGTACATTAGATATCTGAATATTGAATTGTTTATTTACAAATTGTATGTGTATTTTATAGAAAAATAAATAAATGAAAAGCAATAACTTGTTTTCTTTTTAATTAAGTTTTTGTAACGTCGTAATTATCTATTTTTAAATAAAAGGCAATCGTTACTGACTAAAAGAATTGCTTTGAAAAATTTGGCACACAACTTTAATGATGTAGGCGTTTGTCAAGAAAGGACAAAAATTCATCCCTTAGGCTACATCCGCAGAGACAGGCGGCTTGCTTAGCGCCTAGAGCCTTTTTTTTTGTTGCAGGGTATAAACTCCTCACGATCCGAATGGCCGCTACCCGCTGCGCTTGGTTGGGCTTAGCTCGGCAGCGGGAGGAGGCCGATAGGCGCTATAACCATATCGTGCCATGAGGGCCATGGATCGGAGCACCGTAGCGCCTAGAGCCTAGCGAGTAGCTAAGTATAACGAACGATCTAGCATGTTTGCGAATGGGCGCATTGCGCGCTTGACACCTAGCTAGTCGCTTAGCGTGTATCGAGGACTCGAGGTAAACAAACGTGTTGGTATTTTGTCACGAGGCGCGAGGCATTTTACAAGAAACAAAGGGATAAAATATTAATTACATCAGTTTTTAAAAGAGAACCTCTGTGGGGTCCAGCTAGTGAACTTAATGAAGTTCAAAATTTATTTATTTTCTTTAGAACAACTGCATATGTACAATGATATGAACTGCATATACTGCTTTATAACTACTTTAGGACAACTGCATATAATGAATTAATGATATGCAGTTGTCCTAAAGTTTTTTTTTTTTTAAATGTTATTATTATATTATTAATAAATTTTTTGTACAGAATATTTAACCCCCCATGACTTGACCGTGACTTATTTATGTCGTGAACCCAACATGACGGATAAGGCCGTGAAATAGTATATTTCAAAGATGAATTTTCTGTAAGTAGCAATTTAAGATCTATTTTTCAAAGTGACATCTCGTCAACGTGTCGACTAGCAAATGACTAAGGTACCTAGGAACCTAGCAACCCACCACGCAAACCACGTCTCAGTGCGGTATCGTAGCAAGAAGCCAGATTACAAGCCACTAAGCTCTAGGCTAATAGGTACCTGTTTCAGGATATTTCAAAAATCAACTTTTTTTGAAGGCGTAAAATGCGCTAAAGGTCTTTAAAACAATATGGGTATCGCTTATAAGATTTTTGGGACCGCTGATTACAGCGCAGCGTCTATGTTGGCCAACATAGACAACGCTAGGAATTACCCATTAGATTTTCTGAATTCGCTGAAACCACCAGGTCCACCGTCTGCTTCGCAAGGACAAACATTCAACTTGCTGGGATATATTTAAGAAAAAACTTCTATCGTGGCCAGAACTAGTTCTACGTGGCTTGTTCAAGTTCGAACAAAAGATTTGTGCTTTTGGTTGGTAAAGAATATTTGTCTATAAAACAGTTTCGTAGTTTTTTTTTTACTGAGTTTGACATTCTTTCATTCATTCAATCGCGAGCGAGAGCAAATCGCGGGTCCAAGATAAAATGAGGATTTTATAAATTGTTAATTAAAACAATATTTACACTTTGTACAAAACATTTATTTGAAGCTTTTTGACATTTATTAAAATAATAAGTGAATTCACGTAAACACTCCCAACGTTAAGCTACAAAATTAAATCAAAGTACATTCACAATCCAAATATTTAGCCTAAATATGGCAAGTCATAACTAGATTCAAAATTGATCCAAAAAGGCGGAATAGATTACAATTTTAAGTATTTCTTCTCGTTCAAAATATTTATGCCGGACGATTTGAGCAACAATCTTAAGATGAAAAACTTTTCAAGCGTTAAAAGGTTACTAAACACATAGGCTATAGCCGTCTAATACAATACATCACATGTGTGAGGATTTAATACTACAACAATTCATTATTGCATATCTTGAGGCACAATGATTAAAACTATGTCTACAAAATGTAATCAATATAAAGAATTCACGTCGAGTTTGTTAAATTTTAATTTATTCTCAGTCAAATAGACTTCAATAATTATTGTACAACTTACAACTAAAATCCTAGTTCCCAAATAGCCACTTAATAATCTATAAAGTCTTATTAGATTTTTAGAATTTATAGTTTTACATAATTTAAAGAACTACGATCTGAATAACACTACCTACTACTTTCGCAGTATTAATATTCTGAAACGAGTTTTTTTGCAATATAGTATTTGATTAAACACATAAACATGCTATTGATTAACGCTCAATATATATTTATCTATATTATAAAGTTAAATTATACCAATAATTTTCTCTCTGTATGAGAATAATGTCTAGAATTTTCATAAAAAAAAATGGTTTAATTTTCTTTTAAATCTTTTAGTTCGTACAAGACCAGAAATAATTTTCAATCAATGCAAGGATTATCTAAATGTTACCGCAAATAAAATACCTACGAAAAATGTTTTTAAGTATATATCTAAGTAAAGTTATACCAAAAAAAATATAAAATAAAGAGAGCAAATTAAGTAATTAAATTTCGAAACGGTGGTTTATCATAGGAAGCAAATAATCTCAAATACTAACTAGTAAAATAATATAATCATCATAAAATCTACTAAAAATAAAAATTGGCAATCAGAGATCTGTAAATGAATACATTATATCAATTTAAATAAAACTGTGATGTACTATGTTAAAGATCTACATAATGTTATGTACATAAAATATATTGATAAAATCCTCTAATACATCAAACCTAAATATATTTCATACACATTTTAATCTGTATTGGCTTATTTCTGATGTTTTAATATTCTATTCAATGTGAATTGTAATTATTAATATATCAGACCTTTGAGGTGAAATATGAACCAATTAATAGAATGTACATACTGTGAGACACTAAGAGTGACTTACAATAGTTTCGGTAGTAATATTGAAGGAACCCTCTTGCAATATCTTTGCCAAGCGGAGCCGTAACGCCGTTGGCACCTGGCATGGTCCCGCCAAGCACGGTGCACCAACGTTACAATAGTTATAAGAGCTGGTGCCGCACCCATGTAATGACCAGATACGACACCAGGTAATGCGAGGGCAGCATGTATGAGGATATCTCCAGCGTAGTTCGGATGACGCAACGTGCCCCAAAGACCGGAGACCAATAGCTTTTTCCCGTGGAAGGTTGGCATGGATTCTACGTCTGAAAATAAAATAATATATAAATTATATACTATACAATATCAAGTGTTATAACACGCTACATGGGGAATTATCTAATGTATTTTATTATTACAGTTGATATTTCAAAGAATTCTCATTAGACTAATAAGATAATAGTTATGGACGGACACATATGAGTTCAACAATCTCTTCACAATCTGACTGCACGATGGCGTAATGGTTTAAGTGGTCTCCTCGCTGATTCCTACTGCGATAAATGTTGCGTGTTCTTAGTGTTCTTTTCATATAAGTATATTTGTAAATCGACCCATGATTTTTCCTATTGCGAGAGTTCTCTTTTTAGTAGCAAAAAAGCAAAAGATTTCTTAGAACAATAGTTTAACACTTAAGGTAGATAATAATTCTAGCGCTAATTAAATTTGTTAAATAGGAGAGCTATAAACTGTTAGTACTCAGTTTTTTAATCAGAATATGTAGAAGCGTTTTTTTTTTTTTCAGATACCTAGCAACGACTATTAAACAGATTTCAGCAGGTTGAAGGCCGGAAGCGTCGCCAACGTATGCGATGGTAATTTTTATCCAAAGTGTCATTTTTTTGGGGTGACGTCATGAGCGGCTTGAAGTTACTGTTGTCGAATACTATATTGTTTAAAAGTACCGTATATAATCAAAGGTACCGTAATATCAGTAATTGCTCAGCAGAAATTTAGAACTATAATTGTATTTTAATAATAACAGAACACTTTGATGGAAGCCGAAAATCTAACATCACCTGCAGATACCTATGAACTTGGATATTTAGGTAAATCAACCAAGCGTTTAGTAGACGCGGGGCAGACAAGCTAATGACCGGTGGCAAAAAAATCCTCTGAGATTCTTAGTCTTATTAGTGACGATAAAGGGGAATGACCAGAGCAATGATGATGATTATGATTGTAATTTAAGATTTTGACATTGCCTGTTAAGTTTCGTAAGTTTTATTTTTATTTTATCTGATAATAAAAAATCATCATACAAAGTCAATATCACTTAGCTTTTTATTTCAGTTACTTTTATTCAAATCATCATCATCAGCCTATCTCAGTCTACTGCTGGACATAGGCCTCTCCAAAAAGAAAACAGTTTCTTTTTGTTAAAAATTGTAGGTAGTCGTATATTACCCGACAGCCAAGGAGGAGTTTTTTTTTTTTGAAGAAAAGAAAAGAGAATTTTCTTGCAAATTGATTTTACAACACAGCATCCAGGTCCTAATTATTAGCACTGAAATATTGAAATATGTTTTGTGTGTTTGAGAGATCTAGCTAGATCACATGACGTGTCAGAGTAGTTGTTACTGATTTAGATCGTAAAGAATGTGTGTGAACTAAATCTATTTTACCTAAATAAGTGATTGCTAAATAGATTCTAAACCAGTAAAATAATTTAACTGAGATATAAATTGGCAGCGTTGTGATGTGATTGGGCTACTTGGTTCTCTCCTAAATCGGTAAGTTTTTGAAACAATCGAGTTTATCCGTAGTTTATTTAGTTTTGATAAATAACCTAACACAGATTTTTTAGCTTATTATCCTAAGATCTGAGATCTTCAAATTTTAATACTTCCAAATTGATTCATTACAAACATTTATTATACATATATGAAACTAAAAATACTATAAGCCTCAATATAATAGCATGCACTTGATTTTTCGATTTAGGTAGTTGAATAACTTATATTCAACTTGGAGACGCATAACCCTATTCTATGCGTGGCCTGACACGCACTTGGCCAGTTTTATTTATAGTATTACGAAATGATTAATTGATTATTTATTTCAACAAAAATAAATATTAATGAAATTGCTTTTAACATTGCAATAAAAAGATTGAAGTATAAATAATCCTTACATATTATAAAATAAAGTCTGTCTGTCTGTTCGCGATAAACTCAAACACCACTGTAAAGATTTAGTTGAAATTTTTACCCAGAAAGTCTAAAGCCTAAGAAAGGACAAAGGCTTTACCGCGATAACCGATAAAGAAGCGGGCAAACCCACGCGCGAAAGCTAGAATATAATAAATAGAGGCAATACAAAATTTTGTTACTTACTTGCAAAGCTACGATGTAGTGGATTTTTCCTGAATTCATATTTAATGTTATTACTAATAAGCATTATAAGAATTCCCAGCGTAAATAGTACAAAAGCAGAAATTAATGTGTTAGTCGAGAGGACTACTGAGTTGTCTACCAAACTCTTAGACACTGTTGTGAAGTAAAAGGGGTATAGGGCACTCAATACAGTTTGGAGGTACCCAATACCCTCGTATCGCCAGTAAAATGTCGAAGTAATCTTATACTCCTTTATAACAAAGTTTAGTATATAAACTAGTTGCATTAAAGAGAATAAAATAACTGTGGGCTTCAACTGTACATTGTCCAGCAACAGTTTCAAACTTTCCAAATTCAGATTGCTCTTTTCCAATGTCAAATTTGTCTTTTCATCAAGTTTTATATCAAATCCTCGAGAGAAGATCAACGACAGTAGTATTACCTGAAACAAAAAAAAGTTATGATGTAAATGTAAAGTGCTGCTTAGGGAATATGGTCCTTATGTTTATCATCATCAACAGCCAGGGGGGACGGGCTGCCGCTGATCAAATGGATTGGTTATTTTTTAAATACATATTTGTCATCTCTTTGCAGTGCTGTTTTCCTGCAGTTTACTCCATTAGTTGGCTCGTACGACATCCACGGGATGAATACCTAGGTACCTTTTTATTTATCACCATACGTCCTTGTGTTCAAGGTATCAAAATGTCCCCAGTAGTTTAAAAACTGTGGCGAGGCATTAGTACTACTTATGATTCCCTCAGGTGGAAATATTTGTTCGCATAAATATGTATGTCTATTGACATTCGTCTGGGTGTTTGCATGCATAAATAAACAGCGCCGTTTTTTTACAGCATAGGAGCAAAAATCAAGGCTTTGTTTGTTTTGGAATAGCATAATTTTCCATTACCAGACATTTGTCAAAACACAACCACAAAAAAGGGGCATTCAAATTCGAAAAATAGTCCTAATAAAAGTGTCAGAGCAGCTATAAGTATTACTGTAGTAAACTAGTAAGTTTATAGGGATAATTTTAAACCATTAGGTATATGAAAATATCCCTATAAACTTACTAATATAATATGTTAATCATATGATAGTGAAAGACTCTACGGATTCATCTGTACACTGATTATGAGGATAGATTTAAGTGTATTTTGTAGTGACTAAACTGACACCACTAAATAGGTTTCAATATTTGATTACATCGTCAGTATGTTTCATCGGTCGTCTTATCTGGTCAATCTGTGTTCTTGAAAAAGCTATTTAAAAAATATCGAGTTGATTGACAAAATCAATATTCGAACGAGCATGCAAACGTGAGTGGGTAATACAGGCGAAGTCACGGAAGCGGTCAGTAGATCTATCTACTTAAAAGATGAAACAACTATACGTGACTAGGTAGTACTTAGTACAGTTTAGTAGTAGTGTAGGTTTTTCTATATTGGAATTACTCTTGTAAGTCCTGTAGGGTAGGCTATATTAAGTGTGAATATTTATTTTAGTACATTTATGGCCCAAAATGGAATGTATACGACACAATAATTATGATTCAGAGAATTGTTGAATTTACTATGTTTAAACTATCATAATCGGATACAATTCGATCAAAACTAGATCTTTTATTTAGGTATTTATACTTTACTAGTTTTACCAACTACTCCGCCCGCGTATAAGTAAGCTATTGAAGAATAATAGCCATGCTCTTCCTCAACATACAAAATACATATCTTTATGCCGAATTTCATTGAAATCGGTTCAGCGATTTAGTTGTGAAAGCGTAATAGAGTTACTTTCGTATTTATTAATCTAAAGATTACTGAGATTGAATATTATTGAGATTTAATCGCGGTATTAACAAAACTCATATGTAATCCATAAGTATTTTATGAAATCCTCGTGGTTAGTTCCTATTTCCATATTTTGCTGGAATATACCCGGTATATTACAGCGATAGTTAATGAAGTAGGCAAGTAGCTATGGATTAATTTTCCTCATGATAACAAGGCGATACTTAAACGAGACAGTAAGGCAATAATTTAATAAAACTGTTTTTTGTAAAAATATATAGTGTATTGGCTGATCTACGGAACTTCGTATCCTTCTCTTTTCAATCATGGTCGGCTCCTATAATCCTGTGGTAGGTATGCCACCAAAACACAATATATAAATAAACTTGAAAATCGGTTAGATAGTTTCCGAGTTCATCGTGAGCCAAAGACATAATATATTTAAAGCAGGCACCACACTTCGTTATTCGCTATTCGTTATTTGTCTACGCCGTATTCGCCCGAATATTTGTTATGCGCGCAAACAACAAACACGCCACCACACTTCGTACTGGTATATCAAATAAGGCAAATAGTGTGTTGTAGAGATGTGTCATTGTCATTTTTATGGTGAACTAAACGAAACCATACGAACGAACGAAACATATTCTTTTAATTTCCTTTTTATTTTATTAAATTCACAGAAACAATACTTAAATGAAGTCTAATTATTTTGATCATATAATAAACTAATTTAATCGTTTAATCGATTTATTTTATTTCAAAAACTGTTTTATAGTCTATGGTTGTTAGTTATGCACAGGGCATTGTCATTTTTAATGGTCAATGAACGAACGAAACATATTATTTTAATTGCCTTTTTATTTTATTAAATTGACAGAAACAATACTTAAATGAAGTCAAATTATTTTGATCATATGATAGGTTATTTTAATCGTTTAATTGATTTATCTATTTCAAAAACTGTTTTAGAGTCTATGGTTGTTAGTTATGCACAGGGCACTTCACTACCCGTCCGAAGTGTGGGCAGTCGATGCGTGTATTCGCCTTATTCGTGTCCTTTGAAGTGTGTCAAAAAACCGACAAGTCGACGTATATGCGATTCACAATTCGATGCGTACGAATAAAGCGAATATTGGCGAATATACTCTCCACACTTCGCCGTATGCGCGCGAATAACCCGCATAACGAATAGCGAATAGCGAAGTGTGGTGCCTGCTTTATAGATAATAAATGTTAATTAATTTCGTCATTAGTGACGTTTCAGAGCAGTTTTACGATTTACAAAAATAGATTGTTTATCAGAAATTATACTTTAACCAATTCATTTAAATGCATTTAGCAATGTTTAATTAATCAGTACCAATTTCTCAGAATTGGAACTACTACACTACTTTTGGATATATTAGGGCGTTTTTCAAAATTTTGCTCAGGACTATTTTGCTATGTCCTACGAGTTTGACCATTGATTAAAAGGCAAAAATGTAGGAAGTGAGTATCAAATTATTTTATGTTAGGGTAAAATGTTTAACTTACTGTGAAAAAAAAGATAAACATAAGACATAAGCGGAAAACATATTTTAATATTTAATAAAATACCAAATATTATCCTACTTTTTTATGTGTCCTTCATCATATCCTGGATTTTGATTACGTATTTTGGAGAATATATAAGCTATATTTGGATATCTATAGTATTACTCGAATGAAATAACTCATTTTATTTGTTTTTAAATAAAATATAATAAGGTTGTAGTATATTTTTCTAATTTAAATACTGAAATTATCGGATTTAAAAAACTGGCCACAGCGGACAGTCCGGTTACGTAACGGTATGATTTTATAAAGAATAACAATAACATTGTATTTGGCTCTAACTATTTTTAAGCAATGCCATATTGACAATGTTTTTATCATTCATTAGTTCTTTTCCTTTGAATTAAAACTGAAGAAATTCAATCGTCAACACTTGCGGTCCGTGACGTGCGTGACGGGTCTGTTTTGTTTGTCCGGTACGAACATTGATTTTGAAAGGTAAGACCCACAAATTTTATATACTACTCGTGTTAAATTATAAGTAAATATGTTGTAGATAATGAATGTGTACTAGTAAACTACTATAATCAACTTTTTTAATACCAAAAAAACATATGATGACAAATCCGCGTTATACGTAACGTCCAGGACGTGACGTGATGTACTATGTGGACTAAAAACGTTACGTACTGGACTCGTAAAGATGCGTTCATACTGTCTTGTGCAATTTAATATAAATTAAAAATATAATCCACCCAGAGAGGTAAACTCATTACCTTTATAGGATCTAGTCACCTCATGGTGAGCAGGTTTCCTTATTATGTTATAAATATCCTATTTAGACTAGCGATAAAGAGGGTGAACCCTAACATTCCTCACATCCTCGGCACTTCCTTACAAATTAATTTATTCCTACTCAGGTAAATTATGCCGTTGACTGGTGCCGAGAGAGACAAAAACAACGGCGATATGGACAAAAACAA
Organism: Phragmatobia fuliginosa; assembly: GCA_932526445.1. Lineage (NCBI taxonomy): Eukaryota > Metazoa > Arthropoda > Insecta > Lepidoptera > Erebidae > Phragmatobia > Phragmatobia fuliginosa. The sequence goes on from OW052070.1 coordinate 15,946,386, forward strand.
AGAAAATGAAGAAAAATACAACAAAAGAAAGAAGTCGAAAGACTGAAGAACATAAACTCAAGGTAAGTGAACTAAATAAGGAAGAAAAGGAAAAAAGACGGAAAATTGGAAGATAACAAAAAAGGTATAAAAGGGAAAATAAAAAAGTAAATAATACTAAGCCAGCTGTTCCAGTGACAGTGCCAGAGATGCAAGATAATACAAAAATGAAGAAAAAACAGAGATTGAATTACCGAAATTATAAAAGATATCAAAGGACATTAAAAACTTGTGAAAGGTTAAAGAAAGTTATTAGTAGTTTAAGTAAAAATAGATTTCGCCTAGAGACTAAACACAAAAAGATGATTGAGCTATTGGAAAATGAAAAAGTTACTCTAAAAGAAGACCAAACAATCACGCAGAATTACCTACTTATTGGTTCCCTATTTTATTTTTGTTACTACTTATTTGACATTTTTTTGTATCTGTTGGATTTTTTTGTAAGTAAAGAAGTATTGTTACCTACTTAATGTGAAAATGAAACTGAGGTAGACTTGAATCCCCTAAGTTTTTTGTAAAATATATTTTTAAAATGCTCAAATCAAAACAGTCTGTGATATGTTATGATATGATATATGTGACTAATTTTATAGAAATAAGTACAGTAAGTGATGTGACTTAAATAATATGTCACATCACGACGTTTTTGAAATGTTGAATAATATTGTATTGTTTCTAAAATGACTACAAATTGTGCTCATTGTAAACATAGCTTTAGAGTTCCTAAACGTAACGACTGTTGTCCACATACGTAACTGTCCTGTTTTGGCTGTTATAGTTTTTATTTTTTTATGAAAAAACCTTTGGGAGTTATGTTTTTGTTAATATATATTATATGTCTTTTTGTTATTTTTTGTATTTAAAAAAACTTACCTATAATGTTAGTCTTTCAGAATAGTTATTTATTCACAAAGTTTGATAGTCCAGAGTGCCATTTAGTTACGTACAAGACATATTTTATATTTTAAACAGCACTAAGAGGCAAGATATCACAAAGTGGTATTAAATTTTAGAAGATTTTTATGTTGTTGATTAATTATAAATAAAGCTGATTAACTTTGATATGATTGAGTTATTATTTACTTTGAATGAAAATGTAACGTACAAGACCCCTGTATCTGCAACCCTCACTATAATAATACATTATATAGAAATTATACTCATATAACATTGTTTGATTATGGTTTTTCTTAAACCTTAGTTCATTGTCAATGTCTACATTTCATCGTTTATTTAAAATTTTGTTATGAAAATAAATGGACATCCTGTACGTAACGGAGAAAAATTTTGAAAAACGCCCATTAACATTTACTAGTGCATGGTTAGCCATATTTGGCCTTACTTGCCTGTTTTTTTTAACCCACCACACCACCTTATAAGTAGTACAGTAAAAATAAAGCTTTGATTTTTCTTAGCCTAAAAAAATTACCCAAAAAGTTGTTAAATAATTTAGACACTAGATTATTCCCAAAAGAAGGAGTTTACTTTATTGTGAACAGTGTATCTAATTTTAGATCCAGTAGGGGCATAAAAAAACTTATAGCTTATGGGCGGCAAATGTGTAAATCTAGCACTGGTGTGGGTGCATGTGGACATTCGAAATTAATAATCGTCTTGTCAATATTCATAGAAACTGAATAGACTACATATAAATACCTATATCCACATTAATATTAAAAACTCGAAAGTAATTGTTTGTCTGTTCTGTTTTAATAAAATTTGGTATGGAACTACTTTAAGTCTTGAGGAAGGACAGACTACTTTTTACTACAATAAGGAACATACACATGGGTGACGCCACAGGTAAAACCTAGTAATCTATATAAGGATACAGTAACTATGATAATTTGGTACAAGTTTGCCTTACTAAACCTCATCCAAAATTTGTGCATATGTTATCAGCATGCTTTATCTAAATATAATTCTATATAAGTTCAAGGGATAGAAAACTATTATTACTAATACATGCCACACTACCCAGCCATACCAAAAATTGGTATTAATATGATAAAAACTTAATAAAAGTACTTACAGTATTGATGTTGGAGATTCTTGATATCCATAACTTAATATCCAAGTTCTTGATAAAAGGATGAACTTCCCGTCCAATAAAAAAGTCATACAACTTATATCCAGAATTGCCATAGTGATTTAACAATTCCGTATCCAGGTTACGACTCTTAACATACATAATAACACTTAAAATAACTGCAAATATGTATGACACAACAGTCAGTCTCAAATATTCTACCAATAACATATCTTTGTCGATGACTAAGTAAAAATCTAGAGAATATAAGCAGATACTTGTAAATATACAAGAGAAAAATGCATTGAAACAATGTTTCATTTCCGTGTCATCCATACGATCAGAACTAGGGCCAAGTATCGGCACTATAGCAAATATTGCCTGTATAATATACTGCACAAGGATAAAACCAAAAGTTGGTAAACTAAAGAAGGCATTAAGAGATTTGTAAGAAGTCAGATCTAAGAGTGATTTAAATGAACACTGTTTATTACAAGAGATTATAATAGAGAATACTGTCAAAGGAATCAGCAGCATTAAGAAAGCAGATCCAATTCTCCCACCAAACTCCCATTTGCTAGAAATTTCAGTATAATTATTATTTATACTGCCTCTCAACGGAGTAGCCAATTTTCTGGTAACCAACTTTGAAGTTTCTTTTTTAAAGTCATCTTCAACATCATCATCAGAAAAGGTATCAACTGATTTACTAACGGACTTGCTTAGAGATTTACTTTGACTGAGTGATTTACTCATGCTCCGTCTTATGTCCGGGACATTTTCTACAAACTCCCGTAGCCTACTAGATCGGCGAGGCGTGACCTCCTCGACAGATCTCTTCCTTAAACCAAACACATCATTATCATCCAGACCGTTAATTTTCTCTAGAGAAAATTCATTTTCCCTAATATTTGTTGCTAAATCTTTAATAGAGTATTCAATGCGCTTGGAGCGAGTACTGCGGTAAAAAGAAAGCTTCGAAATATCTTCTAATTTAACTGCCACATCGCTTTCAATTGGAGGCCGTTTAGATGGAGATTTAGGAATTTGTGGCCGAGGCTCATTAGTCTCTTTTTCTTTTGTTGTTGTTCTTGAAGGGGATTTACGAGCGGGAAACTTTGACGCTGGCTTTCGGCTAGGGGATTTTCGAGCCGGAGATTTACGACCCGGGGACCGCACAGTGGGTGGCGGGGTTTTTCTTAGAGGCGGCGAACTTTTCCGTGTTCTGGCGGGAGAACGCGTTGGTGAAATTCCTTTTCTTGTCCTAGATGGACTCACATCTATAACGCTTGTTCGTATTCGACCGCTACGTGTAGACATTCTGTAAATAAATTGCACAAAGTGTAACCACTCTTTTTACTATTTTTTTCGATCTAAAATTATCATGAAAACCACACGCAATGATATTTACTTGTCACAGTAACAGAGTCCTCATGGATTTAAGGTTTACTTCAAATCACTACTTGCTCTCCTTTTCACACACACAACAATATCAACTTTTTATATATTCAAATAAATAAATTCAAACAAGCAAATCCAAATGTGTAGGCAACATAAACACGACATGAATGAACGCGGAAGAAGCCAAGCGTCAACGAACGACGACGCCAGAATGAATTTAAAAATATCGTCTGTGATTGGCTAAAAATAATTGTTGACTCTCTACCTCATTCGAAATAAGCCAGCAATACTCAAGAGCAAAAGAGACAGCAAATTCAGTCTTTGACATAACTTCCGACAATACAAAAACCGTTTTACCTTAGAAATAGTGATGTTCCTATTTGACTGATTTTGTCATGCCGTTTAATTGATTGTTGATGAATCATGAAAGTTAATATGATAAAGATATATGATTAATATTGGAATCGATTTAGTAATATTCCTAGAGTAGAGTAGTACAAAGTAGCTTTAGTATAGTGAAAATAGAATCGTTCGGTTTTCTGTTTGTACGATATGCGACTTAACGCTTACTTTGTTTTAGTTGTATTTTTGTAACAATTTAGGAAAGTCAAACAAGGTTGTATTGTTATAATGTCCAGCTAACAAAAAATAAAAGGACATAAAGTTAATGTAATTAATGTAAAAAAGGTATGGATGCATAACATTAATATACCTAATAATAGATACGCTTCAGTAAAGCGCATCTTCTGTGTAAAAATTATGTAGGTACACAACAAACTTATATCTATCATTGAACATTAATGAGATATAAAAATATATAAATATAAATCAAGGGAAAAATATCTTTGAACTTATTAGTTATCTTATAAGTAAATTTAAACTTTCAAAAATAAAGTAACTAACAAGCAAGGCGTTTAACAGGCAAGGATTTGATTGCTGCAAAATGCTTGAAAATTTATTTTGTAACTAAACAAAAAACAGGGCAATATTTAATTTTAAAAATAAATATTAGAAAAATACAGTTCAGTTAGTTGAGATTTCTACTAGTCAAGTGATAAAAAAAAGATTAATACAACCCATAACGTCGCACAGCTGAGCTCGGGTCTCCTCTCAGGAGAGGGTTAAGGCCATAAGTCCCCACGCTGGCCGAGTGCGGGTTGGGGACTGGCAAGACACGTTGTGGCTACGTAATCTTGCCGTTGGATGTTTTTAAGCCGCCCGAAGGCCTTCAACTAAGCTTCACGACTGCTATCTTATGATAACAACCGGGATTATATGCATAACGTGACCTCCGAGTCACGGAAACGCTCATAATATATCATGCCACAAACGGTCATCCATCTAGATCTGCGCCGCGCCATCGTTTATTGTTTCCAATCACCTAAGGCCACTCGGTTATGAGAATTGCGCTTAGTTAAATGACCACTACCCTCCAGCTTGGTCTGCATTTCTATACTAGGATACTATGGAAAAGGTACTGAATAGCTCAAACACCTACTCCAAAATATCCATCAGCTCTCCTGCTATGGTCTACAATTGTTATTCCAAGATCAAGTCCTCTAGTTGGCATTATATCAGTACGGATCGATAAACATCGTTCCGTCTTATTAATTTTTTTTACACCAGGCACACAAAAACGACATTCAGGACTGTCTCAGTGGCGCCGTAGTAGTGTATACGGCTGGTGCGCTCGAGGTCTCGGGTTCGATTTCTGGGTCGGACCAAATGATTGTGTGAACCGTAATGTTTTCTATGTATAATATTGTATTTAAAAAAAAAGTATATCAGTTGTCTAGTACCCATTCTTTTTTTCTTTATGTGTGGAAAATCATCATGGACAGTCACCCCACCGGGGGTTACGGCGGGGTGGTGAGTCGGACTTGAACCGACTAAAAATCAGTCATCAGTCAGATCTCCTTCTGGACTCCCCCCAGCACCTGCCCGCTCCTGATGCGGGCATCGTCTCCCTCTCTTAGGCGGCGTTCGGCACACACCGACGCCGCCCCCTCGCGGCTGGCCACATAATGCGGGTGGAGGGAAAACCCGTCCGGTCCACCCGCGGCCACACTCAAGGCGGCATGAGGCGCAGATGTTCGTGCCTCCGCCGCCCGGTTCGCCGGCGGCGAATCAGGTCCGAAGGGATGTCGTCCTCCCGGGCCTTCTCCGCCGCCTCCTTCTGCGTGATTAGTTGTCTAGTACCCATAACACAACCTCTGCTTACTTTGAAACTAGATGATGTTGTGTTCGAAATATTAATCACCATTTATTTATTATTTAGTCTTCTTACACCAAAACCTTTTCTTTTTACCATGTCAGGTCCTTATCTGAACTAAACGGCATATACACCATTTTGAGACTAAGTTTTGTAGAACATGAATGTTCTAAAAGTGAAGATTATTAAAAATATATGAAAATTATAGAACACCAGGTAAATAAAAAAGACGAATTAAATATTTTTGTTATTATTTTTAAATAAGAGAAGAGACAATCTTAAAAACTACCAAAAATATATCATACATTCAAAGTGTTCGGCTTCACTTAGTTTACTGTCACTGCCAAAACAAATGCAAAACGATTATTATATAGGCAAAAGTAAAGAGTACTGCTAGGTAATAAGCTCCTAAAAATGCGTTATAATATGAAAATTGTGATTCTACAGACTATATAGTGATAAATATATTTTTTTTACTGGCAATCTTGTTATGACTAGGTGTCGTAACAGGATTGCAATCATACAATTATAATTTCTATACATAGAATATAATATATAATATATACTTAATATATATTTTCAACGTGTCTACATTCTAACAAGATAGAGGAACAACAATCTATTTAAATATATATTTTACAATTAGTAATGTTTCAAAAGACCCAATATATCAATAATAAAAATAAAATCTCTGGTCAAAATCTTTGTTGTGATCACCAGTATTTTTCTAGCGACTTGACTAAGTCGTTAGGATCTGTATTAGGGCCATGACGCTCTACTGGCACTCCGTCTTTGTCGACAATGAATTTGGTGAAGTTCCATTTGATGAAGTTTCCGAGGGTGCCTCCTTGTTTATGCTGTAACAAAAGATAAGGGCAGATTAGATTAAGTTTTCATGTATTGTGTATGAATTTCTTCTTTTTAAGTTTGTATTATTTCATTATTTCAAACGAAAGTATGTAACAGGAAGATGATGAAGAGCTTACTATTTGAATTGAGATCTCTAAAGTAACAGAATCTAATACAGATTCTGTTACATAGTATTATATTTGTTTTCATTATGATGTGTAATAGTCATATGCAAGGATACATATATTAATTAAAAAGGACTATGAAATTAGATGAAATATTTGTTATGATATTACAATATTACTAACTCTAGCTAATTACTGGTGGGTAATTAACAACTACATAGTTGGAAAATCTGTCAACTAAGACTAATTTCATTGCGTTTTCATTTTATTCTTGCTGTCGTATTTCTTTGGTGAGTGTGAGACCGGCGGCCCAATCTGACCAGGCTGGGTCACCATGCTGTATTGCCTACCCTCACAATGAGGATGGTGACACCTACTCCTGGATTTTAATACTTTCCATCAAGCAGAGTAGATTCATTTTGGTAGACTAAAGTATAAGAAAAAAAAAGTACCATAAACTTGGAATAGTCTTGTCATTTACCATACAGTATACTTATTTCAAACATAGTGGTATTGTTTTAGGTGAACACATTTGTGTACTAGGTCCTAAAAATATTGTATACTGAAAACTAGCCCTCAGCTTTGCTCCAGGATATTGGTTATCATTGAAAATAATAGCCTATGCCTTTCTCCAAGAATCAGAGTATCTCCATGCCATATTCCATCGAAATTGGTGCAGCAATTTAGCGTTAAAAGCTTAACAGACAGAGTTACTTTCAATTTATTGGATTTAATCCATTAAATATCTAATAAGGAGTTTCTACACGCGACATTAATTATTCAATCGTAAATATCAGTAGGCAAGTCATTAAGTTGGCGGGTTAAGCTCCTTGAATAATAGAATAGGTGGTATTGATTTTCAGTCTATACAATAGAAATCCAAGGTTTATGTGTGTATTTTAATACACCTGCTGTGTGTATCAATCATGACTATATTGCTAACATTATGAATATGGTGCTTTTTATTAGTGTATAGGTTTGATATCCTATACATCATCAATCTACTACTACTACACTAAATCAATACTACAAAATTGTAGGATACCATACGATATAAGTGTTTATTTATCCCTTATCTACTATTTATCTACAAGCCCATCAGAAAGCACTGTAGGCTCCTTCTTCCACACATCATTCAACATCATTCACGCATCCACATACATACTCTTTTCTTCCTTCGCCTCATTTCATCTTTATGAAAGTTGGGAGAAAAATAAAACGTCATGTGTGACTTTTGTGATTGGCAAAAAATCGAGAGAGACTTCTCTTGCTGCTGGATATGTCTCAGATACATATAATTTATTGTAAATTAATCCTGTACATAATCTAATCTCTCTTCTTAGCACCTTCTATAGATAAAATATATTGTAAATAATAAGTGCGCTGAAATTTCCTTGTACATACATTTTAATAAACATCTGTACATAATACCCGAGTTTTACAAACGTAAACCACGGACCATCGGCGCCCTTATAGCACCAAACATACTTGATAATTAATTAATACATAGCATAATACAAAAAAAAGTTATCTTATCATGCAATAACATGTACATTATTTCTATAGGATAGAGTAGCCGAGTCCCGTGGTGTTAACTGCAGTTATTGTTGTAAATCATGAATAACACAGCGGATCAAAACTAATCTAAGAGAAAATTTGTCTAAGTTACTCCTTGTGTCATCAGCTTTTTGCCAGTGAGAATTCCGTCAAAAACGGTCAAGCCGTTCCAGAGATGACAGTTTCTTTTTTTTAATTCCTTTTTTGATGAAGGTACCGTTTATACTTTCATATGTACTTTTTAAAAAACTGTTAATTTGATATTAGTGATATTACATACAGACCCTTTAATTTTATTTTTTTGTATGTATATACATATAGAGTACTTATAGTAAACAATATTTTTTTTAAATTTCGTGTACTTTCTGCCTGTCTTTTTAAATGGCTAACCTCTTGGAACAGCTGGGCAGATAGGTGATGATATTAGGAGTGACTTAAACTGTAACTTAAATTTTTATTTTAGACTAGCTTCGCCCTGTGGTGTTTCCTGCAATGGTTTTATGATAACCACGAGTAACATGGCGCACTGCTAGTTTAAAACATTAAGATTAGTAAATTGTTAACGGGCCTGTTAAATATTTTAATGTAGTATTCTTGTTCATAATTGTTACTTAATAAGCACAAAGTATGACAGACTATTCAAACAATAATCTTTCCTTGACTGCTTCCTTGGCACAGTGGTAACATGTGCAATTGCTGCGTTTTAGGTTTCAGGTTTGATCCGCAAATATTTGTTTGGGAGTTTGGGTCTTTACTATTCTATGTATTATGTATGTATTTACAAAAAAGAAGCATATATGTATTTATATAGTTTTCGAGTACCCATAGTACAGGCTTTCCTTAGTTTGGGACTAGATGGAGTTCTGTGTCAAATAACCATTTTTTTTTATTTCAGGATTATAAAAAAACAAGCAGATTTACAGTTACTATGTAACAACAATATGTGCAAGTCCTCAGTGCATCTAAGTAACACCAAACATAAACAAATTGACTAAAAATAGGAATGTTTCAATGATGAACTTTGATGTATGATGTAATAGGTCTAGGTTTTTTTCCACTCCAATGATAACAATATTATGCAAGACTGAGTCATTTTGTAAGTCCTTATAGCATACTTACCTACTGTAATAAATCTACTCTAATTTGTGGAAACAAAGTTGTTGTTTATTTTTTTTTAGTATCAATTAGCTGCCTCATTAATCAATACTAATTTTATTTTTGATACATTTGAATGTTCTCTGTCTATCTGTTATTTCACTGCTAAATCAATTTAGATGAAGTCTCGTTCAGAAACAGATAGGATGCAATAAATAATGCAAAGGACATGGCAACTTATTGATTTGATAACCGTTAAACATGCAAGCAGAACAACAATACAATAACTTAAATTCTTAATTTTATAATTAATAAGTCACTGTAAATAATGTCAATTTTTTGAAACTAAATTTTTAATTATTTGATGCAATATTACTTATTATAGTAAATTATACAGTAAAAAATCTAATTATCAATTTTAAAGTTTGATGTCTCTTAAATCTGATATTAATCAGTTGTTGTTAATTCATAATGATGATGCAAGTTTGATAGGGATAAAAATGCCAGTCATCAGACACAAGCAATAACTTCAAATAATCAATAGAATGTATCCATTTGCCTACTTAATAGATTAAAAAAGATAATAAACTTTATACTCAACACATACAATAAATGATATGTAAAATGTAATTAATATCATACCTTTAAGAATTTCCATAATGGGCTTGCATTGTCACCGTTAACGTCGATTTTTTCGAACAGGTCAAATTTCACTTTGCGATCTGCAGCGAAACAGACGATCTCTTCTGGGTTACCTGGTTCCTGACCGGCAAACTGATTGCAGGGAAAAGCGAGAATACGTAGTCCTGCAAGATTAAATGTATGTTATGAAATTGTAGGTTAAAAATAGTGTATAACTATTGAATATTGAATATGTACCCTTTTCTTCAGCATACTTTTCGTATAGCTCATTGAGCTGCTTGTAATTATTAGCCGTAAGACCGCACTGTGAAGCTACATTCACAATTATGCAGACATGACCTTTATAGACATCTAAGGTAACGTCCTCTCCCTTGATATTCTTGACTGTGAATTCATGAATTGATGATGCACTCTTGTAATCGGGATTCATTTTTCTGTTAGATAAAATAATGCATTAGATTCATAGAACAACGCCGGTTCACAAAATAACCTTCACTATTTACACTGTTAATATAATTACTGCTAATTAAGGATTACGTAATAAGATTAATGATTAAACAATTTAATCTCAGTTCTCAACTCACACTGCAGCACTTATTTGAGCTCGAGATAAACAAATAACGTTCCCAACAATAGGCGCAACTAGCTTAGAAATCGCTCTAAAACCGATTGTCATTTTGTCAGTATAATTTCAAGGAGCTTGTAATTTTTTTTTTTTTTTTTTTTGGGATTTAATGACCTGGTAACTAAGACCTTTAAGTCAAGTCTTATTTTATTTAAACAAACATAGCACTTTCACTTTGCTTCATTTTTAAATTGTTTTGATAGTATTTTTTATATATTTATATATAGGTTTGTAAGTGTTTTTGTCTTTTAACAACTGTTCTAGTGGCGGCGGGCGGGATGAAGAATCACACTTAATTTTCGCATCACTGAGTTCACTAGCCAACACTAATCTGTCAAGCAAGAATTTTTGACAATCAAAAATCAGATGTTCCATGGTTCCTTCTTGAGATTCGCAATATGGGCATGTATTATCTGGAATAATGCCAAGTCTAGAAAGGTGTGACGGTGCAGTATTATGGCCAAAGCGCAATCTGTTTATCGTAGTTATAAAGTCTCGGCTGGCTTCTTTCAATTTGTTGTACCAGGGTGTAACAGGCAATCTTTCTTGAATACTTCCATACCATTTTCCTTTGGTGTCTTGGTCTTTCTTCCACATTTCTAGCCATAGTTTACATACATTTTCATTGATACTTTGCAGAGAGTCAGTCATAGGAATGTCCATTGCATTTCTAACATCAACAGAGTTATTACCTTCATATGCGGTTTTATCAACTATTTCATTGCCCGAGATACCTCGGTGAGAAGGTACCCATAGGAAAGAAATTTTTATGTGCTTAAGATAATATTGATAAATTATTTCTTTGATAAAATACAGCATATAATTCGACTTAAATGAAAGTGTTAGGTTAGTTAAGGCTTTTATCAAACTCATTGAGTCGGAAACAATCAAAAAGTATTTACAATTGTTAATTTGGCGAATATGTAATAAAGCCTGATAAACCGCATATGCCTCTGCAGTGAATATAGTACATGTATTGTGCAGAACATAGCTTTGAGAGAATTTTGAATGTGGATCATAAATAGCAGAACGTACATAATCGTTCCCCTTACTGCCATCAGTGTAAATAACATAATAGTTATTATTATCTGCCAAAAAATTTAACATATCTATATTATTATTAATAGAATTTTGTAATTCCTTGATGGGATGTGAAATACACTGATAAGAGAAAGAGTAACATGGCCATGGGCTCTGTTTTCTAATATGAGTAAAAGTATTTTCTATTTCTAGCAATATTTTGGACAATGTTGGAGATTTCCCATTCAAAAGATTGTCTCCTGTTGTTAGAGGCCCAGGAGTTCTACTTACAGAAGGTACAATTTTATTGATAATTTTCCTGTGATTTGCAGTAATTAATTTAACACAGAATCTCTCTGCAAGTAGAATGCGTCTCAAAATTAAGGGCATCAGTTTAGTCTCTACTTCCATGGCCCTTATGGGAGTAGAGCACATTGCACCAGAAATAATTCTCAAAGCCTTATTCTGCAATTGATCAAGTTTATTTACATGAGAACTGTTTATATACACTAGTGAACTATAATCAAAATGACTCCTAACTATACTTTTATATAGATTTGACAATATTTTAGGGTCTGCTCCCCATGAGACACCTGCTAGACATTTAACTATATTTAAACCTTTTAGAGCATTCTTTGATATATAGTTAATATGTTCCTTAAAAGTTAATTTTCTATCTATTACTATGCCTAAAAATTTCTTTGAATTTACTGGGTTTATAAATTCGCCATTATAAACTACTTTTGAATTTGAATTCTCATTTCCAAATATCATGATACTGCTTTTGGAGGCGTTAATTTTTAAATGTAGTACATTGTTATAATAGTGATGTAGTTGGAACAAGGCTCTATTAATATTGTTAATTGCAATTTCTACATTATAATTACTACTGTACAGAACAATATCATCAGCAAACTGCAAAATATCTACATTACTACTATTTACATATTTACAGATTTCACTTGTATAAATATTGTATAACAAAGGAGATAGTGTAGCACCCTGCATTGTACCTTTAGATGCACATTTTGGACCATGTAGTGTATTGTTATATTTTACATAAAGTGTTCTATTATTCAAAAAATTATATATCCATTGACATACTTGGCCAGGCACACCAAGCCTAAACATAACTTGTACTAGTATAACAGGATCTAGACTGTCAAATGCACCTTGAACATCTAGAAATACACAAACAGTGTTTAACTTTTTATCCTTTGCATGTTTCAGGTCCGAAATTAACGAAGTGAAGCTGTCTGCACAACTTCGCCCTCGACGAAATCCATATTGTATATGTGGAATGATGCCATTAGATTCTATATACCAATCCAATCGATTTTTAATCATGTTTTCAAATATTTTACCTAGACATGAAGAGAGTGATATTGGTCTGTAAGAGCTGGCTAGTTCTGCAGGTTTATCTGGTTTGAGTATCGGAATGACACATTGTGTTTTCCATGATTGCGGAATACATTTACAATGCCAAAGTAAATTAAGAATATTTAGAAACAATTTTTGTGCAGATTCATCTAAATTTTTAATAATACAATAGGGGAAATCATCTAAACCAGGTGTAGTGTCTTTCCGAGATAACAAACTAATTTTAAATTCGGACCATGTAAAAGGATCTAGAAAAATTTTTGAATTTAGACTATCATTATTTAATTCGAAAATATTACCTAAACTACCAACATCATTTAAATTGCTATTGTCGGATAATTTATCTAGAAATGGAGAAATAAACTCATCTTTATGTGATTTATTGCCAGCTCTTATACCTTTAAACATTTTAAGAAGATTCCAAATCTTACTAATAGGGGTAGTTCTATTGAAAGAGTTACATAAGTTATCCCAACCTATTCTTTTTTGCTCGGATATAGTCTTTTTTTTAATTGCATCTTTTCTTTTGTAATCTAAATAGTTCTCCATAGTAGGTTCACTTCTATAACGTTTCAATGCATTGTAAGAGGCAATTACACTTTTTTTACAGATGTCATTCCACCAGGGAGCTGGTGGTCTGCTTTTAAAATTATTTGGTTTAGTGAGTTTAGGGATTGTCATATTTTTTAAAGTATTTAGTCGAGAACAAAAATCATTATAGGTTGAGATAGGATCATATAATTTTAATACTAAATCATTAAATATTGTTTTGGAAATAATATTATACTTTATCCAATCAGATTTTTTATATATAAATCTGTCAACAGGGGGATTAATATGATATTTATCTATGTGTAGTGAAATCTCTGTTATTGTAGGAAAGTGGTAGCTGCCCATGGCATCATCATGCACAGACCACTCGCATATCGAGGCGAGGTTAGCACTAACAAAGCTAACATCAATTGCAGATGGGTTTCGTCTTGGGTTATTACAAGTTGTAAAACTACCATCATTTAAAATACATAAATCCAAGTCGTCTATGATATCAAATAAATCCTGACCTCTACTCTTAGTGGATAGACAACCAAATGCTATGTGGTGAGCATTAAAGTCACCACTGACAAAGATAGGTTTTGGCAGATCTTTAATTATATTATGTAGTCTGTTGAGATGTATGTGTCCACTAGAAGGAGGACAGTATACACATAGAATAGTCAAGCTACCATGCACAGTAGATAAGGATAGAGCAACAGTTTGGATGTCTTCATAAAATCTAGTGTTTAATACTTTGTACTTTAAGTATGGCTTAATTAGTATTGCTACACCATTATGAGCATTATTTGAATTTTTATTGTAAATATTATATCTAGGTATTCTAAATTTATTGTCTTTAAACCATGTTTCATTAAGTAAGCAAATGTCAATATTTTGTTTTTCTAAGAATTGAATCAACAGAGGTTTTTTACTATTAGCACTTTGAATGTTATACTGAGCAATACGTAGCTTAGACAGTGTATGACTTGGATCCATTACTTCAGATTTTTAAGCAGGGTTTCCTTAATACTGTTTATGGTAGTGGGCTTAGTATCCCCCTTATTACCAAGTTCCACCAACGTCTGTACTAGGGCCATAAGTACATCGTTGTTGGCAACTATTTGGGCTTTGATGTCTACCTTTGGAGGGACATCTTTAGGTTTATTTACATTATATACAGGATTATTTACAGATACAGGTTTGTTTACAGATAAATGTACAGGTCTATTTATAGATGTATGTACAGGCTTATTTACAGTAGAAATTTTCATTTTTGGAGGTGAAAGAGGTGGAAATTGTGTATTATCATTATTAATGTGTCGTTTCTTTAATGTAGCACTTGCATAAGTTATCTTGTTTTTCTTTTCTAATATTTTATTTAACTTAATTGGACATAATCTAGAAATTGCAAGATGAGGCCCACTGCAATTGACACAGCAGAGCTCTGTTGGTTTATCACATTCTTTATATAAATGTTCACCTCCACAAATGGAGCATCTTTGTTTACCATTGCATATTTTAGCAGAGTGGTTAAATTTAAAGCAACGGAAACATTGTTGTAATGGTGGTATATATTCAAAAACTCGGTATGAAAACAAATCATACTGTACATTGTCTGGGAGTATATTCGAAAGAAAAGTAATGCTAACTGTTTGTAGTGGTACTCGCTCTTCCCCAACCTTCCTTGTGAATCTTCTTATAGCTACTATTTCATAGATTGATGATAATTTTGTATATAATTCTTTGTTTGAAATATTTGCTGGTACAAACCTAATTATACCCGTTTTTTCTATCTCCGCAGCTGGAATAAATGCCTTAAAGCCATGTTTGTTGAGAAAAGCCGTGTTGTTGATGAAATTATTGGCTGTATTAAACTGTTTAAATATTACTGCTATTTTATTTGCATTAATGCGTTGTATCGCCGTCACACCTTTTATTTCATTAGAAAATATATGGTTGAGGTAGACAGGGCTCTTATTGCCTATTCTATCCGTATTGTTGGTAGCTTCAATAAACACTTTAAAGTCTAGATATGTGCCATTTTCTGGGTATAGTCTTTTGTAGTTGGGTTTAATATATGGTGAATAGTCAAAATGCTCACCGGCGCCGCCGCCATCACCACAGTCCATCTTAGTCCCTCCGTCTCTAGCCTCAGGCCGAGGACGTTTATGTGGGGTGGGCGGGTTATCCCCGCCCCCCTCATTTCCCACCATTTTCACCAATTAGTCCACCTAGTAGTTGCTTATATAACAATTTATATCAAAAAAAATTTGGGAATATTTAATAAAATATTAATTTTAAAATTTTCACTCGCGCGCTTATTGAAAGTTCCCGCCAGAATCCCAGGAGCTTGTAAAAAAATGTAGCTTATAAAACAATGTTGCCATTTATGTTAAAAAGTAGAAATTTATGAAGTAAAAATCAACAAAATCATTCAATTTTACTACAGGAAGCCAATAATAATTCGAATAGTAAAAATTTTAAAATCCATAGCCCCACTGGATATAAGCCTCTTACAAATAGAGTTACACATAATAATTGGACTGAGCTGCTCAAAAGCAGTCTTGAGTCTTGACTCCTGATTAGACCTGAATCCTCAATATCCAGATCACCTTGTAATCTTGCAACTGAAAATGAGATTCTATTAGTCTATGACTAACTTTTTTTTGTCATAATTGTAATGTATTAGTATGTAGGCCTAATTGTACAGTATAACGAACTTACTACAACAAAGTTTTTGATTGGCTTAGCTAGAGAAAAAGTCAATATATTAATTGACAGCATTTAGGTAGTGTTTCACGCTTAAAGCACAAACGGTTAGTGCCCTCAAAAATATTTTATTCGATTTACGACATTCCTTTCAAATTCAGTTTTACCCTCAGAGTTTACGGAAGTCATGTTAGTGGCTCGTGGAAAAAACTAATATTCAGGCAAATTCAGTGATTCAGGTAACCAGCCCCAAATCTTAGGAAAAATAAAGATGAGATGATGATGGTGCTTTGGTAGAAATTTGAAATGTTGTGGGCAATAAGAATGTCATAATGAGCCAAATGAGCTATCAGCTGTCAGTGCTGTCACTATCATAAAATTTTCAGATTTTTCAGTACCTTCGCTCAAAACAAGTGTGGTGCGTAGATACAAGTTACATACTTATTTTTAAAACGAACAAGCTCTGAAGTATGGCGTTTTTAATGACTAACATACGCCGCTGCGTGTGTTTTAAAAGCTTCAGCAGTCCTAACATCGTCCAGACTGCATCTTATCATGCCAATGTAAGTAACTCATTTCGTGCAATGTCAACGATTATCGATTTTCCTTTAGAACGTAGTTTCATGAAAATATTTACCGGCTTCACTTGTAGATATTTAGTATAAGCCTACAATGGCCTGTTCTTATCTAACAGATACATAATCGTTTACTAATGTTGTAAGCTCAACAAAACTATTAATCAAATATTTGTAATTCAGAAGATAGAATTTCATGGCTTTCATTGCGACTATAGTGCTAAAACAATCTAAATCTTTGAGTTATAATCAATGTATAATTGTAGTATGTCAATTAACACTCATTGAGTATAGGTACTAGTAAACAAGTACAGTTAGAAACTTTGATGGCCAAAAGTTGGATCAATATAAAAAAGGCTCTGTTACATCAATATTATTTCTCTATTACTGTATAGTATTCTGTTAGTATTATACGAGTAACTTATTCAATAGACCATTTGTTAATGAGTACCATGTTATTTCAAGAGAAAACATCATTGCAACAACCTTCAATCTATAGTTGAGACTGTTGAGTTGTTTTATATAAGTTATAGATATCTATATGTAATATTTTAATGATATTGAAAATCAGTTACTTTAGCATCACCTTTACCACATCCAAGAAGAATGCTTGTAAAAAAATTACTTTATCAAATATTTTGATAAAAATATGGTTTAAGTACATATGAAGGTGTAGGATTTTTGTTGCTGACCTGCTAATAGATATGTACTTAGCAGGAATATACAGCAGTCGCTCAATAGGCTAATGAATGTCCGTTTCCTGACTTATGATTATGTTGTGGTTTATAGCAGTCAATAGATATGAATAATAGCTATACAACAATTGGTTTTTCCATAAATTTTCTGTTTTCAGTAAAACCAAACTAAACAATTATTTGTAAAAGCATTTGCTGCTTTGTTTTCGAAAACTTCATAAAAAATGGCGATTAAAATTAGATGGAGTTCGCTGCACGCTTTTGACTCCATGGATTTAGCAGTTTTGCTCTTCACTAACCTAACTTGTGTATTTATTTATTCTCTTTTGAATGTTTGGTAAAACGTAATAACATTAAAAACTGGATTTAGAGAGTATACACAATAGATTTATTGGAAGAAAATTATAATCTCTGACATTTACTAATTGTTTCTTGTATAATTATTTAAAAACGTCATGTTCATGCATGACATTTTTTTTTAAGCAATAAGCAATGTCAGTCAGCCGTTCAAGTAATAGACTTTAATATCTTTTATCATTATAATTACTTGATCAACTTAATTAAAATAATTACAAAAAATAAATATTATTAACAATATACATATAATTATAAAGCAGGCACTACACTTCGTTATGCGCTATTCGTTATGCGGGTTATTCGCGCGCATACGGAGAAGTGTGGAGAGTATATTCGCCAATATACGCTTTATTCGTACGCTTTATTAGCAAATACGCGTATCCGTCGACTTGTCGGTTTTTTGACACACTTCAAAAGACACGAATACGGCGAATACACGCAAATACACGCATCGACTGCCCACAATTCGGATGAGTAGTGAAGTGCCCTGTGCATAACTAACAACCATAGACTATAGACAGTTTTTGAAATAGATAAATCAATTAAACGATTAAAATAATCTATCATATGAGCAAAATAATTAGACTTCATTTATGTATTGTTTCTGTAAATTTAATATAATAAAAAGGGAATTAAAATAATATGTTTCGTTCGTTCGTTGACCATTAAAAATGACAATGCCCTGTGCATAACAAACAACCATAGACTATAAAACAAACAGTTTTTGAAATACGATAAATCGATTAAATGATTAAATTAGTCTATCATGTGATCAAAATAATTAGACTTCATTTAAGTATTGTTTCTCTAAATTTAATAAAATAAAAAGAAAATTAAAATAATGTGTTTCGTTCGTCCGTATGGTTTCGTTTTGTTCACCATAAAAATTACAATGACACATCTCTACAACACACATATTTACCTTATTTGGCATACCAGTTCGAAGTGTGGTGGCATGTTTGTTGTTTGCGCGCATAACAAATATTCGGGCGAATACGGCGTAGACACATAACGAACAGCGCATAACGAAGTGTGGTGCCTGCTTAACAGGAACCGGCTTGACTGGTTTGCTACTACCATCTAACAAAAGACCAACTAGAAAATCACAAGATTCGCAATGATGATTTAAGCTAATTCTACAATTTAAAAAAAAAGGAGTAAATGTAATCAGAAGTTCAATATAATATTTAGATTCTGAATTAATATTTATTTTCAGGTCATTGATCATTATGAGAACCCCCGTAATGTTGGCTCTTTGGACAAGAAAGATAAGAGTGTAGGCACCGGACTTGTTGGTGCACCTGCTTGTGGTGATGTAATGAAGCTGCAGATCAAAGTTGATGAGAATGGAAAAATTATTGATGCCAAGTTCAAGACCTTTGGATGTGGTTCTGCTATTGCCTCCAGCTCATTGGCTACAGAATGGGTAAAAGGCAAAACTGTAGATGAGGCTTTGACACTGAAGAACACGGATATTGCTAAGGAGCTTTCTTTGCCTCCTGTCAAGCTGCATTGTTCAAGTGAGTTATTGTTATCATATCTATTTTATTATTTAAAACAACAACTTTTTAGGTATCATCCTTTGTCACAAGGCACTTTATATACACTACTGTTATTCTAAAATCTAACCAACAACACAAAGCACAGTACTTTGCACTGAGATGGTTGTATTAAATACTATACAATTTATATAGTCAATCAAATTTGAAACTTAAAATAAATACTGCTACTATAATATACTACTGAACTAATGTTCCTAATGGCGCCTTAGCGAGATGTTTCTGCATCATCAGTCCTCCGAATCAAATTTGAAACTTGAAACGAATACTGCTACTACTGAACTAATGTTCCTAATGGCGCCTTAGCGAGATGTTTCTGCATCATCAGTCCTCCGAATCAAATTTGAAACTTGAAACAAATACTTCTACTACTGAACTAAAGTTCGTAATGGCGCCTTAGCCAGATGTTTCTGCATCATCAGGCCTCTGAATCAAATTTGAAACTTGAAACAAAAACTGCTACTACTGAACTAATGTTCGTAATGGCGCCTTAGCGAGATGTTTCTGCATCATCAGGCCTTTGCATCAAATTTGAAACTTGAAACAAATACTGCTACTACTGAACTAATGTTCGTAATGGCGCCTTAGCCAGATGTTTCTGCATCATCAGGCCTCTGAATCAAATTTGAAACTTGAAACAAAAACTGCTACTACTGAACTAATGTTCGTAATGGCGCCTTAGCGAGATGTTTCTGCATCATCAGGCCTCTGAATCAAATTTGAAACAAATACTGCTACTACTGAACTAATGTTCGTAATGGCGCCTTAGCCAGATGTTTCTGCATCATCAGGCCTCTGAATCAAATTTGAAACTTGAAACAAATACTGCTACTACTGAACTAATGTTCGTAATGGCGCCGTAGCCAGATGTTTCTGCATCATCAGGCCTCTGAATCAAATTTGAAACTTGAAACAAATACTGCTACTACTGAACTAATGTTCGTAATGGCGCCTTAGCGAGATGCTTCTGCATCACCGGTCCCGTATGTATTTTGTCATTTTAGGTTGGTCTTCTGTGTTCATCATCATATTTGATATTTATGTATTGTTTTGTTTTTCAGTGCTTGCCGAAGATGCTATAAAAGCGGCTCTATCTGACTACAAGATTAAGCAGCAGGTTGAAGAGAAGCAGTAAAATGTTACATAGGATGGGTTTTGGAACGGATCTGTGATTTTAGGAGGAGAAAGTAAGAAAATGGGAAGAATCTATTAAACTTATTTATAGATACCTACTAGGGGCACTAAATTTGAAATTCAGTAGTTTCTTGACTTTGTAATTTACTTATTTTTGTTTATTGTAATAGCCCATGTAATGTTTATCAAGACTTGCAATAAAAATGTCTTGAACACAAATTGTTGTAGATTAAGTTTGGTATGTATTGTAGTTTTGTAGAAATAGAAGTGTTATTAATACTAGTTATTATATTCAAATAAAGTGAAGAAGTCAATATGGATTTTTATTTTTTTTTAAAATACTCTTTAGTATCTATGGTTATAATCCTCTCCTGAGAGGAGATAGAGCCCAGCCGTGGGACGTTATGGGTTGTTAATGACTCTTTAGTATATTCATGTAGGAATATTTAAATTTTGTTATGGCAATGAATTACTAAATAAAATGACATAATTAAATATCAGCTAATGGCTATTTTCAATCATCCATCTTCCGCTTTATCTCATCAACAACTGATAATGTCCCACTATTGGGCTCGGGCCTCTCTCAGGAGAGGGTTAAGGCCATACCTACCCACGGCGGTCGAGTGCGGGTTGGGGACTGACAAGACACGTGGTAAGGTTAGGCCTTACGTACCAACGGCAAGCCGTTGGAAGTTTTTAAGCCGTCCGAAGGCCTCCAACTAAGCTTCACGACTGTTATTTTTTTATAACACCCAGAACCAACTGCTTAAAGTGAATCACGGTTACGTTCATACCATCATGCTACAAACGTTTACCCATTTAGGTACTGACCGCGCCGTCGTTGCTCACTCTCGGCGACCGCTTCCAATCACCGGTTTGAATTTAAGAGTATCGGTCCGGTCGTGCCGAATAGCCGTCCCAACAGATATGATAGTGAGGGAACAGAGACTGCACATGTCATCATCATCATCATCATCAACAGCCTTCAACAGTCCACTGCTGGACATAGGCCTCTCCTTAGAAAGGAGGTTTTGGCCTACTATACCACGCTGGCCAGACGGGTTGGTATAGGGTTCGTTTCAAGTTTTCCTTCTCTTTGTATTGATGTTGTCTTGCGTAGTTTATCCCTTAGTCGCCTTTTACGACACCCGCGGGATGAATAGGGGTGGTGACACTCTGTATTCTTAATCCGTCACCACACGGACTGCACATGTGTTTGTGCACTATAATACTCGTGCGTAGTAGGCTGGTCTCCTTTGAGCCTGGCCGCCGCAACCGAAATCGGCTAGGACAGGACATCATCATATTTTTTATTAGTATTAAAACTGCCAAGTCATTCTTACTATTTATTCTAGCAAACATATTTCCAACAGTCGTATTAACAATATAAAGGTATCAATAGAGTAAACAAGTCTAATTATATATTATACAGTTGTTTTTCATCGTTACGTCACGATGCCGAGTTTCTGCAAGGCCAACTGAGCTGCGTCGGACTTGGCTTGTTTTTTATTAGCACTAGCTACTGCCGGTTGGTATTCGACGCCAGCCACTTTCACCTGCAAACAAAAAATAATCTGTAAAAGTTGACAAAACACACCTAAATGATTTTACTTTTTTGTAACATTGGTTTTTAAATTTATGCTGATACTATGTACAATGCGTTGGCATAAACACCAAATAATATTAAAATAAAAATATATGGTTTATATTTTTTGCGCGGCAAGAGCAATATTAACATTTTATTTAATCTGACAATAACATAAGACGACAATATCTGGTATAGAAAATTTGTAATAGTTCTTTAATTGTAAAATCTTTTTTTTTGAACACCATACAAAAATATCTGAAGTTGTCAAATTCAGGGCAAGATGGCGGATTTCCAATCCTATTCTTACTTGAAACACATTGTATGTATGCTAGCTGTCCCTCTATAATATACCCCTATTCATCCCGTGGGTGTCGTAAGAGGCGATTAAGGAAATAACTTCGCAGGACAACATCATTGCTAAGGGAAGGAAAACTTGAAACAAACCCCATATCAGCCCTTCTGGTCACAGGCCAAACTAAGGAGAGTTTGGCGTTTGGAGATTGTAAGGAAACTAAGAAGAAGCCTATGTCCATCCAGCAGTGGGCTAAAAAAGGCCGTTGATGATGATGTATGCTGTCCCGTCAAATAACTTCTTGCCTTTTTATGGACACTAAGGAGCTGATTCAAAACTTAATAATATATTTTATAATTTATGGATTCAATGATATTTTTGAATACTGAATGATACTTTTTCGATAACTGGAAAAAAAAGGGGGAGGTACCCCAAATAAAAATATTTTTCATAATTTTCACTCACTATGTCCACGTAACTATGTCCACGTAATAATAACAACACATATTCATGCAAAATTTCATCATTCTATCATCAACCGTTTGACATGGCGAATCTATAAGGGTTCCGAGTCATGAACTACGGAACCCTAAAAAACGTGATAAAATTCACATTAACTATTGGAAGCGAGTTGTGCATCGTATCACAGTATTGCTTCACCATGCTGCACTGTCTGTACTCACAATGAGGATAGTGACCCTTACTCTTGGATTTTACTCATGCTTTCTATCAAGCAGAGTAGAGCAACTTTAGTAGGATTTACTTTTTGGTAGTCAATACAAAAAAAAAATTCAGATAATTTGAAGTTTTTGAACCCTACATAAACCTACAAAACATTTTTATAAAAAAGATTTAATATCACCTTGTAACGCACCTTGAATAGGAAATTCTTCTTATGATCTGGTCCGCATTCGAAACATAAGTTGTACTCCGGTGGGCCTAACTTCTGCTTAGAGCAGTATTCGCCGAGCAAAGAAACGGGATGCTTTCCTCCAGCTATTAATGGCGCTGGTCCTCTCGCTCGACCAGAACGTTGAGGTTTTATCTATATCAATTAAAAGAGATAAAAACTTTTAGTATTATTTCAACATGGAATAAATTTTAGTTTCATTAATATAATTATTAATTATGACCAAATTTTTTTTTTTGCTTTTTGCTTAAAATACTATAAGAATGACCAGTTGACTAATTATATGAGTTACTAATACAGAATACAACTTGTATCTAAAGACTTATAATTATATCAATAAAGAAAATACTTTAAATAATATGGTCAAAATAGTAAAAATATAGATAGATATTCCTGATTAACTAGAATATGTTAACTAAAAGTAGTAAATATTAAATTGAATATATTTTAATTAAATTATACTAAATGGATTTGTACTAAAAAATAAAATAAATAATGATAGACAAAATACTTACACCTCTATTGCGTCTACTGCTACTGACCTCTTCTTTGGCCTGTAGACCTTTAGTGTCCAGTTTGACCTCAAGAAGTAATGGTTGGAGGGTTCCAGTGCCTTCTTTGCCCAACCCTTGGCCCGGAGTCCAGCCCATTTTCTGCAGTAAATGCATTCCCATACCACCTTCAACGGGTGCGGCTCGTACCAGTTGGTCCTATACACACAATTATTATTAGATAATGTATTAATTGCACAGTTTAATAAGCAAATTAATTAATTGATTAACACAGATTTTTAACAAAAGGAAAAAAATGACCATTAATTGTGTAATTTAATTCAATATATTGTTTTGCGACGACAAGTCACACACCTACTGATAATTTATAACAAATGTACTATTATACTATCTCATAAAAAAATACACATAAAAATTAACATAACTTGAATCTAAGAAAAAACAAAATATATAAATACTAAACAAAGTATAACAGCAGTAAAAAATAAATAAATAAACAACATTTATAAACATCCTTTCACATTTTCATTGTAGTTGGTCCCCATAATATCATACTTACCTCGCTTTTTACCTTAGCACCTATCATCGTAGACCGTGATGATACCGTAGTGCACGCATCTCCTTATCACTTAAAAGCTGCAACAAATATTCATGAATTCCCCATTTTAGCCGAACATCTCTCTGAGCCATCGGGTATCGCGAAATTATTCGTATATTAAGATAGCTCAAAGAATCGTTTGGTCCAAAACTTATTGGAGACTGACTATGCATCTTATATGGCCACATATACGTGTTCATTATACTTGAAAAAAAATATTGACAGAAATATTTAGGTAGTATTACAAAAAAAAAGGAAAAAAGATCGATTTTAATTATAAAGTTTCAATAGATAGATAATACTTTCAATAGATAAATAAAAATGAGAAGAAATACATAAAAATAATAAAACTCAAAAATATAAAATTTATCAAAAATTATATGAGTTAAATAAGTCAGTCACAACCAAAGGGGAAAACTGAATATTTGTATGCAATCAGATGTAATGGTGATTGGCATGCCATATATGTCCATGGCATGGCAATTACCATCACCTTCGCAGAAGAATAGTGCAGTGTAACTAGGAAACCTCAGAGTTCCCTCTTTACACAAGGCATT
The DNA here is from genome assembly GCA_932526445.1 of Phragmatobia fuliginosa. Taxonomy (NCBI): domain Eukaryota; kingdom Metazoa; phylum Arthropoda; class Insecta; order Lepidoptera; family Erebidae; genus Phragmatobia; species Phragmatobia fuliginosa. The sequence goes on from OW052070.1 coordinate 15,971,380, forward strand.
TACGGTTTTTAATTATGGTTGCAGCAACATTTTCCAAAAGAGAAATCTATGTTTTTTTTGTTGTACACAAAAATTGACAGATTGTCAACAGATATTATGATCATTTATTACAAAGTTATGTCAATATTGCATACACATTCGAATTAAATATAAGTCCAATTTTGAGACTTACAATGTATGTATATATTAATTTCATTCAACCTCAATTTCCTTAAACTTATAAGTGCGAAAATGTTATTGCAACTATAACTCATGAAATTGAAAAGGTCAGAAAGTATAATACAATGTGTATTATAAGTTCTGACCACCACTTGCGCACGCGCAGTGTACGCGGGACCCTCCCGTTGTGGCTCAACCGGCTGAAAGAAAAGTTATTTGCACAAGATTAAAGTATTGAACGAAACCTTTGGCTCAACGCTATTTAACTGTGGTTTAAGAAACCTAATACTTAATAAAATATTCAAAACAAATGTGACTTTCGCTGTGACTTAAAGCTTCATACAAGGGAAGGATGCTTCTGTTTACATATAATAGTTTTTAAAGATTCTAAGGAATACTTTTGTTGCTTCACCTTGTTTAAATATTCTACAGTATTTTTAATGTTCAATCACAAACTTATGATAATTTATCTTTTAATCTGAATGTATTAAATATATAGGATTTGTAACATTACTTTTAAGAGTCAACCGTTCCAGCAACTGACAAAACAAAAAAAAATACATTACATCACATATATGTGTGACGTATAAGCAGCGTCAAGACTTTGACATAAGTATCAAAGTGGTTACTCTTTTATTTAAGGTTTAAAATGCTAGAACCTATCCACTTCTGCGGGTATTTTATTATTTATAGTCATGTTAAAAAAGTAGTTATTTTGTTCGTAATATATTAGGATATCGCATAACCAGAATAGAGTATTCAAAAAGGTTCTTTCCAGCGAAGATGACTATTTTCCCAATGATAGATTGATGCTAATCAAAAACTGGATAAGCAGAAACCAACGTTAAACATGAACACATACATGTCTTAAAGCTTTTAAAGTAATTTTAAAGGTCCTTCACCCGTTACTTTTAATAAGACATCAATCAGTATAATTAAAATTACAATAGCTCTAGGCTATGATGTGAACATTAACTCGATCATCACGGTAACTACGGTTGGCATTCAAATCTTCATCAATCACACTCGCCGTCGAGAGTAAACTCATACTAGGTTCTTTGAAGACATAGATCGTCTGAACCAAGAATAGTTTCATCGACTTAAGGTTCATTATCGAACACTGCGTATAAATAAAAACTGATAAAAGCAATGTGAAATCGCATGCTGTAATTCAGCAAACAAATCTTAAGAAAGTCAAGCGAGTTAAACAAAAAGCTTCTGCCCTGTCCCTTAATAACACAAAGTCAAACGCAAACATACTTGTGAAAGGTTACACTATTTTTGTTTCCTTTCTTTCCTTTTTAAACATTCTTTTTGTTCTAGTTACAAAAGTACTACTTCAGAAAAATATTCTGTATTTAGAAATTGTTTGGTATGTCCTTACCAAATAGTTTATATTGAATGTGTAGTTTTATATTAGTAAAAAAATTATAATTGCAATTCATCGAAATTAACAGCAAAACATCATCATTCAAAGAATTTAATTAAAAAAAAGGAAATTGAATATATAAAATGGCGGTTTGAAGAGAATCAACCAATAAAATTTTCCTGCAGAAAAGGATTTTCTCAAAATTTCCATTAAACATGAAAAATATTTGTTATTTACTAATGATTAATGAACCTAACCTCTTGTGGATGAGACTAACGCCTTATGACAGAGACTTAAGCCTTATGGGCGAGACTAACGCCTAATGGATGAGACTAAGCATCCATATCGCACAATAAAACGGTTGAGCACCAACACCAGGTTTCGTTTGATACTTTAATGCATCACACATTTTAAGCATATTCTTTCGTGACCACTTGTGATAACAATTATGAATTTTTTAAATTTTCTAGTGGTAATGAAAGAACGAGTCATATTATGAGTATGAAGATCTGGTATGAAGATGAGCGTGTTTGACAATGAAGGAGTACCTTTTTGGCCCAAGCTTGAGTACCGCTTGCTAGTTCCCGTGGTGTTAATATTTGTGCCCCTGTTGAGCCTGTGAATTGTCCTAGATTTGTATCTTTTGCAGTCCAACCAAACTGGAAATAAAAGAATCGATTATGATTTAAAATATTTACTACCCTATGTTCGCGGCCCCACCTGCGTGTACATCGGTTATCGCGGTAGAGTAGCATATGTTTTTCCTCAAGAATCAAAGCATCTCCATTGCAGTGGCTTAGCCGTGAATGTGACAGATAGACAGAGTTACTTTGGAATTTATTATTTAATATTAGTATGGAATATATTATTTTTTTTCTGAGGGATCGTATCAGGAATGAGGTGATACGTCAGAGATCTAAGGTCATCGACATAGCCCACCGGATTAGCAAGCTGAAGTGGCAGTGGGCTGGCCATATCAGCCGCAGAACTGATGACCGTTGAGGTAGAAGAGTTTTGGAGTGGAGACCGCATCTCGGTAAACGTAGTGTAGGACGCCCACAGGCCAGGTGGAGTGACGACCTGCGTAAGATGGCTGGCAGGAGCTGGATGCGAGAAGCCCAAAAATCGATCAGAGTGGTGTGCAATGGGAGAGCCCTATGTCCAGCAGTGGACTGCGATAGGCTGAGTATGATATTATTTTAATTTTAAATGAATCTGTGCTCCAAATAAAATATAAACTACTATGGCTTAGTGTACCTGACTAGTAAGTCAGATATTGTGGTTTCCCAGTCAGGATTAATAATTATGTAATGAGCATAATACAATTGAAAGTTTGTATTAATATGTATAGTAAATAAGACAAAGCTGGTCTAAAAAGTAGCCTAAATTACTCAGTATAAAATCAGCTGTTAATTTGAAAGTACAAAAAGATACTTTAATTTCATTTATTTGCATGAATAAATGCATATTATAGTAGAGGAAGTCAAACAATTCAAAACTTCCCATGTGAAGCCGGGTCTGGTCCTTAGTTGCTTATTAAAATGTTATTTAACGTCAGTAAACTAAATATTGTGAAATAAATACACATTTAAATATTTAAAAAAAACAATAACTCACCCCATGTGTTGTTAAAAGTTCACCCTCCTCCTGCTCTTTACGAATCGATAACAGTTTCTGTGAGACGATTGCCGCAACATCCAGCTGTTAAATTAAATAACAGGTCCAATTATTAAATATATATAAATGACAATGAGATGTAGAAGCATCTCAATTGACCGCCGTAGTGTGCGTGACCATGTATGTGCTTGCAACGATGTATCGGAAAACCGATAAATATCGATATACGCCAAAAATATCGGTATATATCGATTACGCTGATATCGATATATCAATATCAAATAACTAAATATATCGTTTTTTTTTGGATATATTATGTAACAGATACTACAACTACTTTTGATAAAGAAAATAAACTTATTCTAACTTTTTTATCCGAATAAAAAAAAATTAAGGAGTGATCTAAGCTACAGATAGGCACATCTACGAAGGCGCGCCCCACTATTCGTCCTAATTGTTTATAATTAAACAGTTGTAATGGTACACGCTAATTAAATATGTGTTCACGTGCACATCATAAAAAATAGACTAATCTAATCACACACAAAAACTATAAACGATTAGGACGAGGGGTGAAGGGGGTGAAATATTGAAATGCGGCATAATAGACCGTTATATCGATATATCAATATAATTCGATAAAACCGATATCGATATTTTTAAAAACCTTACATCCCTAGCTACATTGTCTGCATTCGCAATGAGTATGGTGACCCCTGCTCTTGGATTCTATTTATTCTTTCCGTCAGGCAAAGTATAGTCCCAGTGGCACGCTTAAATAGTTATATAAATTGACACTCCCTTAAATAGCAAAATTTTGAATCTTATATACTTACCATTTTTTGACTATCTACACCTGGTGGGTATGCCTGTGGACCTGGTAATGCAGGTAATGCAGGAACGGAATTCAATTCTGAAAAAAAATATAACCTTGAATACAAAGTGATTTATTTGGATAAACGAGGCACGAGATAAGGCACGAATAATTATTTAGTAGCACCATTAATTAACTCTTGCATATTTTAAAATTAAAAAGGTAGATATTGTGACTGTAATTATTAAACATATTGTATCTTGGACTTTTTGCATAATATTGATGTCTTCTATATAAATGTAGTACATCACTTTGCTCTATTGTCAATAGTTTTAGCAGCGTAAGCCAAAATAGTTTTTTTTTAACACTTTTATGTTAAAAACTTCGCTAATGTCGGTTACATTATCGAAGTTTTTACTTTAACTTGTTTGAAAATATTCTATAGCCTATATTCATGAGGGAAAATGTAGAATTCTTATGGTGACTGTAGTGGGGTGCCTTGTTGCTACCGAACTACTACCTTGATATGTTAAAACTTGTTAAATGAAAGAATCCTTGATGATTAACAAAGTATGTATTTAATTGTGACACAACTTGCCTCGTGTCTGACTTCTTGTTAAGTAATTATAAAATCGTACAAACTACAAATGTATAAATTAAACTAAATCGCTGACGCTGCAACATGTGCGGTATTTGGACCGTACAGTGACCTAATAAGGGTTCCGTAGCCAAATGGCAAAAACGGAACCCTTATAGATTCATCGTGTCTGTCCGTCCGTGTGTCACAGCCACTTTTTGTTTCAAATCGTTTCAGTACTTTTAAAGCGTATAGCTTATGAAACAAAGCAAATCTTTCCTCTATATAACATTAGTATAGAAGTATAAATACTTACGAGTTCCTGAAGTGAAACTTTTCAGATATGGAGGCGGGCTTGCCGCTTTCTCAGGTAGTCTGTAATTTAAAAAGAAATATATAGTACCATCCAGTATATTTATATTGGTAAACAGAATAATTTTCGCAAAGAAGCCACCATAGTGTGGGTCACCGTGTTGCGTTGTCTACATTGGCAATGATAACGGTGGCCACCACCCTTGGATTCTACTCATGCTTTCCATCAGGCTGAGCAGTAATTTTGGCAGCACTATTTAAAAAAAGAACACAATGGGATGGTGACCACCATTTAGTATGCTCTACTCATGCCTTCCATCAGTTAGAATAGTCTCTTTTCTAGACTCATTTATATAAAAAAAACGAATGCTCATGAACTACCTACACTATTAAATAACTTACTTGACAATTTCTGTTGATGTAACTGTTGGTTTAGGCTTAACACTGCAGGTACTTGTGGCATTCAGTTTTGCCACTTGCTGAAATATAAATTATAAATTTATTTATTTAAAATAACCATTTACTTAACACTGTTTTGTCAAAAAACAATGTTTTCAAACTATTTTAACTAAACTAATGCAATTGAATTATTAAGAACGAGAATTTAATATATATGTAAAAATCCTAACACAGTTTAGTTTACATGACTAAAATCTTTGTTTGTTTTCAAATACATTTATTGTTTATATGATTACACCATTCCATCATTAGACATACTTCATAATCTTTATTATAGCACTCGTTTATAAATTTTAATGTCTATTTCTCTTTTTTTTATAGTTACTGCCTCGTTGGTCTAGTGGTTGACGTATGCGACTGCTGATCATAAGGTCTCGGGTTCATTCCGCAAATAATTGTTTCGGAGTCTGGGTGTTTTCTATGTATAATATGTATGTATACACAATAAAAAAGTATGTTTATGTATTTATATCAGTTGTCTAGTTACCCATAATACAAGCTCTGCAAAGTTTGGGGACTAGATGGCACTGTGTATAAAATGTCCGTAATATTAAAAAAAAAATTGACTAAAAACACTAAATCTAAGTAATAGAACAACTTTAATACTTACCATATCTTTTTTAGGAGGTGAGACAGGCACCCATTCGGAAGCTTTTTCTCTATGTTGTGAACCAGAAGACACGGGAAATTGAAGCCGCAGCTCTTCTTTATTGGCTATTGGCAAGGGATTAGTCTTCACAGGTAGTGGAGCCCCACCCTATAAATAATAATTAATCTTATAGTAATGAGCAAAAATATTAATAATATTTATTATGTAGAACACTGCGATTGATGCGCATTGTTACGAAAATAAGTAAAGGAAATGATTTGAATATAATTCTAGGAGGAATTTTACCTGATATTAGTTTGTAATGTCAGGTAAATTAAGCATTATAATTGTAATTACCTTCGAATTTCAGTTCTACCTTAGGATTGCGGAGGTCCAATGCCAGTCGCTCCATGGAAAACCTGATATTCAGGTAAAACCGGTTGAACTAGTAGCCGACACCAGATAATATTGGGAATAAGGTTAGGAAGAAGAATTAGTTTTTAAATCTGTTTGAAATTAAAGAAAACTTGAAATTTAAGAAAATGTCGCGTATTAAGAACCTACGTATCTTAATGTAAAGATAGATCTAAATTCCTTCTGTAGTTTTGCGTGAAAGAGTAAAAAATGTCCACATATCCTCGCTAACTTCTAATATTAGTGGGATTTACATATTTGTAAATAGTCAACAACAATAATTACCCTTATATTCATAACTATAGGAGCCTTTTCTTTAACAAGAAACGGATGATGGAATGCTAGGGTATCTTCATTTTCACTCATGCCTTCGTCGTTAGATGACACGGAAGACAGTTCGCCGAGCGCTTCCTTTTTCGACAGATGTTTACAGAAATCTGTTAGTTCATCTACTGATTTACCTGTAAATAAATTTATAAAAAAACTACTTTACTTCGATAGATACAAAGAGCCACGATGATTTCAGCACGAATGGGCAGGCACAAATTAAAAAAAAAAACACTTCGGAAAAGAGTGTCCATGGAGTGTCTTATCTGTTCCATAGGATCTACGAATTGGAACAGACAATTAGCTTCACGACTGACTACTTGACGTTTCAAAAGTGCCGATGTATTGGTTTATTTGAAATAAAAATGGTTTGCCATATTTTGACAGCAATCTTGCTGTCGTATTTCTTTGGTAAGTGTGAGAACGGAGGCCTAAGCATTCTGCATCATTCGCCATAGTATGAGTCACCATGCTACATTGCCTACCCTCACAATGAGCATGGTGACCCTGTATTCTACTCATGCTTTCCATCAGGCAGAATAGTCACTTTGGTAGTCTTTAAAAAAAAAATTCAACAATGTAGCATGGTGACCACTACTATGGCAGCCTCTTGATGTGCTTCTAAATCATTAGGCCTCTGGTCTCACACTCACCAATGAAACACGAATGCTATCATTTTAAGTAGGTCTTCTGTGAGGGTAGTACTGCTCCGGTTGAGCCGGCGTGTAGTAGGTTTCATCTCCACAAGAGTCAACATAATGTGTGGTCTACAAATTGTTTTCCTGCGTCTACATTATCTTGTTGTCTACAGCTTTATACGAAATATCGTACATGAAACGTAACTCTAAATATTTTGTACTTTTTGTCTTGCTAAGCTAAGCCCTGGTTCTAAATTAGGTGCATACAAAGATCATTTCTTTTTCCTTCATGATTGGTTGCAAACCATCAGTTTAAATGGCGCCCTAAGGAGTATTGTACGCAGTTGTTATTGTTGAGACTACATTTGTTTTGAAAAATAGTATTCAAAAGATTAATATTGACTTTCATCTAATGAATAGGGGTGGTGACACTCTGTATTCTTAATCCGTCACCACACGGACCGCGGGTGTCGTAAAAGGCGACTAAGGGATAAACTACGTGCGCAAGACGTTGATGATTGATGTTGATTGATGTTGATCAATGCTAAGAGAAGGAAAACTTGAAACCAACCCGTCTGGCCAGCGTGGTATAGTAGGCCAAAACCTCCTAAGGAGAGGCCTATGTCCAGCAGTGGACTATTAAAGGCTGTTGTAATGATGATGATTTCATCTAATTCCATTCAACTGCTTTTGGGGTGATAGAATAACAAACAATTATATTATTATTAAGAAGTATAAATGTCATTATTATATAAACAAACCTCCAGATTGTATGGCAGCCATAACTTGGTTCCTAGTGTGCGGTGGGAGGGCGGCGGCTCCGGCAGGAACTGCACCGTTTTTGAGCATATTGATGGCGTTCCGTCGAGCCACTTCTAACAACCGCTTCTTTTCACTATCAGCAAGTTTTACCCCAGTCGGCGATCTGAAAATCAATTATGTATATTTGAGAATTCATTTCAATAAAAAACAAGATTCAAACTAAGCATAGTTAGTATGTACTAAGAAAGCTAGACTGGACTGATAGAATATTTAATTCTCTTTTTGTAAATACATACGTATTTTGCATTGAAAACACCCAAACTCCGAAACAAACATACGTAGCTGTTTTTAGGCTTTCGCGACTTTTACACATACTCATGTTTACCCGTGAACACGAACGGTATAACCCGTTCGAAACGTCGGAAAGTAGAAGGTACCATAACCTTTTTAATTTTATCGCGAATGAGTATACAGTAAATATATGTAGGTCATACAAATATTTAGTTCAACTCAGGATTTGAATCCTCAAGTACAGCAGTTGCATTCACTTCCACTGCGAAACAATTTGTCTAATTTGGACAAAGAAATTATTGCTATACTATTATATGTACAAAAAAACTTATTATAATTATTACTATTAATAAAATTATTCCCATTTTCATTACATAATATCACGAATTGTACAAGAAATATAATTAAAGCCCTCACCTAGATCTTCTGGGCCTATATCTAGGAAGTGGTGAGCGTCTTCCCGTCCTATGGCGTGACCGTGACCTGCTGGTTCTCCTTCTTGACCTTGACGTCGACCTCCGCCGTGATCTCGAAGTTGATCTGTGGCGACTTGTGCGTCTTGACTTTGAGGTGGAGCGATGTCGACGTTTTCTCGATGCTGAAGGGGATCTGGATTTTCTTGATTTACTTCCAGATCTAGTAAAAGGGAGTTTTTTTAAAGAGAGCTTAGTCTATACAAATAAATAAAATTGGAGTGTCTGTATGTAATATCCTATGAACAGTTTTTTAATAAATGCATATCAAATGATATACGGTACTAACATCAAAAAGAAAATTTTTGTCTGTCTGTTTGTTCCAGCTAATCTCTGGAATGGCTGGACCGATTTGAATGGGACTTTCTCGGAAAGCTGATGACCTAAGGATTAACTTAGGCTAACCTTTATAGAAATGCATCGAGCCTAAGCCAACTCCAAATAAAAACTCGTTTGTCCACCACGAGCCAACAACGCATTCTTTCTTATTTCAGCGACACAATGCGCAGAGGCGACGGAAGTTTGGAAAAACTGATCGTGGTGGGGAACACCGAAGGCAAAAGATCGCGCGGTCGTTCACCAACAAGATGGACCGATCAAGTAAAGGACTCGTCGACCTCTAAATTCTACTCGGTTGTGGGAGACGCGCTGGACAGGAACCTGTGGAGGAAGATCATCTGCTCCAGATGCAACCCTGAAGCTGACCACAATCCTCAGACATGAGGGACCGACTTCAGAGAGAAACCTTTATAGACTAGCTTCGCTAGGCGGCGTTACTCGCGATTTACAACAACAAGCGCCGGAAACACTGCGGCATTCGGCTAGTACTAGATTATTTTTTAAAATAAAGATATTTCAAGTTCGAATTTGTATACATTTATACGATATATTATTTTAGTATCTTCAACATTTGTTCCTATACAATAGTTTATCCATAAGTCATTATCCTTTTTTGCAGGACTATAGTAAAGTTAAAAGGAAGAGTTAAAGGCCTTCTAGACGATTGGAACCGAACGCCAACCATCCTGACCTTGGTCGGGTGGGTTATAAAAATGGATAGTGTAGAATCCGGTTGACCCACCAATAGTGGGCGGAGCAGGTCGGCGTTCGGTCTTGCTTCACATAAGATATTTATAAATGTTATCAACAGCTTTTACATAGTTGATTTTAGTTTTTATGGGGTCACTCTATCGAAAAACTGTTATTCAGGTAAAACCAGCTGAACTCACAGCCAACCCCAAATAATGTTGGGAATATAAATGCTATGAAGATGATGGCTGTAGTTTTTTTAAACTTTATCTTCTTTACTGAGGAGTTACGAGAAAACCATTCCTATGAAAAGGAAAACTATCTTTTATCAATAAGGGTTTTCAGTAAAAGCTCTCAAGACTACCAAAGTGACTCCTCTGCCTAAAGGAATGCATGAGCATACAACATGAGGAATACATACAATACAGCATGACTTTTGACCTTCTGCGTAAGGGTATTACTGCCTCGGCCAGCCCTTTACTGCACTCATTTTTATGTTGATCTTCTTCATAACGGTATTACTGCCTCAGTCCATTCTCGGCCAGCCCATTACTGCAGTCATTTTTATGTTGACCTTCTGCATAAGGGTATTACTGCCTCGGCGATTCGTGCTGACATTTCATGATATAAAGTTAAAGTATATTATTTAACAATACCTTTTCTGTGATCTGCTTTCGTCTTTATGTGATGATTTTGTTGAATTTTCGGTGTGCTTGCTCTTTCTTGACATGAGTTTTTCATTTTCCTTATCTATTTCACTGAAAATAAATGATAATTAGTTTGCCTTCTTCATCTTGGTAATTTAAATACGCCGGTAAATTACAGCAATAAGTTCTTTGTTATTTTAGTTTAGCAAATATGTCGGATATAACAACATAAATAACTTATTGAAATAATAATATCACTACCTACCGTCAAACAGTTAAAAATATTTATAGAATTCTATCAGGAACATCTGAATGGTACTAATTTCTTTCTTCTAATTGATTGATTAATATCAATAATATTGATTTGTAGATATTTTCACTGCATTTTCACTTGAGTATACACAATAAGCAAAGAGAAAGAAAACTTGACACAAACTGTATTTAGTGAAGAGATGCCACAAATGCCTTGGCTGAAGCACCAAATATTTAACATCAGCCGAACATTGTGTACATGGAAAAACATGACAGAATACCTGAATAATAGTGAATCTTCTTGAAAATACTTAACAGATTGATTATGATTACTTCTATAATGTAGTTACAAGATTATATAGAGAATTAACTTTAAAACAAAAAATATATATGCTTACATTCTTTCTACTTCAGCTTGTTTCTTTAGAATGCCTCCTGGATCAGATGATTTAGGAAACTGTGAATTATATACAATTTCTTTCTCAATACTACTCGAAGAGTCAGTATATTCTCCGTCTTCATATTTCTCAGCCTTTTTTCTGGCTTCCTCTTCAGCCTTTTTAACAGTCTCTTCAAAAACTGTACTAAACTTCAAGTTCTTAATTAAAATTTTACCTTTGGATACATCCCTCTCTGTATTTGCAATATCAGATTTTTTTAAATCTAACTTTTGCCTTAAATCTACTGACTCTGTATTATAACACTTGGGTGAAAGATCAGATGGCGGCAGTGGTATAGGCGGGGACGTCGACTCTACAGTGACAGGAGAATCGTCAGTTTTAAAAGACACTAGCCTTTTAATGTCTCTCTCCTCTTTTTTGACTTCTATTTTTTTAACATCTTCTGATTTAAAGATTTTTTTCGCTTTGGTGTCCTCTGGTTCTGGTTTTATTCTAACTGGCGTCAGAGGATAGGGATATGAAGGAGACCGGCTCTCCCTGGTACGCTTTTTAGTTTTACTTTTCTTACGTTTTTTACGCTTATGTGAGTATTCGCCCTCGTCCTCTAACCCGCTGCTGCTGCTGACACTTTTACTACGTTTTTTCTTTTCCTTTTTATGTTTCTTTTTACTCTTCTTCGATTTTTTTATTGGAATATCATCGATCTTTGGTGGATCAGCGTTAAAAGCACTAAAAAGTTCTGATAGAATTTCATTCGAGGTTTTGTTTGAGTCATCTTTTTTGCGGTCGGGTGTTGTTTTTTCCCTTTTGATCAGCAGTTCTATCTTTTCTATTAAACTAGTCATATTATTTTTTCCTTTAATTGACTTTTTCACTGAACGTTTCTTTTAATAACATGAAAATACACAAATGCAAACTATCGCCATGTTGTTGCGCGAATTTGACAATTTAATGTGTGACAGACAGTGACAGTTTAATTTTCATTACAATCACATTGCCATATTAAAAAACTATTATGAAAATTGCCATGAAAATAACAAAACTAAAAAAACCTGATACAAAGACAAAAGAAAGAAAGATAGACAAATTAATTAAAACTGCTCCGCCTGGCCCACTTGCTGTTGAGCTTCTTTTTTCACATATACCAATCTACCTGTGCAACCTTCAAAGAATATCTTTCAGTTCGTTTCAAAAAACATTTATTTAACGCAAATATCAACATAAATATAAAAAAAACAACTCATAAAAACTTATATTTGGAGCACGGTGCTTTATTACTGCGAAACGTGGACGTTAACTCAAAAAGGTGCAGACAGATTGGCAGCTTTTGAAATGTAGTGCTGGAGGCGGATAATGAACATCAGTAGAACAGAGAAAAAATCCAACGATTAAGTCCTACTAATAATTAAGGAAGAAAGGAGACTTTTGAAACTCACATTTAATAAGATACGGCAACCTTTCTAAAATCATACTGGAAGGAAAAAAATAAGGTAAAAGAAAAAGTGGAAGGCCTCTAGACTGGCGTACATACAGCAAGTAAAGGAGAAAGTAGGAGTCGTGGCCTATCAAGAGGTCAAACGTATTGCAGAAAATAGACAAGAGTGGCGATTGCTCCACCGACAAGGGCATGACCCTTTAATTATAGAAAAACCCCAAAACACCATTGTATCTAGTCCAATTTTACTTCCGATTCAGTCAGATGTTCGTAGAGCCTCAGAGTTCTATCGTTGTCCGTACCTATACACTATCTTTTTACGAACATACATTCTCTAACACTATTATTGCTAAACAATATAATCATCATATTAACCGAAAGACATTGATAACTAAGCAGAGAACTTAATAGTAATATGCTCAATATATATGGTATAAAAAACGAAATAAAAAATGAAGAACAATCTAGAATGACTATGTTGTTAAGGCAGCAGATAACGGCCGGTGGCAGCACGCATGCGCTAATCTACCTAAAGAGCACGGAGCCGCCACATCCTTGTCGCACTGCAGTTCCAATCATACTCTCTATCCTTTTTTAGGGTGTTAGGTTTTTTCGAAACGGAATTTCTTGATTCGGTCGCCGCGCTCAAAGCCCGCAATAATAGCTATACAATAGCTTAAAAAACACGTCACCGCAAAAAAGATTACTCAAACAAAACCTCGAATGAAATTGTATCAGAAGTTTTCAGTGCTTTTAATGTTGATTTACCTAAGATCGATGATATTCCAATAATAAAATCGAAGAATAGTAAAGACCTAAGCCCTAACGATTTCTTTACATTTCCTAAAAATTAATAAGTCTTCGTGGTCAAAGGTTCCACTGTTCCACTCCGGTGGAGAAGCAGTTGACGCTTAAGTCAACCATTTTGAACACCCCAACTTTAGAGTGGATTATATGTTATAATATCTAGTTTTAGCGAATGGAAAAGTGATATAGTTACCAATGTGATCCACTAATCACGCATTGATCAAAGTTGTGGACTTGGTACGGTTCACACTATCGTGTGCCACTTTATGTAATTACTAGCTTTTGTTTGAGGCTCTGTTCGCGTGTATATCGCGGTAAAAGGTAGCTTACGTCTTTTTTCAAGAACCGAAATATCTCCATGCCTGTCAATCAATCAACAACCCATAATGTCCCACTACGGGGCTCGAGTCTTCTCTCAGGGCAGGGTAGACCTTACGTACATGTCTAAAATTATTAAAATCGGTGCTGTAGTCTAGCCATGAAAGCGATAAAGACCGACAGAGATATAAATATGATGGACTAGCTTTCGCCTGTGGCTCCGCCCGCGTGTATCTCGATTAATAATTTTTAATTGTTTGTCAATGTGTCAAATGTATCAATTACAATAAGCCTATTTGTTATTCTAAGATACAAGCTTTTACGTGATAGAGCAACAAACATACATACATACTCACAAACTTTCATGTTTATTATTAGTAACGATATCTAAAATAGGTATACACTTCCAGACCAGATAAGTACGCAGGAGATAACATAATGCACGAGTACTCGTATGTACTCTAATACAGGTGTTTATGTATGTATGTTTGTTGCTCTTTAACGCATAAACTTTAAGCTACGGAACGGATTTGGATGAAACTTAGGAGTAATATAGCTTATATATCAAAATAACACACAGGCTACTTTTTAACTCAATAATCGAGATACACGCGGGCGGAGCCACGGGCGAAAGCTAGTAAATTAATATCTATGTGTGTAACAGTGTCTTGCAGACTATATAGGTATTTGTAGGAATAGAGAACAGGTAAAATAAAACTATTTTATTTATGTTTACTTTTTATTGTTTTCTCAATACCTTTGTAAGGTTGGATAGTGATAAACTGATAAACAATCAAGTTGTTACATATTTTATCATTTCGTTTATGGGAAATACTGCGATTTTTGTCAACGGCAGCACAGGACGGAACTTGTCCTTTATGTTTTATTGTTTTAGGTACAGAATAGGAGTGTTCAGAGAAAATGCACTTACAATATTAATAATTTCAAGAAATCTTGATCTACTTATCTGACATGTACCTACATATAAGTAGGAAAGCTTCTAGCATGATTGTATGGTAGGTATGAGTGTTTTTTCAAATAAACGGAAAGGTATACATATATTTCATAAAGTACATTTACATACAATAAAATATATTTATTATCCGTTTATCAGAAACATTATATTGTACTGAAGATGACAAAATAATGTAGGTATAAGTTTTTTAATTCTTATCAGATGTGTTTTGTACCTGTCGCCCACTTCGAATCATTTTGACACAAATAAAGACAAGCACAATTTTAATAAACAATTAAATATAGTAAAATCCAATAATTTACACTCAATAATTTGGCATTATTTGTTTACTGAATTTAATCATTGGAAGCGTCAATTATTGAGCAAGAATTTAGTAACCATTCAGGCCTTGTTGCCAATGTTATAAAATTAAAAGTCTTTTTTTCACTGTTGTGTTTGCAATTAAAAAGTCCTGAAATTAAATATTCTGCAGTATAATGCTGATAATAGCACGAAATTTACAGATAAACATTCCTTTGCAATGTTAATGAGTTCTTTCCTTTAATACCGGCCTTCATTTTAAAACTTGTTCATCATACCTAGTTCTTAGGAAGACGCAATAAATACTATTAAATGGCCAAATTAATAATAAATTACTTATAAAAGCAATAAACATTTTCATATTATCACACAATAATATCCGTTATAATAAATCGATGACTAAAGTAATACTTCTAATTATATTCAGGTATATAATAATAGCAAACTTGTAATAGATAAGTTGATATAATCATAAAATACATTCACGTATTAAAATTCCTACCTATCTACGTTTTCGTATCAAATTTTTTAATGATTTTTTCCATGTATTTGATTTAGTTATAAAAACTTGTTTGTTAAAAAACTAATAAATAAGTACTGACATAAGCTATTCCACAGTATTTAAACTATCTTTACGAAAGTAACTAAGTATACTTGACGTATATTTGCATATGTACTAATAGTTTACAATCATTGCAAATTACATTCTCAACCTAAAATGTATTTAAGTATTAAAATTAAAACTAATATCGCTTCCTTTCATTGTTTCTACAAATCCGAATGAATGTTTTTTATAAATAAAAAAAATACAAAAAAGTATGTAACCACAGTCAATCTTTTTATAACAATCCTTACTTTCGTGCTTGAAAATGTAATATTTCGAATTGTGCAAACTGAGTGCAACGACGGCAACCTTCTTTCTCATGTACGTTTCATATTTTAAATATTCGAATGTTAAACGCTAAACTTTTATCACACAGATAATAACGGGTCCCAAAATTTTATAAACCATGAGACAAGAACAGTTTCCGCTAGGTCAACGAGTGGTAATGAAGCGTTCGCCTAAATGAGTAGAGGCTAACGATGTTAATAATTATTGGAACCTTGATTGTTATAGTTTTATTCAGTTAGGAATGTCTGCTTGTAGTGAATCAACCAATGTCAGGGTTCCTAATAATGATCGACACGCTAGAATCGTTGAGATCAGTAACTAGGCTAGCGCCAAAGAACGCAGCAAACGGCTACAGCTCTCGAATCTGACTTGATGAAGCGCAGTGAATGAGGCATTAGCTATGTAATACATCTCAAAATGTAGGCAAACTTGTACGCGAGAAACGCTTAACAAGAAAGCCATTCGTTGTCATCATTAAGAAGTAGATACTAGGAGATTAGAAACGCTAACGGCTGAGAATATCGCAGAGGCCTATAACTATCGGAGCTAACACTCGTCATTACGTCTCGGTACGTACAGACCGAGAGCACTAGCCGCTCCAATCTTAAAGCTACTACTAAAATTCTCTAGGCGATCAAAGATCGCAAGCTAAATTGATTTTATTCAAAAGTCTTAAAAAAATAAAATCTGCTAGTGATCAACGTTTAACGCGTTAGCGGGGACGCATGACGGCGCGTACCGTTCGGAAACGTTTTTCGAAGCCGAGCTTCATGTAAAGAGAACGGGACGCGTCGTTCTCCGGACGAATCACGACGAAGGGTTTGTAGCCGCGGTCAGCCACTTCTTTGGTGAGGCGTCTTGCCAGGTAGATACCGTAGCCTTTCCTACGGAACTCTGGCCTAGTTTGCATTGAGAACATGGCCCCGTAGTACGACTGCACCATCCACGCAGCCAGTTGCCCTTCGACGAAAATACCATAGGCCGGTAGCTCGGCTACAAGTTTCTCGAAGACCTCGCAGCACTCAATATCGCTCGCCGGATACAAATCGTGGACCGCCTTCATGTGTTCGGGCTTTAAGCGAACTAACTCCACGTCCGATGGCAATCTGCAACAGATACATCCGTTATTTTACTTAAAAAACTATTAAAAAGCAATACTCATGAAAATATAGGATTATATTCTCGGATTCCAGAGAAGAACATATCCTAACACCTTTGCGGTAGTTCTTTTTACACCCATTCATCTCCAAAAAATTCAGCCTGCTTACCCATCAGTACTGGCGTCCTTAGGTGGGTTATCACAGGAGTATACATCGCCGGTAATCTTGTCGTGCCCCTCATAGTGCCTCTCGAGCCGGTTCACGATCGCCTCGTGAGTAAAGTTCAGGTACAAAGACTTGGTGAGATCCAGTAATATGTCTTCTGAAGTTAGCAGGTCCACTAACTCCGCGCGGTCCGAAGGACAAAATACTGTCACACTTTCGTACGGATGGCTATTTGGCTGAAAATAAAAATGTTACAAATATATTGGTTATGATTTCTTAGTTAGTTAATAATAAAGTACCAAATACGCGAAAAAAAATGCGTAAAATTTATAAATCATCGATTTTAAGATAAATAATAATATAACGCCTCTCTCTCAAACATGTTCTAATATGTTTAAGAAGTTTAAAGCACTTAATTAGCAACTATTACTAACTTTTTAAATTTGTATATAATTTTTATACAGATCCATTTTAATATTTTAAATTCGAAAATAACTCTGTCGGTTTGTTACGCTTTTACAACTTAAAGATATCACGATTTCAATGAAATGGGGCATGGGATTGAGGAAGGACTTACTGGACGAGGCGGGTAAGCTGTTCGAGAGGGTGCTCCACGCCCGCATCGTCCGGCACCTGCGCGAGGTGGGCCCCGATCTGTCGGACGCCCAATTTGGATTCCGGGAGGGGCGTTCGACGGTCGACGTAATTCTGCGTCTGAAGGCCGCGACCGAACAGGCGGTGGGTTGCGGCGACGTGCAGCTGCATCAGGGCCGCACTCCAGTACCACGGAGTGCCGTAATACCTGGGGCGGCTAGTGGCAGACTATCTGACGGAGCGTACTGTCATGTACGAGGACCGAGAAGGAGTCTTGAGACGTCGGGCCATGTCGTGCGGTGTTCCACAGGGGTCTGTCCTCGGACCACTCCTGTGGAACATGGGATACGACTGGGTCCTGCGAGGGCGTCTCCCCCCCGGGGTTGGTGTAATTTGCTACGCCGACGACACTTTGGTGACAGCCCGGGGGGCGACCTTCGAAGAGGCGGCACGCCTGGCCACCACAGGAGTCTCCCTGGTGGTCGGGCGCATTGAGGCGCTGGGTTTGCGGGTGGCCCTAGAAAAGACGGAAGCCCTACTTTTCCATGGGCCCCGTCGTGGTCCACCCGCCGGCGCCTCCATCGAGGTCAACTCGGTCCTCGTACCGGTCCTGGCCCACTTAAAGTATCTGGGTCTGGTCCTAGACGGTAGGTGGCTCTTCGATGAGCACTTCCAACAGCTTGCTCCGAAGCTGATCGGCACTGCCTCCTTCCTTGGGCGTCTTTTGCCCAATCTGGGAGGAGCCAGTGTCGCCACGAGGCAGCTGTACACGGGGGTTGTCCGGTCTATGGCACTCTATGGTGCACCGGTGTGGGCGGCGGCTCTGACCGAGCAGAATAGGGCGCGCCTCAGGCGGCCGCAGAGAACTCTGGCGGTCAGAGCCATACGGGGTTACCGCACCGTATCGACGGAGGCGGCGTGCGCCCTGGCCGGAACACCCCCGTGGGATTTGGAGGCGGAAGTGCTCGCCGACGTTTATCGGCGAGTGGCTAACTACCGGGCGGAGAGTGGTGGAGTTGGACCTCCGCCCGAGGACGTGCGCGAGTGGCGCGAAGCCGCTCACCGAGCCACGATGGATCGCTGGTCGGTCCGGCTGGAGACTCCACGTGCTGGATTCGCCACCGTAGAGGCGCTTCAGCCGGTCATCGGCGAATGGGCAGTGCGGCAGCACGGGACCCTTACCTTCCGACTGACGCAGGTTCTTTCCGGGCATGGTTGCTTCGGAAAGTACCTGCACTCGGTCGCCAGGAGGGAATTGAGTCCCGCCTGCCACCACTGCGACTGCAGTGAGGATTCGGCTCATCACACGCTGGCGGTCTGCCCCGCATGGGAGACGCAGCGCCGGGTCCTCACTGCAGTCATCGGAGGGGATCTCTCGCTGCCGGCCGTCGTTCGTTCCATGGTCGGCAGCGAGAGCTCATTTACCGCGGTCGCAACCTTCTGCGAGGACGTAATCACGTCAAACAGAGACGGTGCCCGCATCAGGAGCGGGCAGGCGCTGGAGAAGTTCAGAAGGAGATCCCACCCTGGACTTCTCCTACTCCTAAACGGAGAAGCGCGGAGAGGGCACACTGTGTGTTTTTTAGTCGGTTCAAGTCCGACACACCACCCCGCCGTAACCCCCGGTGGGGTGACGGTCCATGATGATTTTTCACACCCTAAAAAAAAAAAAAAGGACTTACACGGGCGGAGGATCGGGCAAAATCTAGGAATAATATAAAACTATGTATAAATGTTGTAATATGATATCGTTAACATTTATAAAAATATTCCATTTTCAAACAGTGTAAATATTTGAATGCTGCTAACAGCCGATGTCAACTACATCTAACTATAGAACTAGAAATAAGGCTAGACCTAGTAAACACTATTAACCACACCTAAGTTCAGCCGCCTGGAACTATGTATGTAGGTGTAACGATACTTCGGCGTTGAGCTATAATGATCACTTAATGTTGTTCTGTTTTATATTTATATAACTCGCTGAGTCCCGCGGTACAATAACAACTGCGGGTAACGCCGCGGGGCGATGCTAGTCTACGAACAAAAACTAAGACAAAAAAAATAATTTTGATGTTAGTATCGTTCAAGTATACTTTCATATGCATTTTGTGGAAAAACTGATAATTTGACATTACCAACAGAACCTTCAATTTTATTTATTCTTATAAATATAGATCTTTAGATTAATTATCACAAAATCTGCTATAATGTAGTAAGCAGCATAATTAATGCTAAAATATAAAAACATGTAATTATTATAAATTATATAGACTACATTTACTTAGAACGTCATAAGTCATAACTTGTTTTGGGTTGCCAGAGTCGTAATTGCCAGACGAACATGTATGCTAGGATTAAAAGGTTTTTATTCTGGATATGAAAAAGTATGCTTTCGCTAACGATGTACGACATGTGAATGTGTTTCAAAAGCCTAATGAGGGAACGGCTCGTAGGCTAAACTTAGGTTTTTAACTTTTGCAACATTATGCCTGTAAATATTTAAAAATATGTTTGTTAACGTATTTCTGCATAGGAATAATTGCTCAGACAGCCTACTCTGTGAGCTTTAAAACGTTAAAGTATTTATTTTCTTGAATATTAGTTATTTTCGAGAATTCTACATAGGCAAAAAAATTTCATTTTTATATAGAGGTACTTAGATTTTTAAGGAATGAAATAGTCTGCACTGCGTTAACCAAAATAAACGGTGGCGTAGCTGTAGGCAAAAGCGAGTAGTAGCAAGTTGAGTATACCTGTGTCAAAGTTTGTATGTGTTATTGGTCAGAGGACATTCCGACATACAATTTTCAAAACTCTATATCTTCTTATATCTAATTATTGACAGTCTGTCATATACAGTAAAATAATAAGTGAGCACAAACAATGTAAATAAGTTCAGCCTTCAGTTTCATACTCGAATGTCCATCTTCCGTTGCAAGTGGATTAATACAAGAATAGATCATTCAGTTACGTTTCGCTGACAGCTTGGTCTAGATAGATATCGAGGATTAGTTACGCTTGGCTACACCACATAATTAAGCCGTAAGCCGGGCTTGGCTGCCGCTGATGTCTTTGTGATGTAGGCGTTTCATTAGTTTTAACAAAAAGGTTGACGAGCGAAAGCTATTTTAATTTAATAAGGATTTATGGTTTAAACAGGTGGCTTAGTAATTTATTTTTTTACTTTATTTAGTACATGTAAAAAGCTAGCGCAAAAGTTTTATCGAAATTGCTTTTTAGCTGTGAATCCACGTTTGTCATTATTTTTAGGGTTCCGTAGCCAAATGGCAAAAAACGGAACCCTTATAGATTCGTCAAGTCTGTCTGTCTGTCCGTCCGTATGTCACAGCCACTTATTTCCGAAACCATAAGAGCTATACTGTTGAAACTTGGTAAGTAGATGTAATCTGTGAACCGCATTAAGATTTTTACATAAAAACAGAAAAAAAACAATACATTTTGGGGGTCCCCATACTTGGAACTGAAACTCAAAATTTTTTTTTTCATCAAACCTATACGTGTGGGGTATCTATGAATAGGTGTTCAAAATTGATGTTGAGGTTTCTAATATCATTTTTTTCTAAACTGAATAGTTTGCGCGAGAGACACTTCCAAAGTGGAAAAATGTGTCCCCCCCCCCCTCTAACTTCTAAAATAAGAGAGTGATAAAACTAAAAAAAATATATGTTGTACATTACCATGTAAACTACCAACGAAAATTAGTTTGAACGAGATCTAGTGAGTAGTTTTTTTTTAATACGTCATAAATCGTAACACGCAATTTACCTTTCATCCAATCAATACACTAGTATAAAAAGTTACAACGAACTACAAGAACTTTTACATGATGTTACTTGCTGATACGGAACCCTTCATGGGCGAGTCCGACTCGCACTTGGCCGCTTTTTTATGATACTAGTATATGATTGATATACACCGATGATTAGAACGTACAGTTATTTAGATCTTCAAACATAAAAATATTTACTATAATCCGAGCTTCTCAAACTCACTAACAATTTATTTTATCTGTGGATGTTAAATGTTTACCGATCCATTACTTAGGTTGGTGGCGTAATGTATCAAATATTAATCTTATGTGTTTACTTTAATACAAATTTTAATAGGCAAGTACATCTTGAAATATATAAATGTACAAAAGAAAAATATAGATAACGCAAAAGTATAAGACTTTAGTAAAAAAAATGTATATATTTATATTTAAAACAATATAAAATTAGAAGAGATTTAAAAAACGAAACTGAATATTAGAGCTGTTAGGTGGAAATTTTAAAAAAGCTGGTAATTAAAGGTAAAAAACGGCCAGGTTTGAAAAAGGGGAATGCCGACATGACTTTTGACAATATGGCGGCTGTGGGTCCGATTTTACCTTTACAACCCCATAATGCTCCCTTACTTGTTTTCCAAAAAAAAAAACCAATGAAAAACTAAATAGAGAATAATGAGATGAATAAAGATATGTAAGTTAGTTTGCTATAAAGGAGTAGTGCAAATGGCAAAAAAAAATAAGTCGAATCTGGGTGACTACCAGCTATATCTAAATACGCATGTATTTATATACAAACATACAATGTATTTATATACAACCATAGGTTAAGAAGGTACTGCACGAAATTGTGGGATTTGACGTATTTTCAAATGAGTAGTACTGTGCGCTGCATTAATTAAATACATCAAAAGTATTTGTATAGTTTAGGTCGATCCTTGAACAAGATCTATGTAGGGTTGGAATTTGAAACAGATACATATGAAATTAAAAAACGATACATATATGATGTGTGTCAGATGAAATCTTAAAAACATTTTTCTTCGAAAAGATAGTAGATTTTACGTCTAGAACAATAATTTTCATATGACAATATTTGTATTTACATCGTGCAGGGTATAGCCAGTGTTTAATTTAATTTAAAAGTATAAATCTAAAAATATTAAGACTTTTCAATTTTTAACACAAACGCCTGATGCACATTGCACATTGAGCAGAAAAAAACATTGCTCTAATTAAATTACTAGGTCTAAAACTTCAAAGCAGAATGGATCTAATTACTAATATTAATGAGATCGATTTTGTTTTGAAGGGTTTTTTAGACTTATGTCAGTATTGTATTGTGTATCATGTCTATATGTCATTGGTTATACTTACTGGCAAATAAGAAAATTGGAAAAAAATCAAATTTCGAGTCGAATCCTGTACAGAGTAGTGCGAACGCAGAGCAACAAATGTACGAAACACAATACAAACGTACAAACGCAAATAGGTAAATATCTCAAACAGGTATGTTTAATGTTACTGTTATAATTTTATTGTAAATTCAATGTTCCGTTCACAATTATTCGTCAGTTGCTAATCAATCAATACAAGTAATCAAGTAATCAAGACGGTAAAACTTCAAAACGTAAATATTTACCTTTGATTATAAACATGTAATTAATCAAAGGTACCTAACCTACTCTTATCAAACTCACTTTATTATTATAGGCCTATGTTTTTCAGGTTACATGTAATCTTATGGTCAAGAAAGAACTTATAGTAGAAAAGGAAAACACGAATAAAAGCAAAGCCACAATTCGGGTAACCAAGAACTTACTCACCACAACTCTCCATTTGGTTGCAACTTCAGTAATTTAAAAATTAATGGAGAATATAGAAATTGTTTTCATTCCTCCTTTTTCATAGTATGCAATATGTGTAATGCAAAATTAAGATTGGAAAATTGTAGAAAACCTAGAAACAGCAAGGAACTTGCACTCAATCAAAATATCGTGAGTAATTAAGTGTGTAGGTATGGGATTCAGTGCCCTGGAGCAAGTCACAACTTCTCTTGATATACCCTGCATGTCAGAAAATTTTTATGCCAAATGTCATGCTAAAGTATGGGAACTCTGGGAACTGGCCAAAGAAAAAAGCATAGAGGAAGCAACAAAAGAAAAACTTGAACTGGCTGAAAAAAATGGCGACGTTAATGCAGATAGCGTACCGATGATAACAGTTGTATCTGATGCGTTTTGGAGTAAGAGGTTATACAGGAAAAACTATACGACCTTTTCAGGAGCTGCAGATATCATTGGCTACAAACTAAAACAGTTCTCTACATGTCTGTTAAAAATAAAAACTCTATGGTCTGCGGGCGAGCTCAGAAGCGCAAACTTGAAGTACCTGAGCATGTATGATATACAAACTCATAGCTGATGGTGATTCCAGCACCTACAAAAATATTCTGGATACCAAACCATATGCCGCACTTATTGTCGAAAAGATAGAGTGTTCTAACCACCTCCTCAGAAACTTTTGTACAAGACTAGATGAATTATTAAGAAAAATGGAAATTAAGGAGCCTCATTATATATTGAAAGCTCTCAAAAAAAACAGGTCAAAAATAAACGAAAAATAACAAATAACGATAGTATAACTATACCCAAACATCGTAAATCTAACTATTAAACCTATTATTATTGTTATTGATGTTTTTCATTTCTGATTTGCTTACTCTTTTCCAGATACCAATCGTTGTGAATGAGGTTATCTTTATATATTTAATTCTTCTGTGAGTGTGTATGTCACTGAACTTCTCTCAAACGACTGGACCGATTTTGATGATTTTTTTTGTGTGTGTTCAAGGGGATCTGGGAATGGTTTAGATTCGCAATTGGACCCGGTAGGTGGCGCTGCGATCAAGTTCTGGAATTTTAAAGTTGGGCGGTACGAAGTTCGCTGGGTCAACTAGTATATGTATATACATGGAGTCCCAGACAGAAATAATGGATAATCCTGGAGCACTTAGTAGTACAGCTATCTGGCGTACAAAAAAAATACCCAAAAAAAATTAATGCAAATTATTGAAAATTAATGAAATTTGTTGCGTTTTTGACGTTATCTTATTCCTCACAGACACTTTAATTAGAATTGCAGTAACTAGTATGAGTACCTATTGTACTTTTTTGAAAGACAAATATGAACTAAGATTTTTAACATGAATTTTGATAAAAAAAAAATATGACAAAGTTTGAGAATAATTTGAGAGTTTGTATAATTTCATAATTTCATTTAACGCAAATATGCAGTGATTGTTATTTAGATGCAAAAAGAGCAAATTCGACTGAATAAATCTTGTTTTAAATTATAATAACAAAAAGCTTTAAGATGTAGAAAAAATCATCTTTATTTTATAAGAGGTGTTCGAATTGTCTGCCACCAACTGAGATACAAGTTCGACATCTTCTGATAAATGCTCTTTCAAGAAGTCGTGCGTAGCGCCGTTCAGTTATTTTTGAAGCAGCCTCCTGAACACGACTGCGTAATTCCTCCAAACTTGAAGTGGGCCTAAAGTGCATCCGTTCTTTTAGCAGCCCTTGTAAAAAAATCTAGTGGATTTAAGTTCGGGGATCGTGGAGGCCACAAAATAGGAGTCAAACTACCCATCTATACATTTAGATATGAGGCATTTAAATAGGCACGGACATTTGCAGCACGTAGCCAGTGGGATTGCCTCACTTCCTCAGGTACCTCTTCTATTAAATTTGGCAGATGATTTTGTAAAAAATGTAAATAACTTTGGCCAGATAACTTTCCGGACAGTTCAAATGGACCAACGATTTTTTCGTTGAAAATACCAGTTCAACAATTTATTTTGAACTGGTATTGCGATTTTTCTTCTCGCATTAGATGCGGGTTCGAGAGTTGCCAGCTGCGCAGTTTATGCACGTTGTTATATCCATCTCTTTTATGAGTGGGTTCATCTCTCCACAGAATGTTGTCAAAGAATTGTGGATCTTGTTCTATTTTTGCAAGCATTTGTCGACAAAAAAAAAAAACTTGCGTTGTAATCTCTCGGCTGAAGAGCTTGAACCCGTGGTAGGGATGAATTATTTTTTTTCAGTACATGATGCAGGGTCGTCTTTGTCTTCTTCTGAATTTCGTCAAGCACAGTGTCTTGTGTATTGATATTTGCTATTCTCCCAGTGCTTGTACCACCTATGCATTCTACCTTCCGAATAACATCTGTGCACTCTTATGAATACGCGGTAATCTGGATGACGCGCTATAGGGTATCTTTCCCTATAAAGGAATGCATCAGTCTTGCGCTACTTCTACATTCACCATAAATAAAGTGCATGTTTGCGTATTCTTATGCCGTATATTGAATACGAGGCATATTGATACACGAAACCAGTTCAGATCCAAGTCGTCGTAAAATCACCAAACTATCAAGTCCAAATCAGTGAGCAAAACTGAGAGTCCAATGATTTCATTGGACTCTTAGTTAAAACGATGACTTCTGGCTGTTTAGCCAGAAATCGTCGTTGTAACACTGATTGAAAATCACAGAGAACTGCAAAAGGAATGGGCACATGCGATACCGAACAAGTCAAGCGACGCACCAAATACTTGCCATTGTTATGAGAGATAAGGTACAATGTAATAATAATATACTCTTCTCTCGCTCGCTTACACTGTACTTAAGTACTAAATATATTCACCTATCTCTGTCTCGTAATTAACAAAAAATTACTTCGGCCACACTCAGGTAGTAAATAGCGAAATAACATTATAATTATCACACGACCTGTTACACTAAAAAGGAAGCTTTAATTTTCTCTCTTTGGATAAAATTAAGTATTATACCATTTTTTTTTAAATATAGTTGCTGCTTAGTTTTTCATACATTTTTTTTCCCAAAAATTTCAAATTTTGTAATAATTTATTTTTGATCAAATTTCATGTTATTATTTTTTTCCAAAAAAGTATAATAGGCACTCATACTATGTACTGCATTTCTAATAAGATTATTTGTGAGGAATAAGATAACTTCAAAACTTGGGCAACAATTGGATTTTTTTTTGGGTTTTTTTTTGTACGCCGGATAGCTATACTACTAAGTGCTTTAGGATTACCCATTCTTTCTGGGACACCCTGTATAGATGATATATTTATAGTGACGGGAGCTGGATGTGAGAAGCGCAAAATCGATCAGAGTGGTGTGCAATTGGAGAGGCCTATGTCCAGCAGTGGACTTCGATAGGCTGATTATGAAAATGATGATTTATAGATTCTAGAAATTATTACTTTTGAACAAAACTTTCAGAAATAGCGACTGAATATTTAGAAGATATGTATTACTCTGTGTGGAGCCTACTCTGTACAATTATTTTACATATTTTAGATAAAATGTTTTACGTAGGAAGGGGCAACGGTGCTGCCTAGCGGCGCTGCCGCGCAACTCTGCTCGTAAATATCTAAACTCGACGTTTTTTGTTCGCGCAGCACACTCTTAAGTAAACTCACACAATACGATCAAAACTCTAATACACCTGACACTACCCTATACATTTGCCCTATTCATTCTTTATTTCCATCCAATGGTTGCCCGTAAGGGCCACAGCAAACTAGCTACTTTTAGCATCGGCGATCGGCAATTTTGCGACTGCATCGATGCTGCATCGCGTTTTAGCGTTTTCCTGCTTTCGATCGCGGTAGCAGAAACGCGCGTTTTAGCGACTGCTCACATGCCAAATCAATGCTACCGGCATCCGAATGTGTGCGGAGAGTAGCGTTCAGCTGCTGTGCTTCTAAAAAGCGACTAAATCTCCGCGTTTGGCGTTTTTAAGTGTGCGGTGTAGAGCGTTCGGTTGCCGTATTTAGCTTCTAAAAAGCGTCTAGTTGCCGATCACCGATGCTAAAAGTAGCTCTCTGCTCTGGCCCAAAGAGATTGTCTTAGTGCGATAAGGCTGCCAGCTTTGTACTGACCTAGCATTAAGTTCCATGCTAAGTTATCTGGTGTACAATAAAGTGATTTATTATTATTACAAACATTAATTGCGATCATTCTAAAATTCAACACGTGCAAAAGCGCGAAACGCCAAGTATATTTACTCTGTATACGTATGTTGGAGATTTTAAGATTGGAATTTCAGCACTGTTTTACTGTTTAAGAACGTTACTGGTGCCTCAATGTTTAATGTGACATTTTTATTTGAAATTCGCTGATCCAGTCAAAGTTAGGAAAATATTTATGAGTCTTCAAGTACGAAATCGTACGTAAAAATTGCAACCTTATTTTTTCACCGTGAATATCAAATTCTAAATGAAAAAGTCAGAGTGAAGCCTAGTTACCTACGTTCGAATATGAAATTTTCCGTTGAGACTTTTAACATTAAGCGATAGTACTTACTACCGTTTAGTGTTAACAATAATATAATACTCTTAAATGCACGTCAATATAACATAGTTTTAAAGTTTCATAGAAATGCGAAAGAGAAAGGCCGTGCTTCACATAGATCAATTAATTGGGACAGGACAAAAGTACGTACATTGTTACAAAAGCTCCAAATTTATGGGTCCCTACTTGTACACAAAATTATACACTTTCTATAACAAAGTGGTTGACATGAATAGGAGAACGTTTAAAAAAGCAGTATACCATTGGTTACTGGACAAAAACTACACTGACACTGAGACTATAGTACAAGTCTTGCAATAAATGCCAATAACACACACACACACACACACACACACACACACACATACACACACACACACAAACAACATAAACATGCTCAGACACATACGCAAGCTCAAAACATACATTCCACGTGACACATGGATGCCCAGTGTGGGGTCTAGTGTATATTATAATAGTAAACTTTGTATTAAGGAAACAATAAATTAATATTATAATATTATTATAGTGTCGTCTCTATCCAACCATCACTTCAGGAAAGTGTTTATTAATAAATCGGCCATATTTAGTGCGGAGTTGGAAACCTTAAATCTGCGTTGAATTTTTATATCTACTCTGGGCTTTTACTTTAACGTTAAGTACCTGCTACCTACTAAGTACCTACCTACGTAATTCATTAAAACTTCTCCAAAAAGGGAAGTAGGAGAAAGTAAAGTAAAGTTAGAAATTGGAAGTTACAGACCCATTGTGTTTGTGTTTGGTAATAACAAGAAGTATAAAAAAAGTAAAGAAAAATGTTTTCACTTGTTGGAAATTTCTAATTTTTAACAATAGCAAGGTTTTGAAGGAGACTGGAGGGTCTTGGTATAAATCCTTGCCAAGTTCACACTGCTATGAGCATAATTTTAACGGCTTCATGTAGAAGGTTTTTTTTCGATTCGGTTGTTTTTTTTTTATGTTTTTTGCCTTGGAACTCTGTCATTTGTGAACCGACTAGCGATACGGCCCTACGTCACAAGGGCAATGAAGAATTTTTGAAATTCTGCGTTTTTCTCTATCATAATATGCATCTCATCATCATCATCAACAGCCTTTAACAGTCCACTGCTGGACATAGGCCTCTCCTTTGAAAGGAAGTTTTATAATATGCATCTATTAAACTTATTAATCTTTTCCTTGAATCACTCTCTCTATTGATGATTAAAATCAATATGTAGTTTGAAAGATATAAATGAGCATACAGGAACAAAATGTAACTTGTTTATAAATTATGAAAAGATTTGAAAAAAAAAACATTTTTAGAGGATATATAATTATGTTAAATATAACAAAATGTTGAAAACCAAGAAAAAATAATGAACGAGTATTAATTTTCCAATAACCTGTTTAAAAAAGATCTCTTTAACCTTCTTGAACACTTCTTTTTGCCGTTTTGAACTGAACGCGAACAGTGTTTTTATTTTTTAAATTATTTTAATAAACGTGGCAGCTACGCGAAGTAGCTAGTTAAATAACAAAACCAATTGTGTTAAGATCTTCAGGCATTAAAGGCTCCTCCTGAAAGGAGTTTTAATTAATCACAGCTAATGAACGAAAACAAAAGGCACTGAACTTGTTGTTGGAAAGTTTTATGTTCTACTAATGTTTATATTTTCTTAAATATAAATAATGAAAACTAGTGTTTATATTACCGGTATCGGTTAGATGTTTTTGTTTTAAAATACTGTTTGACTAACATTACAAATTACATTCAAATTAAAAATGTAACCCAGTATTCCGTAAGCCTGTTTCCTAAATTTCGTCATAACTAATCTGTATATCTATACATATAAAAATGAATCCCTATTTCCCTTGGTCACGCTATCACGCGTGAACGGCTGGACCGATTTCGCTAATTCTTTTGATGGATGGTTCTTACGGAGTGAATTTTTTTAAAAATTATTTGAAAAAGTCTAAAAACAACACTTTTCTATATTCCCATACAAAAGATTCCTAAAAATATTTAAAAGTCAACAGACAGACCTTACAGACTGTTAGGCGGTACAAAGTTCGCGGGGTCAGCTAGTGTACAATAAAAGTTTAAGAAACTAAAACCTAACCACGTAGAAATTTGCGTAAAAAAAGCTTTGGAGGAGTATGAAATTTGGCATACTTAAAGTTATACGGAGGAAGAGTGCTAAAAAGGAAAATATTGAATTTCGCATTCGAATGTAGGCCACTGAGTGACCACTAGTTTGACTAATTAGGCAATACAAAGTTCACCGGGTCCTCTACTTAATAGCTATAACTTTGAAGTGCTTACCGTACTGGTACAGCCAGGAAAGTGAAGACAGATCGGATCTTCCGGCCAGTTCTTCGCTACATAAAAATGGAAGTCCCACACCTTGTTGTTTCGATATGTTTGAATCGTTTGATGAAACTACAAATAGACATTTTATCGTTATTACATTTCTAACAAAGAAATATTACATTTGATAAAGGCCAATATTTAATTTTATTTATTCGCCTTATTAATTTCTTTTTCAAACTTCAGGCATTTTATACACGATAATATGATTTCAAACTAAGCAGAACCTGTATTATTGTAATTATAATATTTCTTTAAAAAGGTCTCATGTCAAAAATATATTTTATCTAAGGTGCAAACTTATATTAACAGCTGATTACTTTTCTCTATTTCTGTCTCTCGTAATCTCAAAGTTATATTAAATAGAAATGTATTACATAAATATGCGTATCTTATCTGAACTTCATTAAAAGTTACCTTTAAAGATTCAGGCATATACTGCACTAAGATATCAGCCACAGCTGGAAGCTCGTCTTCTAAAACCAATCGAAAGTTTTTCCCCTCGGGCACGATTTCCATCTCTGAAACAAACGAATTTCTCGAATTAATTCCAAACTTCAACATATTTTATTTGTATTTATTCGTTTTCACTACATACAATATGTATATATATTATCTACTTATAATTAAAATATACGTACAGCTTGTCATTGTAAAATAATAAAAATAATCATTACGTAGTTCGTTAATCTATGAAACCTGTCAAAGATGAATTGCATTAGTGTTTATTTTATTTTATTTTACAATTTTAAGGAAACTTACAGCTAGAAGTAGAATTTAATTAAATACAGTAACATAGTGAGGGCCAATGACAAGTTTCCACAAATATCCAAAAGGCCGCACTTCAAAATAAACATGTACATGGTTTCTTCGATCTAAGGGTTGACAGCGAATCCATTTTCGTGGTTATAAAGTTATTCGCATTAACACAAATAAACATTGAAGTTTCTGTTTTAATTTTTTTATTGATTTGCTTGATTGATTTTTAATACGGTACTTACATGTTTTTTTTTTAAATTTGTCTAATGAATTTTGGATGAATTTCAATATAGATAGTTTTGACCTTGGAGAAAAACACAAGCCACTCTTTGCAGCAATAACTAACACACACGCAGGCTCTAGAGAAACCTTGTCTACCCTAAATATGTTGCGAGTAGATCTAGCTTCTAGTACTGATTGATCAACCTATTACCGTTCATTGTTAAACTTAGGTCTACTCCAAAGAGCGCTTATCATCACGACATTGAGCAATCTCTCTTTTCTTTTAAGTCTGCCAAAGTGACTCTACTCTGCCTGATATATAATCATGAGTAGAATCTAAAAGTAGTGGTTACCATCCTTATTGCGAGTGCAGACAATGTATTATAGCATGGTGGACCACAATATGGCTGTCTAGTGAGAGCTTCTGCATTATTGGATCACCGGTCTCGCATTCACCTACGAAACATGGCAACACGAATGCTGTTATTTTCGGTTGGTTTTCTGTGCGAGGGATAGAAAATCTTTGATAACTACCATACTCGTAGCATAGTTGCTAATCGTATTTCAACATGTTAGTTCTCCTAGTAATCATGAATAGATAACAAGAAGTGTCGTAGTTGACATGCGACTTCTTTAAAACAGTGTTCAATAGACTTTTCTACAACAAAAAACTTACCGACCCGTCTGGCTAGTGTGGTATAGTAAGTTTAAATATCCTTCCTGAGTAGATGATTGTTCAGCATTGGACTAATTAAAGATTTTTCATGATGACGATTATGATATTTTTATGGCACAACACAACAGGTGAAATTTAAGTATGTTTGTAAAGTTTCCCGCAGGGCGTATATTCTTAATGCTGTAGTTGTTTTCTCACCGAGTAATAAAAAGCGCGTTGCCCTTTGAGTCCTGAGTTTATAATATGAATTTATAATACTTAAAGTACGTCACGCTTATAAAGGTGAAAGTTCAAACACTGAGATTATATTATTGAGTTTCAATTTTGATTAAAATTGTACCCGTAAAGGTTGTTAACGTATTTCATGTTATCAGAATGAAAATCTGAAATGAGAGTTATATAGTCACGAATATAATACACGCCAGGGTCTGTTGACTGTTTCTGCCAACATTTTTATGAGTTTACTTTGTTGCTTTTCATCAACTTGTATTTTATTGTTTTGCTTATTCATGTCATAGGTTATATGCAAGAGAAATAATTACCTTTTCAATTGTCTTTACTGAAATTCCTTTACAAACTGCAATAACAATTTTTAAGAATATGATTAAGTTTGTAAACGAGACAAGGGTCTCGTAGAAAGAAAGTTCTTGCTAACTTTGTTTAAATTACAATTAAATACCTATATCCTTCTTCAAGAATGAAAGTACGTAGAACTTCATTGGAATTAGTGCAGCAGTTTAGCCGTGACAGCGTAACAGATAGGCAGTCATATGTGAGTCTATGTTAAGCGTTGGTATCTGTAGGTTGATGGAAACATACATTTTAAAACATCTCATAAGCGCTGCTTTAAAAAATTTGCAAAACTTATACAAAATAGCACCAAAAGTCTATTTTTGAATCTAAAACTGTAGCCAAAGTCATATCAAATAAAAATTGGAAAGAAAACGAATATTATAAGCAATGTCTTTGCCAAAAGTATCGTTGAGATCTGATTTTAGATTTGAGAATTGTCTGAAATTGATCACAGTTTGCCAAATATTTAGCTAGGTATTATACTATCGTGTTTGATATTTACTTCAACTTCGTTTTTCACATATTAAGAAGATTTCTATGCTAGACTAAACTTTGTAAATGTAACATATACAAATAGCAAAATACAAAAAATGATTTACCATACTTAAGGTAAGTTAGTAGTGTTTGTTAACTCATATTTAGAATATATGAGACACTAGCTTTCTTGAGACTTTAGAGAGTCTTTTCTAAGGTTCTAGACTATGTGTGTACTAAATTTCGGTTAAATAGGTTCAGTAATTTAGGTGTGAAAGCGTGATAGACAGACAGAGTTCCTTTGCATTTATAATAATGCTATTATTATAGAAGATAAGGATTATTATAGATTACCCGAACGCCGGAATGCAAGAGTTTATTAAAAAAACATAACTTTATTAAATCTATGATATGGTTCTGCAGTCTACGAATAATATGAAGCACCTATAATACTGAAACCTTCTCAATTCAATAGGATACTATACTCTGACTAGAAGAATTAAAAAAATCTTTCAATTCCACTTAGATATCTAATACATTTTAGTTGGTGTTATCTACGTAAAATTTTAGCATCGTAACAATTACTAGGTCATAAATTTGTTGCGTGTTCGACGGCAATAAAATCATACACGATAGCTCATAATATACAACAGTATAGAAGTCGGATAATCTCGCATTAGTTGATCAGGGTATTTAGTTTTACGTAGGCTATGAATATCGGCTAGAAAAATTATATTAGGTCGCGGCTTATTTAAACAGTTTTTTTTATGTCTCTATTTTGTATGTCTAGCTTATTTATTTATTTAAACTTGCTGCACATGTTGTACATAGGCGGACTTAATGCCATTAGGCATTCTCTGCCAGTCAACCTTCAGGCGGTGTAGAAATACGTAGTAGGTGCAAGGACTGAATATGTTCACATGAATAAAGTTTACAATATCAAAGAATTACGAGATAAACCTAAATTAAGTAATACTAGTATACACATAAATATAATCCATTACCAATATAACACATAACATAAATATAATGTAAATACACATACATATAATAAATATAATCAATCTAAAATACAATGACGGGCACTAGTGTTGTGACTGTACTGCCAGTTCACGCTGAAGAAGTTCGCGCACTTTTATCTTAAATGTAAGGCGGTTTGTGGACGTCCTGATTACGGCAGGCAGTGCATTCCAAAGTAGGACTGACTGCACATAGAAGAAAGAATGGATGAAGTCGGAGGTGTGTGAAGGGCATAGAAGGAGTAAGTTATTAGTTGACCGAAGACTTCGATCGTGATTTGAACATAAAAAGCGGAAGTGTGGTACCAGGTATTTGGGCAATGATGAAGAGTGGAGGAAAGAAAAGATAAAAGTCAGAGCACGTAAACTACGGCGCTGACGAATTGGGAGCCATTGTAATTGGGAAATCTATTTCTAACAAATAGCACGAGTTTTAGTTGAAGTACTAATGAAGTTAACCAATCTTAAATGTTTGTGTTTTGTTTTAATTTTTCGATCTTTTTCTCTATCCCTTGACTGTTTGTAAAGATTTCTATAGGGCGATAAAGCCATCAGGCTATTTTTCTAATGAAGTAACAAAATAATATTAGGTAGGAGTAAAACGTTTGAACAAAATAGTATAATCTCACAAAAGTTTCAGCAAAAGGAAGCGTCTTACGTTTTACTGGCGCCTTAAATTTTACGTTAAAATTAATTTTCTTCTTTTTAATAAAACTGAAAATTATTCAGGTATTAATTGTAACAGTTTATTTAGGATCTCATACTTATTTTTAATATTATATTTCGCTCTTTAGTTTGATTTTCTTTCTTTACTTTAAATTTTAAATGAAATATTTTAATTTAAGTTGGTCTCAAATATTGCAACGTAGAAAGATTTACAGACCAAGTTTAAAAGAACTTTGTGAGCTCGTAAGCTAAAAATAAATTTTATTTCTGCAAAAGATGCAAGGCAAGCTATCGTTCTTAGTTTGAAAGGTACTAAATGGGTGGTAACTTGAGTTTACAGTGGACGCTGCATATTTTCGTAAAAGTTTTAGTTTGCATTCTGTAATATTCTTACGTAACATTATAATGTTAAGCCAAGTTTACTCGTTGTTAGTTGGAAGTTGAGCACAAAAGCTCAAATTCTATAATCCTAAGTATTAATTTATATATAGTATTATTTTTTATTGACAGATTTAGTGTTTTATGTCGTTTCACAATACTTTTTCAATAATAACTTTAAGCAGTAAATTTCTAAAAAAAACGACAAAAAAATGACCCGTAGAAAGATGTTAATAATGCTAATAAATACTTCTAAGTTCGTTTAATTTTGATTACACATTCATATTAGGTAGGTAGGTAGGTAGAATTAAGAATAGTACAACTATAATGATAAGTCTTTATCGGATACTAAAGAAAATCTTTCATTGCCTTTCATATAATCTAATTTTGAAAAATATATACGTATAAGTGTAATGAACGAAAAGTCTATCTGACATTGTGCTTATGTCAGCTAGAACTTGGTGCTCTAGTGTTTAACTGGCGTGAAGCGGTGACAAGCCAATTATTCTCAAACACGGTTGGGATCTTCTAACGCTATTAGTGAAAGCGACTTTAAAAAGTTATAGGCTCTCCTGCAATTACACTGTCCCATCTTCTAAAATTAGTAGAAGAAAGTTTTATATACTTTTAGAGCTTGTTCTGCACAGATGCTATGAACAGACATAATTTACAATCATCTATATTTATATGTATGAAACTAGTTTTTACTTAAGGCTTCGCCTGCCGGAATCACGGTAAAGAGTGGCCTATATCCTCCCTCAAGAATTAAATTCCATTGAAATCCGCACAATCGTAAAAGCGTATTAGTTAGACAGACATTGTTACTTTCGAATTTATAATATTAGTATGGATTGCTTAAATCACATTCTCCTTTTTATTTGAAAAAATATTTAAGTTTCCTACGTGATGCATATATTTAAGTTTCCATCAACAGCCTTTAATAGTCCACTGCTGGACATAGGCCTGTCCTTTGAAAGGAAGTTTTGGCCTACTATACCACGCTGGCCAGACGCATTGGTAAAGGGTTTGTTTCAAGTTTTCCTTCTCTTATCTGTGATGTTAGCTGCTTATTTTGTTCCTTTAGTTGCCTCTTATGACATCCATGGAGTGAATAGGGGTGGTAACACTTTGTATTCTTAATCCGTCACCACATGTGATGCTCAAGAGGTTCTAATGATCATTGGAAAACCAATAACTGAAAATTCATGCTAAACATGAATTTTCATGAATGTGAAAATGTTTGCTAAACAAACATTTTTTCTATAGAAGCGTTACCGTTAAAATACTTCATTACATTATACGTCCGAGTATTGATACATAAAATAGGCAACCTTACTAAATCTGGAAGCACATTAAAATATCGACTTCAAAATAATAACAGCTTTACTGCCATTAATATTAAAAATCACATTGCATCATATCGATCGCAATAATAACTAGGTCATACGGTGAGATTTCTAGGAGCAAAAAATACGTTTTAAACATGGCCAGTTGTGAAAAACCTAGTTACGAACACGACACGTGGACAAAACATGCAAAGCATTTAGTCCTCTCATTTACTGCACAAAAGTATAGATAATTAGTAATGTAAAGTGTTGTGCGGTTACGAGTGTAACAAAAATGCATTTAAAACAAACAGAAAAGAGTTAAGCATACCTGAAGAAAATCTCGTCAACTAGAAATTAGAATATAGATAACCATAAATGAAAGTGTTTTAAAATTAGTAAAAAGATCAAAGACAGGAAAGTTTGATTGTCTGGACCGTCAATGACTGATCGTAGAATTATTTCGATTGGTAGAGAGGGCAAAGGAACAGAATGAACAGTGATTAATTTTGAGACAAGTGCTATGCAGCTCTTTTCAGTAAGGTTGGTTTGATGCATAATAATCCGCATGTCTCACTTATTCAAATTAAAAAACGTTCTAAATCCCGGTCAAGTCAAACAATTTCTGAATTAAATAAATAAATAAATAAATATTTTGGACATCTTACACACAACATCATTTAGTCCCAAATTAAGCAGCGCTTGTGTTATGGGTACTAAACAACTGATATAAATACATAAACATACTTTTTTTTTTGTAAATACATACATATTATACATAGAAAAACTCCCAGACTCTGAACAAATATTTGTGGATCTCACAAATATTTGGTCAAACCCGGGAATCGAACCCGAGATCTCTTGATCAGCAGCCGCATACGCTAACCACTAGACCAGAGGCAGTCAAATGTTATGTTATGACCAGAGGCACAAAGTCTGTCCGTCCGTATGTTACAGCCACTTTTTTCCGAAACTATAAGAGCTATACTGTTGAAACTTGGTCAGTAGATGTATTCTGTGAACCGTATTAATATTTAATAATATTAATATTATTAATATTTTTACACAAAAATAGAAAAAAAACAATAAATTTTGGGGGTCCCCATACTTAGAACTGAAACTCAAAAAAATTTTTATCTATGGATAGGTCTTTAAAAATTATGTTGAGGTTTCTAAAATCATTTTTTTCTAAACTGAATAGTTTGCGCGAGAGACACTTCCAAAGTGGAAAAATGTGTGTGTCCTCTTCTTTAACTACTACATCGATAAAAAGTTACCACGAACTACATGAACTTTTATGTGATGTTACTTGCTGATACGGAACCTTTCATGGGCGAGTCCAACTCGCACTTGGCCGATTTTTGTATTTATATCACTTGTCTAGTACCCATAATACACCCTCTACTTAGTTTGGGACTAGATATGTTGTGTGTTAGTTGTCCAAAATATTTATTTATTATTTATCTCAATCTGATAGTTTTATAACATAAAGTATTTAAATAATGTAGACTTAACTAACGAAATATATTTTCATCTCTTTCTACTTCTTTTTTCCTCAAGTTCACTGCAGATAAATTGATTAGGTCGCCAGACTGTCTAGCTGGCTAGTGGCCAAACTTAAGTTACGATTTATTATATTTAGGTATATGTTATTATAAGTTATTTACTTTCTTATTATATTATGTTACGTAAGTAGCCTTGCTATAGAGAGACCTATAGATATCCAGCAGTAGATTTTTAAAGAAAGTCTGCATGGTTGGCCTAGTGGCTTAAGCGGTCGCCATGCCGCTTCCTACTACGCCAAGTGTCGTGGGTTCAAATCCCACGTAGGACAACACTTTGTGTGATTCACAATTTGTTGTTCTGAGTCTGGGTGTTCTTTGTGTCCGTTTCATGTATGTTTGTAAAGTCCCCCGCGACACAGTAATTTATATTCCTAATGCGGGAGTTGTCTTTAAAAAAAAAAAAAGACAGTCGACAAGTATTAGATACTAGCTTTAAATAGTAGCTTATATGTTATTCCGATATGTAAGCTATTTCATCAAAATCCATCAAGTGTTTTTTTCGTAAAACAGCAATAAACATATATATGACGGCGCGTGATTATGTAGCATAAATTAAATTACTATTAATAATGATTTATTGTAATCATAGCTCAATGTATTAGTTTTGTTTGTTTTAGTCAATTCTGTAATCGATATTGAATGATGTTGAATTTACTTAATAAATGATAAGAGCGGATTCGAATGATCGGATCCGAATGGGAGTAGTCTCATGTCGCGCCACTAGTAATGGCGGTCGGTCATTCTACTGACGGCTACCGCACGGTGCACATGCGCTAACCTATTGGCTCT
This sequence comes from Phragmatobia fuliginosa, assembly GCA_932526445.1. NCBI lineage: Eukaryota > Metazoa > Arthropoda > Insecta > Lepidoptera > Erebidae > Phragmatobia > Phragmatobia fuliginosa. The sequence continues at coordinate 16,010,092 of OW052070.1, forward strand.
TAACTCGTTTTAATCTTGTTAATCGTTTATAATTTTAAATTAATATGTAAGATGTTTAAATAATACGACATTGAACAACACAAGTGTACACTTATTTAGATATTCCTGCCGTTGCAACGCAGCCACAACTAATACCGCTGTGAGGCCTCCACTGACGCTCCGAAATATACATATACTCACAAACTTTCGCGTTTATAATATAGGATTGAATAAAAAACCTAACTCCATCATCAAATAAGCTTTAAATGCTCAATTTTAAGTATTTATGATCCAACTACATACACTTTATTTTTAACGAGTTACGGTATACACAAACAATGTTGGTAACTTCAATCTGTCTGTCTGCCCGGTACAGCGGCAAAACTAATTAAAATATGTTACTTTTAGCCGATTAACGGATTATTTTTAACCGATTTAAATAAATTTTGCTACACAGCCTGGGAAAGGACTTTTTATCGCTATAACCGATGTACACAAGTGTGTAGAGGCCACAGGCGAAAGTTAGTTCAATATAATTATTTAAATACTTTGTTACTTAATGTTAATATTCAAAAATTTATTTAACATAATATGGGGCGATAAAATACAACTGATTTAAAATTTAAATTGTTAATTAAGTTAAACACCTTTGCACCGGATGTCAAGTGCATACTAGAAAGGAAGTGACGTAATACCTTGCAGTTATCGTGTAGAGCACACAAGCACGAGTTGTAAAGAAAGTCAGATATTTTTTTAAAATTGAAGTCACAAATATAGCCAGTCCAAATTATAGTCTTTTATATAAATGTTTAAAGTGACTCTATACTGCCTAGTAAAAAGTATGAATGGAAGTGGTCACCATCTTCCATTGTGAGTGCATACAATGCATCATGATGGCTTACATCGTGACGGCCTAGTGAGATGCATTATTGGGCCTCCGGGCTCAAACTCGTCAACTAAGCCCAACTGTAAGAATGCTGTTGTTGTTGTCCGTGTGGTGACGGATTAAGAATACATAGTGTCACCACCCCTATTCATCCCGCGCGGGTGTCGTAAAAGGCGAATAAGGGATAAACTACGCAAGACAACATCAATGCAAAGAGAAGAAAAACTTGAAACCAACCCTATACCAACCCGTCTGGCCAGCGTGGTATAGTAGGCCAATACCTCCCTTTCAAGGAGAGGCCTATGTCCAGCAGTGGACTGTTAAAGGCTGTTGATGATGATGATGATGAAGAATGCTGTTATTTTTAGTTGATCTTCTATGTAAGGGTAGTACCACCTTGATCAAGTCGGTCTATTCCTGCTAAAGTGGCTCTACCTTTAATTTTTTATCTGAACACACATCTGAACAAAAGTTTAAATTAAAATGAAAAGTTATTTTGAAATAAAACGTACCTCACGTTAAGTTCAACTTCCCCTTTGGTAACCTAACAACATATGTTACAAACACTCTGTTTTCATGTACTTATTAAGTAATATCAATAACTTGAATTTAAATATTTTGTAGCAAGAAAAGATAGTGCATATTTTCTTCTATTAATTATTTAGCTATATAAATTACCTTTAGAGAATTATTTATTTACTAATTCCGTATCCCTCAAAGTAGTAACGCAGTAAAGGTACGATTTTTAACTTTAGTAACTGTCTTATAAATGAAATATATTAGTGTACATATTTACAATGACCTTGTTCATTATCTTGTCAAAAGATAAATATTCCACGAAATCTCTGAGGATGTATTCGATACAGATGAAAGGCTTCACGAAGTTATCCGTAGGGAGACTGCTCTAATAAGCTGCGCGTAACATTTGATTGCGTTGCTTTGTTTTGTTTGTGTTGGTTTATTCTTAGTGAAATGTTGTAGAAACATACCAGAATTTCTATAAGTATTATAGTTTTTGGTGTACGAATTTAAATATAGCGGTATTTTTTAGTTTCATATGGTGTATATGAAAAAAATAAAGATGATGCATTATATTAGTCAGCTACGAACTTGGGCTGCTACGGTAGGCTACGACAGTCGAGAGTTCTACATAGTTGCTACGATTACTGTAGCAACGACGCAGTGTCGTAGAAAATTAACTTTGACTGTCTGCGTTTTTGTATGTAAAAATACTGCTGTAATAATTTTGAAAGCGAGAACCGAACTTTTTAAATTCAGGTACCTAAAAGAAAGTGAATATTATTTATTTATGTAATTAATTATAAGGTTTTATAAAATATTGTAGGAGGTATGCAATATACTAAATACATAAATAATAAAATATTTCAATACTCAATTTTTTTTCATTTTTCTAATTATTTTTTGGCATAAAAGCGAATTCAAGATGCATCTTCAACAAAGTCAATTGGCAAAACCATAACTTTAGACCATTGTTCCGGTCTATATCCCAAGAAAAAGTTATCTATAAATGAATTTTTAAATTCAGCTTCTCTAACAAAACCTCCGATCCTCTGACTAGTGTTTATAGTTAAAGTCGGATTTTCAAGTTCATCTAAAATACGGTTTATTTGGGAAAGTTATTCAGAAAACCCTATGATGGTGAAACATCTCACTAGGCCCTTACTGCTGCATTCTACTCATGCTTCCCATCCGGCAGAGTAGAGGCACTTTGGTAGGTATGTAACAAAAGAAATATTATACTTATAAAATATTAAATATATAAAAAAAGAAATATTATACTTATAAAATATTAAATTTATAAAAAAAGAAATATTAATGAGCCGAAGTTATGTATTGTCAATGCTGGAGACTTAAAATCATTAATATTACCTGTACTAATAATGATTACTATTAATTATTTCAAGAAATTACTTTCCTCCCCCAAAATTAAACTAATTTTGGATATGAGCTAGCTAAATTAGACAACGAAAGATCTGTAAACGATTATCTAAATGATGTATGAGAAACGTTTTCCAAGAAAATGTGTTACTGCGTCTTATTCGGCAAAATATCTGTTAATAAAATATTTATATCAAAAGGGTAAGGGTTAGGTTCAGTGGAGTGATATTGGCTCGAGAACTGTGAGGCAGATGCCGCAGTAAGGTAAATAATAATAACATTTCAGACAACTGTCACACAACGTCACATAATCAAACTCCTTCACTACGCACGGTTGGCCTTGGCGTTTTCTACTGCGCCAACTGTTGTGGGTTCAGATCTCACATGGACTAACACTTTATGTGGTCCACAAATTGTTCTCAGTGTGTTTGTTCTTTTATTCATTTCATATTTGTAAAGTCCCCCATGATACAGGATGTTAATTGTTAATACTAAACATGTTAAGTTGTAATTAATTTCAAACTAAACAGAGCTTTTGCTATAATAGTCAGTTTGCTGACTTGCATCCCCCCCCCCGCTAAAAGCTAAACGGCTGGCTCAAAAAATCTAGGAAAATTCGTGATGGTTGTCCATATAATTAACTTTGAAGGAAAACTATAACGGATTAGATGACTTTATTACTTCAGGAGTTATGGAGACTTAACTTGTAAAATGCGCTCGTTTGAAAAACGATGTACAAAATTAACGCATTAATACGTAAACATAATAATAATTATCTATTGGATACGATTTGAAATCCACGTACCATTATGGGTGGGAACTGAGGAACCCTTTCCTGTGCGTGGCCTGACACGCACTTGGCCGATTTTTATTAAATGTGAGTTTAGTTTTTTTTTTAAATACTATTTGGGTCATACCCAATTATGGTCAAATCCTACCCTATCCTACCTAATATTACAAAGTGGAAGTTTGTTAGCAAGTGTTTTTTTTTTTTTTTTTTTTTTATTTGTTATATTACAATTTACTCTTTCATGTAAAGACTAGTGAACGGATTCAGATGAAACTTTATAGTAATACAGTTAATACGTCATAATATCATATTAATGCGATAACCAATGTAGACGCGGGATGACCAGTTATAAAAAGGTACAAAATAGGCACCTGTTGCTTTTTGTAGGTACATTAAGCTATAGATTCAGTAGGCACAAATACCCATCATAGTATATTTTTTGTTATGAAATTACAGTTCATATTATATTGATCGTTCAAATAACTCAAAGGTATGTATAATAATAATTATGGTATATGGTATGATTTTTTTATAATTAGATCAGGCTCCGTTAATTTTTGGAAAAATAAGGCGTATATATTCTCGAACAACCCGGTTACGCTCCGCTTAAATAAAATATAAAAACCTATCCATTTCACTTTCTGCCTTTCATGATATATTCATTGTGTCATTTCTATGTCATATTAATAACAGCTGATGAAACAAGGCTGTATTATTAAACAGCCGTGTTTCATCAGCTGTTATTAATATGTCACATCTCTTTTTTACTTCAAGGTATTTTTATTTCTCGAAAATTTAAAAATAGCGAAATATTGTATATTTATTAAACTGGCAAAAATATTACCTTAGTATAGATCCCAATATAAAACTGAGCAGTTTTTTGGAAATGGAACACCGTGAATTATACATTAATTGATTTCAAGTTTTTAAAAACATTCATTGAATTCAAATAAGGTTTGAATGGATATTCAAAAAAAGAATCTTACTTCAAGAAAACAAGTTTTTATTAAAGAGAATATTTTTCTCGATTAAGCAAGAGCAATATAAACCGGTTAAGCAAGAATAGAATCACCCTAAGAATTCCGTTATAAGATTACATAATAAGAGGTCTCTCTTAATAAAGGTATTTCTTCGAAAAGTTGACCCACTTTAACAAACCATTCAGACTACCAGTCAATCGAACTGGAATCTATCTATTAATCCGGCAGTCAAATAAAACAACTGTTGCCAGACCGTATGATTTCATCACATTGAAGAAATACTTTCCAGCTGTTGTCAGACAATAAGCCCTGTGCCCTATATTGAGCATCTTTGTAAAGTGGATATATATTTACATTTAGGAACAGCACTGATTTATTCTTCATTCAATACATTTAGGTAACACCAATTTGTACTCGTATCCGAAAAATATTTTATTGAGTTTAACATTGGAGCATGAAGATTTTTTTATTCTAAGCATATTGTGTTTGCTATTTAAGTATTGAAAAGGTTTTGATTATATAACAAATTATTGCATATCATTTGAATATCAACAGATCCCATTTCTTTTAAGCATAGTCGTAATCCAGCGCACCTCTTTGGAATGTAAATAAAATAATAATAAAGAGTACTAGAATGCAATGATATCGATCCTCTATTCTAATGTAAATTTAAAAGTTTAAATTTCGAATCTAAGTTACTCTCGCTCTCGGTTTAGGTAGCAGCCATATCGTTAAGTTGGCAACAGCAGTATTGCGTGAGCGAGCCACTGTCGCCACCGCGCCGGCCGCAACGCGTCGCCCTTGAATATGCGGCTACACTGCAGTACCGTCCGGGCACTACGATCGATTCATTACTTCTTTTAAATCTCTTAACAATATATGCTCACGTGGTATATTTATTTGTTCGCTGGATCAGGATAATGCGATTAACTTTGATTCGATTTGAGTAAAAACTACGTTGTTTTATGGTTTTATTCTACCCTTGATAATTTATCGGAATGCTTTGTTGGCAGGCTGGATTGAGTACTTTTTTGATGGGAATTTATGTACTTAACAATGAAATTTAAAGAAACAATTGGCCCGTTCACGTGTATTTTGGTCATCGCAATAAAATGTAGCCTATATGCCCTTTATCAAGTATCAAAGTATTGCCATGCTAAATTTAACTCAAATCGGTGCATCGGTTTAACTGTCAAACCATAACAGACAGACAGACAGAATTTCTTTCGAATTTTAATTATTAAATGATAGTATGGATTATTAATTTTGAAATGGTAAGTTGACTTAAGTGCACTTAGGTTTAGTTCTTGGGAATTTAGTTTGGTAACCATAGCTCAGGTTCCGCTTAGTTTGGGTTTAGACGGCTGTTAATGAGATGTGTGTAGATACTATTTTTATCATTTAAAACTGAATATAAATATGAGAATAGTATATAAAGTACATAAATGTTTTTTTTTAATTTGGTATAAATATAATTCAGCTAAGTTATGGCTTTTCTGAAACGGTTTACTAAGTTTTGTGTGTTGTAGGCGTTTCTGTATTTGTATTTTTTCCTGAAAACTGACAGCTTACTGAAAACAATTTGTTTGAAAAAATATCCTATTTATATGTTAAACTCGTAGGCAATGGCAACCATATAAATATTTATATATTTAATGTATAAGTAAATGTTTATGGAATAATGAATAATAGATAATAATCATCATGAATAATAATTATAAAACTTAGATAAGTTTATATTCGAGTATAGTCACTTTGTTTGTCTGCACACAGGGTCTGCAGAGACGGCGGCGGCAATTGTAATGAAACGTAAATTCTGTAATAGGGACCGTTGGAATTTTCGGCCGTTATAACTACGAGTTTTTTTTCCAATCTACTCTGTCTGTTACACTTTCATGGCTAAACCGCTTCATCGATTTCTATGAAATTTTAGTATGTAGATACATAGTTGGTCTGGTGAACAATTTAATTCGTATTGTCGAATATTCCAGAGATAATTCCGATTTTTTTCATTGCCTCGGTGGCGCAGTGTTGCGTATGTGACTGATCAAGAGGTCTCGAAATCCATTCCCAGGTCGGACCAAATGTATGTGTGATCCGCAAATATTTGTTTCGGAGTTTGGGTGTTTTCTATGTATAATATGAGAGGAGACCCGAGCCCAGCAGCGGGACGTTATGGGTTGTTGATGATGAATGAAAAAGAAATAATTTATTTCTTCGTATTGTTTATACTCCTTATGGCTGTTAGCTGAATATTACACGTATTTTCTCTAATTGGGTCTCCAAAACATTGCCATCATGTTTGCTTTCTTCTTTATTTACATGTAACTAAACAGAATGTCGGTTTGTTTGGGAAGTCAGTGCCCTCAAGTAATTTTGGGAATAAAGGCTAAGAAGATGATAAAGGTGATGACTTTAAGTTCTTCTGCATACCTCTAACTAAAAGGTAACAGTTCAGTGTTAGTCCCATTTGCTTCTATGACCCTGTCGATGACTTTACCTAAGGATACTTCTGACCTTAGAGAGAGTTAGATAATCCTAAGTGATAATCATTTCCAGCAACCCTTAGAAGTCACGACAAGTGTTTAGATGTCTATTAAAATGAAGGGAATATCTACGGTAAAGCCCCCGTAGTATGGAGGCGGTAAAAGTATAGTTGATGACAACGGAGTTCCCCACTATTTCCATCTTTACTATTGGTTTCCCAATATTATTTCTTCCTATTTCTCGATTTGAGAATTTTCTCAAAAAGTACCAGTGGACAAAGCAAAGGTAATGAAATAAATATTTCGGACAGTTACACACAGCGTCATCTAGTCCCAAACTAAGCAGAGCTTGTATTATGGGTACTAAACAACTAATATAAATATACTTTTTTTTGTAAATACATACATATTATACATAGAAAACACCCAGACTCCGAAACAAGTATTTGTGGATCACACAAATATTTAGTCCGACCCGGAAATCGAACCCGAGACCTCTTGATCAGCAGCCGCATACGCTAACCACTAGACCAACAAGGCAGACAAGTCAGTCAAAGGTGTATCGGTATTTTAGTAAGTGGAGATCAATTGTCCCTGTCGGCTCCAATGGGAAATATGCATGACTCTATGTCGTCAGTATTTCTCGAATCTCTCGAGTGCAGACGGCCTCACAATCCTGTAGAAGGAAGACAATATATACATATATATTTATATAATGGTTATATATTTATTATAGACAATACACATTTAATAGTTGGTCATTCAAAAATCACTCTAAATACTATTAATATTGGAGATTGCCTCGATTTTAATTAAAATATTTGACATATAAATCGTTAATTATTGCAGGCGCATCATCGTATATATATTATTATTACTATTAAATCAAAATCACACCACAACGATGAGTTAGTAGCGGTTGTTGGCAACACCTTAAACCAACACCTAGTCTATGTACACAGCCTTCCACTATGTGCTTGAAGTTTAAACAATAGGTAAAACTGGGTCAGTTTGAATGTATACAAAAGAACTAAGCTTTTGTACACCCCGTCAAAACATTATGACTACAATGGACATATTATGTCGATTTTTAAATGACATGTTACACAGTGTTAAGTAAACACAAAATGAGGCAAAAAAAGTACTCCTCTATGCGCCAACATCTAGGACAAAGTGTCAATGTTGCACCTGTAGGGGCGGTATTTGTTCTTCAAATAGGAATAATGCTAATTAAAAAAGAATGAAGCAGTTTACCCAAGTCGTTTCTTGAATGTCGGAATTCGGAGGTAACAAACAAAAAGTCAAAAAAATTGAGTACCTCTTCCTTTCCTTTCAGGTCGGTTAGAAATATATGTTCTTCATGGAAAAAAAGTGTAAATGTATACTTAGTACAAATGATAGTTCTGGCATAACACTAAAATCTTTGAAATTTCCAATCAATGCCACGGCGTGTCTATAGGCGAAAAAAAGTGGCAGAAAGTAAATAAATTATGGTAAGAGTGCTACTTCGAAACTATTTTCTATACGATAAATTAGCCGGCTATCCGGTTAAGTCTTAGTTTCGATTAGAATTCTTTAATCCTTATTTCTAACCAACATCCTAACATGCCACATGTTACTACCCCGAAATACCACTTGTTATCCAACTCTTTCTAATCAACGAAGCCATGAATATTAAAAAGAAAATGTATTACATGAACGCCGATACCAATTAAAACAACCATTCTCAACAATTAGTCCCACGCAAATATCAATTATAAAGTTCAACGAGACTGCTTATGAAATTCATCCAACGTCGAACGAACTGTGTCAGAGCTTTCCCTTATATAAATTTGAACGTATTTCCTATTTATTTGACGGGTTTGTTAGCCTACTGGTTAACGTTTCTGACTGCTGAGGATTACAAATATTTACAAGACGAATATAATCATTAGCTCTACGATTTTGTATATGAATTGATTGTCGATTAAAGTATGAACAAATTTATTTGTTATTAGCTAAACCTCGCGGTGTTCTTGCCCGCGGTTAATATAGTACTTTTAAAAAAAATCTAAGTTACTTCTTATTAGTTATCTACTACTGAAAGAGTCGTCAAAATCAATTCAGCCTATCCAGAGATTAGCTGGAACAGACAAAAAAATTAAAATTAAATGTTTTGTTGTCAGTACTTTAAATACTTTCATAAGCTGTGCAGTGAAAATCTGTTAATTTGAGAGTACAAGATACATCTCAGTTTTATTTGTTTCTATAGGCAAAACAAGTTATAGTGAGTCAACCTTACAAGCTATCCATATGTCTAAATCCTACGTAATTTTTCCCAGTTTTTACAAAATTTTCCATTAATATTGATTATTTCGTTCTCATTAATTTCGTGCGCTGAAGCGTGAAATATCTTTAAGTTGAGAATTAATTCTAATGTATTTATTTATTCTTATAAGAAAAACCTTATATTTTCCATACTTATCCACTCCTTACGCCACCTCTGTTTGGTTGCCGTAACAATAATCCATTGATGTATTAAAAACCCTATCAATGCAATAATCATAATAATAATTTCACTATGTGTGTTCGTGTACAGGAAAGTGGTATAAGCAACTTGCCACTTTCTACTGAGCTGTTTTGGGTATGATACCTAGGTGTCCTACGTGTCCGTTTATTTGAATTATGTAAAGCTGAACCCGACATTGGTTACTTTCCTAGTGTCCAAAGTTGAAAGTTGCTTTATTTTAAGAAAAATAATATTTAAGACATACAGATACTGTCCGGTTTGGTAACAAAATTGTGTGTGTACGTTTTTTCAATCCAACAATTTATTTTAAAGCAATACAAATTTGCCGAAGTCGGGTTGAAATGTGCTATCACAATTAAATTTCTGTTTGTTTGAGTACACTCCACCTCTACGAATGCTTCCTGTGCCTCATTACTTGAATATCTTCTATATTCACGTAGAAAATTATGTGGGCCAACACGTTTTATATATTCAACAGAAAAAAGATACTTATATTATCTTTAGAAAGACTACGTCACAACTTTTAGAGTGTTTTATTTATGTAAGTACAATTCAGAGCCTCATTAAACTTTTGTAACTACTTTAAAGATTATACGAAAGATATAACTCGTGCGACCTAAGATGGCACCTGACTCAAATGTCAGTCGTATAAAGTACTGAGTGCAAGAAAAATATAATTTATTCTAGTTTTTTTTAAATTTCAACATTTATTTTGCTTCAATTAGTTTCTCATAACATACTACTTTATCTTAAGTGGTACTTTACTACCTGAGTTAAGAAAATACATATGCATACCAATAGGAAGCAGGCCACATTCATTATTTACCCGAATGCATTCTTCGTGCACTGATTTAAATAATATTAGGTAATACCTAATATCATTTTAAATGAAATTAGGAACTGAAATATGGTTATAAAATACAATTTAAAATCGTCATGATAAGCCTTTTAATCGTAGTCTCTGAAAATAATATGTATTTGGATTTTCTTTATTTTAAACTATTGCGTCTCATAGTCGTCATGCTGGTTTTTTTCGTGTGACCTTTCTTAAAACAATTGGGTTATCCAGACGAATCTAATGATATATTTATAAAATAAATTCGTGGAGTGATTTATATGACATTAGGTAATACCTAATAAACTAAAATTATTATTGAAAGATGCTTGCAACGGTAATAGTGTTGCTAACGCTACTCGCAGGATGACAGAGGGGTATCACGCGGGGGAATGGTGTCATGTTTCGTTTTGAGCCAGGTGCCATCTTAGCTCGCACGAGTTATATATAGTATTGCAAAACATGGAATAGTTAACTTTAAAAAGTTATAATCAACCTCATTTGACTTATATCATGACGATTTGTAATATTTTTTTTATTTTTAGATTTTGGCTCTTGGTTATGGTTAAGTATAGGTGATTTCTTTTATAATCAACCTCATTTGACTTATATCGTGACGATTTGTATTATTTTTTTTATATTTTTATATATTCGCTCTGGGTTATGGTTTAGGATAGGATGATTTCTTTAAATTTCTAAAGAAGTTTATATTTATAACGTTTTGGCAGTGTCTGGGAGATCAAGTAGATTCTAATACATTTTTGTTATGTTTGATCCTGCCAAAGACTCTATTCTGCCTGACTGGAAGCATGAGTAGAATCCAAGAGTGGTGGTCACCAAACTCATTGCGAGTGACGAATGCAGTTAATGCAGTATGGTGTCCCATACTATGGTGGCGTGTTATATGATGCTTCTGCAATATTGGGCCTTCGTTCTCTCAATCACCAATGATTTACCGATACACGGCACAAAGAATTCTGTAATTTACGATTGATTATCTGTGAGAGGAAATGAGCGTGGCTCTTGCTACATTGATTTTTATTTAATTAACTGCGTTTTCTGCCCTTTTTAATACCGTTAACGCTCAAACTCTTCAGTCGTACAAACATTCTGTAATAAGTCTATCATCATATCAGTCGACAATCGTTCACAGCTGGACATAGCCCTTACCCAAGGTATATACAATGGCAGCAGATCATATAACTTAAATGAAATCGTCACAGTATCACATAAACCTGACTGTATTGATTGGTTTGTGTAGGTAGAACGTATGTACGATTGACGCAATCGAAGTTATATAAATATGCATACGTTGATCATGGATGAATTATTGTTGCGAGAAACAGACATTTATTGGCAAAATCGATTTCGCGCTAGTACGTATAACAGTAGAATTTTGACATCCATTTCATTGACATTATTAATGACCATCATCTCAACTTAGAGCCTAATATTTACGTATGTTTGTCAGCAATTTGGTTACTATAGTGCAAGTTCTACCTAGTTTGGGATCATAAAGTAGCGTGAAAGATGTAGGAGGATACACTATTATTCTTAATAAAAATCTTAACAAAACTCTGCATCTCTTTGTTTAGTGTCTATAAACTTTGGCGAATCGCATATAAGTTAAAATAAAAATAAAATTCTATCTGTGTGGCGATGAATTAAGGATACAGAGTGCTAGCATACCTTTTTGTGTCCTTGATGTCGTAAGAGACGACAAGAGATGAACAAGTTACGCAAAAAGAAGGAAAACATGGTAAAACCTACCCTGTTATTAAAGCATAGTAAGTTAAAACTTCCTTTGTAACTATTTCCCATGTTATATTGATGATGATTATGATGACGAAAAGAATATTTTGTTTGTGCAGGGCATATTTTTATGCCAAGTTTATTTGTCAATGGGTTATGATGCTGGCTACATTGTTTGAAAATATTTGAGGACGAATCTTCGGCACTCTACAGACCGTGCCAGCGGGGTGTTGCAGGAGACCGAAGAGGAATATTTCAGTCTAGCGGCATTGGCAGTGTCTTGTTTGCACCGTAAAATCGACGGCACAGCCACCTGCGGCTGTGTGTAGGAAGCCTAACGTCAAATTTTGTTGGAGAGAATTTAACAATCATTTTCAAACTGCCTTTCAATGCTAAAGTCTTATCGTAACATCGAAACTTTGAGATACTGGATACGGGTGATTTACTTTATATTAAAATTGTCGGTTATATAGTATTTATGACGGGTACTACAGGGTACCGACATACCATTCTCGTATGGTATATCTGTAACCTAGAGAATAATTTATGAAAGTTTGTAGAAAATGAATGCTTTAAATTTATACTTAATCTAGATTCCCTGCAACATGCAAAATCTTAAAAAAACTTATAAAATATGTAATTTTGCCAGCATAATAAAAGCTGGATTGCTTTCTAAATTGCTTTCTAAATAAAAGTGATCATTATTGTCTACTCGTATCGGTTTACTTCAACCTGAAGGATATGAAGATATTCATCATATATTGAATTTAGAATATTGATCAAGACGTTTTAAGATGGCGGCTAATATAATCTCCAACGAAATCATTTTGATTTTGGGAAGTGTCTAAAGGAACGATAAAATGTTCGAACTTTGAACTTAAAAGAGGTTTGATGTAGTTCTAGTAACTTCTAACGGTTCTTATTTTAAATGAATAATTTTTTGTGTAGTATATGATGGTAAGTGACTTTTGACGCTCACGAACATCAACAATTCTTGAGGTCCAAGTATGATACCGGCTTCTGAGCCCCTAACCTAAAAATTAAAGAAAGTCAACTCCCCGGATATCTAACACCCCCGGAGACAAGAAAAAGTATAAAAATAACACACTACGTAAAAGTTTAGACAAAATTTTTGTAGCCTACTAGATTTGCCTGCATATGTATTGATTATCGCGATAAAAAATGTCTTTCTCCAAGGTTCAAATAGTGAAATGAATCCAAATCTGTTCAGTTACCCGAAAATTAGTAACAGGTAGAGTTACAGTTACTTTCAGATTTGTGACATTTATATTCAAATGAAAGTACGGATGTCCCTCGCGCCATTATTGAGAATCTATTGGCATACTATAATATATAATTCATATAACAAAATCCTACGAATTGAGCACCTCCTCCTTTTCTGAAGTCGGTTCAGTAGTTTAAAATACATAGACTGCCAAAACTTTGACGTAGTCGGGTAGAAACATAATAAGTGGTAAGCACTGGTCTTCTATTAGATTGTGATATCATAACAGTAGTACAGTGTTCCGAATCATGCTTTCTTACGGAAGATAAAATTAAGCGTCAATAGGTCATTGAATAGATTTATATTATGAAGGTGTAACCAAAAATATCCAGTGAATACTTATGTAGGCTTTTGTCGGGAGAAGTGACGATCGATCGGGCGTCTGTCTGAATTGTAGCCGTCTCGATAGCCTAGTTTTTGTAGCTTAGCTTAGCAGAATTTGCCCGAACGACGGGGGCCTTGGATTACAGTTATGTCTGAGGCTCGTCTCTTGTGATGTCATTTGATGTATGTTTACTATATTTTGTTCTTAATGGTAGTTTCCAGACAATGTTAATGGGCTTTTGATTGAATTAGTTTTGTATTACTTAAAATATATTTTGTTACAAGTGTTTAGTCACGGCTTCACCCGGGTATATGTTGGTTATCACATACGACATACGAACATTCATATGACATACGGAACTGAGACGTGGACACTTACGTCCACAAGCTCAAAGCTGCTCAGCGTGCTATGGAAAGGGCTATTCTCTGAAAATTCGTATCAGGAATGAGGTTATCCGTCAGAGAACTAAGGTCATCGACTTAGCTTATCGGATTAGCCAGCTGAAGTGGCAGTGGGCTGGCCATATTACCGTTGGGGTAGAAGAGATCTGGAGTGGAAACCGCGACTCGGCAAACGTAGTGTAGGACGCCCACAGGCCAAGTGGAGTGACGATTTGCACAAGATGGCTGGCAGGAGCTGGATGCGAAAAGCCCAAAATCGATCAAAGTGGTGTGCAATGGGAGAGGCCTATGTCCAGCAGAAGACTGCGATGCGCTGATGGTGATGATATTGGTTATCGCAGTAAAGAGACTATATCTTTCTTCAAGAATCAAAGTATCCCCATGCAAAATTTCGTTAAAATCAGTGCAGCGGACATACAGACAGAAATACTTTCGAATTTATAATATTATAGCATGAATATCAAATCAGACATCTTATTAATGAGTAAGTGTAGCTTGGTGATATTGTTTGCGATGAAAAGTGCTTGTAATGTGAAACGTTAATTGGTGTTTACAATGGCAAAACCCTAAACTTACTAGGTTTTGTATTTAAAATTGCTTGAACTACAAACAGTTGACTATGATATGTGTATTTATTGTAGCATAGCATGCGTTTCCGTACAGTCAACGATTTTATTTTTTTGTCTGATCAGTGCCTTAGATTGATGAAGGAGCTTGATGCGATGGTTGGAGCCTGGGGCCTTCAGATTTATCCTATAGCTTTTAGTGCATAATTTACAATAAAACGGTTTAAATGAAACATTTTAGTTTTTACTTAGTGTACTTGAGGCTTGCTTTTAGATTTAAAAATGTATGAAATCTGTTTGTCAGTTGTATGATTAAACTGCCTCGTTGTTCTAGGACTTAGCTGTCAAGCTTTATCAAGCACAAGTATCCTATTTTTTTATTTAGCCTTTACAAATAGTTGCGCGGGTTTGCAAAATGTCTCTTTGGCATAGGTGCAAATTAATAAATTACTCCTGAGTTAATTAAAACTGAAGGATTAAATTAGAAGTTAAAGAAGCGTTCTGCTGTTGATGATTCTAAGTTCGAACTTAAATTCCAAAATTTCGACTTAAGAGGCGACACTCGAAACTGCAAGTTGAAATTTGTTCGTAAAATATTGCTGTCTCTGTTTGACAAAATACAACGTAGATACGAGTGCACCGCTGTATGTGTGTATGTGGATTGACATTCATTCGTAGTAATTCGGACTCTCTCGTAGAAGGTTCGGCTATCATTATTTGACTGAAATGAATCACACATATATTGAAATATTTTTTGATGAGATAGCACTACTAATTGCTTGAAATTTGTGAAAACATGGATGTGTTTCGTAATATCGAAAATCATGAATGAAAACTCAATATTTTTTCGATTTATTTTGTGTAAGTAGTAGCTTAGTAATATGAGATATGTTATTGATGAAACAATATTAGAAATATTTTTGTTTATACGACAGAAAAAAACAAAATGAAAACATGACATTTACAATGTAAAATTTAATTTGATTATATTTTCTTCTAGATTGGTTTATTTTTAAAAATAAAGACGCTATAACCTAAATAAATACAGTCTAAGTCCGAATATCAACATATCATCGTGGAAATATGTTTATACTGCAAATGATCTTGGTATACCGTTTGTATGGACAATTCAGCCTCCGGGGGCCCCTTAATTCCTTGCAAATGATCAATCTTGAAGTCATACTATTTTAATTTCCTTTTTATTTTATTAAATTTACAGAAACAATACTTACATGAAGTCAAATTATTTTTATCATAATAATATGATAGATTATTTTAATCGTTAAACGATTTATTGTATTTCAAGAACTGTTTTATATGTTGATTTTAGCAATGCACACTGCCCACTTCCCTATCCGTCTATAAAGTACGACATTACTGTAGTACATTATTACGAAAAAAATACCGGTAATGTATAGGCGTGACCTGTCAAAAAGACAATAAACGAATGGACAAAGTAGTATATATAGTGATCTTTATTTTATTGAAATTTATTTATATCAGCCACACATTTAATTGTTAATAAATATAATAGATAGAGAATATAAAGGAATTAAGTACAAATTTATAAAATTTGGTTCGTTTTGTTTCGTAATTACCCTATAATGGGTTACGTGATGTACTAAATAATTATTTTTCAGTGCGATTGAGCAAAATTATAAATAATAGGCCAGGTAATAAAATCACTGAATTCATTATTAAGTGATACTAGGTGCTTAACATGAAATAATGATAAAAAATGCTTACAAGCCGAATATCCAGATATTTCTTAACGTTTTTTTATTAATGAACATTACTTTAGCGATTTACCTCTTTGTAATCGTTGATCAAGTATGAAGTATTAAAATTAAATTACACCACTCTTTCATAAAATTGAAAAAGACAATGTTGTGACGGATCTAGAGATCTGTATTGTTTGTTTTCTCTTTATATTCATGTAAGTGGATATGAGCAGAGCTATCGCGTGAAACGTTGTCGGCATTCAATTGAGTTGCTCAATGGAACGTCTATTGAGGTAGGCGAATGTCAAGAATTCTTCTGTGAGGGTAAACTTTTATACGCATTGTCCGCAATCTTATGAAAGGCCCCCAGTCTCACAGACCTATAGTGTTAAGCTTTTACTTACAAACCGGTAGCGCCAGTTTAACAGCTTTACTTTGGATTAAATAGTATGTATGTACCGGAAAGGCAAAAAACGGCATAATTCTTTGCTAAATACTCAACCGTACATTTCTTTACAGTCAGTTTAATTTATAATTCTTATTTCCGTGAAAAAATACTCGTAGCTAGGAGAAATGACGCCTACGTAAGTCGTAGACATTCATTGAGGTTACTATCGTAGCTCATACTCGTAGGCTTAATTCACTTACAAAAACACATAATATATTAACTGCGTAGAGTTACAGAATCATGACAAAAGTCATTTAACCACATTAGACTTACAATAAAAATTTGAACCTAATTCGATAATTATGATCAAAATGTCTACGAACGAACAAAATGAACCAACAGGGAAACGGAATAAAATGTGGTGAAGTACATTATAATCTTCTAAATAATTACTGTGCATATTTTCTGTGGAAGCCGTAATGAGCTAAGGTCAAAGACAATGCCATACTAGTCAATTTAGAGGATTATCAGCTCAGCCGGCACACGGCAGCTGTCGATTACAGCAATTTATATGGCTCACGTACTCTGTCATAATGCACCAACCGAAAAGTGTAAGGAATCATATGTTTTTTGCAACGACTCGAAAAATTACATATGTCATTATACCGCAAATGATTAGGGGATTGAGGGCGGACATGTCATTTGAAATACATAAAGAAAGGTATACCTTTTATCCGGCGAGCCCCGTGTGCGAACGCCGGCGTCCGTGGCGCTTGGCCCCGGTGGTGTAGTGCTGTGAATTAGGGTGATGGAAGCGCCAAGGAGGGCTCCTGGCCGCAAGGGGCCGGCGTTGCTTCGCGTAGCGAGCGATGGGCGCGCGTGTGCCTCGAGGTCGGTTTGCCGGCGGAGTGGCCTGTTGTGTGACAGCCGGAGACAGTGCGCGCGCTTGCACCACCGCGCATGCGCCCTACCGCACCGCAAGCGATTAAACTAAATACACCAGCACGTAGCGCCACTACATGTGCTATACTGGTGTGCTTTTGCGATATCTACGTATCGAGGTAAGCGTTTTTTTTACTAATGTCTTATTCTGACACTAATGTATTCTTTTATTGTGATTTTACAAGGTATCTTTGATATTACGATGCCTTTATATATTACATCGAAAAAGTTTATAACTGAAGGGATTGAAGAAAAAGATGTAACCAACTATTGTTTTAAGAAAGGATTTTTGTGTTAGGGATGTTTATATGTTTTAAGATATTGTTAATACGTAATGGACATGTAAATAAAGGACGGACACGTTGACTCATGGAAGTGACGTGAGGTCTATTTGAATCAGCTGTTTATATCATGTTATCGGGTTGGTATCGATTCGTGGCACTTTCACTGGTGGGCGCGAACTCTTGTGCTATGTTTTGGCGCCGCTCCAGAAATGGCGGACACCCTACCAGTTACTAAGCACACGCTATTTTCGCATAACAATAATCACTTGGTAAACTAAAATTACTTACTTTCCTGGCAAAAATGTGCTGAATAACGTTTCTATTTGTATATTATGGTATTGTAGTGAATGAATGAGGTTATGATTGTGAAACAACTATGATGGGCTTCATGGTTCGTATGTTTCGTATTCTTTTTGTCGTGGCCAAAGGAGTCGTAAAACAATGGCTATACAATACATTAATTTTATTAAAATAATTACTAATGGCATATTATGCAGTTGCTCATCCTGAAAATTGACAAATAAACAGCAGTAAACACAAAAAAGAATCGTTATGATTGATGTGAATGCAGTTTAAAGTGAATTGCTCTCCTGCCGAGCAGGTTGAGTCGGCTAAAAACCAGCGTAGCTGCACCACAGTTTGGCAGCACCTTCGCCTCCAACAAAACAGATGTACTTAGTATAATTCTCTTTTTGCTTTTAATCGGAAAAATAGGTTTAGAATAACCCTCCCCTTCGTTAACTCTTCACTCACAGGTGTCATAGCACTGTTACCATAAGAAAATTATGCCGAATCCAAAAGGACGAGAAATTGTTCTAAATTGAAGGTATTAAAATGAAAGTGCCTGTTCGCGTTATTTCGTCACGAGTAGATGGCGTGCTATACAAAAATCTTGTTTCTTACATACGCTAGTGTTAGGATAAAATTAAAATTTTGAAAATCAGGTGTAACAGAGAAACTAATTTATATAAATTACATTGGCTTTCCTTTTCGGTGCTGTGAATTTTGACAGAGGAGAAAAAGATACGTTATCTAACACTGGATTTTTAGCCAGTTGTTGTAAAAGTACAAAGGTACGGGTAATGCGGGTCAAAGTTCAGTAGTTAGAGATTAGTAGGAACAAACAGACAGACCCTTTTTTATGTAAGTACCCTCTGTACATTTAATTGAAAAGCTTTTGATTTGAAATTACAAACAAACTCCTCAACTTTATATACAGAAGAAAGGTCCTGCAACAAAGTAATTTTCTAATAATTAAAATGCAAAAAAGTATTAGAGATATCTAATACATACAAGTAAATATTATATCACAGTGGTGTGCAATGGGAGAGGCCTATGTCCAGCAGTGGACTGCGATAGGCTGATGATGATGATGATGATGATGAAATATTATAAAATACTAATATTCTGTCTATGGAGAACAAATGACGTTAGGTATCGGTTATTACTAATCATTCTTTTTTGTAGAAAGCGTGTTGCTTGTACCCACGTACAAGCAAAATCGCATAAATATTCCTAGGGTCAAACTTAGTTAAATGCGGCAATAATCAAATAAAAATAATTTATTCAGCTAGATACAGAAAAGACGATACATATTAATATAAACTTCACACATGGCAAACCGATCCTAAACTAGGCAGAATCGCTCTGCTTACAAACATACCTATAAAAAAAGTAGGTACTACTAATGAAAATTGAACCAGTAAGAAGCTACATTATCGAGTAGTAACATGTTCATAATGATTTATTTATTCTTCTTCTTCTTTTTGCGGTGCCTCTCCACTACTGAAGGTTGGCCGTCAGCTCCGCATATCTCTTCTTGTCCCTCGCCAGACGAAACAGTTCCTCTACGTTGGCGATCCCGGTCCATTGTCTAACGTTACGATGCCAACACATTTTCCTACTTCCGACGCGTCTTTTCCCCCTCAATCTTTCCCATCATTATAGTCTGGAGAAGATGGTAACGCTCATGTCTTAATACATGTCCCAGATAGGCTACTTTTCTTCTCTTGATGTTTTTCATGAGTTCTCGGGATTTCTTGACACGCCGAAGTACTTCTTCATTCCTGACTCTTTGAACCCAGCTTATTCGAAGCATACGCCGGTAGAACCACATTTCCAAGGCCTCTAGTTTTAGGCGCATGTGCTCTTTAATCGTCCATGCCTCACAGCCATAGAATACATTTGGCCAGATTTATTCATTGCACAATCGAATTATAATTTGCTTTTATGAAAATTGATTTTCCCATCTATACAAATAAATACAATTGCGTAAGTAAGTATATGTAGTACTTATAAGGTTTGTTGCGGCTAAGGTTCATTGGAAGATAGTCAACTATCCTCTAATGATATAAGAAATACCTTAGGTTACTTTATTTTAGACTAGCTTCGTCTCGTGACGTTACCTTTGTACCTATAGAAAATAATATAATGTTTATAAATATACAAAAAAAAACAATAAATCTAAATTTCACACACACATAAACACATTCTGTGTCATAACAGTGTGATACATCATCATCAGCCTATCGCAGCACACTGTTGGATATAGGCCTCTCCAATTGCACGCTACTTGGTTCGATCCTCGGCTTCTCGCATTCAGGTCCTGCCAGCCGTCTTGCGTAAATCATCACTCCACCATACATATGTATACCCATTTACCTTTGACAGAGGGGAACGTCTGCGTATCGGTACTCCCTACAGTGTTGCCCTATGTTAGTACCTTTTCAACAATAACCACGGGTAACACTGCGGGGTTCTGCTAGTTAACCTATATGTGCGTTAAATGACCTGTATATTTCTAGGCACATTTATTTGTAACAATATATGCGTACAAGCACATATTTCACGTAATTTATGTGATTAGATAGACTTCTAATTCTTCTTTCTAATTTAAAATAAAACATTAAGACAGACGACACTAACAATAAATCCAATTTGTTTAATTGAACAGGCAAGTTTACGTCTGTTCCTAGTTTTGTTATGAATATTGTTTTTCTATGTTCATTTTTTTCGGGCTACAGCTGAACATCAGCCCTGTGGTTACCTGTGGCCTTTTAGTCACACAACTTTTTCATTTAGTTACTTATTTTTAACTAGCTTCCGCTCGCGGCTCTTTCCTTTCTGTGACTATATACTATCAGTGCAACAAATTTTAGTTAAATCGGTTCAGTAGTAGCGGATAGCGTATGCGACTGCCTATCACGCTGTCTCCAGTTGAAATCGGGCCAAAAGTTTTGTTGAGTTTTTCTTATGAGTAATTCAAATATGGTAAACTGAAATTCGAAATTTGAACTGACGACAAGTTCAAAATTTGAATTTCAGTTCGATCAGGGTGGCGGAGGTCTGATGCCAGTCGCTTCGTGTAAAAACTGATATTCAAGTAAAACCGGTTGAACTAGTAGCCGATCTCAAATAATCTTGGCAATAAAGGCTAGGAAGAAGAAGAGTCACATAAATTATTACATTTATTTCTATAATTTTTAAATATAATATTCGTATTATAAAGTATTCATACAAATTCTGTAACAGGCACAATCTAAGTTAATATGCATAAATTGCAACCGTAACATAATTTAGATTGTGAAGGTTATAAAGACGGAAAAATAAAATGAAAATAGGGGAAAGTCGTTGCATAAACATTTCTCGCTAATTGTTATGTATACCTGCAAACTATAAGTGGATAATGTACTCGTATTTTAGTTGCTAGCTCGATGGGATCGTGTGAACTCACTGCGGATAGTCGCAGTGGGTCAAGGACATTGCACAAATCCGCAGTTTCCTTTATGACGCATATGTATTCGAGGGATGCGCCCCTGCAGTGCTGACAATTACCGGGCACAATAGGCATCCTGTATTTATCATTTCAACAACCGTGGCGTAATTGTGAAAAGGGAAAAAAATATGATTTTATTCCTTATATATTTTTTTCTTTTTACTACTAACTAATCCCTTTTCATAATAATATTAATAGTTTATTTATTTACACAATACTTAATTTAACCCGTGCCCGATCGCCTCCGGTGGAAATTATATATATTATTATACTTTATATTTTTCTGTTTTGAATTTGAAATTGACTTATGTTATATTAAGTAATTATGTAATTTAATGAATGTTAAGTTATGCTATGAACATCTATTATTAGTATTTGCATTTAAGTTTTCACAGATAGACAGTGTTACTTTCGAATGTATAATGTTAAATATTTATGTTAGCAATAACCTTCGTCGATAACTGGGTCATTTTGGGAACCTATTATCCGAGTATTTCTTGATATTAGTGCGTTCAATCAAGCTGTTGCTACTGGCACATTCAGTGCAAGCTAAAAACATACAACAGAGCCATCTATCGAAGATACACTGAACTAAAGAGTAGCGAACTATGCGAAGTAACTACTAATCCTGAATCGTAATATAGACATTTTCGGGCTGGGGCACGACAACCGCTCCTCCATAAAGTAAACAAATTCTTCAGATTTAATGTATGATTATAGATTTTGTTTTATGCCTCATCATAAACTTACGTACAGGTAATGATTTTTTTGCCATTTTCCATGTTGCTGGTCACAAAGGGATAAATAACTAGATATTTATCTATAAATAACTAGTCGCGGGTGACCGGAGGACGGGGAACTCTAGTGGCGTATAAAATTCCGCGGAGTGGGAAGAATACGCAGCCTGGTTGCGTTTAATACGAGGTCGGTACGGAGGGGGGAAATTTTTTTTCCCCGGGATAGGGCTTAATAACTGGCTTGGCGCCGATTCGGGAAGGACCTGAAATAACATGGTCCGGGTCCTCCCGGAGTAGGGCGTCAGAGGTCGTTCGTCGGGGTGTTTTTTAGTGGAAACACCACATACTCCTGGCTCCTTTTTCCCCGAGGAGCCGGAGATCCGAAGGTATTTTTCCACCCCGTAAACTAAAAAAAAGGTATTTAATGAATTACAGATGTCACTGTGTTCTTGTTACGATGTAGACAATGCATGCAACATTAGTCAAAGTTACACGGTTTATATTCCTTTGTTCCAAAAGTCTAACGTACACCTTGCAAATAACTACAAAACATACCATTTGAAATCTGAAGGTTTTCTCAAAGTCATCAATTTGAAGACCCTACCTCAATAAGTAGTTTTTCGCCATTTTCCTACCTGCATTTCATTCATTACTAAAGAGATACCACAAGTACTTAGTTCCTAACTGCAGCAGCAAGCATTGCGTTCTTTTCAAAGTTCAATTTTGCGACCCTTACTCACATACTCACTCGATGAAAAGCAATGTAGACATTGCTTACAACTACTTTTACCGGAAGCCTTATCATCGACTTTGTCTAGTCCTCCTTCATCTGCCAAAACATGGCTTTCACATTACAATCATGTGACCATTCTTGAAACCGATTTGCGATTTGGAGAAAGCGTTAAGCGTTCAGCCGTCAGTCCCGGTTAATACTAGGAAAGTGCTGACTAAAGTTAATACCTGATATTACCTATAAATATTAACTGCGCGTGTCACAATATCGATTTAAAGCTCAAAGTTTTTTTTTGTAATTAATCGATATTGAATCGAGTCCTACTACAGCTGCGATGAAATGACCCTTCTTTGTTCGAGGGTTAGTCAAGTATTTCATCCGAGTGGCGCATTGTTAAATAAGATCTTTAGAGAGGGTTAATCTTTCTTAAGAGTTCCTTTCTTCTTCATTATTGTTTTTGCTGACTGAAGCTACGAAAATAAATTTTATTTTAAATGTATCTACCCAACTAGTAGGATGTTTTAGGGCAGTTTAATAACATATCTTTGAACATAGACCTATTTGAGTTCTGTGTGTAGTAGTGTAATAATTGGTTCATTCGTTTAATCAATTGTCAATTACTTAGTTACTCTACATATAAACCAAGCCAACAGAAAATGTGTGCCGAAAATTATACCTACCTAGACCATAATTAGCCTTAAGTGAAATTGGAATGTACTTGTAATCATTCGGATGTGTTACACAAATGAATATGTAGATAAAATTGCTTTATATTTCCTTTTGCTATGTCTCTCCATTTGTTTGGTAAACAACTTCACCGATTTTAATGAAATTTAGCATGGAGATACTACGATTCTTAGGGGATGACATACTACTATTACTTTTTACCGCTATAAGCGATATACTTCTGATGTGGAACGGAGTTTTTAGATTATGTGTAAAGTTTTACATGTAAAAGATGTAAAGGAGTGTAGAAAGGAATCTGGTGATAGAAATTAATTAAATAAATAATGAATTATTATGAACTGATTGACAGTAGGGTGCTCCTTTCTTCATCCATTCTTCTTCATTTCTCAATCATATTTCTTTTCCACTTATTATTAAAATGAAAAGAAATGGAAAAAAATTAATGAAAATATGTTTTATTTTTGGCCCACTATTCATGAAACAGAGACATTAATAATATTAATTTACAATACTGATGTGAATGGGTTACCATCGCAACAAAATGCTACACGGCGAGAGTATATTTCCATATACTAGGTGTGTACTCTCACCATTTATGTTAAGAAAAGTGAATTTTCGCTTTCGCGGTTCGTAACCCTTACTTGGTCATTTTAATAATTCACATAACTTTGATTACCATGTTAGTACCGTAACTATACTTATACTTTGATATGCATTTAGTAAAAATCTGTTTTTTGATATTATATACACTCCAATTTTATTTATTTGTGGTGGTGTGGTCAGTTCAGTTCAGTTTACCAGTTCCTGGTAAAGTTTCAGATCCCTAACTGACACAATATACCATTTACCACTTAAAAAGTGCTGATATGTGTGGTTTTTTTTTGTATTGAAGCCTATCAAAGTGACTCTACTCTGCCGGATGGAAAGCATGAGTAGAATTCAGGAGTAGGGATCACCATCCGCATTGTGAGGGTAAGCAATTCAACATGGTGCCTGATTGGATGTTTCTGCATCATTCTCCCGGCCTCTAGAGCTGATTTATTCTTGCAGTTCATTTTTTCTAAAAGATCAATCACTTTGAAAATCACTAATATTCACGTTTTACGAGGTCTCGTTGAAAAACAAAAATGCACAGGTAGATAGATGGTTAATAAAATCTACTTTGTTGCGGTTGCATAAATTGTACACTCAGGTTTAGATCATTGCAATACAATAAACGGATACCAGTTAAAAGTTACTGCTATATCGTTCCATTAATAGAATAAAGTTTTATCTGCAAAATGTCACCTTTTCAGTAGATTAAGTACATAAAAGAAAAGGTATAATTATGGGTGCTAAAATGTACAGAATGTACTACGTATATTTATTTTTATAAAACCGTGAAATTAAGGAAAAAAAGACAATTATTTATGTTCACCATTATGTTGTTAAAAAGCTTTTCAGTACCCACTATTTATATTGCATAACACTAAAACTTAAATTTGTTATGCAATTTTATCGAACAGCGCTTGTGGTCCAAATAAATAATTGATTTAAAGTCATCATCATCAACAACAGCCTTTAACAGTCCACTGCTGGACATAGGCCTCTCCTTGAAAAGGAAGTATTGGCTTACTATACCACGCTGACCAGACGTGTTAGTAAAGGGTTTGATTCAAGTTTTCCTTCTCTTGGTAGTGATGTCAGCTGCTTCATTTTTTCCTTTGGTCGCCTCTTACGACACCCATGGAATGAATTTAAAATAATCTAATTAATATGTTATTAAAAATACTGTTTGTAATGTAACTTACAAGTGTGTATGTGAATGAAAATTTGAAGTGGTTAGTGGTAGTGGAAGTTATTTTCATAGGTATCATCATCATCATCATCATCATCATCCTATATCAGTCCACTGCTGGACATAGGCCTCTCCCATTGCACACCACTTTTATTTTATTTTATTTTATTCATAGGTATATATTATTATTATTTATAAGTACATATGGGGCCATTTTTTAATCATTCCACATATTTATTATTTATATTTATTTCCTCTGTATTTATTTCGCATATATTTTGGGGCGTTTTTTAAATTTTAAATTTTGATAATTTTTCAGATGGAGATATCAAAAACGGCGAAAACATGACATTTAGATTACATAACCTATGAGTGAGATCAAGATTGGCATCAAAGCTTTGCCTTAAATTAAATTTATCTTTAAAGAAAAATTGACATAAGCCATATAACGGAAAAGTAAAAAACAAATTAAATGACTCTTTTATTGCACCAAATTAAAGGTAAGATTACATTTATTAATATCCTGATCTCCTTAAATTTAAAAAAAATTGAGCTAAGATTGCAAACAACATGCTTAGGCGTATCAATCTGCATTAGCGTTTTTTCAACTTGCTAAAAGAAATATAGACTTTTATAATAGATAATTAATTGTAACGTATTTCGACACCTCCAACATATGTTATCGTAACTATCAAAATAACGAAAAGTAAATTTTTAGATATACAACTACTTTATAACAAAGATTATTGTTTCATCTAATAAAAAAATGTATATTTACAATAGAACAAAAGATTTGACTGCCTTGTTGGTCTAGTGGTTGGCGTATGCGGCTGCTGATCAAGAGGTCTCGGGTTCGATTCCCGGGTCGGACCAAATGTTTGTTTGATCGGCAAATATTTATGTCGGAGTTTCGGTGTTTTCTATGTAAAATATGTATGTATTTACAAAAAATGTACGTTTATATTTATATCAGTTGTCTAGTACCCATAATACAAGATCTGCTTAGTTTGGGACTAGATGGCGTTGTGTGTGAGATGTCCGAAATATTTATTTATTTATTATTTATTTATGGTATTATCGCATGTTCATCTTTAGCGTAGTAAAATATTGTATAGTGCAGTTAATGGACTGGGCGCGGAGGGCCACTGCGTCGTGCGACCGAATCTCAGTACCGAGTACCGAATGAGTACGCGGGAGTCGTGCTTAATTCGTCGCATTTTTAAATGTTGTTGTGATTTATGTTATTTAATAGACTGTATAAGATTAACCATGTCATCTAGGTCGAAACGAATGATTGATGCAGTAATTCGACCGTTATAACAATATAATAAGTTTGATTCGCCTATACCGGTAAACGCTAATAATTCTAATCGTATTGATGATTTGTGTACGCCCAACCCTTTTGTGGAAGATGCTACAAGTATAGAAGGTAAGTGACACGTTAAACAATATGAATAACGAATAAATTAAATAATTGTATAAATAACATGAAATGGCTTAATACCCCTAGTAAAATATCGTAAGTATAACTTAAGATAATATACATCGATTAAAGATACCTCTCAAATGTCGTAAGTAACTAGTTACGATATTTTACTATTAAAAAATAATAATAATTGTGTTTTATATTTTTGTACTTACGATATTTTTCGTTGGAATTTCTTTCTCTTTATTATCCTATGTTGCACTTGAGATATTTTACTTCGATATGAAACATAATTTCCTATAGTATTCTTTTTATAAAAACTCAATAAAAAGCTACTCTTGTTTTTATTTTACAGAGTCGCCACTTCCTTTTGACGCAGATAGTGATGAGATAAACCAATTAATGGATTTGATAACCGAGTCAGATGAAATACGTCATAGTATTTCACTCACGGAGCAAAGTAAGTGACAGTGTATTGATACAATTATACTTTGTGTCATGTTTATACCTAAAGTCTAAAAGTCCTAATTAATTTATGAGTCATAACTGTAAGTTTTACTAAAAAAAATTGAGTTTGAATTAATCGACACTATAATATTATAAAGTAATGCTAAAGCTACTGTGTCTGCCTGTTACGGTTTCATAGCTAAACGGTTAAACTGATTTTGATGAAATTTTATATTGAGGTACCTTGAACCCTGAGGAAGGACATAGGTTACTTTTTAGCGATAAATCAAAGTCAAAGCTGCGAGCAGAAGTTAGTAGGTATTATTATAAAAATATTTATTCTTTATTTTAGACCCCGGTGAAGAATCTCCATCAGCTGTTGAAAATATAACACGACATCTCCGGACTGCACGACAATAATCATTTTGATTGTGAAAACCACTTTTGTTCCTGGTTTGTTGAAAAAGATATTCCGCCATCACAATATTCTGTTTATTCGACCTTCATTAATTTAGTTTATAGCCGAGAAAGGACAAGTGAAATAGCAGACGTCATGTTGCCGAATCGAAAGACAACAAAAGGAAAATGCTAAGAAATTTGGGCAAGGAGTATATGGGTCCTATGTGTCATATGAAATGTAGGCTAAAGTGAGGATAAAAGAATATTGCTTTTCAATAGGTTTTGGGATTTAGAGAATCGTGAAAAGCTTTTATTGCAAACTTAGTCGTCAAACAAAAAAAAATCGAAGGGTTTTAACTGATATGGAATCTAAGCCTAAGTTTACTTTAATTTATAGACTGCCAAGGTCTAGGAAAACTATTTAACTGTGTGAAAAAAGATGTTTCTAAACACATTTTCATTATGTGAACAGTTTGTCTATACATCTTTAGAATAAAAAGACAACATAAGTGGCTTGATAAAGGCAGATCTTCGAGGGCCTTATTCTAATCATCGCAAAGAAATAACTGAGGATATTATGAAAAGTGTATTAAAGTGTGTAAAATCCCTTAAGCCTGTAGAATCTCTCTACACTCACCAAAGAAGTAGTAAACTTTACCTAGACGGAGACCTGAATTTTTTCATCGCTTGTTTGACTTATATATAATAATGAGTGCTTCGATACACCTGCCACTCTTGAAAAGCTAGCTCTGAACGACAATATCGCGATATTGTGAATGAACTATAAGATTAATTTTTTTGTTCCAAAAAAGACCTATGTGATAAGTGTTATATTTATAAATATTATAATATATCTAGTCCGACACAATCTGAAACCCAATTACATGAAGCACACAATACACATATAAAAATTAAGAGGTAACTCGCAAAAAGAAGTCGACAGTTAAAGAACTTGCTAAAGTATCAGACGGTAAAATACGATAGTGGCGACTAGTAAGTCGCCACTTTCGAAAAGTTCTTACTGCTCCATATCCTTTATTATAAACGGAAGCTTTCAGTATTTAATTTAACATTTTTTAATATGGCTGAACAAGTACCTTCCACTTGTTTCATGTGGCATGAGGGGCAAGAGAGACGCGGGGCAAACGAGGTGGCTAGTTGCATATATAAGAACATCTCCAAATGTAAGGATCAAGGTACAAGCGAATTTCGGTTTTTGTCCGATAATTGTGTGGGCCAAAACCGAAATCTTATTGTTTATGCAATGTACATGCACGCCGCTCTTATTCTTCAAGTGACAATGCAATATGTTTTTTAGAAGTTGGACATACCCAAAATGAGGGTGACAGCGTCCATGCCTTAATAGAAAAAAGTGCCAAGAATGGACTTATTTATACACCATTTGTATGGTATTGTACGCTGGGCTAAACAAAACGGAAAGCCGTATATTGTTGAGGAATTAGAACACAGATTTTTTTAATTACACAACATTATTAAAGGGCAATTGTGTAAAAATTCAAAAGCAGAAAAATTTCAATGGAATAAAATAGCAAGCTGAATTGGCAATGGGCTGGCCATATTAGCCGCAGGATCGACAACCGTTAGGGTAAATGTGTTCTTGCTTGGAGACCGCGTCTCGGGCCTCGGCAAACGTAATGTAGGACGTCCACAGACCAGGTGGAGTGATAATTTGCGCAAGACGGCTGGCAGGAGCTGGATGCGAGTAACACAAGATCGAACTAACTGCAGTGGAGAGTCCTATGTCCAGCAGTGGACTACGATAGGCTGATGATGGAATAAAATAAGAGAAGTAGGTATTTATAAAATCTGAAGACCATTATAAATTATTTTATAAATATGCCCTAGCTGCCGAAGACTACCATATATTATGTACTAAAGCGTCTATCAGGAGACAATGTGTACATATTATTGAATCTCTGTATACAAATAGTCTGCCTAGCCTATACCTAAGGCGAAAAACGATGATTTGATGAATATGTGCAAGTCTCGAATCACACTCACTATTCACCACTTTTTTTTCCAAAACCTACCTGAAACTGGTACCGAAATTATTCCGGATTCAGATTCCGGACTAAGTTAAAAAAATGCAGTTTTTATTTATTTCTTTTTTAATTTTTGTATTGATTTTTATGACAAGAATTTTGATTTTTTTTATAAATATACAAATAAAGTTTATCTTTTTAAGTTTATAAAAGAGGTTTTTGTTAAGTTGATAAGGAATCTATGGATGAAGTAGAGAATTCATATATAGTAAAATTTCAAGTTTTTGAGAGATTTTGTTATGTTTGTTTATTGAATTACATTCCTTTATAAAAATGCGGGTATTGTACAAAATACTATTTATTTTTTATTAATAAGCATTTGAATGATAAAAAAATTATTTCATGTTGTCAATTAAATGCTACTATAATAAAATACTAATTTAGTGAAAATACCATTGATAAATATTTTTATAATTTTTTTTTGATGTGAAACATCTATAGGCGCACGTAAAATAGATTTCTGGCCTGGCGACGCCTGGCGACGCGTCGCCACGGCACGCTATACGATGGTATATATATACAGTCTATATGCAGTAGTGTGTACGGTGTGGCGTAAATTATAATTATAATTATACTTATAATATAATTATTTAATTATAATTATTATAATTATACGCCACACCGTACTATTTTAATAATTAGTAATATTTTATTTTATCATTATGACGTATTTAGTTCCTATTACAATATGTTCTTTTCTGCATATTACTTTTACAAAATAATGGCGATGTTTCACATCTGCCAGGCGTCCCGTGACGGCTCACATTTTTTTTGCTTGACAGATAATGTTTAATTGGACTATTTTGATTACAAAATACATTAAGTTTCAGAATAATTTATGTGATGTTTTATTTCAATTTTCCCCGTTAATATTCCATTCCTAAAAATAAATAAATATTCCGGACATCAGACACACAACATTATCTAGTCCCAAGCTAAGCAGAGCTTGTGTTATGGGTACTAGACTACTGATATAAATACATAAACATACTTATTTTTTTGTAAATATATAATTCATAGAAAACACTTAGATATCTGTATGCCAAATTTGGTTCCTAAATGAGCTTATTTGACATCACTAAGCACATCAATAAGCTGTGCTTTGAATTGCGATACTGTAAAGTTGATCAAATACAGTTACGATATTATAATTAATTATTATTAAAGATTTAGTTTTACAAATATAAATAGTCTGTTCTAGTAAACTTTTTATCTAATCAGCTTACTGCCAGTGAAAGTCCCGTCAAAATTGGCTCAGTCATTCCAGACACTTCAAGGACCATACAGACAGATAGACAAACATTTAAAAAAATGCAATTTTTGTAAGTTACCACCGTATATACTTACATATAAATTTAGTGTCCATATAGCTAGTTAATCATTTATTATTAATAGTTACTACTAATTTAACTAACTTACTAAAAGTTAATTACCACACAAAAATTTAAGAAAGTTGTACATATAGTCCAGTCAATAAAAGCTTAACTTTGCCATTTTGGTTGAACACCTGCAACCAACGCCAAAATTTCCGTAAGTCTTCGTAAATTAATATACTAAAATTGCAGGGTGCTGCAATACCGGCAAAGGGTGCAAATACATTGCAAAACGGTGCAAAAACAACTTTTTCGTCTATATCTCGCGATTGGCTGGAAAAATAAAAAAAGATCCTACTACAAAATTGTAGGAAATTAAATCCCCTACAAAAACTTGGAAACGTATTTTCGCGTATCTCTCATAGTTTTTGCACAAAATGCATATAAAGGTGCAAAATTGTAAAAATATTATTAACAATCTTTTTTTTTCATTTTGAAGCGATCCTACATGTTTCCTTGGGATTTAATTATTTTTGTTTACTTATTTATACCTTTTTTCATATACCTAATAATCTTGACAAAAAATCATTTCAATTTTATTAAATGATATTTTTATTTTACATTTTTTTATTCCACCGGATTCAGCGCAAATTTTCAAATTTGAGAGGATGGTCATCTAATGAACGGGAGGCATGTAATATGCTCGATAGAAATGTTATATACAATGGTGATACAAGAGGTGAAATGCCTAAACATAGTTTACTAGGATCTGCATAGGTGATGTTTTTAATCCAGAAGGCAATCTCTCATCATACATCTCATCGGTGATATCTGTTGTAGATGCTAATTGCGCTGCAGATTTTTTTACATTTGATTGGAGTTCTTTTATATCAAACACTACTTGCTGGTGTGTACACTGCTATGCCTCCTACACAATGAAAAGTCTCCTGACTACCTGAGGTTCTTATACACGGTGGGCCAAAAGAAGTCATCCGATGTTGTTTGGCTCTCAATTTTTTTCTAAATGAAAAACTTCGATTTTGTTTTTTGATTATGTTTATTTGAACCTTTAGAATTTTATTAGTGAAGTCGAGAAAATGATATCGGCCAAATGGGCGCAGCCACAATCGATTGCTATACGGGCTCGTTTTATGGCATTTTTCATTACTTCGGGCGACAGATTCTCGCACTCGTGTCGAATGTTGTCCTTGAGGGCTTCCAGGGGCTCGGACTTGTTCACATAAATACGGTACTTCAAAAAACCCCACAAAAAAGTCTGGAACGGTTAAATCGGGCGATCTTGCGGGCCAGTGCAAATCGCCAAAACGAGAGATGAGGCGACCCGGGAATGCCGCCTTCAGAATATCGGTTGTGTCTCGCGCAGTGTGTGCCGTTGCTCCGTCTTGTTGAAACCACATGTCCTCCGGTCCTAATTCATTCAATTGTGGTAGAAAAAACTCGGTTAACATGGCCATATAGCGCGCACCGTTTACTGTTGTCGTTTGACGCAGTCACTTTTCGCGATTATAATGGCTCCTCGTGATACACTCGTGGATTTTCGGTGCCCCAGAAGCGATAGTTTTGCTTGTTCACGTACCCGCTGAGGTGGAAATGAGCCTCATCGCTCATTATTATTTTGGTCAAAAAATCGTCTACTTCGTCCTTGAGATTGAGAATCACATGGGCGTAGACTACATGCGTTTGGTGGTCGACAGGCAGCAGCTGACGCACGGACATGCGCAGGTCTTTGACCAAAATTCGCCTTAGGGACGATCGGCTGATGGGTAATTGCGAGGCACGGCGTCTGGTCGATGTTTCTAGCGACAGCTCGACATCCTCAGCAACAGCTGCGATATTCTTGGCAGAATAGACGTTCCGGGGCCGGCCATTCTTGGCAGCGTCTCTTGTGGTCCCTGGCCAAACGGCGCAGTGTTTGCGTAGTTAGTGCCGGACAACCGGCGAATCGGCGATGGAATTCGCGCTGCGCCAACACCACAGACGAATTGTTACGCAAAAGAATAGACACAATTATCCCGCGTTCTGCGGGGAGTGTATCGCTCCATGGCTTGTTCACTTGTATTCTACATCTGTCTAGTTTACAAATGTCAAAACAGATTTGACATTGGCCGCCATTTGCAAATATAAGAGCATCTTTCAATAGGGTGATTTCTTTTGGCCTACCTTGTATTACGGTCAGTATTATCATAGACATATTGGAGGAAAGCATCAGTAATTATAGTCTTCTGAGGTTAAATTATTGATGAAGCTTCATGAAGCTAAATATTATGGTATGATGTGCAAACACAAAGTTTGCTTAGTATCTATCTATTCTGATTTTCGATAAATGTATGTCTCAACAGCTAGTTGAAGAAACGAAAGAAGGATTTAGGACGAAGTGCTGAAATAATACTATAGGCAATAGTATCTTTTTTGGGATAACAGGACATTCATCTCACACGATATTTTCATCATTTAATAATAATTTATGAATGAAGCAAGTTAATAGAGGAGATATTTCTGATACAACGTTATCAGGGAATTTGTCCCGTAGTAGATAACTTTTTGTTTCGTAACGAGTTTATTTAGTCCTGTAAAATTTCTGCACATACAGTGATAATTTCACATTCTTAGCCATTTCACTGAGGTCCTCACTTTTACCATACCAATCACTACCATCAGTATGCAATCCTGAGAGGATTGCATACTTTTCACAACAATTGTTGCATCTTACGTTTTCTTCATACAAATAGAAGATAAAAATGAAGGATTCATTGTTTCCTTTAAAATGAAAACAGTGAATCAAGTTTATTTTGTAAAAACTCACTTTTGGACAGTTAGACGCACAAATATCCCTGAAACGACAGTTTGGAGTATAGTGACAGTAAGTGACAAACAGTTAGTTGAGCATTTTCTGGTGCAGTCTTACTCATTGCGCTCAGCGAGATAGAAAAACAAACGCATGTGTGTGTGTTCTCACTGGTACTATTTTCGTCGAGCGCAAGGTTCTCATTTTTGTCTGAATCTCTATCTCTTTCGCTCTTGTTAGGAAACGTATGGTCTTATTCGAGCACATGGGTCCTATTTTTCGACCCTATCCTATAGATCTTGAATGGGACTATTTGCGTCGAGCGCAAGGGTCTCATATTTGTCTTATTCTACCTATTCACTCTTATATTGAAGACTCTTACTAGAGAAAATTGGAATCAGTGGGAGCAAAAAAGTAGAATAGTAGTAGAAAGAATAATATAAAATATACCACGCTCTTTCTCCGCCAGTGATATATTATTATAAACGTCCCCCTGAAATTAAATTTATAATAGCTCAAGTAAATGGAGAGGTAATATATACTGCAAATATACGTTTCAAATGCAATTTTGCTCTGAATCAAATGCAATAAAAATAAACTAAAATTAAATTATCACTACATAGTATAAGCTAAAGTCACTACTTTTATGCATGTATTATAATACATGCATAAAAGTAGAGAAACATTGATAATTTTAGAGGTTTTTAATGTGATGTCGTAAATAAACCCATTTTTTTACGCTGACATTGCAAACGCTGGCTGTACCCTACGAGATAGATCAAAATAATGTACTGCAGTATTGTACACTTTAAGAAGTTCTACAATACTTTCTTTCTTTTTACTAGAAATAGTGGATTATTTACGAAACGATTCTAAGCAATACAGTATTAATCCTTATCCAATTAAGTACCTTGAATACTTTGCGCATCTAATATAGATTAAAATGACCCTTTACAGTATGTAATTTAAATTAATATTTTTGAAGATATTACAGATTTAAAATGCAGGAAGAAAGGTACCGGCGGTACCGGCCGGGGCCCGTTAGGTGGCACTGCTGTCAATTTATCAGTATTAGTTAATAACTAAGCATAATATTTTAATGATTATTCTGAGGTGGTACGGAGTTTGCCGGGTCAGCTAGTCATATAATAAAATTTAAATATTTTTTTTGCCAAGATTATTAGGTAATTGAAAAAAGGTGTAAATAAATAAAAAAAAGGCCCGAAACATATCATTTGAATCAAAATGAAACATGTAGTATCACTTCAATATGAAAAAAAAAAGATTAATAGTAACATTTTTTTCATTTTGCACCTTTAAATGCATTTTGTGCAAAAACTATGAGAGATACGCGAAAATACGTCTCCAAGTTTTTGTAGGGGATTTAATTTCTTACAATTTGGTAGTAGGATCTTTTTCTATTTTTCCAGCCAATCGCGAGATATAGACGAAAATGTTGTTTTTGCACCCTTTTGCAATGTATTTGCACCATTTGCGGGTATTGCAGCACCCTGCAATTTTAGTATATTAATCTACGAAGGCTTACGGAAATTTTGGCGTTGGTTGCAGGTGTTCAACCAAAATGGCAAAGTTAAGCTTTTATTGACTGGACTAATACTTTAACTTGTATTTTTTAAATTTGCCAAATTTCTTCGACGATAATTAATAATGGACAATATTCCTATTATTAATCACGTCGTTCGTAGCCACGAAAGTAAAACCCAAAAACTAATTTAAAATTATCTTATCGAGAAAAACTGGAAGAATACATTGGGTGCATATATGAAAGTAATAATAATAATAAATCAACTTTTATAAGAGTTTAAGTTAAGTTAAGACATGGATGTTGGAAAAAAATAGATGCGTTTATGGCTGGTAGCACTGGCACTGACATAGCATTGACAGTTTGACACATTTGACGTTTGAGATCTGAAAGTAACATTTGTTGATTAAATGGTTGATCGTTATTTTGTTACTTTTCGTAGTCAATTAAGTATTAAATTAACACCTAAAATTACCTTGAACCATATTAAGAAGCTGTTCTATTAGTTCCTATATAACCTCACGCTAAGCAAGTATCACCAAGTGCGTATTTTCAATGGACTGAACAATGTTTACGTTTATGTCTCTTTCCTATTTTTATCTTCGTTTTTTCCTATAATTTAAAATGAATTTATTTATTTACAGATCGAATAAAGAACTTAAGAATGTCTAGGTTTCGCTTTGGAAGACAACACGATGGCTATCGTCTAGTGTCGAATGATGACAGCGGGTTTTCTGACGCACAATTCGAAGCTCCACCGCCTCGGATACCGTGGAAGGCGATCTCTTTAGCTGCGTTTTTATTTGTTGTCGGTACCTCGTTACTCATTGTAGGTAGTTTGATTGTGACTGGACACATAGACACTAAGTATTCGGACCGTTTGTGGCCCATGATAGTTTTAGGTTGTATAATGTTCTTACCTGGAGCATATCACATTAGGATAGCATATTATGCGTACAAAGAGTATCCAGGATACAGTTTTGCTGACATTCCAGAGTTTGAATGATAAAAATTTATATTGCAAAGAATGTTTGTTGGATCTGCTTCTTTTCGTCTATAAAAATGTAATTTATGAATTGCTTTAGTCATGATAGATGGTTTATTTTCAATGTTGAGAACATTGTATTGTATAGTATTTAAATAAGGAACTGTTTTTAATGATTAATTTATGACCACAGTTGAATTTATTAATATCTTACATTCTTCATGATGTTTTGAATGTTCTTAGATTAACACAATAATGTGTTCATTTATGTATTTTAATGAAAATGTAAATGAAATATCTTTGTTTTAATTTCAAACAGTTACCGCAATAGAAAAATATTACCATCTTTTGCCCTTGTGAATGTTGGATTGGGCAGACAAGTCGGCTAGTAGAGAAACAGAAATTGAAATATGGTGTTGCTTCTAAATTGCCTGACAGCAATTTAGAAGCAATATCATCACCAGGTGGTCAGATGCTCTACTTTGGTATGTATCATATGTAGAACCTTAGAAAGAAAGAATGAAATATAATGGCTAATGGGGGCATGTATATTAGGCTGGCTAGACCGGTTGGTACTACTCTCACACTGAAGATCAACCTAAAAATGACAGCGTTCGTGTTGTCGTATTACGACTCGAGATCGGAAATTCTAAATTTCGCGAGATTAGAAATTACAATCTCACGAGAGCACGAAATCTTCGCGCGACGAGCGTGAAAACTAGGTGATTATTGAAATACATAAATCATAGATGTCAAAATGATCACTGTTTATCTCCTGTCAAAACTTCACAGGTTGCTATGCATAACAAACTTGCATAGTAACCATAATGATATACGCGGGTAACACCGCGGGGCGCAGCTAGTATTATTTTAAAGAAAACAAAATCCTTAATACTCTAATTAGTTACTCAATAATTAAGTTTTATTTTCAGATTAAAATAATCAAAAGCACAAATATAGCTTATGGAGATTAGAAAGTAATCAATAGTAGGATTTAAAAAAGTAACTTTTAAAAAACAAACAAAGGTAAGGGTGCTATCAGCTAAACTGCATCTAATGTCCGTTGCAATGTTGGTAGGCTTAAATTTATAAAAATAAAAAGCGGCCAAGTGCGAGTCGGACTCGCCCATGAAGGGTTCCGTATCAGCAAGTAACATCATGTAAAAGTTCTTGTAGGTCGTTGTAACTTTCATCAATGTTTTTATACTAGTGTTGATTGGATGAAAGGTAAATTGCGTGTTACGATTTATGACGTATTAAAAAATCTACTCACTAGATCTCGTTCAAACCAATTTTCGTTGGTAGTTTGCATCGTAATGTACAACATATATTTTTTTTAGTTTTATCACTCTCTTAATTTAGAAGTTAGAGGGGGGGACACACACATTTTTCCACTTTGGAAGTGTCTCTCGCGCAAACTATTCAGTTTAGAAAAAAATGATATTAGAAACCTCAACATCATTTTTGAACACCTATCCATAGATACTCCACACGTATAGGTTTGATGAAAAAACAATTTTTGAGACAGTTCCAAGTATGGGGACCCCCAAAATGTATTGCTTTTTTTCTATTTATATGTAAAAATCTTTATGCGGTTCACAGAATACTGACCAAATTTCAACAGTATAGCTCTTATAGTTTCGGAAATAATTGGCTGTGACAGACAGACTTGACGAATCTATAAGGGTTCCGTTTTTTTAGCATTTGGCTACGGAACCCTAAAAAGGATCAGTAGCTATGCAGTAAAACAAAAAACATTTTAGGCATAATTTTAATGACAGTGATAATAATTTATTAAATAGATTGATAAAGTCACTTTTACAACTTGTAAGAGATTTAAAGAAAATCTGATTGATTCTCAATGATAAAGTTATACTTCCATCCTATCTAAAATTGCACATATTTACCTATTAGCCCCTTTCTTACCTTTCCTAGTTTGTGAGAAGCTTGCCTGTGGCAAAGCTACAGAGTGGCCTGTCTTTTTTAAGTGTTCATACAATTTATTCTTAGAGGGAAAGTCTGTTTGACAGACTGCACACTTTAAATTAAATGCAGTACTAGAATCTTCCGTTTCACTTGTCTTAGTTCTAACAGGTTTCCTTTCTACTGTTTTTTTTGGCTTTAAATTCCTTTGTGTCTTGGGCAATGCTGGCTTATCCCGTGGTGAAGCTGCCTCACCTAACGCATCATCAGTGGGTGTTGTGCTTGATACTTCATATAAGTTTTCCGTTGATGTTTGGGATTGTGATCCCTTTTTCAAGTTAGCTTCTTTCTTTGCATGTACCTGGCTTTTCAGCATGTTATACTTTCTTGACTTCCTACTGCGTGCTGGTCCTTCTATTTCATTGAAACTCATCTCATCGTGACTATCATTGCCTTCACTCTCTGGCATTGGTATGAAAGACTTCTTTTTGTTCTTTTTCTTTTTTTGACTTTTAGGTAGTGCCTGAAACAACATTGTGTACTATATTAATGTGTCTTATATTTTTCAAGGTAAAAGTAATTTATTATACCATATTTAGAGGCAAAACTAATACACAATGTAAGCAGCAGTTTTGTGCTATTTTTAAATCACATGAAAAAACTCACTTGAAAATATCACAGAACCTTGAACTATTAATGAGACTTTACATGATCTCTGAGAAACAGGGTGTTAAGATGTATTTGTGGTGGATTCGAATTAAATTCTCAATAATTTTTTTTAAATTCTAAACTTTCACAACACAGTACAAGCGTAATAAATAACAAGTTATTTCTGATTACTAGTAGTATTTATACTTGCAACTATATGTTACAAATTTTTCATGCCTTTACTAAGTAGGTACTATAAAGAGCAGCAGAAGGAACACATAATTATATATTTGAACCTACTTATACATTAAGGAACCAATCCACATACATGCCAAAATTGGAATAAGGACTATCTATAAGCAAACAAGGATAATTATGTCGATTTGGCGTGTGATCGTCCTGAAGATTGGTTCCTCGTTGCATAAATACTGTTCTTGAGCTCTAATACATACCTGAATTTCTGAATGTTCTGTGTCATCATTGTCACTTAATGTTTCTCTCACATCATTTTCCGATGTGGAGTTGCCTAAACCACCTTCTTCTTCAGTTTCACCATTCACCTTTACTGTCTTGCCTTTCCCCTCTGGTCTGACTTCATCAATCACATCTATACATACTTCATCATCATCTTCAATATCAATGTCAACATTCAATGTCATTTTGGCTACATTATCCTTATGTTTTTTACTATTTTCGTGGTTTTCAAATGAGTTAATATTCTTAAACACTTTGTCACAAGCTGAACAGTATAGATTCATATCCTTTGATAGTTTTGATTTTGCCGATGATTTTGCAGTAGCTCTTGAAGCTCCGCTTGCCTAAAATAAAATTACAATTTATCATTATTAACATAACTTCACAAATATTTACTTAGTTTCGTTAGTTAGTAAAATTCTTTTGTGTGTTTGTTACCTAGAACGCTTTTTTAACTAATGAAGTTTTGTTTTGAACAATTGGACTCGTCGAAATGTGTTGTTGCTGTCGGAAGGTCATCAAAGTCGGTACAAGGTTTGACAAATGTTATAGGTATAGTATGGTAGCATAGCAGTAATAATAGTGGCAGCTAGTATAGTATATAATGAGGTAGATGGAAGTATATTGCACATCTAAATTATGCCTACTTTAACATATTTTCACTCACATAAAATGAAGAATGACTATAATAAAAATATTAATGTTTTATTTTACTCCCACAAAGTACATGTCACATGGCACTATCATTACCTATAGTACTATACTACCATCAACGCACTTTGATAATTATCAAGCACTTTCCTTTCATCTTAATGTTTTTAGTATAAAACTATAGGATACGGGGTTTGGGCTTTAGTAACATCAATCACTTCATAAAAAACTACTAAAAAATTACTTAACAAAGGTGTTCTGTGACTAGTCGGCCTATTTGTGTTTCAGTACAGTTTTCCCACACACCCTTTTCAACAGCATTCCATAAAGATAAAGATTAAAGCAAATGGTAGCAAATAATCTTGCTTAAGTTTTTGGTCAGTAGGCACAAATGTAAGTATATGAATTATAAGTTGCTCACATTTCTGGCAAAACTTATAGAGAAACTATCTCAAGTTACCAATTTCAAGGAAAAAGATTGTTTTACACTTAAGCTACATGTGAAATCTAACACTAGTTTTAAGATTATGGCTATCTACAAGATAACTTACCTCTTCAGTCTTTGAACTTTCCTCATTGCTGCTTTCCATTCCACCTTCACTTATAGTATTATCATCATCAGATGAAATTCCAAACTCCTCAGCTAGAAGTGACTCAATCTCACTCAATTTTTTTTGATAATCTTCACTTTGTAGGAATGAACTTTCTCCTTCTTTTTTCTTGGCTTCCTCTATTTCTTTTTGTCTTTGTAAAATTCGATCCCTCCGTACTTGTTCCGCCTGTAATTAAAAACCATGAAGCATAAGTAAACAAATTGAAATTGATCCGATAACCCAAACTAATTAATATTTCATCCATGTCAACCTTTTTATAAGGCTAAAAATAAGCGCCAAGAGTGACCTACATATAAAGGTTAAAGTATCTTGACCTTTTAAATTATATCAATAAAAGTAAATACATATATTTATTACTTAATTAGGATACAATACGGTTTCTTAAATTTAAATTTGGAACCTTCCTTTTTAAAGGTGACTGCTCTCCTTGACAGCTACAAATGATATTTTACAATACTTTAGTTGTGGTCCAGTTGTAGGGTGTATGTTTGTATAGATTGATGTTTTTAATTTACCTTTCTCTTATTTTCCTCAGCTTTCTCTTGCAGTAACTTAGCATGTTCTATAACTCTCTTATCCTTCCTGCGCACAAAGCTAACTAGTCTCCTAATCTCTTCATTTCGTTCCTTGCGTGCCTTCTGCCTAATTTTGTTATTCTCTTTCTCCATTAACTTAATAACTCGCCTATTGTCACCCTGTGATATTTCATACTTATCTAGCCACACATAACCTGGAATAATAACATATAAGTCAGTAATTATATTCTTCACCTAAACTTTTTTCTAAAAAATAAAAAGGGAATATTCCTGTTTCACAGCGCTTTAATACCATATATAAAATGGAAATAAAAACACTCAGGCTCACAATGACAACATATGGATCAGAAAAAGTGCTGTCATATGTTTAATACATTTTTTATTTTATTTAATCCTATCAAAGTGACTACTCTGCTACTGCCTGATGGAAACTCATTGTGAGTGCAGACAATGGTTGCCCTTACCATAGTAGCCCAGTAAGGTGTTTCCACATCATCTCACCAATAAAATATGACAGCACAAATGCTCTCATTTTTAGGACGGTATTCTGAGAAAGGGTACTACAGCCTGGTCGAGACAAACCATTTGTGTTCAAATCAGCATGGCTACTCCAGCTATATACATTTACATGAAGGAATTATAGTGGAAGAAATAACAAAAACTTACTCTTATTTGTAGAGAATGCCATCCAATACGCATAGAACTCATGAACTTGTTCATATGATGTGGTAGAGTTACCAAAGGTGGGTATTTTAACAACATCTTCTGGATCATCTAGGTAGTCCGTTTCCTCAGCTGCCAATTTAGCAAACAACTGCAAAATAAATAAATAACAGTAAATAATATTGCGGACATCAGACACAAGCGCTAGCTAGGCCCAAATGAAGTAGAGCTAATACTATGGGTACTAGACAACTGATATTAATACATGTATACTCTTTTCTTCGTTTTCTTTTTATAAATACATATACATATATATATATGTATACATATATACAGGGTGTAAAAAGACTAAATACGAAAACTTGATGGTTGTATTCAGACCATGATACTGAATAGGTTTAGCGAAAAAAAAACGCAAAAAATACGTTAATTTATCTAAGTTCTTTTTTGTATTTTTCTCGTTACATACGCGTAGTACAACATAATAGAATCCTAACTACATAATTATCTCATTTATAAAGCCAAAAAACCAATAAAATCAAATAAACTGCAATGTATTTCAAAATAAAAACAGATGATCACACATGACACAGTTCGTTCGCGCGCGGTTCAATGACCGCCGCGCGTGCCTACTTTTACAAACAGAACTTCTCAGAAACCTAAGTTCTAAGCAAAATGCAAATTTTACATTTTAATGTAAACTTTATTAAGCGTGCACCTGCGTAAACAATTGTCTATGTAGATAAACTTGTATAGTTAGGTACAAAATTTTATTTTCCTACGTTATTGAATTCTTTTTCTGCGTTCGTATAATAAAATCAAAAATCATTCAACATCATCATTATCCTGCGCCGGGAATCGAACCCATGGCACCGTGCGTCTGAAGTCGCCTAGATGTGTGGGCCGCGCCGCACTCCAAGTGAAACTTCTTTAATTTTTAATAATTACCTAAAGTCATAGTATTCGCGCGTTTGTGCACCGCATTGTCGGCAGACATCAAAGGGACACTCGCCTTTCGGCGCGGCGGCATTTTTCCAAGAATTTTAATTTCTCTAATAATATTGTTACCTATGTAATATGTATCGTATTTTCGTATTGGTTACTGGCTACGACGAGTAGTCGGTCTTCAATGTTCGTAATGGCTGGACGCTTGCGTGGTTCATTTTATTTGGCCTCAAGTAGGCCTTTCGCGAGAGTAAATTTGTGTCGTAGTTTTTTAGAAGGCATAGTGAGATAATTAAATATTTATTTCGTACCTAAACTCCTTTTACCTAGTTTTAGTGTTAAGTTATTCTTATTACTTTTATTATAACATTTGTTATAACACAACAAGTGATTATGTATAATGTTTAGTGCGAGGGAATACGGACATGTGATTATGTGATATTGTGAAGTCCGCTGAAATGCATCACGGAGACATCACGGCTAGGCAGCCATGATGTCTCCTGTAAGGAAGCTATCTGTAAGGCTACAGAGAGCTTTAGATAATGAGAGGATTACACCCCAAAGGCGTGGACGAGGCATAAAAATTGATCTTCGAGTGGAAGAACAAATCAAATCAAATAAATAAAATCAAATAGTCACTAGGTAGGTAAGTAGGCAACTTTACCGACGCAGCGATGCGTAGTAGGTAGTTAAATTAATAGTTATGAAAGGCATTCAACTTGCTACTCTGTGCGCGCAATACATCGCTGGCTACTGAAATTAATCAAAATCTTGAAACATTGTTTTTTCCGGCTACGATTTTTTTAAGGACAACTGATTGTTTTTTTATTAAGTTTTGGGGTGCTGAATCTGCATCTTTCGTTTTCGGAAGTCGTCTGGTTACACCATGTATATATAACATATATTTTATATAGAAAAGACGACAAATTCAGAAACAAAGATTTGGTCCGACCTGGGAATGGAATCCGAGATCTCAGTACAGTGGTCACATACACCAGAACTGTGACACTAATTCAATTAAAATTATAATAAGCTATTTAGTTTGTAACAGTTAATTTAAAATAATATACATTACAATTTTATTATTTGTATATAGATATTACTGTAAAAACCCTAACTGTGATAAATCACATGATTTTCTACTAAAATCTAAGATTGATTCTACATGGTTAAAGTCTGAACTGTTCTACGAAAACCACTCAATTCAAACTTTTTTTAAGACATAGTAAACGATGATATTAATATGTTACAATTTCATTTTTATTGAATCATGTAGGTTAGCATAGTGACCACAGTCTGGATGTTGTTTATAACAGCTATTCCCGGATCCTAGAGAGGCACTTCGTGTGGTTTCAGTCTGTTCAATTCTGACACATCAGTAGAACCCTTGCACAGAAGACTATCCTAAAATGATAGCATTCAACCTGTCGTATTTCTTTAGGGAATGTGAGACCAGATGTTGCAGAAGCATCTCACTACACGGTCATGGTGTGCGTTACCACGCTGCATTCTCTGCATGCACAGGTTGTTGGCCCTTTTCCTAGATTTTACACATGCTTTCCATTAGGATGTGTAGAGTCACTTTGGTAGGCTTAAATGTATACAATGAAATTCATCTAATCCCAATGACTCAAAAATAATAGAGTGGATCAGATAGACTGAACAGACAGGCTATTATTGAGTTTGTGTTACTCAAACTTTTTTTTTAATTTTACAAACAAATTAAAATACTAAAAGGATAGTGTTAAATAGAAATATTTAATACAACTACATTACCTCGGCATAAAC
Organism: Phragmatobia fuliginosa; assembly: GCA_932526445.1. Taxonomy (NCBI): domain Eukaryota; kingdom Metazoa; phylum Arthropoda; class Insecta; order Lepidoptera; family Erebidae; genus Phragmatobia; species Phragmatobia fuliginosa. Next base: position 16,055,053 of record OW052070.1, read on the forward strand.
ACCATAAAATCCATTAGCATCATCACCAAAACCTTTGTAGCAGGATGGAGAGAAGTAAGGGTATACATCAAGGCTCTCATCATCATAAGAACTGCCTGCGCCACGTAATAGCTGTTCCCTGTGGTTGTCATACCTGTAATGTTGAAAACCACGAATTCAATGTTGTTCTTGAAAACTTATAAAAAAATAGTGTGAGAATTAATTTATGATAATATTCTAAGATGTATTATAATTACCAGGCTCGCTCTTGAGGGTCAGATAGCACTTCATATGCATTCTGGACTAGCTGAAATTGTTCCTTCGCCTCCTGCGAATTCTCCAAGTTTTTGTCCGGGTGCCATTGTAACGCAAGACGCCGGTAAGCCTTTTTTATTTCAGAAGCTGTGGCTTCCTTCGGTAAACATAACACTTCATAATGGCATTTCATTTTGATGTTTTAACATTCTACGTTCACTTTCACAATATTTCAGAACCTTTTGAAATTTTCCACGAGGACGAGTACCTATTACTTTATATTTCTAACAAAACAAAACAGAAGATTACATATCACTACTTTTGTACTACACTAGGGAATTATAAAAGGAACTTTCAGGAGAAGAATGATATTACCTATTAAGTTATTCACACGAAAATAATATCGATCTATTTTGAAGACTACCTTTAGCTAAAAACACGATGTTCACACCATAGATCTCCAATCCATGCTTTGGAACACAAGCACAGATAACTTCTATTTTATATACTTACTCGTTTGAAGGTTTGTCTTTCCTTGTGTTGTCATTACAAAAAGACATAAAAAATACCAAAAAAAATTTTTGCTACTTTTTGTCTACAATTTCTTTTTTAATATTCTTGGCCCATCATACGTTAACACGTGTACTGTGTCTAGAACTTCAGAAACCATGAGTGATTTCATGACTATTGGGTCTTTTTTGATATTTTGTGTTGTCTTATAAGCAAAGGTGTAATGTTGTGTGTGTTCATAATCAATGGGCCCTTACAGACAATCGGAAATAGTTCAGAGTGCACTATGAACTTGGTGCGCTGTAAACCATATTCGACTCATCTTCATCAAAGAAAAAATGCACTTTAATTTAAAAACTCGCAAATGGATACCTAAATCAATAAGTCGTCTTAGCAACCTCTCAATGTTTTTAAAATATCTATCTAATTATTTTGCGAGATTTTATTATAGGACTTTGTCGTCGTGATTAAAAACATACATCCATGCAAAGTTTCATTTTGGAGCACTAATGTTTGGAAGGTAAGCCGAGGACATAAGAAAAAACCTGTTAAGGTGGAAACACATTATCGGACGCGGCTGGCTGACTGTTATGTGTGCACAGTCTTTTCGGACGTTGCTTGCGGACGCGCAGGGTCAGGCAAAAAACTATAAATTTCAAATTTAAAAACAGTAAATCTACATCTTTATCTTTATATTATATTTTGTATAATTTATTGATAGTAATGAATAGAATACATTGTAGGGAGGGCATTAAAAACAAGAAAAATCCTGTAATTATCAGTTTTAATTTAATTAAATGTAAATTCAAAAGTCTCAAAGTTGCAATTATTCCAGTGCCTGCATGTTACATAAAATTACTAGCTATTATTTCATTTTTATGAATACGATTTAAATCGTACATCTGGCCGTCCGTACCCCTGGTCCGTTCCCCACAGAAACATCCGGCGCGCCGGATTTCTTTCGAACATCCGAACGCTTAAGGTCAGCCAAAGGTTACGTCCGCGACTTACTGAGGATTGGGCTGATGAACATTGCCGGAGCGCATGGTCTGAGAGACTGGGCGGAATGAGCAAGCTGACGCGAGCGAGTGGGCTGAGCGGGGGCAGCTTGTTGGGAATGAGACAGCTGAGCAGGCGCTGGTGCTGACCTTGGGTTTTGGGCTGACCAGGTCTTCTGCGATCTGAAGACCTGGTCAGCCCATGTGATTTGGTAGGCATAATTAAGGCAAGTTTTGATTGAAGTTAAAGAGAAAAAATAAAAGAAAAAAAAAACTTTTTGTGGGTGATTCAAAACAAATAACACCCTGCATGTCGACATATCCTGTATGAGTATTATGAAATGAATTGAGAGAGAAAAAAAAACATAAATTTATAATAAAATTTAAACCAAACACCAAGTTGGTATTTGCGCCTTTATTCTTCACCACTCTTATAAGAAGTTATGAAAATTATTTATGTTAACCAAGAAAAAAATATATTTCAACAATTATAAATGTGAACATAAATGATGCAATTACCCAATGTTTTAACAAGGTTTTAACTCCTTATATGAACCCGTTGAGGGATTTTTTATAATGTATGCTTCGCCAAAAACATATATATCACTTTTTTTTTAGTTTTTTTCACTACGGCAGGAACAAGTCAGTTAAGTAATTGAGCGTTTTAACAGATTTGTTATCAGAACTATGTAGAACATATTAAAGTACCTACTTTCGATTATAGGAAGGTAGTAAAAATACAGGTAATACTTACATATGATTATGCCTTATTATATTTATGTATTTAATAAAAATATATAACATTAAGGTCATTTAATGCCAAAACAAAATGAAGAAAAAAAAGGCGTTAACACGTAGTCTCGCTATTTAAATTTCATACATAACTTAACGACTAAAATTATTAAAAACGTCCATTTAAAAGTAAGTAACGTTCAATACCTTTATTTATTTACTAACGTAATTAAACATCAATATCAATAAGTCACACGCTTCACAAAGATCATTAATAAATTACTTAAATTTCAACTTCGAACAAAATATATGTAGGTATAATTAAATTACAACAATTTTTTATAGAGTTCTTTATTCTTTATAGTTTAGTTAACTACATAATTTTGAGTAAATGAGTCCTCCGTGTGTTTTTTTTATAATTTTAGTTCATTTTCGCCTTGTCTCAGATAAGGCCAATATATCCAAATTTATCATTTTCATAGTTTGTACAAGTTTTACTTGTCTTATTTTACATAGTATGTGTAGACCTAACGTACAAATATGATATGGAGGGTTGCACGGTCTTTATCCCCCGCGATTACCGGCCGTATTCAGAATGTGGTGATATGCTGTTTGTTTTGATTGCCATTCACTTGCCTAGTTTGATTGTGGTTGTTTACAGGTAGACCGTTCACTGTTGAGTATAAAGCATTGTAATTGTCTTATTTTCTTTACAGGCTATTTTAGATTAGCTTTTTGTCTATGATTTTCTTTTGTGTTTGTTGACGGCTCAGAGTTTTTTTGGTTTTTTGTTACTTATTGGTCTTTATTGTTTAGAAGTGCAATCAGCTTATCATATAGAATGGAAGAATGCTTATTTGTATGCTTTTTGAAATTGATTTGTAATCTTTACCTTTGTTCAGGACGTCTTTAGAGTAGACTTGATATATGAAGTAAGTTGATTTTTTATAGAATATAAGGATTTTTTTAAATATTTATTTTATTTGCCATTTTCGTGTCTTATATATACCAAATAAAAGTTCATCGGTGACATACCAAAGCTAGTTTACTAATTAAAAGCCATTAACCAAAATCTGTCTATGATTATGATGATATCGAATATTTGTGATATAGAAACTTGGACTGTAAAGAAATTTTATTAAAGTTTTTATTCTAAATACAAATTTTTAGTGTGATTACATTTCTTTCCGAAGTGACATATCACGCGTATAACACTTACTATTTCAATAAAACGGAAACTGGAATTTTAAGGAAACAATAAAAATCGTATTTTTTAGGCTCAGTGCGATTGTTTTGCGTTTTTTTATTTACAAACTGCCGAAGAGACCTTACTCTGTCTGATGGAGGGCGTAAGTAGAATCTGAGAGTTTGGGTTTTACCCGTATTGTCAATACACCAAAATTTTAAAAGTAATATTATCAGGTTATTAATAAGTTAGATTATTCGTATAGTTTGACGATTTATTCCTACACAAGTGAAATTGAAGAGTGGCAACACCACGGTAAAGGACCTAACTACGTGATTTTGAAACTGACCTTTGTTTATTTATTTATCTTATTTAACAAATGTTTTGATTTGGTTAAAGATTTTCATTAAGGTTTGTTTAATAGTTTCGTAACTCCGTAATTTTAGGGAAAAGCAAAAATCAAGATCATCACTGTGGTTACACCTAGTATCCCTGTATGCTTCGACAAAAAACTATATATCACTTTTTTTTTAGGTTTTTTCACTACGGCAGGAACGAGTCAGTTAAGTAATTGAGCGTTCTAATAGATTTGTTATCAGAGCTATGTAGAACATATTAAAGTACCTACTTTCGATTATAGGAAGGTAGTAAAAATACAGGTAATACTTACATATGATTATGCCTGAATATATTTATGTATTTAATAAATAAGATATAACATTAAGGTCATTTAATGCCAAAACAAAATGAAGAAATAAAAGGCGTTAACACGTAATTAGTCTCGCTATTTAAATTTCATACATAACTTTAACGACTACAATTATATTATTAATAACGTCCATTTAAAAGTAAGTTTTAATTTAAAAGTAACGTTCAATACCTTAATTTATTTACTAACGTAATTATACATCATTAAGTCATACGCTTCACAAAGATCATTAGTTAATTACTTAGTAAATTACTTAAATTTCAACTTCGAACACAAATATATGTAGGTATAATTAAATTACAACTAATTTTTTATTGAGTTCTTTATAGTTTAGTTAACTACTTAAGTTTGAATAAATGAGTCCTCCGTGTGTTTTTTTATAATTTTAGTTCATTTTCGCCTTGTCTCAGATAAGGCCAATATATCCAAATTTATCATTTTCATAGTATGTACAAGTTTTACTTGTCATAATTCACATACTATGTATAGACCTAACGTACAAATATGATACGGAGGGTTGCACGGTCTTTATCTCCCGCGATTACCGGCCGTATTTAGAATGTGGTGATAGGCTGTTTGTTTTGATTGCCATTCACTTGCCTAGCTTGATTGTGGTTGTTCACAGGTAGAACATTCACTGTTGAGAATAATGCACTGTAATTGTCTTAATTTTCTTTACAGGCTACCAGTGGCGTAACTATACCACCTGGGGCCCGTGGAAAATTCTTTTGATGGGGCCCTATCAGTAAAAATTGTCACGTTGTACTCAGTTTAATTTTAATAAACTTCGAGATAATCAGTTCTCTCAATTACTACTCAATTACACATTGTATACGTCCCACTAATAGCCATAGGCCTCCTCTCTTAGGCGAGAGGGAATGGTCTGTAGTCCCCACGCTAGCCCAATGCGTATTGGAGACTTCACATTCATCCATAGAAGAGTTAGCGCTTCTTGGACTTCAACAAACCGAACTTTTAAAACAAAAACGGCATCATAACGTCCTACCCATCTGGTAGGATTTAATGTTTTTAATATTATTGCATTTGACGACTCACTTTGATCAAATATATGAAATAAATTTTGATACTATACACCAAAAAAATATAAATTAAAATTTTGCATATCAATAACCTTTCTCACTGCATCATTGAGTACTAGATTTAAATTATGAGCAGCACAGTGAACATATACGGCATTTGGCTCGACATTTTTTATGAGTTTTTGAACTCCACCATAAGTCCCTTTCATTGTGTTAGCGCCATCATATCCTTGTCCTCGACACTTATTTAGTGGAATACTATTGTCATTTATGGATTTAATAATTTCCTTGGACATTGCTGAGGCAGTTTGATCCTTAACTTCATGAAATCCTAAAAATGTGCCTGTACCATTACCATTTTTCGATCATGCAATATCATACAACGGTACAGTTCACACTTCGATCAATTTTTGAAATATATTGAGTTGTATCGAATATGATAGAGTAGAATGGTGCGGCATTACTTCATTTATCAGTGAATTTTCTACTTTTAGAACCAGGACAGAAATTAGCTCATTTGGTATTTTTGAACTTAAGTATTTTATCTCGCCCTCTGGTTTACTTAACAATTCTAGTAAAATCAAGTCGTATTTCCTAATAACTCAACGATACTCAAAAAGTTTCTTTTGGAGCTTGGATCACTGTTATCTGCGTTTTCTCTGTAGCCAGAAAACGCGTTGAAAGTGTCAGAGTAACATCAAGGAGCCTAGAAAGTACTTGGCGCCAAAAAGATTCTCTAAAAATCAATCAACATCTTTTTGTTTAGGTTGGTTGAAATGCTTAACGATTAACATGAAATTGTATTATGGTCTTTAGTTGTCTCGCTTTGGGTTTTAGGCAAAACTTATAAAAATATACTTTTCAAATACAATAAAATACTCAGGTATCGTGTAACGGCAACCACCCAGCTACGTGGGGAAAAAATGTTTGGCCATGCCACCTCCACCGGGCACCGACAAAAGGGGTAAACCCAAGAAGTGTTGGCTTGACGTCGTAAGAGATGATATGCGTGTCAATAGTCTTACAAGTTTACAACGCAGGATGCCGAAGAACCTGCGAAGTGGAGGAAGAACAGTCGGAAAGCGAACCCTGGGCGTCCCCAGACGCAACCGGGAATAACGCTCGGATGATGATGATGATCATGTAAATTTTTTTTTGAGCTGGCAGCCTCTTGGGCTGGGGCCCACTTGGGTCAGGGGCCCGTGGCATTTTGCCAGCCCTGCCACCCTATTGTTACGCCACTGCAGGCTACTTTAGATTAGCTTTTTGTCTATGATTTTCTTTTGTGTTTGTTGACGGCTCAGAGTTTTTTTGCTTTTTTGTTACTTTGGTCTTTATTGTTCGGAAGTGTAATCAGCTTATCATATAAAATAGAAGAATGCTTAGTTGTATGCTTTTTGAAATTGATCTGTAATCGTTTACCATTGTTCAGGAAGTCTTTAGAGTAGACTTGATTTATGAAGTAACTTGATTTTCTAAAGAATATAAGGACTTTGTTAAATATTTATTTTATTTGCCATTGTCGTGTCTTATACATACCAAATTAAAGTTCATCGGTGACATACCAAAGCTTGTTTACTAGTTAAAAACCATTAACTAAAATCTGTCAAAATCATAATCATGATGATATCGAAGATTCCTGATATAGAAACTTGGACTGTAAACAAATTAAATTAAAGTTTATAATCTAAATACATTTTTTTTTGTGTGATTACATTTCTTTCCGAAGTGACATATCGTCTGGATGTGGTCAATACCGTACTCAATATGATCATTCCAAATTCATTCGCTCAATTAAGTATTATTTTAAATTTTCGAAAGGTGTAGCTTATAGTTACAGAACATTATAATTATGTTTAGGTAACGAATAATTATTTAGTGCTTTAAATTTTTTTTTAATTGCTATCTACTGTACTCAGTTTTTGATCTTTCCTCACGGTTTGTATAAAGTTTTTAGATAATTTAGATTTTTACTATACTGTCAAGTTGAAGTTGAAAGATTATTGAAAGATCACTTATTAATAGACACTCGTAATTAGTATTGACTTGCAACAGTGCAAGTGATCGATCGATAATTTCGTTTGGTTGATTTATCTTAGCTTACTAACACACTTGTAATAATATTTCGATTTAATTTACTACACGGGTTCGATGTTAACAGTGGCATTGTGATGCTCTCTCTGTTTGCCTTTAAAAGTTAGTTAAAATTATTAGAAAATAAAATCATACGAAACAAATACATGTGTGTGTTGCACCTACAAATACCTAATTACATTCTCAAAACGTAGAAAATACAGACCACTAGTCAGACAGCAGATACGTGGTGTTAAAATAAAAATGAAAAACTATTCAGCTGTTAAGTTTCTTTTCTTATTGGATGTGTCTACATCACCGTAGAAAGAAGACTTTGGCCTACTATATCACAATGGCATAGCCTAGGGATTTACTTCAAGTTTTCTTACTATTTGCAGTGAAGTTTTCCAACGTGGTTTGCTCTCTTAGTCGCCTCTTACAAACATCCATGAGATGAGTAGGGGTGGTTGTTATCACCTGTGTTCTAAATCACATATCTGTGTACACGAATACCGTGATGAACCGACATAAAGAGCAATTTCTATTAACTAAATAACTCATATGTTTCACAGGTGTTCAGAGATAATTAGTTTATGTAATACATAAAGTAGTACAGTTTGTATATAAAAATGTTGTCGGCATATTTTTTTAAATTTGAAATATATAAATCTATTGGGTATGTAGCATATCCCACGTAGTGTTATAAGTAATATTATAACCAAATTAAACATTTTTCAGTGGGAAGTAAGATGAAGTATAGGTAAATTTAATAAAACTTAAATGTTATAAAATACTTTTATTGAGACAGATTTTCTTCAACGGCGGGGCGCTCATCACTATCGTAGGTTATATAGATCTCTCGTCCCTGTTGGATGCCGTTCCTTTGATCTCGTTTAGCCTGGAAATAAGAACCACATCTAGTATACTCACACGTGTATGATACATGTTTAAATGCCTTAAAGTGAAGTTTTGAAATTGAATTGTGTATTTTTATTCTATTTTTGGGTAGTTTTGACTTACCTTGATCTTAGTACTTTTATTAAGTCTCTTGTCGTTCCTGCGCACAAAGCTTACGAATCTCTTTATGTCCTCATTTCGCGCTTGGTGTGCCTCCAGTCTGATCCTCTCGTTCTCTCTAACCATCGCGTCAACCAGATGCTTAGTTCTACGCTCTTTCTGTGCCCCCTGCATTTTCCTATCGTACGCTCGTACCAGTGAGTCTTGTTTACACTCAACGTTGAATACGTCGTAGGGCCCTCGACTCCAAAAGCCTTAAAGTAAAAAAAAAACAATAATGTACTGAATGAAATTTTAATGCGCTATTAAAGACAAATGCTATAAATTTGCGTACATTACGGTAGATCTTCCGTAAAACAGTAAAAATTAAACAAATTTGAATAAACTTACTGTTATTGGTGGAAAACTTCATCCAATACGCATAGAACTCACATACTTCCTCATATTTGGTAGTGGAATTACCAAATTTGGGTACAGTGGCGATATCTATCGTACCATCGAGGTATATTGTCTCCTCAAGGGCCAGTCTATGAAATACCTGCAAAAAATATCATCAAAGTACACTAGAATTCGTCATTGTTAGGAAACAATATGCATTAAAATATAAATGAAACAGCTTTTCGCTTAGCTCAGCTTTTAACCCGAGGCTCCAGCTATGTGTATGTCGGTAATCGTGAAAAGTAACATATCGAAAGTCGTCATAATCGGTGGGGCGGATTAGCCGTGAAAGAGCGTAACAGATCGACAGACACGCAGTTAGACACCAGATAGGAAGAAAAAACACTATAATTACTAGTTAAATAATAAAAAATAGAAGTGAGCACTTTAATTTATTACCTCAGCATATATTCTATAAAATCCCCGAGGATCATCACCGAAACCTTCGTAACAGGATGGAGAAAAGAAGGGATAAAAATCGAAGGTATCATCAGCACCAGCGAGCGAGTCTTTCCCGAGTAATATGTCTTCCCTGTTGTAGTCATACCTATAACGAGGAATAATAACAAATTCAATAACGATCATAAGCACTTCAGTCAAAAATATTGCGTGGCATTTAAATTGTTATGGTAGTTTTATATTTACCAATCTCGTTCTGAAGGGTCAGAAAGCACTTCATATGCATTCTGAACCAAGTGCAATACATTTTCCAATGCCTTCTTTGCCTCCAAACATATATATAAATCATTTCTGTCCAGATACCGTTGCAAAGAAAGTCGCCGTCGCCGGTAAGCCTTTTTTATTTCAGAAGGGTGGGCATCTTCTTTTAAATTTAACACTTCGTAATGGCACTTCATTTTGATGTAGTAAAATATTACAACACTATACGCTCAATGCACGTCGTCACCACTCCGATGTTCGCAAGCGAATGCTATATTGTGAATTTGTGACTGTTTACCCAAGTCTAGGGTTGGCGTGCTTCTTCTGCAGTGTTGCCATTAGGCATGCTCATGACACGTGTACATAAAAACGACCGAAGTTCGAGATGAACTAATAGTATTGAAATTAATGGAATATTTAAAATTTTAAGGTTTTTATATCAAAAGCACGCGTATAACACTAACAATTTTAATAAAACGGAAATTGGAATTTTAAGGAAACAATGAAAATCGTGTTTTTTAGGCTCAGTGCGATTGTTTTGCGTTTTTTTATTTACAAACTGCCGAAGAGACCTTACTCTGTCTGATGGAGGGCGTAAGTAGAATCTGCGAGTTTGGGTTTTACCCGTATTGTCAATACACCAAAATTTTAAAAGTAATATTATCAGGTTATTAATAAGTTAGATTATTCGTATAGTTTGACGATTTATTCCCACACAAGTGAAATTGAAGAGTGGCAACACCACGGTAAAGGACCTAACTACGTGATTTTGAAACTGACCTTTGTTTATTTATTTATTGTATTTAACAAATGTTTTGATTTGGTTAAAGATTTTCATTTAGGTTTGTTTAATAGTTTCGTAACTCCGTAATTTTACGGAAAAGCAAAAATCAAGATCATCACTGTGGTTACACCTAGTATCCCTGTATGCTTCGACAAAAAACTATATATCACTTTTTTTTTAGGTTTTTTCACTACGGCAGGAACGAGTCAGTTAAGTAATTGAGCGTTCTAACAGATTTGTTATCAGAGCTATGTAGAACATATTAAAGTACCTACTTTCGATTATAGGAAGATAGTAAAAACACAGGTAATACTTACATATGATTATGCCTGAATATATTCATGTATTTAATAAATAAGATATAACATTAAGGTCATTTAATGCAAAAACAAAATGAAGAAATAAAAGGCGTTAACACGTAATTAGTCTCGCTATTTAAATTTCATACATAACTTTAACGACTACAATTATATTATTAATAACGTCCATTTAAAAGTAAGTTTTAATTTAAAAGTAACGTTCAATACCTTAATTTATTTACTAACGTAATTATACATCATTAAGTCATACGCTTCACAAAGATCATTAGTAAATTACTTAAATTTCAACTTCGAACAAAATATATGTAGGTATAATTAAATTACAACTAATTTTTTATTGAGTTCTTTATAGTTTAGTTAACTACATAAGTTTGAATAAATGAGTCCTCCGTGTGTTTTTTTATAATTTTAGTTCATTTTCGCCTTGTCTCAGATAAGGCCAATATATTCAAATTTATCATTTTTATAGTATGTACAAGTTTTACTTGTCACAATTCACATACTATGTATAGACCTAACGTACAAATATGATACGGAGGGTTGCACGGTCTTTATCTCCCGCGATTACCGGCCGTATTTAGAATGTGGTGATAGGCTGTTTGTTTTGATTGCCATTCACTTGCCTAGCTTGATTGTGGTTGTTCACAGGTAGAACATTCACTGTTGAGAATAATGCACTGTAATTGTCTTAATTTTCTTTACAGGCTACTTTAGATTAGCTTTTTGTCTATGATTTTCTTTTGTGTTTGTTGACGGCTCAGAGTTTTTTTGCTTTTTTGTTACTTTGGTCTTTATTGTTCGGAAATGTAATCAGCTTATCATATAAAATAGAAGAATGCTTAGTTGTATGCTTTTTGAAATTGATCTGTAATCGTTTACCATTGTTCAGGAAGTCTTTAGAGTAGACTTGATTTATGAAGTAACTTGATTTTCTAAAGAATATAAGGACTTTGTTAAATATTTATTTTATTTGCCATTGTCGTGTCTTATACATACCAAATTAAAGTTCATCGGTGACATACCAAAGCTTGTTTACTAGTTAAAAACCATTAACTAAAATCTGTCAAAATCATAATCATGATGATATCGAAGATTCCTGATATAGAAACTTGGACTGTAAACAAATTCAATTAAAGTTTATAATCTAAATACATTTTTTTTTGTGTGATTACATTTCTTTCCGAAGTGACATATCGTCTGGATGTGGTCAATGGGCGTTTTTCAAAATTTTGCTCCGTTACGTACAGGATGTCCATTTATTTTCATAACAAAATTTTAAATAAACGATGAAATGTAGACATTTACAATGAACTAAGGTTTAAGAAAAACCTTAATCAAACAATGTTAAATGAGTATAATTTCTATTTAATGTATTATTATAGTGAGGGTTGCCAATACAGGGGTCTTGTACGTTATATTTTCATTCAAAGTAAATAATAACTCAATCATATCAAAGTTAATCAGCTTTATTTATAATAAATCAACAACATAAAAATCTTCTAAAATTTAATACCACTTTGTGATATCTTGCCTCTTAGTGCTGTTTAAAATATAAAATATGTCTTGTACGTAACTAAATGGCACTCTGGACTATCAAACTTTGTGAATAAATAACTATTCTGAAAGACTAACATTATAGGTAAGTTCTTTTAAATACAAAAAATAACAAAGAGACATTTAATATATATTAACAAAAACATAACTCCCAAAGGTTTTTTCATAAAAAAATAAAAACTATAACAGCCAAAACAGGACAGTTACGTATGTGGACAACAGTCGTTACGTTTAGGAACTCTAAAGCTATGTTTACAACGAGCACAATTTCTAGTCATTTCACAATATTATTCAACATTTCAAAAACGTCGTGATGTGACATATTATTTAAGTCACATCACTTACTGTACTTATTTCTATAAAATTAGTCAATATCACAGACTGTTTTGATTTGAGCATTTTAAAAATATATTTTACAAAAAACTTAGGGGATTCAAGTCTATCTCAGTTTCATTTTCACATTAAGTAGGTAACAATACTTCTTATCTTACAAAAAAATCCAACAGATACAAAAAAATGTCAAATAAGTAGTAACAAAAATAAAATAGGGAACCAATAAGTAGGTATCTAATTCTGCGTGATTGTTTGGTCTTCTTTTAGAGTAACTTTTTCATTTTCCAATAGCTCAATCATCTTTTTGTGTTTAGTCTCTACGCGAAATCTATTTTTACTTAAACTACTAATAACTTTCTTTAACCTTTCACCAGTTTTTAATGTCCTTTGATATCTTTTAAAATTTCGGTAATTCAATCTCTGTTTTTTCTTCAATTTTGTATTATCTTGCATCTCTGGCACTGTCACTGGAACAGCTGGCTTAGTATTATTTACTTTTTTATTTTCCCTTTTATTCCTTTTTTGTTATCTCCAAATTTTCCGTCTTTTTTCCTTTTCTTCCTTATTTAGTTCACTTACCTTGAGTTTATGTTCTTCAGTCTTTCGACTTCTTTCTTTTTATATTTGTTGTATTTTTCTTCATTTTCTTTGTTTTTGTCCATATCGCCGTTGTTTTTGTCTCTCTCGGCACCAGTCAACGGCATAATTTACCTGAGTAGGAATAAATTAATTTGTAAGGAAGTGCCGAGGATGTGAGGAATGTTAGGGTTCACCCTCTTTATCGCTACTCTAAATAGGATATTTATAACATAATAAGGAAACCTGCTCACCATGAGGTGACTAGATCCTATAAAGGTAATGAGTTTACCTCTCTGGGTGGATTATATTTTTAATTTATATTAAATTGCACAAGACAGTATGAACGCATCTTTACGAGTCCAGTACGTAACGTTTTTAGTCCACCTAATACATCACGTCACGTCCTGGACGTTACGTATAACGCGGACTTGTCATTATATGTTTTTTTGGTATAAAAAAAGTTGATTAAAGTAGTTTACTAGTACACATTCATTATCTACAACATATTTACTTATAATTTAACACGAGTAGTATATAAAATTTGTGGATCTTACCTTTCAAAATCAATGTTCGTACCGGACAAACAAAACAGACCCGTCACGCACGTCACGGACCGCAAGTGTTGACGATTGAATTTCTTCAGTTTTAATTCAAAGGAAAAGAACGAAGGAATGATAAAAACATCGTCAATATGGCATTGCTTAAAAATAGTTAGAGCCAAAGACAATGTTATTGTTATTCTTTATAAAATCATACCGTTACGTACAGGACTGTCCGCTGTGGCCAGTTTTTTAAATCCGATAATGTCAGTATTTATATTAGAAAAATATACTACAACCTTATTATATTTTATTTAAAAACAAATAAAATGAGTTATTTCATTCGAGTAATACTAAAGATATCCAAATATAGCTTATATATTCTCCAAAATACGTAATCAAAATCCAGGATATGATGAAGGACACATAAAAAAGTAGGATAATATTTGGTATTTTAATAAATATTAAAATATGTTTTCCGTTTAAGTCTTAAGTTTATCTTTTTTTTTACAGTAAGTTAAACATTTTACCCTAACGTAAAATAAATTGATACTCACTTCCTACATTTTTGCCTTTTAATCAATGGTCAAACTCGTAGGACACGGCAAAATAGTCCTGAGCAAAATTTTGAAAACCGCCCCAATACCGTACTCAATATGATCATTCCAAATTCATTCGCTCAATTAAGTATTATTTTAAATTTTCGAAAGGTGTAGCTTATAGTTACAGAACATTATAATTATGTTTAGGTAACGAATAATTATTTAGTGCTTAAATTTTTTTTTAATTGCTATCTACTGTACTCAGTTTTTGATCTTTCCTCACGGTTTGTATAAAGTTTTTAGATAATTTAGATTTTTACTATACTGTCAAGTTGAAGTTGAAAGATTATTGAAAGATCACTTATTAATAGACACTCCTAATTAGTATTGACTTGCAACAGTGCAAGTGATCGATCGATAATTTCGTTTGGTTGATTTATCTTAGCTTACTAACACACTTGTGATAATATTTCGATTTAATTTACTACACGGGTTCGATGTTAACAGTGGCATTGTGATGCTCTCTCTGTTTGCCTTTAAAAGTTAGTTAAAATTATTAGAAAATAAAATCATACGAAACAAATACATGTGTGTGTTGCACCTACAAATACCTAATTACATTCTCAAAACGTAGAAAATACAGACCACTAGTCAGACAGCAGATACGTGGTGTTAAAATAAAAATGAAAAACTATTCAGCTGTTATGTTTCTTTTCTTATTGGATGTGTCTACATCACCGTAGAAAGAAGACTTTGGCCTACTATATCACAATGGCATAGCCTAGGGATTTACTTCAAAATCCAAATTTCAACTAATCCAGTTTTAATAAATTATTATTAATTAACTCTATCAACTAAAATGTTTTTCAAAACAATTTCAAAACTCAATTGAAATAAGCAAAATAATTACAAATTTTGCTGACCAGAACTCATCACTTAAATAATTGACATTCTTAAGTATTAATTAAATAACAAGTAACTTCAGTATTTAAAAAAAACTATTCAGTCTTTTAAATTCATTAATTAAAATTTGTTGTGTTGTGTTTTACATAGAATGTACAGTTATAAACGGCGTATTTCCTAGAGTAGTATAACAGAGTATAATCAGCCCCTGTGTTTTGGAGCCCCTGCAGCTTTGCCAGGTAGATTGTGATGTCTCTACGATTCCACCACTATGTCCGTCCAAGTACAGAATCAGAAAACAAGGTACATACCATTAAATCGAGGAGTATGACAAGAGGACGTTATTTCCCCGAAATTGTTCACAAATGCAATGGAGGATATGTTCAAGACGCTAAACTGGAAAGGACGTGACATTAACATCAATGGCGAATACATCTCTCACTTGCGATTGGCGGACGACATCGTCATAATGGCAGAGAAACTGCAGGTAACAGATGCTGAATGACCTAGCTGAATCTTCTCTGCGCATCGGCCTACGGATGAATTTGGACAAAACCAACGTCATGTTCAATGAACATGCCGGAAATGGTTGCAGTATACGATACCGTTTTCGTGGTTGCTCAAAAATATGTCTACCTTGGGCAGACATTGCAGTTAGGTAGAAAAAACCTCGAGGAGGAGGTGAATAGAAGAATTCAGTTTTCATTTTTCATTCAGCATTTGGAATTCTACGTCGTCTTATCGTTGTCGATCCCACAATGCCTAAAAACGAAAGATTTCAATCAGTGCGTCCTACCTGATATGACATACGGAGCTGAGACTTGGACACTTACGGTGCGGTTGGTCCACAAGCTTCAAGGATTGTATCAGGAATGAGGTGATCCGTAAGAGAACTAAGGTCATCAACAGAGCCCACCGGATTAGCAAGCTGAAGTAGCAGTGGGCTGGACATATTTGCCGCAGAACTGATGACCGTTGGGGTAAAAGAGTTCTGGAGTGGAGATCGCATCTCGGTAAACGTAGTGTAGGACGCCCACAGGTTAGGTGAAGTAACGACCTGCGTAGGATGACTGGCAGAAGCTGGATGCGAGAAGCCCAAAATCGATCTGAGTAGTGTGCAATGGAAGAGGCCTATGTCCAGCAGTTGACTGCAATAGGCTGATGATGATGATATAACAACATACTCTCTCCTTGAGGTGTTAGGCACTTTTTGCAGGCCGAATCTAACAGTAAGCGTATCTTTGGAAGTTAATTCCTGATGGATTTTAAATCTTTGATAGCGAGCCTTTTTTCCTCAAGGTGAACAGTCATATCGTTGATTTCTTTTTCTGTTAGTTATTCTATATTTCCAGCTTTTGTACAAATTACAAAATATAAAACAAAGCACAGATTGGGGCGTAAAGGTATATATTATCAAATAATACCTTAACGACCATTTAAATTGTAATTAAAAATATGCAAAAATGAGATTACGACCTCAAAAATAATTTAAACATAACTTTACGCTCTCTATTGAAAATTTGTTATACGATACATCCCAAATAGTAAAAAAAAACGTGCTAGAGCTGTAAAAAATCCAGGTCGTAAGAGGCTTTTTTTTAAAGATAGAGTTTTGTTAAGTATACCAATCGATAGAGCTCGCGACGCTGATTCCGAATATGTATATAACTCATTTTCGGCAAAATGTCCTTTACGACTATTGAAATTTCCGGTATCGATATGCATTAAAATATAAATGAAACAGCTTTTAGCTTAGCTCAGCTTTTAACCCGAGGCTCCAGCTACGTGTATGTCGGTAATCGTGAAAAGTAACATATCGAAAGTCGTCATACTCGGTGGGGCGGATTAGCCGTGAAAGAGCGTAACAGATCGACAGACACGCAGTTAGACACCAGATAGGAAGAAAAAACACTATAATTAATAGTTAAATAATAAAAAATAGAAGTAAGCACTTTAATTTATTACCTCGGCATATATTCTATAAAATCCCCGAGGATCATCACTGAAACCTTCGTAACAGGATGGAGAAAAGTAGGGATAAAAATCGAAGGTATCATCAGCACCAGCGAGCGAGTCTTTCCCGAGTAATATGTCTTCCCTGTTGTAGTCATACCTATAACGAGGAATAATAACAAATTCAATAACGATCATAAGCACTTCAGTAAAAAATATTGCGTGGCATTTAAATTGTTATGGTAGTTTTATATTTACCAATCTCGTTCTGAAGGGTCAGAAAGCACTTCATATGCATTCTGAACCAAGTGCAATACATTTTCCAATGCCTTCTTTGCCTCCAAACATATATATAAATCATTTCTGTCCAGATACCGTTGCAAAGAAAGTCGCCGTCGCCGGTAAGCCTTTTTTATTTCAGAAGGGTGGGCATCTTCTTTTAAATTTA
Source organism: Phragmatobia fuliginosa (assembly GCA_932526445.1). Lineage (NCBI taxonomy): Eukaryota > Metazoa > Arthropoda > Insecta > Lepidoptera > Erebidae > Phragmatobia > Phragmatobia fuliginosa. The sequence goes on from OW052070.1 coordinate 16,072,605, forward strand.
ACACTTCGTAATGGCACTTCATTTCGATGTAGTAAAATATTACAACACTATACGCTCAATGCACGTCGTCACCACTCCGATGTTCGCAAGCGAATGCTATATTGTGAATTTGTGACTGTTTACCCAAGTCTAGGGTTGGCGTGCTTCGTCTGCAGTGTTGCCATTAGGCATGCTCATGACACGTGTACATAAAAACGACCGAAGTTCGAGATGAACTAATAGTATTGAAATTAATGGAATATTTAACATTTTAAGGTTTTTATATCAAAAGCACGCGTATAACACTTACTATTTCAATAAAACGGAAATTGGAATTTTAAGGAAACAATGAAAATCGTATTTTTTAGGCTCAGTGCGATTGTTTTGCGTTTTTTTATTTTTTTATTTACAAACTGCCGAAGAGACCTTACTCTGTCTGATGGAGAGCATAAGTAGAATCTGAGAGTTTGGGTTTTACCCGTATTGTCAATACACCAAAATTTTAAAACTTATATTATCAGGTTAATAATAAGTTAGATTATTCGTATAGTTTGACGATTTATTCCTACACGAGTGAAATTGAAGAGTGGCAACACCACGGTGAAGGACCTAACTACGTGATTTTGAAACTGACCTTTGTTTATTTATTTATTGTATTTAACAAATGTTTTGATTTGGTTAAAGATTTTCATTTAGGTTTGTTTAATAGTTTCGTAATTCCGTAATTTTACGGAAAAGCAAAAATCAAGATCATCACTGTGGTTACACCTAGTATCCCTGTATGCTTCGCCAAAAAACTATATATCACTTTTTTTTAAGTTTTTTTAACTACGGCAGGAACTAGTCAGTTAAGTAATTGAGCGTTTTAACAGATTTGTAATCAGAACTATGTAGAACATATTAAAGTACCTACTTTCGATTATAGGAAAGTAGTAAAAACATAGGTAATACTTACTTAAGATTATGCCTGAATATATTTATGTATTTAATAAATAATATATAACATTAAGGTCATTTAATGCCAAAACAAAATGAAGAAAAAAAAGGCGTTAACACGTAATTAGTCTCCATATTCAAATTTCATACATAACTTTAACGACTACAATTATTAATAACGTCCATTTAAAAGTAAGTTTTAATTTAAAAGTAACGTTCAATACCTTAATTTATTTACTAACTTAATTATACATCATTAAGTCACACGCTTTACAAAGATCATTAGTAAATTACTTAAATTTCAACTTCGAACAAAATATATGTAGGTATAATTAAATTACAACTAATTTTTTATTGAGTTCTTTATAGTTTAGTTAACTACATAAGTTTGAATATATGAGTCCACCGTGTGTTTTTTTATAATTTTAGTTCATTTTCGCCTTGTCTCAGATAAGGCTAATAGGTATATCTATATTTATCATTTTCATAGTATGTACACAATGATAATAAACCACTTTTTACTATAACATCATTGTATGTACAAGTTTTTTTTGTCTTATTTCACATACTATATGTAGACCTAACGTACAAATGTGATATGGAGGGTTGCACGGTCTTTATCTCCCGCAATTACCGGCCGCATTTAGAATGTGGTGATATGCTGTTTGTTTTGATTGCCATTCACTTGCCTTGTTTGATTGTGGTTGTTTACAGGTAGACTGTTCACTGTTGAGTATAATGCAGTGTAATTGTCTTATTTTCTTTACAGGCTACTTTAGATTAGCTTTTTGTCTATGATTTTCTTTTGTGTTTGTTGACGGCTCAGAATTTTTTTGCTCTATTGTTACTTAATGGTCTTTATTGTTCGGAAGTGCAATCAGCTTATCATATAAAATAGAAGAATGATTGGTTGTATGCTTTTTGAATTTGATTTGTAATCGTTTACCTTTGTTCAGGACGTCTTTAGAGTAGACTTGATTTATGAAGTAAGTTGATTTTCTAAAGAATATAAGGACTTTGTTAAATATTTGTTTTAATTGCTATTGTCGTGTCATATACATACCAAATAAAAGTTCATCGGTGACATACCAAAGCTTGTTTACTAGTTAAAAACCATTAACCAAAATCTGTCTATGATTATGATGATATCGAAGATTCGTGAGATAGAAACTTGGACTGTAAAGAAATTTTATTAAAGTTTATAATCTAAATACAATTTTTTAGTGTGATTACATTTCTTTCTGAAGTGACATATCGTCTGGATGTGGTCAAACCCGTACTCAATGTGATCATTCCAAATTCATTCACTCAATTAAGTATTATTTTAAATTTTCGAAAGGTATAGCTTATAGTTACAGAACATTATATTACGTTTAGGTAACGAATAATTATTTAGTGTTTGCAATTTTTTTTATTTGCTATCTACTATACTCAGTTTTTGATCTTTATTTTGTTGTCCTTTAATGTTGTACTTTAATTTGTTGTCTCACGTGGGATTTGAACCCACGACACTGGGCGCAGTAGTAAGCAGCGTAGCAACAGTTCAAACGACTAGGCCAATCGAGCAGTCAATTTGTTAACAGTTTGTCTTGAAATGCAACAAATAATCACAGTCAGCTCGATTGAATAAGTTTCCCAAACTCGAAAATTAAAGAAATTTACGGAGTAAATAATTTATTTAGTTTAGATCGAAGACAAACAATTGGCAATTTAAATATTTTTTGCTGATGGTTTTCTTGAACGAATTTTGCTTTCATCAACATTAGCAATAGTATTAAACATTAATAAACTGGACGTCAGATCTCTAGACTGTGGCCTAACCAATACTTCATCATCAGAGTCTTCATCATAATTGAAACTAGCTCCAAATGATTGGATCGGCAGCATATCATCATTTTCAGGTAAAACACCAGTATATGTTTTTGGGCTCGTAGAAGTCTTATCATCGTGATCTTTATACGTTTCATATTCAGTTACTTTTTTATCAGTTTTATTAACTAAATGTTTAAATGCTGGATCTTTAGGATTTTCAAATAAAGTTGCCATTGCTACATTAATAGTTTGACTGAAAAGATCACTGTAATTTTTAGGTACCGTTGAAAACTTTAATTGTGTATCTTCCGCAGCTGACTTTGCGTTAAGGCTTTTAATTCTATCAAGTTTTTGAGAATTGTGAGTTAGCCTGGACACAATTGATTGATTTCGACTAACGTTTGTGTCGTTGGATTCTTCGTAACCTCGGTAGGTGCTCAGTTTACGAGTTCTGTGGCCAGCGAACGTCTCGCTCATGTCTACCTGTAAACACTGGAAATATTATCGAAAATTAAAAACACTTTGAATGTAGAGCTCTTTTTATCTAAACAAATAAATACAATTAAAGTGTCTGTATGTAATTGCAAATAAACAGAGTTTTTTCTAAGTTCATGTACCAATAATGATTTTAAATTGTTGAGTCTGTTTGTTCCTGCTCATCTCTGAAATGTTGTAAAACATGTTGAGGTCACTAATATCATATAGCTTTTAGAACTTCACAGCATGACTCGTTGCCGTTATCGTGTAGTGTTCAGGTATTCCCATGCCCTATGCATTCCACATGAGTACCACTTTACATATTTTGCAGACTACTCGCATGTTACAAGTACTATTCCCCACGAGTTTTAGTGTCAGGCAGTCAGCCATAAAAGAAGAAGTTCAAACCATTTCACAATGAAGTAAGAGAGTAGAAGTAATAAGATACAAAGCACCTAAAGCACTTAAAGCTATGCAAGACACATTTTTTGCATGATTTTAAAGTCTTTTTTTGTGTAATATTTATATTGTACATTTATTAAAGTATCTTTATTTAAATAAACTTACGCTAGACGAATAGCTATAAATGTTTGTGGATCGACTTTGATTCATAGTCATCATTTGGGTTAACGCAGCAGGAGGTGGGGGTTCAGGGAGGCTAACTGCAGGAATCATCCACTCTTCGTACAAGTCTATGCGAGGTCCTAGAACCGACTCTGGAGCGGTGCGACAGTTATCTACTATCCATTTCTGTTCATGTTCTGATGGAGACCTGGTAATGAAAAACAAGTATAAGTTTCGTGCTTGTGACGCCAAAAACACTTCAAATGGTATGGAAGGTAAAATCTGAGTCTCCATTCATTGTCCCAACATTATTCTTTTGCAGAATTATATCATAAGACATCATAAATAAAGAGGGAGAAATAACAGCACGTGCTACATACAAATCTCTACGTCTAAATAAATGGTTCGCTTTGTACATCTTGAGTAGAAATATAAAAAATGAATATAAAATATTCAGAACTGTTAATTTTAATCCCAAAAGTTTGTTCCTGTGCGTAAAATCCTATAGTTCTAGTTAATAAAGCGTGAAAAGCCAATAAAGAATGCCACCATTGTATGTTTTGGTAAATAAATAATCAAACTTTTAGATAAATACCTACTTTAATGCGCTCATAGCCAAGTTATCCTAGGTGATTAGAAACAATCACCGAGGGTAAGCAACGACAGCGCGGTCAGACCTTTTTTGTGGCATGATGTGTTATGAGCGTTTCCGCGATTCGGAGGTCACGTCAAGCAGTCGGTCCCAGTTATTTCATAACAGTTTCGTATTCATATCACTCTCGTATTTTAAAAGTTACACACATTTTATCACTTTGAAAATGTCTCTCCCGCAAACTATTCAGTTTAGAAAAAAATGATAGTACAAACCTCATTATAATTTTTGAAGACCTATCCATGGATACCTCACACGTATGGGTTTGATAAAAAAAAATTTTTTGAGTTTAAGTTCCAAGTATGGGGACCCCCAAAATTTATTGTTCTTTTTCTATTTTTATGTGAAAATCTTAATGCGGTTCACAGAAGACATCTAGTATAGTTCTTATAGTTTCGGAAAAAAGTGGCTATTACAAACGGACGGACAGACAGACAGACAGATTCTAGTCAGCGAGAATCTAGTCCAGCCCTGGACTGGATCACTTGACTAGAATAATGTAAACCGGGCATTAAAGCTATTTACATGAACTTTAAAGTACGCGATCAGTAGTGATGGTAATTTCTACTCTTCGAATTGTAACTTCAGCTCATTAAATATCATTTAAATAGTATTATCCTCCAGTATGATTGGACTATCATATTTCTTATACTAACATTATGAAGTTGATGTTATGTTATAAGGCATTTCATCATTGAGTTCTTCTGAATCATGCTTCTTTTTTGTTTTTTTTTTGTATTGCGGGTATTTCACAAATTTACATGAAGCATCCAGAATCAGAACAACTATTTGTGTGGATTACACGAATTGTTGTCCCATGTGGGGTTTGAACCTACAACACTTAACGCAGGAGAGAGTTAAGCGAGTACCGACATTCATTGACAGCTTCAACTTGACAGACACTAATGCGTTACAGCTTAGATCTTTTACGAGAATGAGGAAGGTAGTATGTGAAGTTAGTGGGCCTCTGGTCTTATCCTCAAAATAAGAGAGAGGAGAGATTTGGCTCTCTTAACTTGTTTTATGAAAAGCAATAAAACAAATGCTCAACATCGATTTGCGCGAGGCCATTCATCAACAAACCTTAACGTCCCACTGCTGGGCTCAGGTCTCCTCTCAAGAGAGGGTTAAGGCCATACGTCCCCACGCTGGCCGAGTGCGGGTTGGGGACTGGCAAGACACGTTGTGGCTACGTAATCTTGCTGTTGGATGTTTTTAAGCCGCCCGAAGGCCTCCAACTAAGCTTCACGACTGCTGTCTTATGACAACAACCGGGACCGACTGCTTAACGTGACCTCCGAATCACGGAAACGCTCATTATATAAAATGCCACAAACGGTCACCCATCTAGGTCCGACCGCGCCGTCGTTGCTTACCCTTGGTGATCGTTTCCAATCACCTAAGGCCACTCGGCTATGAGCGCGCATTGGATTGCCACAAATTTCAGTTTTATTTATGTTGAAAATATTTTGTCATTTCAAATATTTGTTATGGTGGTTTCTTTGATCTAACAAAAATTAGAATAGTGTATGTTTTATTGTATACCAATCACAAAACGATATATGTACAGGGAGCAGCCTGATAAGTTCTGTTGTAGTAAAGCCAAAGTAGCGTTAATATAATACACATGTATATAAACATCGGTATACATATGCATACAAACTTTTTGATAATGATATTACTCACCTCAAGACGCTAGATAAATCATCAGCTTTGTATACCGACAAAGTTTTAGGGTCGTAAAACCCGTCACCGGTATCGTAGAAGCCGGGTGGTATCTCTCGTGGTGGCATTTCAGCAGTGATGTTGGATCTGCCAGCTGGTTCGATACCATCATCATATTCCACCGTGTATCTGGAAGAAGAGAATAGATTAGAAGAGAATTAGGTAGGTGCCACAGATCTAAAAGTCGTAAACACTAATCACGCTAAAATTTTAAAGCTAAAGATTTGGTTTGGTTAAAATGATTAATCTCAGGGTCTACAGGAGCTGAGCATCAATGAAATATGTTGTAAAACCGGGAAAATTTATTACGCAGATCCGCCCACGTGATTGTCGGTTATCGCATTAAAAATTGTCCTTTATCAGGCTCTAGACTACGGTGTACTAAATTTCATTCAAATCGGTTAAATAATAATGACGTGAAAGCTCGACAGACAAACATTTACACACAGACAGACAGTGCTACTTTCGCATTCATAATATTAGTAAGGATAAGGACTAGAAAGGAGTCAATCGTTTTTTTTGCCGTAGGGCTTGACATCCATAAAACCTTGTTTTAGCGTTTGCTTCCGACATAGAAACACAAGCTGTCAAATTTTCACTTAAATTTAAAATTTTAGCCACTGACTTACGCTCACGTACTGCAGAAAGTTATTCAAGGTAGAAAATGAAATTTGAATGTATATTGGCTATTTTTTTATAATTTTTTGTGGCTATTAATTTATAAGAACAGATCTATGTCCAGCACTGGACTGACAAAGGTGTTTATGATGATAATGAATATGTATTTACTTGTAATGTATTAACCTAATAAATGATAACTTACAATATTTATAATAAGAGCTTGGAGTATCCGTAAGTAAAATAAATGATCATGACAACGGTCTAAGAGAGAGGGAAAAAATTGCTCAAGAAATATCAGGTGGGCAATTCATTCTCACGTTTCTGTAAATGGGATGAGATGTAATTCCACATTAATATCTCGTTTATCTAATAAATTAACGCAGCTTTAGGAAATATAGGGACGTTATAAGGTGGGACCAGGTGTGGTGTTGTATCTGTTATATGTATCTGAGAAGATATGAATAAATGGTTATAATAAATAGTTAATGGAATAAATGAAAGTTTGATTTATAAAATCAAGGGTAATGAGAAGACCTCACACCCCAATGATGCGAAAGCAAAAGGCAAAACTTGTCACTTTGGCAGGCTCACATAAAAAAAAACTGATTTTTTTCTAAGTGACTTAGTGACTTAGGAATATATTTTGTGATTTTTACTTTTAAGGACTAAAATAAGGGATGAAGAATTTCAAAGTTTGAAACATAAAATTTAATAATCACGTGAGTGAAGCCGGGATAACGGCTTGTTAAATGTGTAGCTTTCTGAAAAAACTCATTCAATCTTACAAAACCATATACATACTCGCACTATACAAAGTATATCAAAAGGTTTTGTATAAATGTGGTCCACCATTCTCCCACAATACGGAACGTAATGATTTCTAGATTGTAATCTTATTTAAATTTGATTTAGAAAACGTTTGTGTGCATTTCACCTCAACAACTTTCGAGTATTTTAGTGAGTTTCTTTCAAACAACGTAACCTTTTAAGTGTAATAATACAACGACTTAATATGACATGATTGTTTTAAAGTAAGCCTGAGTGAGTAAATGGATTTGATTGCTGGAATTTAATTTCTCTACTAGTCCAGTCATTTAAGCTTAAATTAGGTAAGAATCTCGGAATTCGCGATACCCAGCTGTAAGTCTGTAAATACTTGTATATTGACACGCTAAAAGTTGTCTCAAAACCTACATATGGTAGGGTGTAAGCAACTATTAAATTTCAAGGTCAAAAGTCACAAAAATCGATTTTTTGCGCTTTTTTTGTAAATATCTCATTTCCTATGCTTTTTTGCTATTTGTAATCATTATCAATATTGTAGAATACAAAATTCTCTACAAATTATGTTTAAAAAATTTTTTATATGATGAACCGTTTTCGAGATAGAGGGCGGAGAGCGCGCGGTCACAGCATCACTTAGGTCAACAAGTAAATATTCAAATTTATGGTCAAATATTCCACCAACAAGTGCAGTTGCTCATCAACATTTCAAACGTGTATATTATCAAGTTCAAACTTGGTTAGGGCATGTTTTGGAACCCCAAGTATGGGGTGGGGCAATGCGAAACGATTTTCTGGAGCCTATCATAACAATTTTACCACCTGCTCCAGAAAATTTGCTAAATACAATTTTCTGCAACTGCAAGGGTGGTTGTGGTTGCAGAAAAGCGGGCTTGCAATGCTCTTTAGCTTGTGGCCAATGTAATGGGCAAGCTTGTCTCAATGCTCTACCATATCAGAGCGTCATTAACGAAGATGGAACCTTTGACCCCGAAATCATGGAAGAACTTGAGACAAATGTCGTTAAAGACGATAATGAAGACAAGTTTGAAATTTACCAGCAGCCGAAAGACGACGATGAAGAGGAAGAAGATGAATAAAATTATAAATTGTAGTTTTTGTACCCAATATTCGATTTGTTAACTTTTAATAAAAATAAATGTATTGAATGATATTTTTTAATAAAAATATTAATTCATAATTTATTTGTTTTTTTTCATCATGTAATAAGTTATTACTATTAATTAGGTTAAAATTCAAATATAATTCCTATATTTTCATTAACAATCCTGCAATTACATGGGCAGGTAAGTGTTGTTAAATAAATTAATACTGAATAAAAAGTGGAAAGGTTAGGAAAAAATGATAAAATATAATATAATAGTTCATAAAAATTGACAAATATTTATATATTTTTTTTATAATCAGTTTTCAACCGGAGGCACCGGTTGACCTGAAGTGATGCTGTGACCGCGCGCTCTCCATCCTAAATCTCGAATACGGTTCATCGTATAAAAATTTTTTTAAACAAAATTTGTAGAGAATTTTGTATTCTACAATATTGTAAATAATTACAAATAGCAAAAAAGCATAGGAAATGAGATATTTACAAAAAAAGCGCAAAAAATCGATTTTTGTGACTTTTGACCTTGAAATTTAATAGTTGCTTACACCCTACCATATGTAGGTTTTGAGACAACTTTATGGGGGGCAATATACAATTATTTACAGAATTACAGCTGGGTATCTCGAATTCCGAGGTGAACTTACTATAATGACTGGACTATACTGATACTACTACTGAGATACTACTGACAACGTCAGGTGAATGTCACCAGACGTTGTCAGTTGGAAACAGAAGCTGTGTTATCTTTAATTTTATTTGTTGCAGTTATGCATCATATGTATGTATTTATAAATATAAAAATATGTTTATTAGCAGTTTACCTATCACAGCAACTATCTTCTTACAACCGAAACCAGCTCTTAGATATTATTACCGGTCACCCGGGAGTCCCATACACGCCCTTCGCTTGCCCCACGAAGGGTATGGTGCCAAGTCCTGCCAAGTTTGGCTTCACACTGCCGTTTAGATGTGTAATGCTATTATTATTATCTCAGGCACCATTTTATAGAAAATGATTAATAATACTTAATTTTGTAAATAAATCTTTAACACATATTTTTACACGCCGGACTTTACAGCTAGAAGGCGCCAGCATTTCCCAAGACTCACTCTGGGAAGTAATACCTATACAAACCACTCAGGCCTTTTTCTTTCAAAGTCCGTGAACCTTGATTAAATAAAAACTATGCGAGCATAATATAGGGTTTAGGTTGTCCTTTTCAAGTAAGGACTATAACTTTGTGTCATCCTGTCTATACAATCGACATACAAGCCCCAGCCATTTTGTAAAATTACGAATGCCAAAACAAGCAGATACCTTCTATCAGGCAATTTACAATAGCCCCAATCTTGTTCTTCGTAAATCAGTCCATCAGAAAAGATAAGTTTCCTATTCGTAATAACTCCCTTTTTGAATACTCCAGTAACTATCGTACCATCTGGGTACTCTAGTTGGCCGGTACCATGAAACATTCCGTCTTCGAAATCGCCTACATATATAACTCCTGTGGAATAAAAAATTATATTTATTTGTTTTTTGTTTCTTGTTCTGTATAAGTAGCGCGCAAGACACACAGGCAGAGTTACTTTTGCATATATTTGTGAAGAATAAGATTCATAATAAATTTATGAAGTAAATACTACCATTAGGGAATGTGTACGTCCCGAAGCCGCTCATGCCCAGTATGTCCCAAGATCCTTCGTACTGGGACCCGGTAGGAAAGAACTTGGTTGAACGATGAGTTTGAGGTATTTTCAGAATTGTTTGCCTGTGAATAAATCATCTTATAGTTTAAAATATTTACGAAACTAGTCAATTATGTCTTGACCGTTGGTCTAGTGGTTTAAGCGGTCGCCTAGACGCTTTCTACGGCCCAAAGAGTAGTGTGTGTGTGGGTGCAAATCCCACATGGGACAACACTTAGTGTTATCTACAAATTCTAGTTCTGAGTCTGGGTATTCTTTGTATCCCCTTCATTTATGTTTACAAAGTCTCCCACAACACAAGATGTATATTCCTAATGCAACTCCTGCATTAGGAATTAGTCTGATAAGGGCTGACCTATTTTCAAGTTAATATTTAGATCCGAGTCAACCTGTAGTATCCGTGTCCTTGTTATTTAAGGCTGAGCTATAAACAGCCCATACTAATAGCAGTTTAAAGCTTAGGCTTAAATTTTCTAACTTACTTGCATTCCTTTTCGTGCTCCCGAGAAAACTTTCTCATTAGCTCATCCCATTGCGATACGCGCTTCTCCGTACAACAACTGTAATGTCACAAACATCTTTGTTTACTTATAAATAATAAAGTTTGTACTGCGACTCTGATTATATTGATACAAAAAAAAAAAAAAAAAAATGGAATCTCCGTGCCACTGACATCCCTTTGTTAAGAATTAAAAAAAAAAACAAAAGAAGCGCGAAATATTGGTCAAATTCTAAGCTAAATTGTGTCTTTAATGGTGTCTTACGTTTTGATTTTATTTTAAAAATACTTTAAATGTTCCTCACAGGTGTAGTATAAAGCACTGTGTAGCACTCGGGTGAAAGTCCCATTCCTACCTCGGGAGTATTACGGCCAGTTTGTGGCCCTAGGCTGCGCCTTCGGGCCACAAACTGCTCCCTCGCTAGTAATCGGTCCGTTTCCTCTCTCGGTGAACAATGTACTATTACTTTTCGAGAGAAACCTTTTGATAATTGTTAGATTATTCGTGAAAGTGTGATAGACATACAGTTACTTTCGAATTCATAATATTTAAATGGATGAGTTATCCTACAAATATAACAGATAAATAGAGATAAAATTAATCATCAATCATCATCAACAGCCTTTAACAGTCCACTGCTGGACGTAGGCCTCTCCTTTGAAAGGAGGTTTTGGCCTACTATACCACGCTGGCCAGACGGGTTGGTAAAGGGTTTGTTTCAAGTTTTCCTTCTCTTGGCAGTGATGTTAGCTGCTTATTTTGTTCCTTTAGTCGCCTCTTACGACACCCATGGAATGAATAGGGATGGTGACACTTTGTATTCTTAATCCGTCACCACACGGACAAAAATTAATAAACAATAAAAAAAAATACAATATAATTTATTTCAATATAAAATTATCTGATCCGTGCTATGCTCCGCGGTTGTGCAGATTGCAGATTGTGCTCACATTGACAAGAAATGATGATGAATTATTTAAAAATAATCTCTGCAGTAGATTCTATATTTTGTCGAAATTTGAGCTCCATTAAAAATAACTTTTGGAGTTTTTAAAGTGTATTCAAACTAACTTAATATTATTGTAAATAAGTTCAAAATTTGGCTATGTATAGCTTACAACTTACATAGACGAATTTACACGCGTACTCAAAGAAGGCGGCATTTTGGTTCAAACTGTGAATTAAGCAAACAAATTGTTTCACAATCTATTTCAGAAAATAAAATTCTTAACTGTCGGTAGGTAGGTACTACTCGTAAATATTAAAATCAACAATTTTGCTGTAAATCCTTATTAAATCGCTAAAAAATAAATAAAATTGTAGCGTCTGTTTTTAATGGCATATGAATCATTTTTTACTAAATACATATGAATGAAAAAAATCGAGCAAGTGCGTGTCAGGCTACGCATAGAATAGGGTTCCGTAGTTTTATACAATTTCAAGTGGAATTGAAATCGTGTCCAGTAGTAATTGTTATGTTTTTTAAATTAAAAAGGTAACGATAGGAAATGTCGGAAAGTAGAAGGTATCGTAACCTTTTTAATTTATCGCGAATAAGTATCTTTTACAGTAAAAAACACGAGCTATGTAAAAGTCGCGAAAGTCTAAACACACTAGTTGTTATGTTACTTAGATAATATTTTGTAATATTTGTACGAATATTTCCAAGACAGCGTATTTTACAAGTTTGGCCTCTATAACTCCTTTACTAAAAAAATTACGTAAGCATATAGTTTTCCAAAGTTCGTCTCATACGGACTACCATCATGTTTTTTTTTAACTTTTTTTAGCTTTTAGACGGGGGGAAGGGGGGGGCAGTTTTTGCTAAAAGTAAGTTAAATATTTCGCAAATAGATACCTTAATAAAAAAAGTCTTAGCAGCCTCTCAATGTTTTAAAAATCGGCCAAGTGCGTGTCAGGCCACGCAAAGGAAAGGGTTCCTCAGTCAACCATAATGGTACGTGGATTAGAAATCGTATCCAATGGATAATTGTTATGTTTACGTATTAATGCGTTAATTTTGTATGACGTTTTCCAAGTAAGCGCATTGTAAAAGTTAAGCCTCTATAACTCCGTAGACAGACAGACAGTTACTTTAGAATTTATGATATTAGTATTAATTTTGTTACTAAGAACAGACATCTAATGGCCAGACATTTTGACATCAATTCGAACTAGTCAAAGAATTCAAGCCACAGAGACTGAGATTGTACACAAAGATGACGGGAAATCCGTTGGAGAAATGAGTACCATTGTGTCAAAGTTTAGTATTCAACATACGAGCCCGGTCATGGTCGAATGTGGTGTCGCATGCATTATTTATAATGAAAGAGTGAAACTTACATCGGACAATCAGTTTATTGAACTTAACAGGGATCTTAGATGTGTCCGGTTCGGGAAAAGTCGTAAAACCTTTATCTAGAACACGTACACATGACGATTACTATCCGATTAGTAGTACATACTAATCAATCGTTTAGTTTGTTAGTAGACGAGTGAAAATTGAACGTAATTTTCTAAAATAGGTCTAGATCATTAATTTGACTAGATGTACTGTGAAAAAATGATGATTGACTGTTGCCTACAATGTTTTCTCCTGTGTGTTGTAGTGTTATCAATTTCATTATTTACGTTTGATTTGTATTATGTATGAATAGTATTTTGATCTGTTTGTTTGAGCTATTTTGTGAAGTGAGATTCAATCAAGATATAAGCAATCAGAGAAATACAGCTTCATCACACTTAGGGAATAAATTAATAGATTTATTGATGACTATCTGTTATTGATTCAGCAACATATAACTTATAACTTGACATACATGTCTCACATATGAAAAATATAAAATATGGAACATAACGAGTATCCAAAGCATAAAGTAAAATAAATATTACCAGGAACTAGGCTTTTTTTTTAAACCGTGTATCGTGTATCGAAGTACAAAAACGTCATAAAAAAGACCCCTTACCCGTAAACGTGTAAAGGTAAAAGTATTAGAGTTGGAATTGAATGAGAAATTCAAAACAGACGTTATGTGAAACGAGCAAGCAAGCTGTTCGACAGCAGGTGAGCGGCATCAGAACGGCTCAAAGGTTCTCTTCTGAAAACATTTTTACGGCAAAAACGGTTTTATAAGAGTTTTTTATACGCAAGAGGTTAGATATAGGAATTTTTCTATACACAAAACAATTTTCTGTATAATATTTAGACAGGGAGGCGGACCTGTAGGTCTAAAGTTTGGTAATACTCACTGTTTTTCCAGCCGTTGTCGAAGCAATTTCTGCGAAAGACAATAATAAATATTTTGGATATTTGACACAACGCCATCTAGTCCCAAACTAAGCAGAGCTTATTGGACTCGTACTATAAGTACTAGACAACTGATATAATTACATATTACTTTTTTTGTAAATACATATGCCTGTATAGAAAACGAGTGGAGTGACGACTTGCGCAGGATGGCTGGCAGGAGCTAGATACGAGAAGCCCAAAATCGATCAGAGTAGCGTGCAATTTGGAGCAATGGGGGCATAAGTCCAGCAGTGGATTGCGATAGGCTTATGATGATTACATAGGAAAACACCAAAACAAAAATTTGCAAATGATATAAAGATTTGATCCGACCCGGGTATCGAACCCGAGAACTCTTGATCAACAGCCGCTTACGCTAGAACAAAAATAGCTGAGTGATGAGTGTGATTATTAATGTTCTGTATTTGGGTGTTATTAATTCTATATACAATTATTATATTTAAATGAGTTCTCGCTAAATCGAAACTCATGGTGAAACTGTGAAAATGTCAACATATTTTGTTTATGAAACAGCTTTCATTATTCTACTTTTTTACTCTCATATCTGAACAAACTAAGAGAACAATTTTAATAAAACGTAAGTAAATATACTTACCAGTCTTGTAAAGCTTACAAATTAATATATAATTCAATTTTTAATGGTGGTCTAACAAAACAATATTTGTCAAAATATTCTAGGATTCCTAACAAACGCACTATTGTCAATTTCTGACAAGTTTGACATCTCGGCAATAAATTTTTATTTCTTACGGACATTATGCACTCGTATTAAGAAGTTTCGAACCATTCCGGATATAACTGTTTGGTACGAACAATTCACCAAATCACGATATTTGACATGTTTAATGCATTTATTTAATTTAATTTTTTTAAATAACATTTAACATATAATGCAGAGTAATAAAATATGAAATATTTTATTCAAATGTGTACATTGAAAAGATTAATGATGTTTTTGGAAAACCATGAAGTATTAACAAACCTACGCGTTCTATGGTCTCGATTTGTGTTAACAATATACAAAATCGAATCAGAATCAATAATTTGTATAACATATTTACAAAATTAATTCTAATTAAAAAGTCTGTTTATTTCAGATCTAACACAACCTGAAGGCAAATTTCTTGTCATCATTGCGACATTCAGTCATTGTGTATGTTTATTAAAAACTAGCTTTCACCCGCGGCCACGCCCGCGTCTATTTCCTAAAAAATAGCCTATGTCCTTTCTGTGTTGTGGTTTTTGAGTTTATCACGAACAAACACACAGACAAACAGACTTTATTTTATAGTTTGTTTTAAAAATATTTCTAGCAAAATAGTCTTAATTGGAGTTATTGTTTTGAAAGGGAAATGCAATTATGGCTTAGCTTACTAATTCTGTTTGCGAAGGTAGGTGTTAAGAGTTTTCCGAGACCAACTCGTGAACGAAGCCGATTCATACCCTGTGGATCAATCAATATGAAATGGAGCAAACTAATACCATTATTTCTCGGAAACTTTCCTCGTACAAACGTGCTTGGAATTTATTACGAAATATTGCACTTTATCCACGAAGAAACGTGTTTTATTAGCTGTGGCTAAGAAAACAGCGCTCGGCAACAGACACTGCATTGTCCCCGTACGTATTGTCCTCACACATTAAATAATTAGTTACGTTGGCTGTATACGATTCGTTCCAGAGAAAGTCCCTAACACTATGCAGGTCGACAAATTTATATTTACAGTTGCTGAAGTTAATCTAATAAAGTTTCCAGTACATTTCATTTTATTTCGAATGACGCTTTTCTTTGGCAGTTTAAACTATTAGATTGTCTGTTGAGTTTGCATGCCGTATTAATTTTGCAGTTTAGTGATAGAAGTTGACATTTATTAAGCTTTTGTTAAGGTTGAGATTTGCTTGTAGAATATCGACAGAATTTTTAATTCACAAGGGTCATGTTCCTATTGAACTGGTTCTTTTGTTTCCTGTATCCTAGTGAAAATGAATTCAGTGGGACAATGGTTGCGAGTTTTATTTGAAAGGTCGCGACTGATGCATTGCCGTATTTTCGTTGAAGTTATAGTTTTTATGAGTGCATTCTGTGTCTCTCGTTTTTTGCATCTTTTCATTATCTATATAGGTATATACATAATACATGAAGCAAAAACTTTGTACGCCTTTTTACTATGAGTATGAAACTTCGCACGGTTGTAGTTTATTTTGGTTTTTTTAGATATGCATTAAAATACATAAATCAATAATTAAACATCACACATAGATACTTAATGGCATATTTGACTATAGAACCTCAATAATGTTGCCACTGAAAATTCAAATTAATAATGGTAGAATTTCATTCACTTAGCGACCACTAGTAGTATTAAATAAGCATGTTATTATTTAATGTTTTTCATTTTCTTTTTTTATTTGTTATTAGCTTTGTCACCGCCAGCATGTATGTCGCTTATCGCGGTAAAAAGTAGCTATGTCCTTTCTGAGGCTAGACTATATTTGAACATGATTTTGTTTAACTCTGTTCAGTAGTTTTGGCGTGCGACAGTCAAATAGACAAAGTTACTCTTGCAATTCTTATAGTTTATTATATTATCATCATCATCAACAGCCTTTAACAGTCCACTGCTGGACATAGGGCTATCCTTTGAAAGGAGGTTTCAGCCTACTATACCACGCTGGCCAGACGGGTTGGTAAAGGGTTTGTTTCAAGTTTTCCTTCCCTTGCCAGTGATGTTAGCTGCTTATTTTGTTTCTTTAGTCGCCTCTTACGACACCCATGGTATAAATAGGGGTGGTGACACTTTGTATTCTTAATCCGTCACGACACGGAGAATATATATTACTTATGATTATTAATAATTCTACTTAAATGACACTGAGATTTTAAATTGTACTTAAATTTATATCTCGGTTTTTGTTCTACAGCGCGACTTATACCTTCTATTTCCCCTCGTTCGTTTTCATCTATTCATACAAATACCTAAATAAAATTGAAGTGTTATATAATATCAAACGAACAGTTTTTACTATAATTTTTTTTTGTCTGTCTGACTGTTTGTTACGGCTAATCTCTTTAATAGCTGTAGCCGATTTTAAAGGGACTTTCACTGGCAGGAAGCTGATGACCTGAGGAGTAACTTAGGCTTTTTTAGGCACTTAGGCATCGCGGGACTCAGCTAAACGCCAATAAATCTCGCTGTATAAAAAACTATGTCTATATATAAAATCCCGAAAATCAACAAATCCTTTTAAACAACTTATTTATGATATATATATATAAGTAGGAATAGTAATGGGAGTCGCTCCCTGGAAAAAGTGATATTCAGGTAAAACCGGTTGAACTAGTAGCCGATCCTAAATAATCTTGGGAAAAAAGGCTAGGAAGGAAGATAAAGGTAGGAATAGTTATGCATATAGCTGCTTTTTATTGCAATGTGTCTTGTGGGTTCATATGACTCATACCCCAGACTCAGAAGAACAATTCATTCGATCTACTACATGTTGTTCTGAGTCTGGTAGTTTTATGTTCGTTTCACATATGTTTATTAATAGTGTAGAAGTTATCTTTTTATAGACAAATAAGAGATTATTTACAAAACGATTATGTGTTTAAAGCGATTATAAAACCACTTCAAATTATATATTACTTCCATAACATACAGTAGGATTTAGGTTTGAACCATACTATATAAATATTTAAGTTTGAACCATACTGATACCATAAATTCGAAAGTAAATCTGTCTGCCATCTGACTGTCTGTTAAGCTTTTTAACCGACTTCAAAAAAAAGGAGGAGGTTATCAATTCGTCGGAATCTTTTTTTTTTTTTTTTTTTTTTATGTATGTTCAGCGATAATTTCGTCGTTTATGAACCGATTTCAAAAATTCTTTTTGCATTGGAATGGGCGTGGCTTACAGGTGGTCCCATCGTCACCATATCGGGATCTGATCATGGGATCCCAAGGAAATCGAGGGAACTCCTCAAATATCATAGGCACAATGTCGCGATGTGGGTACTCGGAATAGTTTATCATTGAAGTCGGTTCCTTTTTGTTAAAATTATTATACAGCTAAACCATTCCATCAAATTGAGTAAAATTTGGCATAGAGGTACTTCGATTCTTGAAAAAAGACATAGGCTACTATTTACCGCGATAACCGACATCAACGCTGGTGGAGGATATACAATAATATACATATATCTTAATTCTATCATAGAATAACTTAATAAGAGTTACAAGAGCACAACCTCATTTTAAGGCCATTGTTATATCACATTACTTAAATCGTTACCAATTTTCGTGTGCGAAACGCGATCTAATCTAATCTTATTTAATTTAAGCTGTATTCACACACGAGGACTATTAAATTGTTTTGTTTCTAATTTACGCTGAAGCTTTAATTGGCCTTATTATACTTAGCTTCATTATAGTTGGCATCTCAGAAAATCAGTATTGAGCAGTACTTTACTTTCGTTACTTTTGACCGAGTGAGTCAGTGTGTTACGACAAACTTAACCCTCTCTCGTTCTTCTTCTTTGATACACCTTTGTCGCAATGAAATTAATGATTAAAATTGTGGATGATATAAAATAGGGACCATCTTTACTCCTCGCGTTCTTTTGTGGATAGCGGGCGGCGCGGCGGTATATACGTTTACCATATTTACCACTACGTCTATAAAATATTAACGACTTTTTTTTTGAGTTTCTCGTTCGTACTTTGTAATTTAGTTATGTTTGTTTGGAAATTGTTTAGTTTGGAATATGGAAAATTTAGAATTGGCCCAAAAATATTTGTCAAAGTGTCTCGATGTCTCACTATAGCGTCGCTATGTTCTAAACGCTAATAGACTTTAGTAGACTAATATTTAATTTATAGTTTAATTTTTTGTAATAAAATGTACTAGTGTATATAAGACCTTATTAGCTTATCTTGTTGCAAAAGCACGAAAAAAAAGTTTACTGAGCGCATCATTTCTCACGATGACGGATTGTGACAGCGCTGAGCACGCGATCCAAATCATAGACTAATTAATTCTATAATGTTTGTGTTACATTCTTCGTGGTCGTAAAACGAGATCTATTATTACGGCATGTAATCATTGTGGCTCATTTTCAATATTATTTGAACTCATTAGGACTTAATCTCGGTTTCTGCAGTATCATAAATATTACAGTACTCACAATGTTACAATGGCACTTTTATCTATGGTAACATGATGCCATAGATTATAATATCGTGTTATTTTTTTAGCATTGTTTTTGTTTTAACTTACGTGATTCAAAAAAGTTTTTAGCAGTAGTCGTGACAATTTAAATATTTTTGTAACTTATTTTTATGTAACTTATAGCGGCGGCAATCTCTTACATTCAATGATGAGCTGGAAAGAAAGACATGGTAGGGACTTTATAGGGTAGTTCCTTGTGTTTGAAGAAATTAAGAACTTAGGTGAATTTAGAGAATTTAATTTCAAAAACTAATTTTGAATTAAACTCAAAATAAACAATGTGTTTTTTGTTTATTTTTACGGAGGTAACTACCGCCTTCTTACCTAATACAGTAGGTAATTTAATAAAGAATGGAAGTTCCTCGAATGTGTTTTGACTGAAATACAGCGTGGGATATTACATTTAACGAACTTGTGAATACAGGCAAAGCTAATATTTGATTTCATAATTTTGTTTTTTTATATCATGATATGACATTATATATTATGATGCATCTTTATCTCATGGGTCTCGTAAGTGCCAATAAAGTAAGAAAACTACACAAGACAACAGCGCTACAAGCAGAAGGACAACTACACACAAACTCTATACCAATCCAAATACCACACGTGGTATCATCGTCTTCATCAACAGCTTACAACAAGCCACCATCAGACATAAACCACTCTTGTCGAACCAGCATATTCGTGCTGTAATTAGCGTGACTCTTTTGACTTTTACTAACTTTTTTTTTGGAACAAAGTTCCTTATGGAGCGTTGCGAAAGGGGGCTAGACCGAAAAATTGTAACAACACTTTCGACATACGACACACATAATGTGTGCACAGTCCAGTTCGTAATTTCAACTCAATCATCAACTGGCACTCTGGCGCAACAGATAACGCGTCTGCCTACGGATCAGAAGATTCCAGGTTCTAATCCTGGCGAACTATTTTTTATGTTAGAACTACAATTGTTATTTTTAAATTATCTTAATGCTTCATTGTTAATGCTTAAATATTTAAATTATATATAGAAAAACAAACTACAGTTTTTGCTATTTTTCAATAGGTTTTTTTAAACACCTTAAAATACTTTTACAGGTGGGATACCTGCTATTCTAATTCTATACTATATTCAAGTTACTACTATATTCTAGTTACTACTACCTATTCTAATAGTACGCTAAATCCTTTTTAGGGTTCCGTAGCCAAATGGCAAAAAACGGAACCCTTATAGATTCGTCAAGTCTGTCTGTCTGTCTGTCTGTCTGTCCGTCCGTATGTCACAGCCAATTATTTCCGAAACTATAAGAGCTATACTGTTGAAATTTGGTCAGTCGATGTATTCTGTGAACCGCATTAAGATTTTTACATAAAAATAGAAATAAAGCAATACATTTTGGGGGTCCCCATACTTGGAACTGAAACTAAAAAATTTTTTTTTCATCAAACCTATACGTGTGGGGTATCTATGGATAGGTGTTCAAAAATGATGTTGAGGTTTCTAACGTCATTCTTTTCGAAACTGAATAGTTTGCGCGAGAGACACTTCCAAAGTGGAAAAATGTGTGTCCCCCCCCCTCTAACTTCTAAAATAAGAGAGTGATAAAACTAGATAGATATGATAAATATGATAAATAGAACTAAGGTAAATTGCTGTTTACGCTTTATGACATATTAAAAAAAAACTACTTACTAGATCTCGTTCAAACCAATTTTCGTTGGTAGTTTACATGGTAATGTACAACATATATTTTTTTTAGTTTTATCACTCTCTTATTTTAGAAGTTAGAGGGGGGGGGACACACATTTTTCCACTTTAGAAGTGTCTCTCGCGCAAACTATTCAGTTTAGAAAAAAATGATTTTAGAAACCTCAACATCATTTTTGAACACCTATCCATAGATACCCCACACGGATAGGTTTGATGAAAAAAAAATTTTTGAGTTTCAGTTCCATGTATGGGGACCCCCAAAATGTATTGTTTTTTTTTCTATTTTTATGTAAAAATCTTAATGCGGTTCACAGAATACATCGACTGACCGAATTTCAACAGTATAGCTCTTATAGTTTCGGAAATAATTGGTTGTGACATACGGACGGACAGACAGACAGACAGACTTGACGAATCTATAAGGGTTCCGTTTTTTGCCATTTGGCACCGGAACCCTAAAAACATCGATGAAAGTTACAACGAACTGCAAGAACTTTTATATGATGTTCCTTACTGGTACGGAACCCTTCATGGGCGAGTCCGACTCGCACTTGGCCGCTTTTTTATTTCTAAGGAGGGATCAATGTCTGTACTATCATATTGTTAGAAAACCAGTAGGTTTGTAGGGCTTCATACAGTACAGTTATCTGCATAATCTAAGAACTTACGCTTTGCAATATGAGTTTTTTGATATAAGTGTGACAAGTTACTGTAAATTTATGAGTAATGCAACGGTGACTGGCCTCCTACTTAATATTATCTGTATATTCTAAAAATGGAAATGCATGTTAATGTTGAAACGTTAATTACTAAACTCTAACTGTATTTATTCTTTGTAGCCAAAGTAAATTATGATTTCAAAATGAATTCCTATTTCCCTTTGTTATTTTAGTACAAGTACGTACTTTCTTTTAGTATTGGATAGCTCATTAATTAATCTATAGAAAAGGTAGAAAATGCTGCAATAACCGGCAAAATTTATTAGTATGCTATGGAAAGACGCAAATTTAGTTGGACAGGTTGGCTACTTTAATGAAAGTAAATTGGAACATCTTATTGAGTCAAAGGGAAAAAGATAGTACGATAAAATCAGATTGCCGTTAACTTTGAAAAGTTTAATTCTTCGCTCCGAGAATACATCTGATTCAAAGAGAACAAATCATGACCTTTCGTGGATTAAGCATTTCCTCAACGGCATTTATTCAACAGCTTCAAAGCCGAGAAGAGCTTTATCAGTGTTCTATTAAACCAGATCAATAGATCTGGTTTAATAGAACACTGATAAAGATCTTAAAAGATCATTCTATAATTACTTTCCTTGAAAAATTCTGCAGTCAAGATTAGACTTGGCTGAACTACTATTCGAATCCATTCACCACTAGCCGGAGTAACTGGAGTGCAGCAAAACATTTAGTGCCTTAATTCTGTAATGTAAATTATCTTATAGTATAACAGTTACAGCGTCATAATTCATTTTAAAATATACGAAGGTTAAAAAAATATTTTGACAAAAAAAGCTTAAAAAAAACTTAAACCGTAAATAGTAACTGTAAGTAATGTGGTCGGATAAATTTTTTGAAAAAATTGATGACGTCTCATTTATTAAAATTGATTCAGAAGTTTAAATTTAATTTATTTTTTTTGCATTCTTCTCCTTCTTTTTAAAATATATTCTCCACACTATTTTGTAGTTTTTAAACATAGATTTGTTTTTAAATATGAAAGGGAAAAGTCTAACCATACTCAGAACTACAATCTGTAGATTTTGATCAACAATAAAACATGTAATAGAAGAGCGCGACTAAACAACTACTCAGCCAATTGCAGGTCGTCCACTGCTGAAGGAAGGCCTCCCCAAAGATTGTCAACGATCCCAGTCTTGGACGGTCTACATCTATCCGTTACCAGGTGTCTTGAAAACTAACTAATGACTAAGCTATTAGCTCTTATTATTGATTGTATTCCGTTTACACCTCTTTCTTTCTCCAAGCCTTTTTTGATACACAATGCCATCTGGGACATCAGTTCCAAACAAAGCAGAGTTGTACTATGAGAACTAAATAACTGATATGCATACATTACACATTTCTTTTGTGAATAAGTACATATTATACATAGAAAAATAAACTAAGTTCGAAACAATTTTTTCCAGAACATACAAACATTTGGTCCGATCCCGGAATTGAACCCGAAATGTCAAGCACAACTGTTAACACTAAAAAGAGTTATTTTATAACACTCCTAGAAATTTTTCACGCTATTTTTTTAATGCAGAATGTTGTAATATCTTAAAGACAAATATTTATTTCGTAAAGGAGCACTAATTTACGTCGGTCGTAACCAACAATGGAGCATTAAGATTCATAGACGCAATGCGATGCTCATTAAAATTTTCATCACCTGTGCCATCTCCGTGGCCCAATCAGATCATAAATACGGTGAATGTTTTACAATTACATTTTCATTCGGTAACGTTATAATTTATTTGTTATGTGCTATTGAAATCATTTGTCAAGGTTAGACGAGTGATGTTACACTTTCTTTACAATGCATGGTTGTCGTAATGATTTAAAAGGTAGCCACGCCGTTTTTACTGCGCTGAGTGCTATGGGTTCAAATCTCACATGTAATGGTATCAGTTTGGGTGTTCTTGGCCTATTTTTGTTAAAGTTTCACATGTCCTGCGCAATACTGCATCACGTCTTAAAAATAATTTTATGTATTTTCGTGATTATAAATACATAACGAACCAACTGTACCCTGCGACGCGTTGCTGTACTAAATATTGGTTTTAAAAATAGATAAAAACCATTATTGAAGTTGTTGTAATTCGTATCAAAATATGTGCTCAATCAATACACTTAAAAGGAGGCCAGAGGCCACCTATCGTATCTATATAAATATGTATATGGTCCAATTGCAAACCTAAACCATTCTCGAACCCAATTGAACACACACTAAAAATTTCATCAAGATCGGTCCAGTCGTTAAATTACAAACACACGAAAGAAGATTTATGTATATGACTGTCTTTCGCCCGCGGCTGCGCCTGGGTCTATGTCGGTTACCGCGGTAAAAAGTAGCTTATGTACTTTCGCAGGCTTTAGAATAACTGGGTACCAAATTACAATTAAATTCTTTTAATTTTTTTAATTTATTACAAACAGAAATTCCGTGTGGTGACGGATTAAGAATACAAAGTAAGAATACCCATGGAATGCATAGGGGTGGTGACACCCCTATGCATTCCATGGGTGTCGTAAGACGCGACTAAATTAACAAAATAGGAAGGAAAACTTGGAAAAACCCTTTACCAACCCGTCTGGCCAGCGTGGTATAGTAGGCCAAAACCTCCTTTCAAAGGAGAGGTCTATGTCCATCAGTGGACTGTTTAAGGCTGTTGATGATGATGACAAACAGAAAGACAAACAGACGAGGTGGAGGACTTTGTTTTATACTAGTAGTCAAGATAACCTTGATAAATCTACACATAAACAAATTTATGAAACTCGAAATGTTCCGAACAGTGAAATATGTAACAATTTCACATTACATAGATTCAGTATTACAAATAATTACTAGTGATTTTATTTTTTATCGCCTGAGATGAATTTGTATGCTAATTTGTTTATAGCGCAACATGTGTTCACACAATGAGCGTTGAAATCATCGTCATTTTTGTAACTGTTTTCAGATTAATGTAAAAGTTTTCAGATTTGATCTTCTAAAGCTCAGATAGAACGAATATTATTAATAAAGCCACGTATGTTTAAGCGGGGCATGAAAAAGCATCTCACTAAGCCGCCATACTTTATTGTCTGCATTCGCAGCAATGGCATAAAATGCAGAATCCAAGAGTGGAGAACCATACCATAGTATGGTTCTCCACTCTTGGCTGCTCATGTTTTCTATCAGGGAGGGTAGAATCACTTTGGTAAGCTAAAGAAAAAAAAGCGGGTAACACTACGGGAATCTACTAGTCTTTAATAATATTTTGACCGTATAACAACTAGCCAAATACCCTCTACAAATACAATTGAATACCTAAAAGCTACTGTTAAAGTGCTCGTCTTAATATTTCTTAAAAATATTAAAAAATGAGAATCTGAATTTGCTTAATTTTTAAAAAATAATTTTCCGGTCTTATTCAGTTTTGAAATGTATATGGGTATATATATATATATATATATATAGCCCTAATGGTGGGTAATGAAAGAGTTTAGAATAGAGTTAAATTACAAAACCATTCATAATTACATTAAAATAGATGATATTGTATAAGATTAATACACAAATGTCCATACGTTATGTGAGATAATGTAATAAAAGTAGTCCTGCTACACATAGGCCCCTCCTTGTTTAACTAAATTTTATTGCTTCCACTGGAATTCAGTTCCCACCCCAATATACCAGTTGTTATAATATTTTGAACTTATCTACAGAATAATTCATAATGTGAACAATAACTACAATAACTTGGTTGGGTCTATATAATATTCAAATTAGAGGATTTAAGCGTGAACACCAAAGTACTTGTTGTAATGTAATATTTAAATATTATAAATAAGTTGAATTTATTACAAACCACTTTATCAACTATCGTACACCATCGACACACAAAGCCTTAAACTCCCTTCAAAATAAGCAAGGCTTATACTAAATAGCTAGATTGACTAATTGAATATATTTTTTGTATTAACTTGAGGTGTATACAATACATTATTAACGAATATTATTTTTTATAAATTATAGTAAAATACAGTGTTTTACTGTCTTGTTGGTCTAGTGGTTAGCGTATGCGGCTGCTGATCGAAAGGTCTCAGGTTCGATTCCCGGGTCGAACCAAATGCTTGTGCGGTCCTCAAATATTTATTTCAGAGTTTGGGTGTTAATATGTATATATTTGCAAAAAAAAAATGTTTATGTATTTATATCAGTTGTCTAGTACCCATAGTACAAGCTCTGCTTAGTTTGGGACTAGATGGTGTTGTGTGTAAGATGTCCGAACTATTTATATTTATTATTTACAGTGTCAAGCAATGCTTTCGTGACTTTTTACAGAGTGAGTAAAGTTCCAGAACGCCTAAACTTTCATCCTTAGTTCTTAAAGAAAGATAATACATTTAGTAAGGGGAAAGACACTTTACCTTTTAAATGTATTGTTTTAATGTAGGGGACAAAAGGCTCTTCATCTTCCTATCCTTTAATATTCCCAAGACTATTTTGGGTCGGCTACAATTATAAGTATATCTTAAGGGGAAAAGAGGAAAAAGGAACCTTAGGGGATAAAAGGCTAATAGTGGCTAAACATTCGTATCTCTTCAAATTGCGTATATCCAATAACGACTTATAATGTTTGTAGTCGGTTAATACCGTATGATTCATTTACCAATAAATTAAAAAAAAAATTGTTTATGTTATCTCCACTCTTACTCGTACAATAAAAATTGACATATTTTTTATAATCGTTGATAATACAACCGTATTGGTAACTGACCACTACAACATAAAAAGCGGCCAAGTGCGAGTCGGACTCGCCCATGAAGGGTTCCGTAGCAGCAAGTAACATCATATAAAAGTTTTTGTAGTTCGTTTTAACTTTCATCGATGTTTTAATAATAGTGTTTTGATTGAAAGAAATATAAATATTCAAACCAATTTTTGTTGGAAATTTACATAGTAATGTACATCATATATATTTTTTAGCTTTATCATTCTCTTATTTTAGAAGTTACAGGGACACACACACACACACATTTTACCACTTTGGAAGTGTCTCTCGCACAAACTATTCAGTTAAGAAAAAAATGATATTAGAAACCTCAATATCATTTTTGAAGACCTATCCACAGATCCCCACACGTATGGTTTTGATCACAAATTTTTTTTTGAGTTTCAGTTCTAAGTATGGGGACCCCCAAAATTTATTGCTTTTTTTCTATTTTTGTGTAAAAATATTAATGCAGTTCACAGAACACATCTACTGACCAAGTTTCAACAGTATAGCACTTATAGTTTCGGAAAAAAGTGCCTGTGACATACGGACGGACAGACAGACAGACAGACACGACGAATCTATAAGGGTTCCGTTGCCAAATGGCAAAAAATCCCGGACCCGGAACTAAAAAGCAAATAAAGCCTTCATGCACATGTCTTCATACACCTACTTAATAGCTACAATGTTACTGCCCAGGGATTTCGAATTGACTTTAATGTTTTTCAATTTATCTGGACCTTTTCTTACAATTGTAAGTGCTTTCAAGAGTATAGTCTCACATAAAATAGAACAGCTTAATGTTCAATTCACTGGCTAAAAGGATGGATTTGTGAAGCAATTGACTTAGATTGCCACTTATTTCTAATGCTTTGTGGGCCGAGTGCAGTAAACGAAGTATCAATTATTAAGGGGACTTTCTCTAGTTTCGATAGAATAATTACAACATGTAAGTCAATGATACTAATATTATCTCTGTTCGCAGGGATAAGTAGGTGTATTAAGTGCCTTTAATAGATAAAGAAGTTGGTAATTCGTTTGGTGGTTTCAATCTTAGGATCCAGTGTGGATGGCTGGCTCTAAGTTATGGATGCAATAAAACCATAATAAATTGGAGATAAAAAAAGAACGAAATGATTTCACAAGTTATACCTACCTATAGGAAATCAATAATAAATATAATATTGGTTACACATAGCTTACATTAATCTATTAAGTTGGCGTATGAGCTACGTATTTAGGAGCGTTTACTAATAATAAAATGCGAAAGATACTCTGTCTGTCTGTCTTTCCGGCTTTTATGGCAAAACTAATGAACCGGTTTAAATGAAATTTGGTACACATATATTCTAGAGCCTGAGATAGGACATACTGTAGTATGTCGGACGGAGCTGTGAGCGAAAGCTTGTATTATACACTAGCTGTCGCCCGGGGCTCCGCCCGCGTGTATGTCGATTATTCCAGTAAAAAGTAGCCTATGTGGGTTTCTGAAATATAGGCTATATTACTGTAAAGTTTCATCCAAATCCGTTCAGAAGTTTTGCGTGAAAAGCAACAAATATACATACTCACAAACTTTCGCGTTTATAATATTAGTAAGGATATTTTGTAATAGTACCATATTAAAATTACTATCTTGAAAGTAGCTAAAGGAAATAAAAAGTGGAAAAATAGTGCACGGTATAAGGTTGTCTGGAAAAGGTGCCACAGACTGGATACAGTTATTAGGTCATCGGCCTGACACACATTTTACGTCACACATATACATAGTTGGCGGCAAATAAGACTGCAATTGCGGACATTTTCATCTCTTTATGTGTCCCTGGATACCACAAGTTGGTTTGTATTAATGTTGTGTTTGCCGTACGAAAAGTACATTCCTTCGAAATTGCTCTTAGTGTGTTTTGAATGCTCATAGATAGGAAGCTGGCTGAAATTGTTAGCCTTTAATTTAAGTTTCTAATAATGAAAATGCTTGTAAACGTTTTCTGTACAAATAAGTTTTACAAAATATTTGAATTTTCTGAGCTTTGAAATCTTGTGTGTATATTGAGTTAACCTACGTATGTGTTAATAGATATTATGTAAATAAATAGGAATATTTTATATTTATATTATTATTATGTATTTTTATGTATATTATTGGTGTTTTTGATTCATGATCATTATCAGCCTATAGCAGTCCACTGCTGGACTTAGGTCTCTCCTATTGCACACCACTCTGATCGACTTTGGGCTTCTTGTATCCAGCTCCTGCCAGCCATCCTGCGCAAGTCGTCACTCCACCTGATTAATGGTTTCAAATTACTCACTTGCTTCTCGTTCCTACTTTTTCAGTGTCACATTTGTTTTCTATAATAAATATAGCAGGGTAAACCACCAAGGTAATTGGAAAACAAATGAAGTACTTGATACTGTTTTAGAAATCATAACAGTGGTTAATTTACACAGGTTCAGAAAATCTATTCGTATTATGTTATACAATACTATGTTCGGGAATATTAATTGTTAGTTTGTGTATAAAGATGCGGTTTCAGTATTTCACGTAAAGAGCTATCAATTTTATATTAGCGCTCTGACATTGCTACCACCTCTTCAACTATTCATGCATATTAATATTCAAAGCGTTTCTTATTTTAAATTACGAGTATTTTAGATGAAAGAGCAACACATCACGTAGGCACTGTGTATTACTTGTTAAGACGTATGTAGGTGTGATTACAGTTCTCTGAAACTCTTGCAAACGTGCCATATTCGTGAAAGTGATATGAATACGAAATTAAATTAGTTATTACAAGTATTTTTAGCTTATAGCGAAGAATATCTACTATCGCTATCTATTGCTGAACCAAAGTTTCACGAGACCATAAGTATATTCCTGTTAATGTAGTAACCATTGTAGAAGAAGTTGGACTATTCTTGGCCGAATGAGGTAATAACTTTAAATCATCAATCACATCCTTAGCAGCCGATAAAATCACCAAATCCAGTTAAATGTTAAAACTAAAGCACAGTCAAAATAAGCAAAACAAATCAAGTTTCGTCTTAAGTTTTAATGTAGTTGAATACAATCGCAGAATTCAGAATAATAGAATGGAACTACTACTGTTGTAATTTAATTATCACCATTACTAATACAAGTAATGCCGATATACCAACATCATAGTTACAATAGGGATGGGACGTTATTACGATCGATGACATAAAATTATGAAAAGTAATAATTGTGGGAGTATCAGGCTTTGTCAGACATGGACCGGCTACTGGAGATTCTATCTTAGAAGACTACTTGTTTATCTAAATGGGGAGCATTCAAAGGCCACAAATTTTCAACATAAGCTGTGGACTAATAAAGAGCAGTTCACTATTAGATTTAAGTTTGATACTAAAATCCCAGTTCTTCATAACCGGTAATAGTCTCTTACTATCCAACACCCCACAGCTTGCTTGTCTCTATACCAAAAACAATAAATCTCATTTATATAATTTTTTTGTACAATAATAATAATAATTTATACAATAATTTTTAAAAGTTTACTTCATTCACTAGATATCGGTAAAAAGAGAGCTAAATACAAACATTTGTTACCGTTAAAATGCAAATAACTCGGTAATACGTCTATTTTAAATAAAATTATATTTAAAAGATTAAAATCTTTAAAGTTTTTTTTTAAAACTACAGTTACTAGATTAAGAATAAGATCTTACGTATATTAAAATTGTTAATCACACTAGTAAAAAAACAAGAAAATTCAGATCAAGATACCTAATTTACATTGGACTGAATGATCATACCTAATTTATAACAACTTGTAGTTTACAAGTTGTCATAAATAATAAAATATTGTGCCTTTTTCCCGACTACGACGAAATTAAAAGAAAGGGTGTATGTGTGTTTGTATGTCTCATCTTAGAGCCTAAACTACTGGATGAATGTCTCAATCATAATGATGGCATATAAGTTGATATATTATGCTATAAAATTAGTTCTAGTTATAGTTTCTAAAACTTTTCCTTAATAGGCCTATCTTCGGCAACAAAAGTTTCAGCTCAATCGGAACAATACTGAAGCTTTGAAGAAAAATAGTGAAAAATAATAGGTTTTTTCAATATTCAAGCCTACCAAAGGGGAGGAGATACTAGAAAAGTCACCAAAACAAATTCCGTTTATAAAACAAATCTTCTAGAATACGAATTTTCAAAAATATTCCCTATAGTAAGAAAATTGTACACATCGTAAGAACTTCTGGCTCTGAAATTTTAAACTTGGCAACACTAGTCGGACATTAATAATTCATCGGTTCAATTTAGGACGGCACAGGAGAAGTACATAATGTAACAAACGTCATTATCAATGTTAATGTGCTGTCTGTAATCATGGCGCAATGGTACTGACATCTGAGAATATAAAATATGCATGTATGTGCGATTAGATTCTGATTATTGTTGTAAATTACATTCACATTATTTGCGGCCGCAACTTAATTTGCGCCAAATGTATTAACTGCAAATAGATTTTCAAATTATTGTAGTTTTGCATTCTATATTCATATTCATCGTCGTCATCAACAACCTTTAACAGTCCACAGTATATTCATATTATAATGTGGTAAAAGTTACTGATTTTCTGATATATATATATATTTTGAAAATTCTTTTGCCAATAGGAAGCCATATTATTTGTCATAATAAATATTAACCATAATAAATATTAAGAATAAGCCATAATAAATATTAACCGAAAAATGATTAGCGTGACATTCAACATATACTAGAGCGGAGAAACTGGCAAAGGCTAGTATTATTTATGTTAAATCTATACGGACGTATCCTAGCGGGACGTAGCGTCTAGCCTCAACGTGTTTTTTCAGTTTAACTACTTATTTTTTTAGTATGTGTTAAGATTCAGCTCACGTAAAGTGTGGTAGTTTATTTCTTAGTGACTTCAAAAATGATTTTTTTTCTACTTTAACGAAAAGTTAATTACAATTCAATGTTCGGATTGATGGTGTATCCGCATTGACAGACGCCTGAAGACCAGTAATGTAGAAGCATCTCAATAGCCCGCCATGGTGTGATGCATTGCATGCATGCATGATGCTTTGTCTGGATTCTGAATTGATGACTACTACACTTAGATTCTACCCATGCCTGCCATCAGGCAGAGTAGCGTCACTTTAGCAGGTGAATATATAAAAAAATGTGATTTAGAAATGTAAGTATTTAAAAATAAACTTGCATATTTATTTGTTTTTCCTTGTAATTTTATGAACAGAAATAGTGTTTCATAACGTATTGTGTAACGCAGGATACTTTGAACATACTGTATTATGTATGGACACCACCCACTTGTGATATACATAGGTTCTTTTATTAGAAATTAGCATAATTTTGTATTTATTGATTATAGAGTTCTCTACTTACAGCACAAAAACAGGTCTAATGAACAAACTGTAACATACCTATTTACCTCATCAGTTCTCTACTTGTCTTTGTAAAATACTGAATTACAAATATCACCTTTTAAACTAATATTAATACTGAAAGACAGAAATAATTGTATTACAAATTCGCAAATAGTTTTTTAAATTCTCTTGCAAAACTGCTGCCCAGCTACAGGCCTGGTTCTTGCCAGCCGGATAGCTATTAATAAAGCTAAGAATCCTCCCTGGGTTTACTCTGCCTTTCACTGGGGCTGTGCCATAATCCAAGTCGTGTATAAGTGTATGGTAGTTATTCAATTGATTCTGTCCGAACGTGTGTGTGAGTAAATTTAAGAATAAACAGTTGTCCAAATTCAGTATTAGTGCTTTTTTAAAAGTACTGACTTTTCAATCCAACGAGTTAAAAGAACTATTGTAATGAAAATGTCACGATGCAACTTACGACAACTGAGTTTACCACGTTCCAAAATGTGTTTAATTATTTGGTTTCGATTAGTAATGCTATTGGAGACAGTTTCTCAAGTCACCGTTCAATGTATTTTTCTTCTTAATTACACTGCATTTACAAAAGCCACACCAAACCAGACAAAGACGTTTATTTTCCCAAAATCTAAAGTTCAACAACACCTTAACACGGTCAGCAGGTTGAACTGAGAGACTAATCATATTGTTACCTATTATTCACACTTTTTATCTCTAAAGTCCCTTAAACTATCGAAGCGTGAATCGTTTGATCGTGCCGTTACGGAGAATAGTTCTCAAGACCGCTACTTGATGTACAATTTTGTGATAAAAAGTTTGTGGTCAGTAATAGTGGTGGAGGCTTCGAATGAAGCGGGTATTGATGACATAGGTTTGCGGGTCGTGTAGTGTGAAAGCGTGCATTATTGGATAGGTATACAGCGAGGGTCTATTGTGTAATACATCTAAGGGTAGATCATTTGTACGTACATAGTAGTGATGCTTAAAAAACATTATTTGTATATGAGTGTCCTGTAAATATTAGAAACTTACTAAGCCGACTAGAAAAAGGAGGAGCTTCAATGTTCCAATGTACGTATTTTCTGTCTTCATTGATTAGCCTGACAATTATGGACCGCTTTAGATGTTTTTTGTGTATATTTTACTAGCATTCCATATAATTCGGTATTATATAGTATACTTAGACATTATATAAAATACCTTCGGCGTCCTGGTAACATATGACAAATTGTGAATATTATTATCCGTTACATACTTTACCTAGGTATTGTAAAACATACCTGCTGGTCCACCGGCAATGTCATCAACATCAACAACCTTTAACTGTCCACATCTGGACATGGACCTCTCCTTAGAAAGGAGGTTTTGGCCTACTATACCACGCTGGCCAGACGGGTTGGTATAGCGTTGGTTTCAAGTTTTCCTTCTCTTTGCATCGATGTTGTCTTGCAATGCTTGTGGTGTAAGCAAGACAGCGTCGGGGCGATTGCTTACACCACTAGGTCGTCCGTGCAGGCAATTCTTGTTTATATGCAGGATTATAATTAAATATTTTTATCTGACTACTAAATTACAATTCTAAGCTCATTGTTGCAGTAAATTTTATAGGATTTATGCTCTCTGCATTCAAAATATTTAAATGATAATTGTACAGTGTCGTGAACTGTACATTACTGTTAGTTAGTTAGTTAAGTTGTGAGTGTGCTGGTGAGAAGAAACTCTTCACGTAATATTAAAAGGTTTATTGTTTATTAGTTACACCAATTAATATAGAGAGATTCTTACATGGTAGCGAACGTTACCGAGTTAAAGTGCACACTGAGTTGACAAAGATTATTACGGCGAAAAGGCAAGGAATCGACCGATTTGCGTATTCAGCGAAATAATGTTATAGTTGCCTAAGTGTACGTAAACCGTACATATTCCCAACCCGGGAAAAGTAGCTAAAATAATAGTCTAACCGTGTAAGAATCACCCGTACAAAGCAAAAAATAGTTAAAAATTAAAAATCAACATTGAGTGCAGGCTTCGACGTGTAGTAGCAGGGATGGTCGCTGTCGCTTCATCCCGAGTCCTTGTTTGTTCTATCTAGGGTAGGAATTTGAATGTCGTAATCCAGTTTGACATTGCTGTAATAGTGATTATGAGAGTATATTTTTAAGTAACTTGTTTGAAGAAGACAACCTTGTTTCAGAGATACAATTGATGATGTATTGATGACGTGCATTCTGACGTCGCCTTCGCACACAGTACGTATATTGCACGAGTTGCAGCACGTCACCAGCTACGTATTCGTGTTGTGTAATTGAACCCAGGTTGTATCGCATTCCGGTTTCTTTGTGATACAGGGTAAAGTTGATTGATGTCCTAATAGTTTGGCTTCACACGGTGCGTTGGTGCTTTGTAAGTTGATAACTCCACTCTAGTAGGTGGATAAATTGTAGTACATCAGCAGTCTCCATTCGTTATGAATCAGTTGTACTTTCCCAATAGTGTCGTAGTATATAGGGCGATCGCCTCCAAAACTTGTTATTTGAATACTTGAAGTGAGGAATCCTGGTGGTACGGCGTTGCACGGCGTCGCCGTATGTTCCAATCGCCGAAAAAATGATAAGAAGTAGTGAAGTTGCTACCATGTTGTACTAATTTTTGTTTAAGTTGGTGTTTAATGTGTCTCTGTTAATCGATTAGTTAATAATGAATTCATTTTATTTTGTTTATAAGTTATTGTGAGGTTTCAAGTGGCAGTAACGACAATTTCGTAATCGGTCGTTTCAATATGCTAGCTTGCTTTTTTATAGTTGCAACTCGCACGTGTCCGTCGCTACCAGGGTGGACTTCGATCACACGCCCGAGGGCCCACTTTCCAGGGGGAAGGTTGTTCGTTTTGTTCAAGCGCCCACCCACACGCATAATGCCCTTCTCGTCCAAATAAGGGTATAATTTACGAATAATACTTTTTGTAGGCAAAGATGAACCTTTAAGTAATAAATCGTACTCTAGGTTGAATTCAAATTGTTGAATATTTATTAATATTGTCATAGCGTTGTCAAGTTCACGTATTGGTAAGTGATTGTGCGGCATTTGTCGGACGGTGTCAAGTTCCTTCAATGTTGCAGCGCTATTAAGTGCATTTGTACTGAATCGCGTTACCCAAGCGATAATACGCGCAACTTGACTCAACGTTCTGTGTGTATTTAATAAATCATTTATAATATTGTCTGTTTGACTTAGGGCTGGCACTTTACATTTTTCGTCGACCGTTGTTGTAAATAGACAACGTTGCTTTTCGGGTTTGCTCGTCAATGTTTTCAGCATATCCGGACCGGCCCACCATAACTGATTGTTTACAAGTTGTTTCAGAGATAAGCCTCTGGTTGCACAATCTGCAGGATTAAGTTTCGATTCGACGTAGGACCACTGGGATGCTGGTACCACTTGTGTGATTTTAATGACACGGTTTTTCACATATTTTTCGTATTTGGTTGCGTCTCCATGTAGCCAGGCTAGGACCACTTTTGAGTCACACCATGCCCACACCGTTACGTTGTGTGCCGGAAGAGACTCAGTGACCTTATGAACCAGTTCCGGCAAGAGTAAGGCACCGCTTAGTTCAAGTCGTGGCAGAGGCAGTTTTTGTGCGAGTGGGGCAACCCTAGTTTTCGCTACGAGCAAACTTAGTACAGGCTGACCATATTCATTTAAAGCTCGTGTATAAATCACACATGAGTAGGCCTTCTCACTCGCGTCGCTAAATGCTAGTAGCTCAATGTTGTTTTGAGTGCTCCCAATCCAGCGACTTATTTTTATAGTTTTAAGTTGTTCGAGTTGACTTTTCAGTTTCAGCCACTCATCCTGTATGTCATTGGGTAATGACTCATCCCATGCTAGTTTCTCTGTCCAGACGCGTTGGAAAATAAGCTTCGCACGTAAAGTAACCGGTGAGAACCAGCCAAGGGGGTCGTATAGTTGTGAAATTTGCGATAGTAGTAAGCGCTTCGTTAGTGTTTTCTTAGAATTTGGTTTGAAGTTCCAGCTAAACGTAAATGTATCCGAGGTAGGATTCCAGCCCAGGCCAAGAGTTTTCATGGAGTCCTCGTGTTTAAAGTTAAAGTTAGTTTTGGAAATTTGGTCTTCGTTCAGTTGTTCTAAAAGCTCGACACAATTACTAGACCATTTTCTGAGGTTCATACCTCCTCGTTGTAAAAGTTTTATCAAATCCGTTTGCAGTTTTTTGGCGGTTTGGAGACAGTTATGCCCGCTAGTCAAATCGTCAACATAGAACTCGTTGCGTAATAGGTTGGCGGCCTCGGGGTCTAAGTGACCATCGTCTGTCGCTAACTGCTGCAAACTTCGTAATGCCAACCATGGCGCGCACTTTGTACCATATGTAACTGTACATAGAGTGTATTCTTGTAATTTTTCAGAGGGCGAATTCCTCCATACAATTTTTTGAAGATGTTTCTGGTCGTCATCAATCCATAAATAGCGGTACATTTTTTCTATGTCCGCCGTAAATGCATATCGGTAAGTCCTCCACTTTAAGATGAGTGCTTGTATGTCCTTTTGTAGGTTGGGGCCTTTCTCCATTAGGCTGTTTAAACTTTTGCCACTAGAAGTTTTTTGTGAGGCGTTAAACACCACACGTAATTTGGTGGTTGTAGATTGGTCCCGTAAAACGCCGTGGTGGGGTAAATAATATTCAGATTGGGGTGATGTTGTTTCAGACGTAGGCTCCATATGTTGTAAATCTAAGTATTCATTCATAAAGCTTTTGTACATAGTTAGTAATTGTTTATTTTTTTGTAGTCGTTTTTCTTGTTTTAAAAATTGTGCAATGGCAGCTGACTTTGAGTATACGAGTTGTTGTTCATAGCCCTGGACCATAGGCATTTTTACTATATATCTGCCGTCAGAACATCTCTTAGTTGTTTGCTTGTAGTAAATTTCACATTGCTCATCTCGTTGTATGTCTTGTAAACTGTGAGCAATATCTTCACTCTCCCAGTATCTCGACAGTTCAGAAGTTTTTGCTATAGTTAGGTAACAGTTAAAAGTTTTCAGTTTACCGCACAAAATCCAACCAAGACGAGTTTGCTGGGCGGTGGGTGAGTGCTGGTCACCTCTCAAGACTCCGTCTAGGATGATATCTGCGTAAACATCAGCTCCCAGCAGGAGGTCTATTGAGCTGGACACGTTATAGTTAGGATCTGCAAGCTTTAAGTTTTGTAGATGTGTCCAGCCTGTGCTATGAAAGGAGCAGCCGGGCAACTTATTAGTTAAGTTAGTCAGGACCAATGCTTTTACATTGAACATGTATTCAGAGTGTATTGATTTGCAGTTAAGATGAAGAAGACCCTTGCAGTTACGAGACGTTGATCCGATTCCAGTTATAGCGGCGTCAAACTTGTTTCGAGGCAAGCGTAGCAGTTGAGCTGCACTTTCCGATATTAAGTTTGTTTGGGATCCTTGATCTAGTAGACCCCGCAAAGTTATGTAGTTTCCGTCGGCAGATTGCACCTTGACC
Organism: Phragmatobia fuliginosa; assembly: GCA_932526445.1. NCBI lineage: Eukaryota > Metazoa > Arthropoda > Insecta > Lepidoptera > Erebidae > Phragmatobia > Phragmatobia fuliginosa. Next base: position 16,110,166 of record OW052070.1, read on the forward strand.
TGAACTGTAGTTAATAAGACTTCAGTGCTGTCAGCCGCCAAATGGTGAGCGCCGGGTTGAGTTGACATTGAAGGACTTGGATTCGAATTCCGGTCATGATCCCTTTTAACATTTGGTTCATTGTAGAAAAGTTTATTAAAATGTAATAACGTATGATGTTTCAGATTACATTCGTGGCATGTTTTCCTCGAATTACAAGCGGCACTGCCGTGGCTGTATAGACAATTTCTGCAAACCTTTAGTTTCGCAACTGTTTTATTTCGTTGCGCAATGTCCATTTCGAGGAACTTATCACATTGCATCAACACGTGCTCCTTTTGACAAAGAGGGCATTGCCCATAAGCCGCATGGAAAATTTTAGAATAGTTATATTTTTTCGTGTCTTGTTGTTTATTAAAAAAAATATTGGGCTTATGGTTATTGTTCCAGTTCTTGTTGTTTGGCCTTTGATTTTTATTTTCAGTAGATTCTTTAATACAGCTTTTTGCAGTTTCGTAAGCGAGAAAACTGACTTCCAGGAAGCTAAGGAATTCCTCTAAGTTTGGCAATACCCTGTTATTCTGCGTTTCCTTTGTATATTCGTTAAGAGTGGTCGAATCCAATTTTTGTGACATATTGTAAACAATTATTGGTCCCCAACTCGATACGTCAACTCCCATGTTGCTAAGGCCATTTAAGCACTCTTTTAGTACATCATGCATGCGTTTCAAGTTGTTGGCGTTAGGTTGTTGAATAGTAGGTAAATGCTGCATGGTACTCATAAACGATGTGAACTGAAGCCGACGGTTATTATATCGGTGTGATAATATCTGCCAGCAGGAGTCGTAGTTGTCCGCACTAATAGACAGATGTTGAACAAGGCGTTCAGCTTCACCCTTTAATTTTGTTTTTAAATACTGCATTTTCTGCGCTTTAGAAATGCTCGGGTTATTGTGGATAGTTTCGAGAAAGATGTCTTTAAAAGTAATCCAGTGAATGTAGTTTCCAGAAAACTCTGGTACATCGATTTTCGGCGCTGAATGCTGGTAATGTATAGTAGACCAAATTTTGCTGTTTAACTCTCGTTTGACGTTATTGTACCTTTCTTCAATAGCTTCGTATTTTTCGTTGTAATCTGTGCTCAAGCTAGAAGCTTTAAGTTCGTCTTCTAGCTCCCAGTGTATTTTGTCGATCAATTCCCATTTACATTTCAAGGTGGTCAGATGTTCTTCGAACTCCCACTTCTCAGTGATGAAATTAACATTTACCTTTGACATAGCCTTGTTCAAAGCCTTAAAATTACGTTCTTGTTGAGTTATCAGCTTTTTTACGTCATCTTCCGTGTCCTCGTCCATAAGGCCAGTTAAATCAAACTCTAAAGGATGTTGCTGTTGTTTCCGTTGAAAGGACAATAAATCCAACATATTCTTCTTTGTTGAGTCGTACAAGTTTTTAGTTTTCTCGTAGACACAGTCGTTAAAATATCCGATTTTTTTGTTTTCAATATTTTGTTCCAGTATTTGATGTTGTTCATCAAAGTTCACCCATAGTTTCTCTAAGTTAGCCAAACGTTTTTCCAGGTAATCCACAGTTTTTCTGGTTGTGCTGTCCTTTTTATAGTTGGTGCACAAAGTTTTGATGTCTTCAAAGACGCCGACTTGTTTAGTAAGTTGCAGTTCCATGGTAAGTAGTTAAATTTGTATAAAGATAAGTTAAGTAGTTTTTTGTTAGATGTAGTAAAAGTATGTACTAGTTAGTTACCTTAAGTTAGGTGAATTAGTTCCAAGATAGTTGTTTCCTGGATACCAAGAAGACTGTAGGTATAGTTCCGCAGACCCGCTAGTCTTCAGTTTCAAAGTTTCTCCGTTACTCGTCTTGTCAGCGAGCTCCGTAGAAAACTGAAGTTTATGATGCTTAGTTTATCTGTGCCCTCGTGATGACACTCGACTCTCAATCTGTACTGGTGAGACCCGCTTGTGGGAGGCCAGCCAAACCGATTCGCTATCACACTTTAGAAGACACAGAGATCACTCAGCATCCGGCTCGAAGGACCATTTAATGTACAGTGTCGTGAACTGTACATTACTGTTAGTTAGTTAGTTAAGTTGTGAGTGTGCTGGTGAGAAGAAACTCTTCACGTAATATTAAAAGGTTTATTGTTTATTAGTTACACCAATTAATATAGAGAGATTCTTACATGGTAGCGAACGTTATCGAGTTAAAGTGCACACTGAGTTGACAAAGATTATTACGGCGAAAAGGCAAGGAATCGACCGATTTGCGTATTCAGCGAAATAATGTTATAGTTGCCTAAGTGTACGTAAACCGTACAATAATAGTCACAGATTTAAAAGCCACTGTTTAGTTGAAATAGTAACATTTCACTAACAATTAGTTTAATTTTTGCCGCTGTTTTTAAAACCCCACCTGTATTTTTCAAGTCCCGTAAGGTACTAATCGCACTGTGGTTTTAGTTACCGCAGTTACGACTGAGCAAAAGAAACAAATCGGTATGATATAAAAGTTTACTGGAAGTTAAATTATTCTGTCACTGGATAAAACTTAATCAGTGGATGTTCGTGAACATGTTTGAAATAAGTTTGATGTTTGGCTGAAGTCTCTTTGAAGTCGCGTAACGAAGCTCACAAGTTTGTGAAACATAAGCCTTTTGATGTTCTCTAATAATATGGTTCCAAGCAAAGTGTCTGTTATGGTTTCTTGTCAGTCAAGAGTACTTATAATTTGAGTTCGCAAAATCAACATCATTCATAAGTTAAAGTAATATAGATAGACGTTTAATAGTGTATAAGTGTGTGTAACTCTTGTAAGTGTGCGTGATTTGACTCACTTTGGTAGGTTTTGGGTTTTGAACCAGACCGACACCATTCCAAACGATGGCAGTTTTGTTGGTGTAGTTTCTTCAAGAATATGTATAGAACGTCATGTGCGGCAATAAAAACATAGTAATATGTTATGATATAAAACATATAATAAGAATTTTCTTCTATATATACGATTAGTATAAACCGCTTTTTCGCACGCGTGTATGTCAGTTATCGCTGTAAAGAGTAGCGTATGTCCTTTCTCCAGAATCAAGGTATCACTCTAAAAACTATTGATATCGATGCAGCAGCTTAGCAGCGAAAGCGTAGCAGACTGTCATATAGACAAACAGACGGAAATAGCGACAGCGTTCCGCCCGGTATCGGCTATCACAAAAAGTAGTCTACGTCCTACTTCGAGGTCCAATATATGTATATCTATATTGAAATTTTTCCAAATCGATTCAGCAGTTAAGCCCATAAAGCAAAACAGACAGACATATATACAAAATGACAAAGTTACTTTCAAATTTATAATATTTTAATGGGTTCTATAAGATCTTAAGAATATTCTCGTAAACAAAATTCAAGTTGTACATTGTGACGAGAACTTTCCTACAAGTAATATACATTATTTAAGATAAATCATACTTCTACACAGTAAAGTCTACGTGTGAACTATAACCGTTCAGATTGACTACCGCAGTAGACATAGCCAGCGACAAATTTCCCCTGGGCAGCCCTGGGGAGGAGCAACTTATCGTGCAGAGATGTACGATAAATTACATCGCAACAAGTTTGTCATATAAATTATTTGTATTATTTGCTGTTTCGGCTTTTGGTCGAGTCTGATTTATGTACGTTGTTATTTATTTTTGGTAATTTGATGCCACATTTACGAAGCGTTTCACAGGTTTTATTAACCGACGAATAAACGGAGGAGGTTGTCAATGCTACCCGTTTATTTATTTCTATATATGACCACGCATAATTTTTTACGGAATAGTCCGATTTTGATAACTTTTTTGTTTGAGAGAGATTTGATAGAAGTTGGTCCCATATTACTTAGAAAAAATAACTCCAACCTTAAGGGTAGGTAAACAGGGGATGATTAATTGTGTACTCACTGATTGCAATATATATGATAAGGCCTTACAGAGTATTCCAATTTAAATAATTATTTTTATATTGGAAAGGGTACACCTCAAGGTTAGTACCTAACAAATAAAAAAAACAACTAGGTAACAATAAGGGTGGGAAAATGGGAAATGATAACCACGCGAAGCTTTTTACAGGATAGTTCGGTTTTGATAATTCTTTTTTAATTGGAATGGGTACGCCTTGAGGCTAGTTCCATAAAAATTAAAAAAACCTAACCTTATGGGTAAGAAAATAACTAATTCTTTTATTTATACTCTATCATAATAATTAATGATTACTTAACGAATCGAATCGAAATTTTTCGGTGATTCGCGAATATCTATTTAGGAGACTGGTTGTGATCTATGTATAATAAATATGTATTTACAAAAAAAGTATGTCTATGGTTTTATATCAGTTGTCTAGTACCCATAATACAAGCTCTGCTTAGTTTGAGATTAGATAACGTTGTGTGTAAGATGTCTGAAATATTTATTTATTTATATGAAATATGACATGATACCGAGCTCCTTACGTTTTTGAAAAGTGGTTTATTTTATTTATTTTTGTTGTCCGTTTTTGGCGATAGCAAGAATCACAAAATAAAACTCTTTCATATGGTTTCATTACATTTCTTAGATTTACGGGACTCTAAAATTAACCGCGTTGAGATGTTGTTTTATTTGTAGGCTCATTATTCCTGAGGTCTTAGTGCAAATATTTGCGTGCGGTCGTGAAGTACTGCGGGCGATCGTGGGTTAGGTTAATTGTTTTCTGGTTTTTCTGTTTATTATATCCCCAGGGTCACTACTCACGAAACGTGCCTAGTATTTGGAAATAGAAAAGGAAGATTTAGCAATACTTTTATATTTACTATACATATTATAGATTAACTGGACTTGAACTATTTTATAGTACATAGAAGTAATATGCTAATAGAGCCCAGGACCTTTGAGCGAGGTGTGAATAAAACATTTTCTTCACTCTTTTGACTTCTTCTTTTTTCCTATGTTCTATTTTTTTGTATATGAGTGACGGGTAATGAATCAGCTGATCACTGAGATCTGCATCTCAAGAAACAGAGGTAAGTTGTCATCGTTGAGATACATAAATACTTACGTTGAGTTTTATACTTATTTAAGTCAGCCAAATTGACTATACTCCGACAGATGGAAAACATAAGCAGAGATCAAGTTTAGAGATTACCACAGACACTGCGAATGCAGAAAATGCAACCTGATGAGCCATACTATGGCAGCTCGTTGAAATGAGTAGACCATGATTGACATGCAAGCGAAATTGTATCCAATTGTCGGTTTCATGCATACAATCTAGTTGATACTGTTTAACTAATTGTTTGTACGTCACAAACAAACATCATAATAACTAAAATGAGTGAACAAAATCTCTGATTCATCTGACTGTGACTGTAGTTACGCCATTACAAACATTAAAAGGAGCTTGAAAAGTTCTAAGTAATCCCTTTCCTCTTTTAAAGTTATAAACTCAAAATGCCGTATTTCCTTCGATATGTAAAGAGTATTCACTTTAGGACTTTTAAGATCTTTATTATGGCAACTAATGTTATCATTGCGTATGTGAGTTTTTTGTTCCATTTTCAAGCCTAAATAACTATTTTTTCGCGTTCATAGCTTAGTGGCCTTAGTTGATTGAAAACCATCACCAAGGGTAAGTAACGATGGCGCTGCCAGACCTAGATGGGTGACCATTAGTGGCATGATATGTTATGAGCGTTTCCGTGATTCGTCACGTTAATCGTTTTTGGTGAGGGTCGCCAAAATTTGGAACGACCTGCCTGGGTCTATTTTTCCTGATAAGTTGAACTCTGGAGCCTTTAAGAGTAGAGTGAACAGGTTTCTTTTGGATGGGCGTGTATCATCTTCGTCTTCTAAATTATCTAGTAGGCTGTATAAATGTTAATAAATTAATGTTAAGCGTTTAGCGGTTTGTAGTCTAACGAAGACTTCTTTCAAAGCTACATTTATTGTTGAAACTAGTCAGCACTTCGATAAGACACATGACTCTATGACCAGACGATGACACGAGCTTAAGATAGACTTTGAAGTCACCAGCTTTTTTTTTAACGTGTGGATACTACCACGGGTCGTCACCACACCGGGGTTGGCGGCGGGGCGATATGTCGGAATCGGACCGACTAAACGCGGGCGCCATCTCAGCTTAAGCACAAGCTCAGAATAGACTTTGTAGTCACCAGCTTTAATGTTTTAAGTTAATAGTAGAGAACCCTATTCAAACGTTTTGCTTTAATAGTATGAATGTAATATTGACTTTCGACATGTATCTTTTGAATCTCCCTCCCCGAATCAGGAGGAGAAGGAATGCGAGCTCCTTACACTCACAAAAAATATATTTTCTGAAACTATGCTATCACTCCTTTCGAACCAACTGGCTGTTCTAAGGTAAAAGAAGCATTTTAAAATTATGTATAGTTAAGACTTATCCCCTTATTCAAAAGCGTTAATAACTTAAAGCAACTTCTGTGTTCTTTTAACTTTAAGTATAAATAACATATATGTTTAAAGTTGAAAATAACATAACCGTCGCTTATTAGTCATATAACGTTTATTATTAAAGGGATTATTGTGTAGTCCGTACTTAGATTTAAATAATTGAACTCTATTGAAGCTTTGTCGACGCAAAGATTACAAATTAAATTTATTTCATATTCATTACTTTAATGTAAATTCCAAAACACAAAAGGCAATTGTTGTAATTGGTTTCTCTGTAACAAACATATTTCGAAGCAAATAGGGTTTCCTGAAATTCGTACATGATTAAATATGTTTACGCTATTTTTATAATTTTGCCGATGTATATGACAGTCAGGTTATTTTATTCAAAGCTAGCTGATGCCCGCGGCTCCGCTTGCGTCCTAGGGATATAAAAAAATTATGTTGGCCGATTCTCAGACCTACCCGATGTGCACACAAAATTTCATACAAATCGGTCCAGCCGTCTCGGAGGAGTATGGGAACGAACATTGTGACACGAGAATTTTATATATAAGAAGAAAATATAGCTGAACCCCTCGGTATTAGCCACGGTTGATATCGCGTATAAGCTAGTCTAAAATAAAAGTAGTTTCATCATCATCATCAACAGCCTTTAACAGTCCACTGCTGGACGAAGGCCTCTCCTTTGAAAGGAGGTTTTGGCCTACTATACCACGCTGGCCAGACGGGTTGGTATAGGAGTTTTCCTTCTCTTTGCATTGATGTTGTCTTGCGTAGTTTATCCCTTAGTCGACTTTTACGACACCCGCAGGATGAATAGGGGTGGTGACACTCTGTATTCTTAATCCGTCACCGCAAGGACAATAGCTTAGGTTACTTCTAATATCATCAGCTAATGAAAGTTTGGTCATATCGTTCTGGCTGTTCTAGAGATTACCCGAAACAAACAGAAAGACAGACTAAAATTTAATAAATTACTATTTTGATGTATGCATTTAGTTAAATGCTGCTAATTTAATATGACAGACAGACAAATCAATTTTATTTATTTGTATAGATGTTTTGTTCTTAAAGTTAGTCACAAGATATTTCTGACTAAATGTATTGTAGCAATTAGTTTATTTTTTATCTTTTAAGATTTCTTATAAAATAATAAAAGCTTAAGTAAGTACATAAACTGAAGTACGAAAAAAAGCCTATCTATTTAGCAATTTCATTAGAACAGTTAGTACAGATAACATCTGCTATTACGATCATGTGCTTAAGGGGCTGAAAACCAAAATAGAGGTAAATAAAGATCGTTTTGTATAAAAACCTATCGCTCATATCATTACCAAAATCAATGTCTTTATAATTGAACATATTCCTCACATAGTGATTATTTCCAAAACACGATTTGAAAAACTTCAGTCGATAAAAAAAATAATCAAAGTAGCCTCTGAAAATAGTTAAATTTTGACTTTACACAGTTATGCTTTAAGTAATGTAAATGAAATTAAGTAAAATTGTGTATCATATGTAACTGAAGGAAATGGTTAACTTTAATTTTTTTAAAAATTGCAACATTTACAAAAAATAACGAATTTTGTGGTTTGGCACATACGCCCTTCTATTTCAAGCGCTTTTTCTCTGTCACTCCTATGGAAAACGACAGTGAGCGCTGAGGCGCCTTGCTGAACGGACCTATGTCGCTCGTTTCGCGCGCTATATTTAGCTGATAAATCTAAAAAACTTTATTAAAAAACAAAACAAAATCATATTATGATGGAGGCTATAAGGTAAGAATAGTTTATTTTATTAATAAACTTATAATTTGATTGACATGTTAGATTATATAACTAGATATCCTTACAAAGACGTAATGTAGTTTTATAACCCTAAAAACTGTCAACTGTGTAGTGGAACAAGCTTAAGCTAGAGACACATTATCGGAAGCGGCTAATGGACGCGGCTGATAGCCGTGATCTAGAGTATGAACATACACTCAGCTGTGCAAACTATCGGACGTAAGTCGTGGACAGACTGACCTTGAGCGTCCGAATGTCCGACTGTGCACACTTATTTTTCCACTAAAATCAATTAATTATCAAAAATATGTATATTACTGAGTCAATATTTTAATACATTGAATAAAAATATATTACCAAGGCACTCTACTAGTGTTTTAATAAAATAATGTACAATTTACAGTGGCGGCTGTTAGCCGCGTCCGTCAGCCGCGTCCGATAATGTGTTTCCAGCTTTAGTCTTGAAGAACGTAACGTACATAGACTTACAAAAGTCGTAGACTCTGCCATTTTAGTTACACAATGTATCATATGATGGCCTTATTTTATGCATAGTCATTTTTGATAGTGTATCTAATCGCATAATATTATCATCATAATAATTAAGTAATAAAGATATTAAATTAAATAAATACTATTATTTAATCACAGGTTGCAAAATGTGGAATTCTCACAAAACGTTAAATGTTCTGAAGTTCCAAGGTAAGAACAGTGTAAAATACTGCACGTCTTAAAATGTCACTCAAATCTAACTAACAATTCATAGACTATTTATTTACAGCAAAAGAAGACTAATGGAAAATAGCTCTGAAGGAGATGGACCGCAGAATGTAGTTTTGCATCATACACGAATCACATTCTCGCTGAGCTCTGACGGTATCGTCGCGTTCAGAATAGTTTCATATTATATACTGGATGCGCCATTTTGGCCTTTTGTTAATTGTCACGCTAAGCTGATTGATGAACGCGCCAATCCTAGCCACTGTCCTTCCTGGTACCTCGCAAGAAGAATGGCCGACCAATACGAAACGTCGTATTGTTATGTCAAATGTCAATTGTAAGTTGACGTTTGACCGTGAGAACCCCGCTGAACTCCATGCGAATAGGCCGTGTCAAGGCCCCGCATTCAGGTCGACCTGACGTGTTCGCGAGCTCCCGCATACCGCATCTACAGAAGTGCTTTCGTCCTTCGCTTCAAACCGTCGTGGAAGGTGTGTCATTACGGACAGTGATAAGCCTAGTGACTTGGGCCAAGCAGCCGGCAGGCCCAACGCGAGAAGGCGCCATTGAGAGGTTAGTCCCTTTATCTATTTTGAACTGCCTGTCCCTGTTCTCATGTTCCTGAGGGCAGTTCGTGTCCCTTTATGTCGCGAATCGTCAGTCAGCTTAGCCACAAAACCGCATAGATCGTGGTAGCCAATACCCGACCGCCATTTGCAAAACCCCGCATCCAAAATTTACAGTCCACTGAAACCGCAAACAGTTATTATCGTAAACGCATTTTTCTTTCAATCTTAACCGTTGCGTATAATAACAACATTCCAAACCATTATTTATGGTCCTATCGTACCGGATAAAACATTTGTTAGATTAGCTAGCACCTACTTATATTTTATATTAACCGCAGTGCAAAGGTGCTAGGCTTATTCGATCAATCATACACTACCAATGTTTAAGATTACCGCAATAGCTTCTAATTTATATAGCAGGCTAGTTATATATCGCATATCATATACGCATTGTTTGTTTCTTGCAGCATTCAATAGAAATTACATTTCTAGAACTTTTCATAATATATCAAAATTCGTAGGTACTACAATAAAAATAAATATCGGTCGTACCCGATCTTCGTTAATATTGCACAGACTTGCAACTTAGTAAATACGTTAAAGTAGGTAGGTATTATTCGGATACCTTATTACTAACTTGTTGGTTATAATTGATTATAATTATATATTTCTCGCATCGCATAGAGTGTAACTACATAGCTGTATAAGTTTGCAAGTTATCTGTTAGTCGCATATACAATAAAATAAAAATAAGTATCTATTACTAATATTAACATATTATTCGTTTGTTATATTGATAACAGCTGTTACTTATCGTCATGCCGGACGATAGTAAGTTAGCGCTTCTACACGCAAAAAGAGACCGTATGTTCTCACGCATACAATCTATTGCAGATAGATGTAAGAATCTTTCCAATGAATCTGAAAGGGAAAGTTTTTTATGTGAGATCGAGATTATAGATAAATTACACATAGATTTTGAATTAATCTTAGATCAAATTAATACGATTGAGTTGAAATTGAATCCTAAGTGTACTATTAACTATCAACCGTTAACGTCATTCGAACATCTTTACGGTCAAATTAAACGCGCGGCAAAATCGATTGCTGTAGGTGAGCCTCGCCTGGGACACAACACATGTGACAGACCTAGACTGCCGCCAATCGAACTGCCGCACTTTAGTGGCGATATTAAGACTTGGCCGTTGTTTTACGCGGCTTATAAAAACACAGTTCATGAGAACCCGAAGTTGACCGACTCAGAAAGATTACATTACTTAATAGGTAAATTAAACAGTAAGGTTCAAACTGTTTTCGCAGGCATTACGCCGTGTGCCGAAAATTATAAAGTGATTTTAGATACTTTATTAAATAGGTATGAAGATAAACGCGCGCTGTCGTGCTCCTATTTGGATCAGCTGTTCGAGCTTAAACCTTTGAGTGCTCCCAGTGTAGTGGGCCTCGAGATGTTTATAGATAAATTCGCATCGTCAGTCGCGGCGCTTAAAAGTCTTAAGGTCAACGACCTCTCAGATTTATTGTTTTTATATTTAGCTTTAAAAAAGTTAGATCATGAAACCGCTCACGCATTTGAGTTGGAAAGTCGAGGTTCTGAAATTCCGTCTTTCGATAGTTTAGTTTCATTCGTCCGCGATCAGGCAAAGATCATACAACGCACATCAGGAATCGAACCGCGCACCCGCGTAGCCAACACGACGCCAATGTCGCCGCCCGCACCACAGTGCAAGTCAACAAATACGTACGTTAATACCGCTCAAACTCAATCGTACCAAACTGTTTGTCCGCTATGCCAATCGCAGCATAGTCATTTGTATCAATGTCAATCATTTCAAAAATTGACACCAAATGACCGCTTTAAATTTATTAAATCGCAGGAATGCTGTATAAATTGTTTAAGTAAACATCATTATGCATCTAATTGTAGGTCAAATTCGCGTTGTAAAACCTGTCAACAAAAACATCACACGATGTTACATTTTGAAAATAAACATACTGCATCTCATGCAGTAGTCGCGTCGCGCACCCCCTCGCCACCGCGCGCTTGCAGTGACGTGGGAGGGGGACGGCAGGCGGGTACGGAGCCCGCTCCGTCATCCACTGAGACCCGCAGCGCCGATGATGTTGCATTGTGCTCATTATCAGGCAACAATAAAATAATTTCGCACGCACCCGTAACTACTGTTTTGCTCGCCACCGCCCGGGTTATAATGATAGATAGGCATGGCAAGGAACATAGTTTCCGCACTCTGTTAGACAGTGCGTCTCAGAGTAATTTTGTAACGCGCCATTGTTGTAACCGCTTAGGATTAAACTTGAACCAAAGACCGTCCGCGCCTATAGTGAAGGGAATTGGGGGCTCTACTAAAACGACACTGGGTTCTGTACAATTAAAATTTTATTCGCGCTTTAATAAAAATGTTAAATTTGATATGGAGTCACTAGTAGTCGATAAAATCACTGAACGCTTACCGACTGTCACTGTTGATACGTCGAAGCTTGTTAAATTTGACAATCTGCCTTTAGCTGATGATTCATATCACAAGCCGGCTGATATTGACATTTTGATCGGCGCCTCTATTTTTCCACATCTTATGTTAGGGTCCAAGGTTCAGGGTAATTCCACACTCACCGCACCCCACGCGTTAGAGACCGTGTTGGGTTATGTTATTGTAGGTTGTGCCCCCGCAAAGTTGACATAACGGGCAGAACTTACAAAGCAATTTGTTCAATATAATTGTTAATTTCCGCATATTTCCAACCGCACTTTCAGCCGACGTTCGGCTAATGTATCTAAACATTGAAGTTTGCGAATATGATCGCCGATTTCAACGCATATTATATCGGGTTTCGCCTGATAAACCCCTTGAGGTTTGTGAATTTAATCGCGTATGTTTCGGTCTCACGTCGAGTCCGTTTCACGCACCGCGTACACATATTTCACATACACTCTCTGAGCTATTATAGCTCGTTCGAACTCGCATTCGAACTCGCATTCGCATTCGCACGCGAACTCGCATTCGCGTTCGCACACGCACTCACACACGCACTAGCATTCGCATTCGCACGCGCACTCGCATTCGCGTTCGCACACGCACTCACACGCGCACTCGCGTTCGCATTCGCACTCGCACTCGTACACGCACTCGTACACGCATTTGCACTCGCATTCGCACGCGCACGCACTCACACGCGCACTCGCATTCGCATTCGCACTTGCATTAGCATTCGCATTCGCACTCATTCGCATTCGAACTCGCACACAATTTCGTACTCGCATTCGCACTCGCATTCGCACGCGCATTCGCGCTCGCACTCGCACACACACTAGCATACACACTCGCACTCGTACACGCACTTGTACACGCATTCGCACTTGCATTCGCATTCGACTCGCACTCGCACACGCACGCTTTCGCATTCGCACTCGCATTCGCCTACACACGCGCACACGCACTCGCACACGCACTCGCATTCGCATTCGCACGCGCCCTCGCATTCGCGTTCGCACACGCACTCACACGCGCACTCGTGTTCGCATTCGCACTCGTACATTTGTACACGCATTCACACTCGCATTCGACTCGCATTCGCATGCGCTCACACATACTAGCACACGCACTCACACTCGCACACACACGCATTGGCATTCGCACTTGCATTCGCATTTTCGGAAATTTATGGGCTTCTAAAGTCCAAAGACTACACTAGTGAGTATGCTCACACATTAGCTGAGAATCTCATAACCTGGTTACTAAACACGCCCGCCGCTGGGCACTTTGGAGGTAACTGGGAGGCTAACATTGAGGGTCCTAAGACTCAGATTCCGCGTTATCGGTGAGCAAATCTTATCGTTTGAAGAGATGACCACCGTGCTGGCTCAAATTGAGGCAGTCACGAGTACACGTCTCTTATGCCGCACCATCTCTAGCGATCCTTCAGAGGATCTTGCATTAACGCCCGCACACTTCCTAAATACGACACCCTTACGTTACTTACCCGCGCGCGACATCGAAGATGACAAGCTTAATATTCGGTCTCGACATGACTTACTGGATGGATTAGTGCAATCCTTTTGGAGACGATGGCGAGCAGAATACTTGCATACTTTGCAGTCTCGGAATAAATAGAATACACCGCATAGCCCGATAACCGTAGGGACCGTCGTTATTATAAATACGGAAAACGCGCCGCCTCTTCACTGGCCTTTAGGGGTTATTGAAGAAGTGTTTCCGGCCACTGATGGAGTGGTTCGTATCGCAAGAGTTAGGACTGCTACCGGATCGTATTTGCGCCCGGTTGTACGTCTGTGCCCTTTACCTAGCCAATAAGTATTATCGCGAATAGAGTCTTAGGTTAGGTTATATATATATTTTAGTTTAGTTTAAGATATATTCTACGCTCATATAGTTGGGCTCCTATTGTACGCATTTAGTTTCGCTCATATAGTTGAGCTCATCTTTTTTCGCATCGCATCAACATAGAGTTTTTCGCTTACCTAGTAATTGTTCGCGCTTTCTTTAATCTTTGAAGGAATCAATTCCTTCAAGCCGGGGGGAATGGATGCGCCATTTTGGCCTTTTGTTAATTGTCACGCTAAGCTGATTGATGAACGCGCCAATCCTAGCCACTGTCCTTCCTGGTACCTCGCAAGAAGAATGGCCGACCAATACGAAACGTCGTATTGTTATGTCAAATGTCAATTGTAAGTTGACGTTTGACCGTGAGAACCCCGCTGAACTCCATGCGAATAGGCCGTGTCAAGGCCCCGCATTCAGGTCGACCTGACGTGTTCGCGAGCTCCCGCATACCGCATCTACAGAAGTGCTTTCGTCCTTCGCTTCAAACCGTCGTGGAAGGTGTGTCATTACGGACAGTGATAAGCCTAGTGACTTGGGCCAAGCAGCCGGCAGGCCCAACGCGAGAAGGCGCCATTGAGAGGTTAGTCCCTTTATCTATTTTGAACTGCCTGTCCCTGTTCTCATGTTCCTGAGGGCAGTTCGTGTCCCTTTATGTCGCGAATCGTCAGTCAGCTTAGCCACAAAACCGCATAGATCGTGGTAGCCAATACCCGACCGCCATTTGCAAAACCCCGCATCCAAAATTTACAGTCCACTGAAACCGCAAACAGTTATTATCGTAAACGCATTTTTCTTTCAATCTTAACCGTTGCGTATAATAACAACATTCCAAACCATATACTATGACTGTATTGTTTGGCAATAATATTGTTAGAATGTATGTTGGTAAAAAGACAGTGTATATTGTTTTGTAAACTTGGATTAATATTAAATAAAAAAATACTATATAAATAAAAAATAAATAAATAATTAAATTTCATAAGTTGATAAAAAATGCTATGCAATAGCTTTACCGCGGCAGTCTCCGAGTGCCACATGACTTTTTTTATCATACCATTACGATAGCATTTTTATTTTGCCCTATCTAAAATATTCTAAGGCCCTGTGTTATAAGCAGAGTGCAAATTCAAAGACGAATATTAGTTCTCGGAGACTGTGGTAGTACCAATAACGAACCGCGTCTCAAACGCGGCGCTGCTGTATCGAACAAAAAGGGGTGTATCCATTGCTCAAGGTCATTGGCTGCACTCAGCGTCTTAATCCGGACCTATGATATTACTCGTAGTGTGAATTTATCATATCAGTAATAAATGGTTTTTAGTTTTAGCTTTTCAATAAACCTATCGGGGTCCACTGCTGTACAAAAGTCTTCCTCAAGGAGCGGCAACTATCCCGTTCCTAAACATTAAAGTCAATAATAACCTACATTGTTCTTAATTTTATTTACTTTTATAAGCGTTAAATTTCAGCAGAAATATTTCATAAGTCACAAGAAAGTTAGAGTTTAATATTCAGTCATTGAGCCAGTCGGTTTTCCAGTTTCATAAGGCACAATAGAAACGAAACAATTTCAGCAGAAATATTTCATAAGTCACAAGAAAGTTAGAGTTTAATATTCAGTCATTGAGCCAGTCGGTTTTCCAGTTTCATAAGGCACAATAGAAACGAAACAATTTCGTACGAAAGGAAATATTGAAACATTTCAAAATTCTGAATAATTCCAAACTAATATAACTGGCCAGTTGTTCTATTATTTCACTTTCGCCGTAGCACCGACTTCAATAAATTAGCCTGGAGCATTTTGTTGTTTATAATACACTGCAGTGTATATAGGTCTAATGATACAGAACCATCTCTATATGCCGCCATTGTATCACCATACTGCATTGTTTGCATTCACAATAAGTATGGTGACCACTACTCCTGAATTCTACTAATGCAGAGTGAGGGCTCACACACAAAAAAAATACAGCCACTTGGAACTGATTAGTGTAAACTTCGTTAGTGTGCTATCAGTTGGCTGCATATCACTTACCTTCACACACATATACTCACACACAAACATATCTAACTAAACAAATCCATTGTGTCTACTTTTGTATTACTACTATTACTTCGTTCTCCTTGCCTTTGAAAAGGAACTGACAACCATCACAAAACTAGCGCCATTTTGGGAGTCAGGACCGAAGTCTGTACAGCATTGTGTAATCATTTTTTTGTTTAAATAAGGAATTATTAGTATTATTAGTGTTATAACCAGAGATCGGAATTAGGTGTGTGAAAATAGCTAAAGTTTGCAGCGGGACATAATATGGAGATGTTACAACCACTTAAGTTAAACCGGGTTTGAATTTTACCGGTTTAGTTTTTTTTTTTTACATGTTCCTTACCTTTGAAACACCGAACTATAAACATTTACAAGCTGCTAATACAGTTCTAAATAAATTTTCTGCTAATACAGTTCTAAATATTTTTTTGTTTTGTACTTTTCCGGTTAAAATTCGGTCTTTTAGTCCCAATTGTTCTTTGTCGGTCAAACACAGAATTTTATATATCTGCAAAATGCTAATGCGGTTTTAATTTCTTTTTTTGATCTGTATCCTAAGTTAAAAAGTTTTGCTACAGGTTGATGCAAGGAAAACGAACATTTTCGCGTCTTTACATAGTTTTGAAGTCGACTTTTTTTAAAATTATTAAACCTGCACTGCATAAAAAAATAAATTAAAAACATTTATTTCAATTGCAAGAACAGTGGTTGTAACAGCTCCATATTATTATTGCAAACTTACTGCAAACTTAAGGTAGTTTCACACACCCAATTCCGATATCTGGTTATAACTCATATAAAATATATTCTTCTATACATGCAAACTAATTATGCATTCAAATACTATACTAATTGACTAACCCAATTTGTCTGTCTCTTTTTCCCATTTTTGGCAGTATTTTTCCAGATTCCATTTCTTCAGCTCCTAGTGATTTTCGGGAAAAGGCTTTATAACATTTAATTAAGAAGCTGTCACCTTAGTTGATAAACAACTTACATATATTATTATATACTACTAGAACCATCAGTGCACGTCATATACTTATCCAAGCCACGTCATAAACGTAGTAAGTGCAAGTATAAGATCAGTGATGTAAAAGAAGCAATTTTATTTTCATTTCACATTTTTCAAGATTTAGTAAATTACCATCCATACCATCATATTATAGTACGTAGAAATACATATTTATTAGACACATTTACCGATACGGTACGAGACAAGCGCCCATTTAATACTTCTCAATATTTTTTGCCAGTAACTATCCAAGAAGATTAAAAACCGGTCAAGTGCGAGTCAAGCCATCCCTAATGTAGGCCCTAGTAAGGACGTTTCGTTATTACTACGTCGTCCTACCCTGCGCCGTATCTCAGTCATGGGATACGGCAAGGAGGACTCCAGAAGCAACTGATGCGTTCTTGGAGCTCTTCTCTACTGCCGAGGCCGGCCCTCTTGTTAGTTGGTTGGCTTGTTGGTTGTTTAGTAGGTAAACCCATTCTTCAAGGGTTACCCACATGGCCAGCGTTTCCCCCACTGAGGGTATGAAGCAAATGGTATTCCCCGCGTAAAAAAGTATATAATGTCAAAATTTTATGTCAATTAGTGCAGATAGATTACGTTATACGTTTTTAGCTAATAATATATATACACTAATATATATATATATATATACTTTTTATAGATACACATACAGAATGTCAAAAGCCTTAGGAGAGTTTTTCATGTAGAACTACGGAACTCTAAAACTGGATGTTCAACTTATACTTTATCCAGGTTGATTATTCGTTCCAAGAAGTTTCTTAACTCCATTCTTCAGTTTTCTGTTACAAATAGTTGTTCCTCTCTGCTTGGCATAAACTTCATTGATTTTGTTTTTATTTCTTACCTTCAGATTTTAAATAAAATGTATCTTCATACTACAATAGTATATTCATAGACTTAAAGTTAAATAGTAAAGAACTAATTAACAGCTTTCCATATTACTATATTTACTACATTTTTTTAATTATGTCTGTCTGTTTGTTCCGAATGGATGAGTTTTGACAAGACTCACTGGCAGAGCTTATAATTTAAAAAGTAGTGAACTGACTACATTTCAAAAGCTAGATTCGCCCGGCGACGTAGCCCTTGGTAGTTGCTGTCACAACAATTGCGGATAAAGTTGAGGGGCTAAGCTAATTAAACAAATATGTGTATGTATCATAAATTACACTTTAGATATAGACTATAACTTATTGAGGAGAACTTGAACTAGAAACCTTTGAATCTTTATAATTATCACATCATCAACAGCCTTAAGCAGTCCATTGTAGTCATGCTCATATGCCTCTCCTCAGAAATAATTTTTGACCATGCTCGCCAGACGAATTGGTCCTTTTTAAGTCTTTCTTCTCTTTGTAGTGCTCTTTTATCACAAACAAGTAAATAAAAATAGACACAAACAGAATACTTGTCAACTTCGCACGCAAAATTTCGTCACAAATAGGCCATGAAAAGTTATAACAAAATTCTTCACAGTTCTTTTATTCGTATTTTATACCTACACTTGTATATCCCGAGGGAGTTAACATGTTGGTTTGAATTATATACTGGACGAGATGCTGTGGTTAACATCACTAAACCTAACTATAGTAAAAAATTGTTGTTGGATTATATACTTAAATTACATTTGTTTACAGTCCATTATTCGATATCTTATTTTTTTTTAGTTGGTTAGCCTAAATCATTCCTCAAGAATCAAGTAGCTTCATGATATATTTCATTAAAGTTGGTACTGTGAATGAGTAATAGCAAGATAGACATAGTAACTTTTGAATGCGTAATATTTGTATGCATTTTAAATTTTGAGATCATTGATAACTATTTTTAATAAAAAGAAATCTAGAAATTGAATATAAACTCTTCATTCATCACTCTATAAGTACATTAGTTTATATTCACGATTTAAGCTCAATATCAGGAATAGGTTTTAATTGGTCTGGCCTTAGATATAGAAGGCATTTTCCCACGCGCACTTTTAAAAGTTACAGTGAGTAAAAACCGCAAAACTGAGCCCTTCATTTAAAATTTAAAACGGCTACCTCGCTAAGTTAATTGCTGCAAAACCGTCTTTACTAGAACGGAGTACGGGAAGTTTCTCTTGATACTTTATTTATGGTAAACGATGTATTTTCCTACAAAAGATGGATTATTTTAAAAAGCGTTTTTGTCTTTTTTTATATTTTTTTCTGGAAATAAATACTAATATCTTTTTAATTCGACAGCAACAACTAACTTTTATTTAAATGTCATGATTTGTAAGTAAGTACACCGCCCGAGAAAATGGTTTTGTCAATAACAGGTAGTGAATAGTGATGTAACTGTGAAACTTTAGTTCGATCTCTTCTTAAACTGTGTTCAACAATTGATCGTTAGGCAGACTCTTATGATTAAACAGGAAAAATTGGAATATTTGCTATTTTCACTTCGAGTCTATCTTAAACTTGTGTAAATGATGAAACTAACGCTGCTGTCTTGCACTTAATGATGTTTACTCCCTATAAATATAATTATACATTTACTTAATTGTGAAAAGAGTGACAAAATAACGACAATTTTTTTTTTAAATGAAATACTTTTGAAATGCTAATGCAAGTAAAAGAATAGAAATTTACAGCCTACTGACATCCACTGTCAAACGAAGGCCCCAAAGAGCGCCAATTCTCCCGGTCTTGGGCAGTGCGGACCCATCTGCGCATCATCTTCTTCAACTAACAAACTCTAATAAGTAACACTATATTTATTTTACTAAAACTAAAATACAACCTAACAAAAGTCGGTAACAGACATACAAACACATAAACATACAAGGGTAGGTAATAAAAGCCTGCTATAAATTACCAACGAGCAGGACGATTACATGCTTTAAAAATAAATAAGTACTTATTTAAAACAAAACAATATTTCAAAATAATCTCGGAATGGTGATTTAAACAGAATATACTTATTTTATACAATCTTCCAGCTTTTATTAACTGTTCCCTCTCTACCTCAACAATAGAAAATTTCAAAGAAAATTATACGTTACTCATAAAAAAAATAAAACACACGTTTTTTCCATTGTTTAAAGTTTAACAAAAAAAATTATATTCCAGAACTAGTATTATTTCACTGGAAGTGAACACTCATCCTATTCACTTATATACAAGTATATTGCCTTTCGTTTTAAAGCTAATGGTCACCTGACTTTTCACGAGTAAATAGAGTTTATCTTTGATTGAACTGATGGAAAAGTGATGTGTGATTAAAAATTCAGACTTTCACGTCATTCATCATTTATCAGCCCTATTCGGTCAAGCCGTTTCGGTGGAGTATGGGAACGAACACTGTGAAACGAGAATTTTATTAAGATTACGAAGTTACAAAAAGTAACTAAAGAATAAAACTGTTCTCAGATAAATCTGCAATATCCACTTCTAATTCTTCTAATAACCTTGAACCCCAGTTAATTCTAAGATTACCTTCTATCTGATTGAAAGTTCTAAGCAATAACAAAGACTAAATCAAGATAATCGATACTATATATTGCATTATCTCAAATTTCTATTGAATCTTTTTGGCGGCAATGTAAAACCTAACTAGATATGTATTTAATATTCTAGTTGGTAAATGGTTACAGTTTTAGTAGTGTTTTCAAAACAATAAACTTGAATTCTTTCCAAGAACGAGTTTCTTAGTTACTTAAATTACCAAAAGATATTGGAATAAAGCCAATTTTTACTCCCAACCGCAACATCTAGCCTTTATAAAAACTTCATCAACTAAGCAATTCCAAGCACGTTTTTCGTGAAATATATGGAAATTAGAGAACTCTGTACCCACGCCTTAGTTTGTGTCTTCGGTTCCCCATCTATCAAAACTGTCGTGACTTCATTAGACACCGATTTGTAAAAGTAGAATACCATTCGGTATTGCAGTAACAATTATTCAAGTCGGGTTTTAGTTTTTTCGGAGTGATTAAACTTTGCCCTTTAAGTCTTAATGAGTTCGGAACATTTTGTAATAAACGCTCGAAGAATTAGAGCTTGCGACATTCAAATTAAGTTCTCATTTATAGGCTCGAGGCTTAACCGTCTCTTCTGATCGCGATTTCTTTTAATATTACTTTACCAACGATTACTTAAGTAAGTTATAAGTTAAATCTTTAAGTTTTTCCGATTTTAGATTACATGTTTGTTTTGTATATATATATATATATATATATATATATATATATATATATATATATATATATATATATATATATATATATATATATATATATATATATATATATATATATATATATATATATATATACATATACAAAACAGACATGTAATCATGTAATCTTAGTAAATGTACAGATTACTTTTTTTTATTCTTTTCTCTCTTCCATGATTCCAGGATGGGTTCGTATTATTACTTTTGTTGTTGTTACATACAAATGAACACGACAATTGTAAATCTTAAAAGAGCAATTAATAGATTCTACCGTGAATCTAGAGTCGGTAATGTAATAAAAGCTTTTTGATTTGATTTTTAGATGTAACAGTTCGATTTCCGATCAAATACTGCACCAGACGATCTATGTCATATGTAGACGTTCTCCTATGCTAGGCAAGATCCACTTGACTCGTAAGTAAATATACTTAGTCTTTTGAATTGGATGGAAACAACACCTGGTCTTACATAACCCTACTCGCTTTTATCTGACTTCACTAACGTCATCAATACAAAGGCCTAGTGTAAATTTGTCTAACATCAACGAGTTCTGTGGAGAGTTCAGTGCGGGCTAAACGAAATTCCGAACGCGGTAACTATGACGATTGAGTTGACATAAATTTAACTCACATTAGGCCCTCTGTTCTGATACCCAATAGCTTCACAGAAATATATCCAGTCTGTTTCCTATGAACACTTCATATTATGCATTGTTTCTGAATAATTTCAATGCTGGAAAACAAAAGTCAACACCACAAGCAACTTACACAAAGAACAATAAAAACAAAACAATTTCAACGGCCGTTCAATACCCAAGTCTTATAAAACTTATTGAAGTATAAAAGGAGTCGCATTGCCGGCCTTACTCTGGGGAAATCTAACATGGATGGCAGCCACAACGAGCTTAATCATAAGAAATAAAACCTCCAAAGGCCTTTATGTTCTGCGCGTAATTATATGTCATCCTATTATCTTTGAATAATGTGTAACAAACAAATCTCGGAAGACACAGTACTGCGTTTATGGTCGGAAAATGATTTAATATATTTGGATGTTATGAGTTAGAGGGCAATTTAACGTCTTTTTGCGTTTAATTTAGCTAATATGTGTGTTATAAAGGTTTTAAAGGTGACCGCTACGTTGTTTACGTTGAAAAGGTAATGTGTTTGCCAATGAAGTCATTTTATGATGAGATAATATAATATTAACATCTCCCAAAAGGCCATCTGATCCCAAATTAGGCAGAGTATGTACTATTATAACCATACTTATTTCTTTCAAATAAATAATAGTGAAACATCTTAGTTGCTGTTTGCTTCTATAGTTGCACTAATAAACATGAAAATAAATTACAAACCTATATTTCACAGAGACGTTCTACACTCAAACTTTGTAAAATTTTGGAACTATCTACACTTAATATTGGTAATTACTAAGTCATTCGTGTGTTATTTTCGTTTACATAAACTCCGAATAACCTAATACGAGTAAAATGAGCGATTGTTTAAAATATACATATAAACTATTTTTCTCTCGTTAATTAATAATAAGTTTAGTAGATTAATTATAATAATAAGTAAAGTAGGTCTTTAATACCGACACTAAAAAGCCTTCTAAAATATCAGTCCCACAATAATCCACTTCTGTTAGTCGTATTACATAACTCTGTTTAATTGTTTTAATAATGAGTACCGCTTCAGAACTTTAGACCGCAAAATATAAATAATTCATCATTTTCTCTTTTAGTTGTTCTGTAAGTTAATAGAGAGAGCTAATCTCAACAACTCATTAAAGTAAAAATACAATCAGAGATTTTAAATGCCGTAGCGTTGAATGAAAAATCTTCAGTTCCTTTTATAGGTTGAAGTTACTTCTTTCTTTATGTATATTCAAGCTCGAGGTGGGGTATAAAGTTAAAAATTGAGCCGAAATAGTTACCGCGAACCACAAACTATTTGATATTCATAACTCATTTTTTTCTTATTTTTTTTTTTATTAGCTAGTATAGCAAGTAAGAAATCATGTTTTTTTTATTATAAGTAATCTTAT
Source organism: Phragmatobia fuliginosa (assembly GCA_932526445.1). NCBI lineage: Eukaryota > Metazoa > Arthropoda > Insecta > Lepidoptera > Erebidae > Phragmatobia > Phragmatobia fuliginosa. Next base: position 16,133,392 of record OW052070.1, read on the forward strand.
GCGGAAAATAATCGTAATCCAAAAACACTGAAGTAACGAGGTTGCAAGAAAATATATTGTATAGAGATAATATAATGCTACAAAGTTTTGGCGAAAAATTAACTGTCAGTATTATCACAGATATAATCTTCGTAATTTATTAAAGTAAGTAGATATATTAAGACGCTGAGTGCAGCCAATGACCTTGAGCAATGGATACACCCCTTTTTGTTCGATACAGCAGCGCCGCGTTTGAGACGCGGTTCGTTATTGGTACTACCACAGTCTCCGAGAACTAATATTCGTCTTTGAATTTGCACTCTGCTTATAACACAGGGCCTTAGAATATTTTAGATAGGGCAAAATAAAAATGCTATCGTAATGGTATGATAAAAAAAGTCATGTGGCACTCGGAGACTGCCGCGGTAAAGCTATTGCATAGCATTTTTTATCAACTTATGAAATTTAATTATTTATTTATTTTTTATTTATATAGTATTTTTTTATTTAATATTAATCCAAGTTTACAAAACAATATACACTGTCTTTTTACCAACATACATTCTAACAATATTATTGCCAAACAATACAGTCATAGTATATAATATGAAACTATTCTGAACGCGACGATACCGTCAGAGCTCAGCGAGAATGTGATTCGTGTATGATGCAAAACTACATTCTGCGGTCCATCTCCTTCAGAGCTATTTTCCATTAGTCTTCTTTTGCTGTAAATAAATAGTCTATGAATTGTTAGTTAGATTTGAGTGACATTTTAAGACGTGCAGTATTTTACACTGTTCTTACCTTGGAACTTCAGAACATTTAACGTTTTGTGAGAATTCCACATTTTGCTTGTTCTTGCTTGTTCCACTACACAGTTGACAGTTTTTAGGGTTATAAAACTACATTACGTCTTTGTAAGGATATCTAGTTATATAATCTAACATGTCAATCAAATTATAAGTTTATTAATAAAATAAACTATTCTTACCTTATAGCCTCCATCATAATATGATTTTGTTTTGTTTTTTAATAAAGTTTTTTAGATTTATCAGCTAAATACCTAGAGAACGCGTCCACAGGTGGCGGATCGTGGAACGCCCGCCTGATGCTCTCCAAGAAGCACCAGGAGGGTAGAAGTGAAATAAAATAGCTTCCGCGGACCAACAGGCCGGAGATGGAAACTCCGTTATCAAACCCCTGTTCCGGGCTTCTCCGAAATAATTGGAGTCGAGGTCGACAACAGTGCTGTGTATTTGGGCTGGAGTACACAGAAGAGATGGCGGCGGATGAGTCTTAATAGACCAACGGCGGCGCTCACGCTCTGCTATAGAGCGACAGTCTTGGCGTCAGGTGGCAACCGGCCGTAAAACTTAAGCCAAATTACACACCTCCTCGTTCAAATAAAAATGAAAAGTACAACCTTGAGAAACAAGACAAATATTAGGGCGTCCCCCGTAAGCGACGTGGATGCATCCCTGGATACGAATACGTTTGCTAATAAGAATGCTAGGGCGTACCCCCGAAGCGACGAATTAGACAAGAAAACGAAATCGTATTCGCAAACTACTCTTCAGAAGCTCAGATTTGCGACGTGGAACCTTGGCTCCCTCAACGGCAGAAGCCAGGAACTAAGCAAGGTATTGAGTGAAAGAAGTATCAATGCATGTTGTTTACAGGAGACTAAATGGAAAGGCTCTAGGTCCAAAGATGTGGGATTGGGCTACCAACTTCTCTACCACGGTGTAACTAACACGCGAAACGGCGTGGGCATAGTTCTCGACCCCCATCTTAAGCAACGGGTTATCCACGTAGAGAGGAAAAGTGATCGCCTAATCGCCGTTAAAATTGCCATGGATAAGCAACAGCCACTAAATATTATCTCGGCCTACGCTCCGCAGACGGCGTGCTCAGAGGCGGAAAAGGACCAGTTCTGGGAAGACTTCGATGACCTTGTTAACCAGATACCACCCAACGAATCGAAGTATATCGGTGGAGACTTGAATGGGCACGTAGGAGCTACCCACCACTCGTACCCGGGCGTGCACGGAGGTTTTGGCTATGGAACAACTAATAAGCAGGGTGAGGAAGTTTTAAACTTTGGTGTGAGACATAGCCTCTCTATAATCAATACATTCTTCCAAAAAAAAGCTGAACATCTAATAACGTACAAGAGTTCTGGACATAGCACACAGATTGATTATATTTTGGCGGACAGGACCTCACTGAAAAACTTTAGAGACTGCAAAGTAATCCCGGGCCATGGACTTACCTCGCAGCACAGGATTTTGGTCGCAAGCCTCACATTGCCGAGGCCTATTAGATCCGTAAGAGATAAAACCCCAAAAATTAAATGGCAACAATTATACAATGCTCAGGGTGATGTACTGGTAACCAAATTTGAGAAATACTTGGAAGAAGATATGAACAACGACTATAACAACAGCGCTGAGTCAATGTGGTCAAATTTTGAGACTATGTGTCGAAGTAACGCAGCTGCAATCTTGGGCGTATCAAAGGGCGGTCTCAACATCAAGAAGGACCCTACCTGGTGGAACAACGAGGTAAAACAAGTAGTAAAAGCCAAAAGAGACGCATTTAAATTGTGGCAAAAAACGCAGCTCGAGGAAGATCGCATTGGATACAAACAAGCAAAGAAACTGGCGAAGTGTGTAGTAGCCCAATCAATCGCGCAATCAAGAGAGATTATTTATAAAAGACTCGAAGGTGCTAAAAGCGAGACTGAGGTATTTAAATTGGCAAAACAGCGTCATAGGTCTACACTGGACATTAGGGTCAATAAGTACATCCGAGACAAAAACGGACAGCTCCTAACAGACAATGCGAGTATCACTAATAGATGGTGTCAATATTACAAAGAGCTATTAAACGAGGAATTCTCTAGCCACCCTTAACCTCCGCTGCAACCCATTGCAGGACCGGTACCCAGAATCGAAGCAGCTGAAGTGAAACTTGCGGTGGCGCAAATGAAAAACCACAAAGCTGTCGGCCCTGACGAAATACCCGTGGACGTCTGGAAACGATTAGGTCACATAGGCATAGAATGGCTTGCGCGTCTATTTAACACCATTCTGACTTCACACACTATGCCAAAATCGTGGCGCCAGAGCTACTTGGTGCCCTTTTATAAGGACAGGGGGGATGTCAGTGTCTGTGGTAACTATAGAGGGATTAAGTTGACATCGCATACCCTCAAAGTTTGGGAGAGGATACTCTATAGCCGCCTTTTCAAACACGCTGTCATATCTGAAAACCAATATGGCTTCACACCGTCAAAATCTACCACAGATGCTATCCAGGCCCTTAGAATCATTCTGGAGAAGCATCGAGCAAGCCACGAAGATGTACACCTTGTCTTTATTGACCTAGAAAAGGCGTTTGATCGAGTGCCGCGGAAACTGGTGTGGCAGGCCATGAGAGCACAGGGTATACCCGAGTTGTATGTGGACTTAATACAGGACATGTACTGCAGAAGCTGCACAAGTGTGAGAAGCCTGGCTGGACTAAGCAAATGCTTCGAGGTCAAAGTAGGGGTTCATCAAGGCTCGGCTCTAAGTCCGCTCCTCTTTAACATGGTAATGGATTACTTAACAAAGGATATTCAGTCTCCTTTACCGTGGTGTATGTTGTACGCAGATGACATAGTCCTGATTGAAAAAGATCCAGAAGTACTCCAAAACACCCTGGAAAAGTGGCGACTTGCGCTGGAAAATAGCGGCCTCCGAATCAGTAGAAATAAAACTGAATACATGGAGTGCGCATTCAGTGGTAGCACCGACAACTCCAGCGTGATTCAGGTCGACGGGAATCCAGTGCCAAAGGTGTCCAAATTCAAATATCTTGGGGCGATGCTGACAGCCGACGGTAACATTGAGGCCGATGTCACTCATAGGATCGGCGTGGGATGGCAGAAGTGGCGGGCCTTGACGGGAGTTTTATGCGACACGAGAATGCCTATTAAAACCAAAGGCAAAATCTACAAAACCGCAGTCAGACCAGCTATGACATACGGTACAGAGTGCTGGGCTATAAAGAAAGCCCATGAACATAAAATGCACGTGAATGAAATGAAGATGCTAAGATGGGCAGCAGGTGTAACTCGACTCGATAAAGTGCGAAACGAGCACATCAGAGGCAGTTTCAAAGTCGCACCCATAGCAGAAAAAATCACCGAAAGTCGTCTACGATGGTTCGGTCATGTCATGAGACGCCCTGAAAGCCATGTAGTGAAGCGGGCTCTGGCACTGCCAAGTACTAAGAACGGTAGAGGACGCCCACTAGCCACTTGGTGGTCCACGGTGGCCAAGGACTTAGAGCTTGCCCAAACAGTAAATGTTTCGACAACCCAGGACAGATTGACCTGGCGCCGCAGAACGAGGAGAGCCGACCCCAAATGATGGGAAATGGCTAGGACAAAGAAGAAGAAGAAGATTTATCAGCTAAATATAGCGCGCGAAACGAGCGACATAGGTCCGTTCAGCAAGGCGCCTCAGCGCTCACTGTCGTTTTCCATAGGAGTGACAGAGAAAAAGCGCTTGAAATAGAAGGGCGTATGTGCCAAACCACAAAATTCGTTATTTTTTGTAAATGTTGCAATTTTTAAAAAAATTAAAGTTAACCATTTCCTTCAGTTACATATGATACACAATTTTACTTAATTTCATTTACATTACTTAAAGCATAACTGTGTAAAGTCAAAATTTAACTATTTTCAGAGGCTACTTTGATTATTTTTTTTATCGACTGAAGTTTTTCAAATCGTGTTTTGGAAATAATCACTATGTGAGGAATATGTTCAATTATAAAGACATTGATTTTGGTAATGATATGAGCGATAGGTTTTTATACAAAACGATCTTTATTTACCTCTATTTTGGTTTTCAGCCCCTTAACTCTGTCCGTCTATTACGCTTTCACGGCTAAGCCGCTGCACCGATTGCAATGAAATTTTGCATGGAAACATTTTTTTGGTATACGGATAAAGCCACAAACAAATGCTTATTCTTAAATGTACAGTTACAATACACAGTGTACATACATACATACATGTCCTGTTCAAATCCTTTTGTTTTGCCGTTGTCGGATAAAAATCTCAAACCTAAACTCTCCTACTCAAACCTAAACAGTCACCTCGTATGACGCAGTCTAGTAGAACTAAAATAATTTATAATAATAGAGCTGTTAAACAAATATTGGGTTGTTTTCATTGCCTTCGTTATTCATAAGTCATTCTCGTTCTTTAATTGAAAACATTAATTTAAATAATATAATGAATGAATTTATACAAGCACTAAGCTCTTACAAATGCATGCGAGACGCACCTAGCCATACAAATGTGGTCACTTATGATGTATTCAGGTTGACCCATTAGGAGAAATTTACTTTTTAGAGGAGCGTACCGTCGAGTACGAGGACCGAGATGGCGCCTTGAGACGCAGGGCCATGTCGTGCGGTGTTCCACAGGGGTCTGTCCTAGGACCACTCCTGTGGAACATGGGATACGACTGGGCCCTACGAGGGCGTCTCCCCCCCGGGCTGGGTGTAATCTGTTACGCAGACGACACCCTGGTCACGGCCCGGGGGGCAAACTTTGAGGAGGCGGCGCGCCTGGCCACCACGGGAGTCTCCCGGGTGGTCGGGCGCATCGAAGCGCTGGGTCTGCGGGTGGCCCTGGACAAAACGGAGGCCCTATTATTTCATGGGCCCCGTCGCGGTCCGCCCGCCGGCGCCTCGATTGAGGTCAACTCGGTCCTCGTACCGGTCCGGGCCCAGATGAGGTACCTGGGTCTGGTCCTCGACGGTAGGTGGCTCTTCGACGAGCACTTCCGACAGCTTGGCCCTAAGTTGGTGGGCACTGCCTCCGCCCTAGGGCGACTTCTGCCCAATTTGGGCGGGGCCAGTGTCCCCACTAGGCGGCTGTACACGGGGGTTGTCCGGTCAATGGCACTTTACGGTGCACCGGTGTGGGCGGCGGCTCTGTCCGCCCAGAACAGGGCGCGCCTCTGGCGCCCCCAGCGGATACTGGCGGTCAGAGCCATACGTGGATACCGCACGGTGTCCACAGAGGCGGCGTGTGCCTTGGCCGGAACACCCCCGTGGGATTTGGAGGCGGAAGTGCTCGCCGAAGTTTATCGGCGAGTGGCTGACTTCCGGGCGGAGAGCGGATTTCGCCCTCCGCCCGAGGACGTGCGCGAGTGGCGCGAAGCCGCTCGCCGAGCCACCATGCTGAGATGGTCGCTCCGGCTGGAGACCCCACGCGCTGGCTTCGCCGCCGTGGAGGCTCTTCAGCCGGTCATCGAGGAGTGGGCAGGGCGGCAGCACGGGACCCTTTCCTTCCGGCTGACGCAGGTGCTTTCCGGGCACGGTTGCTTCGGAAAGTACCTGCACTCGGTCGCTAGGAGGGAACCGAGTCCCGCCTGCCACCACTGCGACTGCAGTGAGGACACGGCCCAGCACACGCTGGCGGTCTGCCCCGCTTGGGCGGCGCAGCGCCGGGTCCTCACTGCAGTCATCGGAGGGGATCTCTCGCTGCCGACCGTCATAAGATCGATGGCCGGCAGCGACAGTTGTTTTACCGCGGTCGCAACCTTCTGCGAGGACGTAATCTTGCAGAAGGAGGTGGCGGAGAAGGCCCGGGAGGATTCCATCCAATCGGACCCGATCCGCCGCCGGCGCCCCGGGCGGCGGAGGCGCGCATACCTGCGTCTCATGCCGCCCTGAGAGTGGCCGCGGATGGGCGGGACGGGTTTCCCGTCCGTCCGCAGTAGAGGCCAACCGCGAGGGGGCGACGTCCGCGTGTGACCGGACGTTGCCTAATTAGAGAGTAAATTTTGAGATGGTGCCCGCAACAGTGCGGGCAGGCGCCGGTTGGAGTCCAGAAGGAAATCCCCTCCCTGGACTCCTTCCAATACAAAGGCGCAGAGAGGGTCACACCGTGTGGTTTTAGTCGGTTCGAGTCCGACACACCACCCCGCCGTAACCCCCGACGGGGTGACGGTCCGCGGGGATTTCCACACGTTAAAAAAAAAAAAAAAAAAAAAAAAAAAATTAGGAGAAATTTACTTTCGTCAGACACCTCCTAACATAACAATAGCCTACACCGAAGAAATTAGGTCATTACCATAATTATTATTATTACCCAGCACGTTACTATTTTTTTTTTATTCATTTTAATCACAATAATGTACTACTCACAATCCGTTCGAAAATAAAAAATACATATTTGTTTTCGTTTTTCTCTAGGTTCTAATTTTAAATTTGAATACCAGTAAATTAAGTCACTTAAAAAGGTAAAAAAAATGAAGTTGAAGAATATTGTTTCTGACTAATGATTGCATTACGTGTGTGAACCGTTGTAACTGGACCAGCGTGCAAGTTCAATGGCCTGTCACGCAGGTTACAGTTAAAAATATGATAATCTAAATAATATTTATATATCCCCGTCCCGATTGCAACTAAATCGTCTAATTTGGTTAACGAACAATTGTTGTTGACCTCCAAACTAATTATTTGCAACATTATGCGGTCAGTGACGTTTCTCTGAATCAACGACTTGAACTTCGAAGTAGGTTTGTGTCAGTAAGATTGCGCGGCAAACCTCAAGTTGAGTCTGGATAGCCTGGGAACTAACACAGATACACCGCGTTGTGATAAATCGGTCTCCGTCTCGGGGGAGGTGAGAGAATAACCGAAAGTAGAGTGATAGCCGGAGGGGGCAGTGGCGCAGCCTGACGCCGTTCTCGCAGTGTGTTGCCGCCTTTACTAGCCGAAGCTCGCGTGCGCGCTCTGCGGTTGAATTGTCTTCACGAACGTATGATACTCAACGTCCGCGTCAAAATTTAAAAACATATCGGTACTTTAAATTATAAGAATAGGCGCGAAAAAAAAATCGTGGTTTATGTTCGAAAGTTGAAAATGATTTAATGAACCTTTCTGCTTTCAAGTTTTTTCAACACGTGATCGAGATAATACTGGTAAGTTAGATTTTTTTTTATTATAATTATGCTTTTTGAAGCACTAATTGTAGGTAATGTAACTGTATGCATTAATTGTTTATGTCTATAAAATTATAATTATTGTAGGAGCAGAATTTTAATAAAAGAATTAACCTTATTAAATAACCTTGTTATTTTTAAGTTGGTCGCGTCAAAATAGATCATTAAAAAGGTATACTCATTTCATAAAATTATAAAAAACGTAGAATTTATACATAAAAATGTAAATGAATGAATATAATCATGTTTTACTTTTTTCTTATTGCTAAACATTAATAAAATAAAGTGGAAGTGTCTGGAAGAGAAACAATTACAATGCTAACTACAGATTATATTTTTTGTAAAGTTAATGGCATGTAAATTTAGGAATATCAAATCTGTTATTATGTCATTTACAGTTGAGATATAATTTTGACAACAGTAGTATTTCAGCTTAGATGTTTTACTAAAGTAATTAAACTATTAATAAATTATTTAATAGCGTTCATTTTATTATATTTATTCAGAGTTACATCTGATCATAAGAATTTTACTTTTAGGTACCTTTTTTTGCCAACCGGGGAAGGAAGGAAGGAAGATAAATTTCATAAATGGTCTTTGACGTTCATGTCGAAAAATTTTTTAAGCGCCAAATAAATCATATCATTTGGATAGTGATAGTAGCGTCAGGGTATATATTTAGTAATTCAATGGTATGGGTAATGTAAGGTAATTCAAAAAGTATTAGAGGCCCACTGCAACCCAAATATTCGAATATATACGAATGGCTCGACCAGGGCGGTACTACCCTCACACCGAATACCAACTTCAAATGACAGCATTTTTCGTTGGTGAGACATAGGAGGCTCAATGATGCAGAAGTAATCAAAATGAGGACCACTTCTCTTGGATTCTACTCATGCTTTCCACCAGGCGGAGTGGAGTCATTTTGACAGGCTTAAATACATATATATATATATATATATATATATATATATATATATATATATATATATATATATATATATATATATACTCGTATATCTAATAATTGGAAAAGAGAAGGATGAATAAGTTTAGGCTGTTTATAGTGCCTTGCACTCATTATTATTATTTTACATGAAAAATGTGTGAAAAAAGTGTTAAAAATTAATAGTAATTCTTGTAATCGAAGTAAAGTTAGCAAGCTTACGCAAGACAACATCTATGCAAAGAGAAGGAAAACTTGAAATCAGCCCTATACCAACCCGTCTGGCCAGCGTGGTATAGTAGGCCAAAACCTCCTTTCTAAGGAGAGGCCTATGTCCAGCAGTGGACTGTTGAAGGCTGTTGATGATTGATGATGATGATTCTACTTAAAAATGCCCTAAATTTATTTTTATACAGTGTGTGTGTGTGTGTGTGTGTGTGTGTGTGTGTGTGTGTGTGTGTGTGTGTGTGTGTGTGTGTGTGTGTGTGTGTGTGTGTGTGTGTGTGGTGTGTGTGTGTGTGTGTGTGTGTGTGTGTGTGTGTGTGTGTGGCATTGTAGCTCCCGAACGGATGAACCGATTTTGATTTTGTTTTTATAACGTTTAGAGTCAAATTACAGCATAATTCAGAGTTTCATTTCCAATTATAGTCAAAGTTAAAATGAACTTTGAATGTCCACAAACGTTGATGTTTAATGAGTCTGGCAACTTTGAACTTGTGTTTCATTTTGGCAAATATTATTCAAAATTATAACGACTTCTTTCGATGTACTGGAGTGATTTTAATAGTGTTTAATTAAGTAATTTTAAATATGTAATTGATTGAGTAGAGAGTCTTATTAAAATATTTAGATTTTCCAGCAATGAAAAAGTCATTTTTTTCTAACTAACACAAATACTTAATTTTTTTATCTGCATACTGGTTAACTGAGGTTTATTTAAAACATATTATACATTTTACCTACATATTTTAGTCACAATTTCCCAATAACACATATTAAATACTTCTAAGTAAACGTACTTGTAAATGTACCTATAAATACCAATTGCAAATATTTGGCCCATAAAGGGACCAAACGATCATGATTATGATACAATACATGTCCTACAAGAAAATCGAACTCAACGTAATTAATTTAATATAAAAGAAGTAATATGGGCAATAAAATGATGGGGTTGTGAGGTTGAATTATGAGTAGATTAACTGTTCGCGTTAATAACTCGTCCCTTTATATCTCTCTTGATAATATAGACTACACTAGGAAAGAGACAAAAGTAATAAAAACGATGCTAATATAATATGCTAGCTGTACCTTGCCTTACTTCGCACATTAAACTTTCATTACTGAGAAATGTGATGAAAAATTTACACGAAAAATAGTTTAACATTATCCTTGAAGTGGTTTGTGTATCGTGTGAAAATTTGTGCTTAAGTTCAGTGTAAAACTTTTTTATTTATTATTAGTATTTTATTATATCACTAGTACAATGCAGCCAACCGACCTAGGAGTATAAAAATACTATACGTCTGATTCTCAAACCTATTGAATACATAATGTAACAAGAATCGATTAAGCCTTTTCGGAGGAGTATGACAACTATTGTGACACAATTTTTGTACATATACAATTGTAATGGAAAATGAGGGTTCATTTAAAAAATATTTTTAACCGACTTCTAAAAAAAGGAGGAGGTTCTCAATTCGTCGGAATCTTTTTTTTTTTTTTTTTTTTTATGTATGTTCAGCGATAATTTCGTCGTTTATGAACCGATTTCAAAAATTCTTTTTGCATTGGAATGGGCGTAGCTTACAGGTGGTCCCATCGTCACCATATCGGGATCTGATGATGGGATCCCAAGGAAATCGAGAGAACTCCTCAAATATCATAGGCACAATGTCGCGATTTGGGTACTCGGAATAGTTTTTCATTGAAGTCGGTTCCTTTTTGTTAAAATTATTATTTCAATGATCACGATTTTCACTATTGCATACAATGACGTTTCAAGACGAGTGGCGAAAATATATTTTATATTAACTTTCGCCCGCGGCTCCGATTGCATGTATCTTGATTATTGCAGTAAAAAGTAGCATGTATGCTATTCTGATATATAAGCTATATGACTGTTAAGTTTCTTTCAAATCCGTTCAGTAGTTTTTACGTGAAAGAGCAATAAATATACATACTCAGAAACTTTTGCGTTTATAATATTAGAAGGATTAATTAGGTTAATATACTAATTAGATTACTTTATAGATGTTAGTTACGTATGTTTAGTTTTCGAGATTAGATTTATGCGAAGTCATAATTTAAATGAAATATGTGGGGCCATGAAAAGTTGTCACATGATCACTTCGTCAAATTCCATGAAACATTTTATCATATTCCTAGCTGACACTTTCTAACATGCTAGAAAACCAACAAAACATATTCACCACTGTCGTCAATCTACCTATTTTTTTATAAATATTCCCAGTCATCTTTAAATCGTCTACCAAACATATTTTAGGTCACAATTATCATAATCCCGACATTCCTGTCTCACTGATCATTTTCTTTCTAAAATAGGGCCGAAACAGGGATCAAGAGTGGGATTACTAGGCCTTAAAACCTTTAAGAACCTTTTTTATTGAACTTTGCTCAACGGTGTCGCGACAGAATTTATAAAAAGCTTTTGTTTGTTATCCTCATGTTTTTTACTTAACGTTCTAACTTTTATGTTCACGGAGTTTATTTTGACAGTGAATATATTATTCAGGTTATATTTGTTTATTTTTCTTACTCAAACTTTACTTACGGTGTTAACGTTAAGTTATAGATTAGAATATTAAGGATGCGCACCGATTCACATATTAACCACTTTGAATATGTCTGTCTGTCCTGAAGGTGTATTGATTAGTAATCATGAGTCTGTTATGGTATTTTTGTCACCATTTGGTACACACACCTAAATTTTGTCAGGTTATTGTCTTCATTTCAAAATATTGTTTAGTAATAACTTAGTATTTATTTATTTAATACTACATACATACCACATACCATATCATACACTATCGTTACAGAGATATCTAATGCAAAAGTATATAACTAAATCTAATAATCACATACAATACAACTAATAAACCACAAACACATCAGAACAACCAAATTTAATCAATTTAATACACATCATTATTATTTAACACAGATTACAATTTGCTTAATCTTTATTTCTTTTAGTATACTTGTGATATTTTATTCCAGTGTCATTTTCTAAAACTTTACACGAACGTGGTAATATATCTTATGATAATCACAGCACACCTACCTAAAGCATCGTCATCGCAAAGGCTTTGGTGATGCAGGGTTAAATCAATCGAAAAATACAAAATAAGAATTGCCAAATAGTCGGTAGAAAAATATAAATCACTTCAGGGAAAGGGTTATTGAAAATTATGCTGCATTCAGTCGAATCATTCGAGTTCGCGATCGTGGACAACGGTCTAAATGTGTGATACACCAATAAAATTAATAGCTTAAAAAATATAAAGTGTTTAATGGAAATTTAAAACATGTCAACATTTGAAAAGAACAATTCCTTTACGTGTTTCGTAGGAAGATTTGTTTCTGTATACGTACATTTCAGGTTTTATGCTATCGTGCAAAGGATGTAGTTGTCAATCTTTTGTTACAGCGTCCATTACGGAGTCACGAACTGTATAAAGTCGTGACTGTCGGGCTTAACACTCTGACTTTTAGTTCATTGCCAACACACTTTTGTAGAACGACCCGTGTCTGCAATTAGGATAACTTTAAGGTAGAACAGAAAACAAATTCCGATTTCAACTTGTTTCTAGATCATTCGATACAACTTCATCCTTGTCTCACAGAGTGTTGTTAATAATATATCACCTAAAGTTCAAAAGCTAGACATAAATATAGACGCTCTGATCCAGAACGGACTCTGTGAAGTTTTTACAAGAGTCCTCTGTTGATGATAACCCCAAGTACTTAAGTATACATCAAAAGCCTACAGCTTTGTGATAGAACACATATTCGTACGCTGTGGGTCCATGTTTTAAGTACGCTATCATTTTTGTGATATTTTATAATCACTTAGTTTTAATAAAACTAAGTTGAAAAGGTTAAAAAATGTTGGTAAAATGGGAGTGGTTGTTGTGGAAAGTCTTGGGTGAGGCCTATGTCAGCTGAGATGATGCAATTTAAAAACACCGCTTTCTTGCTATTTCTTTGAGAAATAACAGCTAATATGTCTTTATATTAAAACTGTCTTCTTCGGTGTAAACCTTTAAGGAATATTTTTTAATACTTTCTATACTTAAATACCTAAGACATGGCAATGTTAAAAGCCCAGGGCCCCATTGTGATGTACACCTGTTTAATAAATATGTGAAGAAAATTCGTGGCATCCCTTTTAAATACATCAGGTGCTCAGGAACATTTTTGAAAATGTAAAACAGCTAGGAATACAACTCCTCCGATTCTCTTACTGCATGTTTCAAAGGCGCTCCAGGATCAGTCTTAATCGGAGGTCTCTATGACTAAATCTTATATCTGGCACCCTTATTGATACTAATAAATTCGAAACTCTATCTGTCTGTTACGGTTTCACGGCGAAACCTCTGTACTGATTTTAATGAAGTTCAGCATGGAGACACTTTGATTCTTTAGATCCCTCCTAAGCAATAAAATTATTTCCATACCAAAATTATACTAGACTACTTTATATATATAACCGACATAGATGCGCGTGGAGTCGCTAGCAAAAGCTTGTATTAATATATGTTAAAACCCTTCTAATAAGGCTTAAAATTGTTCGTCGGTAGTGATGCCACTGCTGTCGAGGTTTCATAAAGCCAGGGTTTATACATTCAATATTTGCTTAAAGTATGTACCCTTACCCTTTGTATAACTTGAAGTTTATATTTAACTTAACATCCTTAATGTTTAATTTACTGCTTGACAAGTACCAATGTCTAAGTTACTGAATTTATGGAATAAATTAAGATTATGAACTCCACTGTTTTGTTTACTTAAGCTATCTATTTTTATATATATCATAATATATTTTTAAATATTTCTGAAATATTACACACAACGCCATCTAGTCCCAAACTAAGCAGAGCTTGTATAATGGGTATTAGACAACTGATATAAATACATCAACATACTTTTTTGTAAATATTATAGGTATGGTCATGTAACGTACCAAGGGACGCTTGTACCTTTGGACACAGATTATATTTTGAAAAGTACCAACATTAAAATTACAAAATTCTACAAAACGGATAGTATTTTTCCTAATTGGCAACGACAGTTAGTGGCGTAATTATATTGACATCGGGTGACGTGTGAAATTTTTGTGAAGTTTTTCGTGTTCAAAAGTAAGTATTTTGATGTTTTGATTATAGATTTATATACGACATGCATGCACAAATTTATTAAAATTAATTAATTTACTTGTCTTAAGGTAGTTGCGTCTATAATAATATAACTAACAACACAGAATTTTAACCTACAAGTCAAGATAATTCGTTTCTTTTTTAAATTGCTTTGATTGTACCTTCGTACATGATTCTGTATGTACCTTGGGACACGTCCGGAGGTTCAAACAATGTTTGTACCTATGGACACTATTTGATGATGTTCCATTTCTTTTTGCCTGCAGTGCCAAGGAGTAAACCCGGCGTTAAAAGAAAAGGAGTTAGCCCAGAACGATTCAAAGCCATTCCATTAAGAGTCCTGAAGCTTGGAATCGTGATGGAATGGCTGGCCGGCAATGGCTGTTCAGATAGACTGGGTGTTCTACAGTTCATAAGCCTGAAAAAACTTTAGCTCCGAAATCATTTGAAATATTTTGGATGACTTAGATCTCATTTTTTTTCTAATTTAATTAAAGTGTTCTTATTATTATCTAAGACTATTATTTGATTTTGTTGTATAACTAGCATAAGATACGTTGTTACAGTTCTATTATCTAATTTAATGATGATTAAAAGACTGATTAGACAGAAATCTTTGTCTTTTGTTTCGTCCGAAGGTACAAACAAGTAACGTACCTTAGAACAAAACACCATACTTACAAATAATGTTTGAAAATAATATAATGGCAACACTAAAGACGTAATAAAAAAAAACCAGTCATATTAGACCGTCTGCCCTACAATATAAGATCTTAACTATTTCTATACTTTGAGTATATACAAAGATATGTCGATTTAAATATTAGGTAGTCAAAAATGTCCATAGGTACGTTACATGACCCTACATATAAAACAAATATACGCGGATCACACGAACATTCAGTCCGAACCGGGAATCGAACCCGAGACATCTTGTTCGGCAGCAGCATACGCTAACCGCTAAACCAACAAGGCAGTCAAAATATTTTTAAAGGTCTATACTCTTTCTGTTATTTATTTATTTATATTATGGAGGACTTACAGCTAACATAATAACATTTGCAATCTAGTAGATAACGCTAAATCTAGTAGATAATGCATAAATTAATTTATATGGAAGAAAGTACACAATCTTTCCTTCCTCCTAGTTTCTCTCCCCGGCAACTGGCGAATTCGAGGACAGAAAAGTGTTTTTAAAAAAAAATTGAGAGATAGAAAGACTTGTTATTTAAGAGTGCCTGTAATTAATAGAAGTTTTTCTAAAATAGGAAGCTGGTAAAGCGAACAGAAGCGAATTCATATGAAAGATAATTATCCGTTATATCTTGTAAAATTTAACAGAACATTATCTATTCACATATACAACTTTGTTGACATTGCCGACAGTGCTAAATGTACTTACTATTTTCATCATCTTAATTCTCTGTAAATCAATAACTTCAATTTTCAAAGGCTGTCCAAATCATGCGCCTGTGGAGTATAACGTATAAATGAAATGAATATCATGTCAACAGATACCGTTAAACCAAGATTTATATTCAATATTGTATCTAGAACATTAAACACCAACAAAGTTTATTGCTTAAAGCCACCGAAGTTCAAAGAACATCTTCACGAGATCACGATTAAGTATTGAGTTTGTCGAACATTTGGTAGATGAGATCTTGTGCAAATTTAATAAATTGAGTTTGTAAATAAGTTGAATCATTACATTTATCGTGTTTTTAGTAATTTACCTATTTATTTGTGTTTCACGCTTGAGATTGTTTATCAGTTTACCATGTTTTCGCGTTTTACAGTTAGACTACACCTTCAGATAACCTGAAGTTTCCATTAGATTGTACTAGCTTCTATTATTCATGTGTTCTGTAGCTGCAACCAGGATACGATACATCAATAGCTTTGAACGGTTGCCACCAAATATTGGTTTGTCCTAAAGCTAATGCCTTATACCGGCATAAGTCCGGACCCTACTACAGCTGTGAAACAATTCAACCCCGGCCTAGTATGACATAAATCATACTGTTATATGTATTGAATTTCTATCAGGATATTTTTTTAAATTTTAACAAGCTACATTGAGATAGAGACTATAAATACTATGCAATAAATACGATTATTAGTTTCTACATTACAATTGATTTTAATGTTAATAAATTGTAAATACCAATTAGAGTTTCAAACTATCATCCGTTACCGTTATCCTAATCTTGAGCATGAATTTCAAGATTTTAATGTTGTCTTTGAGAAAAGACAACTATTCAGAGCTGTAAGTGAAAGCCTGTTATTACTGATTTAGAAACATGCTGTAGTTACAATTATTTTTGATCTTATAACAGCCTAAAAAAGAACACTTTATATTGCCTGAAACAAATAATTAAAGACATAAAAAGACTTCTATAGAAGTCATCTTTCGGAATCTATAGATATAACCGTTTTCTTTTAATGTTTAATTTACTAACACTGTTTAGATCTCTGAGACCTATAACAAATCTAATAAAGGGTTTTGCTACAATATAGATGATCCTTAGTCGTATAATATAAGTAGTTTTAGTAGAAATAACAAAGTTGCGAAGTGAGTCAGCGTGACATAGCGAAGAAGCCGTTTGTATTGTGGCATCAACGGAGCGTGACTCCTCATGTCAAACAAGAAGCAAAGTGTTATTCCAATATGAGTGAAAGAGATTGCTGCGTACTGTAATTGACCGACTGACCAGTCATGAAAAGTCTATCTAACACTCCATTATTAATAAATAATCGTAAAGTGTGCTATGAAAAGCTTTTATGACTCCTGGGATTTCTCTGAGCAAATTCAGTGACCGCAGCTCTATGTCAGTTTGTGTGCTGATGCAAAAGTAGGTGAACTATAAAATCGTTCCACATTTCATTATATTTAATGTTTTTCTCGTTTGAATGTAAAATATACTACATTTTTAAATATATACTAACTGATGCCTGCGGCTCCGCTCGCTTCCTAGGGGTGTGAAAAATAGATGTTAGCCGATTCTCAGACCTACCCGATATGCTCACAAAATTTCATACAAATCGGTCCAGCCGTTTCGGAGGAGTATGGGAACGAACATTGTGACTCGAGTATTATATACATAAGATAATATTTAAGAATATTTTACAATCAATATATGTGTAGGTTATAAATAATAATTCAACGTGGGAAGGCCGTGTTTTACGAACACTTGGGATGATTTGGCAGGAATACTGCAACTTCATAGAAAGCCTACGCTAAGTACTACTTGCCTTGCACACACTCACTTTTATTTCATCACCAATTAAAAATCCTATTCACTTCAACTAGGAATTCATAACCATTATTTACTTACTTCTAACATTTTAACCGCAAAAAGTAATATTCCATCAAAAATTTCACTGCATTTCAAAAAGAATATAACTTACATTTATTCATTTTTTTGCATGGGACAATCCACACTTTTATGTTTGTGTTACTAGAAAAAATATGGTCATCCTAAGACTAAAGAAACTTGAAGCCTAAGTTCCTATTGTTTCACAGGAAGGAATCATGTTACAGTAAAGGAAAAACTGCATTGTACGAAGAATGCAATTTGTGTTGCAATATGAGAGACACAATCCTTACTAATATTAAGCTAAAGCTACTAAACTGATTTACACAAATTGTCTAGGGTTTGATAAAGGACATAGGCTTCTTTTAACCGCCGTATTTTGTCAGCTATTACTGGCCGTCTCTACAACATAGATTTAATAATATTTAATGTTATACTGTATCTCATAAGATATTTTTTTAAATAGTGAAAATAATTAAAAGAAGCAGACGGCATAGACAATTATGGCAGCACTTAAACGTCAGTTACAATAGAGGTGCAATTTCAACTCCCGGCTTGGCAGTTCATAATATTCTCCATTGACTTAAAGGAATACGTCGTAACATGCAGTCATATAGTATTATGACTTTGGGAGACAGATATGAGAATGTCTTGATAACGATTTTATAGCTACTATCATTAATTTAAGTTTATGGCAATCATTTTTGAAGAGTATTGCAGTAGCAGTGGACTGCTAAAACTAACATACGTGGTTAAATCTTGATAATAATTAATGGCATGTCTCAAAAGATAGATCCCTGAAATAATTTATTATTTAAGAAAGTGCCTTTTAGAAATAATTGAATGAATAAATGAAAACCATTTTAGTTATTTGTTTGTTATTTGAATACTTGTAACTGCTTCTAGTTATTTTCGAAATGTATTATACTGAACAAAGCTGTTTTCATTAACCCATTGTCTAGTTTATTGAGTAAAATAATTTTATTAAATTTAATTATCTGGTTTTAATAAAAAAGATGGTAATGTCTTTATGAACAAAGGAATTGAAATAATAGTAAAGAACTATCATCATGATCAACAACCATCAATAGGCTACTGGTCGGCATAGACTGTGTGTACTTTGCCTCATCTAATTTTTTCTTACGAAACCCTTGGAGTTAATAAGGTTTTCGACACTTCATATAATTAAAATACTCATAAAAAAATTGTGTAATTAAAGTTTTCGCGCTAATTAGTAAACAAAACATCATTGTTAACATCACTCTTGATAAATAAATCTGAGGATCCTGCCATTGCGTTGAAATTACTACGAGCTGAGTTAATCTCAATAACTTTTCAACACACTTTGCAAAGCATTGGATACAGAAATAGCTCGATATTCGACTATTCTAGAATATAACATATCTCAAATGTAATGTTAACGTAAAAAGGCATAAGTATTCATCGCAAAGCTCTAAATTCAGCCGTACAGAACTTTGTTTCTGAGCACGATCCAAGATCTACTCCATAAAGTTGTCTTCCAAAAGCTCATGTTTAGTGACCTATGTTCTTAGAAAACTTTTCTCGATGTTTTTACTTTATAAAAGTATCGGACTTAAAAAGCTACATCCGTATAGTATCCGTGCAATGTAGAAGTATTCTAAAACAGCTTGGTTTACAAAAGTTTAGAAATGAAATGGTAATACTGCCTCAGTATATTTTTACAACATACTGCGTCCAATGGTTTTGAAATAATAAGTAGTTAAGATAATTATTAGTTAATTGTAGGTTATTAGTGAGCTTTAAGTTCATTGAACTTCTTACACTTTCCTTGGACGACAATTGAGTAATTACTATGGACTGTTATGCTAATGACGAAATGAGAACTGTACCCCGTTTGTGTTCAACAAAAAACTTGCATAGGAGTGTAATTTTATATTGGTGTAATAGCTGACCATATACTTATGTCATAATCCAGAGACCATAATAGGTTCATAAATTATAAAAGTTACTTCTTGATTTGCGAGCATATCAGCCATGAAAGAAAACCCTGGCAGTTGGCAAGGTTAAATGATCGTTAGGTTACTTGATCGTTAGGTTTTAAAAAAAAGTATGTTTATGTATTTAAATCAGTTGTGTAGTACCCATAGCACAAGCTCTGCTTAGTTTAGGATTATATCAGAGTGATAAAAAAGTCTTTAAAATGAGTCATGTTTTGTTAACTGAGTTTAAGACTTGACATTCTTACAACAGTTTACTTAAAATCATAAATAATTCATTGCCGTCTTAGCAACATTCACAATCTCTCATGTATGTACTACACTAAAATAAGCAAATGATGTTTATTTTGACAAGTTATGTGTAAATATCTCGATTTTAGTGTCAACCTTCGATCCTGCATGCCAAACAATGGTTACCGCGTACAGCTATAAACCCAAGTCGTAAAAGTACTATGCACTCAGCACACTCAACCATTTGCAAACACAGAAAGTGAAAGATGCACTGGCTTTATAGTCTGAGTGTATTACTTTAAAAAGGGACAACTTTTATAGGTTAGTAATGCAGGTTAGTCAAATTAAATTCTTATTAACATATCACCAAACTTCTTCTTTTATTAAATATTCAATATAGGATCTATTGAAAAACTAGCCAGTTTTTTTTACATTTAAGCCGTATAGTAAAACCTAAAACTTATTATTCAAAATATTATTTTAACTTTGGAACACTAAGATTTATAAATTTTGAAGAGTGCAAAAATGATGAATTTTAAAACACGTAAGTAAGTTGCTAGCATCAGATCTTTGCGTTGAGAAGTTATAAAAATAAATACAATTTGTTGTATCTGTTTAGTAAGTAAAATGACATTAAAGCCCGATTTCTACCGCGAGCGGAACGGACCCATTAATGACTCCTTTTACCTCGCAATACAAAACTGCATACATGTGTTTCCACCAACAAAGAGTTGATTCATTTCTCATTTTCCGTTCGTCTCGCTCCGCCGAGTCCGCTCTGTCATTATCCGGTCGCAGTGGCAAAACTCTTTGTTGGTGGAAATGCAAACCTATTTTGTTTAAAAGGAGTCCGTTCCGCTTACCATTTCTCGCTCATTACCCTTTCGCGGTGGAAACCGGGCTTTACAGTACATACATGACGTCACTCAACAATTTTAATATTTCACTTTAAAATATAAATAAATATTTCGGTCATCTTATACACAACGCCATCTAGTCCCAAAAAGCAGAGTGTTGTTGTTGTTGTATTTAAGTACTAGAGAACTGATATAAATACATAATGATACTTTTTTTAACATACATATTATAGAGAAAACAACCAAAACTCCGAAACATGTTTTCCTAAGGTATCATATATTTTCTAGACTTCAATACAAGTTTCCGCAATCTTAAAAAAATACTTACTAGTAAGTAAGGATTTTGCTAGTAAGCAAAAGAAAGCTTGTTGATAGTTCTAAGAAAAGTTCGAGAAATAAAAGCGTGCATTACTTTACCCACAACTTGGCACAACTAACATGGTCACGAATACAATTATTGTTAAGCTAAGACTGCACTGCAACTAAAGGAAGGCGAATATAGGAAAAGGCAGACTTACTTGAAAAGGTCAAAAAGTCGTCTACAATTTTTTACCAATATATTGAAAAATGACAAAGCTTGTTTAGATGTATGGAATTTTGTTATTCTTTCACGGAAGAACGATTGAATGAGTTTGAATGGAATTTGATACTAAGATCTGTAACAAACAGCACATAGGTTACTTTTTATCAATCGATCATCAACGAACCATAACGTCTGTCATCAAGTCATAAATGGGCTCGAGTTTCCTCTCAGGAGAGGGTAAGGCCATACGTCCCCACGAGTGTGGGTTGAAGACTGGCAAGACACGTTGTGGCTATGTAAATCTTGCCGTTGAATGTTTTTAAGCCCTCCCAAGGCCTCCGACTAAGCTTCACGACTGTTATCTTATAACAACGGGGACCGACTTCTTAACGTGACCTCCAAATCAAGGAAACCTAAGGTCATTCGGCTATGACCGCTACTTTATTCACGTTGAGTTTAAGTTGGGATGAGTATGGCAGCTGGTTAACAATAGACTAGAATAAGATTAAAAATACTTTACTAAGACATCGTTTTTACTTCACAAACACAATACCTAGAAGATTTTACAGCTACAGTTCAGATAGCGATATTTTAATGTAGTCACACTAGCGCACCGGTCCGCACTTAAGCAGTTCCGCTCAATGCATTCTTACCTTAGTTCGAACAGACATACTTCACAACAAGTTTATAGTCAAGGCCAAGACTAATGTTTAACCTCAACGAACATTGAGGTAGGTTATGATTCAAACCATAGAGTCAGTAACTGATTTATTATCTGTTACTGGCCATAAATAACTAAATTAACCTTACACAAATTCAAATATAGAATGGGTGCTAGTTTTTACTTTTTTAAGGTGCGACTAAAATATATTTAATTTAAATCCATATTATTCTTTTATATCTGCTCCAATTTGATATTCCTTCGTCAGTTTACTACTGATATAATTCTAAAGCAGATTTTTTTCGTATACTTCAAAATAGTGCTGCAGATTATAGCTGCATTGCAGGTGATAGAAAAATTAGGTCATAGCAGTAAGGCCGTGAAGTTTCGAAGATTTGACAGCTTTCCAATAACATAAATTTTACTCGAGCATATGAGGCACAAATTGCAAAACACAGAGCCTACTATTTCCATAACAGGTAACAATAAAACCGTTTGAAATCAAAACTTCTTCATTCGATCTTACGATTTATGCGTATCTTCACCTTAATTTTATATAAATTTATAAATCATTTTTATGTTTCCAATTTCTTTACATAGTTTTAAGTATTTTACTATAGGTAAAAGCTATTGTTGTGTGTGTTTGTTAGTCAATAATTACTTATATATTTGACTAGTTTTCGCTCGCAGCTGCGTCCGCATCTATGTCGCTTAGTATTAGCCTATTTCCTTTCTCAGGCTTTAGAATATCTGGGTACAAAATTTCATTGAAATCAGTGCACTGATTTTTGAGTTTATCGTGAACAGACAGACAGACGCGGCGGAAGACTTTATTTTAAAACTTGTAGTGATTTATTGCTGTGTTAATTATTTATCTACTATCTTTATTACTACGACCTGTATATTTTTTTAAAATAACAGTAGTGATAAAGGCACAGATAACCAGGTACATGATAGCTAACAATTTCCTGGTTCTTCCTTACAATATCAAAAGAAATTCGTCATAAATAATCCGGTCGAGCCTGCTCCTTGGCCTGCATTTCCTAGTAGCCGACCCCAAATAGGAATTAGAAATACGATGTTTTTAAATTTTTTTTTTTTGTTTGGCTATAAAATTAAATTAGAAGCCAGTAAATAACATGTATTTATTTCTATGATCGAATGTTCGAATGCTTGAAATTAGTACAATAGTACTATCTAGACAAAAAAGTCCCAAATTCCACTACGTTCTACCACTAACAGCCTATATAGGTAAATTAAACTATACAGACACAGAAAACATTTTAGAAACATTTAAGTAGTCTGAATCAGCCATTATCATTCGTTTTTTGGTAGACACATTTGTAGTACTTAATTTTTATTTTTTAATTGATAACTTTTATATTTTAATTCTTGTATAAATTAGTAACATAGAACTAACAGCTCAATTCTGAGTCAAGCGATCGCCTGAAACACAGGTTTACCCTAGCTCAGGCAAGCAGCTTTTTAATTTTTGAGCTTAATATAAAAATTTTACTAATGTAAGCATGTATAATTTAATAGATTTCGTTAATTTTACGCTAATGTATAATTTAGCCTATTTAATACCTTAAGAAATATTTTTATATTAAATGTCCTAAAAAAATGTCCTATACTAACAATACATTGATGCTAAAATGTGATTATTATTATTGTTGTTTGTTCGCTCTGAGTTTAACGTTTCAAGTTAAATTGCAAACAGTAAAACAGCTATAAAAGTGGCCCGGCTGGTTCCAACCTCAGGATGGCAAGAGAAAAATAATCCTTTTTGTGTCTACGCACACACATAAATATACATTACATTCTATATATATCTAGGACTGGCTGAACCAGATCTGTAGGTATTTTTTTTAACATAACCAAGTCTTTGAACAGTCGAATACCTCATTATTAGACGAACGAAAAATCGTTCAGAAATCATTTCAAATGTCGAAGGTCACTTGTAATGCCGTGTAAACATTTGAACAAGGAACGTTTGATTTATTTGATTCGAAATTTAATTTTCTCTCAGCTCTAGTCATATAAAAGTAACCTCACATAATCGTGGTAATCGAATCACGAATGAACTTTTTTTAGTTTTATATTTATCATTCGAAGGAGATAAAAATAGTCGTGAGTTCTTTCACACCGAAGTTAAATAACCGGCGAGTTATGTTTGACTTTTTATTTTTTAAACCAAACGGACAATGGCAGCGCTTTCGTCGCGGTACGAGCTTTTTGTCAATCATGCGTTCGGTCCTATATTTTCTTTGTATGTTATGTTAACATTACAGTTAACAAAATTAATCAATGTTCACAAATATCTTCCTGGTAATTGAAAATAATAATCGAACGTTAATCAAAATTTTGTTGCGATTTTCGTTACCCAATTTTATTTTTAAATCTGTGTATGTATATCAACTATTTGCTTGTATAGTTTTTTTAGAAATTGAAAGTGACGTATAATGAGCCTGTTTTGGTAATGAGATGTTCACATGTATTAAAATGCATTAATATTAAAAGAAATATAAATGAAAATATGGAAGAAAAGCACAAAATCTCCAAGGATCATAGCATGCAAGACAAATTTGTTATCTGTAAGGCGTATTCCAATAATTTATAGCGGGAATACCTGATAAGGTGACAGTTTCAGCCATATTGGAATTGCAATCTGGCCCGGTGACGTAATCCTGTGCCCTTGCCAATAAATCACATCAGGTAGGCCCGCGGGTATTATATTACTTTATGGGTTTTATTAATAGGCTTGGAATATTAGGTATTATTTATTTTATTAAATGTAGATTACTTGTTACTAAAAAGACAATCATGATATTATCACACACGATCCGGTTACAGTTTTTTTTTTTCCAAATGATTAAGAGTTACATATTATGTTAGATATCTTGGGTATCCTTCCGGTCGAGCCTGAAATGTCCTGCATTTCCATTAATAAAATAGTAAATCCAGTAATAAAAAAAATGTATTTTATAAATTCTATTTTTGTATTTTCGCTTATTCCTGGCATGGCATTTCTGAAAATAATAAAATCCCGCAACTGGATTCACTAGTCGATCGGGAGTGATATTACTTATAATGGAAACACGTACAAACTCATAATGACTTTCTGGACCAAACAAAAAGTCCTGGCCTGTTTATAGCGTGTGCCCTCGAGCAGCGCTTTGCGGTCGGTTTGAGGACGTCAACGTACCGTACCAGAACAGGTATTCACGTATATTTTGAATGAAGCAAAACATTTTATAATTAACTTTTAAGAAAGAAAAACTTACTATAATAAACCTACGTCACAGTAAATTATAATTGTATTCATCTTAAGTTTCAAACTGGAGATTGTTATGACACGGAGTTGATGAGTTTTGTTTTACGCGGTAAACATTTTTGTTTAATATATTTACTCTGACTCTGCTCTGCCCGATGGATACCATGGTAGAGGTTACCATACTGATTGTGGATGCAGACAATGCATCATGGTGATCGTTGGTATACTATGTCAGGGTAGTACTTTCCTGGTCGAGCCGGGCCCAACAACATGTAATATCAAGATAAAAAAAACTGCTTTTTAAACTGAATAAAAATTATTTTAGACTTTTTAACATAACCAAAATGGAAACAAGTTCTACAAAGATATTTTTATTTAAGTGATGTTCACACTAAATAAATTTTATCTATAAAAACCTCTTATCTTTTTAACCTTTATTGCTCTAAAATTTAAAAAATGGAGTACGTTATGAAATAAGAAATCATAAGGATCGCCTGTGCATTTTATGCAGGTTTAATATACCAAATAAGCCACTGCAGTCAAGATTAATACACTTTTTACATTTGCAGTCTAGTTTGCCAACTAACAACTCACATTTATAATACTCCTTGTAAATGTGCTTTTGTAAAAACCAACATTTCATAAGTAATTCCATAAGAAATCTCTTTAATAATGTAGAAACTTGTTCTGGAACATACTTGTAAAACAATAATTTCTTTATTCGACTTGTTTAAAACATAATGACTGAATATCATCATCATCATCAACAGCCTTTAACAGTCCACTGCTGGACATAGGCCTCTCCTTAGAAAGAATATAATATCCAGAAAATATTATGCTCAGGTAACCGGATGAGGAAACATGCAGTGTTCAGGTTTTAACAATATTACATACTAATTTGTTATTTATATTCATTGCAATTTTCTAACTAGAAATGCAAACAAATCATGAAAATGATGTGACTTCTGCATTTACATCACAGTACAGTTTTATTCAATTACTAAGTTGTGAAAAACATACGCCACCTAACTTTGGTTCATTTTTGAACTTTATTTAAGCTTAGGTGTAAGTTAGATGCTTGACTATGATTTTATTCACGATATTCAGTGTGTTTTTATAAAATTTATATAAATCAATTGAATATAATAATAAACTATTAAATCTTGACATTTAAAATGAAATTCGTCTGGAAATTACCGCCCAATTTGACGTTTCCGCATATTGTCTGCAATCTCGTAACATATTTATGATTTTTGTTATGAGTCGAGGAAATCACTGCGCCCTAACGATATGCTGATATCATCTTTCTGTACATATCATTTGTTCTTGTAAGAAGTTATTGTCTGACACGCTCTTCTTATAATATTTATGAACTATGAACGTCTCTAGTTATATCTACAGAGCATTCAATTTAATGTTAAGAATTTATAAGCTACCTGACCTGCAAAACTTCGTTTGTGCCTCTCAAATAGTTTTGCTTAAACATTTCTTTTATACTTTATAATATTATAACATATCAGTGACAGTATGCAATAGTATCGAACACATTTATTAATCTATAACTTTGTCCCACTCACATAATAGGCAAAGTACTCGTAATTTGATAGCAACGGAGTATTTCTTTCTGAACGAGCTATTTTCGAGAAATAGGAGGTCTGTATCTATATCTTTATTAGTAAAATTGGTGAAAATGATCCTAAGTATCTTAAATGATACTGGTTACTAACCATTAATCAGACAGAAAATTTCCTTTTTTTATTTAATAAAATGGTTTATCCAGAATAGAATATTTTTAAAGTAAGGGTTGAATGAATGTCCTCATAGGTTTGTCTATAGACAAGCGGAGCGCCATCCGGGATTTTTCTGAAATCAAATTAAAAAATTAGGTTACATAATACATAACTTATTTATCCAGTTCGAATAAGTAGTTAAGGAGCTATGAGGTAACAAATAAACTTACATACATCTATAGCCTGTCAAAATCATTACTCTCCCGACTTTGCCGAAATCTGGTAAAAATACTCTAAAATTTCGAGCCAAAGTCAGTAACCTTTTCCAGAAGTTTCTTGTCATCTTGTTAATTCACTCCGTCATTATTAAGTATGTGCAATTTAACTCTAACCGTTCATCCGAAGAAATGTATTTTTTCTTATAATTATAATGCGTAGTCATCGGAGCATATCGGACAATGTCGGGCATTTTTAGATGCATGCTACCTAAATTGCGGAGTGGCGTGGGAATGACTACGACCCGGTCATTACCGCGGTACCACAGTTATTCGTCTTGAAACAATAACAGTTAGTCGATTAATTAATGTACAGTCACATGGGCATTCCATTGCTTTTTATTACGAGTTTCTTATGTTTATGTGTTCATTCTGTGGCATGGGATGTTGGTAAACAATAATAACCGTTACTTCTATTCTACGTTATGTCTTCTTTTTGAGAATCGATTAATATTATAGATTATGTGTATGGATATGGTCATTTGTTATGATCTGTATAAATTTCGGAACATTATTAGATTTCGAGAAGGGTTAACGTATAGAGGGCAAACAAGTAGACTGGTCCTCTATAGCCGAAAAATCACACCTTTAATAAGTAGTACCTGGAAGACCGAGCTTTTCTCGGTTACTACTTTTTATTGTATAATAACGCCATCTGTTCTCTCAAGTACATAGCTTTAGTGTTGCTGTGTTGGAGTACCAACCACAATACTACTAAATGTTACTGATAGAGTAATTTAGATATTGCAAAAATCGAATTTCAGCGAAATCGTTAGAGCCATTTCTGCGATCACAAATAAAGTTATATATATAATTGCAAGATACAATAATTACTCCTTTTTAGATAATAGATATTACTATTATATATGAGAGATAAGGAGAGGAATAAAGAGAGGGAGTACATTACCGTACCGGTCGAGCCGGCCCATTTGTGCTTACCCTTAAAAGACTAATTAGTTTTTTTTCAAGAAATAAAAGAAAACTCATGCGAATCAAAAATAATGTTTATTTTTCTCTTCTACTACATTTACGATGATGCCCAATTTCATTTTTTGTTGACGTTTTATTTTGTATTTTAGAAAAAACATACAAATTAAAGACCGATGTATTTTATTATATTGAAGCCAACCAAAGGAAAGGATAAGTAGGATAAGTAGAATCCAGAAGTAGGGGTCACCACCCTCATTGCGAGAATTATGGAGAATGATTGGGCCTCCGGTCTCACACTCATCAACGAAATACGACAGCAAGAATACTGTCATTATAAGGATGGTCTTCTGTGTGAGGGTAGTACTGCTCCGGTCGAGCCGGTCCATTCGTGCTGAAATCAGAGTGGCTCTACTACTCCAATAGTAGATGTCAAGGTAATTAAAAAATGACATGTTACTAATGGGTAATAATTGTATATTTTCATCATAATCATCATCATCAGCGTATCGCAATCCACTACCAGACATTGGCCTCTCTGATCGCAGGACTATTCAGTAATCTGTGTCGCAGGCAACTTGGTTCGATTCTCGGCTTTTCGCATTTAGCTTTTGCCAGTCATCTTTCGCAAATCATCATTCCACCCGGCTTGTGGATTGTATATTTTTAGGTTGCAACAGCCTCGATATGGAACTAGTTTGATGGGAATTAACTGGAAAATATCCTTTAGTAGTTTTAAACCAGTAATTTTAAAGTTAAGTTAAGCGCTAAAACGTGACGTAATTTTTATGTTATAAGCACCAATATCACGTCTTATAAATGGGCACAGTTCCAACTTTCGATCGATTTGAGATATTCTTGCAAACAGTACATGTTTACATCTAGATGCCCTAATTCTGCATTGCAGAATAGTTACTAAAAGGAGACTTGGGGTCAGTCATTGCATTTTTTGCTTACGGTTATCGTAAAGAATCCACTTTTCATCACATGTCACAATTCGATCCAATATTCCTTCGTTTCTGTATGGATTCAACAAGGCAACACAAGTTTCAACACGTGTTTCTTTCTGCAGATCAGTCAAATCATGAGGCACCCATTTTTCGTATTTTTTATTTTATTGATTTGATGCAAATGAGTCTCCAGAGTCTCCAGTAGCATCCTCGATGCAAAGAGTTATTGTAGTATAAAAAATTTACAAAAGTTTTGGAGTAGAACATAGTATTATCGTATTATCAAAAGAAATTATCGTGAACATATAACATTCATGAGCATCATCGATCAACAAAATTTATTTTAAATAAATAAGTAAAATTCATTTTCGGATTAGATATCGTTCAACCTACGAATTTAGTTCGCTCTCAACCCCCTAGTCAAGTTTGCAAACGTTTTATATTCTAATTCTCTATTCTTTTGTTTGATTTGCTGATGTCACTCAGTCACGTGATCAAAACAAAATATTAACCAATCAAACACGAAAATAGAGGCGTCGGCGATTGCAGAACGAAAAACGTTGTTCTGTATTTGGGAACATCCTTACTTGCACTCTATATAATAGTATAAATTAAAAATTAAACTACGGAACTACTTTTTAAAAATAGAATTAATTAAACTACTTTATAAAAATAGAACATATAAGACATTAAATAAATGTTTATAAAAAAGGCAACTCAGTAATGGATTCATTGACTACTACTTTGTACCTACAAACGAAGCAAGTAAATTTGTAGGAAATTCCTTTGATATTGAAATGATTAAAGAAACGATACAATTCAAATATTCAAGCTTGAAACCATTCATAAGTATTTTGATTTCAAATATTGTTTGAGAAAAACTAAGTTATTTAGTTGTGATTTTTTATTGATTGTAAGGAAAAAACCAACCCTAAACTACTAAATGTACCCCGATTCTTGATATATAGTACCTTCTTAGTAAAAGATTAGCAAAAATTAAAATACGATAATACCAGATTACATTTGCTAGAATTGTCTATTTAAGTCAATAAACAAATCATCTTGGACTTCAAACTTGGGAATGAAGGCCTAGCCTTCATTCCCAAGTTTATTTGGGGTCGGCTATTAGTTCAACCGGTTTTACCAGAATTTCAGTTTTTCCCCGGAGCGACTGGCATCGGACCTCCGTAACCCTAAGGCAGAATTGAAATTCGAAGATTGAACTAGTTGTCAGCCGAACTTCCAAACTCCGGAATTAGGAATTTCCTAAGAAAAACCCAAAAACACTTTTATACCCAACCCGGGATTTGAACCCGAGACCTCTTGATTAGCAGTTGCTTACGCTAACCACTAGACCAAGTAGGCAGTAATCGTCAAGTCATAATTTATTATGGTACCACCAAACAGGTCAGCACGAATGCTGTCAGGCTGTCATTTAAGGTTGGTATTCTAAGTGAGGATGGTACCGCCCCAGTAGAGCCGGCCCGTTTGTACTGAAATAGATCAACTACTTCTTAGATTATTTGTTAATTTAATCGTTTTACACTGATGTCTTAATTCCCAAAGGTTCACTTCAAATTCAGTGACCTATTATAAGTCATTATTTATAGCATTTATTATGATAACAATTGGTTGAAATTATTTAAGTATGTATTTGAACATTTTCATTAAAATTCCGAGTAAATTGTTGTGGGTTGTGAGTAATTAAATACAATGTGCTTAGTGTAGTGTTAAATTGTATGTTATCCTCGCTATAAAAACTAAGAGCTTTTTGTAACTTTGTTTGATGAGTTAGTTTTATCTTTTATTGTAGTAAAAACCAGACTAAGGGTATTCGATGCTATTAAATTGTTTTAATAAAAGTTTAAAACCTCCAATTCATTAACATACAAACATATGTACATAGACTGAACGGCACTACTGTAGTGGGGTGATAAGACCAAGATCATTTGTAGTACTGAAATAATAAAATAATAGTATACGACTGGCTTATTGCTCTAGTAATAAGGTTAAATTCCTAGGCCTAGGAGTCCAATTTCCAAACGATGAATACATTTATTCATCGTTGAAACTTGGACCCCTGTGCTGTTATCGATTATTTGCTCTCACTGGGTGGAATTTACCTATAATGTATATGTATGTACCTTTACCTGTATCACAGTGTACGCAAAAATGTATTAAAACACACATTTCTTTGAATAACGTGAGTCAAAGAGCTCTGAGGTAAAACTTGACCTATAAAAATATGAACATCATGTGGCACGTCCGACTTTTCAAATGGTTATGAGACCTCATTAGAGTGTTGCAGCTCGATGCATGGTCCTTTCACTAAAATTTAGATTCTTACCAGATCCAGTCTATTCACTTTAGGTATATAATTCTATTATATAATATTTTTTTATTTTCACTCGGAAAATGAAGTTTAAGACATTCATAGGCCAGGTGTTATGACGACTTGTGTAGAATAGCTGGCAGGAGATGAACCTGAGAAGTCTAAAATCGACTAGAGTGGCGTTCTAACGGAGATTCTTATGTCCAGCAGTGGATTGCAATAGGCTGATGATGATGGTGATTCAGGTTGTGTTCCCTTTGAAGGTTCTCTGTGGCGCATTGTAATTACATCGGTGAGAAATGAGGAACAAACCTGTGGTTCAAAATTCAAAATAGACAAAAATATTATTATTAAACGGATTGTACATGTGTCAAAATTTTACTACAAGTGGTTTATAACTTCTTCACTTTTTGAACCGTACGAAAACGTACTTAGCTTATACTGAGAAAACAAATTATGTGCGTTAAATATTATTTCTGTTTAAATTTAATAAAATCAGCATAGTTTGGAATCGGATAACTAAATCATGAAATCTGTAGAAGAATTAGTTTTTGTTTGAATATAACACAATTACTCTTTGGTTATACTATATTAATTAAAATATTTAAACAATAATGAATGCCTAGAATTTATTTTCCTCAGTAAGAGCTTTCAATATGCAGACAATAGCTAAATCATTAAAACAAAATTATCATTCATTCATTGATGAATGAATGAATGATAATTTTGTTTGAATTTTATTTGAATTGTACCGACCTATACTTTTAATAATGTCTCATTAATGATATCAAAATTTAGTGCTGTCGGTTTGTAAAATTACTGAATTCATTTAAAAAATTAAAGTGAGTTAGCATTGTAAGTAGTCTTATATAACCTACAAAATACAGATGTTAATTAGTTTAAAATATTCGTCCGAAGTTATTTCGTATATAGGTTCAACGTCAACATTATTGTTACGTGTGCTAATATAGATAATACAGAAACCGCAAATAACTCGTAGCTCAAAGAACGACCGTGACTAATCCTGTTGTAAATCTACTTTTACCCCAATATATTTTATTAATAAAAGTTATAGGCTTACTGGGTTTTGGTTTTTGTGTTCACAGGTGAAACTTAGCAACATACAAAAACACTTTATACACGGTGATTTTGAAAGCGTTTTGAAACCGAAAATTTTGAATTAGTAATCAATAACAGAAGCTATATATAACGTTAATTTAATAAAATATATAAAAAAAAATTCATCAAAATCGATATTCAAATCGTTTACAGATAAAAAGTGAGAACCAGTAGTAGCACTATTCAATCACACGTAGGTACATACTACAAACAGAAATACTATGCGTTTTATATCGTAAATCGTTAATCGCCAATAAAATCAACGATTTCGTCTTTCAACCAATTACGGCATTGCATTGACTGTGCCCCCCGGCCGCCGCGGGACTCACCTGTAGTCGTCACGCGTCCTTGGCGTCAGTCGGTCACGGTCATCTAACCTCGGACCAAAGGTCATCTAACCGGCAACTCGTACTTAGAGATGTTAATTGTTAAGTGATGAAGTTGATAAAGTGAAAAGTGATAGAGACACATTAAGAAAATTAAAATACAATTGTATCAAACGTGGACGCTTGTGTGTTGAACGCGGATTCCATTTTGACCAGTAGCTTCGATACAGAGAAGTGTTAAATAAACTGTAAATAGGTATGTAAGCTAATTATTCTGTAGATAGCTCCGATTTTTTTTAACACGCCTGACGTGGTTAATAAATCGAAAAGAAGTTTTAAAAAAATAGGTATTAACGCCGCAGTCCTACAATCCGTTGATAAATTGATTTGATGTGATTCGTGGTTAATAATCGAAAAGAAGTTTAAATAAATAGGTATATCCGACAATACGACAGTCCTAAGCCCATTATGTATGAAGAACAAACTAACTGGAGTCAAACTACGAAGTACCTACTCGCTAGCTCGCGCATAGGTAAACTTGTAAATCAGCTGTTAGCGTCACCGGCGCGCGGCGTGTTTAATTCATACTACTTTGCAGTGCATTACTACTTTCCAAGTCAATCGAGTAAAAATGAATATTAAAACTGAAACTTTTTTATAGTCAACATTACAATTGATTTATCCATTTTTATTGGTACTATAGATGATTACAAATTAAAATGTTTCGTTTTCAAAACGTCTATAAAATCACCGTGTATATAATGGTATGTTGCTTAACTTCTTAACTGCATATATTGTACTAGCCGCCCGCCCCGGCTCCCGACGGGGCCATATAGTATTGATTCTTTGGGCCTATTTAACCTATGTCACTCACAAATACCGTATTTTTTAAATCGATTCAGTAGATCCAGAGATTTCCCCTTGCAGCGTCATAAACTCACACACTTTACCTCTTTATACAATAGCTAGCTATGCCAGCGCCTCACCTCGCATTCTAGTTCTATGAAAAATAGATGTCCGATTCTCAGGCATACTCGATATGCACACAAAATTTCATGAGAATCGGTCAAGCCGTTTCGGAGTAGTTTAACTTTATATGACAAGACAGACAAGACAGACAAGAGAACTTTATATGTATTTATAATAGTATAGATTACTAGATTATACCAAGATTATACCCAGACATATCGCGTAACTACTTTAAGGATATTATAGAAGGGACCGACGGACGATGAAAGGACACAAATCAAAACTAAGTTAAAAGTAGTTTGTTAGAGTCCACGTCGAAAAGTAAAACATAAATAAAACTGAGATAATTATTTTAACTTTTAGCTTATTCTGAACTTTAGTAAGCCCAATAGCAATTAAATATTGTAATAACTAAGCACTGAGCAAACAAACAAAGGGAGAGTAATATTCTTATGATAAGTTCTCTACTTACATTCTGTATGTAATGCTTGCCCACTTGCCCACTTTGTGCAAGGGAGTTTGCTGCGAAAATCGGCTATATAAGACATCCCCGGGCGCATCAGCGCTAAGCCCAAGGGGTCGAAGTGGTCGCCATGGCCGAAATCGGATTATTATATTAAAATGTTTTTAAACTGAAATATTTGTATGTAGTGTGTTTGTTTGTCAAATATTGTTTGGAAATAAATTATCAATAGGCACAAGTTCACTAGAGTTCACACTATCATTTTATTTTAAAACTTTCTAAAGATAAATTACTTATAAAAGATAAGCTAGGATACTAGAACTAAAATCGGGGAAGAGCTGCTCTAGTTGTGCTGGTAAAACTTTCTTATAACTTGACTAAACTTACACCCTAGGGCTGAAATAACCCGACTTCTGATATTATTAGTCGGGTTATTTCAGCCCTAGGAAAGGAAATTTTACTTTTCACGTTAGATATTAGGAGTAGGTAAATAGTATGTATGTGTTATCTAATATTATTAATATTAAAAATTGAAATTGGCACTCAATCTCATAAATAATAATCTCAATACATTTATGGAATAAACCTTTCAAGTTTCACCCACATTTCTATTTCCAATTGACTTCCCAGTTGTCATTACCGGTCGGCGGTTGTGGGTCCGCCGTCACCAGTAAATTCAGTTACTGCCACGTCTTGCACTTACCCAGTTTTCTTTTTACCCTTTCATTTCCTTCACTGTAAAAGCCTTACAGACTTACATATGTTGAGTTAATTTAGGACACTTCCAGGTAAATGTTTAATGCAATTTTGGTTTTCTTTGTGAATGTAAAGGCACGTATTGCTTAAGAGCCTTGTGTGAATTTAGCTCGCATTCTTTAAGAAATGAATGAAATGATAAAAAAAATGAATATTGAATGATATTTTTCATGAAGTTTTTTTTTATATCGATGTGTTTTATGTAGTACTTTTTAAGAAGGGATAAGGTGATAGTGGCTTACGTAACATCAATAGTTTTAATTTTGAGGTTTTCATTACCACAGAATATTTCTCAGTTCTGTAAAGGTTTAAAATATTTTTATGATGTTTGTTTGGGGCCTAATACATTTCCTAGGTTACAGGCTGTATTTTTTTTTATAATTTCTTTCTAATTAAAACCATTGTCATAGAAATATCTCTTTTTCGAATTCGAAAAGCAATTCGTCCCTTTATTGAATTATGTGGTTGCT
Organism: Phragmatobia fuliginosa; assembly: GCA_932526445.1. Taxonomy (NCBI): domain Eukaryota; kingdom Metazoa; phylum Arthropoda; class Insecta; order Lepidoptera; family Erebidae; genus Phragmatobia; species Phragmatobia fuliginosa. Next base: position 16,168,896 of record OW052070.1, read on the forward strand.
ATTTTTATGTTTCACTTTCTATAGCCTTCGGCTCCACCTGCTTGTATGTCGTTATTATCACGGTAAGGAGTAGCCTATGTCCTTCCTCAAGAACCAAAGTATATATCAATAAAGTATATCTAAACAGACAGACTCCTTGAATTCATAATATAATTATGGATTAAAAGTATATGCAGAAGTTTTATTATTCACTAAAGATTACGCAAGAAGACGATGGTTTTTAGTGAAGTTTTAACGTAGTTTCTAATTTTAGCATTCCTGATGCAATCACTTGCCTAACTTGAAAGTTTCATACGTATCGGATACGCAGTTTTGATACTTTAGATTCGTGAAGTTCTTATCAGTTCCGGGGTTCGTGACAATGTTTCAGAAGATAACTGATAAAATAGTCTGTGTCAGATCTAGTAAAAATAATCTAGAATAATCTAGAACACAAAATCCCAGGTTTATTTCAAAATTACTATTACTTAATATTATAGAGCTGAGTTGAATATCTATGTTCGACAATCATAAAAACTTTAGATTCAAAATACAAGTGGCAAAATTGCATAGTCTTAAATAGGTTCAAAATACATACCAAATTATATGAAGGTATTTACAACAAGTATAAATGTATTTTTAACAATTTTCTCTCTAGATATGCTCGAATTTGTATTATTTATTATTTTATTGAATAGATAGCCCTAGAATATAATTACTAACTTATCTTGTGTAAATTACAAACATAATTCGCTTCTCGCTGCCATATTCACTAATTGCTATCAAAATGGTTATATCCTTTGGCAAGCTTGTAAGCCAAGCAGTCAATAATAAAACTTGTAAGTCTGAGCGTATGTTGAAGCCGTTAAGAACGAGGACTCATTAGTTTCGTTGCGAATGACATTTAGGGTCTATTCATACTCTAAAGAGTATATACACACATTGAAGAACTCTTCAACTTAACCTAATTTTTTAAATAAAAAGACAACAAACATCCTGCATTCTGAGTCACCGGGGACTTTAAGAATACCTAAGTAACGGATACTACAAACCTATTTTACAAATACAAAAAGTATTCAGACTCAAACCAACAATTTTTAGACCATTTTAAGTGTGGTCTAACGTGCGTATCAAATCCAAACATTTAGCGAAGTGAGGTAACTCAGGTAACCGTTTTGCGTATATTCAAGAAAGTTACAGCACTGGGCAAGAAATAATGCACATCGACTTCTAGAAAGAGACAATCGGCCAATGGCGGCTTTGGATAGCGTTGTCCCTTTCGCACGAAATTCCACTAGACCGCATTTGTCGAACAACTGAAAAAACGTAACACATGTAGTGTGCGAAAAGGACAATGCTCTACAAAGCCAAAAAAATTAGCCAAATATCTCTTTCTTGAGGTCGATGTGCATTGTTTCTTGCCCAGTACTGTATTTGTATGATCATCTATAGCAATACACAATATGTATGATATATGCGGTTATCTATATTGTTTGGTTATCTTGAGTTACAATTACTTACCGTTAGGAAATTAGCTTACTTATTTTTCCCCTATAGGTTAACAAATCTCAATAACCAACCATTGTTTCTAGTGAACGTGTCGTATAACTTGAGCATCGTTGACACATGATACGAAATACATTGTATTGATTCACTCGAACAATAAAAATACGTATGGTTGTGGTTCTTTTAAACAATGATCCAATGTGTATTGAGCCTTATTTAAAGCGTGCCTAACACGGTCAAGTATCAAACATAGTAATTAGTTTCTGGTATCATTGTATATGCGTATAGTATTGTTACAAAGCAGATAATACTTTAAAAACTAGAGGTGTTAAAAACATCTTATATTTGGGTCTTCATCAAGAACCTTTGTCCAACAACTGAACTGAGTTAAGGCCTTACGTCCCCAACCTGGCTGAGTGCGGATTGGAGACTGGCAAGACAACGTCGTGGGTACGTAATCTTATCGTTGGATGTTTTTAACTACTCTAAGGTCTCCAACTAAAGAAGAAGAACTCGAAGTCTTTACGACTATTAACCTTTGATAAAAACTGAGACCGTCTACCTAATGTGACCTTTGAAACACGGAGACACTCATGGTATCATGCCACAAAAGGTCACCCATCCAGGCATTGACCGCGCTAGCATTGCGTTTTTTTCTGTACCGCTTAATTTTAAATATGGAACTGGACTAGTCGCAATGTATTTTTAGTATTCTTTTGCATAAAATTTAATAAAAAATGTCGTATGCATTTTCTAAAGAATCGTAACGAAAATGTCACTACTGTATAACTTTATTTATATACCATTATAATAGAAATGTTTAGTTAAAATAAATAACTTTCCTCAGAGAAAGTCGATAAAAGAAATAAAAAACATAATAATGTTGATCTACAATTTATTACATTAAACATACCTTTTAATACTTTGTTAATTACATTTCAACCATAAAAGGAATAAGGTTTCTAAGCCTTAAAATATAAAGTGCATATTTTACTGACAAGGGAATAAGGCAAATACGGTGGTCACCTATCTCAGAACCAAAATACATCAGACTTATTTATAGCAATTTCGATTTAAGAATTTATTGGACACCCGAATTAGAAAGTGTTTTAGCCCGTAATAAATTTCTCACTATCCCACAAGCTGACATTACAGAAAAGCTGGGATTATTGTAATAAATACCATCCTTTTGAAAAATATAATAGATTTTTTTAAAATTCATTTTGAAGTGATTTCATTGATTATAAGTTACCTAGCTTTCCCCGTTTGTGTCAGTTATCGAAAAATAGCCGATATACTTTCTTTAATCTAGGCTATCTGTGTACCAAATTTTATTACATTATTACATAATTAAATTATTACATATTATATTACATTTTTAATGAATTAAGCAGTTCCCTTTGGTCGAAATAAAAAATACATTAATACTACATTCTCATGACTTACTCAAAAGCTATCTTCCTGACTATGTTAGTTCTAGGAAATCGCGGAATTCATCAAACACGCGCGCACCTGCATATTCACTACCCATTACAATCTCACTAAATATAATGATAAAAATAATAATAAATAATAATAAAATAATAATAATTAAAGTGTAATTGTTACTAGCCGTTATACATATATTGTATATTTATAGCCCATAGACCTATTGTAATTAGTACCTATGCTTCGTCACAAGATGACATTTATTGATTTATTGTTTTATTATAAATTGTATCTCATGTAAGTGATCTGTAATTGTTCTTATGAGAAATAAAGAGTCTATAAACGCAATTAAAATCGGTACAGTAGTTTTGGCGTAAAAGCGCAGTATTAGTAAGGATTACATAAGTAATTTTTTTTTTTTATTCTTTTTTTTTAGGAACTTTTACGCACAGCGTATGTCAGTTCCATCGTATCCTAAACATATTTATTACTACTTATAATTTAAACATAATCGACATGAATTTAATTAGAGCTCTTGCGTCATCACTATTAGGTTCCGACAGAATTTTGTGGAACATTCCTACGTTGGCTCCATTCAACTCCAAGTCGGCCACTAAACTCTGGTAAAAGGGTGGACTCTGAAAATCAGCTCTGTGATGGTTCACGCCCATTGCAGTGTGCGCTGAGAGTCCACCTATTTTGTTAGACACGGCGTACAGCCCCCATTACCATTAGTAACAGCTCAGTGCTCTATTTCAGAGGCTTATTTATGTTTGTATTACTTTATCTTAGTTAATGTAAACTTTATTAATTGTAATTTTAACGTTTTCACAAAGTATACATAATGCAATTGCTATTACACGTCACCAACATAAAATATCAACTGCCACGTCAGTTTGTATTGACATTAGCAAATGTCACATGCACAAGCCTCTTAATTATTGTCATCTGTGCTTTACACTGTGTTTGGAAAACTATTTTTTTATGTATCTGCTGTATATTGTGTCTATCAAATAAAGTTCTTTATTATTATTATTTCTACTAGACTCATAGATTACTTATGTAATCTAATCTACAAATATAGTACTAGTTTATTGTTGAATAATTGTTTATGTTAAACTATAAGTGAAGACTTTATTATCTTGTTAATACCAGAATGTAGTTCCTATATCAAGTCAATAAGCTACTATTGAAAAAAAAAACTTCAAATGTAAACAACCAATGCAATGCAAAATCGAAAAATATCCAGCTTATAAATATGAATTCAAACTAGAGAGAACCTATAATATAAAACCGCTATCGACCATACATAAATAGTTTTAAAAGCAAACATAACCTTAAAACTACTACTATCAATTATTTACATTCAAATACAGAACAAATAATTTACTTCCTCCATTAATCATTTTCAAGTTGTAAAAGCTACACTAAGAAACTATAAAAGCTTCTATATAACAGCTTTTGCTATAATAAAGTGGTACGTAGATTACGCTATATTATGCGGAGGGTTTTAAGATGGACTTACCACTACTAGCTATGTAAATTGAAATTGACTAGGATGAAAATTAGTCAGATAAATTATGGTTCCGCTACTATAAATCTTGATGTAGCTTTAGATTTTGATCTTTATATGTAAAGATGCATTTTAGATCTATTCAAATAAGAATGAAGGAGAAACGCACTTAACTTTATATAGAACTAATTTTACATTAGTCTTCATATGTCAAATGTCGCAATAAACGTTGTATGGTGATAAAAATAATATTTGTTGTTTGAAGCTCACAAAAAAAAGAAGAAAATTTTATGAAAAAAAAATACCGTCAAAATTTAGCTCTTAAAATTTTTAATAATAATACAAATTTTATTCACTTAACTTATTATTAAACTATTCAACCAAAAGGCATTTACTCGAAATCTTTATTTCAATATTTTAAACAAATGAACACATTGAGCAATAACTGGTAATCATTACAATAAAACAAAAAACATAACAAAAACAGTTATCCAATTTAAGCAAAACAACTGTGACACGCTAAACCAATTTGTTAAATGTCTAAAATACACCTGGTGCCATAATTAAACCCAAAACTCTAAATACTCATCCTATCCAATTTTTTTATGTGGTATTGGAAGCTAACGCTTCAATTGATATAATAAACCGTATTATGCACTACCGTAGCCAATCAATATTGTTGGTACCTAATGCTCAGTTAGTAGCTCAATTACTGTTCAGCGTAAATCAACTAGCGAAGATGTTTGTTTATTTACTCAACAATATTTTACACATGAAATCAGCAATAACGGCAAGAGCCCAACTAGGGAGTAATTTATATAGTACTCGTAACAATTAAAGTTAAACTATTGAAGAGTATTTTTAAGGAGTTAAAAGTACTCACGTCTATATCCCCCCCGTCTGGGCTTGTAAACTTGAGGGCACATTCAACTCCTACATTTTGACATTCACTATTATTTTAATTCAACTTAACGCAGAAATAGACCGACATCAGGTGGGCAAATAAATGGAGTGTATAAACAAGGAAAGGTAGATTAGGGAAGGTAATAGCAGGCAAACAACATTGATTATTCCAATGGATTGGGACATAAATAAAATAGATCAAGCAGTGCATGTTACATAGATTTTGAATAGGCCTAAGGCCCAAAAGTCAAAAATCTCCAACTAAAAGTATGAAAGTTATTCTAAATCCAACAAAATTAGAACTAAACAAGTAGAAAAATAAAGTAGGTGAAGATTTATTCACGATTGAAGCCTAAAAATTCTTAATTGAGAAAAAGATTTCCACATTTCCGTTTCTAACACAGTTCCTTTTCTAAAAAAATAAAAAAACGATTAGGAAAAACACAAGGCTTCATTGATGAAAGCCAAAAGAACGGATAGTACCCTTTCCATTCATTTTAAATGCGTATCGTGTCAGCTTTTGAATCCCCGACATCATAAAATCAGGGGCTCTTATAAATTTATTCCGCTGTACAAACAGCTTTTTTATTTGTTAAACAGATAACATAACAAAATTTACATAAAGCTTAAATGGAAATATGGCTTTGAAAAAAGAAAAACATGTGCTAAATGCACCTTTGGAACAAGAATCCTGAATCAGCTAAAACCTTCCTTCTAATTATGATCCCGGGTCCTTTAGGGGGCGGGAAAAAACATCTCACCAGGACGACATATTGCATGTCACTGTGGCACTGTCTGCATTCGCAGAGAACGTCGTGGATTCCTGGATTAAGTTCATGCTTTCCATCAGGCAGAGTCACTTTGGCAGACTGTCATATAAAAAACATGTTGTTCAGTTTATCAGAAGTAAGATAAAAATTCTGAGATATTATGTTCATGAAAATTAAACCCTGATTTAAGCACAAACGGACCATCTTGAAGTGTTCTTGTAATTCGTTGGTGAGTGCAAAGCTGGAAAAGACCCCGTAGTGTAAGTCACCATGCTGCATTGTTGCATTGTCTATAGTCTCAATTAGTATATTGACCACTACTTTTAGATTCTGAACATGTTTTCCACCAGGCCAAAGTCACTTTGGCAGGCTAATACATAAAAAAAACAAATTCATTCACAATTTTCATTGTATGTACAGTTTTTGTCTCAGATATTCTTTTAATTAAAATCATCCAAAAGTACTGAGTTTTAAAAGTGTAGGTCATTTTGTATCGTAATCATCATTATCTTCTGTTATCTTGTTACTTCTGTATATCAATCTGCAATGTGATCCATTTAGCTTTTATTGAGTTTTTTTCTACTCAAAGCCTTTCCAGTTCGTTTTCATCATATGTTCATACGTGATATTATTGTTATTTCTCTTCATTTTTTATGTGCCTGTTTCACTTTGCATGCCCATCCGAATATTTCAAATATTCTACAGACTTGGTTTGTTATTTTGCTTAAAGAACTTTACTACCGTAATATGATTATGGGGTTCATATGTGTGTTTGAGTTTAAATAAGGAAAATAACAATATATTGACTCACCTGACACACAACCTGACACATTTATATTGTGCTATTGGACAAGTATCATCCTAAACTAAGGTGAGTCTTTACTTTAGTTATAGGGTTAAACTATAGTAAATGCTCAAAAAAAAAGTTATATAATTACTAACCGCCTGCGTCCTATGGGTATGTTGGCCGATTTGCAGACCTACCCGATATGCACACACAATTTTCATACAAGTCGGTCTAGCCGTTTCGGAGGAGTATAATTACAAACACACAGAATGTTATATATAAGATATCATTTTCTACGTAAGCGTAGCTAAACACAATATATGGACGATCGTGCTATTCAATTAAAAAAATTTCTATGCCTAAATCGAAAGGAAGAGCCTGGTTAGATTTTCTGACTTCGAAGCAAGAGGAATTAAAAGTCAGCTTCAACAATTACTAGACCAACAGGTCCCTCAGGAATAGGTACAGTCACAATGTAATAATCAAACACACTTAGCATTTGCTACGTAGTTAGAAAAAGTTTAAATCTAATTAGTCCTCAACATTAATTATAATGAGCAATAGTTTGAGTTACAACTTTCTAGTTTTGTGTTGGATATACACACATAAAACTAGAAAGTTTATTAATTATTCGTATTACTGAATGCATACCGCCTTTGTTTTGTTTATTTGAAAGGAAAACTACCTTGGCTTAGAGGTTAGCTTACCGTGGTACTTAAAAGATTTGAAGAGCTATATGTTGTTGTTGCTAGAATGTCTTGTTGGTCTGATCAAGAGGTCTCGGGCTCGATTCCCGGGTCGGATTAATAATTTGTGTGATTCGCAAAGGTTTGTTTCGGATTCTGGGTGTTTTATATGTATAATATGTACGTATTTACAATAAAAGTATGTTTATGTATTTATATCAGTTGTTTAGTACCCAAAATACAAGCTCTGCTTAGTTTGTGACTAGATGACGTTGAGTGTAACATGTCCGAAATACTTATTTATTATTATTTATTATATTGGCTTGATGCTAATCTCAGTAAATGCACTTTATGTAATGTTAGAATGTATACATCTGCCTGTTTATGTATAGGTAAATATTCTCTTTAGTATAAAAACTTTGAATTGTGGAAAAGAAAAACAAAAAGCATAAAAAATGATGAATTTTTTTACCTGATTATGTTTATAAAAGTGATAAACATAAAAAAGGAACAGTTGTTCGAAGTTTCTTTTAGGCTATAGTCATTCAGTTAAGGTAAAATTGTGTATTATATGTTTGTGTATTAATTTATTGACGTGTTTTGTTGTTGTGGCTATCTATGTATAAATAATATAATAATAATATAATAATATATATTTATTTTTACAAAAGATAAAACAATTTCCCTTAACCTATTACATAGTTTCATACAACATTAAAAAAGGATAAAACGCGAGGTATAAGAGGTTGTCGTTGACTGCTATACTAGTATTAACTGTGTTACAGCAGCCAGCGTCTTCCACCCTATATGACGCTCGTTACATCAATTTTAACTAATACTGTTATAAAGATTAAATATTAAATTTGAGAACAACAAATTAAAAAAGAAAAGTTGTTTTTGTGCAAGTTGGTTGTGTGCAAGTAGAGTGTGGTAAATGTGTAGTTGGTAAAGAGGCTGTATAAGTGTGTTTATCCGTGTAAATATATGTGTGTGTGTGTGTGTGAGTGTGTGTGAGTGTGTGTGAGTGTGTGTGTGTGTGTGTGTGTGTGTGTGTGTGTGTGTGTGTGTGTGTGTGTGTGTGTGTGTGTGTGTGTGTGTGTGTGTGTTTGGGTATGTATTGTGGATGTTTATGTATGGGGGTATATGTTTGTGTGTTTGTGCACATGTGTTGTCATTTATAGGTGTATGTTTGCTTGAAGGTTATCACATGGGACTGGTAAGTATTGCTTCAGTCTTTGCATAATTTAAGGTTTTAAGCCAACTGTGTATTGTTGACCTGCATTTGTGTAGAGGAAGGGAGTAAATGTTATTAATCCGATTTGCGACATTGTAAAGTTTATTACTAATGACGTAATACTGGTGGTGTGCAAGTGCTGTTTTATGAGTTGTTGTATGGTGTACTCTAGTTTTATTACGTGTTAAAAGAGGTTTGTATATAGTGTTTTTGTGCTTACGTAGTAAGGCTGATTGAATAAAAAGCTGCCTTACCGTTAGAGCAGAACATTCACTGTATAGGAGATCAGTGCTGTATCTACGTGGTTTACCCATCATAACCTTTAAAACAGCTCTCTGCGCACGTTCTAGTGGAAGCATAATTGAGCTGCCAATGCCACCCCATGTCACGATGCAGTACTGTATCAGGCTTTGAGCAAGTGCATAATAAACACTCATTTTGGTATCGTAGTCTGCAGACGGTCTAATTTTTCGAAAGATCGGAATTACTTTACGAATACGGTTAACAACGTTGTTTATGTGAGTCGACCAGTTTAGTGTGCTGTCAATTGTAATACCCAAGTACTTTATGTTAGAAATTCGAACCAATGGCGGGCATGTACAGCTATTTTTTGAATAGCAACTATGAGCCACAATGTGAAAATCAACGGACGGCTGGGTATTAGCACGATGGGTAAAAGCAATGAATTTCGTTTTGCTGATATTTAATGTCAAGAGATTTTTATTGAGCCATCTCATTACCTCTCCAAGTGCATTTTCAGTGCATTGTTTAACATCATCCCAGTTTTCGCCATGAACGATCAGTGCTGTGTCATCGGCGTAGGTAATAATGTTGCAATTTGGTAGGTCCTTGGTACATAAAGAGTTTATATACACAAGAAAAAGAGTAGGACCGAGGACACTACCTTGCGGAACACCATACGTAATGGAGGCTTGCGAACTGGTGTTTATACCAACTTTTACGCACTGGGTTCGGTTTGAGAGATACGAACGAAAAATATCAAGTGCTACCCCACGAATACCAACTGATTCCAACTTAGAAATCAGTAGGGGGACGGAAACAGTATCGAAGGCTTTAGACAAGTCCAAGAAGACACCTAGCACCTTCAAAGAGTTATCAAGATTTTTTGTGATGCATTCTGTAAGTTGTAGTGTTGCATCCTCTGAAGATCTACCCTTTACGAATCCAAATTGGTTAGGTGCAACGATGCTGTTCCGCTCCAAGAAATCAGTAAGTCGAGCGTTTAATAATTTTTCAAGGATCTTAGAGAGTGTTGGTAGCACAGATATTGGCCTATAATTCTCTACACTGTACTTGTTGCCTGATTTATGGATGGGATGTATTAATGCCCGCTTTAGTATATCCGGAAATATCCCTGTTGTTAGACAAAGATTGCACATGTACGTGATGGGAGGAATTAAATAATTTTTAGCTCTCTTTATTGCAAGTGTTGGAATGTTATCAATGCCCGTGGCGGAGTCGTTCTTTAAATTTGATACAATAGAATCAATCTCTCCAAAGTCTGTTGTAAATAGTGCCATTGAGTCTTTCGGGGCATACGTGCAGGAGCTGGTTAAGGGGTTGGGATGATAGTAAGCGCTGTCATTCAGTATTGTATTTGCCAGAGTTGACCCTATACCCGCAAAATACTCATTCACCACGTTCAGTGCCATAGTGGGATCTCGATCTAAAGTAAGCAATTCCGTAGCTGAAGCTCGTAAGGGTTTGTAATTTGAGATTTTATTTACCGTATTCCAAATACCTCTAGGGTTACCTTTATTTCTTTCAAATTCACTCTTCTCATAAGCAATTTTTAACTTTTTAAGGAGATTATTACAAAAATTGCGATATCTCGTATAAGAAATACGAAGTATCGCGTTCTGCGGCTCCTTTCTAGTTTTCGCATGTAATTCATCTCTGTGTCTGATACATCGTACCAAACCAGGTGTCAACCATGGTTTAATGATACGTTTACGGTGTGGGACTAATATTACATTGGAGCAATCAGTGACAGCTTTGGCAATAATCTCAGTGATTTCATTAGCCACCCAATTGGGATCCGTTGCCGTATAAATCGATCTGAAGTCTTCACCAGATAGTTTAGAAACTAGTGATGGGTAGTCAATTTTGACATGAGCAATGACCGAAGAATGTCTTTTTATTTTGCAGTTCAAACAAAACACAATCGGAGCATGGTCAGTGATAAGCGAGTCCAGTATGTATGTTTCAGCAAGTCTATTAGATCTGAGCATAACATGGTCGATACAGCTTTCCTGACGAGTTGGTAGCAAGTGAGCAGATAACAAGCCATGGCATGCCAACATATTCAAGTATTGATTGCAGTTACGATCATTAGCACTGGGTGAAATATTTATATTAATATCACCGATTAAAATTAATGTGCTAACCAAATTTAATGATGTGAGGCAAAGGTCAAGACTATCACAGAAATCGTCTATATTCCTATTCGATGGTGATCTATACAAAGCTACAATAGCAAAGTCGTTCTTATATCTTATGATAAGACCGGCTGCGTCAGATACCGTGATATTTGTAATTATGTGTTTAATCCCAGTTTTAACAAAAACAAGAACTCCGTCATTTTGATTATGGAAATCGGATTCATAACAACTATAACCGGTTATCACAGGCAAAGTAGGTGATTTACTAAGCCAACACTCGCTCAATACAATAATGTCACATTGAAAGCTTATTCTTTCAAGAAAAACTTCCAGACCACTAAAATATAAATAATATAATGTGATATCTTGGGTTATTGAAATCATAATAGGGTTTAACGCTGAAACATAAATCCATATGATTTTCTACGATCGATTTGATGGAAAAAAACTTAATATACAAAGGATTAATAATATTTATTACATTTTAAATTGCCATATTTTTGTTAGATGACCCTGAAATTATTTCCACAACCTCATTCGTTACTACATATGTGAGTGGACATCAAATACACAGCCTAACTAACTTTTTCCTGCGGCTGCGTCTGCATTGTGTGTGTGTGTGTCTGTGTCCTTTCTTAATAACCAAAATTTCTCCAATCCAATTTTATTGAAATTGGTGCAGTGGTTTAGACCTGAAAAGGTTTACAGGTTTAAGAGACACACACAGACAGACAGACACATTATTTTAAAACTAGTTTACTACACTAGTATGGTTTTTTAATGTTTTTTTAACTACCTTCTTAACCCCCAAACATCACAAATATAAATCCATGATTAAAACCAGATGTCTGATTAATGTGAGAGGCATAGATCTGCTAATGACTGTCAAAATTTATTATCTATCCCTTAGACGAAAGAAAAAACAGTAAAAGTAATAGAAATATTTCTTGCTCCAGATTTAGTTAGGAGCTGTTTGTGTGTCTAAGAAATAAAAATTGCCTAGGGATACAACATTAGTGTTCGGAATTTAGAAAAAGAAAATTCAGAAAAACTTTTTAAGAATTTTCCTGACAAGTACTTTAGCGTATTTGTATTTGTAGATGTATAGTTACTTTTACTGATATGTACATAAGATCTTCTTTAAGGGCCACAGCACACTAGCTTCTTTTAGCATCGACAATCGGCAACTAGTCGCTTTTTAGAAGCTAAATACGGCGACCGAACGCTCCACACCGCACACTTCATTAACTTAAAAACACCAAACGCGGAGATTGAGTCGCTTTTTAGAAGCGTGACACAGCAGCTGAACGCTACTCTCCTCACACATTCGGATGCCGGGAGCATCGATTTGGCGTCGAAAAGTTATAGACAACACTATAACCGATACGATCCAGGCATCTGAGCAGTCGCTAAAACGCGCGTTTCTGATACTGCGTTCGAACGCAGAAAGTCGCGAATGATGCAACATGACGCGTGATTTTGATACCGTGATCGAACGCAGGAAGTAGGTAGCTGAAACGCGATGCAGCATCGATGCAGTCGCAAAATCACCGATGCTAAAAGTAGCTAGTGTGCTGTGGCCCTAAAAGAATAATTTTTTTTCTATGTACAATTTCTAATGTAAAATATGTGAAATACCTAAATTTTTCTATACCTTAATCTTTTTCACAAAAACTTTGCCTATTGGCGGTTATCGTACACGTCTCTGCTTGACCCTTAAGCAAAGGAGTAGCATAAGTATATATATATTTTTAATATATCATAACTAATACCTCATAACACAAATAGGTTCATGTGCAGTATTATTAATATTTTGCATTATTAGTGTTGACTGTTATACTATTACTAGAAAGGTCATTCTTCTCTTGTATTCTGCAGTACAATGGCATTCCCAACAATAGGTATGCGTTCAATTGTCAGGCCAGCATGTGTTAATATCTGCACCTCACCTTACATCACTGGACTGGATTAAAGGTACCTAATACGATTATTTCACAATACTAGTATAATTCTGTAAGTCTACAATCATATCTAGTATCGGTTACCTCACAATAAGATTGCAGAATTGATTGAATAGTCGTGCCTCCAATTTATCAGATACAGAACAACCCTACAATATAAAGTCGTAACATGAAATCATTCTGAATCCACTTTTTATTGTTACGTTGGTATGTTTAGCTTGATATTCGAAATAAATGTTAACATTCCCTCGTAAAGTAAAGCTCACAAGAGATTTTCTCAGCCATAAAACAGCGTTATCAAGGATTCTAAAATCGGAACTACTCTACGTATCGGAATGATACATTGTAAATGGGTCGATGGGTAAAGAAAAGGATGAGGGAGGGAACATTTCGGATGGTGATAGAAGAAGACAATAAATACGGGTGAATGTGAAGAAATGGTAGGAACAATATCGACAAAATGTCTTTTATGATAGACCATAGGCCTTCTTGGATGTAATCTGGGCCGTTGGCAACGAATTGCGGTGACATCTAGATCTTCATAAGTTTTCTTCTCTCATTGTTATTTGGATTGAACCATGAAAAGAGAAATTTAGATAAGGATATATTATTTGTTTTTCGTTGTGATTTAAGGAAAAATACTATAAAGCAATCGACGTACTCGAAGACATAATAACAAGCTATCAGATGTAAAAATATTTTCAATTTTTATTTTTCGTTTTGTATTTTGTAAAATTCATGGTAATTTTTCACTCTCATTCAAAGTATCACTGTTGAAATAATCGCAGTCAAGTGTAGTAAATGATTTACATACTCTTAATATGATGACATTTAAATATATTTAAAAATTAATTTATGGTCTAAAGATTTTAATCTAAATGGAAAAGTACAAAAACGGTACAGCACTCAGTTTCCACTTATCACAAACCTTTTTCATTACGCCCATTTAAAGTCATATCCAAGTATTTTTTTCAGACATTTCAACTCTACTTCTGACATCGCTGTGGTGTTCGTATATGCAAATGCAGTGCCTGCATATCTTGCAATATCATTTATTATTCACAGTCTAACGTCTAAACAACACCCTCGAGAATGTTAAGTTTGCACAAGACCAAAAGAGAATCGTTCCCAAAGTTTACGTCTGAGCTTCAGTTTGTTTACTGTTCGTGAATTTTACTAACGTAAATAGTCTTGTAAACGATGTAATGAATATTAAAAAGAATTTATTCGTAAATATTAATTATCTTAATTCGTAAAAATCGTAGGGCTACGGATTAAAAATTCACTAAGAAGGAAAACTTGAAACAGACACTTATGTTAATCACTGGTTAATCACCTAAGGCCTAAAGGCCTACAGCTACCATCGTATAGGAGCTAGCAACGTTTGGAAAAAAAGAATTTCAGGTCAGCTGATTTTGTGATATGTCGTTTATCTTGCTCTTTTGGTTAGATTCCGGGCTGTCTGGCTGGCGAGAGTGGTTGCGTTCATTACTGCGCATCCTGTCTGTGTAGGTAATAATCCTGGATTTTAAAATCATTTTAAGAAGGGTAATTTTATTTTTTTTGTATTTAAATAAGTTTAGCTGACATACTTTTCTTATTGCCAGACATTTTCGACAATGTTAAGTATGTGCCATACGCGAATGTTTATTTATTTTTTATAAAAAATTCAAAGTATTTTATAATGTCTGTAATTTTAATATTATGTTAATTAGAAATAAAAGAACCTAAAATTAATTTGCCAGACATTAATTCGGTTGTTAAACCTTAAATTTCTATGAAAACCTCATGAAAATTATTGCAGTATGATTCTATTTTTTATTGAATATTCAAGAGAATGGTGAGAATTAAAGGAACCAATTTATCAATGAATGAGCAGATGATGAGATTAGATTTGATAAACAAATAAAAAAAAGTTTTTAATTTTGCTGAAGCGCCAAGGAAAAAGAAATTGACGCTAGGGAATAAAGTCGTTGAGTTGCGAATGCAGAGAGATCTATTTGGCAGAATGCTGGGGATTCCTCTCACCCACAAGGTTGGCATTGAAAAAGTTTTGGCATTTCCACTTACCCCGATGCCGACATCAATGTGTCATCCAGATGGTTCAATATGTAAAACCGATAAATCACAATTAGCAAAGATAATAGAGAAGAAATTGGACAACACTATAAATCGACAACCGTTAACCATTGATGTTTGTCTTGTTGATGGTTTTTTTTGGTGCATCGGATGAAAGATGTGCCACAAACCTATGACGGTATTTCTAATAAGTTTCTAAGTACTATCTCCCAGATGAAATCTGTTCGGATTGATTTTGTCCTTGACCAATATTTTTCGCCTTCCATCAAAGATTGTGAACGTTTACGGCCAGAAGAAGCAACCAAACCTGTTTCAATAGGTCCCAACCAAATCCGGCCCCATTATTTCGCAGCTGAACTTAAAAATGTACAATTTAAAGAAGCTTTAGTAACCTTTTTTATTGGCACTGGGATAGTGAAAACATGTTGCCTTTCATTGGTAATAAAAACATTTACGTATTTTCGTATTTATATCAAAAATTCAAAGTATTGCAGTGCAGGGTTCGTTACGTGACAAAAATTTGGAGAAATGCTCACTTTTTGTTTGGTCTTCTGTGTGAGAGTAGTACCGTGGTAAGTCGTATTTTTGTGAAGTTTCATCAAAATCCAGTCAGTAGTTTTTGCGTCAAAGAGCAACAAACATACATACATACATACTCACAAACTGTCGCGTTTATAATACTAGTAGGATTCTGCCATCTTGTTATCAGTTTTTTACAACATCTAACATCTTTATCTCCAATGGCTTTCGGGTGGACCATCAACGGTGACAAATATGATTTTATCTGGTTTTTGGGAAATCAATTACCGTCCTCAGTTGCAGATATTTTTGTTCAAAGTAGGTATGAAAGAGAACATTTGTCAGTAATATCTAAAAAAAATATAACGGACAAGAAGAATTACACTGTTTATTTTTTTCTGTTTCAGGTGATAGAGTTTTAGACGATAACGACAATTTCCAAGAAGATGATCTAAATGATACTGACAAAGACAGTGACGATAAAAAACTCAAAATTATTATTTTACTTTAGCTTAATATTAATATTCACATTTAGTAGACAGGACAATTTAAAAAAAAAAATGTTTTTGAAATTGTATTCTAATTCCATATTAGTTTTTCTATTGAAACTTGTTCTGACTAGAACGATTATTATTATATGTAATATGTACAATGACAAGTACTTAACTTTTGTAATGGTTCTCTGTAACATTCTCAACTATATACTCTGCAACTGTCTCTCTCGGAACACTTTCATGAGTTTTCATTTTAATTCAAGGCAATAACAAACGAATTAATGTCTGGTAAATTAAGTTTAGGCTCTTTTATCTTTAATTACCATAATATTAAAACTACAGACATTTTAAAATACTTTGAATTTTTGATATAAATACGAAAATACATAAATGTTTTTATTACCAATGAAAGGCAACATGTCTTCACTATCCCAGTGATCAATAAAAAAGTTTACTAAAGCTTCTTTAAATTGTACATTTTTTAGTTCAGCTGCGAAATAATGAGGCCGGATTTGGTTGGGACCTATTGAAACAGGGTTGGTTGCTTCTTCTCGTCGTAAACGTTAAAGAAAAGTAGAAAGCGAAAAATATTGGTCAAAGACCAAATCAATCCGAACAGATTTCATCTGGGAGATAGTACTTAGAAACTTATTAGAAATACCGTCATAGGTTTGTGGCACATCTTTCATCCGATGCACCAAAAAAAAACCATCAACAAGACAAACATGAACGGTTGTCGATGTATAGTGTTGTCCAATTTCTTCTCTATTAACTTTGCTAATTGTGTTTTATAGGTTTTACATATTGAACCATCTGGATGACACATTGACGTTGGCATCAGGGTAAGTGGAAATGCCAAAACTTTTTCAATGCCAACCTTATGGGTGAGAGGAATCCCCAGCATTCTGCCAAATAGATCTCTCTGCATTCGCAACTCAACGACTTTATTCCCTAGCATCAATTTCTTTTTCTTTAGCGCTTCAGCATTTTTTTTTATTGGTTTATCAAATCTAATCTCATCATCTGCGCATTCATTGATAAATTGGTTCCTAAAATTCTCACCATTCATTCAATAAAAAATAGAATCATACTGCAATACTTTTCATGAGATTTTCATTTAAATTCAAGGTTTAACAACCGAATTAATGTCTGGCAAATTAATTTTAGGTTCTTTTATCTTTAATTAACATAATATTAAAATTACAGACATCATAAAATACTTTGAATTTTTTATAAAAAATAAATAAACATTCGCGTATGGCACATACTTAACATTGTCGAAAATGTCTGGCAATAAGAAAAGTATGTCAGCTAAACTTATTTACTTCTTAAAATGATTTTAAAATCCAGGATTATTACCTACACAGACAGGATGCGCAGTAATGAACGCAACCACTCTCGCCAGCCAGACAGCCCGGAATCTAACCAAAAGAGC
Source organism: Phragmatobia fuliginosa (assembly GCA_932526445.1). NCBI lineage: Eukaryota > Metazoa > Arthropoda > Insecta > Lepidoptera > Erebidae > Phragmatobia > Phragmatobia fuliginosa. Next base: position 16,186,592 of record OW052070.1, read on the forward strand.
AAGATAAACGACATATCACAAAATCAGCTGACCTGAAATTCTTTTTTTCCAAACGTTGCTAGCTCCCGTACCACCAGTCGACTAATAAAATTTGTCTAAGATATTTATTTATTTATACTTTTTTTTTATATTTAAGCCTGCCAAAGTGACTCAACTCTGCCTGATGGAAAGCATGAGTAGAATCCAGGAGTAGGGGTCACCATGCTTATTGTGAGGGTAGGCAATGTAGCATGGTGACCCCTACCATGGCAGCCTGGTTAGATTATTCTGCATCATTCTCCCGGCCTTCGAAGGGCGGGAGAATGATGCAGAATGATTGGGCCTCCGGTCTCACACTCACCAACGAAATACGACAGCAAGAATGCTGTCATTATTAGGATGGTCTTCTGTGTGAGGGTAGTACTGGCCGGGTCGAGCCGGCCCATTCGTGCTGAAATCAGCGTGGCTCTACTACCAAATAAATACTAATACTTCCTGCCAATACATTGCATAAGGCGGACTTTCTGTGTGTCACTGACTTCTCAGTATATCGGCTATATTAATAGCGATCTGCATCTAATATCTGCAATCTTGATCCTCAGCTGTTGATAAAATATAAAAGTAAAAAGCGTAACTTAATAAAACAAGGAATATTTTATTAGGAAATCAAAACACGGTCTTAAAGTACCTGAATTATTTACTGTTTAGAATTTATTTTCTTAGTTCAAAGTTCAAGGCTTGAGGCTACGAATAACAGAGTAAATCTCCGTATAAATCTACCCTGATGTGATATTTGCCGTAAGCAGCTGAGAAATTTAATGTTTATCTTATAAAGACAAGATAAAGTTTATGCCTTTCGTTAATTTGATCTCAGATAAAACTAAAAATCGGCCACGTACACAAACAATAGCATAGAATAGGGTTCCGTACTCACTCATAATGGTCGATAGATTTAAAATAGTGTTCAATAGGTAATTGTTATGTTTACTTATTAATTCTTTATTTTTTGTTTGAGGTTTTCCAAGTGAGTGTATTGTACAACTTAGGCCCCTATAACTTCTGAAATAAAAAAGTCATCCAACCGTTGTAGTTTTCTTTGAAAGTTCAATATATTAACTACTACCATGTTTTTTTTCTGATTTATCGAGCTAGCCGTTTAGCTTTCAGGGGGGGAGACGCCCTGTTTATACAAAAAAATGCGCTTTAAAGTTGAATAAGTCGCAAACGGATACTTAAATCGAAAAATAGTTTTAGCAACGTCACAATAATTTTAAAAGAGCTATCTAATGATACTCCACACGATGGGGGAGATCCGAGAAAAAAAAATCATCCCCACTTTACGTGTAGGGTACCTACCACAAATGAAAATATTTTATTGTAGCATTTTGTCGACGTCATAACAACATATTTTCTTTCACAGTTTTATCTCTCTATCACTAACCGTTTTGGCGGTAGGTCGAGGACGGACGGACGGACATGACGAATAAGTTTAATTTTTATTTCCGAGTCATGAACTGTGGAACCCTAAAAACAACATAGTGAAATTGTAAGAGTCGTGAAGGAACCTAATACTTAGGGGAATATTTTTTTAATACCATAGTGTCACACCTGTTTCAGCCTGATAATTCACCTTCATGTAAGCAGAATCGTGGGACTACAATTTTTTATTTATTTATTGGGACTTAAATCAAATTGATACACATTATATATTTTTTTAAATGAGGTTGTCGGTTTTTCTCACAAAAATTTAAGTGTCTTAGATTTCGAGTGCAATGTACTCACAAAACGTGACCAATTATCGACGATAATGCAAAATTCCAAATGTGTATCTATACGTATATAAACTGATAGAATGATTCACTGTCAAATTGAACAACGCGTAGCTGAAAACGTTGGGTCTAAAAGTATCAAATACTTAAATTAATATGAAACCTCGTTATTTTTGGTAGAATTATTTTCAAACTCACACAAATACGCTTGTTTGTAAAGTTAAAATAACTGCATTATTTTGAAAATAAGATATCCTCAAGAGCAATAAGAACCTTGTTACTTTACAAGAATATACTTGGAGTTGTTCTTACAAAGTTCTATATAAGTATTAGTGTTTATCGTATGAATCAATGAGTGTATTACGTGAGAGAACTAACCGAAATTGGTTTGCGGCTTCCGTAATCCAATTTGTTGGTCGCTAGAGTGTTGGTTCGGCATTACAAGCAATCTGATGTACTGATACCTATTTTCAGTCCTAGGTATAAGTTTTAAATTTAAAGGTGAATCTACAACTGTTAGCGACTATCGAACTGATTATAATTTATTTATTTCTTTAGTTTTATCAATTAAACTCAAAACTTGTTAGAGGATGTCATGTTGGCATGTTGGTTCAAATATTTGTATACTGATATAAAATGCAACTTTAAATTATTGTAAGTGCTTTCAATAACTTATAATCTCAAGGTATATTCAAGGTTTAAAAAAAAACATGAAAAGTTGCTTCTATGAGACACTGAAATGATTTATTATTATCAATACTTTATAAAACTTTATAAAACTGATTTTCTCTTAGACCATGGTATCATTGCCGTTGAGCCTAACCAATATCCACTAAAGCATGTCTCTCCAACGATAACTACTAAGTCATAAAACTTAAATTAAAACAATTGTGTACTTAAATTTAAAACACGCTAATGTTTCGTGTAAAAATTCCATAAAAAAATTACAACACCTCGCTTACAGTCTTATTACACCACTCAATACTTATAACACAGAGACGATGCGTGGTTACACTGCATGTAATATCAGCACGATGATCTTGAATTACATAACAGTGAACAATGAGGGTTGCAACAAGAGCCGGCTATTAACCGAGCTTCGGTTGAACTTCGTTACGGTAAATTTCAGTTGCTATATAATACATAGGTAAATGTGATGTTCTCATAAGCTTGTTAGAACATGTATAGGTGGTTACGTAGGCAATGCTGCTTTGAGGATGTTGGATATTTTACATCTATCGAAATTAAAATCTGCTAATTGATTACCAATTCTACATTTAAGGTAAAAGAAAAATCATTTTAGTATGAAAAATAAATACTTATAGAATTATCAGCAAAACTATTTTTTTACTGAAATGATTTTCGTTCATTTAAAAGAGAGTGTTTTAACAATGTAGATTATAATGAAATGGTCTTAAAAACTCATACACTAACATTTTGCTAGGTATAGTTTTAGTTACTCGTATGTTAATGTAATCGGGTACTTAAAGAGATGGATAAAAAAATTAGACAATATTGAAAGAAAGATAGGTATACTTTTTTATATTTAAGCTTACCAAAGTGACTCTACTCTGCCTGATGGAAACATGAGTAGAATGTAAGAGTCATCATCCCCATTGTGAGTACAGACACTATGGTGCCTTAGTGAGATGCTTCTGAATCATTGGGCTTCCAGTCTTACACTCACAAATGAAATACATTAACTCGAATGCTGTAATTTTTAGGTTATTATATATTCATATAATAGGAAAGGGCTGGAATTTTATATATTGCCTTTACAGTTGAATTGAAGATTAAGATCAAAAGCTCGAAAAGGTTGTAAAGCTGTAACCGAATTAGAGGTTGTCAGAAACAATTAGTATATAAAATCTCAAAAATTCTAATAGTTTTTTTAGGTAAAAAGTTCTCGAAGTTTCCAAAGCTTAAAAAAATGCTCCTAAAGAAGATATATATCTCAATAACGTTGGACGTGTGAAACGACTATTTAATAACCGTTATTTACGACTCGCATGCATTCGTGAGGTGGTTCATTTAATTTTTATTTTGTTTCATTATTTGCTTCGGAGCACTGGCTATTTTAATCGCGTAATAGACGTAATGTTGTTACAGTTTTTATTCGATAATCGTTTTGTTATAATCTTTGTCGTGTACTACTGAGAAACGTGATTTTTATTGCTCGTTGCTTGTTTTTTTAGTTATATGTTACTTTAGGCTTTGACTTTGACCATGTGTTATGTACGACTACTTACTATTTGTTTAGATGTGCTTACTGAAAATACTGAAATGATACACCGTAAACTTTCATAAGGATAATCGTAACCCACGATTCAGATTTATTAATTCAAGTGTATCTAAACAGATACGATTATAATCTTACATAGGTTATAGTCAATATGTAATTTTAAATATAGGTTTTTAGTAAGCTTAGGTTTCTCGTTCATATGTTTGAAGAGGAATAATTATTAACTATTACCACCATACCACTAAAGATACCTACTATAGATACTAAATAACCTAATATAGATGACTTCATATAGAAACAAAATAGATTTATTATTAACACAAAAATACATGTCTGAAATCACTACATACCACTGCACTGCACACAGTGCACACGACTGCACCGAGGTAAATTTTTGTACTCAGATAGTCTAAAGCCTGAGAAGGGACACAGGCTACTTTTTACCGCGATAACCGCCATAAACGCGGACGCAGCCGCGAGCGAAAGCTTTTTGTGTATATCGAGATTAGTCAAAGTGTTTTATGTATGAAACTACTAAAGACTAACTAGAGAGACTAAACAGAGCCATAAATATGTATTCTGTATACACACTGTCTCTTTTGTTCTCAAATAAATATGTACCTATGTATCATACTAAAAGTACTTCTCTTGTTTCAGAATAAATAAGAACATCATCATCTAGAACATCATAAGAATTGGTAAGTATTTTCATTATTTTCTTAATTATTCCATAATTATGTTATGCTACCTAGTGATTCAGCAAGACAGCGATAAAAAATATTATAACTTTGCTTTAGTTACTAAACTTTTACCGATACTGCTTCTACTTAAAGTAAGTAACATGTGTCATATACAACTGTAACACCACGCGCAGGGACCCGTGGACAGGCTAGCAATGGGATATTATGGGTTTTTGATTTTGATGAATGAAGTACCAGGATAACATGAAAAAGAAAGGAGTTCGCTTTCTATCAGTTGTAAAATTATTAAAAAAACATTTGAAATTAGAACATCATTTTAAAATGCCTGAAAAAAGAACTTCGTAGCATCTTTATGACCAAGTATACATGTACAAACAGTATTGCTAGGATGATTGTTTCTATGTAATGAGATGGCACAATTATTGTTTTTTTTTATAATCAGACATCCCTCGCAGAGCATTTACTTTTATGGCTACATTACAAAGATTGAATTTCTAACTTGTGCGTAGAATGTTGTTAGCACAATTTCTAGAAATGGGCGAAGACGACATTGAGACGGTTTTTTCTTGGTTAATAGCGACTTATAAATTGTCTTACAGGGAGTTATCACTTGGTATTTTTTATTGCTCTAGTTGGAGATCTTAATTTACGAATGATAAAAATCCTAAAAAAATTAGCACAATTACCTACTTATGTTTCATCTTTATATTTGACTGGGTTCTTTAGGATTTTATAAAAGGGATTTTATAGGGTTCCATTCCATAGAAATGGCACGGCTCGACATACTATCCTAATAACTAGTGTTGATATAACTAGATTAATAGTTGCATATTTAATACACGAATGATGAACGAATGTATACGAATGTAACGAATGTATAGTGTGAATGTAATTATACGCTCATTCCCATTGACTTGGAATTAAATTATCACTGAACCAACCTTCAACGCTATGTTATCCTTTCATTACAACTCATATAACCTAAAAAAGCCACCCTAACGTTTGTACCAACCAAAAAGGGTAACGTAAAATACGTACGTTGGCGTATCTTTACTAGAGTGGCCATCATTACCTTAAAAGGAGAAAAGAAAAAATATTTTTCTTTGTAAGGGTAACACAGTCAATTCTGGGAAAAATAAACTCAAAAGGCGGTAATTCATTCTGTGGATCATCAATTGAATGTGTTCATATGCTGCCATCAACACTTCGGATCAAGTGACCTCTATGTTAGTTTGTAAAAGTAAATTGGTTTTTACACATAGGCATTTCAAAATAACAAAAACCAAAAAGAACATTTATAACTTTAAAAATATTCTCATTTGAAAATGAATTTTAAGTGTTCTTCTTAGTGTGACAAGACGACGAGGTGTCTAAAGGGACAGAGATGTTGTCGTCTCGTCTTGCAAAATGTTGCCACTTATGCAGCTTTTTCTAGTAAATTACTACTATGGACTACAGACGATTTGGTCGTATTTAAAACTGCATCGGTTACCTATACTACATACATATCAATATAATTATGACCAATCAGTACGTGCTTCATTATTAAAATATATTTTCGTTGCATTTCAATTAGCTACATTAATAAATGTATATTTTGTTCATTTTTGGTTAACTAAAATTATATTTCTAAGATAAAACTATAAGTAAAAATAAAAACAAATGCCTGGACAGTCCACGTATCATACGAATGATGGTAACCCTGATGTCGAGAGAATCTCAGTTGTATGAGAGGTAAATTGGTCTCGTCATCGTCTTCTAAGCCCTGACATTGTGAGAATGGAAACCACTTGACCTGTATTGGACTCACTTGAATATTTTGACAAAGAGAACTTTCCACAAAGTCGCTTTTGTCTGAAAGAAAATAAATTTGATTTCTTTTATTTATTTTCTGCTAGCTGACCCGTCATGAAAGTAAAGTATTTACTTTAAGTATTCTCAAGTGTATTAACATATTTTGTTATATATAAATCAGAAGAGTTTGTATTTGTTACGTTACTTATCTCAGGTATTACTATTGCGAATTATAAATCTCTGGTTTGTTAATTCAAGAAGCCTCCATAGATTTACTTACATAGCCTATGCTATAAGTTTATTTTATTTTATTTATTTATTTATTGTTATCAAAAAGTTCAAGCAACAAATACGATGCCGCACAAACTCTATAACTGGTAGGAGTCGAGCACTAACAATGAATATTGCAACACAGGGGCAAATTATTGTTTCTTCAGAGACGCGGTCTTAGTTGCGCTGGTCAGATAGAAGTCAATATACAAAAGGAGTAATTGCTAGAAATAAGTACACTTCTTCATATATGTCTCTAGCATTCTTCTGCTTGACATGAGTTTCTCCAACTACACTCCCCTTACGTGATCGTCAGCTTCTCGTATATAGTATTAACACTTTTAAAGAACTGTAAAGCACATCATACATCAGTATATCATCGTAACTTGTTATATCCTATGATAAATGTTGAAACTAAAGTTGTATTCCATACTCTTCATGCTGAATTAACACGTTAAACGCCACGCGAAAAATTGAGTATTTCTGTATAGGCCACGGGACTCACCGGTGAGCCTTCCCTTGCTGAACCGTTCAAGCCACGGGGGTCACCGGTGAGCCGAGTGTTAGGTTCAACGAAAACGTTTCTCACAAGCCAAGTATTGTAGCTATCGAACAAATCGCATATTAAAGTGAGCCGCGTGGCCCTGTAGCCTAACCGGACGGCGTGGTTTTTAAATCCATCAGAAATTTGTAGTAATTTTAAGACTTGTATGGACGACACTAGGGTTGCTCTTGCAGATTATAATGAAATTGAATAAAACCAGGAAAATATTATATATTATTAAACAATATAATATAGTATTTAAAATACTGGAACATAACTTTTTGTTCTCCAAATAAAAATATCGCTTACGAACATTACAACAAATTTATGTCATACTTCATGAAATCTAATAATCACATTTGAATGGCACTATTTATTTTCTTTATTAGAATAATAGTTAATCTGTAATAATCATATAACTAAAGAAATTTAAATAAAAAAAATGTTAAACCACTGTAAGCAAAAAGTAAGGGTTACTTGAACAACTTCCGCAATAAGTAGATACTTTTTTGGTTTTGTCTTAGCCTGTTTGCTACCCATGATTGACACGTTTTCTACGTAACATTTACGACATGTATTTCTAACTTTTCTAGCCATACCATCTTTCTTTTCCAAGGTGTGTTTTACTCTTTTCGGTCGGAGCGGCGATAGACTCCGCAAAGTTTTATCAATATAAACCTACTGTTATCAATTATTTGTATATTTTTTTTTACAATTGGCGTAAGCGCGGGTGAGCCGTAGCGTGACCCCGCGGCCCCCGCCGACGGAAAATCTTTATTCCTTTGTAGGAGGCCACGCGACCCACCCGTGAGCCTTTTGCTATATCTCTAAAACTAGCCGGTAGAAATTGCTAATTTTAATTTTCTGTACGAAATTACGCATTTTATAAACGTAGAGATGAAAATTTCAAGTTGACAAAAAATAGAAACTTCATGATTTTACCTTGGCCCCAATGGAATAGTAGACTAGGCTCACCGGTGGGCCGTAAAGCGTGCAACGTGTTAATAATGGACCACCGATCTTTGATCTCTCAATAAGTAACGTTATGTTTTATGTACTTTAGAATTATTCCGTTTGAATGGTCACAAGGTAAATATGAGTATTTGTTATTGTATCGTGTCGTATCTAGTCGAGCAAGGTGTGAAAAGCTTTTATCATGCATGTGATCGCGCAGGCTTTTAGATTAGTAAATTTGTTTAGAAGCAACATTGTAGGTTTATAGAAAACCATCTTTTACCCGCGTGTATCACAGTAGTTTAATACATGCAGTAGCCTATGAGACGCACAAATGTTGTAACTTTCTCTTGGTAAACAAAATTAGAAAATTGGTTTAGTGCTCCAGACCCCGTATAAATTCAAAAACTTTCGTCATCATCATCAGCCTGTTGCAATCCACTGCTGGACATAGGCCTCTCCCGAGGTATAGAGAGCCTGATCTGCTGCTTTTTGCATTTAGTCGCCGCCATTTCACAAACTTTGCCTCTTTATGTACAATATTAGTAGAGATTAATATAGATAAGGTTTTCAACTTTTTTATAAATCTAAACGCATCCAGGAATTCTAGCTTAGAACAAGCTAGATATACTACTAAATACTATATATTTTTAAATACTACAGGAAATCTTGATAAAGGATGTTACAAAAATCTAATAAAGTTAAGAAAACCACCATAAAATTTCACACTTTTCTTCTGTTGGGTTATCGAGTCTTTTATATTAATATGAAAGAAAGGAAATAAACTTGTAAACAACATCGAACAGACAAAATAGATTGGAATTAAAGACAATCTAATACTGAACCAATTTTTTCGATGGCACTGTTGTTTTGTCTACAAATGTTGATAGGAAAATAAATGTTGTTCTATTTTAATACTGAAAAACATACCTAGTCGAAACTGTCAACATTGATAATTATGTTTTAAGTTGTATTAATCACTGAATAAAACCTGTACAGTAGAAATATAATGTTCCGAATGAGGGAATTTTTTGGTATAGCAGTTTTTCAATCTTTCAATTCTTTATTTCAAAAGTGTAAGACATTAATCTTTTATTAATTAAATTTAAATAAAAAATATTTGGGAAATACTTAAGAATATTGCCTGAACAGATAGGGATATGAAAAATAAAGATTTCTGATTGCCCATTTATAAATGATTCATAATCTTATGTAAAATATGAGCGCAATTAATTTTATGTATAAACTTAAAACTAGAAGCTTAGCTAAGTTACTACTTAGCTTATCAAAGTAAGCTTAATGCAAGCATAAATTAATTAAAACTCCAAACCTGCTTATGCCTTAAGTTAAACTTTAGAATTTCCTTAATTGTATTCAGTATAAAGTCTTCTAAATGTAAAGTGTAGTGTAAAGTTTCATAAGCATCATGTATTTATGAAACAACCGCTAATTGTACAAAAATAAATATATGTTCAATAAAAGAAGGAAAAAGTAAAAACAAACCATGTACCAACCCGTCTGGCCAGCGTGATATAGTATACCAAAAGTATGCCTGCTTTCTAAGGAAAGTGTGTGTATTAAACAAAGGTCAGGATTGATGATGGTGAATCAGTACATAAAACTTGATTTTATTGTCTAGGAGAAGTTCAGTCAATGACCGGTAGCGCACTTATATCTCTTTACTTAACTTGTTTACGTAATGGGTGTCTGTTACTTGCCATCACGTGACAAGCCTGATCATCCCAATACCCTACCCAATAAAAAAAGATTCTTCTGAGAACAAGCAGCCACTTCAAGATTTAATTAATAAACTAGATTGAGACGACTACGTTATTTTTTTATTTGCTGAACTTTGATTTTATTTTTAGTGTGTCTCAGGCTCAGTCAGACTATTTTAAACGACCTTAAAATGTGAAGTGAGTAAGTCCCAGTAGTACTGTCACTGTTTTAGTCTGACACCGAAATTTAACATACAATTTTACATAAATAAATTATATTCAGCATAATTATACTTTAACAAACATACTACAAATGTACTACAATTACAACATTATTTACTTTTTACAAAAACTAAAATTTGAATGTTAATGGAATGAATATACAATATTATTATTGAAAATCCAATAAATGTTTAGAAACAATTTAAAATAATTTCGGAGAACATGTTTTAGGGCCTAAATAAAGATGAATATTTAATGTTTTGAAAGACAACTCCAAGACAAGACTTTACAAACATACATAAAATGGACACGAAGAACACCCAGGACTACAATTTGTGGATCACACAAAATTATGTTCGACGTGGGATTTGAACCCACGTCACTTGGCGACGTGGAAAACAGCGTTACAACCACTTGAACCACTAGGCCAAATGTACAGTCAAAATGATAATGTGACACACTACAAATTGATATCATTTTAATTTTGAAAGCAGAACTTTCCTTTTAAAATGTTTTAAAGCGTCTTGACACAAAAGAGGTTTGTTTTCTTGTTGTTCGAAGTTTTCCTATAGACTTTCGTTAGTTTCTAGGATTCTATGACTACTGTGATTATGTCTTTATGTTCTTCTCAAAATTACAATTGATCTATTTTCCAAAATTCAACCGAATGAACCAATTTGGTTGGTTTGGTTGGTGGTTTAGCTGAGAAAGCGTTGCAGATAGAAATACAAAATTACTTTCGAATTTATAATATCAGTGTGGATTAGTATAATGTCTGTATTCATTTTTAAATTGCCGCTTAACAAATAAAATGATTACATTTGCAATGCGGGAAGGTAAATGTAAAAAATACATAAATCACTTTAAAGTCTCGTACCGGCATTATGTAATTTTTTAAAAGGGTTATCGTTATAAAATTTATTTCTGGTATGAAATACGAAATCCTATGTTATGAGGCAACATGAAAACCGTTTTAGAGATAATGAACATTGATGACTATGAGTGGTGAAGGTTTTTACACGTTGCGCGAAGTTTTTAAAAAATGTACCTATCCTGACTTGCATTAATCTTTTTTTGATTCAGAATCACAGATTATTATTTTGGTTTTATTTAATACTCCAGTGGATTTAATGAAAATACTTTATTTACTTCATTTTTACATAGGCAGATACATCATAAGTACTCTCACAAATTCAGCTAAAAATCCTAGCAATTCGATAGAAACTTTTCACTCTTTACTTCATCATCATTCGCATCAGATTATCGCAGTGCACTGCTGGATACAGGCATTCCACATCATTCTGATCAATATTGGACTTCTCGCATCCAGTTTCTACCAGCCATCTTCCGTTTTTCGTCACCCCAACTGGCCTGTGGCCCTCCTCACACAACGCGTGCCGAGACACGGTTTTTACTCTTTACATATTAATATACATAAACACTTAAAAAATAGTCCTACATTTTTGGCAACTAGATGACTTGATACAGTTGATACCTAATTAAATTTAGGGAATGAAAAAATCAAGTAAATCTTTTACAGTTTTATACGTCAGACTTTACAGATAGAAGGCGCCGGCATTTACTAAGACTCAATCTCCGAAGAAATGACGAAACAAATCACAGAGGTGTCTTATTTTAAATCTGTGAACATTGATATAATAAAAAAATAACTAAGTACAGTATAGAGTCTGTAATCCTTATGTAAGTAGGATTTAATTATGTAAGAAGGATTTAATACATTAACTGAGTTATTTTGAAAGGTTTACGAACAGTTTTATCTAGTACAGTCACGTGCCGTGGTTTCATAATTTGAACTAAAATACTAACACTACAGTGAAAGCTCACTTTGATGTATGTTTTAACAACCATTAAATAATATATTTTTACGAGAAAATTCAGTCTGTTAACATTCAACAATTTAATGAGATTTCAAGCTCCAATAGAGATTGATGACTAAATTATCGAGATCTCTTCTTAGTGAGGATTTTTCGGAGAAAGTTTCATGATTAATTGGTTCTTGATTGGGTTTATTTTATATAACAGTGTATATGCCTTGACTTACATTATTGTCATACATAACAATTTTAATTTGTCTGTCTTTAAATGTTACTAGCTAAGTTACGCTGTGTTACTCGCGGTTATTGTTGTGAATCGCGAGTAACGCGGAATAAAGCTTAGTCCAGCCGTTTTAGAGATTAGCCAGAAACAACACACAGACAGACAACTATTTTAAAATATAATTATGTGAAAATATTAAAAAAATATATTATTTTTTATGTAAGTACCATATAAACTTACCTTTTTGTATATATTTATATACTTTTACACACATATGTCATGTATATACATACTAGTATGTTTGTTTCTAACTTATTATCTTATTCTTGTTATTTTACTTCATGAGGTCATTGACTCCTGGGGCCTTTATCAGGTATAGGGGTCTAGCCGTCTCTCCCGATTACTCCCTAAGGTCTAATTATGAATTAGGATGCAAACGATGAGGGAAGCTACCCTTTAGTTAAACGTGTAGTAAAGACTAAATGACCCGCAAACCCTAATAAAGTTTTAATGGCTTTACAATTTTTTAGTGTCAAAAAGTTCTCAAACTTTTTACATTAAGTGTTAAATAAGAGACGTTTTTCTTGGTTTTAAGGCTAGCAAACCATTAACCACAAATTAATAAGGTCGAGGCTACTCGGGTGTATTTCGACTTGTCTTCTAGGGATTTACTTTTAAGTTTTTTTACTATAATTGGGAAATCACATTAGATGAAAGCCATTGGTGTTATTATATACGAGTTAACTTTCAAAATATTCGTTGATGAAAAGTTTAAAGTATCAAAACATGAACTTTACAATTAAAATAATTTTTTTTACATTTTATTTTACATTCATCATTTATCATCATTACTTGGCCTATGGCCTTAACCCTCTCTTGAGAGGAGACCCGAGCCCAGCAGTGGGACGTTATGGGTTGTTGATGATGAATGTAATCGTTACCGGGAAGGGAAGTCAGGACTATCAACTATATTGACAACTAGATCAATTTTTGAATTAAAAAACTTGCAGGTCTAAAGTAGTATATATTCCTTGTATTGTTTTTTAAAAATAGGTATTTTTAAAACAATACCTACAAGAAATATATACGAAATATTATATTTTAAAAACTGCTGTAACGATTTTCATTAAAAAGCAAAAAATACATTTATCTGTCACGTATCAATCAAAAATCAAGCACAAAATCTAAATGTGAAAAATCATACATCAACTAATTACTAGTAAAGGACTCGCCAAAAGGAACACCATTCCAGAGAGGATATGAGCAATCTGAGATAATGTCGCTGAGGCAATTTTCCATCGTTTCCATTAACCCATTAAGTCCAGCGCACATTATGGATGCAAAAGTCGCAAAACTACTTCGTCAATGGGCGGGATGAGCTGTGGATATGTGACCGCAAATTATGGCTTGCTGCATAAGCCTCTTGAGTTTATAAGCTTAAGCTCATCATTTTGAGGTCCTTAACGTAATGCCGCTGGGCGAAGTTAGTCTTAAAAATAGTCTAACTTACTTCTTATATAAGCAGCTGTCTTCTAGTAAAAGTCCCGTCAAAATCCGGCCAGCTGTTCTATAGATTAGTCGGAACAAATAGACGGACTAAGTTTTTCAATGGCAGTAACATAATTATGTACTTTCATATGCATTTAGTGAAGCGTAAATTAGAAATAACAAACAGAAAATTCGATATTTTGAACATCCAACATCCGACACACAACGCCATTTACTATCAAACTAAGCAGAATTAGTGCTATGAAATCTAACTTAAATTGATACAAAAATTCACGCTTATTTCCCGAAGGGTCCTGACACACCTCTTTAACTTCGTCCATAAACTTGCGGTCATCAACAACCGCTGCATCTATCAGCTAGAATGACTCAAATGTATGTCCCATCGTTAGTTCTCGATATAAACATATAATCTACTAACAAATAAAAAAAAACAAATATTCTGGTAAAAAAATGCAACCAGGGCAGCATAAATCGCAGGCATGCTCCAACGCTTAGCTTGGGAGACAGCACGACCACCCGTCGGCGTCGAGCCGCTATGAGACTGTGAGAAGCAATTTTCCGTTACCTTTACATTGAGTTATGTCTGTGACCGCGCGTAAAATGAAATGTCAGAGCGCCGGGAACCCAGATATGAGTGTCTTGATTATGTTACCCTAATACCGGGTAGGTAACCACGACCCCCAATTAATGAGGTCCGATTTAAAGTGAATAAGGGAAAAGGATTTTAATATCCTAACAATTTAAACTTGATTAAACCAATTCTCCAAAGATGAACTTAGGTATGAAGATTTGGAAAAAAAACTGAGTTAGATTGAAACGCTTAACTTTCTGATGAATTTCATTTTGAAACATAGTTGTACAGAAGTAATTGGAGAACCTGTCTCTAGTTCCAAAAATGTATTAAATTTTTCATTCAAAATAACAGCGAAACTTTTTTCATGTCATCGGGATATTTCACTATACTTACCCACACACAAAAATACCAACACCTTTATTTGAATGACGTAGTTTCAAGTTAAAAATAAATGAAATACAACCGAATTGATCTTTTTCTTTTAGATATATATAGTTCAAAAATTACATGATAGCCATTTAGCTATATATTGAAAATTGTAACAATTTTCAATATTCTATCGTCATAAAAATTTTTGATAGTTGCTTTAGACGACAAATTATTAGACGTTTGAATGTATGTCATAACCAGCGGGTAAGGTCCGTCGTCCCAAACCCATTGTCCTGTCTGAACCACATTTGAAGTTGTTTATATAGTTACTAAATCGTGCCAAGATTAATAAATGTAATCATAAGAAAACTCTCCGTAAGTTTTTGTAAAGAATTTTTATGAATAAAATGTTATAGGACAGCCTAAGTCCAGTGTATTATAGCTTTTGTGAACAAAAAATATAAATAGCACTAAAAACGGGACAATAGAAACGAAACTGGACAGAATTTATTTTATTCCCCAACATTTAGACTGATTACGTTGAAATATTAATCATGAAAATCTTTACGATTCATGTTTTGTATGTAAACATTATTATATTATATTTTATTGTATTTTATAATATATTATATTATATTTAGAAGTTATATATATAGAAGGATATTATATTTTAGAAGTATATGAGTATATTTATCATCAGTTTGGTTAGCATAGTATTGGTTTTATCTAGTTTAGAGACGGTGATGGTAGGCCTGTGAAATGTATGTGTAATTCTTTCCCAGAGATACTTAATATTAAAAAAAATTATAGGTGATACAATAACTACCCAGTTACACATAACTTTTTAAAATAACTCAAATAGTAAGTCAATTACTTAGAAAACGCTCAAAGTCTTCGTAATTGTCGAACACTCGCATCTCTTTCTCTTTTTTCTTTCTCTTTTAAAAAAAAGACAACTCCCGCAGTAGGAATATAAATTCCTGTGTCGCGGGGGACTTTACAAACATACATGAAACGGACACAAAGAACACCCAGACTCAGAACAACAAATTGTGAATCACACAAAGTGTTGTCCTACGTGGGATTTGAACCCACGACACTTGGCGCAATAGGAAGCTGCGTGGCGACCGCTTAAACCACTAGGCCAACCGTGCATCAAAAGTACATTAAATTCAATTATTCCATGCTAAGTGAACAGTATGTATACTGTAATGAAACATCCGCTATAAACGTATAGTGTTCGTTTTCACTAAAAATAGGATTTCCAACTCAATTTTGTATTAGGAAAAGAAAGTGTGTATTTACATTTATGAGCGCTTTTCATTAAGACATGTTTTCATTATATGTTGCCATTTTCCCAATATAGGATCGATGCAAAATCAAACATTTTCAATAGTTATTATTGGTTTCATTTGACTCTATCATATACTATCCGTCAATCTAGTTTTCATAGTACTAGCTTAAAACATAATTATTATTTAAATAGCTGACTGCCTGATGCCTCAAACAACAATTCCACCTGTTCAACCAAGACAACAAAAAATGCAAGTATTATTATCATAACTGCCGTCACTGATGAGCATTTATCCGTTAAAATAATATTCGCAGTTCCGTACTATCGTCCCGTATGACAGACCCGTATCGCTTACAGTGTTGTGAACGTAATGTTTGTATAGTTTGATAAAAACTTTTATCATATACTTTCCTTTTGGTTTTATGAATACCTAATCATGTAGGTTAACTTTAATTTCTGTGGTACGACAGAGGTTTGTTGTTGATTTTATAGTACCTGTGTGATAACGTTTGAAAAGTTGATTTCATACAAAAATTGTTTATCCTCCATTATTTTCAGCAGATTTAAACAGAAAAAAGTGTTTTCTTTTGCTTTATTAAGATTAACGGTAAATCAGGTTAACGCCTAGTTCGGCTGCAGATGCTTCTTCTCGTTGTTATAAAAAAACTGTTCAAGCTTGTTTTGTAAAGACAATAGTTGTAACCAATGTTTTTGAGCAAATAAACTTATTTTTATTATTTATCACGTTCTGTGAAACAAAGATTATTATAGTTGACCGATTTTTCTAACATATACCTACTATCTAGAGCTCAACTTAGAAAAATAAATTTCCTTTGAATGTATTCTAAGTGATTGTTTGATGTAGTTTTGGTTATTTCAACAAGAACATTTGTTAAGAAAGAATCAGGACACAGAAATCACAACACTGCATAGGTCTGCTCACACGATCGAGTCTAGGGGTACACAAACAAAAGATCTGACAAAGAGTGGCATATTTACTATTTGAATGAATGTGAATTTATTTCACATCAATTCCCTTTCGACAACGAGTGTGTTCGACGTTGCGATTGGCAAAAAAAATTCAAAGAGGCCCGCCCAATCATAGCGCGGATGCGGTCACCGCGACAATCGACTAGGTATGAAATAAACTCACAGTGGGTCCTCAGCATATCATTTATTTTATTTTGTACGAATTGTAGCAAACTCGCAGTTCTATTCTAATACAAGAGTAGAAGTAAATATTTATTACCAGTATCGATTGGAATGCCCGACGCCAGGCTATTCATGCAATATAAAGTGGGCCAAGCGACACAGTTCGGTCCACTGACCGGTTTATCTCTGGCGGTTAGAAATATCATCTATATATGAATGAACCTAATAGAGAATTTTTCAGTGTACTATGTTTACCTTAAGGTGCTTTTTTTATATTGGAATATTTTATAAAGGAATTTTATCTGCACGACATCAAATTAAAATTCATATCAGTTAACACTTTGTAAAATTTACACCTCACTCATAATTAATTAATAACTTTATAATGTAGCATAAAATTATAATAACATGGATCAAATGTCATTCGGTCAATAACCTTAGCGGCACTTTGATTATACATAAACAATATATAAATAAAACCGTATTAGGGGGTCCGTTAATTTGTTCTCCATTCTTGAAATACCTACATTTTGACAGCTAAAAAGTGTTTGAGTGGCTTTTGACGCCCACAGACGTCCTCCTTTGAGTATTTTATGTCAATAATAAATTATGGTTATAACAATAAAAAACAAATAATGATAGAGATATATATTTTAATTCCAACATCAAAATAATTTACGGATGAATTAATGTTAACATTTTGAATAATCTAAGATAGGATCAGTGAAGTGGGTTAGTAAAATCTAAAGTATTCCTTTCTAACATGTCTATAAAATATCTTTTTTTAACATTGCAACACTTACAATTTAAACGTTACTATCTCAGAGTGATGTCGTATCATGTTACACATTTTTGATAGTGTCAAAAATGTGCTGTTTAAAATTATTTCAAAAAAAATATACCAATACGTATACTGATATCTCCATCTTATGACGTCCTAAAAGCATAATTATATGTGATTGATTCTATACGAGCCTCATTTTATTTGAATATATGTATAATTTAATCATTATTGTTATTGTGATTTAGACAATATGTCACACCCTGAATGTATTTGTAAAGTAGGCCAAAACCTCCTTTCTAAGGAGAAATTTAAGTCCACCAGTAGACCGTTTAAGGCCGTTTACAATAAAATATGTTTATATATTTACAATGAAATATGTTTTTTTTTAGTATTTAAAACATTTATTTTTAAAAGGCATTTAATAATTGCCATATCTCATATTAAAGTAAGATTGCCAGCCAGAACAAAAGTTTGTGTGATGACCACGAAATTGTTTTCGAGATGCAATATATTAGTTTGATTATCAGCAGTCTAGTTTCCACAATACAGAAACTACCTGGTTTGGGATCAGTCGGTCATATGCAAGATCTGTGAGAAGTTGAGCAGATTAAAACTACCGTATTTGGTATGACAATAGTTAAATCCACTGTAAAAGGAAATTAACGGTATCCGTACAAGTCTTGGTCACAATAAATGAAGTAATATTTTATTAAATCTTTTATGTTCAAAGATTAATCATCATTCTTCAAAGCGTTCACGGCCCAGTCGCCCTAAGTGATTAAAAACAACCGCCACTGTGGTTAACGTTAATGACATCATACCATGAACGTCTTCCTTCCCGGTTGTTATCACAGGATGACAGTTCGGGCGGCTCAAAACATATAAATATAATATAAATAAAATATAACAAATATAAATACACGTAATTGTATCTATCAAAAACTGACTTGAGTGCTGTTATATCTTCCAATGTACATCAGCTTATCACTATTAAGAGTTCTCCAAGTTATATGTCCCGAAAACATTCCATCAAAATAAACAATAAACCTATAATTATAATTTCAAATAGCACTTTACTCCATACAGTACAATAATGTATTCATTATTAATGAAATGTGGAACGATTTTCTATTGAAGCTAGTGCTCCTTTTGAATCAGATGAAAAGGAAGTGAAATCGGGTTAGACGTGCTGTGGCCGACAGTGCGCCTTGAGACCCAATATTTTTATTAGTCTATTTCTTCCTTTGTTGGTTGCAGGTTGTGATGGGCATTATAACTTATTAAGAAAATATACTCAGTTAACTTAAATAAGTTTTGTAATAACTACATTGAAAAACCCAATATCTGTATTTTATTAAATGGCTTGAAAAGTTTTTCCCACTTTTTGCAAACATAATATAATTATGTAGTAGAGTATCGGTAAAATAATAATTTTACCGATACTTCTCTTCTTTTCGCCACACCATGATGCAAGTACATAGCTTATAGCAATTATCGATAAATAGGCTTAAGTTGCGAGAACTTAATATTTCACGAATAAATGATCAATTATGTGTCTCAAGTAACTGAAAAATAAAAAGAAAAGATCTTAATCAACCAAAAATTAAGATAATCTTATCTAACTACGGATAATTAAGAAATTAATATTCATTTTGAGTATGACAGTAATTAGCGTCTCGGTGCGTGCGTTTAAATTGGTATTACTAGGTAGTGCCTTCTTGTACGGTAACAAATTTAAATATTATTCAGAATACTTAACTAGACACGATTTATTCTATAATGAGGCGTCTGGTTAACCCACTTGCCTGAAATATAATTGAACGGATTTTCTATTATTTTTCATTTGATAGCCTGTCAAGGAATAAACATACACTACATTAAAAATCCAAACAGACAATATAGTTTCCTGAAAGGGTAACAAGAAGAAAATAATCAATACTCTCTGTTTGAAATATCGAATGAACACTACTTTTCACTAAATGCATAGATGATGAAGATACCTATAACCAAATATATATTTTTTAAATTATCTTCTCTTTATCTATCTGTTTGTTCCGGGTAATCTCTGATTCGGTTTTACTAATTTTAACGGGACGGCAGATATCTGATGACATAAGGAGTAACTTAGGCCATACTAAAAGTAATGAAATATTCAAAAAGTAATTGACAACCGTACTTTGACAATAAAAGTGTCTTCAATAAATGCGTGATGGCAATATTATCTCTTAAATAAAAAAAACTACCATTTGCCAGTTTTAAATTTTATAATTTATTTAAAATAATCATAAATCTGGTGTAAATAACGAGATTATACTGAATTGGTCTGCTTGAGTAATTAATCTTTGTACAACTTCATTATAGAAAATTACAAATGCCATTTGCAATAAAAATTAAAAAGACTTTCAGTAACATTATAATCACGTGAATCGTATCATTTGCGGTTCGCTTGATGAATCCCATTCAGCGGATTAATTTGTTGTATTTATATAAGCGTTTCATTTTTATATTCAATGTAGTACCTAATGTCCAGAAAGAAATGTTTTTACCGGTTCTGTGCAAAAGGTTGTGTTTTACAAGTTCTATTCTTATGACCAAAAAATTGTATTGTAGTAAGTGTTCTCTTAGTTTTATATTTTAAACTTTTATTTATAGTATGTTATTAGAACGAAGGAACCTGGTTTGGAACCAGGCGGTGAATGTTTTTAACTTAAAATTGTTTTGACGGGCTGTAGATGTGCAATATTTTTTATGTAGATATAACAAAACACCGATGCATGTACCCGGCAAAAACATTATTATTTAGTCGTTAGTTATTAATATTTGTTATCTTTATATATATAATTCTTCTGTGAGTGTGTATCACTGAACTTCTCTCAAACGACTGGACCGATTTTGATGAAATTTTTTGTGTGTGTTCAAGCGGATCTGGGAATGGTTTAGATTCCCAATTGGACCCGGTAGGTGGCGCTGCGATCAAGTTCTGGAATTTTAAAGTTGGGCGGTACGAAGTTCGCTGGGTCAACTAGTATATATAATATATAGCCGGTTCCAAAAATAACGGGTCAGTCACATAAACCCGAATATCTCCCGAACTACGTATGCCATCCTAATGAAACGAAGACTGTTCAAGTGAGAATTTAATTATACAGATAAAAAATAAAATAAAACTTAGTTACACCCACAATATTAATCTTAAATTAAAAAAAAACTAAAGTAGTCATATTTTTCTTAAGATTACATTTTTTTTATGATTGTTTTTTTGCTGTTTTTCATCACTGGAGGCTTCATCACGTGGAGGCAATACAAAGTATTAAATGAAGAAAGTGATGAAAAACAGCAAAAAAACAATCATAAAAAAAATGTAATCTTAAGAAAAATATGACTACTTTAGTTTTTTTTTAATTTAAGATTAATATTGTGGGTGTAACTAAGTTTTATTTTATTTTTTATCTGTATAATTAAATTCTCAATTGAACAGTCTTCGTTTCATTAGGATGGCATACGTAGTTCGGGAGATATTCGGGTTTATGTGACTGACCCGTGTGACTGACCCGTTATTTTTGGAACCGAGTGTATAATGAAAAAGAAAAAAAAACTGGTTAGGACACCCTTATCACCTTAGGGTTTAAAACATGGCCTACAACCTATTCTCAGACCTCAGATGAATAAAAAAGGTAGATACCGCACTTAGAACATGAAAGTGAAGTAACTTTTTTAAATATGTATGAGTCACTGAAGTGTTGCCACTTTTTAAAAATGTCCCTGGAAGTTGCGCAAAAATATGTGATATGCGAAAATTAATACGTTTGTTTCTTATAAATTAAATTTAGGAGGCATATGTGAGCAGAAAAAAATTCTGAAGAGTATTTGAAAATTATTTATTAATAATATATTGGTTCTATTCGACTCAGTCTCATAGCAGTTATCCATTCTTTTCCTATTAAAATATTCGTCAGCAACCTAAAACCAATAATAGTTTATCATCAGCAGCCTTTAACAGTCCACTGCTGGACATAGGCCTCTCCTTTGAAGGAGGTTTTGGCCTACTATACCACGCTAGCCAGACGGGTTGGCAAAGGGTTTTTTTTCAAGTTTTCCTTCTCTTGGCAGTGATGTTAGCTGCTTATTTTGTTCCTTTAGTCGCCTCTTACGACACCCATGGAATGAATAGGGGTGGTGACACTTTGTATTCTTAATCCGTCACCACACGGATCTTTATATAATAGTTTAATAATAGTGAATGAATGTGAATAATAGTGAGTGAATGAAATGAAAATAATAGTTTAAAAAAAAAAAAAAAAGGTAAAAAAAAAATTTTTAATACTTGAGAATGTAAATAGAAACAAAGAGTAAAAAATATTTACGTTAAACGTATATATTGTACTTATTACTTAATCTGTCGCTTACTATAATAATCCATTATAATAATGTATAGATGGTTTTTTTATTTCATTCAGGTATAACCACTGAACATCCCGAGGGTGAACATATTTTTAATTATAAAGTCTAAATATTATAAACACTAAAAAACGACGTGATTAAAGAAATAGAATAATTTAATTATACCCATTAACGTTAAAACAGAAATCTGCGGAATTGCTACCATGTACCTTTTTGTTTGTGAGTATCCGATATTTCGGCGCTGTTGCAAGCGCCATGATCACGGAGTAACTGAAGATCTTGCGGGTGGGATGTTATTGGCAGACATATCGGCCTACCCTCTTTCACAGTCTTTTACTACAATCGCCCCCGGTACCACTGTTCACCAACTCACTATTCACTCGTAACTGTTCTCAACACACAACACTAACAGTATCTGATCGCGAAACTATACTTTGTTGATTACGCCAGTTTTTGCACATTTGAATCACAGGATTCCAGACATTTGACAATTTAAACCCATCCTCACGATTGAAATTCTTGTATTTAGTAATTTCAATCGCTTCCCTGACCAATCTAGGTATCTAGTGACGTTCTGTTGTAATTATCTGTGGGTTATGGAACTCAATCCAGTGATTTGGGCCCGAGTCAATCAAATGCTTCGCGATTGCCGATTTTTGTTCGTCATTGTTTTTGACCGCTTTTATGTGTTCGTTCGTTCGTTCATTAAATTGTCAAATGTCTGGAATTTTTTTTGAAGTCGGTTAAAAATCTAAATTGTGTTCTATTATCTTATTATAAACAGGTTCGTATGTAATTACGTATGAAAAGTAATTCCTGCAGACTATTTGTTCACTTTTGTGTTACTTTTGCACCATATAACTACGTAGGACGGCATTTTTTTGGCAAAGTAATAAACGACCACTCGTATGATACTGATGAATCGTAGCGTAGTTTTGATACATGTGTGTGTGCGTGAGCGCGTGTGTTTACTTGAGCGAGCTGAGTTTTGTGGCGCTCGCTGGTCACAAAGGTCGAGCGTTATCTACCTTTTTTATTTATCTGAGTCTCAGACGTACCAAGTCTCTATACACAAAGATAAATGAAAATTGGTCAAGCCGTTTCAAAGGAGTTTGATAACAAACACGGTGACACTAGATTCTAATATACATATTAGACGCATTCATACGTTCCTGAAAAGGTTACAGATATTCAAGCTACCTGCAACACTAGAGACTTGGTTGCTATGAAATTGGTTGCTATGTCTTAAAAAACTGCTTTGTAATACTTCTTTTGCCACATATATCTTCGTAAAAGTACTGTAATTACAGCGTTCTCACTAATAATTTTATTGTAGTTACAACTATTTTGTTTCATGAAGATAAATGAGGGACAATTTTGCGCCAGCAATGTATTAGCTGTCTCAAGAAATTCTCACAACAATTTATTATATTTTGCGAAGATAAATATACCGGTGCTGATTGTTTTTCGTTATTATTTAACTAATACTTGAAATGTTGTTTATTACTTTTGCAGAATATTTTGGGATTCAGTATGTAATTATAGGATTTTATGTGCATACAACATTTGACTTAAACAATTTCATAGATAGCATTGTAATGGAAATTAACTTCATTAAATTAAAATAGTTTTTATATCATTTTGATTTGTCATCAGCATGTTACTAACTTAGCTAATTTCCTCAATAAACACCTCTAACACTATAGAAGATCTTACAAATTGATAAATCAACAACTACAAACTTTTCTCCGTGGGATTAGTTGTTTTAAAATCTATTTTGCCTGTATATTTCTCTGGAACTATATAATTCGATAATGGAATTTTTATTAAATTTTCAGTCACATTTTTTCAGTCGTTAAACCATAATTTATAACAGTAATATAATTAACAATGTACTATCTACTTATACAAATTTGTGATAAAGATTTAATTTTTAAATAAAGTAATAACAAATTTTTGTGCCATGTTTTAGTCGTGTTATTATATCTATCCCGCAGGCATAACTAGAAGGAGGGAGCCAAATTTCTTCTACCCAGTTAAGTTAGGGCAAATTGAATTACTGAGGGATGCTGACGCTCTCACGTCTAGCTTATAGATACGTGATGCATGTACGTCGACGAAATAACGTAGATGATATTGCTCTATCGTATTATAATAATATTACAATATTCTTGAAAGAAATTGATAGTGTTATTACTATAACCGCTGCAGAAAATATACCTACGTGCTTTTCTATAGACAATAAATATATACATATAATATAGTAGAAACTTTTTAAGGACAGAGTCATTTAAATAAGTGAATATTTTATAGTTAATAGGTAGGTGTCCAATGCTGGACATAGGTAAATTAAAAAAAAAAAATGACGAACAGACGGTTTGGTTAAGGGTTTATTTCAAGTTCTCATTCTCTTGCGGTGCGGTTGTCCAGCGGGGGTGGTGACACTTTATATTCTTAAACCCTCGTCCAGAAATTGACTTCATGTATCATAATTTTTAAATGGCCCATTTTTAAATTATTTGTTATAGTTGAATACCACGAGCTATCATATTTCTTATTATGATTTCTCTCTCTGGGGCCCAGTATAATGTAGTTGTGTAGCGCTGTTTACGAAACATTGTGCGGTTTTTGTTTTTGTTTACAAAATATGCAAATTGTAATTGGGTAATTTTGTATAGCACAAGAGCTTGAGAAAATAAGGGACCAAAATAGGCTACTAAATGGGTTTGTACAACTGGGACTATATTTTCGGGGTGTATATTAAATAGACGTTAGTGTATTTTATAAATTGCCACGGTTGGGGAAAATGGTGAACAGTATCAAAAAGGTCAATTTTTTATTTCTGTTACTCAATACATTTTAATTAAAAAACCCTAGAAAATATATGTCCTTTATTGTCAGAGACTTCACGATTATTCATGATACGTAGATAAGGAATATATAGATAGATCACAGAGAGTGGTGTCCCATAAAACTCAGCACAGTACGGATAGTACAATCGAATGTAAAAAAATATTTCATAACAGACAAAATATTCTTCGAAAGAAATCTTAATACAATAAAATTTAACAGCACTGACAGTACAGTACTACCACAAAGTACGTGATATTACTACAAAACAAAGCGTGCTCTACTGCAAGAGATCACCGATCTACAGAAATAACAAGCGTGAAGCGGTCAATTATCTATGATCACCGTTCAGTTAGAAGACCCGTTAATACTTCCTGATTTGATACGTATTTATCAGAAACACCAAGAGACAGTTTAGCCGTAAGGGATAATCAGTACGATCGTGAACACCGTAAGGATAATTGATTGAAACATGGCGTGTTATGCAACGGCTTGAGGATATCACTGTGCTTAATTTGCAGTTAACTACATGTTCATAGAATAATCTAGTATCTTTAATATACGGTATTGTATATTTCTTTATATGACCGACATAAGATTATTAATTTGAGTATGCTTCAAAAAGTTCTATAGCAGTTGAACTTAAACTTTGACACAACTGTATAAGTAGCTTATAAGATTATTTGATCCAATTTTATAATTAGTTACCTTTATAAGTAAAATACGGCAGGATACCAATGTTTTTGCCATTATCTATTATTTTTAATAATTTCAATCAATTGTAACTTGTACAAATATTTCGGACATTTCGCACACAACACCCAGTCTAGTCCCAAACTGAGCAAAGCTTGTATTATGGGTACTAGAGAACTGATTTCATTTAATATAAATATATTTTTTTTTACCTTTATAAGTACATACATATTATACATAAGATCAAGATCCAAACTCCTAAGTAAATATTTGAAGATCAAACATTTGATCCAACCGCACAGCAGTCACTTGCGCTACCACTACGACAGCTAAATTCTATGATAAAAGACAGCAAGGGAAAATTATGAATTAATATCGGCTTTAGTTCTACCATTCTTAGTCCAGTTTCTCCACAACCTCTGCCATTTATACCGACAGAGATAAATTGGAAACGATAAATCGTTTGATTTATAAAAATTGGAGCAATCTCAGTCGATACTCGAGGAAGTCTACTTCAATTTACGAAGACAGGAATATCCTTCAATGTCAACTAAAGTGTGTCGCTGTCATGGGACTAACGAACCAAGGTGCAATCTCCGTCGACTTACTAAGTTTGTCGCCAACTTTGTAATGTGTTCGATCGAGGTTTTAAGGACAAGTTGGGACAACAAAGGCAAAGAGTTTGTTAACTAAATATGTGATTACTAATTAGTTACGCTTGCTACTGATGGAGACTTCTTTATTATCAGGAAGTACATAGAGTGTGTATATATGGAGAGAAAACTAGAGTAGCTGAATCTTTGGATAAAGTGTATCATGTAGTACAAAACTTTAAGTATTTAAAACTTGTACATTCTATCTATGAAAGAAATTACTATTTACTAAATATTTTTTAAATAAAATCTATAAATAAATAAATATAAATAAATAGTATCGAGGATATTTATTGATAAATTTGATTGATAAATTTGATTGTGGAGGAGACATGCTTCGTCACATGTGGCTCGACTCGACATGACTAACTCTGAATATCTTATGACTTCTAGGTTCATATGCGGTTGTAGTCGCCAATCATTTGATGTCAATCAGCTGAATGTCCAAAATGTCAAAAGGCTTAAATCCTCAACTACATATTGCAAGATCAATATTTTACATGTTAACAGCTACTGGTATAACTTTTGTGATCACTTCTTTATTTATTATATATAATTATAAAATATAATATAATACAAACTCAAAATTCTCATGGTATGGGTCACCATGCTGCATTGCCTGCACACGCAATGAGGATGGTGGCCCCTACTCCTAGATTCTACTCATGCTTTCCATCAGGCAGAGTAGAGTCACTTTGGTAGGCTTACATAAAAAAAAACTATCGGTCTGTCCGCTGTTAACTACAAAAAAAATAGCATAGAGATGGTTAAGATTCTCCAAAAAGACACAGACTACTTTATACCGCGATAACCAACTTACACGTGGCTGGAGTAGCGGGCAAACCTAGTAAAATTAAAAGATGATTGTTTTTTGAAATCGAATCTATATACTCATTGAGAAATCGCTTACCAGACGTGATAGAAGCTCTAATAGTACTTACTAATTTACGATTATATACTACAATTACTAGAATCTACCGTAAGTAGCTATAAAAGAAATGGAAAGCTAAGATACTTTGGGTAATAAAAATAAACGATAGTTGTTGTTCCAAATACTGGGATAGTCAGTAATATAGGTTTATACTTGTATTAGTGGATTTCGAAGTGTTGATTAAGCCTTAGGGATAAGCCGTGTGAGGTATATCGAGCGTCTATTATGGTCAAAGTTTATTGGGAATATTCCCAATTGCATGATGAAAGGCAACGTACATATTTTTGCTAAACTAGATTGGTATTTATAGTCCAAGAGCCAGTGCGCAAAAAACTGTTTGAATTTACTAAGGCTATTTTTTTTATAGTTCATTACAATGGTTGCGTTCACAAACATACTGCGGTCAGTCAAGCGCACCTGAGAACAGGTGACTCAGGTGCGCTATCAAAGATGTCGTACCTGCCGGGGTAATAAATGAATTTACTAAGGCTGAAAATTGTTATACAACTTGTATAATGCATATAAATTAAAGTTTTAATGGTCAGTCAGCAGAATTTGGGGACAGAGCTGGTCAGTCAGCCGTAATGTATGTGCAAAAAATAAATAATGAGCAATTCATTTACTACACTTCAAAATTTTTGTAGGGGTATTAAATATTGTTTTAAAAATAAAAAAAAATGTCAGTCATCGATTTAACGGGACAAGACCCGTCAGTCAGCAAAAAAAAAGAAATAAAAATTTCGCGCGCGCGCTCGGCATCGCAGGTGACGGCTTGCTTCTTTTTTTACTATAATCTTTATTTATTGACTTTAACCGACTAGATTGAATATTTTTTTTTTTATTAATTATAATTTAATAATATTATAACTTTATTATATACAAAATATACAATAAAATGAATATTGAATCATCCATTATCGAATTCTTCCTCCGACTCATCAAATTCATTGATGTCATCGTGATCGGAAATGTCAGTGTCGGTTGTTGCGAACTATTATTTGCATACCTGAATTTTCGTCTGGAGGTTGAAGGACGACATCGTTGACCAATTGTGATAATTGATCACCTTGAAACCAATCGAATTCATATTTTTCCTCGCTTATTTTCCACCCGTGATCGATTGGAGACAGTACGGTTACAATTTTCGCATGAGCATTGCGCCAAATATTTGCTATATAAGCAGCTCTTAGAAATTGTTGCAACAATTCAGATTGACTTGGTGGCATACATGATCCATCAACATTTTTAACTTTAATCTTGAACGAATCATTGGTGGTACTGGTGCATTTGTAGGTTTTCGAAAATAAAACGAACCGTGCTTCGTTTACACATTTTAATTTTTTCATGCCGTATAAGTGGCACACAAATGCTTGAATTTTCTCAAATACCTCACTCTTGTTATTATCATTGAGGTATCCAAGGTCGGCGAAAGCTTTTTGAAAGTCCGCGCTTTGGCGAAGCATTTGCAGAGGTCTTTTTTACCTTTTTTATAAAAGGCCGGGTTAAAATCGCACCCGGTAAAATCGTGCAGTCCTGGCAGAGCATTACACAAAGAATTTCCCAATTCTTCATATAATTTATTGACGTCGATAATTCTTTGCCAGTTTCCACTTCCAACCTCAATCCAAATCTTCGAAGCACTCGATAACTTTTCCATATTTCCCAACATTATAACAAGTATATCAGTGTCTGAACATCTGATCAAAATGTTAGAATTTTGCACGATATTACATGCATGGAAAATTATTTTTGTGTCCGCCTCCTCTTGTGATGTGCAGGTAAAATTATCTTCAATAGTTCGATTTATTCTGCCATCGTTTACAGTATACTGATAGCAATGATCATAATTTAATTGGACGGTTTTAATGCCCAAGTACGGTGCTAATTCATCATTAGCCCAATGATCAATAAGGAATTTTACGAAAGCTTGTTTGAATTTAATATTTCGCAATTCTTTCGGAAATTCCTTATTGCATTTTTGATCAGGCCCAGAGATATTGTTATGGTTGTAATGGTTAAGCAGAAAAGCCGTTATATTTTGGAGCAGAGGATTCGGTGGTGGGGACAAAAGTCTATCTATCCCTATACTAGAGGTACAATGACCCCCATTTATTGTGTATACCTTCGACCTCTTCCGTGCGAATATACCTGCGCTCTTACCTGTTCAAATCGCTTTCAACGCCGAGCGCGCGCGTGCGAAATTTTTATTTCTTTTTTTGCTGACTGACGGGCCTTGTCCCGTTA
This sequence comes from Phragmatobia fuliginosa, assembly GCA_932526445.1. Taxonomy (NCBI): domain Eukaryota; kingdom Metazoa; phylum Arthropoda; class Insecta; order Lepidoptera; family Erebidae; genus Phragmatobia; species Phragmatobia fuliginosa. Next base: position 16,216,297 of record OW052070.1, read on the forward strand.
AATCGATGACTGACTATTTTTTTTATGTTTAAAACAATATTTAATACCCCTACAAAAAATTTGAAGTGTAGTAAATGAATTGCACATTATTTATTTTTTGCACATACATTACGGCTGACTGACCAGCTCTGTCCCCATATTCTGCTGACTGACCATTAAAACTTTAATTTATATGCAATATACAAGTTGTATAACAATTTTCAGCCTTAGTAAATTCATTTATTACCCCGGCAGGTACGACATCTTTGATAGCGCACCTGAGTCACCTGTTCTCAGGTGCGCTTGACTGACCGCAGTATGTTTGTGTACGCAACCATTGTAATGAACTATAAAAAAATTAGCCTTAGTAAATTCAAACAGTTTTTTGCGCACTGGCTCTCCGTCTATTATTACTCTCATTAATAACTACTCAAGTTCGTTATTTGGTTTACTATGTGGAGTATTTTAAGTTAAATTTTGATGTAGAAGAGTCGTTGGTGGAACGAATCAGTAGTTATGTTATTAGAATTTGCGAAGATTGAATCTGCAATTTACTGTGTATGGGATTATGTACTATGTATTTTATTATTTTATTAGACGCAACGCATTTTTGGTTTGATATTAATTTTTTATACAACCAATGTGATACATAAGCAAATATAAACAGTATAAATTCTGTAACAACAACGTAATACGAAATGTTTTAAAGCTGACTATTTTAAATACAAAGTGGCTTTCTAAGTAAAGGCGTTGAAAATAGACTATTGTGAGGTAGCTTCGATGAGAGGGGGAGACAAATTTATTAACATTGTATTAATGTCAATAAATATATTATTTAAATATAGAAAATTGAATACAAACAAGCAACAATATGAAGAAGTAGAATAGCATTTTAAACTAGCTTTCTTGAGGCACAAACAAAAAAATACTCAAAAATTTTTTTTTCCTCTGTTTCGTCAGCAACAGCAGCTTGAACCCTATTACTCCTCTATTATTAAGTTTGCAAAAAATCATCGGACTAGCCTGATGGTGAGCGTCAGAGCCAAAAACGTGTTAACAACCTAACAAAATGTACCTTTAAAACAAATTTGAACAGTACGTATCGGATTAATTAGAGTCAGTTATGATTATAATCAAGTTTACGGATTTAGCAGGTCAAGTGACTTTCCTTATATATTTTTTTTAATTCTACTACCCTAGCAAATTAATATAGCCAGGGTCTTTGGCAAACTACCCCTATTTCTTTCATTGTTAGGTTTTACAGTCCTGCCCTTAGGGGGCTTTACTCATATTCTCCTTACAATTAATTCTTATATTTATACAATTTCCTTTCTTTAGTTTACAGTTTTTATTTGTTACATTTTATTTTCTTAATCTACACTACAAATTATTTTGACTTTATTATTATTTCCTTTGTTTAGTTCTCTGTTTTATTTGTTTTCATTTACTTAGACTTTCCATATTGAGAAACTTACAAATAGTAAATTTAAAAGATATTAACGAATGTTACACTAAGAAAGCTACATTAAGCAAGCAACTTATTGAGACCAAGTCATTTTCGCTGTTGTTCTTCTTTGGAGGTATTAATGTAATGTACCCGCAGGAATACGTTGGATTGTGGCCAAAATGTTTGTTGGCATTTGTAACGAACTGAGAGAATGCTACGAAAATGGGGCTTTTAGTATCCTGCTAATAGCACTGTCTCAGTAATACTGCGTCGTAGTTGTTTGATGTAGTTTTAACGTGTAAGTATATAAAATACTTTGATGAGAAAATAAAACTCTTTTTATTTTAATTTAAGACAAAAAATGTTCATGCATCTTCGTTCTATATAGTAAAATATTCTTGCATAGTTTTTTTCTGGCTAAAAGCTTTTTAAAATAATGTAGACATCCGTTATTGCTTATGTCTATAATCTCTGAAGGATGAGCCAAAATTTTCCCGACTGCATGATCTCCTAAAACCTTAAAATATTAATTAATGATACAAAATGATCCCGACATTTTTTTTTATCCTATCAAAACCAAGGGATCTTCACTTCAACAGTACTAGAGATTTTATGATTTTTTCGGCGTGTAATTACAGGTTTCTAGTAATAATACTCTGTTATATGTACATTTGGACGAACAGGCGGAAGGACATGACGAAATTATAAGTTTAGTCAGACATTATGGCTACGGAGCCAACAACGATTTCTACGATTATGCTTTGCTTCTTATATTAAAAAAAGTAATTTATAACACAGATAAAAGAGTAGCAGAAAAGATTTTTATTGTATGGGCTTAGCTGAATCTTTATCCAGATTATCAATAAAAACTCGATACGGTGATCGAATCTACAATTTTCTCTGTACCAACAAACGTTTTCTGAATAATATCTAAGTGCTTCAATTTAGGATACTCATTCTGCGTTCACTTCGACGAGCAAATGGTTTCGTTTTTCCAAACCGTCTTTTCACATATGTACCAATAATTGAGTTGCATAAGTTCCATTGAGTGGTTTATTTCTGAAATATTCTAGTTTGTACTTAAATTGGACTAAGATGGATTTGAGTAATAGCATTATAAAACGATTCGGATTGGCGATGAGACATAAAAGTCTGAAGTCATATTGTTAGATATTAATTACAGAATACTTAGAATTAACACATTAGGTCCCTTGCTAGACTCACATATCCAAGGGCTCTTTCAATAACACAAAATGTTAAGAGAGTGGCACTATATCAGCGTATGAATTTATTTAAATCAAAAATATTTAACGAGATTGCAGATAGTTTGTGTGTTCATAGAATATAAATCAATGCTTTACATATTATGCTACAAATGGACTGTGTGATACCAAGAAGCTAAAGTTAATGTTTAAAAAGGTTGAGATAAAAACATCATCACGATCATAATCTGACTGCCATTCTCAAATAAAAAAAAAATAGTTTTAAAAAACTAAACAAACACTTTTAAATTAAAAAAGTAGAAAATAATTTTAATGTAACAAAGCATGGGGCGACGTTATTGAATTATTTTCAGAAAGCACCCCACGCTTTGTTAAATTTAAATTATTTTCTACTTTTTTAGTTAAAAAGTGTTTGTTTAGTTTTTTAAAACTATTATTTTTTTCTAGACTAAAAAGACTAATTTGTTAAATTAGTTTTTTTTCAAATTAGTGTATTGCCATCGGTCCTCGATAAATCTTCAAAGTTTGAACAATATCTGGCCGTTTAAAGTGGGTCAAAATTGCACCCAAAGGTATCGGTTACAAACAAACAAAACAGGTGAAGCTAATATAAAGCGTGTAACAATTCCTTGTTTCTTCATCATCAACTATTTTTCTTGTTATTGTAATATGTTAACATATTTCTTAACAACAAACCAACTGTTTTATGTACTTAAAACCTCTATACCGTTTTGGCAAGTTCACAATTTCTACAACATTTAAGTCGGTCAATCGATTGTTGTTTTCGGAATACAACTCGTTTAAAATGGACTATAAAATCGAATCATAGAAATCCGACAACACAATAAAAGTATTGTTAAAAAAATATTTTAAACATGAGATAGGATCTAAACTTTCTTTTTCAATTTGATCTGTCACATATTTAACCTTAAAAAGTAAAAGGCTTCCACATTAGTGGTCAATAAACCCATTGTCACACGAAATTCTGAATAAAAATACTTTCTTGTTACTTCCGTAGTGAGTCATCAGAGAAATCGGCTGAGCATTGTCGACTGTCCCGAAGGTATATCTCGCTTAGGAGAAATTACTGAGAAATTGAGTATGTATTGGTCTATTTTGATGTAAGAGCTTTCTTCCAGTCTAAAATACAGAATTTAAGTTGTGGTTTGCAAGTGAAGATACCATTCAATTAAAAGTGTTTTTACTTTTGTTTTCTTTCAGCTTTAGCCGATCACTTAGGTTTATAGTATGTAGTTTTTTTTTTAAACCTTGATTTTATTATAAATATCACATGGATTAAATAAGTAGGGCGTGAAGACGTAACGGATAAGCTGATTCTATTAATTTAAATATTAAATGATATATAATCATTTCTTTTAAGTAAAAAGCAAATATCTACCATAAAAATACTTTGTTTTGTTTGATTTAGATCTTGTATATCTTCTAAATATCTTTAATTTATGCAAGAATATGTTTACAATATTAAGTAAATATAAATACTGATAAAAAACGTTAGCGAAGTCACAATCAACAGCTGAGTTCTTTAGTAAAACAAAATGTATAATAGAACCTTCAAATTGCCAACGACTCACAAACCGTGAAGTATTCAACTTAAGGATGACTTATTTAACAATATTCTGTTTATATTTACTTTCCTGTCGTCTGCTCTTGAATAGTCTTAAATATCTTATGGAATAGTTGAGTTCCTTGAAAGCTTTATTACATGAATAGGAACAGAACAAAGCATTTCATTAGCTTCAATATAAACGTCGTTGGAAAATCTTTATTCAACAGCGGCCATCTTACTGCTATACAATTTCGTAGGTAATGTTTATAGTGTTTTTCCCGCTTTACTGAAAGCCTAAAAATAACACAAGGCAACAGAACTTTGTGGTTATCCCATCACAAGGCTCATGACTCCTTAAGAAGCCAGTTGTTCTTGTTCACCTGATATGGTCCGGCGCCTGATGGAAATCGTCACTGACATGTCCCTTTCAATTTCGCCATAACCATCAGGCCCTCTAAATTGTTAGCATTTCTGCGTATCAAATGACCTAACGTGCGTTACGATGTAGAAAAATAGATGACATTCGTTTTGGATATTTCAATTTGTAGTAACACAATAAATTTAAAATTATGCTAATCTGATATTAAACTATTGCCAAATAATATTTTTAAGTCTTAAATGATGAATGACTTAAAAATGAAGTCTAGACTTTTGAAGTTATAACTGAGTAACATCATTTCTACGATTCAAAATGTTGTGCAGCGAAACACTTCAGTAAACTAAGGACTAATGTTATTTTCTTATTCGACAGCGTAGCATTAAAATATATAGTAATGAATTGTTTAGCGCAGAAGTTGGGAATTCATTCGGGAATAATTGCAGTATACTTCATCAGTGTAGTTTGTTAGTCGCTGAGAAAATTAAGGCCAATAAAATCATAACTTTGTTGATAATTTTGTGCATTGTTAATATTTTATGCATAAGCCGGAAGAGGTGCCAGTGCCTGAAGAGGTCACTTGAAACAAAAGCTATTTGTTTCAGATTAAGTACTTTATTTTCCTTTAATCAGTTCGGAAGCAGCCAGCTCACCGGAGATGCATAACATCAACGTTAATTGTTTTTATCGAATACGTGAAATACTTTAAATTGAAATCTTTCTTGTTTTAATTAACACCTAAAGGATGGCAACACAGGGTAGAGTTTTCTTTAACCGACTTCAAAAAAAGGAGGTTCAATTTGAATTACTTAATTTTAATTACTTTTATCTTTATTTTTTTTCGATTTATATTTTATTTTACGAACATGTACTATTAAAATGTATGCATAAACGATTAGTTTCTTCTATATATGCATTTATAATTTATTTGAGTAAATTATATGCATTTGTGTGAAAGCTTGTAATAAGCAATTTAGTTGTTCCATTTTATTAGTTTCTAAGTCTTCTTAAAAGACAAATATACTACATACGCACATAATAGATAGAAACATTTAATAAACCAGACGCAATTTTGGAATACTAACAGATATTTGTACCTCTGAAAATGAAAGTTTATTTTGCACCATTACTAACCCACAGCCTGACTGCAAAGTCCATTATCATAAAGTACGTACGTTATGGACTAGTGGTCAGGATTATAGAAAAGGAATAGTTTATTGTCCATCCACAATATAGTATTGCTTCCGAGGGATAAAATAATATAACGTAAACAGGCAAAGAAATAGTAACTTAAACTGAAGAAATACCGCCGATAAACTTTGATGATACAGGTACAGGTACATTATATTTAATCCCTTGTTCCAACATGGTGATGATAATTATTAGACACATAGGCCTGTGGGTGTAATGGTTATTGACTCAGACTGTTAAGCTGGAGGTTGTGGCTTACATTCCCTCCCAGTAGGATAAGTATCCATAGTAGGATGAGTATCCATCTAGCAAGGAAAAATTTAGCACGTTCCGGCTCGTAATTATAATCACAGAAAACTCTTTTACTTTCACACTGTGAGGGATATTACCAGGGACCTACTACTCTCATTCCTTTCTAATGGTGGTATGAACACTCAAAGAAATTCAACGAAATTTTGACTTTTGTATGCAGGTTGACGGTAAATTTATTTCCATGCAATTTTGTACAACCTCAGGTCTAATAATACTAAATTCGTGACCAAGATCCATCTCACGAACTTTCAACTAAAAATGTATGTGCAATAATATAATTATTACTTTTTCCGCGAACATACACGAGATTCTTGAACGGGGTGATTGCCCCTTAAAAATGCCGTTACTTCAAAGTTTTGCTTTCAGACGTCTTGACTTTTGTTTGGCGACTTCTAGTACTGTATAAGTCTATGATATTAAGATCAAGTACCTTGGTTTGGAGTTTGAGAGTTCTCCGAAAGATATATAAGAAGTTTTGAGGACTATGATAGTGATTTGTTCAATTACTGAATTTTGAATTTGTTTGAAAATGATTTGTATTTCCATACATAATTAAATCAAGAAATAAATCGTGTTGATAGGTTGAGGTACATAGAATTCAGTACACGTAAGATTTTCAGAATAATAAGGTAAGGTAGGTTTTTGGGGGTTTTTCACATCGCATACTTCGTGAATAAGCAGATTTAAAACTAGGGTGTTCTCTACCAGTCAACTATTCATTATCTTCAACAGTTCAAGAAATGAAATAAAGCAAAGACATGTACCATTACATAATTTCTATTACAAATTCGCTGTCACTGGATCATTTCTCTTCCAATTAATAATTGTGTTTAGTAGTAGCCTTCGCTTCCCGATACCGCAATGATTCATTGCACGCTACTTCGCTATGCACGAACGCCTTTAATGATTTAAATGATGCATCAGACATTGTTACTATACCGCTCGCAATATAGCATAATGCATATAGATTACATTGTGGCCTATCACTTTATCATTGTTTAATTTATTTAATAGAAAATGGATTTTTTTGGTTAAGTTTTTCTTGCAAAAAATTGTAAATAACAGTCCAAAGTATAAAAGTTTGACGGTGTTTCACCCCCGTACCTTAGGAAGCACGTCGGTTCCGATTTTTCTGAATATCTACGGCAGAATATATTGAGAAATATCCTTAAATATACTGACAACATATTCAATTTTCAATCGTCCTCATGGTGGCGGAGAAAAACTGATGATATTCAAGTAAAAGTGGTTAATAGGCTAGGAAAAAGAAGAACGCATTAAATTATTTTTATAATGGGACAACACAAGTCAGTTCGATCGGCCGGAATTACAATATATTCTCACAAAATTCGCCATAAATAGCTATTTTCTTTTTTTTTGACCGAATAAGTGAGATTACTGGACCCTAAAACAATTCCTGTGTTCCCGAGAAGAGGGACTAAAAAAAGGCAGAGCAGTCGTGACTCGCCTCTATGGGAGGTGGCAGCCAGTTCCATAAAGAAACCCGTCTGCTTATTTGATTCCCTATACCATAGAAAGTTCTCAATAAGTTTTAATTTTTATTAAGTCTGCAGAATGGAGTTTAATTTTCTTTTTCCTATCACTACCAGATGTCATAAAAAAGTTATCAGATAACTTTGAAATTGCTTCGATACTTTATCGCATATTTAGATTTTATTTTATCGATTAAGTTTTATATTATATTCAAAGTGAATGTAGTGAACCCAGTAGATTTGGTTAATCGTTTACCAAAGTGAGTTTAGTCGTAGAGCTTACATATAAAGTAATTTTCTGTTTTTTTTTTAAATAATTCACAAACTTTAAACATTATTACTTTACATTTCACTCTTTCTTCCTAATACCAATTTCAAGTCTAAATTATACGATTTTTATGATTGAATAATCTCAAATATTTTTCAGTCATGAGATTTATTATTTGACGTAAACAGATGTTGAGAATTAGATGATTAATCCTTATTTTATAAAAATCAAAAACAGGAGCATGTTTTAACACGTTGTGTTCTGGTGAAGTGGTGATTGCCGGTGTTGCCGGTACAAAAAAAATTACAAAAATAATGAAGGCATGTCATTACAAACTTAAATCTAATTTCAAAGTAGATGGCGCGCGAACAACAGACTTAACACACTGTCATTAGGAACACATAAAGCTATCTGACCGATGGTCCTTCGAAACGAACCTCGTAAAACTTAGTATATAATATATTCCATTACACCGACAATTTAGTGTCATTTCATTACACAGTACAGTATATTAAGTAACATCTCACTAATTGATGCAACTTGGCTCTTAGTTTTAGGTCCGTCATAAATATCATAATTAAAATAATTACAATAGACTTTAGAAATGCTTAATGACAACCATCTTTGTAAAACAAAGTAACAGTTGTATTCAACCTCATTGCGGAGATATTTCGCAATACACAATTTATAGTTATTATTTACAATCTGTGCTTTTAGAAATTAGTCAGACTAATTCTCAGTCACACATTTCATATTTATGGTCACAAAATGGGGGTCTTGTCCCGTACTAACGGGACATAAGATGTTGTAAAACACTTGAATATGTTTGACATTTGTTTATGTAATTTACAGTGTGCGCATAAAGTGTGTTTGAGTGGACAGTACAGTAACTGTACTCTATGAAGGTCATATACTCCTATTTATTTAGTTTAGGTGAACTGCGGAACTTTGTTAACCATGCATTTATGGTTTCTAGAACAAGTAGGTACCAAACTTTGATCTAAAAATACTTTAAAATGTGGAAATAAATGTTAATGCTGATTAGAATTCTTTTAAAAATCAATTTATTTTGCTTTCATGTACCTATAGATGTGGGTCTGTTAAGATGCGGACAATGTTATTTCAGATCTTCCTGAATCGATTACATATTTATGCAATCAGACTCCCATTCCATCTTCTACGGCGACGATTTCTTGGCTTAGGATCGGCCTTCTTCCGATCGTGTTATGCTGGTCTGACCTGACATGTTTTCAAAGTCATAAATATTTAGTTTTGCACTTTATTCGATGTTTCCTATGCAGTCGATTGAAATCATTCTAAATCTACATATTTATTATTTTTACAACAATATCTTTAATTCTTGCCGAAACACTTCTTTATGAAACGTAAACCTTTATATTACAGGTTATAAATTTTAATTACGAGAGATTTAATTGGCAAGTTAATATTCTAGGGCCTTAATTAAAAAAACTGAAGAAATTATTTGCAGGGGTAGAGATAATAGGCGTGGTAAAAAGAAATCCATTATTTTTACATGAAATTGAAGGCTAAAATGAATCAATCAATCTATCAGAAAAGTTTTTTTAGTCCGAAATCTCATCTTTCTAACGCCATTGGATGGAATAATTAGGCATTGTATTAACTACATCCATAATTAGCAACAGCTTTCAGATATTATAGACTGAACCATATTAAAATCATTGATTTATTTAGCAGTAGCGCCATCAATGTCCAGAATATTATACCTTTAGAAACTATACTGTCGTAATAAAATAGTCATATGCCTATTTTAGTATGCAATTCATTTTACATATTATCACTGTCTTCTTGCCATATATGAAAGGCTCGTACTAATATAAAAATTATGTTGTAAATTAATATAATAAATTAGTGTTTTAAAACTTTAAAATCTCATCAATAGTCTTTAGAATTGCTGGACATATTGCTCCTTAAACCGAACTTAGAAAAACGCTTTCTAAAGTAATGGACAGGCTATTATAGTGGTTATGTGAAGTTTTATTTTTCTTAACAGTGCTATAGTTCTGTGAAATTCGCTACCTAAGTCGGTTCTTAAGAAATCCACGAGAAGAATAAGGGTTGTGATATTTCGTATTCTCAATACATTACCACACGAATACACACAAATCAATTTAGAAAATGTTATGTTATCTAAACGTTGATATGTGAATATCTATACTAATAAATAAAATTGGAGTATCTGTTTGTAAAATCAAATAACAGTTTTTTACTAAATGCATTTCAATTTATTAAATTTTTGTCCGTCTATCTGTCTTTTTGATCCGGGTAATCTCTGTAACGACTGGACCGATTTTGACGGAACTTTCACTGGCCGAAAGCTTATAACCTAAGTAGTAACTTAAGCTATTTTTAGACTAGCTTCACTCCACGGCGCAACTCGCGATTTACAAAAATAACCGCGGGACTCAGCTACTTGTAAATATTCTTTCAGTTAAGTTTGAAAAAAATAGAAACCAACTAAATATAGCTGAAGGTGTGTGGTGTTATATCGATGTCATTACTTAACGCTGTAAGTCGTTGTGTGTGAGAAGTTAGAGGAAGTTTAACTGAAAACTTTTGCGGAATTACACGACAGTTCTGTCTACTTTACTTTGAACTTTGTTGTTTCTGTGTGTGTGTTACTTACGAAGCTTTTGTTTGAATTTAGATCAAACAAATGTATAACAAAAGTGGAATTATGTTTATACACTTAAAAAACTTTTTATCTGTTCTTGATTTTTTTTTCTTAAAATACGCTTACTTGGAAAACTTCATACATAAATAAAGATATATTAAGTAGTGAAAAGAATTATCTGTTGGACAGAATTTTAAATACACGTACCACTGCCTTGTTGGTCTAGTGGTTAGCGTATGCGGCTGCTGATCAAGCGGTCTCGGGTTCGATTCCCGGGTCACACCAAATATTTGTGTGATCCACAAATATTTGTTTCGGAGTCTGGGTGTTTTTCTATGTATAATATGAATGTATTTACAAAAAAAAATTATAATTATGTTATGTATTAAAGAAAAAAGGACTGAACTAATATATTTTGTTTGTTGCTATTCACCAATTACTTCGTCACTTCTCTCATGAATTCGCAATGGTGATCTTACAACTGATAAAATCACTAATAATGGCCACACTAAATAATTCAAACAATATTCAAGTATGCATGTCCCATTAATTCAAGTTGCCCTTCTTTGAAGAGTACCGAAGCAATTAATGCTTCTGTAAATTGAAGTTCCCAAGCACAAATTACTCGGGTACCTTTGGCTAATAGCCAACCAACATAAGTATAACTATTACCTCTGATCGACCATTTGCTCATGAAATATACCTACTAATGGCTCTTTTTGTTCACTTTATGGAGTGTTTTTAGATACTCAATGTAGATAATTCGAGATTTAGTATTATTATATCTTCGAAACCTGGAGTCAATAACTTCAAGTTAAATATGTATCGAATGTAATGGAAATGTACGCTTCTTAGCACATATTATTGCTGCACATACCTACTCGTATTACGGAATGGAGGTAATTACAATCTTAAGTATATTATTTATCTATTTTAATCCTTACTAATATTATAATCGTGAAAGTTTGTGAGTATATACGTATGTTTGTATATTTGTTGCTCTTTTACGCAAAAAGTACTGAACGGATTTGGATGAAACCTTACAGTAATATAGCTTATATATCAGAATAACACATAAGCTACTTTTTTCTACAATAATCGAGATAGACGTGGGCGGAGCTGCGGGCGAAAGCTAGTCTACAATAAGTTCATTAAATTCTTCTCATATTTCAAATAATAAGCTTTTGACCTTTTTGGTAGCACCGATAAATGCTAGGTATATTTATAGACACAATTACGTATCCACAACATTGGCTTACTCTCTGAATATTTGAAGCAGTGTTAGAAAGCTCACCCGAGCAAAATATAATGGCCTTGCATTTAAGAATATTGTCTGGACTTTAAAAGAGACTGTGAGTTTGTTGAGTTTGTTTCATCCTTTCTTCTCAGGGCTAGTCCAGTTAGGAAAGGCCGAACTCATCTGCTCAAAAAAAAAGTTTAACTTGCAAAAGTGTTCATGTAACCTAATTGCAGAATAAATGATTTGATTTGATTTGATACAGCAAACATATATCGCTAATATTGAGAACATATTTGTACAAAGACCTTTAGACTCTGTTCTATAATTGCTGTTTTGTTAATAGTTTTAATAATATAGAATAGCTGATCGACTAAGTAATACAGGAATTTATGTCAAATATAAGATATTGCCTCCAGCAATTTTCGAACTTTTGGGACGGAAATATTTGAGAAAGGCAGACAGTTAGTGGCAACCAAACTTTTTCTATTTACTAACTTTGCTTCAGAATTGTTCGCAGAGATTTTTATTGAAATCGAGCTTTAAGAATTTTGATGGATTTTGTCTATGGATTTAATATCTTTAACTTTAACAAATTTCTTTTAAGTAAAAGTACATTTAGTTGCTTATAATTATTGTAAGATTTGGTTAAAAAGTCATGTGGAATAAACTTAAGACCAACCCCAGTTTTAATACGACAAGTGAGCTTTATTTAAATAACCAGTATTCAAATGTAATAAAAAAAAACAAATTTTGTGACACAACTTACACCTTTTTTTGTGGTTACTGAACCATATTCGATCCTGAAACCTGATACTGGAACCATCTGCCGGCTCAAATAGCCGTGAGATTTATATGACGACTAGAGGGTTTGATATAGAATCTAGACAAATATAACAACCCTCTGACCCCAGCAACACTCATACCTCATCTGATTATAGTCATATGACTGATCAAAAGGTATAAAAAAACTGTAACTATAATAAAAAGAACAGGATTTAGAATTATATCATCATTAAAACTGTCCTTCATTTCGAAGATGATGAATATGAATGTTGTGTACAATAAAAACATTAGTGATTGTTTAGAAATTTACTGTAATGATGATACTATAATTTGAACTTAATAAGACCCTGCAGAAATTGCAGTCATTTACTTTTAGGAATTCAATTTAATTGTAGATACGGTTACGAAGAATTTGCTACCATAATTTGCGAAATATTGCCGCAATTAATGTAAAAGTTCGCAGCCTAGTTTCATGTTATAAAATCTTTGAAAGGCATGTATCGAAAGCTTTAGAAACTTTTATTGATAGTATGGCTGGCAAAGAACGGAAAGACATGCTTGAGCCATTGTGTTTAGAGATACCAATATTTCATAAAAATCATTTTTAAGCAATTCCTTCCTAGTTGCACACCCTCTCCTTCATTGTATGGGAGGTATACAGTCTGTTTAATGCGTTGTAAATCAACTTCATTGTTCTATACGTTGCGAGAATTCATAGAGGTAGGAATGTTGTATATTTCAGCGATTTGAGTTCACTATCTATAGAAGTTACAGATACATTTCAAACTAATGTTAATTTCAAAATTTGTATTTTTTATATGAATGTATTTCCAAAAAAGTAAATATGTATTTATGTATATCAGCTGTCTCTGCTTAGTTTGGGACTAGATGACGTTGTGTGGCAGAGGTATTTATTTACAAATTTTTATTTTATTAAAATAGGTTCTGAATAAATATTGGTAGCTGCTTTCAAAACAACGCAGTATTTTAACAAAATCGTTAAATTGCTTTTTGTGTAAATTGATTTAATCTAAGATGACATCATTAAACACTGGGTTCGATTAAAGTTCAATCTGAATTGGTGTTTTGATCTGCATGGTTGCGATTAAAGTTTTTTATGCCATCCATATGACAAATATGACATGTATCTAGGTAAAGAATTTTGAAACTTATTTTTGGTTGACTTCAGAATGGTCGCTTCACTCGGAAATTGACCCTAAAATAATTATTGATATCTGACCACTCAAAAATTTTATACAGAAGTAATTATAGTAATATAAAGTAGTAACATATTGAACATCAAATTATTTTTTAATTATTATTTGTATCATATTATAAACATAAAGAAAATATAAGCAAAGCGTAAGAGTGAAAGAGTTACTTTAAAATTTAAAAGAGTTACTTTAGAATTTATAATATTTATAGTATGGAATACAGTTTACGTTCTGCCTACATATTTATCAGTACATAAACCCTTGTTCAGTAAAATATATACCCTTATATATTACGATACAAGAACATACCAGTGCATTTATTAAACATCGTTTCTAAAGTCAGCGCCAAATTTAATACAAAACATTTTCCCATCGGCATCTAACTGGCTCTATAAGCGGAGTTTTGTTACATATTTTATAAACAATTCACTCAGATAGACATAGGTCGGCGTTTAGCTTAGAAACAATCTACTGATGTGGTTAAGTTATAAATTTTATATCAGACGAAATGTTAAATATTCATAATGTTGGGTTTGAACGAAAGTATTAGTATTAAATGGATTTGTATTTGAAACCTGTCTTACTTATGAAATAGAATTTCAAATAAAGATAAGTTTTATTAGAATTTTGAAAAGTTTTGCAAGTAGTGATTAAATTTTATACGATTTAAGATCAAAAAACAACACAGAAATGTTCGTCACACTTGCCAGTGATGCAGGGTGTGATGACTGTGATGAGTAATAATGTTCTGAATACTTTATGTGAAATTGGTCAGAGGTTATGTGCAGGTCTGCTATTATGCATTTTTAAAGTCAGTAAAATAATAACACTTTTTGTCCCGACTCATTAATTGAATCCGAGACCTCCAGATGACTTTTCATTGGTTTAGTGTAGCGGTTAGTGCTTAAAATTACAAATTTCATCTAAAGAAAATCTTTGCCTTTCCGACATAATATAAGACCTCAATTTTTATTCTCCACCATACAAATAAAAACCAATTAAATGAATATTTAATTAATATAAGCACATATTTAAAATTATATCTAAATATATTTTAAATTCAAGTAAAACACTAAAGATATTAAGAACCCATCCTATATAATTTACTAATGCATATCTGTCTGAAAATAAAACCGTTCAATCGAAATTAATATCCTTATCATTCATTAGATATAATCGTCGTTATATAACTAATATTACGATAGTATTACGTCTGATAATCGAGTGATTAATCGATAAAAATGAGTAGGTATGTATTGGGGGTCCTGGATCAAACAAGATCCAGGCCCCCCAATACTCTATTCGAAACGGTCCTTCTATTCAATAATCTGTATTCGAAATGATCTTACTATTCAATATTCTTTATATTGGCTCTTATTTCGGTATATTCAGAAATAGAAATCTAATATTTCAACATTCACCTTCAATGATGAGAGAGTGAGTCATCATTAATTTATTCTAGTATTCTTATATTTAAATCATCCATTCAATCAACAATTCAAATACTACAACTGTTTTTTTATAACTCTATCAAATCAACGAAATTATTAGATATTCTAATTATTCGAGCCCACAAAGTTAAGCCCTCATATCGAATATTGAAGCCTTTTCGTTTGGGGTCCTTTCGATAAGGTATTAAAACAGCGCTGTACTGATCATGGTTTATAATTTTCACAATATGAAGACCGCATATTCTTTTCTCGACTATAGTTATCTGTACTTGATCTCCTTCACTCAACATCATTAATAGTGAAAATCTTTATTCAAATTATGTAAAGATGTGCCCTTTTTCCTAGGTCTTTACGGTTTTGCAATCATAGAAGAACTAAGCATATGCTTTTATTTCTCTCGTATAAATAAAATTGTGTGCACTAAATTTTCTTTGCTTAATATCATTTAGAGAATTTATTATCCTAAAATTAAAAAAAATGTATTTATTTATATAAAAAGTTTATTTTCAAAACACCATTTTTTTAGACATAAAACATTTTTCAAAGCGCATACTGAATCGTGATAAACACAACTATACAAATCTTCAGAATATTTATAATGATCATATAAAGTTAATAAACTAGGACAAAACTTATCTTCTAAATTAATAATATGATTATTATAATTTAAGATACCATTCAACCATAACACTTTTTCCAATCCTTTAACATACACTTGCTTATCTCGTAAAATATCTAAAATTAAGTTTTGATAATTCGAGTAAGATATAAATCCTCCCCCCCAGTATATTTTACGGTTCCGTTCAATCCAACTCACTTGTCTTCTTTCTGTTTTTGACAAATCATAAAATGGGAATGGCTGCCTAATCAAAAACACCTGTATTTTTTTATTACACCAAATGGCAATTTCTTTTACTATAAACTCGTTAGCTTCGGTTTTAAAACCTTGAATGTCTACAATGGCTGTCATGATAACCTGCGCACTATGTTACTTAAAGGTTTGTATTCTACAACTCGATCGTTAATAATCAAACAATACGCAGTCGTCTTATCTGGTATTTGTGTTGAACATTCAAATTCTAATCGAACATCCACAGGACCAGTTTTCAAAGTATCGTTTTGCCTCGAGCAGTCTATGATGAAAACTGGCGCCTTTTCTTTGAAGTTGTGTATATCAAGCAACGGGTCTACCGGACAGTTGTAATACGACTGACGAAATTTCGCATACATTTCATATAATATACTATATTTATTCTCACAAAATTTTAAAGATAGAGGTTCATATGGATAATATTGTGAATTTAAAAAAAGTGTTACATTTGTCACCTCGCAATGATCAAATACTGAACTATCTTTAATTCTATTGTTTTTTCTATTAGTTTGCAAGCAAAAAATGACATACCGGGGCTTTTCTAATTGAGAAGCAGTCTTTACCGACCAAGAATGCTTTGTGGTTTTAGGTAGTAAAGGATACTCATATAAATCCCAATTTCTAAAAGCCATTTGAATAGGTTTATCTCTTTCTAAATGTTTTAAAAGTGTTAGTCGTTCTCGATCTGACACTTTTATATGCGGCACCCGCCATTGAACTCTTTGTATATCTATTTGAAGATGAACGACTTCATCAGTAAGAATAATACTATTTAAGTTAGTGTTACTCCTATTCAATACAAGTTCGTGTTTACAATTTATGACAATTTTATTGTAATCCTCTGCAAACCCAAAAATCCTATTTAAAGGAACCAAAACACTAAAATGCCCATCGCTTTGAAATCCGTTTAAATTCCAGCCCCATAATGCAGCGACTTTACTTTCTGCTTCATTTAATGAGATGTATGACTTTATTGTTGTTGTTATTCCAGCATTTTTAATTCGATCTATTTCAATACCATTCATTTCGTACCTGATGTCTTGAAACAAAAACATAGCAGGGTTATTAGTGAACGTAACAGTTTTCTTGATCGGATTCCCATCCTTACCGAACAGCTTCGCCTGACCTTCGACGTAGATCGAACTGGCTGATGGTAGCACGTATATATCTTGCTGGTGTATGGGGATTCTGATTTCATCATTTTCTCTAAAGCTGTTATTGTAGGGATTGTATGAATGGACTTCATAACTTTCAATTGAACTATCGAAATGTGGTAAATCAGTAATCTGTAGTATACTCATATTTTAAACCCTAAAGCCTTAAGAAAATCTTTATTTGAGTTATTCAGTTTCTTCACGCTTTTCTTACGTCTGAGCACCTTAGTGGTCGTTGATGGAATAGGACGTTTTATTTTCATTGGTGGTGTTTTATAATGTACTATCATTTTGCTTTTCTTAAATGAAGACGTAATTGAATATGTTCTTCACCAAAGTCAATACCGTCACCAAACTGATCCACAATCCTAACAGATATGGATGAAATTATATTTTTGTTCACAGGAAAGTAAATAACGTTTTGCGGTATTTCACTGTAGCCAGGACTTGGAGCAGTATTAGATATAAATTCATGAATAAAATGAGTCGGTAATCCGTTGTAGTATGAACCGTGCACAAGATCACATTCGACTCTGATTACAGCTGTTAAACTGCTGTTATTAACGGGCACATTCGATCTTGTTTTTAATACTGAAAAGTATAGTAAACCGCACTCGTACTGATCAGATAAGTGAAGAGGTGGTTGAAAATACGAGACCAGTTCTGATTTATTTCCAGAGATGGTAACTGTAGTAGACATGCTTGCATACTGAACTCTTTTAAATGATTCTGATTAATTTATTTCTTGATTAGTCCAAAAATTCTTTAAGAAACTTAAACATAGATGTCCGCAATTGAAGGGGTGGTCACGTTGTATATTTTCATAATTATATTGAATGTTAGAACCTACATATTTTATAAATTCCTTTGGAGGTTTAAGATTTCCATAACTGTCGAAATACTCGACATAATCATTATATTTTGCATAGGCTACCCAATGAGAACCGGGATTTCTTGAGGTATCTAAGTTAATAACACCACATTCCTTTTTAAAAGGTTTTATAGGAAGTTCATCTCTCATAAAAACACCTCTAAAATAAGGAATATCATTAGCATATTTCAAAATATCCACATTTGTCAGGGCTCGTTTGGGTAGCCGGTATTTTAGTTTTTTTGTTTTGATACAAAAATTCCAAGTCCTTTTTTATGAGGTTTAACATGTAGCCCTTTTCCAATGCAAAGAGCTTCCATTTTTTCATTATGTCTCTTCACTTCATTAAAACGCTTTTTAGCCATCTTGAATTCATTTATGGTTTTAGCTATACCAGCCGCCCCTCCTGCTAATGCACCTGCAGCAGATAATCCCGCAAATATAGGAATCAACGGTAAAACGCCACCAGTCTTCGGTATGGGAATGACTCGAGGAAGTTTCATAGTTGAGTCATCGACCAATTCTCTAGCAGCAGCCATAGCTAATTCTATTGCCATTTTCTTGCATTTAGGTTTCAATTTGCGTATATGTTTACTCGTTTTAGTTATCACATGTTTTAATTTATTTTTCAAACCAAGTCCAGACTTAACTTTTCTTAAAGGTTTTTTAGTACAATGTTGATTGTTTAGCCCAGTACCAGTTTTTATTTTTGTCAACATAGCTTTGCTTACTATATTAGCGGCGAATTTTTCCCCTACACTTGCATCAGAGGCAGCTGCACGCTGTTTTGCCATTTTTAACAAGATTAAATCTGCCTTATGTCGTTCTTTTAAATTTGACGACTTGTGATAGGCGATATCGTGTTCTTTACAATATTCGTCTAATTTATTTACACCTTTATCACCACGTTTAAGTCTTTTGGTTAATTTTGTACCGGGGCCGCAATAATTGTAACCAGGTAAGTGCAATTCAAAAGGTAAATGATTTATAAACCAATCGAGAAGACTACTCCCCCCAATACACATTATAAGACTGGCCCACCATGGGATTGAACATTTATTAAATAGACAATAGCTGTCTATAATGTTAAAATATTAAAGGTGTCTGTA
This sequence comes from Phragmatobia fuliginosa, assembly GCA_932526445.1. Classification (NCBI taxonomy): domain Eukaryota; kingdom Metazoa; phylum Arthropoda; class Insecta; order Lepidoptera; family Erebidae; genus Phragmatobia; species Phragmatobia fuliginosa. Next base: position 16,235,499 of record OW052070.1, read on the forward strand.
CTACAATATATTCGACTTTTCAATCCAACTGTTTTCAGCAGAAGACAAACCTAACCACTTCACTAAAACCATGTTTCCTCTCTTTTTAAGAACTTTCTCAACTAGATATACATTTGGATGTTTTGTTTTTTGAAGCTCTTGCGTATAAAAAGCTCCTAAAATAGGCTGACCTCTGATCGAATCTTCAATTAAGTAGGTAACAGGAAAGGTGTTTTGAATTTTACGAATTTTAAATATTTCTGTCGACCAGTTAGGAGTATAACCTTTTTCAAAGGTTCCTTTGTATTTACTAATACGAACATAGTCGCCGATTTTATACTTATTTCTTACATCTTTTTTGTTGGATAAATTGCCAAATCTTTCTAATATTCGTTTTTTATTATTATTGTTCACTTTTGCAGGAATTTCGTCAATCGTTCGATGCGGTGTGTGATTGTATTTATAAATAACATTATTGAGCGTATTATCTATCCAATTGTAGTTGCCATTTAAACTGAATTCTTTGTACAGATTACACTTTACTGTTCTAATAAATCGCTCAACTATTGAAGCCTTTTTCGTTGAAAAGGTAGAATAGTGGTTGATGTGATAAGATTTCATAAGTGTTCGAAATTTTTTATTGTAAAATTCGGTACCATTATCAGTTTGTAGATTTTTAGGAACACGACCCTTTTTCAAACATGTTTCAAAAGCATTACATACAACCTCTTTGTTCTTACTTTTTAAAGGAAAGGCCCAAGCGTATTTTGAAAACGTGTCAATAACAGCTAAGATAAATCTAAAGTTTTTATTTAATTTAGATATTGATTGCATATCTATTAAGTCTGCTTGCCATAGGTCATCTATATCTTTCATTATAACATTTCTGCGCGGAAAATTTATCCTTGCATTTTTATGAATTTCATTTACCACGTCCGTTTTGCTCATATTGATAGTTTTATTGATATTTATTATTATTATTATTATATGTTTGCATGAGGTATTTTAGTACTTCAGCGAGACTAACTTACTCATGCTCGAAAATAATACTGAATTAAATACTGATAACTACTACCATTTATTCTTTAATTATATTTGCTTCTTTTAATTCTTCAATTATGGATAAAATTTCATTGTCGTGATTAGTATTGCCAGCATCTCTTGAAGCGACTAATAATTTTAATCTTTCAACTAATTCATTAGGATCGTCCCAATATACTAAATCGGTGTTGTTTTTATACTTCTTTAGTTTTGGCAGGTTTCCACCGAATTTAGTGTCAATTTTAGTATTAGACGCTTCGGAAAATAATGGTTTGATAATTTCACGATATTTTATACCTTTATCACCTCTTATTTGACCTTTAGGATTAAAATCGCGTTTATGTGCATTTGTGCGCTGTAATATATCCTTATAGACGAGTTTATCTTCATTTGTTATTAACTTCAAATCAGGTTTTCTTCTTAGTAAAAGTTCTTTCAGACCAGATGTTAAATTGTAAGGTTTGTTGTCAATTTTAAGCACTATTGTATCATCGTTATCCAAGTTATTAGTTTTAGAAAATGATACTAATGAATTACCCATCAATAATGTATTGTTTTCACTTCTGATTCCGAACGGTATATGAATGCCATCATACATACCATAGATATCATCACCTTTTAACGACATTTCTAAATTATCTGTCAATTCTTGTTTAGGGTCTGGTTCAACAAATTGTACGGGACTTGATTTTTCATTATAATACTCGTAGATCTTTGTAGGTGAGCTGGTATTATCATCATTCAAGTCTAATTCATCAGAATTAGTTAGTATAGTATTTTCTATGTTTTTCATTGTTTCTACAGACCTATTTGAATCAACTAGAGTTTTAAGAGGATCTGTAACAGGTTTCAGCATTTTATCAAGTGACAAGTTCATCGTATATTCCTGGTTTTTCATTTGTCTTATCTTATGTTTTATAGAGTCAACAGACTTCATTAATTCCATTTTAATCGTTTTTTCCATACTGCTGTACAATACTGAAGTCAGAGAAAGACGGATTGATACTGAACTTATAATTTATTGAAATTCCTTTATAAATATGAAGTTTTATTCAAAGTAAAAAAATGCATCGAAATTTTGTCTGTATCTTCCCTTATTTATAGGGGACTCTTTATTTATAAGTAAAAAATTATGTTTTTTTTTCCAAACTAGTTTACAAATATCTTTGAATTGATTCCATGACATATCAGAACTAGCATGCTCTTCATAAATATGTTTTAAATTCACATCATCTTGCTTGAATATAATAAGAAAATTAACGTTGTCGCGTAGCAATTGTTTTGGAATTTTTGAATAGGTTTGAGATAAATAAAAACAATCGATTTGTTTATGTCTACCCATACAAAAATAATTACGGATATTTAGTTGATTCTCACACGCGACATCATCAAAAATAAATACAGAATTCATTGAAGCTTCACTTGGAGAAATTACATCTTTATCATCACTAAACTCGTGGAAGTTAATCTGTGGTACTCTTTTTAAAACTTCAGCCAAGAAACGGTATTTTGGCTGAAAAGTAGATTTAGAGTAAAGATAAAGATTTCTAAATTTGAGTCCATTTTCATGTAGCAGTAAACTAATCATAACATTCGTTTTTCCGCAGTTTGATGGACCACACATTATACAGCGAATGGTATTTGGCAATAAAGCGCTATGTCTGACGTGTTGAACAGTGTCACTTAATCTTATATTATTAACGTTAAGGGATATGGGTTGCTTGATCAACTTCATCTTGCCGATTAATTCAAATGCTATTTAACATTTACATATATACAAACATTACTCGTTTTTCAAACTACTCTTTTGTTGTATATCATGGTACACTTTAGTGTAATCGTTAAATAAAACGACGTAAATACATATTAAAAAAATTTATTTATTTATTAATATTATTTGTTTAAACATAGTTACATTAAGTAGTATAACTTATATTATAGTACCTAGTATATTAACTACAGTATAATTTTATAATGACCCCAAGGCAAAGTTTCAATTTGATTTGAGAGAACATATCTTTTATCATCATTTCTATTCATAACTAATTTGCACACTTGTTGTGAATATAACACGTGTTTTATTGATCTAATCATATTCATTTTACAAACTCCACTTTCGTTATTAAATAATGTTTTATTATAATGTGACATCGTTAGCTTTTTTGTAACCGACTTTGAGATACCTTTTGCCTTTTTTATCAGAACTTTAGATGTCGACAAACAGTAAAGTTTTGCTCTTAATCCGGTAAATTCCTTGATCACATCTCCACCCAGCTCATCTTTAAACAATCCAGGTACTTTTGCATTTATTTGAGGAATTAAATAAGGGTTGTCAGAATCATAATTACTTGTATCAAATTTTTCCAAATTATTTTTTATATCATAGTAAATGTTTTTTGTGTAGATTAAATAAAGTAAGCTATCAGTGTCTGTATAGCAAAGCCTTGCATTATTCATATATTTCTCCTTTATACTATAATGATAATTATAAAGGTGTAACTTAGCATATTCTAAAACAGTAAAACCTATATATATTGGTCTATCCAATACGATTTTTTCGGGGTTTAGTTGAATAGCTACAAAATTATCTGAAAATATAGTAACACATTTTAAATTAGGTTTGCAAATTAGTTTTTCAGCACCAATTTGTTTATTTGTAATATTCTCTGTATCTTTCCACTTAGTGGTCAGTTTAACATCTACCTGTTTTCGTTTATTTTCAATAGTTTTACCGAAGATAGAATTATTTAAAAGCTTAAAGAAATCTTTCTCAAATGTAGTTGTTGACGCTTGACGAAGACTGGTGTTTAAATCAATATATTTTTTTAAATATTCTTCTTGTTTGAATGTAAGAATGCGATGAATTTTTTTCAGAACAAGCCCACGTATCAAGCACTCTTTCAAATGCGAGTAATGAATTACATAGTTAAATTTATCGTATAAATTAGCTATAAGTTTAGCAGTTTTTCCTCCAGGGGGTATAAATTTTTCTGGAGCAAAAGGTAAATCACTGTGAAAATCGTGTATGTCATCAGGGTACTCAAGATCTACTTCTAATATAAAACCATATTCATCAGAATCTGATATGTTCATTACATTGAAAGAATTTATTTCATCTTCATTCAAAAGCCTGAAATCAGATATAGGCATCTTTTTAGTCATTGCATAACCATACAAATTATTACAATCAAGATAAATCAAATAGCTTGAAGGTTCTAGATCATTGAATTTTGGCAAATAAAGATTATTAGCTTTAGCATGACGTAGTGAACACTGTGCCAGACCACCGCGTATGCCTTTTTCTAACATTTGATATATTTCTAAATCATCAATTAACTCTAACTGAACATGGGTGTAAAGTAACATAGCATCCCAGCTCAGACTAGGTGCTGTTACATAGTACGCAGGATCTAATTTATAATATTTTAAACTTACATTACGAAAATTTTCAAATACATCACACAATAATAAAACATCACATTTCAAATACAAATCAGTGTACTGACCAATAGTATTAATATTAAACGAGTTCCACACAGATATTGCATGCTTATATTCTTCGTCGGTAATATGCTCCATCTTCATTGTATTATAAAATAATTTTTGTTCAGGAAGATATGATTCTTCATATTTTTCCCAAGTGTTAATATAATCATAAGGATAAATACCTTTATGTCTAAGCAAATGTATGTTTTTATTATTGAATTGCGATGACAAATGAACCAAATCGTGATCGGATAAACTTTTACTTAATGCATCCAAGCTTGAGCTTAAAAATTGGAATGAATCTATAAATTTAATTTGAATAGGGCGATTACAATTCTTGTTGTGTACGTATTTAGTAATCGTTAAATACTTTTCTTTTGATTTAGGTATAATTTTAATGTGGCCTTTATATTTAACTAGTTCTTTAATAAACAGATGAGAATCATAATTCGATAAATTGTGAAAAATTACAGGTATGAATGGACATATTCTGTACATCAGGTTGCAATGATTATGTGCAGGTCCTCTATATTTTCCTGTCACATGATCATGGTCTCGCACTTTATCATCGAGTAACAAGCGATCACAAATATGACAAGTATTAGCATTGTTATATTGAATTTGCTCTTTTTTAGTTAGAGGTATCATTTGTTTTTTAATAAATAATAAATCGTTTATTTTCTTCACATCTTCTATTAATTTAGTAATAAATACTTCCACACAGGCTGGACCTCTATGTGTAACATATTTATTCTGACTTGGATCGTGTGCACAACATATGTAGTATCCAAAACATGAAGGCACGTGTTTTTTTAAATTGTGTGTATTTTCACTCATTTTTTCATTACAATTCATCAATAAACTTTCGAAATCTGCATATATTACATAGTTGATTTTTTGTTTTCTTTCATAATTTTTAAAACTGAGTTTACTATTCTTTTCAGGTAACACAGATAAAACTTTTGAACACGTATGAGATCTGTATTTTGTTTCACTACTATAATATTGTAAGCATGATTCACACAATAAAAATAATCCTTTATGATTTGTCATTTGATGTCGTAATAAACGTGTGAGATTTTTAATCAAGCAATAATGAGATTTTCCTTTTTTTTCTAAGTATAGTAAATTAACATGAATAAATTGTCTGTTATTTGTTAAATACAGAGGTCCAGTCACATTGTCGTTCTTATTGTTTAGTCCATAAACGTTAATACTAATGTTATTGTTTTTTTCAAATATTTTAATGTCTTGATAAGATACTGGGAGAGACATATCATTAATATTAAATACAGAACTGTAGTGTGGATACGAATTCGTTCTACAAACATTCAACTTTGTCGGATATAACGCAGCTACAACACTCCATAGAAAACAATGACTGTCATTATTTTTTATATTAATACAACTATGTGTGTTCTTAATTTTTCTCGGTAAATCTAAATAGGTTCCACCTCGTAAAGGATTATATTTATTAATATTGATTTCAAGATGACTTATAGAATGATAAGACCATCCAGATTCTTTGTGTTCGAATTCTAACATTTTACATTTTAAACACTCAATTATATTAGAATATAATTCAGTAATATTCGTACTATTACAAATAATTTCATATTTCGTATTGAAGGATTTCAGTTGTTGCTCGCTTGTTTTTAATAACACAAAGTAAGCAAACAATTCGAAATTCAACTTCAAACAAGTATTTTTCATAGTAGACATTTGTATGAGTTTTATGACTTCGTTTTCATTCTGACACAAGAATGTCTCAGGAGTGTGGTATTCAACACCTTGTGCAGGATTTAAACGATATGTCACGATTCTGTTTTTGAAAGCACTTGAAATTATATAAATATTTTCGAATTCAGTTCGTAATAAAGAATTTGATTTATGGATATTGGTTCTCAAATGATATTTGAATTCATTTTTCGGTAATTCGATTTGGCATTTATCACATACTTTGAATCTTAGATTATTAAATTGTCTTCGACGAGTAGTCAGGGTTTGTACTGGAAATAAATGGTTATTTATATAAAAAGTTTATTTTCAAAACACCATTTTTTTAGACATAAAACATTTTTCAAAGCGCATACTGAATCGTGATAAACACAACTATACAAATCTTCAGAATATTTATAATGATCATATAAAGTTAATAAACTAGGACAAAACTTATCTTCTAAATTAATAATATGATTATTATAATTTAAGATACCATTCAACCATAACACTTTTTCCAATCCTTTAACATACACTTGCTTATCTCGTAAAATATCTAAAATTAAGTTTTGATAATTCGAGTAAGATATAAATCCTCCCCCCCAGTATATTTTACGGTTCCGTTCAATCCAACTCACTTGTCTTCTTTCTGTTTTTGACAAATCATAAAATGGGAATGGCTGCCTAATCAAAAACACCTGTATTTTTTTATTACACCAAATGGCAATTTCTTTTACTATAAACTCGTTAGCTTCGGTTTTAAAACCTTGAATGTCTACAATGGCTGTCATGATAACCTGCGCACTATGTTACTTAAAGGTTTGTATTCTACAACTCGATCGTTAATAATCAAACAATACGCAGTCGTCTTATCTGGTATTTGTGTTGAACATTCAAATTCTAATCGAACATCCACAGGACCAGTTTTCAAAGTATCGTTTTGCCTCGAGCAGTCTATGATGAAAACTGGCGCCTTTTCTTTGAAGTTGTGTATATCAAGCAACGGGTCTACCGGACAGTTGTAATACGACTGACGAAATTTCGCATACATTTCATATAATATACTATATTTATTCTCACAAAATTTTAAAGATAGAGGTTCATATGGATAATATTGTGAATTTAAAAAAAGTGTTACATTTGTCACCTCGCAATGATCAAATACTGAACTATCTTTAATTCTATTGTTTTTTCTATTAGTTTGCAAGCAAAAAATGACATACCGGGGCTTTTCTAATTGAGAAGCAGTCTTTACCGACCAAGAATGCTTTGTGGTTTTAGGTAGTAAAGGATACTCATATAAATCCCAATTTCTAAAAGCCATTTGAATAGGTTTATCTCTTTCTAAATGTTTTAAAAGTGTTAGTCGTTCTCGATCTGACACTTTTATATGCGGCACCCGCCATTGAACTCTTTGTATATCTATTTGAAGATGAACGACTTCATCAGTAAGAATAATACTATTTAAGTTAGTGTTACTCCTATTCAATACAAGTTCGTGTTTACAATTTATGACAATTTTATTGTAATCCTCTGCAAACCCAAAAATCCTATTTAAAGGAACCAAAACACTAAAATGCCCATCGCTTTGAAATCCGTTTAAATTCCAGCCCCATAATGCAGCGACTTTACTTTCTGCTTCATTTAATGAGATGTATGACTTTATTGTTGTTGTTATTCCAGCATTTTTAATTCGATCTATTTCAATACCATTCATTTCGTACCTGATGTCTTGAAACAAAAACATAGCAGGGTTATTAGTGAACGTAACAGTTTTCTTGATCGGATTCCCATCCTTACCGAACAGCTTCGCCTGACCTTCGACGTAGATCGAACTGGCTGATGGTAGCACGTATATATCTTGCTGGTGTATGGGGATTCTGATTTCATCATTTTCTCTAAAGCTGTTATTGTAGGGATTGTATGAATGGACTTCATAACTTTCAATTGAACTATCGAAATGTGGTAAATCAGTAATCTGTAGTATACTCATATTTTAAACCCTAAAGCCTTAAGAAAATCTTTATTTGAGTTATTCAGTTTCTTCACGCTTTTCTTACGTCTGAGCACCTTAGTGGTCGTTGATGGAATAGGACGTTTTATTTTCATTGGTGGTGTTTTATAATGTACTATCATTTTGCTTTTCTTAAATGAAGACGTAATTGAATATGTTCTTCACCAAAGTCAATACCGTCACCAAACTGATCCACAATCCTAACAGATATGGATGAAATTATATTTTTGTTCACAGGAAAGTAAATAACGTTTTGCGGTATTTCACTGTAGCCAGGACTTGGAGCAGTATTAGATATAAATTCATGAATAAAATGAGTCGGTAATCCGTTGTAGTATGAACCGTGCACAAGATCACATTCGACTCTGATTACAGCTGTTAAACTGCTGTTATTAACGGGCACATTCGATCTTGTTTTTAATACTGAAAAGTATAGTAAACCGCACTCGTACTGATCAGATAAGTGAAGAGGTGGTTGAAAATACGAGACCAGTTCTGATTTATTTCCAGAGATGGTAACTGTAGTAGACATGCTTGCATACTGAACTCTTTTAAATGATTCTGATTAATTTATTTCTTGATTAGTCCAAAAATTCTTTAAGAAACTTAAACATAGATGTCCGCAATTGAAGGGGTGGTCACGTTGTATATTTTCATAATTATATTGAATGTTAGAACCTACATATTTTATAAATTCCTTTGGAGGTTTAAGATTTCCATAACTGTCGAAATACTCGACATAATCATTATATTTTGCATAGGCTACCCAATGAGAACCGGGATTTCTTGAGGTATCTAAGTTAATAACACCACATTCCTTTTTAAAAGGTTTTATAGGAAGTTCATCTCTCATAAAAACACCTCTAAAATAAGGAATATCATTAGCATATTTCAAAATATCCACATTTGTCAGGGCTCGTTTGGGTAGCCGGTATTTTAGTTTTTTTGTTTTGATACAAAAATTCCAAGTCCTTTTTTATGAGGTTTAACATGTAGCCCTTTTCCAATGCAAAGAGCTTCCATTTTTTCATTATGTCTCTTCACTTCATTAAAACGCTTTTTAGCCATCTTGAATTCATTTATGGTTTTAGCTATACCAGCCGCCCCTCCTGCTAATGCACCTGCAGCAGATAATCCCGCAAATATAGGAATCAACGGTAAAACGCCACCAGTCTTCGGTATGGGAATGACTCGAGGAAGTTTCATAGTTGAGTCATCGACCAATTCTCTAGCAGCAGCCATAGCTAATTCTATTGCCATTTTCTTGCATTTAGGTTTCAATTTGCGTATATGTTTACTCGTTTTAGTTATCACATGTTTTAATTTATTTTTCAAACCAAGTCCAGACTTAACTTTTCTTAAAGGTTTTTTAGTACAATGTTGATTGTTTAGCCCAGTACCAGTTTTTATTTTTGTCAACATAGCTTTGCTTACTATATTAGCGGCGAATTTTTCCCCTACACTTGCATCAGAGGCAGCTGCACGCTGTTTTGCCATTTTTAACAAGATTAAATCTGCCTTATGTCGTTCTTTTAAATTTGACGACTTGTGATAGGCGATATCGTGTTCTTTACAATATTCGTCTAATTTATTTACACCTTTATCACCACGTTTAAGTCTTTTGGTTAATTTTGTACCGGGGCCGCAATAATTGTAACCAGGTAAGTGCAATTCAAAAGGTAAATGATTTATAAACCAATCGAGAAGACTACTCCCCCCAATACACATTATAAGACTGGCCCACCATGGGATTGAACATTTATTAAATAGACAATAGCTGTCTATAATGTTAAAATATTAAAGGTGTCTGTACTACAATATATTCGACTTTTCAATCCAACTGTTTTCAGCAGAAGACAAACCTAACCACTTCACTAAAACCATGTTTCCTCTCTTTTTAAGAACTTTCTCAACTAGATATACATTTGGATGTTTTGTTTTTTGAAGCTCTTGCGTATAAAAAGCTCCTAAAATAGGCTGACCTCTGATCGAATCTTCAATTAAGTAGGTAACAGGAAAGGTGTTTTGAATTTTACGAATTTTAAATATTTCTGTCGACCAGTTAGGAGTATAACCTTTTTCAAAGGTTCCTTTGTATTTACTAATACGAACATAGTCGCCGATTTTATACTTATTTCTTACATCTTTTTTGTTGGATAAATTGCCAAATCTTTCTAATATTCGTTTTTTATTATTATTGTTCACTTTTGCAGGAATTTCGTCAATCGTTCGATGCGGTGTGTGATTGTATTTATAAATAACATTATTGAGCGTATTATCTATCCAATTGTAGTTGCCATTTAAACTGAATTCTTTGTACAGATTACACTTTACTGTTCTAATAAATCGCTCAACTATTGAAGCCTTTTTCGTTGAAAAGGTAGAATAGTGGTTGATGTGATAAGATTTCATAAGTGTTCGAAATTTTTTATTGTAAAATTCGGTACCATTATCAGTTTGTAGATTTTTAGGAACACGACCCTTTTTCAAACATGTTTCAAAAGCATTACATACAACCTCTTTGTTCTTACTTTTTAAAGGAAAGGCCCAAGCGTATTTTGAAAACGTGTCAATAACAGCTAAGATAAATCTAAAGTTTTTATTTAATTTAGATATTGATTGCATATCTATTAAGTCTGCTTGCCATAGGTCATCTATATCTTTCATTATAACATTTCTGCGCGGAAAATTTATCCTTGCATTTTTATGAATTTCATTTACCACGTCCGTTTTGCTCATATTGATAGTTTTATTGATATTTATTATTATTATTATTATATGTTTGCATGAGGTATTTTAGTACTTCAGCGAGACTAACTTACTCATGCTCGAAAATAATACTGAATTAAATACTGATAACTACTACCATTTATTCTTTAATTATATTTGCTTCTTTTAATTCTTCAATTATGGATAAAATTTCATTGTCGTGATTAGTATTGCCAGCATCTCTTGAAGCGACTAATAATTTTAATCTTTCAACTAATTCATTAGGATCGTCCCAATATACTAAATCGGTGTTGTTTTTATACTTCTTTAGTTTTGGCAGGTTTCCACCGAATTTAGTGTCAATTTTAGTATTAGACGCTTCGGAAAATAATGGTTTGATAATTTCACGATATTTTATACCTTTATCACCTCTTATTTGACCTTTAGGATTAAAATCGCGTTTATGTGCATTTGTGCGCTGTAATATATCCTTATAGACGAGTTTATCTTCATTTGTTATTAACTTCAAATCAGGTTTTCTTCTTAGTAAAAGTTCTTTCAGACCAGATGTTAAATTGTAAGGTTTGTTGTCAATTTTAAGCACTATTGTATCATCGTTATCCAAGTTATTAGTTTTAGAAAATGATACTAATGAATTACCCATCAATAATGTATTGTTTTCACTTCTGATTCCGAACGGTATATGAATGCCATCATACATACCATAGATATCATCACCTTTTAACGACATTTCTAAATTATCTGTCAATTCTTGTTTAGGGTCTGGTTCAACAAATTGTACGGGACTTGATTTTTCATTATAATACTCGTAGATCTTTGTAGGTGAGCTGGTATTATCATCATTCAAGTCTAATTCATCAGAATTAGTTAGTATAGTATTTTCTATGTTTTTCATTGTTTCTACAGACCTATTTGAATCAACTAGAGTTTTAAGAGGATCTGTAACAGGTTTCAGCATTTTATCAAGTGACAAGTTCATCGTATATTCCTGGTTTTTCATTTGTCTTATCTTATGTTTTATAGAGTCAACAGACTTCATTAATTCCATTTTAATCGTTTTTTCCATACTGCTGTACAATACTGAAGTCAGAGAAAGACGGATTGATACTGAACTTATAATTTATTGAAATTCCTTTATAAATATGAAGTTTTATTCAAAGTAAAAAAATGCATCGAAATTTTGTCTGTATCTTCCCTTATTTATAGGGGACTCTTTATTTATAAGTAAAAAATTATGTTTTTTTTTCCAAACTAGTTTACAAATATCTTTGAATTGATTCCATGACATATCAGAACTAGCATGCTCTTCATAAATATGTTTTAAATTCACATCATCTTGCTTGAATATAATAAGAAAATTAACGTTGTCGCGTAGCAATTGTTTTGGAATTTTTGAATAGGTTTGAGATAAATAAAAACAATCGATTTGTTTATGTCTACCCATACAAAAATAATTACGGATATTTAGTTGATTCTCACACGCGACATCATCAAAAATAAATACAGAATTCATTGAAGCTTCACTTGGAGAAATTACATCTTTATCATCACTAAACTCGTGGAAGTTAATCTGTGGTACTCTTTTTAAAACTTCAGCCAAGAAACGGTATTTTGGCTGAAAAGTAGATTTAGAGTAAAGATAAAGATTTCTAAATTTGAGTCCATTTTCATGTAGCAGTAAACTAATCATAACATTCGTTTTTCCGCAGTTTGATGGACCACACATTATACAGCGAATGGTATTTGGCAATAAAGCGCTATGTCTGACGTGTTGAACAGTGTCACTTAATCTTATATTATTAACGTTAAGGGATATGGGTTGCTTGATCAACTTCATCTTGCCGATTAATTCAAATGCTATTTAACATTTACATATATACAAACATTACTCGTTTTTCAAACTACTCTTTTGTTGTATATCATGGTACACTTTAGTGTAATCGTTAAATAAAACGACGTAAATACATATTAAAAAAATTTATTTATTTATTAATATTATTTGTTTAAACATAGTTACATTAAGTAGTATAACTTATATTATAGTACCTAGTATATTAACTACAGTATAATTTTATAATGACCCCAAGGCAAAGTTTCAATTTGATTTGAGAGAACATATCTTTTATCATCATTTCTATTCATAACTAATTTGCACACTTGTTGTGAATATAACACGTGTTTTATTGATCTAATCATATTCATTTTACAAACTCCACTTTCGTTATTAAATAATGTTTTATTATAATGTGACATCGTTAGCTTTTTTGTAACCGACTTTGAGATACCTTTTGCCTTTTTTATCAGAACTTTAGATGTCGACAAACAGTAAAGTTTTGCTCTTAATCCGGTAAATTCCTTGATCACATCTCCACCCAGCTCATCTTTAAACAATCCAGGTACTTTTGCATTTATTTGAGGAATTAAATAAGGGTTGTCAGAATCATAATTACTTGTATCAAATTTTTCCAAATTATTTTTTATATCATAGTAAATGTTTTTTGTGTAGATTAAATAAAGTAAGCTATCAGTGTCTGTATAGCAAAGCCTTGCATTATTCATATATTTCTCCTTTATACTATAATGATAATTATAAAGGTGTAACTTAGCATATTCTAAAACAGTAAAACCTATATATATTGGTCTATCCAATACGATTTTTTCGGGGTTTAGTTGAATAGCTACAAAATTATCTGAAAATATAGTAACACATTTTAAATTAGGTTTGCAAATTAGTTTTTCAGCACCAATTTGTTTATTTGTAATATTCTCTGTATCTTTCCACTTAGTGGTCAGTTTAACATCTACCTGTTTTCGTTTATTTTCAATAGTTTTACCGAAGATAGAATTATTTAAAAGCTTAAAGAAATCTTTCTCAAATGTAGTTGTTGACGCTTGACGAAGACTGGTGTTTAAATCAATATATTTTTTTAAATATTCTTCTTGTTTGAATGTAAGAATGCGATGAATTTTTTTCAGAACAAGCCCACGTATCAAGCACTCTTTCAAATGCGAGTAATGAATTACATAGTTAAATTTATCGTATAAATTAGCTATAAGTTTAGCAGTTTTTCCTCCAGGGGGTATAAATTTTTCTGGAGCAAAAGGTAAATCACTGTGAAAATCGTGTATGTCATCAGGGTACTCAAGATCTACTTCTAATATAAAACCATATTCATCAGAATCTGATATGTTCATTACATTGAAAGAATTTATTTCATCTTCATTCAAAAGCCTGAAATCAGATATAGGCATCTTTTTAGTCATTGCATAACCATACAAATTATTACAATCAAGATAAATCAAATAGCTTGAAGGTTCTAGATCATTGAATTTTGGCAAATAAAGATTATTAGCTTTAGCATGACGTAGTGAACACTGTGCCAGACCACCGCGTATGCCTTTTTCTAACATTTGATATATTTCTAAATCATCAATTAACTCTAACTGAACATGGGTGTAAAGTAACATAGCATCCCAGCTCAGACTAGGTGCTGTTACATAGTACGCAGGATCTAATTTATAATATTTTAAACTTACATTACGAAAATTTTCAAATACATCACACAATAATAAAACATCACATTTCAAATACAAATCAGTGTACTGACCAATAGTATTAATATTAAACGAGTTCCACACAGATATTGCATGCTTATATTCTTCGTCGGTAATATGCTCCATCTTCATTGTATTATAAAATAATTTTTGTTCAGGAAGATATGATTCTTCATATTTTTCCCAAGTGTTAATATAATCATAAGGATAAATACCTTTATGTCTAAGCAAATGTATGTTTTTATTATTGAATTGCGATGACAAATGAACCAAATCGTGATCGGATAAACTTTTACTTAATGCATCCAAGCTTGAGCTTAAAAATTGGAATGAATCTATAAATTTAATTTGAATAGGGCGATTACAATTCTTGTTGTGTACGTATTTAGTAATCGTTAAATACTTTTCTTTTGATTTAGGTATAATTTTAATGTGGCCTTTATATTTAACTAGTTCTTTAATAAACAGATGAGAATCATAATTCGATAAATTGTGAAAAATTACAGGTATGAATGGACATATTCTGTACATCAGGTTGCAATGATTATGTGCAGGTCCTCTATATTTTCCTGTCACATGATCATGGTCTCGCACTTTATCATCGAGTAACAAGCGATCACAAATATGACAAGTATTAGCATTGTTATATTGAATTTGCTCTTTTTTAGTTAGAGGTATCATTTGTTTTTTAATAAATAATAAATCGTTTATTTTCTTCACATCTTCTATTAATTTAGTAATAAATACTTCCACACAGGCTGGACCTCTATGTGTAACATATTTATTCTGACTTGGATCGTGTGCACAACATATGTAGTATCCAAAACATGAAGGCACGTGTTTTTTTAAATTGTGTGTATTTTCACTCATTTTTTCATTACAATTCATCAATAAACTTTCGAAATCTGCATATATTACATAGTTGATTTTTTGTTTTCTTTCATAATTTTTAAAACTGAGTTTACTATTCTTTTCAGGTAACACAGATAAAACTTTTGAACACGTATGAGATCTGTATTTTGTTTCACTACTATAATATTGTAAGCATGATTCACACAATAAAAATAATCCTTTATGATTTGTCATTTGATGTCGTAATAAACGTGTGAGATTTTTAATCAAGCAATAATGAGATTTTCCTTTTTTTTCTAAGTATAGTAAATTAACATGAATAAATTGTCTGTTATTTGTTAAATACAGAGGTCCAGTCACATTGTCGTTCTTATTGTTTAGTCCATAAACGTTAATACTAATGTTATTGTTTTTTTCAAATATTTTAATGTCTTGATAAGATACTGGGAGAGACATATCATTAATATTAAATACAGAACTGTAGTGTGGATACGAATTCGTTCTACAAACATTCAACTTTGTCGGATATAACGCAGCTACAACACTCCATAGAAAACAATGACTGTCATTATTTTTTATATTAATACAACTATGTGTGTTCTTAATTTTTCTCGGTAAATCTAAATAGGTTCCACCTCGTAAAGGATTATATTTATTAATATTGATTTCAAGATGACTTATAGAATGATAAGACCATCCAGATTCTTTGTGTTCGAATTCTAACATTTTACATTTTAAACACTCAATTATATTAGAATATAATTCAGTAATATTCGTACTATTACAAATAATTTCATATTTCGTATTGAAGGATTTCAGTTGTTGCTCGCTTGTTTTTAATAACACAAAGTAAGCAAACAATTCGAAATTCAACTTCAAACAAGTATTTTTCATAGTAGACATTTGTATGAGTTTTATGACTTCGTTTTCATTCTGACACAAGAATGTCTCAGGAGTGTGGTATTCAACACCTTGTGCAGGATTTAAACGATATGTCACGATTCTGTTTTTGAAAGCACTTGAAATTATATAAATATTTTCGAATTCAGTTCGTAATAAAGAATTTGATTTATGGATATTGGTTCTCAAATGATATTTGAATTCATTTTTCGGTAATTCGATTTGGCATTTATCACATACTTTGAATCTTAGATTATTAAATTGTCTTCGACGAGTAGTCAGGGTTTGTACTGGAAATAAAATATAATATGTTTACATAAGTGCATATATTAAATATTAGCAATCATTATAAAATTATACTGGGTACATACATTATAAAATTATACTAAGATTACACAATTGATTCATTTTATAAGTTTAGAATCTGATAGATAGATGATAGAAAGGTACATAAGTAGAATAACAGTTTCTACTACGTTTCAAGGTATTATGCGAATACACGTATACACTAATAATATTGACTAACAAATTCAGAGGGACAATGCTTAAACTCACATCGAGTATTATCAATAAATTCTTTTAAACTGTGCCATGCTGGTGTCCCATCATCCGTTCTATTTTTAATGGTGACGACCGCATGCCTCCAACGATTTATTGGTGCTATGCGTTCAATTTCTCCACATTCGTATATCTTTAGCTCAATGTAATATTTGCCTAACTTCTTTTCATCGCTTTGTTTTTGCAAACCATTCGCGATTCGACGGGTATAATACGAATATAGTGGTGGTATTTTTTTATTACCCGGGGGGATTCCAACAGCATCGGCTTCGTCATCATCATCGCTGTCCGTGCCGAATAGGTTGTATGATGTAGGCCTCATGCAGGTGCTTATGGGGTGGATAGACGTCTTCTTCTTTTTTTTGTTCTTATCTGCATTTGATGATTCTCCCTCTGCCATCCTCTTTGTAGACGTAGACGGCGATGGTGACGACGACGCTTTGACTCCTTTCGACTTTTTCAACAACCTCTGCTGCTGCTGTTCGACTTCATCGTCGGAAGAGAAGAGATGTGTGGCTGTTACTTTGGACCTGCAAAGAAAGAAAATCTGTTAAAATGATGAAATTATGAAATGAGTAATAAGACGAATATAAATGAACTGACTGAATGTAATAAATATTCGAAATGAGTGAATAGAAAGAGTAAATGAAATGAATTAATGAACGATATTTGGTATGTGAGAATAGAACACATATTTGAAAAGTGTGTGAAATGTTGAATAGATCAAAATAGTGAATAGAGGAATGAAATTATTGCATTTATCTAATATTATTGATATTACTATAAACACTTATTTAAATATCATAAATAAAAGTCACTTACATTTTTGGGGACTGAAGACTTGGTTGACTTGTAAGCTCGTAGTTGGTGATGATGCCAGCTCTCGTATGAGTGTTTGCGGTGAAACTTTCAGACCCAGCGTCTTAAATAGTGCTAAAACTACGTCATAATATTCCGAATATGGATTAGGGCACGTGTTGGTAAAAATGCTATGTTAGTTATGTACCAAATATAGAAAGTGTTTATTGTAATTAATATTTTAGGTAATACAATAGGTACTGTTCAACCTATTCATTTACTAATAATTTTACCCTACTGCTCCAAACAAAAGAGAGTGTATGCGTATATCAACTTTTATTTTAAAAAGAGGTATTTTTCCAATAGCAGTCAAGATCTGTTATGTTCAGTAAATATTGTTTAAAGCAAACTTGAAAGTTTTTATATTCTTTAAGTTCTTAAATCTTTTATATTTGCACTAATAAACGATTAACACGTTTCATAGTGTAAATTGTATCATATATATCTGTGGAGCATAACTATGCTGAAAACCGTATCAAAATTGGTTCAGCCAAACGCGAGATAATCACGCACAAACGAGTACATACCGGTGAAACTGAGAACCTCCTTTTTGAAGTTAAAAACATGACTTACTTATCTTTCTGTTAGTGACTTAACAATTAATAAATATAATACAAATAGCAGACAAAACCAAACGTAGCGATAGTATGCCGATATTGCTACATGATCATGATGATCTCCTTATAAGAAATACTTACATTGCAAAATAATTATGTTTGACATAATAACTGTATACCGTCGGTTTGCCTGTTGATTTATTTTGATTGAGTGTATGAAAATAAACGTAATGAACAAACCCATTATAGATTTTTTTTATTCATATAACTTTTAGTAAACAATACATTCTTGGACACGTGTCGAGATGTTAGGGTTTAAATTTCACCTTACCATATTTATAAGGATATAATATCTAACAAAAACATGCGATTTTGAACTCTAAACATTAAAATAAAATAACGTATAATTAGTATATAAATGAAATAAAAATTCTTATTAAAATCTAGTCGATCTTCTGTTCCCGACAGTGACAATTGTATTAAACGTGTACCTACCGAATTTAGGTAAGTTTTAATATCATTCCGTTGTATCTTTTCTTATACGTTGTATGCGGTTAGTGAAATATCTAATAATCAAATGAAATATTAATGAAATCTTGTTTTTTAAGGTGTGTCAATCAAGTATGCAACGCTCACCATCCTACAGTCCTGTTTTAGATAACATTGGGCTACAATCTACTGTAAGTATCTATGTAAGTGATAATCGGTGTTAACAACTAAAATTCATATTGGATGCTGTTTAATTGTACTAAATCAACTATAATTTTATTTCAGAATTTAATAGGGTGTTCAGATCCAGTTCTTAGTCCATTTTCCTATGCTCAAGACCGAGAGAGCTGGTACGCCGAAGTGGCGGCAAATGCATGCGAAGAGGTGAAACGGGAAAAAATAGAAAATAAACAAAAAAAGAAGAAAAAAGATAAATCTAAAATTTTAAAAAACACGTCCTTTGTCTCGCGTAAAGAGCCCGGACATACTCGACGAATAATAAAAATTATAGTACATGATGTGAATGATCGTCAAATGGAAGAATTTGACAATGACTCTGATAGTGCAAGCGTGAATATACAATATTTAGTACGAAATGAATTTGATGAAATAATGAGTGAAACTGACCGTTTAGTGAATAAAATTATTAAAAAGTTAGGATCAAGTCCATGTTATTAATTTTTTTTCATATTTATAATAAATATTCTGGATATTCTATTTATAATGGTTATTTTTTTAATAGTTGTATCTAGGTTTTAAATCCAAACATTATTTTTATTGATAATCAAATAAAATCGTTCCAAATAAATGATGTATGCTTTTTATTTCTGTGTCATAAAAAGAAGTTAAATAAATAACCACTAACACAGCACATACGTAGGTGTATAAAGCATCGTGATGCACAATAGCGAGCGCATACCATTTTTGTTAGGCCGTCGTGTCGAATAGACTGTCGCGACTGTAGCTCGAATTTCATGCACATGCCACTGAATTGTTGCATGAATGTAATAATTAACAATGAGAGTTTGATATGTTAATGATTCAATATAATAATAAATATAAGAGCCAAAATAAAGAATGCAATTACTTTTATATATTATGGGTTTAGATTTGTAAACAATTTATTGCAATGTTACATATTCTGCAGTCTAAAGATGTGTTGTTTTTAACAAGATATATAAAGAGTAGCAAGTATAGATTTGAATGAAATTACATGAATGAATAGATGATATTGAATAAAAAGATCATTTCGAATACAGATTATTGAATAGAAGGACCGTTTCGAATAGAGTATTGGGGGGCCTGGATCTTGTTTGATCCAGGACCCCCAATACATACCTACTAAAATGTTCTGTTTGCTAATTAATAAAGGCATTGTTCTATGACGAGCCGCAAATAACCTACTTCCACGTTACATCATGAGAGTCGTGTCAATGTCAGCGCTCATGTGAAAATTGTGGTCCAAGTCATGAGAACTAGCAACTTGTTTAAAATTGTATATTCTTCTACTTTAAACATATCTAATATCTAAAAATCTTGGCAATATAAAATTATATACATGCAGATCGTATGTATTCAACCATATGAGTATAGGAATTCTTCTTTGATTATAAAGATGCTCTATACTCACAGCGATTCCAACTTACCCAATTAAAATTGTATGCATCTAACATTGTTGGTTCGAATATAGAATTTCCATTCCAATTCTACTTAACTTTTTTCCTTGAACTGAAAATCTAATTAAGATTAATCATAAATGTACTAAGCTGGCTTAACTGGTTAACTAGGTTCTAGTATATATATCAACTACAGCTACAACATTCGGTATATGATTTGTTGTAGACAGAAAGTACCCTTAAATTATTGTTATCCTTTTCATGTGACACGAGCCTATTCTTTGGTTGGTACTGAACCCTCAAGATTTCAAACGATGCACATATGGTTAAAGACGGTTTCGACTGTATTATTTGTTGGTATCTATTAGGTATTAAATTTATTTTAGTACTGCTGTAACAGTTAAATTTTGGTTAAAAAAAATTAAGGAAAAAAAATTGAAACAAAAAAATATATCCGGATGTAGAACTATATTGATTTAGAACTAGATGTAGAACTATATTGTGTTCATGTCATAATTATTGGTCTAGATGTGATTGAAATTGAATCCTTCTATCTTATAAACAACTACTAATTACCTCTGTTATATAGCTGCCAGTTTCACAAGGAAATCCTTCAATTCTAATAAAATTATCATAAAAATAATACCATTTCAGTTTTTATGACAATCTTCTAACTTGTCCGTTGTCACAATTACCGCTCTCAATCCGCTGTCATCGATGTTTAAAGACCACAAAGTATAACTGTCTCACAGGTCACAGCGACAGTCAGTAACGGGTAACAACGATTGTTACCAGCCATCCGACCGTGGAACATTGCCGTAACACGAATAGTCTGCGTCATCTAGCTGCTTGTCAAAATTCTGAGATTATATCTTTCTTAAGTAACACAGATGAATGTCGACATGTGGACTTAATTGTATTATCTTTTAAATAAATGAGGTTTTGCTTCATTGTGAGCATGACACTGTTTTTTATGTTTCTGTGACTAAAAGATTGCAAGGGGTTTGTGAATTTTAGTTGTTCAAAATTTGTCTGTAGTAAATTATTACAAAGAGAGAGTTAATGAGATAAATTGAAAAAATAAACTGTATAAATTACCACATCTAACAATATCGCTGATTTGATTGAAATTTATAATACAAAGTATTGTAATGCATCCCTTTTTTTTCTGTTATTTTAAGTGCCCACATGTATGTTACCAAATAGTTATTACCTATTTAAATAGTAAATTAAAATCCCATCATTAAAACCCCTTTTTTTATCGTGTGAAAACTCATCATGGACCGTCCCCCGTCGGGGTTTTCTTCGGCGAGGCGGTGAGTCGGACTCAAACCGACTAAAAACCACATCAACACAACCACATGTGCCCTATCTGCGCTTCTTTTTTAGGGAGAAGGAGGAGTCCAGGGTGAGATCTCCTTCTGGACTCCTCCCAGCGCCTGCCTGTTGCGGGCTCCGTCATTTGTAGACCCTCTCTTAGGCAGCGTCCGGCACACACATCATTAAAACCCCAACATCAACCTCATAAGTCATCTCCGAAACTTTTCCCAAACTGGGTTGCTTACTATGACTGAGATCGGACTTCCACAACCAAAGTTGATATCCAAGTTCTGTAGCTACACTGTTGTCGAACTTGAACTCATAAGAGCACTTCCCTCCTTGATTACTAGTAATCTCCCAAACGTGGAACCACAAATTACTTTAGTAAAATTCGACAATCTCTTATGATTTGTACTGGTAGAAAATACAGCATAATATTTGTGTACACGGTAATTAGCGACGTTGGCCGTTAAAAGCTTCAAAACTGTACATGTTCGTATGTCACCATTAAAGTTGAATGACCTCTTGTCTCGTGAGTCAGGTGACCCACATATTGTTGGCAGACTTCTTGACAAACAGCAGACCAACCAACAAAAGTAATTTAACTTCTTACTGTTTTTATTTTCCAAAAAATAACATTTCTTCTTTGCTGATAAACCGTGCAATGATATCAAGCCTAGTTTCTTCGATGTTTTTAAGTTTAAAGTAGTGTTTGTCTTCTATTACGACCTTAACTGTATTATTTCTTTACAGGTTCATAAATAGTGTTACAGTTCGATTGGCTTCCAGGTTATTTTTCTTTAATAGGAGATCTTTATCAGAAAAAATCGTTAGGTATTTAACTACGTTGCGTGTTGCAATCAAAACGTTTTTATAATTGGTAAGTGCAAGTTATGAGGGAACTTCTGTGCGTCTTGTCACTGTCTTACGAATTTATTTACCTAGCAAATAAAACTGAATGTAAACTTTAAAATAATAATAATACCTTTATTCAATATAATTGTACACAATAATTTGAGACCCAACCTCTCAAACTAGGTGGATACCTGTATCTCGAGAGATAGTGTCCTCCTTGGCTTTACATATATATTAAATGGATATCGATTATGTTTTCATCACAAGATTCTGAATCTATTATCTAAAACCAACATCTACATAATTAATCTGAAAAGGCATACGTTATTTGGCCCACGGCTTCACACGCGTGTTTTTCAGTTATTGCGGTTAAAAGTAGCCTATGTCCTTCTTTATGCTTTCAATTGGGGCTTCTGTGTAAAAAATTTCACTTAAATCGGTTCAGTAGTTTAGGCATGAAAGAGCAACAGACAGACATAATTACTTTCGCATATATAATATTAGTCAGGATAATGTGTTTTTTATTACGTGAAAATTAGGTACTTACTCACGATATTAAGTAACTACATAACTTTAAAAAATTCTTGAAAATAAACTCACTTGCAACAATTTTCGGGGGGATTTTATACGGAAACACTTTTATTTCTGTGTACCTATAGTTGTTAGTTTTCAGAAGTATATAATTTAAAATAAACAACAGCCTTCGATAATGCTATAAGGTGAAGTCGGTCAGGTTTTAAAGTTAGTTAAATATTAGAATAGAAGTAATAATAAGTTTAATTTCAAGAACGTATTGGATCAACTCGCACCACGTACCGACTACCGAGAACATATTCATTACATAACTTTGAATTGCCAATATGTCTTTCAACTTATTTTATATGCCATCACGATGTCTACAAGTTGAAGTAAATTAATATATAATTTGTTTTCAGTTTCAGGTCTATTCTGAGTGCATGGGAGAAGAAGATGCGGGTTCTTCTATGTTTTATACTCGTCACCGCCTACACTTTGGCTGATAAACATGATAATAGGTAAAACTACCATTTTTTATTATTTTATATAAATAGATAACTAGAAATAAATTTAATATGATGTTAGAGTACTTTTGACTACATGGATAGCGTAGAGATCTAACTAAGCGGTTCCTTCGCTGCTTACTACTGTGTTCGTTGAGTGTTTTAGGTTCAATCTTTGCGTGATACACAAATTATTATTCTGAGTCTGGGCGATTTTTTAAACTCTAACGACACAGGATGTACTTAGTGATTTTGTATAGTTGCAGTTGACTTTTAAAACAAAAGGTCTTTTTTGTTTGAAATGCCTGTAGTACAAAGATTTAATGTAATATTTCGACACTTACAAATATTCTTTTAAGTTTTTTTTCTTACATTTCAGACGCAACAAACTGCCATTTGTGGCTGATGCTCTTGGAAACTCTTTACCACCACCATCCATCGTGCCAGCTACGGTCGGAAGCCCAGTCAATCTTCTCACCCCAGATCGTTATGAATTTTACACCTTTGACGAATCAGGTGAACTAGTCAAAAGACTCATGACTTTAGAAGAAATTCAAGCTATCGTTGCTGCTGGTGAAGATAATGAAAGCTTAGTGACTTTTGCCAATGATAATCCTCCTACTGTGTCTTTTAACGTACAACAACCACCGTACAATAAAGTTCACAGTGTAGTAACAAATGTTCAAAATGTACTTAAGGCTCAAATGGAAGCTCACAAAAATAGGCCGTTGATTCAACCAACACTTGACACTCCGGATGTTTCTGATTCTTGGAGTTTAATTCTGCCATCTATCTTTGGAAATACTGGAGTTGATATCGTACTTGATAAGGCCTCCGGAGCTGTTACTACACCAGAAACTGAAACTTTGGAAGAAAGTGTTCAAGGTGATGAAAACATATTAAGCAAAGAAGGAGACAACCAAGTTATAACAAGTTCTACATTGGCAGTGGATGAAAAAATAGAATTAATAGAGAAGACGACCCCTAAAGTTACTATAACTTCAACATCGTCTACTGCAACTACTACTACCACTCCTACACCTACTACAACTGCTCAGCCTACAAGTACAACTTTAAAGTTCACAATCACAACTCCGAGGCCTTTAACTACTACAGCCAAGCTCATATCAACAACTGCTAATCCTACAGTCACTACTTCCAAACCTACTACAGCTAAAGTAGCTATTACATCTACAAAAAAACCAGTAATTTCTACTACTACGAAACCTTTACCAACGACTAGAATAACTACGACTAATATAATTCAAACCACAACAACAATGAAACCTCGCACTACACTAAGAACTGTAGTACCTACAACAATAAAGCCTATCATAAGAACAACACACAAAGTTACAACATTAAAACCCCAATCAAGTACAAAGAAACACGTAGCGAGTATTTCTACACCCACAAACGACGAACAAATTAGTGTACAAATTCAGCATCTTGCGAATACTGTTTCAAGCACAGAAAAAAATGAAATTGGATTCGAAAGGATAAGCACATTCATTCCATTATCTACGGTCAAGTATGTTTCTGAGCGTACTACACGAAAGCCAGCTATCTCTACTAAGGTACCTTACATTTCAACAAGCCCAACAATAAACGAGTATGCATCAAGCACTACTGAGACTCCGACCACCCAAACAACAAAATCTCAATCCCTTGGAACCACTCTAAATCCAGTTGTAAGCACTGAAAGGATACAAAGTGAAGAAAAAATAAATACCACTACAATAACAACTCAATCAGTGTCACCGTCTACAACTGTGTCAACTACTGAATTTTTATCTGCTGAGAAAGTAAACCTGCCCAATAATGTAAATACTGACAGTAATTTACCCCTATTTGACGTTGCTCAAAGCATAAGCCAAATAGCCTCAGATCTTGGAGGAAACTATCAGCCAATTCCTACCACCAATAATTTACTAGATAATAGTAATGAAAGTCAATTTAATTTAGAGAGCAAAGAAAACTTAGAAATAGATATACCTTCTAGCACTGGAAACGAAACTGACATTAAGACTTCAGATAGTAAAGATAACAATGAAGACAATTTCGTTAAAATATCTACTATAGATCCTCATACTAAAAACAAAGTTAATATTGAGGGTGATATTTCAATTAAAAATTTAACGGGGATCAAAGACAGGCCTATTCAAGAAAATTCTAACAATGAAAAATCTAATATTATCGTAGATAGTGTACAAAAAATTGAAATGTCAAACACAACCCCTACCACTGAATCCAGTATAATTGATCCTATTTTATCGGAATCTATGGGTGATTTACTATCACAAGTAGTAAACCAAGCACCAACTATAGTAGATTCAGAAAAACAACAAGACAAAATACTTACAACTGCTGAAGAAAGTCAAACACTGGCAACTATAGAAAAATCAAAATATTCTGACGAATCAACATCTATGACATCTTTGAAAGTAAAGAAAGATACTTCTGCAACCACGGAAAACCCCACCAAAGAATTTGAAAAAGAAATAACAAAAATAGACGAGACAGTTACAAAGAATGATTCGAATATACGCGTAGATATGCCTAAAGAAGATAATGTCGAAACGTTTTCGAAGCCTAATGAAATTTCAAAAACTGATAATGAAACAGTTCTTAATAATCATATTGAACTGTCAGAAACTGTTAATAAAACCGACTCTATTGTAGACACAAGTGAAAATAAATGGAACGAGACTAAACATATCCAAACACTTAGTAAAATTGAAATAAAAGAGGAGATACTGAAATCTGACATTCCAAAAACAGAAAATTATAATGAAGCTTCAGAACCCGGATCGTTAGACCATGAAGTTACTACCGAAACTACCACAACTTTATCAAATTTAGAACCTGATGCTAAAATAATAACAACGAATAAAGTAAACCCTCCTACAATTAATAAAATTACTTTTAATGATAAAATTACCAGCACTATTAACAATGGTAAACTGCCCGAACCGTTACCGAAAGTTGATGATTTTAGGAAAAAAATTCAAAAGGTAAATTTTGATGAAGAAGAGCTGATTAGACACAGGAATAATTCATGGAAACTTATTCCAACCTTATCACCACCGAAGGTAAATGAAATTCTTAAAGAGAAAGTTAAATCAGACGATCAACACAGCCACGAAAATAACGACAATAAAGATGTTGTATTGGAGTTTTCAAACGAGAATCAAGGTCTAGAAGTAACCACAAAGGATTTGGGTGAAGATATTGCACGATTTTCAGAACTATCAAATGAACTAGCCTTCAGATACTGGGGTGTAATTGTAGATGAAATTGACAAAAGAAGAAGTTTTGTCTTTTCACCATATTCGACATTTTCAATGCTAGCTATGATATTTATGGGTGCAAGAGGGTCCACCTCAGGAGAAATGAACGAAATACTTAAGTTAGATGATATGGTTACGTTCAACCCTCACTTTGCTTTGAAAAACATTTCCGACTCGATTGAAACGTCTCCCAAATCAGGTGTTGCAGTTTCAGCATTTGCAAGAGAACTCTATAGTGACAGGAATAAGGGTAAAATTTTAACATTTTATAAGGAGAGGGCTCAACATTTCTACAATGGACATGTTGAAGAGATTAATTTTAAATTAATCAGTGACATCATCAGAAGAAGAACGAATTTACTCGTCAAAAGATATACTTGGGGAAAAATGCCTGAATTTATGAAAACCAACAATATTGTGATGCAACCACCATTGGCTGCATTTACTGCTAACATTTTCCAGGTAAATATATGAATTCAAATTTCTTTTACTGTGCAATTTCTTTTCCTGCTTTATTATAAAAGTAATTTATATTTTATGTGTTTATTTCAGACTGATTGCTCTGGTACATCAGTAGACGGCAGAGATGGCGAAATGTATTTCGTGGTGTCCCCAAATGTCCGACAAAGGCGCCTTGTTCCTGTTCCAGCAGTTGTTTACAAGAAAGGATTTCTAGCTGGCTACGAGCCTGTTTTGGATGTTACTGTAGCTGCTTTAGGCAATACTAATACTATAGTAAGCACATTGTTTTTAATGCCTGGGCAGCAGGGAAATGTGGTCCATGCTGATGATTTAGAAAAACTTGAACAGAGGTTATTAGATTCTATACCGACTACCCCAACATGGAACCGCGTTCTTCGTTCGTTGTTACCTCGCAATGGCCTAGAACTGCAAATCCCAAGATTCTCACATAAATCCACATTTAATGCTTCACTAACGCTAAAGAAAATGGGATTAAAGGACTTATTTGATGGTGAGCATGCTGATTTGGGAGGGTTAAATGGACCTTCGAAAGATCTTTATTTATCCGACATGGTGCAACTAAATACATTTGTCACGTGTGGTGAAGGAGTGATTGGTGAACAACATCATATTGAAGAATATCCCGAAACATTGTCCGTAGCTCAGAGACGTCGTGCTAGGTGGCTGAACGATTGGGATGAACCAAGGGATTACCAAAGAGCTTTTCACGATCCTCACGACATTAGTGATGCTATGCATCTTCCACTTCACCTCAGGCCTAGACAAGCTCGTTTGCCATCTAGGAGCAACCAGCCGGCTCGTCTAAAGTTTGATAGACCCTTCCTCTATTTTGTAAGACATAACCCATCTGGTATGATATTATACTTCGGACGATACAATCCCCGACTTCTCCCCTGAAGCTGTTAAGACTGTTAGCTTAGTTTAAATAACATTCCTTAAAGGAAAGTGATAAGGGATTACTGGTGCGTGTGATAATGTAAGTAACTTGTTCTATGAGCATTTACGTGACAGTATTATTAAGTGTTGGCAGAGTAATTTCGTTAAACGCTATTATTAATCGTCTTATGACTGAACAACCGATAATTACTCTGCTATAACACCATGTGTGTAAAAAGAATGATGTTGAATCACTGTTGAATGTATGCATAAACTGTATTGTAATAGTAAATGATTGTAGCGTAATTTAGTAATAAGTATCGACGAGAAATATTGTCATTTCATCGTTTCTGTAGTTTCGATATTAGATTAAAATAAATGTTTTAAATACATTGGTCTTTTCTTGGTGACTGCCTTACGTATAACAGATTCAGTACAGATCACGTTTAGTGTTAATTCATATAAAAGACATAAATCCAACAAAAGGCTATATATAATAGCATAGCTTTTAATAAATAGCTATAATCGTGTTAACGACACTGAAATATATATTAAATCATTTCTTCACAAAATAGTCGCCACATCCATCGAAGAACTTTTTCTGTTCAAGACAAGCCTTAGTTCGAAAAGGATTAGGACATTTCTGAAAAAAATGTATTGTAGTTATAAATATAAGCTTTTAATATTTTTAAATAATAAATTAAATCAAAATAGGAAACGAATAGAAAACATATATGTTCTATATTCTAAACCTTTATAATTACTAAAATTGTTCGGGTTCGGTTACTAGTTCAACCAGTTTTACCTAGACATCAGTTTAATATTATAAAGCGACGGGTATGGTTCTTTGCAACGATTACCATTAATGTTCATGACAACCGGGGCCAACAATTTTTCAGAATTTCTTGTAATTTTTGGACAACACGGGAATCGAACCCGATTTTTCGTAATCGGTGACTACCGATTATACATAAATACGCTAACCGCTATATCTACGAAGCTGTTGTACGAGATATCAGTAATTAACTGTATAAAATCGGGGATCTCAAGTCTGTGGTAAATTCTAATATTTCCATTAAGCACTTACCACTTTTAAGTAGTTTCTTACACATTCATTCATCCTGAAGAATTCACAAGGTTTCAAAGGTAAATGAAATCGGTAACTCTCTTTACAATTAACTTTTGCATCTATGATGTGATCCTTGAATACCGTATTCAAATGTGTCCAAAGATCTAAATGTATAAAATATTTGTCCAAATCAACGTAGCCTTTTGATGTCACGAGATCATATTTACTTAATGTGCAATACCAGTAGGAACACTGCAATATAAAATGTGTTCGTACAGTCAACAAAAAACTCATTTACTAATTTAATACAAGAGTCATATTTGTAAACAAACGGGTTGACTCGACAGGTGTGATACCGCAGCCTCTGTGAAAACCAGTCTTCAGAAACTCTTTCGTCACTCTAAGTGAGTGAGTTTCTCAGCAAAACCACACGTAGGTACGTAATATAAGATATTGATACTTTCGTTCATGCAAGCACACATCCAAGTAATCATAATGTAGGAATTGTAGGACGTCTACAGGCCAGGTACAGTGGGCAAAACAGTTGACAGGAGCTAGAAGGGGAAGCCTAGGATTGAACCAAGAGGCGTGATTCATAAAAATATTTTTAATGAATGGGCCTCGGACCCGATAGTTATTCTTGATTTTGCAGTAAAGGCTGTTGAAAAAAAAAACAACAACTGCACTAAGAGGTTATTCTGTTTCGCGGGGGCCTTGACAAACATACATGACGTGGACACAAAAAACACCCAGCGCAGTCATACTTTTAAAAGTACTATACTGTCACTAAATTCTCCCATAGGGTGCCTAAAACATAAAGATAGTAAATGAGGTTAAATTTCTACATACATCAAACATGTGTCGATAAAGCCCCGATACTCTTTTGCGGAATTGAAAAGGTTCACTAATACTTCCACATTCCTTGGCTACTGCTTGAGTAAAAAATGGTGGTATGGCGCAGCAAAATCTGTACTGAAATATTAACATACGTGATTTGATTAATCCAAGTATTGTTAAACTACAGTTCGCTTATTCATGTAATCACCTAAAAAAATCAAACCCATTTTTTTATGTTTATGAGTTGCTGAAATTGCGAATGGAATAACCATTCGCAATTTCAGCAATGTTTGCAGATAAATTTTAACTAGATCCGCGAATAGTAACAATATATACGTACAATTTTTATATACATATAGACCTACAAAAGTGACTTCTCTGCCTGATGGAAAATATGAGTATAATCCAGGAGAAGGGGTCACCATCCTTAATGTGAAAGCAGACAATGCTGCATGGTGACCTACACTATGGCGTTCTAGTGAGACGCTACTGCATTATTGGTCCTCCCGTCTCATACTCGCCAACGAAATGCTGTCAGCACGAATTGTCGGCTGTTATTTTTAGGTTGGTCTTATATGTGAGGGTAGTACCACCCTGGTTGGACCAGCCCATTCGAGGTGAATCAGCGTGGCTTTAATTTTGAATATCTATGCAAATTTACAGTTATAAATAAAATGATAGCTTTATTGTCATTAACATTCGTAATTCCTATTGTGTTATATTACTTAAAATCAATAATAGAGATGTTTTAAGTTATGTACATACTAGTAATTCTGGGCTGCCAATACATCGTTCGATACGAGGAGCAAATAGGTCTTTGATCTTTTCTGTTGGAACTTGCACGGCCTGTATACATAATATAAATAATTTGACTAGGTATTTACAGCAGAAATAGATGTCAAACTCCTTGCATTTGTATACGGGGAAATGGACGTCGTGGCTTACACACCATTACTTTGGTAATTAATAAATAAAAAATAAAAATAAATAATAATAATTAGATCTTTATTAACAATTTTTATCCATTAGATTACTCGGAATCGGATAGACTCGGAAGTATTATTTAAAGGCATAACATAACATTCTCTCTTAGTTGCCTAAGATCCCTGAGTACTCGCATACTCTAATTCGAATAAGGTATTATCAGAATGCTTACTAGTATTATAAGATACGAAAATATCCTTTTGTGAAACTGAGATGAAAATCGTGAACATATTGTAAAGAAAAAAAAATGGTAACGTGAAAAATTTGAAAAAAATGACTCACCACACACATTCTAAATGTCCAAAATAATTTGAATATTATCATGAGTTTCATTTTGTTTCTATTGTACTTCATTATTTAAAAAATATTTCTAAAAAAACCAAAACATATGTCTGAATATGTCTAAAGACAATGTAAGATAAGACTCCGTTAATAGCACTGACTCTTTTCACTCATTGTTGAGGGAATGCTATAACTGTTATATTTACTTAATTGTAATAGGATCATGTTTGGAAAACTGTGAGAAAACGTAAACCTAACCAAGTTTAGTTACGTTTATTAACTGAATACGCAGGGTGAGAACATGTCATGTTTTAACAAGTTTTTAGTTGTTGAATGTTTATCCTAAAATACTCAGAATGTTTCAATACCGTGGGAGAGTTTAGAATGGACTATAGGCCGGCTCACTACAGACAACTATTCAGTAATCTGTGCTACAGATTTAGAGAAAATTGCTGTCAAGTTTTTCTTCTTTTCACAACTTAGAGTATAGAATAAAAAAACTCGTTCCATTACAGTACATTAAATAACATACATATATACACCTATTTATATATGTAGTGTACAAACGGCGGCCTTATTGCCAAAGGCAATCTCTTCCAGGCAACCTTATATAAGCGATAAATAGGTTTGATTTTAGTTTTTTTATTAAATAATAATAAAAATATTCCACCACATTCACATAATGATATCTAGTCCCATACTAAGCAGCACTTGAATTGAGGGTACTAGGTAAGTTGTATAAATACAAATTATACGATAACATTGCACCACGAAGGCAGTCAAATGATGCTATGTGACAAAGTGTGTCGACACTTAAACTAATCATTATCATTAAAAAACCTTTATTATATTCATTTATTTTATGCTATAAAGTAATAAAACCCATACTGTTAATTACTGGTACTGTATCTGTTTTCAGTAACATGATAACTATTCACTTTGAGAAGTGACTCGGGAAATTTGAAATAAATGGTATTTAAAAACAGTCTAGTATCTGAATTTATTAAAAAAAAATTTATCGAACTTACAATTTACAACTAACAATTTTTATTGTTTATGAGCAGACGGGCCGGGCCACCTAATAGTAGAGGACATCTGTCTCCCGTGGCCATCAGCAACTCAAACGATCCATTGTCATTATTTTGTTAGGCCACTTAAAATCGCTATCAAAACTCATTCAAAAGAAACCAACGAAATTGAGAAATAATGAGTGTCATGTAACTCCAATACAAAGGCTGGATTCTCCGAGGTGCTCATGAATCATCATCATCATCATCATCAACAGCCTTCAACAGTCCACTGCTGGACATAGGCCTCTCCTTGAATGCAAGTATATAAATGCTAATATTCGCAAGAATTTCAATATCGCGATGTAGGATTAGTAGTTGCTCAGTAGTTGGTTACTCCGTAGTATGGCGTGACTGAGTTAGATGGCGCTGTAGTATGTTCTTCGTTTAAACGGTATGTGGAAGTCGGCAAAAAATTGCTTAACACCAGTTTTCTGTGAGTCCGAGGTTTTAGTCGGCCTGTCTGTGTTGCAGAACGACTCTTCATGAATTAATTGTGGTCAGCTAGTCTTGAACACTTATTTAGCTGATGGGATGCGTTATTTGTCTATAAAATACTGTCTGCATTCTCTAAAAAACTCTCGTTGTTCTTGACATTCTTTCGTCGGTATGATGTTTGGACATTCCTGAGAACGAAATATTGTGATGAGAATCATGCAACCTAGTAATTACTAATATAATAAAACATTATTTTGGAGATCACAAATATAACGCAAAGTATATCATTATAAATATATATATATATGTTATTTATATGGAATCTAATCCAATTTATTCATTGTTATATACTTTGTATTTTAATGTACCAATCATTTTTGTGCTACTTAGAAGTGTATTCCACTACCTTATCACTTTTTTG
The DNA here is from genome assembly GCA_932526445.1 of Phragmatobia fuliginosa. NCBI lineage: Eukaryota > Metazoa > Arthropoda > Insecta > Lepidoptera > Erebidae > Phragmatobia > Phragmatobia fuliginosa. The sequence goes on from OW052070.1 coordinate 16,268,794, forward strand.
TTCATTTAATAACTAAACTTAAACAATTCGGTAGTATTTTCTCTTAGGTTTGCTTTTATTTATCTCAAGACTTGAAAAAATGAAAACCCATAAATAGTGTCTTTTTTTTAATTTTTTCAAGTCTATACTATCTAATATTAATCGTGATGCGATATTATATACGTAATGCTGGTTTTAAATTCGATTTTCTAGATAAAAAGTAGCCTATGTCCTCTTCATTAGGTTTTAGACTATCTGTTTACCAAAATTTTAGTAAAATTGATTCTTTAGTTTTGACGTTAAAACTGGACAGACAGACAAAGCTACTTTCGTTTCTATAATCATCATCATCGGCCCATCTGAGTCCACTGCTGGACATAGGCCTCTCCTATTGCACACCACTTTGATCAAATAATATTAGTATATTATTACGAATCTTACCATGTTGACGTAATGTCTCACACACATTAATAGATTGAAGAATTCACAGGGTTTCAGAGGAAAGAAGGTTCTGTGACTCTGTGAGCAAGAACGTTTAGCGTTGATCATCGCTTTAGCAAACTCTGGATTTAGAGTCACCCATACGTCGAGGTGAGCAAAGAATTTTTCATGGTCTAGGAAGCCTTCCTTAGTGATTAATGCGTATTTATCTAGTACACAATACCAATGTCCACATGCCTTAAAAAGAAATGTTACAGTTAGAATACCATTAAAATAAAGAAGAAAAGAAACTGAGAATAGTACGTGTCACCACCTTAATTCATGCCACGGTGGCATAAGAGTCAATTAAGAAAGAAAACTATTCAGGCAAATAGCACTACAAAGAGAAAAAGAACTTGACACCGCCTCAAAATCAACCTGTATTTTTTTTTTAATATCGATCAATCTTTTTCTAAATGATGATAACATTATACATCCTTAATACGAATTAATTTGGTAACATAAAAATTAGTACAGTAGATAAAATTCTACGTTCTTAAAAGTCTAGATATAATTACGAGCCTGTAAGTCCAGTGTAATTCCATTCGGGAATTGGCCCGACCCGGGAATCCAATCCGAGATCTCTTGATCAGCAGCCACATACGTGAACAGCTAGACTAACAAGTTACAAAGTACAGAATAAAAAAGAGATCATTTTGAATAAAGTGTCTTAAAAGAGACTTTTCTTACAGTGTAGCTATATCGTCGGAATCCAGTAATATTGTTTTGTAAGTCGCCGACTACCACCTCAAATCCAGCTCCGCATTCCTTGGCCACTTCACGAGTGAAATACGGAGGTTGAATACAGCAAACCCGATACTGAAATAAAGAGTTGAAAGGAAACTTAAACTTGAGTTGTTTTAAGTTTATTTAATTCAATCCATTATCAATATAAAAAAACTATATGTACACTATCAAAATTTTATATATATACTATCAAAATTATGTTCAACTAAACTAAAAATGGTCGAATCATAAACAAAAAAAAAAAACTTTCGCGTTTCTAAAAAAGTATTTGTAACAGACAGCGCCAAAAAAGAGGTACTACATCAGAACAAGCTAGCGAAATACCTATAAAACTCTTATCTGGGCCGTAGTTTTACCGTATATGACTAGATGGCGTATTAATAAAATTTGTGAATTTTAAAATCATTTTATTTTATATTTGTTTATCTTATAAACATAATAAGCAGCACCCATGATTTGGCTTTACTTTAATGAAGCATTGCATAGTACTAGTGATTAATAGTGCGAGTTTGATCACTATAAATACCAGATTTCAGAACTTTTTAGATTTTCTTTAGATTTCAGAACAAGGTTTTGTCTCTAAAGATTTGATCTTTCCCGACACCTCAAATTGATTTTAGTTGCTGTTTCAACTTTTAAGGGTTGTAGAACTTATTACTTTTTACTATATTAAGTTGTAATTGAATGTTGTTAGAAAATAGTCGTACTTTAGACCCTATTGACCAGCTCGCACGGACACCACAAACTAAGTGTTACTTATGCAATGGTTTCATTTATTTTTATCAAGTGGTCCAATACCAATAGCTATGATGAGGAGGACATCCAAATAATGGTAGTAATGACTTAGAATGCATTTTTTTTAAATAAGGGATCTAGTTCAAAAGATTGAAAAGTATAAAACTTACCATTAGTTCTGCTTTGGGGATACATTTCTCGGGCCTGCGTTCTTCACTTGATACATACATAATCTGTAGTTACAGAAGTGTTAATTTAATTATGCAAAAATATATTATTATTAGTTCTCACACCTGAAATAATGTTCTGCAAGTCGCAGGCCGTAAAATCCTACATGATGGTGTCGTTTTATTATGAGAAAGTTTTAAATCAAAAATTAAAGATCAATTCGTTAGTTTCATAAATACTTGAATATTTAAAGTTTAATGTTTAGCTTACCTTAGATTTATTCATTATTAACTTTACACTAGGTACTTGATCTACAAAGCCATAGTTCTGCATCTATTCATGGTGAGGTGAGATAGTTACAGACAGAAGTGCCGATTATGATATTAATTTTAAAACGACATCATCAATAGCATTTGATAGTCCACTACTGAATATGGATCTTTTAGAAAATAAGTTTTGACATGACTCAGTGTAGAATATTCAGTTACTATAATATCTTTTAAATCATATCAGAAATTGTTGTTTTGAGTTGAGATATTCTAAATATCCGTTTCATTTATGTTTGTAAAGTTCCTCTATACGGGATGTATATTCCTAATGCGGGAGTCGTCTTTTTAAAAAAAAAAGCATTTGAAATTGATGGTCACTCACCAAACAGGCTGTAACTATAGAAAGCAAATGTTTCACTTCATTTCCATATAGCTTGGTGTCTGTCATTGTACTTAGTGTTCATATAATATATTTTGTTATTAGTGTGTTTTTACACTTTTCATTTAGGTTACGTGTACAGTATGTGTAATAGCAGAAGACGGAAAAAATTATGTCACAATTATATCAGATGAATACTTTTATATTCATCATAAGTTGGCTTATGTTTTTATAGTCAGTTACTTGTTTTAGTAATAGAAGAATGTTTAATTAATCCGGTGTAGAGTGACATAAGACTGTGCTAATTTTCTTTATTCCCAAAATATAGCTCAGTTTTCGTGCTATGTAAAAAAGTCAAGTATTACAATAGGCCGCCATAGCACAGATTAATGAATAGTGTGTGGGCTGGTTTGGAATTGATTACATTTACAATGTTGTGTGAGTGTATGTGTGTGCTAACCGCCTCGGTGGCGTATGCGACTACTGTGCTTGATGTCTTGGGTTCGATTCCTGGGTCGGAACAAAAAAATGTTTGTGTAATCTACAAGAGTTTGGGTGTTTTCTATGCATAATCTGTGTGTAAGATTACTTTAGTTATTATTTATTAAGTATTTATTTATTTAATAGTATAAGTATAGTGACACCTTCTCTTGGATTCTTCTCATGCTTTCCATGAGGCAGAGTACTCACTTTGGCGGGTTTAAATATAGAAAAAAAAATATTGTTGATGTTAATAACAGAATCATGGCCACTGTCTGTTTTATGCAAAAGCAAAACATCGCTATTACATTAAGATTCCAGGTTCTATTTATTACATATATTATGAAACTAAAATAATAAAAATACATGTGTATCATGGTACGCTTTATTAGCTTTCGGAGTAGGTACTAGTGAAAATTAAACCACAAAAAACGTGAAAGTTTTTATATGTAATGCTTGTGAAGCTATTTACCGTACGTTACATCACGTTTTTCCTTCAAAAAATTATTTCTAAATAATTCAGCTAACTGACTTAAATTCATTCTTCAGATTGAAATAAATATGGTCTACAAGTTCGAACTTTTTGCGATATTTCATTACAAATCTTGTTCTTTTCAAGTTTACAATTCTGAAAAATGAAAAAACACTGTAATGTACTTTAAACATGTAAATAATAAGTAATTTCCATTTTTTGCATGAGCCTTCTAAGGTGACTCTACTCTGCTGGAGAAGAGTGGTGGTCTACATCCTCATTGTGATTGCACCCAATTCAGTATGACCTACACCATGGCGGCCTAGTGAGATGTTTTTGCACTATTGAGCCTTAGGTCTCGCACTCAACAACGAAATAAAACAAAACACGATTTCAAGCCTATTCCACAACAGCGATTATGAAATTTCTTAGGCAATAGGAAGTTATATTACAAGCGAGTAAGTGAATCGTGCAATACATTTAACAGCCTGTCATATCTTTAATAACATTCGCGCTCAAAGTTAAGTGGCCTCAGGTGATTGGAAACAATCACCAAGGTTAAACAAAGACGGCGCGGTCAGTGCCTAGATGGTGACCGTTTGTGGCATGACTCATAACTGGGGCTCGGAATAGGTAGTTTAATTTTATGTACTTGCAGAAATAAAGTCAACGTAAGCATAACATGGATAAACCTAAAATCAGCGTGATTTCCGGGACCTTAAATAATGCAATGCAATGTCAAAGCACACTTAAGTCATTTTACATAATCATGAAAATTACACTTATTGTTTCTTTGTAGGTTTATAGGAGTGAGTAGAAGGAAAAAAATCATTTTCAGATATTACAGATATTTATTGCACGTTTAGAATATAAAACAAATTTAAAAATAAACATATATTTATATTAACATTAAAGCACTAGTGTTGTTCCGATGGTGTAATTATTCGTCTTCGAATTGAAGATCGCCAACATAATCATCATCGTCATGTTTATTATAAAATAACACTTCGCCACTTCGCTTCGCTACTAAAGATGAAATACTATTTTGAAAGTTCAATATAATATTTTTACAATCTCTGAAAATAGTAAGTTCCCCGGGATTTCACAGGCATATCCATACTATTGATGTCACAAAATCGCAAGTACATAAAATTAAAGTACCTATTCCGAGCCCTACTCATAACATATGAGCGTTGCCGTGATTCAACGGTCACGTTTAACAGTCGTTCCCGGTTGTTATTATAACATAACAGTCGTAATGCTTAGTCGGAGTACGGGCGGCTTAAAACATCGAACAGCAAGATTAGGTAGCCACAGCGTGTCTTGCCGGTTCCCAACCCGTGGGGACGTATATGGTCTTAACCCTCTCCTGAGACTACTCTCCTGGGTCTACACCCGAGCCCAGCAGTGGGACGTAATGCGTTGTTGATTGATTGATTTGATATCTTTTATTCTTTAAATTTAGTAGTTTCAGTAGGAAAATAAGAAGATGCTTACCCACTTAGTAACAAGATACACACAAGCATGCAATTTATTAGTTTCACAGTAATTGAAAACACCTGGTTCGGGCACAAAAGGCTTCTGTGGTATTGGTGGTCCTTGGATCTTTCTGAAACATTTTGATTCTGCCTCTATTACACCGTCTTCAATATTCTTCTTGCCTCTAGCCCATGTCTCTAACATGTGCTTAAATTTGGAATAGTCAATGGTACCGTTGTCAAATAGGAGGTCATTCTTGGCAAATAAGCACGTTGCTTGTTCACACTGAAAAAGGCAGGTAGCATTATAGGTTGGTACTTTAAGGTTGTATTACTACATAAAACTATGATAATGGACACTGTGATTGTCATTTTAGCAACGGAACCCTTATAGATTGGTCATGTCTGTCTGTCTGTCCGTCCGTATATCACACCCACTTTTTTCCAATACCATAAGAGCGATTGAAACTTGGTAAGTAGATGTAATCTGTAAACCTCATTAAGATTTTTACATAGAAATAGAAAAAAAAACAATACATTTTGGGGGTCCCCATACTTGGAACTGACACTCAAAAAAATTTTTTTCATCAAACCTGTAGTGTAATGTGTACTGACTGTACCTTTTTGTTGTTCAGCCGGGCGAAGGAGTTCGGGAACACAATAACAAAGCACAAAGTTCGTCTTGTAATGTTTATTGTCACTACACACACACTAGCTATATAGTTTATCGTTAAACAACAGTTTATTGGTCAATTTATAATTAATTTTCAACACAGTATTCACAACGCAGTCGCTATTAGTTCGGTATATATCGCACTGTCTTAGCGCGTCGGTAACGACTACCTTCAGTTTTTGATTTCGAACAGTGTACACCCTAGGCAATAGGTTTGACTTTTTAACATTAATTAAATTTATTTATTTTATACAAAAACTAAAATTTCTTGATTTTAATGGTATGAATATTACATTATTACTGTTCGTTGATGCTACTAATAAAATGGTTATAAACAATTGAAAAGTATTTTGGAAAACATTTGAAAGGCCTAAATGAATATCGATATTTTATCCAACTCCCGTATTGGAAATATAATTATGTACTTATGGAATATAATATACACGGGAGACTTTACAAACATAAATGAAACGGACACAAAGAACAATCAGACTCAGGACCACAATTTGTTGGTCACACAAAATGTTGTCCGACGTGGGATTTGAACTCACGTCACTTGGCGACGTGGAAAGCCAAATAAAGATGTAGTGTGAGGCACACTACAATACTCCCCCACCGAGACCTTTTCAAGGTCGATAGTAATTAGGGAAGCGAACTACTCTCCCGCTTCTAGTTGTTCTTGGGGGTTCTTTCGTATCAGGACTAGGTGTGGTAGTGTCTCTGAGGGTGATGCTGTCGTCATTTCTGGTCATGTGTGCTGGTTTAATTCGGTCGATCGTCACAGTCACCTCTTGTAGCTTCAAGGAAGAACCGTTGCTGAGAAGGGCTTGCAATTCTGGATCTGCATCCTGATCTTTTGCGAGTTCCTGGTAATCAACGATGTTCGTGATTGATTCCACGCGTGAAAGGCTATCTGCTACTATGTTTTCCTTTCCTGAGACGTGACGGATGTCTGTGGTAAATTGTGCGATGTAGTGAAGGTATCGCAGCTGTCTAGGTGAACAGTTGACGCGTTTGGTAGTGAAGGCAAACGTTATGGGCTTATGGTCGGTGAACACTGAGAATGTTCGCGCTTCAACCATATAGCGAAAGTATTTAATACCTTCATAAATAGCCAGCATCTCTCTGTCGTATGAGCTATAGTTTTTCTGAGCGTCAGTTAGTTTCCTTGAAAAAAATCCAAGTGGCTGCCAGTCTCCATCATCAGACTTTTGTTGTAGGACGGCGCCAATAGCCACATCTGAAGCGTCGGTGAAGATGGCTAGCTCAGCATGACAATCAATATGAGCCAGGAGCGCTGCTTGTGTTAGGCTCCGTTTGCAGTCTTCGAAAGCGCGCAGTAGCTCTGGAGTCATATTTATGGGTGTCGAACCTTTCATATTGGGGCCTGACAGTGCGGTGTTGAGTGGACCCTGAATTGCTGCGGCGTTTGGGACAAAACGTCTGTAGTAGTTTGTCATTCCCAGAAAACGCCGAAGCTCTTTGGCTGTTCTTGGTACGGGAAATTCTTGAATGGCTCTCACCTTATCGTCAAGAGGTCGCACACCGCTTGGAGATACGTGGTATCCGAGGAATGTGATGTCCGCAGCTCCCCAGACACATTTGGAAGTATTTATCAGCACGCCAAATTGCTTAAGACGGCTAAATACGGTTTCCAGGTGTTCCAGGTGTTCCCGGTGTGTTTTGGAGAATATTAATATGTCATCAATATATCCGAAAGTATAATCAAGGCCTTGTAATACTTCGTCTATAAAGCGCTGGAACGTTTGAGCCGCATTCCTCAACCCAAAGGTCATGAAGGGGAACTCGAAAAGCCCAAATGGAGTAGTGATGGCTGTTTTCGGGATATCCTCTTCAGCGACGGCGATCTGGTTATAAGCTTTGACCAGGTCGATTTTGGAGAAGACCTGGACACCAGAAAGCTGGTAAGCGAAATCGTGGATGTGTCTTATAGGATATTTATCTGGTATGGTTCTGGCATTCAGGGCGCGATAATCACCACATGGACGCCAACCGTCGTCTTTCTTCTTACACAGGTGAAGTGGAGACGCCCAGCAGCTCTGTGAACGACGTGCAGTGCCATTGGTAAGCATCTCTTCGAATTCTTTTCTAGCCACCTGCAGTCTATCTGGAGCTAGACGACGAGGACGTGCTGTGACTGGAGGTCCAGGAGTGGTACGAATGTGATGCAGCGTCTTATTTTTTATCTCCCTAGGAGCTCCTGCTGGCCTCGTGATTTCCGGGAACCGGCGCAAGAGAGTGTGGTAAGGTGAATCCCCTGTAACTGCTTTTACAGTCACAGATTCAGGAGGAACTGATGCTCTGTAGTGTGGCACCTGAACGGAGAGTGAGGTGAGCCCGTCGATGAGGAGATGATGACGGCAGTCCACGATCAGGTTATAGTGACTCAGGAAGTCAACGCCTATGATGGGTTTTAGTACGTCGGCCACGATGAATCTCCATCGGAAATCCCGTCGCAGACCGAGGTTAAGACATAGGTCTATGTAGCCATATGTATGTATGACGGTGTTATTGGCAGCAAATAGTTCGTACTTCGTTATTGAGCGACGCTCCGGGATCGCTGATTTTGGGAATACACATAAGTCAGATCCTGTGTCGACAAGAAACTGTACCTTCGTATTTTTGTCGGTGACGAAGACGCGGCCAGTGTGTGAGGGGCAGTCGTTAGCCGCTACTGTCGGCTGCCGCTGGCGTTTCCCGCAGGTGAGTGTGACGGCTGGAAGCTGCAGGGAGCCAAACAGCGGTAAGCTCTGTTGCCGAACCTTGCATGATAACGGCATATATGTACCTCTGTTTCTCGAATTTGAACGAGACCTATACTGGTTACCACGGCGTGACCTGGAGTGCGAGCGAGAGTGCGATAGCTGTGCTTGGAGTGACGCAACTTGCTTAGTGAGCTCCGCTACTTGTTTAGCCATCTCCGTCATGGCATCAGTATTTGCGTTGTTTTTTAATGATGCAACTTGTGTGGTGCGGGGTACGTTCGGTACTAGGTCGTACACACTATCGGCTAAATCACCGAGGCTTTGTAGGGGAGTTGTTTTTGGTTGAGTTGCAATCACTGTTTGCAGATTGTGTGGTAATCTGCCTGCCCACAGAGTACGAAGAAAATCATCGGGTACCTTAGGTCCTGCCAGGGAGCGAAGATGTCGGAGGAATGCAGACGGTTTTCTATCTCCCAGTTCTTCATGAACGAGCAGCTGTTGTACTCGCTGTTCCGCCGATGCCGATAGACGTTTAATTAACTCCGCTTTGAGAGTTTCATATCTGTCAGTAGCGGGTGGCGAAGTAATAATGTCTTTAACTTCAACAGCGTACTGGTTGTCAAGTTGTGCTATTACGTAATAAAATTTTGTTAAATCTGCTGTGATTCCTGATAAGGCGAAGTGACCTTCAACTTGCGCGAACCAAACTTGAGGCTCTTCTGGCCAGAAAGGGGGTATTCTCACACCCACTTTGAAGAGAGCCGATGGAGACGGTTCTTGAGGATTTGCTGGGATATTATCCTTTTCCGGAGGCGCCATGGTGTTCACAATTTCGGGGTCACCAATGTAGTGTAATGTGTACTGACTGTACCTTTTTGTTGTTCAGCCGGGCGAAGGAGTTCGGGAACACAATAACAAAGCACAAAGTTCGTCTTGTAATGTTTATTGTCACTACACACACACTAGCTATATAGTTTATCGTTAAACAACAGTTTATTGGTCAATTTATAATTAATTTTCAACACAGTATTCACAACGCAGTCGCTATTAGTTCGGTATATATCGCACTGTCTTAGCGCGTCGGTAACGACTACCTTCAGTTTTTGATTTCGAACAGTGTACACCCTAGGCAATAGGTTTGACTTTTTAACATTAATTAAATTTATTTATTTTATACAAAAACTAAAATTTCTTGATTTTAATGGTATGAATATTACATTATTACTGTTCGTTGATGCTACTAATAAAATGGTTATAAACAATTGAAAAGTATTTTGGAAAACATTTGAAAGGCCTAAATGAATATCGATATTTTATCCAACTCCCGTATTGGAAATATAATTATGTACTTATGGAATATAATATACACGGGAGACTTTACAAACATAAATGAAACGGACACAAAGAACAATCAGACTCAGGACCACAATTTGTTGGTCACACAAAATGTTGTCCGACGTGGGATTTGAACTCACGTCACTTGGCGACGTGGAAAGCCAAATAAAGATGTAGTGTGAGGCACACTACAAACCCATACGTGTAGGGTATCTATGGATAGGTGCTCAAATGAAGTTGAGGTTTCTAATAATTTTTTTTATAAACTCAATAGTTTGTGCGAGAGACACTTCCAAAGTGGAAAAATGTGTCCCCCCCCCCCTGTAACTTCTAAAATAAGAGAGTGATAAAACTTAAAAAAATATATGTTGTACATTGTAACATCTTTTTTTTTTTAACCTTAATTCTACGAGTGGATAACCAAGTATTCAGAACAGATTCTATGTACCTATAGCGCCACCTTTGGCAAACCGTGACTTTTTCTCCTCTGTCTGCCAACTGCATGTTAGATTTGTTTTCACTAACGAAGCGAGAGGTGGCGTTCATGTCATTCGTTAAACAAGTTTTGACCAAAAAGATTTTTAGGTCTATGGTGCGTATTTAATCTGTGGTCTGGTTTGTCTTTGGAAATCGTATGAGGTTATTTTATTTTGTAAGAGGGTGGGATTTTTATTCCAGAAGAGTCCTTGAAATAGAATATAAAAGCCAGTATTGGCTCCTCAAAGGACTATTCTGTGTCTCGCTGTGAACATATTGTGATCCTGCCCGTCGTAATAAATAGTTGTGAAGAAATCTCTGCTGATCTGCCCCGCTGTTAAAGTGGTGAGAATTTGAATTCTTTTTACTGTATTTCTTCAGTGTATTTGTTTGCGAGATTATTTGCTTAGGATGATTAACTTCTTTTCTAGGGTCCAAGGTTTTGACCAAGATTTTGTCAAAGGATTTGTTCAAATATCCTTCTAAGGATCTGTACTTCAGTTTCCTTGCCGGGCCTACAGTGTGACAAGTCTCGAGAGCCGCCAGTTCCGCGGTAGCATATCACCTGCCAAAGAGGACTTCTTGGACTCTGTGTGGGTGTACTAGCTCGCAGAGGCCTACGGCCTGTGGGAAGACCATCCGCACGTACCACGCTCATCCTTGACTTGCCACGGGATCACGTATGGTTTTTTTACAATTTAATTGACATACCTCTGGTTAATAACTTATTTTTTTGTTCATCGGTTCTTCCGAGATCGGGCTGACGAACCTTTGCATCCGGCCTACTGGGTGTGAAGTTCTACTCTCACTACCACCTACGGAAGGGGCCAGCTTAAAATAACCTGGATCAAAAAGATCATCTTTTTGTTGAGCAACCCACCTACATAACTTTGTATACTTACTAAATTTTTAGATGTATTACTAATTGTATTTGTATCTCATATGTGAATATATTTGTGTGAAACTGGAGAGTGGTTTTTCTTTGAATTCCCTGAAGCACTGCAAGGCACACCAGGTCAATCTTCTGTGAGATCAAGGCGCCCATCTAATTCATGCTCTCTGACATTAGCTACCCGGGGAGTAACCTTTCTTAAGAGAAAGTGTTACAAAGTGGCGCCCAACGTGGGGCGACCTACCCGGACTTTAGTGTGTGCTTTGCTGGTGTTCAAGTGGGTTTTCAAAGAGACCATCCGTCCGATACGTCCCAGGACGCTAATTGGTTTTGCGAGTGCAGCGCATATAATTTAATTTGTTTGCATTTTTCAGCGCATCATACCACCTTTTTATGCAGCGTGCAAACCTAAATTCTAAATTTTAATGGAAATTTTATTCTGCACAAACATTTGGTAAGTCTGGCTTTTATTTGGAATTCTGTGTTTTATGTTTCTATGTTTTGTCTGTTTTGTCTTATTCAGTTTCACACAATTATATATTTTTAGTGTCCCTTCTAGTGTGTTGAAGAAAAGTCACATAAGTGAGGGTAATTTTTTTTCACCACATTCTAGGTGTACCTACTTACAAAATAAGTGAGTGTCCTGTGAGCTTGTTATCTATATAGCAAGCACTCAATTCAAATACAATATTACCTAGTTTTAATAAGGATATTGTATTCCTTATATTGTGTTGAACAATTTAAATTCTTAATATATTGAAATTTTAACTATAATACTTTGTAGCAATCAGTCAAACCTTTTATTACAATAGTACTTGATTATATTGGGTGTATTGTGTGCCTAATATCTTGTAAAATAATTTAAATTTATTTCAGAACTTAAATTCGAATAAAACTTACCCTTCTTTTGTTTATAAATAAGAATTTTCTAGAAAACTAAGAAACTTTGTTGTTAACTGCATAAAGAAGCAGGAATAAGTACCTGCAATTAATTTTAAACTTTAACATTAGCATTTAGAATCTCTTTGTGGAATTTAGAAACTTTATTGTAATCTGCATTATATAGCAGGAATAAATACCTGCAACTATTTTTTATTTTTGAAAATTAGCATTTTGAATCTTCTTTGAAGAACTTTAAACCAACTAATATAAATTAGTTTTAATCAATTGTTTTTGTAGAACATAGACTTGTGAATTACAATTAAACTCATTTACCCATATAAATACTTCCAACATATTGGTTACTTGTTTGTTTGAATTATAATATCTGCACATAAATTAATATATACATTGTTGTAATCAACCTAGATTTTCTTTTGCAGGCTTAGGTTGTGTTCATGACACTAAATAACCTTAGACTTTGAATTATAATTGTGAATCTTAACTTAGTATCTCAGCTTAGTATATCAACTTGGTATTTTAACTTTGTACCTTAACTTTGAAACAACATTATAATCTTATTAATTTGGAACGTTAACTTAGAACTTCAAATTTTTTTTCTCTTCATCATGGCCCAGTTGAGTGGGTGTATTAATTACCTGAAGAGGGATGAACTCATTAATGAGTTGTCTGCCATGGGGATTTCAGTTGGCGCGGATGACACTGTGGCAAGTCTAAGGAGTGAGTTGCGAACTGCTTTGCGGCTCAGCCGACGGGGCAGTCTAAAGCCCAGTATCGCCTCTTCTGCCTCTGCTGCTTCGGAACTGCCTCTATGCGAGCCTAAGGTCCAAGAACTGGAGGGTGTTCTTTCCTCAGGTGACTTTGTTTCCAATAAATCTATTCGCCGTAAAGTGACTCTCAGAGCTAATTATATACTAGCCAGGCTGGCGAGGTGTGGTCTTGACTGCCCTGAACTGGTTGGTATCCGGGATCGGTTAGTTAAGGTGCTGTCCGTGTCTGAAGCGGAAACTGACTCTGACTCGGATGGTTTGGAGGAGGAAGCAGCTCCAGCTAAAGTGGCTAATGAACAGCTCACCTCTCCCGAGAGGGTAGGAGACCGTTCGATGCAGCCCAAAGTAGCTGCTGACGACTCAGCCCCAACCTTACTGATCAAGGATAGACCCATCAACTTAAATTCTTTCAACTTAAAATTTGATGGCTCTTCTTGTGTGAGGGTTTTTATTGAGAGACTAGAGGAGCTTAGATGCGCTCGTGAGGTCACTAAGGAGAAAATCCTAATTGCATTCTCTGACCTGTTGGAGGGTCCAGCTCTGTCTTGGTTTCGTACCAACAAGGAGGATTTCACCTCTTATGAGTGCATGTTGGAGGAGTTGAGGGAGAACTTCGATCTCCCCGACTACGACTATCGTCTCCAAAAGGAAATCAGACAGCGTACGCAGGCCCGATCCGAAACGTTGGGAAACTACATCTCCACGATGCAGGCCATGTTTGCCAGACTCTCGTGCAGGATGCCTAGCGAGGAACAGCTGGACATTCTGATGCACAACATCCGACCTGAGTATATGAAGGAATTAGCTCTGCATGACGTAAGGTCCATATTAGATCTAAAGCGATTAGGAAGGCGTCTTGAACTTGCTCGTACTAGGGCAGAGGCATTTGACGAACCGGCTCTGGACAAAATGAAAATCACCTCTGACTTACATCCGACTAAGAATAAATCCTCTCATAAATCTTTTCGACAGGTGTCTGCGGTTTCCGGTCCCTCCACCTCAAGCGAACCCAAGTGCTTTCGCTGCGGAGATTGCAGCCATCTTGCTGCACGCTGCACGCAGTCGAGAGAGGTGGTGTGCTTCCGATGTGGTCGAAAGGGTGTCAGAATCCCGGATTGTCCCCGATGTAACGTCTCGCCAAAAAACGAGTAAGTCAGGGCCTTGCAAGGAGCCTACCAGTCGGTCTGTCCGTTCCTTCTCCGTTTGGTAATTACTCTGGTAAGGTCCTGTTTAATAAACGGGATAATGATATTAGACCGTATTTAGTGGTAAAGGTCCTGAACTTAAACGTTCTGGGCTTACTAGATTCAGGTGCGGCCTGCTCTGTGTTAGGCAAGGGTTCGCACCGCATCTTTTTGGAACTAGGGTTTGAGCTAGAAGGCATCAGCCCCACCTTTAGTTTATCTACAGCAGACGGCTCTAGTCTGTCGTGTATGGGTTGTATCTCACTTCCTGTTGAATATAATTCTGTTGTCAGAGTTATTAAATTCTATGTTGTCCCAGACATTACTACCGCCATGATATTTGGCGTTGACTTCTGGCATCAGTTTCATTTGGGAAACAGATTGACCACTCGGGATGTCAATCTATCCCACTTTAGTGATTGTAATCCTGTGGAATCACTGGCGCTTAACCATGGTCTGGAGGATTACGACAACTTGTCGGCTGATCAAAAGCGGATTATAAACAACATTATTGACAAATTCGAAACGATCAATACTGATAAAGTAGGTCTAGGCCGTACATCTCTTGTGCACCATGTTATTGATACGGGTGACAGCAAACCAATCAAGCAACGGTACTATCCGCTCTCTCCCTGTAAACAGAAAGCCCTGGAAGAAGAACTGGACCGGATGTTGGAGATGGGAGTAGTATCCCCGTCTCAGTCTGCGTGGAACTCGCCAGTGGTGATGGTGGAGAAAGCGAATGGTGACCTAAGACTCTGTCTTGATTCTAGGAAGCTGAATTCCGTGTCGAAAAGTGATGCATATCCCTTACCCTATATAAATCAAATCCTAGACCATCTCAATAATGCCAAATATCTATCATCTATAGATCTAAGTGCTGCCTATTGGCAGATCCCTTTTGACTCACCACAATCTGCTGAGAAGACTGCTTTTACTGTCCCTAGACGGGGTTTGTTTCAGTTCAATGTAATGTGTTTCGGGCTCGTCGGAGCTTCTGCTTCTATGCAGCGCCTCATGGACCGTCTATTCGGCCCAGAGTTTGACAACAGGGTCTTCGCCTTTCAAGACGACATCATCGTTGTGTCCAGCACCTTTGAGGAGCATGTGGATCTCCTACATAGAGTCCATCAGCGCCTCGGAGAGGCCGGCCTCACGATCAACATGAAAAAATCCCGTTTCTGCCGAAGCGAACTAAAATACCTCGGGTACTTTGTTGATAGACACGGCCTTCGGACTGACCCGGGTAAAGTTGATGTTATTCTCAACTATCCCACTCCTTCCAATCCTAAAGAGGTGAAGCGTTTCCTGGGCATGGCTGGGTGGTACCGACGTTTCATCAACAACTTCTCTAAGATTAGCAGACCTTTATGCAAATTAACTTCTAAAAATGTTTCTTTCATGTGGACACCCGAAGCGGAAGAGTCTTTCAACCTCTTGAAGTCCGCTTTGGTCTCTGCTCCTATTTTGAAAATGCCTAATTATTCTTTACCGTTCAGGATTCTTAGTGACGCGTCCTCCTACTCGGTGGCGGCGGTCCTCACACAGACACATGAGGGTGTCGAACACCCGGTCGCGTATTGCAGTCGTTCTCTTAACAAGAGCGAGGTCAACTACAGCACCACTGAACGTGAGCTGCTAGCTGTGATCTTTGCATTAGAACAGTTCAGACAATACGTTGAAGGTCAGAAATGCACCGTAGTCACGGACCACGCTTCATTATTGTGGTTTCACAAGTTAAAGAATCCGACTGGTCGTCTCGCGCGCTGGAGCATGAGGTTGAGTCAGTTTGACTTCGACATAGAGCATAGGAAGGGTAAGGATCATGTTGTTCCCGATGCTCTGTCTCGAATACAGATTGGTGCATTGCATACCAGTGACACCAAAGATTCTTGGTATCTCCATACTTTTAACAGTGTGTTAAAAAACCCACGAAAATTACCGAACTTCGACATTCGTAATGGTGCACTATATAGGTTGTCAAGAAATAAATTTTCCTTGACATCTGATTTCAGTTGGAAACTGGTGGTACCTCAGGAGGACAGAGCCTCCCTGCTCACCAAGTACCATGACCACGTCATGAGTGCCCATGGAGGCGTTTGGAAGACCCACAAACGACTGGCTCTCAACTATTACTGGCCTAAGATGTATCAAAGCGTCAAGGAATACGTGGGCAAGTGTGAAATTTGTAAGCAGTATAAACCTGTGAACACTGCCCGTCCTGGTCTCATGGGAAATCCAAAACGGGTGTCGAAACCTTTCGAAGCCATCTCTTGTGACCTTTTGGGCCCATTCCCTGCCTCTAGCAAGGGAAATATACATTTAATCGTGGTCTCAGACTACTTCAGTAAATATGTCATGTTGTATCCTATACGGACTGCTACAGGCATAGCTGTTGCGAGATTCATCGAGAAGAATGTCTTCCTAGTACATGGTGTCTGCAAAACAATCTATATGGACAATGGCCCTCAGTTTGTGAGCAAACCATTCAAGGACCTCTTAGTGAAATATAGTGTGCCCAACGTCTACTATAATCCAAGGTATCATGCGCAGACTAACCAGGCAGAGAGGGCCATACGCAACGTAGTTCAAGGGATCTCCTGCTATGTGAAGTCTCATCACAGGAAATGGGACGAAAACCTTGCTGAACTGCAGTGTGCCTTAAATACTGCAGTAAGCGAGGCAACTCGCTTCACTCCCTATTTTCTTGTTCATGGCAGGGAATTCATAGGAGACGGTATCCTCTACAGACAGGACGAGATTTCCGCTCATCCCAACTGTATTTCCGTCGATAGTCCTGAGCCTTTCGGAGAGAGGTTGCAGGAAATACATCGTATTTACGCCCAAGTGCGCAAACACTTGGATGTGGCTCACAGGCGAAATGAAAAATACTATAACCTCAGAAAAAGACATATAGATTTGAAGGTTGGACAATTGGTCTACAAGAGAACGCACTACTTATCTAACAAGGATAAAAACTTCACAGCCAAGTTAGCCCCGAAATTTATGAAATGCGTAGTAACGGCGAAACGTTCGCCTTTAGTCTACGAATTGTCTGATCTGGATGGTAGGAGTCTAGGTGCCTACCATATCAAGGACATTCTGAAGTACAGTGGGGAGGAGCCACTCTCTGTTCCTGATCCACCTTGTATTGCTTCTGTACTTGTGTCTCCTGCGTCACTATGAGGCTCGCTGCTTCACAAGGTGCGCTTTTCTTCACAGCTCACGCCTCTCTTCGGTTTGTCCTCCGTATAGTAAGGCGTGCAGTAACCTGAGTTTCTTCGGGTATTGAAATGGAATCTCTGTCTTATTGGGTGTTACTAACTTAGCCATACTGTTTTGTAACTTTTTGGTTTTTTTTTTGTTCTTTTATTGCATAGGCAATCTTTTAATTTCCTTCGCACCCTGCTCAGGAAATTTCACGGGGGAGGGGGTACTGTAACATCTTTTTTTTTTTAACCTTAATTCTACGAGTGGATAACCAAGTATTCAGAACAGATTCTATGTACCTATAGCGCCACCTTTGGCAAACCGTGACTTTTTCTCCTCTGTCTGCCAACTGCATGTTAGATTTGTTTTCACTAACGAAGCGAGAGGTGGCGTTCATGTCATTCGTTAAACAAGTTTTGACCAAAAAGATTTTTAGGTCTATGGTGCGTATTTAATCTGTGGTCTGGTTTGTCTTTGGAAATCGTATGAGGTTATTTTGTAAGAGGGTGGGATTTTTATTCCAGAAGAGTCCTTGAAATAGAATATAAAAGCCAGTATTGGCTCCTCAAAGGACTATTCTGTGTCTCGCTGTGAACATATTGTGATCCTGCCCGTCGTAATAAATAGTTGTGAAGAAATCTCTGCTGATCTGCCCCGCTGTTAAAGTGGTGAGAATTTGAATTATTTTTACTGTATTTCTTCAGTGTATTTGTTTGCGAGATTATTTGCTTAGGATGATTAACTTCTTTTCTAGGGTCCAAGGTTTTGACCAAGATTTTGTCAAAGGATTTGTTCAAATATCCTTCTAAGGATCTGTACTTCAGTTTCCTTGCCGGGCCTACAGTGTGACAAGTCTCGAGAGCCGCCAGTTCCGCGGTAGCATATCACCTGCCAAAGAGGACTTCTTGGACTCTGTGTGGGTGTACTAGCTCGCAGAGGCCTACGGCCTGTGGGAAGACCATCCGCACGTACCACGCTCATCCTTGACTTGCCACGGGATCACGTATGGTTTTTTTACAATTTAATTGACATACCTCTGGTTAATAACTTATTTTTTTGTTCATCGGTTCTTCCGAGATCGGGCTGACGAACCTTTGCATCCGGCCTACTGGGTGTGAAGTTCTACTCTCACTACCACCTACGGAAGGGGCCAGCTTAAAATAACCTGGATCAAAAAGATCATCTTTTTGTTGAGCAACCCACCTACATAACTTTGTATACTTACTAAATTTTTAGATGTATTACTAATTGTATTTGTATCTCATATGTGAATATATTTGTGTGAAACTGGAGAGTGGTTTTTCTTTGAATTCCCTGAAGCACTGCAAGGCACACCAGGTCAATCTTCTGTGAGATCAAGGCGCCCATCTAATTCATGCTCTCTGACATTAGCTACCCGGGGAGTAACCTTTCTTAAGAGAAAGTGTTACAACATTAGCACGCAAACTACCAACGAAAATTGGTTTGAACGAGATCTAGTAAGTAGTTTTTTTTAATACATCATAAATCGTAAACCGCAATTTCTGAACGAACTACAAAAACTTTTATATGATGTTACTTGCTGATACGGAACTCTTCATGGGCGAGTCCGACTCGCACTTGGCCGCTTTTTTATTTTCAAGTTAACAAAAGAGGTTCAAAAATTTGAGTTCAATTTCCATCTTATCCAACAATCCGTGAATTTATTTAATCCCATAGGAGGTAGGTTTATAAGGTCTGGTCAGAGACATTTAGTTGAGATGTATGTATGTATGTAAATGTATGTAACTTACAATTCTCATTCGAGAATTGTAAGTTTTCTTTATGTCCATTGTGCTATATCAAAATGCCTACTTCATACTTACATTATACCACATATCCACAATTGAGATTTCGTTGCCATTTTTAATACCGCACTGTTCAAAAGATGCTATCGGGAAAAGAGCATAGGTGGGACAACATCTTGTTAACAAATTCTGAAAAAGATGACAAACTACAAAATCTACCATAATTAGGTTCCGAGATGTATTAAATGAAAGGTTAAATCTACCATAATTAGGTTCCGAGCTGTATTAAATGAAAGGTGTATAACCTTTCATTTAATACATCTCGGAACCTAATTATGGTAGATTTTGTAGTTTGTTAAACTGAATTCATCTAAAAAAATTCTTAAACTGTAAAAGCAAAATCAAACAGCTTTTTTATTTAAGTAGGTCTTTTCAGACACTTTGAAGACGTTACATTAACTACTCTAATAGCTCGTAGATATTCTCGTAGTAAAGTATATAACATACTGTGGCGACTACCAAATTTTGCGCAAGGGATAACATACATCAGCGCCATTTACCGAAGAAACAACAACAATCTGACCAAGTGCTCAACATTATCCGTTGAGCCGTGGCTCGCTAGGCATGATCACCTCCTTTGTATTGGAGGGACCCGATACCCGTCCCTCCACAATACAATATTGACTGTAATATGATTATATCGTATTGTCATCGAAACTTTAAAAAGTTACAAATATAAAGAAATTATACGACATAACACCTATATTCTCGTTTGCTTACTCCTCTTTTTTGTCGACATTTACAATTAATGTACCACACGGGCCCAGTTAGTTGTTTATCTGGCTTGTTTATTTTAGGAGTTTATTTTTAGGGATGGTTATTTATGTTGTTATAAAATTACCAAGCAGCAAATATTGATACACTAGCTCGATATGCCTTACCTTTAAAAAAGGATTAATACCAAATACATTTTGATTTAAACTTACATTATCAATTGTTAAACACTCACGTGGTATGCTTGGATCAATGGGTTCACCAATACTATGTATAGCAAAGACCTGGAAATTTATACAAAATATTTTGATAATATCAAAATAATTTGAGTTTGGTTCTCAATTAGATTGTTATGGTTTAGTATATAAATAACTGACTGATTATTACGAAAATTGTAAACGTAATGTAACTAGTATAGGAAATGATATGATATAGATAGTTTTATTCTAAAGAAACGTTAGTTACGAAGTGTTAAATGTGCACTGTGCAAACAATCGGTAAGAAGTCCTTCATGCCTATTTTTATAAATAGCTTCTCAAGCGTATTGAACTTAAAACTTTTAAAATTAATACTAATATAGTCAACACAATTTTTTTTGCCTAATAAATTTATATTTATATAACTGTGGTATATATGTAAGGTGGTTAACTTTCTTCTTTCGTGGTGTCCTTCGTTCACGGCTACGTGAAAGGAGAAACCCGAAATCCATACAAACTTGGGCCTGGCGTTACAGTGCTAGAATTTGGTCATAAATTACAATATCTATGACGATTTCACGAGCCTAATTTTCAGGTCTCCCAGCAATGGCCAAATTGGTAAAATCAGACAATGATTACATTTTAGGTTATGTTTATTATTTGAGTTATTTTAATGAAAAATTGGCCAAGTGTATGTCAGGCCACGCATAAAATAGGGTTATGTACTCACCCATAATTAAATCGTGCCCAATAGATAAATAATAATAAATAATAAATATTTCGGACATTTTACACACAACGCCATCTAGTCCTCAGACTAGACAACTGATATAAATACATAAACATACTTTTTTTTATACATACATAATTATTATACATTGTTGTATTTGCTTATTATTTCTTTATTTTTGTACGAAGTTTTCTAAGTCAGCTTATTTCACAAGTTAGGCCTTTATAACTTCTAAAATAAAAAAGTTATCAAAACCGCTATAGTTTTCTATAACATGAAAACTTTGATACATGTTTATAATCAAAGCATGAAAAACACGATTTGATACATTTGTGTTTTTCTATGGCATAGTCACATTAATATAAAAATGCAAAACTACCCTTTCATGCTATATTTAATGCTGCCAGTTGTAGATATTTTGAATTGCCGCCATTGTAAGTAGTTGTGTCACGATTCGCTGGCCAGACTCTATTTACATTGATTAAAATACCAATTAAAACAATCATTTATACTAAAACAAAGAAGTATTATTTATTTACAACAGTATCGATTTCCATTAAATCGATCCTATTTTAGGAATGCTACGTTTGTGGAGCTAGTTACGTATATTGAATTAAGTGTTGCAGAGGTTAACAAAGATTGTTTAAAACAATAGAATTCTACTTATTTTCTAAACTTGGCCATTGCAAATGAAGCTAAGATTTCGATAGGTTAATCAAGCAAAATAGACGAATTTTTTGGTACACATCCCATTCGTGTAACGCTTAGGCCCAGAATCGGGTTTGTCCTGTATCCTATATCTTTACTATAATATGCTTAAATAAAACCACGTGTTGCCTAGTATCCTATATATCTGTATTCGTATGATTGTATTGGACTTGAATACGTTATATCATCCTCATCAACAGCCTCTAATAGTCCACTGCTGGACATAGGCGTCTCCTTAGAAAGGAGGGTTTGGCCTACTATACCACGCTGGCCAGACGGTTTGGTATAGGGTTGGTTTCAAGTTTTCCTTCTCTTTGCATCGATGTTGTCTTGCGAAGTTTATCCCTTAGTCGCCTTTTACGACACCCGCGGTATGAATAGGAGTGGTGACACTGTATTCTTAATCCGTCACCACACGGACGTCATATGTATACTTGAGTAGGTTATATTTCGATAAAAGACTGTGTGAGATTGACCTTACCTGTTTCACAATAACGTTAAAAAATAAAAATAATAAAAACATGATTGAAATGGCAGACATGAAACTCGAGTCGTGGGTATTGGCTACTGATAGGCTAAATGATATTTGAACCAAAGAATAAAAAAAATTAACTCTAGTGTTCTGCAGACTACAAATATTTTAGAAACATTTAAATTTACACGGTTTTTTATTATGTCAATCTGAATTGTGGAGGTACAGGCATCGTGTCCCTCAAAGGGAGGAACCTCCGATCGGACGATTCGGTTGACGTTGGGGATTTGAATTGCGTGAATTTATCTATCGCGATTCAGGTTTAGTAGTTATTTGACATATGTTTGACACTTAGAGGGTGAAAACCTGGTGGTCCTGAAACACAAGCCTTGACCTTAGTAATAGACACCAAACATCGCCCAGCCGAATCGAAAACCCCGACACGAATCTGCCACATTATTCCGAAAACTATAATATGTGTACTTAGAATGTAATATACCTATAGGTACTACCTTGTGGTAAGAAAATAAACTATTATTATACTTATTATAAAATACTAGCGTTAAACTAGTTCTTTGGTCATCAAATACAAAGATCACTATTTGGAATACCGAGCTTTTTGTTTTTTTTTTTTTTATATATAATTACGTTTTTGAATTCTTTATCTCTACTTAAGTGTTTCAGGTTGTGATATACAGCAGCCCTAGCCAGCAATCTATGTACAAGCTGATTATAACTGACAGACATAGGGGTGTTTTTCTATGTTTAATATGTATTTGGAAAAAAGAAGTATGTTCATGTAGCTCTGCTTATTTTGGGACTAGATAATGTTGTGTGTAAGATGTCCAAAATATTTAAAAAATATTTATTTAGACAGATGCCAACATGCTTAAGATAAAAGAACGCCAGTCTTAGATGGCGTTCGCCTCTGTATTCTACTCTACAAAAGTAATTAATTTGTGTGCATTCAAGCGGTGAAATAAATTTCACGAATTGTATGTATTTAAGATAGTCTACCAACAAAACACTAAATGAAATTGCACATTCAATATCAAATATGTACCCTCGTCCCTTATCCTCAAATTGCGCATTTCTTGTTAAAATTAACACTACATTTTAAGTTACCTATAATCAATTATAACAAACTAGCTAATTTAAGGCAATGTGTCAAAATTGAAATTTAAACATACCGCCATCTAGTGAACCTAACTTAAATTAGTTTGTAAGTTTCGTATAGTTATAAATTATAATGGATGGAGTAAAAATAAATTCATTATTTTTCCAATAGATGGCACTAGTTATCTGTATCTTGAGTTGTTTAAGTCAGATCGGGTTCCAATGAATTTAGAAAATTGAGATTCGCACTAAAAAGTTTTGTGATTAGTTGTCTCAGTTTCAACCTTCAATTTTATGCAAAAATTATGAATTTCATTTTTATTATTACTACATTCAGAGTTACTATCGTGGTTACTACTATGAAATCAACTTTAGTTTCGAACTCAAAACGATAACTTTTATGTCTATATCAGGAGTGGAGAAGTGGCTTAAAAATATAGTATGGATATTTTTAAGCCACTTCACGACTAGGAATATTTTTTGAGTCGCAGGGGTTTATATATATATACATGAATCGTACAATAGGAACATCTAGGATTAAGAAAAACTTTTAGTGATAACACAGTATTTTTTCCAGTGTAGGGGTAGACGATCAAACTCACAAAACTCAGTTCAGTATATTTCGACAAAGTGGTCAGTGTTACCGGTTAAAACTTTTAAGAAAGGAGTTGGGGTGAAAATCATTTTATATAGTTTTTAGGGTAGGGACTGTAGAAGACATTGAGGAAATAAAGCACGTTGGAACAACCTATATTAGACAGAAGGTATTGATATGATGTTTAAAGAATACATTTTAATGATGCTTGCTGGTTAGCGTACATTTATTTACATTAAGTTAAAAAGTGTGAAAATATTTTTGTAATACTAATATAAAATGTCATGACCATATGTATTATAATATCTTAAATATTATTCAGTTGGTATTTCCTTGTACAGATATTGTTTACACTTTTTCAAATGATTACCGAGTTTCTTGCAACCTGCAACACGCTCGTTCTGTTTGCAATTCTGAAAAAAAGGTAAAATTTTCTAAGTGAGTTACTTTTAATACCCTTTTTAATAATGTTCGTAAAACAAACTCAATAAGGTCCCAAATTTCAAGATAATTATTTTAAGCTACAATAAGTCTTTGAAAACTATTATCGGTTCTAACAAAATAAACGAATCTAAGATAAAATTAGCTCCGAGATACAATCGACTCTAAGATATGACTGAATGAGTTTGATGACAAATATACTCACCCATATAACGTTGCTTCTTATACATATAAGTAATCTGTCCACTTCACATTTTACAAAATGAGAGGGAGCAGCAAAAGGTTTTTGGGGTAAAGGTGGTCCGTCTTTTTTTCCAAAGCATATTCTTTTCGATTCTTCTACGCCGTCAGCTAAATTAAGCTGGTTTTCAGACCATTTATCTAAATGTTTTCCCACGGCATCATAGTTAATAGTTTCATTATCAAACAAGAGATTATATTTCTTGAATATACATATTCTGGGAGAGCACTGTAAAAAAAAAATTCTTCTTTAGTGATACTACAGAAATTCTCTCGAGAACAGACTTGAACAAAATAAGAAGTCTTATTAAGCAAAATCCTCTTTCTTATTTCTCTAAAAAGCGCCAACACATTGAGTCGCAAATGTCTATTGCTGGTGGTAATCACCAACCAATTAGCCAATGATTCTTGAGAAAACATTTTTTGCTACACTCAGTAAAGAAAATTATACAAGAATTTTGTTTTTTTCTATCCACAATCTGACATGAGAATTATGCATTATAATAGATTATAATCCTAATAATATTATAAACGCGAAGTTTTTGAGTATGTATGTTTGTTGCTCTTTCACGCAAAAAATATTGAATGGATTTTGATGAAACTTGACAATAATAGAGCTTACATTTCAGAGTAATACATAAGTTACTATGTATGTTATGTCTCACATGACATTATGATGAGAATTATGAGAAATATAATTATATTCTCATGTCAGATTGTGGCTCACGGTGAACTTTGAAACGATATAATCACAGGAATATATTTATGAGACTTACTCATCAGAGTAAGTCTACATAGGTATCGACAAGCATACTAAACTCTAACAGAAAAGCGTGGAGCGGTGCATTACTAGTTACTACTTACGTCTCCGGACCTCCAAGGTTTGGAACTATCTTGCGGCTTGAAACCGCAGGCAGCCAAATCCTTGTCATCGAAAAGCGGCTCAACAGGACAGCACTGGTGTAGATTTATCTGTCACCAATACAAGAAAATTGAATTTAATCAGCATGTCAATATTCCTACTGTTATCTGTATTTCTGTTTTTAATAAATGTCCGCGTACCTTTATCACTATCCCTATGTATCTCATAAGTGTTGTAAGAGCTGACTGAACAAAAAGACTACTCAGGTAACAGTAGGAAAATTTGAAACAACCCCTACACTAACCTATTTAGAATAGGGGGTCAAAAGTCAAAACCACCTTTCATACAATACAAGAGGTCTAGACCATGGCCTATTCCTTCATGAAAGATTATATATTTATGATAATGAATACGAATGTTGTAAAATGATTACAATCTGATAATATGATCTTTATATTTCTAAATTTGCTAAGAGCCGACCCCAAATAATCTTGGTATTAATAAAGGCAAGGCAGATGTTTTATAAAATTTTAATAATTTTGAACTAGCACAAAAACCTGCGCCACATACCTATAAGCTGCACATACATGCGGTTTACGGCAACGAGCACTCTAGTCGTAAAACCTTTTAATGGGTTTTTCTAATGCACTTATTTTAGAGTCAGAATAGTCAGATTGACAGTATTATTTAAATAAATAACAAATAACTCATGCAACGTAAAAAATCTGATATGTTTTAAATTTTCGGTTACATTTATAAATTCTGTCCAAATAATTCAATTATCTTTTTCTGACCTTTTAACAATTTTATTTAAAGTAATACTGGATAAAGTAATACTGGACTGTGTAATGTGAGAATATCACCCAGATCTTAATCTAAAGACAAAATATGTGTATTCTAATTACTTGAAAAAATTAACATAAAAAACTCAGAATTTAGTTTTTTTTCTTAATTTTTTCAATTTCAGTTAGTCAAAATCAAAATTTCAGTTAGTATTAATTGGTTTATTAAAAGCTAGTTGAGCTACTTACGTTATCCGGTGGGCCGTAACAATCTACAGGTATGCTTGGGTCTATAGGAGTATCTTGATCTAGTTCATCAAATTCACCATTTATCATCTGAAATCCGCATGTAAATTTTCTACTTAATAGCTATATATTTTTATCATACATAGCTAACAACTTTGCGTGATATTTTTGTTTGTTTATCTACTACGGAGTGATGGCTGAATGATAAGAGGAAGACCCCTGATTTTAAAAGTTAAATTTATATTTTTCTTTTGAAAATGGAAAACAGCTAACTACATCCTCTAATCTAGCAACTTTTCAATATTTTAAATGTGTTTAAGTAAAAGTAATATTATATTTATTTATATTGGTATCAACAATATCTTAAATTTATTTTAGGTTTTATATAGCCGCTTACTGAACTCAAACAACAAATAAATGTTTAGTTTTTAAAATCTAGAACCATAAATATGCCTACTCGGTTGCCTCAACATCATAAACAAATTGTTTATTTCCTATTAAGTCTATATAGTGTCAACCTATCGCCGTCCACTGCTGGACGAAGGTCTCCCCCAAGGAACGCCAACCGTCCCGGTCTTGGGCAGTCCGCATCCATCCGCCGCCAGCCACCTTCCTCAAATCATCGGTCCATCGTGCCGCAGGGCGTCCTACACTACGTTTGCCTAATCGCGGTCTCCACCCAACTAACTATACTCATAAAAAATCTACTAAACACAAAAACAAAATGTATTATTTTCGAACTTTCACTTCACTTCTAATCTTACCTGAACTACAGCCAATAAAACGAAGACCTGAATAGGTGTGATCATGATGTTTGGTTTAGGCGTTCTGATGACATAGACATACCTCAAACGGGTTATATACCAAGCGACTACCGGTCGTGACTATTGTCAATACACGGGAAATAATCAAGGTGTTGATCAAAGAGTACAAATACATTCTGCAGACAGGTCAGTTCGCACTTATGTACGTACGTATAGTAAGGCCACGTGAGATTTTTTTATTACCTTTTAAATTGATGTATTTTCCTACAACCGTTTATTGCTTATTTTATCTCTTAGGGGTGTAATTTTAAAGAAAAGTACATTTTTAATTTAGTGCTTATAACATTCCAAGTATTAGCTACCAAAATTTCTGGATGAATCAGTCAATCAAAATAAGTAAGCAACTCTTAAATGAAAGTTCTCTAAGTTACTTCTTATATCATTAGCTACTTGATAGTAATAGTCCAGCCAAAACCGATCCTCTTGTTTTAGAGATTCCAGGCAGACAAGCAGACAAAAAAAATATTAAGATTGATGTTTTGATTTAACTGCCATAAATACTTTCAAATGTATTTAATGAAAAGCGATTAGTTTGAAACTACAAGCAGACTTTCTTCTTCAATATTATTTATTTATTTACATTGTATAGATACATTAAAAATTACGTTATATCAGAGTAGGTTAATGAACGTCTTAATAACAGCAAACATATCTGGATGTTAAAACTAAATAAATTTCTTTGGTCTTGTAACTAAGTGTAACCCAAAAGTCACGGAATGAAAGATGATTTCAGTTCACTTTTTCAGATAAAAATCAACTGCACGACATTACCTTACTTGCCTGCAATTGTCAGAAGAAAAATAATCCTCATACATAGTTTCTACTGTGGTAATTTATAAAAAAAAAAAAATTTCAAATCTTTCAGTCTAGCACTGATTTTTATTTACAATGGATACTTTAAGAATGCATCAATTGTGACTAATGAGAGGCGTCTAAGAACGTTTAGTTGAGTTCCAGCGAAAAATATAGTTATCCACGATGAGTCCATTAAAACAGGAGCATTGATATTAAGTATCATTACGGTTCTTGGATGAACGTGATAAAAATTTCTATAGTATCTATCAACATCTTAATCTAGTCGTTAAGTGGTGTGAAAAATAATTATTATCCCGCTTTGGTTAACTTTTTTTACTTATTTAAAATCTTTTGCCCTTTCTGTACCTGTGACAAATCTATGCACAATTTTGACGATTATAATCGGTTGAATAGTAAAACAACAAACAAACTCTTATTTCCATTTTATCAGTTAAACACAATACTCTCAAGTGCAGTTTAAATTATGTATATGTTTAAACATTATAGCATTATCTCTATATACTTCAATTTATCAACAACTAACGACCCGCTACGGCTTCACATGAAAGTCTTAGAAATTCTATGATTTCTTCCACTTTATATGCATTTGTTACACTTTTAACCCTCTCTCTCTGACAACTGTGTAAAAATCCTTTTAATATTTAAAAATGTATAAGCGCATAGACAACTTAATTTTACATTACATATGTAAAGATGTTCTTTATTTCAAATTGGAGATTAAAAAATTTGAATTCATGTGCTTGAAAAGTTTTGAATTTTAATTGTATTTATTTAAGTTTAACTCATATTGTTTCTATTTATATTTAGTGTTTTAAGTTCCTTATTTTGTAACCAAATTCAATATTTGCTTTTTCTTTTCTGGTATTTCAATAATAGGTTAAAATTTAGATAAAATTATTCCTTTAGAAATAAATGTCTATGAGTAATGTATTATGTCTAAGAGTATTTAGTAGGTAATCGAGCCACGCTGATTTCAGGACGAATGGGCCGGCTTGACCGGGGCAGTACTACCCTCACACAGAAGACCATCCTAATAAAGACAGCATTATTGCTGTCGTATTTCGTTGGTGAATGTGAGACCGGAGGCCTAATCACTCTGCATCATTCTTCCAACCTCCGAAGGCCGGGAGAATGATGCAGAATTATCTAACCAGGCCGCCATGGTACGGGTCACCATGCTAAATGCACCATGAGCATGGTGACCCCTACTCCTGAATTCTACTCATGCTTTCCATCAGGCAGAGTAGAGTCACTTTGGTAGGCTTCAATATAAAAAAGTAAATAAACATTAAAACCTGCTAAGTAAATATTTTGTTTAGTGTTCTATTGTTCAAAAAGTTTTTAATTACTTATTTAAAACATTTCAAATCGCATGAAATCGGCAATTAATTAGTATAGCTAAAGGCATAACTTATAATAATACAACAGCAGTATAAGTATGTCGGATGTCCTCAAGCCTTCAAGGTCCTTTATCACCACGGTGAGTGATCAGTGTCAAGTATTGTCAAGTTATCTTGAGACCTTGAGTTGAATACTAGACGTCGAATAATTATACTGGGCACAATGAACCACTGCATATTACTGTATGTTTATGTGTTCGGTGTCATTACTGCAATTAAGATAAGAGTATTGCAGAGTACCTCAGGGGTGTATTGTAGGTCCAATGTTGATAATTTGCTTTGTTATCAAATTTGTGGTTGTTGTATGAAATCAGTTTTATAAAAATATTAAAAAAAAAAATGTAAATATTTTTTATTAAACGTATGTGGAATGCTCTACCGGAGGCTGTAAGGCAGGCACAGTCGGTGAATACTTTTAAGAGGCTCGTCAAGGATCACTATCTATATCTGTAACAGCTATGAGCTATCTGAATATGTTTATGTATGTATTCATATTTATGATATGTATGTATATGTATATATATATATATGTGTATTAGTTAATTGTAAATATGCACCACTAACTACAATTACTTTTAAGTATAGTCCATCTTAAGGTTGCCTGGAACAGATCGCAGTCTGCGATTAGGTCGCCCATTGTACCTTTGCTTTTATTGAATTCAATCCTACAATGTATCTCCTGTATTATGATGTGCAATAAAGAGTATCTATCTATCTATCTATTTAACATACATGTATTCATTTGAACCCATACTAAATCATCAACCTTATCATGTAGGTTTTCTCATTTTTAGTACGGTAATTTTAATATAAATAATACACGACACAATACAAAGGAATCAAAAAGATACAACACACATGTAATTCTTCAAACTGATTTTAGACATACAATTTTATTTAGAAAATAAATACATTTAATAATGTCTTTTATGACTAAAATCCTCAGCATTTCCAGGCTTCATTGGGGCATTTCTGAAATGAAACAAAAAGTACTTTAAATTACACTAGAAGTGTAACTATAAAGGAATGATACGTAGCTAATAAACACATAATTGTGTAACTTACAACAATGGACAAAGGGTAAATCGTTAACAATTCAAAGATTGCATAACAGTTAAAACAATACATCTCTTCTTGGTAAAATTTACGTCAAATACAACCTCTTATGGAAAAATATACTGGTACTAGCTGATACCTGCGGCTCCACTCGAATCCAGTTCTTTCATTACTTAGGGTGATATTACCAGGGGGGTGTCACTCCGCAGTTTAGGTATAGTCGGCCGGCTGCCTGCCGGGTCAGACACGCCGGTCGAACAGACATCGCCAGAACAGTTCAGAGTTACACGATAGAAAGAGACGCAATTGTAGGTAAATATAATCGTAGTGATTCGGCGCTGTGCGATCCGAATTGAACTTAATCTTTTGACACCGAGGGTATCTATAACTTTAATTTACTTTTCGGAGTGAGTCTTCTGTGCTGGTACTATTATGTATTCTGTGATATTACTTACAAAAATAGTTTACCCACTCTCAGACCTAATGATTAAGCACTCATAATTTCATGAGATTCGGATTAAGCCACTTTAGAGTAGTATGGCAACTAATATTGTGACACAAGAATTATATATTTGTGGTTATTTTTCAGGAGATAACTCCTACTTTAGATATAAATTCCGTGTCGCAGGGTATTTTGCACATTTATGGATTGGTAATTTGGAATTTTACATATTTTTTTTTTTTAAGACAACTCCCGCATTAGGAATATAAATTCCTGTGTCGCGGGGGACTTTACAAACATACATGAAACGGACACAAAGAACACACAGACTCAGAACAACAAATTGTGAATCACACAATGTGTTGTCCTACGTGGGATTTGAACCCACGACACTTGGCGCAGTAGGAAACGGCGTGGCGACTGCTTAAGCCACTAGGCCAACCGTGCAGTCTATTTGTGGATTACATGAAATGATACATAGTAGATTTAGGTTTCGAATCCAGAACAGTCAGTCCAGTAGAATATCACTATGTGATCGTATAAATCACTACGATATCCATATATAGGTAATCACTTAACACAGACGGCCATATAATATCTAATTAGACAAAGCTTGTTAGCGGTTTGGTTAAAGTAGTACAGTACTAATATATTTCTTAAAACATTATTTGAGTTTGGAGTTTAATCCACAACCCCTGATTTAGCAGTCAGGATCACTAAACATTGGGTCAACGGGACTGTCAATATTTTTAAAAGTTGTTTTTAATCGTCATCATCATCAATCTATCGCAGTCTACTGCTAAACATACGCCTTTCCCATCGCATGACATTGCGATTGATTCTGGACATTTCGGATCCAGCCCTTGAAAATCATCTTGCGCAAGTCGCACCGGACTACTGACTACTTCAAAAAGTTGTACAAAAATTACCTTTAACATAGCAATACCAGTGCATGCAAATACGTCGTATGCTTTGCATGGATAATCCAAATGCTGCCTCAAGTCAGTGTCGACACAGTCTTTGATCGCTTTGTCTACTGCAGCTGACCATCCTTTATGTTCTTCTGCCCACTTGATCAAATGGTTCTTGTAAACCTCCTTGTTGAGGGTGTTTTTATCCACGAGGAATCCCGATTCTTCAAATATACATTGAACATCATTGCACTGCAACATAATTATTTATATCAGCTGATTTCATCTGCATCATTTTAAAATAGTTTGGTTTTACCAGTTTTTGCAACATTATTAATTGATACTCTGCTCCTGTTTATTGTAGCATAATATTATATTCGCAAAGCCTTTAGTTTCCAACCGTACATAGATTTGATTTTAAAATTTGAACTAGAAGTGTCTAGTAAAGTTCTCTATAATGAAAATGTTAAATTGGTCTCGGTATGTTTAAATATTTAAAACATTCTACACTATTTAAGCAAACTATGATACAATACAAAAGATAGATTTTCACTGTGCCTCTGATAATGTGACAGAGTACAACTAATATTACAATAGATTAAGGCAGACACAAGTATTGCGAATCCACTTGAAATGGTCTGTTAACCAACTTATTTCCATTCAACATTCAATTTCTAGGGGACTAAACTAACAACCCACTATTCTACCATTCTACTCACATCAAGTACTTACTAGGCTCGAATGTATTAGAGTGGTATTTGCCTGTTTGATCTATCGATTTACAAATGTGATGTATCAACACTTACCGGTCCATTAACTTTAAGGTTTGTACATGTACTTAGGTGTTTTACATCACCGATCTCGGGGATATCACAGCAGACTGACAGTGGTTTCTGAAAGTGTACATATAATGTGAAAACTGATATGGGTATAAAAACTGAGGGCCGGGTCTCAGGTAACATTAGTAGTACAAGTTAGTAGAGTGACGCTGAATCCTGCACGAACGGGCCTTATTAACATGACAGCATTCATGCCGTCGTGTATTGTTGGTGAGTGAGAGTCCGGAGACCCAATGTTGAAGAAGCATCTTAATAGGTTACTGTAGTATGGATCACACTGCATTGTCTGCAATTACAATGAGTGACCAGCACTCTTGAATTCTACTTACTTGAATTACACTTTAGCAGGCTCATACATACGGAAAAAAGCGGCCAAGTGCGAGTCGGACTCGCCCATGAAGGGTTCCGTAGCAGTAAGTAACATCATATAAAAGTTTTAGTAGTTCGTTGTAACTTTCATCGATGTTTTAATAATAGTGTTTTGATTAATAGAAATGTAAATTGCGGTTTATGATTTATGACATATTAAAAAACAACTACTTACTAGATCTCGTTCAAACCAATTTTCGTTGGAAGTCTGCATGATAATGTACATCATATATTTTTTTTAGTTTTATCATTCTCTTATTTTAGAAGTTACAGGGGGGGGGGGCACATATTACCAATTGAAGGAAGTGTCTCTCGCGCAAACTATCAGTTTAGAAAATAAATATTTTAGAAACCTCAATATCATTTTTGAAGACCTATTCATAGATGGCTGGCTGGCACACGTCTGGCTTTAATGAAAAAAATAATTTTTAATTTTAGTTCTAAGTATGGGGACCCCCAAAATTTATTGTTTTTTTTCTATTTTGGTGTAAAAATATTAATGCGGTTCACAGAATACATCTACTGACTAAGTTTCAACAGTATAGCTCTTATAGTTTCGGAAAAAAGTGGCTGTGACATACGGACGGACAGACAGACAGACATGACGAATCTATAAGAGTTCCGTTTTTTGGCAACGGAACCCTAAAAACGGTAAAAAGCAAGAAAAACATTCAAATTTGCCGAGGTATGACTCCGTAGTGCGATATTTTACAGTAATGTTAAAATAGCTACTTGCGTTATATGAAATAGAGTATTTACCATTGTATGTACAATATTGGTTATAAACTAAAACAATGAACCTAAAACTAAAAACCAAAGTATTTACCAGAGTCGCGCCTTTCCTCACTTCTTTGCTAAGAACATTAGCATCAATTACCTGAAAGTAACAAATATAATTTCACTATAATTACCAAGTTAAAGTAATTTAAGTTTAAAAGTTTCCGCTTATAACATCAATTAAGTCAGTAGTCAACTTAATTCTCAATCCTTTACTGCATTTCACAACCATTGCTTACTCTTCTTGTTCTTCCTAGCCTAGGAAATAACCCAAGATTATTTAGGGTTGGTTGCTAGTTCAACCGGTTTTATCTAAATATCAGTTTTTCCACGAAGCAACTGGCATCGGATTTCCCCAACCCATAATTTATATATATTATAAACTTTGCATTTATATCAAAATAAAGCCACACAAATTAACACGATTAAAAATTCAATATTCACCAAGATTTACGACTTGATTAAAAGAGGTGCAACAAAGTAAATCATATTATTTTAGTAGTTTATTCTACTTACAGTAACAAACAAAACAAAAGCAGTAAACTTATACATCTCGAGATCGCGTTCACTTTCTTACGACTGGTGGAAACTTATGAACAACAAATCAACAATAACTATTTACAATTTATATCGCTATGTTTATAAATATAATTGTTATCTGAATGTCAAAGTGTAATTTTATTACTCCCAGTAGCAGCAGATGTCAATGTTCCTAGAATGTATCGGGTTTATTATTGACGTCTTGAAAAATGTATTTATTAAGATTTGTTTACA
Source organism: Phragmatobia fuliginosa (assembly GCA_932526445.1). Classification (NCBI taxonomy): domain Eukaryota; kingdom Metazoa; phylum Arthropoda; class Insecta; order Lepidoptera; family Erebidae; genus Phragmatobia; species Phragmatobia fuliginosa. Next base: position 16,303,285 of record OW052070.1, read on the forward strand.
ACGATGTAATTTAATATAAATATTTAAATAAATATTTTTGGACATATAACATACAAACATTATCTAGCCATAAACGAAGCAGATCTTATGTAAATAAATAAATAAATACATTATCATACTTTTTTTTGTAAATACATACAACTTATACATAGAAAACACCCAAACTCCAAAACAAATATTTGCAGATGATACGAACTTTTGGTCCGACCCGGGAATCGAACCCGAAACCTCTTGATCAAAAGTAGCATACGCCAAACACTAGACCAACAAGGTAGTCGAATATAGCAAATTCATCAAATCATTTTAAAATAAACATTTTTATCAATTTGATACTGATGAAATAATAATAGCACTTTACGGTTATCTAGCTGTTGCCCGTAGATATGCCCACTTTCATGTTGGAAATATAGGATGTTGAGCTTCAGTAGTCCACAGCAATCAACTGCCCGCCATTTTCTTCAAATCGTCAATGGGCTATCACAAAATCAAAGTAAATGTCAGGCCACGGCCATAGAATAGGGTTCTGTAACCACCCATATTGACACGTGAATTTAAAATCGTGTCCAATAGATAATTGTTATGTTTAATTATTATTTCTTTATATTTATACGAAGTTTTCCAACTGTATTTTACAAGTTAGGCTTCTATAACTCCTTAAATCATTCCCAAAGGTCTATCTTTCTAGCTCTAATGGAAGGTACCTTTGAACCAGGTGCACCCTCGGAAGGAAAAACCCTGGGACCCCGACATACCTCCGGCCATCTTGGTTTTTTGCAGATGGCCCCCTACTGTGCGAGAATAAATCAGATCAAATACTTGCCACCCCGGCCTGCTTCTGCTAGAGTGACAGGTGGCCTCAACTGTCACCCCCAGGCCTGCGCTTAAGGAGGACGGAGATCATTTTGCGATCTCCGGCGCCTGAGTCGCCTGCGGTACCTAGCCCGTTGCCGGGCCTGGCGGACCGGGTGGGTTCTAAGCCTCTTCCAGTCCCGCTCCGCCATTTCCTTTGCAAGCATAACTTGCTCACAGTGTGGAGTTCCATGCACTTTCGCTCCGTTTATTCACATGGTAAATCAGTAGTTAGTATTTTGCCATGAAAGCGTAATGAACAGATAAATAGGTATCTTCTTTCGCATTTATAATATAAAGAGGATAAAATAAACTATGGTCCTATCTATAATATGTTGTCTAAATTTATTAGACTTGAAGACGACCTGAAGATAACTGAACTGACTGACTTGAAGAGATGGAATTACACTTCAACTGTCAACAAAAAAAATGTTTTTTTTTATATTGTATGTCTTCGCCCTTATATAACTTGCTTTTTGTAAATTGATTTAGTTTGAATTGTTTATTTCATCTTTTTGATATGGACTTGGTGTTCTCACTAAAACTGAGTATTTTCATAGGGAGTGAGAAGTACTTAAAAATAAGGAGGTACTGAAATTGTATAAACGTGAAATTTTTTATGAATGATTGAGGAAATAAGTCATGACTACTCAACTACGCTAAAAGGGCATGGCTACGAATAATTGTTTGTCCAGCGAAGCCTAAAGAAGAAAACTAGTTACAATAATACAATTTTTGCACTGCATTGAAGTTGTAAATGTACTCGTTGTGAATAAAAATATTTTGAGTTCTATGGGGATCTCTAACAAATTTTAAACATATTTATATTATAAGCATATTATCATACCTTCACTGCCGTCACTTTGGTAGAGTTCAACTAGTGGGAATAACTGTTTAAATTACCAAAACGTACAAGGAAAAATAATCGCTTTAAATATAACTCAGTAATATAAAATACCACACAATTCTTGAAATATAATACTGAAAATATCACGATTCTTACAAGTTGTATGATTCATGTATTTTATTAATTGACATATTCTAATCAAGAACCTAGATAATGACCGAGGTTGGGGGTTTGTTTATTCAAGAAAACTTGAATTAGGATAACCAATTTAAATAATTGGCTGTGACATACGGACGGACAGACAGACAGACAGACTTGACGAATCTATAAGGGTTCCGTTTTTTGCCATTTGGCTACGGAACCCTAAAAATGTGTGTGCCTGTCTGAATTATTACAGTAACATATATTATGACATTTGTCACTTAGTGATAATTGATATTGCAACCTATTTGCATTTTTTAACATAAAATAATCCACGGATATGAATATATGCTCTCTTTTTTTCTCCCGCATAAGGAATATAATTATTCCTGTGTCGCTGTGCTTTAGAAACATCAAGAAACGGACACAAAGAACTCAGAATAACAATTTAAGAATCACAAAAAGCGTCATCCCGTGTGGGATTTGATCCCACAACCATTGGCGTAGTAGGAAGCGACGGTGCGACCGCTTTAGCCACTAGGCCAAACGTTCAGTCAAATCGACACGTTATCGATATGTTAGCGCTGATTGTAGAGTTATCGTCTGGATACCTAAGCACCACTGTGTCAAAAGACTCTTTATAAAATTTGCTAGCTGATGGCCGCGGCTCCGCTCGCGTCCTAGGGGTATGAAAAATAGATAGTAGCCGATTCTCAGACCTACCGAATATCGTATAAAATTTCATAAAAATCTGTCAAGGCGTTTCGGAGGAGTATGGTACCCATCATTGTGACCCGAGAATTTTATAATTAAGATACAGCGCTACCAAAACAGCAAAATAATTCTTATTATTGATTATGTAAGAAGTGTTTCAAATATTATCAATTTATTAAAATGTATCTAAAAATGGTTTATAAAGCGGCGCCAGATTTGCAGCAGTGTGAGGCACAAAATAACGATTGATGTTGATCATTTATCATCGTAGAAATAGGCAATTCATAAGAATAAATAATTTTATAGTGGTTAAGTTATCATTTCATGTCCGAAATTTTGAGTAGAATACGATTTTTAATTATATAAATTTTAAATAAAACATTTAGATTTAGGGCTGGCCATATTAGCAGCAGAACTGATAACCGTATGGGCAGAAGAGTTCTGGAGTGGAGACCGCGTCTCAGTAAACGTAGTGTAGGACGCCCACAGGCAAGATGGAGTGACGACCTGCATAGGATAGCTGGCAGGAGCTGGATGCGAGAAGCCCAAAATCGAAATAGAAGAAAGTTGTAGGATTAGAATACCATACCATAATCAGAATATTCAGAAGAAGCGAGGATTCCCGCGACCAAATAGAAGTTAATGACTACATTGTGTTTATACACATTCTTTGGCGTAATACGAGGAATGCAAACGCGAAATTTGAAACCGCCCAAAACGGGGTCGCGTAATGCGGGGTATTACTGTAACTTAAAACACAAATTTAGAACCTGCAATTAAGTAAGATACAAATTTAGTTATAACTAAATCTTACTTTTCCCATAATATTTATATTACGATTGTCATTACAGATATATGTATGTGAGTAGACACAGATCTGACTGCTACGTGAATTAGTTGTTATAAGAACAAAAAACTATGTTTTAACCACGTTTTAACATCGTAAAACGAAATGAAATTCTTAAGAAAAAGGTGAATTCAACTTAAAAACTCAAAGATCATATTGCAAGTGCAGATGGAGTGTCTTAATATTCAGATTCGAACTATAATATTAGAAAATAAAACCTGATGGTTTCAGTCATTGAATTTCATTGTAATTTTATGTAATAATATAATATGATATTGCGATAGATATGTTATAAATATTGTCCATGTCCTTAAGTCTATAATAGAAGTACTCATAGCCAATTGGCCGTAGGTGATTGGAAACAATCATCGAGGGTAAGCAACGACGGTGCGGTCAGTACCAAGATGGGTGACCGTTTGTGGCATGTTATGAGCGTTTCCGTGATTCAGAATTCAGAGGTCGCGTTAAGCAGTCGGTCCCAGTTGCTATCATAGTTATCTTATGACAGCAGTTGGAACCGGGACCTTTACTACTTTTATAGACGTAAAGCTTAGTTTGAGGCTTTCGTATGGCTTAAAAACATTTAACGGGAAGATAACGTAGCTACAACGTTGTCTTTCTTGCCAGTCCCCAACTCGCACTCCCTAAGAGGAGATCCGACCCCAGCAGTGGGACTTTATGGATTGTTAATGAAGATGATGATCGTCCATACCGGTATGATGATGGATTAAGAATACGGAGTGACACTAGCACTATTCAACTTATTGATGTCGTAAGAGCCAAGTAAGGAAACACACTACTGGGGAGAACAGAACTGCAAGAAGAAGGAAAATTTATAACAAATCCTATAACTTCAATGTTCTTTCTAATTAGAAACCAGTATCCAACAGTATACTATTAAATGATGATGAATAATATGTTTAGGTTCGACCCAATAACCGATAAATTAATATTAATCTTGTGAAGTCGATATTATGAGTTCTATGTTAAATTATCTGATATGATATCAGTGTAGAATTTTACTTCTAGGTTTGATAACAATTTAATTATAGGTATGTTCAGGTAGGACAGAGGCAACAGCTTACATTGTATTGTATATAATAAAAGGTTGCCTGATGGAAACGAATACAGTTTAAGCGAGAATGGCGAACATTGTAGTGCTTCTGTAGTCCACAAGTCTCTTATGACACGATATTAACCTGATATAGAATAAAGTATAAAACAAGAAGTTATTTTTTATATACTTAAGAATTTAAAACCATCAAACATTCTGGAAGAAACTTAGATTAGTTTTTTAAGTTATATATATATATTGTATAATTATCTGGCCTTCTGTTTGTATGTAAATGTGGTTTTACTTATGAATGCTTATAGGTACTCGTATGTAGTTGAAATAAACTTATGTCTGTGATTCCTTGATGTTGTATGTTTTTTTTAATTCTGAATAAAAAGTTGTCTTTGGGGTGAAGCAGCTTGACTTTAATCCTAAGCCACCTATTGGTGGACTGCTGGCTATTACGGAGCTAAGAATACTAAGTAGCAATACCTCAAACTTACTTTTAATGTCAACACCAATAAAGCTTCCGATTTCCTCCTTTTTTACACGCTAATAATCTTCACCTGTATGTTTGTTTGTAACCGACTCCTTTGGGTGCGATTTTGAACCACTTTAAACGGCCAGATTTCGATCAAACTTTGTAGATTTCGATTGAGGACCAATGACAATACACTAATTTGAAAAAAAAAACTAAAAATAAATAAAACTAAAACAAAAACGTTAACACAAATGTCTTTTTTAGTCTAGAAAAAAAAATAGTTTTCAAAAACTAAACACTTTTAAACTAAAAAGTAGAAAATGATTTTAATGTAACAAAGCTTGGGGTGCTTTCAGAACAGTCAACACCAAGAAAGCTTCCGATTTCTCCTTTTTTCGAAATCCCTTCAAATACCACCAGCTCATGGTTATGTCAGATATGAACCGACCAAAAACCACACACCGTCTTGGGTTCTAAAAGTCGGGAGACCAGGTGCACTCTGGGTGCAACCATGACTTACCTCGGACCACCTAAGTCTTGTAGATTCAGATTCCTCCTCATTTTGAAATGTTTTAAATTTCAATGTCTATCTATCAAAGAAATCCAATTATGTATATGTCACGATCCTCGTCAGTTGTGAGGTTATATTTATAGTGACAGATTTCAAAGATTGTGTCAAAAATGATCCCTAATTCAATATTCAGCAATTGTAAAATCTCTTTATATAAAATATATTAACCATAATAGAGACTTTAGATGATCTTTTATCAAAACTGTCGTAGTTTAAAAACACTTACGTGCAAAATTTTGTTTATTTCATTTCAGGTTTTCTGAAATCCTGAAATAAAATTCTAAATATTTATTGGATGCGAGAAGCCCAAAATCGATCAAAGTGGTGTGCAATGGGAGAAACCTATATCCAGCAGTGGACCGCGATGGGCGGATGATGATAATGATGAAGTATATTAATAGTAATAACTTTGAATAATGGTGAGAAATTATGGTATCTTATGTCCTTAGTGATATATATTTGACTTCTGTAAAAAGTATGAATGGCAGAATCACCTATACGCATATCAATATCCCATAGTATTAAGTCAACAGTCTTAAGGTATACACATATTATTAAATGAATTTAACGTTCCTTAAACAAACGTACCTAAAGACCAGTGTTTCTAATCGATATAATATATTTAAACCCTATATACGTAACTATGCTCGGTTACAATAGTCCTCAGTTACGTCGTATCGATTGGTTTAATTAGTGTTAAGGCGTGCGACTGAGAAACTACTCGTACCTATAAGCGGATAGCGTAGTACAGATAGACCACATTTATGCGATTTCTTATAGTTCCTCTGCAGATTTGGTAGCTCTCATTATTAGAATTTTGTGTGTCATTGCCAGCATGCTCAACTGTGTATATGCCGCTGCTGCAGTTTTTTTTACCTCTGTTGGGAAGTTGTGGTTAGGATTCACATCGATACATGAGTGTAATAGGTTTTGTTTAAATAAAATAACTAATAAGAACCTATTTCACGGCTTCGAGTTGTTAAATAGATGTTCAAACCTCTCATATTTTACAGTTCGAAGCCATGAAATAGGTTCTTATTAGCACTGTAACTTATGCTTAACATAATATAAACTCTTCCTGAGTATCGTTTGTGAATGGCAGCCAACAGAATCAATAAAGATCTTACTGAATTAAACCAGTTTAGAAGTAATTACAATATCCCATTTAAACTGAATGATTCACAGTCTTTTATGCCGCTAATTAATCGTTAGAATTAGTTGGTATAAACTGAATTAAGTGTCCAATACTTTTGGCTGAAATATATCCATAATTTGTAACGATTAACAAAATGTGATTTATTTTTATTATTTCGTATACAATTGAATTTAAATGTCGAAGAATGAAATTTGAATTTTGTAACAAAATATTGCTAACTTCAGTGAGGACAGGCATTTAGTCGATTTTATTATTTCGTCGTTTTGAAATAAAGCTGTGCCAAATATACACACATATTTTTTCATCCTTATTTTTTTATTTAAATTAAAAATATTATGAGAAATAAACATAGTTTTAAACGGAAAATTATGTTTTTGTCCATATGAATGATTTTTGTCAGTTCAATGTTTCACAATGTTAAATAAAATACCGAATGAACCAATTTGTATGAAATTTTGTGTGCACATCGGGTAGTCCTGAGAATTGGATACCACGATACCACCTACTTTACATAAACTTAGAACGCGAGCGGAGTCGCGGTCATCAGCTAGTATAAACATAATATACTTATGTACTACACTGCACTCAGTCCTCAACTTAATGAAAGTGTACGGCTATTTACTTGGAAGAGACATAAGTGTGATCACTTATTGGCGAGCTTTATGCGTCGTAAAGTAGACTTGTGAAACGGAATGTGGACGCGCTGAGAGCATCCGATGACGCATGTCCGTTACACGTTTTCTTGTGGGTGTAACTCATAAATGTCGTGATTGATTCTAAGGCAATAAAGCCTAAGGTATATAGAAATTATTAATATTAGATCATACAGATGAAACTTGTCATAAGTCCTTGAAAGGTGCTATAAAAAACGAATTGTGAACCGTAAGCAGCCTTAAATCTTCCCTGAGAGAAGATCCGGGCCCAGCAGTGGGACATTATGGGTAGATGATGAAGTTTAAGAAATATAATTTGTATAATAAGAAAATATTTATTAAATAAATTACTTAAGTTAAATGTTTAAATAATAACATATTAAAATAAACGCAAATAAGTTGCGTAGCACTTTCAGAAAGGGGCTGTCCATTAATCACGTGAGTCTCGAAAGAGGGGGGGAGGGGTTTACAAAAAATCACGAATTATCACATGGGGGAGGGGGGGGGGGGTGTAGTAATATATCACTTGTATTTATTTTTATCTGCAAATTTTAGCATTTCTTTCATTATTTTTACGCCAGTCAACCTGCAGCCTTTCTGCTCTATCTCTGAACGTAATTATTGTAATCTTTAATTTTCTATAATAAAGTTAGTTGATACTTATACCTGTATTTTAATAATATTTAAAATAATAAGAATCTCTTGATCTTTTTAGGTACTAAAAATAAACGTGATATAGGAGGGGGGGGGAGGGTAGTCTTACGGCCCCAAACATAATGGACGTGGTAGCTCAAGGTTACAATTGAGTATCAAAGTCATACCTTGTTAGTAACTCTATCCCGCGGATCCATCCGCGTGTATGTCGATTATCATGGTAAAGTGCAGCCTACCTCTTTTTTCCAGAATCAAAAAATATCCATGAAATATTTCAATTAAATCGGTAAAAGTGTAACAAGTTAAAAAAAAATTTTTTGTCAAATTTGGTCGACCACTGAACGAAGACTAGTAATAAGTAATACATTTTGGCACATTTAAAACCAATGAATTTTTTTATTCAGCATACACCCTCAATGGATATCTCGAAGCACTTTGTTAATTAGTGCTACAGGATGCATTAAGCTGGCTATCTTCGCCAATAATAGGCTTCATTAGGAACATTTGTTCCTAGTTGATCTGATTCAACTTGGAATGACACTTTTATTTCCTTTCGTACCTGTAATGAATGAATCGAAAATAAATCTTCTTTCTTACCTTTAGAGGGCCTGTCTGCTATTATGTTTCTTTATATCATAAAAATATCCTAACCTAGCAGATGATGTCATAAACAAGTAATACGAGAAAAAACTTTATAACAAATCCTTTTGCTTACCTGATTGTGGGTACATTAAACATTAAACCAGTAGATAAGAAGATAGAATATATGTTAGGCATAGAACACTACCATTGCGATAAATTTAAACAACTTGTGGAAAGTAATTATTATACTAGAAGTGTATCAGAAAATAAACTTAGCAAACCTAAAGTTACAAACTACTATGGCGAAAGAATGTCAGCATACATAGTCCCGCGTATTTTTAATGAATTTGATTTGTTGTGACGATTACCTAAGTTGAGTTCACGTCAACATAAGACTCAATTTAAAGCTCTTTTGTTGGAAAGGATCGAGGCTAGTGATATATGAAGACAAAACAAAAACAGGCACTGTATAAAGCAGTGCGCTGACGGGTGACTTTTGTCGCTGCGACAAAAAAGTTTTTGTCATGTCGCGTCGCGTCTTAAAATCTGAGTGCGCACACGGCGAATGACAGTCACGAAACATTTTTGTAAATCCATGGTTCATTTAACGATATGCATTTGGAGGAGACAGTCATTATTTGCGAATTCATAGGGCGTAAAAGTTTTCGAATGAGTGTAGAAAGTTTTAATGAATTACTGCATATTTTCAAAGTATTCACCACATAGTTTAGTACACTTTTCCCTTCGCTCAAACCACTAATTATAACATTTATTCCACTTTAAAGAAGGGGTATTTAAAATGTTTTGAGATTCAATATTTAAACACATTCGACTATAGAACTGTTCCAAATTCAAAACTGCCGTTAAATATGGAAACGACAGAACTTAAAAGGCATGCCTAGTATTTATCATATGTCAGAATATTCTTTTAATCTTTTCTCGTAAAGTGCTGGTCTTCTTTCCACTTCTTCTATATCTTTATATATATAATTCTTCTGTGAGTGTGTATGTCACTGAACTTCTCTCAAACGACTGGACCGATTTTGATGAAATTTTTTGTGTGTGTTCAAGGGGATCTAAGAATGGTTTAGATTCGCAATTGGACCCGGTAGGTGGCGCTGCGATCAAGTTCTGGAATTTTAAAGTTGGGCGGTACGAAGTTCGCTGGGTCAGCTAGTACTATATATATTTGCTTATAGGGATTTTTGATTCGATTCGAATCAGTACATGAAGAATCGATTATTGAAAAAAACGTTTTCTAAAGGATCGAATCTATATCTTTTCCGTATTTACAATATAAATATAAATCCATTTTATGAACAACAAAAATATTCATTAAACAATCTGTGGGATCTCTTATCAGTAAAATCATCGATTTTTTAGTTCAAGGAATTCGATTATAAGAATTATTTTTATTACCTATCAAATTAATACATTCAGCTACTTATAACTATTGTAAATATTTTTTATACCAACACAAAAAATCGACAGTCGATTTTCAAGGTTTTGGGCCGAAACATTGAATCTTCGATCATTGTGTCATTCTCAAAATTAAATAACATCTGGTAATCTTTCAACCAGTGTTAAATTAAACAAATTATATCATATTTCATTTTCTCTAAAACAATTCAAGCTCTAGTAATTTCGAAGAAAACCTTGAATATTTTATTAGAACAACTTCAAGGCATACTGCTTAGACCCTTTATGATAATGTGGTGATTGAACGCTTGGAGACACTTCTGTTTTGATTACAATGCTATTTCAAACAGAATCCCCTGTTGTCTGAAAATAATAAAAAATAAAAAGTTAGTCCTTTCCGCTTTCCGCTTTTGGCTTAGGGCACGGGCAGAAACTGTTTTGTCACCCGTGCGCGCGCTTGTATCTAAATCTAGCGGCGCGGTGACAGTTTTGTCGCAGGCTTGTTCGCAGGCACAAAACAGTTTTGTCATCCGATTGTCACGTCGCAACGTGCGCGCATCTCCATATAATTCTACAGACATAATGAAAGTGACAAAACAGTCACAGTGACCAAAGTTTCCCGTGCGCGCAGGGCCTAACTTAATAACACATGTAAAGATATGTATGTATAAGAGTATGTAAGAGCGCGTCTCGCCAACAAGCTTAACAAGTGTGTTAATTTATTGTCCTTTGTAAATCTGTTATTTTAAATAAATAAAAATAAAAAAAATAAAAAACATACAGTGTAAAGGCCGCTGCATACGTGACGGGATTTAACACGGACGGAACGGGACGGGAAGTTTTCAAAACATCGTTACATACAAAATGTATAAGGAAATGCATACTTCACGGAGACACCGTCGCGTCGGGGCGGAACGTGGCACGCACGGGACGTGCTAAATATCGTCGCCGACGATTTTTATTAGTTTTTCGTTGTACGTAACGTATTTACTTTCATATGAAATAAGTATAAATCTGTTAATTTGAAATTACAAACAGGCACTTAAATTTTAATTATTATTTGTATGTATGTATATGTATATTTGCATGCATATGTATTTATATATAGTATAAGTGAAACTATAGAAGAACATAAAATAAAGTATGGTGAAAATAAATGTACAAAGTCTTCTACAGAACATTCTCGTTTGGGATTTGTTAGCTTTGTTAATTATGCTTGTACGTCTCTGCTGTGCACTTTCAATTCAGCGCATAAATATGAAAATGTTGAAAGAGAACTTGCTTTTGATACACTTGTCTCACTGATTATCTCATCTAAGCTATGTTTTCGTCTTCATTAAAATAATATTTTGAATCAAATTTATTTCAATTTGAGAACTTTGAAATATTATTTCCCGAAATTTATTAAATGAATATTAATTTCCTTGTAGTTTAATACATTAAACTATATTTTTTTTTTTTTTTTTTCTTTTTAAAAAGACAACTCCCGCATTAGGAATATGAATTCCTGTGTCGCGGGGGACTTTACAAACATACATGAAACGGACACAAAGAACACCCAGACTCAGAACAACAATTTGTGAATCACACAAAGTGTTATCCCGCGTGGGATTCGAACCCACGACACTTGGCGCAGTAGAGAGCGGCGTGGCGACCGCTTAAACCACTAGGCCAACCGTGCAGTCAAATACATGTTACATACAAGTACATTTGAAAATTTTATTCATTAATGAATTTAAAGTTCCTTTACTAGGTATGCTTGATTATCTTTACCATCCATAATGTGGATACATTACCGGGTCACCGTCTCGCACTTGCCAAATACGACTTATAAATTGTAGATTGATCTTTTGTGAGCGGGTAGTACTGCCCGGTTGAGCCAGCCCATCCGTGTTCAAATCAGCGTAGCTCTACTTCTTTGAGACGTGTGCCAAGAGGAGGTTGTACCAAAAGTCACCAGCTGTCTTTGTTGTAGTGTATTAAGAATCAGGAGTGTCACCACCCCTATTCATCCCATGGTGTTATAAGAGGCCACTAAAGTAGCAAACTACGTAGGATAACATCAGTACAACAAGAAGGAATATTTGACAAAGCTTAGTGAGGCTTGTTAAAGGCTTTTTGATGTGATGTTATGTTGATCTTTAATGTATAAGAAAACAAAATCTATCATTTTTTATACGTAAAGATAAAAATGCTGATGCAATGAACAGACTTCTAAAAGCTCATACAAATATAAATAATTTTCTCCAGAATGTATCTTGACTAAATGAATAAAATATTATACCATGATAATTTTGTTGTGTTACATGTTTGTGTTTACAAGAATAGTTCTAAACAACTATTATTTTCTCTACTATGAGCCAACACACAAGGAATGTTTCTCAAAACATATATATTACGTATGTATGTATGCACTTGCTTTCTGAAAATATTTACTTTACTGTAAAATTCTAAACGAAACGTTACGTCCGTTAATTATCATCCCGTGGCTGCAGTAAAACCCGGCCAACGGAGTAAACACAAACTAAGCCTTTTTGGCCAGAGTGATATAGTGACCGAAAATCTCCTTTGTATGAAGAAGTGTACTTCCAATAGTAGACTATTGTAGGCTGTTGATGATGATTTCACCTATTGGTCCAGTGATTAGTGATCCTTACCGCTAAGCCAACGGTCGTGGATTCAATTTTCACCCAGCACAGTTACGGTTAGGTAAACATGTTGTCTACCGTATCATAAACCCATGACATCCCTTTGTCGGGCTCAGGTCTCCTCTCAAGAGAGGGTTAAGGCCATAAGTTCCCAGTTCGGGACTGGCATGACACGTTGTGGCTACGTAATCTGGACGTTGATGTTTTAAAGCCGCCCGAAGGCCTCCAACTAAGCTTATCGACTGCTATCTTATGATAACAACTGGGATCGCCTGCTTAACGCGACCTCTGAATCACGGAAACGCTCGTAACATATCATGCCACAAACGGTCACCCATCTAAGTACTGTACTCGGTGATTGTTTCCAATCACTTAATGCCACTTAGTTAAGAGCGCTTTTATCCGCGTAGGGGCAAACTTTGTTTCTGGAAGCTACAACCATAGATGACTTAAAAAAAAAAAAAAAACACACATTCAAACATATAGTAGGTAAGTCTATAATATAAAATCGGTTGACGGTTAGCCTCCTGTGGAACCATGCAGTTTTAATTAAAGTAATTACGGTTAAACGTGGGCTTCTATAATGTCTGTCTACCCCGGGCTAGGGGCGAAGATGTACTTCTAATGTCAAAGAGTAGGTCACCTTTAAATATAATGTATTTGGGACAAATATTCCCTATGTATGTATTTAAAACATTTCTTACATACATTACAGGTGTTTATTATTACTACAACATACTGTCTCTTTATAACATTTAGATGCATCGTAAGGCCTGGAAGAAATTGCTTTTGGCAATAAGGCCACCCTCGATACTCGATCTTTAATGATTTTGTTATTTCATGTAACTCTGTAATATGGTGTGCAAATAAAGAGTTATATTTATTTACATAAATATATATTATGTTTAAAAATAAAGGAAATATGCCATATTTGTTTTACATAACGCTCACTAGTTTGAGAAATAGATTGTAATGTAGGTAATATTTCAATAACTGAAGGTTTTATTTTTTAAAAATAAATAAGTTTACTAATGGCAATCTGTTAAAATGACTCAATGTTATGGTAATCCAGTAATTTGAATCTTGTTTATATTTATTTACACACTTTAAAGAAGTTTGAAGTTATCTCTTTAATCATTTACATATATGAATACACGAGTAATATTCATATTCTGACATCAGCGAAATAATGAAAACTTTAATGTTGCTGTCTTGCAAACTTTCAGAAAATCAAATCTGCAAATTTAGTACAAGTTTATTTTATTCATCACAATACAAGTAATCAGACTACAGATATAAATTAACTGATAAATTACACCTACATTTTTTTTTTATTTACGAATAAGCCGGATGTAATTTTAGGTTGATCTTCTATTCGAGGTTAGTACGGCCACAGTCGAGCATGCATTATCGGTACCTGAATGGCCAATGGTGAATTATAGATAAAATTCAGATATTAACCCATCATTAGACCTGTCGTAAGGATGATTTTTTCATATTTAGAAACCCCTCTCGTAATTCCACCATGGTTTGATGTAATGAAATCGGTCTTACTGAAAGAATACAGTATGCTGAATGTATACTGAATGAAAAAAAAACACTCAGAGACAAAAATGACGATGTCGTGAATCGATGGTTGTATTGTTTTGAGTTAGAATTGAACCAATAAACTTAGAACCGTCCACTATGAGATCAAAAATCTAGTCACTGTTTTAAATACAAACTACTTTGTTAAACATAGACGTTTTCTTTTGATTTTTTTCTATATCTTTTGAGTAAAAAAGAAACAAATTCTTTCGCACCGTGAAAGATGATTTTCAAATGGATTTATTTTATTTCTATTATATTTTTAATTATTATATTTTTATTAATAAATAAAATTAGATTGTCTGTATGTTATATCAAAATAACAGTATTTTATCAAATGCATATGAAATATAATACGTTACCTACACCAAAAAAGCAATTTTATGAATTTTTGCCTGTCCGTTTGTGATTTACAAAAATAACTGAGGTGACGGATTAAGAATACAAGGTGTTACCACCCCTATTCATTCCATGGGTGTCGTAAGAGGCGACTAAAGGAACAAAATAAGCAGCTAACATCACTGCCAAAAGAAGGAAAACTTAAAACAAACCCTTTGCCAACCCGTCTGGCCAGCGTTGTATAGTAGGCCAAAACTTCCTTTCAAAGGAGAGGCCTATGTTCAGCAGTGGACTGTTGAAGGCTGTCGATGATGACGATGATGAACACCGTGGCACTCAGCTAGTCGTTATTAAATTGTAAGTATCTTAAACTTAACAGCGTATTACTTTGTGGTATCTTGACCATTATAAAAAAAAATCTAAAGAGCGGGCCAAAGTTTCTTTACCATATTTTTTATAGTGAGCTTTGGCTATTTATTTGCAGATGTATGTTCGTGAAGAACTTCATTGGAATAGGGACAGTCGTTTAGCCATAAGGCATAATAATCAGACAAATAGAGTTACTTTTAAAATTATAACATTAATATGGATGAATTGACCTTTCGTGGGAGTTTTGATTTAATCTCCCGTGGGAGTCATACTTTGAGACAAATGGGCCGGTTCAACTTAAATATATGAGCCTGGTTCACTTTGATAGGCCTTTTACGTAAGTGGGACTTAAAAATCATAGTTTGTAAAACGTAAGCTTATATATTTTTATTTTATTCTCTTTATTTTGTACTATTTTGTCCGTGACCCAAAGACCCACAAACTTTACGTCTTTTTAAGGCTTTAATTTAATCTGTATAGATTTACAGATAAAGTAGAAGTATCTTTATGTAATACTAAATGAACTAAATGCTTGTGAAAGTATATGGTACTGAAATCAAATATTTTTTAAATTCTTGTATCTGTCTGTCCAACCGTCTGTCTCTCTGTTAGTTCCGACTAATCTCCTGAACGGCTGAACCGATTTTGAAGGGAAATTAAACAGATCCATTATAACTGATTACTATGAATGCCTATCCCTTCAGTACTTAGGTGGTACGGTGATAAATACAAAGATACATTTACTAACAAAACTATTAGAAAAAGTAGTCTCAATAACTTTCTCTAAGGGTCGAGGGAAGGTTTTCTATTGCACGTTTTCAATCTCACGAATTATTGGTGTGTGATTCCTGAATTTGTCTTCTTTATACCAAGATCAGCGGAGCGTTAACTCAGTTTGAGATTAAGTCGCATACCTTTGTATATTTATTTGGTAACCTATAATGGAGTAATCTAAGACTCACTAAGGTTCAATCAGAACTCAATTATTGAAAAAGATTGTTAAAGATTAATTGAACAAAATAGGCACTAATAATAAGAACAAAGTCTTGAGAAAACAAAACAAAACAAAGTAATGAGAACAAAGTCCTCCCATGTTTGACAGGGTCCGTTCACTCCTATCAAGCATAGCTCACTTCACCTTAACTATATTAAATACGTATGAAAGATGTATCAGTAATAAAAGGAACTCTTTAGAAATTATCACCCATATATTTTTCATGGTATAAAATGAATTGTTTTATCACAGATCAATGGACCTACTTAAGCAACAAGTAACCAATTCATACACATGCCAAATCGAGATAATTATCCTTGTCTCCTTATAGATAGGGTCCATATTTGTAAGCTGTAATTACCTATAAATAGATGAGCACAAGGCATGTTTTTTTTTATTCATGTATGATTGCCTGGAAGAGATTGCATTTAGCAATAAGGCCTCCCTTTGTACACTCGATATTCGATAATTGTGTTCCTTTCTTATAACTCTGTAATTAAGTGTGCAAATAAAGAGTTATCTATCTATGATGTACACATCATAGATAGATAACTCTTTATTTGATATATCCGAAATCTTCTTCTTCTTCCTAGCCTAATTCTAATATTATTTGGGGTCTACTTGTTCAACCGGTGTTACCTGAACGTTGGTGATCCGAAATAAATGAATAAATATTTTGATATTATTGCATAAGTGGGTCCAATTATGAGGTAAATAAAAGTAATTTCTACACCAAACATTACTTTCTTTTACATTCTGACAATAGTACATATCATTTGAAGACATACAAGTCCGTAGGCCGAATCCTAACCCTTATGCCGCCGTAACGTTTATAGGCGATAAACGACGGTCTAAAGTACCGCACATTGTCGCCGACTACAACCCTCCCAACGGCTATTAACGTTTTTTATTAGTATTTATCACGACTATTCGCTTTACGAGCAATAATTCATCTGCATTTTCGATTGCATTACATTTTTGTTAGGCGGTTTTTAATTATTTTTACTTGCTTTATTTGTAAGTGATTTTTTTATTATAAGTAAATACTTAAGTTTAACTGAGGCAGTGAGAGCCAAGTTGCCCTGGGTTATCAGAAACAATCAGCGAGGGCAAGTAACACGTCGTTACATGGATGGGTGACCGTTAGTGGCGTGATATCATGAGCGTTTAGAGATTAGCCGGAACAGATAGACAAAATTTTAAAAAATTGCTGTTTTGATGTTAGTACTGTATATACTTTTATTTACATTCATTAGGAAACTGTTCACTTGATATTAAATATAGATAAAAAATAAGTATCCAAAACAAATGGTCAACAAAACAGGAATAAAAAAAATTTAGTTATTCATTTTTCAAATATGATCATTGACTTGAAGTAAAAATTTATCATCATCATCAGGCTATCGCAGTCCACTGCAGGACATAGGCCTTTCCAATTACACGCCACTTGATTCGATTTTCGACTTCTCGCATTCAACGCTCAGCGTGCTGATTATGGGCAAAACCCTCCATGAGCAAGCAACAAAAAATACATAGAAAAAAATATATAAATATATCTAAAAGCTCAGTGTAGTGATGTATTGCCGAATTTTCAGTGAAGAGGCTACATGCTTCCATATCAGTGTTAATTAGAAACTGTTAGAGAGAATACAAGCGACAACCGCCACTGATTACAACCAAAAATAAGATAACGATATTAAAAATCACCCAATTTCATGGACACAATATCCTGCCACCATTTCGTAGGAAGAAGGGAGTCTTGTGTAGGTACACTCGACAAAGCATTTCAGGAATACTACTTTAAGATCTGTAATTAGTAGATATCATCATCAATTATCATCGTCATCATCAATAGCATGTTTTACATAGGCCTCCTTAAAAAGTGGTTATGTCCTAATGTACCATGCTATGGTATGCATTCATGGGTCAATGTTATTTGTCACTAGCTGAGCCCCGCGGTCTTACCCGCGTTTGTTGTTGTAACCGCGGGCAACGCCACGGGGCGAAACTAGTCTAAAAATAGTAGCCTAAGTTACTCCTTATATCATCAGCTATCTGCCAGTGAAAGTCCCGTCGAAATCGGTCGAGCCATTACAGAGATTACCCGGAAGAAACAGACAGACAACCAAATTTTGAGGGTGGGAACTGTCTAGTATGCCAAGTTGACAACAAACTAGCCCTAGTGGCAGTGTATCGTTCTCCGTCATACAACACAAAAGAAAAATTTAATGATTTTCAAACTAGCTTAAATAGCGTCTACGACAATATCTCGAACCCAAATATTGCCCTAATTGGCGATTTAAATATAGATATAAGACAAAACAACTTGAACGATCGGAGTCTGGATTATCTTATCTTAAATGCCTCACATGGACTCCTACCAACTCACTTATTAACAACGCGATTAGAAAACTGTATAGACCACATATTTTTAAAGACGAATCTTGAGGCAAAAACTTTTGTTATAAACTCATATATCACTGACCATAAACCAATGTTATTATCATTGGCGAACATAAAGCCCATTCGACACAGAAGTTGTACACGCGTTCAAATAGATTATGATGCTATTAAATTGGAGTTGGAAACACTAGACTTTACAACAATATATAAAATTAAAGATGCAAATTCAGCTATGGAGCACTTTATTAATATTTTAAAATCAGTTACGGATAAACACACAAAGCAAAATAAAATAACAAGACGTAAAAGGACAATAAAACCGTGGATGACTCCTGGTCTACTTAAATGTACACGACATCGGGATAAATTACATATGCAGTCAAAGAAAGCTCCAGAAAACTTAATATTGAAAATAACTTACACCCGTTATCGAAACTACTGCAATTCACTTCTGCGAAAACTAAAAATATGTCACGAAAAAAATGAACTTGAAAAAGCTAGCAATAATCCAAAAGCATTGTGGAGAACGATTAAAACGATAACAAATTGTCAAAAAAAAACAAATAGCCCAATTGATCTATTACAATTACAAGACAACCCAATATCCTCTGTTAATGAAGTTTGCAAATTCTTTGCTTCAGTGGGCAAAAATATGGCTGGAGAAATTATATCACAGACATCAAATAACTCCTATGTACCTGTGGTTAACACGTTTAACATCACGCCACATACTCCTGTAAATTCACTTGGTGTAATGGAGGTAGATGAACTCGAAGTGGAGTCATTGATACTACAATTACGCAGTGACTGCTCGGCTGGATGGGATGGAATTTCAGTTATGCTGTTAAAGAGTAATCGTCAGATATTAGTGCCAATCATAACACATCTATGCAATCTTTGCATGCAAACAGGTATCTTTCCAGATTCACTAAAAAAGGCAATAATACTCCCGATTCATAAAGGAGGGGACAGGAACTGTGTTAACAACTATAGACCCATATCCATATTGCCTACACTCTCAAAAATTTTGGAGAGGATCCTCAGCAAACGGTTGAGAACTTACCTAGAGAAATACAAAATTATAGCGGATAACCAATATGGTTTCAGAACAGGCATATCAACGGAAGATGCGGTACTGGAACTTACGCAGCTGGTTGCTGAGAAACTAGATAAGGGTATTAAATGTATGGGGATTTTCTTAGACCTTTCTAAAGCATTTGACACAGTTTCTGTTCCTAAACTTATTTCGAAAATGGAGCACTTGGGTGTGAGGGGTATTGTACTGGACATATTTAAAGATTACCTGAAAAATCGCACTCAGCGAGTTAAAATTGATATGCACCTCAGTGACGAAGAGCCTTTAAGCTATGGTATTCCGCAAGGAAGTATACTTGGGCCTACCCTCTTCCAAATTTATGTAAATAGTCTATGCACGATGGACTTTCAAAACTCCAGGCTTTATGCTTATGCTGACGACACAGCAATAATCGTGTATGGACCGACGTGGGATTTTGTCAGAACAGAGGCGGAACTTACTCTATCTAAAGTAATGGACTGGTTAAACACCAATTTGTTAACGCTAAACCTAAATAAAACTGTCTTCATCCCGTTTACTATTCGACGTAACACTTCCCCGCCTCCTTCTTTTTTAATAACTGCCCATTCATGCAGAGATCAATTGGTTTCGTGTTCTTGCCGTTCTCTCACTAGGACTGATAGTGTTAAATACCTAGGTATTGTTATCGATAAAGCACTGAAATGGGATAAACATTTGGATGTACTGACCAGTCGCGTAATGCGTCTCATTCACATTTTTAAGAGACTCGGGGAATCTGCAAACATTACCACACTAAAGTTAGTGTATAACGCCTTATGTAAATCTGTAATAGGATACTGTATCGCTGTTTGGGGAGCAGCAAATACAACCAAATTTATCAGAGTAGAGCGAGCACAAAGAGCCATACTTAAAGTTATGACCAAAAAGCCCAGAAGATACCCAACCACAAAATTATACTCAGAATGTCAAGTACTAACAGTGCGACAACTCTTTGTGCTCAAAACAATACTTAGGAAACATTCGGTACTACCCCCTGTCGACTCTTCTAAGCGTAAAAAACTATTTCCAGGCATCCCGCATAAGACAACATTTGCTGAACACCAGTACTTCACGCAAAGTACTCATTTATATAGACAATTACATAAACAGCTGGATATAAGAGCTCTTAACATCTATGACATTAAGAGTAAAGTGTCAGATTGGCTACAAAGTCAAGACTACTCGCAAACAGAGTCTCTTTTGAAATATATCACATGACTTGCACATGAAAAATAATACACACCCATAAACACATACAAATTCACACACACACACACACACACACACACAACACAAAATACGTCATCATTATCACAATTATCTTGTTTGTAATAAAGAACACACCGCATAACAAATAATTGTGTAATTTTATTAAGTGTAATCTAAAACTCGAACACTATCTCTTAAAATACAGGAATACCTAGTTTAAGAGATAGCATTAAACATTTTAGTACAGACACAATGTATTGTGAAGCTCTAATGTAATTATGTGTAAATTGTATCTGTGTTTTTTTGTGAATAAATAAATTATTATTATTATTATAGACAAAAATTGTAAAACCAAATATTTTGGCATATGTACCGTGTATACATATGAATTATGTTAATATTACAAACAGACAGACACTCCAATTTAATTTATTTGTAAAGATTTAATCTATACTGATGTTATAAGAAGGTAAATATTATGAGTTTATGAGGTTATATGTAGGCAATAATTCATCTGCCAACTTTGACGCTCACTATACTATGTATATATATATATACTAATTTGTATAAAATAACATACATATAGTAAATATTCTATTACCTTTTTATAAGCTTAAATAAGTTATATGTAGAAATGTTATCATAACAATGGTTATTGCGCTATTCAGCAACGAAATCATTAGACCGAAAATACGAAAGTTGAATAAGTATACACATAGCTTTTGATAGAGTTCATGTGGTATATATCGATTGGTTTTTATTATAAAATTATTGAGAACTCATTCAATAAAACCGGTTCAAATATACATGGACAGTCAAAACTAAAATTACAACTACATAATGGTTTTTCTAATAACTCAATCTGTTATATAGGACCGCTGATTGAATTTGCTTCAAATACACTAGAAATTTAGGGAAGGCTCTATGTTTTAGTTACTTTGTTTTAAAACAAGTACAGCGAAGATAACGGTCAGTAAAAGTGCGTGAAAAAGGAAATCATCATCATCATCCTATCGCAGTCCACTGCTGCACATAGGCCTCTTCAATTGCACGCCACTTAGTTCGATCCTCGGCTACTCGTATCCAGCTCCTGCCAGCTGTCTTGCACAAATCATCACTCCACCTGGAATAAGGAAATACATAGTAGTTCTTTTTTATATAAGAATGCCACAGTAACTTAACCGGACTACTCTGTCGGATGAAAAACATGAGTAACATGTAAGAGTACCTATTGGTCACTATACTCTAAGAGAATGTTGTATGGTGACATGGCAAGAAAAACATTGTTACCTACGGGCAAAGGATAATCTACCGAAAATACATTTGACACCACATGCCATAAAGTTAGTGATAGTGATGGTGTATTAGGGAGCTTACAAAACAATGCATTAGTCAGACCAATTTTATATAGATATTGTGATACTTGTTTTTCTCTTTTCAGTTCATTGCTGTTAAGCAGTCGGGTGTTTTGTTTCTTATATATATTTATTTTTATTATAATTAATGATAACTTATTGTGTAATTATTTTGCAACGTAAATGTATTTTAACATGTTATAACAGTAAATAGGTTAAACTCAAATATAAAGAAGAAAACAGCTGGCTAGCCTTTGTCCGCGGCTCGACACACGTGCATTGCATTAATTTTTTTAGAGCTATGATACTTCAAAAATAATGTGCCTCTATATTCGTAAAATTATTTTACAAATCGTTCCAGTGGATCCAGAGATTAACGTATCTCGCTGACCTCACAAGTTTTACCTCTTGATAATATTATTAGTAAAGATACTTATAGTGAGAATAGATCTAGATTTACCTTAACATAGCATTTATGTATAAATAATTAAATATTTCGGACATCGGATACACAACATCAACTAGTCTCAAACTAAGCAGATCATGAATTATTTGTACTAGACAACTGATATAAATAAACTTTGTAAATACATACATTTTATACGTAGAAAGCACCCAAACTCAGAAACAAATATATATGCCGAGTGCAAGTACGTAATCTAATCAGTTGTAACAGATGGTAATTTAATATTGTATTATGTATTACGGATTTGAAATACACACCTGCCACACACAGCTTAGCATCACACACATTGACTGAAGTAAAATGACTAGTGCATTAAAACCGTCCTGTGCATTATATTATTCAAAAGGTTTAATGCTTAGGAGCTGTGTATCATATAGTACTGTATTTGAATTTAAAATATCGTAAACTATCAATATTATATTTCTCTGTTGCCTATGCCGAGATGAAAATACTCTAGTCTGAGGTCATCTGAATTAACTAATGGGATTTCCTTTGTCAATAAGAACTTACTATAGTATATTAAACTTAGTCGTTAAACGTTTTGCGATCCTCTCTAGGGCTTATTGACTCACTTGATAGCTTTCTGAATCACCCTCAGACGTCGGTATTACATCAGAGCGTTACTAAAAAACACGCTCTTGGAAGGGTACGTTTTATCCTCCTTCAAACAAAGTAGAAACTTTCAGTTTTGTTGTATTTTTTTTTTGTTTGTTGTTCTAGAACTCCGTCCATCATTAATTTTTTTTTTTAAGTTACGGCTTCCTCTGATCTCGTTGAAAATTTAAGAAAACAATTCTAGTCCAAGAAAAATATGGTATAAGTAATACAATATAATATTGAAATTTGACCATCAATATGAAATTTAGAAATAAATCTCGTCGAAATTTTTTGAAAATTTAAAGTGTTACGATATGGCAGATTAATTTTTTAAGTAAGTTTTAACTGAATAAGTTGATTTGGTTTTCTTAAGATTCTTTAGATTCTTAAGATTTAAAAATACATTGAAAAATATAAAAGCTCTAATAGTGAAAATATTGTCTGTAAAATATTCAACGTCAGCGATGGTATTATAGTTTCGGCTGACTAGTCCAAATACACAGTATGACGACGCCCTTTACTCATAAAAATACTAAGCAATAATAATGATGTCCACTCGTCCCTAATATGTATGCGCCAAACACTTTTAGATAACCATAAGGAGGACATTCATGATATTAAGGGATATAGGTCTCAATCAAAATGGTTGAAACTACATTTATTCTTTCTCCAAATCTATTCTGACTTTTGGACATTTATAAATACTTTTTTGATCTATCATCTAGTCCCAAACTAAGCAGAGCTTGTATTATGGGTACTATGCAACTGATATTAATACATAAACATTTGATCCGACCCGGTAATCGAACCCGAGACCTCTTGATCAGCAGCCGCATACGCTAACCACTAGACCAACAAGGCAGTCGAACAATGTATATGAATTTATTATAAATGAGTAACTAGGTTTAGAATTGTTCGTTGCTGTGTTCAATAATGCTCTGAATCGCAAACAACCAGATAGTGCAAATTGTTTTGCAAAATGAGTTTAAAAGACGTAAATGAAGCCAATAATTTATAAATAAAAGTTGTTTTTTATATAACACAGTTAAGATCTTTAATTCTAAGCTCTTGAGTAAGTTATATGTCACGTGAACAATATCTTGAATCCTTAAAGATGGACTGATTAATACACTCAGGAAGCTAAGTGTATCAGATTTTTTCGAGAATCCGCAAAAAAATTAAACCTTTACATCATAATAATAAACTCTATTTTAGCTTATAGATTATGGAGATTGTTCTCCTTTCTGCGGATTGGCCTGTGATCAGCTGTGGACAGCTAAAAGCCTTTGTAGTAAGTAAACAGTTTCTGAGGTAGTGCGAAAAGTAGGTAATTGTGTAACCCTGTTATTTATATTTGGTAATGACGCTAGTATTAGTATCAATTCAAGTCTTATTATCTATTGTCTTGTTCCAAAGAATAGACAGTGAAAGTTTTATTGAAGAAGTAACTCTTCGTATTAATACCTTACTGCTTTTCGTGGTCTTGTTGTCAATACAGTTGTCAATACAATACATAGTTATGTGGAATCACGGAATACATCAAGTTATTTTTTAACACAATGTTTGTGCCTCAATATTACTAAATTATTATAATTACCAATGGTGGACTCGGGTCTCCTCTCAGGAGAGGCCCAGTGTGTGTTGAGTACTGGCAAGACAATGAAATGGCTACGTCATCTTGCCGGTGAATGTTTTTTTTAGCTGCCCGAAGGTCTTCAACTAAGCTTCACGACTGTTATCTTATGATAACAACCCGGACCGACTGCTTAACGTGACCTCCGAATCATGGAAACAATCTTAATATATCATACCCAAACGGTCACCCATCTAGGTACTGACCTCGGTTGTATACCCTCGGTTATTGTTTCCAATTACTTAAGGTCACTTGGCCATGAGAGCTTCACTAAATTCATAATTTTTAATAATTACCTATTAATTAATTCATAAATGTTTTAGTATATATTTTTACTAGCTTTTGCCCGCGGGTCCTCTCGCTTATATGTCAATGTACTGGATAAAGAGTAGCCTATGTCCTACTTCAAGAATCAAAATATCCCCTTGTCACAGTTCATTAAAATCGGTAGAGCGATTTAGGTGTAAAAACCAGCAGACAGACCAAGTTACTTGCGAATTTATAATATTGTCCGACAGACTTTATACCGAAATGCTTTGGAGGCACATGAAAAGTTATTACATACATACTATAGCGATTGATCTAAATTATTTCGGATATCTTTTACACACAACAACATCATCTAGTACCAAACTAAGCAGAGCTTGTATTATGGATACTAAACAACTGATATAAATACATAAACATACTTTTTTTTTGTAAATACATACATATTATACATAGAAAACCCACTGACTCCGAAACAAATATTTGTCTATTAAACAAATATTTGGTCCGACCCGGGAATCGAACCCGAGAACCTCTTGATCAGCAGCCGCATACGCTAACCACTTTACCAACAAGGCAGTCATTATGATCAAAATATATTGCTGAAATTTATATCTCCAGCTACAAAATTCCTACAAAATCGTTTATCCCTAAGTACACTAAATAAACAAATAGCAATTTCTAGTTTTCCTCGTAACAAAGGTAATTTTATTTTCTGAAAGCACACACACTTGATGTTATAGAAGTCGACGACTTACTTATCATAAACAAACAGAACCTAATAATACACCTTTGATCCGACTCACCGACCATGAAGCGATATCCGATACACCTCACGATGGAACGTGGGCGCCTATCGCCATCCCGGACCAATCATATTTTCTATTGTTTGCTCACAGTCTCCCCATAGTCGGGGACGCTATTGTTCAGCAAGGAAAAGACGAATCCCCTACTACGTATACTGGAAATGGAACGTATTAGTTACGAGTTTTCATTTCCTCGTGTACATGTTAAATATATTAGTATTATTAAGTAGCAATAGGTATATTAAACAGTTTTAATAGTATTAAGCCTTTAATATTTTCTAAATATAAACAATCCCCCATAAATAAAGCAAATAATTCCGACGTTTCGAACGGCCCTCGTGGTCACAGGTATACAACAAAAACTACATATGAAAAGTCTAAAACCAAAAATTATTTTATATCAGAAATCAACAATTCATCTTTATTTGGGGTCGACTACTAGTTCAACCAGTTGAACTAGTAGCCGACCCCAAATAGCGTGTTTTCCATACTCCCGGCGGCTGTTAAGAATTTCTCGTAAGAAAAAGCAACGACATCCCGACTCGGGATTTGAACCCAAAACTTCTTGATCAGCAGTCGCATATATAAGTCACCAGATATATTATAAATATATATTATAGCTATAGACATGAATTTCTAAAATTCAGAAATAAATTTAAATTTTTACTCCATTTTACTGTTCAATATTTACTGATAGTTGTAGTGTATGAATATTCTTAGATATTTCACAAATATGACCTAATTATTTTACAAAAGCTTTCTATTTGGCTTTAGCCTGTTTTCCATCATTCAAATATGAAATATCAAATAATTCTAAAAATGTTATCTTAACCGAACATCTAGTATTATATTAATTACGATTTTATAACATACATTTCATTAATTACAAAACATTACACGGAATAATATTCTAAACATCGTTTCCAGCAAGGCAGCAACCGCAATAATATGTAACTAATAGCTTATCATTAACATTGGCCGTATTTAAATGCGCCTCGTTAACAATACAGGAAACCTTTAGCTTGGCTAGAGACAGCTTAAGATAAAACATAATTGAATCATCGTCTTCTTTTGTATCATCCGGCACAAGGCATTTCAGGTCTTATAAAACAATTTAAAAAATATTACGACCTGCTAAAAAATTCAGTTTTGAGTTACTTAAGTGGTAAGCCAATTTTTGCAGATGTTTATAGCTCAATTAAGAGTTTTAGACTGTAGATTTTTCATTTTTGCCGGTTCTGTATCTTTCTTCGAAAAGTTATAGACATTGGGATATAAAATTGAAGCATAAATTTAGAATAATTTACATAGACAAATAGAGAGAGTTATTCACATAAATAGATTCTAATAAAACATGTTACTTTGTATTGTTTGTTGATGAGTAAAGTGACTTATATTTATTACTTACTTGACCCGGGATCTAAATGAATGGGAATGGTCAACATCAGTATTAGTGTGTTTGTTAAACACGTTTTTAGTATTAGATACTAGTTCAGAACTTTAATATTTTGCTTTTCTATATTCAACCTTAATGTAGATATATAAAAAAACTGGCCAGGTGCGTGACAATTTAGGCATAAAATAGGGTTCCTTAGATACCCATAATCGTACATGGCTTTAAAATCGTGTCCAATGGATAATTGTTGTCTACTTATTAAGCGTAATTTACAAGTAAGACCTCTATAACCTCTGAACCAACAAAGTTATCTACGCCTTTATAGTTTTCCTATAAAGTTCATTATATAGACTACCATTATGATTTTTTTCAGATTTTTCGAACCGGCTATTTGACTTTTCGTGGAGGGGGAAACTTCCTTTTAAACAAAAAGCAGCCTTTAATACAAGCTCTGCTTAGTTTGGTACCAGATGATGTTGTGAATCAGATGTCCGAATTTTTTTTTATGCATAAGTTAACATATCTTCTCTTTTGTTTTGTAAGTTTAAAATTAAACATCTGAATTCTTTAACTTACATACTTCGTCAAAATTACGTAATCATGTTAAAAATCCCACGTTTGCCACTGCCACTACTGGAATACTTGATGGTAGCAATTCTGAATAATTGTCTACTCATGGTGAATTTTGGAGTGGCGGATGATATGAGGTGAATTCCGTGTGGTGACGGATTAAGAATACAGAATGTCACCACCACTATTCATCCCGCGGGTGTCGTAAAAGGCGACTAAGGGATAAACTACGCAAGACAACATCAATGCAAAGAGAAGGAAAACTTGAAACCAAACCTATACCAACCCGTCTGGCCAGCCTCCTTTCTAAGGAGAGGCCTATGTCCAGCAGTGGACTGTTAAATGAAAATGACTGCACGGTTGGCCTAGTGGCTGAAGTGGTCGCCACGCCGCTTCCTACTACGCCAAGAGTCGTGGGTTCAAATCCCACGTAGGACAACACTTTGTGTGATTCACCATTTGTTGTTCTGAGTCTGGGTGTTCTTTGTGTCCGTTTCATGTATGTTTGTAAAGTCCCCCGCGACACAGGAATTTATATTCCTAATGCGGGAGTTGTCTTTTTAAAAAAAAAAAAAAAAGACCGATGATGTTGATGGATGATACATAATACTAACCTTTACTAAATTTAAGTTCTAAATAATGTTTATCTTTATAATACTAGTAACCAATGATGCTAAGGCACAGCAAGCAATATATATATAAAACTCGAACACAAAACTCATGGTAGAAATATCTCAAAGCATATAGTAGGGGATACTTAATACACACCACAACAACACATATTTGTGAACTAACAATTAGTGATCCACATTCATGGTCATGTATAGTGGAGAATGTCCCATATTAGAACCATTACTTATACTTGTAGGTGATAGTAAAAGTAAAGCTTGTGAAATTATAGGCCAATATTTACTAACCTTTCATTAATTTTATGGAGGCCATTTTATCTATAAAGGAGTAAATTTGTAGGATAGTATAGTATTTTTTTAGTTCCAATAGTAGTTATTGTGGCAACAATTGTGAAAAATATATGTAGTGAATTTTGTTGTACTTATGATATACTTGTATAATTTTCTATCAACAAGATAAGTGTTAAAGAGATCATTTACTAAATACCTTTATCGACGTAATATATTAACTCTTAATTAATCAAAAGAGACTGAAAATACCCAATTACAACTATTGGTTTATCCTAAACACTCAGACTTTGTGAAAACCTATGAATTGACTCAGTTTTTTTTAGGTCATCTTACATACAACATCATCTAGTCCCAAAGTAAGCAGACCTTGTATTATGAGTACTAACTAAACAACTGATATAAATAAATTAACATACTTTTTTCTGTAAATACATACATTTTATACATAGAAAACACCCAGACTCTGAAACAAATATTTGTGGTTTACACAAATTTCTTGTCCGACCCGGGAATCAAACCCGAGACCTCTTGATCAGCAACCACATACGCTAACCACTAGACCAAAATGGCAGTCAAATATGTATTGTACTTACATACTTGACTACATAGTTATGTCATGACAACAAAAAACTTGCAACTTTTATTTCTACGAGACAGTTCTAAAATTAGTTTTGAGAGTCGCTTGTTGCTTTGATCCATATACTTTGGGCTCGCAGGTTCAAATGATAAGTTAGCAAAACAACAAAGCGTTGGTTTAAAACTTTTGCATGCATATTAGAAAACAATAATAACAAAATAACTCTCAATAATGTTCATAGGACCAAGAGTGGGAGAAGTATAGTCACTGCCTTGTTAGTCTAGTGGTTAGCATATGCGGCTGCTCATCAGAGGTCTCGGGTTCAATTCCCGGGTCGGACCCCAATATTATTTGTGTGAACAACTATTTGATTCGGGGTCTGGGTGTTTTCTATGTATAATATGTATGTAATTACAAAAAAAAATATGTTTATGTATTTATATCAGTTGTCTAGTACCCATAATACAAGCTCTGCTTAGCTTGGGATTAGATGATGTTGTGTGTTAGATGTCCGAAAAAAAATATATATAAACTTAAGACTTTATAGTGTTTCTGAAGCCATTCTAAAAAGAAAATAATAATATTTCTAGTATTCTCCTGTTTTAATAAACCCAAATTTACTTTGTAAGCGACCACATTAACGAGCACAGGGATGAGTGCGTTAGCACCTCGGCGGTATTACAAACACGGCCTTTACAATTCGCACCAAAGGTCTACTCACATTTCGTATGTAGTACAAACAAGTAAAAGCTTAAAATTTCAAGTTATTAAGGGAATAATAATTTTATATAATAATCCAAAAAGAACGACACTAAAACAGACACAGTAGGTGTAAAATAAACTAAAGTTGGCTCAACTAAGATATCATCGTATAATTTTGTTGTTTTTATTTTTTTTGGTAAAAATAAAATAATGGAAGATTCCTTAGAAATAGCCTAAGAGAAAGACAAAAGTCGATAAAAAACTGCAAGTGCAGACAGAATTTTATTTGTAATATTTTTTATTATTCATTTATGAGCCTCCCAAATTGACTTAGCAATCTATTTTTCTAAGCAATCTTCTGCTTCTGATAGTTTTTGCTTTAGTACACTTTGAGAAATAAAATATACAACTTAAAAAGGGAATACTTTTTGTTTATACAATTTTTAGCAAACGCTGAACTTCATATTGGAACATGCGAGCTATTACACGTCAATTTGATAGCACCCAGGAGACACATTTGGCTTTTTTTAATCAAAATGTTCTATTGTTCTTTTTCTTTCTGTTTCATCAACATTCATTTCTCAGTTACATAAACTGATTCATGCCTTTTTAGTCTGGAAATAAATCAAAACATCAGTAAATAATAATTCAAATTTGTTTCATCGTTCATAAATCAAATGTATATTAGATGAGCAAGCAGAACAGCTGATGATCCAGTGCCTACTGTTGCCAATCTTTAAATACTCCCTAGAGTTAAAAATCGGTATGAGGTTGCTAAAACTATTTTTAGATTTAGGTATCCGTGTATGTCCGTGTGGTGACGGATTAAGAATACAAATTGTCACCACCCCTATTCATTCCATGGGTGTCGTAAGAGGCGACTAAAGGATCACAATAAGCAGCTAGCATCACTGCAAAGAGAAGGAAAACTTGAAACCAACCCTATACCAACCCGTCTGACCAGCGTGGTATAGTAGGTCAAAACCTCCTTTCTAAGGAGAGGCCTATGTCCAGCAGTGGACTGTTCACGGCTGTTGATGATTGATGATCCGTTTATGAGTTATTCAACTTGAAAGCACATTTTCTTCTAAGAACAGGGTTCCCCCCCACTCTTTTTTATTTTAGGAGTTATAGGGTCCTAACTTGTAAAATATACTCACTTGGAAAACTTTGTACAAAAATAAATAAATAATAAGTAAACATAATAATTCAATTATCAATTGGATACGATTTTGAATCTACCTACCATTTTGGGTGACAACGGAACCCGATTCTATGCGAGGCCTGACAAGCACTTGGCCAATTTTATTATTGTAAGTATATGACATTGTGGCCTGCAAAGGACCACCTTAAAATGTTCTATATTATTTCAATCTTATTTTGAACAACAATTCTCAATAATTCCGCTCATATTGTGTTTAAGTAACCTTAATGATCAAAGTTTTGTGTACACAGCCTTTAAATATCCTGAAATTTATAAACAATGAACATTTGAGACGTTTACCCATTCTGTTTTAAGTTCTTTTGTTTGATGTCAACGGGATTATAGATATCTTTAACTTTAAGCATACATTTCAACAGAAATATCAAGGATTGTGGATAACGTTGACTTAGTTATTTCAAGAATTGTTCTCTAAAAACAGTTATTATTAGAAAATACACCAACACTAGTCTACTAAGATGAAATTCACACACACACACACACACACACACAACGCCATCGATTCCCAAACTAAACAGAGCTTGTATTTTGGGTATAAGACAACTGATATAATTACATAAACATACTTTTTTTATTGTAAATACATATCATACGTAGAAAAACACCCAAACTCCGAAACAAGTATTTGCAGATCACACAAACATTTGGTCCGACCCGGGAATCGAACCTGGGAATAATGGTAGTTAGATAACCCTTAGTGATTTATTAAATTCGTTATCACCAATCTTTGTGAGACACCTAAGTAGTTAGATATCTTTTAAATTTTTGGGGCATATCTATATCCTAGTAAGGAGAAAAGTTAGTGAAAACGGGCTTAAATCTCTTACTAATGGTTATATATTAAGTTCACACATAGTAAGCCACAGTAATTCATACAAAATGTGCGGAAACCTATTAAGATAGTTGCTTAATAAAGAAGAAAGCTTTAAAATTGGGGGAAAATACAAAATTCAGAGTAGACTTGAAATCATATGGTCCAGGTTCCTATAAGAACAGGACTCCTAATGCTGAGCGTCAGGATCAATAAAAATAACAAATACTATGGGTATAGAAAGAAGCACATAGATTTCTTCTTTAATAGAAGAGTTTTAAAATAAAGGATCGTCTAGAATAATTTTTGATACCTAAGAAGAACCAGGAAGGCATAGTGAGAAAAACCTATAAATGGAGACCCAAACAAATGAATTTAATTATGGCACTTACAGTTATTAAAAATTATGTTTAAACAAGAAAATGATTGATAAAATTTATAAAAGCTTATTGATTTATAAGAAAATACGTATGTACTCTTAGGTTCCAGTATTTTAATGGCTGAGGTGTTAATAGATGTTTATTTATGAATAAAATTTAGAATGGCCAAGGTATGTCACCTGCGCCATTAAAAATGGTAGAACCTACATACATATTTTCGTTTTACCATAGTCGGGTAAAAAGAAGAACTACTTGGCTGATATTTCTAGCCAAGGAATTACAAAAAGTAAAATATTGTCATCCGCAAACTAAAGGTGCTCGTAAACAGGCTATTTTTTTGACAATTTCTTGCTGCAATATTATAGCCGCCAAGTTGCTGATTATATATCTCAACACAGTACAACAATTGCCGCAATATTACTGTATAGCCCGGCGATATTTTCAATATATTTCATTATATTAGATATTATTTTAGATACATTACATTAGATATTAGATTGATATAGCCGGCTATATTGCAAATGATTTATCCCGCTTGCTTAAAGTTTCATATATACTGAGCTATATTGGTCAAGAAAAATAGCCAACCAGATGCATTTTTTATAGCCCGTTTTCAAGCGTCTGTATACACCTATTCTCATTATTTAAAAGTAAATTTTCAAAGTATTGTTAAAAATTAAACCTTAAAAGCATTTATAGATAGATATTAGGAATTAACATGATACTTTTATTTATGTATTTTACCTCGTTTAAGCTTTCAAACACTTTTCACTTTTAAACAGACACGACTTGTACATGAACACCTCGATTTTCCAAT
The DNA here is from genome assembly GCA_932526445.1 of Phragmatobia fuliginosa. NCBI lineage: Eukaryota > Metazoa > Arthropoda > Insecta > Lepidoptera > Erebidae > Phragmatobia > Phragmatobia fuliginosa. The sequence continues at coordinate 16,336,417 of OW052070.1, forward strand.
AATTATTTAATTTTCGTTTATATTATAAATAATAATAGACAATGTATTTAAAAATTACAGTCTCTTTGATTTCAGATTAAAATCATGACTAATCTAAAATCAAACACAACAACAAAAATAATGTAACCTTGAAATGACATTTAAAAGTTGCCTTAAAAAAATTTAATAAATATCAACGTTAATATCATCATATAATTTTGTTGGCTAAAATTGAAATGCAAACTATGTTAGTAGCATTCCGACGATGATTAGGGCGGTGGGCGGGAGCCGCCCGCCCTAGCGCTGAGTATATAAGCTGACAACAGGGCGGCCGACTGCACAACACCACTTGTTGCCGTCAGTAGTGCCTGCCTGTTGCCGACGTCGCCGCTACAACATCATACGCATCAGGTATGTGGTAATTCTAATTAATAATAAAGTGATTACGAGTTCATATTACAGAATAATAATTATTTAATAAAAAAAAATATTCTGAATTTTTCAAAAAAGATAAATTAATAATAACCTCGTAAAACTCAATAATTATCTCTACGTTACGTAATTTTGTACCACTTTTTCATATTAATTTTAATCAAAATATGTAACTTTAATTTTAAATTAAAAATGAAAAGAAGGTAAAGTCAAAAATTAAAGTGCATATTTAATTCACTCTGAAATTTCAATCACTATTCTATCTTAAATTAAATTCAGGCCCAACTACTTAATCTCTTTTCAAGTAACTTTAAAAGTTCTATCTACTCCAAAAAGTTTTCAACCTGCGTCTAAGGAAATAAACTTAGGTAAATTTGTCACATTGATAATTTTACCATTGATAAACACACATTTTACACTGAAAATATATTTCCAAAAATTAATGCAACATATATTTTATGAATGACTGTATATTTTTTATATATTAACGGTTAACGTATAATATTACGAATATAAAACTTGTGTACATATTTATTCAAATATTTATATTTTCCTAATAAAACGTGAAATAAAAAGAACTCACAATAATTTCATTACGTACGTAGCTAGAAAAAAAACCTTTTTAATCAAGAACAAATCTTAGCAATGTCTTTTTAATTTGATTAAGTTAAAATAACGTTAAGATTATAAATATCATTCTGAACGTTTTATGAAGTAGATTATATTTAACTACTCGGCTTTGAGTTGTGAACTAATAAAGTCCGGAACATAGAACTTAGATACTATAAAAAGTTTTCTAATGGTTACAAAAGGCATACTTCGGCACTTATTAGAGAATATACGTTCTGAAACTTGAATTGTTTTATTAAAATCAAAAAAGCAGGTTTGTAGCATGCAGGTGATAAAAAGAATGATTAAACGGCGAATGATTGTATGTAAATGAGAAATATACCTGAAATGTATTAATGCATCGGTTTCTTAAGCCATACATTTTTAATGATAACATAATTAGGTGGCAAGAAATATTCTATTATATTATTTCTTTTAACAATTACTTATTTCTCAATTTTTTTTGTTAGTTCTATTTATGATATAGCACTTTTAAAGTCATTAATAAGTTAAAGTTGATTTAAACGATATAAAATAAGATTTTAATCAACGAACCAAGAATTAGCAAAATAACTTAACTTCTTTCTCATTATTTCTCCTCTTGCTTGAAAGAGCATCAATAATATCCCCCAAGATATTGTTCTAGAGGAACAATACTGGACCAAGAACCGGAAAAATAATTATCAGAACTTAATGAATTTTGAAAAATAATATATACCGTTCACGTTAATAATGTAAAGAGAATGGATAAATATTACCTACTAGAACTTAAAATACTTATTTATGAAGTTTTAACTAAAAAATAAGCATAACAGACGTTCAAATGCCAAATGCTCAAATATTTTAATTAAAAAGGTTTAATGACAAATAAACTAAAAAAATGAAAATTCATGTGAAATATTACTACATACTTAATTATTATTAATTTTGAACTTTTCATTGTTATGAATTTAATTTGTGCCTTATAAACAAAAATAATCAAAAAAAAGGTAACTATAAATTAAATTGAACAGTAAAATTTATAATTTATATATAAATATTGTTCTTTGAATAACTTTATAAACATTATACTATTGTTTTACCAAAATTCTAACTTAAAATATATTTTCAAAAGGACTGAAAACGTTAAATAGCATATTATACATAGTTGCATGTGTATACCTTCCCAATCCCTGTTCAGATTAATTAGAAGCTTGCGGCCTAACAGTTATTATGAATTGAAGGTCCCACACTAAATCTACCGCTGAATATTGGAAGCCTTTCTTCAGTGTCAAAATATAGGTTAATACTTTAAGTATCAAAGTACTTATAACAGTTTAAAATAGGTGTAACTTTATAAACTGCTAGCTTTCGCCCACGGTTCCGCCCGAGTGAGTGTCGGATTTCGCGGCTCAGGCTCTAGATTATCTGTGTACCGAATTTTATTTAAAACGGGTTAGTAGTTTTGCTGTGAAAGCCGGACAGAGAGACAGAAAAAGTTCCTTTTGCATTTATAATATTAGTAACGCAGTAATAATAGGTATAAATAGCTTTTCTAAGGAATCAGAAAATTATTTCCACGCTAAATTTCATTGAGATCAGTGCACCGGTGTAGCCGTACAGGATAACAACAGCCTGATTTACTTTCGAATTAATAATATTAATATAGTACGGATTGATATGCCAAGATTCTTTCAAGCACTTGTAGTTTGTTAGCACAAACTGTTATAAAAACACTTTGTTATTTGTTTTTAAAAGTTTTGAATTGAAATAAAAATTTATAAAGCCCTGTCTGCTTCAGTACTTAAAAAACTAAGTGTCAAAATTGTTTTATGGCGTACTACTTGTAGTAAAATAAAACAAATTTACACATTTACATTACTTTTTTGTTTCAACAGTGGTTTAAATAACTTTTATTAGGGAAATATTACAAAATTTAATTAAAAACTACCCTTTTTAATGATCTATACTGTAAACAATTATTGGATATAGGCATCGCCTAACAAGAACAGATACATATTTTGAAAGAACAATTTAGTAATTTACTTTAGATTTCCGTTCAAATAACTATGGTATATTATACTTTATATACTTAAGTTTTGAATCAGCAAATGCATTCAAAATAATTCAGCCCGTTCAAAAGTACGAATGCTTAATGCTAAAGCTTTAGTATTTTTCTCCTCACAATAAATAATTTCAAACCCGAGATATCTTCTGAATTCACGTAAATGGTCTCGTTTACTTCATGTTCACAAGATTTCGTAATCACCTGGTGTTCTAGTTTTCTTAGTTTCTCAAGAATATTCTTTTATTATATTTTCTACATTGTTCATTAATGTTTCTTATTGTGTTATGTAGTTTTTTTATAAATTAAACTCGGAATCAGCACTGATTGATGTATGTTTGAGTTGCATTTCATGAAATTCTACAGGATATAGGGTAAGCTAATAAGCATTTTTCTATATTCTATATTCTAATTCTATATTCATTCTTAGTCCTAGTATTAAAATCTTCGAGTTCCTTTACTTTTAAAGAAAATGATTAATGATTTTTAAAAAAACTTTGAATAAATTATTGTCTATAAAGTAATCTTCAAATTATGTTTCTTAATATAAAAGCTAACTAAAAGAAGATTCTTTCACCTTATCATTAGTTTAGAAAACGACGACTACAATGATAGCATTATCTCTTTCTCAAGGAGCCGAAACCGGACACGTACCCATTACAATCTTTCAACCGTGTCCCTATTGTACAACTGCCAAATAACACAGGCCTCTATTAAACGAGTTTTCCTCTTTCTAACAAGCCTTAAGGTTAAGTAGACTTGATACGATTAGTCCATGTAACTTTCTGTTGAACCATCTGACAAGAAAATAAAAGTTTAAATGAAGATTTTAACACCAAAAAAAAATTGCTTCGTTACCCGACTACGGAAAAATCAAAAGGAAAGTTAAAAGTTTTGACAGTCTAATCAGAATACAGAGATATGATTCTTGACTATGTCACTGATAAAACTTCAGTTGTGTTTTCATTCAACTGCGTATAATGAATGCAACACACGACAATAACCGCATACGAGGCTCATTCAAGATAGAAAATAGGCCAGTTTAATCCCCTAAACTTGGTTAAGCTTTAATGCTTTTTGAAGAAAAGTAGCATTATATTGAAGCAATTTTAACTGTAAATAACACTTTAGAAAGTATTAGCTTTTATACGCAGCTGCGCCCATGTAAATGTATGTTATGTAAATAGAAGCTTTTGTGTTATTCTAGTGTATCCGTGTAATCCGCGGCCCGTCGGTAGCGTGTGACATGACGTAAACTCCTGATATCCTAAATAGGAGCTAACACACTTATTTTTAATTTCATGCGTGATTACGGCACTCGCAATAATGTGAAATATCGGACACTTACACCTCGTGTAGGATACTACAAAGTTTTTATTATATTACTATCCATTATTCATTTCAAATGAGTGATGGAGTTTATTCTTAGTTTTATGGTTTTCGGCAAGATTCGTGTGTTATTTTTTTTTACTTTTAGTTCAAGTATAATTTATTAATCAAATAAAGCTTGTTTCATCAATGTAGTTTTTTCGTCAAACCAATCAGTTTTCATCGTCATTTCACAGTAAGGATCTTCTTTTTTTTTATTGAATTAGAAGCGATTTCAAGACAGTATAGTAAAAAAGATATTATACACAATCGGACTCCTGAGTATACTCAATAATATATAAAAACAATACATGTGCCGATTATTTTATAAGAAAAATAGTTTTCGGACTATAGTCTTTGAAAGCTAGACTAGTTTTGTTTCTACAGATGTGAATTTGTATTTCTTCATGTTGTTACTCTAGATGATCGTTTGCTAGCATAAGTTTATATGACTGTCGTCTTTTAGAGTGTTACTACGTGACCACTTCTATATAATAAGCAACTATGTCTGATGTTAGGTAAACTTTATTTAGTTTTTACAACGAAATATGACACTTGACTATAAACACATAAGATGTATTCAATTCACAGACAGATTTTTATCTTGATAAAAGTATGTTTAAAACAAGATTTTTGCCTTGACACACAATTTTAGGATTCAATCATTTTTATCCCATAACGAGTTCTTCAATCATTATCTCCTTATTAATGCCTTACTAACCTTAATCAATATATTTTATCAGAATTCATTCATTATAAGAAGTAAAATCTAAAAGTATGAAACAAGATTTAAATAACATAGTACTCGTACACAATTTTCAGTGCACAAAGATAAACATAATCAAAAAAAGTTTGAAAAGCCGTAGTCACACATTACACAGAAACGTACAACGCACACTTAACTTATAACTAAAAACGCGTGACTATCGCTTTTCAAACTTCAATATTTGTATCTCTTTCTCAGTAGTTATGGAGCTATGAGTTAACAGATTAACAAACATACATATATACATACATAACCTGTCAAAGTTATAACCCTACTTTGGCTTTGTCGTAGTCGGGTAAATATAGAAGGTAGTTTTAAATATATTTTTTTTCACTAATAAGTCCCGATGCACAACAAAAGCTAGTGTGTGTGCGCTAGGCTTGCCAATTTCAATTTATCTGTAATCCGACTGCACACCGCTCAGTGATGTGACTTTGAAATCCACATGGGACACAACAAATCTACAACTAGTTGTTCTGATTCTAGGTTTCCTTGTATCCGTTATATAAATGTTATTTTTATTCTTAAAGTCCCCAAAGTAAAATATATTAATATCACGGTACTTTTCTTTTTAATTAAATACAAAAAAAAATTGTAAAAAAAAATCTTAAAATGAATTAAGTTTAACCATGATACATAAATTTATATTCTCTTAGTTCTAAGAGATAAGCATCGATATTCGATACACAAGTAATCTTTAAGTTAGGTGTTTCTTCTTCATCGATCTACCTCGAAAAGACGATGCAGCGCTGGTACGTGTAAATTCACTGAGACACGTCTATAATAAACGTGTCTCATAACAATTATGCACATACATGTCTCTATGGAACTAATTTTGCATTTTAAATGGATTTCATTTGCTAAGCTATTTAAATAGCTTAGTTTTCCACTTTGGGTTGCAAAATAGTGGATTTCTTTCTCTAACAAAAATATTTTGTGAAGAGTTTATTGCTTAGGTAGAAAGCGCTAATCTTAGGAAATCAGGTTTGAATCAAAGAATTGTTTTGGTATTTAATAAAAAAAATATGAGGATCTTTTGCCTGTGCCCTAAGAATACTTTACCGCGTAAAACATTCTACAAGTAGATCACCAAAATATCTACTCTTTAAGATAGCGCGGTCCATGGAAGTGTATGCCTAGAGTTTCTTCTTTTCCTGCGTCGAAAACCAGTTCATGTACATTTCAAATAAATATTTATTTAAGCCTACGACAATGTGTCATTATTAGGTTTTGCATATAACAGTAACTTAAAACGCAGAAGAGGGAAGATAATAAAAGACATGTCATTAAACAAAATAAAAATATCATCATAAACCACAATATTTTTTATTTTAATTACAAAAGTTCATAAAACTCATATTTTTAAAATAGTACCAAAAGATTAAAGAGCACCTATCTATTACGAGAACGCTCATGCCGCAACGCTGAAGCTTGATTATACAAAGACATCCCAGGAGACAGTTTAAAGTAACTTTGTACCAAATAGAAGAAATTTTGCATACACATATATGCTAAAAAGATATATGTACCCGACCCACTTACCCTTTCGCTACAAGGAACTTATAAAATACTTTTCATATTTATAAAAAACATTGCGTTTTTCATTATACTAAAATTAAAAAGCAAATTTTAACCACTGAATTTGGTGTCATGACAGTTATCAGTATTACATGTATAATGTCGTATGCAAATAATTTAAACTTGTGGTATCTTAAAAGGGGGCTTTTAAGCCTTTCGCTATTGTAATATTAGTGCTAAGAGGGCCTTTGTGTTTAAGATAAAGTGGTCGCAGAAGATAGGTTGTTGGGTGGGTATACATACATGTGTATGAACGTAGTATGCATATATATTCATTAGACACCAATTTTCGTCGTTAATTTAAATATGTATAATATATTTAACTGATAATCGAGATTTTTATAAGTGATTATAAATGAAAATGACTTGACAGTTATTCTTATATATAATATTAATCGGTTAAGGAAACCGATTAATAGGAAGGAAACTTTTGAAGGCCCGCATTTCGAAATACTCAACAATGTTCCTGTTTTTGGTATTCGCCAGTTTATATGAGGCATGCTTGGAGATCTAAGCGATGTGAGTGGATATTACTCTTAGTACGAAATTTGATATATTAACCTAATATATTTTACTAGCTTTCGCCCGCGGCTCCGCCCGCGTGTATACGGTTATCGCGGTAAAAAGTAGCCTATGTCCTTTCCCAAGTTCCGTTCTATCTTCATACCAAATTTCATCAAAATCGATTCAGTGGTTTAGGCGTGAAAGCGTAACAGACAGACAGACAGAATTACTTTCGCATTTATAATTTTACTAGGGATGATATTATTTTAGTTAATTTGGTAAATAATTAACTACAAACACATCTTACTGTATCCATATGACAGTTCCACAAGAAACTATCTTGTTGGTCTAATGGTTAGCGTATACGGCTGCTGATCAAGAGGTCTCGGGTTCGATTCCCGGGTCGGACCCATGTTTGTATGATCTTCAAATATTTGTTTCGGAGTTTGTGTGTTTCCTATGTATAATTTTTATTTTTTTTATTTAACGCCTGCCAATATGACTTTACTATGCCTGATGGAAAGCATGAGTAAAATCCACAAGTGGGGGTCGCCATACTCACTGCAAATAATATGTTTATATTTACAAAAAAAAGTATGTTTATGTATTTATATCAGTTGTCTGTTACCTTATCCTTACTATGATGTTGTGTGTTTAGATGTTCAAAATATAAATAAAATTTATAATATATAATAGAGAGATTTAAGACCATGACCATGTTGATCTAAATATCGCCATGACGCGGGTACAAGAAATTCGACTTAACTACAGGATTTTATTTTCTTATTCTATGTAGAAATAGTTAAGCCGTGATTTCAGTAACAGTATTAGTCGTAAATTATTACACACATAAAACTATACTAAATCTTAACATCTAGATAATCTTCTTTTAATCAACTTACCAACGGCTTATTTCATCTCCTAAGAGCTATGACGCAGAAACATACCAAGAAGTTGCCTACCAAAATGTAAATTGTAGTACATTTTCGCTCCATAAATTTCCGTGATAGAATATCCGAACAGGGAAGAAGCTATCACATGTTGGTTTTCACACATTAAATTTGTTGTACGAGAAATGTAACACGTATATGGATATCGTCACTTGTCACAAAATGTGCTTGCGTCACGAAGTGGTAACACACGGGTGACTCATATAAGGTCTATTGTATTGTATGAAAATGTTTTATTATGAATTTTAATGATTTCAACTGTAAATAGGTTAAGAATTTGAAAATAATTCAGATATTAGATAACAACAGTACATTTTTGATAAAAATATTTTTAACACGGAAAAAACCTCTATGGGTCGACTACAAATACGATGACAAAAAAAAAAATTTCCCTTGTGTTTCTAAACGTATATATTTGTAAGCATGTGTGGCGGCTTCCACATACAGCGCGACGAAAACATACAACAGCGCCATCTAACGAAGAAACACTGAACTAAAAAAGAAAAACACGAAATGATCTATACTGAGTAACTACTAATCCTGAATCGCGAAAGTAACATTCTAGCGCCGATTAGCATATATACAACATCCCAACGTCAACTGTTGGGCAGTGGCCCGCCAGGCATGATCACCTCGCCTGGTCGGAGGATCCTCCCTTTGTGTTGGAGGAACACGACACCCGTTCCTCCACAGTGGTGACCCCGACGTGATTGGAAGCAGCCTTCAAGGAAGCAGATCAGCAGCGCCATCTTGCTCACTCCCACAGCGATGACCGTCATTCTAGTCTCAGCCAGCCAGCAACTTCGGCCTCAACAGGGATACCACACGCAGGACGCGACCGCTCCAACCTTGTTACCCCTACGGCCTCAACAGCGTCTAGGCACAGCACTCTGCACCTACGGTCCACGTAAGAAGAGCATCTCTCTCCCGTCTACACAGCAGCCAGCCACTACGCAGCAACCGCCCCGACTCACTGGGGACTTCACCGCAGCACCGCGCACCGCAAGCGATTCCGACTCACTGGGATCAGCGGACTTCAGCCCCGACTCACTGGGACTAGCGGCACTCAGTTCCGACTCACTGGAACTGCTCACTCCTGGCACTGGCAAGCTCCACAACAGAGCACAGACAACTGACTCATCGTATCGACCTCTGGTCTTGGAGGGGAGTGATGTGGCGGCTTCCACATACAGCGCGACGAAAACATACAACAGCGCCATCTAACGAAGAAACACTGAACTAAAAAAGAAAAACACGAAATGATCTATACTGAGTAACCACTAATCCTGAATCGCGAAAGTAACATTCTAGCTCCGATTAGCATATATACAACATCCCGACGTCAACTGTTGGGGAGTGGCCCGCCAGGCATGATCACCTCGCCTGGTCGGAGGATCCTCCCTTTGTGTTGGAGGAACACGACACCCGTTCCTCCACACATGTTTTAATTTCTAAAGAAATTACAAATTGTTTATATGATTCCTATTAATACAACGACGGCATAAAGTACTCATACCATAAAATATTTGCATGTAGAGTAGGAAACCGAAAACAATGTTTGTTTTCTTTCATACGTCAAAAGAGCTACTGTGAATAAAGAACATGAATATTAACATATAGTGATCGTTAATAATATTATGATATCTATAATTTCAAGATGCGACAGTAGTAATATAAGCTGAAAATTTCATTATTACTGTAGTTAAACTGTCTAGTTTACGGCGTGCACATGTCATTGACGGGGCGCGTCAATTTCATCGGTCCACTTCTACATTAAATTTGCTTTAATCATTACCCATTTCAACCCCAATATTTTCTATATGCATAAATATAGCTTAAAGGAGATATTTAAATATTATAAAATTACATTCCTTGACTGAATGATGCATCAACCTAGAACCAAAACCTTAGCGTTTTTGGTACAAGTTCGAAAATTTAAATTTTTATAATTCTAATCTGGGTGATGTTTCAGAATTCAGACTAAATGTTTGTATGATCTAGAGATATTTGTTTCGGAGTTTAGGTGTTTCTATGTATAATATGTATGTATTTACAAGATAAAAGAACATATGTATCTACATGTATTCTATAAATCAATCGAGCTTTTATAGTAGAAGCTCTGATTAGTTTGAAACTAGTTGGCGTTGCTTTCGGTGTCCAATTTTATTTATTTATTCATTTTAAACGGGTTTACTTACAACTAAGGGTATTGAAAATTTTATCCCTAAGAAGGTTAAATAGGGCTAGAATGTTGTCCGGCAAAATTGAAATTTTAAAACTAAGGAATAGAAAACTACTATAAGAGTTTCAAACTTCAATAATGTTATTATTAGAGTTCTTTAATTGCAGAATTCAAGTAGGTAGTCGTTTTTTGCATGTATGTACCACCGTGTCGCCTCAATTACTGATTTCAATTAATGAGTTGTCAATAGAAATATAATAATGTCCGGGGTGACTTAGGTTATACTAATTTTCTCAAAAGTGCTCACGTACTCGTATTAAAGATTTTTAAACATCTTTTTGTTTAAATATTAACGGTCTATTTTTACGTCGGTTTTATATCAGGGTTCATTAAAAGATTCAATTTTAATTTAAATATATTCGATATTTAAATTTAACATATCGCAGTGTTTGCTACTAAACTTCTTCGAAACGGCTAGACCGATTTGTATGAAATTTTGGATGCATTTCGGGTAGGTTTAAGAATCGGCAAACATCTATTTTTCATACCTCTATATGGAGTCACGAAAATATGGAACAGATCTAGTACTTTCTCTGCTGTAGTCCTCAAGAATACGCAATATTTTAAAGAACTACTTAACTTCACATAAAACCATATCTTTATCCACACGTAGGAGTTTCTGTCACAATATTTTTCTTTTCGATACGAGAGGAATTCAATTGAGTTTCCCCACATGTAAAAGGTTTGAGGCATCAATTTTCACATAAACGTCGATAAGTATCGTTATATCATATTTTACATGAAAATTCACAAATCATCTCGCCTTTGCTCTCAATACATTTTGAAAGCTTCAATGTTGCGTAGGAAATATCACTTTTATCGTACAATTTAAATATTATCGGTAGCTTACCAACGTTATGTAGAGGGTGAGAAAGTTATTGAGAACGGAATAGATTCCATCTCTGCATCGTATTTAAAACTCTTTGGAAAAAATATTATGATACTAGCTTTTGCCCGCGGCTCCACAAGCATGTACATATGTCAGATATCGCAATAAAAAAACTAAAAAAAATGTTTTTTTTGTCTAGAAAAAAAATAATAGTTTTAAAAAACCAAACAAACAAACTTTTAAACTAAAAAGTAGAAAATAATTTTAATGTAACAAAGCGCGGGGCGACGAAATATTTTCAGAAAGCACCCCACGCTTTGTTACATTAAAATTATTTTTAGTATTTTTATTTATTTTTTCGAATTAGTGTATTGTATTGTGTAAAGAGTTTGAAAGAAATCTGGCCGTTTAACGTGGGTCAAAATCGCACCCAAAGGAGTCGGTTACAAACAAACATACAGATCAAGCTAATATAAAGCGTGTAAAAGCGTGTAAAAAGTAGCCTATGTCTTTTCTTACGCTCTAGACTATCTGTGTCCCAAAGTACTTTTGACGTGAAAGCGAGACAGACAGAAATACAGAGTTACTTTGACATTTAGAATATTAGTAAGGATTTTTTAATAAAAAATTGAACCCGAAACTTAATTTGTAGTAGTGAAAGACACGTATAAGATAGATTAAAGTATTTTATAGGTTTTCGTTTTCTGATATCGATGCATGCTATTTTATACTTCTTCTACTTCTTTTGACGAAATGGCAACCAGCCGAATATCAGCTATTTCTGCCAATTTCAAGTAATTAACTTCTTCATTTTTAAAGTCTTCTAATCTTCAGGTCGTCGTCGTAATAAATTTATTGATAAAAAAAGTGGATGAGATGAAATGGGGGACCTTCTTTCGAAAAAACAAAAAAGGATCTCCTGCTATTTTATAATTTCGATTCTAATATAACTGTCACTTTTAAATTAACATTGACATAGACAGGAATATTAAAATTGGAACTCTTGGAAATTGGAAATTGGAATTGGTATTATATCTCTTAATTTTGCCTGCATTAAAATATGTAAAAAGTATTTGAAAATAAAGGTTAATTTTAAATCATGTTCACTTTTCATTTTTATTCCGTTATATTCGTTATCTTGACAATATTAACAAAAATAAAATAGATATGTACCCAAACAACAAATACAGGCACAAGGTTGATTTTTCCTAAGTTATTTTCAAATAGCGTCTTATAATCCATGTAATCAGAAAACTAAGCCAAGCTAACACTCAGATTATCTTGTTTGTAAAGAAAATTAAATGGTAGGCTAAATGTTTGTAAAATATAAATTTGCGTGTAAAATTCGGATTATATACCAAATTAGCATCGTACATTGTTTTGTACCAACCTACTTATAATAATCTAATGGGTAATTTTCATGAAATCCCGAAATTCGGCTATTTTAAAATGACAAAAAATATTGACATTATTTGATATTCATTTTATGTGAATTTGAGAGTACCAATGTTACTAGAATTAAATTATGTAGTGGTCCCGAAAGTTATTACGTTTTATGAAAGTTATGAGGACATTAAAAAAAATCAAAGTGAGGGAATGACAATTAAGGTGAGGGAATGATTATTGCAGACAAATCATGAAGCTTTTTAAATAAAATTAGTTTTCTTATAATCAAATATTTTTATTAAATGAAATTTTGTTCTTGAACAATAATTAACAACAATGCGTAAATGCAGCAAATCACAAAATTATTGCAGCACTTTGGCATAACTCTAATTTCAACTTATTTTTATTTATTATGTCACTTAATAAAGGCTAATTAAATAACAATGATAACAAAATCCTTGCTAACTTAAAGATTCATCTTTGTAACAACAGAAAAACTTCTTATTTTAAACTTTAGTCTTATAAATAGAATGAATGTTTAGTATCAAAATCAACAAAACAAAATCTATAACTTGACTGACTTTTTTCCAAATAAAAAATACTTTATATTTAGTAAATACTTTAAGAGTGAAATTACCCACTTTTAAAATTTGTAATCTTACGGTCTTTTATGTTTGCCCAAGTCACCCAAAAAGGCCGAAATCTGCAGAAAGTTGTCAAGCTTATTTTATACTCAACTGTAGTCAGGAATTTATTGTGCAAATTTTTCATGGTATCGCATAGTAAACGTTTTTGTTTTACCTGTCCCTTTGACTTCACAAAATCTTTCTTTCCTGGGCACATACGAGAACTTTCGTCCTTTTCCAAAAAATCTTGAACAGCCTTTCTGACCTTCATTAATTTAGCACTGACTTTCCTAGAAGCGCTCTTTTTGTAACAATCATGTTTGAAAAAATGCTTTGATAAACTGAGTAGTTTATGCTTCTTCAAAAGATCAGGTTTAACTATTTCATAGTACTTTTTCTTTTCACTATGTTTCTTTAGATTATTGTACCTGTCTTTTAACTGTTTAATAATAACTTCTGATATAAGAAGAAGCTTCTTCTTCACAAGTTTAGGGACTTGGACATTCTTTAAGAGAGCTGATACTTTAGCTTCTGGTGAAGTCTGATAATTTTGTTTTGTCTTTGACATCTCTTACGATATCTCTCTTTTCTTCTTGTTTCAGTCTTTCCTGTAATCTATATATTTTTGCATAAAGATTTCCCCTACGTCTTCTGAGTTGCTGCCGTCTTCGATTAACTGCCGCATTTCTTAATTCATTATTATTTTGCATAGGTTCTGGACTAGGAGGTGGTGTCTCATCTAACAGTCGTGCTAAATTTTTTCGCACTTTCACTCTTTTGTCTCTATAAGTTTGTCTATTTTTCTTCCAGTTTTTTCTTTTTTGCCTTCTTTCTCGGGAACTCATTGCAGATATAGGTTTTACTTGACCTTTTTCTTTTTTCTTTAGGTATTTAATTCTTTCTTTTTCGCGAAGTTTTTCATGTGTTACAGGATCAGCTTTCATTTTTTCCTTGCGCTTTCGGTCATATTCTTGCTTTAGCTTCTACTGTGCTTATCTTCTTTTTTCTTGACATTTTTTAACCTACAACAATATTGCAACAACAAATTTCAAGAATTAATAAAATCAAACAATAAAAAAAGCCAATTAGCCCACCCAAAAATCATTCCCTCATATGTCATCATTCCCTCACTATGCAAAAAAATGGGGGAATGATGGTGAGGGAATGATGAAATAAAGAATAACCGTAAAGGACTCGTGACAAAGCCTTACTTTCAAAACGACTTTTCTGCCTAAGGAAACTACTCCCAAAAGCCATCTTATTTTGCAGCTTATAATCAGTTAAAGTACTTACCTTTTGTTTTTTTAGAATGTGATGAAATGACGATCAAAAATTTAATTTAACCATATAATTAATAAAATCTTTTCGCAACGCACACCCGAACACAATCACAGAAAATTTGCCATTTTGCTAAATTGACATTAGTACCAACTTTCAAAAACTAATGGTAGCGTTCGTGTTTTATTTGAAATGCGTTCATAATTCATCTGGAAGTAATAGTGTGAGGGAATGATTTATTTTTGTGAGACACGTATAAATATTCACATATTTAACGTGTTTTTTACTTTATAACGCTAATTTCGGTTGTTTCTATAAATTTAGAATATTTTTAAATAATCCAACTTACTTGAATATGATTTGAATGATTTTTGTACTTTTTTGGTAAATAAAAGTAAATAAAATTGGTACTTGGGACACAGTGAGGGAATGATGTTAGGAACATTATGGCTATGCATTTTGATTCATTCTAGTATATGACTCTAAAATGTTATGTGAAACTTTTAGATATAGTTATGTGGATTGTATAGAAATATTAGTAACATCCATTTTATTGTTGGATTTTTATATAAACTTCAAGGACAAGAATTTCGGAATTTCGTGAGAATTACCCTAATATATCATTCTCTTAGTATTTTACTTTAAATTATAAATATGTTTACACGAGAAAAGTACATGGTCCTATTTACATGTGTGCGTTTTTCTAATATGTATATTATTAAACGTATACTGTCTCATTTCTATACTCCATGGTTTGGATTTTATTATTAGCATTTCAAAAGCATTTTACATCTATTGTTTTCGATTTCGATTGCCGTGTGTACCTATTTCATGGATTTTCAAAAGATTAATCCACTGTGTTGACCTGGGTGGATAAAAGTAATATATTGGCTAGCTCACCCGATCCTTAGCTGGATCAAAGTAATATTCTAGCCAGCTCATCCGATCCTTATCTGGATTGAAGTAATATTCTGACCAACTCATCCGATTCTTTCCTAACTGATTAGTTTATCTACCTGATTAGTTCAAGCTGTACTGTACAACTGGATATCTTCGGAATAGGGTACCTTAACACCTTTGAGGAACGAGATATCCGTGCTTCATATGGAAGAATAGGAGAACTTTTGTGGGTCAATCTACAAATATCTTTGAGGGACTAAAACGCTAGCCTTAGTACACCTATACAACACTACGTAGTAAATTATTGTAAATACAACATGATAATTATACGCCAGTTCCACAAAAAAAAAAACAAAGACATACGCATTGATGAGTTAACGAAAATCAAGTTAATGATAACTTCTGAAGGAATAAATCATTAATTTATTAAAAAAACAAATCATTTTTATTTACTGTATTATTCTATATATTATTACTACTATATTATTACTAAATCGATATTTAGTAATTTCTTTTCAAATGAATTCAATTTTTTCTTTTCCTTGCGCCAAAACAAATTAACTTCAGCTAACGCATTCATTGTTGAGTCGTTTTGTATTAAAGAGCACCTTTCACAAACAGACCTACAAAAATCAGTTCCTCATTTTGGTTGAGTTTATGACATTCAGACGAACCTCTCGTAGAAACGCAATTATATACTTATCGAGCTAAAATATTGAAGTCTAAATTAATTATCGTATTTTAGGGTCAAAAATAAAAGGGTTATATTTTATTAATTCATTAAACTGTCTCTCTCGACCTAAAATTAATGGACTTTCCTCTAACTGGGGATAAAATGAAATGAATGATAAATTCATATTTGATACTACGCCTATTTGTATTCTGGGATGGATAGGATGAGAAAGATGGACGACCAGGTGATCTGGTGGACTATAAGAGAGATCTACGTGCAGCAGAGACTTGCAACAGTCAGAATCACAGTAATGATAAATGGTATAAACAAGTAACGGCCTCTGAAGATGACTGAATAGGTGTTGAACCACAAAGTTCAGACTATAAGCCTCCATAACTGATATTAATGATTGAGTTCGTGTGATTTATGAAGATAAAATTCGGCCTCTTTCACAAGAAAAACGACTATTATTTATTTCCCTAAAACGAACTTCAGGCTACGTATAAGTAGAATTTATATATTACATTTTTAATCATTATGGGGAAAATATGTTTTTTATTTCAGCCGCGATTTTTACTACTTATTCTGCTATAAGTTTACTGTTTATGTGTCATTCATTATGTTTAACGCTAATTCTGAAAATTAACAAAACCTCAAGTACCAGACTGTAAATATATAAAAGTATTATTAAACAGATGCTGTAGATAAATTACACTCAAATATATAACAAATGATCACACTTATTTTATAAAACGTCTAATTCAAATACCAGTACTCTCGCAGTTACTGGCTTGTTTTGTTATTTTGTAGTGTAATATAAAATATTGTGTGGATTGGTAAAATAAATAAAGAAATTTAGTTCAGTTTTAAATAGTTGATCTTGGGCGAGACTCCTCATACATAATGTACAGTTGTCAACATGTTTCTCTTCCAAATATTAACGTCTTTCTTATTGTACAATGATTTTAAGACTAATAAACTTTTTCACCATCTATTCTTAAATCGATTCCTTGCTAGGAGTCCCCTAACGTTAGTAGCTACTAAAATCTAAGAGCAATCTTAGTATTAAGTGCCCCTAAAAGTTGGTGATAATGGATATATCACTAAGGGTTATCTAACTCTTTCTAAGTGGCTCCTTAAATTTAGGGGATGTTAGTAAAAACGCATATGCACAAGTTTCTAAACAAAATTACTTCAAAAAAGTATCATTTTCATAACTCAACAAACATTGAAGTTACGGCAATAAATTATAGTCCCTTTGGACCCTTATCGCAGATTAAACCAAGCTTGCGGAACTGGACTAGTCCTCAGAGGGTCGACAATGAACTGTATTACTGTTCAACGCACCTGAAAATAATGTTGTATTCAAGTTTTCGTATCCAATTATTGTGTAATCAAAGTTTGCGTTTATTGTTATTTTCCTCTTCAAAGAGTTTTTAGAAGATTTCAGGTGAAACGCGATAAGAAAAATAAATTACTTAGAAATGGTATTACGACATATACAAAGTCAGCGAAGGTAAATGAAAGATTACCACTTTAAATAACGTATATACATTGTCTAGTCAGAAGTGCTGAAATTATTTTATTAAGGTTTATAAAATATTTTAGAGACTTTATCATCAGAATGCAACCAAAACGTATGATTTCTTATATAGTATTAACTTTTTATCACCATTCACAATGTTTTGAACTATTTGACTGCAGATCTTGCCACCAGAGTAGGGTTTGGTTTTATCATGTGCACGTTTAAGTCAAAAATTTTGAAATAATCAAACATCACCACACTTATCTAGTCTTAAATAAAAGTTGATATAAGTATAGTTTTTGATGACCGTTAAAATTTAAATTACATACACAAATGTTCTGTTTATAATTTCTAATTAAACTTTTTTTATTTGTTAACGTTACAACACATCTCATAGTCGGTTAAAGGTATTCATAATGTTTATTGAAATTATTTCTGGGTTGAAAACCGACAACAAACCAATGACATATTTTTATTTTCAAAAAGTGAATCAGGGTGAATCGCGAAGCCAAAGAGTAATGATTGATGAGTTTGAGGGGAATGACACGGAAATCAGCTTGTTGCATAAATTCTTGACGTGTGTTCAACCTGTGTAAAGAGTTGTAGGTTCAGCAATATATATTACTTCTATATAATATGCTATATCATCCCGGTTGGTTAATCAATTTATCATTTGATGATGTCTAAACAAGAAGTCATCTAAAGAGAAGTGAATTTGTTTAAGAGACATGGTTCGACTACCTATATGGACTAGACTCGAAATCTTGACATCATGGCCTTAGAGAAAACGAATCTCTTCTTCAACGATGCTAAGCAAGTTTTAAGTTTTCACTTCAGTCCTTCATGACTGTTTTGTACTCATCACAGAGCTGTGAATATAAATATATAAAATAAAACTGACTTATTCAAAGACAAAAATAACAGTAAAACATGAACACTTTTACAGAAATATATAATTTCAAAAAACTTAAAAAAAATGTTGATCAACATTTTATCTAATAACTATAATTGTTAATATTTACTAATAGAAACGTGATAAACTAGAATGGTAAATAAAATAGAATTTTCTTAATTTTAACATTCAGATAATTTAAATTCAGAGCCATGAAAACATAAAAACATTTGGAATAAAACATTATCACACTATAATTATAAATGACATGTCTTGTTTCATCAATTTATTTGTTCTGTTAATAAATACCTATGATAACTTATAATACTGTTTTTTGTTCTGATTACAAAATTGCTTTTGCCAAATATCTGCCCCAGAGATGTTCACGGCATCCATTTGCGGTTTAGACCATTCGATAACTTGTTTCGTTGTCGCCTTTGCCAACATCGATTCGGATAACGACATTACCGACCGCCTCAATCCTAGATGCGAAGAAATTGATAGAGTTTTATTCTCGGACAAAAATCAAAATGAGTTCTATATTATCTTTTTTATAACAAAAACCTTTTTTTCGTTGAATGAAATCATTAAAAAATTGATTAATGATAATGATTATAAGATGACCATTTGATTTTAAACTTGACAGATCCTGTAATATAGTGACCAGACTGCCGATAAACATACTGGCCTTTGTTTTTAGCAATATACCTCTTACAGGTTTTTGTTGTTTGTAAGAAATAAAAATAATGGCTCTAATTTAAAAATATGTAAAGAGAACCTGAAATGGTTAGGTTATTTGTGTCTACAGCATAGGAGCTTACTTGATAATGAAAGAAAAATAACAGACACAAAGCTACGACGTCGGCAAGCTAAATAAATTAATTAACACTAGGTATTTAGCGAAGAAAATTGTTTTAGAATGAAGTCAAATAAAATAAGATCATAATGTGCAGTAAAGTATAGTTTTTTAAGTTTTGTGAACAATGAAAATAAAATCATATAATTATGTTAACGGAACATATAACAATGTTATCAAAAGATATGTTTATTATTAATCCGCGTAACGTTTTTTCTAAAATCATATTCATTGCCATAATTTTGATATGAACTAATGATATTAAGATATCCTTAGTGTGTAATTTTTTTATATGCCAATCAATAAACTGTATCCATATAAATATGAGTCAGACTAGATCACCCACTTGGTCCCAAAGTTGTTTGTCGAAGCTTTACGAAGTTGACCAAGCCTTCTGGGCTTGGTCAACTTCGATCATTCTTTAAATCGAAAAATTACAGTTTCTATTACCCACCTATTAATTGAACTTTGCAAGGCCAAGAAGGCCTTAAAAGCTGTACCAATTACCTGACAGTTATATTTAGTTTTTGTTACATTTCTAGTATCACCCACACCGATACAACATTCACCTTGCTTACCGAAGAAATCATAAACATTCGGAAATGCACTCAATTTTATCGTCAATTAGTCTCGCTTTTGTATGTAAAGGACTGGACTTACATGAGATAAGCGTTCCAAAGATATATATATATATATTCCTTGAAAACTTCAATCTCGTTACGGAACCCTCCTATAATTGTCCTCTAAGGAGCTGCAATTCATTTATGTCACATGACTTGTATGATCAACGGTAGAAATTAACATGACAAGATACGTTTGTTAGTAAGTAAAACAAAAACATCTGCATAAATAAACCCTCAATATCACTCTATTTTTTATTTGTGAGTGGGTTCATATATGTTGGTTGGTTTCCAAAATAGTTACTTTTCAGTTGCGAGATTGAAATATCTCACAATACAACATTGCAATTTAGTAACCCTTTACTGTAGACTCATAAACACAGGGTTCTATTTTCCTAAATTCCATGCTGGTCCTCTTTAGTTTCGGGAATTCCTTAGAGGGGGAAGTCATGCTGTTAAATAAATTCGAGACATGATGACAGTTATCTCTGGTTGTGTTCACATAAAGATCCTTCCGGATTTCTTTGAGTCGAACCGTGTATTAATTTAGGAAATTTTGTGTGGAGGTTTAGATTTTTTCATACACCTCTGGCTTCAATCTCTACGACAGTATGTTAATTCATCGGTATACAAAAACGCAAGCCGCAACACTCCTTTATTCTAATTGGTTAATGCCTACATTAATTACTTTGAAAATGTTGACGGCTTACCTTAGTCAATAGTATGAAAAACATATGAATTTAGTATAAGACTATTGTTATCCTTATGAGACTGTTTATTATCCCAAATTAAATAATTTAAAATATTTAGACTTAGCAATCGTTACGGGCTGTTGAAACTCCAAAATTTTCAACAAAAGTTTATCTATAAAACTAATTTTGCCTAGTATTAGGGCTGTGGAAATATGATAGTAGGGGGTCTACATAAAAAATGAAAGGCCATAGTATCATAAACATATATACGTGATGTTACTTCTAAGTATTTTCCATGATCCCCTAACATTAACCTTATTTACAAGCTTTTATCATTAGGGTTGTATATAAACGTAATTTCAAGGTGGTTATATGAAAATGTACATATAACACTTACGACTAACAGGCATAAATTTTGGTAAAGTGAAATTCCAGATAAAGACTATTAGGTATTTTGTGGGGAAGTGAAACTCCATCGAGTTATATACAATATGGTGATTTAGGTGTATAAAAAGAAAAAGGTTGATAAATAAAATTAAAACAAAGAGTTTTACAGTCTTTAATTTTTAAATTTCTTTTGTCCCTAAATAATTGAAATTTGATAAACCTGTCACTTGTTAAAAATTTATTTTGAAGCATCAAAAAATGTAAGCTAAATTACAATTTCTTTTCATAATATCAACACAAAATTTAAAATTATGATTTGGGCCAAACCCCTCTTTAGAACAAAATATTGTTGGTTATAATATTGGTACGAATAATATAAATTACTAACAACTTTACATTTACATGTTAGTGAACATTTAATATATCAAAAGATCTTGTATATATAGTAAGTTGTAGATCTTGTATAATATTCCAATGAAATTTTAGATGATCAGCCAGATATTAAAGGAAGGTAAATTAGGAAGTTTACCTTCCTTTAATATAATTTAAAAAAACTATTGGCAGTGCTTGTATCTAAGACAACTGTTAGTCAGATTTGAAAATACTAATTCTAGTTTTAATACAGAACATCGACAGTGGAGTATTATTATTCGAAACTTTTTTTAACATTCTTGGTGTGTCCTTCCTTTTACAATTATTTACGATTCTCTTGACATAGTTCGATCTCGTTAACTAACGCAATATCATTCCTTCAATTGGATTAAAACTCGCAATGCTTATACAATCAATTGATTTCTAAGTATTTACATTCTTTAAGTGATTTCTTTTTCCACAATCGTGCCTTTAGTCTTTAGATCAAGGGAACTGATGTGTTTGATCTCAATATTTCGGCCCAATTTCTCAGTTATGTGCTTTTACTTTTAAAGTAAAGCAATAAAATTAAATACTGGACTCTCGTGAGATGCCTTTGATACGATTGTTTTATGCTTAAATCGTTCATTTGAATGGAAATGAAAATGTAATTAAATTTTTAGAAGCTCAATATTTTATTGGTGTAAGCACGTTACACAATTTAAATTATTTAAAGAAGTGAGCTTACAGTGGAGTGCGATGTAGCTTCAATATAGCGGAAAGGCGATTGCATACATAAGCAAAGTGAAAAACAACACATAAAGATTTCAACTGCATTTTCTATTCATGTATTCGTTCCATTGGAGATTATTCCGAAATATAAAACATGTTCGAACATGAAATTCACATTAAGTGGTTAGGATTTTGTTTTGATTATTATTTCATGCACTTTTTTGAAAAAAGATACGAGTATATTCACTGTGAAAGAATAATAATGTAGTTAGGTTAAAATCTGTAAAATGGTGTGCAAATAAAGAGTATTCAATCCATCTATCTTATAAAACAATAATATTTTACGGTATTCTTATAATTTTAAGTAAATGTAAGCAATAAAAGTCATGGGATTTAGGCTCCAACAGAGAAATGGAGTTTTCATATGTATTTGTATGAAAATCAGGGTGAATAAACTTTAAATCGAAATATCTGAAACCTCCGATCAAAATTATGAAAATACAGAAAATGAAAACTATATATGTCTTTTATATCTGGCCAGCGTGGTATAGTAGGCCAAAACCTCCTTTCTAAGGAGAGGCCTACGTCCAGCAGTGGACTGTTAAAGGCTGTTGATGATGATGATGATGATTATATCTAAACACATAACTATTAAATAATATAAAATGTCACACAACACAATTTTTTTAACATCAGCTTTTTTAAGCTCAGCGTTTGTCAGCATGGCCACTTAGAATTTTATGTACAGATGTAAAAGGGTCTAATTTTTTTGTGAACGGCGCAAAACGATCCCGTAACTGTTTATCATGGCAATTAACTTCGCTGACGATGCTCGCAGAATATATTTTGTGACGTCATGGCCTGCAAATTGATGGAAGCAACAACTTTGCCCTCAACTGTAATCTGTTAGCGAGTTTTAAATTTAAATGGGATTTGCGGAGGAGTGCTTAATTTATTTTGATGATATCCTTATATTGGTTATGACGTTTGATACACATCTGTTGTTAAACTTAGATTAAAACAGAAGGAAAAGTTACCTACTCGAAGTTTTGAATGGAATACGGAATTTTGTTTTGTACGCTATTTTTAACATCCAGATCACCTTATTTTGTTAATGAATGTTTGATAACATCGTTTTTATTTCGGTCATTATGTGGGTTTTATCACCTGTTGTAGCACCTGAATTTAAAATAAAATTAATATAATGTTAACATGCTTTACACGTGCCAAGATATGTAATTCTAAAATGGTAACATTTTTTTTTCATATTTTAGGAATGGTAAAGAGAAGAAATAGTTTAAAAAAATAATAAAAACAAATGTATTTTTTAAACTTTCTCCAGTCTGATATCGTGACAGACATTTATTTCATTTCTATACATAAACATATCTGTGTATGTATTACACACCCTGTGGTTTATTAATCAATTTGGTTAGATTAAAAAATTTAATCACTTTTTAGGAATTCGATTGCTTTTTGCAACCTGGTGGGTTTAACCCGGCACGTACTGATTTATGTCGATGAAAGACAAAATATAAATTGTTCACGGAGATCGTTCTGGTACAAAACCTCGTATGATTTGTTATGATTAAGAAAATTAGGTTGAAAACATTAGGGTGCATATTTGATTTACATTTTATTTAATTCCATTAAAATTATTTTTATTTTTCCGTTTTCTTCAGCTAATAATTGGTTCAAGACTAACAAAATAGATGACTTTAAGGTACCGTTTGTAATTAACTAAGTATTTTTTTTCTAAAGATAGATAACAACTGCACGGTTGGCCTAGTGGTTTAAGCGGTCGCCACGCCGCTCTCTACTGCGCTAAGTGTCGTGGGTTCGAATCCCACGTGGGATAACACTTTGTGTGATTCACAAATTGTTGTTCTGAGTCTGGGTGTTCTTTGTGCACGTTTCATGTATGTTTGTAAAGTCCCCCGCGACACAGGAATTCATATTCCTAATGCGGGAGTTTACTTTTAAAAAGGAAAAGAAAAAGAAAAAAGAAAAAAATATTAATGAATAAAACCGCTAGAAACTAATTATTTTTTAATAGCTGAATCCGGCGTTCCAGAGATTATCCGGAACAAACAGACAGACAGACAGACATAAATTTGATACTAACAGATTACTTTGCGATACAGTTATAGTAAAAAACAAAAAATTTGATATTACATACAGACACGCCAATTTAATTAATTTTTACGTATAGATATTTTACATATAATCATTGTAACGATTTCAGTTCATTCATTATTTCAAAAGCAATCAAGGTCATAGAAAAATACAAGTTCCCACATGAATATAATTTATTAATACTATTAAAATATATAAAATATAGTTTTGTTTTGACCAACAATATTCTTTAAGCTGTAAAAAACAAGCAAACTATACTATTCATATTTTATAGCCAATGTGTGCCTCGTGAAGATTATATATTATGGTACATAAACTTTGAATAAAATGTTACCAGGATTCGACACGTCAAAAAGAAAAGCCTTCGGGAGCTCGTTGGATTCAATTGGATATCAGCCAACTCTATTGGGAGTCGATTCGAAAACTTTCTTTTGTTATTACATTTTCACGTTATTCACTTATATGATAGTAAACCTCACAGCCTTCATAATGATCCTTCATATCTAGGTCTATTTTACCGTTATTTCATTATTTATTTCTAGCTGGTTCACATCGTTTTTTCTTGTGGATCCCACGAGAAAACAACATAAATATGTTAGGAATAAAAGTGTTTTATGTGCTATTCTAGATTATTAATTAAATTTGTTCAGTATTTTTTGAGTAAAAACAAAACGAAGATCCATACATCACCACAAAGTTTCGTATCATATTAGTTGGATTAGGTTTTATAGTTCGAGAGTTATGCTTGGAAAGACATACACGGATTCACCTAAAGTGATAAAACGGCCTCACAAAATCTATTTAAAAAAAAACATGGCTTATAAAATACTAACTATTGTTGAACCCGCGGGTTCGCCGGGGTGTATGTTAGCTATAGCGTTAAAGAGTTTTCTGTGTTCTTTCTCAAGAATCATAGTATCTCCAAGCCATATTTCATTTCAATTGGTAATGTATAACCGACACAGATACAATTCATCATCCACAGCCTTTAACAGTCCACTGCTTTACATAGGCCTCTCCTTTGAAAGGAGGTTTTGGCCTACTATACCACGCTGGCCAGACGGGTTGGTAAAGGGTTTGTTTCAAGTTTTCCTTCTCTTGGCAGTGATGTTAGCTGCTTATTTTGTTCCTTTAGTCGCCTCTTACGACACTAATGTCTACTAATAATTTAGGTTACGATTTCCTGTCAATAAAACGTCATACCATCCTAGTATAGATTAAATATAAATAAAAATTTCGGACACAAAACGACATCTAGTTCCAAACTAAGCAGAGCTTGTATTATGGGTATTAGACAACTGATATAAATCCATAAACATTTTTTGTAAATACATACCTACATATTATACACAGAAAACACCTAAACTCCGAAACAAATATTTGCGGATCACACATATAGTTGGTCCGACCCGGGAATAGAACCTGAGACCTCAAGCACAGCAGTCGCATACTCTACCACTGTGCCAGCGAGGAAGTTAAGAATGAAAATTAATGTGAAAAATCTAAATTAAAATATCTCTAAACAACAACCTGCTTAATCAATTCATAAGACAATACAAAACAAGATGTAGACAAATTTAATTTCATTCTTCCACTGATTCAAATAATGTCTAAACAAAAGGTATTGCTTTAACCGAAATAAGTTTATTACCAAATTCTTGTATTAAAGGCAAATAAAAGGTTGAAATTTAAATAAGAATTTCTCTTAAGAGAACATGGAGTGGAAATATTTATGTTTGTTAGAAGTTTAAGTTAAATAGGGGAACTTTATTCAGGTTTGTATGTCGTGATAAAACAGGCAGCGCACGGTCTTGGAGAAAGTAATGGGATGAGTATTTAGGAATTTTATTCAACAGTAACCGTAGAACAGAACCATAAGTAGTTATAGTGACTTTAAACTTCGTTGCATACGGTCTATCCATCTAGAAGTTAGAAAACATAGTACAGTAACTCAAAAAGTATAAACTCAACATTTATGTTAAGTAAAAACTTGAAAATGAAACAGAATTTTTCTTTACTTTTCCTATACTTAACATTAGTTGATTTTTCATCAGTTTTTTTTTTCAGATAGATACATTAAATATGAAACTACACTAAGAACACTTCCTATACCTATCTAGAAGAAAAACAGCTGTAGACAAAACCCTGAGTCCTATAAGCGGGTCATGAAAAAACATTTTACTAGGCCGTCATAGTATGGGTCACTAGCACAACACTGCCTCCATTCGCAGAGAGTGTGGTAGCCCGTACTCTTCTTGCTTTTCATCAAGCAGAGTAGAGTTACTCAGGCATTCTATTAAATAAAAATGCTACAATATGTCTATATTAAGACCGCTTACCTATACCTAACTAAAGAGAAACAGCAGTTGACAAAACAATATAGACCCTACTCCTCTTGAATATGGAGAGTTAAAGGACGAAAAGGTAGTTCTTTTAGGTAGACTGTTGAGTTACTGACACCATGAGTTGACCTCCTATAATATAAAAACATAAAGAATATATAAATATGATATTAACCAAATACTTAAAATGAATAGGTTTGCTTATGTTCAATGACGTCACCACGATGTGATTTATAGGTTAATCTTGAGGGTAGGCGAAAAAATTAGGGCAATATTCGTTTAGTACGTGCCTCCAGCACTACATTGATGATACCTACGTGCCTATATATATTTTTACGAGCAACAGAGTAAGCTTTTTACAATTGTTTGCTAGTATAAAGTTTACACCGCAGAGAGAATTTTTACTTTTATGACCCGTTGTACGTGTGTATGAATTGGATAGCGAGCTTACGTCGGTAACATTTAACTGTAGTCGTTTTGATATTACAGGTGTTTGTCTAAAGATAGTTGTTATTTAATTTATGTTTGTATTGTTTAGTGAAGAAACTAACAGACGAGTCAACTGATGTACCTACAACCGTAGATCACGGACTCCTGCAAATCAAGAGATATATGGGCGTCGTGCTTTTTGAGTCATCCCCACTTAAATTCTTTAGCAACAAATGGTCCTTTCTGCGCCATTCAATGAAAAGCTGGGACTCACTATGATACCGGCTCATTTAAGCGGGGCTTAAAAAAGCATCGCACTAGGCTATGAAAGTGTGGGTCACCATACTGGAATGGTCACATTTGAAATGACTATGGTTACCACCTAGGCAGCTATTGTATATTAAACAATCAGGAATTTCGGCACAAGTTAACTCATTCAGTAAAAAGCAATGAAATAATTATAAAACCGGTTTTCTTTGAGGCCAATGTCTCGCTCCTTTCATGCTTAGAATCATATAGATAATTTAATACAATGATAATATTACATTATTTCTTAGCACTTTTTATATACGGCCGTCTGAGCTCAAAATAGGAAATACCAAAATATTATAGATTAATACACTCAGACACTGCACAAACAATCATGTACATCATAAGTGTGTACATCATGTACATATATAAGGATTTGTCCATATTTAATAAACAACCACTAGCCCTACAGGCTTATTAAATGGAACATCAAAAGATAATTTGATTACTAACTTTTTAAAGTCAAAACGAATTTTCGTCTGCGACTTTACAATCAAAATATCACTGAAGTTTACGATATTCTATCATGGTGTCAGACTAGCTGTAACAGATAGGAAATACATTGTTTTCCTAAGAGAGTATTTTGGCATTATTAATTTACGAAATGGTGAGTTCATATTATTATGTAAATGGATGGAACAGAATGCCAATGACAGTCACATTACCACTATATGAAATGCCTCACATAATATCACTACCAGATGTGTTCCAAAATTATTGTGGTCGTTATTATAACTATATTTGATAGATATCGTTCTTCAATTACATAGTGTTTAAAGAGTTGATTAGTATCTTCTAATTAGGTAGGGAAAGTGCTAATTTAGAGTAGAATAGGCCAGCTTGACTGGGGCAGTACTATAACCCTCACACAGAAGACCAACTTAAAATATCAGCATTCGTGTTGTTGTCTTTCGTTGGTGAGAATGAGACCGGAGGCCCAATAATTCTTAATAATTCTTCTGCCCTTCAGAGACCAAGAAAATGATGCAAAAGCATATCACTAAGCCGCCATGGTGTGGGCCACTATGCTGCATTGTATGAACTCTCAATAAGGATGGTGGGCCTTACTTCTGGATTCTACTCATACTTACCATCAGGCAGAATAGAGTCACTTTGGTAGGCTTAAAAATAGCTATTTATTAGCTTTAAGACATGCAGTCAATACACTTTAGGAAGAAATTCAGTATCGTAAGCGGGGACCTAGGATGCAAATTATAAAACAAATTATCAATTTAAGTCCTTTTATTCTAACTGTAGCTGCTTTAAAAACGCAGTGGCTTATTGTTGAATTTTACTAGAGACTTCTATAGATTTAAATGTTACATATAATAATTATGAAACAATTACAACATTGCGTCTTAAATTTGAATAACTTACTAGAGTTGGATCCAAACCACAATCTAGTTAAACACAAGATATGTTGTACGACAATATTAGTAACCAGTGAGCAATATACCCCATACTCCTCTAATTAGCGCTAGTTAGACGACAACGACTAGAATAGCCGATTAAATATTACAGTCTAACTATGTAATATTTAATCGGCTATCCTAGTCGTTGTATCTATTCTTGGCATAGTAAAGAACTTTAAAAACTGCGATACTTTGAATATATTAAATTTAAAATTACCTAGTCTAAACTAAAATTGTCATCAAAACACTATTAACTTTTAGTAAACACTTAATACGTAAGTACTATTGTAACTGTATCAGTGGTTGGTTAATGAAATTAAAATTATGTACCTTGGTGATTGCATTATCGAATTCTATACCAATATGATTGTGGTTTTGCAAACAGCAAGTTCAATTCATTCCAGATTTAACAGATTATCAAATTAATAACGATTTTTTATATCAACTCAAAATGTTATATTGTTGGCTCTGAACTCTTTTACATTAACTTTAAATTAGATCGATTAAAAATTTAACAAGCGATTGAACGTAGGTACATTAAACTAGTATCAAAAAAAAAATTGTTTTAAAAAACTAAACAAATACGCTTAAGAACTAAGAAGTAGCAAATCATTTTAATGTAACAAAGCGTGGGGCGACGTTATTGAAATATTTTCAGAAGGCAACCCACGCATTTTTCTAGACTAAAAAGGACTAATTTGTTTAAATATTTTTTTTACTAGAAACAACTTTTAACTAGAAACACAATAGTAAACTCAATCAAAGCTAAACTATTGATCTATCCAGATGCTTGTAAAATGGTAATATTAACTTTCAAAGAATAGAACTCATTCTGATAGTATAACTTATACAGTTTCGATGTTATTCCTGGAATATAAATTTTATTAATAATTTTACTTTCTTTATTTGCTAATTATACGTCTTTATTTCTAAATTAGATTAATAGAACTATAACATTTGAATTAAACTCAAGATTACGTTTACATAGTAAATATAATTTTGTAAAAAATCATATACCAATAAAAACTTTTAAGAACCATCAGATTTGTTTCATAAAAATGAGGTCTCTTTGTTAGAAAATTAATTTTACAATTTAATACTTCTCATAGTAGCGTTCATATATTATTCAGTTTAAATTTTAATCAGGAAAACCCGACAAAGTTGTACAAATGAATTACAGACATGCAAAATTTATTAGTACACCTCAAATCTTGTGAGAAATACCTTACTTCTTGTGGTGGAAAATTGTATGTTCCTAAAGGAAAATCTAAACTATAGGCCGGCCAAACAAATATATACTATATTCACGTTACGTAAAAAACATAATAGCGTGGTGCTGTAAAGCTAGAATAATGTTTAAAATGAAACCGTTTAAACTTAAGTATTTTACTAGAATAGTTATATATTATGTCTTCTTAGTGCAAGGGTCAAAATGTTACTCTTAGTAAATAAATATAATAATACTAAATTAAGAAAGGCACCAAAGACTTTTTAGAACTTTATAGTATGTTATTAACAAAACTTCGAGTATTTGCATCTAAACACATAACTTAACTAAAACTTATAACTTAAATATATTTAGTTAGCTTTATTAAGATAGCTTAAATTTTGAGAAGACAACAAAAAAACAGTGTCTTCCAAAATGTGCACTATAATTGAAATCGATTAGTCATTTGGATAATAGTGTTTTCTTGACATATCTTACATGAACGTCTATTTCTAAATTAGGCGAGTCTTTACTATGGCGAGCAAACCAAATTTCATATCTTTCATCATCATCATCATCAACAGCCTTCAACAGTCCACTGCTGGACATAGGCCTCTCCTTGAAAAGGAGGTATTGGCCTACTATTCCACGCTGGCCAGACGGGTTGGTATAGGGTTGGTTTCAAGTTTTCCTTCTCTTTGCATTGATGTTGTCTCGCGTAGTTTATCCCTTAGTCGCCTTTTACGACACCCATGTGGGATGAATAGGGGTGATGACACTCTGTATTCTTAATCCGTCACCACACGGACGAAAAAAAAAAAACCTAATTTTTTTTTTTTTTTTCATATCTTTATGTATGGACAATTTGTGATACTGTGCTATTTATTACAATTAAGTTAATTACTAACTTTATAGCTGGATTTTTTTTCTACAAATACGCTTATGAAACTATGTACTTTAAATACGAACTGTTGCATTGGAAATGGCGAAAAAGACAGAAGAATATTTTTATTAGAATTGAAATTCTCTTACGATAAATAATTATTAGAGATTGTCTTACAATTTACAACTTTAGTACTATATGAATAAGATCATGTATAGTTGTATTTACAATCTTCATCAACAACCTATAGTGTCCCACTGCTGGGCTCGGGTCTCCTCTCTGGAGAGGTTAAAGTCCTGGCAGAGTGTGGGTTAAGGACTCTCCAGACACGTTGTGGCTACTACACGTTGAATTCTTGCCGTTGGATGTTTTTAAGCCATCCGAAGGCCTTTAACTAGGCTTCACGACTGTTATCTTATGATAACAACCGGGACCGACTGCTTAATGTGACCTCCGAATCACGGAAACGCTCATAGCATATCATGCCATAAACGGGTTGCTTACCGTACTTGGGAGAGGCCTGTATCCATCAGTGGACTGACATGGGCTGATGATGATGATGATGATAATAGCTTTACAACTTCTAACATTGACAGGACAAGTTGAAATACCTATAATAGAAATAGGAGCTCACGTTTTGATCAAATAAGTATTACAAAAAAAGATTTTCCTAAACAGTAAATGAATAATTTTGTGATACATGAAAATTAAATTTGTTTAACTGACAGAGTTTAGCTAATAACGTAAGAATATTACTGTCCCACTGAAGCGTTAAGCCAAATAATGGAATCCAATCAATCAATAAAAACATTGATGGATTGTTTGGTTGCTAATATTACATCAAATTGTTTTATGAAAAAGAAAATCGGGCAAGTGCAGGCCACGCAAAGAATAGGGTTCCGTAGTCATATACGCATTGTATATGACTACGGAACCCTATGCTATGTAAGCCGTTATAGTTATCCTTGAAAGTTCAATAAATGGAATACTATCCTGATTTTTTTCAAATTTTTGAGCCCGCCGTTTAACTTTTTTGTGTTATGGATTTGGATCATGTAGTTTATTTTTAATTCCAAAAAAAGTGTTTTTATGCCTTTTCCGTTATGTACTTTATTTTTAATTTCAAAGAAGTGATTTTATGCCTTGTTGGTCTAGTCGTTAGCGTATGCGGCTGCTGATCCAGCTCTATCTCGCGTTCGATTCCCGGTTCGAACCAAATGTTTGTTTCGGAGTTTGGCTGTTTTCTATATATAATATGTATGTATTTACAAAAAAAAGTATGTTTATGTATTTATATCAGTTGTACCCATAGCACAAGCTCTGCTTAGTTTGGGACTAGATGGCGTTGTGTGTAAGATGTCCGATATATTTATTATTATTTATAAATTGTTATTATTCATTATTGCAAGTTTTTGTATGTATGTCTGTCAGATTTTATTATCCTTACAGTCATTTACGGTTATATTTAGTTTTTCAGCAAAAATAAAATAAAACAAAAATTAAATCAGATTAGAATAAAAATTCTTTCGAAAACATTGTTTATTATTTCTATTAGAAAAATAGATATTTGAATTATGCTAGAAGAGTATTTTAAATATTGTTTTACTTCCTTTGTTGACTGTCTAAGTGGTTAAACCATTCTCCAACTACACTGAAACCTTTTTAGTTGTCTTCCTAAAATAACAAAGTTTCATCCACTTCCATAACTGAAATCAAAATAATACAACCAAAATAGGGTCCATTATTGTCGATTGTAAGGACAATGCTTTCATTTTGTGCTGCAGGTGCGAACAAGTATTGCACTAGCGCAAAGTGAAGTCGCTTTACGAGACTGGAGTAGAAATAAAATAGTTTATAGGACAAAGTTAACCGTTGGGTTTAAAGTACTAAAGGAAAACTTCTAACCACATTATTATTTTAGTACTGTTTTATTAAAATAAGATATCCAAATTGCGAAACCATTTAAATGAAGAAGATAGGGATCTTATGTTAGTACAAATTTGTAAAGTTGAATCATAATGGTTGGTATTTCGTTTATTTTACTCAGTGATAGGTTTTGACTATATAACATATTAAACTACTTACACTATAATAAACTATTGATAAAATTTATATAACCTCCTTTCTAAGGAGAGGCCTATGTCCAGCAGTGGACTGTTCAAGGCTGTTGATGATGATGATGATGATGATGATGAACCTATATCGGGTCATTATTGCAAGTCTATGGACATCTCATTTATTAAAATTAGATCGATAGCTTAGGAGAACGGTAGATCATAGACACATATTATATAAACTGCCAAACACATTTCTTTACTATTGTTTTCACCATCGAGTAAAATATGCATGTGCCTAAAACCCTGCAACTTGCCATAATTATGAAAAGTTATGTAAGTCATTTTCAGTCAACCAAGATCATCTTGCATTTCAATAAACTGTCTTAACAGACATTATTTACAATACTAACTTATAGAATGTTTACAATATTTACATACAAGCACCAAACAACTCCTCCGCATCATCGCTTACTTACATTTAATTAGTAGTTCGTCGAATTGTTCGTTGTGTACTATTTCACTCATACATTGCGGATTATGATAACAGAGAAGTTAATTTTTCACCTTTTAAACAATATATATATATACTAGCTGATGCCCGCGTCTCCGCTCGCGCCCTAGGAGTATGAAAAATAGATGTTGGCCGATTCTCAGACCTACTGAATACGCATATAAAATTTCATAAAGATCGGTCAAGCCGTTTCGGAGGAGTATGTGAACGAACGGAACGAGCATTGTGACACGAGAATTTTATATATAACTAGCTGATGCCCGCGGCTCCGCTCGCGCCCTAGGAGTATGAAAAATAGATGTTGGCCGATTCTCAGACCTACTGAATACGCATATAAAATTTCATAATGATCGGTCAAGCCGTTTCGGAGGACTGTGGGAACGAACATTGTGACACGAGAATTTTATGTAAACGAAGATATTTATCTTAGTATTTATCAACTGTGAAATATTTTATTAAGTACCACTGCGGGCTTAAGTCTCCTCTCATAAGTTAGTATTGAAATAAGACCGTTAACATTAAAGTTAGGTAAAATTTATGTGCCTCGTATTTCATTCAAAGAAATCTCACAATTAGAAAATAAAAGACAGCGATATTAAAAAAATACTCGACTTGATATTCGGGTTTCTTTAAATGTTTGTTTCTTTTCACGGTTCTCTTTTTAATACTGGCAGTGTTTTAATCTATCATTGCGGTTATTTTGGACAAGGGGAAGAGGATTGCAGATAATATTTATCACTATTATAAATTCTAAAATAACTCTGTGTGTTAAAAATAACAAAATATTAGTTAAAGGTTAAATTATAGACACCCGTTTTAAAGGTCGCAATTCATGTATGTATTATTTATCTAATATCGGTTCATTGAAAATTAAATTTTTAATTTAAAAAATGCTTGTAAGAAACCCCCAACACTTTTGGAAGGACCTGGTAATTTAACGGCAACCTTGTCTACGTCTCCTATTAACGCTTTTAATAAATTTGCTATCCATAAATATTACCATAAGATAGCAGCCGTGAAGCTTAGTTGGAGGCCTTCGGTCGGCTTCAAAACATTCAACGGCAAGATTACGTAGCCACAACGTGTCTTGTCAGACCATAACCCGCACTCGGCTAGCGTGGGTACGTATGGTAACCTTAACCCTCTCCTGGGAGGAGACCAGGGCCCAGCAGTGGTATGTTACAAGTTGTTGATTGTAAAAAGGCTTTAAAGGTTGAGCCAATCTTAAGAGATATATACTGATTAATTAACTGGGTTATTTATCACCGAACTAATTATTACAACTGTACCTGTATTTCCTGACCTTGGTGTGATCTCCCAAGTAAACTCTTCATGTTTATATTATTAGAATATACGCTAAACTGTCGTATAAGTGCGTGTAATGACAGTTCAACTAACACTGGCAAGTTATATTCGAAAAGGGACCATTTTGCGTTGAACATTTCAAAATTCAATTAATATATTATCTTTTGGTGTCAATTCTGAAGTAGAAAAGCCTATTGAAAGTAGGCATTTCTCCTCAATACGTTATATTGTTTAAAGACTGCTTTGTTGATGATATCGAATTCGAATAGGTATTGGTACCGAGAGCATGTTGTAATAATTTTTTTATGAATATACCTAAATGTGACATGTGCAGTATAACTTTCAAAATTTTAATACTCAGACTCATTTTCACATATGTTTTTCTATCAAAGAGGTTTAATAATCAAGAAACTTAAGAGAAATATTTGAAATTGAGTAATAAAAAATACAGGCTGATATTGTAGGTAGTTTCGCCCCGATTACGATCTTCAGACTTCTGTTCTGAAAAGTTTTTTATATTTTTCGCGAGAAATGTATTCCTAAAATCGTCCTTTATACAAACAAATATGATACATTAACAAGGCACAAGAAGAAAAAAAATTTACCCATAGATGCTTTAATAAAATTGGTTTCAGTTAATTAGCACCTTGCCACAATAACGATTGAGTATCCGAAGTAACGAGTGCCTTTAACATCATCCTTAACTTTAACGGTTTGTAACTAAACCGATGTCATGTGTCACTGTTTTGACTAGTATATAATGTCATGTTAATACTAGAAAACATATAATTACATTAGTTTTCTATGTGTTGGGTTAAAGGTTTTTTTTTAATATAAACAATTTTCAATTTTTTGGGCTTCTCTAAGATTTTACGTTTAAAATAATGTTTGATGTAGACAAGAGTAGATGGGCTATTAATTTGTAATCGACTACCGCGTCCATGAATGCATACAGTGCAAGAGCACCAAATGCATTACCGCAGTTTTACCTTCTAGATCAAGGTTTCGATTCCTTATGCATTCAAATGCATTTCATCAATAAAAAACAACAACAAAACTTATTTTAACACAACCGGTGGTAAATATTTTTTTAATTAAAACTTTATGCGCAGATGTTGCAAAGGCGAAAAATATAAAGAAACACTGAAATATAATAATTGAAAATATACAGAGAACATAGAAATAAAATGCAAAAATGCAGTACTATAATTTGTAACTTTTTCTTGATATTAAATTCTGAAATATAAACTTTATAAAATCATAGTGGAGTTTCAGAAAGTTAGATTCCAACACTAAAGCTTTCATACTTTGATATCAACAGTTCTTGATTGG
Organism: Phragmatobia fuliginosa; assembly: GCA_932526445.1. Lineage (NCBI taxonomy): Eukaryota > Metazoa > Arthropoda > Insecta > Lepidoptera > Erebidae > Phragmatobia > Phragmatobia fuliginosa. The sequence goes on from OW052070.1 coordinate 16,372,559, forward strand.
ATAATACTGGTAACAACACAATTAATTTTCAGTTCTGCAAGAATGCATAGCTTGACTTTATAAAGTTTCTAACTGAAGCATATTCTAAATATGTATGGGAATATGTTTAATAAATGATGGGTATGTACGATCAATGAATAAATTTGTCTAAAAACAACAAAGTTAAATAGTTATAAATTTAGTTGGAAAATTGGGATTCTACAAACAATGTACAGATCTTTTACCCGCATTTATAATGATATTATGCCAATATTGTTTTGTTTTTTGGGAAGATTATATTTCCTTTCCGGTTATAGGTTTCCGGTTCCGGTTGTCAAAACAACAACATTATACACAAAGTGCTCCAGTTATTTAAATCGAAATAAAATTGTTATCAAACCAGTGTTAAAAGTGTACCATCCATATTTATACCCGTATAACAGGAACATCTCAAAATACATATGAGGTACGTGATCCGCATGGTTTAAAACTTCTATAAATCTCACACTGATTCAAGGACATATAAATTAGTAAGAGCGACCGACATTTTTAACTGTCCGCAAAACAATATTTATTTAAGTGTACCGACATTAACAAATAGCGTTCGGATACACCGTGTAATAGTTCAGTATCATAGATAAAGAGTAAAAACGTTTAGTTACTGCAACATGAGTACAATTGGAATGTCGGAGGATATGTCAAGACTTTTTCAGTTGATGAAAATTGAACTCGATAAACAAACTGCAACGATTACACAAAACATTACGTATACCATCATGCGTTCAGTCGATGAAAAGATTCAACCAGTGATAGAAGAAAATAAATTGTTGAAGATACAAGTGGAAACACTAAACGACAAATTGAAAAATATAGAAAATAAAAACAGAAAAAATAACATATTGCTACATGGAATAAAGGAAAATGAGAATACCCAACAGGAATTATTTAAAATTATAAGAGAAACTATGAAGAATATAAATATTAACATCGAAGCTTACGAAGTTAATAACTTTCATAGATTGGGGCGCAAACAGCACCAAGAAAAGGTGAGACCCATACTTATCTCCCTTACGTCATACACTAAAAAGATAGAAATCATGAAAGAGAAAAACAAATTACCGGAAAAAACATATATCACTGAAGACTTTTCAAAAGAAATGTTAGAAACGAGAAAAAACTTAAGAGAAAAACTGAAAATAGAGAAGGAAAAAGGAAATCAAGCATTTATAAGAAATAACAAAATAATAATAAGGAACACTTCGGAAGTTGAACGGAAGAAAAGAGAGGCCTCGACATCGCCCAGTTCTATACATATACCACATTCTAGTGGATCGAAAAATGTTGGCACGGTCCCAAAAATCCACAAAACAGACGCTTTTGCTTACATGAGAGCCAGAACTTTCTCTGTGACCGAAAAAAATACTCAACATCCGAAATTATAACAATTAATAGACACCGGTAAACTGATCGAACCAAATACTAGTAATATTAACAATACACCAATAGCAATAGGTCCCAATCCGGCTGGTCACCGTGGGATGACTGACCAAAACCCTCCAAACCCTCCAAGAGAAAATAAAGAATTCATACTCAACATAAAGAAACTAAGGCGAGAAAACAGCCATACAAGAAATGATCAAGAGCACGGAAAAAGGAAACAAACAACGGAAAATCGTAGCACCAAGGGCTTTTATATCGCCAGCTTAAATGTAAGAACGCTACTAAACAACTGTAGATTATATGAACTCGAGTATGCAATCGAAAACCTAAATTGGGATATAATAGCACTATGCGAAACAAGACGACCAGAAGAAACCATTGAAGAATACGAGAAATATATACTCTATCACTCCAAGGGTCAAAATGGACGCTATGGAGTGGGATTCCTAGTCAAGAAATACTTAAAATACAACATAATTGAAGTCAAAAGTTACTCGTATAGAATAGCCTCTTTAAGGATCAACCTAAGCAATAATATGACGTGGTCATTAATTAATGTATATGCACCTACAGAAAAATGCTCTGATGAAGATTTGGAAGATTTCTACAGTACAATAGAAATAGCTATAGAAGAAGCAGAAGTCGAAAACATAATAGTTTTGGGAGATTTTAATGCCCAAATAGGAGCAAAACAACATAACGAAGAGATAGCATTTGGGAAGTATAGTTATGGAAAAAGAAGCAAGCACGGTCAGAGATTGGTAGAATTTGCTCTTGAACACAACTTAAAGCTTATTAACAGCATGTATGAAATAAAGCCCCAAAACAAATGGACTTGGAGAGCTCCAGATGGGACCACCAAGAACGAAATCGATTATATCATGAGTAACAAAAATACCCATATAAATAAATTTGACATAATTAGTAACCTTAACTTTTACACAGACCATCGAATGATAAGGTGTAGAATTAATATAAAATATAGTAAGTCAAGATTGCATATTAAGAAAAAGAACCATCAATACACCAGAGATTTACCAAAGCTAAATAAAGAAACAGGCAAGAAATGGGAAGATAAATTTCAGAAGGCAGTAGCATCTTCAAACAATATTCAAACACAATATGATAACTTCGAAAAAGAAATGGAAAATCTTATAAAACAAGTGCCAACAAGAATATCAGAGAGTAAAGATGTTTTAAATAACGAAATAAAGGAACTAATGATACAGAGAAAAAATTTATACAAAGAGAAAAGAACCAAAGAGTTAAGTAGAAAAATATCACAAGTAAGCAAACAAATAAATAGGAAAATATTACAACATAGGAAACATACCAGAAAACTTATATTAGAAAAATACATAGGTAGCACAGGTGCTTCAAACAAAGCTTACAAAATATTATCAAACAAAAAAGAATGGGCTGTGAGTATGAGGACAAAAACGGGAAATACAATATTTAACAGAGAAAACATCGTAAAAGAAACAACAAATTTCTATAAAGAACTATACAACTCAGATGAGCATCCTATAGTGGATTTCAGGAAAGAAACTATAACACACAAAGGCGAAGACATAGATGAACCTACACCAGAAATATTGGAAAGTGAAATTGAATTTGCAATTAAAACTCAAAAGAAAGATAAAACACCAGGAGAGGACAACATCACAAATGAACTTCTACAATCATTATCCAAACCATTAAAAGCTCCGTTACGTAAAATGTTCAACAATATTATTAAAACACGAAAAACCCCAAAGCAGTGGTCAAAATCAACTACAATACTACTTCACAAAAAAGGAGACAGAAACAACATCAATAACTACCGTCCAGTAAGTTTAACAACAAACGTATATAAAATATTTTCAAAAATAATATTAAATAGAGTAACCAACACTCTAGATCAGAACCAGCCCCGTGAACAAGCAGGATTCAGAAAGAAATTTTCAACAACTGACCATATGCAAACAGTAACACTACTAATAGAAAAATACAAAGAATACAGGAAAACACTATATATAGGGTTAATCGACTTTGCAAAAGCTTTTGATTCTATAAGCCACAAAGCAATCTGGAAAGCTCTTAGAACACAAGGAATAGAAAAGACATATATCGATATAATACACAGTATATACTCTAAATGCTCTGCACAGATTAAGTTAGAACGAGAAGGTCCTGAGTTCCCAATTAAAAGAGGCGTTAGACAGGGTGACCCCTTATCTCCCAAAATATTTACATCGGTACTGGAAGGAATATTTAGACGCATAAATTGGGAAGGAAAGGGGCTAAACATAGATGGAGAACGCCTAAGTCATTTAAGGTTTGCAGATGATATTGTTGTTTTCGCAGAAGACTCTAACGAACTAAACGAGATGCTGCAGAATATAGCATGCGAAAGCAAAAAAGTAGGACTACTACTTAATGCTACAAAGACCAAAATAATCACTAATGGAATAGAAAACGATATTGTAATAGAAGGAGAAAAGATTGAGTATGTAAAAGAATTTATTTATTTGGGACAACTAATTTCATTCGAAAATCAAACAGAGAAAGAAATCAAAAGAAGAGTAGCGCTATCGTGGAAAAAGTACTGGAGTTTAAAGGAAATAATGAAAAACAGAGAAATAAAATTGGACATCAAAAGAAAACTATATGAGTCTACTATATTGCCATGCCTAACATACGGCTGTCAAACCTGGGCATTGAGGAAAAAGGAGGAAACATATTTAGCTATACAGCAAAGGAAAATGGAAAGAAGTATGTTAGGCATAAAATTAAAAGATAAAATACCAAATACTAAAATTCGACAAAAAACAAAAATAACAGATGTAGTAAACAGAATCCGAACCTTGAAGTGGAAGTGGGCAGGCCACATATGTAGAATAAAAGACAACAGGTGGACAAAAAGGTTAATAGAATGGACGCCAAGGGAAGGGAGTAGAGGAAGAGGAAGACCAAGAAGAAGATGGAGCGATATATTTAAAGAAAAATGTGGCAATGCCTGGGAGAGAAAAGCAAGGGATAAGGAACTATGGAGGAGGGTGGGGGAGGCCTACGCCGAGGAGGCGACTACATAGTAAACTTAGTTATAGGGATATAAAAATTGAATTGAAACTGTGCATACTATGCTAGAATTAAAGGCTTTTTTATTTTTATTTTTATTTTTATTTTTATTTTTATATTTATTTATTTTTATTTTTTATATTTCCTTGTTTTCTGTTCTATTTTTTAAAATTAATTGTTTTATTCTCACGTTATCAAAAAACAACCGCTAATTTTAAACGCTAAGAAAATTTACTTTCCTACTACTTTTCCTGTTACAAAGTAAACTTATCTCTAAATTGTTTAATGAATTACATATTTAATCCAAATGTTCACAATGTATCCCACATCGCTTACAATCGTCTCCATTAATGTCTAGGACATAGCCACTCTCAAGGCACCCTTGCAGTCAATAGAAGACTGACACTGAGGGTCATGAGATATTTATAGAACAAAGGGCTCTCATGAGTTATATCAATGTTTTCACCTTCAATAGGATCAAGTCTAAACAGATTAGATAGTCTACCAGTTAAGGTGAAAACATGTAGTTTTAATGTAAGTCCTATATTTATATTACATTAAATCACCAACAACTTTTAACAGTCCACTGCTGGATATAGTGTGTTTGTCTCCAGTTTTCTTTTATCTTCATAGTGATGTTGTCCTGGGATGGTGACACTTTGTATTCCTAATCCCATCACCACACTTAGAAATATATCTATATCTAAGTATGTTAACCATACGAGTATTAATTATTCTCTAAGCTTTTTTTGTATAACTATGAAAGAAACGTATCTCAGTACATTTAGACTCGGTTCTAACGATGCGATACCACAGCATAATATTACTAATTGTAAGCTATTTTTTCGTTTGCTTTTGAACGAGTGAGTGACTTCGTCGTAGGCACAACCCTTTTCACCTCCCTCAAAAGAACAATCAAAAAAAAAAAAAAAAACATTGGTGACCCTTGAATAAAAGGTGATCAATTAGCACTATGTGACACGATTGTAGTTTTCCTCCAGAACTAATAATTCCAACTGCTCCAGTTTTTCTTCTGATTGATTTAGTTATGAGTTCCTTAGCTCTTTGTATTCGTGGGTCACAGCTGTTGATCTTGATGTATAAGAGTTCCAGTGGTGGGCAGGATTGGCCTCCAATACTATTAAAAAATGTTTTCATTTCATTCACAGACCGAAATCATACAGCTATTGTCTGGCTTGGTAATTTCCGTAAATACACAATATATTACGAAATATAATATATAAAAACACACATATTGCTCTAACTAGACTAATAATTAAGATTTTACATATTTATTGCCTAAATGTTAAAGGGTAAGGGATATGGGATCTAGTAAAGGACTTTACATAAATGATTAAAGATGAACTATATTTATTCCATTTATATTAATTGAATTTAATGTTTTACCTTCCATTTGCATTTCTAAACAGTTTTAGAAAGTTATTGAATATGATTTTAGTTTGTTATTGTGTGTGTGTTTATATTGAAATATTTAAGTCATTGGTATTTTGAAAATTTATCAGATTACATAAATGAATGTACCATACCAAATAAAGCAACAGATATTGTATTCTAGAGTTGAGATGTATAGCCTTTATTTTATCTGGGCAATAGACCTGTCTCATAAAAGTGTTATCGCCTGGAACATTCTACAGTTTTATCACTAGAGGGCAATCTTATTTATAACCAATTCTTTTGTCATTAAAAATGTAAAAATGTACCGCTTACGTAGCGGCAAAACATCTTCAGCAATAAAGCTTAAATGTGATGATGGATCTTCTTGGAGTAAAGGTATTGAAGTTTTAAATGAGCGATCGCTGTCGCCTCTCCGTAATGCTGTAAATTTGAAGGAAAGATGAAACGTCAGTGCCGTTTATCGATCATATCAGTACCAAAGATGGGCCGTCGGAATAATGTTAATTTTATAAAGTGCTACTTAATTTTTGTGACTTTTTGGAATTGGAATTTTAATTTAAAACTCAATTGTTCCTAATTACTTCGCTGGTGTTGATTACATTTTTATTTTAAAAATACATTAGGAATAATTTTTGTTCTGTGTTGCGAGGGAAGTTACAAATCTACACGAAACGGACACATGGAACACTCGGCAGGCGTGCAGTCTGATATTTCTTCATTATATTAGTGTGGTTTAAAAATAAACATTTACCTTTTTTTTCTTTTAAGACATCAACCGTATTCCGTGATAGTCGTTCAAATAATTTCTTTGGTAATTTCATTCCAAATCACATAATACGTCTCAAATTTTTAAAACTAGGAATTTAATCTAATTTCTTTCTAAAATTTCTTTTTTCTTGTCTTCTATCTCAAAGTTCCAGTAATTTCATGCGGGTCAAGAAATGAGTCCAGTTATTATAAGACGGAGACACAGTTATAATAGATAAAAAATTTTTTTTTTTTTTTTACCTCTTATTCACTGTGCTGTTTTGAGATTGTTTTGAATCATCACCATAGTTTATAGTAGTTTACTACCGAACATAGATTTTTTCTTTCAAAAAAGATTTGACCTACTTTAACACACTGACCAGAAAGTTTGGTACATTGCTTGCTCTATGCCTTCATTCTGTATGCAGTAATATTGGTCTACACAGTTTCCTTCCTAAATAAAGAAATAAATATTTCGGACTTCTGACACACAACATCATCTATTACTAAGCTGAGCAGAGTATAAACTATGTACACATATATTTACTTTCTTTTGTAATTACATGCAATATCATATACATACATAGACATCAGCCAAACTCCGAAATAAATGTTTCTAGATGATACAAACATAATAAATACGCATATAGATTTTTGCGGTTCATTGTTAAATGCCTTGTCAATTAATATAAATACCGTGATTCACAAATGAATAATTTATATCATCAGACCTATTAAATTAACATTTCATTAAGCTAATGAACAAATACAATTTGGATGGTTATTTTAAAGTCCTATATGATTTTCACGTCACTTATAGAAATAAAATCTGTAGGGGCACAAAGTTTCGAAATAATGTGTCGAATACCATACATTTTATTAGAGCTTATAATGTCAGATCAAAGGGAATAAAGGTAAAGGATTACTCAATATCGGTCAACGTCGAATATGAGAATTTTTTGCACAAATTTGTTTCGGTCGAGTGGGTTTAGAATTTGGTTTTTCTTACTTGTGACTTAGTTGTACATGCTTCAGTGACATGGACTTCAAAATTTCTTTTTGCTTAAAATATTTTTTTTGAGTGGGTTTTCACTATAAGACTTTTTTTGACTGATTGATTTTAATGTGGCGTATAAATAATATTCTCAAAATGTATATTTTAAATAACTTTCTAGACTAGGGACCGTAAACTAAAAATGGGTGAAATAAACTGCGACGCATATGGTCTGAAAGGACCGGAGTTGTTGTGACCTTCATAGAACGAGTCGAAGGGCCTCAATGCTCCTATTATTCACTCAAAGTGTAGCAACAAGCGGTAACTCTTGAGTTGTCTATTTGCTCCATGTCTATGGGTTTAATTTATTTGCAATAATTTGTAAAAAGTGAGAAATGTTTGGAGATTTTTTTATATATATTCAAGCCTGCCAAAGTAGAATACAAAGTGTAGTAATCACGCATTGAGAATGTCGACAATGAAGCGTGGAGAAATGTTTATAAGTAGACTAATTATGAAAGTTATACAAATCATATAAACATCTTATCTTGTCAAAGTCTAAGTCTGACCCGCGAACTTAAAATTAAATGTTCAAATGTAGTTAATAATAATTTAAACAAAATGGAACCAACTTAAAAAAAAAAACTATTCCGAGTACCCAAATAATGAGAACAATTCTCATCACTTGGGTACTATGATATTTGAGCAGTTCCCTCGATTTCCTTGGGATCCTATCATCAAATCCAGTTTTTAAATCGGTTCATAAACGACGAAATTATCGCTGAACAAAAATAAAAAAAAAGCAAAAAAAATATTATACTAAACTAAAAGTTTCAATAACGTTAAATTTTATTTAAACAGTTTTTGATGTGAAACATCTATAGCCGCACGTAAAACAGATTTCTGGCGTGGCGACGCGTCGCCACGCTATACGATGGTATATATATACAGTCTATATGCAGTAGTGTGTACGGTGTGGCGACGCGTCGCCACACCGTACTATTTTAATAATTAGTAATATTTTATCATTATGACATATTTAGTTCCTATTACAATATGTTCTTTTCTGCATATTACTTTTACAAAATAATGGCGATGTTTCACATCTGCCAGGCATCCCGTGACGGCTCACATTTTTATTTTCATTCAACAAGAGATTTAACGAATTAAATTGTGAGTCGTGATGCGTGATTCATCAGTATCGTCATTTATACCTAACTTTAAATGAAAAAGTAAGACACTTCTTCACAAAGAACATTGCGACAAAACAATCATTCAACTTCTAAAAGAAATATCTGAAACAATAAAATGGCCGCTCGAGATGGATGTAATTGTAAGCGTTTTATCACATCCCGCACCCAATTCTTTGTTCCAAAAGAAATTTCTAAACAAAACCAAATAGCTGTTGATAAATGCTTTTTAATTTAACTTCCAAATACGATACAAATTATTTACACATTTAGTTAAATTTGGTTAAGCAATAATCTATAGCGGTCAAAAATCAGTATCAATCAACAACTCATAATGTCCCACTACTGGGTTTGGGTCTCCTCTCAGGTGAGGGTTAAGGCCATACGTCCCCAAGCTGGCCGAGTGCGGGTTGGGGACTGGCATGACACGTTGTAGCTACGTTATCTTGCCGTTGAATGGTTTTTAAGCCGGCCGACGGCCTCCAAGTAAGCTTCACGACTGCAATTTTATGATAACAACCTGGACCGACTGCTTAACGTGACCTCCGAACAAACGGTCAACCATCAAGTCTAACCGCGCCGTCGCTAGTAGCTTACCCTCGATGATGGGACCCACATGGGATAACACTTTGCGTGATCCACAGAATGTACTTCTACTGTTTATTATTTCATTTTATCAGTTTGGCCGCGAAAGTATAACAGGCAATCGGTCACATTAACTTTTATTTATTTATTTATTTATTTAGGATCACCAACAAATGATACACACATCAATTATGAATATAAAGAAAACAAAATACATGCCCTGTGCTCATTCAGTTATAGGTAATCACAGCTAACAAAGGATAATTATTAGTACCATCTAAATTAAACTAAAAGAATATAATAAAAATTGATAAAAAGAAAACAACTAGTTAAAAGAGCTATAAAAAAAAACCTAAAAACAGCAATTCAATCAGGATTCCTCGACTGGTCCAAGCTCGCCATAGTTTAATTCTGGCGAGCCCAGGCCTATCGAAGTACAGAATCAAAATGGTCTATGATTTTTTTCTTGAAATTAGGCAAGTTATCTCCAAAAATGTCCAAATCCAACAAACGAGAAAGTTCGTTGTAAGACTTCACCATTCTGGTCAACGGTGAGTTAAGCCCCAGATTAGTCTTATATCTACGTAAACTGAACAGTCTGTAGACACTTGAGCGTGGCAATCTACTTGGCGCTGAGATGTATATTCTTGAGATTAGCTCAGGACAATCTATTCTATTATTGAGTAAGTTATACAAGAATGAGAGATCAAGGAGTTTCCGTCTATCGTTCAGTGATATTAAATTGAAATGTTTCAAGCGAGCGCTGTATGAGTTCAGAGTTCTGCGAAATTCCGTGTTATACGTAAGATGACTAAGAAACCTTCTTTGTGTTCGTTCGAGACGATTTCTGTGACATTCATAGTGTGGGGACCAGACTTGAGAGCAATATTCCAGTATACTACGTACCAAGGCATCGAAAAGGAGGATCTTAGTTTTTGGTAACCTAAATTGTTTGGTATTTCTAGAAATGAAGCCACACATTCTTGATGCATTAAGTATTATCTTATCCAGATGAGCATTAAATGTTAGTTTACTGTCAACCAATACCCCCAAGTCCCTTATACATTCGACTTCCCTAAGGGGTTGATTAAATATTGTGTATGACCCTTGTACCTTTATTTTATTTCTAGTGAAGGAAATAAAACTTCTTTATTATTAGGGATTTATTATTATACCTTTTACGAATACAACTGATATGCAGATTTAAATCTAGTAAGTAAAACACAGTATTCGAAGAATAACTAAATACGTGAACCTAATTGAAATGAAATGAAATAATGGAAATTAAAGGTTACCTCATTAACTCTCTCCTGAAAGGAGACCTGAACCCAGCAGTGCGATGTTACAGGTTGTTGATGAAGGTTACCTGGTAAAAGGAAGGAAAAAGAAAAGGTGGATGGATTGTGTTAAGGAAGATATGACTAGGAAGGGATTTAACAGTAGAATGGAAAGATAAAACATACCGGGCAGACCCCAAATAAAATTGGGATGAGGGCAGGCAGATGATGATGAGGATGATGAACTAAATACGTGAACCTAACATATAGGTTGAATTGATAACTTTCCTTAGAGTAAAAAGTAATATTTGTGAACTTTCCTAATTAATTATTTTAAATATAATTAATATAAATATAATTATGGTTAATCGTGGCAATTGCATTATATCTGGAATAAATTACGCTTTTCCATTAATTTCAATGGTTTCACAGTTAATCGCAATTTAGAACAACTGGATGATAACCAGTAATATTTATTTTAGTTTATTTAATATAGTTACTGTCTGTTTATATGGAAATTAAATAATAGTTAAAACAGTCTATTATGTTGGTTAAGCTTGAACCAGTTCATTATTGATCTGAAGTCTTAGGCAAATTGTCACACCTTTCTAATACACAGCGAAGACTACAATAATATAATTGTTAGACTTTATAGCTCATTTTGGCAAAATAATTAAATTTGTACGTAGGCATCTGCGGACTGTTAAGTAATCAGTTTATCTTTGATGGTATTTCGGTAGTAAAGACTTATTATATACTGGCGTTACCCGGAGGCTCTGCCCACGTGTATTTCAGTTCTCGCGGTAAAGATAGCTGATGTCGTTTCTTAAGAATCAAAGTATTTCCATACCTAAAATTATTGCAGTTTAGCGATGTTAACATGACGGACAGACACAGAGTTACTTTTAAATTTAAAATATTAAGTATGGAAAAACTATTTACCTCATATTTAAAGAGTAGCATATGTCCAAAAAAAGACTGCTAAAGGCTGTTGATGATAGTTATGATGATCATCAATCATCAACAGCCTTTAACAGTCCACTGCTGGACATAGGCCTCTCCTTAGAAAGGAGGTTTTGGCCTACTGTACCACGCTGGCGGGTTGATATAGGGTGGGTTTCAACTTTTCCTTCTCTTTGCATCGACGTTGTCTTGAGTAGTTTATCCCTTAGTCGCCTTTTACGACACCCGCGGAATGAATAGGGGTGGTGACACTCTGTATTCTTAATCCGTCACCATACGGAACGTTATGATGATAATGATGATCAAACTACTAGCTTTCAACAGTTAAGCCGGAGGCCCAATCATTCTGCATCATTCTCCCACCCTTCGAAGGCCGGGAGAATGATGCAGAATAATCTAACCAGGCTGCCATGGTAAGGGTCACCATGCTACATTGCCTACCCTCACAATAAGCTTGGTGGCCCCTACTCCTGGATTCTACTCATGCTTTCCATCAGGCAGAGTAGAGTCACTTTGGCAGGCTTAAATATAAAAAAATAAAATAAAAAAAATGTTAAATAGTGTTAGAAAAATATATAAGAAGCAGTTAGGAATACTGAAAATCTAAGAAGGGTAAACGACATTTAAATAACTTAAAGATCGGCCGGATTCTTAACAATTGCATTTGACGCTGTGATCAGAAATTCTCTATCTGTATTGGAAACTCCGAACATATAGTAAAGAAAAATATCTATATAAGAGTATTAAAAGCAATTAAATTTTAAAAACAGTTAAACATGACAAGTATTTCCATTGCGTTTAATTTCAAATTCCAGATCCTTGAAATGGTTTTACGACATTAAGTTTACCTTATTTAAAGTCACTGCGTCACAAATTACCACAATCTACGTTTCACAAAATCTATTTGCCCCTACACGTTGGAAATTTGATGAAGATGCGCAAGTTTCCTATTATAGTTGTGTTGTTTTGGTTAAGGAATGACCGTAATGGTAGATATTCCGTTTGACCCGAGGAATGCCAGAATTTAGGGATATATTTAGATAAATTTGAAGAATTTGCGCAGTGGATGCCCCTAAAATTACTGACTACTGAATGATTTTTTTGTAAATTTTACCCTTAAGGCGAAACATTCAACTATTAGTTAGAAATACATAATGTAATAAAGTTAGTTATACTATGTGAACGAAGTGAGGAACAATACCTAGCTGTGTTTAAAGATCATCTTAATTTGTTTGCCAGGAATAATGTACTTGAAAAATACTAAAAGTAAAAACCTTCGTAGCTCTTATAAATACTTATCAGTCTGTAAAATTAGTAATGAACGTTTTTCCTAAAATTAGACTTGTCATAAATAACCTCAATATTGTAGTAATAATGTTTGTTCTTCATAGTCAAGAGGTTTTGAAAGGATCTTATATTTTTTATAAACTCGGTAAAATTGGTCGTTTTTAATAAATACAAAGATATTTCTGGACACATTTTAGTATTTTACTAGAAAGGTATACTTGATGTATTTACAAATTTTGTTTTAATTTGCAGACTATATACTAAGTACATTTGTAGATATGAAATTTAATCCTAATTACCTAACTATTTAATTGTACATAATTATTAAGAATTTGTTTCAAATCAGTAAACCTGAAAAAGGTTCAAGTATTGGAAATGTAGTTAAATGATAACGATTTAGATTTATTAAAGTATTTTTTTTTAATTGGAATAACTTATAGTTGATTATTTCTTGAAATGAATACATTTTTTTATTAACATTTAACATTTATCATCAATCATTAACAGCCTTTAACAGTCCACTGCTGGACATAAGCCTCTCCTTAGAAAGGAGGTATTGGCCAACTATACCACGTTGGCCAGACAGGTTGGAAAATGGTTGGTTTCAAGTTTTCCTTCTCTTTTCACCGATGTTGTCTAGCGTAGTTTATCCCTTAGTCAAATTTTACGACACCCGCGGGCTGAATAGGGGTGGTGACACTCTGTATTCTTAATCCGTCACCACGGTACCTAAGTATTAATCGCATTTATTTCTTGATAATTTTCATTATATACCACGAAACACACTAGTTTGAAGTTTATTTAGTGTAATTCAACTAATAGTAATTGCTAAGAAATATGTAAGAGTTTCTATAATTATAATGAACCAATATTTATTAATATGAGTGTAGTTTTAAAAATAAATTTTAGGAAACCGGGTAAAATAATTGTTGACCGAATCCAAGTTATCCTAATGTTTAAACACTAGTTTTATCTACTTTACTGTTTAAATACGACATATATGATTTTTTAAAGTACAATACATTGTTATACAACGACAACTTATAAACTTATAGTGTAACAAAAGCGATGTACTAGGAGACAGTGGTAGTTGTCGCCAACTTAGAAGATTATCTGACAAACTTTCCAAAATTTCATTCACCGTTAGTTTCGAACTAACTTCTCCTATCTTTATACTAATGTTTGCTCTTTGTAAATGCAAGAGAAGAAGAAAACTTAATACAAACCGTTTAGCTAGCAAAGCCAAAACTTTCTTTCTAAGGAGAGGTCTATATCCAGCAGTGGACTAATAGAGATTTTCGATTATAAATAAGCGCAATTAAAACTTTGGGTTTATTTCACTAGTCCCATTGATTTGTCTCATGACGGAACAAGTGATACCAATATTTCAGTACCAAAATTTTTATTGCCATTCGAACAATAGAACTAGTTTAACATAATTTACAAATACACACACGTTCAAACTTAGTTGCTGTTAAATATGTTAAAAAAGCATCACGCAGTACTATTACCTAATACCGTTTTCAACGAAAAAATTACCTAACACCGTTTTCTGGGACACCGCGCCATTGCTTCGTATGCTTGGTTGCTCTCCTACTTTTTATGATAAGGTTATAATAATGGCAATAACTCATAAAGTATCTATATTTGCCTTATCAGCTGTGAAGCACTAAGATACGTAAACCTTCTGAAATTACAGAGTCAATAAAGATTACTATCACGCAAAAAAGTAGGTACTTGTTCGTCTTTCAAAGTTACCTATAAAAATGTTTTAACATCGTTCACGTCTTTACTATTCACTGTATTTAAAGTACCCATAAAATATTTGGTCGGCTGGTTCCCTTTTAACCGCTACACGTTAAAAGACAAGTATTTCGCCGTCTTTTCATTAGTGCACGTTTCTTTCATTACGGTATTGCTTTAAACATTATGTTTTTGTTTAGAAGATCGATTAATATTCTTAAGTTATTTTCCTAGACTTTATTATCTCCATCATAACTCAGCTTTCTAGTCTTTATTTGAGGTTGGTTCCTACCTTTACCTGAATGTGAAGTTCTTCACATTTCTATCGAAATATATTAATAACTGGTACAAAAAATCTATCTCTAAAAAGTTTTTTAAAATCTATTTCATGAGATAGTTAACCTAATGAAAATCCCAGTTAACTAATATACATATTAAGGACTGTGATAAAATATTAGAGTTCTAGAATAGCATTTAAACAATCCTCGCAGTATGACTATGTCTTTAACTAACTTAGCACTCGTGTAATCGATTGAAACGTATTATTCTATTCTCATGAACAATGACTTTCTTTGAATGAATATTATTTCCTCTAAAAACACATCCTACTACATTTTTAAGAAAAAGATAGTTATCTTAAAAATGCAGTAGCCGACAGTTTAAATCCTTTAAAATATGATAATTATCAGTTCAGTAATTAAAATATGAAAGTAATCGGAAAAAGTTATAATTCTAATTTTTTAGCAATATAATATTGAATAATAGTTGACCCGTTTAAATTACGTATCCACCGTTCAAAGGAAACTTTTCGCCATTTTCAGAAAATTTGTCTTTTTATCTTATTCCTAACTTAATGTCGGTGCTAGTCGTAGGGTAGTATAGTGTGATTATATTATTATTTAGATAAATAAATGACAATCAAACAATTTCCAAACTGAATGAGTCCTTAGTGAGAATAGTTCCTTTATTTTTTCTTTTTTGTTTACTTGATATTTGTTAACTGGCCGCTTCTACGTCTTTCTGTCAACTAAGTCGAAAACGTGCCAGGCATTTTTCACATTAATTGGTGTTCCCTTAAAACATTAACGGTTGACGATAGATTAAAGTAATTTATCACAGGAAAATGTTTTTGCGGAAGTTATTTCTGGAACAAATGTTGAGGTCTACTGTTTTTTGTAATAAACAATCTGTCAACACATGCCACCGGGCCTTGTGGTGTTATAATTAGTGATTCAGGTTGTTAAGTCGGAGATCGTTAAATCTTTTGCTACTTATGACAAATAATTTATTTATTAGTAAAAAAATCTGTTGCGTCTTGCTACGATTTATCCACTATATATTTATGGAAATATTCACAGCACAAACTCTGTATAGTTGGAATCAAGTTATAACTAAAATAAATATTTCGGACATCTGACACACAACACTTTCTAGTCATAATCTAAGCAGAGCTTGTAACTAGATGTGTAACTAGATAACTCATGTAAATACAATTGTAAGTACTTTTTTAAATAGATACATTATGTATACATAGGAAAAACCCAAACAACATTAGGTCTGACCCGGGACTCGAATCAAAGAACTCAAGCATAGCAGTTGCTGTACTACCGCGAGGCGTACATGCATCAATTTTAAACAGCTTTTTTATCACCATTTACTGTTAAAAGTTAAGTTTATCACACAACTGAACTCGTGGGCTAGTTAAGGAATTTCAGTTAAGTTAAATAAAAAAATAACACAAGTAGTACCTAATTAAAAAAAGTTTTTCTAAGTTAGCTAAGTTTTATAATATTTAACCATTTGACATATTTTAAATTTTTAAAAGAATTGCCTAATACAGTGAAACCTGGTTATGTGAAACCTGGATAAGAGAGAAACCTCTATAACTGGTACTCATGCTGTGGTTCCAATACTTTGGCACTGAATTATCTCTGTTAGTGGGACGAAGCACACCTCTCTATAAATGAGATTCGTTCATTCCATTTACG
This sequence comes from Phragmatobia fuliginosa, assembly GCA_932526445.1. Classification (NCBI taxonomy): domain Eukaryota; kingdom Metazoa; phylum Arthropoda; class Insecta; order Lepidoptera; family Erebidae; genus Phragmatobia; species Phragmatobia fuliginosa. The sequence continues at coordinate 16,389,228 of OW052070.1, forward strand.
ATCATAGTTACCTCTATAACTGAGACAGCGAGTGAATTTTATATCCACATACCTCTGTAACTGAGAAAACATGGTTTTGTTTGTTCAAATTTCGTACTTAACTACGTAAGTAATTTTGAGCCTTAATGACCTCCAGTTTCAGTGTCTCTGTACTATTGTTGTAGACCGATGTTTATTTGTAAAATAAAATCTTTATCAATACGCGAAAGAATGAAGTTAATATTCGTATTATTATTATTTTTGATTATAACTCATTTATAATGTTTAAAATAACACGTAACTTTATTTATCATACCTCTATAACTGAAATAACCCTCTATTCTGACCTCTATTAAGGAAACCTTCTGTAAATGAGACAGATATTTATTTATACCTGGATATCTGAGACACTGGGTAAGGGGGAATACCTCTATAAGTGAAACAATATTGCAGGTCCCTTGATGTCTCACTTAACCAGGTTTCACTGTATATGGATAGACCTTTATTTATTTTAAGTCATTTCTGTTCGTGAATGTCCCGTTCTCACTCTGATAACTATTTTTTACTTTTTATTTTTAGGCTACTTTACGTAAAATCTAATACAACTAAAGTACAATAACAAAGAACATCACGTAATCAGTCAGGCACACACACAAAAACGTATGGAACTCATCTATCACGCCTGACACCTTGTTATAGGGCCAACACTATTTGATGTTTCAGCTTTCAAACGTTTGCTGTGTCGAATTCACAAAAAAATGCGATAAAAGTTTTATAGATACTTCTATGTGTTTTTAAAATAAATATTAAATATATTATTCGGACATCTTACACAGAACGTCATTTAGTCCCAAACTAAGCAGAGCTTGTGTTATGGGTACTAAACAACTGATAAAATTACATAAAAATACTTGTTTTTGTAAATACATACTTATTATACATGAGCTCTCATAGCCTAGTGGTCTTTGGTGATTGGAAACAATCACGAAAGGTAAGCAACGACGGCGCGGTCAGTACCTAGATGGGTGACCGTTTATGGCATGATATGTTACGAGCGTTTCCGTGATTCGGATCTCGCGGTTGTTATAAATAATAGTCGCGAAGCTTAGTTGGAGTCCTTCGGCCGGCTTAAAACATCTAACGACAAGATATGCTTAGCCACTACGTATCGTGCCAGACTCCAACCCGCACTCGGCCAGGGTGGAGCTTTATCCCCTTCAGAGAAGAGACCCTAGCCCAGCAGTGGAATATTTTGGGTTGTTGATATAATTTATGGCACTCGTCATGACTGATTTTTCCCTGTTACTACGATCCTGTGTTTTTTTAAACGGGTACATAAAACATCTTCCTAGACCCCCATAGTGTGGTTCTGCTTTGGCTGTGTTGCCAATGAGTTTAATGACCACTACTATTGAATTTGACTTATTCTTTTCATATTTCAAAGAAGAAATACCTTGGCAGGCTCTGCGTTGTTTATAGAAACTCTAATTTTATATAATGTAAAATTCAGGTTTGTTTCCGTACTCATTCAAAGATACACTACAAAGTTTGTTCTTATTCAGTTTTGATACTCATTTCTCATGCTACGGCAAAGCTCATCAGGGTATAGCTAGTATTCTTAAAAAAACTGATTTACTCCTCATAGGTATATTTAGTATGTAGTAGAAAAACCTTTAGTGATCTTTGCTATAAATTCAAATAAAAAAGCAAAATACCTATCTATTGTTCGTTCACGTACTTTTTGGATATTAAAGTTTTTATACATGATTTAAATTACAAAATACACTATGAAGCAATAGTACAACACCGCCTTTTTTATTATTTTCATAGAATATCCTATAAAAACAATAGGTCCATTAAGTAAAAATCGACATAAAATTCATATGTTATTTATTTAGTACGAACTCCTTATTCCAAAGCAATACGAGCTAACATTGTTTTTGTCGTTAAATTGCCACCTATAAAACGTACGATCATTTATTTTATGCTGGTCACATTTTCGCTATATACTTTTTACCGCAAGTCACACAAGAGAAATAACTTACCTGAACAATACATATCGATACATTTATATTGTTCACTTTCTAATATACTATTTCTATGCATTATATTTATGAATAGAGTCCAGTTTATAGAATGGCAGTGCTTTTTCGTTATGAATGGCCCTTTGTCCTTTTCTTTGCCAATGGGGTCGCAAAATGACATGTTGTACGTTTCATTAGTCATCCTCCTATGCGACTTTTAAACCTTCAAGAAATGAGGGTACTCTCACATCAGAGGCCAATAATGCACTTATAACCCTTTTCTTTCTTTTTAATTTTTTAAAAACATATTTAGGGCTAAAATTCTATGTTACAGAGGACTTTAAAAACATTGACTGCCTTGTTTGTCTAGAGGTTAGTGTATGTGGCTGCTGATCAAGAGGTCTCAGATTTGATTCCCAGGTCGTACCAAATGTTGGTGTGATCCACAAATATTTGTTTCGGAGTCTGGATATTTTCTATGTAAAATATGTTTATATTTACAAAAATAAGTCTTTATTATGAATTTATATCAGTTATCTAGTACCCATAATACAGGCTCTGTTTAGTTTGGGGCTAGATAACGTTGTGTGTCCGAAGATGTCCGAAATATTTATTTATATTTTCAAAAACTCAGAACAATTTGTGAACCAATAAGTTTTTTTAAGAAAGACAAATCCCGCATTATGAGTAGGAATATATTTTCTGTGTCGCGGGGAATTTACAAACAACCATAAAACGTCTATATAGTACATATATCTATGTACCTTAGAGTCCATTTGGCAGAAACAGTCTTAACCCCTTATTGGAATTGCACTTGCACTTGCACAATTCAATGCACCATATTTATTTAAAAAGGGCCAGTAGAAATCGTCTGCTTGGTCTACCATAATTTTACATTACAAGCTGCTAATATGACTTTACCCTGCTTATTAGCAAGCGTAAGCGTATTTCAAGAGTAGTGATGAGCATCCTTATTGCCACAGCATCCTTATACCCACACTATGGCAACCTAGCGAGTTGCTTTTTCACGTATCGGTATCATGGTAGCAGTAAAATACCCTATACAATAATTATCGACTGTATTTAATATACTTCGGTGACAATTACGAAACATTAAACTCAATTGTAAAGTTGCAAATGAGCGTTACCCATTTAGCGGCAATCTGGGTAAAAGATATCCTACTACAAATCAAGCCGCTTAATCTCGTCATGGCCCTCGAACAAATCAATATTTATATCTTTTGTAACCTTTAATGTTACGTGTTACGGTGTTAAGTTTTCGTGTAAGCTTTTGATTAGATAACTTTATCTAATTAATGGTTTTTCAATGTTACAATTACTACTGATAAGTTTACAGGCATTTGCCAAAAATATGCCATTGGGGAAAATTAGGCCAAATTCAGCATGTTGGTTTTTGATCAGGCCGCTAACATAATTAGATACTATGTATCAATGTCAGAAAATGATATGGGCAGTCACATTTGTACAATGACAAAAACAACCGTATGTTCTGTTGAGGCCGGATGGGTTAAAATGATATTTTATACACGTCTGGGAAAGCCCACAACTATCATATATATAACTATACATTTACGTATAGATTAGTCTCCTGAAATATAAATTTAATCGTAAAAACTATGTAGGTGTAAGCAGGCCAAAGCCTAACGGAAATCAGACACAAGAACAGGGCTCACGAGCTAAGCACTAGGTCCTTAAAGTATTGCCTGGGCCTGGACACATTTTGTAAAATATAATCATAAATCATCATCATCATCAACAACCCATAACGTCCCACGCTGGGCTCGACTCTCCTCTCAGGAGAGTCGAGCCCAGCGTTGGCCGAGTGCGGGTTGGAGACTGACAAGATACTTTGTGGCTACTTGATCTTGCTTTTGGATGTCTTTAAGGCGCCCGAAAGCCTCCAAATAAAATATATCAACTAATTTCTACAAAATTGTGTATTCAACTAACACATTCACATACAACATAATATAGTTTTAAAATAAACTAGGAATCTCTGCTCAACCTTTAATTGATTAAGCTTTTCCGCAGTAAGACAGGATTAAAAAGTTGTATTTAACTTTCATAATGATTGTGGAAAGTTTAAGATCGTATTTTACTGCTCAAACATAGGAAAGGCAAGCAAGGAACCCTAAAAAGGCAAGTCTAAGTTACTTCTGATATCATTAGCTTTCTGTGCCAGTGAAAATCCCGTTAAAATCGTTCCAGTCGTTTCAGAGGTTTTATTACTCGGAACAAACAGTTTATTTAATTGTATAGATTACTTCCTATTGTTCTGGTCATATTGTATATCATTTTTGTAAATAGGTAGGTAATTGTAGTTCTATTTTTTAAGCTGTTCTAACATCTGATGATTTAACCAATGATTTAACCAATTTTGACTGCCTTGTTGGTCTAGTGATAAGCGTTTGCGGCTTCTGATCAAGAGGTCTCGGTTTCGATTCCCGGGTCAGACCAAATATTTGTGTGATCCACAAATATTTGTTTCGGAGTCTGGGTGTTTTTCTATATATAATATGTATGTATTTACAAAAAAATACCCGTCCCAAATTATATCAGTTGTTTAGTACCCATAACACAAGCTCTGCTTACTTTGGGACTAGATGATGTTGTGTGTAAGATGTCCAAAATATTTATTTATTTATTATAATGTACTTCAGAGTTACCTTGTATCTTTAGCGTTTGAACTTAGATAACATTAAAACGGCAATTATAGCTACTCTTCTTTAAAAATCAAAGTACCTCTAGTATATACCTACCACATAATAGATATACTATATAGCATATATTAATCAAACCCATGGAGAAAGCGTAACAGTTAGTTAAAGAGAGTTGCTTTATCCTAATTAACATTGGTAGCAATAAAAATGCTAGTTTTATATTGCCAACCCTATTCAGCTATCTCCACGATCAACTTTTTAAGACCTACGCTTTAACAGAAAAGAGGCTTAAATGTGTGGTTTTCTGTAAAGTTTTAAGTACTTTTAAGTTGAAGACTATTGTGCCAAGTCACATTTTAAAGTTGGAAGCTAAATTTGCCATTCTTTGTAAAACGATTATTTACCATTATTGAATAGGGAATCTGAGGGCACGACAGTACCATAGTTTTCTCGAAGCAATTCAGACCATTTTTACCTCCTATAACTTCGTCGTGGGTACAATAGATGTGGCCTTTGAACTGCATAATTCGTTTTTATAAAAAAAATACCGACTACAATTCACCTATACCATGTTGAATTATGTAACTGTTACTTTAGTTCAAGAATTTATAGTCATGTTACTAAACTACTCAATACTCATTAAACATTTAATTTACGAAACCAACGTATATCTCTCATTTAATTACTTTATGAACATACACTTACGAATATTTTCTCAAAGTGATGGACACCGACGTTCAAATAGGAAATGAGGAACAAACTGACGAGAAACCTAATAATTGATCAACATTTACAATGTAGAATTCTTACAGGATTTACTTTAAAAGGTTAATGTGTCTTCTAACTTCTACTTTCACTTGTTACCTTTATGAGACATGATATTGTTTGGGTAGTGTTACTAAAGATCTCTAAGGATATCGAGAAGCATTGAAGCTTGTTAAATGTTAATAGTAGGTAACTTCAGTTTAATTCATTTTAAATGATTTTGAAGTAAGAGGCTTTGTGGAGGAAGAAGAGGAAATGAAAAAGTGCACGGAAAATATGTTTTTTTAAAAAGACTGTATCACTGTAAACTTCATAAGCATTTTTGAAATAAATACAATGAAAACCCAGATTTACTACAACAGTTTCGTCTATCACACAAAATTTTATTCCTTGTACGAATGGAGCATATAACACACACCGCAGTAAGAAATAGTGACTGTTTAAATCGATTTTCGTGCAGTTTACACAGCGTTCAATCGTCTTATATTTGCCTTTCCTATGTTTGAGCAGTAAAATACGATCTTAAACTTTCCACAATCATTATGAAAGTTAAATACAACTTTTTAATCCTGTCTTACTGCGGAAAAGCTTAATCAATTAAAGGTTGAGCAGAGATTCCTAGTTTATTTTAAAACTATATTATGTTGTATGTGAATGTGTTAGTTGAATACACAATTTTGTAGAAATTAGTTGATATATTTTATTTGGAGGCTTTCGGGCGCCTTAAAGACATCCAAAAGCAAGATCAAGTAGCCACAAAGTATCTTGTCAGTCTCCAACCCGCACTCGGCCAACGCTGGGCTCGACTCTCCTCTCAGGAGAGTCACTATTTCTTACTGCGGTGTGTGTTATATGCTCCATTCGTACAAGGAATAAAATTTTGTGTGATAGACGAAACTGTTGTAGTAAATCTGGGTTTTCATTGTATTTATTTCAAAAATGCTTATGAAGTTTACAGTGATACAGTCTTTTTAAAAAAACATATTTTCCGTGCACTTTTTCATTTCCTCTTCTTCCTCCACAAAGCCTCTTACTTCAAAATCATTTAAAATGAATTAAACTGAAGTTACCTACTATTAACATTTAACAAGCTTCAATGCTTCTCGATATCCTTAGAGATCTTTAGTAACACTACCCAAACAATATCATGTCTCATAAAGGTAACAAGTGAAAGTAGAAGTTAGAAGACACATTAACCTTTTAAAGTAAATCCTGTAAGAATTCTACATTGTAAATGTTGATCAATTATTAGGTTTCTCGTCAGTTTGTTCCTCATTTCCTATTTGAACGTCGGTGTCCATCACTTTGAGAAAATATTCGTAAGTGTATGTTCATAAAGTAATTAAATGAGAGATATACGTTGGTTTCGTAAATTAAATGTTTAATGAGTATTGAGTAGTTTAGTAACATGACTATAAATTCTTGAACTAAAGTAACAGTTACATAATTCAACATGGTATAGGTGAATTGTAGTCGGTATTTTTTTTATAAAAACGAATTATGCAGTTCAAAGGCCACATCTATTGTACCCACGACGAAGTTATAGGAGGTAAAAATGGTCTGAATTGCTTCGAGAAAACTATGGTACTGTCGTGCCCTCAGATTCCCTATTCAATAATGGTAAATAATCGTTTTACAAAGAATGGCAAATTTAGCTTCCAACTTTAAAATGTGACTTGGCACAATAGTCTTCAACTTAAAAGTACTTAAAACTTTACAGAAAACCACACATTTAAGCCTCTTTTCTGTTAAAGCGTAGGTCTTAAAAAGTTGATCGTGGAGATAGCTGAATAGGGTTGGCAATATAAAACTAGCATTTTTATTGCTACCAATGTTAATTAGGATAAAGCAACTCTCTTTAACTAACTGTTACGCTTTCTCCATGGGTTTGATTAATATATGCTATATAGTATATCTATTATGTGGTAGGTATATACTAGAGGTACTTTGATTTTTAAAGAAGAGTAGCTATAATTGCCGTTTTAATGTTATCTAAGTTCAAACGCTAAAGATACAAGGTAACTCTGAAGTACATTATAATAAATAAATAAATATTTTGGACATCTTACACACAACATCATCTAGTCCCAAAGTAAGCAGAGCTTGTGTTATGGGTACTAAACAACTGATATAATTTGGGACGGGTATTTTTTTGTAAATACATACATATTATATATAGAAAAACACCCAGACTCCGAAACAAATATTTGTGGATCACACAAATATTTGGTCTGACCCGGGAATCGAAACCGAGACCTCTTGATCAGAAGCCGCAAACGCTTATCACTAGACCAACAAGGCAGTCAAAATTGGTTAAATCATTGGTTAAATCATCAGATGTTAGAACAGCTTAAAAAATAGAACTACAATTACCTACCTATTTACAAAAATGATATACAATATGACCAGAACAATAGGAAGTAATCTATACAATTAAATAAACTGTTTGTTCCGAGTAATAAAACCTCTGAAACGACTGGAACGATTTTAACGGGATTTTCACTGGCACAGAAAGCTAATGATATCAGAAGTAACTTAGACTTGCCTTTTTAGGGTTCCGTAGCCAAATGGCAAAAAACGGAACCCTTATAGATTCGTCAAGTCTGTCTGTCTGTCCGTCCGTATGTCACAGCCAATTATTTCAGAAACTATAAGAGCTATACTGTTGAAATTTGGTCAGTCGATGTATTCTGTGAACCGCATTAAGATTTTTACATAAAAATAGAAAAAAAACAATACCTTTTGGGGGTCCCCATACTTGGAACTGAAACTCAAAAATTTTTTTTCATCAAACCTATACGGGGTATCTATGGATAGGCGTTCAAAAATGATGTTGAGGTTTCTATTTTCATTTTTTCCTAAACTGAACAGTTTACGCGAGAGACACTTCCAAAGTGGAAAAATGTGTGTCCCCCCCCCCCCCCCTCTAACTTCTAAAATAAGAGAGTGATGAAACTAAAAAAAATATATGTTGTACATTACCATGCAAACTACCAACGAAAATTGGTTTGAACGAGATCTAGTGAGTAGTTTTTTTTAATACGTCATAAATCGTAACACGCAATTTACCTAAAAACATCGATGAAAGTTACAACGAACTACAAGAACTTTTATATGATGTTACTCGCTGACACGGAACCCTTCATGGGCGAGTCCGACTCGCACTTGGCCGCTTTTTTAGACAACAAACACTCTAGGGCATTATTCGTGACTTACAAGAACAACCATAGCTAGGACTCAGTTATAAATATACTCTATAGAAATGATTAAATTTCATCCATTTGCCCACTAACTTTTGTATGAAATATTTTTTCAACCAATTAATTTCTAGCGTGTTTGTCTTCACCTTATACCTTTATCAAATATTTCTGTAATATTAATTATGAAGTTCTAAGGCCCTCTGGGGATAGTAGAGGCGTTGAAGGTAGCTTTGATTGTAGACAGGTCTGATTTATTTAAAATTCATATTTTCATTAGTAGGAAATGGTTGATTGCTTGTATAAAACGATCCACTGTAAACGCATACACGGATTTGAAAATAATAGAAACTACCTTATGAGAAATTTTTCCCTCAATAATCACTTTCTTTCACAATATCGCATATCATAAAGTAGTATTTTATTTTAAAATTCAGTATCGACAGAATAACCGAACATATCATAAGCTGTCAAACTAATTTACTATCTTTATATATATATAATTCTTGTGTGAGTGTGTATGTCACTGAACTTCTCTCAAACGACTGGACCGATTTTGATGAATTTTTTGTGTGTGTTCAAGGGGATCTGGGAATGGTTTAGATTCGCAATTGAACCCGGTAGGTGGCGCTGCGATCAAGTTCTAGAATTTTAAAGTTGGGCGGTACGAAGTTCGCTGGGTCAACTATCTTTATATATATAATTCTTGTGTGAGTGTGTATGTCAGTGAACTTCTCTCAAACGACTGGACCGATTTTGATGAAATTTTTGGTGTGTGTTCAAGGGGATCTGGGAATGGTTTAGATTCGCAATTAAACCCGGTAGGTGGCGCTGCGATCAAGTTCTGGAATTTTAAAGTTGGGCGGTACGAAGTTCGCTGGGTCAACTAGTTTAGTATAAAAGTACTATGTATTTACTAAGTACTTTACTAATAATAGTATTTACAATTACAACTACAATATATAATAATAGTTTTACGATTATAACTTGTTTTACTCCGATTTTACAAATTGATTAATGATTTCTTTATATCTAAAAATCGCAAGCGGTAACGTTTGTTCTAGTAAATTCCTAACCAACTCTTGGTTAACAATAAGTTGGTTTTTCCGTTTCACTTCTACATTTACATTTGTCACAAGTCTGTGAAGTAGAAACCTTTTTTAATATACATAAACGAACTTCTATTATCACACTTTGTATCCAAGAACATATTAAACAGGTGCAAAACAACACAACAGTTGTTATCGTTAATACCCATCGTATACGGTAAAGTTTTCCGCGTGCAGACGTTACTGTCAACTAGTATGGACTTCACAAAGCTACAAATGAAGCCCGCGACATTATACAGGAAAGGCTCAGCTCAGGCTAACGAGCGAGTCGTTCCTAAGGCTAAGGTGCCTCTAGGAACGAAAGCTGGGTCATTTTGTAAAGCGTTCTGTTTATTGTGGATATGTAAATTCAAATATCTATGTTCTATGTTATGTGGGTGGTTTCCGCACTTAGACCTTTAAGTGGACCATTGTACGTGAATCAGTTTGTTTTATAAGTTTTTTAAAAAGATTTTTAGTCTTAAAGGAAGAAGGACTTCAATGAACAATTTCTTTCTGTTTTTTTTTATGAGATATAGGCAAGAGAGAAGACCAATAAATATCGACTAACATTAGAATTGTTTTGAGTATCTGAGTGATAAATTTCACTTGCGCATTAGTGACATTGATCGATAATTTCAATAATTAATGGACTAGTACCTATATCAACTAATAAAAAATATTTATCATTCTAAGATATGAAGCAATTGACTTAATAAAGAATGCACAATATTTATATTAAAATCTAAAGTGATCATATCACGGAAGGCTAAAATTAGATAACGTAATTAATAACTAGAAAAATATTTTGAAAGAAAATTTTTTCATCATCAGCTGTGATCAAAAACACATTTTTTTAAATTATTTTAACTCTTGTTTCTTTTTAAATTCACTGAACCGATAAAGCACAGTGTCAACCAGGATCATTATAATGATTAATTTCTCTTTCAATTAAGCTTTATTGCTGCGTTTGCGGTTTTTCGTGGTACTGCAAAGTAATTGCATTTTTGGAAAACAGAAGTTATTCTATTAGTATAAAATGAAACTGTCTTGTAAATAATTTGGGACAAACGGATCAAAAATTGAACGCTATAGTCACAAGTGCTTAACTGTCCCAGAATCAAGGATAGGGGAGGCATGACCTTCGATTACTATAAGCACTTGTTTAAAGGCTACGAAATATATTATCAATAAGATTATGTATTACAAAATATAAGAGCTGTCTTTATTTTCTGTGGTAATAAATTTTTCATTTGCCTGATAATATAGTAAAGTAATTTTGTATGATACTTTAATCTTGAAATTGTACATTTAAACTTTCAAACTCAACATTTTCAAAGGGCGTAGAACTTAAACGAATTAAAGTAATTGTATTAAAAAAACTGGGTCAACAGTTTTCTTATGAGACGTATTTTCTCTAGGGTCGAATAAATTGTAATTTGAAATGGCATGAGTTTTTAATCAAAATTTTTACAAACTTTAATAATTTTTACAATAAAACAAGCCATGTCAATATTAAATATTTGTTTAACCACCAAGTCAAACTCATAAAAGTCTACCTATAACTCGTTTAGGCTTTGTTGGAGTGGCTGACAATGTTACAAAATTATTTTCCAGCCATCATCATCCATCATTAGCCTAACGCAGTCCACTACTGGCCATAGGCCTCTTCGTCAATTGCACTCCACTTCGTTCGATCCACGGATTATTTTCCTATTTCTGTGAAAAATATAGGTATAGTTTTCGATTACGAATTATAAAATTTCTGGAATTAGCATTGCCATTCAACGTGGCAATGCTGCTAATCTTTTGAGAATGCTACCAGTAAGCGATGATGCGTGGGAACTTTTTGACGCTTATATGTTAATATTGTAGGTAAATATTACTGTATGACTTAAAAAACAATTAAACAAGTACTGGATGTACGTGGTCACTGCGCCGCTTACTCTTACTGTTTTGTGTTTGATCCCGACATGAGACAACGCTTTTCGTATCCATAAATTCAATTATTGTTCAAAACAGGGTTTGTTTTGTGTTCATTTCATGTATATCTGTAAAGTTTCCATGATACAAGATAAAGTTTAATGATAGTGAGTGACGTTTATCCAGTGGTTAGCGTATGCGACTGCCGATCGAGAGGTCTAGAGTTCGGGTCGGGCTTTAAGTGTTATAGTATGTAAAAACTGATATTCCCATAAAACAAGGTGAATTAGATTAGGAAGATGGAATGTCTCATTTCTAAAAGAAACTTATAGGTGATCGGATTCATGATAATCTAACCATTGAAACTCGATTGTAAACTTCACTTAGTAATCTAGCTTTACCTCAAAACCATTTAGCGCTTGAATACTCTTTTGTTCAAATTATACCATAGTAATGTTAGGAGTTAGATGGAAACTTTAGAATACAATAAGGTCTTACCAAGCTTTTGATAGACCATTAGTATGAATGACTGGATAGTTAAAGATAAGATAAGTCTAGGGCGGTATATATATTATTTAACAATGTAAGTTTACCCTACAAAATTTTGATGTGCTCAATTGTTTTTGCACTAAAACATTTGTAAGTAAGAAAAAAACGGATCGTAGATACATTTGAGCAAGCTCTATTGAAATTCTACCATGACCTTGTAGAAAAGCGGAAGGCCAAGCCCCGAACAATTTGAAGTCTAGAAGGAGGCTCATAGGACTGCCTCGTTGATTTAGTGGTTAGCATATGCGACTGCTGATCAATAGGTCTCGGGTTCAAATCTTGGGAATAAGAGCTGGGAAGAAGAAGGCCATAAGGCGCTATCGCACTTGTCTGTATTGAGTCGCAAGTAGTCATGGTCGGTCATTGTCAGTTCTCATTATGGGGTTCACTTACCTCAAATACTAACTGACCAAAAACAGCTTCTATACGATCTTTTCATAGCCGTAGCGTTTTAGTAAAAAGAGTCGTGTCGTTTAAACCATTTTGACTAAAAATATGAAGAAAATGGGAGCTCCCTTTTCATCCTATTTTAAAATCAATTATATAACGTGTAGTGTTATAAGCATTTAAAAACTGAATAGTCAGTTACCTTTAACCGTCATACAAGCTATAAATTGAATAAATATCAAATAATATCATATATTTCTCCTGTACTGTAAACAATATTGTTCATTTAATAATTTCTGTTATTCCCAAAGGAAGTATGAACCTAGCAACGATAGATTTGGTCAACGAATAAATAAATAATAGCTTGACCGCTTGCTTTAAGATAAATAATTTTCTATATATACATGAGATAGTTTAGATTTAAGTGTTAAAGTATCAAAAACATTATTTTAAATAAGAATACACATCATTTGAATACAAAAAATGCACTTATGGCATTTGGAGTAAGTCTATTGCCGTCAATAGGTCAGTATAAAATAATATTATATAATTTTAACAAAAAGGAACCGACTTCAATGAAAAACTATTCCGAGTACCCAAATCGCGACATTGTGCCTATGATATTTGAGGAGTTCCCTCGATTTCCTTGGAATCCCATCATTATACCTGATATGGTGACGATGGGACCACCTGTAAGCTACGCCCATTCCAATGCAAAAAGAATTTTTGAAATCGTTTCACAAACGACGAAATTATCGCTGAACATACATAAGAAAAAAAAAAAAAGATACCGACGAATTGAGAACCTCTTCCTTTTTTTAGAAGTCGGTTAAAAATCAGGAATTTAATATGAAAAGAAAACTTAATTTTAATTAAATTGAAAAATTAGTTATTATAATCGCTGGATTAGACTGGTGAGGCTTACTTGTAGTTCGAATCAAGTGGTTGATTTAAAATCATACTTATTGTTGTAAGATTAACTTAAATCAACAAACTATAACAATTTTAATTTAGTTTATGTATTTAGTATTTTCCTCCTATATTTATAAAGTCTATTAACTATTGTTTCAGGATGGTTCGAGCAAGCTGCCTGTTAGCGAGCTGCGTGCTGATCGCTCTTCTCCTCGTTGTACCAGCATCTGCTTACCCGAGGTAGTGGTACAATATCTAGTTTATTATATATTTAGTTTTTTTTTAAAGAAAACTCCTGCATTAGGAATAGAAATCCTGTGTCGCGAGGGACTTTACAAACATACATGAAACGGACACAAAGAACACCCAGACTCAGAACAACAATTTGTGAATAACACAAAGTGTTTTCCCACGAAGGATTTGAACCCACGACACTTGGCGTAATAGAAAGCGGGGTGGCACCACTTTAAACCACTAGGCCAACCGTGTAATAGTAGTTTTATTGTCCACCAATAATTTATCATTAGAGACGTTTTTGTAAGGTTTGTTTTCAAGTTTTCCTTCTCAGTACAGTTTCTTTAGTGTCATATCTAGTTTGCTCTCTATATTTTTTTACCACCTGGATATAAATCATTATTTTAACAAGTTTTTGAATATATAATTTAAAAAATTTCAGTCCCAGCAACTACTACCGCGATGAGATCCAATACGAACCCGAAGACATCATGGACATGCTGGGCCGCCTCGGAAACCTCATCCAAATGGAACGCAAAATGGAAACGTAAGTATCAGAAATACCTATAGCAAAACTACGCGTCTAATTATTTCTCATTAGCCTTCGCCCGCGGCTCCACCCGCGTGTATCACGATTACTGCAGTAAAAAGTAACCTATATGTTATTGTGATATATAAGCTTTGTTACTGTAAAGTTTCATCCAAATCCGTTAAGTAGTTTTGCGTGAAAGAGCACCAAACATACTTAAAAACTTTCGCGTCTATAATTTTAGAATTAATTACATAGAGTGAAAAAAAAATAATAAATAAATATCTTAACATGAAAAAAGGAAAAAAGAAAAGATATATAATGATTTCTTGAAAAGAACAGAATAATACACATATTAAATATATTATTCTGTTCTTTTCAAGAACTCATTCATAACAATCATAACCATTGTTTATTGCACTTCTCAGTGATATATTTTTAATGTGTATTCTTTTGGTTTTCATTTATAATGTACTTAAATTAATAAAATTTGCCAACAAGTGAACGACATTCTCATAACTGCAACTGTGCAAACTCATATTCGGATTTCAGTGACCGATTTTCTGAGTTTATTTTTCTGTATTTTCCCACATTTTGCATGATTAATGGATTTACGTTTTTAATAGGTTTCACTCTCTTCTGACGAACTGCTTTGATTTACAAACTTAACAATTTAGTAGTTCATTGTTTCGACAACAATTAATATTAATTTTACGACTAAATTATCTGAACTAATTATAAATTTAGTCTTGTCTTATGATTTTTATATAGTTATAAATAAAAATAAATTACAATATGTCTATTGACGACGGCCTCGTTGGTCTGGTGGTTGGCGTATCCGACTGCTGAATAAAAGGTCTTTGGTTCGACTCCCGGGTCGGACCAAATGTTTCTGTGATTCACTAATATTTGTTTCGGAGCTTATTTTCATTTATATTATGTATGTATTTACAAAAAAAAAAAAAAAAGATTCCGACGAATTGATAACCTCCTCCTTTTTTTGCAGTCGGTTAAAAAAAGTATGTTTAAGTATTTATATCAGTTGTCTAGTTACCCATAATACAAGCTCTACTTTGGGGACTAGATGGCGTTGTGTGTTAGATGTCCGAAATCTTTATTTATTTATTATTATTATTGACATTAATCAATTTATTATATCTATGGTCTAATGTTTGTTTTTGTTTTCTTTTTCAGCTACAAAGACGACATTACCAAGTATGTCCCTAGATGTCGTCTTCACAAAATGAAGAATAGATTGCTTGATTTTTTTTAATTTAGCGTTCTAAGTTTGCTATATTAATATCTTCTGCATGTCTTGCGTTTCATCAAATTCTTTAGAAATGTTCATATTATACTTTACTGCTGTCTTGCATGATTACCTTCTACGAAGTTATACTGCTAAGGAATCAATATCCAGTAGTGACATTTATTATTTCATAATTAGAAGGCTTTTTCCTAGATTAAAACAAATAAATAATAGTTCAGTAGTTTATTTAATTATTGCTGAAACTTTACAATCTGAAAATATAGCCTATGTCAAAAGTAGCATATATAATACCTAACACAGAAATCAATCTGGATTAATAAAGAATGATTCCGTTATGCATTGTTTCTGAACCTTGTATATACAAAGACTTTGTTTTGAAAATTAATATTTGGGGATCAATATCAATTAATATATTGTTCCTATCTTAGACTTCTATTAAATCTTTCCTGTAAATTGCATTCAATAGTGGACTATTATTTGTACTGTATTACTTAATGTTTTGGTATACCGCTAACTCTGCAGCTAATTCACACGTAATCTTGTTTTCATTTAACTAATTCTATTAATTAACATGTATCTTAGAGTAGCCTGCACTAAATTAGAAAGCTTATAAAACATATAAAGCGCAATTTAAAGAAAAACTTTAAGTAAATAAATTACTAATAATGATGTTCTTTGCAGCGAGAAGCGAGCCCTTGATCTTGGTCTGAGCCGTGGATACTCTGGTACTCTTCAAGCTAAACACCTTATGGGACTTGCTGCTGCTAACTTCGCTGGTGGCCCCGGAAGGAGGCGACGAGATGCCCACTAAATCTAGACTTTAACCACTTAAATACTGCACTGGGATGGATTTACAATACATCAATATAAAATGTCGTATATATTAATCCCCGCTAAACATCTCACTGCAGTAGAACTAAAAAAAAGGTCACTTGCCATTCGCTAAATACAATTAAGTCATCCATATAAATAATATTCTTCAACTTTATTCAAATTTAATGCTTAAAGTTATTTAAATGTTATAAATATAGCATCAATAACGAAGTATAATATTTTAACAGACTTTACAACCTCCATATAACCTTCGCAATATATTGTACAATATTTATACAATAATACGCGAATCTTTACACTCCTCAAAGAACTCCTAAGTCAATGTACCTAAAATAATTTTCAAAAGTATTCGTCCCTTACGTATTGAAGAATTCAATAATTTAAATTTATTTGTGTCAATTTTATTGATAATGTCCATTTATGTATACATTCGACAAAATATATTTGATTTAAGTGGAACGTATTCTAGTCATTTAAATAGTTATTACATAACTATCTAGTCACAATTCGATGTCAGTATTCCTTAAATGTAAATCCTACTGAATAATATCTATATTTTCATAATTGTAAGATTTAATCATGAAACTCTGTCTTGAAACGCTTCCTATTTACTGTAAATTAGAAACCTATCAATATTTTTAATGAAATCCCAGCTATATAGTTAATAACTGTGGTATTAGATTCAATGTTACAATCCTATGTATGTACGTGGCAACTTATTTAGTAATTAGATAAAAGTTAAGTGATAAATACCTCCTGTCTAGAGTTTATTGTTAAAAATAAAGAGATATTCATATTTATATAATTGTGTTTCTATTAATCCCTTCATACTGTTATTTACAAATCAGAACAATATCAATTTTAATGCAATTTAAACGCCTTTTTTAATGGACTCGCTCTATGCATTAGATGAAATCTGAAAAATAATCTTATTACAATAGAACTCCGATTGATATATTCTAGAACATTCAGTGGTCCACAGCTGGACTAAGTTCTTTCTTTAGGAAGGAGATTTTGGCCTACTTTAATAGTGTAGCCTGGCGACGCACGGGTTGAATTTTCATGAGATAAAAAAAAAGATAGAGTGCCATCTATATATTTTAGCATGAACTTCTTTGAAACTACTACTAGTGACATCTGTTAGTATATTGTAAAACCACATTAATCTTCCTTCAACACACTTTGTACTTACCTATTGAGTACTAGTAGAAAATACTAGAGGTCGCCACAAGCCATAAATACAACAAACCGTAAATAAATAAATTACAATAGTAAATAAATATTGGTTTTAAACTTAACAATCATAATTTATAATAAATACACAAGATTATAATATATATATATATCACAAAGTTAAAATTGTTTGTGAAGGTAAACTGAAACTTGTCTCTGAATTAGAAATTAAAGTAATAATTTTTTTCTTGCAATTTACTAGCATCAGCTAGTAAAGACCGCGGCTCCCCTCGCGTCGTAGGGATATAAAAAATAGATGTTGGCATGCATATTGATTGATGATGATGATGATTTGACAATGCATACAAAATTTCATACAAATCGGTCCAACCGTATCGGAGGAGTATGGTAACTACACTGTGACACGAGAATTTTATTTATAAGAGGATTAAAATAGCATAATTCTAACAAAAACGAACCGACTTCAATGAAAAACTATTCCGAGTACCCAAATCGCGACATTGTGCCTATGATTTTTGAGGAGTTCCCTCGATTTCCTTGGATCCCATCATCAGATCCCGATATGGTGACGATGGGACCACCTGTAAGCTACGCCCTTTCCAATGCAAAAAGAATTTTTGAAATCGGTTCATAAACGACGAAATTATCGCTGAACATACTTATAAAAAAAAAAAAAAAAAAAAAAAAAAAGATTCCGACGAATTGAGAACCTCCTCCTTTTTTTTGAAGTCGGTTAAAAACAGGTACACCATGTGCACTTGATATTAAGCAAGTGTATTATGTGCTAAATACAAAATTTTATCAAGTAAACTATACTTTTAACAGTATTTACAACATCCCGTATGGTCTAGTGGCTAGGATACCTGGCTTTCACCCAGGAGGCTCGGGTTCGATTCCCGGTACGGGAAAGTACTTTTTGCCATTATTGTTCATAAATATAGTTCTTTTGAAAGTTCGCGTGATAAGTGATGACATTCGGCTTTTATTTAAAAAAAGTATCTTATGTTTAAAAAATCTTATCACAATGATTCATTGTGTTTTGTTATATTTGAATTTAGAGAAGTTTCTTCAAGTTTTAATCTCCTCATTTATAAAACTCTCGTGTCAAAATTTTAGTTACCATACTCATAGATTTGTATAAATTCTTGTGTAAGTTTTCGGGTAGGTCTGAGAATCGTCCAACATCAATTTTTTGCACGCGAGAGGAGCCGCGGACATTAGCTAGTATTTAGATAATTTGGTGTTCTCTCCTAGTTTACCTTTGATAAATATTTTTAAAAATACTTTCAACTCATTCACACATAGTCGCCACTCGAGCCAGAGAGCACTGTCAATAAAGCCAGCACTGGTAAATAAAAGCGACAAGAACCAATTAAACTTGAACTCTGGACGTGAACAATATATTTCTAATCCAACTTGTTTATCAGTACCCTTGAGGCATAGGGGAGGTCAACGTAAAATGGAGAGCACTACTAGGGCGTTTTGTGTATTCGGATGGGTGCCCATTCGTTTTTTCAACATGGCTGCTCTTAGTATTTTTAGATGCAGTGTATTTAAGTGGTTACAGTTTTCCAAAGTGTTATAGGACAGTACAATGATATTTATGGCCAAAAATATTATGTTACATTACAAATAGTTGAGTGTGAAGTGAAAATGATATGAAATATATGATTGGAAGGAAATGCCTGTGGCATTAAATCCGCAAATGATATGAAATATATGATTGGAAGGAATCTTTGCTGGAAGTTTAAATAAATAAATATCCTAATGAAAGAAGAGATCCACCGTAAATGCTGTTAGTCAGTCATTTGTTGTATTTCGAGGAATTTCTACAGAATTAAATTTAAATGATGGTGATTATAGAGTAAAGAATGGTGGTGATTCAACGAATACTTTCCTTGGCCATTATCATCGACATCAGCCCGTTGCAGTGTACTGCTGGACACCACGAAGCCCGGCCTGTTGCTTTCTGCATCCAGTCTTCAATACCTACTTTATTTTGACTTTTGTATAACAGCAATAAATTTAAGTTTATTACAAAAAAAAATAATTTAAAAAAATATTATAACATCAGGCAATCATCAGTATAAAGTAGAACGAAAAACCTTGTACAGATATTTGTGGATATATAAAATTTTAAAAAAGAGATCAGAAATCAAAATCACTTTGTTACTGGGTAATGGGGAAGTTTTTGGACGTTATCTATTGTGATATCTGAAGTTTGTAAGTGAAACAGACACTCACGATAAACAAAGGCTAATCAAACATATGGTCGATGCCCACAAACCAAAACTTTCTTATAAAACCAATAATATAAAGGTGACATATGCGCTCCGGTTTTACTTTATCTTGCTTTTGAATCAGATAATGTTTACTGGCATTGGTTTTAAATTTGTTCTATCTGAAATAATAGCTTCAGTGATTCCTTATAATATGAACAACATATATATAGTGAAAGTCCCGTCAAAAAAACAGATTTTTTTTGATATAAGAACCGCATACATACTTTCATAAGTATATGGCGAAAACTAAACTTTAAATCTACACGAATAAGGATGTAAATCATGCAGAAAGAAATAAAAATACTTTACAGTGATGAAATCGCACCATACTACGAAATATCTTTTAATTTATCTTTAATAAATTAGTCTATATTTCTATTTCATAAGTAAGTCGTAAGTCCCTTAGTCATCGTTTCGTAAAACTGTTAACTGCTGTAAGGATGCTTATTCACAACATACAAATAAAATAAAACCTCACATTTGTAGCAACACAACAAAGATTTATTGCGACTTGAATTGTCCCAAACCCTAACCCTTAGAATACTCTGGGATAAGTTATAACTGCAATACTAGAAAGTATTACTTGTGTTAGAGTAATAGAAAACTGAAAATTTATCGCCGTCTTGCTCAAAAAATGGAGTGTAAAATTGATCCAGGGCATTCAACGTCTTTTTTGTGTTCAACTTGCAAAAATTTTGGTATGATATCACGATATAGATTATTAGATTCAATAAAACTTTTGGACGGAACCCTTATAGATATAAGGGTTTGTCATTTGGCTACGGAACTCTAGAAAATGACTTTGTAAGTACTTCAGTACTTTTTAATTAAATATCTGCATCATCATTCTAAGCATACTTCATATTTAACAATCAATCAAATTGAATTCAATCAATAAAAGACAACTTAATTTTAAAGGACAAAGAAACAAGAATTGTATGAAAAGAAAACTATAACAAGAAAACTGTAACTTCGGAACCATCTTACTGATTTAAAGCTTTTTTAAATGTGTTTTTCTGTTCTGCCTAACATTGTATAGATAACACCACGCTTAACCCAAGAAGAACCGAACATAATTAAAAAGAGAAGTAGATGAATTTGGATGGATCAGCTGGCTTAATAATATCAACGTACGTTACACATATTAAACTCAATAAGCAACTTTAATTAATAATATCCGAATAGTATAGTCAGCTCAAGTCATCTACATAAGATTTAACGATCATCCATTATTCAAAGGAGTATAATTAGAAACACATATATCAAAATGTGACGAGTAGCTCTCTCGTAAAGGTGAGATATGAATAATTTTACATGTTTGCCATTAAAAGCTGTGACAAAATTATAAATCCATAATATTTTAAGGTCATTCTAGCTACCCTCATTCATGATCAACTATTAAAGTCAAAGTGCTGGGCTTGGGTTTCCTCTCAGGAGAGGGTTGAGGTCAAACGTCCCCATGCTGGCCGAGTACGGGTTGGTGACTGACAAGTCACGTTGTAGTTACGTTAATCTTGCCGCTTTAGTTGTTTTTAAACTGCCGGAAGGCCTGCAACTCAGCTTAACATGACCTCTGAATAACGAAAACGCTCATATATACCACGCCACAAACGGTCACCCATCTAGGTACTGACCGCGCCGTCGTTGCTTACCTTCTGTGATTGTTTTTAATCACCTAATGCTAATTGGCTATGAGCGCTCTCCTACACTCAGTACTTACCCTCGCTCCGCTACCCTCATTGACTAAGTCTACTGCGGCTATTGGTAACCACTATTTATTCAAATTATTATAGCTGCACCCCAATCCACAGCTTTACAAAATCCCCTTTAATTTTATGCTATTTAAATCGTCACATCCAACTCCTTACAGTCATCTTGCACTACCTGATCTGTGGGTGTCTAATACTACATGTGCAGAGACGCAGTCTCCGCTCAAAAACTTTGTTTTTTTCTTTTATTTTTTCTTCTATTTTTTCTCTCCTGCATTAGGAATATAAATTCCTGTGTCGCAGAGACTTTACAAACATAACGGACACAAAAAACACCTACTAGTTCATCCTAACGGTTGGTGCTTCTGGGGCTTATGACCTTCTGACACTGCTTCTCCAGTTTGCTAATCCTGTGGTCGCACTGTGTCTATGATCAAATTCCTCATCACATACCTGATGAGAATTGGTGTAAAAATGACACAGAACCCTTTCTTTTCTAAAGCTTTCTAAAAATCCGTTCCACTTTTCAGAGTGTTTGCAGGCAGTAATAGAATATATATATATCTATATAGATATAAATGTGTTTATTATTGCAATATCAGACAAAGTTATAATTATCGCAATGCCCTTCAAACTTCCTAAGAAAACCCTACAATAACTTCATTAAAGAGTTTCACTGTTCAATCATTTCTTTGAAGTATTTTCTTAGAATTTACACAACTGTGAAAATAATGACGAGGACCTATTTCATAGAAATTATTAAAAATTGAAAATTCTTAACAAAACTGTTAACAATTTGTTGTTGTTAGTTTTACTTAGAACTCCATCTAATTATAAGTCTTACCTTAAAACTGCACAAATGGAGTGGTCGTCATATCGCAATGTTGAATTTTGGGAATACGATTTTCAATCTTCTATGAAACTAAAAATGAATATTTGTCTGTATGTCTTTATAGAATCGTAAAGTTGTGAACCGATATAAATGAATTTTAGTGCACAGGTATTCCAGAGCCTGAGAAAGGACTTAGGCTACTTTTTACCGCGATAACCGATAAAATGGCGGGCGAAAGCTAGTCTTATATATAAAATTCTTGTGTTACAATGTCAGTTACTATACTCCTTCGCAACGGCTGGACTGCTTTGTATGAAATTTTGTATGAATATCGGGTAGATCTGAGAATCCGCCAAAATCTATTTTACATACCCTAGGACGCTAGCGGAGCCGCGGGCATCAGCAAGTTTGAATACAAATTGTGCCCAACAAAACTGAATTCGTATCTATACGACATCAATTCAGTAAATTGCTATATTACACTCAGAGACCGATAAAATTCAGAAATAAAACTCTTCAGACTGAAGTCAAAACTTTAACAGCTACGACAATTCTAAACAGAGACTGTACTATCGTAACTAGACTGTTGATAAACATAGTTTTCCTATAATATTCTCAAATTAGTCAACTAAGTGTGCTCATTACACTATAATATAAGCTATGTAGCCGTGTGGTGACGGATTAAGAATACAAAGTGTCACCAACCCTATTTATTCCATGGGCGTCGTAAAGCTAATATCACTGCCAAGAGAAGGAAAACTTGAAACAAACCCTTTACCAACCCGTCTGGTCAGCGTGGTATAATAGGCTAAAACCTCCTTTCAAAGGAGATGCCTATGTCCAGCAGTGGACTGTTAAAGGCTGTTGATGATGATGATGATGTAGGAACCAAACCCACCATCTCTGGTTTAGGAATCAGCAGGCACTATTCATTAAAGCACCAAGGCATTTAAAAGAAAAAGTCAGTCATTTAATAACCTGATGAATTTAACGTAACTCACTTTAAAATTGTCACTTCAAAATGTTCTTCCAAAACTGTTAATATGTTTTCAATATAGATACATACATAGTAAACCATCGGGCTAGCTTCCAGAACAGTGGACAGATCGAGGGTGGCTTGTACGGAGGGTGGAAGAGAGGGTGGTTTTCCGAAACAACTGGCATGGAACAACCCTCGGTTATAGACTCGTATTTACATAATTTGATGAGACGTAACACGTTCATATAACCGACTGTTAAACACGTTCTCTCTCCTTTCTACTCAACTAATAAATTTATCTATAAATCTATATACCATAATATTGAAATGATATAATATTGTCTGTAAGTTCAACCTTCGAATTTCAGGTTGTGTTCTCAGGGTTGTGGAGGTCCGATTGTAGTCGCTCCGTGTAAAAACTAAAATTCAGGTAAAACCATTTGAACTAGTAACCGACCCAAAATAATATTGGAAAAAAGGGTTAGGAAGAAGAAGATAAATTTATCTATATCTAAATATATAAAAATGAATTGTTGTTCGTTAGTCTCGCTAAAACTCGAGAACGGCTGGATCGATTTGGCTAATTTAGGTCTTGAATTATTTGTGAAAATCCAGAGAAGGTTAAAAAGGTGAATATATAAAAAGGAATTGCATTTTTTTTATTAATTATGGATTCCTTTTGTTTGCTTTAATTTTATTTTATACAAAAGTTTAGGTCTTCTATTTATCGATTGAGGCAGTACGAAGTCTGCTGGGTTAGCTAGTATGGTATAAATATAAATAAAGTTATATATTAAATTTATATTTCTAAGCAGATACTTTTGTCTAACTGTAGTTGTGTTTAAAGGCTGAATGATGAAATTTATCAAACCATTTTGCTCATAGCTTTTTTATTTAAATATGTCAACAGGACTACAAATTTTAGTAACCGTACTAATGAGTAACAAAATATGTATAATTTTTATTTTACTGTATTTTACCTGGTTAGTAATAGAACCCTTACATCAGGATTTTTCTTTATTTTAAAGACAACTTCCTCATTAGGAATTTTTTTAAAGACAACTCCCTCATTTTGAATACAAAGTTTTTGTCGCGAGGGACTTTACAAACATACATGAAACGGACACAAAGAAGTCAAAGACACAGTACAATAGTTTGTGAATCACACAAAGCAACTTCTATTTATTTAAGATGACACTTTGTAAAATGAACAAGCAGAGACATGAGTCAAAGAAGAGACGAAATTGAAAGCTCCAACTCGTGATGGGCGGACTTTATGGGGAAATAGGTAGATGTCGAGACAGCCATTTAAAGAAAGAAGCACACTTCGTAGGACAATATCACTGCAAAGACAAGAAAAGCTTAAAACCAAATTCTATACCAACCCGTCTGACTAGCATGACTTAAGAAGCCAAACAAAAAAAAAGCCTTCTTTTCTAAGGAGGCCTATGACTTGCAGTGCACTATTAAAGATGATATGATGACAAATAATCAATACTGAGTATTTTTGCACTGCGCAAATTGTTTTAATTAAAGGTGGCGATATATCTGGAACATTTTGAATGCGGTATTTTAACGAGTAAACATTTTAAATAATGTTAGAGGATAATTTATACAGAGATCAGTTGTAGGTGTCTAATAGGATTTATGTGTTATTAAAGGGAAAGTTGTGTGAAATATTTATAAATGATGGCCTCGACGATGTTATTTTAAGAAATTAATATTTATTTTTCACGATGTTTTTCACCGACTACGTTGAATTCAAAGCAAAGAGAAAACTAAAAAAAAATATTTTGAAAAATGAAAGATTTTAAAAGATATTTATATGAAGAAGTATATAAATTTAAAACTATTTAACCGATTTTCACGTTTTTTATGGTTCCGTAGTTCAACAGTTAGTGCTAGAAATATGAATCTTCACATGGAAATGTGTTTTTATCACGTTGACAAAGTGCTATAATAAAATCACGAATAACATTTATTTGTTTTTACTCCCCTACACGTAAAGTGGGATGTTTTTTTTTTCGCGTCTACCTCATCATGTGAACATTGAGAGATTGCTATGTCAAATTTAGATTATTTTTTAGTCATCATAAAAATAATGATTTTACTTTTGGTTTAGTTTTTTTAGTCTGAATCTGATATTCTTGATTAAATTTTGAAATATTTCGAAATACTTCAATGACTTCAATCGAAACAAGTATATGCATACTGACTTTTCTTTCTTTTACCCTTCGCCCGCCTTAGTTTTCTTATTCACTATAAATTGACAGCATCGCTTAACAAATCATACGTTTCAGTAATAATAATGTCAGAAAATCCTACTACTTCAATTAATTCAATAAAAAAAAACAATCCAACTAAAATGAATGTAAGTTATTAATGTTCTCCATTTATGAAAATAATATACTTCATTCTTAAAACAACGTTTATATTGTTTATAGTCTTGATCTTAATCTTAGCCAGCAAATAACAGAAACAACTAGAGATAAATTATTTTATTCAAGTGTAAATATTTAATGGTCTGTTTTAGAACACTGAAACTCTGCAGTCGGTACAGATCCTGAAGGAGTATTTGGTGTAGCATCTCTTTGGGCACAGATTTGTTCTCTTGCTACTTCTAAGCCAATCTTAGCTCTTTTTCCTAAATCTTGGTCAATAAGAAACAGCAGTTTTATAGCCTTCTCAAGAACAGGAGGCGTAACTGTTACAAGTGACATCGCAAGATTTTCAATAAATCGCTGCCTATGAGCTTCGCTCTCCAGCACATGATTGTAGAAATATGACAGAATGTTTAAATCAAAAGCGTTACTCTCTAATGTTAACAACTTCTTCCGCGGTTTCTTTTCATCGACATATGGCATGGGACCATTGAAAGAGTTAGGATAGTAATTCGGGGCATTTTGTTCATTTAACCTCACTGGAGGTCTACCATCGCGAATGTAAGTTTTGGCATAACGTGGCATATTAATGAACATCTTATTATGGTTTCTACCTAAACGATAATTTTGAGTATCCCTATAGGCAGCACGTCTACCCCTGAATAACCAGTCACTTGGGCCGGGAATACCAGGTACTAGGTGAGCTGGATTGAAAGCACCTTGTTCTACGTCTCTGAATTGATTTTCTACATTTTTGTTCAATACCAAGCGCCCAATTTGTACCGTAAAGAATGTTCCGTTCTTCCAAAGTCGAGTTACGTCAAACGGGTCATAATCTACATTTACTATATCATGTTTAGTCATTACATCCATTTCGAGACGCCATGCAGGGTAATTTTTCTGTTCAATGTTATTGTACAGATCTCTAACAAAGTAGTCTGGATCTTGACCAGATATTGCCGTCGCTTGAGCTGTTGTTAAAGCTGTAAAGCCTTGTTCAGTTCTAAAATTAAATCTCACGTAATGACTTTCTCCGTGTTTGTTGGCTAGTTCATAAGTGTGGATAGGAAATGCATCCATTCTTCTATAACCATTTGGAATACCAAAATCAGCTAATAACCAGAAAGTGGTATGCATAAGTATAGGTCTCAAGATCATAAAATCCCAGCGGGCTGTAAAGTCTAATAGATTCGTTTGAGG
Organism: Phragmatobia fuliginosa; assembly: GCA_932526445.1. Classification (NCBI taxonomy): domain Eukaryota; kingdom Metazoa; phylum Arthropoda; class Insecta; order Lepidoptera; family Erebidae; genus Phragmatobia; species Phragmatobia fuliginosa. Next base: position 16,416,174 of record OW052070.1, read on the forward strand.
ATTTCTTTTGAAAGCGTGTACAAACTGTGGGAACATAATAGGGTCTCTATATAAATAAATGGGTAATTGAAGGCATGTAAGGTCTAGGTTTCCTGCTTTGGTATACATTTTAATTGCCATGCCTTTGAGCTCTCTAGCTAAATCTGTTCCACCGATATTTTGTACTGCGGTTGAAAATCTAACCACTAGGGGTGTTCGTTTGCCTATTCCATTAAAAACATCTGCATATGTATATTGTGAAACGTCATTAGTAACTTCGAAGTAACCGAATGCTCCAGTGCCCTTTGCATGTACCACTCGTTCTGGTACCCTTTCTCCATCAAATGGCAACAAAGTATCAAGTAGTAGTTGGTTGTTGAATTGGTCAGAATTTATGGTATGTATTTCTCGTATTTCTGTTGGATCCCCGGAAGATTTAGTCCATACTCCTATGGGTTTCTGCAAACAAAAATATTACATTAAAATCATAACATATTTATGCAAAAATGAAAAAATATATTTTGTACATTACATTTGCAATACGCTACATACAATAATTATTTGCAATACGAGTATGTGGTCTTAAGTTCTATATTATATTAAACATCATGAGTAAAATATAATAGTGGTGTGATCCATATGGTGCGATGATGACTCTGGTGTCCCCTAAGGCGGAATTCTCTCTCCACTTCGTTCTGCATGCGTTCATACTTTTTTCCTTTGTCAGTCTGTCCTCCTATGGAATGCCCTTCCCAAGGAAATTAGAATAGAATCCAATCGTAATTAATTGAAGGTCAAGTTACGGTCTCTCCTTTTCCAAAACATAGCTTATTCGTCACAAATATTATACTTTATATATTATGTGGTGACGGATTAAGAATACAAAGTGTCACCACCCCTATTCATTCCACGGGTGTCGTAAGAGGCGACAAAAGGAACAAAATAAGCAGCTAACATCACTGCCAAGAGAAGGAAAACTTGAAACAAACCCTTTACCAACCCGTCTGGCGAGCGTGGTATAGTAGGCCAAAACCTCCTTTCTAAGGAGAGTCCTATGTCCAGCAGTGGACTGTTAAAGACTGTTGATGATGATGATGATATATTCCGGTTTTTATATATTTTTTATATCTTTGTGTGTGTATATAAAATGTACTTATGTTTATTTCTATGTATAAAAATAAAAGTATTTATGTATATATTTATGTAATTTTATATGAATGCCTGGATAAATAGAATTTATGTAATGTTTTCTCTTTTATTTTTTTTAAGTTATCCGCTACTAGACACAGGCCTCTCTCATTGTTGCCACTCTTAAGTGTTTGGAGATTCTTGAATCCAGCTCCTGTCTGTCATATAGCGCAAATCGTCACTTCACCTGCCCTATAGGCGTCTTACAAAATGTTTGCCCAGTTTGTCCTAACGGTTGTCTCTTTAGTAGCTAATATGAATATCACAATAGCTTACTAATTAAATAGGGTATTTAATTTCAATAACTGCTTGCATTTTAAATGTTCAAGTTTTTGAAAAGTTTAGAAATTATACACATTTGTCTTAAGAATTAAGAAAACCAAAACTAGAATACTACTTACCGAATGTTCAAGTTTGAAATCCAAGAGCTGCTTGTCCGTAGGTTGGTAAAAAGTAAGATTTTCGTATCCATCAATACTTTTGCCATAGTGAATAATACAATAAATTATAGAAGTAATGAACAACTTCATATTGCAGTAATGAAGTTTTATAACGCAACATCGTTTTTATACCTACCTTTTAAGAAACTGTTATAAATGCTATTTCCTTTACGCAAGATGTAATTGTAAATAAATGTTATAATTACAAACAATCCGATATAGCGGTTGTTTCAAGTAACTAAAAGAAGGGGAAACTTTAGGAAAGGCAAGGATTTATGTTTTGTATAGCACGGCATGTACCTACTTTACTACTACTCTATACCGACTCTACTATTCTATACTGAATACTTATTTCTTGAAGTTTGTGAGGTATCCAAGGTTTAAATAAGTAGTATATTATCTCCCCACTGTCAACTTCTTCTCCAGTTTGTAAACAAATCTGGTATCTTTAGGGTCTGAAAACACACATCACATCATAATGAGCGATTTCAACACTGATCATACATCCTTGAACTCCCCCCGCAATCTCCTGCACATTATCCAATCCGCTAGCCTCCGTGTTCTTCCCCTACAAGCAACTCATTACAACACCGAGCATCGGGATACTTAGATTAACCTAATGCTCTCACTTTTATTCCAAGTTTTATCCATTCCCATGATCAACACCTTGCTGGATTTTCCCACCATGACTTGATCTACATTCCTCCTTAAATTCCCTCACAAAATTTTGCACGTGCGTAGCTTTAGATGAATGTGTGCGGATGTTTCTGCATTAGATTAGTTTAGTTAAGGAGCAGCTACAGACATGAACGACAAAGTCAGTATTTTCTATGAGACAGTTCATAATTTATATGATATGCACACACCTGTCAGGAAAATTAAATATGCTCCTTGGATGACATAAAAAAATTCGGGGACCGCTATAAGTAAAGTAAAGAACGCTCTGAAGAGAAATGGAATCTTTTCAATAGTGCTAGGAATCGGTGAAAACAGGTGATACGTAACGCCAAACGCCGCCATATTATTCAAAATGTAGAATCTTCTCCAACTTGTAGCTTGTGGAAATTCCTTGGAAAAAGACGAAACCGACCACGTAAGTGTTTAGATTAATTAAATAATGGAATAGAAGTACTAGGGGACTTAATTTCAAGAATGTAAATTAATGAGTTCCACCAGTTCGGCTGCAGTGAAATTTCTTCTAGAACTAAAATATTTTCAATAGTATAATTACATTTTCTATTTTTTTACTAAAAAACTTATGTAGGGAAAAATCACAATTGATTCTCGAACGTTTATTTACTGCATCATATAGGGTAAACTATACTATTGTTGGCATCTCATCAGTCATTGGCACTTTGAATTTTAAACACAAATATTAAGAATTGCTCTAACTAAAAATTCATGGAAATCTGTTTTTCAAATTCTACCATGTCGACATTATGGGAGTTCAACTGAATCTTTTTAAAATGTATCCTGGCAACACGTAAAAAGAAATCATAACGCGGGCTACTCGCACCGGTGATTGTCACCGCCGCTTTCTAATAAGATCCAAGAAGGCATAATATAAGATTATATAATATTATCTTTTATTTCGAGTTTATCATGAATTTGATGTTGTGAATAGTGTTAATATGTTTTGTTTTGAGTTAAATTATCGTTTTGAGTGTATTTTTTCACATTATATCCATTATAAGCCAATGACCGATTGCTATCTGATAATAACTGTACTTTTGATGCCAATTACTGTACTTTTCGGAACATTTTAAAATTTAATTAATTTTTATTTATTAAACTGTGTTTATCTGAATGAATGTGTTTTTATTTCTAAATTAATAAATTATTAAAACGTTTTATGAAGATTAAATTAGAATCTGACATCTAGTTTAATTTTTAAAAACAAATTTTGGCTAGATAGCCTTAAGGTGCCAATCATTATACAGTTTACCCTATATATTTTGGAATTATTACATAATAATACAACCCTAGTTACATAACATCGTTGTCTTACCTGATATTCTACTGTCTTTTTGACTGTCGTATTGGTCTAGTCTAGTGGTTAGCTATGTCTATGGTATATGGGTTCGATTCCCGGGTCGGACCAAATATTTGTTTCAGAGTCTGGGTGTTTTCTATGTATAATATGTATGTATTTACAAAAAAAATTAATGTTTATGTATTTATATCAGTTGTCTAGTATCCATAATACAAGTTCTGCTTTATTTTGTTTATGTTATGTGTCAGATGTCCGAAAATATAAATTTTTTACATTTTCACTATGTTACCGAGTACCTCTTATTACGTATGATCGCTTGATTTACATGAAATGTATTTAGTGTTCATTTGATTACTACGATTTCTATGATGAGAATAGTTTACTTACTTAGGTACGGGTAAAGAACTAATACTATCACATCAAACTATCCTTATGCAAGTTACATAAATCGGATTTAACATTAAAGTAAACGGAGGAAAATTCAATATTAACACATTTATATTATGTTGATCTGTAAGATACTTGCGTAACAATACCCAATAGTAACATTGTAAATTATGAACTTTAAATAAAATCCAACTATATTACAATGGCATCCTATTAAAATTGGCCAATTACAACATTATTTTTAATTGAGTATATTTAGTGAGTAAATTGATTATTAGAACATCATCAAATAGTAGTTATTTCATAATCGTTCCAATTTTCCAATCATACACATTAAACACATTCCAATCATCACAAAAAATGTTACGAATAAATTAGTTTTTTTACGGTGGTGTCTAGTTATCATTGTTAATTAATTGCGTAGGAATTTATTTTCATAGTCTCTAAATATATAGTGCCTATTAAAATAAATTAGTACACACAACATTTATCATCAAACTTTTCCAAATTTTAAAGTAATACACCTGAAAAATAGTTTGGCATCACTCTTAGTTCGACTAGAAGATAATGCCTACGGCTTTAAGTTAGTCTCAGTTCCCCAAGATAGCACTAAGTAGGAAAGGACCCAAAATTAGTTATTATTCCGTTGATGATTTTTATCGCCAACAACTTTTTGATTATGTATAATAATATTTGCTGTAACACAACCTATTGACATCTTATGGTATCCCAACAATCATATTCAACTATCTGTAGTTTTATGTTTCATATATATTTTTTCTTATATTATTTGTACTTATTCAAACATTAAATAGAAATCAAAGTTTTTACATGTAAACGTGTGGATATCTGTTATCATTTGTTAATATGTTTTTATTTAATTAATTGTATTCCATTTTTCATTTTATATGTATAAATATTTGTACAAAACATTATGTGGTAGGACATAGTGTATCTTTAACACATGCATAATAAATGTAAACTACCTTTGCTTTTACCAAATAAACGATTGATTGATTAGAAACTTTGCTTACGATTTTCCCAATTGGGCAATCAACCTTCTTCTAATACGCAACAGTTGTTTAACTGTATGATTATATTAATTAAAAACATGCACTACTCCAATTTCTTCCTAGTAAAATTCCCTAAAAGCACGAAAAAAAAATAGCATATGAACAACTTAGAACGATTTTCAATTAAGGAAAACTGAAATCATTCACTTCTTTGTATGAAAATGAGTTTCAACCTCTAGGCACCTATATAGTTTTTTTTGTTGACGGTCTGGAAAACCCCTTCGGATCTTTAGCTCCTTGGAGTCTCAATAGCCAGGAGGAGTAAGGAATGATGTTTTTACTAAAGACCACCCCGACGACTGGCCTCTAATAGCCTGCCCTGATGCGGATCCAGGCCTTGTAATTTTATATATATTTGATAGGTAGTAGAGCCACGTTGATTTCAGCACGAATGGGCCGGCTCGACCCGGTCAGTACTACCCTCACACAGAAGACCATCCTAATAATGACAGCATTCTTGCTGTCGTATTTCGTTGGTGAGTGTGAGACCGGAGGCCCAATCATTCTGCATCGTTCTCCCGCCCTTCGAAGGCCGGGAGAATGATGCAGAATAATCTAACCAGGCCGCCATGGTAAGGGTCACCATACTACATTGCCTACCCTCAAAATAAGCTTGGTGACCCCTACTCCTGGATTCTACTCATGCTTTCCATCAGGCAGAGTAGAGTCACTTTGGCAGGCTTAAATATAAAAAAAAAAAAAAAAAATATCCTCAGAATCGACACCGCGAGTCTCAGGCGTTTTCTCTACCTTCTAGACACCTCAGATTGAGTTATTCTGGTTGAGAAATCTTTGTACACAGAAGATCTATGACTAATATTATCTCTGATATGCTTAAAAATTACCCTTTTAGATGCTCAATTTACTTTCTCTATGATATTGCCTATGGTGACGATGCTTTTATGTCTTACAAAAGTAATTTTGATTGGTATTTATATACATGTAGTAGCTTACTCATATTACTTAAAGTGCGTCTCTTTATAACCATGCTGGGCTCGTATTGGTGGTGATGTTAACTATCCTATCTTGAGTATGCTACAATAACACACATTTTAATATCACAATTTTTTTAAAATCGTTTAGTAGATTTCGGAGTTCATCCTAAGCAGCAATGTGAAACGAGAATTATTTATATAACGAATTAAGTCAATACCAAACTTCGAATAACAGTCTAAACAGAAACAATAACTTTAAGATTGACTTGAAGGGAATAGGTTATCGACATTACTATTGATTTAAGTCGGGAAACCACTATCGGGCAATAGAGGTTATTGCCATAGTATCATCTATTCATATCCTTTATCCTCTGATGTGACGTACCCATGACTTGGTCAAAACAATGTCAATTATTTTAATAGTGTAATGTACTACTATGTCCTTTTCGAGTTATGGCTCAAAATTTAAATATAGTCGGCTATTGAAACAAATATTGTTGAAAAGGGAACTTTGCCAGACTTTTGAATTTTAATTTTGATTTACATTTGATTTAGACCATTACCTTTAATCCAGCTTATTAGATTTTTATATAGTGTAGCACTTTGGGCTCTACACCGTAGATTTTATACATCTGTGGTCTTATAATTTGTGGCAAATTTGTATGAAAGTGCGAATGTATAAATAAGTGTCATTCTCTATTTTCAAATATTGGAAGGCAATGCAGATTCGTAAGTTTTGTTTTAATATACATTTCAGTATTAAATGTTAAGTAATTGTAGAACCTAAAAACGATTCTACAAAGTTATTTACATGGCTTTGTAGAATAATTGTTGTATTATTTTATGATATATAAAGGCCAGTTTTAGCATGAAACACTTGTTGAAAAATAATATTTTATTGAGTCAGATAAAGAAGAAATATAGTGGTCAAATCCATGTTTTCTCTGATGATGAGCAGTTTTCATCTGAATATTTCTAAATACAATGTAAGTTTCGCATAAAATGGAGGAAACATGTTCAATTAAAATATTTTTATACAGATAGTTTGTTATTGATGTAGAAACATTCAAATGAATTGTAATACATGTTTTCAAATAAATTTATAAATAATACATAGAAAGCTATTGTGTCTTTACCCCTAAAATGATTTTAGGATTTTATACTATACTCATATATAAGTAGTAGTATAAATACGTATTATGGCGTACGTAAATACGTAGTATACGTATTTATCGGTCCTAGTTGTCTTGAAAAACTATGGCATAACGATTATTGGAGGGTCAGTGCCCTCAAATAACATAACATAAACAATAAAACAACATAACACCTAATTCAACCTTCCAATTCAGTACACCATCAGGGTTGCGAGTGGCCGATGCCAGCTGCTGATATTCAGTTAAAGATGATTAAACTAGTAGCCGATCCTAAATAATCTTCAGACTAATAAACATTAGGAAGATGATGAAGATGATGATTTCCTTCAACCACATAGTAGATTTAGTTGGGTAAGCATTTGCCAACGACAATATTTAGAGGTCTTCATGATTATATTCATATTGTACGTTATTAATATTAGTAATAGGAGGTTGAGGCCTAGCGGCAGCAGCAGCTCTTTCTGCTACTACTTGAGCTTGCCCTATCTCCAAAGCAATCTTAACTCTTGTACATAAATCAGTATCTACTAAACACAATAACTTCAGTACTCTTTCAACCACTTGTGGTGTAACTGGAATAAGACTATAAGCAACATTATTGACAAACCGTTGTCTATGAGCTTCGTTATCAATCACATACCTATAAAAGTACCAACAGGATTCAATGTCCACGGCATTTGATTGCAAAATCTGTAACTTCTTCGTGGGCCTACTTTTATCAACGTATGGAATAGGACCATTAAAAGAATTAGGGTAATAGTTTGGTGCATCCTGACCGTTTAGACTTGTAGGCAGGTTTCCATCACGGTTATAATTTTTAGCGTATAGTGGCCTATTAACTAAAACGTTATTGTGATTCCTACCTAAGCGATAGTTTTGTGCATCTCTATAGAAAAGGCGTCTTCCTCTAAATAGAAAGTCCACTGGACCAGGAATACCGGGTACTAAATGTGCAGGATTGAATGCACTTTGTTCTATATCTCTAAAGTGATTGTCTACATTTCGATTAATTACCAAACGACCTATTTGTACAGTGATAAACGTTCCGTTTTTCCACAATCTTGTAACATCAAAAGGGTCGTAATCAATATTTTGAATATTTTCTTTAGTCATAACATCCATTTCTAAACGCCATGCTGGGAAATTGTTTTGTCCGATATTATTATACAAGTCCCTACTAAAGTAATCAAGATCTCGTCCTTGGATCTCGGCAGCTTGTGCAGCTGTTAATGTTGCAACACCTTGTTCTGTCCTAAAGTTGAATCTTGCATAATGGGTATCTCCTGTTTTGTTTGCTAATTCATATGTATGTATCGGAAAACCATCCATTTTTCTGTACCCGTCTGGAACACCATAGTCTGCGAGCATCCAAAACAGAGTATGCAACATCTCGGGTCTCAATGTGGTACTGTCCCATACAGCTGTCAGATCGAAGAGCAAAGTTCTTGGATTTCTTTTAAAAGCATGTATAACACTTTGGAACATAATTGGATCTCGGTAAAGATATACTGGAGTTGATAAACATGTGAAATCCAAATTACCTTCTTTAGTATAAAATTTAACCGCCATACCCCTGAACTCGTTGGCTAGATCACTTCCTCCATTATTATGTACTGAAGTTGAAAATCTTGCTACTACCGGAGTTTTTTTACCAATACTATTGAAAACATCAGCATATGTATACTGGGAAATATCGTGGGTAACTTCAAAATAACCAAAAGCACCCGTGCCTTTAGCGTGGACCACTCGCTCAGGTATTCTTTCTCCATCAAAGTGTAACATGGAATCAAGAAGCAATTGATTACTAAACTGATCAGAATTAATTGAGTTTAAATCCCGAATTTCTGTTGGTTCACCTGAACTTTTAGTGTATAGTCCTATGGGAACCTGCAAATAAAAAAAAAATTACGAATGTATATAAATATACGTTTGCAATTAAAAAGGTTATTTAATCAGTTAAGTGAAACACGCTTATTACGACACCGAGTATTAAAATGATTTAACTAGTATACTAATATTGGCTTACGTTAATTTATGAATTCTTTAATTACTCGTGTGAACATAAAATCTGTAAGATATTTCTTTCAAGTATTGATGTAGTTAAATGTTCAATGTTTTGTAATGTTTATAGTACAAAAAAGTCGATTAACTTAATAACTGAACTCACTGGGTGCTCAAGCTTAAAATCCAAAAGCTGCCTGTCAGAGGGTTGATACGAAGTCGTCAAGTTATCATTTCTAACTAAATGGAAATGAAGAACAAACCACAAAATTATAAACCTCATATTGTTTGGTATCGACTAAACGTTTCAATCTGTTTCAAGTAATTTTTATAATAAATTCTGCTAAATGTGTTAGAGCCATTATTGCATTTTTTACACGTGATTCAACAATTAAGTTGTCGGCATTGTTCTATATACCTATGTTCGTTTGTATTTTTCATATGATACAATTTTGTTGGGTTCTTGTTACTAAGCTAAAAACATGCAAAGTAGCAAATTGCAGGATACCGGCAGCAAAATCTATCGAAGCGATGTTTAATAGGAGAGGCTTATGACCAGTAGTGGACTGCGATACGCAGATGATGTTAATGATGATAATGATTAATAAGTCTGTAATATACAGTTAATTAACAAATCTCTCAATTAGTAACTAACTTTTGTCATGAACAGGCAGTTGGATTGCTTTGTAGCTCAAAGGTAATAAATGAGTTTGCATCCTTTTGAACCCTACTTCACAAGATAGGTAAAGGCTTCAGAAGGTGCAAGGTCGTGATAGTATACCAGTTTATGGCTCTCCTAATGCCGATAATATTACTGAAACACATTTTATTTAGAACTGGAAAACAATAAAAACTAAAATAAAATGGTAACGATGATAGGTACAAAATAATAAAACTTTGGTACAGCTACTAACGCCCCCCTTCTTTTGAAAGTAAGTTGTTCCAGTTAGTTTCGGTATATACTACACACATTAAAACTTTTATTCACATAAAATAAACAAAACTAAGTAATTAATTAAAAAATAGCAAAAAGACAATGAGGTGAAGTTTTATGTGTATGACTGCACGTGTGTGTGTATGTATGTGTATGACTGCACGTGCGTGTGTGTGTGTTTGTTTGAGTGTATGTGTGTACGTGTATGTGGGTGTGTGAAATGTTATAAAATTGAGGAAATGACCTATTGTAAATTATAATTAGGTACCCTCGTACTACTCTGTATCAAGTATTCTATCATCATTGTCGTCTATATTGTACTGGGCAACCCACTGTCGAAAATAAGTTTTCCTTAAAAAGAAGGTTTGGCCCAACAACACGTTGCTCAGATGTTTTAGTGTCTGATTTGTGGTAAATTTTTCTTCACTTTTCAGTTTCACTTTCTTTTCCGTAATTTGCCTTCTTCAGCTCGTACGACATCGTACGACATCTATATGATAAATAGAGATGGTAACAGTCAGTCACTCGAATACCACACGGACTGCTAGGTATTTATACAACAAATATTCGGTGTTTTATTGTAATTCGGCTTATCTAAATATGCATATTTAATTCATCTCTAAAATAGTGCGTAAATTCTCAGCCACTCCTTGGCCGCATAACGAAAAACGCAAACTGTAAGCCTCACGAATGCTTCTGATTACATGAATGAAATGGTTCAGTATTATATGAATAACATTTATTGATAGTTAAAATTATTACATTACAGGAGTTTTCAATAGTTACTTCAGTAAAAGCAACTTGTACAATTGACAATATTGTAGGATATGATTTGTAATGCGCATCTGATCTCAGTAGCTACCACTTTTGTTATCCTATAATCTAAACCCTTACTAATATTATAAACGCAAAAGTTTGTGAGCATGTATGTATGTGCGTTTGTTGCTCTTTCACGCAAACACTACTCAAAGGGTTTTGATGAAACTTCACAATGATATAGCTTGCATATCGGAATAACACATAGGGTACTATTTACCGCCATGATGGAACTACATGCGGGTAGAGTTGCATGCAAAAGCTAGTATTTCATATATTTACTTAAAACAAAATAATCTCTGATTTGTGTAAACATAGCATAAAGGGTAATGATATAATTTATTGATAATGATAGGGCTTACCCTACCTTTAGGTAATGGTAATGGTATTAAAGTGAAACATTTGATCTCATTGTGATATGTTCACAAATTTCAATTAATGTTCAAGTGGTAACTTCAATGTTATTCTTAAGTTGGTTGATAAAAGGTGAAGTGCCCTTAAAATCGAATAATTTTAAAATTTTCAGTCACTTGGTTTCCCAGTCTCATTCAGACTGTTCCTGCTGCAGATTGTTGTTTTTTTGCAAATGTGTCTTGTTTTTAACTTCATTTGCAATCATTATTCTCACTGCCATATGGATATTTTTTTCCTAAGAACCATCCTCGTACTTCAACGTATATTATAAAAAAAATATTAGCGAAATCGGTTCAGCCGTTCAGGCGTGATGGCGTGACCAAGGGAAATAGGGATTCAATTTTATATATATAGATAACACTTTAGCCGCAGTTTAGCCGTGATAGCGTAATAGGCAGACAGACAGATTCAATTAAGAATTAATAATATTAGTAAGTATACACAGTGATTTTTGTTTCACTACGGAACTCTAACTAACCTAACACAATTAACTTTTAATAGGTTCTTATTCAAGTGCATAATTTATTCCGTGAAGGATGTTTCAGCTAAAACACGCACTGTACCACTGCTAATTAACCATTTGCTGAAAATAAAGTAAATGTAGACATAGTGTATATGAATGTCGTAAAAGAAAAGGCAAGCTTTAATAGAATATAATTTAATAAATAACATACTTTTATGAGCACCCTACGTTGCAAAAGCTTTTTCGAGAGTCGTGATGACATCTGTTGTCTTTTACTTGAACTGTCAAATGTATGGCGTGGTGGCTTCTGCTATTTCGACACTCGTAGTGACATCTGTTGGTTCTACTGGAACTGTCACATAAATGAACAATGCAACATATTTTTGTGATCTTCATAATTATATGTATCTTGTCAATGAAAAGTGTTTTTTTTTTATGTGTGGCAGCTGACTGACTAATCTTGTGGTCAAGGAGTAAAAATGTAGGTTGTGAGGAATTGTAATGCATCCTGAAGCTGGAGAGATCTTCGGCATCCATTAGAAACGGTTGAATATATAAATGCCAAGATAACCGATGGTGAGTGAACGCTGATTAGAGTGTTATTTACATAGTTGACATGGTTCATAAACTTTCTGGTTCTATTGTAGCCTCCCGCTTGTGTCTCGTCGCTATAAATAGATTGATATAGGAAGGGTTTTAAATGGTTATCCAGGCAAAGTAAACATCGCTGGATGTATCTTTATATATATAATTCTTGTGTGAGTGTGTATGTCACTGAACTTCTCTCAAACGACTGGACCGATTTTGATGAAATTTTTTGTGTGTGTTCAAGGGGATCTGGGAATGGTTTAGATTTGCAATTGGACCCGGTAGGTGGCGCTGCGATCAAGTTCTGGAATTTTAAAGTTGGGCGGTACGAAGTTCACTGGGTCAACTAGTACATATACTATATAGTAAGTGTTGGTTTTCATTTTATGATTGCATGTGCCGCGTTACGGGCATAATTATATTTAGAACAATATGTTTGTTGCAGATTTAGGTTTCATTTTATATTGTATCATCCTTATATTATCATATTTATTTTGATAAAATTGAATTTATGTCGAATTGAATGAAAATCTGCGTGCGTATGCGCTTATTTGCGTGCCAAACCCATTTTTCAGGCAGTCTTCTGAACAGATCTTCAGTGGAGCGGTACGGTGGACGCGTGACCCACTAGCTACGCTCTATGACTATTCCACCCACCACCAGCGACCAGCACCCTCGAGCTGCTGAGGGGCTCATCGGAACTTCGCAGGACATGATGTTATCACGGATATAGCAGATAGGGTGTTCTTGTATCACAACAAGATTTGTAAGACCCACCGTAGGTATTCTCATCTAGATTTAGAACAGTTAAATTCACGTGTATCCTATGGTTTGAGGTATAGGTCGCTTTATGACCTTGACTATTACTAATGTGAATTCAATCTGAATAAATACCAGTGTACGAGTAAGTGAAAAAAAATGTTTCAATAATGGTCTTAAAAAATTATCGCTAATTAGAGCTTTTCTTACATACATACTTCGAGAAAATTTTGTTAGTTAACAATTGTTTAACTTGTTGAAAAATTTACTTTAAGTCAAATTTCTAACGGAAATAAATTATTTATAGTGTTCAGAAATATTGGCAAAAAACGTTTATTTTTTCATCTTTAATTGTTTATAACTTTTGCAATTTTCCATGTGCTAACACACGCTTTTGGCACATTTTCCTAGGCGTCATTCCAAATCCAATGAGCTATCGCACATAATTTTAAGAGCAGTATCTCTATTTTGTACCATTTTCAACTTGTCGACTAGACTACCCGAGGCGATCGTAATAAAAGACTGCGAAAGAGGATAAACCGATATATCTACCAATAACTCCCACCCGCAAGATCTTCAGTTACTCCGTGATCATGGCGCTTGCAACAGTGCCGAAATCTCGCAAATTTCTATTTTAATGTTACTGACCGTGAAAGTTTAAAACAATATACGGCATTTTGTCCTCCATTTAGGCTGAATGAAGAAGCAATTTAATATAAAGCACAAATAAAATAAATATCTGAAAACCGTAAATTTGTAATTTACATCTTATATTTTATTAACTTTATTGATTTTCAGGTGGTAAACTAACCAAGAACATAGTCAAAGTTTAGGGGCAATAGTTTTCCTACGGCAATGCTTTCCCCTCAATCCGTTTATTTACTTAATTAAATCTTTGTACAGAACCCTCTGTGCACGATATCAACTGGCCGGTTTTTACTGTTCGGACATCTTACACACAACGTCATCGAGTCCCAAACTAAGCAAATTATGGGTACTAGACAACTGATATAAATACATAAACATACTTTCTTTTGTAAAAACATACACATTATACATAGAAAACACCCAGAATTCAAAACAAATATTTACGGATCACACAAACAATTGGACCGATCCAGGAATCGAACCCGAGCTCTTTTGATTAGGAGCCGCAGACGCTAACTACTAGACCAACAAAGCAGTTATCCCTATTAGAATTTTGTTGTTATTTTGTTTTACCGAAATATAGGTAAAAATTAATTCAAATTCAAAAAGCAATTACCACCTTCATCATCATCATCAGCCTATCGCAGTCCACTGCTCGACACAGACTTCTCAAATTGCACGCAACTTGGTTCGATCCTCAGCTTCTCGCATCCAGCTCCTGCCAGCCGTCTTGCGCAAATCATCACTTCACCTATCCTGTGGACGTCCAGCACTACGTTGACTGCCGAGACGCGGTCTCCACTCAAAAACCCGTTTACCCCATCGGTTATCGGTTCTACGGTATATGGCCAGACCCACTGCCTCTTTAGCTTGAAATCCTACTTACGACCTAGCAAAACGCAATCCTCGTCGCCGAGCACTGGGTCAAAACCGTGTGAAGTGTTGCCATTGTTGTAAAGTGTTGCTATTGCACACGATAAGAAGAAAAAGCGACCCAGCACGCTGAGCAACTTACTCTGTGCCATAAAAAAAGGAAGACGAAATTCGGGCTACCAAATTTCAAGTTAATGGTTAATATTAAAATTTGCATTTGAATCGGAGCAATATTCGCACTAAATAGAATTATTACATCTAATAGGTATGCTGACTTATATTCACTTCATCATCATCATCATCATCATCATCATCATCATCATCATCTGATGTGTGTGTGCGACTGCTGGACGTAAGCCTCTTCCATTACACATCACTCTGAACGATTGTGGATTTATATACACTTGTAGATTTTTTATATTAGTAGTATTTTATAGCAGTGGACAGTTTAGTACTGACACAAATTTAAAAAAAAAAACATTAAGTAGTCATCCACACAATAAACTATTGAACAACACAGACCAGGGATAAATATAATAAGAATTTACAAGGTATCCTATGTGTACATTATATACAAACATTGAAAATCGATATTACAGATCGATAAGAGACCATAAAAGGACTTCTAGAATACTCGTCCCAAACATATAAATCAATAGAAACTAGAACATTTACAATAAAGTTAAAGAATCGTAAAATTCTATTATATAATATGGCTCAGAAAACTAATCAAAAGGTGACCTCATAATACCTATGACTTGCACATCCTATCGTTATATATATAGACAGAGCTGTCTTGCAGTTCTATTTTGGTATCAAACATTATGATAATCAAAAATATATTCTAAAATCAAAGTTATAAGGTTCAAATTGAAATGACAATACTAAATACATATTGACCCGAGTTAGATCGGGAACAGAAATGGGTCAGGCGAGGTCGCTATTCTATTTCAATTCTTATTACTCTGTATTAATTTACTTATTAATTGCTACTATGGAAATCAACTTTGTGTATGATATTTGTTGCTTAGTGTTAACATCAGTCCCTATGTAAATTGTTTTGTGTTAAAAAAAAATTGAAATTTAACTGCAATGTAGAAAGAGTTGATATGTCATCAACAGATTATATTATTATATTATTATCACTATCCACTATAGAACGAAGGTCCTCAAGAATAATGGGCTAACAAATCCCGGTCTTTGGCAGCACGCACTTATCCACTGCTGGCCATTTTTTTCAACTTATCGGTCCATTGTGCAGCAATGCGTTTATGAATTATACATAAACATTCAAATAAATGTGTCATCAATAACAGCCTTTAAAATTATACTGCTGAAGATATCCTTGGATAGGTATCTTGTGGGAGGTCAACAGATAACCACCGAATCGAATATGTGATTCGTGCAAAGTTTCATATTTCAAGCACTAACCTTTAGGATGGTAATTACGACATTAGCATGACGAAACTATAAGGGTACTGAGACGGGAACTACGCAATACTAAAAGTAAAGTATATTATAAAGTTTAAACTAGCGATATGTTATTAAAAATCGTAAGTCTCCAACTCATGACATATAAATAGAGATTGCAAATCCCGGACGATTTTTCAATCCCGGGATTTCGGGATCGTATCGGAGCGATCCCGGGATCCCGGTACTGGTACCGGGATTATACGAAAATTTGAAATATTTTAATAATAAACACAATTTAATAAAGAAAACTAACTTTTAATAGATAACAAAAGGAAAAACAAAGAAACTATGAATTATAACAAAATGAACAAAATAGTTAACAAAAGTAAATATATAAAAGTAAAGAGTATCGAGTTATAAAGGTATATGTCTCTTTTGTTATGTTTACTACTATTGTCAAAAATTTCAATGCCTAATTAAGCGTGGATTTATTTTTAGAACAATGAAATTAACTTAACCGAAAGTTTAACAAACTTTCGGTTAAGTTTTGAGTGGAACAAAAAATTTTCCTTTTCAATCCCGGGAAATTTCTGGATTGTGGGTCAATCCCGGGATTGTAATCCCGAAGAAAAACCGGTCCGGGATCCCGGTTTTCGGGATCCCGGGATCCCGGTATTCAATCTCTACATATAAAGCTCTCGAGCCTCACCAGGTTTAGAAATGAAAGGTGGCTCTATTTTGTTCCATAACATGGCAATAAGTTTTGTCTAAATGTAATATATTCTTGCAACGATAACTTCACTCTTACTAATGATTACTTACTAATAAGACTATGCTATGAAATGAAAATTAACATTTAGAAAACCGGTACTGATACATAAATGTTCCCGCTAAAATAAGAATGTTGCCATCTAGAATTTCAAAGGCTCCTTTGGATCACTAACAGAACCACCTTAAAAAGACCCTTTCCATTTCCCACTACTAAAGCTGTTACGCTGTTACAGGGCTATGATAATAAATTCACATGGATCAAGTTGTAACGGACGACGTAACGTTTGTGTATTCGTGTTGTAAAGACTGGCCATATTTACACCGTTATTTTCTTTTTAATAACAAAAAACCCATAACGTCCCACTGCTGGGCTCGCGTCTAGTCTCAGGAGAGAGTTCAGTTCCACTCTGGTTGATTGCGGGTTGGGGAATTACAAGACACGTTGTGGCTAGGTTATCTGGCCGTTAAATGTTTTAAAGCCGCCTGAAGGCCTACAACTAAGTTTTACAACTTTACTACTAAGTGTCTTATTACTACTCTACTCTCTACTTCTTGACTACTTTACAACTAAGAGCCACAGCACACTAGCTACTTTTAGCATCGGCGATCGGCAACTAGGCGCTTTTTAGAAGCTAAATATGGCCACCGCACACTTAAAAACGCCAAATGCGGAGATTGAGTCGCTTTTTAGAAGCGCCCCACAGCAGCTGAATGCTACTCTCCGCACACATTCGGATGCCGGTAGCATCGATTTGGCATCTGAACCGTCGTTAAAACGCGCGTTTCCGATACCGCGATCGAACGCAGGAAGTCGCTAAAACGCGATGCAGCATCGATGCAGTCGCAAAATCGCCGATCGACGATGCTAAAAGTAATAAGTGTGCTGTGGCCCTTAGTGTGACGATCTATAATAGCAACCGAGACCGAATGCAATTTAACTTAAATAAATAAAAAACTCACGAAACACTCATAACATATCATCCCACACATGCTCAACCACCTAGGTCTGTCCGCACCGTCGCTGCTTAGCCTAGGTGATTGTTTCCAATTACCTAAGGCCTACCTAATTACAGATAGTATTATAAGAAGCATGAGTAGAGGAGGAGAAAAGAATAACAAGGAGAGAAAGAGATTGAGAAAAAAATAGGCCAAAAAGGCGAAGAATTGAAAAAATACTTGTTACTCGATCATAACCTCACATTACGAATTACAATGAATGAATTTTAGGCAGGAGTAAATAATATGCTACATGTCATTCCGGAAAGATATTAACAGCAAAATTTGCTTAAAGCGAGCAAAGCTACACAGCCAAGTTCAACCCAGTATATTTTATACTGTACTGAAGAACTTAGTGCACTTACTATTTCACAGTTTTAAAAAGAATACTTTCCACTATTTAGTATTTATACGTGTTTTTCTCTTTATGTATAAAATGTCTCATTTTTTGAAAATAAAAAGACGTCGGTGTAATAGGCGGTTAGTTTAATGAGATCTTTGAACTACATATGTTGATCTGGTATCTGAAATACAAAAATAATGTCCCATTATATTAGGCACATTTGTGTAATACGTTGATATTTATAGATTTAAAGTATGGCATATATTTTTCAAAGTATGGCATATGATTCACACACACACTAGGACGAACTTCGCTACCGCATTCTCAGCGTTTAATAGATGTGTTTCAATTTTGACGGATCGGTTGAGCTAGTGATTAGTCAACCTGAGATGAAGATGAAGGTCCTGGGATCAGTTTCCACCTATTGGAAATAGATTGACAGTTTTTTTTTTCGATATGTATGTCGGGGCGTCAGAGGACTGTCATATATATTTAAGCCCACCAAAGTGACTCTTCTTTGCCTGATGGAAAGCATGAGTAGATCAAGGAGTAGGGGTCACCATCCGCATTGTGAGGGTAAGCAATACAACATTGATAGAAAACTCTTTATTTGTACACCGTATTACAATTACAGGAAAGTTCATGAAATGAGAAATATATACCTTATGTACAAAGGGCGGCCTTATTCCCAAAAGCAATTTCTTCAAAGCAACCTTAGGTTAGATCAAAAGGTTTCGGAGAGACAATAATAGTAATCATGATTATTCGTTTCGCAGTTATGATGTTTAGGGGACCAATTATATTTAGTTAACTATCATCGAACTGTTGCAAACGATTCGCCACAACAGCGAGTCCTCTGCTATATATTGTTACATAACTTTATTTTATATGCTATAATAGATTATTTTATGCTTTATTCTATATGGTAATGTATATAAATATAAATGAATTGCTGTTCGTTTGTCTCGCTAAAACTCGAGGATGGCTGGACCAATTTGGCTAATTTTGGTCTTAAATTGTTTGTGGAAGTCCAGAAAAGGTTGAAAAGGTTAATGTATAATAGGGTTATTAATTGAAATAGTGTTGAAAAGGTTATTTTTTTTTTATTAATTATGGATTCCTTTTGTTTGTTTTAAGTTTATTTTATACAAAACTTGAGGTCTTCGATTGAGGCAGTACGAAGTCTGCCGGGTCAGCTAGTAGACTATGTATTTTTGCATATAAGTACATTTACTTATTAGGTATAAATATAGGTATAATGTTTGTGACTTTTGAATCTTCTTTGCCTTGCTCAGACAGCTCTATTCGTCTAAACTTTCACATGAACTTCAGTACTTAACTATTATTTTTTCCAAGTTAACAAAAAGCTATTGTGTAGGCGTAGAAGATAAGGGCACCTCTGTCTGTATGATGTCATGCTGAGATAAAGCCCAAACTTCGTCCGTTTTTCTTCTAAATTCGTTACTAAAAGTTCTATGAGTAGTGGCAAGATTATGTTCTAGACTGTTTAACTACATATAAGAAATATTTCTCATTTTATATTTACTTAAGGAACCCTGAGATAAAATACGTGCTTCTATATCTGTGCGTCTATATACACAGATATACCTATAAGATGTCTGTATTTAAAAATATAAACAAAGTAATAGCAATCTGGTTACCATAACCATGGGCTCTAACCTAGCCTGGGATCAAAGCGGTTCTCTGAAAGGTGTCAGTGTATTATAAACTGTTTCTATCTAGTCTTAAAGTTCTTTTAATTTTGATAAAACTAAATTCACCTATTATGTTTGAGAAATTAGTAGGTTATAAAAGAATGATAATGTCCTTTTCAGAAATGATTCATTCCACGATTAAAAAAATGTCGGTTCTTAAATTGATTGTACTATGTTAAACAGTTGTACTCGAAATTCACATTTTTCTAATGATAATCTTTATTCTGCAGTATTAATTCATAGCCCATACAATACGTCAGAAGAAAATATTTCAAATGTCTATCATCAATATTTATAAACTACGCTCCATGTTTTGAGTACCTTTTAATAAGAAAATTATTGAAAAGAAAGATTCCTTTCAAACTGTTTTTTTTTCTATTCGAAAAATTTGTCTATGGAAAAAACTATACACTATCATCTGCGTGCACTTATTTTAACCATAGTTGGAGTCGGTGCAGTATAGTTTATTTTTCCATTCTTCTCTATCACTCATGATTTAGGCAACTGATAACTCTCTGCCTAGCTCTATCCTCTTTCACACAATCCATTCATCTTATGTTTGGTTTTCCTCTTTTGTGCCCTTCAACTCCTTTCAGCAACACTTCTGAGCCACATTTTCCATATCAATATAACCTATATTTCTTATTTTTTCATCCAGGGGTGCTACTTAAATAGGCTATACTATAAACCGTAAAAAATATAATCAGTCTAAACTCTAATCTGCCAGAACTTTCAAATAAACAAATTTAGTATGTGATCAGTCGTTTGGGAATGGAATAATTTAATCAGATTCATTATGTATCTGATTAAATAAAGGACAAAAGGATTTATAGCAACAAACTTTTAATTATTTTGAAGCACATTGGTTTGCTTAAAAGTATTATATGTAAATTCATCTTTCATCAATAATGTTAATTATATTTTGTTGTGTTCTCTAAAAATAAATATAAAGGTAAGCAAGACTTGTGTTCAAAAGAGCTTCATCAATATTGTAGAAAATCTTTTTATTATTTGTTTGTTCTCCAGGGTAACAATTGAGATTCACCGTCAAGGTGATTTTAGTGGAAACATCACATCTCTGTGTGTAAGTAACTTAGACTTAAGCAGTGCGATGACGGGTGACTTTTGTCGCTGCGACAAAAAAGTTTTTGTCATGTCGCGTCGCATCTTAAAATCTGAGTGCGTACACGGCGAATGACAGTCACGAAACATTTTTGTAAATCCATGGTTCATATAACGATATGCATTTGGAGGAGACAGTCATTATTTGCGAATTCATACGGCGTAAAAGTTTTCGAATGAGTGTAGAAAGTTTTAATGAATTACTGCATATTTTCAAAGTATTTACCACATAGTTTAGTACACTTTTCCCTTCACTCAAACCACTAATTATAACATTTATTCCACTTTAAAGAAGGGGTATTTAAAATGTTTTGAGATTCAATATTTAAACACATTCGAATATAGAACTGTTCCAAATTCAAAACTGCCGTTAAATATGGAAACGACAGAACTTAAAAGGCATGCCTAGTATTTATCATATGTCAGAATATTCTTTTAATCTTTTCTCGTAAAGTGCTGGTCTTCTTTCCACTTCTTCTATATACTATTTAAATTTGCTTATCGCCAGCGGGCATCAAAAGTGAGCGGAGAGCGGGGCACGGAAAATGGCGTTAGGATAAACTATTTTGTAGGGATTTTTGATTCGATTCGAATCAGTACATGAAGAATCGATTATTGAAAAAAACGATTTCTAAAGGATCGATTCTATATCTTTTCTGTATTTACAGTATAAATATAAATCCATTTTATGAAAAACAAAAATATTCATTATACAATCTGTGGGATCTCTTAACAGTAAAATCATCGATTTTTTAGTTCAAGGAATTCGATTATAAGAATTATTTTTATTACCTATCAAATTAATACATTCAGCTAATTGTAACTATTGTAAATATTTTTTTATACCAACACAAAAAATCGACAGTCGATTTTCAAGGGTAAAAATCGATTCAGTACAAAATTCAATTTTTTGGGCCGAAACATTGAATCTTCGATCATTGTGTCATTCTCAAAATTAAATAACATCTGGTAATCTTTCAACCAGTGTTAAATTAAACAAATTATATCATATTTCATTTTCTCTAAAACAATTCAAGCTCTAGTAATTTCGAAGAAAACCTTGAATATTTTATTAGAACAACTTCAAGGCATACTGCTTAGACCCTTTATGATAATGTGGTGATTGAACGCTAGGAGACACTTCTGTTTTGATTACAATGCTATTTCAAACAGAATCCCCTGTTGTCTGAAAATATAAATAAAAAGTTAGTCCTTTCCGCTTTCCGCTTTTGGCTTAGGGCACGGGCAGAAACTGTTTTGTCACCCGTGCGCGCGCTTGTATCTAAATCTAGCGGCGCGGTGACAGTTTTGTCGCAGGCTTGTTCGCAGGCACAAAACAGTTTTGTCATCCGATTGTCACGTCGCAACGTGCGCGCATCTCCATATAATTCTACAGACATAATGAAAGTGACAAAACAGTCACAGTGACAAAAGTTTCCCGTGCGCGCAGGGCCTTACTTTAAACCTGTGTGTAACGGACACAGATAGTCTAAACACCCTTATAATGATATAGGTTTATGGTAATAGTTAGCACACACATGTAAGTTTGACCAAGTATTCCATGTTGTGTATAAAATATATGAAAGAAATTATAAAACTTCAATCGTTATTATGTAAATCAACCACGAGAGTCTAACAAAATAAATCGTTATTCCGTAGTCAAGGGTAAAAAAGTTACAACTTAATGTACCTATCTTAGAGCACTAATCTTGAAATATCACCGAGTTGTATTTATAAATCAAAATAGACTGAGCGCTAGTGATGGCGGAATTTATAGACGAACGGCCCCCGAGGCAAGTTTGAAGGCAGCTAAGACTTGACAAGCGATTTTGGGACTTAAAAGTTTCCGTATAATCCGAATAAGACGACTTTCAGAAATAGCTTTTACTTTGTTGATTAAACTATTTTTTTAATAGTTTTCCTCGGTAAGTTTAGTTTGTGGACGGCTTCGTTGGTCTAGTGGTTAGCGTATGCGTCTGCTAATCAAGAGGTGTCGGTTTCAAATCCAAATCCAAAATTTAAATTGTTGGGTTTTAGTGATAGGAAATTCTTAATAACAGTTCGGAGTATGGGAGTTTAGCGGTAATTCACGGCCGTGCTTCGGAGAACACGATACGCCGTCGGTCCCAGCCATGAACATCTATGGCGATCGTTATTGGGAAGTCAGTGCCCTCAAATATACTGACAACTACTTCTGTATAAAAACAAATATTCAGGTAAAACCGGTTGAACTAGAATCTGACCAGAAATAATCTTATGAATGAAGACTAGGAAGAAGAAGAAAGATAAGTTTAGATTGTTGTCAATTTTGTTAGATGGTTTACAGGTTTGGAGGTCATAAGCAGAATAATATTTATTGCAATGTCTTAATTGTAAAATTCACAAAGCGGTGTAGTAATTCTTCTATCTAATAGGACTGTTATAGGCTAATAATGATGATGATGATGATGATAATTTAAAAGTCTATTGGTTCTGCTAAGTTCGAAGCCGTTGACTTGATTTAGAATTTAAAGACCCCAACTTTCACAGTCACGGGTCTTAATACCACTGGAATTTATACTTTTTCCATTTTCAAAATAAGCAACAAGATAAACTACTAACTTAAACCTTATATAAATACAAACAAGGATAAAAATAAACGTGAGGAAACAAATGACTTGTGTGCAGTAACAAAGCGGGCTGGGGGTACAGGCTATCGATCTCGCCCTTACCTTGCCGCTCCCTCTGACAAGAACGTACCTACCTATTACGCAACACCAATCCTCTCACACTGTTTCGGGAATGTATCTAGAATTAAAGTTATACAGACAGCTACCCGCCTCTAGAACGGTTTATTTTTATACCAGGCTTTTATAGAGATTACGAAACGTAATATTAGTAAGAACATATTATATATTTTAGGTACCTGTACCTATTGAAGGGCCTGTTGGTTTAATGTTTAGTGATTCTTTTTACTAAAAGAATTTTAATAGATTTTTTTACTAGATAAATAGCTGCGTGAAAACTTGCCAACTAATTTGTTATAAGTCTCATAAATCACCGAATATTTACCGGTAAATGTTATCAATCAATATTTTTGTTGATTTGCAGGAATAACTAGCTTTAAATAACTTCACCATACATACCTTGATACTTAACTCATTCGGTTCCACTCACTCAACTGCTGATTATCTTCATAGTATATTTTTAGTTCTGGTTAGAAATTTCTGTAGAGTTTTTCATTAAAGAATACTTAAAGAAAGAATGGATAGAGTTCAAACTAAACTAAATAAAATAACATTATGTTTTAGTGTAAAGTATTAATAGGTTTATTAGAAGCATTGTAAATGCAAATTCCAAAATGTCCTAAGAAAGAAGAAACGAATATATTACCGTTCTTTGGTATCCCTTTCCCCTATTAGAATAAGGGTGGGTGTTACCCCTTCAATTATTTGATAAAAGGCTACGGTAGTATAAGTATAATATAAATGTATTTAGTTTAAGTTTACCTCTTTTTAACCGACTTCAAAAAAAGGAGTACGTTTTCAATTAGACAGTATTTTTTTGTTTGTTATTTTTTTTAATTGTAAGATGGTGCCTCCCATGTGGTCTCATGATAATAAAAGGATCTGATGATAGAATCCTGGAGAAATCGAGGGAACTTCTCAAATATCATAGTCGTCCTGTCGCGATTTTTGTACTCGGAATAGTTTTTCTTAGAAATCTTTTTTTTAATTATTTGTAAGACAATGGCATAAATGTGATCCAACCCATGGCATCATTCAGAAATCTTCATACTATATTAATAGTAAAAAGCTACCCTAAAAACATTATAAGAACAGACGTACCGCTCAAATTAAGCCAATTACGTCGTATTTTGCTTAAAAGGGGCATCTTTTTAAATGCTAAGGAGTATAATTAAATGAGTCGTCCTACTTTTAATTAAATAGATAGCGCTTCTAGTAATTAGCATAATTTTTGAAGTTCCGTTCACTAATTATAAAGCTTACAAATAATGCTGTAAAAATATAATTAGTTTTAACTAGTTCCTTTTTACCCGACTATGGCAAGTCCAGAGGAAGGTTATGATTTTGACAGGCTATCTATGTATATATGTATGTATGTTCGTCTGTTCCTTAATACATACAACTTTCAAACTATGTGTATCTCTGTATACTCTCACTGATAATTGTGTCCTAAGAATCATGTTTGTCCTGAACATGTAACCTTAAAAATCCCATAAATTTGTTCATGATTTGGTGTTTACAACTCAAAAGTATTATATGAATAAATTACAATCAGTCAGCTGGGGCTGATAATTTCATTTATTACATACAAGGACATATTTTTTCTTGACATTCATCTAGTCCCAAACTATGCAATGCTACTGGATAATTGATATAAATACATATTATGTACTTCTGTTGTTTTATACATATTGTACATAGAAAATACCCAAACATTTGCAGTTCATAGAAACATTTGGTCCTACCCTGGCACGACAGTCGTTTAAGTTACCAATATGAAACTGAGGTAATCAAAATGTAAGCGTTTAATATGCCTTTATTTTTATTGTAATGTACAGAGTATGTATACCTCGGCCTTTCAAAATTGTGTATTTGTAATTCTGATAAGAAAACAGCTTTTAATCTCATACTCTACGCATGGGTTACGCGTGGGCTGAGCATTAACGTCCCGAAATAATAATTCTACTATAATATTATCACTAAACCCAGAAACTACCCTTATACGATAAAATATACAAGTTTTCGCATCGCCCACACAAGGATTTTCTCTTATTAAAGATTTTTATCTTACTTCCTTGTATGTTATTGTTCTTTCTCCATCCTAGATAACATAATTGATAACAAATGATTAATGATTAATCCTGTCTCTTATCATAATTGATTTGTACAGTATTATAAGAGGCAAACGGGCTGATAAGTCACTTAATACAATAAAATAACAAGTGACTTTATTAACATACATTCTTGGACTGATCTGACTTGTACAACTCCCGCATTAGGAATATAAATTCCTGTGTCGCGGGGGGCTTTACAAACATACATGAAACGGACACAAATAACACCCAGACTCAGAACAACAAATTGTGAATCACACAAAGTGTTATCCTACGTGGGATTTGAACCCACGACACTTGGCGCAGTAGGAAGCGGTGTGGCGACCGCTTAAGCCACTAGGCCAACCGTGCAGTCAAAGTCAATTAAATAAAAAAAATATGACTGGCTTTGCCTTATGTCATTATCAAAGGTAACTTAGATAATACCATAAATTTACTATGAGAATATTTATTTCAAGTTCTACCAATTGCCAAAAATCAAAAGCTTAATTAAGTTGTATGAAGACACTTTATCTTCATCTTTGCTGATAACGAAACCATTTAAAAAACAAACTATTAGAATAATTTTAATTTAGATAAGAAGGAAATATTCAATTTCTTCACGTGGAAAAGTAAAGGGATAAGTAAAATAGTTTATAAGATTTACTATGTTATTTAAAGAAAGAAGTTAATGTTTTTTTTATAGCTTTCCAATGCCACTAGTCTGCCTGATGGAAAGCAAAGAATCCAAGAGTATTAGAGTTTTGTGTGAAAATTTTACTAATTTTTTTTTAGAATACTTATGTTTCTAGAGGAAGGAAGGCGATATGATATATATACCTAAAATACTGTTGGTGACGAGTAAAATAGAGGCGAAAAAACCCACAGGCCGTAGCTATGGATCGCATTACTCTCGTCACTACGATCCGTGATGTCCTACACACTGCTCCAGATAGGAACAGGCGGCGAGCTAACACTGGCAGAATGGCTCCAAATCTAGGTCACGACCTTCATAATTGAGGACAACGACACAAGTATTGAGTCTTTATAGGCACATGTATTACTTTAATTCCAAGATTTCATAGTTCTTTAAATTACGATGACAATTTATATACATTCTTTCTTTAAATACTGTTCTCGCCACCAGCGAGACGTCAAAGTAACAAAACATCAAAGTGACTTACGAGTGACGTTTGAGTAGGAGACTAGAACGGAAGTGACTTACCGCGCGCGCGTGCTTATAAAAGGGGTGGAAAAATACATTCTGCTCAGACTAAACGAAATAAAACCCTAAAACAGCTCGTTGCTTGCCTTGACATGTTACATAGACAGTAGTGCCACGAACAATCAGTGCGATACAGTACCACGAGACCGACCAGCCGAAGAGGATTCCTGTCACCAACCGTAATTAAACCTATCCATAATACCTTTCTCAACCTCCCAAACTCCCCACAACTGTATGTATGCGTCACCCAAGGGCGCATATAATACAAATACAGTTTACACTAAAGCATAATGGAACTACGTTATTAGAACTTAATTATTGACAATTTACATTAGGTACTAAAGTCTTATTAGAAGGATCGTAACTCCAAATTACAGGATTTGCTTGTGAAACAACGGTTTCAGAAATACGTGGTTGAGTAATTCCCTATGAGCCACTACTACGGGTATGTTTATTTATTGCTATCTATTCATCTGTCGTCTATTGAAACGAGGCATTATACTGAATTTTACACAAGAAGTATCTAACGTGATGGAACACACATATGAATTAATGATTAATCACATTTTCAATAATCCTTTGTAGTCCTTACTTCCATACTATTATTTTAAATGCAAAAGACTGCCTTGTTGGTCTAGTGGTTAGCGTATGCGGCTGCTGATCAAGAGGTTACGGGTTCGATTCCCGGCTCCGACCAAATTTTTGTGTGATCTGCAAATATTTGTATCGGAGTTTGGGTGTTTTCTATGCATAATTTGTATTTATTTACAAAAATAAATATTCTTCTGTATTTACATCAGTTGTCTAGTATCTATAATACAAGCTCTGCTTCATTTAGGACTAGATGGCGTTGTGGGGAAGATGTCAGAAATATAATATATTTTTTTCCATTTAAATTGTCTCTACAGTTCTGGAGCATGGTAAAGTGATGATATTCGCAAGACGACTGGTAAGAGCTGGATGCGAGTAGCCGAGGATCAAACTAATTGGCGTGAAATGGACTGTGTAAGGCTGATGATGTTAACATTACAATTAGATAGTCTTACATATACATGTATAAAATACACTATTGCAGTTTTAAACTATAAATGGAGTTATTTTAATGCATTTTGAAACTTTATGTTTAGGACTTTTTCAAATCGAGTGATCGTGATTCGTAAAACAATAGTAAGTGAGAACACTCCGAATCTTTTTCAGCAAAGGTCCTTTCGCTACCAGCTGCCGTGAATACCTGATAGTTTCGGTTCAGAGCACACAAATAGATACGCTATGAATCTACATTTGTGAGTTACGCTTACTTAACTTGATATTTAATAAATTTTTAAAGAGTTTATCATTTTCATAATATTAATATCATTGATGGCAGTTACATAAACAGGTAATATTAAAAGCACTATAAAACCAGCACCTGGGTGACGGTTACCGCTATTTATTATTGTACAGAGTCATCTATTCTGTCAAATAGCTGTAGTGTTGCTGTGTTGGAGTACCAACCACTAACCAACTAAATGTTACTGTAAGAGTAATATAGATGTATCAAGCAATGCTAAGAATTATAAAAAAGCACGAAAACTCGCATTTCCCAAACATAAGACGAATATAGATCGATTTTTACCCCCGAAAACCTCCTAACACTAAATTTCCGAGAAATCATTAGAGCCGTTGCCGAGTTTCCAATATCACATACGAGTAAATATGAAATATCACATAATAAACACAAAACTTGCTTCATAACATAAACTACTATAGGTATTTTCTTCAACAGTCGACATTGAGTGATAAGTTTATATGGTCGTACAAAGTCAAAGTACCTCAATTATAATGCTTTCAGTTAAGCATATCTGTGTGTGACAGTTGTATAATTCAAATTTATTTATATACTGACATATTTTATCCCCCAAGGGTTAGACAAGCGTATTAAACGCCCACAGCTTGCTAACTGTAATTTCAGTCCCACACAAAATAGAGAGCCGGCCTGTCGCCGTCAACTGGACTTATTTAAATCTAAATAAATATTCTACTTTAGCTACATACGTATTTCAGATAAATTACACCCACACAAAACAAATATAAGTTCTCATCACATAATGTTAATAATTTATGTTACTTTTATATATTTCTGTATAAAAAATTTATAACTGTTTTTTTCAGAAAACTGTATTTGTACACCGTGTTATAGATTCATAATACAAAAGAGAACTTACATTTAATTTACAAAGGGCGGCCTTATTGCTATAAGCATTTTCTTCCAGACAATCTCGGGATGGATTAAAATTTTTGAAAATACAGTAGTTGATGGTGCAATGAGTTTTGAAAAATTATAATTCACTAATGAATATAACTAGAAATGCATATATATCGCCATACGTGTCCACACAGATACATATATATACATACAAACATACATACCAACAATATAAATATACATATACATTATATTAAAAAAAAAACTATTAAATAAATTACAATATGATAACTAAAACATTCACATATTAACCAAATTTGTGACTGATCCAGTTATGCAGTAAATAAATAAATATTTGGACATCTAGTCACAGTAGGCCTCTCCTTAGAAAGGAGGTTTTGGCCTACTATACCATGCTGGCCAGACGGGTTGGTATAGGGTTGGTTTCAAGTCCGCGAGGGGGCGGCGTCGGTGTGTGCCGGACGCCGCCTAAGAGAGGGTCGTCGTATAGAGACGGTGCCCGCATCAGGAGCGGGCAGGCGCTGGAGAAGTTCAGAAGGAGATCCCACCCTGGACTTCTCCTCCTCCTAAACGGAGAAGCGCGGAGAGGGCACACTGTGTGTTTTTTAGTCGGTTCAAGTCCGACACACCACCCCGCCGTAACCCCCGGTGGGGTGACGGTCCATGATGATTTTTCACACATTAAAAAAAAAAAGGTTGGTTTCAAGTTTTCCTTCTCTTTGCATCGATGTTGTCTTGCGTAGTTTATCCTTTAGTCGCCTTTTACGACACCCGCGGGATGAATAGGAGTGGTGACACTCTGTATTCTTAATCCGTCACCACAGGGACACTTAATGCGTCACCATACGGACATGCAGTATAAAATTCCTGAATCATTTATTATTTATTATTTGTGCTTTCCTAATGTTCGTCGGTAGTGCATTCCATAAGCATACAGGAATGCAGGGGCATCATCAGTCTCAAAACCGTTAGGTCCGTGTGGTGACAGATAGAGTGTCAGTCACCACGCCTACTCATCTTAAGGGTGTTGACTAAGAAATCAATCTATGTAAAAGATAGACATGTTTTCGCATACTTTATTTAGAACTTTTTAAAGGTCCATACATAACTTTGTGAAACTTTTACCGTTTATGCAGCGCACGCAACGGAATCTTTCAAAAGGAATACTTTTTTTTATGTTTTTTCAACATTTTTTATTGTTACTGCTCCCTTTTAAGTCTTAGTACCATACTATAACGTATGGCGTATGGTATGGATAACTGAGCTATCTAACATTGAAATATTTTTTCTAGGACCCGTATTTTCTGAGATTAGCACGTTTAAAATACCAAAAAAGGTTTTCAGGTTTATTGTATTCTTCATCAATCATCAACAACCTTTAACAGTCCACTGCTTGACATAGGCCTCTCCTTTGAAAGGAGGTTTTGGCCTACTATACCACGCTGGCCAGACGGGTTGGTAAATGGTTTGTTTCAACTTTTCCTTCTCTTGGCGGTGATGTTAGCTGCTTATTTTGTTCCTTTAATCGCCTCTTACGACACCCATAGAATGAATAGGGGTGGTGACACATTGTATTATTAATCCGCCACCACACGAACATTATTGTATTACTATAGATAATGCTGCCCGGAACCGACACAAGTGGCGAACCGCCATTCACAAAACTTTAGCAAGTGAGGGTCACGACCCTCAGAACTGAGGAGAACGACGCAAGGAGGAGGAGGAGGAGGATAGATAATTATCCAGTAATAGTTACTAGTAGTCGTACATTGCGAACTGACACTACTATTTTATTTATTTATATGGGTACGTAGCTTTTCAAAGTCTTGTTCTAATAGTGGATCACGATCTCATCAATTCTCACGTCCTGATATGCCTTTTCTCATTACCGTAGGAAACTTGTACTACGTGACCGCACTCGTTGTATTAACTGTTCTTTTATTTTGCTTTATTTCATTGTATTACTTTCAACATTAGTTGTACTATTTTATCTTAAGCTTGATGTAATATGAAAAGGTCTAATATTTAACACAGTTTATTATCTCCATAATTAAATTAATTGAAATTAGTGTAGCGGTTTAACCGTGAAAGCGTAATAGATAGACAGACAGACCAACAGACAGAGGCTACTTACATTTGGATTAAGCAAGTATAATTTTTTTCCAAACTCTTATTTCCCTTCAGAACGCATAAATCTTTCGCCTATTAAAAAATAATAATTTTTCCACAAGTGAACATGTAGGGGAAATTAACTTTAAAATTTTTATATACCTTTAATAGTGTACCTTATAATAATTAGAACTCCTTGTAGATTACGTCCAAAACAACTTTAAAATTGATTTAGAACCTTTTTTGCTATAGGAAATCATTATTGGTTTTGATTTCAAACTCTACTTAGTAATAAAAACACGTGTTTACTACATAATTTTAACAAAAAGGAACCGACTTCAATGAAAAACTATTCCGAGTACCCGAATCGCGACATTGTGCCTATGATATTTGAGGAGTTCCCTCGATTTTCTTGGGATCCCATCATCAGATCCCGATATGGTGAAATACGCCTATTCCAATGCAAAAATAATTTTTGAAATCGGTTCATAAACGACGAAATTGTCCCTGAACATACATAAAAAAAATAAAAAAAGATTCCGACAAATTGAGAACCTCCTCCTTTTTTGAAGTCGGTTAAAAAGGCTATTGAACTACTTTACGTTTCACATGTTCTGAATCCTTCCTGGAGTAAGAGGCCTGGGGGTTTCTATTGGAATTATTCTTAAACACCACACAATCCAAGCTTCTTCATCTACAAGTAGCCTGAGATCTGAAGATATTTTCCACCCTGCCAATAAAAAAGACTCATAAGAAACATACGACAAAGAATAGTATTACCGTAATCGTTTCCATCCATCATACAGCTACCGTCTAACTCAAGAAATATCGTCGGACCTCCAGGACCGTGAAACAATGAAATTGCGTAAAAGTAACATTGTACGTTCGAGTTGGCTAGTCCCACCCAATCCTGCCTACGCGTTCTGACGTCATAGCCGAACAGGGACATAGAGAGAAATGGAAAAGACTTCCTGACTAATTTAATTATTGCATGTCACGTAACAGGATTTTAGTCGTCCCGTAGTGCACGAAATTAGAAAATCAAGACAAGGGTTTACATAGAATTTATTATATTTAGAAAGATTTTACAAATTAAAGAGTTAGCTCGCGAGCACGATAGGGTGAGGTCCTAGAGAGTTCCGGTCGGTGATGCCTTCAGATCACAGAAGACAGATAACTTGTTAAGCAGCTCTGCTCGGTAGCTCAGCAGCGGTTGGAAAAGGGACATCGCGAAGCGCGCGCCGCTTTTATAGCTGCACGACGAGTGTTGCCAACCCCGCGCGCTGTATGTAAGTATGATGTTGCCAGCGAGGGAGCGTGGCGGGGCAGTGTGTCCAAGTTAGATGGAAAGGCTACTCTGTCTGTCTATCGGTCTGTCTGGCTTTCAAGCCAAAACTACTAAACCGACTTTAAAGAAATTTAGTGCACAGATAGTTTAGAACCTGAGAAAGTACATAGACTACCTTTTACCGCGATAACTGACATAAAGAGCCGCGAGCGAAAGTTAGTAGAACCTTTAATATTGACTTAGTCATACCTCATCAACATAAGATATACGTTGATGAGGTATGTACGTCGTGAACGTGAATTTTGTTACTATGGAAATGCGTAAATTAGGTTCCGGTTTTCCGCTACAAGAAAATAAGAAAAGTTTTATAACAATGTGGTTTTTACCAGATGGGGTCGAATTTATCCGTTTACTCTGTAATTAACTAAACTACTTTCCACTGTAATATGCTGTTTAGCTTTTATTTGTAGGAAACCTACTTTCTCAATTTATTAACACACTTTCAGTATGACAATTTAGCTTTAGTGTAGATACCTAGAAAACAATAATAATGCACTTGTGACAATTTATTTGTAAGTCACCACGGACGGAGCTAGTCCCTTGTCAGTAGATGACCCGACTTCTTATTCTACCCTGTACCATATAAAAAGATAATATACATACATTTTAATAGTTGTAAATACTTTACATAGATTTTATAACTAAAATACATACACAGTTGCCAAACACAAATGTTAAACAGAAAAATTTATAATGCTTAGTTGCTTTTTGTTCGATTCCAGTACAATTTACTCTGCGATCAGGACGTCCTTTCAAGGTCATGCCCGTCCCTGGGTGCGCTCGAAAACGTCAGTAGTGATTTAATAACCCAGTAGTAGAAACCTATTAGATTCGCTGTCTTTTGTTTCACACTTTCTGCCCGATCTGGACATATTATGATATTTATGTATATTTGATTACGTCTATACTCAAACACTGAATATTATTAATTATATGTTAGGCGATGTACAATTATTTATGTGACTGAATGTTTTTCACAAATTCATAGACCATGCAAAGCTGATTTTGTATGTTTTTTGTACCTTATATATCATACTATTTTCTTCATAGTATTATAGAGGAAAACTTAAAAAATTTGCTATTCAAATAATTGGATACAGTTCTTTCTCCGCTTAGAAACATTTTTATCTAAATGTGATTTTAACGATTATATAATAATAAAAGTTTCGGACATATGACACACAACATCACCTAGTCCCAAACTAAGCAAAGCTTTTACTATGGGTACTAGACAACTGATATAAATACATACAAACTTAATTTGTAAATACATACATATTATACCTAGAAAACACCAAATTCCGAAACAAATATTTTTGCAGGAATTGAACGCGAGACCTCTTGATCAGCAGCCGCATAGGCTAACCACTAGACCAACAAAGCAGTAATCGTATATGACGTATTGTGTCAAAAGGTCAATTCAAGCCCTTTGTGTCTTGAAATAAAGAGATTTACAATAGTATAAACTCGTTCCGAGCTAAATTTACACCCGTTGCGTCACTAATAAATTATTGTTATGAAAGTCGTAAATTTAACTAAATGTGAGTTCTTGTTTAATTATGTACTGGTTATTACTAAGCTAATTTGTAATAACTTCACAGAAAACGGCGCGAGGAGGGTTAGTAAGGCGCATCCTCCTCATCCTCCACTCAGAGACTGAAAATACATAATATGCGACTCTTAAACTGCAGTCCTTACGTCTGCTTCGTTGGTCTAGTGGTTACCTTAAGTGACTTCTGATCAAGATTACAGGTAGGGTCGGTCGGTCCCATTTGTCATGAATATCAATGGCAATCGTTATTGGGAAGTCAGTGACCTCAAATATACTGACAATTAATTCAACCTTCAAATTTCAGCTCTCGCTCTGGTCCGATGCCAGTCAGTAAATTTGATATGAGTTCAACCAATTTTACCTGAATATTAATTTTTACCCCTACTTAGGTTGGAAAAAGCCAAAAATAAAAAATAAATCTACACGAAAAATAAATCTCTCGTATTTTTTTCTAAAATAAAACTATTTTTGTAATAAATTTCACCGCCTAAAAACTAAAAAGCAGAAATAAATAAACTATTATTACTTAACCTTAATGACTAACTT
Organism: Phragmatobia fuliginosa; assembly: GCA_932526445.1. NCBI lineage: Eukaryota > Metazoa > Arthropoda > Insecta > Lepidoptera > Erebidae > Phragmatobia > Phragmatobia fuliginosa. Next base: position 16,450,984 of record OW052070.1, read on the forward strand.
TTAATCCCTCTATACCAAAAGATACCGATATGATCAGTCAGTGATCAATATGATCAGTCAGTGATCAATCATCCCTTATTTCCCTACACTTAAGGTTGAAAATTTCTTTGTAAATTTATAAGGGACTAACCTCCATCGAAAAATATATCGAAATTTTACCATTCAATCATCACCTATTTTCTACCACGTTTGGCTCAGCATTGCCCTTAGGTCAACTGGTAGAAAATGCCCACAACATTAAATCCGCCTTTGTCACATTTGTGTAAATAAATAAATAAAATCACTACTTAAAAATACTTTCAGTCCTCCGTAATTTAAAATGTGTTTGACTTTTAAAATTCGCACTGTTATGCTCTTATTGTTAGAAGTGTATCGGAGCTCGAAATTAAGTGTCAATTAATAATTTTCTTAGCATTTTACTCAACCGTTTTTACTTTCAAGTTTTATTCTTTGGTTCATAGTTTGGAGATTTTAATAATGATTTATAATGTAGGTAGAACTTTGTAATGAACATGAATTTTGGGCCTTTTGGTTCATAATATAAACTGTAATACAAGTTGCATAAATTTAAATTATCAGTTTTCTTTTTCTCTCTCAGTTCTGATTGTTTTATAACTTTTTTATTAGTATCCTTAAGAATCAAAGTGATCAAATAATACAATTAAACACTTCTAAAAATAATCATCATCATCATCATCATCAGCCTATCTCAGTCCACTGCTGGACATAGGCCTCTCCCATTGCACACCACTGTGATGCATTGGAGGATATGCCCATAATCGCCACGCTGGGCAGGCGGGTGGTGATCGCAGGGTACAGCTTATTTTACCGGTGATGCTGCTGCCCATCACCGGTCAGTGGTATTTAGCTGGACGTATTTGGATGGATATACCGCCATCAGTCGGTCGCCAGAGCCTCGTTCGTACCGCGTGCAGGTGAGGTTGGTTTGGGGCAAAAGATGGTGGTTTGCCTCCTTACATCCCTAAAAATCATAGTAAAAATATAATATTAATGCGTAGGGTTCCCACTAACAACTCAGGGCCCCTAAGTCCACCTCACTTACAAGTGGCGCTCCTGTGTATTAACGGACACGGGACCGGGCCGGGGAGACAAAATAAATGTCCCGGCAAACAGCAATAGGCTAACCACCTATTTCGTGGAATCAAAAACTGGTGAAAAGTTTTTGTATATATTGCCTCTGCCTACTCTTTCGTGGAAACAGGCGAGATTTTATGTGTACTAATGTTAATTACTTTTTATATTATAAAGTATTCATAGACTTCTGTACAAACGAGTGGAACTTTTGTTAGAAACGAGGAAACTATGCTGATTAGATGGACTGGTATAGGGTTTGTGCCTAGTTTCCCTCCTTTTCGAAGTGTTATTGAGCTGGGCAGTTCGCTTTCTCAGTCGGTCTTAGTGTTACGATACAGGCAGAATGAATGGGGCTGGTAACATTCCGTTATCTCAATTTGTCACAGCATGAAAGAGAGAGAGAGAGAGAAAAAAGTGCAAGCGTGATTATCCTTAAAAGACTTGACTACGAACAGTAGCAAATAAAGCGAATAACTTTGGCAAGCATGAAGCGAAGTGAAGCGCAAATCTTAACATTGATTGAGAGGAAGATTTACTGTAATCATTCCCATCTAGGTTTTATAATATACTAGCTGCACCCCGCGGTGTTACCCGCGTATATAATTATGGTTTCTATGCAAATGTGTTATGCATAGCAACCTGTGAAGTAGAAGAAGACAGGAGATAGACAGTGATACATTTTGATATCTACGATTTATGTATTTTTATAATCACCTAGTTTTCGCCCGTGTATCTCGATTATTGCACTAAAAAGTAGCTTATGTGTTATTCTGATATATAGCTTATATGTCGGTTATCGCGGTAAAAAGTAGCTTATGGCCTTTCCCAAGTTCAGTTCTATCTTCATACCAAATTTCTTCAAAATCGGTTCAGTGGTTTAGGCGTGAAAGCGTAACAGACAGACAGACAGAGTTACTTTCGCATTTTTATTATTAGTAGGGATTACTGTAAAGTTTCATCCAAATCCGTTCAGTAGTTTTTGCGTGAAAGAGGAACAAACATACATACATATTCACAAACTTTCGCGTTTATAATATTAGTAGGATTAAATAATTAAAACATGTTTAATTTGGCAACTGAACATGAACTTGAAATCGCAGATTACCTGCCTAAAAAACTGAATTATAAACAAAAGATGAAGCCTGTCAACGTGCGACGAAGACCTGTATTCAGAAACAAAAGTCGGGACTACTCAATGAAGACCGATTTGTTCGTTGATTTATGTAAATATTTTACTAAACAATTGATCTCGATTTTCCCCTTTTACGCAATACACGATTGAGGTCATAGTAGTAAAGTGAAGGTAATCTACAATTAATATATATTTAAAAATTCAATGTTCTATACCTACAATAATTATTAGGTATATTTTTAGATGTCTAAAAAGAAAGTGAGCAAGCAGATTTGATATGGCTCTTTACCTAGAAAACCCTATTCTCAACTCTTTGAATGGGACCCCCTAAAGGTAAGACAGAAATTGATTTGCACCTTGATATTTATGACACTGTAAGTGGAACTCTAAAAATTAAGCTATCTGAAATAATAAAACAAATTCGTTATTCCCCTAAAGTTGCGATTATTTATGTTTCAGTCTATAGTCATGCTGCATTAATACGAACAGTATCTTTTTTTTGCATATGACTATGAAATATATCTCTATGCTATGATATATCCTATGCTATGCTATGAGATATATCTCTATGCTATGCTATAATGCGAACGGATTAACAATAGAACGCACATAGCAACTAAGGGATCGTTTAACGTCTAGGCAAATTGTACGCATTTCTGTTAATAAATCGGATATTAACAACAAATCTTAAAACAATTCTAAAAATAAAGAACAAAAGAGAAAGACAATATTCTACTAGAAATAAACAAAGGGAGGCTTCATTCAATTTAATTTAAGCACCTGTCCGTCTCAGTCTCCAAATAAATGAGATTAGCTCATTCAAACGCTCGTAATTCCTTTTCAAATACTCTAGATTACTTTCAATAAATGTATTTCAGAACAGTGAAAAGCTGAGAGTTGGTTTACAATTTCTATTCTGAATATTGTAAATAACTCACAGAAAACGGGCCTATGTAACTAGTATTTAGAGACCTAGACTGTGAAATCGGAATTTTGTAGGTTTGATTCCCACCCAGAAGAAAACAGGTGTACATGAATGGGCCGACACGACCGGGGCAGTATTACCCTCACACAGAAGACTAACCTTAAATAACAGCATTCCTCTTTCATTGATGTGTGTGTTACCGGAGGCCGGGAGTATGATGCAGAAACATCTCAATAAGCCGCCATTGTATGGGTCACCATGCTACATCATATGCACTCACAATGAAGATTGTGGCCTCTACTCCTGGCAGAGTCAAAGTGCCTCTACCAGTAGTAGTGTAGTAGTACATACCATAGACAAACTTTAATTTTAACCAGAAAAGAGGCAGCAAATACCAGATCGTATTTTTTTTAAATTAGTTTTTACTTCTTAGTGGTATTTCTTGCTTCGCCGAGGATCGAACCAATTTCTCGTCTCGTCATATCAATCGTTTTGACTTCAAAGTAGTCTACTAAAAAGAATACAATTCTATATATAAACAATATTTAAAATTATTTATTTATTTATTTCAGTTTCACAAATAGTTTCACTTCCATTTGCTTGTTATTTAAACAGCTGCTACTAATAAACCACCATAGAGAAAAACCCTTACATAGCTTTTTTCATTTTATATAATAATACTTATTTTAACAAATAGCCGCAAATATTACACAAAATACTGTTATAATCTTGGCATTTTCTTAAAAATAACATCGCTCGCTAAAGTATGAGGACACACGCACTGCCTATTTCATTTATCGCTTTTAGGAGTCCGTAGGAAACCGTAATACTGTTGCCATGAATGACTTTTTGGCTGTTATTTCTTTTATGGTTTAGGTTAGGTTAAATGTGTTCAATGGATAAATAAGAATATATGTAACCGAACATAAGGAGAAATCAAATCCATCGACAAAATTAGACTCACTCTCTGTCTTATTTGGGGTTACGGACAATTTCTAAAATTTGCAAATTATGAAGTTAGTATACAAATTAAAAGGTAAATGAGCAAAGTTATTTTATTTTATAATTTCACAGTAATAAAACTCAACGCAAAAACAAAATGATGTGATGATGAGAGTGTGGTGGCCCCCACTCTTAGATTCTGCTCATGCTTTCCATCAAACAAAATAGATAAATTGGTCAGGCTCTTATAGATATATTAAACTAATATAGGATTCATAGTCCTTCCTTGCTTGACCGTCTTTTTTCTATATTTTCATAAATGTAGTAAAAAAGGTTAATACCATATTGTTGTTTTTGCAAAAGTTCAATATCATAGAGTATAAATTATTTTTTATTTTATTTTTTTATTTTATTTTGTTCGGAATACCAACAGCTTAAATATTATAAAATAAACATTAAACATAGTTAACAACAAAGCCATTTACAGGTACTCGCAATTAGATACAAAACATTAACAACGCTACGAATAGTAATATGAAGAAAAAGAAACAGAAGTAAAATGCTTAAGAAAAGCAACAAAACAAAACAGACATTATTCCTTTTGGGTTGAGAATACAAATGTGTCAAAACCAAATATAAATAAAAAGGGAAACTAATATAATGGTTACGATCCTGGGATTGGGCTTAAGAAATGTTGAATCATATGCTTTTTGACAAATGAAGGCTTAGTTTTTCGTAGTTATATCTACTTAAACCTTAATGCCTATCACCAATAACGTACAAGATTAACTTTTTATATTTTCGTATTGTTTTTTGTTTGGTGTATACAATAGAGTTTACGTATACAATAATTCATAAACGATGTATGTTTGTTAAAATTCTTGCATGTCACTGTGATACTGTGACACTATGATTCTTGAGAAAAGAAATAGGCTACCCTTTACCATGATAACGGAAGCGTGGTTATGAGCTATAACTTTTATATATCTCATACGGAAATCTTAATACATAAATGTGTCCTATACTAACAGACACATACTACAGATAAAACTAGACCAGTCGTCGTAGAAAGATTTGGAAGAAGCCTATGTCCAACAATAGACATCTTGCGTTTGCGATAATGATAATACTCTTACGAGTGTATTAATAGAAAACTTTGAATTTTATTTTATTATAAAAGCTAATATTTACCGTAACAGAAACATAAGAAGTATAGAAGAAAGCATTATTCATGCAGCATATCAGAGCTTTATTAAATTGCGTAACACTTAATGTATTCAGGATCATGACTGACAAATATAAGTAAATGTTGGTTGAGTTTAGTTTATAATTTCTAACTAAACGGATGGAGCTATTTAGTTTGGCCATTTTAAATTAAATCTTTAGTTAAGAGGGAAAAACTTTGAAATCGAATTACATTTCCCAAAATTTGCATCATCACTCTGTATTATGGTTCCTGTCGTAGAAAGTGTTCTGAAGAACTGTTGCACTAAACAGATGAATATATTGTCGCCTGGAATATTTTTGAACCGATACAATTACGAAACCTTCAAAAACAACACATATCAACATGAAAGACTAAAGATACTGCCTCGTTGGTCTAGTAGTCAACTACTAATCAAGAGGTCTCGGGTTAAAATCCCGGGTCTGGCCAAAAAGTGTTTTTGGGTTTTCTTAGGAAATTCCTAATAGCAGCACGGAATTTGGAAGTTTGGCGGTGATTAACGCCCGTGCCTTGGAGAGCACGTAAAGCCTTCGGTCCCGGTTGTCATGAACATCTATGGCAATCGTTATTGGGAAGTCAGCCATTTTTTTTCTAGTTCATAATAATGTTGTTAATATTTTTACATGACCAGTGAGTGCGTACAGAAATTCAATAACTTTCATATTGGATGAGCATTCGTGATTCTCATTACTGCTATTTTATTTATTTGTGGTCACTTCTCTGTAACTTTAATGGAAGCTAATTATTTGCCACGTGATTTTACTCTGCCTGATGGAAAGTATGAGTACAATCCGAGAATAGTGATCACCGTCTTCATTATGAGTGCAAAAATTGTAGCATGGTGACCCACACTATGGTGACCTATTGAGAAATATACATTTACATCATGCATCTCATGATGTAGATGTAGATGCATCTCATGATGTGGATACAGATGCATCTCATGCATGCATATAGATCATTGGGCCTACGGTTTCATACTAGCCAATACACCACAAAAAAACGAATACTGTAATTTCAAGTTCGTCTTCTATGCAAGGGTTAGTACCGTTCCGATCGTTCGAGCAGAAATTAACCTGGTTTTACTGCGTTGATCGTTACTATTTCACTAAATACTAATTAAAATCATACTACTTAGGTTACATATTAAAATTGCCTTATTAATAATTTAGGCAATAATAAAACCAAAATTTAATAAAACCCTACAGAATCTCTTACAATTTATGAAAACTTTTAAAAGAAAAACACTCAAGTACCCGCAATTTCTTGAGCTAACGTTCGTCGCTGGATGATTAATATAGAATACTTAAGCCTTGCCTTATCCCCTGCATTATTCAGGGAGGCCGTGATTTATTCACAGCTTCAATTCAGCTCGAGCTATAGAGGTATTATTTAAATTCTTATGAAACGAGAAGCTTTGAGATTTTTTAAATTATTGAGCTTGATACGTTATGTAAATTTTGGTGAAAATTGAGTAGATTTCTTTAGCACTCATTTTTTATTTGGTAGTGAGAGTATAGTGACGGATTACTAATACGCAGTGTCACTAACTCTGCTAATCTCGTGACTAAGGGTGCAAATTACGCAGGACAACATCACTGAGCAAGTTATGATTGCAAAAAGAGATGGCGGAGCAGGACCAGGACAGGTTTAGAACTCTTCCGGTCCGCTCGGCCTGTGAATGAGCCAGCTGCTGGAGGTGAATCGGGTGCTGGAGATCGGAAAACGATCTCCGTCCTCTATAAGTGCATGCCTCAGGGTAACCGGTGAGGCCAACTGTCAACCTATCAGAAGGAGCGTGCGCGCCTCCTTTTGAGGACAGAAAGGAAACATCGGGGCTTCCACACATGAGGGGGCTATCTACAAGCCATTAGTAGCCTGAGGTATGTTGGGATTCAACGAATTTCCTATCCAGGGTGCACCTGGTTCTCAGGCTTTTAGTACCCGAGGCGGAGTTTTTAGTCATTTAATGACCGACATAACCACCAGTTGATACCCGATGGGATTTTCGCACCAAAAAAAAAATAGGAACTTTAGGCAAATCTGAAAAAACCTATATACTAACAACCCTTCTGGCTAGCATGATATAGTAAACCAAAACTTAATTGCTATGAAAAGGTCAATGTCCTACAGAACACTGTTAAAGACCGTTGATATGTGATATGATTTATAGTTGTTGCCTTTAGAATAACAGATTTTTTTTGTCGTTCTTTTCTATTGACTATGGACACTTAAAAACACATACATATATGTATATCAGCAGTTAAAATCAGACGGTCGTGTGCGTAATGTGTGATGTTATTATTAATTACAATTTTTATCGCTCTAACCTAGATAATATTCAGCAATAAAATAATTTGCCATAACAAAATAATTGAACTTAATTTTCAACAAATAGGCGAACAATTTTTGGCAGAGCATATAGGTATTTTTTTAAAAGAGCACATTCTCTTGTAAACGGAGACATATAAAAATATCAGTGACTTATACCTTTCAACTAGGAATTTTTATTTCGCTCATAAAACGTCCATTAACTCAAATCAAACAAATGTACTGAACCAAAACATTTTTACAGAAATATACTAATCCGAAATAAGCCATATGGTACTCTTTAGTCATATAATATTGTGTCAAATATAAAAGTTTATAAGTTGCTTTTGCACACGATTTTAGTAGTATTAGTATTATTATTTTTTTAACTGCCTCTAATCTGTTGGTCTAGTGGATAGTGTATGCGACTGCTAATCAAGAGGTCTCGGGTTCAAATCCCGGGTAGGGCCAAAAAGTGTTTTTGAGTTTTTCTTAGGAAATTCCTTATAGCAGCCCGGAGTTTGAAAGTTTTGCGGCGATTGAACGGATTTGAACATTGCTATGGCAATCGTTATTGGGAAGTCAGTGCCCTCAAATTTACTGACAACTAGTTCAATCTTCGAATTTCAGTTCTCCCTTAGAGTTGCGGAGGTCCGATGATAGTCGATCCGTGGAAAAACTTATATTCAGGTAAAACCGGTTGAACTAGTAGCCGACCCCAAATAATATTGGGAATAAGGCTAGGAAGAAGTATGACATCATGAATATAATTTATTTATTTTTATATTCATGATATAAAGGCCAAACAAGGAGACGGTTGAACAGACCCATAGACACCTCCAACTTAGGTTACAAACATTTGTATAATTTGTATGATGTAAGATGTATGAAAATATAATTGCTGCTTTATGAGTCGCCCCCTCCTACAACCAAGCTGTGTATCAGATAACTAGCTTTTCTTGTTTTCGTAACAATGCAAGTGGTAACCAAATCGCCAACTCCTTCCTCAATCCTACATAAAATGGACTATTCCATAAAAAAAATTTGGCCAGTATAATAAGTTAAAATCTCCTTACTAGAATAATGGTCTATGTCCATCATTTTATTGCTATATGTCAATGATAATAATTAAATTAAGATAATTGTTAAAGATTGTTAACGGGATATAATACTATAATAATAAATATTAATAATAAATATTTCGGACATCTTACACACAACGAAATCTATTCCCAAACTAAGCAGAGCTTGTATTATGGGTACTAGAAAACTGATATAAATACATAAACATACTTTTCTTTTGTAAATACATACATATTGTACATAGAAAAACACCCAAGCACCCAAAAACATTTGGTCCTACCCGGGAGTTGAACCCGAGACCTCTTGACCAACGAAGCAGTCCATAATATATAATAATAGACGTAAAAGTTTGTATACACTATGAATAAGAAGGTAATCAAATTACGTAATTCATTTATATCAAGACCTAAATACTCCGAATTCGACGTAGAGACATTGAAATCTACTTTTAGACCGAGAAAGCCGATCGACTCGCGTCAAGGTCAAGTTGGTTCAAGGCAAAGACATGTTTATATTGGATGTAATATTTGGAGTGACAGAGCTAAATAATGACTTGCTCCATTATCTCTGAAGAGTCTCATTAAAGGACTTTTATCGATAATATTGTTGCTATAGAAGCAAATGGAGCTGAATATACAGTGGCGGATTAACCACGTAGCAAGAGTAGCAAATGCTACAGGCCCCGCGCATTTAGGGGCCCCGCGCTTCAACGATTTCCGACTGCTAAAAAGTATCTACTTAAATCGAATCGTAAAAATCGGCCAAGTGCGTGTCAGGTCACGCACAGGAAAGGGTTCCTCAACTCTCACCCATAATGGTACGTGGATTTAAAATCGTATCCAATAGATAATTATTATGTTTATGTATTAATGCGTTAATTTTGTATGACGTTTTCCAAGTGAGCGCATTTTACAAGTTAAGTCTCCATAACTCCTGAATTAATAAAGTCATCTAATCGGTTATAGTTTTCCTTCAAAGTTCATTATATGGACCACCATCACGAATTTTCCTACATTTTTTGAGCCAGCCGTTTAGCTTTAAGAGGGGGGGGGGGGGACGCCCTGTTTTTAAAAAAGTGCCCTTTAGAGTGGAATTTCTCGCAAACGAATACCTGAATCCAAAAATCGTCTTAGCAACCCTTTATTATTTTTAAAAGACCTATCTAATAATACCCTACGCGGGAGTAATTTTTTTTTTTGCGGCTACCCTATGGGGTAGCCGCGAGAAAAAAAATTACATCCCCACTTTATGTTTAAGGGAGGTACCTCAAATAAAAATATTTTTCATAATTTTATTGTAGCACTTTGTCGACGTAATTACAACACATATCCATGCAAAGTTTCATCTTTCTAGCACTTACCGTTTGGACGGTAAGTCGAGGACGGACGGACGAACAGACGGACTTGACGAATCTCTTATAGATTCGGTTCCGAGTGATATACTTCGGAACCCTAAAAAGCGTGAAGTGTTTCGTGTGACATGTATTGCGTTCTCCTTGGCGGTCTGATAGATCTAATTACAATCAAAACAACATGATGACACTATTAGGTTCTTAGCTTCCATGGCCTCTATTTTATGAAGCTTTGACATGCTTTGAAATACATTTAGTTTAAAAAAATGTGCATATTTTAACATAATAGGACCATTTGCTTTGTATATGCCAAAGTATCTCAATAGTCAAAGTTCTAGTAAATGTACAGGTTGCTTTCTCTCTTCCATGACTCCAAGATGTTCTTTATAAATTACTAGCTTTCATATTTTGAAAAACTAAATTTTTTTTCGTAATTTCTTTTTAACAGTTTGTCGATGCGATAAAAACATTCATTTGCAAGGTAGGTAACTCGAGGACGGACCATGTACATGACGAAATTAAAAGGGTTCTAACTATAAAGAATCATATAAGTCGTGAACTAACAGACCAGAAAACTAAAAAGGAATGAAAATAGATGAATACTTTATTTCACCTCCTAAGAAATATTTTTTCCAAAATCTCTCATTAGAACAGACAACGTAGAAATCTTTTTTTCATAGTCAGTGCTTTCGCAAATGTTTTGTAGGATAGACTTTTTACGCAGGGAATGATTTTTGCACTATCCCCTTAGTGGGGTGTACAATGGGCGTGTGTATATACATACAATGGGTTTAGGGGACTCCCGGAGGAACCGGTCTACCCTAAACCCCGCGGCGGCCTAGTTCGGAGGAGCACCAGGAACATCAGCGGCTTCTGGAGTCCCCCTGATGTACCACACGACCGAGGTCATTCCTGGGGCAGGACGCTGTTGTGCCTCTCACCACTCACCACCAAATATTTTTTTAACTTGTATGGCGCGATCTTGTTAAGTATGTATGTAAGAAAAGCTCTACGAAGCGAAATTTTTCTACGACCATTATTTGAACATTTTTTTTTCACTTGTAAGTGAAAAAAAAATGTTAAGACGGTGGTTCGAGAAAATTTTGTTAGTTAACAATTGTTTAACCTGTTTATAAATTAACTTTAAGTAAAATTTCCAACGGAAATAAATTATTTATAGTGTTCAAAACACTATAAATAACATAAAATCATGACCAATAATTTTTATTAAGAGTACCTCCCAACACGTAAAGTGGGGATGTTTTTTTTGTCGCATCTACCAAATCATGTCTCTCTCTCTTTCATTAGATAGGTCTTTTAAAAACATTGAGAGGTGGCCTTAGTAACCTATGTAATCAAAAATCCAAATCGTTAAGACGATTATTTGATTTGGGTTTTTGTTTACGAGTTATTTAGATTTAAAGGGTATTTTTTTTCGTAAAACATCCCGACGTCCCTTCCCCCCCTAAATGGTAAACGGATGCCTCGAAAAAACTCATTAAAATACCTATGATGGTAGTCCATAGCTGAACTTTAAAGGAAAACTATAATGACTTAGATAACTTTTTTAGTTAAAGAGGCCTAACTTGTAAAATCTATATTATCTATTGGACACGGTTTAAAAGCCACGTACCATTGGTTGATTGTGGAACCCTATTCTATGCGTGGCCTGACACGCACTTGACTGATTTCTAGAAACATAATATCCTGAAACTATCCAAGGGCCCCGCGCTAGAATTTGCTACAGGCCCCGCGCGGGCTTAATCCGGCACTGTGAATATATATATATGAAAGCACAGTAACAATTAGAGCGTTAATGACTTAATAGTATTAAATAGATTTTAAAAATGTATACCTACTCTCCAGGCTTCTTCAAGAAAAAACACTGAAAATAAAGTTCAGAATCCAAAATCTTTATTAGCGGCTTACTATATACAGCTATTTAGTTATTGTAAAACACGAAAGTAAATTTGGTGGCTTAAACATCTATTATTATCAGGTGATAATGATATGACAAACTTTCTTTCAAATTGATCGTCCGCCACATCATTTAACTGGAACTGGTGACGGGAGGAGAACATGAGATTGCCAGTACTCCTGTGCAACTATCTACCGAAGAAATGGCACCAGGCCCTGGAAAAAACGATTGCCGGGCCTATATGAGCCCTGGCCTGGGGGTAATGGCGAAGTTCTCCCATACTGTACAAGAAGTGGGCCTAACTGTGTTGGCCAAAGGTCATCAAGAATATCAAGGACTTTCTTCCGAGGTTATATCTGAGTCTATTGCAATGGACAAAAGTGATGAAACACACGGCTTTCTATAATCTTAGTCATTTACAACCATTTTAATCTTTACATTTGTGACTATTTCATATTACACTACTGTACTTAACATGTATGTTCTTTATATTGTTACACCTTACTTACTTCATCTACTTATATAATTACAATTTTATATCCTGATTAACTTAAACAATTTCTTTTTGTAAAAAATCTTTCTTATATAAAGGCGTCACATATACACATTAACATACATATATTATGACGATTTATTTCTTTATGATATAAATTTATTTCAAAATACATGAACACTAAATAAACATACATAAATCTTTTTACTTTTCAATCAATTAAAATTTCCTATCTTTTATTCCTTAATTTTGGAAGTATTTTAAACAGCTTTTGAAACAGTTGTAGTGCGGAGAAATATTATCCCTACTAGGTAGGTAAACCCCCTTAGAGGGATAGGCTTTAGTGCAGGTGAAGGAGACTCTATTTTAGTTAGGTTCACACTCAGTGACCTCGTCAATCGCATATGAAATACACCGGGGCGTCCAATCTTTGTTCGATTTATATTATGGTATTTACTGTTTAACAGCGGTAGTGCGCTATTGATGAACGAACCAACGAGTACTCGCGTTTTTTTCAAAGATAAGACTAATTTAGATCGTTTTTTCACACCTGTAAACCCCCAAATACTAAATTTCATTGAAACGTGTGGAAACTTTTCCAATACCACAAATATTTGTCAATAACGTCATGGGAGGCCTCATAGCGGTATCAGTTGAGGCTATACATACGTCGTGGGTGGTGCAACGGTAGGAATTTCAAAATAAGTGTACTCTTGTGGTGTTCAATATCGTATTAGTTAAAGATCTTACATATTAACGCAAATTTATAAACGATTAACAAGATTGATACAAGTTAAGAGCCAATAGGTTAGCACATGTGCACCTCGTTCGGCAGTCGTCAGTAGAATGACCGACCGCCATTACTAGTGGCGCGACATAAGACTTCTCTATTCGAAAATGATCCACTCTTATTGAAATACATATTCAATATAATCATCGTTCAATATCGATTACAGAATCGACTAAAATTTAAACAAAACTAATACATTGAGTTATGATTCCAATAAATCAGTATTAACAGTAATTTAATTTATGGTACATAATCACGTGCCGTCATTTATATATAAAATAATTGATCGTTTAAAAACATTAGATTAATCTCGTGGTCATAAGTGACAACCCTATCACAAATACACATGATCCTTATATGAAATAGATACATACGTAATTCTAAACGCAAATATTTGACTCTGCTCACAGAATTTATTTAGGTTAACCTTAACAAAGGCACAAAATAAGATTGCCAGGGCTACCGGGGGCGTTTAAGCAGAGTAAGATTTCCCTAGGGAAGTTATAGAGCAGTTCTTTCTTAAATAGGTTGGCATAGTCTGAGCACGTGGGTGTGTACGCGTAGGCATATGTACAGTTATAAAAAATCCATTTAGAACTTACACTTGTTGACTGGCAAATCTAGAAAAGAATGAAAAAATGTTAAGTTACATACGTAACTTAACATTTTTTGTAATTATAATTTTGTAATTGTAATTTTAGGCGATGAAATTATAAGTGAAGTATCTGGCATACGCTAGATGAATGAATTATGAATACAGAATGTTACAAGCTCTTTTCATCCCGTATGTAGCTTAAAGGGCCCGGTAAACGATCAAATTTGTTTGACAAATTTGTTGGTCAAACATCACGTTTACGTCAAAAGAGCCCTGTAAACGATCAAATTTCTTTGACAAACGCGTCAAACACAGCAGCACACGATCAAATAATTAGACAAACACGTAAATTTGTCAAACAAATTTGATCGTTTACCGGGCCCATAAGAGTCGAATAAGAGACCAATCTACGCAGGACAACAACATTTGAAAAAAATGAAAATTTGAAACAAACCCAATAGCAACTTTTCAAAACTTTTTTTGTAGAAAACACGATAGACTGATATAAGAATAATAAAAAAGAATAGCTTAGAAAGCTTGAAAGCTTTTTTTTTAACGTGTATAAACCACTTCGGGCTTTTTTTTTGCGGCGGGGCTGTGTGTCGGAAACAAACCGATTTAAACCACACGGTGTGCCCTCTGTGCGTCTGGAATAGGAGGGGCCAGGGAACTGCTTTCTCCTTCTGGCCCCTTCCTGCGCCTGCCCGCACTGATGCGGGCGCCCTCTAAACTAAAACTCTCAAATTGTTCGCGTGTGCCGTACGTCACCCCCTCGACTGGCCACTAAAGCAGATAGATGAGAAAACCCGTCCGGTTAATTCGCGGCCACACTCAGGGCGGCAAACCCCTAAACTAACCAGTCTAGCCATAGCAAAGAAATAGCAAAACCCGCCTTTCTAAGAAGACGCCATGTCCAGTAGTTAATAGTTGGTGAAGAGATAATAATTTATTTTACTTGAGTAAAAACGTGTGTGACAAATTTAGGACGCATAAACGTTCAATATGTCAATGTCACAAACAGAGTTAAGTCCAGTGCAGGCTCCAATCTCTTCTCAACTATCTGCGTTGCGTCATCAGTATTTTGTTATTAGGATTGAAAATGTTTGCTTGTAATGCTATAAAAGGCATTTGGAATTATAGGGTAACGAGTACAAGGTGAATAAAGAGCGAATAAAAATTTGAATGTTTATCAATTTTGATTATCGATAAAGATGTGGGGAACAATGAAAAGGTGCTGGTAGTCGTGGTAGGCCTAGGTACATGTTGTCTTCTAGATTCGAGAGATGAAATAAACCATACACAGGCTACACAGCGCAGTAGCAGCCGAGCTACTAATTTGCGTAGGTACTTCGTTACTCTAGTGATGAAACATAAGTACATATGTGCGGTATATACGAATACCAAATCAACTTATAGGCACTCCAGGCACTATCACTATTAGTAAAATGCAAATTTTCCAAGTCCTGTATGTCTCGGGTGTAATAAACTTGTATTTATAACTTCCTCATTGGTCTAGTTGTTGGCGTATGCGACTGCTGATCAAAGAGGTCTCGGGTTCGATTCCTGGGTGGGACCAAATGTTTGTGTGATCCGCAAATATTTGTTTCGGAGTTTTGGGTGTTTTCTATATATAATATGTATTTATTTACAAAAAAAAGTATGTTTATGTATTTATATCAGTTGTCTAGTACCCATAATACAAGCTCTGCTTAGTTTGGGACTAGATGGCGTTGTGTGCTAAAATGTCCGAAATATTTACTTATTTATTATTTATTTTTTTGGTGTAGGAAAGCAAACGAGTAGATGAATTACCGATTTGCCGTCACATGCGCTTACCGCTGCCCATTGACAGTAACAAGTGCGTTACCAACCATTGTAGAGAGAGGGTTGCTCTGAGAGGGCTCTGATAAACTTACCTGGTTTTCTGTAATGGCTGTGTTCGATGAGCCAATCCATGTGAGTCAAAGAATAGCTCTCCTATGGTAAAATTAAAAACATACGACATAATTATTCCTGTATATAAAAACTAAACAACATTAACTTGACTTTTTGTTCAAGAAGAACAATGAGAAAAGGCTAATTACCATCTCATTTTGTTTGTAGAAATATCAGAATTAGTATTATTATATCTGCGCCATTTTGCCTAAGGCTGTTCACAGAACAAAGTAAGGAAATGTTATGTTATTTAGCTACAAAGAAACCCGTATTCCGTGCAGCCAATTACTTGAATTTTGTTTTTTGATAAAATAATGTTAAAATATTGTAGATCAAAGGAAATAATAATTTTCTTTTCAAAGCCACATTAAATAATAAGAAGGTTTTCAATCCAGCTCTATAAGTTTATTTTTGTTTGTTATATCTTTAATCCGTCACATGTAAACTGCGAAAGGTTGTTCTTCTTTGAAATTATATGCCTTCTTCACTGTGCTATACTACTTTCCTTACTAGGAAACGTATCGCCCGTCGAATGAAGCTCCCTAAATTTTAGAAGACATCTGAGCACTTAGTTGTCCAGTAAAGGTTTGTGAAAACGAACTCTCATAAGCAGTCCCATAAATTTAGGAAAAGTTTATGAAAATTATCATTTGAATCTTAGTTACTTTAATTTTACAAGTCTGGGGATTCTGCTCGATGGTAAACATTTTTACCCGTCTACTACTATATATGTATTTTCATCTGTTTTCTCATAGCTCCCCAACTGGTCATTACTAGGCGATTTGATCGTCCGCTGGTTATAGGCTATATGACGTGTCATTAAAACTAATGTGACGCCCTCTAGCAGTCATAAGTAATGTGTTAAAAAACGACAGTGAAAAGTATGAAACAAGATTTAAAGAATATAGTACACAATTTTCAGTGTACCCAAATTTGAAAAGTCGTAATCACGCGTTGTTAAAGTGTTATCGTGCGTTTCTATGTAACGTGTGACTACGGATTTTCAAATTTGAATATGTGTATCTCTGTACACTGATCATTGTGTACCACAGATAAAAGAAACACAGGAGATTAGGTTTGTACACAAATTTATTCGTGTTCAGATGTCTCCGCGTTTCTCCCACTTCCTTCACTAACACAAAACCAAAAATTGTAAGCACGGCACACAAGCTCGTATTTCTCCCGCACACAAAGAAACTTACAGCAACACCAATAAACCCACTAATATAACACATTCAAAAAGAGGGCGGCGCATCTACCTGTAGCTACGGATTCCGAATAAACACACATGTGTGCAAATTATGCAACTAGTAATGTTAAGTGATAATCATAGAAAAATATCGATTGAACTTCAGTTAGCTATATTACCTACTCTTTCTCCTAAAGATTTCATTGACTGTGAAAAGCAAAACTAAACAGGAGTTTAATTCGAACATATTCTATACAAGCGATGTTTTATCATAATTGGAATATTAACTAACTAATTACCAAGAAACAGGATATCAACTTCTCGAATCTAGACTAGAACACAGGTAAAAGTGCAAGAATTTTATTGATAAGGGTTTAATTAACCAGTAAAATGTAAATATTTATTTAAAACTTGCCGCTTAGACAGTTTAGGTGTTGCGTTCTTAGTACAGTAGTGTAATCTTACGTTTGCATATTTTTCCATTACGGCTTTTATTAGTATTATTAAATGGTTAATCATTGGCGATTGATCGTATTGGTGAAAATTTATTGGGACCAGCAAATTGTGCCATTTTTTGTTACGAACTAGCTTGAACCCCTTCCTGTCGCATTTATCCACATTTTTTAAAGTTGTTGATCCTTCGGATAGCTAAAATTTTAAAAATAAAAGCAAGGTATAATTATGCTTGAGTACCACAATAAATTAAAAATCTAAACTTTTTATTTACACTTTTTTTACGTTTACATAATTATAATATTATAATTTATTTATATCTTTAATAATCATGCGTACTTAATAGGATCGTATAAAATATCGACAATCATAAATATCACAACACATCTCTAACACAAGCCGGCCGGCAGCGGCCGCATCCCGAAACTATCATGTGATTGAGAGTATCAACGCAAGTCGAAACTCACAAGCGAGACCCTAAATCTTATGAGGAAAAGACGAGAAACAACAAACGCCACTCCATCTGAGCGTCAGGATCTTAACAGGCAGGTGAAGAGGCTAATAAGACGTGATATTCGACAGTCGAATTCTCGAGAAATCGAGGATGCGATTGTCCAAAATAAGGGCACAAAAGTCTTTGCTAAGCCAAATGCCTCCTATAGCCATCTGACCAAACTAAAAACACCACAAGGCACCACCGTCACCTCTAAATCAGAAGTTCTCGCTGAAATCGAAAAGTTTTACGAGGACTTATATTCCTCAAGAACCCACCCACCCGAGACCCCCAGCGCGGACGATCCGCGTGCTAGACTAACACGCCACCTCACAGACGAGCTTCCCGACGTCGATCTGGGCGAGATTAGAGTGGCACTCGAACAACTGAAGAACAATAAAGCTCCGGGTGAAGACGGAATTACAATAGAGCTCCTAAAAGCGGGAGGTACACCCATGTTAGTAGAGCTCTCAAGACTATTTACTTCCGTCATTCACACTGGCATTATACCCGACGCATGGAGCAGGAGCTTGGTGGTATTGTTCTTCAAGAAAGGAGATAAAAACCTACTGAAGAACTACCGCCCAATATCACTCCTGAGCCATGTGTACAAGTTGTTTTCGAGGGTCATTACGAACCGTCTTGCCCAAAAATTCGATGACTTCCAGCCCGTGGAACAGGCAGGTTTTCGAAAAGGCTTCAGTACTGTGGACCACATACACACTATTAGGCAAATAATTGAGAAGACAGAAGAATACAATCAGCCTCTCTGCCTAGCATATGTGGACTACGAAAAAGCTTTCGATACCATCGAGACCTGGGCTGTCCTAGATTCCATGCAGAGGTGCATGGTGGACCACCGATATATCCAGGTGATGAGAGGTCTTTACGAAGCCGCAACGATGACCGTCCGTGTACAAGAAAAGAGCACAAGACCAATCCAATTGCATCGGGGGGTAAGACAAGGAGACGTCATATCTCCGAAACTGTTTACCAATGCATTGGAAGACGTCTTCAAAATGCTCGATTGGGATGGACGGGGAATTAATATAAATGGCCAATATCTCTCACACTTGCGGTTCGCAGACGATATAGTCATTTTGGCGGAGTCTCTGCAGGATCTGGAAGAAATGCTCAACAGCCTAGATAATTGTTCAAAACGAGTGGGACTGAGGATGAACATAGAAAAAACTAAAGTCATGCATAACAGGCATGTATCACCTTGTCCCGTAACCGTAAATGGCGCTGCTATCGAGGTTGTGCAAAAATACATCTACCTTGGCCAAATAATCCAACTCGGCCGACACAACTTCGAACTGGAAGCTGACAGAAGGATACGTCTGGGCTGGGCGGCATACGGGAAGCTACGTCGTATTTTTGAGTCACAAATACCTCAATCACTTAAGACCAAAGTCTACAACCAGTGCGTCCTACCCGTAATGACATACGGAGCCGAGACGTGGACACTCACCATCGGACTGGTCCATAAATTAAAAGTAGCTCAGCGTGCGATGGAGCGTGCAATGTTGGGTGTCTCTCTGTCCGATAAAATACGTAACGATGTTATTCGACAGAGAACTAGAGTTACCGACATCGCATGGAAAATCAGCACGCTGAAGTGGAAGTGGGCCGGACATGTCTCCAGACGTACTGATGGACGCTGGAGCCGAAAGGTGCTAGAGTGGAGACCGCGATTAGGCAAACGTAGTGTAGGACGCCCTGCGGCACGATGGACCGATGATTTGAGGAAGGTGGCTGGCGGCGGATGGATGCGGACTGCCCAAGACCGGGATGGTTGGCGTTCCTTGGGGGAGACCTTCGTCCAGCAGTGGACGGCGATAGGTTGACACTGGAAGCAATGGTTTTAAAAGTTTTTAGTTCCTAAAGAAAACGATTGATTTGGTATTTCATCATATTTTTAAAATGTTTTAATGAATTCAGTATGAAAAACTATAATATTAAAGTACTTATATATGAAATTAGATGCCACCTTTCTTGTAATTTACAATACAGCTGTTATTTTTGCAAACAATCGCTGAACAACGCGGCATTTTGTCAAAAATCATGAGCAGTGAAGACGTCGCAAGTTGGCATTCGACTAATGTCCGAAAATGGCATCAAGCCGCTTTGAGGCCAGATGCGTTCGCAAGCAGCACGCCTCAATTGCATATCTCCTGTGTTTCTTTTATCTGTGTTGTGTACTATGTTGTTTGAATCTTGTTTCATACATTTTCAGAGTCGTTTTCACACTTTATGTTTTAACCATAATATATGTTGAAGTTTACATCTTAAAAGGGTTGACATATCTAGAAGTTGTTAAATCATATTTTCTAGTAAATAAAATATGATAAATATTTGCAAAGTTCAAGATAATTATAAAACATAATAGAAAAATAAGCACTGTTGTTAAGATATTTTATTTTTCACAATTTGAATAAACAAACTCATAAAATATAACTTTGTAGTCACATTACTTTTAATATCTTAAGCTTTCACACATAAGCTAACTTGAGAAATAAATACAATTTAAGTTGTAAATAATTGTGATTGTAATAAAAAAAAGAAAGCATTTTTCCCATTAACAACTTTATATTAGTATTGTATAAATCTCATCAGTCTATTAAGTCTAAGAAACATAAAACGTGAACTTAGCTCTAGTGAAGCTCAAGGAGACTTTTTTCTGAACTGAGTCTTATTACAGCGAGATAAGAGGGCAATCAGAGAGGGTGAGTGGGTGCAAGGTTTTAAATTCAATACTCTATCATTTGCGCCTTAATTTAAATTTACTGTATTTTTAAATCATCTTATTATAGTTTTAATCTAGTATTTGTTTAAAACTATAAATTAAAATACTGCTTTATAAAATGCAAAATGGAGAGCATCGCTAAAACTTTTCCACGCCTTTATTTACACCTCAACGGTTTGCAATGATGATTATGTTAATGGACCAGAACTATAAATAATAATAAATAATAAAAGTTTATTTGAACCAAATAATTACAGAGTACACAGAAACAGATATGGTTGGTAATGGCCGCTATAGTTAAATAACTGTGTTGCAGCCATTAACGCCCACCTCCGGAAAACAAAAAACAATATTAGTTCTGTAGTTACACAGAGTTCAAAACATATAAAAGCAAATGATATAAATAACATTTTTAACTAAGGTACAGGATTGTTTGTATTTATGTAAATGTGCGTGTGTGTTGTGAGTATGTGTGTGTGTGAGTGTGTTTTGTGTGTTTATGTGTGTTGTGTATGTGTTTTGAGTGTGTGTTGTGTATGTGTGTTGAATGTGTGTTGTGTGTGTGTTTAAATGCTTACTCATTGAATTTGTGTTAAGAGACTTTCGGTCTC
This sequence comes from Phragmatobia fuliginosa, assembly GCA_932526445.1. NCBI lineage: Eukaryota > Metazoa > Arthropoda > Insecta > Lepidoptera > Erebidae > Phragmatobia > Phragmatobia fuliginosa. Next base: position 16,472,270 of record OW052070.1, read on the forward strand.
ATTATAATTTAGGCCAAGTAACCACTGCGTTACTTTATATTTACATTCCTGTAATACAATAGGGTAAATATTTAGTATTTTATTTACTCTGTTATACAATATAGGGGACAGATAATAATAATGCCTTTTACATACTTCTATTCCACAAAACCTCACATCACATACTCTGTCTTTTCTTCTTTTGTTTGGATTTGGATTTGGTCTGAACTTTAATTCGGTGTGTTTCCGTAAGATTATATTTAAGCAGTACAATTTCCTGACCGTGAGCACATTTAATTCTCTATACAAGTCAACAGTAGGATAGCGGATAGGTTTGTGTGTCATGACCTTTAGTACTCCTCTTTGAGCTCTCTCCAGAGTAAGCAGCTTATTCTTTCCAGTACCACCCCAGGCGCCAATACAATATGAGAGAACGGACTGAGCAAGGGCATAGTAAACGATCTTAAGTGTACGCAGATCTAAGGTTGTTCTCAGGTTTTTGAAAACAAACATTAGTTTCCTGATCCTGGTGGTAGTAACTTTTAAGTGTTCTTGCCAGGACAATTGACTGTCGATCCATACACCCAGATACCTTACCTTAACAGCACTTGTAATTTGTAAGCAAGAACAGCTTGAGCTATGGGCACATATGTCATTGTGAGCCATCAATGTTATACCAGTAGGCAATGACGTACATTTTGGAGCAAACGCAATAAAGTTTGTTTTCTCTACATTTAGGGTTAACAGATTTTTGGATAGCCAGGTGGAAACAGTGCATAATGCCGATTGAGAATAGAGAGCCGTTTCTGACCAAGATTCACCGTGCAGCAGAAGAACAGTATCGTCAGCGTATGTTATGATCTTACAATTTGTTAGCACGAGTTTACATAGATCATTCAGATATATTAAGAACAAGGTAGGGCCGAGGACACTACCTTGAGGCACGCCAAATACCACTGGTTCTAGGTCACTCACAAAACCACCTATACTAACACACTGACGCCTGCCCTCGAGGTAACATCGAAAAATGTCATATACCACCCCTCGAATACCAATGCCTTCTAGCTTACCCAGCAAAATCGGTACAGAGACAGTGTCAAAGGCTTTTGAAAGGTCTAAAAATATAGCTATTGATTTAGATTTAGAGTTAAAGTGCCTGACAACTGAGTTTGTTAATTCTAACACAGCATCTTCGGTCGACTTACCACTACGGAAACCAAACTGGTTTTCAGCCAAAATATTATTTTTGTTAAGATAACTTTTTAATCTGTTGTTTAATAACTTCTCCATGATTTTTGAAAGAGTGGTAAGGACCGAAATCGGTCTATAGTTATTAACACTGTCTCTGTCACCGCTTTTGTGCACGGGGTGTACAAGACCTATCTTAAACACATCTGGGAAAACACCAGATACAAGGCAGAGGTTGAACACATATACAATTATAGGAGTAAGTGCAGATCTGGTATCTTTAACGATTGTAGTAGAGATGCCGTCCCAACCAGTAGCTGTTGTATTTTTAAGACTTAAAATAAGGTGGTTAATTTCGGAGTTGTCAGTCTTGAAAAGAGACATTGAGGACTGAGGAGAAAGCAAACAGCCGTTGGTCCTCCCTGAGTTACAGTAATGTGCGGTATTTGTTGATATAATTTTTGATGCTAGGTTCTTACCAATGTTTGCGAAATATTTATTTACAGAGTTTGTTGCAGATTTTGGATCAACTGAGGATAATAAAAGGTCACTGGACGAAGGTTTAAATTTGTTTATATTACCTAACTTTTTTACATATTTCCAAGTATCTTTCGGATTTTTACTGAGTTTATTAAATTCATTTATTTCATACTGTTTCTTTACTGACTTTAGCAAACGATTACAAAAATGTTTATATCTGTTATAAGTGGTTTTTAAGATAAGATTTCCTGGGTCTTTTTTTAGTTTAATAAAAAGTTTGTCTCGGTTTCGTATGCATCTTAGAAGGCCCGGGGTAATCCATGGCTTCAATATTAAATTCCTACTACTTAACAAAAGTGTACGGGTGTTTTTTTTAATTACATCACAAATTGAATCGACAAGTAATTTAGCCGCACCGTTGCCATCTTCACACGATAGAACTCGACCAAAGTCCATACTATTGATTTCTGACACACAAGCTGAATGGTTTACTCGTTGAACTAACCGCTCCTTTCTATAACTATTAATTTTGAGGTTACAATTTAGAATGATAGGTGCGTGGTCAGTAAAATAGGTATCTAGGACTATAGATGTTGCGTTATTTTTTGTTTTTAGGAAAATATGATCTAGACAACTATTATTTCGAGTTGGCAGAGTATGAGCGGCCATTAGGCCATGAGACATAACTGTATTTAAATAATGGTCACAGTTCTTATCAGAGTTTTCAGGTGCAATGTTAATGTTTACGTCACCAACTATTGCAATATTTTGGTAATTCTTCATTAAATTTAAGGTTTCGTCCAAAGATTTCATAAACCCATCAGTGTGCCTGTATGAAGGCGAGCGATAAAGTGCAACTAAGGCAAATATATTCTTATATTTAATTGTTAAACAGTTAGCTTCAGAGAAAGCCGGTGATTCAACGGCACACTCCAAATCGTCCCTAATGTAAACAACAACACCATCATTTTGATTTCGATACTGTGACGCGTAGGTATTATAGCCGGATAAGCTAGGTATATTAGGGCACTTGCTTAACCAACATTCGGTCAGAACTATCATGTTAAATTTAGTTGGTATTCTTCGTAGTAAAATCAATAACTGGTCGAAGTTGCAACTAATGCTACGTATATTTACATGTATAATTTTAATAGAAGTATTTGCGTTATTCATATATCGAATACTTTGCTCGGGTGAACATATTAGGGATTTTGAAACTTCTATTCGTTCAATCTCATTAAATAAATTACTATTATCCATTTAATATTATTAATTTAAAGTGAAATATCTAACATAAAATAATCCTATATGTGGTAGCATGTTCCACGAACAAAACACAGTTGTAAACAATAGATTTTTAGTATTGACTTCAACGGGCGCATAACGACACATAACCAAGAGTAAAACAAGTATGAGGCACAATTTTCTACATTTATTCCCATACAGTAAGGTTGATATTGGTGTGTAAAAGTAATAGAGTGTGTTGTGTATAGTGATTGATGTGTGAGTAATGTTGTGATGCTTATGATGGAGTATTTTAAATAGTGTAGACAAGTTATACAATCCTATATCTAATAAAATAATAAAAACTATAGTAAAGTAAACATGCAGTATATTCAGACTGGACCATTTACATACAACGTGAAATTGTAGATAATGACTAAAAGTAGGGTAGGATGCATACACATATATGTATAACATGTTACACGCAACGTAATACATCAACACTACCACTAGTTTTAGTCATTTAGAGGCTTTCAAATTTGATAAATCGGTATCAGTCTTTATTAAGAAGGACGGTGCACCTTCCGTCTTCCTCAAGTATATTTTGCCGTGAGATACCCAGCAGTATCTATATTCATTTACCCTCGCAAAATCTCGACACAGAAAGAACAAACGTTTCATTAAAGGAGTCAGATTTTCTGAAATATATATTGGTTTACATGCTCCACTTATTTTAAGATGTTCTGTTGTTAATCTGGTATTTTTTATAAACTGCTTATACATATAAATAAATTTTTCTTTCTTTATGATGCTGGTAAAATCAACAATGATAGGTTTATATTCAGGTTCTTTGGTCTGTATGCGGAAGACGTCTCTGATTTCATGCGATTCAATGGGGATATTTATAGTTTTACCGGTCGAAATCAAGGTTTGTAGAAGTTGCTCTTTAGACTCCTTTTTATTTGGAGGAATGTTTCGTATCTCCACACAACTAGAACGAGCGTTTCGTTCCACCTTTTCTAATCTAGTTTCAAGAGTACGGATATAGTCGAGGTTTTCTTGCCGCTCTGATTTTAAACAGTTAATCTGTTCAAGTAATGCATCATATGACTTAGACACGTACTCGACAGAAGCGCACACATCACAGTTTTGTTTTTTAATGTCAGTAATAGAAGCCAATATCGCCGAAATTCTAAGTTCCTGCTCATTCTTAAAATCACGAAACATATTCGTGATCTCAGACATAAATGAGGATAAGCTCACATCGCCATGGTCATCCGAACGTTTACGCTTCGTACGAACGGTTACGTTTAGATTTTCCAATTCACTCTGCATGTCGCATAAGTTTGGTTCCGAATCACTACGTTGACGCTGGACCGTGCGCGTAGACAAAGTAATTAGTTGTTGAGGCGGTGTGGCCGGTGTGCGATCGACTGGCATAATGTATGTCGTATGTATTTACAATAACAAGCTTATGAACCGAAGTTGCACTGTTAAAGTGAAAGGAGCTCACTATAAACTGGCCGGTCGCGACAGATCAATACAAATATGCTTTCCGTCAAACGTAACCAGATCTATGTCCAACTAATATGACTGTTTCTTTCTATTACTTCTGCATAGAGAGGGATGGCACTATACATTCATAGATGTACTCACGCGTCAAAGCAGCACTGGAGCTTTACGATAATAGTTCACTGGGCACTTATTTAAGGTAGACTTTGTATTGACAAGTATTGATGATTATTTGAATTTAATTTTAAATTTTAGCAACAAGTAACTTTTAACACGTCTGATCGCCTCAGATATCCAGAGGGAAGGGGGAACTTCTACTGTTTGTCTTTACTCAATGTATTAATTACGTTGCAGAGCTGGGAATTGTGAGCCCGACTACAAACGGACGCAAGGCCTATTTTCAGTACAGATTTTAGCTGACCCTATATTTTTCTTTGTATTAGCTTGTTATAGTGACAGCAATCTGGCTGATGGGAAGCATGAGCAGAACCAAGAGTAGTGGTCTTTATACTTATTACGAATACAGACACACTGTATGGCGGCCTATTGAGATGCTTATGCATCACTGAGCGTACGGTTTCTGATATATTTTAGGTTATTCTTCTATGAGAGGGTAGTACTGCCCCGGTCGAGTCATTTCATTAGTGCTGAAATCAGCGTGGCTCTACTATTTTGATCGGTATGGAACCAAAATAAACGTTTTTTTATCATAATTTGCTCCTTTAGTCTTACGACACCTATGTGATAAATAAATATGGTGACACTCTATATTTTTAAGCATCATGTGGCGACTTCCACATACAGCGCAAGCGAAATCCTACAACAGCGCCATCTACCGAATGAACACTGAACAACGAAGAGAACAGAATATAAACTCTACGGAGTAACTACTAATCCTGAACCGACTCGAACCGACTAAAACCACACGGTGTGACCCTCTCTGCGCCTTTGTATTGGAAGGAGTCCAGGGAGGGGATTTCCTTCTGGACTCCAACCGGCGCCTGCCCGCACTGTTGCGGGCACCTACTCCAATTTCGACTCTCTATTGGGCAACGTCCGGCCACACGCGGACGCCGCCCCCTCACGGTTGGCCTCTACTGCGGACGGACGGGAAACCCGTCCCGCCCATCCGCGGCCACTCTCAGGGCGGCATGAGACGCAGGTATGCGCGCCTCCGCCGCCCGGGGCGCCGGCGGCGGATCGGGTCCGATTGGATGGAATCCTCCCGGGCCTTCTCCGCCACCTCCTTCTGCAAGATTACATCCTCGCAGAAGGTTGCGACCGCGGTAAAACAACTGTCGCTGCCGGTCATCGATCTTATGACGGCCGGCAGCGAGAGATCCCCTCCGATGACTGCAGTGAGGACCCGGCGCTGCGCCGCCCAAGCGGGGCAGACCGCCAGCGTGTGCTGGGCCGTGTCCTCACTGCAGTTGCAGTGGTGGCAGGCGGGACTCGGTTCCCTCCTAGCGACCGAGTGCAGGTACTTTCCGAAGCAACCGTGCCCGGAAAGTACCTGCGTCAGCCGGAAGGAAAGGGTCCCGTGCTGCCGCCCTGCCCACTCCGCAATGACCGGCTGAAGAGCCTCCACGGCGGCGAAGCCAGCGCGTGGGGTCTCCAGCCGGAACGACCATCTCTGCATGGTGGCTCGGCGAGCGGCTTCGCGCCACTCGCGCACGTCCTCGGGCGGAGGGCGAAATCCGCTCTCCGCCCGGAAGTCAGCCACTCGCCGATAAACTTCGGCGAGCACTTCCGCCTCCAAATCCCACGGGGGTGTTCCGGCCAAGGCACACGCCGCCTCTGTGGACACGGTGCGGTATCCGCGTATGGCTCTGACCGCCAGTATCCGCTGGGGGCGCCAGAGGCGCGCCCTGTTCTGGGCGGACAGAGCCGCCGCCCACACCGGTGCACCGTAAAGTGCCATCGACCGGACAACCCCCGTGTACAGCTGCCTAGTGGGGACACTGGCCCCGCCCAAATTGGGCAGAAGTCGCCCTAGGGCGGAGGCAGTGCCCACCAACTTAGGGCCAAGCTGTCGGAAGTGCTCGTCGAAGAGCCACCTACCGTCGAGGACCAGACCCAGGTACCTCATCTGGGCCCGGACCTCGATCGAGGCGCCGGCGGGCGGACCGCGACGGGGCCCATGAAATAATAGGGCCTCCGTCTTCTCCAGGGCCACCCGCAGGCCCAACGCCTCGATGCGCCCGACCACCCGGGAGACTCCCGTGGTGGCCAGGCGCGCCGCCTCCTCAAAGTTTGCCCCCCGGGCCGTGACCAGGGTGTCGTCTGCGTAACAGATTACACCCAGCCCGGGGGGGAGACGCCCTCGTGGATCAGCGCCGCCTAGCGGAACGTTTGTAAGACATATTTTGTGAGTGCGAGATTGTTTGTTTATATTACGATCGTGACTGTCGAGTAACTTTATCGAAGTGAGTATTTAAACGAGCTCGAATGACGCTTTTGTGAGTGTGAGTTGCAACGTTAGTCAATTTTGACAGTTGTATTGTTAACTCCTTCACTTTCGAGCAAGTTAACTTTGTCACTTAGCTTTTGGTAGTGAGAGTGAAAACTAACAAAGTTTTTTACATAATTTTTGTGTTGATGATGTATTGATATATATGATATTAAGATCTTATTAGATTAGCCAGATTATATGTTCATCCACCTTGTTAAAAGATATATTGATAATGCGATAAAAAGAGTTCCGTTATACATATTATGGGAAGGATCATTATCACCATGAAAACCTTTTTTCCACTCTTCTGTGGTTTTTGTATCACCACTGCCATCACTGTTAAGCAGTGATGTAAGCTCCTGCCAATGCTGAATGGCCACGATCCAACCTCTTGGATTTCTTATCGGCTTACTAAGGTCTCCATGTCTAGCAAAAAGAAAACAATAACACAAAATATATCACAAGTTCACTTCAACAACTCGCATTCACTATTATAAATATCTTGATTAGGTATTTACTCTTCCATAAAAGTTACTAATACTTCAAATTGATATTAACTTGTTTACATTTTATTTTATCGTTGAGTTAAACAATAACAATTAATGCTCGCATAGATTGCTTACACAAAAATGAACCAAATCAAACAAGTGACGCTGAGCGTAACCCGACTATTTTTGATTATACAACGCCTCTATTCAAATAGCGTTCGAAAAACATTGTATTTAATTTAGTCGGATTATCGCATGGACGCTATAGTGCTGCCAACATTGACAAAAAAGTTTACGTTCTCACGGTGAGTTAACGCCGATCGACGCGAAAGACTTGGTAAGCACTCACACTCGCGAGTATTCGCTTGTCGATCCGTTTGCCGTAAACTCGATTTACGTCGTGGTTAAGTCATTCGATTTGTTTATTGAAACTCACACTAAGCACACTGATCGGAGGATCCTCCCTTTGTGTTGGAGGAACACGACACCCGTTCCTCCACACACCACATACACTTTCAATTCGCTTCTATACCACTAACATTACCTTAAAAAATAAATCTTTTATTAGTCGAATATTATATAAAACTAATGTCCATAACATTAGAACATGCCGCCTGGATTGAGAAGACGGATTCTTATAGGGTTTGTTTCAAGTTTACCTTCCGTTTATATTCAGGTCGTAATGTGTATTTACTGTCATAATAGTCGACTTTTACGGTACTCATGGGATGAATAAAAGTGTAGACACTCTGTATTGTTAATCCGTCACCACACACGCATTACATTTGCTTTTATATCAGTAAAATTACCTCACAAAATAAAATTTATGTAAGTCGAAAACTTATATCATTTTCATGTCGATCTAGAACATCGAAATATAATATTTCAATGCCTATTCCTGTAATAGAAAATGACTAGACGAAAGTGGATTACTCGAATTCACGTTTCTAAGCAATCTTCCAAAAATGCGGGAGCCTTAAACATAGGTTTTGGAGAATTCACGCAATACTATGCAAATGTTACGACGCCTATAGTTTACCTGCGTATATGAATCTTATTCCGAGACGCTGAAATATGGACGTTGTGTCCTTAGACAATGCCACATTACTTTCAATGGTTTACCTACTGTATCTCTCTGTGTGAATCATCAACATGTATTATTAAAAGTCTAATGGGTAAATAATATTAAAATTTATGTTACTTAAAGCGTTAGTCCAATTTAAGCTATACAAGTTTAACATTTTATTTTTAGATTGAAGTAGATATCTACAAAAGAAATTAAGTTTTTTATACAACTCCGTGTTGCCCGCATCCAACGTTTCAATATTTTTTTAATTACTACGACTTGACTTCTGAATTGAGAAGTTCTGAAAAGTTTAAACAATAAAAATTAGTCGATAATGTCCGCCGTAATTAACTATTAAAATCGGAATGCTTTGTTTAAGACTAGATGACACAAATACGGTAATTTAATTAAGTACTATCTGCATTAACTATGGACAATATTCAAGAGGAGTTCATATCTCAGCTCCAATTACAACGGGATCTAATTCCATTACATCTTGTCAACGATATTCAACCTCTGAGTCTTGGGAGGAATATACCCAGCAGTGTTTAATGAAAACTATAAATAACCCAACAGTATACTTAATATAACTTGGAATAATGATAATTATGATTCTAACGATTTGTGGTGCTTTCATTCATTAGTTAAACTAATTGGATTGTCACTAAATAAAGTAGAACTTAGGTATATAAAACAGCCAAGTGATTCGCGCAACTACGTCCATTGATTCATGTACAGCTTCTGTTGGTCTAAGAGTGATGTTAACTATCCTATTTTGGCCATAGCAGGCAAAAAAAAAATATTTAAGAAAAATATAGATAGTTTCGGCGTTCATCGTGAGAGGAACGTAACAAGTGTTTTTTTCTAGTTCACGTGTTCCTTCAAATTATGAACTAAGGTCCTTTAAGCGGGGCGTTAAAAATCATCTCACAAGACCACCATGGTGTGGCTCGCCGTATTGCATTCTACTCATGATTTCTATCAGGTAGAGTAGAGTCAAAAATGTTTGGGTGAACTGTTAATGGCTGTTGTTGTGATCATCAGATGATGGAATATGATGATGATGTTAAATGTAAGAAATAGAAAGTCTGCTATCTTTACTTGAATTTCAATCTATCTTTACAATGAAGAATATACGACCAATACAGAAATTCATAGCAATCTATCAACAATTTGAAATTAACGCAAAAGTGTCGACGTAATGCTAACAGAAGCAACTCATTCAAAATCATGTCCAACCACGTAGAAAGATCCATTGGCGCTACAACCGCACTTGCAACCCATCAGAAAAGCAATTAAAACCCCTTTATTCATTTTTATTGCATGTGATATAGAGTAAACATATGCAGAAAGATGCATTAATACAAAGAATTACAGCATATGTGTATTTGCTTGTACCTTATTGCGTTATAGATATTTTGTATTGATATACATAAAAGATTAAACATACAAAATAATATTGTTTTTTCAAACTAAGTAGTGTATAAACAAACGATAATGAGACTAAATATATATACGATATTGAAACTATATATAAGTATTATATATGAACATACCCAGTAAGTGCTTAGCTCAATCAACAGTAGCTGAAACTGCGACGACTAACAAAAGACATCAAAGCAAGAAATTCTAACGAGTTTCATAAAATGGGGCTGTAGTAGAAATTGAATTTCGCATTTCATTTTGGAAATGTTTGATCAGCAAAAATTGCTCGAAAAGACCGAATTAATCCCAATTCCATTAATTTAAACCACGCCATCATTACTGATAAATCTTACAATAAAATTTTACATTTTATTATTTTATGTTTTTTTTAATAATATCTATAGTAGTAATAAGTGACGTGTTAGTTGGTTATGATTAAACATATTACTCTCAGGTACTGAAAATTATATTTTAATTCCAGTAGGAATCCAAAAAATATTTTAGGACCTTTAACAAGTTCAATTGTGGGTCACTTAGTTCGATCCTCGGCTTCTCGCATCCAGCTTCTGACTGCCGTCTTGAGAAAAACACCTGTTCACGTGGCCTATGGACGTCTTGCACTAATTCACTCAAGAGTCTCCACACACTAAAACTAGCTGGATAGTAATAAATGGTAAATTAGACCCAGAATGTGGTGGAAAAAAAAATGATGGGTTCAAAGAGTCAGGAATGAAGAAGTACTTCGGAGTATCAAGAAATTCCGGGAACTCATGAACAACATAAAGAGAAGAAAAGTAGCCTATCTGGGACATGTATTAAGACATGAGCGTTACCATCTTCTCCAGACTATAATGATGGGAAAGATTGAGGGGGAAAAGTCGCGTCGGGAGAAGGAAAATGTCTTGGCTTCGTAACGTTAGACAATGGACCGGTATCGCCAACGTAGAGGAACTGTTTCGTCTGGCGAGGGACAAGAAGAGATATACGGAGCTGACGGCCAACCTCCAGTATTGGAGAGTCACCGCAAGAAGAAGACACGGAATCCTGGACATATAGTCCGTATAATATTACACACAGTCACACACATTACACACGATAACACATAGTCAGTATAATAAAATATTTCTGCCATCAATATTCACATGATGAATTTGACGCTCCCTCACCCTAGACACACTACGTTCCTCATACAGCCGCTCACAGTAAATCGATTAGTCATTTCATCGATACATACATGTGAAAGATCTCTCATCTCATAGTAGCGATTCAAATGTTTTGATACAATTATTGACCGACTATTTGATTAAGAATAAATGTGTTTGTCCAGCTGGGTATAAATAATTGGTAAAATTTCCATTTCGAGAGAGGCCTATAGTGAGCAGCAAAACACTTCAATTTTGATCTTTTGTTGACAGGTACCTTTTAATTTGGAGTCATTTTGTATGCAAAATGTTGGTTCAGTTGTTTTCGTCACACAATATAATTTGTTCTGGTATATTTTCAATATTTATATATTTATTAAACGCATTTCTTCTTGTTTATCTAGTGGTTAGCGTATGCGGCTGCTGATCAAGAGGTCTCGGGTTCGATTCCCGGGTCAGACCAAATATTTGTGTGATCCACAAATATTTGTTTCGGAGTCTGGGTGTTTTTCTATGTATAATATGTATGTTTATGTATTTATGTCAGTTGTTTAGCACCCATACTACAAGCTCTGCTTAGTTTGGGAGTGGATGACGTTGTGTGTAAGATATCCGTTTTTTTTTTTAAATAATGATTAGATAAATTCAAAAAATAAATACTTAAATTAACCCGTGCCCGACCGCCTCCGGTGAAAAGGTTCCCATTATGCTAGCATATAATAAATAATTATTTAATATTTATGTATTGAAAAAGAATATAATTTGATGAGTCTGTAATTATATTCTGAGAAAGATGTTAAAAAATATGTTATGATATTTCAATATTGATTGAATAAGAATTAAAGTCACAAACGTCAACTTAGCAGTCAATAGACCATTAGGGCAACCATATTACAAGCCTTTCCATCTTTTCCGATGATTTAGACAGTGCCTCTTTGACACCTCTTGGTGTGACTGTAAAGTGCAACCACTTTATGTGATATAGCTACTCTCGTAATGTCATACGTACTTTGGCATACAATTTTTTATAACAAAAACACCTATAATTACTAGTAAATTGGATGGACTTTTACTTCACAAATCACCATTAAAACCAAATAACATCTTTTCTTTTATAACGATTATTGAGTTTGATAAGAAATTATAATAGAAAACGAATTTTCAAAGATTTCACAAATTGCTCACTCGAGTCACAAGAGATTGAAATCTGAATTCAAATATCATTTCATTTGATTGGATTTTGGTACTAGTTTTGTAAGAAATGAAATGATCAGACCCAAATTCTTTACAACATTTGTAATTAGTGAAACAAAGTTACGCAGTTATGGAGTCAGAGAGTTTTAGTGATACTACGTACACAATAGCTTTAGAAGTTGGATACCAGGAGGTCAATGACTTCGTGAAGTTCCCACGCGTGATCATCCCACCGAGATTGTTGGGGGTCTTGGGGGAACGGTGTGTCGGAATCGGACCGACTAAAACTACTCTGCGCTTGAGATAGGAGGGATACGGGATTATCCCGGAACTACTATTAAAATATACATACTATAATACGGGAGTGAATGACGCGCTGATTTGAGCAGTTTGAGGCGGGACCTAGGTCGATCTTACTTAACTTCACTATATTTTTCAGTAGTGTTGTCTCCATATCAAGTAAATGAATTATTGCGTTGGTACTTTTATTCTCATAAATAAGTTGCGCTGTATAGAATCTAGGTTCGTCCTTCGAGGATGAAAGGGCAGGGTTACTCCTCTTGGTTTTTTAATGCAGATTATTATAATTTTTATAATATTAATAACAAAACCCCTTCGATCATATAATAAAGTTTTTCTGAACAATTATTCATGAAATTTTGCAACGAATTATTTGTTTGTGTCAAAGAAAAGAGAGCGAAGATAAGCTAGTATTTCAGAACAGTGATATATAAATTCTTATCCAGTAGATTACAAAGTCTAGTGTTAGTAGTTTCCGTATTCACAAATAGTTTTTATTTTGTCTCGATTTCAAATGTCGTTTATATTCATAAGTGGACATTTTTTGGCAACTGTCTTGAAAGGGTATTCCCCTTAAAGGTTAATGACACTGTTATAATATATAGTACAACGATAATTTGAACGACCCGTTGAAACTTTTGTAATAATATAAGAAGACATTAATTTTCAAATGATGCCAAGGGACTATTTCGTGCTCTTAGTTTGAAGTGAGGTCATAAAGAGTGAGACATGGAAAGTGTTTTCACAATAAACCAGTGGGTAGAAGTCACTAAAGACACCTACTCCTCTCGGCCTTAAAGAATTCAATTAAGTATATAGGATAAAATTATCTTGAAGAGTTCAAAAAATATGTTATTTTATTTTAATAAATTACGTAAGTTTCCACATAAACGAGTATTCATGTGTCATGCGTAAATTCAAAATTAACATGTCGATTTCGCGTCAAGTAAATTAAAGAAACCAGACACAAAAGTAAAACTAGATGTTTTTTATTTCATTATTTATTTTGTAACTAATACATTACAAATCTTTTGATTTGTAATAATGTAACCCTTACAGTACATACTTTATGGGGGACCCGGATAACCCGCACAAAAGATAACAATAAAATTATTTATTTGTAGCTCATGTCTATTACATAATTCATAGACATAATATTGATATTAGTTCAGACTCACCCAAAATATATCGTGTTCAATATTACCGTTTCTTCTTTCATATGCATAAGAAGATGCAAATAAATAGTTACTTTGCGTAACGTGGCAACATTTTATGATAAATTTGCTAGACGAAAATCAACATAAATATGGAAATAATTAACGATATCTTGTATCATTAATTATTACAATGCAATTGAAATACAATGGAATGCGAAACAAAAAAAATAGAAGTAATAAAAGTAATGTTGTTGTGATTTTTATTGTAAACGGAACTTATTAGCGATAAAATTATACGGGTTATACCGCACGTAGTCTACCTGTGACCACGAGCGGTATAACCCGTTCGAAACGTAGTAAAGTAGAAAGAAGGTAGAAAGTAGAAGGTTTCATAACCTTTTTAATTGTATCGCGAATAAGCCCCGTCGCGTACAAGTTACGAAAGTCTAAACAGTAATCTTATTTTATTGGTACGTTGAACCCAATATGTCTATGGTTTCTTTTATTGTATTTTGTGTTGACTCGGTACAAATCTGTTGCTTGTCTATTCCGTTTCTATTGGATCTCTCTAGATTTAAATAATCTAAGCTTATTCTTATTGTCCACAGGCCAGGTGGAGTGATTATTTGCGCAAGACGGCTGATAAGAGCTGGATGCAAGTAGAAGAGGATCGAACTAAGTGGCGTGTAATTGGAGAGACCTATGTCCAGCAGTGGACTGCGATAGGCTAATGATGATGATGATTCTTATTAATTATAACAAATCTGGCTGTAAATTATTATTTTTTGTTCATGCCCACTACACGCTTTTCAACAAATAGGTATCAAACGTGTGTATGTTGTCGATTTATCTTGCCGTACCAACCAAGTTACAAACGTTTTTCGTTTCTCTATTATCTTGTTTCATTGGCTAATGTCACTCAGTCACGTGATTAAAACAAAATATTAGCCAATAAACATATAGAGAAAAAGAATAAAATAGAAAACGAAGTCTTTGACTGCTCTTCTTTCCTATGCCGAGCAGTCAAAGACTGGAACTCACTGCCAGCTCACGTGTTTCCTTCCCACTATGATCCCGGGTCCTTTAAGCGGGGCGTGAAAAAGCATTTCACTAGGCCGCCATAGTGTGGGCCGCCATACATTATTGTCTGCATTCGCAGCAAGTGTGGTGGCCCCACTCTGGGATTCTGCTCATGCTTTCCATCAGGAAGGGTAGAGTCACTTTGGATGGCTTATGTATAAAAAAAAAAAGAAAAATATTTGCCACTTGACTAGGTGGGCTGGTGAGAATGGCACCCACGATCTCCGTCTTAGCAGTCACAATAATCACTAAAACATCTAAAGCATAGTTATTACAAAGAAAACAATTTTATCCGAGATCAATTTGTGCTTGTTTATAACGTAGTGACTCGTTGTATGTCGTAACATGTCATGTTCATACAATGTGTCGAGCTTAGAGTATTTGGAGGCAACAGGCTGTAACATGATTGACGTCGAAGCATTTTCATATGAGGATATAAACTTTGACATTTTGACAGTATACCTGCCTGTTGTTGTATTTTGTCGGTGAGTGTGAGACCGGAGGCCCAAAGTTGCAGAAGCATCTCACTAAGTAGCCATAGTGTAGGTCTCCATGCTGCATCTCTACTCACAATGAGGATGGAGATGATTACTCCTTGATTCTACTTATGGTTACCATCAGGTAGAATAGAGTCACTTTGGTAGACTTAAATAAATATAAAAGAAAACGAACCTCAAAGTTGTTAATTCAGTTTTATATAAAGCACTTTATATGTAAATATTCTTGCTTATAATTGAGGTATCTGTTCAGTCATAAGTAGGTACTGCACTCGTATAGTAATAAATAGTGACTGCATTACTATAGCTATATTAATAACTAGCTGTTTCCCGCGGTTATTGTTGTAAATCTCGAGTAACGCCGGGGAGCAAAGCTAGTTTAAAAAAAATTGCCTTAGTTACTTCTTAGGTCAGCAGCTTCAAAGTCCCGTGAAACCGGTCCAGCCGTTCCAGAGATTAATCGGAACAAACCGACAAAGATTTATAAAATTAATTTGCTGGTGTAAGTAACGTGTGCTTTGATATGCATTTAATATAAAAACAATTAATATTAGAAATATACATTTCAATTTTATTTATATGAATAGATAATCTACCCTTAAAATTACTTGCCAAGATTGAGAGACTGATTCACCGACGTTGTAAGCAAATCTAAATTAAAATCCAATATAAATAAATCTCGTTTCACGTTGTTGCTCACGATGAATTCCGAATCTATCTAACCGATAATCACGTTTTTGTAAATGTGCGTTTTGCTGGCGGAACCAAGACAGGATAGTTACCATCACGTTCGAAACGTAGAAATGACGAAGACAAAATCGCGTAAGTCAACTAGTTTAACAGCCCCATTGAGCCACTAGTGGCGACCACATTACAACGACTAGTGGCGGCCACAAGTTGCGGACGCGTTTCTCAATACATTTTGTTTAGCATTAGCGGCGAATAGTGGCCCTAATGTGCGGAGCCTCAATGTACTAAAATGGTTTGAGAGCCAGATACCTAAACTAGGATATGCATCTGACTTTGTCATTGCTCGAAAACTATACTAAATTATATTACTATTCATATTGATTAAGTAATCGAGCTACATATTGCTATCTTATAACCATCAATGTGATTTTTCAGTCACGCCTAAACGCGGAACTAAAATCACATGTCCAACACACCGTACGCTATATTTGCTAATGATAAAGTGTGATTAGTATAATGTGTCCCTGATATAAAAAAACAATTAACACACAATACATCTAGCGATAAATTTTAAATACTAGAAAGAAATCATCATCATTATTTCAGTTAAATATCGTCCTCTGCTGGACATAGGCCTCCCCCAAGTTTCTCCATAACAACCGGTCATGTGCTGTGCGCATCCAATGACTTTCTGCTACCTTCACCAGGTCATCGGACCAGCCTGTGGGGGGCTATTATTATTATTATTCTCTTTATTCAAGTCTATAAACATACTAATTACATTTTTAAATATAAATATAAAAAATACATTTAAAAATATAAAAAATAGTAGACCACCGACTTCGGGTTCAGGGACCAAGAAACCGGTGGTTAGGGCTCCAAAGACAAGAACCTCCTCACTATACGTGCCGTGTTAAGAAGAACTGCCTTCTGCATCAGACCCTTGATCCAGCCATCTAACGTGAGCCTCTTAAGGTGTTGGTCGAGGCTCTTGGCTAGCAAACCATGAACAGAAACGACTATCGGAACAATGATCGCCGAATCGACATTCCACATATCGACAATCTCGTGAGATAAATCCAAATATTTTATTTGTTTTTCTTTTTCAACCTTCACGAGATTCTCGTCATGAGGAACAGCGATATCGACAATCATTGCGCGGCGCTCTAATCGATCTATCACCACAATATCAGGCTTATTGGCAACAATAGTCCTGTCTGTGATAACAGATCGATCCCAATATAATGTAGCACGACCATTCTCGAGAACTGGGTCGGGCTCATACCTGTAGTATGGCACCTCCAAATTCACAAGTTTGTATTTAAGGGCAAGTTGTTGATGTACGATCCTGGCTACTTGGTTGTGTCTATGCAAATATTCACCGTTAGCAAGACGAGAACAACCAGAAATAATATGCCTGATAGATTCCCCGGGACGGTGACATGCCCGACATAAGTCAACCGTACCATCCTTCAGGATATATTTTCGATAATTATTCGTCATGATAACTTCGTCCATAATTGCACAAACAAAACCTTCGGTTTCTCCAAAGAGATCACCATACCGTAGCCAGGAAGTTGATGCTTTAAAGTCTATATCGGGCCCGTTGAAAGCCCGATAAAACCGACCATGAAGCTCTTTACCCTTCCATACCTCCTTGCGATCATCAGTACTAAGTACTACAGGTTTGCGCCAATTCTCTTTAGCCAGAGCGAGTGGAGTGAATCCGTTATCCACTGCAACCACATTGCGATGCACTCCCACATCAGTATTAAGAAAATATTCTCTGAGATTGTATATCTCGCGATTATGTAGGGTCTTGATATTTAAAAATCCACGACCCCCAAACTTTCGCGGGATATACAATCTCATAACCGACGAACGTGGGTGGTGCATTCGAAATGCAGTCAATAAGGTACGGACTCTCCTGTCAAGGGCATCTAATTCGGTCTGAGTCCATCTAAGTATACCAAAGGAATACATCAGAACCGGCATGACCCAACCATTGTAGGCTCGCACCTTGTTACCCCCCGACAAAAGACTCTTAAAGACTTTTTTCAGGCGGCCAAAGAAGCGTTCCCGCAACGTTTGTTTCATATCAGTTTCTGGTATTCCTAAGGACTGCGAAAAACCTAGATACTTGTAGGTTTCGGTGGCAGAAAGAGATCTGAGTTTTGTTGAATCTGAAAGTTCTATTCCTTCAGATTCTACAATCACACCTTTCTTCACATACATGACTGCACACTTGTCTACACCAAATTCCATCTTGATGGAATTACTAAAGTTTTCAGTGACCTTTAGTAACGCTGTCAATTGTAATTTAGTGGAGGCCAGAAGTTTCAGATCATCCATGTAAAGAAGGTGAGATATAACTCGATCATCTTTCTGTAACCTATAGCCTAACCCTGAACCCTCTAAGAGAGTGCTAAGAGGGTTCAAGGCCAGACAAAACCACAAGGGACTCAAACTGTCACCTTGAAAGATGCCCCTCTCGATCTTTATAAGTACGTCGTTTACCGCAGTTTGGCGACATCCAGGTTAGCGAAGGACTGTCCTCCATTGCCCCATACATGACTTCAAGAAAGTGCATAGAGTTGTATCAATTTTATACAACTCCAGCACCTTCAAAAGCCATGAATGTGGAACTGAGTCATATGCCTTCTTGTAATCTATCCAACATGTCGCCAAACTCTTACGATTACGACGTACCTGTTGGCTAATGGTCATATCCACGATAAGGAGCTCTTTAGTGCCTCGGGTCCCACTTCTACATCCATTCTGAAATACGGAAAGTATCGAATTATTATTGAGATGAGTAGTAATTTTGAGTCTCAGAATAGATGAGACTGGTAGACTACCCGGTGACTTCCATGTGTTTGTTTATTATTATTATTATTATTATCGAAATTGTTCTTTTTTCTCAGCTCTAAGGCTGGTTTTTGCTAAATTTACGGGCCAAAGCCAAGTAAATACAGCGTGTGGTGAATTTTATGTAGATACTGTACTTTCGTCTGACTGCATGAATTTCCTAACGATTCTGCATGTGTTTAGGATGGCTGCTTTTTGCAGATTGATATAAAGGGATTCTTCTAAATCTATTACTTTTAGGCTATGGAGGAGATGGTTAGGGATAACACCTGTCGTGGAAAGAACGATAGGAACAATATAAACTTTATCTTGTCTCCAAATTCTTGTTACTTCTTCTTTGAGCTCAACGTATTTGCTTATTTTTTCAGCGATTGTCTTTTGTAGGTTATGGGTGTTGGGAACTGCAATGTCTATAAGGTAAGTGATTTTTCTTATTTTGTCTTGTAGGGTTATGTCTGGTCTATTATAATGGATGGTCCTATCTGTAAGTATAGCGCGATCGTAATACAGTTTATGTGTGTCATTTTCTAGGATAGTCTGTGGCGCGTACTTATAGTAGGGAGTGCTAGTGTTTTGTATGAGACTGTGTTTGAGTGCTAGTTTTTGATGGACGATGTTTGCAACCTGGTTGTGCCTGTGAGTGTAGTCTGTCTGTGTGAGGGTTATGCATGCTCCTGTTATGTGTTGTATGGTTTCTGATTGAGTGTGGCATCTGCGACATTTGTCGTTTGTGATTGTATTGTCTTTAATGATAAATTTTCTGTAGTTTTTGGTGTTGATGATTTGATCTTGTATCGCTATGATAAAGCCTTCGGTTTCAGGGAAAAGGTTTCCTAGTTTAAGCCATTTGTTTGATGCTAATTTGTTTATGTGGGACTGCTCTAGGTCATGAGGGTGTCTACCGTGAAGGACTTTCTTTTTCCAGTTTTCAATTTTTAGGTCTTGCGGGTCTGTGGTGTTACTGTCTTGTATATTTTTTTCATTTAAGTTCAGCGGGGTGTAATTAAAGTCATTTAAGGTTATAGCTTTGTGCATGTTACTTGTTCGAGATTTGGTGTAGAAAAATGTTTTTAGCTTAATGATTTGTTTCTGCCATAGGTGATGTATGTCGATTAGGCCTCTCCCTCCATTTTGTCTTTTGATTGTGAGTCGTTCGATCGCAGATTTAGGGTGTAAGTTATTGTGTTTTGTGAGTGTTGTGCGTGTGGTTCTTTCTAATTGTTCGATGTCTGTTTTTGACCATTTTATTATTCCGAATGAGTATGTTAATATTGGTACGGCAAAGGTATTCAAGGCTTTTATAAGATGTTTTCCAGATAGCTGTGTTTTGCAAATTGCGTTAATTCTTCTCCGATATTCTGTATTTAGTGTTTGTTTAATTGCTGTGTGGTCGAGTCCTTTAAGTTGCTTGTATCCTAAATATTTGTATAGATCTGATGGTTCCATAGCTGCTATTGTGTCGGTGTCGCTGACTGCATAGTTGCCAGGCTTTACCTTTCCTTTTATAATATGCAATGTCCTACACTTATCTAAACCAAATTTCATATTAATATCTTGACTAAATTTTGTTGTTGTTTCTATTAGAGTTTTCATTTCTTTTTCGGTTTTAGCATATTATTTAATGTCATCCATATATATAAGATGCGAGATAACAGTTTCATCGGTATTGTTTTTAAAATTATATCCAGCCCGGCCCTGATTGAGTAAGTGAGACAAGGGGTTCAGAGTTAGACAGAACCAAAGAGGGCTCAAGGAATCCCCCTGGTATATACCCTTCCTAATATGTATCTGTCTAGTCATGAGAGAGCTGAGTCCGTTATTTATATGAAGTGTGGTTTTCCAATGTGTCATTACTATACGCAAGAAGTTTATTATTTTCGAATTAATTTTATATATTTGTAGGATTTGTATTAGCCAAGAGTGTGGAATGCTATCGAAAGCTTTTTGGTAATCTACATAAGTACAGTGTAAGTTTCTATTTTTTGTGGTGGCATGTTTATGGATAGTAGAGTCTATAACTAACTGTTCTTTGCAACCCATGTGGCCTCTCCTGCATCCCTTCTGCTCCTCTGCTATCATGTTGTGGTGTTCAATGTGTGAGCTAATTTTATTAGTTATTGCTGATGTAAGTATTTTATAAATTGTGGGTAGGCATGTGATTGGTCTGTATTGGGAAGGTTCTGATGTGTATTTGGTCTTCGGTAGCATGTATGTTATTCCTGTGGCAATGAATTCGGGTATGTTCTGTTCTCCTAATACTATTTCTGTTAAATTTTTTGCTATAGATTTGTGTAATACCGTTAACTTTTTATACCAGAAATTTTGTATTTTGTCTATACCCGGTGACTTCCAATTATGTAATCTAGATGTTAAATATGTAATTTCAGATTCTGTTATCTCTTTAAAGTCCATTTCATCTATTGCACTCCATTTTGTTTCTTCTTCTGTAATCCAGTTTGCTGTTTCATTGTGTTGTGCTTGTTCTTCCCATATGTTGGACCAGAATGTTTCTAGGTGTTCTTTTGTTGGTGTATCTGTGTTGCTTGTTATTGTTGTATCGGTGTGTGTTTTCTGTATGCTTCTGTAAAATACTTTCTCATTCATTGCAAATGTTGCATTATCATTTTTACGCTGTTGAGCTTTCAAATATCTCCTAAGCCTATGCACTTTAAGAGCTAGTTTCTGTTTTAAAGTATCCAAAAAGTCCTCAGGTTTCCTATTATTAGTTTCATGTCTAGTGTGATTTGAATAATTTTTAAATATGGTTTCAACTCTCTTAACTACTTTATTTGATCTTATGCCGTTGATATAATGTGTAAGTCTACCACAGTCCGCTCTTAAATTTTCAATATCTTTTTCTAGTCTCTGTTGCCATGCTGGTTTGGCAATACGATTTGTTCTTATAGTTAGAGTGTGGTTCGTGATTTTAAAATTGAGTTCTTCAGATATAACTACCGCTGTGCAATATATGAGTAAATGTATGTCTATAAGTTGTGTGTCATCAGATATAAATTGTATGAGTATATTTTCATTTAAATAAATTTACTAGACGAAATAGGTTAGGGGTGTATTTCAGTTTAGGCAGTTTTGGCCGAGCTGCTGTATCCATCCCAGAGTATTGTGTTATTGTTGTTCTAAATTTGTTATGTATTTCTTGGATATACGCATCTGTGGTTAAGTATTGATCTGCGACAGCTAAGGTCTCGATCTCGTTTTCGAGCGTTAGGGTCAAAGATTCGGTTTGTGTGGATGTGTGTGCTGTTTGCGTGTAAGCTTGCGATTGGTTGTATGTTAGAGATTGATTATTAGTATGTAATTGAGTGAGCGATTGTGGTTGTTCTTGCAAAATATTTACGTTTGTGTTTTGTGATAGTATGATAGTGTTTGTGTCTGCATAGTTTTCTGATTCTTGTTGTAATTGTGTGTGTACTTCTTCTTTTAGCTGATCTAATTCGACTTGTGATAAGAGTTTATTCCTAACTATAGTTCTTCGTTGATCTGAAATCCGTTGTTCTGAAACTGAAATCTCAGGATATTGACGTGAAAAACGTTCATGCAGTTGTTGTCTGTAGGTGGTCATGTCGGTCTCTAATTTTGTTATGTATAGATAAGTTCGCATGATGAATAGGTTAACTTCTTTGCTCCATCTCATGCGAACTCTTGTTTTGCCAGCCTTGGTGGACGCGGGTAAGAAGGTAGATACCTCCCGCGCAACATTCAAGGTCGGAGTAGGTGAAACTGTATTAAAACTAGCTATGGGGGGTGATGATGGTGAAGATGGTATTGATAGTGACGAGGGTGCGTACGATACTGTACTTGGACTATATGGTTCTACAGGGGTGTCTGTCCTGTTTGTCAGTCTGTCATCATCATCGGTAACTTCGGCTGTAGCATCTTTATCGGTGGGAGCCCGCCTGTTCAACTCCTCACCACTGACGGTTCGCATGCTGTGACACTCAGCGTCAGCTCCAAGTGCGCCCCGGCGATCGCCCCCGGGCAGCGGCCCTATACGTTTTCTTTTTGAACGAGTCTCCATTTTTAAGTGGGTTTCCAGAGCCACGTTAGCCACGCCAGTAATTTCTCATTCGTGTGTCCGCCCCCCACGTGATTAGATGGTCAATCAGGACGTGAGGTTGTTTAGGGGGCTTATTATTATTATTATTATTATTATTATGTCTATGTTTCTTAGCTGTGACGCTAGTAAATGCAAACCTATCACGGGCTTACGCCAAGTGGGTTGGTTCGTTATCAACTACTGTTGGTGTTTGTGTAGTGCATGTGAGGAATCGTCGAACTATGGAACATGTGTCGATTACAACGGACCTTTGCAGTGACATGTAAGAATTTCTATGTACTCCTATTTCTTTCAGTGAAGTGTGTAATGATTTTGGAATGAGCCCTGTTGATGAGATGATGATTGGTATGATTTTAACAGTGTGTTGTTGCCACATCTGTCGGATTTCATCTGCGAGGGGTATGTACTTTTGTATTTTTTCTGTGTATTTCTTTTTTAAATTATCTGTATTTGGGATTGAAATATCTATTAAATATGTAATTTTTTGATTTTTTAATGTGAGAGTGATATCTGGTCTATTGTGTGGTGTAGATTTATCGGTAATTATATCTCGATCCCAATACAGTTTTACAGAATCGTTGTTTAGGATACTATTTGGTTTATATTTATAATATGGTTCTACCTTCTCAATCAATTTCTATTTAGCTGCTAATAAACCATGTATTTGTTTTGCAACGTTATTATGTCTCTCTGTGTATTGTTTGTTTGCTAAAAATGGGTATCCTCCTGTAATATGGTCTATGGTTTCTTGATTGGTGTTACATAATCTACATCTATCTGATACTACTTTTGGGTCTTTCATGATATATTTTTGATAGTTTTTAGTTTTAATTATCTGATCCTGTATAGCCACCATAAATCCTTCTGTTTCTTTGTATAGATTTCCTTTACATAACCATGCATTAGAAGCTTCTTCATCTACATGATCTTGTTGTAATTGATTCGGGTATTTTCCATGAAGACTCTTTTGTTTCCAGCTTTTGATTCTCTGCTCGTCTGTTATGTGTTCGTGTATGGGGGCTGCATTTTTATTATTATTATTTTATGTTGAATTTAATATATCTCAGCTTTTGCTGGTAGTGTTTTAGTGACATTTACGGACTAAGTCAAGTAAATGCCACGGTTTTTTAGTTGTTAAGTCTGTACTTCTGTTGCATTGTGTGTGTTTTCATCTATTTGCAGAAACTTTCTGACGATTCTGCATGTGTTCAATATGGCTGCTTTTTGAAGGAGTATAAAGGTATTGGGTTTCAGATCAAGTAGTTTTAAGCTATGGTGTATGTGTTTCGGGATAACTCCAGTGGTTGACAAAACTATTGGGACAATGTATACTTTTTCTTGTTTCCAAATTCTAAGAACTTCATCCTTAAGGTCTGTGTATTTATGTATTTTTTCGGCTATTGTCTTTTGTAAGTTATGAGTGTTTGGGACAGCTATATCAATTAGGTAAGTAGTTTTATTTAATTTGTCTTGAACAGTTATATCAGGGCGGTTGTAATGTATTGTCTTGTCGGTCAGTATTGCACGGTCATAGAAAATTTTGTGGGTATTGTTTTCTAAAACTGCTTCAGGAGTGTATTGGTAGTACGGCGTACGTGTATCTGTGATAAGCTTATGTTTGAGAGATAGTCGTTGGTGTATGATATTTGCAATTTGGTTGTGTCTATGAGTGTAGTCAGTTTGTGCAAGATTAGGGCCTGCTCCAGTAATATGTTGTATAGTTTCCGACTGGTTATGACATTTTCTACATCTATCGTCTGTTACTGTGGGGTCTTTGATAATAAACTTTCTGTGGTTTTTGGTGTTTATAATTTGGTCTTGTATTGCTATGATGAAGCCCTCAGTTTCCGGAAATAGGGATCCAAGAGCGAGCCATTTATTCGATGCTGATTTATCTATATGTGGTTGCTCAAGATCTTGAGGATGTCTACCATGGAGTGCTTTCTTTTTCCATTGTTCTATTTTACATATTTCGGAGCTATTTTCTGTGTTATCTATTTCTATATTTTGGGTTAGATTTAGTGGAGTGTGGTTAAGATCATTTTTAACTATTGCTTCATGAATTTGACTACTATTAGCTTTTTCGAAGAAAAATGATTGTAATTTTGAAATTTGCGTCTTCCATAGGGTAAATATGTCGATAAGTCCCCTTCCTCCATCCTGTCTTTTTATTGTTACTCTTTCTATTGCAGATTTGGGGTGAAGATAATTGTGTTTAGTGAGAATTGTTCTAGTTGTTATTTGTATGTTATTGATATCTGTTTTAGTCCATTTAATAATACCGAAAGAGTAGGTTAGTATGGGTATAGCGTAAGTGTTTATTGCTTTCATCAAGTTTTTACCAGCTAAGTTACTTTTACTTAGAGCATGTACCCTATGCTTATACTCATCTTTTAAAGCTATTTTTATTTTACTGTGGTCTATTCCTTTTGATTGCTGATATCCTAAATATTTATATAATTCATTCGGTTCCATAGCTGTAATTGTTTCATCACGAGATACTGCATAATCGCCTGGCTGAATCTTTCCTTTTATTATGTGAATAGTTTTGCATTTATCTAATCCAAATTGCATGCTAATATCTTTACTAAATTTCGCAGTAGCGTCTATTAGTGCTTTCATTTCTTTTGCTGTTTTTGAATAAAGTTTTATGTCATCCATGTAAATTAAATGTGATATACTAGTTTCAGTACTATTATTATTTAATCGATATCCAGCCTTGCAATTCTGCAGTATCTGTGATATAGGGTTTAAGGCGAGACAAAACCATAAAGGACTTAGGGAGTCACCTTGGTATATACCTTTTTTGATTACTATTTCTCTACTAATGATATTGTTTAGATGAAGTGTAGTTTTCCAAAGGGGCATTATGTTTTTCAAGAATTCTATAATAACAGGACTAATTTTATATATTTTTAGAATGTGTAGTAACCAAGAGTGTGGAATGCTATAAAACGCTTTTTTGTAATCTATATATGTACAGTGTAAATTTCTTTTATTGGCAGTTGCATGTCTATGAATTAAAGAATCGATAATAAGTTGCTCCTTACATCCCATATGACCTCTTCTACACCCCTTTTGTTCTTCGGCAAGGATATTGTGCTGTTCCATGTGAGTAGTGAGTTTTTGAGTTATGGCTGATGTGAGTATTTTGTATATGGTGGGTAAGCAAGTTACGGGTCTGTATTGTGATGGTTGTGATGTGTATTGGCCTTTAGGTAGCATGTATGTTATACCTTTAGCTATAAATGGTGGTATACTTTGTTGTCCGTGAATAATGCTAGTAAAGTTTTTCGCTATGATATTATGTAGGGTAGTAAATTTTTTGTACCAGTAATTGTGAATCTTGTCTACTCCTGGTGCTTTCCAGTTATGTAGTCTGCTCGTGACAAATTTTATATCAGATTCTGATATCTCTTTAAATTCCATTTCATCTAAGGCTGCCCATTTATTTTCTTCTTCAGTTATCCATGCTGTTTCCCTATTGTGATGTACCTCTGTCTCCCATATGCCTGCCCAGAATTCTTCTAAGTCGTGTACTGCTGGAGTTTCTATATTGTTGTTGGTATGTGTTTCTCTATTTGTATTTAGGTTTCTGTAGAATGTTTTTTCATTGGAATGGAAAAGTTTATTATCGGTTTTTCTTTGGAGTGCTTTTTTATATCTAGCTAGTCTATGCGATTTTAGTGCTAACTTCTGCTTTAAGGTGTCTAAGACGTCTTCGGGTCTCTTATTATTATTTTCATAACTGCTGTGTATTCTATTATTGGATATTATTTTGTTTACCGCGTCTACTATCTTCTTTGATCTATTATTATTTAAAAACTGTGTAAGTCTACCAATGTTGGATCTAAGTTGCGTTATATCTCTCTCTAGTCTATCTTGCCAGGCTGGTTTTTTATTAATGCGTTGAGTTCTGGATTGTGATTCTGTGTTATATCCAAGCTCTTGTGAAATTACTAGGGCACTGCAATATACGAGTGTATGAATATCGGTTAGTTTTGACTCATCAGAGAAGAACTCATGCAGTAATGTATTATTAAAAATTTTTGTTAATTTGGCCAGATACAAACTATATTTAAGTTTAGGAAGTCGAGGCCTGAGTGTAGGGTCTAATCCTGAGTATTCGATTATGGCTGTCTGTAAATTTTCTTTCAATTTCTTTTCTGATGAGTCTAAGGGTGGCATTAGACTGCCCGGTTTCTATTTCAGTTTCCATTAATAGCACCGTGGTTTCAGTTTGTGTTGATGTATTAGAAGTTAATGGTGTTTGTGTATTGTTTATTGCAGATTCAGTAGTATTTATGTAGGTATAGGTTGATTGTGTATTTATTAGCACTGTTTGCGGTGAGGTAGGGTGCGTAGTATTGCTTCTTTGCAGCTCAATAAGTGATGGAGGTGAATGTAGAGATAAATCTTCTAGTTCTAACTCTAACCTAACTTCTTCTTTAATTTGCTCTAACTTTTCATTAGTAAGCATTCTATTTCTTATAATAACTCGCCTTTGATCTGAAACTCGTTGTTCTGAAACTATAACGTGAGGGTACTGTTTTGAAAAGTGTTGGTGTAATAATTTTCTATATGTTGTCATGTCTGTTTCTAATTTAGTGATGCGATAGTAGGTACGCATGATGAATATGTTTACATCTTCTGTCCATCTCATGCGTACACGTGGTTTGCCAGTCTTAGTGGACGCAGGTAAAAGGGTATTCACCCCCTGCGCAACATCTAAGGCTGATATGGCTATTGGTGTTGGAGTTCTTGTAGAGATTTCTGATGAAGTATATGATAAAGTTGATGGGCTATAAGTTTCTTCTGGTGAACTTATCCTATCTATGTCGTCAGTCTGTTGGTCAAAAGTCAAGTTGGCTGTAGCATTTTCGGGTAACCCGGAGGGAGCCCGCCTACTCAGCTCCACTCCGCCGACGGTCCGTATGCTGCCACACCCAGCGTCAGCTCCAGGTGTGCCTCGGCGATTGCCCCCGAGCAGCGGCCCTATACGTTTACTTTTCAAGCGTGTCTCCATATTGAATGGGTTGCCAGAGCCATGTTAGCCGTGCCAGTAATTTTATATCACGTGTCCGCCCCCTACGTGAATCTGATGGTCGATTCGGACGAATGGTTGGAACTTCAGGGGGCTTATTATTATTATTATTCTCTTTATTTGATAATATTAACATATAAATTACATTTTTAAATATAAATATAAAAAATACATTTAAAAATATAAAAAATAGTAGACCACCGACTTCGGGTACAGGGACCAAGAAACCGGTGGTTAGGACTCCAAAGACAGGAACCTCTTCACTATACGTGCCGTGTCAAGGAGGACCGCCTTCTGCATCAGACCCTTGATCCAGCCGTCCAACGTGAGCCTCTTAAGGTGTTGGTCGAGGCTCTTGGCTATCAAACCATGAACAGAAACGACTATCGGAACAATGATCGCCGAGTCGACATTCCACATATCGACAATCTCGTGAGATAAATCCAAATATTTTATTTGTTTTTCTTTTTCAACCTTCACGAGATTCTCGTCATGAGGAACAGCGATATCGATAATCATTGCGCGGCGCTGTGATCGATCTATCACCACAATATCAGGCTTATTGGCGACAATAGTCCTGTCTGTGATAACAGATCGATCCCAATATAATGTAGCACGACCATTCTCGAGAACTGGGTCGGGCACATACCTGTAGTATGGCACCTCCAAATTTACAAGTTGGTATTTAAGGGCAAGTTGCTGATGTACAATCCTGGCTACTTGGTTGTGTCTGTGCAAATATTCACCGTTAGCAAGACGAGAACAACCAGAAATTATATGCCTGATAGATTCCCCGGGTCGGTGACATGCCCGACATATGTCAACCGTAACGTCCCTCAGTATATATTTCCGATAGTTATTCGTCATGATAACTTCGTCCATAATTGCACAAACAAAACCTTCGGTTTCTCCAAAGAGATCACCACCAGTCTATATCGGGCCCATTCAAAGCCCGATAAAACCCACCATGAAGCTTCCATACCTCCCTGCGATCATCAGTACTAAGTACTACAGGTTTGCGCCAATTCTCTTTAGCCAGAGCGAGTGGAGTGAGTCCGTTATCCACTGCAACTACATTGCGATGCACCCCCATGTCGGTATTAAGAAAATATTCTCTGAGATTGTATATCTCGCGATTATGTAGGGTCTTGATATTTAAAAATCCACGACCCCCAAACTTTCTCGGGATGTACAATCTCATAACCGATGAACGTGGGTGGTGCATTCGGAATGCAGTCAGTAAGGTGCGAACTCTCCTGTCAAGGGCATCTAATTCGGTCTGAGTCCATCTAAGTATACCAAAGGAATACATCAGAACCGGCATGACCCAACCGTTGTAGGCTCGCACCTTGTTACTCCCTGATAAAAGACTTTTGAGGACTTTTTTCAGGCGGCCGAAGAAGCGTTCCCGCAACGTTTGCTTCACATCAGATTCTGGTATTCCCAAGGATTGTGAAAAGCCTAGATATTTGTAGGTTTCGGTGGCAGAGAGAGACCTAAGTTTTGTTGAATCTGAAAGTTCTAATCCTTCAGATTCCACAATAACACCTTTCTTTACATACATGACTGCACACTTGTCCAAACCAAATTCCATTTTGATAGAATTACTAAAGTTTTCAGTAACCTTTAGTAACTCCATCAATTGTAATTTAGTGGGAGCCAGTAGTTTCAAATCATCCATGTAAAGCAGGTGTGATATAACCCGGTTACCTCTCTGCAACCTAAAGCCTAACCCTGAACCCTCTAAGAGAGTGCTAAGAGGGTTCAAGGCCAGACAAAACCACAAGGGACTCAGACTGTCACCTTGAAAGATACCCCTCTCGATCTTTACAAATACGTCGCTTACCGTAGTTCGGCGACATCCAGGATAGCAGAGGACTGTCCTCCATTGCCCCATACATGACTTCAAGAAGTTGCACAGAGTTGTATCAATTTTATACAACTCCAGCACCCTCAAAAGCCATGAATGGGGAACCGAGTCGTAAGCCTTCTTATAATCTATCCAACATGTCGCCAAACCCTTACGATTACGACGTACTTGTTGGCTAATGGTCATATCAACGATAAGGAGCTCTTTAGTGCCACGGGTCCCACTTCTACATCCATTCTGAGAAACGGAAAGTATCGAATTATTATTTACATGTGTAGTAATTTTGAGTCTCAGAATAGATGTAAGAAGTTTATATAAAGTTATTATTATTATTATTTATTATTATTTATTTATTATTTATTAATGTACTGATATTATGCGTAGAGATGTTAGAAACGTAGTAAAGGATTTTTTTGTTATTTGAAAAATTAAGGGTTTAGGAGTAGAAGGCAAACAAAAAAAGATTCACGAACGAAAGCGGGTGTGGCGACCAAAATAGTTAAATTGAAAACTCAATACACCAACTTGAAATAAATTTGTCATCATCATCATCAAAATCATGATGACTTTATTACAAAAGATAAAAATTTGCAAATTACATTGCAATGTAATTAATATAAATAAAAAGAGAAATGACGTTACTGTATCTTTACAGAACTACTAGTAGATAAACCATTAATATTATTGTACTTTACGAAATTGTTCTAAAAACTCACTTGTGAAAATGAAACCGATGGGTAGGGCATCTAATTTTATTAAAAGCTGCGTCATCCGTCCGTTAACATAGACACCTGCGCTTGTCAGTCGACTCCCTGTTATAACGCTATGTATATTCGTATAAAATGATTTGTTTCAGCTTTCGTACAGCTGTCCAATTTTTTTTTTTATTTCTGTATGAGACGGGATTTTGGCATTGCAAAGTTAACTTTATTTTTGTAGTTACAAGCGATCTTCTTTTGTGAACGGGCTTTTTTTTTCTTTTACAGTTCAACATTGCCATATTAGTTATTATATACCAGAAGTATACTTGACCCTATCTTCTTATAAGGAAGGACCAATCGATATGTTTAGTCCTTCTTGTTCTCTAAGATATTTTAGATCTCGCGTCTCTACTTTTTCATCAAGGGCTTAGCGACAAGTTGCTCTTTGAATGATCGTCAAAAGACGAGATCTTCGTTATTGAAATAAGTGCTATAAAATAAACTTTTATGAACTTAAAGTTGAGCTGTTAGGTAATGAAAGAAAGCTTCTTTATGAACTCTTTTATAAAGATTTAAAGTTTAAAACCGATATCAATATCAGTATACTTCAGGTGTTAAATTTCGTGGAATTTATTTTCGTTAATAGCATTAACCTCTAAAGTACTCTGTTTCTTTATAGTCATTTGAGACGATAACCTAAAAGTAAGACCTTTGGATTTTGTTTTCAAAGTTAAAGTTATTCTAAATTTATAGTTATACTTTATCACTTTTTATATAATGTTTTTAGAAAAAGATTTGTGTGTAATTTATATTATTATATAAGTAACTAACTTTGCCAGCAGCTGCACTACCACTGTTTATGGCGGTAAAGAGTGGCCTAAATCCTTCCTGAAGAATCAAATTACTTAAGAACTTTTAATATTAATATGGATCACTTCGGTTCTTAGAATTTCACTGAAATTTAATGCCCATTATCATTACTGGTCAGTAAATTCAGAGCAGACGGGCACTAAGTGTCTACCGATATTCATGAACACCTGCAATTAAGAGTTAGTACAGTACCTTAGATACCATCCCCCTCCCTCCCTCAATTAGAACTGTACTAGGTAGTCTGAAAAGTTTTCGAAATCTAGGTGAAGAAATCGGCATTCGTTAATCTAAACCAGTGAATGTACATAGTTGTACAAAGTTTCATTTGCATTATGCATTGCTGGGACAAGTGTGTAGATTTTATGGATATAATTCAGAAAAATCAAAACGTATTAATTAAAAAGATGTGTTAGATCATCGTTAATTCTTTTCAGAGCATCCACAAAAAGGTGCGAGTTGTTTCCCACTGCCTTAAATACTATCCAAAAAAATATACAATCATGTTACCAGAATCCGTTTTTTATATGTGAAACAAAATCTAGTTTTGTATTATACTGACATCAGATAAACTATCGTAGTAGTAGTTGTTGTTGTACGAAACTATTAAAGCAAGCTTTCTAAGTAATTTTTTTCTAAAGAATCTAGCGAGAAAACCCTACAAAGAATGATTTTGACATCAATCCACCCGCACAGTTTATTAAAACTTTCTAAAGCCTCTTATAGAAATCAGCTTAAAAAGTAGAGAACCGCAAATGTACACCGTGAAATAGGGTCTTGAAAAAAACTTTATTCTCATCCCAATAAAATGAATCTTAAAGTTCAAGAAATAAAGTTGGAATTTCAGTGAAGTCAACAACAAAACCCGCTTGGGCTAGGTTTTGCAATATAACTAAAAGGACTTTACTTGTTATGAGCAGTATTTCAATGAAAAGTTGAAGCCTTGAGCTAAAATAATAGTTTTTACTCATTAAATATAAAAGCTTTTAAGCACTAAATAAAATTACTAAAATGTAAAAAAAATTGTAAATTTATAACTTTCTTTTTATGGTGGTTTTAGATGCTTTTACTTTTAAGTACTTTTATTTCGCCTTCCAGGCAAACGATTATAAAAACCTCATGCTGTCTCAGGTGCAAGTAGACGAAAAACAAGATGTGACTTATAAAGGAAATCATAACACGAGTCATCTGCCTTTGGCTAACAGAAGACCTTTTCTGAATGGGACCCTCGGTGTCCCCAAAGAGCGCGCATTCCGTAGCTTGTTGCGCTGCCAGCCTGTCCTGCTTCTGCTAGAGTGAAAGGTGGAACCCAAGAAATATATTATGAGATACTTCGATAAACTCCGGGTAACTTTACGGACGCACATGAAACGGAAACAAAGTGTTCTCCTGTTTGGGGTTTTGACCCCACAATGCAGTAGAAAGCAGTAAGGCGACCTTTTGAACCACTACGCCATCGGTGTAGTCTTCTTTGCAGAAATTGTAACTCTCTTGCAGGTAGATAAGAAGGTGTATTTAAAACATTCTGCTTCTTGAAAGAGAGTTTTTTATTCCTCAGTAGTTAATTATAATACCAAATAATATTGAAGAAATTTTATCTTACAAGTTTTCGATTTAACTTAAAAAAGAAAGAACACTTAAAAGAAACCCTATAGCATCCGTCTGGCATGCGTCGCGTTATATATTATAACAAAACCAAAATCACACACCACAACAGTGAACCACCACATATTAAATTTAAGCATTTTGAATTCAAGAGAAATGTTCGTCATGCATAAATTTGAACTACCTATTTCTACATAAAAACGTTTTCGGATACCCACATCACGGGCTAATAATATATTAACCACGGAGCGTTTCTATATAATTCAATCTTGCATGTCGAGTGCCGTTAATTATTCATTCCAAACCATTAGACAATTACTACTGCGAGGAACACAGTTTTCCGACAATAGTTTGAATAGTATAATATTTTTCTGAATTGCTTAGTTAATAACTGAATTTATAATTAACAAGCTGTACCTATCCTGTCATGCTCAGCTGCGATACATAGACGAGAAGATTCAAATAAAAGTGGAAAATATCTATGACGGTTTGTGTTAGTGAACAAATTTAAGCTAAAACGTACACAAACCAAATTATAATTTTGTATGGACTATCTGAACCGCTAAATTATATCTAAAATGAATATTTTTTTCCGTTTTGGTAACACTCTTTAATTGCTGCTCGGCTCCTATTAGTGCTTTATGATTATATATAGATTCCTGAAATCTATACTTCTAGAGAATTTCTCGATAAATGGATTCTGTAAAATAGTCGTTTCACGAATAATTATTCATCTATTCGACATGGCTTTTTACAGCATTATCTAGAATCAAACAAGCCACAAAACTATGTATGCCAGAACATAAAATCTGAAACAATTCCTATTCTGTGATCTCATAACATACTCTCTTCAAATAGAAGAATAATTCTAGAATTATTCTATAAAAGAAATTCTGCAGTTGAATAATGCAGTCGACCTTCTTGGATGAACTTGTATAAATATATCTTTGGAGAATGCCAAAAGGCTTCTGCGCAGATCGATTCTAGCACGACTTTAAATATAGGACACGTTAAAGATTTAGGTCACTGAATTCAAGTTTTAAACACTAAAAGTTCTTCATAATGCCATTTTAAAGCATTTTGCTGAAATGTTGACTACTGTCTCATTTTTATGGCCATCGCGAGCTGGGGCTCGGAACAAAGATTAAATGATTAATTTTGTTAGTCTGTTCTTGATCACTCATATGTAATGATGTGTGGTCACAAGTATTGATAGGCACTTTAGGCCTATATTAAGTCAATCAAATCAAATCATTTATTCTGCAGTTAGGTTACATGAACACTTTTGCAAGTTTAATTTTTTTTTGAGCAATCTGTTCGGCATTTTCTAACTGGACTAGCCCTGAGAAGAAAGGACGAAACAAACTCAGGGATCACAGTCTCTTTTAAAGTACTTATTATGCCCCACGGTCTTACCTGCTGTTGTTGTTGCTTTTGATTTTTATATTATTCACTTTCTCATTGGTTTTAATTTTATTGTCAAGTAACCTGCTTTTTTTTCTAAACTAAAAGTATGCTACGTTACTCCTTACGATATCAGTCATAAGTTTCTTCAATATTCAGTCAGCCAATTAAGAGATCGATATACGCAATAAACAGACAGATGGATGAAAAATACTGTAGCTGTTAATTTCAAATCACAAATAGAAATTTCAATTTTAGATGTTGTATAGAAAATTTTGTGTACACGATATGTTTAGTAAAAGTAAGGTTGTCTAGTCTGCGATCCAGGAACTGAAACTTTGTAAAAACGTGATGCAATTTAAAGGTAAGAATTTAATGCATATTGTCAGTGATCTTTTCATAATTCTACTAGCTGACCCAGTGACCTTCGTACCTAGAGGTCTCGGGTTGAAATCTCGCGTCGGGCAAAAAGTGTTGTTGGGTTTTTATTACAGGAAAATCATAAACAGCCCAGAGTATGGAAGTTTGGCATTAATTCACGCCCGTGCCTCTAAGAAAACTTTAAGCCGTCGGTCTCGGTTGTCATAAACATCTATGGCAATCGTTATTGGAAAGTCATTGCCCTCAAATATACTAACAGCTAAGACACTATATATCACTTTCTCGATACTAAATCGCACAAAGCAGCCTATGGATCATTTCCAAATTGAAGCTCACAATTGTTTCTCTGAAGAAAGCCCTATTAGTAAGTAAAGTTAACTAAAATTTAGTTCTACCTTCGAATTTCAGTTCTCCCTCAGGGTTGTGGAAGACCGATGCCAGTAGCTACATGAATAAACTGATATTCAGGTAATACCGGTTGAACTAGAAGCCGACCCCAAATAATCTTGGCAATAAAGGAATAATCTTAGGAAGAAGAAAAATAAGGAGTTCTCTCTGTTCCTTTACTCTCACAATCCGTTGGAATGACTATTCGACAAGACCGGGGAGAGATCAGTCGCAGGCCGGACAACCTCACTGACACCCCGGGGGTTAAAGCCCCAAACTGCCAAATTCTGGACTGTTATTATTAAGTACTAGCATTTGCAACTAGAGAGCAATAAACACTTGTATTTATTATCGCGTTTATAATATTAGTAAGGATTTCTATGATCGGAAAAACTCAATATCACATTTTTGGGTCGACCCGAGAATCGAACCTTACACCTCTTGATTGACAGTTGCATACGCTAACCACTACACAAACAAGGCAGTTTTTATTTTTGTTGTTTTATATATTTACCCTAATGATAGTGATTAAGACCTAGATGACACAGCTAGCTTTACAAGTGGGTTCTCTTTCAAATGACTTATAAATGAGTTATTCTATATCTAAAGTCAGTCTCCATCCATCAAACTATTTGTGAAGGCCTTCGTCGAAAATTGTGCCCCGAACATTCCCAAGGACGTTCGTTATCATAAATTCCAATTTACTATTCATGATATTCATCGATTCATCAGCTACTATCCTTTATTTCTATTCGGCTACTATTGATTTCTTAGCAATGTTTTATTTGACCTTAGCTTGGTAGGTCTTATTCCTAATATACATAGTTACTTTAGTTGAGTTTGTAATGTAAAAATACATTATATCGTCACATTTACGTTATGTATGAGAGAAAAGCTTCACGAATTAAGTGACGTGATTTTGATACTGATCAAAGTAAACTGTGAGAGGAAGAGATTAAGAGATTTCTGTTTTTTTTTTGTGATATATCTAGCTTTCATCCGAGACCCCGACCGCGTATGTATATATATATATATGTCAATTAAGGTGGCAAATAGTAGCTTTTGCCAACGCCCAATCTATTACTATTCCAAAATTCATCCAAGTTGGTTCAGCGGCTTAGCCGTGAAAGTAAACAGGCAAACATATACTTTCGAATTCAAAGTATTTATGATTTTAAATATTGCAAGATTTACATGTCGACTTACATAGCGCGGTCATGACCAGAGAGAGAACGGACACGACAGTGTTGCTATATCTAATATACTCGCATCTAACTTTAATAAGTACCAAAAAGTGCAATTCATTTTGAAGAATAATAAGAATATTGGTTAATCTATCTCATATTTATCTCAAGGGGCTCCGTTGATAGATTAAATTTACGAACACTGACATTCTTTTTATTTATTATTTTTCGATCTTTTCTTGTCGAATTTTGTCCTCTAGAGACATAATTTCACCATTGTACCTCCTTTTTAATATTCATAATTTACATCGATTTGAATTCTTTCTTATAGAATCAATATATATAGACCAGTGCTTTTAGTGTTTGAAAACAAAATAAATTTAGTAGGATGAAACCCATTGTAAAAGGAGGAGAATAGTACAAAAATTAAAGGAAAAATAAATTACGGGCGATCTGAGGTCGGGAAGGGGGAGAGGGGGGGGTTTTAAGGGAAAAAAATGGTTTATCTCGATTTCCTGCAAAACTACAAGTCCTATGGAAAAAAGTTAAATGGCAAAGTTGTAGGTAATAAAAAGATTTACATCTTTTGCATTTACACTTTTTTCACATAACCTCAATTTTTTTGTGAAAAATTCAAAAAACCAAGTTTTTGGTTTTTTATTTTTATCTTTTACAAATGAAATTATTTTTTAACGAAAATTTGTGAAAACTTAGCTTTTCATGTACTGAATACACCGTAATTTATTTGATTTGAAATATCTATTTTTTCACCTCATTTTGACTGAATACCGAAAAAAAACCCTAATTTTCAATCGAAAATTCGTCCGTCAAAATATCAACTTTAAAAAAAAAATAGGGTGTTTTCTGTTCGATGAAATCTCTACTTTCCGATGGTGTAAATATATATATATATATATATATTACCATAGTAAATCTTCTCAGAAAATGCCAAAAATGAAAAAACTCGAATTCGATTTTTTTTAATCGTTATTAAGATATTTATTAAAATTTACACTTTAATCACTCGAAAAACGTAAGATTGCATGTTACAATGGTAAACAAAAATATTGCAGATCGAAATATACTACTATAAATAACAAACAAACCTCCTTTCTAAGGAGAGGCCTATGTCCAGCAGTGGACTGTTAAAGGCTGTTGATGATGATGATGATGAAATAACAAACAAATAAATAATAAAGTTAATATTAAATAAAACATCTATATAGCGAACTTATTTCTTCTTGCTTGTTACGTCGTAGAGGTCCACGTTTATGGCGGCTTATAGGTGGATATCGAATAACAATGATCGTGTATTCTTTTGGAGCCATGTTTATTAATTAATCACTGTACGATTATCTAACCTTACGTACTAAGGTATGTACATGGAATCTCTTAGTTATGATCTTATAGCTACATTATATATTCTAAATCTATTGTTACATTGCACAATAAACACGTCTTAATATCAACAAGGAAATGATAGCCGGAATCCGACGTGCTCGATAATCGGCCCATATCTGAAATGTGCTGGACACGCATGTCTCTGAATAATTTCCGTATTTTACTGTAATTAATATTTGACGCAGGAATATAACTTCCCACCAAAAAAATTTACGGTAGTAAATTCAGACAAACTTCATATTATATCAACAATTGACGATTATAAACATAACCTATTTCACTAACAATTATAACATTACATATTAAATCAGTATCGCGGAGTAGTTCCTAGATAATCAATATAATCTAGGTCAATAAAAATCATAACATTAAAATGAATACAAAACAAACATATGATCGGGAGTTGCGACCTTCACGTGTCAGCAAAATTTACAAAGTATACAATACTATATTTATTATAATATTTCAAGATTTACATAGTCAGCAACCTTATTATACTATCGCTTAGCGACTTACATCAACCTTACTCGGTCAATATGCACGTACTTCTCAGTATCGTAATACTGAATGTAGGACAACTTGAATACATGCCCACAGCACTTTGACGGCGGATAAACGAAAGAAATAGATTTACCTGATTGTTGGAGAGCGAGCCTCAGTAACGACAGTATTCGATTGATATCATGCTTTAGCTGCGATCTGAAATCATCGTAATACGTCTTGTCGTTATATTGCTCTAACGCCTCTCCAGGCAACTTCTTTAATTCTGACATTTCTGCTGCACACGACAATTCTCGTCGTAATCTAGCGTTGACTGCATAGAGATTACTTCTATTATTCGTGAAACGGCGTCAGAAGTTCATTTTGAGAACACTTATGTATGCCGCTAGTCCCCACTGAGTCGGGGCTGAAGTCCGCTGGTTCCAGAGCGTTGGAATTACAAGCGGTGTGTGGTGCTGCGTGAAGTCCATATTGTGTCGGGGCGCTTATGAGGCCGAAGGGGTAACCAGTTTGGAGTGGTCGCGTCCTGGGTGTGGTATCCCTGTTGAGGCCGAGGTTGCTGGATGGCTGAGATTTGAATGATGATCATTGCTGGTTTCGGAGAGTGACGATATCCTCACTGCATGAACCATAAACGTGGCTGGTCCTTTATGCATTACTGCCATATAAGTTCACTATATTATTCTCCTTCAGAAGGTACGATTACTTGCTTCTTCATTGTTCAATTTTCGGCTTCTTCATAGTTCAATTTTCGGGTCCTTGTTCATTGTCGGGTTCTTCATTCTTGTTCAGTTGTCGAGGTCACCAATTATAGCG
Organism: Phragmatobia fuliginosa; assembly: GCA_932526445.1. NCBI lineage: Eukaryota > Metazoa > Arthropoda > Insecta > Lepidoptera > Erebidae > Phragmatobia > Phragmatobia fuliginosa. The sequence goes on from OW052070.1 coordinate 16,511,248, forward strand.
AACTTATTTCTTCTTGCTTGGTCCGTCGTAGGGGTCCAGGATTATGGCGAATTATAGGTGGATATCGTATAACAATGATCGTGTATTCTTTTGGAGCCATGTTTATTAATTAATCACTGTACGATTATCTAACCTTACGTACTAAGGTATGTACATGGAATCTCTTAGTTATGATCTTATAGCTACATTATATATTCTAAATCTATTGTTACATTGCACAATAAACACGTCTTAATATCAACAAGGAAATGATAGCCGGAATCCGACGTGCTCGATAATCGGCCCATATCTGAAATGTGCTGGACACGCATGTCTCTGAATAATTTCCGTATTTTACTGTAATTAATATTTGACGCAGGAATAATCTACAATACTTTGAGAAAGTTGCAGAATCTTCTTTAAAGTATATGCGTTTATGCCTATTTATTACTATTTTAAGATAATTCAATACCTGAGTGACCTACGAAAAATTTTAGGCGATCAAAAGGTATTTCATAGAAAATAACTCAGCCTGCACGTGTAGTTTAATAAACGATGTCGTACACTGCTCTGTTTTACAGCTGCTACGAAATAGCAAGTATGTAGTAAAGCCCAGACCTGCCTAGCCCACTTCTCTATGAAAAAACTTTTAATAGCCACAAATTTCCCCCCTCTCCCTCTTCCCGACCTCAGATCGCCCGTAATTTATTTTTCCTTTAATTTTTGTACTATTCTCCTCCTTTTACGATGGGTTTCATCCTACTATAATTTATGTTCACTTTTTGTTATTTTAAGAGGTAAAAGCACTGGTCTAATGGGTCAGAGACAAGTTATGTATACGGTCGCTCATTGATGGCATTAGCTCCGGTACACAGAGAAACATAGTATATAAAAGGTAACACACAATACAGTTATTTTCCTACCCAAGTGTACTTTACAACGATCCGAGTAATATTAATAAACACTAAAGACTGCACGCCCTCTTATTAACGCTACCCTCTCCAACCTAGGTTTTGTGTAGTACACGTCACTATGACGTTGTGTTTTGTTGGCGTCCTGTACTCATACCCGGATGCGATATAATTATATAACTATTTCGTTACTGACTGACTGACAGAAAATGCACAGCCGCAACTACTAATCTATCATAAACTATCTGTATCCCATCAGAAACACGAAGGCGCCTTTCAATGACGAAAATCGCAATGACCAAATATGCAAAGTTTGGTAACATAGGAATATTACCAACAGAACAAAAATTTGAGGCCGGAAGAATGATGCAGAAACATCTGATCAGGTCGCCCAGGTATGGGCTACCCTGCTGCATTGCCTACCCTACAACGATGATGGATGAGGATTCTACTCATATTTTCCATCAGGCAAAGTAGAGTACCACACTGGTAGGCTTAAATTAAAAAATAATAATAAGCTAGTTAACACGAAAAAAGCTTTTTGCATATACTCTAAGTGTATACTGAATGCGCGGTGACTGGAGCCTAGGCGGGCGAGCGGTGGCGTGAAGTGGCCACAGTGAGCGCGAGCTCTTGTAGCGGTTCGACCAATATCAGGTGTTGCAAACCATGGATGAGGATTTGCTATAATGCATATACTCTAGTATGCATTTGGAAACTGCTGCTGAAACGTCTGCTAAAGCCCGTAGCGTTTTCATAACATAAAAATCTTAATTCATAGATATAGGTAATATTATGCTGTTATAACTTTTACAAGAATTTTAGAACATTTTTTAACAATACTCAGTTCCTTTTAGTCTTAGCGTGACGGTGTTATATTATTATGTATACCAATATTGTAAAGCTTGAGAGTTGTTTGCTTGATTCAAGCGGTTATCTCAGAAAGTGCTCATCTCTGAAAAAATATTTGAGTAAATCCAGCTTACGATAAAAGTTACAGGCTATAAACAATTATGCTACGACCAAAGAGAGTGGACGTTTAAGACGTTGCAAAAAAAAGGGTAAAAATTTCATTGCGTATGCTGCGTCAACGGTTAAAGTTTCACAAAAACAAACTATAAAAGTTTGATCTTTTAAGGTTCATCAATCATCATAACGTCACCCGTACCCGTACGTAACGTAACCCATAACGTCCCACAGCTGGCTCTCCTCTCGAAAGAGAGTTAAGGCTATACATGCCCAAGCTTGGCGAGTGCAGGTTGGGAACTGCCAAGACACGTTGTGACTTCGTAATCTTGCCGTTGGGACCGGGACCAACTTAACATGACCTCGTGATTAATTTGGCGGTATAACATCACACTACGGTCATTTTATTTTTAGGGTTCCGTTGCCAAATGGCAAAAAACGGAACCCTTATAAATTCGTCATGTCTGTCTGTCTGTCCGTCCGTATGTCACAGCCACTTTTTTCCGAAACTACAAGAGCTATACTGTTAAAACTTAGTCAGTAGATGTATTCTGTGAACCGCATTAATATTTTTACACAAAAATAGAAAAAAAAACAACACGTTTTGGCGGTTCCCTTAATTAGAACTGAAACTCAAAAAAAATTTTTTCATCAAAACCCTACGTGTGGGGTATGGATAGGTCTTCGAAAATGATATTGAAGTTTCTAATATCATTTTTTTTTAACTGAATAGTTTGCGCGACTGTAACTTCTAAAATAAGAGAATAATAAAACTAAAAAATATATGATGTACATTACTATGCAAACTTCCAATGAAAATTAGTTTAAAGGAGATCTAGTGAGTAGTTTTATTTAATACGTCATAAACCATATACCGCAATTTACATTTCTTTTAATCAAAACACTATTATTAAAACATCGATGAAAGTTACAACGAACTACAAATACTTTTATATGATGTTACTTGCTGCTACGGAACCCTTCATGGGCGAGTCCGACTCGCACTTGGCCGCTTTTTAATAATAATATCTCTTTATTGCATAAAATCAAGTTTTACAAAATGGATGTAATAATTCCCAAACTAGCGTAAGCTGTATGTTGGGAAATAGTATCTGATAGAAATAGATATTATATAGATAAGATAAAGATAGAAAATTCAAAGTTTCTTTTTATCGTTCGCCTCTTGTATTATGGAATTCCTCCAGAATGATGTCTTCAAATTCTAAATTTGAAACATAAGTCCATAGGCCTCGAATGACGCTACCTCAACTCATGAGCCTCTCATAATTCTATAAAAGCTTAAGAAAAACGAATGATTCAGTTTAAAGATATTTTTCTTTATTTCTAAATAAAAGGTAATATCTGATGTCGCCGAAGCTTTTGCATACATTATTGACTTATCTTTATACCTAAAGATTTACTACTGTAATATCACTTTATCTTTATGTATTATAAGTAATTCTATAGTAATATAACACAGGAATCCCTATAAGCCATTTCATTAACAATAACATTTTGATGACCTAATAAAAGCTATTCACAACAATAGACGCTATATAATACCACTGTATTGCATGCCTTTGATTTGTTAGCCGTTTTATACCAAAAGGGTTTCAATTCAATAAAATGGAAATATCTCGGAGAAAATACAAATGGTTGAAGTCAAACGTGGTTATAGATTTTCAGTTCAATAATCCTAATTTCAAACCTCGTTTCTAACAGACATAATATAAAAACAAAAAAGAGTAAAAAGCAAATGGATTGTCTGAATTTAAGTAATTTCTAATGTCCAAAGATAGATTACAAGTTAAGAGTTACAACCAAAAGATACCCTTACGGCTTTGGTACTCCGAAGACTCATATAAAAACTACGGTCTTCATTTCCTTTTATAGTCCGTTCTAAGTACGAACACACGTAAGCAGGTACTGCACCTTGTAGTCTATAGCACAAGGAAGTGCGAGAGTTAAGTCGAAGTCCTGAGCCTCGAGAAATGAGGGACCGGATATCCCAACGCTACATTTGCCCGTTGCTAGAGGATCCACAGACGGGGCACAATTTGCATTTTTGACCTCCACTGACGAGTGGTTAATATTTAAGTGAGCAGGAAGCTCAACAATTAACTGAAAACCCTTCGGCATTAACTTAACTATAGTGCAGGCAATTCTACGCAAGTGATTACATATCAGTAAATTGATGTAATTAACAGTTATTATTTTTATCAATTCGTGTACTTAACTCATTTAGCTTTGCCTTACATCAAATAATTTCTGTTATTTTATTTCGATCAGCGTTAGCAAAACACTGAGTAATTTGATCTAGCCTCTCCGTTTGAGATACTAGTTTTAATGCTTCCAAAGCAGTTATCACACGTCTACCCAAGTCCTCATCAATTTGTGTTAATAAAAGCAAAGCATTTTTTTCAAGATCGGGAGGTAAATTTAGCATAGTATTTGCTAAATTTTCTGCAACTCTCTGTCTATGTGCATCATTTTCTAGAATTTCGTTATAAAATTCCGCCATTGGTTGCAAATCGATTGCAGTAGCCTGCAAAATTATAGGTAAATCTTTTGGCCGATTTTCATCTACAAAAGGTACTGGGCTATTGAAAGAGTTTGGATAATAATTTGGTGCGTCTTTCATATTTTCCAAAACCGGTGCAATTCCATCTCGACTATATGTTTTTCTGTGCAAAGGAGCATTAATTGGTGTGTTGGGGGCATTCACTCCCAAACGATAGTTCTGCGCATCTGGATAGAAAAGTTTTCGAGCTCTAAACATATTATCATGGGGTCCTATTATGCCTGGAACTAAATTATCAGGACTAAAACCAGTTTTTTCTGTATCTTTGAAGTGATTATCAACGTTTTTGTTTAGAACAAGTCGTCCTATAGTAACAGTATGATAAGTGCCTCTTTTCCATAATCTAAGCATATCAAAAGGATCAAAATCAACTTTTGTCAGGTCCTCCTTTGATAAAATATCCATTTCTAGCCTCCAAGCTGGAAAGTTTTTGTTCGCTATAGCATTGTATAAATCTCTGTTGAAATAATCAGGGTCCTCAGAACGTAATACACTTCCTTGAATACTGGTTAAATTATACAAACCAATTTCAGTTCGGAAATTAAATCTAACGAAATATCTTTCGCCTTCTTTATTGTATATTTCATATGTATGAAATGGAAAATAATTTGCCCTTCTAAAACCATCTGGTAAACCAAGATCTGACATAAGCCATAAATTGCCATTAAGTGATTCTGGCTTTAGTGTCAGAAAATCCCACTGCATTTTATTATCAAATACTTGAGTTCGAGGATTTCTCCTAAAGGCGCGAATGAAGGACATAAAATCTATTGGATCTCTATATACAAAAACAGGTATATTAAAAGTTATGAAATCCAGATTGCCTTGTTTGGTGTACATTTTTACAACAAGCGCTTTAGCATCCCTGTCTATATCAGATCCACCGCGGTTTTGTCTAGCAGTAGAAAAGCGTACTACGAGTGGTGTCCTTTTGCCAATACCATTGAATACATCAGCCTTAGTATACTTGGATACATCATTGGTAACTTCAAAATATCCAAAACCACCAACTCCTTTCGCATGAACGAGTCGTTCAGGTATTCGTTCTCTATCGTGATGAGAATGTAGCCGGAAAAAATTAATGTTGGTGAATATGTCAGTATTTAAGCTGACTGTATCTCTTATGTCCAGTGGCCTCCCTGTTACTTTTGTAAGAACTCCTATTGGTTTCTATAACAAATGAACACGAACAGTTCATATTACAAAACTGAATCAATAATAATCTCTTGATATATTAAATAGAATAAACTACGTTATTCATAAATAATTTATATATTCAAGTTAATTAAAAACCTATTTACTTTTTATTGATGGGGCCCAATAGGACAAAGGTACCCTTTAGATCTAGATTCATGACGCTGTTGATGTTTTTAAGTTAACTAATATTTTTGAATATTAAAATTAACTAATTTGTCAGATACTACTTTAATAAATTATATAAACACAAGAATTAAAAGAGAAAGAGTTACCGGATGTCGTCTTCTGAACTCAGCAAGCTGCTGAGAGGCAGCGTCAAATGACATGGACCCATTACAACATTGATTACTCAACACTAGCTCCACAAAATTGATTAGAAAAATACTACACACTACAATTTGCTTCATTGTCTATGACAGAATGGTAACTGTGTTAGATTTCACCAATTATATGTTTGCAAACGGGCGGAAGAACACTAATAATCATAAGAAATAATGATAAATCTAATTATACACAGCTGTGCGTTTATAGAAGTATTGTCTTTCCCCCGTGGCTCCACCCGCGTGTGTGTCGGTTATCACGGTAAATAATAGATAATGTCCTGTGTAAAGTTAATATATTAACTGTTTTTAGGTTTTCGCGACTTGTAGACATACTTATGGTTTTTGCTGTAAACGGGACTTATTCGCGATAAAATTAAAAAGGTTATCTTCTATTTTCCGACGTTTTGAAATGGTTATACCGCTCGTAGTCACGGGTAGACTAATATGAATTTGGCGTCGCTTTCGTGATGTACAAGTTATATCTACGTTGATTTCTTGAAATGTCGGTACCCCTATACACAACCCTTACAACATCTGCACGATTTGCTTCATCTGTGGGATGGTGACTGCACCCGCTAATGACGATTCCACGATGTTCGTCGGTATCAGTGTTCCCGGTTGAAATTTTATGTAGTTTTAATAGTTCACTGTGGTTCGGTCCTAATTCCAGCAGGTGCTCTGTCCGGCCAATTAGATCGGATCGGATCGGAATCAGGTAAAACCCATTCGAAACGTCGCATCGGCAAGTAGAAGGTATCGTAACCTTTTTAATTTTATCGCAATTTAATTCGTTAAGTTTACATCGTTAATAGTTCCATCTTATTCTTATATCGTTATAAATTATAAAAAATTCGCCCAAATTACTTAGTGCAAAAGACAAAGTTCATCTTTATTGAATACTAAAAAAGGAAAAGCAAGTGCGTGGCTTACCACACCTAGAATAGGGTTCCGCAATCATATTCAATGCCAAGTTACGTCCAATAGATAATTGTTATGTTTACTTATTATTTCGTTATTTTTGTACGATGTTTTCCAAGTAAGCGTATTTCACAAGTTATGCCTCTATAACTACTGAACTAACAAAACTATCTACCTAAACCGTTGTGGTTTTGTTTCTGACTTTTATTTAGAACTATATAAGACGAATAATTTTTTAATTCATTATAATATCTGTCTGGTCTTGCACTCACCAACGAAAGATGTTCGTGTTGAGATCTGCGTAGCACTATTACCTTGATTTCAGTTAAACTACCTTTTACCTTTACTTTTACCGTAGGCAAATCAATCTTTAATATCATATGGATTGCCAGAACCGGCCCGACCGGAGCCGGTTCTGGCACAAGAGGACAAGTGTCACAAATGACAGCATTTGTGACACAAGTGTCACAAATGCTTCATTTGTGACACTTGTGTGTACGAGTGAATCGGGTTACCAGAGGTCACTCTTCTCTCATTTCCTCCCTGGTTCCCTTCTCACCCGTAATTTTTGCACTCGAAAGGCGGTAACACCCTTGTCTGTCAAGAGGTAGCAAAGCAATATTATTTCCCGTCATGACGTCTGTTCAGTTAGTCTTTATATATAATAAAAATCTAATTATAAAAAAAAATATGTCTAATAAATAAATATTAAATATCAGAAGAAAATGCATTACATTTATAAGTGTTTCATTAGTTCCAATCATTCTTATGACCATCTACGTTTCTGTAGATAGTTATGACGTCATTGGTGGGCACATCACGCAATAGTTTTCTTACAAATAGAAAGGGTCCAGAATCATTTTATATAGCACACAATATCTATTCACTTTGTGCAGCTGGTTGGAAAGTAAATTGCAGAAAACCCGACGCTGTTCGAAATGGGCCTATTACTCAAATATAGGAGAACGTTAGACCTTTTCTTCATACGGCTGAAAGTTTCTTAGAAATCACGTAAATTGTACAAACTTTTTGCATGGGATGTATTGAAGTTTTATATTTATGAAGAAAGAGAGTTTTTTTGCACAAAGTTCTAAAGTATCTCAAATATTTTTGCGATTAGTTTTTTATTAAGTAATTACTCGTGTCTAATATTATAAAATAAGGAAGTTTACTGATGTCGAGCATTAGCAACTGAAATAAAAAACGTAAAGTACCTATCTATAACAATTGCAATCAATATCCATGAACCATATTCTGAATAATTTATTCTTAAAATACGATACTCATACAATTTAGTAGATCTCAGGTATAGATTTCTAAAACAAATAATAATCATATTCTAAATCTTTATTTGTACATCGTATTACAGATTTACAAGATAGAACATAGACATGACTTAAATTTTATGGAAAAAGATACTTTATTACCAAAATAAATTTCTTCTAGGCAACCATGTAATGGATCAAAATGTTTGAAAGAGACAGTAGTAGAAATATAATATATACTTAATTCGGATTATAAAAATCGACTTAATCATCGGTATTCGATTATAATATTGGTAATCGACTTTTCTGTGCTGTTTGAAAGTATACCTTCACTTTGAGGACACAATTACAAAAATAATTTTCCTCTCTCCAGCAGTTATGTTCACTAGAGCAACAGATCAATCAAATAAAATAGTATGTAACTCTTCAAATGATAAAGTAAAACGCAAAAAAGCTAGAGTTTATTTTGTAACAGGAAAAAATAAATGAATCGTGACATTAATACAATGTTATCCCGGACACAATCGAATGAACGAACAGAATGTTTAAAGGGATAGCTGAAAAAATATACCTACATTATACTAATTTCGTGTCACACCCGTGATAAGGGATAAGCCTACTGCGGTCAACCGGATACTTGAGGAATTAAAGCTGGGCAAATTTTAAATGTATTGTAAAAGAAATTAACTTTTGTCCCTTAATTTACTTATTATTTCTTGAAGGAAATCATTTCCAATATAGTTAAGTCTCCAGAGATCTTTCATTACTACATATACGCTTACTTGTACTGGCTCTTGTAATGCAGGCACCACACTTCGTTATGCGCTATTCGTTATGTGTCTGCGCCGTATTCGCCCAAATATTAGTTATGCGCGCAAACAACAAACATGACATCCACACTTCGAACTGTTATGTCAAACAAGCATCAAATAAGGCAAATATGTGTGTTGTAGAGATGTGTCATTGTCATTTTTATGGTGAACGAAACGAATATACTCTCCACACTTCGCCGTATGCGCGCGAATAACGCGCATAACGAATAGCGCATAGCGAAGTGTGGTGCCTGCTTAACCATAGGGTTATTAATGGCTGTAGAACTTACATCTAATAGAAGTAAATAAATTGATGTACCTAATTTAAAGCTCTTGAGACGTATACATAGATACCCAAATGAATTACTTCCCTTTATGAACTCCCAAACCCCTAGAAGTAGAAGGGTAGGTTGAACGGTTGGAGTTTCAAATTAGCATTTCTGGAATAAATTTTATCACAGACGTTATTATAGTCGTAAAAAAACAATTAAATAACAAATAGGTGATGTATACACATAAAAACAAGTAGTATTATTGTTGTTGTTTGCGTTGCGTCAAATATGAGAAACCAGGTCATATGAACCATATATTATTGTCGCTCTAATTGCAAAGCAACGGTTCGCACAACCATAAGACCTTAGAACCTCAAAAAACAACTTTAATATGTTTAAATACAGTTAAATTTTGGTTACGAAACTTCACATTGGGAACCTGACCAGCTTAAAATCAAAATCGATCAAATTGAACAGTTAATACATTAGAACGATGAAGCATATGACAACATATTTTTTAGTTTGTATGTTTAATTTCTAAACTATGGTTGTCTAGGTTTTAGCACTTAGAAATGCAGATTACCTAACATTTCACAGGGCAGAACAGTTACTTGTGTTTTTTTGTTTTTGTTTTCTGTTCTTGTCGATGTTCTTGTTCAATATTATGGGCAGTCCTGTGAATATCAGAATTAATGTTTTACTTCAGTTCTTTAATTTGTTGCAATCTCTAATAAGAAATCGACAAATTAACCTATCTTAAAGTTTTTTATAGAAACGAATAAGTTATGTAAGTATTTGAGTGTATTTATGTGAATATGAGTAAGTGTGTTTCTAGAGTGTATACAACTTTACAAGTCACTTTCTCAGATATTTGGGTCACAGGTTTATGTCTTTGTATAAGTATAACATTGTGTTTACCTCTGACAGTGCAACATCATTGCACCTTGGTAATATATGTATATATGGCTTATAAAGCAATCATTAATGTGTTCCTACGTGGGATTATTTTGGATTGGTTACTTATATTGAGACACCAAATTATTGTACGTAATTTTATTAATAATGGCAAAAAACTACATTCATGTTATATACATATGTAAACATAATCAAGGAAGTTAAAAAAGTAGAACGTTAGCAATCAAATTAATTTGTTTCGTTGATTATGCGTTCTTTGCGTTAATTTTAATTCCAACTATCATTAAAATATTTGACATAATTTGTGAACTAACAACTGTATGTTTACCTCACATATTATTTTCCCAGTAAATTTTATTATCGAATAAATGAATCGTTCTCTAGTACAATTTCCTCATAATACACGCATGTTCGTAGAATACGGCTTGGCACCGACTTCAAACAGATTTTGGTCACATTCTTTTAATAGGGCGGATAAATCCTTTCGGATCTCTCCCTCCTCAGTTCAACAGTCTCTTTCTAGAACACTACAGCCTCACATAAAGAGACTACTGCGCTCCAGTACCTAGCCCACCTCACCCGTCAGCATGGTAGCAATGATTGCTTTCGGGGACAGTTCTCGTCCAGTTTGGCTGACTATTTCTTCGCCTTCAGACGCCAACGCGAGGCAATCCTCCAGTATGCGCTGAGCGGAGTCCCAGTTGGCTACGCAGTGGTGGCAATTTATGCCGTCTCCTCTTCTCCAATCTTATTCAGATACTTACTGAAGAATTGTCACATAGTAATTTTAGCCAGTCAAATTGAAGCCGGTTTATTTTTAACCGACTTTAAAGGAGGAGGCTCTCAATTCGTCTGAATCTTCTTTTTTTTTATGTATGTTCAGCGATAATTTCGTCGTTTATGAACCGATTTCAAAAATTCTTTTTGCATTGGACTGGGCGTAGTTTACAGGTGGTCCCATCGGGATCTGATGATGGAATGCCAAGGAAATCGAGGGAACTCCTCAAATATCAAATATCATAGGTACTCGGAATAGTTTTTCATTGAAGTCGGTTCCTTTTTGTTAAAAATATACTCATGCTTATAGGCAAGGAGATTACGCTTTTTTTTTGAAGTCGGTTTAATTAAATTTATAGATAGATTACTAAATTCAATACTATAATTCTAGTGACGGACGCTGAAAATGTAACGTCTTTTAATTTCGTCCAAACCGTTCCAACACATTATTATTATATCTTCTTGCTTTATTATTACATTACACAAACATGAGCACATAAAAGAGAGAATATACAGATAAGTATCTTTCATAAAACCCAGTTTATTTCAGTTCTCAAGCGAGAAGTGATTACTTAATGGCGTTTCCCATTATAGCATATAAACGAGTACAATTTTGCAGCATTAGCATATTATTGACGTTTGTATGTTCTTGAACCACTCAGGAATGAGATGGATTATTTTATTCTATCTACATACGTAATATATATGTATGTATATCTTAGTCTCATTAATCAAGTGTGTAAATTATGCGCTGGTATTTATAACAGAACAGGACTCAGTCAGCATAAATGTCGTGGAATCTCTTTGTAAATTTTATACCAATCGATTAAGCGTTTCAGTGTGAATGCGTAATAGATGTATAGATAGATGCGGTTACTTTCGAACTCATGTACATGTTAAGAATTATTTTCTTTTGCAAGGTAGGTAGGTATTTCGTTTCATTTTTCTATTTGAGTTTTTTTAGAATTCATGTCACATGACAGCGCTGAGCGCTACCCTACTCTGTGTCTCACCCCCGTGCTACTCCGCTCCTCGCCCCGGCGCATAATTAAAAGCGAACGCATGAAGACCAATTAGCAGCAGCCCAATTAAGTGCCTCCTTCATCTGAAGGAACTCCTTAAGACCACGCCCTGGCTCTAATCTATGTCTCCTTTGCTAGCGAATATTTTTTTTGTAATTGTAACTTATCTTCGAAGTAATAAACAACCTGTTAATCCTCGTGACCAAGTTCTAATTTCTATCATTTTATTTCACTACATGACTACCAAAGAGAGCCTTTAAGAGATATGAAGAAACTCTTTTTCGCAATCAATACGTGCAGCTTTACTTCTGTATTTGCCTTTTACTTTGATTTGATCATTGCTGTAAGTTTCTAAGTATTGAAAAAGATTTTACAAAAAAAGATGAAGATTACAAAAAAAAAACAACTACTTGGAGATCACCCTTTTACACAAATCTACAGAATACAAAAATCACTTCGTACAAATGACTAATCTTCATGAGTTAGGCTTCAAAGAAGCTATGAAAAATTAATTCAGTGTCAGATAACCCGTTCATTGAGGGAGCTATAAATCATCATGCTAAGAATGTTTCAAAATCGGGTTTTTTTTTCCTCGTGAGAGCTTTCGCTGCGTGCGATACGTAAATGACTAAAGGTTTACAACAATTATAAACGACAGAATTGTTCCCCTTTAAAACTACAAAAAAAAAGACTGCTTAAATGTCTATCTTGTAAGGTTCGCTCAGCTAGTTATATACATATTTTTTTATTAAATTAAAGGAATAGTAAGTAAATTCTACTTGCCGAAATACTTATTATGAATATCAGAAATTATGTGAAACTATTGATATTACTTAACTAAACTATCCAAACATAATCTAACATAACTAGTTTATAAGCAAAACTATTTTTCTTCCATAGAAACTACGTTCTATAATCCGAAAATAGTTCTTTTGTGAAATCACAGTATATTAGAAACTGGACTTCAAAATCGGCTTAGAAAGTTGCCGAATAGAAAAAATAAAACCGAATTAAAATAAATCTCTTCATATTTTTATTCCATTACAAACATCTATAGTAACAAGAACTTTTATCATTACTTAACAAAACAGTGAAGAGTACATCTCGAAGTGCAATTAAGTTAAATGAAACTCTTATTACAATTACGAAAACATTCGGGACTCTCGAACAAAACAAAACAGGTAAAAGTCAAGGGTTTCGAACAAATAACGATGTACCATATAATATTTATATTTCTGTTTTAAAGAACACTCATACAAATGAGAATATAATTTTACCTCGAAGTTTTTTATACATCTGGCAAAAAACAAACTTTTTAGCTTTATCTAGCTTCTTCTTTATATATAAAATTCTTGTGTCGTGGTGTTTGTTACCAAACTCCTTCGTAATGGCTGGATCGGTTTGTATGAAATTTTGTGTGCATTACGGATATGTCTGAGATTCGGCCAACAACTATTTTTCATACAATATTTTAAAAGCAGAAGAGTTTGTTTCTTTATTTGTTTGAACGCGTTAATCTCAGGAACTGCTGGTTCAATTTGTAAAATTCTTTCACTGTTCGATAGACCATTTAGATCAAGAGGCGCGGAGTATCAATGAAATTTGCTTTAAAAACGAGGGAAAATTAAATCATTTCTTTTGAAATCTTCTATTGCTTGCGTTGCTGCTTGGCCTTAATGCTTAATGCTCCCCTGCCTCCAATCAGACTTAAAAGAAGGGACTACGGTAATGCTACTGACTTACTAAAATGCATTAAGAACTTCTATCGATTTTTATTTATTTATTTATTTTAAACATGTTGTACAAAGGCGGACTTAATGTCATGAGGCATTCTCTGCCAGTCGACCTTCAGGTGTTGCAGAAATGTGATGTGATTTTTTATTTATTTATTTACAACTTTATTGTACACCAATAAGGTATCAAATTTTATACACAGATATTAATATTAATAGAACTTAACAATATGGTAATACAATAGGCGGTCTTATCGCTCACGGCGACTTCTTCCAGACAACCTTTGGACGGATATTGAAGAATTCGATTTCGGGTAGATATAATCTATGTAATTAATAAATAATGATTTTCTACGAGGTTAGTCTATAACTCCGGGGGAACAATAGGTAGGTAGGTAGTATAGCCACGTTGATTTCAGCACGAATGAGCCGGCCGGCAGCAGAAGAGCAACCTTACATTACAGCATTCTTGCTATCTTCTTTCATTGGTTAGTGAAAGACCTGAAGCCCAATCATTCTGTATAATTCTCCCAGCCTCTGCAGGCCGTAAGAATGATACAGACACATTTCACTAAAGGTACGCGTCCAGTGGCCCGCGCCGGACGCACGGCACTCACCGCATGCATCAGATTTTATTTTGCTTTGTATGATTTCACATAGTGCTGCGTCCACTATCCGCGCCGCACGCACCGAACGCCGGCATTTATGAGCAAGGCAAATCCGTTCAATCCGTTGCGTGCCGTGCGTGCCGTGCATCCGGCGCGGGCTAATGGAAGCGCACCTTAAGCCGCCATGGTGTGGGTGACCATGTTGCATTGTTTACACTCACAATGAGGATGGTAGCTCTTACTCCTGGATTCTACTCATGCATTCCATCAGGTAGAGTAGAGTCACTTTGGTAGGCTTAATTATAAAAAATCCATGAATATAGAACCATCATTTTTCCACCTAGACCTTAAGATGACAGTTCCACTTTTCTTTGTTTGATTACCTTTAGTTAATTTCTTTGATCATACAAAACCACATTCTATTTCGTAAGCCTGCCTCGGTGGCACAGTGGTAACGAAGCGACTGCAGTGCTTTTGAGATCTCAGATTCGATTCCCGAGTCAGACCAAACGTTTTTATTTTAGACATTGTAAGTTAGATATCCGAAAAAAGTAATTTTTTAAAAGGCTTCCATAAATACATACAAAAATTAGGCACTCACTACAAAATTCACAAAATGACTAACAACATTACACCTTTCTCACATTAAAAAACATCGGTTCTATAAACAGATTGCTATCCTCTCGAATATACACTACCCTCGTTATTGTCCTTCAAGGTCAATTGTCTGACTGCCAGCCTCCCAGTTACTAAAATAAAATGTACTTAAGTAATATATACACATACACACAACATCCAGAATCGATTAGGGAAAAGCTTTGAGCTGCGCACTTGACCTATACGAGTAGACTCTCATACTCGTATGATAAATCAGTACGAACTTTGTAACCAGCATTAATCAACACCCAATAAAGATATTCTAGTGTTATAGTGCTAGCAGTATTGTATGAATAATACATCGCCATGTATTGGGCCAACATTGATTGCTTTAAATGTGCATGTTTGTCGTCCAACGTGCGCCCGACTGACGCCGGCCGGCAAATTAACAATTCTATTGCACCCTGACCACGAGCGATAGTAAGGTGACATGGCACAATAAGTCAATTTACTAATAATAATCGATACCAAATAAAGAATTCTGGTAGTGAGGCTAAAAGCCACTATGATTTATGGATAAAATGTGACAAATGCTTCGGAACTGTTTTTTACGTTTAAAACAGAGTTATCTCAAGAAAAAACAAAAGTTGCTCCAAATAGATACAAAAATGTTGTTTTACAATACATACCAAACATATAACTCGTGCGAGCTAAGATGGCATCTGACTCAAATGACAGTCGTTTAAAGTACCGTAGAAAAAAAAAGTAGTTTTTTTTAAATTTCAACATTTATTTTGCACCGAGTAGTTTCTCATACATAACATACTACTTTATCTTATGTGGTACTTTACTACCTGAGTTAAGAAACTACACATGCACACAAATAGGTGGCAGGCCTCATTCCTTATTTACCCGAATGCATTCTTCGTGCAGTGATTTAAATTATATTAGTTAATAGCTAATAAACTATAATCATTATGGATGGATTGGAAAAGAATGTCCATGGAGTTTCTTCTCCATAGGATCTACGAATTGGAAAAGACAATTAGCTTCACGACTGACTACTGATTGACTACTTGATGTTTCAAAAGTGCCGTTGTAGTGGTGTATTTCAAATAAAAATGGTTTGATTTGATTTGATTTGATTCGTGCAACGGTAATAGTTGTGCTAACGCTACTCGCTAGACGACAGAGGGGTGTCACGCGGGGGAACGTCATCAGGTTTCGTTTTGAGCCAGGTGCCATCTTAGTTCGCGCGTGTTATATTACAAGAGTTTTTCATAACTTTATTACCGTTACCATAGCCGAGAAATGGTACATTATATTTTCTTCTGCACAGACCGTCTTCTGTTCAAAATATGATTAGCTTTTAAGAATAAATTTAATCCCGAAAGTTATAACCGCTAGACTGTAACTTTAGTAATTTTTTAGAAGAACAAAAAAATAGCGCCACTTGTTATATCTTTAAAGAGATTTGTTAAGAAAATTTGAAATAATCTTCAAGAAAACGGCGCACTGCTCTCCTACTCAAGATCAATGTAACTTTTATGAAGTTAATGTTTTATCCAATTTTATTTTTAATTAGCTGACATTTATATAAACTTTTTTAATAATTAGATAGATGAATTGATTCTACAGTCAACTAAAACATAATCTTATTTTTTTTATTCTGATTTTTTTTGCGCAACTAAATGAAGCAGAAATAAGACTGTTGGCTATACGCTTTATTCTTATTATGGATTACCATATTTTTAACTATCTTTTAAGTCTTTTGTCGTAATCATTAACGCCATTAATATGCATTTACAAGTGTTTAGTCGAGTTCGTGTGGTGGTGGATTAGAAATATGGAGTGTCACTACCCCTATTCATACTAAGGAAGCAAATTACGAACAAATGTCATTTGGTAAATGTATGTCCTATATAATCAGATAGCAAATGGGGATATATCATTAAAATTAAATTTTAGTACTTACTGATATAAGGTATAAACTATCATTATACGACAAAAGCAAATAAACTAAAGGTGATGTCAAATATTTAAAGTCATCAAAACATCTGCTCTTGCAAACATCATGAACAGCTTTTGAATCCTCTGATTGAATTCATAGACAAAATCAACAAAAGGTATGTAGGTATTCTTAGTGAATTTATAGCAAATAAATTTCTATACATTCATTGAAATGAATAATGTTTTGCAGGTAAACTATAGCCGGTATAACATTTACATAATATTACGTAAACTCACCAAAAGCCTATATAAAGCCTTCGCATTTTGCGGATTGCTTAGACACACGAATTCAAGTAATCCACTTTGCTTCAGTAATTTTCTACTTGATTCAAAAAACATATATTGATATATTCTATTTTGTTATTCTGAATTGGCATGAGGAAACATGACTCGCGACTTATTTGGATAAATATTTCTTTAAGGCTGTTATTTCTCCAATATTGAGGCAAATGTAATTTATATCGCAACCAGTACTGTCTTACAGAATCATATTCTTAGCTTCTATTTATGGAAAACATAAAATTGTGCCTCAAGGTTTATAACAGAAGATATAAAGTTTTTATGATTGAAAAATATTTGTTGGTTGCAATAAAGTTTTAAGTAGAATACGTATTTAAATACAGACGTCTGACATCAAACACACGAATAGTATTTTAATATTCGTACTCTAGTATGGCTGTTTTAGTTGGTCATTATTATTTCAAATTATATATCAGACTTTCTTCTAAAATGAAAGAAAGGGTTACTGCCGTCTGGTGTTGAAAGAAGTATATGGTTCACTAGAGAGATGACTACAGACAAGTTTGCCAGAAATAGTGGCAGCACTGGCCGGTATTTTTAAAGTATAAAGGGTTAACTAGTAGACAAGTAACTTGAACAGCTGCAATTCAAGAGCCACAAGTACATTGATGCTCTGATATCGCTTGAGTTGAGCCAATCCATTAATACTGAAGCATGGAGTATAATTATTGCAACCTTTTCAAATTTAGCGATAACTCAGCTATAGCACACTAATTCACCACTCGACGGCTCTACATACGATTGATTCAATGAAGCGATTAATCGATTGAATTTAATCACTGAGCTAAATGATATATATACATACACGATAGATATTTATTACTCACCTAGAAAAATATTTCTCTTTTGATCAAAATGAAGAGTCTGTCATATATTTTGATGATCTTTGAAGGTATAAATGTTTGAAAGAGGTATTACAATTGATTGAAATTCTAACATAGGTAAAACGTTCTACAAAACACTCGTACTTAAGAAGAAAAGAGAGGAGGGTTTGAAAGAAAATGTTCAGTATACTAAACAGTTCTACAGAAAATATTTTTGGATAAAAACGCCTACGCTTTAACTTTCTGAGCTGAAATATTCGATTATAGAGATCACTGGCCCGGCAAGTCATTTATTTCAGATAAAAAGGTCCGATATTTTTCGATCACAATGACAAATTTTACTATGAGAATGCGGGGCACAATGAAAGGGGTTTTCTTAGACCATAACAAACCGGGTCCGTATTGTTGGTACCCCAATCGATTTATTACGTCTACTTAGTCAGACGTGATGCGAAATCGAATATTTATTATGATGAATGTACCAATAAAGGAACGCTTTGATGGGATTAATTTTCTGTGTCGATTTCTTCTAAAGTAAATTAATGAAAAAGTAAATTGTTAAATAATAAATTTTCCTGTCAAAACAGTTGTTGGTTGGTTCAATTATAGATAATTGCAATATATAGGATAATTTACAGGAGAAAAGACAGTGCTTATTAGATATTTAGCAAGAATTAGATATATTTACATGATTACAATCTTCATTGCAATTGTGCAGCTACGAACCCTGGAGAACTGTAAATTGAATTTGTCTGAAACCCAATTCTATGTTTGCATATGAATTTTTTGTTCCAGATCTTTTTGTTTCAGTGTCACATGGAAATGTTATTATTATGTTCACAACAATGTCTTTTAAGTTTAAATTTTGTACTATCCGTACTATATAAATGTGTTATGGGCCTGTATATTAATCACGTGAGGCTCAGAGGGGGAAGGGGGGGGGGGGTGTAGTAAAATGTCACGTGCGTTTATTTTTTTGCAAATATTCGCATTTCTTTCTTTATTTTCAGTCAAAAACAACCTGCAACCTTTCTGCTCTACCTCTGATACCTTAATATTTAAAAAATAAGAATCTTTGTAGGTACTTAAAAATACACGTGGTATAGGGGGGGGGGTAGTCTTAAACCCTACCCTGAGACGGGAGTAACTCATACCGATGGGGCTCGTACAATAAAATCTATTGCTCGATTTTAATGAACACTTAAAGATGCCTAAACGGTGGTATTTGTGGAGATTAACCACGAGAAAAAGAACATCTTCAAGGTTCAACCTGAAATAAGTGGTTAGTAAAGGTCTCCCTCCCCCTACAAAATACCGAACAATTGTATACCAGTTTTAATGCAACAGTACGTGTCACATCCCTACACAGTTATAATAACTATGTTGACACTTTATTGAAATGCTCTGCATATCAATCTGGACATTTCTATCGTGGTTCAAAACGGTAGTGAAACTTTATGATAATATGCACTCTCATAAGTTCTTGTTTTATCACAATAACAGAATTATTGTAATACATAAACTCACATCTGTAAAATTTAATGACCCTTACCAGGTCATTAAAATTACTTAAGAATTAAAATTAAACAGTTAAATAAGCCAAATGAAATAACACTAGTTCAAAAATGATTATAACTACAAAATAAAAAAAGAATACAATAGGTTTATTTAAAACTACTCCCGTTTAAGACAACAGAAATTTGAAAAA
The DNA here is from genome assembly GCA_932526445.1 of Phragmatobia fuliginosa. Lineage (NCBI taxonomy): Eukaryota > Metazoa > Arthropoda > Insecta > Lepidoptera > Erebidae > Phragmatobia > Phragmatobia fuliginosa. Next base: position 16,530,966 of record OW052070.1, read on the forward strand.
AGCGGCCAAGTGCGAGTCGGACTCACCCATGAAGGGTTTCGTATCAGCAAGTAACATTATATTTAAGTTCTTGTAGTTCGTTGTAACTTTGATCGATGTTTTTATAATAGTGTATTGTTTGAATGAAAGGTAAATTGCGGTTTACGATTTATGACGTATTACAAAAAACTACTTATTAGATCTCGTTCAAACCAATTTTCGTTGGTAGTTTCCATGGTAATGGACAACATATTTTTTTTTTTAGTTTTATCACTCTCTTATTTTAGAAGTTACAGTGGGGGGGGACACACATTTTCCACTTTGGAAGTGTCTCTCGCGCAAACTATTCAGTTTAGAAAAAAAAATATCGGAAACCTGAACAAATATCATTTTTAAACACCTATCCACCGATACCCCACACGTATGGGTTTGATGAAAAAAAATTTTTTGAGTTTCAGTTCCAAGTATGGGGACCCCTAAAATGTATTGGTTTTTTTCTATTTTTACGTAAAAATCTTAATGCGGTTCACAGATTACATCTGCTTACCAAGTTTCAAAAGTATACTTCTTATGGTTTCGGAAAAAAGTGGGTGTGACATACGGACGGACAGACAGACATGACGAATCTATAAGGGTTCCGTTTTTTGCCATTTGGCTACGGAACCCTAAAAAGTACTTCCCCATAAGGATGAAAGAATTAAGAATAAAGTTTTTTATCTGTAAGCCTTCCAAAATAACTGTTCTCTGCCTGATGGCAAACATGAGTAGAATGCAAAAATAGTGGCCACAATCCTCAGCGTGCGTCCATACTGAATGCGCGGTGACTGGAGCCTAGGCGGGCGCGGCCAGTGCTTGCAGTGGCCACAGTGGCGCGCGAGCTCTTGTAGCGTTTCGACTTATATCAGGTGTCGCAAACTATGGATGAGGATTTGCTATTTGAAATTGTTCTTGTTATTTCACTCCATAACTTTCTTGTTACGATGCTTGATGTTTTGGTTTGCCATTTAACAAACGCGCAAACGCCGAGCGATAAGACCGAACTGGTTTGTTACTCCTGCCAACCGCTCGTTGGGTCGCTCGCTGACTAGGCCCGTAGTGTGGCCAGAACGCGCGGATAGGAGTGTTTGAAAACTACGCGCGCTGTGTCGCTCAAGACCGCCGCACTAGGCTCCCGCCTTAGTCACTTCAGTATGGATGCAAAGGAGCTTTTCATATATTATGTTTGATATATCGCGCGCGTCGTCGCAACCGCGCTAGGCTCGCAGTATGGACGCACGCTAATTGTGAACGGAGACAATGCAGTATGGTGACCATGCTATGACGGCCTAGTGAGACGCTTCTGCAGGATTAGAGTCTTGCATTCGCCAACGAAACATTACAACCAGAATGCTGTCATTTTTTGGTCTTCTGGTTTATTTAATAGTACCACCTCGATCGAGCCTCCGTTCACTCACTCACCAGAAGTACGACAGTCGACACCACAAATTCTGTCATTTATAATTGATTTTGTGACTAATTGAAATAAAAAGTAGGATTTAAATTTCTACATTATGCTTTTGCCCGCGGATCCACCCGCGTGTATGTCGGCTATCCTGGTAAAAATTAGCCTAGGTCCTTTCCCAAAGTTCCATCTCTATACCAAAACTCATCAAAATCAGTTCATCGGTGTAGGGGTGCAATCGTAGCAGATAGACAGACAGACAGAGTTACTTTCGCATTTATAATATTAGTATTATATTAATTAATATTAGAATTAAGTATATATGTGTACTGACCGACTGAAAACATACATCTAGCAGTAGACTCGTAAAACTATAACGCTATTAGAGAGAAAGAGAGAGGAAGTGAGATATAATATTTTGTTTATATTTAGTATAGATAGCGCCAATGAAGGTTACCGACAACATAAATGATATCTGATAATTATAGATACAGATAATCTGGGCTGTAAAGATAACACCTGTATAACTAATATTTTTTACCATTAAAGGTCTACTAACAGTATGAGATCAGAATTTAAATTACTGTGACAATCATTAAATTAGTTTTAAGGATATGTTTACCGAAATATGAGTGTTTCTCAAGTAATTTATTCATTAAATAATAAATAAATAAATATTTTGGGCATTTTACACACAACGCCATTTAGTCCTGAAAGAAAGTAAAGCTTGTATTATGGGTAACTAGACAACTGATATAAATACATAAACATATTTTTTTTGTAAATACATACAAAACCCGAGACCTCTTGATCAGCAGTGGCATACGCTAACCGCTAGACCAACGAGGCAGTCAAATATTCCCGCCGTTTGTATAATAAATTTGAATCAAGTATCCTAAAAATAAAATTTATTTTTTTATTTATAATTTCAAATTAACAACTTGTTATATAAAATGCATATGAAAATACAGGACTCACATTAAAATCTTTCTTTTTTAATTTTAGCCGGTCAATCTCTAGAATAACTGGAACAACATTGACGGTACTTTCACTAGCAGATAGCTGCTACTTTAAGGAGTCATTAAGGCTATTTTTGGTTATCCGCGATTGCTGTAAATCTGCAACAACAACCGCAAGCAATGCCGCAGGGTTCAGCTAGAGTAAAACATACTTAACACATATCATACACAGAAGTAATCGAATTAAAAGTTGAAATTTGATAAATTGTGAAAAAAAAAAGATGAAGTTAAACAAACAGAATAACTTACTTTTCAAATCAATTGAGTAAAATGTTCTTGTCTAATCTTTTAAAGTAACATACATTGTCTTGGGAAATTCGTCATTGGTTTTCATCATCCCTCGGGTGTAGAGTTACTCTGAGTAATTATTTAACCAAGAGAATTCTTGTTCCATGGTTATTAAAAGAAATTCTTTTATAAAAGAAAAGAAATTGTGAAAAAGATAATAAAAGAATATTCACTGGTAGAACAAAAGTACGGGACACGTAACAGGCACACAAAAGCTTTGCACCATCTCACTTAGTAGGGTGACTATGATTCTTTATAAATTTATTTTTAATTTTTAGATGTATAGATTTTAAGATCAATCACTTATATAGTCCATAACAGACAGTCCTCACTTAGATAATGTACTTGTATAGTTTTATATTCAATAATAGTACAATGATTTAAAGAAACACTTTTGTGGTTTGTTTCGACATTCCTTCCCAGTGGAGTCTTAAGATTCTTGCCGGCGCCTTCTAACTCTATAGTGCAACATGTCAAAATGTGTGAAAAAATTAATATCATTTATCAGATAACATGTTCTTAAACTGTCTCACTAAATTTCCAACGTGTGATGGCCCTAGTGTTCGCCTCCCACACCTCGAGCGGTTGTGCCCCACATACCGTTGGAGCGTCGCAGCATTTGCGTGCACACCCCTTATTAAACCATACATGTTTGTACTTTAACTATGTCACTACGAAACTGTGTTAACCTGGTGTACTTGTCACGAAACTTAAACACACAAACATTTGATTTTACGACTTTTATGATATAAAATAGTGTAATACTTGATTGAATTCAAGATAGATACTTTAGAAACATATTAAATAATCTAAATTGTTTTAACATTGATAGGTACTACTGTTGTAAATTTGAAAGTAACTTTTTCTGTCTATTACGCTTTCACAGTTAAGCCGCTAAACTGGCTGGGGTGAATTTTGTAATAGAATTGAATTGGATTTTGAAGAAAAACATGAGCAACTTTTTATGAGATGACCGACGTACAATCGTGAAGCTATTTCTATGTAACTTGAACATTGAATAGACAGAAAATGAATAATAATAGTAATAAACTATGCAAAACTGATGAAAGAAAAACCAAAAAACACAAAGCATTTTTTGAAAGTGTTTGTTATTTTATTGATTTATATTCGTTAGTAAATTTTTAGGGTTCCGTAGCCAAAGTGCAAAAAACGGAACCCTTATAGATTCGTCAAGTCTGTCTGTCTGTCTGTCTGTCTGTCTGTCTGTCTGTCTGTCTGTCTGTCTGTCCGTCCGTATGTCACAGCCAATTATTTCCGAAACTATAAGAGCTATACTGTTGAAATTTGGTCAGTCGATGTATTCTGTGAACCGCATTAAGATTTTTACATAAAAAAAGAAAAAAAACAATACATTTTGGGGGTCTCCATACTTGGAACTGAAACTCAAAAATTTTTTTTTCATCAAACCTATACGTGTGGGGTATCTATGGATAGGTGTTCAAAAATGATGTTGAGGTTTCCAATATCATTTTTTTCTAAACTGAATAGTTTGCGCGAGAGACACTTCCAAAGTGGAAAAATGTGTGTCCCCCCCCCTCTAACTTCTAAAATAAGAGAGTGATAAAACTAAAAAAAATATATGTTGTACATTAACATGCAAACTACCAACGAAAATTGGTTTGAACGAGATCTAGTGAGTAGTTTTTTTTTTAATCCCTACTTAATATTATAAATGCGAAAGTACCTCTGTCTGTCTGTCTGTTACGCTTTCACGCCTAAACCACTGTACCGATTTTGATGAAATTCGGTATGATGATAGAACTGAACTTGGGAAAGGACATAGGCTACTTTTTACTGCAATAATCGAGATACAAAGACCAAAGCTAGGTGATTATAAAAATACATAAATCGAAGATGTCAAAATGTATCACTGTTTACCTCCTGTCAAAACTTAACAGGTTGCTAGGCATAACATACTTGCATGGCAACCATAATGATAGTTTGTAAATGACATATAGACCAGTAGACCAGGGTAGATCATTTTTGAAAACAAATAAAATTATAGTAGGATGAAACCTATTGGAAAAGGAGGAGAATATTATAAAAATGAAAGGAAAAATAATTTACGGGCGATCTGAGGTCGGGAAAGGGTAGGGGGGGGGAGGTTTTCGGGTCCTTTAACCGGGGCGTGAAAAAGCATCTCACTAAGCCGCCATAGTGTGGGCCGCAGTACATTATTGTCCGCATTCGCAGCAAGTGTGGTAGCCCCGACTCTTGGATTCTGCTCATGCTTTCCATCAGGCAGGGTAGAGTCAGATTGGATGGCTAAATATATACAACAAAGGGTAAAAAACGGTTTATCTCGATTTCCGGCAAAACTACAAGGAAAAAAGTTAAATGGCAAAGTTGTAGGTAATTAAAAGATCTACAACTTTTTAGGGTTCCGAAGTTTATGACTTCGAACCCTTAAAGATATGTCATGTCCGTCTGTCCTTCCGTCCGTCCGTCCGTCCTCGACTTATCGTCCAAACAGTAAGTGCTAGAAAGATGAAACTTTGCATGAATATGTATTGTAATTACGTCGACAAAGTGCTACAAAAAAATTATGAAATATATTTTTATTTAGGGTACCTCCCCTACACGTAAAGTGGGGATGTTTTTTTTTTCTCACGGCTACCCCATCATGTAGGGTATCATTATATAGGTCTTTTAAAAACATTAAGGGGTTGTTAAGACGATTTTTTGATTTAGGTATCCGTTTGCGAGAAATTCCACTTTAAAGGCCACTTTTTTGTAAAAACCGATAAATTTGTGATAGTGGTCCATATAATGAACTTTAAATGAAAACTATAACGAATTAGATGACTTTTTTCGTTCAGGAGTTATAAAAATAGAAAAAAAACAATACATTTTGGGGGTCCCCATACTTGGAACTGAAACTCAAAATTATTTTTTTCATCAAACCTATACGTGTGGGGTATCTATGGATAGGTGTTCAAAAATGATGTTGAGGTTCCTAATAACATTTTTTTCTAAACTGAATAGTTTGCGCGAGAGACACTTCCAAAGTGGAAAAATGTGTGTCCCCCCCCCTCTAACTTCTAAAATAAGAGAGTGATAAAATTAAAAAAATATATGTTGTACATTACCATGCAAACTAACAACGGAAATTGGTTTGAACGAGATCTAGTGAGTAGTTTTTTTTAATACGTCATAAATCGTAACACGCAATTTACCTTTCATCCAATCAATAAACTAGTGTAAAAACATCGATGAAAGTTACAACGAACTGCAAGAACTTTTATATGATGTTACTTGCTGATACGGAACCCTTCACGGGCGAGTCCGACTCGCACTTGGCCGATTTTTAAAGTTTGCAAGACACACATCGTTTAATCTGCTAACCACCATCTGTTAAGTACCACGATATTATGGTGGAACCATGCTAAGTAGTCCTATAATTATCACACACACTTACTATATCCCCAAAGAGGAAGTCCAAACACCCACTTCTAGTCCCACTTAATAAATATAGTTGGGTCGATTATACTTCGTCGTCGATCTGATCACTAAACCTACAAGTAAGTAGCATTATCATCAGTCAGTTGCAATTCACTGCTGCTCATAGGCCTCTCCCAAGGAACATCACAAAGCATGGCCTGTGCTTTTTGTATCCAGTCGCTGGCAGCTCTCTTGCGCAGGTCGTCCCCCATCACAAAATCCTATTTAATCTTGTTTAATTATTTAAAAATAATTACACATTTTATCATCATATTATCATTTATTTTCTGAAGAAGAAATAGGCACATAACAGAAATAAATTACTGTTATGAGCTGGGTATTAAATAAATTAAAGTAGTCGATTGATTACCAAAAAATTATCACAATATTTATTAACAACACTTTTTACAATTACAAATCACTCGTTAGTCGCACTAGAAGATCGCTTCGATGTTCATTTGCTGTATCTTGAAACAATACTGCCCGTACGGTTAACACGTTCCGCTTTTTATATGGTTGTCGAGATAACTGGAATGTACAATAATATTCTATCGATGGTTCTAGACTAAATAGATTATTCTAGAACTACTTGTAGCGCCATCTAGCGTCGAGAAAATCGTTGTTTAGAAAAAATGTCGAAAAAAGTTGCATTATCAGCAAGTAATAAAGGTACTGTTTACCACAATAACTATCGTATGATATTTGACGCCTTCAGAAGTCGAAGACTTTCAGACCATAAGCTAGTAACAGTAGTACTAGTAATGTTACCCAACCACAGCGCAGCTAAAACGAAGGGTAAACATTTCACCAGTCTATGTAAGTTTTGCCCACCGAAGCGTATAATCTGCTGTTAATATATCAGATATATGTGAGAGTCGTCGTTCCAATGAGAGTCTGTAATTCAAGAGCATACTCTTTCCTTGAAGGTGTGACGATGTATTCTTCATAAATACCGCAAGCGAAGACTTTTTTAAGAAATAGTATACTTCTAAATAAGTTGCTAATTACAAAATATTTCAAAAATAATTTACATTAATTATAATTCTGTTTATTCTTGAGGGACAATACAAAATAAGGGAGTGTTAGAATACGACATCTAAACTCACGGTTCTCCACTTGTAAAGGTTTTCAATCAACGAATAAACCCATTTCCATTTACAGTAAAAGGTTCTTTATATTAATAACAAGCTCTTCAGTATTCCACGACAATGGCGAATAACGCTAGGGCTGTTTACGTCACTCGCCAAATTCAATTTACACGTTCGGGCAACCCTACACACAAACTAAAGTGAATGCTTGTAGGTTATCCACGACTAGGGACAGTAGAGGGACTTTTGCGGGTTATGTTGAACTAAATCTACGGTGGGTATAACTATATAAGTTTATGCTTTTTTAAATATTGGAATCTAGTTGAAAGAAAAATAAGTTTGAGGGTAATCGGTTGTTTTCTTCTAACTATTTTACAAACTCTTCATAAAAAAATATACTTTTTTTTCGCACATCTGACACACAACATCATTTAGTCCCAAACTAAGCAGAGATTTTTTCGTAAATACATACATATTAACACCCAAACTCTAAAGCAAACATTTGCAGATCATACAAACATTTGGTCCAACCTATAAATTGAACCCGAGACCTTCTTGATCAACAGCCGCGTACATAACCAGACCAACAAGGCAGTAGAATGATAAGGTAGTTTGAATTTTTACTTTATTCGAGAGATTATACTTTATTAGACTATTACGTTCACTCTATCCTATTCTACTTATACTTAAATGTATATTAAAAATAATATTTATTAACATAAAAGTAGACATAGAAAAAGTAATAAAAAGGCTATTGTACCCTGAAATGGTTGACTGCCTTCAGCCCTGATTTAGACTGTCGATAGTGAAGTGTTACGATCAAAATCACTTTATTTGATACAATCTGAAATGGAAAATGAAGAGTATATACGGCAAAGTATTTCATTGTGTTTGGAGTCTGGGTGTTTTCTATGTATAATATGTATGTATTTACTAAAAAAAGTATGTTTATGTATTTATATCAGTTGTTTAGTACCCTTAATACAAGCTCTGCTTAGTTTGGGACTAGATGATGTTGTGTTTAAGATGTCCGAAATATCTATTCTATTCATCTATTTATTTAAACATTTTAGAAATGAGTTGAAAGTAATAGGTATACCTGTCTGGCGTCGCACTGGTGTAGTAAACTAATTCATAATGATAATGAAAGTAACTTGCAAAGTTCGTACAATGGAAAACTGAAATCGAATATATATTTTATAGAAAAATATTTTTGAGCAAGTGAATAAGAATAACATCGATAAATGGCCTAATTACATTATAGTGGTATACAGTTACGCCGCACACAAGAAATGCCACACGATTATTTATAAAGTTCTTCTAAGCACATCATAAAACACGTGTTTTAAATAAATAATGTCTTATCCGGTTATCGGTCACAATTAAGTCATTTTTGATGGCCACCCTACTGAACTAAGTTCTATAAATAGTTTTAAGTAATCTATGTAATCTCTTTATGAAGAAGTAATCTTACATAATTTTATACTCGTATCTTATTGTCTATTTAAAAAAATATTGTTTAACATTATTATGCGTTTTATACCAATACGTAAAGAAAATTTTAATTGGTTTTGTAGTATTAGCGTGTAAGCGCGACAGATAGACAGACACAGTTAGTTTTTCATGTATAATAATTAGTATCTAAGAACTGAGTCCCAGTTTCACATTGTCAATTCAAGTACCTTTATATTTTAAGATATAAAACGCGTATTCCCATAGCCACATATCATATATTTATGTCTCTAGTAATAGATGTCTATGTGAGGTGTGACCCCTGTGGGCCAGATACTCCTGGGATTAAAAACGAGACATGAAGCCAAACATCACATACCTATCAGATTCTAGAGATATCGCCTGGACCTAGTCACGATAACTATCTAAATAATTGAGATTTGTTGCATTAGTTTCAATTTATTTCATTGATTAGACACACCTTTTCGAGAGAAGTCTGTTCTTTGTGGTCTAGAAAGTTCCAAAACTATGTGAACTAATACATTGTATGGTTATCTCAATTTTCTTTTCATCTCTATGTGAACTAAAACTAAATAGAATATAGGACTATTAATATGTTAAAAGAAAAATATTGAAAAAGTACAAGTAATTTTACTAGAGCATTAAAATGAATGGATTCGTTTCCGTTTTTTCAAAAATAACCAATTGTCTTGTTGCTTGCTTTCGCGATGTTTTTTTTTATTAATTCTTGGTTACTTTCATTTTGACTGCCTTGTTGGTCTAGTGGTCAGCGTATGCGGCTGCTGATCAAGAGGTCTCAGGTTCGATTCCCGGGTCGGACCAAATGTTTGTGTGATCCACAAATATTTGTTTCGGAGTTTGGGTGTTTTTCTATGTATAATATGTATGTATTTACAAAAAAAAAGTATGTTTATGTATTTATATCAGTTGTCTAGTACCCATATTACAAGCTCTGCTTAGTTTGGGACTAGATGGCGTTGTGTGTAAGATGTCCCAAATATTTATTTATTATTTATTTATTTCAGTGACTGTTTTTCTCTTTACACTGAAGTTGGTGACAAATGCAGGGCAAGATGGCGGATTTCCATTCCTATTCTTATATGAAACGCATTGTAGCATGTTTTATAAACGTACATAGATGCATGTTAGTTTTTATAAGTTTTGAGTGTACGGTTGCCTTAGCGGCTTAAGCGCTAAGCGACTTTCTACTGTGCCAAGTGTCGTGAGTTCAAATCCTACGTATGAAAACACTTTGTGTGATCTTTTGAGTCTGGGTGTTCTTTGTGTCCGTTTCATGTATGTTTGTAAAGTCTCCCGCGATTTATATTTCTAATGCGGGAGCTATAATTAATAAAAAAAAACTCCTACACTAGGAATACTCTTACGAATGATGATACTCGGACAGAGCAACAATTTGTGGATCGCAAAATATTTTGTTTCGTGTAGGGTTTGAACCAACAACAGTTAAAATGCGGCGATGTAACAGCTTAAAATACTAAGCCACCCGTGCAATAAAATTACTGTATTCTAATGAACGTGGGAATATCAGTGAGGTGATTCAGGGTTAAAAGTAACGAAGTAGTTCGGCTTGTAACAACTAGATGTCGCTGGGCACCCATAATCTATGCTGTATTTCATAATAACTTTTTAAGAGCACAAAATGTTGTTTGGCATGACTGACCATAAATTTTGTTATATTTAGCCCGATATAAAGAGGTTTATAACGATAGAAGCGATAGAAATATAAATACCCAAGTACTATTAATTGATTGTCTACTGTTAGGTTTAAAATGAAGAACAAATTATTAAACAAATGATTTCATCATATATTTTTTTTTAAATTAATATTTCGGACATCTTACACAAACTTCCCAAACTAAGCAGAGCTTGTAGTATGGGTAACAACTAATATTAATACATAAACGTACTTTTTTATAAATACATGCATGTATATTATACATAGGAAACACCCAAACTCCGAACCAAATATTTACGGATCACATAAACATTTGTCCCGACTCGGGAATCGAACCCGAGACTTCAAGCACAGCAGTCGCAAACTCTACCATTGCGCCACCAGGGCAGTCATTATTCACATTTCAGTTCAGAGATGTACATAGACCCCCCCCCCCCCCAATATTCACCTTATCAACCAGTATCCAACGACCTTCATTAGTTCAACGTAAGACCTTGTCTACCTACAATCCGTAGTGCGGTAAGCGGTCTTTCCTACACAAGGAAAACAATTTTAATAATAATTTACTAATACTAGTAAGTAATGCATTATTTTCTGTTAAATATAACACATGTATCAAACTTACAACAGATACATTTGCAAGTAGACAGACATTACAAATCCATTTTTTTTGTAAGTAACTCTGTCTGTCATGCAGGCACCACACTTCGTTATGCGCTATTCATTATGTGTCTGCGCCGTATTCGCCCAAATATTAATTATGCGCGCAAACAACAAACATGCCATCCACACTTCGAACTGGTATGTCAAATAAGCATCAAATAAAGCAAATATGTGTGTTGTAGAGATGTGTCATTGTCATTTTTATGATGAACGAAACGAATATGTCTGTTTGTTCCGGGTAATCTCCTGAACGGCTAGAACGATTTTGACGGTGCTTTTACTAGCAGAAAGCTATACTAGCTTCTCTGCGGCGTAACTCGCGATTTACAATAAAACAGCGGGTAACACCGCAGGCCTCATCTAGTTTATATATAAAGCACAGTCGTTACACCCACACTACAGCTAATAAAACCATAATATTACTTAAAACACATTATTGTGCGTCCGGGGACATCCATTTGTAAGAACTACAAACCCACAACCCGAACGAGCTCTAAATTCAAATTGGGCTATTATTTAAAGTGGTTCAAAACACCGGTGATCTCATTTCTTCACATCAATTAAAAAAAGTATGCACACGATTCTCGCATGAAGTATGTATACATGAATGTACGTAGTATATTGTGTAAACATTTTAATTAGATTAAAAAGTGTTAGACAATTATCTGATAACTTTGTACGTGTATAGGTAGAAATAATAACATTATTATGAAGAGGGTTATCTACAAGCCGTAGGTAGATGGCCCGAGGTATGGCGGGGTTACAAGGATTTCCTTTCTAGGGTACACCTGGTTCCCCGTCTAATGGTACCTGAGACGGCGTGCGGTTTTGGTCGGTTCGAGTCCGACATCACACCTACTGGTGGACTCCGAGGGGATTTCCGCAAAGACGAAACAAAAGGTGCAAATAATAACAATTGGATTGGCTGTTTGTAATATTAAATGAAAAGTTTTTTTTACTATCTAAATGTACCTGTACTATCTAAAAAAGACATATGCTGTTATGGCCATGATATAGCCTATAACTTTCCCCTATAAATCGATCTGGCCATTCTAGAGTTTAGCCGGAACAAACAGACAGACACAAAATCTTTAAAAATTGCTTTTTTGATGTAAGTATCGTTTATTTTCATATACATTTAGTAGAATACTGTTCATTTAATATTACAAACAGACATTTCAATTTTGTTTAATTGTTAATAATAGACTTATACGATTCATGTTATTAAAAAGATAAGATGACAGAACGCGATCTGAGTTGCCATTTATCGCATTGTTTTAACACAATCACACTTGTTTGTTTTCCTTAGTCGCGGTAACATTATAATTGGGAATTCCATTTTAATTTAGAACATAATATTTTGTTTGCTGTGTTTTCGATAAGGCTGGTGATAAATACCTAAACTCTTGGTAGTTTGTTATACTGTAGATAAATAAATAACCACTAGATATATATTAATATATTATTATAATTCAATTAAACAAAGTTTAAAACAAAATGCATAGGAGATAAAATCTATCTTTATATGATTAACAGGAACAAATTTCAAAGAAATCATACAAGTAAATACTAGGTTTATAAATTTCTAATAAAATGCTGTACTCTCTAAAGATTTTTTCACATCAGTTATGGCATATTCGGGAAGTAGCACATTGTCACCAATCAGAACGAGAAGTGAAATAAAGTCACTGTTGTTTTTCATGCTTGCTTAAGATCAATCATTTGGCATGTTAAACATTCTTTTGTGTTTTATAGGGAATATATTTATGGGTATCTGCTATCTTCGAAATTGCTCAAACCTTTCTAGTCCTTACTATTATAATATAAAAACAGATATTCCCCCATCAATCCACCCTGTCGCGTCCCGTCTGATTGTATGCCCGCTTTATAGCTCAAAAGTTAAAGCGTAATAATGCATGAATTTTTATGACCTAGATATGATCGGATTCATAATTCCTAAAACCCATATGCAAATATTATTTATATTTAAAATATTAAATTCTCTTGGATACATACACTCATAGACAAATCACACCTAACGTCACACGAGGGAGCGCACAATTGCAAAATTGACTATCAACTTTAAAAGACCCCTTTATCTGGGGGATTTAATAATTTAGTAATTGACGTGTCTGGATTGGGATGAGAATCTGTCAGTTCATTGGCATGACCTTGGTACAGTTCAAACTATTTGGCAGACATTCGTGACAAGGGCAAACCTTGAATCAAATGATTTGAGAGAACAATTTGGTCTAGACTGGCATGTTGATATAGTGATTAGGGTCTCTGACTGTAGAGTCAGAGGTCGTAGGTTTGATTCCCATCCAGGACAAACAATTGTTTGTGCTGTTATAGTATTTTTAAAATATGTACGTGGTGCGGGCGACTTAAAAACATCCAACGGCAAGATTACGTAGCCACAATGTTGTCTTGCCAGTCCCTAGCCCGCATTCTGCCAGCCAGGGGACATAATGGCATTAACCATCTGCTAGTAGATACGAGTCCAGCAGTGGGACACTATGGTTTGTTGATGACGGTGTCAGAAATTTATCCCCAAAGTATTTTAGCAGCAGTCTGCCTACCACAAGACAGGCCCTTGCTAGATCGTGGTCAATCGGCCATAGTTAAAAATAACTAATTCTATTACGTAATTCTTAATTTTGCTCATGATGGTTCTTAATCTTTCCTTAAAAAGATTCTTACAAACGGGAATTTCCTTAAAACCAGATCGATTACCCAGGTTATTATTCATCAAAATCCATTGTTCTACATATATAAAAATGCCTCTAACGTGACAAGTATTGCGTCAACATTCTAATTCGTTCGATAGATTGATGGGATAATTATTGAACATGGTGACACTTATGTAACAATTTTAATTACATGAGAATTTCATTGTAATAGAATTCCCAACAACTTGAACGCAACTTTTGCGTTGTTGACACACAAAACGAATTATATACGTTTTTAGATCGCATTTGAATCAACTATGAATTCATATGAAACGAAAACATATTTAGCTGCCCCCAGTTTTTTTACTGGCCTTTGTTGTTGTAAAAATACCCCAACAAACGCAGGTAACATCACAAGACGAAGCGAGTGTAAAATGAAACTAGCCCATGTTAGTAAGCCTAAGTCTCTAACATCATGTCATCTCCCAGTGAAAGTTGCGTCAAATGATGATGTTAGTACTGCATATTTCATAGGAACCTGTAACAAGAAAGAAATAAATGATTGTTACTTACTCGTCATCATCAGTCCATCCTAGTCCACTGCGCGGCAAAGGCCTCTCATATTGCGCACCACTTTGATCGATTTTGGGCTTGTTACATCCACCCCTGCCAAACATCCTGACCTGGTACTACAAATATGAATACGGTGCGGCATATGAAGCGGCTGAAAAAGATAAAGCATCCAAATATAGGGGATTTTGTCCCATTCGGTGTCGAGACCCTTGGGCCGTGGGGTCCTAGCGCTATTATAGCAAAAAGATTAGTCTACATCACAGGAGACCGAAGAGCTGGCAGTTACCTCGGTCAAAGAATTATTCTAGCTATTCAAAGGGGGAACGCTGCCAGTATCTTCGGAACCATGCCTAAAGGCACTCCTTTTAGTGATATATTTTAGTTATAATATTATATTTTATTAAGGTTTTCAGTTTTAGGTTAAAACTAAAACATAGTTTATAACCAACATTGTACATACATTATAATAAAGGATTTACATTAATATGTAACTTACAATTTAATATGAAGTAATATCATTAAGTTTACGATATTCCACGAACGTTTATTTCAGCTGTCGGAAAATAACAGGGAATACATTATAATCGTTGAATGAACCTCATAATTTACAATCGGCGCACTAAGAGTGACACAACATGAAACATGACTGGCGGAAAATTTATAACATACTAAGACCCGAGATGTTACCGGCAGTTATTGTTGCAAATCACGAGTAACTCCGACGCGAATCTATTCTCGAAAATAGTCTAAGGAACTCCACATGTCATTAGCTTTCTAATAGTGATAATCCCGTCAAAATAGGTTCAGCTGTTCCAGAGATTAGCCAGAAAATAAGACAGACAACAATTTAAAAAAATATATTTTTATGCCGAAATTACCATACTTTGTATGTAGGTCTCGGGTTCAAATCCCGGGTCGGGCCAAAAATTATTTTTGGGATTTTCTTAGGAAATTCCTAATAGCTGCCCGGAGTTTGGAAGTTTGGCGGTGATTCACGCCCGTGCCTCGGAGAGCACGTAAAGCCGTCGGTCCCGGTTGTCATGAACAATTTGACAATAATAGTAAAAAAAAAACAAAAAATAACAAACTCTAAAACTTTTGAGAGTCTAGAATTGTGTGATGTATACGAAATCAAATATCCTTGTCTGTATGTCGGCACATGTGTATTAAAACTTACTTCTTGGGATACTTGTTTCTTCAAAGATTCTGCACAGACGGCCTATTGGCTTAAGCGGTCGCCACGCCGCTGTTTACTGAGCCAAGTGTTGTAGGTTCAAATCCCACATGGGACAACACTTTGTGTGATACACAAATTGTTGTTCTAAGTCTGGGTGTTCTTTGTATCCCTTTCATGTATGTTTGTAAATTCCCCCGCGACACAGGATGTATATTCTTAATGCGGGCGTTGTCTTTTAAAAAAATACCTGTAACTGCTTACTGGTGAATATAGGTCTCTGCTTTCAAGGTTACCAGGTCAAAATCAAGGTCACTTCTTAAAGGTCAAGATAATGATGACGGCAAGTTTGGCTCGATTGTCTAGAGATAACGCGAATGATTTTCGTTGCGATAAATAGTGATTGTCAATGACCTTGACATGACAACAGTATTCTAAATCGTCACGTGATGTCCGACTGAACTACATCATCATTTCTTTAGACTGCCTTGGTGGTCTAGTGGTTAGTTAGTGGTTAGTTTGTTACGTTTGTTACGTTTGTTACGTTGTTGAGTTTGGGTATTTTCTATAAAAGTATATGTATTTATCATCATCATCAACAGCCTTTAACAGTCCACTGCTGGACATATGCCTCTCCTTTGGAAGGAGGTTTTGGCCTACTATACCACGCTGGCCAGACGGGTTGGTAAAGGGTTTGTTTCAAGTTTTCCTTCTCTTGGCAGTGATGTTAGCTGCTTATTTTGTTCCTTTAGTCGCCACTTACGACACCCATGGAATGAATAGGGGTGGTGACACTTTGTATTCTTAATCCGTCACCACACGGACGATATATTTGTATATATGTATTTATATCAATTGTTTTAGTACCCATAATACAAGCTAGATTTAGTTTGGGACTAGATGACGTTGTCTGGCAGATGTTCGAAATATTTTTATGTAGTTGTTTCTAGATATTAGGGTTCTGTAGCCAAATGGCAAAAAACGGAACCCTTATAGATTTGTCAAGTCTGTCTGTCTGTCTGTCTGTCTGTCTGTCCGTCCGTATGTCACAGCCAATTATTTCCGAAACTATAAGAGCTATACTGTTGAAATTTGGTCAGTCGATGTATTCTGTGAACCGCATTAAGATTTTTGTATAAAAATAGAAAAAAAACAATACATTTTGGGGGTCCCCATACTTGGAACTGAAACTCAAAAATTTTTTTTTTCATTAAACCTATACGTGTGGGATATCTATGGATAGGTCTTTCAAAAATGATGTTGAGGTTTCTAATATCATTTTTTTCTAAACTGAATAGTTTGCGCGAGAGACACTTCCAAAGTGGAAAAATGTGTGCCCCCCCCCCTCTAACTTCTAAAATAAGAGAGTGATAAAACTAAAAAAAATATATGTTGTACATTACCATGTAAACTACCAACGAAAATTGGTTTGAACGAGATCTAGTGAGTATTTTTTTTTTTATACGTCATAAATCGTAACACGCAATATACCTTTCATCCAATCAATACACTAGTAGAAAAACATCGATGAAAGTTACAACGAACTACAAGAACTTTTATATGATGTTACTTGCTGGTACGGAACCCTTCATGGGCGAGTCCGACTCGCACTTGGCCGCTTTTTTTTATTACATTTGAGTCAATCAAAGTAATTCTACTCTGCCTGATGGAAAGCAAGAGTAGAATCTAGGAGTGTGGAGGACATAGGCCTGTAATTTAAAAAAAGGTTTTTTCCTTGTATACGTCGCTAACCAGACAAGTTTTTACAGGCTTTGTTTCAAGTCTTCCTCCTCCTGCGTAGTTTGTCCCCTAAACGGTTCTTTTAACACCTACGGAATAAAAAAATGCCAATGCCAAATTTAAAAAAAGGCAAATTATACCAACATATTTTGAATTATAACGCTTCTAACGCATACTTTCAATTAATTGCATTATTTACGTTCTTAATCGTCACGCAGCGTGAAATATCCCACGAATTATATACAGTAAGAGGGCTAGTTAAATTAAATGAACACAAAAATAAGGTTTCACTAAAACAATTTGTTTCGGCACCATTCATTTAACAAAGTAGCGTGACTTAATGAGTTTGAACCATTTTTAGGGTTCCGAAGTTTATGACTCGGAACCCTTATAGGTTCATCATGTCCGTCCGTCCGTCCTCGACTTACCGTCCAAACGGTAAGTGCTAGAAAGATGAAACTATGCATGATATTTGTTGCAAGTACGTTGACAAAGTGCTACAATAAAATTAAGAAAAAAAAATTTTTGGGGTACCTCCCCTACATGTAAAGTGGGGATGATGTTTTTTTTTCGCGGCTAGCCCATCGTGTGGGGTATCATTAGATAGGTCTTTTAAAAACAATAAAGGGTTTCTAGAACGATTTTTTGATTTAGGTATCCGTTTGCGAGATATTCCACTTTAAAGGGCACTTTTTTGTAAAAACAGGGCGTCTCCCCCCCTCTAAAAGCTAAACGGCTGACTCAAAAAATCTGGAAAAATTCGTGATGGTCGTCCATATAATGAACTTTGAAGGAAAACTATAACGGATTAGATGACTTTGTTAGTTCAGGAGTTATAGAGGCTTAACTTGTAAAAGGCGCTCACTTGGAAAACGTCATACACAATTAACACATTAATACGTAAATGTAACAATTATCTACTGGATACGATTTTAAATCCATTATGGGTGACTGAGGAACCCTTTCTGTGCGTGGCCTGACACGCACTTGGCCAATTTTTTATAATATGCCTGGGTAGCGTAATTTTCTTTAATCAAATTGCCTTGTTGGTCTTGACTGACAAGTCAAAATATGTGAGTTTTATTGCCAGTGATTCCTACCCAGCACACATAGGTTTTGTGTGATGAACGCCTCCAATAGTTTGGAGTAGGTATAGTTTTAATAATTCTATGATTAGCTCACATCGGGAACTTTATTTTATTTTATTTTTCGTCGTTTTAGCAAGAAGTTTCATGTATGATTAGCTCCTATTAATCGTAGCGTAATATTACTCTTCCTCGAGTTAAATTCAAAACATTAGTTCCAACCAAAAATTCGTTCCAACTTTATAATATTAGTAAAAGTATGTAGATATTTATTTAGAAATATTTAAGCTAGTTTATTTAAACATTGACTAGTCTGATATAGTGAGGGTAATCATGCTTCATTTTTATCATTTACTTTGAAAATAACCACCACTCTTGAATTCTACTATCACGAAGAAAGGAGTCAATTTCGTAGATTTGTCTTAAAAACTGGTATGGTATTAAAATATTTGGGCGTTTAATACACTACTATCTACCACTTATATAATCACAACAAAGTGTTTCTAGTGTGATTCTATATTAAGTTCGAATAACTCAGATTGAAGTCGAATTGTTGAAAATGTATATTGATTTGTTTGTTACGGCTGAATAAGTAATGAACATATTGATTTAATTTACGTAATGCTTTTCGTATGGAAATGAAATAAGTATATTTAGATATATTTGAATTCAGATTATATACATGGATGTATACAATGTATGACTCAATCTAATCTATTAAGCCGTTTTACCAAAATACTTTTGTTAACATTACAAATAATTTTATGTAAACATATTTTAGTAAGATAATTATATCTCGAACTGTTGTTGTATGCATCATCTTCAGTAACTCCCCTTCCCAGACTTAGGCGAAAGTTGAAGAAATGTTTTTTTTAATGTTAGCTACACAAGTAACGGTAAATCGTAGAGATTAATCTGTGCAAACCGATTCGTCTAAACTTATTGATCGAAAGATTAATTACGACTTATCGTTACGTGTGTAACAGCGAAAACCCCCCATGGAATGTTAACCATCGAGTTCATTACCCCATAACGTCGGAATGATGTGTCAGCATCGAACTGACTAAAACCAAACGATGTATCTCTTAATGTCTGATATAGGAGTAATAGACCTAATTCCTACTAATATTATAAATACGAAAGTAACTCTGTCTGTCTGTTACGTTTTCACCTAAACCGCTTAACCGATTTTGATGATTTTTGGTACACAAATATTTTAGAACCTGTGAAAGGACATAGCCTATTTTTCATCGCGATAACCGACATAAACGAGGGCGGAGCCGCGGGCAAAAGCTAGTTATAAATATATTCTGAATAAGCTACGTATTTGTTTTACGAATCGGTTCATCATCATTTCACAATTCAGCCCCTAGATAAGTAGCATTCTACAAACGTAAACGTGAACAGAAAACTAGTGTATAGGAATAACATCTCTTAACGTAAGTCACGTGGTCAAAACAAAATATTAGCCGATAATACAACAGCGTTAGAGATTGTAGAAACACTTGCAACGTGTCTAAAGGGGCAGGTCGGACTTGAACTCGTCTTTATTTTATCGCTACCTTCTTCCGTGCAGAAAATGTAATTTCATTGTTCACGTTACACCCAATAGCTTTTATTTTAATTACAATATTTTAAGTTATTCAATTGAAAATAATTACAATTCGTCATATTTCATTAAAATTAATTTTCTTATAGACCGGAGACTATCAATTACGATAACTTAACTTTGGCGTAATTTTTACTTTCAGTCAAATCTTATTTTCTTGCCAATTTTACGACATCATCATAATCAACAGCATTAAATAGTCCACTATTGGACATATGTCCTATTTTCATAAAGAGTATTTTAATCATAGTGACTGCTTACACGGTAATAATGATCTCGAACTTAATACATATGCAAGAAATTACTTAGATAGTACATTTACTAATATTGTGAAACACTCATATGTTATGGAAGTTTCCGTGATTCGGACAACACGTTTAGCAGTCGGTTCAGGTTGTTATCATAAGATAGCAATAATACCTAAAGACTGCCAAAAATATTACCCTTCCTATAGACTTCACCGCAGTCGGGAAAAAATATTGACCTACCGGCATCAGGTACAGGGACTTAAATGATCAGAAGCGGATAAATTCTTGCAATACATTTCGTATCGAATTTTTTTTTGCTTTCAGCATTAGGCCAGCAAAAATGTTTGTCCAGCTCTTATCAATCGACCAATTGGCCTGGTATTATATTTATCGAATCTAAATCCAAAAAAAAGGTTGGTTTCTTTTTCTTTTTGAAAATTGAAGATACTGCCTTCATAGAGAATTATTGATTTAGTATTGATATAATAAGCATTGACTAACACTAAGCTTGTTTCGTATTCAAAAATAATACTTCAAGTTTTGCAATGTAAAACAAACTTGCTAACTTTTGAATGAAGCGAGGTTCATTTGCCTTTGAACTCGTGATAGTCACTCTCCAGAAGATGTGCAATAACGACATTACGTTCAATACAATACGTACATTGAACTTATTGACATCTTCATATTTTAGCTGCTGTACCATTGTGTTCTTATGTTACGCGTGTGTGTAAGACACGATACTCGCATTCTTTTATAAAGTAATTTATAAAAGTACATTACTCAACAACAACAACAAACATAAAAATTATTTAGGTATCTACTCAACAACAATCAAACCAAGTAAACAACCCATACCCAGTCCCACTGCTGGGCTTGGGTCTTCTCTCAGGGTTAAGGCCATACGTAACAACAATACTGGTTCAATATTTGTTGTGTTCGAGAGCCATGCGTCCGGGCATATTTACCAGTGATTAAGTTAGCGAGGTTTCCACTCCTTTTTCCTGAACTGTAGGTTACAAGAGCAACAACAACAATCGTTGATTCACTCAAAATTTTTTTTAAGAACAAGTAGTCCTTATTTTCGATGTTATTGTGTACCATTTTAAATTAAATTCCAAGCAGATTTCAGTAATTAAATATTAATAAATTTAAATCGTTACGAAAATAGAAGCTCTGTGAAAAGACATTACATGGTTTCAGATTATTTAAATAATAAATTTGCTTGGGATTATTAATGTTGCTCGCTCCTACATTTATATCTGTTATGTTTGAAAATGATGGATATTTGGTCTCCCGTTTTTTTTTCCTTTTTCCTTTCAAATGGTAAGTAAATTATTTTTACTTAAAATTTTATTCAAGTTGAAGTACATTAATATTTTTTCGTGTATGTAAATGTGAGTATGGTCTAAGCTTCCTGTATTAGTTCATATAATATCTTTCTGGTGGTAGTGTCGCGCCCCGGATCGATAATCTTGACTACTACTTACTTAACTTAATTGGTTAAATAATACGATGGCTGGAGTCCGAATGCCACCTATCTCACTCATAACATTACAGGCAGGCCAACTCACAATTTTATTGCTTTCTTAAAAAGGCCAACCCAGACCCTTTTTTTTCCCGCGGAATAACCACGGATACCACCAGCCAATAGCTGGTGGTTATGTCGGACTCGAACCGGCTAAAAACCGCACGCCATCTCGAGTACTTGAAGCCGAGGTACCAGGTGGTCCCTCGAAACGAAATCTCTAAACGAGCTCTCCAAGGTAGTTAGGGCAACTATATATTAAGAACGCATCCATCCACAGACTGCCTAAAATGTGTTACCTTCGTAATGTACCTTCGTGCTGTTTCAGGTTTACTATTTGACATGAGCCCATCTGTTGACTACAACCCGTTCGTCTTAATTATCATCGTCATCAAAAACCTATAATGTCCCACTGCTGGGCTTAGATCTCCTCTTAGGAGAGGGCCAAGGCCATTTGTCCGCACCCTAGTCGAGTGCGGGTTGGGGAATGTCAAGACAATGTTGTGGCTACGTAATTTCGCCTTTAAGGCCCGAAGGCATCCCACTACAACTTGAGGACTGTTATCTTAGAATAATAATTGGAGCCAACTGCTTTACGTGACCTCTGAATCACGGAGACGCTCATGGTATCATGACACCAAGGGTCACCCATCCAGGTACTGACCGCGCCATCGTTACTTACCCTCGGTGACTGTTTCTAATCACCTAGCAACTTGACTATAAGCGTCTTTACTAATCAAACCCATATTTAGAGACAAATGTATTTTATTCAAAAATATCCAAAGTAAACAAACATATGAAAGGTTGTGTGCATAACAAACAAATGATATTAATATGAATAATGATATGTTTATGAAACTGACCTAAATTTTGACAAGTGACACGTGTTATCTCGTGTCGTTGTCAGAGAATGTTGTAACTATCGATACAGGTAATATTATAACGAAATTGTTTGGTTAAGTAACACAGGTGCAGTTGATAGCAGAACAGTAAATTAATTAAAGCCTTCTTATTCGATACTCTCCCTACCAAAACAGATAGTATATAGATGTTACATACTTAATAATCGTTTAATTAAGTATAGTCTCTGACGGACTCTGGTCAATAGCCGTCGCCACATACAAGGTATTATTTTTATTTATTAAAAAAAATCTATGTCCTAGTCCTAATAGACAAGACTGCATAATAATAGACAGTCTGATCTAAACTAGGCCACAGAGCAACCCAGGCCCGTGGACGGAGGTAGTAGCTATTGCTTATTTTTCCAATAAAAATTGTCTGAACTATTTGCCGCGAAAATCTTCACACATCAAAAAAAAATCACCTGTCACTATGAACTCACACATAACAATTAAAACAAAAAAATACTTAATTTCTCTCACACTGATAAACACATTCTGTTTGTCACCTAACAGTGTAATAAATATGCCCATTTGGGTTTATACTTTGAAAGAGGGGAAAGCCCGCGAATGTAGCTATAACTAATATGTCACTAAGCATAACACTTGTTATGGTAACTAGACAGCTTGTAAACAAACTTATTATCATCATCAACAGCCTTACAGTTCTCCTCTTAAAAACACACAGTTAAAAAGGAAGTTTTGCATACTGCATCGCGCTATACCTATGCCTATTACGAAACCCAAGGAATGACTAGGGTGGTGACACTACGTTTTCTTGATTTATCACCACATTAATATCCTTAAATATCTTAAAATTCATACATATTGTAGGTAAACTAGCTATCGCTGTATCGCTTGTATGTTGGTTATTTAGTAAAATTATGGCATGGAGATACTTTGGTTCTAAAGGAAGGACATAAGCTTTTGAATATATATTTAAGTCTAGTAACTACTCTCCCTGATGGAAAGTATGAATAAAATCCAAGAGTAGGAACCAACATCCTCATTGTGAGTGCATACAATACTACATGGTGACCCATACCATAGCGGCTTAGTGAGAAGCCTACGGAGCCTCCTGGCCTACGGAGGACGATAGAATGATGCAGAATGATTGTCTGCACGAATGTTGTCATTTTAGGTTGGTCTTCTGTGTGAGGGTAATACTGCCCCGGTCTAGCCTGCCCATTCGTGCTGAAATCAACGTTGCTCTACTACCTATTTACCGGTACCTATTAGGCGGACCAATTTAGTTTTACACATATTATGTCTTAGAGCAAAAAATATATGTATATTTTAATCTAAACTAAAGGCGTCTATTGTTCTTTACTGCAAGAGTATTGGTAAGGGCCACAGCACACTAGCTACTTTTAGCATCAGCGATCGGCGATTTTGCGACTGCATTGATGCTGCATCGCGTTTTAGGGCCACCGCACACTAGCTACTTTTAGCATCGGCGATCGACGATTTGGCGACTGCATTGATGCTGCATCGCGTTTTAGCGACTTCCCACGTTCGATCGCGGTAACGGAAACGCGTGTTTTAGCGACTGCTCAGATGCCAAATCGATGCTACCGGCATCCGAATGTGTGCGGAGAGTAGCGTTCAGCTGCTGTGTCGCGCTTCTAAAAAGCGACTCAATCTCCGCGTTTGGCGTTTTTAAGTGTGCGGTGTAGAGCGTTCGGTCGCCGTATTTAGCTTCTAAAAAGCGAATAGTTGCCGATCGCCGATGCTAAAAGTAGCTAGTGTGCTGTGGCCCTAAGCGACTGCTCAGATACCTGGATCGCGTCGGCTGTAATGTTGTCTATAATTTTCCGACGCCAAATCGATGCTACCGGCATCCGAATGTGTGCGAAGAGTAGCGTTCAGCTGCTGTGTCGCGCTTCTTTATAGCGACTCAATCTCCGCGTTTGGCGTTTTTAAGAGTGCGGTATGGAGCGTTCGGTCGCCGTATTTAGCTTCTAAAAAGTGACTAGTTGCCGATCGTCGATGCTAAAAGTAGCTAGTGTACTATGGCCCTAATTAAAACAAATATGAATTTATTGTTGCAATAGACTTCATTTGCACTGTTATTTCTTCATTACGGCCGAGTAGTATTAGATAGGGATCAATTAATTGATTAAAACCTTGTGCATAGACATTGAGTCTCGTAATAGATCAATAGGATTCTAGTAATTACTAGTAAGAAAATATCAGTCGCAAGTAAAGAACAATTAAATTACGAGACTAATTATTATACTAAGAAAAAAATTAAAATCTTTCAAAGGACTACATGTACTCTTTCTACCCAAGTGGACGTCGTACCAAGTAAAAAGCCAAATTTAGGAATTCCTTACTTGCTCTTCAAGGAGAGTGTAAGTTACCGGAGGCTCGACATCTTTCCTCCTTTAATTCTGAGAAGTAATCCTGTCCCCTGGGTAAATGGTCAAAGCAAGGTGTCTTTCGAGTAACGGAGTTTCTATCGGCGCAGGTAGTCAATTGTGTAGTATCCATAATACAAGCTCTGCTTAGTTTGGGACTAGATGGCGTTGTACTAAGATAATGCAAGAATATTCGCAATCTAACAACCTAAAGAATTGAATCGAATTTAATAAAATATATTCTACATACATTAACGTAACCTTCACGATTAGGAAAGCAAGATCTTTGTTTGCATTTAAATAGAGCCAAACCAAACAGTACCTGTACCAGTAGCTAAATAAAAAACCACAATGTGTTATATACTATGAAATTCCGACGTAATAAAACAAGAAAAAAATATAATTAAATCGAGAATTTCCTTTCTCAAACTGAATAAAATATTATTGTTATTGGGAAACCTCTAATGACTTCCTAGGAAACATAAACAAGTAAGTATTAAGAAGTACTTCAAAAAAAAACAGTCCCTAAATATGGAAATAAGATGAAATACAGGAGTCCTTTGACAAAGTCATGTTTTTACTTTAAATGGGACTTATTCGCAATAATATTGAAAAGGTTACGTGGTCACGGGTAGTGACTACCCGTGACCACGAGCGGTATACCCCTTTCGAAACATCGTAAAATAGAAGGTATCGTAACCTTTTTAATATTATCGCGAATAAGTCCCGTTTACAGTAAAAACATGAGTATCTGTAAAAGTCGCGAAAGTTATTCTTTCTCAAAGTCAAGTCGTATAACTTTAGATGAGTCCTTTTATCTCGCTCCAAGAATACCTACATTTGTATCTTACCTCAATTTCACTACCTTACATAATAGAAGAGGCTATTTACGCCACAACACACGTTCACGTTGCTTACTAATGGAGAGAAGCGTCTATAAAATACAATGTGTGCTTGTAACAGTCAACAATGAGCAGAAAAAACGTTTTAGCAAAATATTGAACCACCAAAAGAACTGAAAAGCAGAAAATAAAAGACTATTATTACTTAATTTTAACAACTAACTTCTTAAACGAATGTAAGTATACCTAAATAATTATGAGTCGGCGCTAAGTAATCAATGAACAAAGGTAACTAAATTACATTAACTTTAAAGAAATAAGTCAATCAAATTAACAAAACAAGGGCGTGTCGTCACATTTTACGTAAATAATGAATTTTCTTGTCATATGTTAACTAGTTTAGTCGAAGTTACTCACTTCAAAGTGTACCCTTTCCATTTAAAAAAGGATTATCGAAATCGAAGCACTCCGTAAAAAGTTATGCGTGGTTATCTTAATCAGTGTGTACACAATCAATCATCTCCTGTTTTCCTACCGTTAGGGTTGGAAATCTTGACTATGGGCTTTGAAAGATCAGAGACCAGTTTCTACTGCACCAACTGTTCTTTGTGTCCGTTTCATTTAATATATTTGTAAACAGTATGATAAACTAAGTATACTCCTAATTCGGGAGTTGTTTTTGTTTTCAAAAACAAACAAAACAAAAAATACGAACAAATATCCGAATAAAAATAAACTCTAACTGTTTAATGAATACTTTGTTGTACTATATTTTAGTAAAGGATAAATTCTTAGATTGTCAATAGTAGTGGTCACAATAAGACAGTAATCTATTTATAGGTATTAATTCGTGAAGCAAAACTATGTCCTCCCTTTTTAAGAAAATTATCCGAAAGGGAGGAAAAGTATACATTTCAAAAACTACATGAATATGAATGTTTAATCTAAATATATAAACTATCATTTTGGACATTCAATTAATTTTGACCACTTTTTGGTTTGAATGTTTCTGTTCACTTACTACCCAACTAATGTTTTCACTAACTCACAACATACAAAATGACAATATACATATGTAGTAGTAGTAGCCTTAAAATTTATCAAACATTACGGTGTTCTGCTTCACAAATTGCGTCATTTATACTGTTTATAGCCAATATAAACAGTTCTTATCAATCTGTTCTGACACTAGCCATTGACCCTAACACATAATAGTTAAGAGGTCACAATGACATAAGCAGTCTAAATTATTATCCAGCCAAATTTCTTGTTCTAACCGTGGGTAGATACTGTGGGCGTTTAAATACCATTTTACATTGTAATGATAATACAAGGAGGCATCTTTAAAACCACTTTGTTAATTCAAAGAAATTGGATGTGGGCCTTGAATGTTTCTTTTTTTTTAATCAGTAATGTTTATTTCATTGTTCTTCGTTATTTTTTGTCGAGTGTAATTTGCGAGACTTCAGTTCAATGTTTGGAAATCTTAAAGAATAAAAGATGTTATAATGATAATATTGTCTACGTTTGTTTTACGAATTTACTTACTTATACTCGTATGTGTATTTTTTTGGGGTTCCGTAGTTCATGACTCGGAACCCTTATGTATTCGTCATGTCCATCTGTCCATCCTCGACTTACCGTCCAAACGGTTGGTGCTAGAAAGATAAAACTTTGCATGAGCATGTGTTTCTAATACGATGACAAAGTAGCTTGCTTATGTATACTCTAAGGTGGGGTATCATTAGACAGATATTTTAAAAACATTAAGAGGTTGCTATGACGATTTTTCGATTTAGGGATCCATTTGCGAATTATTAAACTTAAAGGGCATTTTTTTGTAAAAGCAGCCCCCCCCCCCCTTTCCTCTAAAAGCTAAACGGCTGGTTTAAAAAATCTGAAAAAATCATGATGGTAATCCATATACATATTTAACTTTAAAGGTACGCGTCCATTGGCCCGCGCCGGACGCGCGGGAAAACTAGTTATATATTATTTGCATTACTAAAGTAACTACAAAGAATTATGGGTAACAATAGTATTAGTAATAGTTATTATGGTATTTAAGGTATTAAAATGTCTGAAATATTTATTTATTAAATTAATTACTTATTCATCATCAGCCCACTGCTTATAATTTATGAAAATCAGCATTTAATAAAATCTCTAAGTTTGGGATCAACCCTGATGTCAGAAATAGATACATATTTTATGTTCCCGCCACCGTGGGACGTATCTGAACACAAAACGTCAAAGTGACATACGGGTGACGTTTTGAGACTAAAATACCTCACACTGCTGTTTTGTACGCGTCGCCCAAGGCGTGTGCATTACATTTTATTTCATTAAATAACTTTAAAAAAATACTTTAAGTATTATTTACTTCTCATCTACAATACCAATAACTTTGAACATATTAAAAAAGCAGCATGAAATTAGTTACTTTAACACGAAAGTATATAGGAATATGCATGATGCAATATTATTATATGACAGTGACGAGATGCTATCAGTATTTGGTTAAACTGATAAAAAGATTAAGATTGATAACAACCTAACGTGACAGAAGTCACTGAAGCTATTTCTCTCCTGTAATCTAGTGAATATTAAAACTCTAATCTGAAAAATGCAGATTTGCAACCTAGCGATATCTGATTAAAGTCAGTTTTCGTTTGAAATTTTCTCTCGTTTCTGATGTCTTTTGAATAGTAAAATATTGTTATTTGATTCATTTCTTGATGAGAAAGCCTTTGGGTTAAAGGGGTTTTCTTTCTAGGGTACACCTGGTTCCCTGGCTATTGGCACCTGAGATGGCATGCGGTTTTTGGTCGGTTAGAGTCCAACATAACCACCACCTGGTGGTATCAAGCCTCAGCCTTAATGAAATAATTTCGTGATCATATTGTCTTTTAATTTACTTTAATTTTTTTAATTTTTGTGTCATAAATGTTACAAACGAGCAGATGGAGATTGGAAAGCTACTATAACCACTTGTGAACAACTGCTTTAAATTTAAAATGTATGATTATCAGAATGATTGTTTTAGTTCTATTAAAATGCCTTTGAAGTCGATCTGCTTATTTGTCTAGTGCTTAATGAACTAGACTACTAAGCCAAACGATCGATTTTCATCCAGTAAAATATTGTGTAATATTTCTAGAAATAGGAACGATTGAATAAAAATAATGATAAAATTTTGAATATAATAACCTAACCTAACGAAATCCCTAACAAATAATCAAGGTATATCACACCTAGGAATAGAGGCTATGGAAAGAAACCAATGGAAAGTTACATTATCCACCTCACACACTACATACCTACTTTTTACCGATACAACCGACATTTAAACGAGTGGAGTCGCTAGTAAAACCAAGTACAACAAAGCTCAATTCGAAATACTTTCCAACTCGTTAAATGATTGTGGCGAAGTTTAACCGCGATCGATCAATATCGGAGTCGAACGGCTGGTACTAAAGCCTACAATAATTTATACGTCTTTATATATTTTAATTGCCGCGGCATTTACTGGCATTTGAGAAGTTTATGAATTTATGATACAACTGGGGAAAGAAAGGGAAGGGGGGGATTTATGTGCTTCTACATCCATTTTGTTCTCTATTTCATTTAATTTCTGCTTGATTTCTATTTCATTTATTTTAAACTAAGTTCTTACCAACCGCAGGAGAGCAAAGACACCTTACACTTTGAAGTGCACCAATAACTTATTTAACATTTAATATCTGTAAAACCGTGTACCGAATGACTCAGGAATCTAACACTTAACCAATTATTGCCTTTGTTAAAATTGTATTTAACAAAACATAGCAAAATTTAAAAGGTAGTAGAGCCACGAGCTATATAAAAAAATATACCGCAACAAAATTATGTATCAAACTATGTTTTGTACTCTTTATTATAACGGTTGTTATTAAACAAAAGGTAGCAATTTCCAACTGAGCCGGTTCACTCACTACTAGTCCAGTCAATAAAAGCTTAACTTTGCCATTTTGGTTGAACACCTGCAACCAACGCCAAAATTTTTGTAAGTCTTCGTAGATTAATATACTAAAATTGCAGGGTGCTGCAATACCGGCAAAGGGTGCAAATACATTGCAAAAGGGTGCAAAAACCACTTTTTCGTCTATATCTCGCGATTGGCTGGAAAAATAAAAAAAGATGCTACTACAAAATTGTAGGAAATTAAATCCCCTACAAAAATTGGAAACGTATTTTCGCGTATCTCTCATAGTTTTTGCACAAAATGCATTTAAAGGTGCAAAATGAAAAAAATGTTACTATTAATCATTTTTTTCATATTGAAATGATACTACATGTTTCATTGGGATTCAAATGATATGTTTCGGGCATTTTTTTAACTTATTTACACCTTTTTTCAATTACCAAATAATCTTGGCAAAAAAAAACATTTAAATTTTATTATATGACTAGCTGACCCGGCAAACTTCGTACCGCCTCAGAATAATCATTAAAATATTATGCTTAGTTATTAACTGATACTGATAAATTGACAGCAGTGCCACCTAATGGGTCCCGGCCGGTACCACCACAATCGCTTTGTTCCTGCATTTTAAATCTGTAATATCGTCAAAAATATTAATTTAAAATACATACTGTAAAGGGTCATATTAATCTATATTAGATGCACAAAGTATTTAAGGTACTTAATTGGATAAGGATTAATACTGTATTGCTTATAATCGTTTCGTAAATAATACATTATTTCTAGTAAAAAGAAAGAAGTATTGTAGAACTTTTTAAGGTGTACAATACTGTAGTACATTATTTTGATCTATCTCGTAGGGTACAGGCAGCGTTTGCAATGTAAGCGTAAAAAATGGGTTTATTTACGACATCACATTAAAAACCTCTAAAATTATCAATGTTTCTCTACTTTTGTGCATGTATAATACATATAAACCTTTCTCTTGAATCATTCTATCTAGTAAAGAAAACGGCGTCGAAGTCCGTTGCGTAGTTTTAAAAATCGATGCATTTATACGGACAGACAGAGAGCTTAAGCGACTTTGTCTTATACTATGTAGTGAGAATTTAATTTTAGTTTTTTTTATTCCATTGGATTCAGAGCAAAATAGCATTTGAAACACATATTTGCAGTATATATTACCTTTCCATTTACCTGAGCAATTATAAATTTCATTTCAGGAAACGTTTATAATAATATATCACTGGCGGAGAAAGAGCGTGGTATATTTTATATTATTCTTTCTACTACTATTCTACTCTTTTGCTCCCACTGATTCCAATTTTCTATATAAGAGTCTTCAATATAAGAGTGAATGGGGAGAATAAGACAAATATGAGACCCTTGCGCTCGACGCAAATAGTCCCAATCAAGATCTATAGGATAGGATCGAAAAATAGGACTCATGTGCTTGAATAAGACCATACGTTTCCTAATAAGAGCGAAAAATAGAGATTTAGACAAAAGTGAGAACCTTGCGCTCGACGAAAATAGTACCATTGAGAACACACACACATGCGCTTGTTTTTCTATCTCGCTGAGTGCAATGAGTAAGACTGCAGCAGAATATGCTCAACGAACTGTTTGTCACTTACTGTCACTATACTCCAAACTGTCGTTTCAGGGATGTTTCGGTTTTGTGCGTCTAACTGTCCTAAAGTGATATTTTACTAAATAAACTTGATTCACTGTTTTCAATTTAAAGGAAACAATGTATCCTTCATTTTTATGTTCTATTTGTATGAAGAAAACGAAATATGCAACAATTGTTGTGAAAAGTATGCAATCCTCTCAGGATCCTCTCAGGATTGCATACTGATTGTAGTGATTGGTATGGTAAGAGTTAGGACCTCAGTGAAATGGCTAAGAAAACAATTATCACTGAATGTGCACAAATTTTAGAGGACAAAATAAAGGAAACTCGTTACGAAACAAAAAGTTTTCTACAACCGAACAAATTCCCTGATAACGTTGTATCAGAAATACCTCCACTATTAACTTGCTTCCTACATAAATTATTATTAAATGATGAAAATATCGTGTCAGATGAATGTCCTGTTATCCCAAAAATAGATACTATTGGCTATAGTATTATTTCAGCACTTCGTCCTAAATCCTTCATTCGTTTCTTCAACTAGCTGTTGAGACGTACATTTATCGAAAAACAGGATCGATGTTAGTTATCAATCTACTAAGCAAACTGGGTGTTTGCACATCATACCATAATAGTCAGCTTCATGAAGCTTCATCAATAATTTAACCTCAGAAGACTATAATTACTGATGCTTTCCTTCAATATGTCTTTGATAATACAGACCGTAATACAAGGTGGGCCAAAAGAAATCACCCTATTGAAAGATGCTCTTATATTTGCTCTTATTATCTTATATCTAAGAAACATCAACCAGATGCCGTACCTCGCAATTAGCCAACAGCCGGTCGTCCCTAAGGTGAAGACCTGCGCATGTCCGTACATCAGCTGCTGCCTGTCGACCACCAAACGCATGTAGCCTACGCCCATGCGATTCTCAATCTCGAGGACGAAGTAGACGATTTTTCAACCAAAATAATAATGAGCGATGAGGCTCATTTCCACCTCAGCGGGTACGTGAACAAGCAAAACTATCGC
The DNA here is from genome assembly GCA_932526445.1 of Phragmatobia fuliginosa. NCBI lineage: Eukaryota > Metazoa > Arthropoda > Insecta > Lepidoptera > Erebidae > Phragmatobia > Phragmatobia fuliginosa. Next base: position 16,563,437 of record OW052070.1, read on the forward strand.
TTCTGGGGCACCAAAATTTAACGAGTGTAGCAAGAGGAGCCTTTACACCCGCGAAAAGTGACTGCATGATGCGCTGTTCAAGCTGGAACAGTCATCGGTCCATTTTTTTTCGAGGACGCCGCTGGTCAAACGACAACAGTGAACGGTGCGCCCTATATGAACATGTTAACCGAATATTTTTCTGCCACAATTGAACGAATTAGGACTGGAGGACATATGGTTCCAACAAGACGGAGCAACAGCACACACTGCGCGAGACACAACCGATATTCTGAAGGCGGCGTTCCCGGGTCGCCTCATCTCTAGTTTTGGCGATTTGCACTGGCCCGCAAGATCGCGCGATTTAACCGTTCCAGACTTTTTTGTGGGGTTTTTTGAAGTTCCGTGTTTATGTGAACAAGCCCGAGACTTTGGAAGCCCTCAAGGACAACATTCGACATGAGTGCGAGAATCTGTCGCCTGAAATTCTCGCTGAAGTGATGAAAAATGCCATAAAACGAGACTGTATAGCAATCGATTGTGGCTGCGCCCATTTGGCCGATATCATCTTCTCGACTTCACTATTAAAATTCTAAAGGTTCAAATAAACATAATCAAAAAACAAAATCGAAGTTTTTCATTTAGAAAAAAATTCAGAGCCAAACAACATCGGATAACTTCTTTTGGCCCACCTTCTATAAGAACCTCAGGTGGTCAGGAGACTTTTCATTGTTTAGGAGGCATAGCAGTGTACACACCAGCAAGTAGTGTTTGATATAAAAGAACTCCAATCAAATGTAAAAAAATCTGCAGCGCAATTAGCATCTACAAAAGATATCACCGATGAGATGTAGGATGAGAGATTGCCTTCTGGATTAAAAAACATCACCTATGCAGATCCTAGTAAACTATGTTTAGGCATTTCACCTCTTGTATCACCATCGTAAATAACATTTCTATCAGGCATATTACATGCCTCCCGTTCATTAGATAACCATCCTCCCAAATTTGAAATTTTTGCAAATTTGCGCTGAATCCGATGGAATAAAAAAAATATAAAATAAAAATATCATTTAATAAAATTGAAATGAATTTTTTGTCAAGATTGTTAGGTATATGAAAAAAGGTATAAATAAGTAAACAAAAATGTCCGAAAAATATTAGTTAAATCCCAAGGAAACATGTAGGATCGCTTCAAATTGAAAAAAATTATTCATAATCATATTTTTACAATTTTGCACATTTAAATGCATTTTGTGCAAAAACTATGAGAGATACGCGAAAATTGGTCTCCAATTTTTTGTAGGGGATTTAATTTCCTACAATTTAGTAGTAGCATCTTTTTTTATTTTTCCAGCCAATCGCGAGATATAGACGAAAAAGTTGTTTTTGCACCCTTTTGCAATGTATTTGCACCCTTTGCCGGTATTGCAGCACCCTGCAATTTTAGTATATTAATCTACGAAGACTCACGGAAATTTTGGCGTTGGTTGCAGGTGTTCTACCAAAATGGCAAAGTTAAGCTTTAATTGACTGGACTATACCTAAAAGTATGGTAGGTACATTTACAAACCCAAATAGACATTAATCAATCTAACATCGTTAAAATACATACTATATATCAATAATTTTATAACAGGCTTGACATTGTTTTATTACGTATTAGCAAACAGCGTGATATATTGCAAAGCTTCATAATTATGATAATATATGCTACATATATGAGTATCTTTGCGTCAATTACTATCTCTGTATTTGACGCAAAGATGCTCTCCAATCAAGGCTCTCGCTATACTAAATAAATAAATATTTCGAACATCTTACACACAAGGTCATCTTATCTCAAACTAAGCAGAGCTTGTACAATTGGTACTAGACAACTGTTATATATACATAATATTTTGTAAATACATGTACATATTATACATAGCAGACTCCGAAACGAATATTTACCGATCGTACAAACATTTGCTTCGACACGGGAATCGAACCCGAGACCTCATGATCAGCAGCCCGCATACGCTAACCACTAAACCAACGAGGTAGTGAAATGTTAGAGTCCTACTAATTTCTAATGCAAAACGAACACATTTAAACTTCACAATTACCTTGTGTTTCTTTCTGCTCCTTTGATCTTCTATTGAGACTATTGTATGACATTTGTATTATACTTTGATGTACTGCATATTTATTTATTCTCACAGATACAAAACTGCTAGTTGCTTTTGAACAAACATCTTCAAATATCTGGTTCCAGCGATAACCTTCACTACCGATATTTATATGTGTAAGGACTCCGATGTTCTGCCAATGTGATTATAAATGCAAATAGACCAAATGCATTTTATAGGTCAGATGTTATAAATCGCATAGGTTATTCGATTGAATTTAATTTATATGTGTTTCATTTTTTTTACTTTATTAGAACTATTTATTCTGTTCTGTGACAAAACAGCAAAAAAATATTTTTTGCCCGTAGCTCCGCCCGTATGTAGGTCGGTTACAGCAATAAAAAATAACCTATGTCTTGCTGCAACGTTCAATTCATCTCTATACCAAAATTTATCAAAATCACTTCAGTAGTTTAGCTTTGAAGGGCTAACAGACTCACATAGTTACTATCGATTTCATAATATTAGTAGTATAATTTGTTTATTACAGAGTTGAATTTAATTTTTATGGAGTGGGCTCCATTCAAGGATTCTAATATTGTTTATATACAATTAACAACACTGAACCACGCGAAGGTTAGGTGTGATCGAATCGTTAGCCTTGGAGTAACAAAATATAAGTACAAAAATAGATATTTTGGAAGTATTCGACTCTATTAAAAAAAACAAAAATATAAGTTCTTCAAGCTACTCATCACAACTCAAATGGCGAAGATACCCTGCTTGACCTCATTATTACCTCGTCTCTTACTAAGGTTATTGCTCATGGACAACACTTGGCACCAAGTTTCTCACATCACGACCTGATTTTCATCACCTACAAAATCAAAACTCCAAAATATAAAGCGAAGGTGATGTATAGACGCTGTTTTCGATACATGAACTTGGAAGAGCTTCGGAAGGATGCTTCTCATATCAACTGGGATCCATTAAAGATGGCAGGCACAGTCGACGAAAAGCTTAGAATATTAAACGACAACATCCTGAACCTGTATAATATTCATGCGCCAGTAAAAAAAATTAAATTAAGGCATCCGCCGGCACCTTGGCTTACGGATAGCATTCGCAACGTGATGCGGAACAGGGATCGTGCTTTCCGACGTTACAAAAAAGAACGTTGTGATGAAAACTGGCTCGCCTATAAGACTGCTAGAAACAAATGTAATCAGGTGATACGTAACGCTAAACGCCGTTATATTCTCGACAGTATTTCTACATCCTCCCCAGCTGATATCTGGAAGTTCTTAGGGACTCTTGGCATTGGTAGAGAGCGCCACGCAGACTTTCCACCGAACATTGCTTTAGATGACATCAATCACCATTTCACCACTTCCTCTACGTTGAGTCATCGAAGCAAATCTCAAACCTTGGACTATGTGGCCAATCTGCCTAGGGCTAATATAAACTCTTTTGATTTTTCTCCAGTTGCACCAGAGGAAGTCAAACAATTTATCTTGTCCATCAAATCCAATGCCACTGGTTGCGATGAAATTAGCCGTTTCATGGTTACCTCTATCCTGGAACAGCTTCTACCCATCATCACCTACTTGATTAATTATTCCCTAGACTCTAATGTTTTTCCATCTTTATGGCGCAAAGCCTACATACGTCCATTAGCCAAAGTACCTAATCCCTCTCTTCCTATTCATTTCCGACCAATATCCATACTTCCTTTCCTCTCCAAAGTTCTAGAAGCTTGTGTACATAAGCAACTTTCACAATTCGTACACAAGCATAATTTCCTCAACGAATATCAGTCAGGATTCCGACCCGGACACAGCACAGAGACAGCGTTGCTCAAAGTGACCCTTGACATCAAGGCGGCGGCAGAAGAAGGCAAATTAACTGTACTCGCCCTGATCGATTTCTCAAATGCCTTCAACACTGTGAGTCACGATATCCTCCTAGCAATACTATCCCACTTCATGATTTCCGATGATGCACTGGAATGGTTCTCGTCCTATCTTCGAGGACGCCAGCAGTCCGTCCGAATCGATGAATCTTCATCGACGTGGGCCGAACTCGACTCGGGTGTTCCTCAAGGCGGTATTCTTTCTCCTCTTCTATTTTCTTTATTTATCGATCTCATTACCCGTGAACTTCAGTGTTCGTATCACCTGTATGCTGATGATCTGCAGATCTATGCACACGCTGGGGTGGGGAACTTGGATGACGCGATAAATAGCATTAACCGAGACTTAGAAAACATACAGATTTGGTCCAACAGGTTTGGTTTGACGGTGAACCCAATAAAATGTCAGACAATCATCATAGGTAGTCCTAGAATGATTTGTAGAATTGACCCTGACGCTATTCCTGAGATAATATTTAATGGTGCTGTTTTGCCGATCAGTGCTTCGGTTAAGGATCTCGGCCTGCACATTGATACGACTATGAACTGGCAGACCCAGGTAGCCAGCGTCAGTCAGAAGGTCACAAATATTTTACGAGGATTTTATCGCCTTAAACATTTCCTCCCAATTAAAATAAAGACGATGCTGGTTCAAACATTAATTTTTCCTATTGTCGACTATGGTGATGTATGTTATCTCGACTTGAATGCAGATCTGCTCAATAAATTAGACCGGCTTCTCAACAATTGCATTCGATTTATATTCAATCTGCGAAAGTATGATCATATTTCTTCTTATCGTATACAACTGTCATGGTTACCTATTAGGCAGCGCCGCAGTTTGAGAGTGCTAACTACGTTGTACTCCCTTCTTCATTCACCGAACTCACCCACCTACTTAAAATCCCACCTCCAATATCTCTGCTCTAACCATGACAGAAATCTTCGCTCTTCTAATAATCTTCTCCTTCTTTGCCCTGCACACATTTCAAGTAAAGTCCATTGTTCTTTCCCTGTTCAAGCAGTTGCTCTTTGGAACGCGCTCCCATTGGAAATCAGGATGTCCACTAGCCGATCCAGTTTTAAATTTAAAGTGCGAAAACATTATAGAGACTTGTTGACGGAGTCTTCAGAATAACACTATTTATCATAAATAACCAAGTATTATATTCATGTAGTATATGTCTATGTATATATATATATATGTATATATGTATGTATATATGTAAGTATGTATGTAAGTATGTGTGTGAGTAATGTGTGTATATATATGTGTATGTCTATTATATTTATATGTATTATACGTATATTATATTTTTGCAATTAATAACTTAGTCCCTCGCCTTACTTGTCCCCATATACACCTGCCACAAACAGCTTCGCAACACCCAAAGGTTTGTCTGGAAGATAATGCCTATGGCATTAAGTCCGCCTTGTGCAATATGTTTTGCAGGAAGCTTTAATAAATAAATAAATAAATAAGTCGTAAATCACAGCAATACCATCTCCATCAACTCAATCACAGCAGTTATTAAATTGTGGGAAAATAACTTTCTATTATCCAATTTTTCTCACTAAAAACGTATTATGAATCTTATATATTTTATAATTATAAAAACACATTTGCCTAATAGCTCTTATAAGTGAGGCAGCCCGTTAACGAACTGTACAAACTAGAGCGCAGCAAATTATTTGAAGGTGAATTGCACTGGCGGTGTTTTGGCGCAGATTAAACTGCTTTAATCAAATTTCTTAGATAAATTTCTATTACTAAATTTGTTCACAGTGTCAAACAATTACGTATACACTTGAAATTTAATCATGTTTGCTTGATTATATAATTTTTGTAAATAACGAAATTCGGTCTACTTATCAAATGCCAAATTAGACAGGTGGGAAATATGAGGTTGTATTCTAAAAAATAGTTTCGTCTTTTATAAATTAGTTAATAAGTAAGTGACACTAGTCTGCCTGATGTAAAGCATGAGTAGAATCTAATAGTATTGGTCACCAAATTCATTCATCTTCTGTCTGAGGGTGGTAACAACCCTGTCAATCCATGCTTAAATCTCAGTATGGTTCTGCCTATAACTATAAAACATGAATACATTGGAAACATCATTTCGTACGTACGAACGTAGGACGGAAACGTCGTGATACTTTGCGATAAGCCTAAATAAAAGAAAGTAGAAAAATAGATTCATAATTATTAATGTTTTTGGGTTTTGGGTCAGTCGATTTGTGACTACCGTCAGTGCCTCCTGATCATATTGTCAAGCAGTTCAAAGAGATATTAAACCTGTTTACGATTATACGTGATCACATTTTAAGCTATTTAATACTAATGGAATTTCTAAATAACAATGTTTTTAATTTCTTTAAATATATCTGATGCACTAAACAGTTACATGAACAAATTATAAAAGTATCTAACATTTTTAATTTAACTCAAAGAAATTATCTTGAAAAAAGGTGGAAAAAACAACTTTAAAAATAAAAATAGTAGTGTATGTTAATATAGAAAACTAGCTGAATCCCGCGGTGTTACCCGCGATTATTAAAATTGCGACTATAATTTGAGATTTAAACTATCCTATCTCTCAAGTTAGTTATCGAACTGCACATGGTGTGCGAATTTTATTATAATCGGTTAAGTGGTTTAGAAGTCCATTGAGGACAAACATTGTGACACGAGATTTATATATATTAAGATAAGTAGTGCAAAATTCTAATTCTAAACTAATAATTTTGTTGCGATGTTTTTATATAAATATATTAGTTAATTTGAAAGCGTAGGCCATGAACGTCAGTCCCATCGTGTTTATAGTACGCATACGTCGTTTCCTGACGTTTATTCGGGTAACGTTGTGTGATCCAAAATAGACTATACTTTCCGGTGGAAATAGTTACGATGAGTAAGTAAATAACACGAATAGAAATGCCGAGCACGCGTTTGACTAAGGAGTTACTTGCTTGCAAAGCCGGCAATGGCCACTTTCCAGCACCCGGCTTCCTATTCCTTATCTCATAAAAAATATATGAAATAGTTATACATCATCTTTTATTCTTTGTTTTAGACTTTTTATCTTTAAATAAATACAGTTCAACTACAGTATAGCCATGTAATGTGGAGGGTCAGATTGTTCACATGGCGAAGCGGTCCCAGATTGCGTGTCATCACACTTTGTGATGACTTTGTAACATGCACAGTAACATGTTACTGAATGTGGTGTGACGTGGAGTACTCATATGGAGTAGTTGTCGCCAAATGACTTCTAATATTTCATATCTTTTTTTTTTTTTTTTTTTTTTATTTATTGTCTAATATAAAATTCATACATGCATACAGTTATCCATTATATACCACACAAACCATCAAGAGTTTATCCGTGGTATATCAGACACATCTCGGTTACAAATAAATTACATATCTGTAAAACATAAATATTATTATATATTAATATTATATATATTATATAGTTTAGTATCAGCTAGACAGTAAATGCTTTATCAAAACAGTTTTACAGTTTTTTTTATTCATCTTGCTACGGGTTATCTACTAGACGTCCCGTGCCAACAATGCATCTTGACTATTGTAATATTGCTAAAGTTGATTCGTCAACCTACTTGGGTGTTAGGTGATATGAATGTTTAAATACTGTGTAAGATTCCATCTACATTTTCTCCTGATCTCAGCTTCGATAGCAAACCAAAATAACATCGCCACTTCAATTCTAAATCTTTGTGAATTCCATAAATATGTTTTTATAATATCTATATCTCTATGTCTTTATGGTATAATATCCTTATAAAAAGATACCTGTATTATTCTAAAGGTATAAAAGCCGTCTAGACAGGATACCAAATGTTACAATAAAGTTTGAAACTGAATGCAGTGGAAAATATAGAGGTTTTAAAAGAGCTTTAGAACTTTTCGAATTCGCCATTTTGGTATAAATTTGGGGGAGTTCGAATAGCACATCGTATCAAGATTTTTTTAAACAATTTATACAGTTTATTGTACTCAATTTCAATGTTCGTATTTATTCATGTATTTATCTGTATTTGTTCTGTAATATCATTGATGTCATAAAAAAAAAATTCACGCTAGATAATGTTCGTAATGCAACCAGCACTTTTCAATGAAGCACGATAAATCAATTAAGTTAGAGGGAAATTTGAATTATTTATTTTTAGAATAAATATATCCAACCAGAATTTTATAATTACATATAAAACTTTTTACTTTATGAGTAGTGTGGTAGCTTGTATTATGCTCAAACTTCAAATTGAATCGGAAAACATGTATGATTCAATTTTTTTATTTAATAAAAACTTGATACCTAATTAAAAGTTGCATTTATATAATACTTTTTAATACTTATAACAAATAGGAGTGTATAGTAAAAATATGAAAACGTATCTATCAAATCAATATGTATAGCATGTTCCACAATAAACCAGTTTAATCAATAATATTAACGGTCTTTACTAGCTGCCACTTTAGTGCCGCCCTGTATTACCAGATACTAGAAGCACGGTAATTTTGGCTAAAACATAGTCTGGTATAATATGGTTATGGTAAAATATAGTCAGTATACTGTGCCAGTTTTTCCGGTATTTTAAATTGTATATTAATATGTATATTTATAAAATTATTATTAAAAAGAAGTCATTTAAAAAAATATACGTAAAACGATACGATACGATACATTCACATACACTTAGAGTACTGAAATACTCATTAATATATTGATGAGTATGAGTACACAAGCGAAAAAGTATACAACAAACTGACATTGGTATAATGAATTTCCATTGACGTTCATTCGCTATTTTGATATCTAATCTTTTATCAAAATTCATGTCTAGACAGTATTACTTATGGTAGGGCTAAATATCATATGTACTAGGTGTATAAGCAAAGATTATAAGTGTTATTACATAAGAAATATGTGCGGTATACGTTTACTTCAAACTCATTGACTGTCTTGTTGCGGCTGCTGATCGATTTCCGAATCGGACCATATCATGTTTGTGTGATCCGCAAATATTTGTTTCAGAGTCTGGGTATGTTCTATGTATGTATTTACCAAAAAAAAGTATGTTTTTATATTTATATCAGTTGTCTAGTACCCATAATACAAGCTCTGCTTCGTTTGGGACCAAATCGTCGGCTTATTGCAAGAAGTCATTATGTGCAAAAAATCAATAAATACTTTTTTATCTATAATGGCCTCACAATTATAGATTAAAACGTATTTTGTGATGTTTTGCAGTAATTATTATATCGTTGGCTTATTGCAAGAAGTCATTAACTGCAAAAAATCACTAAATACGTTTTTATCTATAATTGTGAGATCATTAAAGATAAAAAAATATTATGTGATTTTTTGCAGTTAATGACTTCTTGTAATAAACCGACGAAATAGCATTGTGTGTAAAATGTAAGAAAAAAAAAATATTCATAAATTTGTGTTACACAGGAAGTTTTTCATAGACAAGATGATCATGGTCATGACTCAAATGTCTGTTCTAGATTTAAAACTATGACTTCTGGGTTAACAGTCGGTCTCTTAAAAGCACTCGACTAATAGACCAAATTAATTTCTTTGATATAAAGAGTATATTTTTTAAACTTTAATAACCTCACTTAACTTTATTTCACTAAAAAGTGTTTCTAGGATTTTCAAATAAAACCTTTATGTAACCCGCTTGTTGAGTGCATATCGGTTTTACAAAAAAAAAGCTGTTTAATAGTTTTACCTATTCTCACGTAAAATAATTATGTTTTGCAACTTAAGTAGAGACGGAAGCAGTAACTTTATAGCATAAACTGTCATTGTCTTGTTACAGCGTAATTCTATAGTTCTACGGGAAGTGACTCGTTATGCCAATATGCTAAGGCGTGAAATTTCAACTCACCGAAAGGTAGCAAATGTATGTAATGTTTACTGCAGTTTAAGCTATTGTGATTAAGAATACAGAGTGTCACCACCCCTATTCATTCCGCGGGTGTCGTAAAAGGCGACTAAGGGATAAACTACGCAAGACAACATCAGTGCAAAGAGAAGAAAAACTTGAAATCAACCCTATACCAACCCGTCTGGCCAGCGTGGTATAGTAGGCCAAAAACTCCTTCTAAGGAGAGGCTTATGTCCAGCAGTGTACTGTTTAAGACTGTTGATGATGAAAACGTAAATAAATGTGTGTACTAGTGACTAGCTTTCGCCCCCGGCTCCGACCGCGCGTAAGTCGGTTATGGCAGTAAAAATAAGTCATTGTCTTTTCTTAGGCTGTAGACTATCAGTGTACCTAATTTTACTTAAATCGGTTCTTTAGTTTTGAGTGAAATCGCGACAGACAGACATTACTTTCGCATTTATATAATTTACTAGCTGATGCCCACGGCTCCGCTCGCGCGCTTGGAGTATAAAAATAGATGTTGGCCAATTCTCAGACCTACTGAACATGCATATAAAGTTTCAAGAAGATCGGTCAAGCCGTTTCGGAGGAGTATGGGAACGAACATTGTGACACGAGAATTTTATATATAAGATTTTCCTCTAAATTTCTGTTATATTTCAGTAAAAATAATTTTTTTTGTGTATTTGTATAACATATCTAATTTTAGTTAATTTTCGGCGATGAATATGTCGTTAGAAAGGACAAAATTTACTTATAAATGATTTTTAGTTTGGAGAGTTTTACGAAAACACAGAATTTACAACATTGACTAACTGACTAACACTCATTATCATAATGTTCTATTAATCGCTAAAAGATCTTTGAAGACACTATCTTAGTATCAACATAGAAAGTAATTTGGTTACGCACTCCTGTTTAAATCGATGTAGACCTATCACAATAAAATACTTGTAAAGAAATAAGAATACAGAGTATTAACATCCCTATTCACACCGTAGTATTGGAGGTGAGTAATCTATACTGGATAAAGGCGCTAAAGGCAAAGCGAAATCTCATAACAACCCCATGGGTAACCCCGTGAAAAGAGTGACAGCATGGTATAAGTAAGCCAAAACCTTTTGACGTGACAACGTCTTATAATTCGATGGAGCCGGCTGCACGCACGAAAAAACATGACTCATACGGCGTTACCTCGATCTGAGGCGTTCCATTTAAGGCTTGAAGTGCAAGCGAGAGCGCGGAACGAGCGACAAAGAAAAATGCAACCATTCCATCAGTATTTTCTTATGACGTTGTCACGTTCAACTATCGTCAGTAAACCGACTTTACAGACAACCGTTTTTTTTGTAAGAAGAGGCCTACATCTAGCAGTAGACAATTACAAACCCTCTTGATGTGATAATTTAAAATGGAGTTTTATTATAAAACTAGCTGCGTGTTTCCGCGGTCATAGTTGTAAGTCGCAAGTAAGGCAGGGGAGCTAATCTAGTCTAACAAATTAAGCTAAGTTACTTCTTGTTATATCAGCTTTTTGCCAGTGAAAGTCCCGTCAAAATTGCTCCAGAGCTTAATCAGAACAAATAGGTAGACAAAAATTAAAAAAATAGATTTTTCGATGTTAGTACCGTATTTGCTTTGATAGGTATGTGTTTAGTATCAAACTATTCATATGATAACATACATACACTCTTATTTATTTGTATAGATGCTAGCTCAATACTGAACATTACTGGTAAAATGCAAACCAATAACGCGGTCTAGATCATTCGAGTATTACCGGTGCTATGTGGCTTTCTGACGCAGTGTCTTACATGTAATGTACTGTAATGTTACCATAATCTTGTAAAACATGAGACAGTTCACTGAAATGTAAATTCTATACCAAGGGAATAAAACTGTTTATCGATTTTTATTACACGCAGGATACTTTTGGCCCTGATCGGCAGTCGCATACAGGGACTGCTAGACTAACGAGGCAATTATAATCCATATTGTGTTAGTCACTTTATATTATAAATAAAGTAGAAGCTAAACTCTTTTTAATAATTGATTATAGTTGCAAAATAAAACTAATTTTCCCTTCCCAAAATACGAATAAAATGATGCCCATAATTCAATATAGAGTGTAGACTAACACAGACACAAAAGAATATGTAAAAAATCTATGATTGAAGCAATATTTTGCGCCGACATAATGTTTGTGAAAATGACTGAGAGACAAAATTAATGAGTGTCAACTGTAGTTATTAAGATAGCGCGTTATTTATGTATTTGATGTCAGCTACCAAACAGAATATTTTGGTATTGATGGCCTTGAGTACTACGGAAGAAATTTGTTAGCGAAATGTCGTGTGTAGTTGTATCATGATGAAGTTTTTAGCTACTACAGTGATCTTCATGTAGTGACGTATTAAGAATACGGTATGTTGAGAGAGAGCACCCCTATTCATCTCATGATTATTAAGTAACGTTTTTCGTATCAATGCATGAAAAGATATATTAAATCTTAATGCGATCGCATTAAGATTTAATATATATTATCTTTTCTAGTATAGAAAACTTAACTAGTATAATTAGTTATTACTGAATGGATTTTGTTTAGTTGGCAATGCAAAGAGTTGAGTATTACTATGCCAACATTTTGTCATATTTTCGTTCTACCAAATTGGTTCTACTGCTACACACACACCTCTAAAAAAGTCTTCATATAGGCTTTAATTTTAGAAATTCATATCATTAATTCAAAGTAACTCTGTCTGTCTTTCTGTTATACTTTAAACCGATTAGAATGAATTTCGGTATAGAGAAAAATTCGACCTGGACAAAGACTGTATTTTGTGATAAAAGTTGGTATTTAATAAATGTCCTCATTGTCCCTTTATCATGGCCACCATACTGCCCATATTCCCATATCATGTTCAAGTGAGGGTCAACCACTATACGTAATTAGTTTTTACGATTCTTAGAATAGACGGCGGCAGTGCAAAAACGCTGTATAGCTATATTACTTCCTGACATTTTTCTAGACTTCGAAAAAGTATCTTAAAATAAAGTGACGCAATCTTAAAAATATTTTTTTTTATTTTTGTATGGTATCTCTTTCTCCTATATACTGACAACTAGTTCAACCTTCAAATTTCAGTTCTTCCTCAGGATTGAAAAGTTCCGATGCCAGTCGCTACGTGGAAAAACTGATATTCAACTAACCTCCAAATGCGAGTAATGTTGGGAATAAAGGCTAGGAAGATGCTGATCTCCTCCTTCTCTAAGTATTTTTCTTATCTAGAAATACTCTCGACTTTCAGTCAACTCCAATACTTCGAGGAAATATCTAAAAATAAAGAGACAAAAAATATAAAAAGTTATTATTTGATACTTGTAAAAAAATATTTTCTACTCCTTCTCTAAGTCCCTAAACTAAGTTGGGGATGACTTTCAGTTGATGTTGATGAAAACGGGCATTAAGTCCTTACGTTTCTAAGTATATATTCATACTAGGAAACATCTAAATAATTATTTCAAAGTGTAAATCACAAAACACATTTTGTACCGCTTCATGAAAACAGAATTCAGCGTGTTTAATTTCTGGAACAAAACAGAAAATGTTGGCCGCTGCGGTTGGCTTTTGTTCATAATTAGCGCCACTTCAAACCCAGGTACCGTGTTAATATGACAATTTTCATACACGTGTATAATTTTCTTTATGCTATTTTATTTGTATTGCATTATTTGTTGCTGTTATTAGCTTTGAATTGTGGTACAAAACAGTGATAGATGTGTTCCGGTTTTCGTTGTTCATAATCGCAAGCCATCCACAATTTTTTTTTTTTTTTTTTTTTATATTTAAGCCTGCCAAAGTGACTCTACTCTGCCTGATGGAAAGCATGAGTAGAATCCAAGAGTAGGGGTCACCATGCTTATTGTGAGGGTAGGCAATGTAGCATGGTGACCCTTACCATGGCAGCCTGCTTAGATTATTCTGCATCATTCTCCCGGCCTTCGAAGGGCGGGAGAATGATGCAGAATGATTGGGCCTCCGGTCTCACACTCACCAACGAAATACGACAGCAAGAATGCTGTCATTATTAGGATGGTCTTCTGTGTGAGGGTAGTACTGGCCGGGTCGAGCCGGCCCATTCGTGCTGAAATCAGCGTGGCTCTACTACCTAGCATCAAATATGATATTTTGATCTCTAATTTCACAATAACTCAATTATGTAATATAGATTTAAATTGCACACGGTTTTTAAAGTTTTTGAAGTTTGTAAACCCCTATTTAGTACTTTGCTTAACGAATGCTATACAAGCATTATTACCTTACTCATGTTGTACTGTAAACGGGACTTATTCACGATAGTATTGAAAAGGTTACGATACCTTCTATTTTCCGACGTTTCGAACGGGTATCGTAACGTTATATTACCGTGAATAAGTCCCGTTTACAGTAAAAACATGCATGCAAAAAGCATTAATACCATTTGGTAACCCTTTCAGATGAGCACATTTAAATCTATAATACTTTATATGTTTTAGGGTTGCGTAGGTCATGACTCGGAACCCTTATAGTCCGTTCGTCCTCGATCTGCCGTCCAAATAATGAACCTTTTAAAGATGAAACTTTGCATGGATATGTATTTTTACCACGTCGACAAAGTGCTGAAATAAAATCCTGATAATTATTTTTATTTTGATCACCCTAAACGTAAAGTGGGGATGATTTTTAATTCTAGCGTCAACCCCCTTTGGTGGGATCATAAAATGGATCTTTTATGAACAACTAGTTTTTGTCCGCGGCTCCGCCCGCGTGTATGTCGGTTATCTATGCCAAAATTCATCAAAATCGGTTCAACGATTTAGGCGTGAAAACGTAAAAGACAGACAGACGGAGTTACTTTCGTATTTATAATATTAGTAGGGATTAGGAGTTGGTAAGATGATTTTTAAAATATGTTTTCTTTTGCAAGTTACTTAAACTTACTTGTAATTTCAAAAATTAAAGTATGTGTTTGTAATATCCAAAAACCACTTTTTTTTAAAAAAACCTTATAAAAGCAGTTTTTAAATTTTTCGTCTGTCTGTCTAGTTCTTCCGGATAATCTCTGGGACGGCTAAATCGATGTTGACGGGAGAAACAATAGTAGATAGCTAATGATAATATACAAGGAATACCTTAGGCTACTTTTACTAAACCCGTCTAGCGAAAAAAAGGCAACTTGTAGTTCCGAAAACCACGAATTACTTTGGCAAACGAACAAGAAGATATATAGTGCCGTATCTGTTAAATGAGTTGCACGCGGATTTGTTAAAGGGAGTAGACACAAAATCTCAATATAAAAGGCAAGTCGAGGGACATTATTTGTCGTTGTGTCCATGATTGACCACTGGTGTCTCCTATCTCTTTTATTTTTATTTTATGTTGTTTTGTTTTTCATATTATTAATTTTGATTTAATGTAATATCTTTTTGTGAACCCTGTTAATATGGGGTTTTTTTCATATCATTGCTGCGAGAACTTCTGCCGACAAACTGTTATACAGTTTGGCAGACTTTATGATAGTAAAACATGTTTTGAGTGTCAAATAAATAAATAAAAAAAAAAAAGAACTAGTTTTAACCTAGGGCTTTATACATGGCTACGTGGATACTTGATACCCAACCGCGGGTACTCACGAGGCTCAGTAAAACTACGTACTTCCCAATAACATAAAAAATACTCCACCTTTAGTTGAACTATATACACCTAATTGATAAGTGCCGCCGCCCTTCGTTTGAAGGTCAAGACCATTTCCCAAATCAATATCAGGTGTTTTCTTATAAAGTGGTGTATTATATATTATTTCATATCCTTATGTTTGTATAACCTGTTGTCATGAACACCTATGGCATTGGTTATTGGGGAGTCAGTGCCCTCAAATTTACTCACAACTTTTTTTTTCTTCGTGTGTAAAACGTCATGGACCGTCATCCCGGGGGGTTTTCTTCGGCGGGACGGTGTGTCGGACTCGAACCGACTATAAACCACACGGTGTGCCCTCTTTGTGCTTCTTTTTTAGGAGGAGGAGGAGATCTCCTTCTGGACTCCTCCCAGCGCCTGCCCGCTCCTGATGCAGGCTCCGTCTCAGTACGTCGACCCTCTCTTGGGCAGCGTCCGGCACGCACGGACGCCACCCCCTCGCGGCTGGCCAACTAATGCGGATGGAGGGAAAACCCGTCCGTCCACCCGCGGCCACACTCAAGGCGGCAAATTTACTGACAACTAGAACAACCTACGCATTTCAATTCTCCCTTAGGGTTGCGGAGGTCCGATGCCAGTTGTTCCGTGGTAAAACTAATATTCACGTAAACCCGGTTGAACTAGTAGCCTACCCAAAATAGTATTAGGAATAAGGCTACTAAGAAGAAGATTTACTTTATTCAAGTGCGTAAAATACGATACGTCTACAGAAATTCATTCTCTGAACTGTATTCTTTTTGTTTCAACTTTTAAACAATTTTATCTCATTATTATCGTTATCAAAGTGGTATCATAGAATCGAACGGGGTAGTACCTACTACCCTCGCACAGAAGACCAAACTAAAATGACCGCAATAGTGATTCGTTTGTGAGTATGAGACCGGATCCTCAATGATGCAGAATCATTTCACTAGCCTTTATATATATATATATATATTATAGGGGGCAAACGAGCAGACAGTTCACTTGATGGTAGGTGATTGCCGCCGCCACCAGAGGAGTCACAGGTGCATTGCCGACCTTTAAGATAGGAGTACGCTAGTTGGCTGCCTTAGTGTGGGTCACCATTGTCTGCACTCACAATAAGGACAGTGACTCCTACTGTTAGATTCTAGTCATGCTCTCCATCAAACAGGGTAGAACTTTGGTGAACTTAAAAATATAAAGAAAACAGTCTGTTGCAGTTCACTGACAGATAAAGTCCACTCCCAAGGCACAAAGCTCTACTGCTTGTTGTATTTATTTGCTGTCAACCCTCTCCTGCAAGTCTTTAAAACTAATTTTAAAATATGTAATAATGTAAAGAAAATTTATGTACGCTTAAAAAACTAAGAAAGGATTGCATCGATTAAGCTCTTATAACACGATGTGCAACCCGTTTCAGATTTTTTTTTTGCATTTTTAACGACTTCAAAAAAGGGGAATGTTTGAACTGTTTCCTCATATCCTATAAATGTACCTACAATATGCCTCAATGAAGCTTGGCAGGATCATCATATTAATAAAGAAAATCAACTGGTGAACATGTGGGTTCAAATCCTACATAGGACAACACTGTGTTATGTGATTGAATTGTTGTTCTGAGTCTGGGTGTTCTTTGTGTCCGTTTCATGTATATTTGTAAAGTCCCGACACAGGATGTATATTCCTAATAAGGGAGTTATCTTTATAAAAGGAAAGGAATTAATTTAGAATTCACACTGTTAGGTGTAAACCCCGCTAGAAGGTTAATAACCTATGTCGATAATTTACTTTATATTACACATTTGAATAATGGGTTGTAATAATGTAATAATAAATATCCTAACAATACTTTCTATAGTATTTTGTAGATACAAGATAAGATAAAGTCGTCGCCTTTATCATATAGTTAAGTTTTAGGTCGTTACAGCGTCATTATTGTCCAGACGTTTAGTATGTGTTTACTAGGCAATCAACACATAAAACAACATCAAAAGTAGACAATAAACGAGACAATAAATCAGTACTAGGTCACTTTGTGGTCACAGACGGTCATGGTCACTTTGGAACAAAAGACTATTAGTCTTTCAAGACATATATTACGAATATTTTTGTATCCCAGCATAAATAGTAAGTTATGGATTGGCTAGTTTTAGTAAAATTTAATACTTCAAAGCCTTAGCAAGGAATCGAATCGTGAAACTTTAAACAAAGTTTCTTACTCATCTATACTAATAAATGAAATTGCATGGTCTGTAGTATGTTACCTAAAAATAACACGTTTTTACTAAATACACATAAAAGTATTTACAGTAATTAATCAATCGAGCAATTTGTTTTTCTGTTTGTTTGTACTGCCTAATCTTACAATCTCAAAGTCGGATTTTGGCGGGACTTTCATTGAAAGTCCCGCCCGCCGCATATGCTAACAATACATTTGCGTAACTTAGGCTATTTTTTTAAAGCAGCGATATCAGCGATTACAACAATTAACGCAAGTAACATCGCTATCTTTAGCTAGTTCATAAAATTAGTAGTGATATTCACGGCTTACATGGACACACTTCTAAGGAAACAAAGACAGTATTTTTTTACACTCCAACTTTTGCGTGAAAAGTATTTTGTTATAACAATAATCATAAGAAACAAGTAATTACCACAATGCATGTGAAATTTAAACGCCTATTAACTTAATAAATTAAATACAATACAGCTAAAAATAATTCAATACAGAAATATGTCCAAAGGAATGGACACCGGTATAAGTTGTACCGTCTTTGTGTTATTGAACTCTGTTTTCTTGTTTGAGAATCTTTTCATTTTGAAAATATATAGTAAACTATCTACTACACCCTGCTGCAATGGCATGATTAATGCGTTTATTGCTTCCAATTATTCTTAGTACGTAGTATTAACCGCTTGCAGTGGCTTCTCGTTCTTGAAAGCTTTAGATGGAGTGTCCCGCTAAAGAAAATTTGTTCAAAATATCATGCTTTTAGACAAAGCGTGTTCAGCTCCGCGTCGATCAATCAGTCTGAAAATCCGTCTTACAATTTCTTTATTTATAGATAGAGAAATATATTTCATCCTTGCAGAACTGAGGCGCTAGTCCACACTAATGTTTTAGATTCAAAAGTTAATCTGTTTGTGTCTATCTGTTATGGTGTCAAAGCTAAAGTACTGAACCGAGTTTAATTAGATTTGGTATTAAGATTCTTGAGGAAAGATATAAGCTACTCTCTACCGCCATAACCAACATACACACAAGCGAAGCTGTGGTTAAAATATATAAAACAATAATATACAATCTCTAAAATTCACTGGTCAAAGTTTTTGTTTTTTTGGTGTACTTTATTATCAATGTAAGTTGCAGTTTTATGTTGAAGTTTAATATGTATTAACTTGTACAATACGCATGACCATATGGCCTGATATAAATGATATTCTTTTTACATTTATCTAGGTTATAATTGAATAATGATATAAGAGAGAATGGTTTATTGCTTAGGATATGGATATATAAGAATCTATTTGAACATTCAATATATTTATACTTGTTCATATTTATTATGTGCGGCGGCGGGTAACAATTTGATTAAAAAACTATAGAATATAATTATTTCAACACTGTGCAACCTTCATCATCTTTTTTTAAGTTTTCTTTTTCAAGTTTAGGCAAGGGTCGACTTCTTATGTACTACGAGAAGGCTGAACTACGTTTTTTAGGTGAAGTGACGGCTATTACACTTCCACAAGCCGAGTTCTAGGCAATATCGGTTGCCTTTGTCGCTAACCTTACAATGAACCATGAGACAACCGGGACCTGCAGTATTCACGGGGCACGGAGTATTCTTATTGTGTTAAAAATGGGTATACATCCATAGACTGACCTGGTTATGATCCCTTAATTTTGCAATTTTCTTGATTACTATATAATAACGAGCCCCGATATAATTCACGTGTCCCATAATTACTCGCGATGAACTAACCGATTTTAACTTTTTTAATGTGTGTTTTGCTACCAGATATTAATTCAAAATTTCATACAAATCGGCCCAGCCGTTTAGGTAGAGTATAGCAACTGACATTTGTTTATTTATTTAAGACTTTATGCATAAATGTGACAAAGGCGGACTTAATGCCATGTCATTTCTACCAGTCGAACTTAAGGCGATGCAGAGACAAACGTGGTAGATGCACAGTAATGAGAGATAAGTTTTTTTTTTGCATTGTGACACTACAATTTTTATACATATATAGATATTGTATTTCTCTCTTGCACTATATGCAAATACGTTCATTCATATTCAATTTAATCCAGTGTCGGTGGACATTCGAAAATACTGTTGTGTTGTCTAAAACACACGATGCATTGTGCGCCTGTCATACATATTCAATTCGCATCCTATTTGTCTGTCCGTATATAAAGTAATATATGTGTAGTATGTGTTGTACATGTATATAGTTCATTATATAAATCATACAGTACTCTTAATGGACTGTGATTGCTCAAGTTAGCGAAAGAATATAATACAGGTTGGACCAAAAGTTCGTTTACATTTAAAATGATGATTTAAAAGAATATTTAAAATGTGAGACAAAAACTGTTTATTTATTATTAAAGTACACAAATGGTTTTTTTTTATTATATCATTAATACAAAGCTAAGATGTACTAAAAAGGCAATATCACCAAAGTTGTATTACTTTAAAAAAATTAAAAAGCAAATATTTTGAAAAGCAGTAATGTTAATATGTTAGCAATAACATTACGGAATCGCCTTGAAGCTCTATTCATCTGTTCGTTACATTCTTCTTGGGGAGTGATTCGGCTGCAGAACCACCTCTTCAGAGCAGCAGCCTCCAAATTTAAATTGTCCTGCTGCTGTTCAACTTCAGATAAAAGAGGAACTCTAAGAAGAATATTCTTCATAAAAAGCAATATTTTTACTTTTCGTTCAAAAGACGACTTTCACCTTGGTCATACCTACATTTTATATCATGGCGAACTTTTCAAACATTTTTAAAACGGGCACGACACAATACCTGGGTAATTTTAGGATTCCGTTGCCAAATGGCAAAAAACGGAACCCTTATAGATTCGTCATGTCTATCTGTCTGTCTGTCTGTCCGTCCATAAGTCACAGCCACTTTTTTCCGAAACTATTAGAGCCAAATATCATTGATTAGAGCTATATTGTTGAAACTTGGTCAGTAGATGTATTCTATGAACAGCATTAATATTTTTACACAAAAATAGAAAAAAAAACAATACATTTTGGGGGTCCCCATACTTGGAACTGAAACTCAAAAAATTTTTTTCATCAAACCCATATGGATAGGTTAAGACATAGAACTTAAGTTGATCAAACCTACAACTGTCGCTTTAACTATCAAGCCATCCGTTGTTTGTATACCGTTTAATCGTTCACAATGGTACATTATAGCATTCTTAAGCATACTCTAATGCACCACAATGACCCATTACACCCATTACCTATTGTTTTAATACCATTCCATTATTTGATAAGATTATGGACTCGTTGATAGAGAGTACCATATCGTTATTATTTTATAACATGGGTATAGGCATTTTGTTCTCAGTGTGTTAACGGTTGAGAATACATGTAAACCCATGTTCGTACGTGGAATATCCGTGGAGTAAAGCAGGCACCACACTTCGCTATGCGCCATTCGTAAAGCGGGTTATTCGCGCGCATACGGCGAAGTGTGGAGAGTATATTCGTTTCGTTCACCATAAAAATGACAATGACACATCTCTACAACACACATATTTGCCTTATTTGATGCTTATTTGGCATACCAGTTGGAAGTGTGGAATGGCATGTTTGTTGTTTGCGCGCTTAACTAATATTTGGGAGAATACAGCGTAGACACATAACGAAGTGTGGTGCCTGCATAACAGCTGATGAAGGGAGAAACACACAACCCATAACGTAATACTAGTGGGCTCGAGTCTACTCTCAAGAGAGGGTTAAGGTCATATAGTGTGTCCCCACGCTGGCCGTGTGCGTGACAACGGTGTGGCTACGGAATCTTGCCGTTGGATGTTCTTTAGCCGACCATGGCCGTCAATTGAGCTTCACGGCTGTTTTCCTATGATAATATTTGGGACCAACCGCTTATCCTGACTTCCGAATCACGAGGAGCTGCCTGAGACCAGCAGTGGGACATTATCGGTTGTACTTGGTTAAACAACATTTACCTACGAGAGGGTCGTCGGACAGAGACAGTGCGCGCATCAGGAGCGGGCAGGCGCTGGATAAGTTCAGAAAGAGATCCCACCCTGGACTTTTCCTCCTCCTAAAAGGAGAAGCGCGGAGAGGGCACACTGTGTGGTTTTTCGTCGGTTCAAGTCCGACACACCACCCCGCCGTAACCCCCGGTGGGGTGACGGTCCATGATGATTTTGCACACATAAAAAAAAAATGGTTAAACAACATTTGCCAATAAAAACTGTGACGTATATTAACTCTATACTAAATCTCGCGTCCTACATTTTCTCAAACAATCTTTATCTAAAACCCACCAAATATAAACATACGTAATTACAAAGTTACATATTTATTCTTTACATAATTGCGAGACAGTTTGCATACGGCGAGTCTGTGTTATCAGCGATTTATTACATGACGTTGATGAGATCAGATCAGCTGACGATATACTTAGAGCTCACAGTAACGAATAAAGCGGTACATATTAGAAATTTAGTACACTGACTGATTATAACGAGATTTTATAGGTTTTATTGTGATGACGACAATCTATACTAATAAATAAAATTAAAGTATATAAAATAAATAAAAGAACATTTTCAAATCATCTGTTTTTCCCTGAATGTATATTTAAGTATGTATATAGGGTACTTATATCAAAAAATAACCAAGGTTAATTTTGTTCCTACCAAAATCTTTCCTAATTAAATTATTATTTTTTCTTCTTACTTTCTTTCGTAATTAATTCTCCTTAGATGGTGATATTTATTTAGTATCAAATGTACCAAGCATGATGCTGTCCTATACAACTGCCTCGTTGGTCTAGTAGTTAGCGTATGCGGCTGCTGATCAAGAGGTCTCGGGTTCGATTCCCGAGTCGTACCAAATATTATTTGTGTGATTCAAAAATATTTGTTTCGGAGTCTGAGTGTTTTCTATGTATTATATGTATGTATTTACAAAAAAAAAGTATGTTTATGTATTTATATCAGTTGTCTAGTACCCATAACACAAGCTCTGCTTAGCTTGGGACTAGATGATGTTGTGTGTCAGATGTCCAAAAATATTTATTTATTTATTTATTTATTCATATCCACACAAATATATAAAAAAAAGTCTCTAGAACAATATATATTACGGAATAGTGAGACAGGTGTAAGCTAAGATTAAATGTTATCACCGACAACAGCTGTTCAAATCTATTTGCACGATGTATTACCGGGCCATATGTCACTGCACGTTATTCATTATTATTGTCATTATAAGGTGACGCAGTAAATCAAGGCTGAGATTTATAACCGACAAAAATAAATGAAAAATATTGTTGAAACCCTTAAATCGTCGTTAATAAACAGATTGGCATACGTATGGCTATCGGTCATGATCCTTGTTCATCGCGTGCGTAGATGTCGTTAGAGCCTACTGGTTACCGCTACGCTCTAATTTTTCTATCACCGATCAACAAAAACATTTATAGATTTTTCATAAAAACGTTCGATAAATCTGTGACAATCTGTCTGCACAGATGAATCGCTATAATTTATCGTTACGTGTGCAGATAAGGCACCAAACTACACAAGCAATAGCACTGCAAGGAGAAGGAAACTAGATGAGACCATTTTTGCTAAGGAGATGCATATGTTCAGCAGCAAACTGCTAAGAACCGTTGATGTTGATGAATATTACATTATATTAATCATTACAATTTTAACAAAACAAATAATGCCCATAGTTTTATCATAATCAGTAACGTTTATTTTATCCTTAAATTACAGATTAAAGTTAAGGAAAATACATATTTTATAGTACATTAGAACGACAATTTATGGTGTTAGAATATCCTTGATAAACGTCCTCTAAGTGCCAAGGTTACATACAACATAAAAACAATACAAAATGTAGTTATAATTTATGATATTGAGTGAAAAGCAGCGGTTACTTCATAATAAGGAAACGGAGTACTTATGACTAAGTTGTGTACAACTTTCTCATGAACAAGGCGTGATTTATATATTTTGTTTATAAATTGTGATATTAATGAGTATTGTTTCATTTAAATGTAATTATTTCAATTAATTCATTTTCTATTTGATCTCGACTTGCTTGACCTCTCAATAATATTAGTAAGGTAGTTTGCCCTCTTGACAGGCCACTACACCATTTTCTCCTGGACTTGCTGCATGCAGCTATGACCTACTCGTTTTCTAGATGTCTTAATAACAGAAAGCTCCCGGATCCCTCCTATTCCACGCGCAGAGTGGCACTCCGTGTGGTTTCAGTCGGTCCGATTTTGACACTCGACCCCTCCGCAAACTCCGGTGGGGTGATGGCCGTGGGGGTTTCTACACGTGCAAAAAGGCCTTCGTTTTAACGTAATGTAGAATGACGACTTGAAGTGTAAATGACTGGCAGTAGATAAATGCTAATTGACCAAGACTGAATGTACACCGATGATGATTCTATAACCTTCTTCTTCCTTCTTCCTAGCCTAATTCCCAATATTATTTGGGGTCGGCTACTAGTTCTACCGGTTTTAACTGAATATCAGTTTTTCCACGGAGCGACTGGCATCGGACGTCAGCAAACCTAAGGGAGAACTGAAATTCGAAGGTTGAACTAGTTGTCAGTAAATTTGAGGGCACTAGGAGGTTCCCAATAACGATTGCCATAGATGTTCATGACAAGCGGGACCGACAGTTTTACGTGCTCTCCGAAGCACGGGCGTGAATAACCCGAAAACTTGCAAACTCCGGGCTGCTATTAGAAATTTTTGGCCCGACCCGGGATTTGAACCCGAGACCTCTTGATTAGCAGTCGCATACGCTATCCAATAAACCAACGATGATTTTCAAGTTCAAAAAATATTCTTTAGAGGATAAAAATACACAGAATAAAAACAAGTGCCAACATAATCATAAAATATACATTTGATTACAACAAATACATATTTTTTCCTTAAGCAAAACCTTTTTGAATTACGATCATACCCATTCGGTTATGATGCAATAATAATGTGTTTTTACTTACTGTCTTACGAATAAACTGTTGTTCAAATATAGTTTGAGATTTAGTAAGAAATCCCGCTTTTTTAGCGATCTGAATTACTGATATGTGAATGTGTACCGGCCTCAAGCATCCGCTAGCTCTCGGAAGACTTCAGATCGGCTTCAAATCAAAGCCATATATTATCAGACCCTTCCGCTAGTTCCCTGGTCAAGGCATTTTAAAGACCTTCATTTTTCTGAAGTAAATTTAATTTTACTCACAAAATATGTTAGGTATATTGAGAACTAAGTGGCGTGCAATTGGAGACGCCTGTCTGGTAGGGAACTGCGATAGGATGATGATGATGAGAATGCGAATATAACAAAATAGTTTTCAACTTTTCCTTTTCAATTCGCAATCCTTATATGTATAATATTATAAATGTGAAAGTAATTCATGCCAAAACTACTGAACCGATTTGAATGAAATATGGTATACAGATAGTTTAGAGCCTGAGAAAGGACAGTTTTATCGCGATAACATACATGCGGGCGGAGCCGCGGGAGAAAGCTAGTTAAAATAAAATGAATAGCACGCATAGGCAGCAGAATTGGATAGGAATTATTGGAATAAATTGGGAAGTTGAAACAATAGTCAGAGAATATTGAAATTACAATTATATCAGTTTTATTTTTATTTTATTTTTTATTCTTGTAATGGAATGGGCGTTTATCTTCCATCTCACCTGATGGAAAGTGTAGATGAAGACGAAGATGGTACATGCCCATCTCTACTCTTAATGGCTCCAGAGTTCAACTTATCAGGCAAAATAGACCCAGGCAGGTAGTTCCAAATTTGGGTAAGTCTTTAGTGGAAACATTAGAAACTCTATACAACTCTCTTTGAATTTAATTTATTCAATCTAAGCAAAACAAATATTAGTCATTACTTGGTAGTGTTATACCTAAACGTCAATTACTAATTTATGACTAATAGTAATAGGTCTACTATCGGTCATTTACTCATAAAACCCCAACAGATGGCTCAATGTTCACGCCATTTCCTTCATTGCAATGTCAGTGTTTAAGTACCTACGTAAATAGAACTTTGAAAAATAATATAAATACCTTGAAAATGTTATATAAGCATATATAGATAGGGACTTATATTACAAAATTAATTTTAATTTTGCGGTTATAAGATTTTCAAAAGAACGTGCGAAAAGTGACAGTAATATGTATATCTAATTAAATAAAATAAATAAATAAATATTTCGGACATCTTACACACAACGCTATCTAGTCCCAAACTAAGCAGAGCTTGTATGATGGGTACTAGATAACTGAAATAAATACATAAACGTACTTTTTCTTTTGTAATTTATACATACATAATATACACAGAAAATACCCAGACTCCGAAACAAATATTTGCTGATCACACAAACATTTGGTCCAATCCGGGAATCGAACCCGGAAATCGAGACTAGACTAGACCAACAAGGCAGTCATAAATAGACCCTGACATTTCTTTTCTATTCTACTAGGGTGACAGATGGTCTAGGCTATCCCCCTCGGGCTTGCTTATAAAGAGAGCAAAGATGCGGTCCCGGACACTTGAAACTCAAAAGAGACTTACCCTTAACATCAGAGGGACGTAGGGTTTGGGCTCCAATTCCCTCACTCGTACGGCAATAAAGTACACTAGCCGTGTGAGGCCATTGATCCTGTTGCCCATGTTCACCAGAGCGTGGTACTTCATAATAAGGAAAGGGACGAACATGAATCATTTTAATTATCCATCTTCAATAAAACAGTTTAATTCATCTCTGCTAAAAATATCACATACGCAATTTTGATATAATAGGTAATATGAATAACTGGTTATATGCCGTCACACTACTATATGCCACATTGTCGTTATATTGAAGAAAAATGATGAATAAATAAAACTAAGCCAAAAAGAAGATACAAACAAACTTTGGGTTTTACACCGTGCCAAAATTGGAACTCAGTCAGTGCAGGACTCTGAATTATTGATGCGTACACAAACCAACTTATCGCTCATGTATAGTTTCATAACCGGACAATACCGATTACGGTTTTAGATAATCTATTCAGTCTAGGGAAAGCAACTACCGTTAGTAACTCATATGACGTAAATCAGATAGTGGATTGTAAACAAAATATGTGTATAATTAGGATGTCTGACGTCATTGATTTTATTCACACCCACTACTACAAAAAATGTTAAAACAAATGATGTTCATATACTTACAAACAAACACATACACAGGATCCCTCATAAGTGAATCGTATTTTGTTTTTCAAAATAAAGAAGTTTGGATATCTAGTATGTCTCTTTAACTCAAAGGGATTATCCTCCGAACAGTCGAGATGACCATGCCTAGCAGGTCACGTTGGGATGTTGTACGTATGCTAGTCGACAAGAGAATTTCTATAACGAGATATAGAAATAGTAATTGCATCGTTTAGTATGTTTCGGTAGATATCGCTATAGGATGTTTCTGTTGCGCTGCTTGGGTAGTACACAAAATAGTAATAAAGTATGTCATATGTGCGACTTTTAAAGAACTACGGGTATGATTTGAGGAATTATTTCAGTGTTACATAATTCAGATACCGAGGAAGGCCTATTATTATATACTCGTATATCATCTCGCTACGATCCAAATGTGGGAAGTACGAAAATGTTCCAAAAATGGGAAAATTACTTCTCTTGAGAGCTTTTATTGCGAGCGCTGTGTTAACAATTAAAGTTTCGTTAAAATATAGTTTTGTTTTTAAAAATAAGTCATCATCATCATCAGCCTATTACCAGACTAAAAAGTCTATAAAATGTTAGAAAAATAACAGATAAGTTCTAACAGTCAGTAACTACCGCCGTAGGTATTTATATACGAGTAAGACTTGCACACAATGATACCTTTTTTATAATATCGTTGCTTGCACATGTAATGTACCTACACTAAATACATAACACTAGAAAGTAAAGAAACTCCTGATACACCGGAGGAACACTACTGACTCACAGAGAACAGAATGTATATTCATATGTGTTAACGCCTGATAGCCATCCTAAACTTTTTTATATGTTACATATTTTTAACCTTTTTTGTTATTATTCATCATTCGAATTATCTATTCCAATGTTTTTCTATTTATCTGTCACCTTCGAAGTATATTTTTTTCATACGAACAATGGAACAGACACGAATTGTGAAGCTCATGGTGATAGGTCAAATTTAAACATTAAAATCAATTTGTGGCTAGTAATCATCGTTTTATTGAGCGTCCAAGCTCCAGTGTCTCAAGAATAGACAATATGTAATTATAATATGACAGCCTCATAGGCGCAGTTTTGGCGTATGCGACTCTCGGGTTCCTCTATCCCGGATTGGACCAAATGTTTGTATGATCGGCAAATATTTGTTTCAGAGTTCGGGTGTTTTCTATATAATATGTATAATAACACAAATATAAATATTTTATCAGTCAATCTAGCTTTCATACTACAAGCTCTGTTTAGTTTGAAACTACATGGCCTTGTATGTCAGATGTCCGAGAAATGAATCATGTCCGTTTCACGCAATTCTGAAATTTGGAATTAAAAACAGTAGTTTTATTCTCTCAAGGTAGTGGAGTCATGCTTATATGGGTCGGCTCGTCTGAGGCGGTACTACCCTCATACCTAAAATGACAGCATTTGTCTCCGAGATCCTTCAGGTCTCAATGATGAAGAAGCATCTCAAGGTCATAGTATGGGTCACTATGTTGCATTTTATCTATACAAATAAATAAAATTAGAGTGTCTGTTTGTAATATTAAAATAACTGCTTTTTACTAAATGCATATGCCAAAATATTTTTTTTACAATTTTTGTCTGTCTGTCTGTTTGTTCCGGGTAATCTCTAGGACGGCTGGACCGATTTCGACGGGACTTTCACTGGCAGATAGCTGATGATATAAGGAGTAGCTTAGGTTTTTTTAGTAACCTAAGCTACTCCTTAAATGAATTTTGTTCGTGCTTTCGATCATATTATTTACGTATATAATCTGAACCAATTGTTATGAAAGTCGAGTACCTCAATATAAAATAACAAGCGAACAACAAAGTTGATATTCCTTATGAATATTAAACAATACACTTATTAAATCTAATTGTAGAACCACGCAGACGAAGCCATGGTCAAAGCAATCTTTATAATAATCCTTATTTAGTAATTATCAAAGAATATACATATTGAATTACTCAAATGACTTACTGTTGTTTATTAATAGTTTGGATTAAAACAAAAACTTGAACTCTCACTCTCTCAAGTTTCTATGTTTTCAGAAGGTTTTTATTTAATTTGACTAATGATTCTAATAATTCTTCAATTTAATTGTCGCGGTTGCGCAGTCTTATGCAGGCACCACACATCGTTATGCGCTATTCGTTATGTGTCTGCGCCGTATTCGCCCAAATATTAGTTATGCGCGCAAACAACAAACATGCCATCCACACTTCGAACTGTTATGTCAAATAAGCATCAAATAAGGCAAATATGTGTGTTGTAGAGATGTGTCATTGTCATTTTTATGGTGAATGAAACGAATATACTCTGCACACTTCGCTGTATGCGCGCGAATAACCCGCATAACGAATAGCGCATAGCGAAGTGTGGTGCCTGCTTTAGGGCTGAAACTGTGTTAAGCGGAAGCCCGGAACGGATTATTTTATTTACGCAGTGTCAAAATTTTAATGGTGTGCATGTATAGTTGTGTCGATGGAAAACTTAATATATCATTACGTAGCAAAACGAAGACTAGCGTGCGTGGGTGCGGGGCGCGGCACCCCGTGACGGACGCCCGGGCGGGTCCCCGCACCGTAGCACTTTTATATGAAATCGCGGGGGCGCCCGCTTAACGCAGTTTTAGCCCTTAGCGTGTGCGCCTGCTGTTCTTGAGGTCTCAAATGTTTATAATTTACAAATATTTGTTTCGGACCTTATCAAGGGGATTCCCTTGATAAGGTCTTCACTACAGGCATTAAACATATGCCTTTAACCGTGGCCACGGGCTGGTTCTTACAGGAATATTATTTTTTAAATGTCTCTGCCTAATGGATGTAATGCGTAGAATCTAACAGTAGTGGCCACCATGCTCATTACAAATGCAGCCAATGCAGCAAGGTGTCAGATACTATCGCAGGCTATTGAGATAAATACTAAAGCACAAATGATGTCCCTTTAAGCGTTGCTCTTCTGCGAGAAGGCGGCCAGTGATACCTCTTCTACTTTATCGTTTTGTTTTTGTGTTGTTTACTTTGCCATTCTCAATGAATATGACTAAATTCTAGGGATTCTGAATGTTTGTACCTCTATGATTATTTCTACAGATAGACCACTTCAATCGTGACAATTGTTATTCAGGACACAATTAGTGCAATTAGAAGTGACACTATTTTTAGTAAAGTTTATTGTTCCTTAAAAACTACATACATGAGCCTTAACAAGACAATATTAGACTCTTATTTTCATGTTCTCTGTTTCTTTTGTAATTTAGTTCTATTTTTTTAGGTACCAAATCATGCTACAAAACACCTTAAATTGTGTGTGTGAAACAGTGAACTAGTTACAAGTTTTTTCAACAGTTTATCAGATTACCAGAACGAAGGTCTACCAAGATTTCTAGACAAGGAGAGCCAATCATCCCGTCCTTGAGTACTCCGCATCCATCCGCTGACAGTCAGTTTTCTCAAATCCTAGAATTTTTAATCATCCAGAGTACAGTCAGTCGTAGCCTTGAAACTAAATGTACTATAATACTTCACTTCTACTGAAATACATTACTTAAATTATACGTAATTACTCTGCGACAGTTAATTTTATAACATTTCTCACTGTCCATTCATTTTAGTAATGAGTTTACTCATGAAATGAATTCACTGATTCAGTATTATTTATTCAACGAATGATTTAATAAAACCCACAGTTTACTGTGAGAAGATAAAAGCATTTACGATTTCATAAATGAAAATTTGCATGCATTGAATATTGCTAGTGATTAATTAATTAACCAGCTGACCCACGGAACCTTGCATGTCATTATTGTCCGTGACGTGTGTATGAAAAAAAAATGGTAACAGTGAGCAAGCACAGATATTTTTGAACGTTTAATGGGGTTCTCTCAAACATTGTTTATGTGAAACTATTAACATTTACGCATCGCAATAGAACAATTTTCTCCAGTTATCGCAAAATTGTTATTCAAATTCAAATAATATCCAGAACTCAACAAAAATACTTTAAAAAATCCTAAATGCGATTAAAGATTCAACATAATAAAAAAACATCATCATCATCAGCCTACTGCAGTCCACAGCTGGACATAGGCCTTTCAAAAGGCACACCACAGAGCCCGGTCCGTTACTTTCCGCGAAAAGTCATGTCATTTGTGAGTCTTTGGCCTCAAATTCAAATTCAAATTCAAAATTCTTTATTCACTTAGGATGCAATACATCTCTTGTGACAGGTCAAGATTCTACATGTACATTTATGCCATGTTCGCAAACAATAGGTAGAGCCGGAGAAGAGCCTCAGTCAGAGAGACACGGAACGGCTATCAGGGATTATGGCGCTATTTTAGGCCCCTTGAGTTTCCAAATGAAATAGAAAGTATAATCTAATCTTCCCTGGATTAGAGTTCATTACAGTCATTTATTTGGAGAATGCAACGTGAGTGTATCTTGATATTGTACCTACATATTTCTACGAAATCATGGCATCACATCGAGAGTTGGCCCTAAGCACGTTGCAGTGATTGCAGACGTAGCTCCTACGTCCTCGTATTCCCCTACAATTACATAAACGGTATTGTTTAATAGCATTTGGTTAACCGTGCGAGCCAAGGTCAGGTGCCCCTTTTTTCGTACGTACAGTAAATTTCCGCTGAACATATCGTATGTGGTGTGTGTGTAACACACCACATACGATATTTTTTTTTGTTTTGTATGCTTAATATTTCGTATCAGAAATTGCGATCGTGTCAACGATACCATAAGGATTTTACCATTGCGTTGTTTTACTATACCATGACACTAAGTAGTGTAAATAAAGATAAGTTTGATGTAATGTAAATTAAATAAGTATTAAGAGCATAGAAGCTATAGTTTACACGCGTGACTTGATCCGGCTCTGAGATTCATAGATCACTATTTCATCTGTTTTTTTTTTTTATATGTAAGCCTACCAAAGTGACTCTACTCTGCCTGATGGAAAGCATGAGTAGAATCCAGGAGTAGGGGCCACCATCCTCACTGCGAGTATAGGCAATGCAGCATGGTGACCCATGGCGGCCTGGTCAGAAAATTCTGCATCATTTTCCCGGACTCCTAAGGCCGGTTGAATGATGCAGAATATTTGGTTTCACACTCACCAACCAAATACGACAGCAAGAGTACTTACTTAAAATATGAAAATAGATATTGTTTATATGATCTAGAAATATTCAAGGTAATTTGAAAGACATTCGTAGTTTTCCTTTAAAACTCTTAATATAACTTTAATTAAAATAATATTGCGGCAATTGCCAATTATACGGACGTGTGTGTGGAAAAATAATGTATTATTAGATATTTTCTATACACCACTTACGTTATTACCACTTACTGGAAGCAATTAATAAAAAGTATACGATCATATATGATCATTTTGTTTACACAATTTATAATAGCTATCAAATCTGACCTCTATCTGCTACACCTTGAGATTGTTGACAATATGAAGCTTTTGAATGCAGTAAATGAAACTTAAGGAAAACCGATACGATCATAAAAATTGATAAACACGTAGTTTCGTCAACGTATTATGAATATTTATGAATAACTTTTGGAACAGACCATCTCCTTACAAAATAACCAACTTTTGAAAAAATCTATCTAAATGTTTTTCTACTAAAGGATTTCCTTTATTATATTTGAAAATATTTTCATGCATTACTATTCTATCATTCCAGTAATCTACCAGCCCGGAGTTTGGAAGTTTGGCGGTGATTCACGCAGGTGCCTCAGAGAGCACGTGAAGCCGTCGGTCCCGGTTGTCATGAACATCAATGGCAATCGTTATTGGGAAGTCAGTGCCCTCAAATATACTGACAACTAGTTCAATCTTCGAATTTCAGTTCTCCCTTAGGGTTGCGGAGGTCCGATGCCAGTCGCTTCGTGGAAAAACTGAAATTCAGGTAAAACCGGTTGAACTAGTAGCTGAACCCAAATAAACTTGGGAATAAAGGCTAGGAAGATGAATCTAGAGGTCTATTACTAAAAAAAACAAAGAGCCATAATGAACGAGGTAGTTATCTTCGTGTTTCAAATGAGTCTAATACCTATTTATTGATGTAGTATGTACCTCGTACATTACGTTTATAGATCAGATAAGATTAGATCGTATAAAAATATGAACACTGTACCAAATTTTTCTAATACGACTTACGCCTCGGAAGTTTAAGCTTAACATACATGTTTACGTGATTAAATCTAGAATTCTTGGTTGACTATGACTTGTGCATTATGTTTTTAATAACATTAGCTTTACACACATCAAACCAGGCTGTCTGACCACAAAGCAGAACCTATGATATGGTTAAACTCCGGTCGCGTGTATATCGGATAAATTAGTTTTCGGATTAATATGAAGCATATGACACTCAAAAATAACACGGCTTTCTGATGGTGCATTTTTTTTCTAAATCGGTTTAGTATTTAAAGATCCAAAGATTATTATTAGATTTTAATATCAGTATCAATCTCTAATAAGCGTGAAGAATGTTTCAAATCTAATTAATAGCTAATCGGATTAAGCAGGCAACCAAAATCTCATTTATATGGCAAATGAGGAATCAGATGGAAAATGAATGCAGTTTTCATTTTCCATCTCCCATAAACAAGAGAAAACAGGAGTCAACAGCGCCGTTTGTAAGTCTGGATTTCAGAAAAACCGTAGGTCATTTCTTTCCGCAGGTTTGTTGAGTTGGGTATATTTTTAACAAACTAAAAGCTCACAATTTCAAAATAATGAAGATTCATAGGTAATTTATATTGGCGGTAGTTTACTTAATTACAATGTTAGTTTTTAAACTCAATGGGTGGTAAAAGTGTTACACCATTACTTTCGATGAAAACGCTTATAATGTCCCTCGACGCTTATTTAGTTTAACTATTTTTAGATATAATTAGTACAGGTGTTGCGTGACGAGGTATTTCGAAATGTGTCAAAAACTATGCGGTTCCGTGTTGTGGGGTCACTGGTATTTTCGATTAGTATATTGGGAACGATTAAATTCTTTACCTCATTCTCGCTTAACAGTTCGAGTTTAATTATAACACGCCTTAATTTTCTGACTGCACGGTTGGCCTAGTACTTACTTAGTGGTTTAAGCGGTCACCACGCTGCTGACGTCAGTCTCGACAGAGACCAGACAACTACGTAGGAGATTTAAGGAATAGATACAAGATATGGGTTGGTGTGGTGACGGATTAAAAGTTCGGAGTCTCCTTACTTATTCATCAATAACAACAACAACGGCAGGTAACGCCGCGGAACTCAGCTAGTCATTATTTAGCAAACGGTCTGTTACAGACTTGTGTAGTACATGTACTAAGTACTATTAGGAACTAGTTCCTCTCAAGGTACTAGAACGAACTATTCCTCAAAGCTCATACGAGTAGTACATCGTTCTTTTAGTACACTGTCGCTTCTAACTCACTTGACGCAATCGAGCGAGCGAGATGTATATATGGGAATTTAGCTTTTTTTTTTCTAATATTTAAGCCTGCCAAAGTGACTCTACTCTGCCTGATGGAAAGCATGAGTAGAATCCAGGAGTAGGAGTCACCATGCTTATTGTGAGGGTAGGCAATGTAGCATGGTGATCCTTACCATGGCAGCCTGGTTAGATTATTCTGCATCATTCTCCCGGCCTTCGAAGGGCGGGAGAATGATGCAGAATGATTGGGCCTCCGGTCTCACACTCACCAACGAAATACGACAGCAAGAATGCTGTCATTATTAGGATGGTCTTCTGTGTGAGGGTAGTACTGGCCGAGTCGAGCCGGTCCATTCGTGCTGAAATCAGCGCGGCTCTACTACCTACTACTATTATAGGAATAAAATCGGCCTAGTGCGTGTGAGGCCACGTACAGGAAAGGGTTCCTCAGTCACCCATAATGGTACGTGGATTTAAAATCGTATCCAATAGATAATTGTTATGTTTACGTATTAATGCGTTAATTTTGTATGACGTTATCCAAATAGGCGCATTTTACAAGTTAAGAATATTTAACTCCTGAACTAACAAAGTCATATAATCCGATATAATTTTCCTTTAAATTTCATCATATGGACCACCATTACGAATTTATAAACAGTCGCGTTTATTTTCTGAGCAGAACACAAATTTACACTTTACAAAAACACGCGCGCGGGTAAGCCGTTCGTATTTTTAAGTTCAAGTCTTTCACGTAAACGTAACTCGCTTGTCACTTTGACATTGCGTTTCGTTTCTGCAGACGTCTCGCTAGTGGCGGGAACAACATTCATAAACAATTTTTAAAAATTTCTTGTTAATCATCAGCTCCAGTCATTCCAGAGATTAGGCGACAACAAACAAACGACAGACAGGCAAAAATTTAGAAACCTTTTTTCGTTGAAGTATAACTCTTTGCACTTCAACCTCTTTCAAAAGTTTATTTTATCTGCCATTAACTGGCCCCGTCTTCTAATGCCCGTAGCATGATGTTATACAGCGGAAACAAATTTGTTTAGCATAATACAGATTATTGTGAGCTAACCTTAAAATATAAACATATGCTGTCATAGATTTTTTTAGAACTTTTAAAGGGAAAAATCTTTCATACATTTTTATAACACATTAACCGTTTACGCTGCGCATGTCATTGAAACCCTCAAAAGGCATGCCTATAGCCTACCTCGTTCAGCTATCTATCAACGATTTTTAAAATGGGATCATTAGTTCCTGACATTAGCGATTTTAAACAAACAAAGAAACAAACTCTTCACCTTTATAAAATTAATATACACAAGAGACACCCACGTCGTACAGCGCAAAGAAATAACAATTTCTAGTTATTTCAAACAGAATGTTAGATGTAAGCGTGAAATGTGAAATACGCCTTTACAAAACAATTCCCAACATTTTAAGAGTCGGAAAGGTCATGCCCGTTTCTGGGCGCACATTAATAATAATAAATAAAATTTAAGCATCTGTTTGTAATACCAAATAAACAGTTTTGTATTTGTAATCCTAATATTATAAACGCAAAAGTTTGTGAGTATGTGTGTATGTTTGTTCCTCTTTCTCGCAAAAACTACTGAACGGATTTGGTTTTACAGTAATATAGCTTATATATCAGAATAACACTTAAGCTACGTTTTACTGCAATAATCGAGATACACCGGCGAGAGCTAAGTGATTTTATACATACATAAATCGTAGATGTCAAAATGTATCACTGTTTAACTCCTGTCAAAACTTCACCGGTTGTCATGCATAACGCACTTGCATAGCAACCAATGATATACGCGGGTAACACCGCGGGGCGCAGCTAGTAAATGTATAATTATGAAAATACGGTACTTATACTTGTACATGAAAAAAACATTTTTTTACAAATTAGTCTGTCTGTCTATTGGTTTCGGCTAATCCAATCCATTTCGACGGGACTTTCACTGGCAGAAGGCTGATGACATAAGAAGACATAAGCTTGCTTCCCGGCGTTACTCGCGATTTCACAACAATATCACCGCGGGATACAGCTAGTTTACAATACAATTTTTCTTGCGTAGTAACGTGGTAAAGTGGTGTGAGTAAGTGTGATTATGTAGGTGTAATGATATTACAACCCACGCGAAATTTTCTTGGTAAATAACTGTGAATACTTCCTATGAACACGTATTACAAAGGCATTTATTAAGTTAGCCACTAAGTTTATGATTTAATCATCTTTTATTTTAATACGTTATGAAATTATCCAAATATTAAAATTAAAAGAAATCAAACTTTGATCAAATTTTGATTTTTGATATTGTTTGTCTGTTTCTTCCGACTAATTAATGTCTGGAACGGTTGGACTGGTTTTGACGGGACTCTTACTGGTAGATAGATAATGACACAAGGAATAGCTTAGGCTACTTAAACTAGCTTCGCCCCACGCCGGTACTCGCGGTGGTACAACAATAATCGCGGCAAATGATTCCTTCTCATTCATTCACAGTGAGCGAGTGAATGAAAGACTGTGTGACACATACACTACAGTGATATTATCGTTTTCATCTACCTTTAGGGGAAACCTAAGTGCTTAAATATCTCTTAAAATTTGCAGACTACCTATTAAGAGAATCCTAGTAAGAAGACTGTTTAAGTATACTTGGTGAAAACGGACATTAGACTACTGAACTAGTCAATGTGTCAATTGCCATTTTATTCTCATTGTCATGTTCACAATTGCTGTTTAACTTTTAAATCACAACGAAAGAAGATACGAGTACATTGGCGATTTAGACCAGGGTAGAAGCCTCTTAAAGTAACAAAAAGTGAACATAAATTATAGTAGGATGAAACCCACAATGGGTTTAGGAGGAGAATAGTATAAAAAATCAGGTATTAAATAATTTAAAAATTGTAATAAATAGACATATACACATATAATTTAAAGAAGATTCTATAACTTTCTCGTAATATTGTAGATGTTTTATTAAATATTAACTTTATTATTTATTTGTTTGTTAATTATAGTAGTATATTTCGATTTGCAATATTTTTGTTTATCATTGTAACATGCAATCTTACGTTTTTCGAGTGATTAAAGTGTAAATTTTAATAAATATCTCAATAACGATTAATCGAATTCGAGTTTTTTCATTTTTTACATTTTCTGAGAAGATTTACTTTGGTATATATTTTCACACCATCGGAAAGTAGAGATTTCATCGAATAGAAAACACCCAATTTTTGTGAAAAACGTTGATATTATGACGGATGAATTTTCGATTGAAAATTAGGGTATTTTTTCGGTATTCAGTCAAAATGAGGTGAAAAAATAGATATTTCAAATCAAATAAATTACGGGATTATTCAGGACATGAAAAGCTAAGTTTTCACAAAATTACGTTAAAAAATAATTTAATTTGTAAAAGTTAAAAATAAAAAACCAAAAACTTGGTTTTTTGAATTTTTCACATAAAATTTGAGGTTTGTGAAAAAAATGTGAATGCAAAAGATGTAGATCTTTTTATTACCTACAACTTTGCCATTTAACTTTTCATAGGACTTGTAGTTTTGCCGGAAATCGAGATAAGCCATTTTTCCCTTAAAAACCCCTCTCTCCCCCTTCTCGACCTCAGATCGCCCGTAATTTATTTTTCCTTTAATTTTTGTAATATTCTCCTCCTTTTACAATGGGTTTCATCCTACCATAATTTATTTTGTTTTCAAACATTATCGGCACTGGTCTAATATTGCAAATATAAAAAATAATAGCATATTGATAAAAATCTATCAACCTATTGTATCATGGATGTTAAAATTAATTAGATCTCATTCGATTCTCGTATCGTGTTGTGTCTGAACCGGACTTTGTTTTCATCGACCTTTTCAATCAGCATTCGATATTCAATACTGCAATCATTTAACCGACAATTTGTTTTTTTTTATTTGTTTAACGGTTTCTGCCAGTACCTGCCTTAAGATTTTAATTACACAATTAAAATTATGTATGCTGACCTCTTTGCTTCTCTTCTGTTTCGGGTTAAGCGTTTTTAAACCAGAGAGCAACGCAGGCCGGCGGACCAAAAGGGAATAGCCATAGCGTCTTTACTCGATACAAAAGAGTCTGTCATTTTCTTAGACTTAAATACAAAAACAATCTAACACATAACGTAACATTCACATTTTCATACACACACACATAAACACATTCTGTGCCATAACAGTGTAATACACAGGCTCATTTGGGCTTCTACTTTAACGGAGGGGAACGCCTGTTTAATATGGCTATTCTCTATTGCGTTGCTTTATTTTAAAACTATCACACATCATATGTTGAAGTTTTCCTGTGTAACTTAACAAATACCTTTGACTCTAATGATTATTTATAAAATTGACAGAATTAAATTACACAAAAGTTCTACTTCAGCTAATACATAAAGTTACACTGAAATTTTGTAGTAAGGTCGTAACAAATAAAGTGGTAAAATAAACCTAATCACAGAACTTAGATGAACTAAAACGAAATCTATCAAACTTTGAACAACAAAACATCAAAACAAATGAACAAGTTGTAATAGAAAAAAGTACAAAAGAAAAATATGTAGGTATGGACTCGATCGAAGGGTCATCGATCACTCTAGTAAAAAGTTTTTCAATTAGGTATCTATTGAGTGTTTCTTTATTTTACTTCTTAAGTTGTTCTCTGTAGGGTTCAAAGTTACGTTAATTAAGCGGCGGACATGTTTCATTTCATTCTATCTAAAGAGCCCTCGTTTTGTTTGTTTGACAATTTGTTTGACAAATTTGATCGTTTACCGGGCCCATAACGTCGTAATTTATGTGGGGAAAAGATAGGCACTGAAATAGCCCCGGTATATGAATTTTAGTGTAGAAAAAAAAAACTACAAATGATTTTTAGTGTTTATTATAATCTTATTTTGAGACGGTTGAAATGAAATTTTGAATTTATGCCTGTTGGCCTGTTATACCCCGCAGGCCAGAATAGCGCGTTGATTTATTGCACTTTAGGAACAACTGACCAGCGGCTCCGCCCGCATGTATTTAGAAAATAGCAGTAATTATTTTTGAGGTTAATATATAACCTGTGAACTCAAAATACTATATAATACTCAAATATACTATAATACTCAAAAAACTAAACTATTACCCAAAAATAATCTAGCCTTCTATTGCTAAAAGGGTTTTCAAAATCAGTTTAGTAAATCCAGAGATTGCCCCCTTTAACGTCTTACTCATACTTGCAAACTCACAATCTCTCAAACTTTATCTCTTCATAATATTAATAAAGATTTGGTAACTACACTATATTTATAAACATTGTAAAGTAAAATATAAATTTATCTTTCACTTTAATTTTGTCTGTAGGATTAATAAATAATTAGTGGTTATTATGAAATAATTTATGGTTTTGGTTTTATTAAAAAACATGGATCACATTTAGGTCCTGCTCATTTTAATTAATTTAGCAAAATACTTTAATATAGGGAGGAGAATAGAATATCGATAGGTACTTATCGCAAGAAAGAAATTAAAATCCTTTAATCTAACACCTATATGTGCACATGGTTATTTACAAAATTAAAGGAACTTATCACAAGCAATTAAAGTGCTCTATGCAATGCCAGGAAAGGCATCTGTCTCAGCATATTGCTTTACCCTAAGTAAAAAGCAACGCTGATATTAACATAGGACCCGTGCCGGGTGTCGTAGGTCTTTTAGTGGTGTTTATTTATCGCTATAATAAATTTGCTATTTCCTGTCGATACTTTTATAAAACCATCATTTATTATTTAAATTAAATTTTAATACAATAATAAAGAGTCACGGTTAACTGGGCAGAGCCTGTACTATGGTTATAGTAACTGTTATGTACTACAATTATTAAAACGTGTATTTAGTATAAATGGCGAACTTGCCATAGTGTAAG
Source organism: Phragmatobia fuliginosa (assembly GCA_932526445.1). NCBI lineage: Eukaryota > Metazoa > Arthropoda > Insecta > Lepidoptera > Erebidae > Phragmatobia > Phragmatobia fuliginosa. The sequence continues at coordinate 16,604,017 of OW052070.1, forward strand.
TACCGATACTTCTCTTTCCTAGAATCAAGGAGGCGTAATATCTTATATATATAGGCAGTGTAGGCACCTGTTATTTAGCTCACTCACTCAAACAATAAAAGGATTGACTGAATCGGTTACGCAGAGGTAATGTATGCGACTGCTGTGCTTGAGGTCGCGAGTTCAATTCCTGGTTCGGACCAAACGTTTGTGTGATCCACAAATATTTGTTTTGGAGTTTGGGTATTTTCTATATATAATAAGTATGTATTTATAATAAAAGTATGTTCATGTTTCATATCAGTTGTCTAGTACCCATAATACAAATTCTGTTTAGTTTGGGACTAGATGACTAGGTGAAATTGTGTGTGAGACGCCGGAAATTTTTATTTAAAAATATTTAAATTCAAAAAATTTATAAACACCGTTTTTATGTGATCATATTTACACGGTTAACACTCACAGTGTTACTAATTAGTATAACTAATTAAAAGCTTTATTATTTAAACATTACTAATACTCGTAAACAACTCTGTCAAAAGTTAATTGTCATAAAATTAAAAATACTTGTCACGAGTTTAGTATCGATACCTTCCAATCTACACCGTGTCCCTTCCTTACTACGACTGATAAAAACAATTACAGTATTCAGGATATCAGACAAACTGTTATTTCAATTACAGGGAAAGAAAAACAATCCCACAAAACGAGGATAACGGTTGACCTGAATGCCACGAGAACATAACGTCCCCAATCTAACGTGTAGTCACGTCCTACCATACAAAATAATCTCATTTGACCGTTCCATATTCTGAATGTGTTTCTTTGCTGACTGGTTTATTTATTTGCCAATAATTTGCAGATTCGTGTTTGCTGACAAGGAACCAATACAATTTGGTTCGACAGTAATGAATCCGAACTTAAATGCAATGAAAATATATTACATATGAGAACTGAGTCAGATAATAAAAGTAATAATAATAATCTCATACATCCTTCAGTTAGTTTTTACTGAGTAAGTGAGATTATGGCAGACAAGCCCTCCACTTGATTCTCCATGGGAACAGACCACACAAAGAGCAACAACGTGCTTGAGTCACTTTCCTTGCAGGTGCAGTCACTGGGGTCGTAAATAGATACGTAAACATTTCGGAAATCTGATACATAACGCCAACTAGACTAAAACTCAGCAGAACTGGTACTATCAGTACTAGATAACTGATAGAAATACATATTTATTTATAACTGTATTCACTCTTGTACATAGGCGGACTTGCCCAGGACATTATCGACCAGTTAACCTTTGGGTGGTGTAGAAATCTTGTGAGATACACTACACCACTTAAATATACCTTACACATCATTACATATATAAATTTAGATACAAATACATACATTGTACTATTCTTACATATATATATTTACTTAAACATACATATTTACATCATATATATTTGAGAAAATGCATTATTATACAAACAATGTTTAATTTGATGATAAAATATTAGAACAATGGAACCGTCAAAGTTATTAATAACTTTACAATAATAGATCATTTATTGGAAGTCGCTTATCACTCTGTTATTATGAAGGTGATGGCTTCTTTCTATTTTATTATTTCTTCACGCTCAAACACCTACGTATCAATTTTAGTAAAATTTGGTGTAGAGGTAGACTGACATCTTAACAGACACTGATGATACATTATAAGTATTTATAAGCCCGACAAAGGAAATAAATAAATAAATATTTTGGACATTTTACACACAACGCCATCTAGTCCCCAAACTAAGCAGAGCTTGTATTACGGGTAACTAGACAACTGATATCAATACATAAACATACTTATTTTTTTTAGTGGCTTATTTTAGTGGCTTAAACTGTTGCCACGCCGCTTCCTACTGCGCCAAGTGTCGTGGGTTCAAATGTGTGATTCACAATTTGTTGTTCTGAGTCCTGGGTGTTCTTTGTGTCCGTGTCATGTATGTTTGTAAAGTCCCCCGCCACACAGGAAGTTATATTCCTAATGCGCGAGTTGTCTTTTCAAAAAAAAAAAAAAGATTATACATAGAAAACACCCAAACTCCGAAAAAAATATTCGTGGATCACACAAACATTTGGTCTGACCCGGGAATCGAACCCGATCAGCAGTCGCATTCGCTATCGACTAGACCAACGAGGCAGTCAAGTGACTCAACTATGGCTGATGGAAAGCATGAGTAGAATTCAATAATCGTTGTGAATGCAGATAGTACAGCATGGTGATCCACACTATTGCGGCCTAGTGAGATGCTTCGACATCATTAGACCTCTTGCACTCGCCAACGAAACACGACAGCCCGAATACTGTCATTTCAGTTTGGTCTTCTGTGCGAAGGCCGCTTCCATCGACCCATCTCTTTCGACCTGAAATAAATTTACTTTCTACGTCAAAATCTGTTGATTAATGTACCAAAGAAATATGCGTACGTCGAAAGATCTATGGAGGAACAGGTATCGTGTTCCTTGATCACAAAGGGAGGATCCTACGAGGCGAGGTGATCATGCCTAGCGGGTCACTGCCCAACAGTTGATATTGAGATGTTGTATATATGCTACGCGAAAATTTCTATATCGCCATTCAGGATTAGTAGCTAGTAGTTACTGCGTAAAATGCAATCGGTATTTTTTCTGGTTCAGTGGTCCTACGGATTACGCAATTATGGCGCTGTTGTATGTTTTTACTTGCGCTGTTTATGGAAGTCGCCACAGATATAATGTTCTTTATTACGCATTCGGGTAAGAGAAGAAAGATCTTGCAGTTAATTCACTATATTTATGTGAAGTGCAGTTTTATTTCATTCTATAAACATAAGGAAGTCATAACTTTTTTATATTACCTACTGTAAGTAAACACACTCATGAAACATGGGTGTGCCACTGTGGACTTTGAATACTTTGGACTGTGGTGGATTTTTATATAAGTACTAGATGATGTCCGCTCTAGTCCATTTCATCCATTATTGATTAGGGGTATGAAAAATAGTTTACGCCCTATTCTCAGACCAACTGAATCAGCACACACAATTTCATAAGAATCGATCAAACCGTTTCCGATAATAACTAGCATTGTGGCTAGAATTTGGTTTCTGCCCAGGTGCATTGGGCATATTGAATAAATGCCCAATAAATGCCTGTATACGTCCAATAAATGTCTTTTATCTGGGCAAAAACTTTTATTCACATATTTTAAAATATCAGTGATCACTTTATATAACTATAGTAAAAATCTCGTTGATAAGGAGACGCTTATTTCAAGTAGAGGCCTGAGAAATTATTAAGTTAAAAAATACTGACTAGCAATTACGATTTGATTAGCATAACATTCAACTTTTTTTAGAAAACTGTAACGCTTTTTTGCCCAGTGCTCGGACAATGTGCCAAAATTTTGCCTTTTCGTCCGTATTATGTTGCCTTCGACCCATCACTAATTGTGACACGAGAATTTTGTATGTATCTATATAGATCTTTCTGCCGAGCCTGTTCATATGCCAACATAATCCCTACATAACGTATTTACTTATGAAATCGCGTGACACAATGCTATTTATCAAGATCTAAATTTATATAAATTATCATTACATTTATTTGCCATGTTACTACCGAGATTATACCATGTTAATATTATAATTGTTGTTGATAATAATAATTGATATCTGTCAAACCAGAAATACACACATCAAAAGTGTCTAGGGATCAACATATATTTTTGCAATAACTTTTCTCCTGATTGATATTAATTAAAAATTTCTTTAAGGATTCATCAAATAAAGTGTTTTCGTTTGTCACAGTAACGATAAACCAAGTCACCTTTGCATTAGTAAAGAAATTTGCCATTTTCCTAATAAAGGGATTTTTGACATTTGAACCACTAACATTAAAGTTCGAAAAAAATACTGAAATAACAGTTTTCTTTAAAATTTTATTAGGTAACTTAAACAATTAATAATCCGTGTTTCTACCGCGAACACTAACAACACAAGAACATCGGTTTGGCATACTCAAAATGAGTTCATCCAAATCACGCTGTGGAATGGCCGCCCATGTTCGTTGCAACAACAAAAAAAGGTCTTCTTGCGACTGGATACCCTCCATATTCGGCAGAGCTCTTCTCTGTAGCATATCCCATGCATGCTCAATCGGGTTCAAGTCTGGCGACTGAGCAGGCCAGGGCAGGACATTGATGTTAGCTGCGGCGAGAGTCTGTCTTACAACTCTTGCGGTGTGCGGTCGTGCATTATCATGCATTAACTGAAATAAGGGACCGATTTGCACTTGTAGAGGAACGATGACGTCTGATACAATCGTCTCAGCATAAATTTGAGCGTTGAGGTTGCCTCTGATCCAAATCAACTCAGTTCTTCCGCCGATCCAAATACCCGCCCATACCATGATGGTTCCACCACTATAAGGATGGACTTCCTGGCAGGATTTTAATCGCTGTTGGCGTCCAGGGGTTCTCCAGTGTCGTATACGTCTTGTATCCGGTCTCATACCAAAACGAGACTCATCAGAAAAGCACACGAAACGCCATTGTTCTTCTGCCCAATTTCTGTGTTCAAGAGCCCATTGATATCGAATCCTACGATTGTGCATTGCTATAGGTGGTACCCGTAGCGGTCTTCGGGAATGAAGGTTCACTTCATGCAAGCGGTTTCTGACTGTTTGGTCGCTAATTAAGTTCCCTGAAGAGTGATGAAGCCTCACGGCTAACATCATGGCGGTTATTGTTGGAGCTCTTCGAGTTAAGATTTGAATGTATCGGTCTTGTCTCCGTGTGGTGCAGCGATACCGTCCTCCATGGCGCTCAGCCACGGTACCAGTGCTTCGGTAACGTGTCCAAAGTCGACTGATAACACTCTGACTTGTATTCAGAGCTAAAGCCACAGTACGTTGCCGGGAACCAGCTTCTATCATTCCCACGGCTCTGAGCATTTCTTCCCTGCTTAAATGACGTCGCCGCTCCATAATAACGTTAGTTTTAATCAGTAGTAGGGAAACAGTAGCACTAATAATTTCTTCAATGCGTTGTATGTTTTTATAGGGAAAATATTGGCAGCTGATTTTCATCTTTTACTCGAATTTGATTGACAGTTCCTGATTCAAATTATGAAATGCACCAAAAAGGATCCATATAAATTTATAAAATCATAAATTTATTACAAAGCCACATCTCAATCTCAAGAAATCCGCATAAAAATGCTTGATCCCTAGACACTTTTGATGTGTGTAGTTGCAGAATATTTAAATTTAAACCAACTCGTCAATAAATAAATAATGATAAATAAATATTTCGGACATCTTACACACAACGTCATGATGATGATGACACACAACGTCATCTAGTCCCAAACTAAGCAGAGCTTCTATTATGGCCAAACAACTGATATAAATACATAAACATACTTTTTTTTTCTAACGTACATATTATACATAGAAAAACACCCAGACTCTGATAATGATAATGTAATAGCAACATAATATATTATGTGTAATAGATACCAAATTTTGGACATCTAACACAAAACGCCATCAACTGTGTGTAATTTACTACTATTGTATACATATATAATATATCCAAACTCTGAAGATCATACAAACATTTAGTTCAACCCCGAAATTAAACCCGAGACTTCAAGTTCAGCAGTCGCATGCACGCTGCATGCATGCTCAAGCAAAACAATGGACACTTTCAAATGGAATAAATATCCCGTTTTCGCAACATTTTTCATTAACACTCCGCTTCTTTAGGCGTGATGATAGCCTATAGCCTTACTCGATAATAGAGCTATCTAACACTGAAAGATTTCTTCAAATTGGACCAGTATTTCATGAGACTAGTGCATTCATACAAGCAAATTAACACTCTTTAGCTTTCATCAACAGCCTTTAACAGTCCACTGCTAGACATAGCCCTCTCCTTGAAAAGGAGGTTTTGGCCTACTATACCACGCTGGCCAGACGGGTTGGCATAGGGTTGGTTTCAAATGGGGGTGCTGCTGGCTAGAGGGGTGCTGCTGGCTAGAGGGGTGCTGCTGGCTAGAGGGGTGCTGCTGGCTAGAGGGGTGCTGCTGGCTAGAGGGGTGCTGCTGGCTAGAAAACCTCCACGTGGTGCACCCTGGGCGCTGGCGATAGCACTGTTCCTCCTCATTTCCTCCGCGTTATCTGGAGGGGAGGATTATCGCCAGCGGCTAATATTCTAGCTGGAGAGGAGCCATCATCGGCTCCCGGGCAAGGCCTGGTCCAGCGGGGCGGGCGTTTCCGCCGTTTTCCCCTGCTGGCTCTTCGCTCTTCGGAGCAAGGAGGAGGTTAACCTCGTTAAAAAACCGAAGGTGGGACCCTTCATGGGTCGGAGTTTCTCCCGCTGGTAGCGGTGGAGAAAGGAGGGCGGGCTCGGCGTGTATTCACATTACCACCGAGCAGGCAGGGTGACGTAGTCTTCCTGCCACCGTCGGCATAGCGTAGCCCCGAGAAGAATGCTCTGATCGGGGGCGTGGGTCTTGGCTTAACCGCCTGGACCGCGAGGAAGAAAACCTCTATAAAAAATCACCCCGAATCTCAAGCTCTGGTGCGTGGCCAGGGGATGCATGGCGGATGGGAAGTTCAGTTGCGAACGCACCCCAAGCCGAGGTACCTGCGGACCCCTCGGTTTGGCTAAAAATTTACGCTTGCCCGGGTATTGGGGGATCTCTGCCCGGGTCGACCTTGTATTTCTCCCCCTCTCGTGGGTCTTATTATGGATACTCTAAATTTAAAAACAAAAGAAAACGGATTGGAAACTATTAACAACGAAATGGCAAACGTAAGCGAAGAAGGCAAGAAGGAGAGTGAGGTGGTGAGCATCCTGGAGGATGTCTCATCCGAGGAGTTGAGGGTGATGATGGACACGCCCATCTTGGAGGGGCTCCCAGTAGTCGAACAGACGACTGGGAGCCGAAGAGTGTCGGAGCGCTTGCGCTCCAAGACTGCCGCGGCGGACACGGATGGCTCGGAGCCAATGCAGATGGAGCCGAGCGACGTCCGGAAGAAGCGCGAGCACGCTGGGAATGACGACGGTGACGCATCCCAGCCGAAACGTAGAACGGCGTCACCCTCGCCGGTCCCAGGCCCGTCAGGCTCCGTCTTCAAGCCGGAGACCTACCGGCGCAACAGGGTGGACAAAGAGGCAAAGGCGGAGGAAGAGATTGAGGAACTCCTGCAGAGGGTCAAGGAGTTGATGACGACGGCGGGAGACGTACCACAGGCTCCTCCCTCCGTGCAGGATAGGGCGAAGGTGGCGGTGGACGTGATCCGCCGAGTGGCCACCAAGTCCACAAACCTGAAGGGCTCCTTTGTGAGGGCCCTTAAGGACTCTTCCTCCGCCATCACGGGGGCCGTGGACGAACTCGTCGGAGACGTGGCTCGTCTGCAGGCGGCAAATGACCGCTTGACGGCGCAGGTGGCCGAACTCGGCTACAAGTTCGCCTGCTTTCAAGCGAGTCATCCCGAGATGGTGGCCACTGCCCTGCCCCAGCCTGCCCCAGCCCCAGCCAATGCGGCGATGCCTGACGCCCAGCTGCGCCAGGTGCTAGTCGCGGTGGGGCACATGCTGGATGGTCGCCTGGCGGATCTGAAGGCAATGCTGCCTCCACCCCCAGTGGTACGTCCGCCGCTGGCATCGCAGAGGCCGAAGACTGCGGCGGCGCCGACCAAACTCCCCGTTGAGGGAGGTCCGGTGTCGTATGCGGCGGCGGCCGCTGCCCCGGCCCCTGAGGCTCCCCAGAAACAGGGGAAGGGGGCCAAGGCGCCGGCGAAAGCGCCAGCGAAGGCGCCGGCCCAGACGCCAGCAAAGGCGCAGGCGAAGGCGTCTGCCAAGGCGCCAGCGAAGGCGCAGGCGAAGGCGCCGGCAAAGACACCGGCCACAGCGCCGACCAAGGCGGTGCCGGAAACAGGAGAGGAGTTCCCCCCTCTCCCCACTCCAACACCCCTGCCGGGCACCTCCACATCTGCCGCTGCTAACGACAGCTGGCAGGTCGTGGGGAGCTCAAAGAGGCGCCAACAGCGGCAGCGGCAGCGGGCCAGAAGGGCCGCCGAAAAGGCAGCCGAAGCCTCGCAGCCACCGCCGGTGGTGACAGCGGCCACCAAAAAGAAGCCGCGAAAACTGCAGCCGCCTAAAACCGCGGCTGTAGTGGTGACCGTCACGCCGGAGGCAGCCAGTGGTGGACTGACCTATGCGGCTGTCTTCCAAAAGGCCCGGGCCAGTCTTGCCAGCGAGTTTGGACCGGCAGGGGTCAGGTTGCGCCGCGCCCAGACGGGAGCTCGAGTCCTCGAGTTCCCTGGAGCAGAAGGCGCAAAGACGGCGGACAAATGTGCCGAGACGCTGAGGGGCATGTTTGCCGAGTTGGATGGCGTCAAGATCGCCAGGCCCACGAAGTGCGCGGAGCTGCGTATTTCGGGCTTGGACGATTCTGTGACGGCCGAAGATGTCCGCGATGCAATCCGGGAGAAGACCGGCTGCAGCGCGGATAACATCAGGGTCGGCACCATCCGCCCCGGTCCAGGCGGGCTAGGCGCTGCATGGGTCAGCTGTCCCGTGGCGTCAGCCAAAGTTTTGGGCGACGCTGGAGCTATCCTCGTCGGCTTTGTGAATGCCAGGGTTACGGTCCTGGCTGCGAGGCCGATGAGGTGCTTCAAGTGCCTAACCGCCGGACACACTCGCTCGAAGTGCGAGAGTTGCTTCGACTGCAGCGGTCTATGTTTCCGCTGCGGTCGACCGGGGCACAAGGCGGCAGATTGCTCAGCTGCCCCCCACTGCCCGGTGTGTGCGGCGGCGAATAAGCCCGCCAATCACCAGACCGGGCAGGGGGGCTGCAAGCCTCCCCGCGCGTCTCGGCAAGCGCCGGAGGCCAGCCTATCGATCCAGGCTGCCTCCGATGTCACTAGTGCGTCGGCACCGACGCCCATGGAGGAGGTTGTAGAGACGAACCCTTAATGGATCAAGTCTCCAACCTTCTCGTCCAGACGAACTTGAACCGCAGCGCAGGATCTCCTCCTGCAAACCATGGCGCAGTGGTCGGTCGGTGTAGCTGTAGTCGCGGAGCCCTACTTCGTCCCTCCCCGTCCAAACTGGATGGGTGACTGGGACGGCTCCGTGGCAGTCGTCGGCTCCACGGCGGCTGGTTCCCCGCCCTTGTCGCTCAAAGACAGGGGCACGGGATATGTTGCCGCCGAGTGGGGGGGGATCACCGTTTACGGTGTCTACTTCTCCCCCAGTAAGAGTTTGAGTGACTTCGAGGTCTTCCTGAACAACCTGGAGACCTCGATGCGGCAACTAGCGTCTGGGCGCGTCCTCGTGCTGGGGGACTTCAACGCCAAGTATATTGCGTGGGGTTCCCCGGCGACGGACGCCAGGGGCAAGGCCGTAGAGGAGTGGGCGGCCTCGGTGGGCCTCTGTCTACTGAACAGAGGCTCCACCAACACGTGCGTGCGACAACAGGGGGGGTCGATAGTGGACCTTTCGTTCGCTACCCCTGCACTCGCCGCACGTGTACAGAACTGGCGTGTCCTGGATGAGGTTGAGACGCTCTCGGACCATTTGTATATCCGATTTGAGCTCTCCTGGTCCCAGGACGCCAGTAGGGGTCACGCGGCGCGGCGTCCCTCCCGCTTTCCGCGGTGGTCTGTCGCCAAGCTCGACAGGGACTTACTGGAGGAGGCGGCCATTCTTAACTCTTGGCTGCCTCCGCAGGCCCCGGCAGAAGAGGTCAACGTGGGGGCTGGTCGCTTCTGCAGTGCGATTACGCAGATCTGCGACTCGGCCATGCCCCGCGTATGGGGGCGTCGGCCTCCAAGGAAGGAGGTCTACTGGTGGTCCCAGGAGTTGGCGGACCTCCGTGCGGCCTGTGTTCGTACCCGGAGGTGCCTCACTCGTAGTCGGCGACGCCACCGCGGAGTCGGTGAGGAGGTGGATCGGCTTCAAGAGGAATACCGTGAGATCCGGCAAACTCTGAAGCTGGCCATCTGCCGCGCCAAAGAGGAGAGCCGCAAGGAGATGCTGGAGAGTCTCGAGCGTGACCCCTGGGGTCGGCCCTATCGTGCGGTGCGCAAAAAGCTCTGCGCGGGGGGCCTGCCCCTCACGGAGACTCTCCAGCCCAGCTTCCTGCAGGAAGTGGTCGAGGGCCTATTCCCACAGCGGGCGGAGCACACGCCCCCGTCGATGGCCGTCATGGCCGGAGGCGACGACGAAGGCGAGGCTGATGTGCCGATGTCAGGGAATCAGAGGTAGGGGCGGCTGTTCTAAGGATTCGATCCAAGAACACCGCCCCCGGGCCAGACGGGGTACCTGCCCGAGTGCTGGCCCGAGCCCTCGATCATATGTCGGACCGCCTCAGGGGAGTGTTAGACGCTAGTCTGGGGTCCGGACGCTTCCCTGAGTGTTGGAAAAGCGGGAAGCTGGTTCTGCTCCAGAAGCCAGGTCGGTCTGCCGACTCGGTCGCGGCCTATAGGCCCATCGTGTTGCTGGACGAGGCGGGTAAGCTGTTCGAGAGGGTGCTCCACGCCCGCATCGTCCGGCACCTGCGCGAGGTGGGCCCCGATCTGTCGGACGCCCAATTTGGATTCCGGGAGGGGCGTTCGACGGTCGACGCAATTCTGCGTCTGAAGGCCGCGACTGAACAGGCGGTGGGCTGCGGCGACGTGCTGTTGGCGGTGTCGTTGGACATCGCCAACGCATTCAATAGTCTGCCATTCAGCTGCATCAGGGCCGCACTCCAGTACCACGGAGTGCCGCAATACCTGGGGCGGCTAGTGGCAGACTATCTGACGGAGCGTACTGTCATGTACGAGGACCGAGAAGGAGTCTTGAGACGTCGGGCCATGTCGTGCGGTGTTCCACAGGGGTCTGTCCTCGGACCACTCCTGTGGAACATGGGATATGACTGGGTCCTGCGAGGGCGTCTCCCCCCCGGGGTCGGTGTAATTTGCTACGCCGACGACACTTTAGTGACAGCCCGGGGGTCGACCTTCGAAGAGGCGGCACGCCTGGCCACCACAGGAGTCTCCCTGGTGGTCGGGCGCATTGAGGCGCTGGGTTTGCGGGTGGCCCTAGAAAAGACGGAAGCCCTACTTTTCCATGGGCCCCGTCGTGGTCCACCCGCCGGCGCCTCCATCGAGGTCAACTCGGTCCTCGTACCGGTCCGGGCCCACTTAAAGTATCTGGGTCTGGTCCTAGACGGTAGGTGGCTCTTCGACGAGCACTTCCAACAGCTTGCTCCGAAGCTGATCGGCACTGCCTCCTTTTTTGGGCGTCTTTTGCCCAATCTGGGAGGAGCCAGTGTCGCCACGAGGCAGCTGTACACGGGGGTTGTCCGGTCTATGGCACTCTATGGTGCACCGGTGTGGGCGGCGGCTCTGACCGAGCAGAATAGGGCGCGCCTCAGGCGGCCTCAGAGAACTCTGGCGGTCAGAGCCATACGGGGCTACCGCACCGTATCGACGGAGGCGGCGTGCGCCCTGGCCGGAACACCCCCGTGGGATTTGGAGGCGGAAGTGCTCGCCGACGTTTATCGGCGAGTGGCTAACTACCGGGCGGAGAGTGGTGGAGTTGGACCTCCGCCCGAGGATGTGCGCGAGTGGCGCGAAGCCGCTCACCGAGCCACGATGGATCGCTGGTCGGTCCGGCTGGAGACTCCACGTGCTGGCTTCGCCACCGTAGAGGCGCTTCAGCCGGTCAATGGGCAGTGCGGCAGCACGGGACCCTTACCTTCCGACTGACGCAGGTTCTTTCCGGGCATGGTTGCTTCGGAAAGTACCTGCACTCGGTCGCCAGGAGGGAATTGAGTCCCGCCTGCCACCACTGCGACTGCAGTGAGGATTCGGCTCATCACACGCTGGCGGTCTGCCCTGCATGGGAGACGCAGCGCCGGGTCCTCACTGCAGTCATCGGAGGGGATCTCTCGCTGCCGGCCGTCGTTCGTTCCATGGTCGGCAGCGAGAGCTCATTTACCGCGGTCGCAACCTTCTGCGAGGACGTAATCACGCAGAAGGAGGCGGCGGAGAAGGCCCGGGAGGACGACATCCAATCGGACCAGATTCGCCGCCGGCGACTCGGGCGGCGGAGGCGCGAACATCTGCGCCTCATGCCGCCTTGAGTGTGGCCGTGGGTGGACGGGACGGGTTTTCCCTCCACCCGCACTATGTGGCCAGCCGCGAGGGGGCGGCGTCGGTGTGTGCCGGACGCCGCCTAAGAGAGGGTCGTCAAATCGAGACGGTGCCCGCATCAGGAGCGGGCAGGCGCTGGAGAAGTTCAGAAGGAGATCCCACCCTGGACTTCTCCTACTCCTAAACGGAGAAGCGCGGAGAGGGCACACTGTGTGTTTTTTAGTCGGTTCAAGTCCGACACACCACCCCGCCGTAACCCCCGTGGGGTGACGGTCCATGATGATTTTTCACACACTAAAAAAAAAAAAAAAAAAAAAAAAAAAGGGTTGGTTTCAAATTTTCCTTATCTTTGCAACGATGTTGTCTTGCGTAGTTTGTTCTTTTTAGCATTATTAGTATAAATTTAATTATTTTCATGAGCGATAATCATGAGCAAAAACATTATAGAATTGAATATGTGTGACGCACACTAACGTTTCTGACAGCAAGATATGTTTCGGTTCACTCGAATTATCATAATTTCAATATTTAGTATTCTGTATTGGATATCGTTTTGGCTGGCTTTATGCGTAACACTAGCTACACATTAGATACAGCATGTGGTCCTAAAAGCTCAAATCAGGAAGTAGCTGAAGAATTTGTAAATTTCTTTACCAATATACCATCAAAAACTACAGAGGCTCTTAATTCCTCACCTGATGTCTCAATTGATTTATTAAAGGCGAATGTGTCTAGCTGCCTGGCTGAATTTAAATTTAAACACATTAACCCTAAGATAGTTATTAAGGCTTTCCGGCAAATAAAAATCAAACTGACCGAAGATCTATGGGGAATGTCTATCAAAGTTTGTACATCCATACTTGAGACTATAGCCCCATACTTAGCTTTAATTTTTAATTTATGTGTTGACCAAGGAGTTTTCCCTGATTTAATGAAATACAGTAAAGTAATACCTCTTTTCAAATCCGGGGACAGTAAAGATACTAATAATTATAGACCTGTATCCGTGTTACCAGTTTTTAGCAAAGTTTTTGAAAAGGTAATGCTTAATCAAATGCTCGATCATTTTAACACCAACAGAATCATACATGATCAACAGTATGGTTTCACCAAGGGACGTTGTACAACTGACGCCGGTGTAACCTTATTAAAGCATATATTTACTGCGTGGGAAGAGTCCCAAGACGCCATAGGAATTTTTTGTGACCTCTCCAAAGCATTTGATTGCGTAAATCACGACACATTACTTTTGAAACTTGAGCATTACGGACTAGGGAAACTTGCACTGAATTTGGTTAAATCTTATTTGAGTGATAGACAACAATATGTACAAATAAATGGTGTTAATTCACAGGGTTTAAAAGTAAAAATGGGGGTTCCTCAAGGCTCAATATTGGGTCCTTTCCTCTTTCTAGTATATATAAATGATCTACCATATTTATTAAAAAATCAACCTCAAAATATGGTGTTATTTGCTGATGACACTTCCTTAATTTTTAAGATAAAAAGACGGGCCCAAAATCTAGATGACGTGAATAATGCCCTAGTTCAAGTCCAGAATTGGTTCACAGCAAACAATTTGGTATTAAATGAAAAAAAAACCAAATGCATAAGATTTGCTTTACCGAATGTTAAGAGTAGTGATTGTGATATAATTTTGAATAAAGAGAAACTTGAATTCGTAGATAAAACTGTTTTCCTGGGGATTACGCTTGATGCAGCGCTACAATGGGGTTCTCATTTAACATCTCTTGCGGGGCGGCTAAGTTCAGCAGCATATGCTATTAGAAAAATCCGTCAATTTACTGATGCAGATACCGCTAGACTGGTCTATTTCAGTTACTTTCATAGTATAATGTCTTACGGCATCTTGTTATGGGGACGGGCTGCAGATATTGAGTCTATATTTATTCTGCAAAAAAGAGCCATCAGAGCCATATATAATCTTCGTAGGCGCGATTCTCTAAGGGAACTGTTTAAGAATATTGGCATCATGACGGTACATAGTCAATACATCTACGAAAACATAATGTACGTTAGGAAAAATCTTCATCTTTTTGGCAAAAGAGGTGACAAACATAATTACAGTACTAGAAATAGGGACCAACTAGTTCAGCCAGGCTTTAGACTCGCTAAAGTAGACTCTTCTTTTATGGGGTACTGTTTGAGATGCTATAATAAAATTCCACAAAGTATTCTTGAACTGAATGAGACAAAATTTAAAACATGCATTAAACGCACACTATGTAAGCAAGCATATTACAAGTTGAGCGATTATATCGCTGATAAAAATGCTTGGCTCAATGCTGGTCCTGCTTCACAAGGACAGGGGCGCATAAATTGATAGCATTGAATGGTATTGTTGGAGCTGCTGAAGATTGTACAACTTTCTTTGCATTGTATAGATTCAATCTCTTTAGTGTTATATAATCGCATAGCCCATATTGTGTGAGTACTATGTACTAGGAAGCTATTCAAGCTATCATTCACTGGAAACCTACGTCTTTTCTTGACCTGAATCTGCCCTGGCGGTTGAGAGTATGTCATGCTCACTCAAATGTCACGCTGATGGTGGCGCGTGTGTCTGATCATTTGATTCCCTTCAAAATGGTTGAGTTGAATGGTGCGGATCCATGCGTCATGTTCGTGAACGGGCGCTGTCAGTTGTGACTGGTCATCTCTTAGTTGCCACGGCTTATTTGAATTAATTATTTTATTTTTCAATTGTATTTTTGTTGTACTATGGACACTTTTAACGTGCACGTCTTGCTACATCGTTCTCACATAATGTACCATCTCAACATGAATGATGTAACCATGATTTTGTAAAAACATTTTGATTTAAAAGAGTGTCCATGGAGTTTCTTGCCCGTTCTTCTCCATAGAGATCTACGCTAGGGAATGGGCAACTACAGTACTTTCACAGTTTTTGTGTCTTGTGACTGGGACTGTAGCTACATTTTTGTTTCGACAATTCAAAAGTGCCTGTAACTGGCCTACTTGAAATAAATGCTTTGATTTTGATTTTGATTTTGATTTCAAATGATTGAATAATTCAATGTTGGAGTCTTGCGGTTAGGAATTTTTAAACTTTTGGTACCGCGATGATATGCATATATATTCTTAGTCATCATTCAGTCAAAGCAAGAAGTTTTAAATAAAACGAGTGTCTCTGAGTAAATATTATTGCATTTAAATATTGCAACGTAAATATTAGTCTGTTTGCGTTTTTGGTGATTACTTTAAACATTTATAAAAGGTGTTCATTATCGTCGTCTCATACGAAAAATATCCACTGCTGGTCATAGACCTTTGCCATTAGCACCAGTCCTATGCTACCGAACTTAAGTCAAATCCAGTCCAATTAAGAATTGAACCTATCCACAGTCTATCTTTCGGTACTCGTTCGAAAACTTTTGGAAGCAAGGTAATCTTGCCCAAAAATATTTATTTACCCTTTAAACATTAATAGGTCCAAGGTATCTTATTTTTTTTTTTAAAGCATTAACAATATAATCATTCATTCAAATCACACAAAATATTGTCCCATGTGGGATTTGATCCAACAATACTCAGCATAGTAGAAAATTGCATGAAGACCGCTTAAACCAATAAGCCATCCGTGCAGTCACACATTGAGTGATATGATTATTCACTAATTATTATTTCGTCATCAAAAGCCTTTAACAGTCCACTGCTAAACCTCGACATCTCTTTAACAAGGAGGTCTCTCTTCTCTTCTATACCAGGCTGGCCAGACAGCCTGTATAGAGTTTGAAGTTTGATCTCTTACGGCTCTTTGCATTAACATTTCCCTAGTTAATATTCAAGCTAGACTAAATATTATTTTCGTCTGCTGGGCGGGGGTCTCCTGTCAGGAGAGGGTTAAGGCCATATATAAATACGCTGGCCGAGTGCAGGTTGAGGACTGGCAAGACCATGCTGTGTCTACGTAATCTGACTGATGGAGGTTTTTAAACCGGCCGAAGGCCTCCAACTAAGCTTCACAATCGTTATCCTGATAACAACCAGGACCGACTGCTTAACGTGAATCACGGAGATGCTCATTGTATCATTTCGGTCTCTCTGTCCGGTACTGACCGTACCTTAGTTGCTTAATTTGTTGTCATTACCACATGAAGATTATAAGTTTTATGTAAAATTAATTCCATAAAATTATATAGCCTTCGCGGTTGGTAAAACATCAGAATGACTAACAAAAAATCTGACCGCTGACATTGACTCATTGGAGGACGTTAAGGTGTGATTGTGTGTCATCAACATTGTAAGACAACGGTCTATATATATTATTCTAAAACCAAATAGCTTTATGCAGAAATATGTTATTTTGTACAACCTAACTTTGTCTGTATGGCGGCTTAAACACTTCTTGTTTGCGTGTTTTCGTGACGTATTAAGTTTGATCCGGATGGGGTCAATTACAGATGCATATATCAACATATATACATACATAAATATAAACATATAAATCTAATATATAAAATTTTCGTGTCGTGGTATTTGTTATAATCCGAACCAATTTCTATGAAATTTTGTGTGTTTATCGAGTAGGTCTGAGAATCGGTAAACATCTATTTTTCATACCCCAAGGACGCGAGCGGAGCCGCGCATCAACGCCTTAACAGCGTTATTTTTGCCGCTAAAGCCGCCGTTTTTGGAAATAAGAGACAGGTAGACTGAGACAATCATCATCACCATTTAGGCAATATACGCTTTTAAATAAGGATTTTGGCCGGCTGGATGGAAAAGTAGGCGAGTAGAAAAAGCGAGGCAAAGAAAGGCTTTTGTTTATGTGGTTAAACAATGGATTGTAAACAATAGTTTGAGGTCATATTTTATGGCATAGAGTGGTATCATAATACTACTACATTAGTCTAACGGTAATGTTATGCCTATGCAAAACATAATTAACCCTTAATAAAATATCACGCATTTTCTAAAAAGTTAACCGAGATCAAACGGGAAGAAATCAAAAAGAAAATGTTCAAAATCACTTCATAGATTACGAAGTTCTCAAAAAACAATCATTATACAACCAATTTGAGGACACCTTTCATTGTAAGACCGTTATTAAAATGAAATCAATCGACAGATAGAGAAGAAAAGGATTGTGTTACGTCTTTGCATGAACATAATAAATATTTCGAAGACAACATTAGTTTTGTGCTTAATTTATGTAATGACGTGCGTTATGAAGTGCGTCATCATTTCATATTATCGTCAGTAACGGTACAATTGAATAGTATATGTGTATTATAAAAACTAGAATAACAACAATACCCTTATTCAAGTCGCGACTGTTTCGTCGTCGATTTAATAACAATAATATTTTGACATCTGACCCACAACATCATCTAGTCCCTAACTAAGCAGAGCTTGTACAATGGATACTTGACAACTTGGGAGGGGTCCAGAAGAAGATATCACCCTGGACTCCTCCTAAAATAGAAGCGCAAAGAGGGCACACCGTGTGGTTTTTAGTCGGTTCGAGTCCGACACACCGCCCCGCAGCATAGAATACCCCGGCGGGGTGAGGGGATATAAATATAAATATAATTTGTTTTGAAAATAAATACATATTACATAGAAAACACACAAACTCCGAAACAAATATTTGTAGATTTTACAAACAACTGATCCGACCCGGCAATCAAACCCGAGACCGCTTGATCAACAACCGCATACGCTAAACACTAACAAACGCAGTCAATTCAGATTCTACTCGCTGAAGTATGTATTCTCTGATATGTTACAGTTGTTTTAAAGTGCAATCATCACATTCAGGCTTTTAATTTTGTGTTAAGCCGTTAACAAGACACTTTAAAACTAAGCTTTTTAAGTCAAAATTGTTGCACTATCACGATGACACAGAAACGCATACAATGTCATGTATGTATATTGCAGAATGCACTCTAAGTAACTTCACACGTCACCATTTCGAGAAACTCCTAAAGTTATACGACCTTTCTCGCTCGATATTAAACTTACAATGTTAACTGAAATGAAACCTTACGTCTTTGTCAATAGATTAAATAATAACAAATAGCTACATTTCGAATGCAGATTATTAAAAAGGGCCGTTCTATGTTCATGACAACTGGGACCGACGGCTTTACATGCTCTCCAAGGCCCGGGCGTGAATCACCGCCAAACTTCAATACTCCGGGCTGTTATTAAGAATTTCCTAAGAAAAATCCAACGCTTTTGTCCGGGATTTGAACCCGAGACCTCTCGATCAGCAGTCGCTTACGTTAACACTAAGACCAACGAGGTAGTCATGATGATAATGAAAAGTCGAATAATAAAATCAATAATTTATGGTACTAATCCGTACTTTTCGGCCCCTACTGTTCCCTACTCCTGTACCCTGGCATCAACAGCTTAGATACACGAGTGACCACGAGCACTATTGAACTGTCTTAGAAGCCACAATGTAATTAATTAGAATGAATTTGAAAGAGTTTAGAAGAAGAAAAGAGAAAGAATGAATTTAGTAATAAATTGGATACTAGAGTTTATGGAACTCAATTACGTACAAAGGTAAAGTAGTAACTATAGATAATATTAATATTTAATGCACAAAAAAAACAAAAACAATTTGTTCCAATTAAAACTAGGTTAAGGCATAAATCGTTACGGGTTCCAGGGTGTTCCTTCCGAGGGTGCACCTGGTTCCCTGACCTCTAGTGCCAGAGAAGGCGTGCGGTTTTGGTAGGTTCAAGTTCGATATAGCCACTATCGTTTGGCATCCCGGGGATGTCCGCACGGAAAAGGAAAAAAAATCGAACATGAGATACTAAGTAAGGATAAATAGATTTTAAATTTGGAAAAAAAAAACATTTATAAAATATTTCAATAAATAATAATGTATACACATCATGTAATCTATTGATTAAGAGCATCGGAAATAGGATAAAATAAATAGTCCAGATATTTCCTCTTATTAATTAGAATAACAAATAATTTGTAATCCAAACCAAACCATCTACAACGCTGGCAATACAAAGTATATTTACATTTGCTTTTAGAGCATCGATTTATTTCATCTGGCAACTTTTTATTAAGTTTCTAATTACTGGCTGAAATAATTTAATGTAACGATGAATTTAAAATTCGAATTTTTTAACGGAAGACCGAATGTAACAAAATTATGTACTTCGCAGTGATTATTTAATAATGTTTTAAGTAGTATACGAGTATTTATTTATGACGTTAATTGCTAGTTAGCTGCTAGTGACGTTCACTAATTGACGTCTAAATGTTTATTAAAGCGCTATGCAGGATAAACTGTTAAAAATATTTTTGTACTGTGTTTCATTGTCTTAGAATTTAACACATTGAAAGTTACACAAAGTACTTGTAGTTTAAAGAACAAATAAATTATATAATTATATAATGTTAATTATGTTATTATTACATTCACTGTATTTGCATTGTCGTAGCGTAGGCGACTGCTTTCGGTTCGATTCCCGTTATCGGTCGGACATTAATATACATACTAATAACATTTTTCAATAGTTATGCGAAGGTAGTAGAGAAACGCAGATTTCCGGGGCAGTACTACCCTCACACAGAAGGCTTTCCTAATAATGACAACATTCTTTCTGTCGTATTTCGTTGGTGAGTGTGAGACTGGTAGCCCAATCATTCTACACCATTCTCCGAGTCTCCGGGTCTCACCCTTTATCCGTTCGTCAAACGTGAGTCTATTAAAGTGTTGGTCGAGGTTCTTGGCTATTATTATTATTATATCTCAACCTTGTACTTATAAATCAAGGACACCTTATTCCCAACGGTCTTTGGTTTGCAGAAATGAGTAATATGAAACAATATTTTGATAAGGCGGCCTTCACACTCAATCACATGCCACACGGAAGCCCGTCTCGGCATTGTTCCAGCAGATGCTTTACGACATAACAGCTGTGCGTTTTATCTTTTGCCTAATGTTTATAAAGAGATCTGCGTGAAACTGGATTGTTTTAGCTGATTTTTTGTCGTAGACATTGATACTATATGTGTTTATTAGTTTGCCCGACATACTTCAATCGTGTTCGGCTCCTTTGCTCTCAACGTGATGTTTATTATCATATCTTAGGCATGCCAATAAAATACACATTTACACACACACACACACAAGTAGAGAGGGAGCGACAACGTAACACAGTAATGCTACATAATATATTACAATGTTACTATTGCTTTCCTAAAATAAGTTACCAAACTACATGCCAGAGAAAGTCCCTTCAAAATTGATGCAGCTGTTCTAGTAGTTTACTGGAACAAACAGAACGGACAATTTATTGAAATTGTTATCCCAAAATCGACAAGTCTGGAGCGCAATGAGAGAGGCCCGAGCTGTAATAGGCTGATGATGTTTATGATAATGACTGTTTATTCATTTGTTATATCACAGACATGAAATAAATTTGATGAAAGAAAGATGATAAACGTTATTTAAAAGGAAAATTTAAATCAAGAACATGAATCACCTAGACTGGACTGAAACTACCGCCATACAGAATAAGGAAGTTCTTCGTTAGTTTTTACCCAATACGTGCAGGGCCGGTACTACCCTCTCACAGGAGACCAGCCTTACTCTTGTGTTTTATTGGTCAGTGCGAGAGCAGAGCCTCAATAATGCAGAACCATCTTAATAGACCAAGATACCCCAAACCAAATTACCTGTTTCTTCGTTCGTTAAGTGACTCTTGTGAGTTTAAAGTCACACGACAATTATTATTATTTAGATGTCTTTAAATAAGCAAAGATATCTTGGTAAAATAAAATGTTGTTTGGGAGCCAAGAGGTAGAAAGCCTCCATAAAAACTCACCCCAATCCTACGATGGGATACGCGTCAACAGGATGAATGACTGATGGGTTATCAGCCGCGAGCGCCAACCTCAATGGACCTGGCTCACATTGTTGTATGGTGCCTTCACATAGGAATGGGCGTCACCCTGTGTGTGACCTGTTTGAATCGACCCTACTCGTGGGAACCGCATGGATAAAAAAGAAAAACCTCTCCCTTCTCAAACTCAAGAACCCGAAAGTAGTACAATAAGTCAACAAATTTTTCACAAATCTATCTTGAACAAGACAAGAACACAGCCTCTGAGTAATATTGATAACGTCATATCGACTGACACGAACTTGGAAATGCGTACAGCAGCTGACGGCGATCAATGGAGAACAGTGCCTGAAAGAAAAAGACAGCGGGAAAGCCCTGAAATAAACAAAGCCCTGAAGCAAAAGAAGCTTGACACCTACTGGCTAAGCAAACCTATACCAACCTCGAATAGATTTTCGGAACTAAATGATGACATGCAAATAGTAGAAACCAATGAAATTGTTGAAAAACCTGCTAAAGCTCCGCCCTTATATGTTGACCGAGTCAGCAATATCCAACCACTACTAAAAATGCTTGATGAAGTAGCAGCAGATAACTATGAAGTTAAAATCCTCCGTAACGAACAAGTTAGAATACAGCCCAAGTCTACTGAGTCATATACAAAAATAGTTAAAAACCTGCAAGGAAAAAACACAGAATTTCATACTTACAAACCCAAGCAGGAACGCTGTTTCAAGGTAGTACTCAAAAATCTTCACCCTTCTTCAGATATAGAAGAAATAAAAGCTGAACTAGAAAGACAAGAACACAAAGTTACTAATATTTGGAATGTTAAACAAAGGATTACTAAAAAAGCATTACCGATGCACTTCATAGAAGTAGAATCCAATAACAACAATAAACAAATCTACAACATCAAAAGTCTTATGCACTGCAGAGTTGTTTTCGAACCACCAAGACCTAAACGGGAGATTCCTCAATGTGGCAACTGTCAACAATATGGACACACAAAAAAATATTGCTTTAGGAAGCCCAAATGTATAAAATGTGCTGGAGATCATGCATCATCAAATTGCGAACGCAAAGAAAGATCAGACTCAGTTAAATGTATACTCTGTGATGGCAACCACCCTGCAAACTATAAGGGGTGCATAGTTTATAAGGAGCTGCAGAGAATTAAATATCCCACTCAACCAGAGAAACATCGACAGGCACGTCGCCCCGTACATCATCCAAGCCATACAGAAACTACATCTGGGCAGCAAAACCAACAATCGTATAAGCAAGCATTGATGACCAATAAATCACTACACCCACCCGTACCTGCGAATAAGCAGAGCCCAAATGAATCAAACGAAGTCCAAACAAACAAAAATGATATGAGTATGAAAGTGATCATGAATACTATGTCACAACTCATGCAACAGTTAATTACAATGACAAATCTTCTAATGGAAATCATGACCAAACTGACAAATTCTGTTCATTAAAAATAGCCCTTTGGAATGCCAATGGGCTCTCACAACATGTCTTAGAAGTAGAGACATTTTTAAAAATATACAAAATTGATATCCTGCTAGTGTCTGAAACACACTTCACAAATAAAAACTACCTCAGAATCAACAATTACAAATTCTATCAAACCATGCATCCAGACGGTACAGCTCACGGAGGATCAGCGATTCTCATTAAGAGTAACATTAAACATCATGAAACCGAACCATTTAGAACTCCTAAGATACAAGCCACAAGTGTTGTTGTTGAGGACTGGCGGGGTTACCTGACCGTCACTGCATTGTATTCTCCCCCAAAACATGTGATTAAAAAAGAAGAATACATCAACTTCTTTGAAACCTTGGGACCTAGGTTTATAGCAGGTGGAGACTATAACTCCAAAAACACTCAATGGGGTTCTCGCCTAACAACCCCCAAAGGACGTCAATTACAGGCAGCCATAAATGACCTACACTTAAATACAATATCGAACGGAGAACCAACCTACTGGCCTACTGATCCAAAAAAGGTCCCAGACTTGGTAGACTTTAATGTGGTAAAGGGCATTCCTACTGATTGTTTCAAATGTACCTCCTTACAAGATCTATCATCTGATCATAGTGTTGTTCTGCTGGAGGTTACCCAGAAATTTACATGTGTTAAACCTAGGGCAAGGCTACACGAGCGTAGAACAAACTGGGATATGTTCCGCTCCATAGTAGAATCTAAGATTAACACCAATTTGTCTCTTAAAACAGAAAGGGACATCATGGCAGCCGTCGAACACTTCAACGCATGCGTCCAAAATGCCGCTTGGGATAGCACTCCAGCTACTAAGAAACACGCGGAACCAGAATGCTCGAAGACTATCCGTGAACTTGTAGCGGAAAAAAGAAAAGCTCGTAGGCTATGGCAAATGACCAGATACAGCAGAGACAAAACACTGCTGAACTACCTAACAGCTAAACTTAAAAAACTAATTCAAACGGAAAAGAACGGAAATTTGCAAAATCATCTATGCAATCTTGATGCCACGGCTGCTAGTGACTATTCTCTCTGGAAAGCAACTCGAAAGCTCAAAAGACCCACTGCTTCCAATCCGCCGATACGCAGAAAGGACGGATCCTGGGCAAAAAGTGACTTGGAGAAAGGTGAATCCTTTGCCTCTCATCTGGCTAACGTATTTATGCCAAACCCATCGAATAATGATAGTAAAGAACTATCTGCCTTCCTTGATCAACCTTACCAACTTGATCTACCAATCAAAAGGATCGAGAAGTGTGAGGTCATAGAAACAATTAAAAATCTAAAACAGCGAAAGGCCCCGGGATACGATCTGATTACTCCAAAAGTACTCCGCGAATTACCTACAATAGCAATACACTTTTTGACGCACCTATTCAACTGTATACTAACCAGAGGCATCTTCCCACCGCAATGGAAGATAGCTGAAATTAAAATGATACTTAAGCCTGGTAAAGCACCTGAAGATACATCGTCCTACAGACCGATAAGCTTATTGCCTGTGTTGTCAAAAGTTATGGAAATACTTTTCTTAAAGAGACTAAACACCGTAATAGTAGATAATAAGATCATACCTGACCACCAATTTGGTTTTAGAAAACACCATGGCACTATTGAACAGGTTCATAGACTCGTGGAAGAAATACACAAGGCCTTCGAAAACAAAAAATATTGCTGTGCAGCATTTCTCGACATATCCCAGGCCTTTGATAGAGTTTGGCATGAAGGCTTATTATACAAAATAAAGAAGCAACTCCCAGTAAACTTTTACATTTTTCTAAAATCGTATCTCGCTGACAGACTTTTTTGTGTTAAGCAAGGGGAAGAAGTAACTAAACTGCACAGGGTCCATGCGGGAGTGCCACAAGGAAGTGTGCTTGGTCCGATCCTCTACCTGGTCTTCACTGCAGACTTACCGACAAAAGATGGCGTCGTCATTGGTACTTTTGCTGACGACACTGCGGCTTTAACTTCCCATGACGAACCAGCGCAAGCAAGTAACATGTTACAGCGTTCTCTGAACAACATAACGGAATGGCTGAATACCTGGCGGATAAAAGCAAACGAGACTAAGTCTGTGCAGGTGACCTTTACAACCCGACGCGATACATGTCCCCCTGCGACGCTTAACGGAATACAGATACCTCAAGCAAGTGAGGCCAGATACCTTGGGCTCTATCTCGATCGCCGTCCCACCTGGCGGAAACACATTTTCACCAAGCGAAAAGCACTGGGGATCCAATTGAGAAAGATGTACTGGATGATTAAAAAAAAGTCACAGTTGTCGATGGAAAATAAGCTCCTACTATACAAGTGTATACTTAAGCCAATCTGGACTTACGGAATTCAACTTTGGGGCACATCTGCCAACTCAAACCTTGAAATACTCCAGAGGTTTCAATCCAAAATGCTAAGGATAATCACAGACGCTCCATGGTTTGTAACAAACCAACAATTACACCACGACCTTAACATCAGAACAGTCCAAGAAGAGATCAAGCACTCAATGAAATCATACAGAAATAGACTGGATAACCATCCAAACACACTGACTGTGCACCTGATGAGTGACACTTCTACATTCAAAAGGCTTAAAAGAAAGTCCCCTAAAGATTTATAGGGATAATTAAACATAAAGGGCTCATGTCGCTGGACTGATTACCCTGCACGACAAGATGCATAAGTTCATAACCCTATGCTAAATGTTCACACGAAACAGATTGCATTATTAAAAAAAAAAAAAAAAAAAAAAAAAAAATGTTTATGTATTTATATCAGTTGTCTAGTTACCCATAGCTCTGCTTAGTTTGGGGACTAGATGGCGTTGTGTGTAAAAATGTCCGAATTATTTATTTAATCACTTGTGTAACTTGATTTACGCGACACATTCATAGGTAGTGAAGACACGACTGGGCGGGCTCGGTACTACCCTTATAAAGAAGACCAACCTAAGGTGACAGCATTCCTGTTGTCGTATTTCGTTGAAGAGTGTGAGGCCTGAAGCCCAAAGATACAGAAGAATCTCACTAAGTCACACTCTGGGTCACTATGCTACATTGCCTGTACTTCTATCAGGTAGAGTAAACTCACTTTAGTAGACCTAACTAAAAAAAGCGGCCAAGTGCGAGTTGGACTCGCCCATGAAGGGTTCCGTATCAGCAGGTAACATCAAATAAAAGTTCTTGTAGTTAGTTGTAACTTTGATCGATGTTTTAATAATAGTGTTTTGATCAATGATATTATAAAAAATCGGCCAAGTGTGTGATAATTGTTATGTTTACGTATTAATGCGTTGATTTTATATGACTTTTCCAAGTAAGCTCATTGTAAAAGTTAAGCCTCTATAACTCCTGAACTAACAAAGTCATCTAATTCGTTATAGTTTTCATTTGAAGTTCATTATATGGACCACTATCACAAATTTTTCGGCGGGCGGGACGGCCTGTTTTTACAAAAAAGTGGCCTTTAAAGTGGAATTTCTCGCAAACGGATACCTAAATCAAAAAATCGTCGTAACAAACCTGTAATGTTTTTAAAAGACCTATATAATGATACCCTACATGTTGGGGTAGCCGTGAGAAAAAAAATCATCCCCACTTTACGTGTAGGGGAGGTACCCTAAATAAAAATATATTTCATAATTTTATTGTAGCACTTTGTCGACGTAATTACAATACATATTCATGCAAAGTTTCATCTTTCTAGCACTTACTGTTTGGACGATAAGTCGAGGACGGACGGACGGACGGAAGGACAGACGGACATGACATATCTATAAGGGTTCGAAGTCATAAACTTCGGAACCCTAAAAAGTTGTAGATCTTTTAATTACCTACAACTTTGCCATTTAACTTTTTTCTTGTAGTTTTGCCGGAAATCGAGATAAACCGTTTTTTTACCCTTTCTTGTATATATTTAGCCATCCAATCTGACTCTACCCTGCCTGATGGAAAGCATGAGCAGAATCCAAGAGTCGGGGCTATCACACTTGCTGCGAATGCGGACAATAATGTATGGCGGCCCACACTATGGCGGCTTAGTGAGATGCTTTTTCACGCCCCGAAAACCTCCCCCCCCCCCTACCCCTTCCTGACCTCAGATCGCCTGTAAATTATTTTTCCTTTCATTTTTATAATATTCTCCTCCTTTTCCAATGGGTTTCATCCTACTATAATTTTATTTGTTTTCAAAAATTATCTACTCTGGTCTACTGGTCTATATGTCATTTACAAACTATCATTATGGTTGCCATGCAAGTGTTATTCCTAGCAACCTGTGAAGTTTTGACAGGAGGTAAACAGTGATACATTTTGACATCTTCGATTTATGTATTTTTATAATCACCTAGCTTTGGTCTTTGTGTCTCGATTATTGCAGTAAAAAGTAGCCTATGTCCTTTCCCAAGTTCAGTTCTATCATCATACCGAATTTCATCAAAATCGGTACAGTAGTTTAGGCGTGAACGCGTAACAGACAGACAGACAGAGGTACTTTCGCATTTATAATATTAAGTAGGGATTAAAAAAAAAACTACTCACTAGATCTCGTTCAAACCAATTTTCGTTGGTAGTTTGCATGTTAATGTACAACATATATTTTTTTTAGTTTTATCACTCTCTTATTTTAGAAGTTAGAGGGGGGGGGACACACATTTTTCCACTTTGGAAGTGTCTCTCGCGCAAACTATTCAGTTTAGAAAGAAATGATATTAGAAACCTCAACATCATTTTTAAACACCTATCCATAGATACCCCACACGTATAGGTTTGATGAAAAAAAAAATTTTGAGTTTCAGTTCCAAGTATGGAGACCCCCAAAATGTATTGTTTTTTTTCTTTTTTTATGTAAAAATCTTAATGCGGTTCACAGAATACATCGACTGATCAAATTTCAGCAGTATAGCTCTTAGTTTCGGAAATAATTGGCTGTGACATACGGACGGACAGACAGACAGACAGACTTGACGAATCTATAAGGGTTCCGTTTATTGCCATTTGGCTACGGAACCCTAAAAATAACATAGTAAAAACTAATCCCTTAATTAATTTACTTTCAACAATAATCACAAATGAAAAAAGAAATGTCGACACATACAAATGCATGACTACACTAAAATAATATGTAACGTATCTAGTTTTAGCATCTAGAATATAATTTTAAGAAGACTGGAATGTCACTAACATGGAAGACAAACGATGTTTACATAAAGCTCGGTATACACATGCGGTGTATCTTATCTTAAAAAGTTCTGTCACAAAACATAAGTTGCCTCATCATCATCAGCCTATCGCTGTCCACTGTTGAACATAGACCTTTCTAACTATATGCCAGTTGGTTTGCTCCTCAGCTTCTCACATCCAATTCCTGCCAGCACGAATCATCATAATTTAACCTGACCTGTGGACACCCTACACCACACGACGTACAGTCGCCTTGCCAAATGAAAATACTACGTGTTCATATAATTGATAAATTATCGTCACCACACACGCCGACGACAGATTAAATCATCTATCAAGGAAATTAATGTCAACACATGGAAAAGTTATTTTCGTTATGACGTAGCCTTTTACGAAAAACATCTTTTATAAAATAGTAATAAGACGTTTTTCATCCAGTAACTACATCTTTGTTTGAAGTACTTAGAACAGCTGGTACACTATTATCACCCTTTTCTCTTTTGCGTTTAGATGAAAATTCAATTATAGTTAATAGTTATGTATACTACACTTACTATAGGTATATTTTCAGTTAATCTATACTCGTACTTTAATATTATAAAGAGATAAATATTTTAAGTTTGTGAGTTGGTGACATTGTAGGGTAATCTCTGAACCAACTGAACCGACTTCGAAAGTTCTTTTCCAAACATAAAGCCACATTATTTGTGAGTAGTCGTCCACAGACTCAAAAAAATAATTACCGCGATATCCGACATGCAAGCGGGCAGAAGATGAAAAAGGATTAAACGTTTTTTTATATTCAAAATGTTTGTCATATAACACTAGGCATATATAGCCATGCATTAGTTTATAAAAGATATGTATTTATGATTTTATGAGCCTAAAAAAAGTCTTGAAATTGTTCATACAAATTATTTCATAATATCATAATGCAAAACAAACATTATTACTATAAACTTATTATAGACATCAATCTGTTTGTTTGGTGTGGTTTGTTTTACGCTTTTTTTCTTTGGAATATCGTTGCCCGTTGTATATATTAAGGGTTATGGAATAAATGGCTTATTATTATTATTATTATTATCGTTGCCCAGCATTTTAGTTAGTTGGCTTAGCTGGCTTTTACGACACCAATGATGCCGAAGTATCTCACTAGATCACCATAGTGTAGGTCACCACACCATGCTGCATTTTCTGCACTCATAATGAGAATAGTGACCCAACTCCTTGATTTTACTTCTGCTTTCCATCAGAAAGAGTAGAGTCACATTGGTCGGTTTAAAAATCGAATGAATAAGGATAGTAACACACTGTATTCTTAATCCGTCACCGTTATATTTAAATCTCAAGATATATCTTAACATTAGATACACCTCGTGTGTACCACAACCTTACAATGTGTTGGTTTAGCAAGATTTATATTTAAGAAAATAAATAAGCCATTAAAAATTGCGAATGCGCTTTTGAAGTTTAGAATTTGTTCACGAATTCTTTTTACTGCTATAGAGGATGACTTCATGGCAGATAAAATAGAATATACAGAAATAAATTGCACATTTTGTAAGCATTACCTATAAGAAAATCTCATTTCAAGCGATGGTTATTCATTTCTCGAGTCTGTCGCTTGCGAATTATTACGGGATTATCACTGGCAATTAGCTGATCACATGAGGAGTAATTTAAGGAATTTTACTTTTTTTTTTCGCGGCGTTACTCGGTTTTTATAACAATACCTGCGGGTCACGGCATTCAGCTAGTTATGTAATAAATCTTGAATTTAAGGCTTAAAATGAGAAAATGTGTAATATTAACGTCTACTGCTACTTAGTCTGTGTCTCTTAAAAGAAAACCCGGTTTTTAAATCATTTTTAGGGTTCTGTAGTTCATCGGACAACGCCGCGGGGCGAAGCTAGATTAAAAAGGTAGCCTAAGTTACTCCTTATATCATCAGCTATCTACCAGTAAAAGTCCCGTCGAAATCGGGCCAGCCGTTCTAGAGATTACCCTGAACAAACAGACAGACAGACAGACAAAAGTTGTAAAAAAAAAAATTGCCATATGTACCGTGTATGCATTTAGTAAAAAGCGGATATTTTAATATTACGAACAGACACTACAATTTTATTTATTTATATATATTAATATGAGGACATATTACTCGTAATAGTGGTAGGTACAAAAAGTAGAATTAGTAACTAATAGAATAAGTTAGTCTTCAATATGATTAACAAAAAGAAGTCTCTATATTCACATCTTGATTATGGAGATTAGATTAGGTAATTTTTTATTAATTGTATTCTTTGTTGGATCATTCATATTACTTTAAACCGGAACTCCATGTTTATCTCTATAATAAAACAAACAATATCCATTTAAGACAATTTATAATTTTAACAAAAAGGAACCGACTTCAATGAAAAACTATTCCGAGTACCCAAATCGCGACATTGTGCCTATGATATTTGAGGAGTTCCCTCGATTTCCTTGGGATCCCGTCATCAGATCCCGATACGGTTACAATGGGACCACCTGTAAGCTACGCCCATTCCAATGCAAAAAAAATTTTTGAAATCGGTTCATAAATGACGAAATTATCGCTGAACATACATAAAAAAAAAAAAAAAAAAAAAAAAAGTATTTGAATTAATAATTAAGTATAATATATAATTAATAATAATTAAGTATTCGAATTGAGAACCTCCTCCTTTTTTTTGAAGTCGGTTAAAAATAATTCCATTATCTAACTATATTTATGTAAGTAAGATAAGCCAAGGACATATGACGTTAAATTTAGACTGGCCATAAATACTGTTACAATTTAAAATATGCAAAATTTGAATTTCGAACCTGTCAATATTATGATCATTTGTGTTTTTAATGTTTTTACATTTTCGCGCCAATCGGTTGTCAAATATTTTTGTGATATTAAAATGGGAACTTAAGTGCCGGAATTCATAAGATCTGAAGATTGACCGTCGTCTAGTCCCGGTCTCAACCCGCTGGATTGTTATTTATGGTCAGTTTTAGAGAGTATGGCTTGCTCTAAGCTTTGTGATAATTTGGATTCCTTAAAGCAAATCATAATAAAATTTCCATGGAAAGAGTACGTGTTTCTATTGATGATTAGCCTCAACGTTTATAGGGCTGTTTAGCAGCCAATGGAGTTCATATCGAATAAGCTTCAAATAGTCTAAATGTTCTTATATTATTGGATCAACTAAAACATATTACAGAAATATATGTTATAATCAATTAAAAAAAAGATTTTTCCTTGTATCGATATTTATAGCATTACTAGGTATGATCGCAATATTTATCAACTGTTTCATAACTGTGTGCATAGATTGATAAGTGAACACTACATTCAAAACAATTAATTAACTTCCGTTAGCTATTAAAATAACACAATAACTGGCTTTTAAATAAATACAATCGGTCAAATGTGTGGCAGGACACGCATAGGAAAGTGTTCCTCAGTCACCCATAATAGTAGGTGGATTGAAAATCGTATCCAATAGATAGTTGTTATGTATACGTATTAATGCGTTAATTTTGTATGACGTTTTCCAAGTAAGCGCATTTTACAAGTTAAGCCTCTATAACTCCTGAACTAACAAAGTCGTTTAATCCGTTATAGCTTTCTTTTAAAGTTCATTATATGGACCACCATCACGAATTTTCCCAGATTTTTTAAGCCAGCTTTTTAGCACTTTTTTATAAAAACAAAGCGTACCCCTCTTTAAGAGTGCCCAAGTGCCCTTTATAATGGATTTTCTCGCAAACGGATCCCTAAATCAAAAATCGTCTTAGAAAACCTTTATTGTTTTTATAAGACCTATCTAAAGATACCAAATAAAAATATTTTACATAATTTTATTGTAGCACTTTGTCTACGTAATTACTTCACATATTCATGCAAAGTTTCATCTTTCTAGTACAAACCGTTTGGGCGGTAGGCCGAGGACGGACGTATGCACGGACATGACGAATCTAAAAGGGTTCCGAGTCATGAACTACTAAACTTTTTTCTTTTTTTCCCTGTGGCAACCCTAAGCTGTCAACAGCGTTTTGGAATAAGTTCCGATAATTTTTATTAAAAAAAATATATTTGCTAAATTATAACATCGATTAACCAATTTCACGCTAAACAATTTAGTAAAAAAATATACCTACTAAAAAAATTACATGACTTTTTTTTTATTTTTTTTATAACGCAACTGCCACACTATGAATGTTCCTATGTTGCCAGTACAAACATATATGAAACGGATATAAAGAATATCCACACTCAGAGCAAAAAAAAATCTGGAACATCCATATAATGTTGAAACACACTAAGCTCTGGCGATCGCTTAAACCACTACACCTTCCGTGCAGTCATTGATATCATATCAATAGTCTACAACAGTCAACCTCTTTTTTAGGTAATTATTTTTTATCTATATCTATATCAAGCCGTCTAGTCTGGTAACCATACCAGGTTGACGAGATGGTTTGATATAGTTTGTTTCAAATGCAGCCACGAGGAGGCGACGTCTATGTATCCTGTAAGTCGCGTCGCGTTGTGTGTCCTGTGCGTCGCCCAAATAGAGAGTTATAAGAACTCCTTGTGGTACACCACCCCGCCGGAAACCCCGGTGGGATAATCCGAAGAAAGATGGTTGACATTAGGGTTCATGATTTCTCGAGCTTTTCAATTTCTCGGGTCTCGAGAATTCTCGAAGCTAATTTCTCGGGTCTTCTCGGGTTGTCGAGAAATTTACATTTACGTACGTTTTCTCATATTATTTGGTTGCAATAACCTCAACAAATTCAATGGTTTCCCTCTCAAATAAAAGTATCAAATTAATTACAAAACTTTTATTGATTTTATTCAAAAACATTAATCTAAATAAGCTAATTCAATTTAAAAAAAAAAACACCCAATGATTGTATCGGTGGAATTTTAAAGATTAGTTTTTGTTGCTGCATACTTTCAAACCCAGGCCTTTTTTTTCGGTGCACTCACACCTGAACTTATAGATGCTTCAGATTCAGATTGCCGGCATTTAGTAATACTTACTGATTTTATGCACATGTGCTAAATATCTAACCAAACCGCTAGTATTTGAACCTTTACAAACAATGGTTTTTTGGCACTTTATGCATTGCGCATTTGCAGATTCCTTTTTTTTAAATATTTTCATATTTTTGATGCTTTCATCTTTACTGTTATAGTGACGTTTCGGTAAAATCTATAACAAACGCAATTCAAATTAATAATAAGCCTATGGAATAGTATGTGATATATACACACACACACACACACACACAACACAACTGGCAATATTCGTCTCACAAATTTAAAATGACACATTAATTAATTTCAAATTACTTACTTATGAAAAACATATAAGAATAATTAACAACTAAGCTTGTCTTGTTGTTTTACAAAAATAAGAAATGTAAGTAGACTAAGTAGTATAATTAATGTATCGTTAGTTATTTTATGTATTAAAGTTTGACTAAAAATAATAGAAAAGAACACATAGGTACCTACTCGTACCTAGTAAAATTTAAAATAAAGCCATGATGTGTCAATCAAAGTGAAAATACTTACCTGTTTGATTTCAATTTATCACGTAATCTGTGAAACACCACGTCAACTATCGTGTAAAAACGAGGCCGCAGAGCGCTTCCAGTTTATGAGATCAATGTTTAAGGGTGCCGCTGCGCTTTGGCCCGGGCGCCAACAACAACAAAACAAACGGTAATTTAATTTCTATATAGGTACATGATTTCTCGAGTTCTCGACTTTTCTCGAGCTAGATTTCCCGGGAATAAAGCCCAACGATTTCCCGGGAATTCTCGGCTCGAGAATTCCCGGGAATAAACCCTAGTTGACATGCAAAAGTGTACTTGTAACCTAATAATTGCAATAAATAATTTAATTTCAGGATCAACAGATGTAGTACCCAGACCCAGGAAGTACCAGGCTTACCGTTTTGGATGGAACCCGTAACGAAGTTAATCAAAGTAAATTAAAGGAATTGCAAATATAAACACGATAATATGCCTGACTGTCTTTGTGGCGCAGTGGTGGCGTATGCGACTTATGTGTTTGAGGTATCGAGTTCGATTCCCGGATCACACCAAATGTTTGTATATTCTGCAAATATTTATTTCGCAGTTTGAGTGTTTTCTATGTATAATATGTATGTATTTAAAAAAAAGTATTTTTGTATTTATATCAGTTGACTTGACTGCCTTGTTGGTCTAGTGGTTAACGTATGCGGCTGCAGATTAAGAGGTCTCGGGTTCGATTCCCGGGTCGGACCAAATATTCATAAATGTTTGTTTCGGAGTCCGGGTGTTTTCTATGTATAATATGTATGTATTTACACAAAAAAAAGTATTTATATCAGTTGTCATAGTACCCATCATATTACAAGTTCTGATTAGTTTGGGACTAGCTGGCATTCTGTTTCAAATATCCAAAATATTGAAATAAAAATACAATACTAAAATGAGTTTCCAACATCCTGATCCCATAAATTGTATATATATATAACGTTTTTAACATCAAGAGCACGGCCGCCTCGTCCTTGCACTAGCCTCGCACCAAGACCAATGTCAGACAGGAATAGACATCGGACCGCCATTCAAAGACCGTTGAAGTTGTGCCAAACTAGCCGGAGACAGACGGATAAAAATAAAAATGGACGAACAATGTCATCTACTAAACTTCAAGCAGAAAAAACTGTTATATAAAACTTCTCTTCTTCCATTTTATCACCACACTTTACTACATGTTAGACACTCCCACTTTAGAAAGATATAAAAAATAAATTAAATTAAAGTGTCTGTTTGCGACTGCTAATCAAGGTTAAAATCTCGGGTCGGGCCAAAATGTGTTTTAGGTTTTTCTTAGGAAATTCCTAACAGCAGCCTGGAGTTTGGAAGTTTGGCGGTGATTCACGCCCGTGCCTTGGAGAGCTCGTAATGCCGTCGACCACGGATGTCATGAACAGCTGTGGCAATCGTTATTGGGAAGTCAGTGCCCTCAAATTTATTCACAACTAGTTCAACCTTCGAATTTCAGTCTTCCCATAGGGTTGCGGAGGTCCGATGCCAGTCGCTCCGTGGAAAAACTGATATTCAGGTAAAACCGGTTGAACTAGTAGCCGACCTAAATATTATTGGGAATAAGGCTAGGAAGAAGAAGGACTTAAAACAAGCAAACGATTTTTAAAAATGTCTCTCTGTTTACAGTTGGATCGATTTTGACGGGACTTCCTCTGGCTGGCTTCAGATAGCTGATGAAATAAGGAGTAACTAGCTGAGGACTGATATGACGTAGTGTAGGACATCCACAGGCCAGGTGGAGTGATGATTTGCACAAGAGGGCTGGCAAGAGCTGGATGCGAGTAGCCGAGGATTAAACTAAGTAGCGAGTAATTGTAGTTACCACCAACGATAGGCTGACCATGAAGGCGTAGCTTAGTTCTTATTTTAGACTAGCATCCGTCCGTGGTGTTACCCGCGATGGATATATTAAAGTTAAAACAACACTTGCAAGTAAAACCGCGGGGCGAAGTTAGTAGGGAATAAGCTGTTATTGCAGTCGACTGAGGAAATCAAGAAAAATGTTTTGAAAAGGCAGGCAAATAATATTAAAAGACCTTTTTGGTAAGGAGCTGTTTTTTTTTATCTACTGATGGCATGTCTTATCATGTTTGTTGTTTGGTAGTTAGATATTGACGTTTCAGATATTTCTAATTAGATTATTATCATACACAAATTCATTTATAAGTAAGTATCAATAATTATCGTAAGAATCTAAACAACATACATTATAACAATTAAAGGGAAACATGATTTTAGCACTTCCAACTGCTATAATTAAAAATCAATTAATACTAGTTGAAAGTTTTTTATATTTTCCACCTGTCGAAGTATTTTACCATCCTTGGGGAACATGTGTGAGACCAGAGGCCTAATGATGTGGTAGCAGCTCACCAGGCCGCCATATTGTGGAGCACCACGCTGCATTGTCTGCGTTTATAATGAGTATGGTGACCCCTACTCCGGTATTCCACTCATGCTTTCCATCAGGCAGAAAAGAATCACATTGGTAGGCCAATTTTAAAAAATTAAAAAGGCTTCGTCATTTTGTTAATCTTTAAAAAAACTGCACATAGAATAATAAATAAAAAAATATTTCAGATATTTTCGGACATTAATGCATTCCTAATGCGGGAGCTGTATCTTGAAAAAAAAAATTACAAGAGTAAAAGTTGATTCTTCTAGGCACTTATTTTACAATTCGAGAATAATTCTCAAATTCTTTGTTCCTCTTAAATGACTATTTCGTTAAAAAATGCAATAATACACGTAATAATAATTGCTTTTGTGATTACATTTGTGCACGTTGATGAGAACGAGATGCACAACAAAAAGCCATTTTTGCCTTTACTGTAATCATAATTAGTGATATAATAAGATGTAGGTATGTATATTTCTAGACAATATTTTCGTCATTATTAACTCATAATTTTTATACAACATATTTATAAATGACTAGCTTTCGGCCGTGACTCCGCCCGCTTGAATGTCAGTTATCGTGGTAAAAAAAAGGCTTTAGAGTTTAGACTATATGTGTACCAAATTTAATTAAAATCGTTTCAGTTGTTTTGGCGTTTTGAAAGCTTAACAGACAGACAGAGTTACTTTCGCATTCATATTACTAGTAACATAATTTTGGATGTTCTGTTAGTCGATTTCCGCCACGGCGGTCAGTCTCAACGGAGACCAGCCAACTACGCAGGGGATATTATTGTGCAAGCGAGTGCACCTGGCACTCTCTGTTCCGTCAATCTCATAATAATAGTATCTCTTTATTGTACACCAGAATAATAACATACAACGGTAGCTTAGAGTAAGTGGCGGCCTTATCGCCCGAAGGCAATCTCTTCCAGGCAACCATGGGTTGGAAATAAAGACATGGAAAGTATATGGTAGTTCCTAGTGTATTAAAAAATTTGAACTTGAGGGAAATTAGAGTAATTAGGTAATAATAACACATGGTCTTGGCGCGATCTCCACCCTTCGACATCCTGGCCAACATGTACACGATGGTCTACGACCAAATTCGTTCTGTCGGTCGGAATGGCGAGGGGACAGCGCCGCATCATGAGCCCGAAATGCTACGGCGGAACGGACATGCTCAAGCTCTGTGGGATTGGCAGGCACGGCTCGAAATCTAGGGCTGTGCTAGCCAGCGCGCCGCCGTTCTGCCTAACTTCGAAGCGTGGATAGAGAGGACCGGCTGTGTCACCTACCGATTAACTCAAATACTCACCGGGCACGGTTGCTTCGGTGAGTATCTGAATCGAATAGGACGGGAGGCTACAGCACAATGCCACCATTGCGGGTCTGACCGGGAGTCCGCCCAGTACACGCTGGAGGACTGCCCTGCTTGGGAGTCCAAGCGTGGGACACCAGTTAATAATAAGTTAATAATAAGACATAGTGTATAAGAATAAATAAAATACATAGAGATAAGAATAAATAAGTGTAATAAACTTGTATTCCATAAAAAACTAAATGGCCTAATAGTCTCCCAAGTAATATTCCTTTACCAGTCTCTTGTCTTGAAGGCAGCTAATCTCTGCGCATGTCTCATATTCCGATGGAACGACTATCCAACTTGTCTAGTATCCATAATACAAGCACTGCTTAGTTTGGCACTAGATGGCATTGTGTATAAGATATCCAAAACGTTTATTTTATTTAATACTGTTTAAAAATACGAAATCTATCATTTGCTAATTATATTTTTAATATCTATAATATTACGTAATGTAATTTAGTTAACTCTCAAAGTGCTCAATTAGTTTATATTTCACTTTTACTTAATTAGTTATCTTGTTGTTATTATTTTGTAGATTACGTTTTTACATACGAAATTATCCACTAAAAAAGAAAGTAATTGGCTTTGCGTAATAAGTGACGCCTGAAACAAAATTGCAGTAACATTCAGTTTATTTAAAACTACAAACTAAAAAAAATATAGTTTTAAAAAACTAAACAAACACGCTTTTAAACTAAAAAGTAGAAAATATTTTTTAATGCCGACGTTAATGAAATATTTTAAGAAAGCACCCCACGCTTTGTTACATTTTAAATTATTTTCTACTTTTTAGTTTAAAAGCGTGTTTGTTTTTACACGCTTTATATTAGCTTCACTTGTATGTTTGTATGTTTGTTTGTATGTTTGTAACCGACTCCTTTGGGCGCGATTTTGAACAAACACGCTACGCGATTTTGAACAAAATTTCTAGACAAACACGCTTTTAAACTAAAAGTAGAAAATAATTTAAATTTGTAGAGTAGTAGAAAATAAAAAGTGTGGGGTGACGTTATTGAAATATTTTCAGAAAGCTTACGCTTTGTTACATAAAAATTATTTGTTTAGATTTTAAAACCATAATTTTTTTCCTAGACTAAAAAAGACAAATTTGTTTGAAAGCTAATAGAAAGCGTGTAAAATACAATCATGATACAGTGATATCGATAAATAAACTGTACTCAAAATATAAGATATTGTTGTAATTGATCTGGTGTACATTAAAGTGATTTCTTATTATTATTAAATGTATACATGTTAAGGTTACTGTATTGTTATAAGAATAAAATACGATTCATTTAAATTTATGTACCCTTGTTCCGAAGGTCCTAAACCCCAAGCCCTTTTATTTTATACTAGCTGTGTCGTTAAAATTATCGTCAAAATCGGTCCTGTCGTTCCAGAAATTAGCAGGAATAAACAGA
The DNA here is from genome assembly GCA_932526445.1 of Phragmatobia fuliginosa. NCBI lineage: Eukaryota > Metazoa > Arthropoda > Insecta > Lepidoptera > Erebidae > Phragmatobia > Phragmatobia fuliginosa. The sequence continues at coordinate 16,642,556 of OW052070.1, forward strand.
CAGACAAGACGTACAGACAGACAAACAAATTTAAAAACATATATATGTTGAATGTTACGTATATACTATCGTATGAATTTAGTTAAAAGCTGTTAATTTATTATCTTTATCTTTTCTTTATCTTTATATATATAATTCTTGTGTGAGTGTGTATGTCACTGAACTTCTCTCAAACGACTGGACCGATTTTGATGAAATTTTTTGTGTGTGTTCAAGGGGATCTGGGAATGGTTTAGATTCGCAATTGGACCCGGTAGGTGGCGCTGCGATCAAGTTCTGGAATTTTAAAGTTGGGCGGTACGAAGTTCGCTGGGTCAACTAGTTACACAATATAATTTTATTTATTTGTATATATGTAAAAGCTAATGCACATATGCGTTTTATCACAATGAGGAAAAGTGAACTGATCATTATAATATTATTATATATACAAAGATATTTTTAATTTTTTTGTCTGTCTGTTTGTTTTTACTAATCTCCGGAACGTCTGGACCGATTTGGATGGTACTTTAACTGGCATATAGCTGATAACATAAGGAGTAACTTAGGCTATAAGATTAGCTTTTTAAGATTAGTCATTATGCTATAAGAGTCACTATTTCAATACTTTATCATAATAACTATCTGTTGTAATTTTACAAATCTATCAGTGGCGATATCATCTGTTTTTTCCTTATGTATCCTTTTACTTGTATTTTTTTTTTCTAAGACAATATAGAAGGAGTATAGACAGCTCCACATGCCAGGTGGAGTGATGATATGAGCACGACGGCTGGCTCCTGCCTGGCTGGATACAAATAGCCGAGGATCGAACTAAGCGGCGTGCAATTGGCGAGGCCTATGTCCAGCAGTGGACTGCAATAGGCTGATGATGATGATGATAGACAGCTTTCAAGGTAGTAGAGCAACGCTAATTTCAACACGAATGGGTCGGCTTGACCGGGACTACTACCCTCGCATAGAAGGCCAACCTAAAAATGACAGGAGGCCCAGTGATCCAGAGACATCTCACTAGGACGTTATGGTGTGGGTCACCATGTTGCTTTGTGTGCACTCACAATGAGAATGGTGTCTAACACTCTTTAATTCTATTCATGCTTTAAATCATTCAGAGTACAGCTTATCAGGCTTCGATAAAAAATTAAATTACCTCAAATATTTTTCATTTCTGTATTTAATTAAAAAAAAATGTATCCTGTGCCGCAGGAACAAACATATATAAACGAACACAGAGAACATCCGGACTCAGAGCAGCTATTTGTAGATAATACAAAGTTTTCTTCGAATTTCAGTTCTCCCGTAGGGTTGCGGAGGTCCGATGCCAGTCGCTAAGTGGAAAAACTGATATTCAGGTTAAGCCGATTGAACTAGTAGCCGACCCCGAGTAATATTGGGAATAAGGCTAGGAGAAAAAGAAGAAGACAAAGTGTTGTCTTATGTGGGGAACGAACCCACAACACTCAAGGCCGAATGAAGCGGTAATGCTATCGCTTAAACCACAACGCTATCGGTGCATTCATCTTCTTAAAAAACTGATCAGAACATCTAATAATTGTAATAGTCCTATTAAATCTATCTTTTAGTTGAGTTTCAAAATCTCAGGTAATGATTCAATATTGTCCGTGTGGTGACGGATTAAGAATACAGAGTGTCACCACCCCTATTTACCCCGCGGGTGTCGTAAAAGGCGACTAAGGGATAAACTACACAAGACAACATCAATGCAAAGAGAAGGAAAACTTGAAACCAACCCTATACCAACCCGTCTGGCCAGCGCGGTATAGTAGGCCAAAACCTCCTTTCTAAGGTGAGGCCATGTCCAGAAGTGGACTGTTGAAGGCTGTTGATGATGATGATGATTTAATATTTATACAAATAAATAAAATTGAAGTGTCCGTTTGTACCTTCAAACTAACAAATTTTCACTTGATATATGAAAGTAAACACGGTGCCCATATCAAGAAATTTAAACTTTTAGTTCGTCTGTCTGTTTTGTACCGGCTACTTACTCTCGGCTCTGGAACGGTTGGCCAATATTGAAGGAACTTTCACTGCTATACAACTGCAGTTATAAGGAGTTACTTAAGCTCCTTTCATTTTAGAAAAAAAATGGGATATGCGAAAACAAAACCATTGAATTAGTAAATCCGTGGGTGATATGTTACATATAAAAAGTAATTTGAAAAATCTATTTTGTCTTAATAAAACGTTCAGCTTTGTTGATAACATTATTTACTATGTTTAAACTATTTGATGATCAGAATATATACAAGAACATACAAACTATCAACTCCTACGCAGCCTACGTTGCCGTGTTACACCCACTAAGACAGATCAAACAAATTGCTCTTATATTTTATTATTAATTTACTTTTCATGAGCTTGGTACATATAACAAGAAAAATAAATTATTATTACTATTATAGAAATGTACATCACGATTTTTTTATTTAAGGGCCACAGCACACTAGCTACTTTTAGCATCGGCGATCTAGTCGCTTTTTAGAAGCTAAATACGGCGACCGAACGCTCTACACCGTACACTTAAAAACGCCAAACGCGGAGATTGAGTCGCTTTTTAGAAGCGCGAAACCGCAGCTGAACACTACTCTCCTCACACATTCGGATGCCAGTAGCATCGATTTGGCATCTGAGCAGTCGCTAAAACGAGCGTTTCCGATACCGCGATCGAACGCAGGAAGTCGCTTAAACGCGATGCAGCATCGATGCAGTCGCAAAATCGCCGATCGCCGATGCTAAAAGTAGCTAGTGTGCTGTGGCCCTAAGCCAACTAAAGTGACTCTGACGAAAAGCATGAGTAGATTCCAAGAGTAGAGGTAAGAAAACGTACTGATCTGATTTGTGCTCTCGTATTTCATTGGTGAGTATGAAAACAGGGGCATCTCACTAAGGCTTCATAGTGTGGGTCACCATCTTCATTATGAGTATGACAAAGCAGCATTTTGCCCCGTTCTCTCATTCACCAACGAAATACGACACGCAAATTCACCAACAAATACAGCACGAATGCTGTTATTTTAGGTTGATCTTCTTCTTTTTCTTTTCAAGGGTTCCGTAGTTCATGAACCCTTAGGGATTCTTCATTTCCGTCCGTCCTCGACTTCCAAACGGTTAGTGCTAGAAAGATGAAACTTTGCATGAATGTTTGTTTATATCACGTCGACAAAGTGCTAGAACAAGATCAATCATTTTTATTTGGGGTGCCCCCCTTACTTATATATACATAGGTACTTTCATTGTATGCATTTATTAAATAAATCTGTTCATTTCATATTACATACAGACACTACAATTTAATTTGATTGATTGAAGTTGTTCAATAGTTTCACGTATCTTTACTTCAGTCCAAAACTACTTTCGCAGTCACCATTGGCAAATCGTGACACGAACACATTTTTTCACACATAATTTCTTGTTTTTTTTTTATGTATGTGTACAATTATCGCATATCACTACTTCATGAATTAGCAACGCTTTTAGTACGTACGTCACACACGGTATTTACATCAGAACACGATAAATTATTCAAGCGCTGTTCTAATTTTAAGCCTGGTATCCCGAATATTTATAACCGGATCTCTAATGCGGACCTGGTTATAAATATCAACCGAGTGACGTCAATATGATGTTATGTAGGGTAGTGAGTACGAAGGGGTGACCGTCACATGTGCCTACTGTGATATACTTATGCGTCGACTAAGCAATTATAAAAATGGGTAAACATTACATTCTTGAAATTAACTCAGTAGTACTTTTATCACACTATTTATTCGACCCTCTGATGCAGTTGCTTCTCAGTAGACCACCGTTCACAATGGGAATGGTGAACCATACTTTCTTTTACGTTAAGATTGTTCAATCACAGAACCCGAACCCTAAAGTTAATCGAAATGATTAACTTTAGTATATTATGTAGAATAGAACTAAGAAAAGAATATAGGCAATCGATAAAAAGATTTGAATGTGTTGTAATTGGAAATAATACACTCATTTGCAAAAAAAACGGGCGCTTTCGATTCTCTTCCTGGCTGAAAAAAATAAAATATCAAAAAGGTTTTAATCATTTGAGCATGTTACTGGCCAGTTATAAAAGTGCCATAATGTTTATAAGAGTACTTCGAAATTCAAATTTTTGACTGAGCCGGGTTTTCAAAGAAAACAACTTTTAACTACATTTTGTGGCGCGAATTCCCTATAGTTAATATCGACTCTAATTAACTTTTTGTTAATTAAATTTTTATCAAATTATCTGATGTGCTTGACATTTAAAAATATTGTTATTGCTGTTTAGCAATCTCGAAAATGGTAGATAAAGTGATAAAAGTGAGCAAAATTATTGCTCTGCTTGAAGAAGGTTGCAGCCAATGCTTCGTGGCTCAAAAGCTAAATGTGAGTCGGTCGACAGTTCAAAAGACCTGGCAACGCTATCAAGAGACCGGTTCCGTCAAGAGAAGGCCTGGTTCTGGCAGAAAGACATGTACCGAACCACGGGATGAGGGAGGGAGGGAGGAGGCTCCTCGCTGCTAATATACATAGTCATCGCCCGCCACGCGGCCCTAAATTACTCCGTGGACATCGAGTTGCCAGGCTTAGCTTCGATCGAAATTGTGTGTCATGGACTCATAAAGTCTGGGATAGGGTATTGTTCTCCGATGAAGCCAGGATATCTCTGCATGGTGAAGACCGACGTCGGCGAGTGCCACGTAGACGAGGAGAACGCTTTGCAGAGGCATGTTTTGAAGAAATTACACCTTATGAAAGGAGCTCTGTCATGTTTTAGGCAGGAATAAATTCTATGGATCGTACGGAGTTAGTCTTCATCGAAAACGGTACACTGACTGGACACCGATACATAACGGAAATTCTAATTCCTTATGCACAACCCGCTTTAACCGCTCTTGGCGAAAATTCAATTTTTATGGACGACAACGCTCGCGCCCACCGGTCTGGCGATGTGTAAGCGTATATGCTAGAAGTCGGAATTCGTCGTTTGGACTGGCCAGTTAGAAGTCCGGACCTCAATCCCATAGAGCATGTCTGGGACGTTCTGAAATCAGTGAGATCAGTGTAGCCGGCTCTGCAGACTATCAGAGAGCTAAAGAATGTGATTACCGCGGAGTGGAAATTCATTTATAAAATTCTGAGGATAACAATACCTAAAATTGTCAAACCAATAAATAGTAACTATAAAATAGTTCTTTGCTTAAGTGCGCGTTTTTTTTGCAAAAGAGTTTAGTTTGTATGGAAGTTCGTCACTGTAGAAGGTTTTAATGCTTATCACTTTTTATTAGAGAATGAAACGATTATATTTCCAAAATATCGTCCACTAGCTTTTTCTCGCGGCTCCGTCTGCGTCCATATCTATTATCGCGGTAAAGAGTAACCTATATCCTTCTTCAAGAATCAAAGTATCTCATACCTAAATTCATTGAAATTGAAACGCACAGAGTTATTCATAATATCAGTATGAATTGCTAGTTGTCAACTGTAAGGGTTAACACTTAACCCAACCGAATATAAGACTGTGGCTCTGGATTGGTGTGGAGGTGAGTCCAGAATTGACAAAACTGAGCTGCTTTAAATACTTCCCGTCGTAAAATATTACAGTTCCAAACCGGTACCCACTTCTCTCCCTTTGACAATCAGAGGGTCCTAAGACCCTAATGACATTGGGAGAACATTGGCTATTGCCCCTCAAAGGAACCAGAGACTAGCAATCATTGAAAGTGTGCACCGAGGTTAATAAGGTATTTTGACTAAATTTGAACTACATATATGAATGTTTCGTTAAATTTAAACATATTTAAATATATATGGCGAAAAAGATTTTGTAATTTAAATTTCAATCATTCTAAGACTATCGTAACTCCCTTCACAGTCTAAAGCTGCAATAAATCCATGCAAAATATTTTTATATCAATCTATCGTCCGACAAACTGCAGAACAAGGACCGCCAACTTGAAAAAAAATAAAAAAGTCTTTATATGGATTTAATTAATTTCAAATTTTGCTGGACAAAGGCTGTGTTTGATAACGTACTTGATAAAATTCTAATTTTATTCTGTTATTGCCGCTTCAAAAACTAAAACTGTGTACGAATTATTCATATACGAGTACATAGGATATCCTAATAAAACTGTTCCGATTAAATTTATATTAATATTTCTAACCTTGGGCCAAATCTTTCACTCTGAAAATTAGTCAATGTTCTTTTTTATTGCTAATAATATATGTTAATAACTATAGGTGTATATTAAAGAATAGTTCGCGCTGAGACCTTCAATCAGCAGTGGACGGCGACATCCTGAAGATGATATTATTTTTTATGACAGTCACTTCTCAATGAATGTGGTGATTTCCCCATACAGCACAAATGAAAAACATATAACAGCGCCATCTATCGAAGATAGACTGAACTACGGAACAACGTAATACACGAAGTAATTAAAGCTGCATCGCGATATAGACGTTCTCACGTCGATTAGCATTATATACAACTCCTCAACATCAACCATTGGGCCGTGGCCTGCCAGGCACGGTCACCATGCCTGGTCGGTGGATCCTCTCTATATAAGTTAGAGAGACAGGACAGAGGTGCGCTGACGTTATTGTATATTTTTATTGCGGAGTATTTGGAAGTCAACAAAATATTATCTCATGTCTAGGTTGATTTTAACTGTCCAAGTTAATATCTAGGAAAGGAAAAAATATAATATTAGTGACAGCTAAATGAGGTCTGTATCTCTGTCTGTATCTTTTGGAAATAAAGACGTAGTATTAAATAAATATATATGGAGAATAGATAAATAGAATAGAGAATAGAATAAAAAACGAAAAAAGTTTTCAACTTGGCTAGGGGAGCAGGAACAGCTAAACTTAGACTAGATCAAGATTATATCGACTTTTCCACAACATTCAATGAGTAGAAAACCTCGTTCATACGCTAATAGTATGTTTTATATAAATAAATAATAAATATTTCGGACATCTTACACAACGCCTTCTAGTCCCAAAGTAATCAGAGCTTGTATTATGGGTACTCGACAACTTATGTAAATACATTTTTTTTTGTAAAATATACCTATTATACGTAGAATATTCGCGGATCACACAAACATTTGGTCCAACACGGGAATCGAACCCAAGACCTCAAGCACAGCAGTCGCCACTGCGCCACAGAGGCAGTTTTTCAAACTCTAAATTGGTATGTTCACTAAAGCCCAAATTCTGCCTAGTTAGCAATCAGACTGCTGTGTCTGACCTGTATTCAATTACTCTTATACTCCTGTCAGTAATTACACTTACGTCATCGCAAATATATTCCTACTTTTTTCCTATTCCCGCGATATGACGTAATGTTTTCTTTCCCTCGCCGAGCGCAAAGTAATGTGTCAGGGATGGAAATATGCGGCGAGTTAATTGAATACGTCGTGTTATAAATCATATTCATCCATCGTACGTACACCTGGTTGTAATAAATGTCAGCGTCTAAATACAAACATTGGTACATATAAATAACTACTACACGTAATTAGAATGGAATTTCTTAGTAATGACATTGTAAATAATAATAAATATTTCGGACATCTATCACACAAGTATAATCGAATTTGAAAAGAGCTTCATTATGGTAGACGAACCTATTGGTATAGTTTTTAGAAATCTACACTGCTTAGTAAGAGGCCGATTGAAGACCCATACCTATATGGAAAAACTATCTGTCATCCTATAATATTATAAACGCGTAAGTTTGTATGCATGTTTGTTGCTTTTTAACTCAAAAACTGTATGGATTTTGATGAAACTTCAAAATAAAATTGCTTACATATCAGAATAACACATAGGCTTAACGTTAACAAAAGACTGGACTCCAAAAAGACTCCCAAAAGGCAGCATTGTAACATTGAATAGCAATGCTAATTCACTATGCTAGAAAAATACCAGCCTTTTGGTCCAATGGTAATTTAGCTAATGGTTTGAAAACAGCACGACCGCTTGGACCCCATGAACGTAGCGTCTCTACACCATTAAATTCAAGAAGCATTTACTAGTGCAGGGTATAACACTGTAATCATTATATTAACAGTATAATGTAAGCCGTTTAAATTAATTGAAGAAGTGTTTGATTAAATCAATAACGTTCGTCAATAAAACAGGATTCAGATTAATTATAGCTCATTATAATGAACACGCGAGGATGAAACTTAGGTAACTTTCAATATCTCAAATATTAAAGTTATTGTTACAGCTATATATCGCTGCTTTGCATGAATACTCGCACAAACCAAAATCACAAATTATACAGGGGAGCTATTTGAAAATTAAACAAAATATTTTCTGTCATAACTTTTCATGTATTTGATCAATAGAAGAATAGAATGTAAGGACATTATTCAAGGATTATTAAAATCTATAAATATATACATATATAAAATAAGGACTATTTTGCATTTGGCTGTGTTATAAACCAGTGTTTTCAAAATTTTGTTTTGTGCGGGTATTCATGCAAAGCAGCGATATATATTGCAAATCCTCTTGGATTAATCTAGAATTTCCTTTCTAGGGTACACCTGGTTCTTCGGCTAATAGTATAGGTACTATTAGCCGAAGAACCAAGCTGAAGACCGAAGACCGAAGACCAAGCCGAATAACGAATACACAGCCGAAGACCATTCGGGTCCGTTCGAGTCCGACATAACCATTAGCTGGTGGTATCCGGGGGGATTTCCGCACATTAAAAAAGGGGTATTAATGCGAGATTATGCACTTTGGCGGAAAGGAGACACTGTAGTCCAGGTGCTTAAAAGCATAAGTTGACGAACTGACAGTTCACAAAATCAAAACAAAAACAGCTGGTAAGCAGTGATCTGACGATACAGAAGAAACAACGTGTTTTCCTTCCACTATAATCGCGAGATCTTGAAACGGGGTGTGAAAAAGTATCTCACTAATCTGTCATAGTGTGGGTCACCGTGATTTCTGCATTTTCAAAAGGTATAGTGAACTTCTTTCATTGATTCTATTCATGTATTCGACCAGACAGAGTATGCTCACTTTGGTAGGGAATAAAATACAAACAAAAGATTTATTACTTATAGTTGGATTCAGCTAAATACCTTGCTTGCCACAGGTAGTAGCATTCAAACTTAATAGCACTTGGCAACCCAACAATCTTTTTCCTGCGTTTACCTGCATGTGAAGTATGTATATAAACTGATCACAATTATTTCAGTATTTTACTTAGGTGTTAGAAAATGAAGTATCTGGTGCTCTGTATAGTAAGTTTTTGCGTTTTCGCAAAACATGTGACAAGCCACAGGTACCATAATGACTCAGTTTTCCCAGATGTCGCGTCGCAGCAGTTGCTTGAATTTAGACATCAACACTCGGTATGTAAATCAGAATAATTAAGAGATCTAAATATTTTAATGAAGGAGATGTTTCATTTGTACATATAAAATTGATACAAATTGACTGATTCATGTAAGCAGAGCCTGATCAACAAAGGCTACAAAGTTTAAATTACGGCACACTGATTCAGAAAGATATTTGGAAAATTTCACGCCTAAGTGCATAGTAACTAACTAACTTATGGGATGATCGAATATGTGGAAATCTGTCATTAATTAAGACAATAAATAAATAAATAATAATTCGAACGAAGACACAGGCTGTCAATAATTAATTATGAAATGAAACATGTCTTTTATTGAATTTCAATATAAATGTATTAATGTTTGTATTACATTAATCTTTCTGTTTTACTAAATTATCATTAGTAACCTGTAAACAACAGAAATAAAGTACAGATTCGAATTTTTAACTTACTCTAAATAAAATCTAGTTCATGATTCGGAACCCTTATAGATTTGTCATGTCCGTCTACCCGTCCGTCCTCGACCTACCGCCCAAACGGTTGGTGCTAGAAAGATTAAACTTTGCACGAATATATGTTGTACTTACATCGACAGTATTACAATAAAATTAATAAAAATATTTTTATTTGGGGGACCTCCCCTACATCAAGTGGGAATGTTTTTTTTTTCTCGCTTCCACCCCATTGTGTGGGGTATTAGATAAGTATTTTAAAAACATTGCGAGGTTGCTAAAACCATTTTTCGATTTAATTATCCGTTTGCGAGTTATGCAACTTTTAAGTGCATTTTTTTGTTAAAATAGGGCGTTCCCCCCCCCCCCCCCTCTAAAAGCTAAACAGTTGGCTCGAAAAATCTGGAAAAACTCGTGATAGTAGTCCATATATAGAAATTTAAAGGAAAACTATAGCGGTTTTGATAACTATTTATTTCAAAAGTTAAAGGGGTCTAACTTCTAAAATGCACTCACTAGGAAAACTTCAATTTTTTAAAAGAAAACAATATTTCAAAATCTCTTAAATTAAGTCCATATTACTTCTACCATATTTAATGCTACTTATATTAAATTTAAATTTAATAATAAATGTATCGTTCCATAATTATTAATTTTAGAAACACTCCATCCATGAATAATAACTAAAACGTGGTCTAAACTTTCAGAGGCCTATAGGGGTTATCACAAAGGTAACAGGAGAACCGTTGGATATAAGGGACACCGTTTCACTAAACACTGAAATATTTGACAATCGAAACTTCTTCCGACTCATGTCCCATCAAGACAGAGAAAGATTACCAGAACGTCTTGTACACTCAAAAGCTGGTGGAGCATTTGGATATTTTGAAGTAACTCATGATGTCTCAAGGTATACGAAAGCCGACGTCTTCAACGACATCGGTAAAAGAACGCCGGTAATGGCTCGATTTTCTACAAACAGACAAAAACTTGGTGGAACTGATGTAGGTCGTGATGCCAGAGCAATATCCCTTAAAATGTACACCAATGAAGGGATTCTAGACTTCCTCACTTTCCACATACCAATCTTCTTCTACAAAGAACCTATAAAGTTCGTACTAAATGGGCATGCGTTCAGAAGAAATCCTAAAACCACTTTGTTTGACAACATAATGCGCTGGGATTTCATGTCCCTCCGACCAGAAATACTAGCTTCTAATTTATTCCTAATGTCAGATCTTGGAATACCAGATGGATATAGAAAAACCAACTATTTCCCATTGCACGCATATGAGATATATAATAAACATGGTGAAAGATTTTTCGTAAAATTCAATTTCCGGACGGAGATAGGCCTCTATAATTTAACCAATGCCCAAGCAATGGCAATTGGAGCCGAGGATCCTGATTATTTCAACAGAGATCTTTACAACGCAATTGCTGCAAAGAAATACCCGGCTTGGAGGCTGGAGATGGATGTTTTGACAAAAGAAGACCTAAAAAAAGTTGATTTCGATCCATTTGATATGACAAGGTTATGGAAAAGAGGTACATACCGTACCGTACAAATTGGACGCTTGGTAATGAACCGAAGAGTTGATAACCACTTCAGAGACGTAGAACAGGCTGCATTTTCACCTGATAACTTGGTGCCAGGGATCACTGGTCCTGTAGATATAGTATTTAGAAGCCGAAGGATTTTCTATCCTGATGCACAAAACTATCGCTTAGGAGTTAATCACGCAAACATTGCAGTGAATGCTCCTCTATATGAGAAGACGTACAGTCGCGACGGAGTTGCACCCGTGTTGGATAACATGAAAGACGCTCCAAATTATTTCCCAAACTCTTTTAATGGACCTGTGCCTTATGTGGACGAGGCTCGTCCTAAAGACCTGACCATAGTAATACATAGTAACGCCATAGATTTAGAACCTGCATCAGAATTTTATAATGAAATTTTAGAAAGCGATGCACATAGACAAAGGGTTGCTGAAAATGTAGCAACATCCTTAATGTCAGTAGTCGAAGATATAGAGATAAGAGCTTTACGGTTGCTTACTTTAATAGACGTTGATTTAGGCCGACGTGTACGTATATCCTTGGAAAAAATGAAAATGGTGTCGTCAGAGAAGAAACGGGACCAGCTCACGCAATGTTTCGCTCAACCGAGTCGACATTATAATTATTAGTATACGTTCAGGAAGGTAATAAAATATCAATTAAATATAAATGTTTTCAAATGCACTATTAATACTTCTAATAAATATGCTCAAGAATTTTTAGTACCTATAACAATTTCAGTGTAATTAAACGTTTCTAAAGAATTATCCAGGACCATAAATAAATAAGAAAATAAAAAATAATTCTCATTACTAAACGAACAACTTTTGGGCTTCGTAAGCAAAAAAAAATTAGCTGTCCCATACTGTTACGGAACATTTATTTGATATAAATGTTCCGTAAAAGTATGGGTAAAAGAAGGTACAAAATCCCTCGCACTCCAACTTTCGGATCAACATCATCGTGGTGAGCAGCAGCCAAAAGCATTTTCTCTAAAAGAGAGTCTGGGAAGCTCATACGCTGTAATTAAGATAGTCCCTAATAGCCTATTTTGTCATTAAACAGTTTGTAATTACATTTTCTTAGTAACAGTTGTCCGTTTTCTCAGTAGCTTAACGAGTCTTAACACACCCAAGGGAGAATTAATAAACTTGTGATAGTGGACAACAAAGTACTGTTTTAGTAAGGATATAATATTAGAAGGTAATTTTCATTTATAGAATACAAAAAACCACGTTTGCATGGTTTGATTTCATGTAAAAATTTCAAGATTGCTTTTGTGAAATACAAATTTGTATTTAAATAAAAAAAAATGTTTATGTCTCGGAAATGAGCTTCCAACTTATATGATTTCAATATTTTGCTGTTTGATCTTATTTACATGAAAATATTCGTGAATTCAAAGTAGTAGTAGGTAAGTAATCAATTTCAGCACAGGCCGGCTTAACTGAGGCGGTACTACCATCGCATAGAAGACTAACCTAAAACTGCATTCGTACTGCTGGGTTTTTTTTCGATTTGAGATTTTGATGGTGAGTTCGAAAACGGAGGCCCAATAATGCACAAACATCTCACTAGGCCGTCACGAACTGTTTCACCATGCTGCATTGTGTGCACTCACAATGAGGCATGGTGACCGCCACTACTGGATTCTGCTCATGATTTCCATCAGGAAGAGTAAAATCATTTAGGCATTCTCTTAAAAAAAAAACAATAGTCGAAATTTTAAAATGGTGGCTGACAGCAGATGGATGAAGAGTGCCTAAGACGCGGTTTTGTTGGCGTTATTAAGAATAGGCTTGCGTTCATCACTGTTGCTTAGGTGCCCCTACAGGTACCCCTTACAGTATATAATGGAAGGCAAACGAGCATTTTCATCAAACGATAAATAGCTACCGTAAATTTATACCTTTATCAAGAGTTAAAAGTTAATTTCCAAGCTTCAAGTGGATTCACTCGGAGTCGAACCGGCTCATATATCTATCTGATGAATGAGTTAATGAATATAAAAACTTAATTTACAGAATAGGAACAGACGGGCAGACACACTGCAACATTTTACTAACAAGAAATAAATGTTGAATCCAAATAAAAAATCCCTTCTATACCCTTTTATGATAAAATGAATAAATAAGAGAAATCATTGAACTTGACATACATGGTTCAATAATTCAATTAATGATTTAATGGTTTCTGTAAAAAAACTCTTTCATCGCCTACTGAATGTCCTCGAATGACCAATAATCGATCTGGACTTGTTTGTCCTTTACAATATAACTCCTTTTTTAGCATTTGTTCTTGAAACCCATTTATTATTATGAGAAACTATGTGCAACTGGTTTATCTACCACAATAAAACGTGTAGGTATTTGAAAGGTGAGTAAAATATTCGTGAACACGACGCCAGGATCGCCAGCTATCCAGCGTGAAGAAAACAAACCAAATCCACACTCACAAACTTTCATCTTTGCATGTGTGATCGAGTTCCTTGAAGTCTAAATTTTTATCGTCATAATCGTCAATAGTCCTTAAAAGTTCACATGGGGCCTATGTGAACTTTTAAGGACTATCCTTAGCAAGCAGGTTTTTGGCCTTCTGTATGGCACAGGCCAGACATATTGGTATAGTTTGTTTAAATTATTGAATTTGTGCTTAGAATCAGAATACATTTAGTGCATATAGTTATAGTTAAAACTGCATAGTTATTTACGTTACGATGCATAAATTGAATGCACATTCTTGCTTCATTGACTACTGCTTCCTGTGTGTTCATGTATCCGATCAGGAAAACCAGGCAATATACTTTCAGTACCAACTTATAATTATAATAAAAAAACTACTATCAGAATCAGATAATTTTATATTTTTTTATACGAGCTTGTCAAAATGATTCTACTCTGCCTGATAGAAACATGAGCAGATACCAAGTTTAAAAAAATCCTGAAAATCAATTAAGGTATTAAAGCAATCGCATTCAAAAGCTAGTTATTATATCCAGTTTCAATTCATCTTCCTAGCGTTATTTGGGGTCGGCTACCTGAAAATCACTTTTCAGTTGACATCGGCTCTCCGGAACCCTTAGGGGGAACTGAATTCGCAGTTTGAACAAGTTATCAGAACATTTGAGGGCACTTACTATCCAAAAACGATTGTCATAGATGTTTATTGCAACCGGGGCCGACGGCTTAGCGTACGGGCGTGAAACACCGCCATTTTCCAGTTATAATTATTGAAAACGGCCGTAAGTGTTGAACAGCCCTTTCATGGAATAAAGCTATGTGGTGTGGCTATAAAATCACGCCAAAACAATAAAAATTTACATTCCTTTTGAGAGACGCACAGGGAGTTGAATGGATTATCAAATCATCTTCCTAGCCTTTATTCCCAAGTTTATTTGGGGTCGGCTACTAGTTCAACCGGTTTTACCTGAATTTCAGTTTTTCAACGAAGTGACTGGCATCGGACCTCCGCAACCCTAAGGGAGAACTGAAATTTGAAGATTGAACTAGTTGTCAGTATATTTGAGGGCACTGACTTCCCAATAACGATTGCCATATATGTTCATGACAACCGGGACCGACGGCTTTACGTGCTCTCCGAGGCACGGGCGTAAATCATCGCCAAACTGCTGCTATTAGGAATTTCCTAAGAAAAACCAAAAAACACTTTTTGGCCCCACCCGGGATTTGAACCCGAGACCTCTTGATTAGCAGTCGCATACGCTAACCACTAGATGACTAGACCAACGAGGCAGTGGATTATCAAATATAGTATGATAATTATGTCCATAATGCTTCACATTTCATGTTCTACAGTTTCTTCAGATCAGAGGAGATAAGAAAATAATAATGGTAATAAAATCTAAAAAAATTTAAAAGCATAGATCTCTCCTTCAGTGTACTGAAAGCTGGTGATGACTGTTTAACCCGTTGCATCTATCACTTTCTTTACGGTAAAACCGAAACTTCTTATAACAAGAAAAAATCTGTAACATAATATTGCCATCTTAAGCGGATAAAAATTTATCATTTATATTTTCTATAAAAATTAATTGTACGGCCTAGTCTCATTGATAATAAATCGATTCAGCTCTGGATCTTATCAAGAATTCATTTTCTTGCACTGGCGCAGTATTAAGTACTTTACTTCGATAAATCAGCATGACTTGATGTTTTGTTACTGATTGATAAGAACAGAGGGAGACACAGTCATTGAGAATACGGCTTATCGTAGGCTATATGTTTAATAGGATATATTTGGGTGTTTACCTAGCTGACCTACCCTACACAGCCTCGTTTGCGTGTCTTGTATTGCATGTACCGAGATGGTGTACAGCAAAAACAAATTAGTTTTTTTTTTATATTAAGCCATCCAAAGTGACTCTACCCTGCCTGATGGAAAGCATGAGCAGAATCCAAGAGTGGGGTCTACCACACTTGCTGCGAATGCAGACAATAATGTATGGTGGCCCACACTATGGCGGCTTAGTGAGATGCTTTTTCACGCCCCGCTTAAAGGACCCGGGATCATAGTGGGAAGGAAACACGTGAGCTGGTAGTGAGTTCCAGTCTTTGAGTGCTCGGCATAGGAAAGAAGAGCCGAACCGTTTTGTTTTCATGTGCGTATTTCTTCCACTCTAAAGCGGTGACTTCTGAGTCCAGCACGTGTTGTCCTGTTTACTGTTACTGTTGGATCAGTTGGAAGAGCTCTTCAGAACACTCTCCATGGTAAAGACGATAGAGGACCGCCATAGAGGCGATGTCTCTCCGTAACTGCAGAGGCTCAAGGAACTCAGTGGTTTCGGGACTGTTTATAATGCGGAAAGGTTATTGTGAGGCCACCTTAAAAGATAGACATATACTCTCGAGGATATTTTTTTAGAACTTTTAAAAGGGAATAATTCTTTCATACATTTTTTGTGGAACTAATCGTTTACGCAGCGCACGCTATGGAAGCTCCCAAAAGGAATATTTTTCTACGGTTTGTGCAACATTTTTCATTGATACTCCGCTCTTTTTGGTGATGACGTGATGATATAATAACAAGGCCTACAGCCTTTCTAGAAAATGGGCTATCGAACACTGAAATAGTTTTTCCAATCGAACCAACCAGTACTTCCCGAGATTAGCGCGTTCACCCAGACAAATAAACTCTTCAGTTATATAATATTAGTATAGATCGAGAATGCTTGTGACTCAGGTCATGTATAAACTACTTCAATCATATTTATACAAAATATGAATCTATCTTGATAAAGATAGAAAAATATTTTCTTATTTTCACAGAACAAAACACACTTAGAGCGGTAGTATCGGTATAGTTACATTATATATAGGTATAAAGGTATTTTTATTGCACATAAAAATGGTACTGTGCAATCGGAAAATATGTGATGATACTAAACCTTGTGTAGGTTTTATCGCAATCCGTGATTTCTTACTGACTAGAAAGAGATCATATGTAAGTCTGACACCTAAGGTATTTTACAGGAATAAATTTGAGAAGTGTGGTTTAGGGCGTCTAGTTCTTAATAGTTTGTCATGGGCCTTCACTTTTTGCAAAGAAAAGCATCTGATATCTGTACTTTTTACTTTCCCATTATGATCCCGGGTCCTTTAAGAGGGGCGTGAATAAGCATCTCACTAAGCCGCTATAGTGTGGGTCGGCTTCGCTACACTGCCTGCATTCGCAGTCTGTCTGGTAGTCCCCACTCCTGGATTCCCTGGATTCTGCTAATGCTTTCCATCAGGCAGAGTAGAGTCACTTTGACAGGCATCAAGTAAAAAAAACTTATGACGTGGCACCCAAATAGGGTAATTTGGTGTCAAGGGAGCATTAAGCGTGGTTTGTAGCATGTACATATATGAACGGCAGGAACCCACTTATTTTAATGTTTTTTGATGTAAATTATATAAAACACGGTAAAACACTTTTATAAGGTGGCATTTTTCTCGGTGACAGAAATCCCGAATATTGAAAGAGACGCGAAGATTATACACTAAATATCAGTTTTTTCCACGAAGCGAATGGTATGTGACCTCCGTAATTCTGAGGGTGAACTGAATTCAAATATTGAATTGAATAAAAACAACGTCGAATTAATGTAAAAAAAATATAAGAAACATCATTGCAGTTGAATTTATAAATCGTATGTCCTTGCCTCATGCAAGAGTGAACAGATAAAGACGATAAACAAACATTCTATATTATCATTATTATGAATATAAATCTTAACACAATGACGAACATTGTTCCTTATTATAACGATTCTTGAAGTTTACGATTCTTTGACGTTGTTTTATAAATTAATTAACCTCAAATTCAATCTTAGATGTACATGATTGTTGTTAGCTTCTTTGCTATTTCAATTATAACTAGTGGTCGCCAAGTGGTTGAAAAAAGTTTACAGGTGGCAACATTTTTAAGGTTCTGTTGTCAAAGAATAATTGGTATTTTTATGCACATTTAAACCTACAAAATCCTTCCTTATAACACATAAAATTATAACTTCCTGCACTCCTTCCTAATCCACTATAAGTGTGCGAAATTTCATACTCCTGAGTTCACGCATCTGACGCTGCATATTGCTTGATCTGACTGAAACATCAAGAATTACATCGGGCACTAAGTTTCTTTTATAGTAGCTGCCGCCGCTCCGAGACTTGAAACCCAAAAGATACAACTGCTTTTCTCTATTTGCCTAGAGCTATGGACACTAGTGTGAGCAAGGACTGGTTTAACTCCACCCGCTTAATTGTTCAAACATGGCTCTCTCACCTCCGTCCGGCTTCAAACGTAGTGTGAAAAAAGTTTAAATAATTAAATTTAATGCTATAGTCTTATTTGTAATATTCTATCACTTCGTACCACATAATAACAATCTTTTCTTCTTTTTTTAAACATATTTTGCTTTGATTGCCCATAATTGATGGTGTTTAGACGATCCAAAGAATATTGAGAATCACAAATATCGACGATTCAAGTCGGATATTGTTTAAAAATGTTGGTGAATTTTAAACAAGAGTCGAATAGATCCGTGATCACCGTGAGAATGTCAGCATACGTCTGAACTGCAAAATAACAAGAATATACAATTGCAAATTTAGTGTCGTTACGTCACACACTTTAAATAAAGAATAAATGAAGTCTTTAATTATTTTTTTTGCTAAACGAGACTTGGTTGCGATAAAATTACTTATAAGGTTACGATATCCCGATGTTTTGAGCCCGTTTGAAATAATTATTTTATGTCAAATAAGTCTCGCTATACTACAACAACTATTTATGTAAAAGTAAATCAATTTAAATATAACTTGCAATTTCGTTAAATATAGTTATTTTTCTAAATTTTGGGACTATACTTTTTAAACGACCTCAAAAAGGACACATATTTTTATTTGTCACTGTTGTTACTACAGAAAATCTAAATAAATCAATGCAAAAAAATCTCTGTCAGATATTCAATCTAACAGAGATTTTTGCACTTCAATCGGTTTCAATTAAATCCACTTAATTTTTTAAATTGTAGATTGAAACGTATGATTTATTAGAAGTTTTTTTTAACATTAGTTAATTGGTGAATCACAATGAAAATGGTGATCCTTGAATCTTCTCATGCTTTCCTTCGGGCAGACTAATGTAAAAATGTTTACTACTAATGTGCATTTAAAGTCGAAACTGCAATGAATTGGACTAAAATATGCTAGGACTAAAACATGCTCCAAGTTATAAACTATATGTGTAGATTGCATTAAAATACGTTGTGGCAGTTTTGAAAGATGGAAGATTAATAAAAGGCTCTCAAGAACTTGATTCTATTAGTCTGATACCTATCAGTAAGATAATTCATACATCCATACATCTTCCTAGTATTTATTCCCAAGTATTTATTTGGGGTCGGCTACTAGTTCAACCGGTTTTACCTGAATTTCAGTTTTTTTACGGAGCGACTGGCATCGGACCTCCGCAACCCTAAGGGAGAACTGAAATTCGAAGGTTGAACTAGTTGTCAGTATATTTGAGGGCACTGACTTCCCAATAACGATTGCCATAGATTTTCATGACAACCGGGACCGACGGCCGAGGCACGGGCGTGAATCACCGCCAAATTTCCAAACTCCGGGCTGCTTTTAGGAATTTCCTAAGAAAAACCCAAAAACACTTTGATCCGACCCGGGACTTGAACCCGAGACCTCTTGATTAGCAGTCGCATACGCTAACCACTAGACCAACGAGGCAGTTTACATTTCATACATCCATACAAATAAATAAAATTGGAGTGTCTGGTTTTTAGACTAGCTTCACTCCGCGGCGTTACTCGCGATACAACAATAACCGTGGGTTACGCCGCGGAACTCAACGAATTTGGAAATTAATCCAACAAAATTATTTAAAGACTTTAATTTCTATCAAAACAAATCACCTACTTATCATATCATTTAATCAACAAACAAAATTCCCCACTTTAAACTATGATAAAGTGTTACATAGTAGCAGTGTTAAAAATACTATTTTCTACTTTGTTTCCAGATTCAGGAACCTGATAAGCGCTTTTAAAAGAAAATTCTTAGTGTAGATATGCTAGGCATTAAACCCAATAGTCTACCTTACAACTAAAAGTGAACTTTAAAAATATTAAACATTGATCTGACATTCCTTAAACACTGATGTCCGCTCACTTTATGAGATATTCTACAGTAAGACCAGGAACTGCATACGCTACTGCATTTTCCTTATCATCCATCCACACCATCTCCGGTGATAGCGAGTTCCACTATTCAGCCTGGGTTCACCCTATGATGGGCTCTGACTTGGCTAGCAAAACCGAACTTTGTTTTCAAATTTCGGTTGCAAAACCGGCCGTCAGAGTTAAAGGTATAGGGGTACCCTCAGTTTTTGGTTTTGTGCATTTGCCGCCAAATTCCTTCTTTCCTTCCATGTAAGCCACTCAGATCTGAGACGCCGCTATCAGGCATCTGTTGGCATGCCACAGGCGAGGATATTACGCTTGAGGACGTCTTTACACCAGGGGTATTGACCGCCCTCTCCTGGCCGGAACTCCACCATGGGACCTGGAGGCGAGAGCCCTTGCAGCTCTTTATCAGTGGCGCAAGGAGGTGCGCGAGTTGGGTGGGGGTCCTGAACCTCGAGAAATCGAGGATCAGAGATCCCAACTCCACCAGGTCCTCGTGGAGGAGTGGAGAGAACGACTTGGGCAACCAAGCGCTGGGCACGCCGTTATTGCGGTGGTAAGACCCGTTATGGAGGATTGGCTCGAGAGGCATCACGGCAGCCTCTCATACCGACTGACACAGGTGATCACTGGAAAGGGGTGCTTCGGAGATTACCTGTGTCTAATCGGAAAAGAGCCAACGCCTGAGTGACACCATTGCGGTGGCCAAACCGTGGATACGGCGCTCCACACGTTAGCCGAATGTCCAGCGTGGGTGGAGCAGAGGCGTGACCTCGTGGCGGCCATCGGAGTGGGGATTCTCTCGCTCCGTAACATGATTGCTGCCATGATACGGAGCGAGAGTGCATGGAACTCCGCTGTCTCCTTCTGTGAGCGGAGCGGGACCGGGAGAGGCTTAGAACCCTCCCGGTCCGCCAGGCCCGGGAACGGGCCAGGTACCGCAGACGACTCAGGCGCCGGAGATCGTCAAACGATCTCCGTCCTCCATAAGCGCAAGCCTGGGGGTGACAGGTAAGGCCACCTGTTACCCTAGCAGAAGCAGGCCAGGGTGGCGGCGCGAGTGCTACGAAGCGCCCGCGCCTCCTTTCAGACTTCTGGGACTTGGGGTTTCCACACAAGAGAGGGTCATCTGCAAGCCGTGGATGGCCCGAGGTACGTCGGGGTTCCAGGGACTTCCTTTCGAGGGTACACCTGGTTCCTCGGCTTATAGTACCCGAGGCGGCGTGCGGTTTTAGTCGGTTCGAGTCCGACATAACCATCAACTGGTGGTATCCGGGGGGATTTCCGCACGAAAAAAAAAAAAAAAAAAAAAAAAAAGGGGGTATTGACCCCCCTGTCTTTTTTCTGATTTTTTCCGTAAGTTATCTCTGCTGAAGCCCCTTTTGGTAACCTAACCACGCTCATGCGTGATACGTGGCCAGTCCATCTCTGTCTTTTATTGCTGTCTTTTATTAACGCTTCCACTCTGGGTAGATGCAAAACCTTTGTGTTCGGAATACGGTCGTGCAGCTTAATACGCAGAATAAATTTTAGCCATTAAAGATGGAAATGGTCTAGCTTCTTAATATCTGCTTTATAGCAACATCATGTTTCTGCAGTATTGTCACCAGAGTCCCACGTCAAGTACTACTGCAATTTGATGAATATTTGAACAACTAAACGAGACCCGCGATTATTCAGTTAATTGACTAATATTTTGTTAAAACCCCGTGACTTCACTTTGAGAGATTTTCATACATTTCTTATTTTACTTAAATTTTTCAGAACAAAATTGTAGCACTAATTCGCTAGGCCCTTATAATACAGTATACAAAGAAAGGCAATCCCTTCAAAATTAAAAATAAACATTATTTCTTAAACTCATTTCCTGAAAGTACAAGACACCTGGTGCCATAAAAAGTTCCCAAGTGCGTATTTAAATCGACATTTTTCAGAGCTGTTGACGTAATTTTTCTTTAAGAAAATTCTCACTCCGATTTATCATTGCATATTAGTATACTAGTTAAGGATCGAACTAAGTGGCGTGCAATTGGAGAGGCCATGTCCAGCAGTGGACTGCGATAGGCTGATGATGATGAAAGTAGTTGAATTGTTGTAAATCGCAAAAATAGCTGCGGAGCTGAGTTAGTCCTAAATTTGAATTATATAATTCAAGTTCCTCCTTAAGTCATTAATTATCTGTCAGCGAAACTCCCTCAAGCAAACAGAGAGACAGACAAAAATTCTAAATATTGCAATTTGAATGTCAGTAATGTAAAATATACGTATACTTTTAGTAAAAAACTGTTCATATTACAAACGGACGCTTCAATTTTATTTAATTGTATGGATGTTTTCTTACTTTCTAGTAGGTATTTTTCTATAAACCAGATTTGGTATGCTCGTGCTATGTTTGAATAATTAGTTAAGCGACTGACGCTTCTCGTTACCAGAAAGAAGGCTGGCCTTTTTCTAGCACAGAGAATTAGCATTGCTATTCAACGTGGTAGAAATGCTAGTCTTTTGGAAATGTAAATAAAATGATTTTTTTTTTGACGTTTGTATGTAAATATTTTCTTTGTTTTCCATATATATATATATGTTTTTATTCCTACGTATATATTTATATATATATGTGTGTGTGTGTGTGTGTGTGTGTGTCTGTGTGTGTGTGTGTGTGTGTGCGTGTGTGATAAGTATAGGTTTGTTGTGAACTGTGTGAATAGAATAGTATATTAGTAGTATAGTATAGTAATAGTATGAATATATTTAGAAACAATCACTGAGGAGTAAGCAACGACAGCGCCGACAGTGCTTCGATTATGACCGTAAGTGGCATGTTACCATGAGCGTCTCCGTGATACGCTCCCGGTTGGTATCATAATATAACAGTCGTAATGCTTAGTCGGATCCCTTTGGGTGGCTTAAAAACGTCCAACAACAAGACTACATAGCCACAACGTTGTCTTGTCAGATTCCAACCCCATAACCCACGGAGACACCGTAGGGACGTATGACCTTAACACTCTCCTGAGAGTGGAACGAGCCCAGCAGTGGGATATTATGAGTTGTTGATGTAGATGATTTGGAAATGTAGTTTGTACGCAACAACCGGCAAGATCGGGGCGGTACTAACCTCGTGTAGATGACCGACCTAAATGACAGCATGAGTGATGAGTGATGACCGGATGCCCAATGATGCAACATCCCACTAGGCCGCATAGTGTAGGTCACTATGCTACTGTATCAGCATTAAAAAATCTAATTTACACGCGGGTCTAGCGGCCTAAGCTGGTAGTTTTTAGTAAGTAACTCTCTCTGTATCTGTCTGTTTGACTCTGTCTCTGTAACTCGTTCTATCTATTTTAATGAACTTGTCATTTATTATAGATACTTTGCTTCTCGAGTAGAGGCATAGACTACTCTTTACCGCGGTCGGTTTCACGCAGCTCTCCTGAAAAATGACCCGAGCTATAGTGGGACATAATGCAGCATATCGGAATATTTGTCATACTGAACGATAAACGATCGTTGAATCGAACCTTGTCCTTGCCAATATGTAATATTTGAAAGAATGAAGTTGAACGTACTAAATCTTCAGATAACGCTGAAAACTAAATTTTTATCTTGCGGCCTTTTATCTAAAGAATGAATATCTTATCTTGTATGATAAGTGTTAAATTTTCGGTTGAGTAGTTGCCGAGGTCACCACTCTCTTTGTTTTCATCATAATTAGATATAATATGTAATGCGTATGTGCGTAGTAAGGTACATTTTTAACATCGTTATACATGTTTTAGATATTATCGATTACAAAATTTGAAGGCCTTCCTTATTTCAGATATAGTGTTGCCAGAATATTCGCTTATTCAATATTTCAAATAATTCTATTTTTGCTTTCAATTTTCAATAAAAAACCATTTTTTTTTAAAGGAACCATTAGTAAGATACAAATGAAACGAACACACAGAACATTCAGACGAGTCCTTCCAGCGAGGCGGGATAAAGCATCTCACTAGGCCACCATAGTGTGGGTCACCATGCCGTATTGTCCACATCAACAGTGAGGACAGTGAGTGTGAGTGACTTCTCCTGGTTTCTACTCATGCCATCCATCAGGCTGATTTAACTCATTAAAGCAGCAAAATTACAAAAAAAAAAGAAATAACGATTTGTGGATCAGACAAAGTGTTGTCCCATCTGGGGTTTAAAGCCCAACATGTAACAAGGCTTTGTGTGATCCCCAAATTGTTGTTCTGAGTCTGGGCGTTCTTTGTGTCCGTTTCATGTGCAAATAGCAAAGGATTCCCCGAGATTCAGGATTTATTCCCAGGAGTTGTCTTTTCCGACTACACGGGACGCCAACAGGAAGGATAGTTTAAATTAGTTTTGACAGTCATGTATTTTTACATGTTATAACGTATCGCTTAAACTACTAAGTAGATTTTAGTATCAATAAATCAATATATATGTAATGATAGCTTCTACATAATCGGGTCAAAGTTATTTAAACTATTTACCCTAATTCTGATGGAAACGCTACAAGAGTCGCAACGCGCTTGTGTCTGTGTATTTGCGTAAGCATAAGCATAAGCGATAGTAATCGCTTATCATAGAATAACTCCTCTCCTCATTTGCCCCCTATTCCATAAAAAGATAGCTATGCGACCTTGACCCGCTCGCTACAGCGTACAGCGTCTAATCTACCCGCATAAACAACATTCTTTTTATTTCCTTACCTTGTTACTCATTAGAAGAGTATGTCTACATTCACAATCATTCTATTTTTAACACAATTTTATTAACTTTATCCTAATGTTAGTAGGTATGTAAGTGTGGAACGTAATGTGTATTTGAATTCGATTTTTTTAAATTTAAAGGTAGTAGTAGAGCCATGCCGACTTCAGCACGAATGGGCAACTCGACCGGGGTAATACTACCCTCACACATAGGGCATCGAGACCGGGTTTACCCGGACCGAAAAAAACCGGGTTTTCCCGGTTATGAGGATTACAAAAAAACCCGGGTTAAATTTTTAAAACTCGGGTTTTTCGGTTTTTTTTTTTTACTTTTGTTTTTGTTATTTACTAAGTTAAAGCGACTTGAATGCAATAATAAGTAAATGGAATAAAAACACGCTTTGATAAATTATTATTTATTACGTAAAAAGTAGCTTCGTTGCTACGTTTCTACCAATAAAACAAACCATGCAAGTTAAATGGAACGCGCGCGTCCATCTCAGGACATGAATTGCAGCAGTGGAGAGGCGAGGGTGTAGCGAAGAAGAAATAATCAACGAGATAAAATGTCAGATGAAAAGAAGTTTTCGATATCATTCGATAAATGGACATCCAATAAAAATAGTAGATAGGGCTCACTTTACATTCACTAAATTTGGCAAGGGATAGCAGTTTTCGAAATCTAGGTCTCATACACATTCGCGGGTCCATGAATGCAGCCTCATGCGTACAACTGCTTGAAGCCAAGTTGGACGAATATGGGGTATCTCTAACAAATGACATCGTCGCTCAAACCACAGGTGCTTGCAGCCTAATAGTTGCATTAGGGAAGTCCCTTTAGTCATATCATCAGCTATGCATCGCTCATGCCGTCCAGCTGGAAATTGTGGACGTAATGTACAAAAGTAATGCCGGCTTCGAGGAAAACATCGCTCAGCTTGCCGAACTTGACGAGGATGAAGATTTGCCTTTATCGGTATTGGCTCAAAGACTGCGAACTGTAGAATTTAACGATGAGTTCGAATTCTACAGACAATGACGAGGATGGTGTTGAATTTAATTATTAATCCTCGTTTATGGAGTCTTTCAGTTCACAGTCTTTTAGATACAACGATCTGCTATCAAAAGTACGAAAAGTGGTAAAAAATTTCAAGAACACTCCGACAAAAAACGATGGCATCCTTCAAAAACATGTCAGAGCTGATTTTGGACAGGAGTACTTTTAGATAGTATTTATAATTATGTTTTAATTTTTTTTACTGATTTTCAGCTTGTTGGGACTTTATGTACCTTCACTCTCATTTTTGGTATAGATTGACAGGACTATATCAGTTCATAACTAAACACAATATTATGAATTAATATTCTAAGGCGGTACGATGTTCGCCGGGTCTGATAGTCCTTTATATTTTGTACTCATTGTAGGAAATCGATATATAAACGCAGATTAGTGTATTTTAAAAAATTACAATAAAAAGATCGAAATGCTCGAAAAAACCGGTCTACCCGGGTTTTGATTACTCTTAGACCCGAAAACCCGGGTTTTCAAAATTGAACCGAGTTTCGATGCCCTACTCACACAGAAGACCAACTAGAAATGACAGTACTCGTGATGTCGTATTTCGTTGGAGAGTGTGAGACCGGAGGCCTAGATTGTCACTTCAGGTCTAAATAGTCAGTTGTATTGGACACTTGCACACTAGTAGTTAGTGATCACTATCATGTTCTTCAGGATTAACGATTTTTTCCATATCTATAAATCTCCATATCATAAAATACTATAGTGCCTTGTGTCACGTACTGAGACATGTATTGAAGCATATGAGTTTAACTAGTTACAGTCTTAGACTTAAATGATGAGAAATAATTATATTGATGTGAAACATCTATAGCCGCACGTAAAACAGATTTCTGGCCTGGCGACGCCTGGCGACGCGTCGCCACGGCACGCTATACGATGGTATATATATACAGTCTATATGCAGTAGTGTGTACTGTACTATTTTAATAATTAGTAATATTTTATTTTATCATTATGACATATTTAGTTCCTATTACAATATGTTCTTTTCTGCATATTACTTTTACAAAATAATGGCGATGTTTCACATCTGCCAGGCGTCCCGTGACGGCTCACATTTTTTATCAGACTAAAAAGGAAAAATAAATAATTGCTAAAAGAAAAAACGATAGAAATACAGATTAGCAAATTGCATAAAAAATGTTTTTTTATTTGTTTCTACAAGCTATTTTATTAATTTTAATAGAGAGAAATATATCTAAAAAGTATTTTTTTCTCATATATGATTGTACTATTATATTTTAACAAGGAATACGAAAGCTAACGATCTGTTACATTGCTTTTGATCCCCAAAATTTAAATTGACATAAGATAGAAATAATTTCGTGCCCGAACGCTTCAGAACGAACCCGACTTCCAAGGTATCTTATCACAATTGGGAATAAAGGAACGTAATTTTGAAAAAGCTTAACTGCCGGGTATGACTCAATATGTAATAGAATACAAATATGTGATTATATAACTACCTTTTTGAGATTGAGACGCAATAACAACATATGAAAAGCATTCAAGGCCAATATTATGTCCAAAATATGTGTATAATTATTATTGTCTGTTATTTAAAATGTGTCAATGTTATTTTTAATATCACTTCTATACTAATATAACAGAGAAACAAATTTATTTTTGATTTGACAATTGTAAGGTTGAAGAGGGTATTGTGTAGGGTATTTCTAAGGTAAAAATACGAATAAATAATAACAAGCGCGAAGCTGAAGTTAGTATAAAAACTAAAAAATATGCATTTTAACCCGTAGTGTATCTAGTGGCACGGGAAGCCCCAGCCAATTCACGCCAAAAATTGGCACGACCGTATCATACTTTTCTCAAAGCAATTAATAGATATTTCTTAAACGTTCTATAGCAGTCAGCCGTCACGTGTAAATGGATTATGTAATGTCCAAAACAGGTCTCGTTCCGACGCAGCACATACACGCATAATTTACGTGTATTAATTATGATGAAAACAAAGGGAGTCACGACCTCGATAACTAGTCACCTGAACATTAAACACTTGTTCAAGATACAACACTATTTCTTTAGATAAACGTTCGAAAGACAGAAGTTTTATAGCTTTATTTCAGAAAAACTTTTGCGAACACATTTAAATAATATTAATTGTCTTTCTTTTCACTGAAAACCAGATTCTTTTGCTCCCAAATCTGCATTCATGGAGCTGTACCGTACCCTGTTGTCGTATTCAAGATGGAACTTGATGTCCCATTCTTTTCTTCAACTTCTATAATATTCATCACCTTCTTACATGTTCTCGCCTCGACTCGACGGAATTTGAAGCACTCTGATGGCCTTTGAAAGGTCACGACTTTGTTTTACCCACGCGAGGCACTTCACTCACGTGTAGAATGCGGTGTCCTCGAGTGGCTTCTACAAATGTCTTAGTATGAGTTTGGCGTTGCGATTCGATCACACTAATCGATCACACCGCGACGATCTAATTACATAATGTGCATTAAACTCATACTAGGTCCTCTGTAGTGGGACGTGGGCGAGCTTTGTAATACTATCGGTTTAACTTTAAATAGTCAAGAAATCTGCAAATCCTCTTCTAGTGAAATGTTGTAGTTTGTCTGATTGGAGATATATAGGTTGTTTCACAATATCTCTCACAAGTTTATTTGCTATCATACTTTAAAGTTTAAGAAGAAAAAAACTAACTTAACTTCTAAAGCAAAAGATAAATTATATTTAATAATTATTAGTGATGGTGGGTTTACCGTGGGAGGGACAAGCTGCGAGTAAATTTTATTTGTAAATAACGAAACAGCATAAATGATAGTTTTCATTAGACATTACTTGTTATATGTGAGAATCAAATCCACAAACTTCTACTAAGGAGTCAATGTATAAGGTATATCAATCAATAGACCAATATATTTCTATGCTAACATATAAATAGGTAAAGTTTGCCAGTACGTGACGTTGTAAGGGGATATTCTCTGGAGCTACTGAACCGATTTAAGAAAATATTTTACCGATAGAAGACTACGTTATTTGTGAGTGACATAGGCTATATTAGGAGGAGGACTATCGTCCCCGTGAGGAGTCGGGGCGGGTGCCTAGTTTAAGATAAAATATAGTTGTCCAGTCTTCTATAAGCCTGTAAGTAATACCTTTAAGAAACACGCGAAGTAGGTATATTTTTGATTACGCCAACAGCCTTGAAACCTATTGATTTGTAATAAAGCTTTTATGAGCAATTACTCAGACCTCCCCCTTCCTACACGAAGACAAATCGAAGCAATAAGCCGTCTAATGTCTAACAACCAATCATCACAACTCTAATTCAATAAAATATTAATACGTTGGCGTTGATTGTTTGTCTTACAAGATATTTATACTAGTTACTAGGTTTCTCTTTACCTACTATCAATATTTTTTTCCTCTAAAATACTTTCAGGAGTATTTTAAGGCCATACGACCTTTTTTTTTATGTGTGGAAAATCATCATGGACCGTCACCCCTCCGGGGGTTACGGCGGGGTGGTAAAAACCACGCAGTGTGCCCTCTGCGCTTCTCCGTTTAGGAAGAGGAGAAGTCTAGGGTGGGATCTCCTTCTGAACTTCTCCAGAGCCTGCCCGCTCCTGATGCGGTCACCGTAAGGCCATACGACCCCACGCTGACCGAGTGCAAATTGGAGTCTAGCAAGAGAACATAGTGACTACGTAATCTTGGTGTTGGATGTTTTCAAACCGCCCGAAGGCCTTGTTATCCTATGATAACAACCGGGGCCGATGGCTTAACGTGACCTCATGCCACTAACGGTCACCCATCCAAGTACTGACCGCGTCGTTGTTGCTTACCCTCGATGATTATTTCTAATCATCTAAGGCAAGCGCATTATGAGAGATTCTCCTACATTTTTATTTTTCTATTATCGTTACGTTTGTAGGATGTCAAGTTGGCTAGGGGGCAAATCCATTCACATCAGTTAATGTGTATGAGCTATGTAACAGCACAAATAGAATAGAATGATACAACTGTTTAAAATATAACGATACTAGGTTTTTCTTTACTGCCTGCCTTGTTGGTCTAGCGGGTATCGTAAACGATTGCCGATAAAGTACCTACTGTATTATTAGAAACCCTTAAAAACTATAACACAACTACGTAAATTAATCTTGGGAAAAAGAAACCTCATATGTAACCTCTGTGCACCTACCTCATGAGATTTCTGCACCACCCGAAGGTTGACTGTAAGGGAATGCCCTGGGCATTAAGTATGCCGATGCGTAAATTAGTACATATAAATTCTAAATAAATAAAATATATCGAAAATAATTCTATAACCTATGTCTCCCCATTTATTATGAATCTATTGATATCTTATTCATTAAAATCGACTCTTTAGGCCCTTTTATGAAATATATACTTTTTTTTTCCGGACATTTTACACACAACGCCATCTAGTCCCCCAAACTAAGCAGAGCTTGTATTATAGATAACTAGACAACTGATATAAATACATAAACATACTTTTTTTTGTAAATACAAACATATTATACATAGAAAACACCCAAATTCCGAAACAAATATTTGCGGATCACACAAACATTTGGTCCGACCCGGGAATCGAACCCGAGACCTCTTGATTAGCAGTCGCATACGCTAACCACTAGACCAACGAGGCAGTCGCTAATTGCTAAAACTGTTACACTTCCTTTTTGCCTCGCCATAGTAGTCGGGTAAAAATGGGATGTTGATAACCCTTTGTAGATACGAGTTTATTACCTACACTCAAAATGCTCCTAGTAATGCTTGAATAAGTGCAGTCATTTTATACCTCTTCGAACCGTGCTTTTCAAAACGGCTTTAAAATATTACAGCGCTGAAGTTGAGGAATAAAATAACAGTCATTTTTTTACTAACTTAACACAATATAATAAAAATTGTATTAGGAAGTAAAATATCAATGACATCGACGCATATGATGTATTCCTTAGAATCAAATTATAAAGTAAGGAACACTCCGAATAGGTAAGATTTTTCTTCACCATTAATTAAGTATGTATATATTTATGAGTTTCAAGCGGATAGCGTATGCGACTGCTGAAGAACTCGAGATCTCGAGTTCGAATCCCAGGTCGGGTTGTTGTTGGGTTTATCTTTCAAGAAATCCTTATTATCAGCCCGGAATATGGAAAATGGTGCTATTATGGTAAAATATCCAACCTCAAATCAACTGACAACTAATTCAACCTTCAAATTCAGTTTGCCCTCACTGTTGCTGAGGTGGGATGCCAGTCGCTACGTGGCGAAACTGTTCAGGTAAAACCGGTTGATCTAGTAGCTGACCCTAAATAATCTTGGGATTAATAAAGGCTATGAAGATGATATTTACTAGTTCTAATTTTGGCCTCACTTAAGGAATATGCGTGATATTTACGCAGTCACGTTGTCAACGACCTAAAACCTTTCCTTTGGTCAATTTTGTTTATGGTATCATAGTATTTACAAGCCCTACCGTCGGTAAAGGCGCATTGCCCTCAACAGGACTCTATAGGTAAACATCTAGGGCGTATATTCGCGATATAAACCTCATTACGGGAAACCCAAATTCAAAGGTGTTTCAACATTGAAAGAACTTGAATATAAAGAGAACGCTGACACAAAACGCTTTCGGTCTCGTTTCCTATAAACCTTGAACAAGTGTGCTGACCTTACCGTCATAAAACAGCCGCTTTGTGACTACTCTCCACTTTACGATTGGAAATATATTTTAAGAAAGCGAATTTTCAAACATACTTTTTCTATCTTTTTTATCATTTTATTTCAGTAGCATTTTTACAGCTCACGAAACAACCATTAACTGTCCCCTAAAATTCTCGTAGATTCTATTCAATATACACTTTAATAACTGCCAAGAATGCCAAACGAAGTTATATCTTTTTGAATAAATTACAACTTGAAACATTGTTTCTTGGTTGATTTTTTACTCAAGGTGTTTTTTTCTAAAAATAGATATTCAAAACATATAAGAACGTCCGTGAGTTAAGGTTAAATGAACTTTCAGGCGTTAATGATAGAAATATTGGCAAAGAACAAAAATGTAGGAAATAACCGCGATCACATGACATTTCATGTATGTACGAGTATTAACTGTCGTGCAATGAACGAGATCAAATTAGAACGCCTCTGAGCCTTGGATCATATTGCCGTGTTTGAATGTGAAAATTAACATGTGCTGTCTATGACGTGAATTAAACATCAGCGAATGGAAAATGGACATCTGGTGAACAATACGTAATAGAATGGAAACTTACTTCAAAACTCTATTTTATCTTTGAATAGCTTTCAATACCGTCGATACGTCCTTGCTTATTCGTACTACAAGGACGAAAACTAAGATAGAATAAAAAAACTACCAGTATAATAGTTAGGTATTGACGTTAATATTAATAACACTGTATGTTAATGCGCATGTTTTAAATAGAAATAACGAAATCAAACATTTACGCAAATATGTTGTACGTCCTTAAGTCTATAGTTTAAAGAGTATGTTGTAATCGCGTGTGATGGTTATTCATTAGCAATGTAAAGAATATTCGGCAAGGTAGCACATATAGGTATGTGTGTCGGTGTATATACGTAACCTATGCTTTCTCAGACGCCAAGGTTGAATATTGCGAGAACCAACAAGCCTTTACAGGCAAGCCACCTACTTTATTCGCAAGCGCAGTATAAGAACCGATACTGTATTATGTTTGTGCTGCTTATGAACTTATCAATATTAATTGACGCATTAAAGTTGATTTAGCAATTGACTTATGCGATTATATCCAACTTATAGCTAAGTGTTTAAGAGTTTGTGCAAAAATGTTATTCTAGAACCTTCACTTTTGCATCGATACAGCATATAATGGCCAAAATTACTAAGTTTATGGAATTTACTTAGAATAAAACGTTGCTATAGACGAAAATGAACACTAAATGGTATAAAAATTCTTTTGGAGACTGACAAACTGAAAGAGTTTTAAACTAAATAAGTTTTTAGCGTTATTTTATTGAATATCATTTATTTTTCCATCATCTCAAAAAAAGGACGTCGACTGCTAGACATAGGCCTACCCAAAAACTTGCAACAACAACCGCTCCTGAGCTGCCGATCTAACGGTTTGCCGCCACCTATGAGAGGTCGTCAAACCATCTCGTGGGAAGGATTACCCATCGTCCGTCTTCTAGTACGCAATCGCCTGTATACTTACTAAATACTTACTTTTAAAATAATGGATCCGCCTTTAAAACCTATTGTGATTTAATCTTAATACCGTTAAGTAGTAAAATCAATAACAGTCTTTAGAAGGTCTACTTATCTCACCTTCAGATAGAGAATCAACTTTGCCGATTGCGAAACGTTAAACAATACAAAACACTTCACGACTGCAATTGTTAGTCACAGAACTAAGAATCAAACAAATAAAACGATGTTTTTCTCTTTTCTACAAAAATAGTATTTCTCGAGTGAGCATTACAGATCCTAATGCATTCATATAAGCATAATGATCGTGCTATTACTATCTTATAAAGTAGAAAAATAAATATTAGGAAATGTAGGTTGTTCCTTTCAGTACAATCCTAATTTTACTTCCTCAAAAATCAAAGTATCTTCATACCAAAGTTGAAATCGGTGCTGGGGTTTGCCGTAAAATCGTAAGAGGAGCTTAATTTCGAATGTATAATATTAGTTTGAACTATTCTTCCCAATAACACTATTCCCGAAGGTAAAATACCAATGGTACGGTTATAAATTTTGATGTGTTTTTAAAAATTCATGATTACCTAATATGATACGTGTTTCGATGGTTGTTCTTAGTTAATTTGAGGCATGGATTAGTAGCGGTCGTAGATAAACAATCTTGACTGATAACTTTGTACTTTATAAACATTATAATCGGAAACGGTACGTCAATTGCGCGTCAAAATTAAGCTTATTTGTAAAGTATTTATTTTTTGGGCCATCGTTTTTCGTGTATTCGTAAAACGGTCTCCATTTTTAGTCATCCACATTTTTTTATCATTAAATTCGTTACGACGACGACTTGAATACTTTAGAATTGAAGACTTGACATTGGCAGAAATAGCTGATATTATTCGGCTGGTTGCCATCTCATCAAAAGAAGAACATTTTTTTTATTAGAAAGGTAATTTGAATGCAACCACCTGGAGATGCATTTAAATTTTAAGAAAAAAATTTAACTCTAGGGTAAAATCAATATGAATGTTTGCATGAATAAATGAAGTTTTGTGCAATTCTCAAAATTGAACATTGGAAAAAATGATATTTCTATCTTGCTAATAATTTCCCCTAAGAGGAAACCCGAGCCCATCAGTGGGACTTTATCGGTTAATGATAACAAAAAAAAACATTTTCGCAGAAACCTACTTTATGGTCCCATCCTAACTCGAAATTGAACCCAGCACATTAACTAGGTAGTATGTATATACAATAACAATAACTGCGTATTCCGTATTCCATTCGAAGTATTACAAGCTAAATGACATCACGTTGCGTGCCAAGGCTAAATTAACTGAAAACGCCAAAGATAATATAACGGGAAAGGACTTTATGAAAATAGAATCAGACATGATTCATATACGCCGGGAAAAGGCCGGGCCTAGCCTTGGGGGTGTGCTCAACTTTTGTAAGAATTCATGTTACAATGAGAGGAGCCCTTTCAATTATCGCCCAGGGCCAGGCCTGGGCCTGTTATATTGGAGTTTTCTATCTCTAGTGATTAAGTTTGGAAATTCTCTGTCTAAAACAAATAATTCTGTGATGAGAACGACGTTGGTTCTGTGTTTCATGCGTGTTTTCAGAACTCTTCTTTTTTACAAACCACATCAGTAGTTTTGTTACAATACCACATGCTCTACCGAGTTTGGTATCAATCAAACGATCGCGTGTGTGATGTTTCAAATTATAATCTCTCAGGAAATATTCAGAAAAGTCCCGCATGATTGGCCCACCATTGGGAAAAGACACGATGCGAATACGACACTGTCTCGGTGTTGTAGTGTGTGTATCCAACCTAATCATTTCTACAGAGGGATAGATGAACACGATATCAACTAGTATGGCAAATGTTTCCAACTTAACATTAAGTCGAGAATCGAGGTGCAAAGATCGTCTTACGAGAAAGACGATCACGTTTCACAAGACTGCAAAACAATCCCACACGACTGCATACAGTTCCACGGATACGCATGATTTATATTACAAAATTTCATAATATTATCTTAAAAATATAAACACGTTGGATCGTGAAGGGCGTAATGATATTTACAGAAAGGTCATTTAAGACCTTTTGAAGTTCAGTTTGTGATGTTCAATCGTATAGAAAATGAGTTATATTGTATACTTATAATACATCTCATATCTCACTACGAGTCGAGTATAACTTATGTACTTTACGTTGAAGAAGTCTTGTAGAAAGTGCCTTTTTTACAATCGTACCAATTTTTATGACCGTTTTCGGATACGTAAGGTATATCGTTTAAAAATAGTACTAAAAATAAGTGGTTCCCGCAAATTAAAGACTGCTAGCCGCTAGTTTGTGTGACTCAGAACTATAATCCATTATTTCCAGTTTATCGGAACTGAATGCAGTATTACTTAGTGTGGTAAAATACTTAGGTTATCAGAGCTGTGGTTGCTAGGTAGTGGCTTGCTGACGTGTTTTCGAAAAATATACTCTCTTAATATTAACAACAGGTATAATATGCTACATTTAAACTATTGTTCGAGTAGGTAGACACCGCTACTTTTGATTTTCAGGTTGTAGTACGCTTGACCGTAGACGTGGTCTTAGAATTATTAATATCAGGCTGGAATTTGCATAACTATATTTACTACACCTATAGTTATGAAAAGTAATAAGCATGATACTTTATCGCCTGATGAAGGATCGTTAGTAAATAACTCTGAGAATCTCGATCTAAAATGCAACAAGTTCATTTTTCACCCACGACAAAAGTTGATTGTTCTAAAAGCGTTTGTATTTTTTGTCCGTTATCTTAGAACTTAATAATTCATGAATTTGAAAAAGTCTTGTCATTTGGGAGGATATGCTCGGGCGTAGTCCGAAATTTGAAAAAAAAAAAACAATCCAATGGTGGAAAATACACCTAAGTATATGGAATAATTTAGCGTTCATTATTATCCATCATGATATCACGAAGACTTTTAAAAGACAATTATAAACGAATACCTTTGGTAGTTTTTATTGCGCTTTTTTCCAAGAAGTAAAATGTGGTTTACTCATTATAATAAAAACCTACAAATCATCACAAAATGACGCCAAGCGAGGATAGACAATTTAGAAAATATCTATACGCCTACCAGCAAAAACGTCTTTAGTCGCACTCTCTTACGCTAGTAAATATTTAAATAAAGAACCGTATATTTTTAAATTGTAATGTACATACGTCACAACAATATGGCCGCAAAGAATTCATAGTACAAAGACAATAGCAAAATGATTATCGGTACTATTTTTTGGCTTGTTAACGAGTTGATGCAAAATCAACATATCATCTGAATTAAAAAATCGGTCCACTTGGGGGCCGTCCATTAATCACGTGAGGCTCGAAAGGGGGGGGAAGCGTTCGTCAAAAATCACGAAATCACAAGGAGGGGAGGGGGTGTAGTATAAGATAGCACGTGTATTTATTTCTTCGTCAAACGGGCGATTTCTAAAGCAAAAAAAAACAGCGTGTAGTATGTACCGTCGTTGCCAGGCCAAATTATAAGATTCTTAGTAGGTACTGAAAATACATGTGATTTTGAAAGGAGGGTCCACTGTCCACACTCTCCGTGTGGTGACGGATTAAGAATACAGAGTGTCACCACTCCTATTCATCCCGCGGGTGTCGTAAAAGGCGACTAAGGGATAAACTACGCAAGACAACATCAATGCAAAGTGAAGGAAAACTTGAAACCAACATACAACAACATACAATTTTTTTGTAGTAGTGGGGTTTTAGCTTTTACTTAATTTTATTTACATTGCCTATCAAAATCATAACCCAAATTTGGCTTGACTGTAGACCGGACAAAATGTAGTAAAGGCGACTAAAGGAGCAAAAAAAACGAAAAGAAGAATAAAACTTGGAACAAATCCTATACCAACCCGTCTGGCCAGCGTGGTATAGTAGGCCAAAACCTCCTTTCTAAGGAGAGGCCTATGTCCAGCAGTGGACTGTTGAAGGCTGTTGATGATGATGGGGAGATTTAGCCCTAATCCTCACCACGTATCACCAAGGGGAGGGAGATGTTAAAAAAAAACTTGATTAATGGACGAAGGAAAGAATTTAATAAGTTGTATTTAAATCAATATTTTCCGATGCACATCACTTAAACAGCCTTTAACAGTCCGCTGCTAGACCTAGGCCTCTCCTTAGCCAGGAAGGTTTTGGCCTACTATACTACGCTGACCAGACGGTTGGTATAGGATTTGTTCCAAGTTTTATTCTTCTTTTCGTTTTTTTTGCTCCTTTAGTCGCCTTTACTACATTTTGACCCGTCTACGGCAAAGCCAAATTTGGGTTTTGATTTTGACAGGCAATGTAAATAAAATTAAGTAAAAGCTAAAACCCCACTACTACAAAAAAATACTGAAACAGTATGAAACGAGATTTTCATCATGCAAAAAACGCCGATGAGTGTTGTAAGAAGCTACTGAGGAAACAAACTACGCAGACGGCAAAAAGCAGGAAAAGTTGGAACAAACCTCGAACCAGTCAGTCTGGACAGCGTGGTATATTTAACTATACATAGCTGTCCAGACTGAGTGGTTCGAGGTTTGTAACTATTGGCTAAAACCTCCTTTTTGAGAAGAGACCTACCTAGGAAGAGATACAGTGGAAGAGGCCGGACGATGTTAGTGTAAAATCATGGGTGATGGTAAATACGTCTGAGTAAGTCTGAGTTCCTGGTTTTTATTTCTTAATAGAAAATACAGTAACGCAAGTCTCAATAATATAAATAGAATTATTACATTTCTTAACTGCGTCTCAACCTCATAATAATCTTTTACGAAAGAATTTGAAAACTTCCTGTTCAGGTCTGAAGTGCAGATCAGACATATCTGATTGCTATTGACTATTCAATTCTATATATTTAAATGATATTGACGCAAAATTAGATATAACTTTTACTTTTACTTGAAAAACAGTTGTTGTGACAAATAAACATTACTTGGTTTAGTAAATACGCAATATAAAATAAAATCTTTGTCCATCTGGCAGGCAATGAGGCATACGGACGGTGGAGCATTTCGCTTTATTAGGAAGCCACGTATTAAACCGGCTCGCTCGCCCCACACGTTCGCCTGCCGTGCTCTAACAAACGTGCGAACAACGTCAAACAATACATTATATGTAGATAGATACGTTAGATATCTCGGCGAAAAATATCTTTGTAGGTACGGTCCAAACACGCCACTGCCAAATGTCTTATACAGAATATTACATCCATACATATCTATCGCATAGATTAAATTAAGTACGCAAATTCGATAAACTGACATATTAAAAGTGAAAAATCAAACAAATTAATTCTGTTACATCGATATTTTTAATTTCATCGTAATTTTATGGAAGATCAATACATGGTGACAAATAATTACTGAAATTAACTGACTTTTTACATTTGAACCTTCAATGCTATAGGCACTCGATATAATAGATCTAGATGTGAACATTTGAATATTTATTATGAACAGATATAAAAAGACTGTTCGCAAATAGACATACTGTCACACTAATGTTTTAATATCCAAAATGGCTTATTACATAATGTTCACATTAGAATATTCATATGTGTGAATGAGCAAGTTGTGAAGCTAATTGGAATGAAAAACTGCAGATACTAAGCTGTTATCGAATCACCTAATGAGTGGGGAAACGATCACTCTACAGTTATATACAATGACTGTTACGCAGGGTACACATCAGATACTCTATTAAATACGATAATAAAAATTAAACACTGTGTTGACACTACTAGCTCGGTCATCACAATACGCCATCTGTTGGGCAGAATCTGCAGATGCCTTTACATTTCCGCAGCCGACTGCCTTAAATAGTCTACCTTGGGAGTCAAGAAATCAGGCACTGTAAAGGCCAGCGCAAACCGAAAGAAGTCTGTAGGAGAGGATTTTTAAGACACTCTAAAATAAACTTATACTTAGTGCAAACACATTGCCCAAGACTACAGAGAAAAATCTTTGCAATGCTCTGACGTTGGTCTCAGAGCATTACAAAGCAATTATACCACAAATTTAAATAGCAAAAATATCCATTAATATATTTAAAATCCTCGACCGTCCCGGCCGCCAGTTTGCGCAAGCCTCAATAAGCACTACTGCAGGAGTAAAATTGAGTTTTTGAAAATACGATTAGAATATTTAAACAATGTCTAGTTGGTGACTGTCGCATCAAATACAAAGTTATACTGTACTCAGACAATGGAAAATATAAATGAATATTATGAGTCTCACTAAATACTAGCAAAGAACAATGTGTTGAAAGTAATCTGCGAATCGTTAATTAATAGTTCGCCTTCAACTTAATGACGCCGGGTAAAAATGTAGCAAGGTTTTTCACACTGTATTGTTTCTTCTATTCTCAATTCACATTATGGAATAAACTAATCTTAAACGTCTACTTCTTATTCTTAATAAAATCTAAGTGTATCAACACCAAGTTTTCAACATTGCCAATTGCCAAAAAGAAATATAATAATCATTTTAAAACGTTAACAAATTCAATAGTGACTAGTTAGTTAAGTATTGTTCTATTATTCACTGTTCTATGCGCTTTATTTATTATATAATTGAAACGGGTGCAACATAATACTGAAATAATAAATTATGTATATATTTCCATTTTAGCATGTCAATAACATGTAAAAGTAGGCAATGATTTAAAAATATTAAAGTGATTTAAAAAAACATTAACAATATCATCTAATTATTTACAGGGGGACCATTCTCAAAAAAGTCATATGGCACCATTATCAATAATAAGTAATGATCTAACACCTAAATTATATACCAAGGAAAACCATAGCATTCAAATATGCCAAAAGACATCCCACCAAAAGACATTGCTTATAATTTTGTGCTTTTATAAAAAGAAGTTATAAGCAATATGAAAACAAAGTCATGATTGACCATTACAAAACACAGTATGCATTTACAATACACATTGATTCCAAATAATTAATTTAGTGTAGAATTTGATATGATTTTATAAATACTCCTTAACGTAAACGGTTTCAATAGCAAGAACTAGGATAGATTTAACTTATAAATGAAAATTGCACATGTCAGATATAGCACATTAAACAGTAACATTTTACAATAAATATAAATGTGCATTTAGGTTAAGTAAACTTCCCATGATTTTCGACCTAATACCACAGACGCTCACAATGTAAAATGCACTACGTTTTACTAAATATTTATTTGTACAGCCTGGATTCAAAGTCCTACATCTAATAGCTAACAAACTTTACAGTAAACATTTCCAATTAATCTGTATCACACACTCTAATGAATGGTGGGCCAAAATATTAGTTGAACTTGATCGTAACAATATAGAAACACGTCTATTGATAACATCAGTCTCAATGACAAGATACCACCGTACAGGTGCATTCAGTGTTCTCGCAATCCATTTTAAACATATTCTTACTATACATATATATGAAAAAACGCTTCCATATTATAAAAATTCTCTCATTACTTATTTTGTGCTGAATAGCAAGTTGTAATCTAAACTATAAACATTTAACATGATAAAAATATTGCTTTTTGTGTATATTTGAATATGTTTAAATGAATATTTTATTTATTGCTATTATACAACTGATGCTAGCAATAAGACCCAGTTCTTTTGTGTATGCTTCAAGGCTAACTTTTAAGATGTATTCATGCACATCTTGTTTTACAAATAAAGTAACTTAAACCTACAAAATAAGGAACTAATATAAATGAACCTCACATCAGATCACAAACACAGGCCAAATTGCACATGTGAACACAACTACAATGATTACATTTACAATAAATTAATCTCTTCATATATTGATGTAGCAATGGTTCCTTAGTTAAAAATATCAAAAGATACAACAATATTAACACTATAAATAAAACCAATAATGAAATGTCAATTAATTGATTCCTATGTGTAATTAATAGTAACATTCCATCGAGATAAGTAATACATAGTTTTAGGAAATTCAATTCAGTAATCTATGAAAAATATTAGTGATGGTAGCCATAATTGTTCTAGTTTGATGGGTAATAGTAGTCATTAGATAAAATTCAAATTGAGTTTGCAAATTTCAAAAGCAAGAAGTTTTATCATAAATACATATTACAAAATTGTATTACTGATTTCATGAAAATAATATAAAATGTTTATAAAGCTCACCACCTCCGATAGGTAGCAATAGCAAACTACCAGTACGTAGGAATGACCAAGTACCAAGATATTAGGTGCTGAGAATATCGGCGTGGGTACATGGTACTGTGTTAGTGGTAACACACAGGGATATCACTAGAACAAGGATCACTTTCGCTCTTCTACCTGCTCTATGTTACGTCAACTTGAAAGGGCACTAAGCAAATGAACGCCACCGAAATATCGGAAATCAGTTCTACTATCATCCTGCCTACACTCCGATTTGATCCACATGGAGTGCCAGCCAGGGGCCGCCTCAGCGTCTATTATCACCCAAAGCTGTCGGCAAGGAGATGCACACATCACCGTTCCACGACACAATTGTCACGGAAGATTCACTAAAAACACCTACTCACGGCAGTGTCCGTTCGCAGGCACAGGCTACGCGCTCAGAACTCGGCAAACTCCTTCGCACACTTCTCGGTCGATGAGATACGTAATGCTTCTTCCTCGTAATCATCAAAGTTACTTGTGTCACCGGGGCCCTTGCAGCGCGGGATGAATGGTGCTTCAATCTTCTTTTGGAAGACGGCGATCCAGTCGGTACTGGCGAACCATTTGTGGCCTTTGATATCATTTACGCCAGCTTTTAAATTACCATAACGCTTAGTCAGATCGACTTGGAGTAGATTACGGAGCAGATCCTTCAAATCTGAACCAAAGTGTGAAGGGAAACGAACCTTACCGGAAACGATTTTTTCGTAGATTTGAATGGGCTGGTCTGCGAAGAAAGGAGGGTAACCAGCCGCCATCTCATATACTAACACGCCAAGCGCCCACCAGTCCACGGCCTTGTTGTAGCCTTTGGAAAGAATAATCTCAGGCGCCAAATATTCAGGTGTGCCGCACAATGTCCACGTACGGCCTTTGACTCGCTTTGCGAACCCGAAGTCCGTCACTTTGAGGTACCCCTGAGAATCAATTAGGAGGTTCTCGGGTTTCAAATCCCGATAGATAAGGTCCAAGTAATGCAGATATTCAAATGCGAGCACAATCTGTGCCGCGTAAAAGCGCGAATGCGGCTCTGAGAAACGTCCCACCTTACGCAAGTGCGAGAACATCTCTCCACCAGGAACATACTCCAAGACCATGTACAGGTTGGAGTTATCTTTAAAATGGAATTTGAGGCTCACCAAGAACGGGAAGTTTATGGCCTGGAGGATACGTTTTTCGTTTAAAGTATGTTCGACCTGCTTCAATTTCACCACTTTCTGTTTATCTAATATTTTCATAGCATAATATTCTTTAGTGGGCTTATGTTGAACTATCATGACCCGGCCGAATGAACCGGTACCTAAAGTTTTTATTCGCTCAAAATCATTCAGTCCGGCGGTGTTGGTAGGATTTTTCTTCCATTTCTCCTCGAAATCCTCTTTGGCCTGATCAAGGAACTCCTTGACGCTTTCGGCAGCGTCCACTTTCTTGTTGGCGGTGGCAGCATTGTTGCCCATGGCTCAAACCACAAACTGGTTCTACACCCTTGATTCGCCGTTATTAAAGGCTGCTTTTGCTGCACTAATCGATGCCTACTATGCGATCGCGTAAGAAACGGGGCAGGTCAACACAATCCAATATGAAACACATACATTTTTAATTTTGAAAGCACATTCACACGTCACAAAATACACTCAATGCAGGAACACATTGACACATCTAGCTTGTAGACGAAATATCACAAAATACTTTCTCACATTCACAAGAATAAAATGGCTTCCACACCGAACCCGATCGACAGAGCGAGATCGAGCGAACGATTCGCTCACGGGTGGCGGTCAATTAAAAAATGTTGCCAGCACATAATCTGAAATCTACCAAACATACAAGAAACTACTGTTAAATAAAATAAATCTACTAAAATCTGCGTTATCAATTTTATTATTGGATCCAGGGCCTGCAAGATAGAATATGCTGTCAAAGACTTTTTATAGGACCTTTAAAGGACTTTAACTGTTTATCAACGCATCGCATTCAAATAAAGCTCTCAAAAGGAATAAATAAAGTGCCCGCGTTTGTGAGCAACTAATTTTTCATTGACACTCCACCACTCCGTTTGATCTTAACGTGATGATATCTATAATGATAACCTATAGTCTTCCTCGATAAGTAAACCCTATATTACACTGAATGAATTTTTCAAATCATAAACAGACTTGAGTTACGGGTTCTAACCTGTAACTCTTCTAAGGAAGGGTGAGTTTCGATACGAAGATTTTTAATATTTATGCAGTTCCGTCTACCCCACAACATTACAGATACCACAATCACAGAGATACAGCCATAGATTTTATAGCTAATTGGTAATGATAATTATGGATGGTAAGGATTTTAAGAAGTACATCTACAATAACATACACATGTAAGCATTACATATCACTACTAATATTGTAAATGCGAAAGTAACTCTGTCTGTCTGTTACGTTTTCACGCCTAAACATATATTATCAGCCTACAATATATCATTAACACCAAAAAACTCCAGGGCACATTCGCCTACTTGGATGACGTTACTATATGCGGTAAAGACAAGACGGACCACGACAATAATCTCCAGAAATTCAAGCAAGCTGCTGAAAAATACAAATTGTCTCTCAATATGAACAAATGTGCTTTCG
This sequence comes from Phragmatobia fuliginosa, assembly GCA_932526445.1. Taxonomy (NCBI): domain Eukaryota; kingdom Metazoa; phylum Arthropoda; class Insecta; order Lepidoptera; family Erebidae; genus Phragmatobia; species Phragmatobia fuliginosa. The sequence continues at coordinate 16,686,557 of OW052070.1, forward strand.
AATCGGAATCTATTAACCTTTTTTTTCTACGCGGGGAATACTTTTCGCACCATACCCTTCGTGGAGTATACGAAGGGCGTGTGTGGGACTACCGGGCAACCGGTCCACCCACTAAACCCCGTGGTGGCCTACCTCGGCAGTTGGGAGGAACACCAGGGTCGCGTCAGCAGCTTCTGGTGTCCCCCCTGCCGTACCACAACGTCTGAGGTACATCCCTGGGGCAGGATGTTTTTGCGCTTCTCACCGCTCTGTACAGTAAGAGGCGGGTTTCACCTATCTCGAGTCGTTTGCAGCGGTCACATCTATACAGGATGTGACCGCAGCGACCCTTAGGCGACGATTTGGGAGCTGGTGGCCTCTATTGCGCCTCCTCGGCTACACTATCCAACACAACGTTATCGTTGCGTTTTTCTCATGATCGCTCAATGACTCTGAAAAAAGGCCGTCTTTCTAAACCGAGGCATGTGCCAGCGTCAAGGCCTTAAGAAAATGGCGATACTTCTTAATAGGAAGACACTTCCTGGTCGCCACCTACCAACAATCGGACGCATTCATGTTTAATCAGACACACTCCAATAAAATCAAAAATGAGAAGATAGAGAGATGGCGACTAGAACTATCATGTTTCAAGTACGACATGTCTATCGTCCTAGGAAACAGAACATAGCTAATGCACTTTCACGAGTTTGCATGCAAATAGACACTGCTGCTTCTAATTCAAAATTGGTAGCACTACATCGATCCCTTTGCCATCCAGGAATTACGCGCACGGTGCATTGGATCAAATAGAAGAACTTACCTTACTCTGCAGAAGTCAAATGACGCTTTATAATACATCATGCACATCTAATTAAAGCGACTGCACCCTTCGAAAGGTGAGTGAGTTTATTCGTTTTCCCTTCGCTTACGCGTGTAAAGATCTAACTTCAACTACGGTGATCAACTGCCTTAAGGACTTGTTCTCCCTTTTTGGTTATCCTGCATACATCCAGTCCGACAGGGGAACTTCCTTCTTATCAGATGAACTGCAGCAGTTTCTAACTTTGATCCGTACATCCTGAGACGTACAACACCCTATAATCCGCAGGGAAATGGTCAGGTTGAGCGCCTTAATGCTACCCTCGGGCGAACTGCGCTACCACACCTGAAATCTAACAATAAGAATATCGCAAATTTGAGACTAATATGCACAAGCACCAACGCCACGCCGCATAAGCGCATGTTTAACCACCCGCGCTGCTCGCAAAATGGAATCTCCTTACCAACCTGACTTCATTCACCTAGGCCTGTATTCATGAAAAAGAATGTTAGGAGCTCTAAACACGACTCGGCTGTAGAAGAAGTTCAGTTACTTCAGAGCAACCCTGAATATTCTTTTATAAAACTACCTGATGGCCGAGAGACAATAGGACGATAATCTATTTGAAGGAGGACCAGGAGGAATCCTCTGCAAACCGAGACCCACCTAATGCTAACTTTGATGCTGAACATATGCAGCCCAATACAAAACCTCTATCCTCGGCGCTCGGGCAAAGAGCATAGGCTCACGGCTTTTTTGGGAAACTACTTCTAATCCTAGAGGGGTGAATCTGATAATATCCTCCTTTGAATATTTGGTATGTACAATTTATCTCTATAACGAAACATATATAGAGTAGAGTCACTTTGGTAGGCTAAATAAATAAAAATGAAATGAAGATGTTTGATGACTATTTACGTAGCCACTCCAGTACAAAGGCGTGTGTGAATTTATGGCATCAGGGGTAAACGCATAGAGACACTCAGCATTTCAATAAACTGAGACAATGTTAATACCGAGATCACATTTTTCTACTAAATGAATTTAGAATTATTGAAACTGTTAACACTAAGCACGTTGTATGACGAAGCTCCAAGATGGCAGCACTTTCTTGGCTTTTATGCTATACGTATGTTCGTAGGAATTCTATGACTATTATTGTAGTACACATAGTATTTTAAGATCCTTTTGCCAATGACTTCACGAACTTCTACAGCGGTATATTGCTTAGCTAATTTTGAATTGAAATCATTATCTCTTTGAAGCTATTCGAAGTGCAATAACTTGATTTATATTTCGTAAAAATTGTAAGGTTTACACATGTGTCTTTAAAAACACCAAATTCTTAGAAAAAATAAAATCTTAGAAGTTTAATAAAGTAACTACAAAGAATCGGTATACAGAGATCTGGTAACTTATTTATCTTTTTCATATTACAAATAAATATTGTTCATAACTCTTCCGAAAAATCGAAAATGGTCAAACCGTGGAAGTTTTCAGCGAGAAAATACGCAATAAAATCAATAACTTTGAGAAATACAGATTATGTTCAGGATAAATGTACATAACCATTTAAGGACCTATTCATTTTGTCACAATAAAAACAATCACTTTTTAACAAAATAACTTGAAACCTATCTCCTCTGTGGTTTTATAAAGTTCAACACAATCGCCAGAACACGAACAAAGCTTACAGATTGATGTAGTTAATTGTATCATATTCTATTTCTAATAACTAGGTAGGTATTACTTTATATTCGGTTGTTTATTTTCCTTGAAATCCACTCATAATAAACTGTGCACAAGTCCGTTGCAAAATTAATTTTATTATGTATGTGGCTGTAACCACGAGAGCAGACAACCTTGACGAAGCGGCGTAGCAACCGGAATATTCATTAAATATAACAATTACATATTTTACCTCTTCTAAAATGTTAATAACCGCAGCTTGTAAGAAAAATATTTTAAAAAAACGTATTTCGTCCTAAAATGAGCTGATTATAGGTATAACTTATTTTTTTCTGAGTGAAGTTTATTCTTTTTTAGTTAGGAACTAGTAAATACCTAATGTAGTTTTATTACTTTATAAACAGTGTTATTCACTTAACCAATAACAGTTTAAAAAATGTAATTATGTAACAAGGTGCACGAACACTAGACCTAGTGGAAAATTAACTAACATCCATTTCAACCGTATATATAAAATAAAACATTGTATTTGATCTGAGGGAACGATTATATTTACGTAGATTTTAAAAAAAAATCTTGAAACCAGGTTGTAAGTAATAGACCCGAGACGGCGTGCGGTTTTGGTCGGTTCGAGTCCGACATAGTCACCAACTAGTGGCATCCGTGGGGAAAGTTATAGTTGTGAATTTTAACCATAAAAGCTACAAATCAGTAGGTATTCATATTTGTCTCTTCATACCTTGTTTCCCAGGATGCTAATAAGTTGGTAAAATACCCTAAAACAAATAAACGATCTAGAAAACAGTCCTTAGGGCCTGTCCACATCTCCACGTCACGACGCGACGTCGACAACGTGAAACGGTGCGGTATCATAGCACGGCGCGTTGACGTCGCGTGGCCCATGTGCTCTTCATGTAATGTTTTAGTGTCTTTAGCGATTAGTTGTGAATAAAATATGTCTATAGGTAGTAGAGCCACGCTGATTACAGCACGAATGGGCCGGCTCGACCGGGGCAGTACTACCCTCTCACAGAAGACCATCCTAAATTGACAGTAATGTCGCCTTTCGTTGGTGAGTGAGAGACCGGAGGCCCGTTGATGCAGGGGTAACAGTTATCGCGGTATGTGTGCGAGCGGTGGAATGCTAGTTGACTCGTACGTGAGGGTGGCGTGGATCGATCCGTCGGCCAGGGAGACCCGTAGAAACGGTGGTGCCGCTGGCCGCCCGCGGCATAGAGAGGGGCCCAACCACGGCTAACCACCAAGGGAGGCTGCCCCGTCAGGTCGCGCATAATCTCGGAGTGGCTCGTCGTGCCGGTTGGTGACCGGACGGTGGGACCCGGTGACCACTTCCGGGAGGGTACGGGGGCCCTTTCGTCCGGCGGTTCGGTCACCGCCTTCCTCTTTTGTTCCATACGATGCCTCCAGCCTCCAGAGTCTCGGTCCTTTCACTGCCGCGATAACTGTTATGCCTTTTACGTCCCCTTAAACTCCAATCAAACACACCATGGCAGCGCATACAAGAAAGCATAAGAGTTCAACAGCGGCAACCTCCTCACCCACCAACCCGCTATTTGAGGTGGAGTTCACGAACATTCGTGGACTCCATGCAAACGTCAATGCCGTTCACCAGCACCTTGAGACGGCACGGCCGGCTATGCTCTTTTTAACGGAGACACAGATACGCCGCCCTGCCGACACGAAATATCTCCATTATCCCGGTTACCAGCTCGCAGAATGCTTCCTCGCGAAGGCTGGAGTGTGTCTTTTTGTCAGGGCGGATGTTTGTTGTCGCCGTCTGCGCTGCCTTGAGGATCCATCCTTCTCCATCCTCGGGGTGCACGTCGAATTAGGCTCTACAAGTCGAATATACGTGTGCCTCTACCGTTCTCACACTGGAGACTCCGAGACAACACGCCTTTTCGACCATCTGAGCCTGGCAGTGGATGATGCGCAGGAGCGGTTCCCTACCGCCGAGCTGGTACTTTTGGGAGACTTTAACGCCCACCATGAGTCCTGGTTGGGATCTCCCAGAACAGACCACGCTGGTCGAACCGCCCATGCATTCGCTCTCACACATGACCTCACCCAATTGGTACTCCAGCCCACCAGCATACCAGACATACTGGGTCAGGCCCCCTCCTTGCTTGACCTTCTGCTGACGAATTACCCAGCGCAGTAAAGTACATCGGTTCTCGCCCCTCTGGGATCCTCCGATCACTGCCTGGTGTCCACCACGGTGCCCCTTACTGCTCCGCCACGACCTGTGACAGCAAGACGACGACTATGGCACTATTCGTCAGCAGATTGGGATGGAATGCGAGATTACTTTGCATCCATTCCGTGGGCTCAACGCTGCTTCAAAGATAGGGATCTGTCGCGGAGTGTTTCTGCCGTAGTTGACGAGATCACTGTGGGTATGGAATATTATATTCCTCACAGTGATGTCGCCAGCATGGAGAGCCGTCCCTGGTTCAATCGCGAGTGCACCAATGCCGTTGCACTAAAGCAATCAGCTTACCGTGCCTGGGCCAGGACCCGCACTCACGGCGACCCCGACATTGATCGCCTAAAAGCAGCGTATAACAAAGCCACGAGGGAATGCAAGAGGGCCTACAAAAGAGCGGATGCCCAGCGCATTGCGCGGATTGGCCAGGAACTCGCTGCTCATCTAACGGGTAGCCGTAAGTTCTGGCGACTGGCTAAAGCTGTGCAATCAAACCACTGCCAGCCCTCGCTACCACCGTTGAAATATCCCGACGGATCGCTTGCTCATCAGCCGCAGGAGAAAGCAAACTTGCTTGTTAACCTCTTTGCGTCTAACTCCCGAGTCGATGACCGTGGCAAGCATCCGCCTACGGTCACTCGATGTTCGGAAAGCCAGTGGACCCGACGGTATTCCAGCGGTGGTTCTCAAGAACTGCGCACCAGAGTTGTCTCCCGTACTGACGCGTTTGTATCGCCTGTCATATTCCTCAGGAATCGTCCCGGAGGCCTGGAGAGAGGCGAATGTTCAACCCATCCCCAAGAAAGTCGAGCGCTCCAATCCAGCCAATTACCGACCTATAGTCATCACCTCAATTCTCTGCAAGGTTCTAGAACGGATCATTAACAAGCAATTGGTCCACTACCTGGAAGATCACTCCTTGCTAAATGATCGGCAATATGGATTTAGGCCAAACCGATCCACGGGTGATCTTTTGGCGTACGTAACACACATTTGGGGTGAGGCTATTGATAGGCACGGTGAGTCCTTGGCCATCAGCCTCGATATGGCCAAAGCCTTCGACAGGGTCTGGCACCGGTCGCTTCTCTCCAAACTTCCCGCATTCGGCCTGCCCCCAAAACTCTGTAACTGGGTCGCCGCCTTCCTGCACCAACGCCGCATTAGGGTCCTTTGCGACAGCGCGGCCTCAGATTTTCGACAGATAAACGCCGGTGTACCTCAGGACTCCGTCCTGTCGCCCACACTGTTTCTTCTGTATATCAATGATATGTTAGCTCTTGGCAACATACATAGCTATGTAGATGATAGCACAGTTCACGGGCGATACTTAGGAAATCCTACAGCTAAGTCGTCAGACATTGAGGAAAAACGACAGGAACTTGTCGCTGGGCTCGACCGGGCTCTGAGCCGTATTTCTGAATGGGGTGATGAGAATCTGGTTGAATTCAACGCCAAAAAAACACAGGTGTGCGCGCTCACTACTAAAAGATCTCCATTCCTTCCTCTCCCTTCTTTTCAGAACACTCTACTGCCTCTACAGGATAAGCTCGGTATCCTGGGTATGGATATTTGCCGGGATCTCAACCGACGGGAGTATATTGAGAGCGTCACAAAGGCGGCCTCGCGTAAACTGGGTGTGCTTAACAAGGTGAGACGGTTCTTCACGCCGGAGCATCTGTGTCTTCTTTATAAGACCCAGGTCCGTTCCTGCGTGGAGTATTGTTCTCATCTTTGCGATGGATCCGCGCAGTACTTGCTTAACGCTCTTGATAGGTTGCAGGTGATAGGAGCAGTCCGCATAATTGATAGTCCCGAAGCCACCGAGTTCCTTGAGCCCTTGCAGTTGCAAAGAGATGTTGCCTCTACGGCAGTCCTCTATCGCCTTTACCATGGAGAGTGTTCTGAAGAGCTCTTCCAACTGATCCCACCTTCTCTTTTCCTCTACAGGACTACGCGTGCTGGCCTTGGGAGTCACCGCTTTAGAGTGGAACCAATACGCACTAGAACTAAGCGGTTCGGCTCTTCCTTCCTGTGCCGAGTGATCAAAAACTGGAACTCCCTACCAGCTCATGTGTTTCCTTCCTACTATGATCCCGGGTCCTTCAAGCGGGGCGTGAAGAAGCATCTGACTAGGCCGCCATAGTGTGGGTCACCGTGTTGCATTGTCCACATTAGTAATGAGGATGGTGGCCACCACTCGTAGATTCTGCTTGAGATTTCCATCAGGCTGAGCAGACTCATTTTGGCAGCAGTATATAAAAAAAAAAGAAAAAAAAAATTGCCGGAAATCGAGATAAGCCATTTTTTTCCCTTAAACCTCCCCCCTCTCCCCCTTCCCGACCTCAGATCGCCCGTAATTTATTTTTCCTTTAATTTTTGTACTATTCTCCTCCTTTTACAATGGGTTTCATCCTACTATAATTTATGTTCACTTTTTGTTATTTTAAAGAGGCTTCTGCCCTGATCTATAGGTGTAGTAACGGCGTAAAACATTAAATGAGCCAGCTCATGGGCCACGCTACGTCAACGCGCCATTCCACGGCGACGTTGCCGTACCGTGCACTAGCACGTCGCGGCAACGCGTCGTGCTACGATACCAAACCGTTCTACGTAGACGACGACGTGACGTGATATGTGGACAGGCCCTTAGTGGCCCCAATTGTAAATACATAAATGCTACTTGAAACCGGAATATTACACTGAATTTATCTAAAAACATTTAACGAATTTATTTATCGTCACTAATCGATTGTATTGATTTAATTCAAACTCCTTCACTCATTTCCTATGAATGCTGAATCCACAGATCAAATCGATTCCTACGTAGCGTAGTAGGTACACACCGTACAACTAAACATTGACAAGGTGACAAGGGCCTTAAAAGCGTGAGATACTATCTACAAGCGAATGTAAATTGTACGTGGCAAGAAATAGGGTTGATTTAACATGTATCACAATTTATAACAAGAAACATTGAAATGTTACTTGTGCAAGATAAGGTGGGAATATACATTATAAATTACCTACATTACTGTAATTAGAAAACCTTGTAAATAAACATAACCAATATCTAAACTTTACCAGTTTTATTCATTTTATTAGGAAGTTAAAACAACTTATGATGCCGCCATGAGCGCTTGGAGGAGGGTGATATACAGCGTCCCGTCACCCTAGCAAGGTATAAACAACGCGTAGGTATTCGCACCCTAAACGGAGGGGGTCGTAGTCGGCTGTTGTTCATAGGGATTATCTTTCTATTGTACGCCCGAGTCCCTGTCCTGGCCTCTGGCCTCGTGTCAGAACACCGAGGGGTTCTAGACTGTTGGAGTCTGCCATTCTACTTTGCCATTGACCGTGGTGAAGTTATAATATAAGAATCCGACAACAGAAGATTTCTCAGACAATACTAAATTCATGCTTTATGTATTTGTCACTACGTTTAAAATTGTAAAACTTGAAGAATACATCTAAAAAATAAAAAACCATAGAGTATAGAAAGAATGAACAACGAAGGCATTTTTTGTCCTGCTTGCATAACAAGAAAAAACATTAACCTTCAATAAATAACGAGAATGAAACAAAATATTATTGAATCTTGTCATAAGAAAAAAAACAATAATACAATCTATTCATCTATACAATTAATAAAATTGAAGCGTATGTTTGTAATGTCAAATGAACAGTTTTTTACTAAATGAATATTAAAGTATTTACATATTTTTTTTACAATTTTTACATTTTTTTCTGTCTGTTTTGATTTTGACGGGACTTTCACCTGCCGATAGCTGATGACCTAAGGAGTAACAGCTATTTTTAGGGTTCCGTTGCCAAATGGCAAAAAACGGAACCCTTATAGATTCGTCATGTCTATCTGTCCGTCCGTCCGTATGTCACAGCCACTTTTTTCCGAAACTATAAGAGCTATACTGTTGAATCTTGGTCAGAAGATGTATTCTGTGAACCGCATTAATATTTTTACACAAAAACAGAAAAAAGCAATAAACTTTGGGGGTCCCCATACTTAGAACTGAAACTCAAATTTTTTTTTCCATCAAAACCATACGTGTGAGGTATGTATGGATAGGTCTTCAAAAATGATATTGAGCTTTCTAACATCATTTTTTTCTAAAATGAATAGTTTTCGCGAGAAATAATTCCAAAATGGTAAAATGTGCCCCCCCCCCCTGTAACTTCTAAATTAAGAGAATGATAAATATAAAAAAAATATATGATGTACATTACCATGAACTACAAAAACTTTTATATGATGTTACTTGCTGCTACGGAACCCTTCATGGGCGAGTCCGACTCGCACTTGGCCGCTTTTTTTAGTTTAGGTAGTAGTGTTTTACATCGTATAAAATTAAAATTGTCTACAGACCATCCTTGCTATTGAGAAATCCAATAAAAAACGATGGAAAGGTCAATATGAGGACACAGTTCATGGTTATTTAGATAATATACTGCCTCGTTGACGCAGTGGTTAGCGTATGCGGCTGCTGATCAAGAGGTCTCGGGTTCGATTCCCGGGTCGGACCAAATGTTTGTGTGATCCGCTCTGCTTAGTTTGGGACTAGATGGCGTTGTGTGTAAGATGCCAAAAATATTTATTTATTATTAGATTGGTGCTACCCGCGGTTGCTATACCTGTACCATTTCAACCGCGGGTAACGCCGCAGGTCGAAGCTAGTCTAAATATGTAGCCTGGCTTATTCCTGTTATCTTCAGTTTTATACCAATGAAAAGAAAGTTTCGTCATATTAACTTCGGTCCAGCCCTAATAGATATTAGCCGGAGCAAACAAAATTTTTTTTTGATACATAAATACATTGTACTTTGACATTTTATAATCGTTCATTTGACATTACAAACAGATTCTTCAATTGTATTTATTTGAATTAATTATGCGAGCTACTACTACGGAGGTCCTGCATACTATGACATAATTCCTTACGATCCTGAAGCTATGCTTAAAAATTTAACCTTAAAAAGATACATAATAAAGGCGCCAATGACAAACCTTGGACTAAAAACACTAAGTAGGTACATAACTACTATCAATATTAAAATAACATAGTTCTGTCACTAACGTGGTTATCGTTATTTAAAGTTTTACTGTTTACCCGACTACGGCAAAAAAGAGAGTTTATAGTTTTGGCAGTCTATATTTTTGTATGAATCGATTTTAGATATAAAACTTTTTATATGCATACCATATTACGGAGATACAAAAGAGTACATAAAATGTCAGAAATGTAGTGTACAAAAGGCGGCATTATTGCCAAAAGCAAACTTATGATGAATCAAAATGTTGCGGAGATACAGTGGATTTATAATAACGGCCATTTAAACCATTTATACTAATATTATAATTCATAATTTTAACAAAAAGGAACCGACTTCAATGAAAAACTATTCCGAGTACCCAAATCGCGATAATTGTGCCTATGATATTTGAGGAGTTCCCTCGATTGCCTAGGGATCCCATCATCAGATCTCGATATGGTGACGATAGGACCACCCGTAAGCTACACCCATTCCAATGCAAAAATAATTTTTGAAATAGGTTCATAAACGATGAAATTATCGCTGAACATTCGTAAAAAAAAAAAAAAGATTCCGACGAATTGAGAACCTCCTCCTTTTTTTTGAAGTCGGTTAAAAAGTAACTCTGTCTGTTTATTTAGCTTTCACAGCTAAACTGCTGAACTGATTGTGATGAATTTCGGTATAGAGATGGATTGATTGTTGCAATAACATTCACGCGGGTGAAGTCACGAACAAAAGCTAGTAGGCTATATTATTATTTTCAAAAAGATTTTACGAAAGTAGTCGATTTATTAGTGTTTTAAAAAGATATTTCAAAGATAAAAAATACTACAGTAACCTTTCCATAAATTCGTTTCTTTTTTTTTTATTCTAAAAACTGCCTTTTTAGTTTGATTTTCGAATCCACAATTTGCTATAGTTTAATCTAGTAGGTCCAAAAGTGTACTTGACTCATCGCTAATGTGTGGATATACCGGTCCTCATGGACATTAGAATTATAGTCGCATGTCCTTTAATAAGAATTATGGACTTTATTTCTATAGAACTAAAAGCTAAATTCATAAATTCGAATTTAGATCGATAACACAACTTTAACACCAAAAGGTCGTAACTGGAATAGTCGTGAAAAGTATATTAAATTCTAACAAGGAGAAAACAAAATCGCATATCTGATACAGTTTAGATTAGACATAGACTTGCCCATCATTCAAGTGCTTTATTACTAGTGCTGAAAAAGTTGTTATTAGTAGGTTTTTTTTAGAACAAAGTACTAATTTCAATTTATAAATGTTGTAACTTGTAGTTAGTGATACAGTGATGATATGTGGCTATTATGAGCAAAGGGCATGCATTACATACAGTCTTCCCTTTAAAAGTCTTGAGCACATTTATGAGGTTATTTAATTTATTTAATAGGTAACCAAATTATTTACCTATGTACTACCGTGCCCACAAGAAATTTTTACGGGACTCATCGACTCCGGTCCCTACAAGTTGACGTGTTAAGTAGATTCTTAGAAAGAAGGGATGGAGAATGCTCTCACTCTCTCGCCCTATCCGTCTTCCTTTAAAGGTTTTACTTCTTGCACACACTGTCCGATCCCATCTGAAAACATTTCTTAGAAGGATCCGTCCGGCAGAGCTGAGTGCTGACTAGACTAATAAAGGAACCGGTCAAACCTTTTTCAATCATTTTTAAACATTATAGGTAGGCCATAAATAATGTAAAAAAATGACAGAATGATGTTCGAAATTACGAATTCCACGTCTCTGAAAGTGGCACATCATGCGCTACCGTGTCTTCCCAAAGTAAAAAAAATATTTCTCTTACTTAACCACAGATTAACAATTTACATTATATTTACCACTCTTTATAGATTAATAGCTTTCTCCCGCGGCTCCGCCCGCGTATATGTCGGTTATGTACTTTCTAAGGCTCTGGACGGCTATCTGAGTACCAAATTTCATTTAAATCCGTTCAGCAGTTTTGGCGTAAAAGATCGACAGACAGATAGACAGAGTTACGTTTGCATGTACCTATAATATTAAGTAAGTAAGGTTATGAAAATCTTGTATCGAGTACAAAGTTGAGTTCCACTTATAATATTGTCAGAATGTTTATTTATAATCGCTGACGTCATAATCGAATATTTAAGTGCGCCAATGCGTTAATTTAAGTAAGAACTCTTGAGTAGCCAGATAGAAAAAGTTATTTAAATTAGTAACTGGCATCTCGTAATAACAATCGTAATCAAAGGATGTGTTTATAAAACACATCTATTATTATTTTCAGGTTTATTATCATTTTTATCTATAAAACAAAAGATAAATAATATGACGCAAGCAAAGTATGATATCACATGTTATTTTTTCATTTAATTTGTTCAAAATCTTGACACTAAAACAAAAGGAAATTGATTTGACCTGACAGTCATCGTAGGTATTAAATTGGAAGGTCAAACAAAATACATGATGACTGTTATTAAAATGATGATAATGATAAAATTTCTCAATTTAGAAAATATTTTTTAAAGTAAATTTTATCAAGGTGTGTTAAAATAGCAATATTCGCTTACATTATTTATTTTATCTTAAAGTAGCTGAATTTATTGTGGAAAATCGCGAGTACCACGGACCAAAACTAAACTGAAATAAAATAGCCAAGTCACTTCTCATGTCATCAGCTTTCTGCCAGAGAAAGTTCAGTCAAAATCGGTCTAGCCCCTCCAGAGATTACCCGGAACAAACCGAACAGACAGACAAACAAAAATGTTGGAAATTGCTTTTTAGGGTTCCGAAGTTCATAACTCGGAACCCTTATAGATTCGTCATGTCTGTCCGTCCGTCCGTCCGTCCGTCCTCGACTTACCGTCCAAACGGTAAGTGCTAGAAAGATGAAAGTTTGCATGAATACGTGTTGTAATTACGTCGACAAAGTGCTACAATAAAATTATGAAAAATAATTTTATTTGGGGTACCTCCCCTACACGTAAAGTGGGGATGATTTTTTTTTCTCGAGGCTACCCCATCGTGTGGGGTATCATTAGATAGGTCTTTTAAAAACAATAAAGGGTTTCCTAGACGATTTTTTGATTTAGGTATCCGTTTGCGAGATATTTCACTTTAAAGGGCACTTTTTTGTAAAAACAGGGCGTCCCCCCCCTTCTAAAAGCTAAACGGCTGGCTCAAAAAATCTGACAAAAATCGTGATGGTGGTCCATCTAATGAACTTTGAAGGAAAACTATAACCGATTAGATGACTTTCTTAGTTCAGGAGTTATAAAGGCTTATATGGTAAAATGCGCTCACTTGGAAAACGTCATACAAAATTAACGTATTATTACGTAAACATAACAATTATCTATTGGATACGATTTTAAATCCACATACCATTATAGGTGACTGAGGAACCCTTTCCTGTGCGTGGCCTGACACGCACTTGGCCGATTTTTGCTGTAGGTACCGTTTATACTTTCTGCATTTAGAAAATAACGGTTAATCTGTTTTTTTTTTTTTATTTGTATATAAGATAAATTACACAAACTATGTAGGTACATAATATATCCTACTAATATTAAAAATGATGTATGTGTGTGTGCTGAAAAACTGTCTTCAACTTTAAATAGAAAAAGTCCAATTCACTAACCTCAAAATTAGTACGATGCGCGATTGCGCAAATGCAAACCTACCTGGGTTATGAAAAGCCATACAATGTAACGTACTGAGCGTAACACGTAGCGATAAACTGTCTGTAACCTCTCTTACTGTATTTAAGTTTAACGATATTACCTTAGCTTACGCGCAACTTTGTTAGTACCTAAGAATATCTAGTTTTGTCAATGAATGTAAAATATACCATTCTTTATGTAACTTCTGAGGTACCTAAGGTCAACAACTCAGGTACCTAAGGTCAAACAGGACATTGAATATCAGTTTGTAGGCACGTGGATACATCGGATCACGAACTGTTCTGCTTGACGAATTCATATTCTGACGAAATCACTAACTACTGCCAAGATTTCTTTCAAAAGCCATCGACCTGTCACGGTGCAAAGTTTTAATTTACGATTTTGTATTTTCAAAACACTCTTACGCCGAGCACATAAAGTGTAAAATGGGCTGGCAGATGTACTTTTAAATTGTTGGCCAACAACGCTATGAATCGTTCGGGCAAGACTTGGACTTACGCTTTTCTGGCACGCACAGGTGAACTCAACTGTAGCTGGCGGGAAAAAATAAAATAAATGCGTTCTAATTGCAATGTCTTGATTATATATACACCAGTTAAATTAATTAGTGTTTTATCTAAAAAGTATTAGTGTTGTAAAATAGAGTTGCACGTATAGCCTAGGCCGATAAAATGGAGATAGGTTTTTTCGTATCAACTCATACAACAGACGAGGTTGAACAAGACAATCGGCCAATGAACTTTTTAAAACGCACGCATAGGTACCTAAATAGAATTTCATGGACACATAATTAACAGTAGCACCTTTACTTATTTTATTTGTTGTCATGTGTTACATACACATGATAATGTTAAACAACTTCCACACAATCCAGCTATAGGTTTGATTTGCAATTTATTTGGTTCCCGAATAACAAATCAAAGTACCAATTTGAGAGTTTGGGTAAATAGTAATTGAGTGTTTATTAAAAAGATGAATTTATAATGAAATTTTCATTTTTAGATTTAAATTATGAGAGTTACTGATTAGGCTGTTGTACATTTATCATACTCCTAATAACATGGCTAATTCCTACATATAAAATACTCTCCATAACAAAATCGAATACTTACTAAAATTAGACGTATTTAACCTGCTTTAAACAGCTTCGATGCGGCTCACTTGGACTGGATGTGTATGGCTGTAAGTCGTCCAAGGTTTGATCCGGGAGAAACGAATTTAAGGTAGGTAAATCAGTGTTCATAAAATTACATACGTAGTATACGCTACAAATATCCTTTTACAATGTGTACTAATATTATATTCACCTTTTCAAAGCGGCTTTCACACGAAACTATTTTAGACGCTATTTTACTTCGTTTCAAATAATTTCAAGAAAAGAGATGGTTCACTTTGTTCCTACAATCAAATTGTTTCATGTTCAATCGAATTGCATAATTCAATGCAATCTGTTTCTACGTGATGATTTTGTCGAGTCCCTAATGATTTTTAAAAAGTCTTTTCTTACAAACGTTCCGTAAATCCGAATAATATTGGCAATCTACTAAAATAAAAATATGCTTCAAACATATACATACTTTTATAATTCATAGAATCAAAGGCCTAATTCAAAATTAAATACAGTATGTTATCAAGTTCGTGCCTCTTGATGTTTAAAAATCCAGTCCCAGAAGCAGGTAAATGTTTAATTTAATAAATAAGGTTTGTTACATATCAATTCAGGTATCAAGTATCTGGTAATGAACTGTGTTTATAGGTGTGTTGTAAGTAGTAATGAAATGATGCAGCAAAAATTTTACGACTCAAATTCCTGTAATATTCCAACAGTATTCCAATGGAAAAGCATTTTCCGAGAAAGAGATAGATATGTTAGCAAATAGCTATAGAAACTTATAGCCCACCCTAATTACAATCGCCGGGACCCTTAACAATGTAGAATTATGACGTTCTAATAACAATAATTGTTGAAAGAAATAGAAATACTCATATTACTTAATCTAAGTTATGATTTATGTTATCTCATAGCTTTATTTCAGTTAAATCCATTCATTATTTCGGTTTGCTAAAAACTTGGAACAAACGATTTTATTTTTCAAACAAGTTAGACAGAGAGAGATGTAGTATTGCCACAGTGTTGTTGGAGCAGGTTTCAAGGTTGTCTGAAGATGAATGTGAGCTCAATATCTGTCTCTTTTTAACACACCTAAAAACGTACAGCTATCTCACTAACATGACGTATGTGCACAAGCTTCAGGTCGAGTAAGCCTCCCCGCGCAAAGCGACGCGCGGTATATTTTTTCCTTCTTCCTCCTTCATTTAGACGTCGGTGTTTGTGCGGTGAACATTATTGTACGTTGTGCGTAACACGTGCTCATAATTATTTCTTTATAATTTCCAACTACGCTCTAAAACTAAAATAATCATAATGGCAGACGCAGCCGTGGAAAAGAAGTAAGTCTTTACATTATTCTCATTCAATATTCGTAAGTTTCGCGGTTTATTATTTTTGGCGGCTTCGAACGTGATCAAAATGGCTTCCTATTTATGTGGTTAAATTGTGTTTTCAGTGTTTTAAAGTGCATTTGAAGTGATTTAATACTTTAAAGTATCATTAAAGTTATATATTCAATGTTCTTTTATCTTAGTTTTGGTTTGTAATTAATAGTTTTGGTTATGATTATTTTGTATGCAGACGTGATAACACGCGGGAATTTTAGTTCCACTGATAAATCTGAATTTGTATTTCGTTTGTGGTAGCTAAAGAAATTTCAACACTTAATTTAATGTAGAAAATGCGACGCGTCGGTTTCTGATACTGATTTTTCTTGTAAGAATGGAGAATAAAAAAGTGGCAAAGTTAAAACACGCCGGGCAGTAGCGGCGGTTCGGCGGGCGAAGGGGTCGGTGTTTTATCCAAGATGGCGCTGTGTGCGCGGCGTGCCGGCGCGTAGCGTCATTGAGGACAAGCGCGCGCTCTTTTGAATTTATCGAGACCTCGAGTTTTGCAACTCAGGTCGTTAGTAGGTATATTATAGGGTAGCGCGAGCGAGCGAGCATGTTGTCATTGGTTATTTATAACGCTTCACGACTCATCGGAGAGTAGACCACCGGAGCGAGTGACGTACTCATTTAGTAAAGGTGATTACGGTTACGTTTGTTTCCTATGTTGCAACTTTCCCACATGCAGCCTTGCGCAACAACCACTTGTTTTTCGTTCCGGCAGACTTTTCCTTTTAAGCCGCCCCACTTAGCCGGTGAGCATTCGCCGCGTATGGAACTGTTGCATTGTTATGTTCCGTTTTGTATTAGCTACGGAGCGTAGATATTTACATTGAAGTATTTATGACGTTCAAAGCCGTTAAAAAAACTCGCTGTTTATTGGTTTCTGTAAACTATTTACCGTTCCAATCTTACAACATTATATAGAAATAGAATATTACGTATTATAACATGTTGATTTGTACTGATGTCAGTTGTCTCAAATATGATATACGTTGCACGGGTTGCACCACATCACGTAATGGAATCTAGGCACACTTAACACAAAATATTTTGATTTCCAGTGACGTCGTCCCCGAAGAGGTCTCCTCCACCGAGGCAAAAGAGTCACCAGTTAAGAAATCTCCCGCCAAAAAGGCAGCTGAAGTTCCGGAGAGCAATGGCAATGGAAAGGAAGAAAATGGTAGCAGCGAAGCACCTGAAGCAGAAGAGGACGCTCCTGCCGAGAACGGTGACGCCGAGGAAAGCAACGACGCCACTGAAAATGGTGACGCTACAGGTTATTAAAATTATTGTGTTAGCCACATCCAAAGACGTCAAACGCTCAATCATATAGAAAAAAATTAACATACAATATTTTTCTTTCAGAAAAGAAAGAGACCGCAGTGAAGAGGAAATCTGTGTCTGCAGATAATGGTGAAGCAGAGAAGGTCACGCCTGAAAAGAAAGCGAAAGTAGCTGAGGAGGCGCCTCCCGCGGAAGAAGAGGCGACCGCCTAAAAGTTCATACCTCAATACCTCGCTTGGTTTACTGCAATGCAACCATGTTCATTAGGGCTCAACTCACACGTACATATCATGTCTTTATAACAGTAGCCTAACTACTTAGACCTCCTAACATCCAAAATTTTACAGATATACATATAACCCAAATAAATTACATGCATTTTGCCTTACAGGACCCACAAACATTGAGGCCAACCAACTTTTAGGAAGTCTCTGTAGTTCCCTTTTACAATTTATACACAGCATATAATTACAGGAGTTGGGCTCTCTTGTGACCGCACTTAAGTTTAGGTTTATAATACATTGTGTATTAAATCTTACCTGTGAAGTACCTGTAAATTGTAAATTAATGTTACTTGTCAGTGGCGACCGGAATGTGCATCGCAGTGAACTGAACATATAATGTACGAGTTGGATTAGGTGTTGTATGCTGTTTTTGCGTATCGGTGTCTATTTCAACAGACTAGTAGCGGGATTTTTGAATTGATGGAGTAACTTTATCGGTAAAATAATTCGCCAGTAGTATACTGCCAAAGTAATTCACCTTGTGTGAAATCAATTCACGATCCGTTCTGTGAACGACGCGTTTTATAAAACAGCTTTTGAAAAACATGAATTTTAGATAAAAACTTAAGATTAATTAAAAACTAGATAATTAATTCAGTTGTAAATTTAAGTTAGCAGATAATAACGCACATTTTTTTGTAATTCATAGGCATTATTACTTAACCATTGAACATTCCTTTGACATTTTGGTTACGGCTTGCGGTGTGAACTTATCTTCTTGGGTTAACAACATGGTTAATTGGTTGTGTATTTCAACAATGTAACTGACACTAGGAAGTCATTATTCAAAATGTTCACATTGTACCACTAATTTTAAGATTTGGAATAATTAAAGTTCAAAGTTGACAAGTAAGGTGATAGTTCATATTGACAAAACTAACGTTTGTGTGCTATTTTTGTTTGTTTGTAATTCTATGGACAACTTTATTTTTCTTATATCCCGTTTTTCTAATTTATTTTCTTATATTGTGATAATAACAGACCTCGAATGTAAGGATAACCTTTGTGGAAACGAATCTTTATATTTAGTACTGAGTAATTTTTGACTGTTCCTTACGATGATACAAAATGGTATTTAATATGTGACTAACCTTTTTCAGATTGTATTTTAACCATTTAAAGTTTAAATTTTGATTCAAAGTACATTTAGTATTAGATTTAAAGTAGTGTGTACAGTTTACACTACTACCCCGTGGATCGAGGAGTTAGTGTTTGTAAAACATTTCTGGCAATAAATAATAGTCCAAACCTACATCTGTTTTTGTAATTGATTGGTAAACAATATACGCCACACTATCTACTTGGAGACTTATCTTATCTCGTAGATAAATTTGAAAACCCAACAAGTTAAAAGATTTTCATGACAACAAATTTTCTTGAAATTGCAACGTCATTCGACCAAGTTATCTTTCATACAAATTAAGAACCAATAACGAAATTAGTTCATCAAAGAGATTCTCTTTGGCGGATATAAAACTATTTAATTCGTAAAACAATAGCCACTAAAATCGTAACGGCTACAAACCTACCATTTTTATTTTCAAAAAACGGTATGTATTCATTGTTTCGCATTTGTTCATAAATAACACCAACGATGACTAATGCTGAATGCTGTGCTGTGGATTGTAGTTTTGCAGTCTTGAAAACTATACATGAATGCTAATACCTATAAGTATTTACGCAAAGTTGTTTATTCATTTGAATTGATCTTGATCGCAATATTATTTTAGCCCTTAGGACCCTGTTTGGTTCTTTTCAGAAGAATCACAACTTGAAATAGATCGTTGAGAAGAGAATAAATTGGCAAAATGAGAATGAGCACTTGGTTATTTTAAGTTTTAAAAGCTACGGGCGGGCTGATAGCTAATCTATGGATGTTTAAAGTAATAGTATACGTACCTACCTAGGAGTAGGTAGGTAGCTATTAAATATATTTTTACAGCATGGCCAATACTAAAAGTTAAGGCGGAAGGCCCGACTATTATTAAATATGCCATTTTTACTGATGAATGCACCCATTTTTGGGCTCAAATCCAATAGTGCTCTGAGTCTGGGTGCTCTTTATGTCTGTTTCGTAAATGTGAAGTCTTCCGCGCCACCGGAAATATATTCCTATGAATATATTTCCGGTGGCAAGTATCCGCACTATTGCGGAGGCTTTTTTTAAAAAATAAAATAAAAAAAGGATCCTTTTGGAAAGAATCATTAGGTATCGAAGTCAGGGAGCGTAATTTATTTTATTTTATAGTCCATTTATTATAAAGTGGTAAAGTTTGTGAGTTAATGTAGGTTGAATATTCTGAACTTATTTCGAAATGTTTTTTACTTTAAAAGTCACATTCTTTGTGAGTGTTCTTGTCGTTTTTCGTCCTGTGTGGCTTATATTAAAACGAAAATTGGTACAAGGCAAGAGCTGTTATTAATAACAATTAAAATAAAACTAGGAATATCATGAAATATATTACAATTAATTATCAGTGATTACGTTTATCAATAAAATAGCATTTCTTATTTAATAACTTTTGGAATCGCTACCACCATTCTAGCCGCAGGTGAATCAGATTGTCGGAGGTGTGAGAGAACTGCATTAATCCATCTTCTCTGTAGTGTGACGTTATTTATGGATGAGTAGGTGTATTATAATGTTATATACAACAAGATAAGTACTTATACCACATGTTAGGGACTGACATTCGTAACAATTTGCAGTAAAGTAGGTCTCTAGGTCTCGTCCATTTAATTATAAGAGTATGCCTACACACGTGTACTATAGACCGACTGTGACGTAATTGTTATATACAGCTGCGTAACGTATTGCTCTGAGAAGATGACACGATATAAATATATATCAAGCCTTGTACCTAGTTATTAAATGGGCGTTTGATGTGATGTGCTGTTACACCAGCGTTCATAATCGATGACCAATATATTGATGGATAATACATTTATACAAGGTCACTGTATCTCCCAGGTAACTATGCTGTACACATGAGCTTAACTGACAGTAAAGCACCCTCAGTTGGTCGTCTATAGGCCAAGCGGCTAGTCCCAGTTAAATGTGGGTTAAAAAGTTACAATGGGACACCTGTGACGATCAAAATCATGTCTTTACTAACTATTTTCTTTTCTTTTTCTCTCTTAAGTGCTACATTTGCCCAGACCACACAAAATATTAATGTTTGTAAGTTCATGTAATTACTTGCATGTGTCGTGGGATTTTTAAGTTGTGTAATAAACATTTTAAAAACTCTTTAGGTATACTTTAATTAGATTTTTTACTCCGGCATTGCTTCCAGTACTTATAAATGAAGAAAGCAATGCATTGGCTGAAAAAGCTTTTGAAGTGGCCAAGGAGTACGTGAGGCGCAACCCAAGCTTGGGTCTTGCGGTGGATCCGGTTATAGTCGTTGGTAACCGAACTGAAGCCAAAGCCTTTTTGGAAAATGGTAAGATTGTGACAATTTAAGTGCTACAGTCATTGGTACGTGAAATTAAGAATAGATTTTTAGTTTGCAGAAAATATAATGACATGATTTTGGCAAAGAAGACTCCTCATGTGGTTCTGGATTTCACGATGACTGGTGTGGGCTCAGAAACTATTAAATCATTTACAGCAGCTTTAGGTTTACCTACAATATCTGGGTCTTTCGGCCAAGTTGGCGACCTAAGACAATGGAGATCTCTCAACAGTAACCAGACGAAGTTCCTCCTGCAAGTCATACCCCCGGCTGATATTCTTCCAGAAGCTATTAGAGCTATTGTGACTAAACAGGACATAACGAATGCAGCTATTATATTCGATGAATTCTTTGGTGGGTGTTACAATAAGATGTATATAGTTTTATCATATCAATCAGACGTTTTTACTGTCAACCGTAAAATTTACGGTATATACACTCGGTTCCAAAAATAACGGGTCAGTCACATAAACCCGAATATCTCCCGAACTACGTATGCCATCCTAATGAAACGAAGACTGTTCAATTGAGAATTTAATTATACAGATAAAAAATAAAATAAAACTTAGTTACACCCACAATATTAATCTTAAATTAAAAAAAAACTAAAGTAGTCATATTTTTCTTAAGATTACATTTTTTTTAAGATTGTTTTTTTGCTGTTTTTCATCACTGGAGGCTTCATCACGTGGAGGCAATACAAAGTATTAAATGAAGAAAGTGATGAAAAACAGCAAAAAAACAATCATAAAAAAAATGTAATCTTAAGAAAAATATGACTACTTTAGTTTTTTTTTAATTTAAGATTAATATTGTGGGTGTAACTAAGTTTTATTTTATTTTTTATCTGTATAATTAAATTCTCAATTGAACAGTCTTCGTTTCATTAGGATGGCATACGTAGTTCGGGAGATATTCGGGTTTATGTGACTGACCCGTTATTGGTTTATGTGACTGACCCGTTATTTTTGGAACCGGCTATATTTAGTAAAGATTTTTGACTCTACTTATGCTTATGTGGAGATAGTGATAGTATTTTTTTCTATATTATTTTAAACGAGTTAGATTAACTAATATCAATCATTCAATTTCAGTGATGGATCATAAATATAAATCTTTGTTACAAAACATACCAACAAGGCATGTAATTACACCTGTGAAAAGTTTTGACATCAACGAAATTAAAACGCAATTGGAAAGTCTTCGTAATCTAGATATAGTCAACTTTTTTATCATTGGAAGTTTGAGAACGATAAAGAATGTTCTAGATGCGGCAGATAAGAATCAGTATTTTGGAAGAAAAACTGCATGGTTCGCGTTATCATTGGAAAAAGGGGACATAAGCTGTGGTTGTAAAAACGCAACTATAGTTCACATGCGACCAACGCCGGATGCGAACAGTAGGGACCGTTTGGGAAAGATCAAAACCACATACAGCATGAACGGTGAACCAGAAATTACATCCGCCTTTTACTTCGACCTGTCTTTAAGAACGTTTTTAGCCATCAAGTAATAACCTTTATTATTCTCGTTCTAGTGTGCCAGTTTCTACTTTAGCACACCTAGTGTGTAATGTGGTTTGTCTAAATATATCCTGGGCATTTTCCATGAGAGTTCACGCTTATGAATTTCCAGATCACTACTGGATTCTGGCAAGTGGCCAAACGACATGAAATATATTACATGCGACGACTACGACGGTCAGAATACACCAAATAGGACCTTGAATCTTAAAACGGCGTTCCAAGAGGTGCGTTGACACATTTAGTTTGTGATGTACCTATTCACACCAATAATTTTGTAGCGAATTATTGAACTCATTTCAGATAAAAGAGACTCCCACATATGCGCCATTTTTTTTCCCTCAAGATGATCCTATGAATGGTAGGAGCTATATGGAGTTCAGCACCGAGCTGCTTGCTATAACAGTCAAAGATGGGGCCTCTATAAGTAGTCATTCATTGGGTTCCTGGAAGGCAGGCCTCTCATCGAACCTAACCTTGACTGACCCCAACAACATGAGTAATTACTCCGCGGAGTTAGTTTATAGAATCGTCACTGTGGAGGTAGGTAAATGAACTCTGCTATTGTTTAAAATTCTGTTGACAACTTGATAAAATTTCGTCCGTTTACTTAAACAACAAACTGTTCAAACAACAATGTCAGACTCGACTTTCGTTCGTCTGGAATTTTGATAAGACTTTGTATGATCATTTTTTCTTTTAGCAAAAACCATTCATTATAAGAGACGATAAACAGCCAAAAGGATTCAAAGGTTACTGTATTGATCTAATTGAAGAGATTCGTCAAATTGTTAAATTTGATTACGAAATAACACTAGTACCGGACGGTAACTTTGGCTTAATGGATGAAAATGGAAATTGGAACGGAATTATTAAGGAGCTTATAGATAAGAAAGCGGATATAGGTCTGGCGTCGATGTCCGTGATGGCAGAGCGAGAGAATGTAGTAGATTTTACAGTGCCGTACTACGATTTGGTTGGAATAACGATAATGATGAAACTGCCGAGAACTCCGACATCGCTGTTTAAATTCCTAACTGTTCTAGAGAACGACGTGTGGCTGTCTATACTGGCTGCATATTTCTTCACCAGGTAATGACATCATACAAGTAGCTTTGTGCAAAAACCTGTTTAGTATTGAGCGCAACGGTGCTCCACAAAGTTTTATAATTTCCGAATTCTTTATGGGTGACCTTGTTTTTATCCTTGTTCCTTGTACCAAGATAGAGTGAGATGAAGAGTGGTTTTTGTTAAAACTTGTATTCCAGGCTAAATTAATATTTGAGTGGTAATGTCATAAAAGATACTGAACAGTAAGTTAACTTTAAAAAGTATATTGACTATACTTGTATTGTGGCATTTAATTCGAATTATGTCAGATAGAGAGGAATCAGTTTGGGATTTTTTACTAGGTACTACTGGGACAAACAGTACTAACTTATTTAGGTTTTGTAGTATGTGTGACTGTTGGTTCGTGTTAAAAATCGTGTTTCCACAAGTAACGTACTTTTAGGATTCTGTGACCATAACACGTAATCTTATTAGTTTTGTCATGTATATTTCTGTCCGTCCGTCCGTCCGCATACCATAGAGACTTATAGCATTAAAAAAAATTGTTTTGTCATATTTAGGCCGCCTTGATCAGAGTAATATAACGCCCACACAAAAAGCCGCTTTGAAGAAAAAGGTTTCTTTACCTTATCACAAGATAAGTGTAGATTAATAAAAAACAAGAGGATCTAAACTGATTTTTTGACACAAAAACGTTAAACTTTAGAGTGTGAGTGCTATTTTTTGTCATAATTTAGTACGCACTTTTCTTTTTCTTTAAATTAAACGTTTTGCTCAAAAATGATGACGAGAAACACATTTAAATTAGTGGTATTTGCTTATAAGATCATAATATAAAGAGCTTAAATAGTTCTAAATTCAAATACATCAATGCCTAACACTATAAATGATCCCTTAAACCCTTCAGGTACGATGGTAAACCGGGCATACGCGTACCCAAACTCGCACTTAGCCCTGTTTTATTATTAAATCATAACATATTTATTTGCTAATCACTACATACATACCATTTACATTTCTTTAATTTAGTACGAACTGAAATTACTGATAAATATCTTTACAATTGTAGTACTTAACGACCGTTCATCATTGACATTTCGATATTATCACAATACACAACCGATCGATGTGGCTCTGCCCACCTGCTTCCATTATTTCTTATCTGATATTGTAGAACGAGGTCGAATGATGAACCCTACAATACCCTACTACGAATACGGCTGTAGTAAAGGTCGTCTGTAATAAATTTAAGTAAAGAGACGGTTTCTTTGACGCTGTGAAGTTACTACTTGCTTCTCATGACCCTGTAATTCAAGAGACACAAGTTGATTCTTCGCCCTTTGAGTGCATCGCTACCCAGAATCAGTGACGTTCCTTTGAACTCTAGTTAGGATTTTTTTATTTACAATATCTAGTAGCACATTGTTTTACAACGATAAACGATTAGCGAGAGCTGTACTATACAATATTAATCTAATAGTTTACATGTCCATATGTTAATGTTTGTCTATGTCCACACAAATAGATAAAATTGATGATCCGTTTGTAATAAAAGTATAACATTAGATTTTATTTTTTTTGTAAAAATCTGAAGATATTTTTCATTATTAAAATATTTTCAGAAAGCATGTTTTTGGGGGCGACATAATCGTCGCCCCACGCTTTGTTACATTAAAATTATTTTTTACTTTTAGTTTAAAGGCGTGTCAGTTTAGTTTTTAAAACTATTATTTTTTCACAACGATTTCACAGTTTTGTTCCTCATTGTTCATCCATGTAAACACGTGCTCAAACAATGTGCGTCACAGTGAATCGTGTCTCGGTAAAGTTTGGACTATACTTAATAATATAAATATGAAAGTAAGTAACTCTGTCAGTCTGTTACGCTTTCAGACCGTTGCATAGATTGATTTTTGATTAAATACATTGACTACTAATTACTTCGATAACGTGCGTTGCGTTACGTTTTAATGATTATCATTAACATGTGTTTAACATAACAAAACTTCAATTTAAAATACTCAGACTAAGGTTCCCAAGCGAGCATAACGTCTGTCATTAAAAATAATAAATTGATGTACACACAAAACCAATTATTCCCAAAAAACCTTCAAAGTAAGTCGAATTTTCGAAGCGCGACGGCTTTTTATGATACGTTCAATATAAGTTAAAGTATTAGTCACAGTGTTACCAGAAATACGGAGTATATGAAACACATAGCAACAAGTAATTTTCCTTTCGTTTAGAAGCAATTATCAACCTTGTACGAGAACGGTTAAGATTTAAAATCGTGCGTAGTATTGTAACACAATAGGCTGCATAACTGAAACATTTGGTAGGTAATTATAGATAATGAGGCAAGTTATAGTGTTAAATAGTAGAAAAAATATACAAAGGCATAGTGACGTAATAAAAAGTAGATAATTTTAAAAATGGAACGACTAAATAGTGTGTAGTGTAACTAGTGTACAACCTAGAGTAAATTCTAAAATTTGACTGCCTTGTTGGTCTAGTGGTTAGCGTATGCGGCTGCTGATCAAGAGGTCTCGGGTTCGATTCCCGGGTCAGACCAAATATTTGTGTGATCCACAAATATTTGTTTCGGAGTCTGGGTGTTTTTTTATGTATATTATGTATGTATTTACAAAAAAAAAAGTATGTTTATGTATTTATATCAGTTGTCTAGTACCCATAACACAAGCTCTGCTTACTTTGGGACTAGATGATGTTGTGTGTATGATGTCCAAAATATTTATTTATTTATTTTATTTATTTAATTCTACCTCAATAGTTTTTACCCGAATTCAAAAAAGGAGGATGTTCTCTATTCGTTTGTATTTTTTTTTGAAATTGTTAAGGCATAACTTCATAATGGGAGTACCGATTTTGTGTATTCAGGAGACCACACAAACAATATTTATTTACTACTGAATAATATAAGTAAAGTTTAAAAAACTGCGGGGAACACCGTGATGTTACTCTTTCTATCATTAATTTTGCAACAGACAGACAGAATTAAAAATTGTTTCTATTTTGTAAGTACTATCTAAACTTTCATACACATTGAGTAAATAGCTGTTAATTTGATATTACATACATACAGACTCATCAATTTAATTTATTTGAATAGATGTAATGATAAAATGAACGCGAACGGAACCAAATTAAATTACAACTAAATGGGGTCATGACCCATATTACTCTGGATCCGTTCTTGATCTGAATGCGTAAACACTTGTTTACATAATGATATTTATCTGTCTTTTCGCAAGTAATATAACGAGTTGTGACGGGTTTATTGGAAACTGACTAGCTGAGTTACGCGGACAATGCCACGGAGCACAGCTAGTCTTAAAAAGTAGCTTATGTTACTACTGGTATCATCAGTTTTTTGTAAGTTAAAGTTCTGTCAAAATCGGTCTAGCCGTTCCAGAGACAAACGGAAGTTTTTATTGTAACATTACATACTTACTTTCATGTGCATATACTGAAAAGCTGTTGATTTGAAATTACAAACAGTCGCTTCAATTTAGTTTATTTCATTATTATTTTAATCATAGTTTATTTAATTAGTTTCTTCTGGTTTTCTTGTCATTTATAATTAGTTAACCCAAAAACAAGCCCATGACTAACCTGATCAGTTGACAATAACATGTCAAAACATCACTAGAAAATAAAAAATATAGGTAATGGTTTGTAATTTTGCGATTTTTTTTAATTTTAGTCTGCTTATGTGGGTTTTCGACAAATGGAGCCCTTACAGTTATCAAAATAACCGAGAGAAATATAAAGATGATGAAGAGAAAAGAGAATTTACTCTGAAAGAGTGTCTATGGTTTTGTATGACGTCACTAACACCCCAAGGAGGAGGCGAGGCGCCTAAGAATCTCTCCGGAAGACTGCTGGCTGCAACGTGGTGGTTGTTTGGGTAACTGCAACATTTTCTTACATTAAAATAAAACAATATAGTTCTTTTTAGTGATCTTGAACATAACTTTGGCCTAACTTACTCCTCGTTATGTAATCACTTACTTTTTTTTCTTTTAATCTTTTTTTTTGTATAGGCCTTATAGAAAGCCAAAATAGAACCCAAGAGTATTGGTCACCATCCTCATTGTGAATGAAGATAATGCTGCATGGTGACCCACACTATGGCATCTAGTCAGAATTACTGCATTATTGGGCTTCCTGTTTCGCACTCGTCAAGGAAATATGACCGCTCGAATGCTATCATTTTAGGTCAATCTTCTATAAGACAGCACTATTGCCCCGGGTCAAGCCAACCCGTTCGTGGTGAATTCACGCGTGTCTCTACTACTTTGAAGTTACATGTAACATGAAATTAAACAGCAGATAGCTTTAAGTATGTTTATTTGCTGAA
Source organism: Phragmatobia fuliginosa (assembly GCA_932526445.1). Lineage (NCBI taxonomy): Eukaryota > Metazoa > Arthropoda > Insecta > Lepidoptera > Erebidae > Phragmatobia > Phragmatobia fuliginosa. The sequence continues at coordinate 16,714,513 of OW052070.1, forward strand.
TGTGTCATATTGTCATGTGTTTTGCAGTTTCATCATCATAGCATCATATACAGCGAATTTAGCCGCTTTCTTGACCGTATCAAGACTGGACACTCCCATAGAATCTCTGGACGATCTGTCGAAGCAATACAAGATTCAGTATGCGCCTGTCAACGGCTCTGCTTCTATGACATACTTCCGAAGAATGGCTGACATTGAAGAGAGGTTTTACGAGTAAGTTTTTTCTTTCTCTAAAGACTTTTTGGTACAAATATATGTCGATTCTTGTATCATTTGTGGTGGGCAACTACCAACAACAACATCTGCTACTTTTTCTTTGGTTCCATACAAAGGAGGGCTTAATCTTGAAATATTTTTGACAAACAGAAAGTACCAATACAGTAAGTGTTTAGTATGGGAATGGCCTTATCTTCTTTTAGGAGACTACCTTTGCCGTTTGTCGTATTTTGCGGAGAAGTTATATTTATCCAAATTGAATATCATTTCGATGCCTATCACATCAGTTATCTGATAGTGAAAGCCTCGTAGATAGATAAATGAAAAAATATTATCATTCTTTTCACACCACATTTCAGAGTTACAAGAAAGTACATTTATTGCCAGATATGTGGTGTACAAAGGGCGACCTCATTATGAAAAGCAATCTCTTCCAGACAACCTTAAAACCTCGTAGTTACATTCAATGTATTTTTGACCTTCGAGGTATACTTTTAAAATGATTTTTCACTTTTTAAAATCATAAATATATTTTAAATAATATGTAAGCAAGTGAGTAAGATGAGCTAAGCAAAAAGTTACTATTATTAAAGTATAAATAAACGCATTTAAAATATTACGATAAACTCAAAATGTGTCATGTCTTAGTTTAATCCCAAGCTAGCTCAAAAATTGCAATTGGAAAACACCTTAGTTCAATTCTATGATCTATGGAAAACAATTTCAACTCTTTCTTCATTTTTTAAAATCGTTACGCTTATTTAATTCATTCTACAGTCAACAAATTAACTTCAGTTATATCCATTACGTGCCCCAGTGTAAATAGGCGAAGGGAAATAAAGGTCGCGTTGGCGTTTAGTGCCATTTGTATAGAATTATATGTGACATTAGATTGTTGGCATAAGGCTGTGTATAACGTGTTTGCGGGGATAGTTAGTTGATAACATATGTTGTTAGTTTAAATACACATTAATACATGATATGTCCATGATTGGACTCGTTGTTTTAGCCAAAAAAGGTATCTAAATTTCTTTTTCATTCATATTTTATTTGAAAAGTTTAGGTGAAATATTTTCATACAAAAAGTGTAAATATTTTTGGCGATAATCATAATTCCATAGACAACTTAAAGGTATGACAGTAAAATTTTTTACATTCTGTTTCCTATTTCGAAAAAGTAAACAAAAATTTCCCTAATGATTTTCACACCAGGCCTTACGGGTGTTTACTGATGCGTAGCGATATTCCTTTCATATAATTTTACAATGCTTTCTTTGAACGGGTATTGTGTCGCTGTTGTTTTCCTATTTTGTTCTCGTTCTCAGATTATATAAAAAAAAACGGATTACATAACAAGATTTTACTGAATTGCTTCTGTTGATGAAGCCCTTGGTCCTGAGGCTAAACTTATTAATAGTTAACTAAAATATTTCATACTATAACTACTTTAATTGGTGTAATTTGATCTTTGATTGATTATTTTAGTCGACCAAGTACGACCGTATCTACCGTAGCAGACCGACCCGTAGTACGTCCGTAGTCCGTATAATGTTTCGTCTTACATTATAGTGAGACGTGATTATTATGATTATCTATTATATTAATACGTGAAGCAAAAATTTTGTAAGCCTTTTTACGAAAATTACGTGGACGGATAAAAAATATGCATAAAAAATTCAATAAATAAATAAAACGTCACACACTACAACGTATTTGACATACACGCATAGATAGTTTTATTTGATAGTTTGACTGCCTTGTTGGTCTAGTGGTAGGCGTATGCGGCTGCTGATCAAGAGGTCTCGGGTTCGATTCCCGGGTCGGACCAAATATTATTTGTGTGATTCACAAATATTTGTTTCGGAGTCTGGGTGTTTTCTATGTATAATATGTATGTATTTACTAAAAAAAAGTATGTTTATGTATTTATATCAGTTATCTAGTACCCATAACACAAGCTCTGCTTAGCTTGGGACTAGATGATGTTGTGTGTCAGATGTCCAAAATATTTATAGTTACTTTTATGTCTTAATAACATTGTAGAAGATAAAGTATTTGAGAATAGCACCCTAATAATTATGTCACTTATAATTCAAATTACGGTCGATTTTTGATCACTTGGCGACCACTAGTAAATTTCAATACCTAAGCAGATAGGTACTGATTGAAAAATTGACATAACTGGCTTGTGTCTGGAATATCAAGGCAACTCTGAAAGATTTTACAAAAAGTAAATGAAATATCAAAAAATCTGTACTGTATTTAGGACAAACACAACACATAATTAGCTTACACTCATAAATTAAGATGGGTAATTTTGAAAGGATGGCGTCTAAACTCTTGAAACGATTTTAATGAATGATGTCTCTATTCGTAATAATAGCCCAGGTGACATAGGCTATAATAAATATCATCAGTTTTTACGTAGTCGGGTTAAAGTTTTTTAAAAGTTTTCCTTGTTAAGGGCCACCGCAGACTAGCTACTTTTAGCATCGGCGATCGGCAACTGGTCGCTTTTTAGAAGCTAAATACGGCGACCAAACGCTCCACACCGCACACTTAAAAACGCCAAACGCGGCGATCGAGTCGCTTTTTAGAAGCGCGACACAGCAGCTGAACGCTACTCTCCGCACTATTTCGGATGCCGGTAGCAGCGACTTGGCATCTGAGCAGTCGCTAAAACGCGCGTTTCCGATACCGCGATCGAACGCAGGAAGTCGCTAAAACGCGATGCAGCATCGATGCAATCGCCGATCGCCGATGCTAAAAGTAGCTAGTCTGCGGTGGCCCTAAGATCTGTATTTGAAACTGTGAAAATCACAATACATGACTAAACTAACACAGAACACGCTGTTCTCTTCAAAGGGGGTTAGTTTGTTTATGTCTTATGTAAGTAGGCTCGTTCATTTCCTTGCCGGAGTTATATTTCTTTTATTTCCTAGAAATTTACTGTAGGTATCTACGTAGGTACTGCTTTTCAAAATCTATACAAATAAATAAAATTGAGGTTTGGTTAGTCGGTTTGGAATCGTTTTTTTTACTAAATGCATGTAATTATTTACCTAAAATGCCTAAAACAATGTAACTAAAAATTGTAAAAGCTATGTTGGAAAAGAGTGACCATGTAGTTTCTTGACTCTTCTTCTCCATCGGATCTACGAATTGGAACAGACAATGAGCTTCACGACTGACTTTGATTATGAGATGTTTTTTAATCAAAGACGACTGACTACCGTTTTATTGGTGTATTTGAAATAGAAATGGTTTGATTTGATTTGATACGGTACTTACATCACAAAAGTCATTTTTAAATTTATGTCTGTCTGTCTGTTTATTCCGGGTAATCTCTGGAACGGGTGCACCGATTTTGACGAGTCTCTCGCTGGTAGAAAGTTAGCTAAAACACAAGGAGTAACTTAAGGTTAATTTTTTTTTAGACAACCTTGTCTCCGCCATTTTACTGGCGATTTATAATTACTTATAACAGAGGGCAATACCATGGGACTCAGCTAGTAATAAATATAGTTATAGCTATATATAAAAAATTGTTAAAATATAGGTAGGTACGCAGGAAACCATAAATTTTAAAATTAGATTTTACGAGTAATTTACAATAGGTTTGTATGACATTAATGTATAATGTAAATAATTTTATAATAATTAATTACATGTATTTATACAAAAAGATACGTTGATAAAAGGTTCGTTGAACTTTACATGTTAAAATCGCGACTCGCGAGCGTGTGCTAGTATGTTAACTACGTCATTATAAATATAAAAAAACTGCTCGTTTTCAAATCGTATACTTAACGCACACGACAGTTGGAACATTTTATATTTCAACCAACTGAACCTGTAGTTGTACCTTTATAACAACAATCACGTAAAACCACAGGGCGAGGTTAGTCAAAAAAAGTTATTTCTTTCATCAGCTATCTACAAGGGAAATTCCCATCAAAATCGGTCCAGCCGTTTCGTTGCCAGAAACAAACAGTAAAAAAAAAAAAGTATTATTAGTATGTGTATATTTTCAAATGCATTTAATATTAGTTGTTCAGGATTAGCTTAGGCTTCTTTTTAAACAGCTTTATTATTAACTAGCTTCGCCCCGCGGCGTTACCCCTTTCGTTGTTAAATTACATCAGCCGCGGGTACTATAAAAGTAACTCTTGCAGTGATTTTAGAGCGTTTTATCAAATTATAAGTCCGGATTATTTCCCAACTGTTATTTCTATACTTTATCAGTTGTTATCGGTCAAATAGTTAGATCGCAGTGCCATTGTGTAAACCTTTTGATAACATACATCTTTATATTTGGGTCTGATTGTATACTACATAATTCGTGTCATTCAACTTTGCTGAATTATTTATTTTACGCCTTCTTGGTCGAATGGAATTTGGATAAAATTAGAAATTAATATTGATGACGCTATTTAAGACTAGTTCACTATGACTGGACGCCATTTTGTTGTTTTTTTTTTATACTTTTACTATGATGTTTCAACTAATATACTTCTAGATATAACATTTGTTCGTATGGTACGTCCATTACGAACAAATGTTATATTCTAAAAATAAAACTAAGTTAAAAAACTTAAGATAACGAAAATTAATAGTTTTGGCAGTCTTTGTATGACATTTATAAACATGGCAATAACATTAGATTAGAAAACAAAGCAAGATGTAGCTGTGTGAAAGTGTAGCTACCAAAGTTAATACGAATTAAAAAGCAAATACGACCTCGCGGCACTGACAGGCCGCCATCCCTACTAATATTATAAATGCGAAAGTAACTCTGTCTGTCTGTCTGCCTGTCTGTAACGCTTTCACGCCTAAACCATTGAACCGATTTTGATGAAATTTGGTATGAAGATAGAACTGATCTAGGGAAAGGACATAGACTTTTTACCGCGATAACCGACATACACGCGGGCGGAGCCGCGGGCGAAAGCTAGTACTATATATAAGTAATAGTACTATTAAGTATTCTATGATTTAAGTCGCCAATGATTCTTGATTTCGTAGATCGTTACTCGCGATTTACAACAGTTACCGTGGGACACACGTAGTTTTAAAATAAAAATAAATCTGTGACGATAATAGATTCCCGATAATCTTGTGCAATAAAATGGATTATATAAAATCTTTTGTATAATTTACAAGCTGTTACGGTTAGTTAAACGATATCAAGGTTATCAATACCAATGTTACAGGGATCTTGATTACATTAATTCTAGAATGTTCGTGAACCTTCCCGAAAAATACGTCACGAGTTATTTACATTTAGTTCATATTTTTTTTGAACATCTTACACAACGTTATCTAGTAACAAGCCAAGCAGAGTTGTATTATGGGTACTAGACAACTTCTATGTATAGATACATAAAGATACTTTTTTTTTTGTAAATGGAATCTACGAGTACCATGTCATGGAGGCCGGCAGAATTATGCAGAATTATTGGGTCTTCAGTCTCAGACTCACCAATGAAATACGACAACACGAATGCTGTCATTATACGGTTGGTTTTCTGTGTTATGTTAATGGTGTAAAGAAATGTAAACAGTGAAAGTCTACTTTCATCGGTACCGTGTCTTGTTATACATTGATCCGACTAGCGACTGTCTGTTTTGAAAAATGATTGATTAGTATTATATGCCAAATATAGCGCGGCCATCAAGACGCGTCACACCCCTGACAAGAACTGATTGCCGGACAAACAGACTGATGATAAATTAGATTTAGTCCATAGATTGTTAACTTTTTGCACTTTCACTGGTAGGTAGGTAGTAGGTAGTAGAGCCACGCTGATTTCAGCACGAATGGGCCGGCTCGACCCGGCCAGTACTACCCTCACACAGAAGACCATCCTAATAATGACAGTATTCTTGCTGTCGTATTTCGTTGGTGAGTGTGAGACCGGAGGCCCAATCATTCTGCATCATTCTCCCGCCCTTCGAAGGCTGGGAGAATGATGCAGAATAATCTAACCAGGCTGCCATGGTAGGGGTCACCATACTACATTGTCTACCCTCACAATAGGCGTGGTGACCCCTACTCCTGGATTCTACTCATGCTTTCCATCAGGCAGAGTAGAGTCACTTTGGCAGTCTTAAATATATATATAAAAAAAAAAAAAAAAAGACTGCTGAAGTTACTTAGAATAGGTACAATGGTTGTTGTTGGACCAATAAAACAATGACTGAGGGCAACACGTGGCGCAGATAGAAGCCTAACTTACTCCTTTTAAAATCAGCTATCTGCTAGAGAAAGTACCGCCACATTACGTCCAGCCATTCCAGAGGCTAGCCGGAACAAACAGCTAGACAAACATTTTAAATTTCAGTTTTAGATATAGAAAACAAATGACTGCCTTGTTGGTCTAGTGGTCAGCGTATGCGGCTGCTGCTCAAGAGGTCTCGGGTTCGATTCCCGGGTCAGACCAAATATTTGTGTGATCCACAAATATTTGTTCCGGAGTCAAGGTATTTTTCTATGTATAATATATATGTATTTACAAAAAAAAAGTATGTTTATGTATTTATATCAGTTGTTTTAGTACCCATAACACAAGCTCTGCTTACTTTGGGACTAGATGATGTTGTGTGTAAGTTGTCCAAATTATTATTATTAAACCTTGGTGCACAGATTCTACAAATAAACAATATTTATAGAACAGTTGATTCAATAAGCGACCCAGTTTCCTAATCTTACTCAACTAGCTAATGGGAATGGAAAGAAAAGTATTCTATATGTTTTGAATTTCCCTAAGAAATTATATTTTATAAAACAGTTATGCTAGCATACGAACAAACATGAGTTTTAGGGGATTTCCGCACATGTAAATAAGGTCAATGACTGTTTTCACAAATGTATCCTAAAAAGAGGCCAGTAGGTAACGATTATACTGATATCTCCTTAGATATCTCTTAAAATTAAGGGGTTACCTACGTTAGGGGCTCCTACAAAGGAGACGGTATAAGTAAAGTTAATGAAACGGGTTATTAGTCTATTGTTTAATGGAATCTTTATCGAATAGGAGTGTCTAATGGCCGTTTTCATCTTTCCCCATACTTAAGGTGCCACTTAAAGATAGATATAGAGTAGGTATAGTTTTCACTAACCCAAACGAAAATTTCACTAAGGGACTTCACACACTTCACACACTGGCGACGCGTTCGCGTCGCTAGTGTGTGAAGTCCCTAAGGGTAGGTTACCCTTAGAGATATTTTCGTTTTCACTAACCTTAAAGGGACACCTAACGGCTAAGATGTTCCTTAAAAGTCTTCTAACTAGGAGCCCCTTAGCGTAGTTAGCCGCAAAATTTGAACACTCTTTACTATTGTGTTCTTCTTTTAAGGGATATGTTTTTTAAATGCATAACGATAACGTTAAATCCGCTCAAAATCGGTACAGGTTTCAAAGTTTTTCAAAATTAAATTATAATTTAAAGTTATCTGGAAGAGCAAAAAGTCAGCCTAATATAAAAACAGTTGTCCCTGTGTCAGAACAATTTAAAAAATAATGAGAATAGACCCGAGCCCAGCAGTGGGACGTAATGGGTTGTTGATATTTTTAATAATACAATTTTTGTTTTCAATTTTTAGAATATGGAAGGAAATGAGTCTAAACGATAGTCTTAGTGACGTAGAACGAGCAAAACTAGCCGTTTGGGATTACCCGGTCAGCGACAAATACAGTAAGATGTGGCAGGCGATGCAGGAGGCGGGCCTACCGAATACCATAGAGGAAGCAATCCAAAGAGTTCGGGATTCAAAGAGTTCTAGTGAAGGATTTGCTTGGCTGGGAGACGCTACCGATGTGAAGTATAATGTAATGACTAGCTGTGATTTGCAGTCAGTTGGTGACGAGTTCTCGAGGAAGCCGTATGCGATTGCTGTTCAACAAGGATCTCCTTTGAAGGATCAGTTCAATAATGCGTAAGCAGATCATCTATGTTAGCAGTAATATTTTTTTAATTCTAAACTAACTCTGTCTGTTTGTTACGTTTTCACGGCTATACCGCTACACTTATTTCAATGAAATTTGCAATGGAGAGATACTTTGATTATTGAGGAAGCACATACACGTAGTGCGAATTATTCCTTATTGAATACTAATAAGTAAAAAATTCCAAAGCGAAGCTAGTTCTAAAAAATAACCTATGTTATTCCTTGTGTCATTAGCTATTTCCCGTCAAAATCGGTTCAGCCGTTCCAGAGATTACTAAGCACAGACAGACAGATAGACAGACAAACCGGAAGCCAGACAGTCAGACAAAAAATTTAAATTGCATTTTGGATGTCAGTACCGTATATATACACTTTCGTTTGCATTTAGTAAAAAAAAAATACAGACATACACTCGAATATTATTTATTTGTATGGATTGTGGGAACTTTAGTTGCAGAATTGTTGTTAGAACATTAGGAAGTTTTGTATAGAGTTAGTAGGTACATGGATCTTTCAACATTGGTGCCAACTGCCAAGGATCATCAGGCAATGTGCTAGTAAACATTGCAAGTTGCACAAAAAAGACGTGACTAGACTCCCTAGAGATAGGCAGGTACACAATACAGTTTCTCATTGTCCACATGTATCCATAATTCTTCAAAATACTGATTACCTAATACACGAAAAGTCTTTTAACGTCGGCCAATTCTTTCATTTTATGAATATTCTTTTCAAACTCATCTTTATTTAAATGCACTCTTTTGTCATGTTCTATTGAATGCTAAAGAAAATTTACATTTTCGACAAATAGCAATAATGCGAATATTGAAAAAGAATCTTTTGGAAATATATTACGTGTATATTTATGGAGAGTTCAAAAGAGTTTAACTTATCCGATATACCGCTAAAATCTATAAGAAAAGTTGAATTAGTTCACTAAGAAATATTCAGAACTTTCCTTAAAATACCTGTTTTAAATACGCCTACATCATGAGTGTGCTAAACTGTTTACACTTTTTTTCTTAATTTTATACCCTTCAGGGGTTGCATTGGTTTTTTAAATTTGAATGAAACAAATGAGAAGTAGATCCTTCCAATGATTTTTTTTATCGGACGCAATTCGGACAAATTTTTATAATATCATTAATCGGACGTTTATAATAACGGATTTCTGAGGTGTAACCTTCGATCATAAATAGTTAATCGAAAGGTGTAACAAACAACTGTCTCGTTGGTCTATTCTAATGGTCTCGGGTTCGGTGCCCGTTCGATAGTAGAGCCAAAAGTGTTGTTGAGTTTTTCTAATCAGAAATTCTTAATAGCTGCCCTGTATGGAAGTTTGGCAGTGTTTCACGCCCGTGCCTCAAAACGACTCGAGCAGTTCCTACTTCTTCTGAAATAGGTTAAATAAATAATGAAAGTCAATAGTAAATAGTAAACGTGCGTATAATACAATGCACACAATGATTAGGTACTAAATTAAATTAATCTCCAAAATTTAGGTGAACGTACGTGTGTACATAGAACTTTTTGTAGCCATTTTCTTTTACAAGTTATAACAATGCACCAGAATGTCAACAAGTGACTAAATAAACATTCAGTATCTTTGTAAAACACCTATATTTGCATAGCTTAAATATAATTATTACAGGTTAACGAACTTTTTGTTATAACATTTAAAACCTTGTTTTTGAACGAATATGTTCATAGACTAAAGACAATATTTATAGAAACTATTTTCGGATATCCTTACGATCTTCATAAGTTTATGATAGCCACGTGGTTTGATTTGGTTTTATTTATTTATGATAGTAATTATAATATGTTGCTGCTTATTTAATTCGATTTGTGTACCTAATAACTCGGACTAGATTGTTATACAGTTGGCGACTGGAGGGTTAGCTCTATTTTAATGTGCCTGCATGCGTGTGATAGTATACTGTAGTTAATCAAATACAATCAAACATACAAAGCCACAGATTACTGTAATGTAGCAAGCTATAAACAAGCTACAAAGCTATAAACAAGTAACGTCACTTTCTAATCGATCAAGTTGTGTTCCATAATTCAAACGTAATTGTTTGTATGACGTAAAAGACGACAGACATAACGAACGTGTGCATTTATACTAACCTTCTATAGTCTATGCTGTTTGCTCATATTGCATTTTAAAAAGGTTATAGACAATATTATGCATTTATGTAACGTATATTATTTATTTTCAAGTTTGAATTAATAGCTAGTTGGTTTATGAATATGGGTATGCTTAATTTCTATGTCAAGAGATGCGTTAACATGGTAGGGCATTTATTATTAGATAAATACGTCTAGTGTATGTGTACTGACAGACACACGTATTTATAAACAGGCAAGAAGGTGCATACACTAGAAGAGACGTCGAACATGCCTTATCTTCATAGACCATAAAAAAAAGTCGTGAGCCGCTCTGTCTGTCTTTTCGCGATAAACTCAAAAACTAAGTACTGCACAGATTTAAATGAAAGTTTGTACCAATATAGTCTAAAGGCTAAGAAAGACATAGGCTACTTTTTATATAACCGACATAGCCGCGGGCGTAGCCGTGGACAAAAGCTAGTGTGGGATAAATATGGATGGTAATACCCCGTATTCTAAATCCGTCAGCACACAGACATCATCATTATAACCAAAATGTATTTTTATTAAGTTAAAATTCAAACAGTCCTTAGTTAGCAAAAGTTATTTATTATCAACACAAACTTGACTAGTTTAAACCACAGAACAGAGAAGATTAAGAATGAATATTTCTCTGTTCTGTGGTTTAAAAAATAAGCATACCACACAAGCACTGTGCCTAGTTTATATTTCCTGTGCCCCGTGTCTATTAACAATCGCTTCAGTAGTTTACCCACGACGGTGGAACATACAAATCTGTACCTTAGAGGAATACAATAGTAACTCCACTTTTTGTCGAAATTAATCTTAATCCCAAGAACCAGTTCTACATAATGATATAAAGTATTAAGTCCTATGTCGCTTATGAAAATGCACAAATATTTACATAAGAGATATACAAATATTAACAGGGTATAGGATCTCAAAAATATGTTAGATAATAGATAGATTAATAGTAATTATGTTTAATTCATGATACTTCCCTCTATTTATTATAAAAAATACAGCTAAGTTAATTACTCTGCCTTTATAACCCTCTCAAAATTTCACCTCCCAAAATTTGCCTCTCCTGTAAAATTTGACTTTAGCCACTTAATGTTGTATACCTTTAAGGTACAGAAATATAGGATGCCCAAACTATGGCCCTATCTTGACTATTTGGAATTAGGTAAAATTATCGAAAAGTTATTAGGTAGTTATCAAAACCATTTTGCTATCAAATCGAAGTCATTTGCCCTTCTACTCGTAGTGATAAGTCAATATTGATAGCCTATGTCTTAGATTAATTATAATTAATCTAACGTTTATAAATAGTTTATTTGGAATACAACGTATGTAGATGCTTCTGAGAATAATTTCTATACAAATAGATCAAATTGAAGTCTCTGTATGTAATATCAAAATTACAGTATTTTAGTAAGTGCATTTAAAAGTATTTACGGCACTTACAACAAAATAGCACTTTTTAACATTTATGTCTGTCTGTCTGTATTTTTGTGCCATGTAATCTCTCGCATGACCGATTTTGACGGGACCTTCACTGGATGAAAGCTGATGATGATGACCTAAGAAGAACTTATGTTATTTTATTTAGACTAGCTTCTGAATATAGAATTATGTATTTTGTAGACAGAGGGATAGATAGAGGCTTCCTCCAGGAGAGAGTTCGCCTAGGCGTGACGCCGATCCGGGAGGGGACCTGAAATAACATGGTCCGGGTCCTCCTCCTGTCTATAAAGGCATGGCGAAACTCTGAAAGAACATACCATTAACCGTAAAATAAAACCTTCTTTCCATTTTACAGCATCCTGCAACTGCTAAATAAACGTAAGCTGGAAAAACTAAAAGAGAATTGGTGGAACAACAATGAACAAGCGCAGAAGTGTGAGAAACAAGACGACCAGTCCGACGGGATCTCGATACAGAACATAGGAGGAGTGTTTATAGTAATTTTCATGGGGATCGGACTGGCTTGCATTACTCTGGGAGTGGAGTACTGGTGGTACAAGTGGAGGAAGAGGCCTCTCGTTGGCGCTGTCACTCAGGTGACAGGTTTTGCTTTAACTATGGTTTTACGTTTAATTTTTTTATATATTTAAGCCTAATAAAGTGACTCTTCTCTGCCTCATGGAAAGCATGGCATGACTAGAATCCAGGAGTATGGGTCACCATCCTCATTGGGAGTGTCATTTGTCACTTTTTTGTCATGATTCAATTGTCTTTCTTTCATCGTCAAGATGAGCGATAGATTTATGGCGCCGGGCATAAAGATACAATGTGGAAATGGACCAATAAAGTTTTTATACCTGTTATTATCATAAATCATAACGTTAATAACAATACTATGTAGGCATAGAACACAGATCTTATGTAGATGATCTGAGATATAGAATAAACTTTTCAGTCTAGAACTTTAAAGCATTTTTTAAATTATGAATAACGAAGAAAAATATTACCATCGCTCTTTAATCTCTGGTCTCTGTGAAAAGGTTTCAACCACTTAAAAATGGCTATAGCGTTAAATATGTAAAGAAAACTATTTAATTCAAAAATACTTACATTTTTAACTTTAGTTTTTTTCTTTTACAGGTAGAGCCAGCGAAATCATCCAGAAATAACGCCAATTCCCAAAAAATGGAGGACAACTTTAATTTCAGATCACGAAACTTAGGTATTAACTTGAAATCTAAGTTTTGAAAAGTCACGTAGGCAATTTATCGACTTCGTAACTTACATAAGAAGTAGGTAAATAAAAATAAGTGAGTTTAAGATTTAAGAACGTTGGAGTTAGCTTTTGAAAATATGTATTTCCTTTTGAATGTAATGGCCAACAACCCTCATACGCGGCATAGGTAGGAATAGATAGGTACGTTAGAAATTACCCTGTAAGTTACGAGGTCGATAATAAGAGTGCTTACTTTAATGAATAAGAATAATTCCTAAATATTTTCCACGAGCTAAGTTAATTTTTTAAGTTTGAGTTAAGGATCGCATGTAAGTTCTGCCCTAATGTATGCAAGTGTGTTTGCAATAAATGTGTGGCACAAGCAATTATTGTTTTATTTTGTGACTAACAGTGTTATACGTACAACATTTTAATAATATACTTACTATCCTATAAATATAACTAGAGTTTAAACTTTTTTGGACTCACAAATATTTATAGATCGAAATTAGAAAACCAGTTAATCCATACCCAACTGCACTAATAGATTCGGTTTATCTCACCTTCGCATAAAGTACCTTACTGGCAGCCCCGGATATAAGGGGGGGGGGGGGGGGCAAACCGGGGCACTTGTCCTTTTTTTCTTTTCCTCTTTTCCTACAATCTCTCTCTTATGTTTGTATGAGTAATGGAATCTTAATATAATATGTTTGAAAAACAAACTTCTATTTCCATATGTCCAGTTAGTTTTTGAACACATACGTAGTTAGTATCACAAAAATGCTAATCATTGGCAGTTTATCTGAAACACTGAAGGGAGGCGGCGCCACTTTCAAGGTTTTGCCCCGGTTCGAAAAAATCGTAGATCCGGGGCTGCTTACTGGTCTACTCTTTTTAGAGATTTCTTCATTTGATTTAAGATTATCGCGTATAATAGAAACAAGCGTGGGTCAGGTAGTCAGATAGTAGGTACTGTAATAAAACTAATGAGGTTTTACTGTAGTACCTACTGCATCTTTTATTACCCGTAGCGTAATGTTATTCCGCGGAAACAAATTTGTTTCCCATAAAAGTTATACTTATTGAGCCAACCTTAAGATATGCTGACGAGGAATTTTTTGCGAGACTAACCGTTTACCAACGGGCTCGAAAGCCCAAGAGGGAAAAGAAACCCCCGCTTTTGAAACATTCTTCATTGGTGATCCACTCCTATTGGTATTAGTGAGATGATATAATGCCTATAGGCTTCCTCGATAAGTGTGCTACCTAACATTGAAAGAATTTTTCAAATCCGACCAGTACTTTCTGAGATAAGTGCGTTCAACCAAACAAACAAACTCTTTAGCTTTATAATATTAGTATAGATTAGGAAAAACTTATTAAGTTATAAAAAAATATAACCTAACTAACACACCAGTATAAATTGGTATAAATAACGGGTAGCGATCGACCAAGTCATGGTGAATAGCCAGTCTTCTATGCCATGAACATCTTTTAAAAATGATTATTTCTGAAAATAGCAACATCGCTTAGTTCAAATAAACACGGATTTAGAAAAGTTAAATAAAAAAGTCTTTTAATTGAGCTACCGCGAATATAAAAAAATAAAGTTTTGTTATTAACCTAAATGGCATAGCTTTTTTAATAAATCATTTCCGTTTAGGTACTAATAATTAAAGTCAAGCAACATAAAGGTCCAAAAATATTTTTAATTTAAGAAGTCAACAATATTAGAATAATCAAAATTTAAGCATGCGCTTGTCCTTGATTTATAATGGAACTTTTTAAACAATTCACAAGCTTACTACATAAGTAGTATGCGATAAAATCAATAGATGACGCTACGTTCCTTAAAAATATAAATCAGGAAATCTTCGAAGGCTCAGTTCCTGATAAAATCTATCAGCGCATTTTTTTATTACACGCATATTATATAACTGTAGACCTTTATTAACAGATTGTTGTAATTTAAACACGTTTATGTATTTAAATTACAACACTGCGTCGCCATCTCTTGCAATTAGTTGGCAACTAATATATAATCACTGTCACGTGCAAATGGCGGTGCTTGTGTTGATGCAATAAAATGTACCTCATCATTCGTCATTGATATTTTTTTTTAATAGACTTGTGCTGGACATCGGCCTCTCATTTAAAAAGAGTTTAAGGCTGCTATACCATTCTGGCCAGATCAGTTGTCCTGCGATGTTTAATCGCCATAGCAGCTCATAAGAAGACACCCATGGTATGACTATGGCTAGTGTATCTCCACATTCTAAATCTAAGTTTAAAAATAAATTAAATTGGAGTGTCTGTAGGTATGTAAAATCAAATGAGCAGCTTTTTACTAAATGCATATGAAAGTATACACGGCACTGACATCTACAATACATATATAAAATTTTTGTCTGTCTATTTGTTCCGGTAAATCTCTGGAATTTGTTCCGGTAAATCTCTGGAATTTATTCCGGTAAATCTCTGGAATTTGTTCCGGTAAATCTCTGGAATTTGTTCCGGTAAATCTCTGGGACTGCTGAACCGATTTTGATAGCACTTTTACTGGCAGATGGCTAATCATTTGAGGAGTATCTTAGTCAATTTTTTTTGACTAGCGGAACTCTGCTAGTCCGCCATAAATCAACTTAATCCAAAACAATTTTTTCAATATAAAATGACTTCTAAATGGAAAATTCCGTAATTCCACTGATTATTGGATTTTTTCTGCAATGAAGTCAGTTAAACAAAAGTTTAATGTGTGACAGCAATTTATTATTATTACTAAATAACTTATAAGTATACGTTATAAACTTATGACAGTAAATCTAGTATAATGTACATATAAGATGCGAACCAGTAGTGAGTTGTTTCTTTAAAATGGTTTATAAATTAGAATATGACTTATTCTTGTTACTTCATTTAGTATTGAGATCAGTAAAAGTCATAGGTCTCTGACAATGCAAGCAAATAATAAAAAAAGTGTTACTGCTACAGTTTTATGCCAAGGTTCATAAAACACTGTTTCATCCTTGCTAGCTCTAAAATTAATAAAAAAAATTGTAAGAACAATAACTGCAATCCGTTTAGGATATCTTGCAAACAAATTTGGTTGACTTGCTATTTAGATTACAATAAATAAACTTTATTTAATCATTTATTTATGTTTTTTAATCTTTTTGTACAATTTTGTAGAGTCTAAATTGTTTATGGCAATCCTTAGCTTAAAATCAGAGAGGATCACTTTAATTTTGTTAAAATTTAAATAAAACCTTGGTTTAATAATACCGATTATTATTATTTTAGATCTTTTTTATTTATTTCTGAATAACAATTAAAAGGTGCAAGTTACTAAAAATGCTTAAAGTGCAAGGTATTAAAAAAAAACAACAATTGTCTATGAATTTCACTGAAGAGTTATTTTTTAATACAACTGGTTCGACATCTCGTCTTTTAAGTCGAGTTCAGAGATTGATAAACTCAACTAAATTAATTGTTTAATTGTCATCTAAAGGCAAGAAATCGTCACAGTTTACTAGTTTCAAACTACGATCTGCCACTTTATAAAAAATATATTCGACCATCTTTGTGACATTGTTATGAGTTCTAGATAATAAGCTGTTTGTAGGCACCGGCTAATTTACAAAAAGATAATAAATGTCGTTACCTTTTTGTAAATTAATATCAATCTTTTTGTAAGTTAACAATGAGTTTTCTGTTTCATCTCATCACTACGAGTAGGTACATGGACAACAAGAAAAAAATCTTTTTTTTTTTCAAATGAACATTTTTATTTCTCGTCTTCTTAGATATGTAAATAGTAACCTAAATTTTGTTCAATGTAAGAAAATTCAAGAGAAGATTTAGAACGAAAGAAACTTCAACCAGTGCCTATTGCCAACAGCATAGTTCTAGAAACATCTAAATTAAGTATTTCTATAAAGCCATCTCTTAAACTTTATATTTACAATAAAATAGCCTTTAAATATAAATATTAAATTATATAATTTGGTTATCTATAGCTCAATAGCCTTGCCGTGTTTGTTTAAGTTTTTCATATTCTTGTTACACAATTCCAATTCTAATCTCAGCCCGTCGACTTCTGCCTCCAAAGTGCGAGATCTCTTGAACATCTGCACGTAATTCAGTTGTAACTGCTTTTGGTACCTCAATACTTTATCTTTTTCCTCCGACCACTTTCTTCTCTCAGTGTTGAATTGAGTTTCTTTAGCTTCCAATTCACATTTGAGTCTATCAACCATCGCACCGGCTGGACAGTGGTCTCCACAAGCATCTGGAAGTTCTCCGTTCAGTCTTTGGACTTCTGCGTCTTCTAGAGCACTGTCGTTTGAGTTCCAATGGTATTCGTTGGTTTTGCAGACGTCGTAGATCCCTCTCATGGTTCTGCCACACACGATGCCTTCGTACCCGCTTAGAGAAATGTCTGAAAGCTCTTGTCGTAGTTCTTTGAGTTCAGTTTTTAGTCTTTCAATTTCGTTTTTGCTGGTTTCTTTCGTCTTTGTGAGGTCCGATACGCTTTCCATCAGGTTATTGGTTAGTCTGTCTACTTCTGTTTGAAACTTCTTGATGGTTTTCTCCTTATCCTCCGTTTCTGCACGTAGCCTCATAGTTTCTTTCTCCTTTTTGTCTAGAACTTCTCGAAGTTGGCGGCAGTCAGCCTTCAGCGTTAGGTACTCGTGGCCTTTTGCGGTTTGTTCATTCTGGAATTTGAAAGAATTATTTGAGATAAATATGTAAATCATATACCAAAGAAAATTCAAAATTTACTACCGCTATTTAATATCGCTATTTTTTCTATTTATTGTCGGAGTTTGACCAATTAAAAAACGGTAGATTTCTCTTCTCAAAAATACCTATTCTTATTTTTCTTAAGGGGAGACGGGGTCAAAAACTAGTAAAAATCTTCTTACGTAATAAATGAATGGCCCTAGAAGCTTATGTTAAAATCAATCACCCATTGAATGTCATCATATAACAAATCACTTCCGGACGTAGACTTCTCCTTATAAAAGAGCTTTTGGCTTGGCTTACCATACCTGCCTAAATTTTTTTACAATTCCTGTGTCCTTTTCTGCGTTATTTATTCCTTTAGTCAGCTCTTACAACCACAGGATGAATGAGGCTGTAGACACTCTATGTCTTAATCCGCGAACGCCTACTACCTAGTAAACAATTAATGATTGTCTGTTTGATGATAATTCTATTTACCTGCGCATCCTTTAGTTGCGTTTTCAACAGTGCAATTTCCCCAGCCCGCTGACAGAGACTCCACTCGGTGTCCTCGAGACGCTGTCGAAGCAAAGCTCGGTCGCGTCTCAGCCGCGCCAGTTCCGCGTCGTGTCGTTCATCACGTCGGCCCAACGACATCGCGGTGGGCGCGACCAGACCACGTGCTGCTCGCACGCGTACCTCGTGGCTGCGAATACGCTCTGCTGTACTGGAATACCAATTGGCACATATTGATTGAGATGGGAAAATGAAAACACTGTGATTATGGCTCTAAGATCCAGCTCGAAAGACCACAAAGATGCACCACATGGTGCATCTTTGTAGTCTTTCTGTGGTATAAAGAAAGATGTACCTTTAATTTTTTTAAGTTATACATGATTGATTGGAATACGAACAGGAAAATATTTTTAACAGATTAATGATTTTGTGTTAAATATGAAAAAAATAGATGATTAGTTCTGATTATTTCTGGAGGGAGACAGATAACTTCTTGAATTGTAGGTATCCACGGGCTGGCTGTGGTTATTCCTTTGCCATTTATATGTATTATGATAGATTAGATTTTGTTTATTTTCAAATGTATTTTATTTAGAAGAAGAAGGTACAAGTTGAAATAATTTCTTGAAGATTAAAATCTTACAAATCACATGATATAGAAAACCATTCAGAAGATTAGTTTTCGATATGCTCCCTTAAATATGAATGTCCGTACGAAATTACAAGATTTGCGTCTAAATTTTCATAGTCTGTTTAATAAGTAGAACATACATAGTACGCTCCTTTATTACCATAATTACTACGTTTGTGAAATATTGTTCTGAATGCTAAAATTAATAATATAAAGAGAAGGCTGTTGGAATTCTTTTACAAATATATGTATAACTTTCGTTTATATTGGTATATACAAGTAACGTATTTAATATTATACATTAAGTGTTTTGATTAAGATTACGAAATATCCATGAAAAATCTATGCGAATCCAGCGAAGAAATCTTTATAATAAAAACACAAAAGATCTGCCGTGTTTATGTAACGAGGAAATTCATACTTGTCTTTTTCATTTTTAAAGTCTGTTAGAAACTTCTTGCCCGTCCGCAATTAAGCAGGTTCGAGGTTCGAGTAAGAGAGTATAATTATTTATCAAAAAAAATATTTTTAATATCATGCCTGGCGTATCATATAAATACCTTTGTGTTCAAACAATTCATTAAGAAGGTGTGTACTGTACTATCTATAAATATTTAAAAACCACTTAATTATGATGTTTTTTTATTTCGACGGGACAGCATTTTGTGTGATCCACAAATTGTTGTTTTGAGTCTGGGTTCCGTTTCATGTATGTTTGTAAAGTACCTTGCGACTCAGGATGTATATTCCTAATGCATTAGTTGTCTTATTAAAAAAAAAGAAAAAGATAAAGTTTCAAAATAGAATGGCGTACCTATAATCATGATGATCTCTCTCCAGCTCCGCTACGCCAGAGTCAGCAGGGGAAGGTGCTGGTACCGGTTCCTTTTCACCCAGACCGGAACTCGACTTCGTACTGCAAATAATACATAATTTTATATTATTAAACAGTCAAGGCGATTACTACAATCCACGCTCCATACTCCAGTTATAAATTTAAAAGTAACGCTACACCGACTTCAAAGAATATTAGCATGGAAATAATGTTATTTCATTTTTGAGGAAGGACATGGACTACTCTTTAAAGTGATTGTCGGAGCCGCGAGGAAATTTAGTGTATAAATAACGCTACCGCTATTAGTACTGGATCATAGGGTTTAATTTCATTTGGCATCTCGATTTTACCCAAAAGAATGAGCAAGCAGAAAGCACTATAATTGTCACTGGAATTAGAATATGACGATATGTTTAATCATCTAGCTGAACAACTGATTGACGCTTCTCGTGACCAAAAGGTTGGCATTTTGTAGCACAGAGAGTTGCCAATCAACATGGCAATGCTGACAGTCTCTTGGGAACGCTACCAGTAAGCGATGATGCGAAGGCATTTTGACGCTTGCATGTAAATATTCTTTATGTTAATCACTATACTAAGTAAACATCTATACAAACAGTAAAAAGGTCTTTGAAAAACACTCTCAGAGGGTATAGCCCAACCTTGAAAATAAAATAAGTTTTCATAAAAAAATAAACTGATGCTATTCCTGAAATGGTGCAAACTTTTAGCTGGTTCCTAGCTACTCAGTTTTATTTTAAAATTAAATCTATTGAAAATGACATCATCTAGTGCTTATTTGTACAGTTATATAGTTTTCACAAATGATTTTGAAAAGCTGGTGACTGAGAAAAATTTGAAAAAAGCACACGTCTCGATCGGTCAATATATTGTTATATACTTTCCAATTTGATCAAAATTCAGACCAGAGAATCCCAAACTTTTTTTTTATATATAATTAAGTCTACCAAAGTGACTCTACTCAACCTGATGGAAAGCATGAGTAGAATCCAGGAGTTGAGCACTATCCTCATTGTGAACGCAAGCAATACAGCATGGTGTTTCATATCATGGCGGCCTGGTCACATGTTTCTACATAGTTCTTGCGGCCTCCGGGGACCAGTAAAACGATGCAGAATGATTGGGACTTCGGTCTCACACTCACCAACAAAATACGACAGCAAGAATGCTGTCATTATTAGGATGGTCTTCTGTGTGAAGGTAGTCCTACTGCCCCGGTCGAGCCGGCCCATTCGTGCTGAAATCAGCGTGGCTCTTCTACCACAACTGTACCTACCAAACTACTATACATACATATAAACTACCAAAACTGTAGTGAGGAATCAAATGCTTTTAACAATTTACTCGAAAATAAACTTTAAAAGCCTTCATTATACATTCATAGCACGTTCTACAAGTGATTACCTACAACTTGCAATCCACTTGAACATGTTTGTATTGAACTGTTCACAGCATCTGTGACTGTTGACATGAGCTAATTGAAATTCAACTTTATAAATTTAATGATGTTTTTGTTAGTAGACATTCAATCTGTACAGTTTTTTGTGATTTACTAGGAATAAAAATAAAACTAAGCTTTTACCTATTATTTTGGACTCTTACTTCATTATTGTAAAACATTGTTTGTTTGTTTTCATTATTGTAAGACTTTGTTGTTGACATTGTTTGGTGTGGTATGTCGTGACGGATTAAGAATACAAACCACCCCTATTCTTTCCATGGGTGTCGTAAGAGGCGACTAAAGGAACAAAATAAGCAGCTAACATCACTGCCAAGAGAAGGAAAACTTGAAACAAACCCTTTACCAACCCGTCGAGCCAGCGTGGTATAGTAGGCCAAAACCTCCTTCAAAGGAGAGGCCTATGGTCAGCAGGGGACTGTTAAAGGCTGTTGATGATGATGATTGTTTGTTTTAAGTCTCATTGCTGTATCCTGCCCCACTAGCCAAGATGCAAACGTTTTTCGTTTTGTATTCTATTACTCTATTCTCTTGTTTCATTGGCTAATATTTTGTTTTGATCATGTGACTAAGTGATGACAATGAAAAAAGATGAATAGAGAAATAGAATAGAAAACGAAAAACCATTGCAACTTGGCTAGGGCGGCTGTTTCCATTTGAGCGGTAAATTTAATTAATTGTTTTAAATGAAGTACAACGAATAGATGATTTAAGAATACCTGTACTATATTTTCAACTATTGAGTTATACATACAATAATATATTTTATTTATTAAGTATGGTTAT
Organism: Phragmatobia fuliginosa; assembly: GCA_932526445.1. NCBI lineage: Eukaryota > Metazoa > Arthropoda > Insecta > Lepidoptera > Erebidae > Phragmatobia > Phragmatobia fuliginosa. The sequence continues at coordinate 16,736,471 of OW052070.1, forward strand.
AACATTGAGAATTTGAAAGAATATAACGTCTTAAAGATCTTATGTTAAGTAAGGAGCAGTGCGTGTATTGCCTTTCAACAATAAAATGTTAAGTGTATAAATATAAAACGCAGACAAAGACCATTTAGTAGTGTCATACAGCAATACAAATGTACTTCTGATCAAATGTTCTGTAATTGCATTCGAATAACATCGCATAAAGACATTTATAGATTTTATTGCTTTGTAAACAGCCGTCTTTGTACAGTAATGTGAGCTAAATGTCCAGTTGGGGTTTACATCTATACAAATAATTAAATTAAAGTGTCTATTAGTAATTTTAAACTAACATTTTTTTACTAAATACATATAAAAGTAGGTAGGTATATATGATAACTTAGACAGTTAGCCTACTAAAGCTGTCTAAGTTAAATTTACATCGATAACCGCGGGTAACACCGCGGGAATCAACTAGTTATGGTTAAACTTTAAACAAACCCTATACTATAGTAGGTCAAAACCTTCATTCTGAAGAGAAGCCTTATCCGGCAGTGGATTATTCGAGGCTGTTGATCCTGTGGTCAATTTTATATCATCATCATCAGCCTATCACAATACATTGCTGTACATAGGCATCTTTAATTGAACGTCACTTAATTCGGCTACTCACAATACAGCTCCTGCCAGCCGTCTTGGCAAATCATCACTCCACATAGCCTGTGGACGTCCCACACTACGTTTGCTGAGACGCGGTCTCCACACAAGACCGTTTACCCCAACGGTTATCGTTTCTGTTTTACATCAAATGTACTTTTTTCTATGTTCATTATTTGAATGTAAAACAACTTTACGATAAAACAGGTTAAATAAGATTGCCACCGGCACTTTAAAGTCCTTGATTGTAAAATAAATGACTAGACCAATGTCGGAGGCCTGCTTCTATTCAAAATAAATACGTCCGTTCATTTAGATATGGACGGCAATTGTTTGTGATTATTTCCTCAAGTCCTTGAGAAACGTTTAAAACCGTGACGATTATGTAACTTTATTTTTATTTTATTGTTCATTTTTATGGTATTGGTGGCGAAAGTGATAAGTGGAGAGAGACAGTAGACAGAGAATTTCTTAACATTAGACATAATTTAGGGCACGGTTAGTTAGTCAATGTAATGGAACAAGAGCCTGCTGCGTTTACCTGCTATTATTACTTTGCCAGCCAGTTTTACTTAACTTTTTGGGTTATTCTTAGGAAATTCCTAATACCAGCCCGGAGTTTGGAAATTTGGCGTTGATTGACGCCCGTGCCTCGGATAGTTACTGGGAAGTCAGTGCCCTCAAATATACTGACAACTAGTTCAATCTTCGAATTTCAGTTCTCCCTCTTAGGTTTGCGGAGGTCCGATGCCAGTCGCTCCGTGGAAAAACTGAAATTCAGGTAAAACCGGTTGAACTAGTAGCCGCCCCAAATTAACTTGGGAATAAAGGCTCGGAAGAAAAAAACTACTTTACCAGCATTCCAGTTTCTGACTTTCTCCAGTTCTTTGCAGTGTTGTTTTCTTTTCCTTCGTAGTTTCCTCCCTAAGTCACCTCATAGACATGATACGATTAGGGATTGTGACACTCCGTATTCGTAATCTACCGCTCTCTGATTTATATTAACAGGATATTCATATATCGACCATAATAAAATTTATAACTTTCCGGAACTTGCCGTAATATATTTTATCATAAATATGCCTTTTAGACGTATGGTATTTCGTTTGACCCTTACCACTTGCGTTAACTACCTATCTGCAACTACGACGCAGTCAGTACAGCGTCAAGTGCAGAGTAAATCCGCTTGAGACTAACAGTTCATAGAACAAGTGCATTAATGAATCAAAATAACATGAACGGCGTCGCGGTCGGCGGCACAGGCGCAGGCGTCGTGCTTCGTCGGCGAAGCGTTACCGTACTATTTGTGGAGTTTGTGAATATAATATCTTTTGTGGTGTGCTATAATTTTTTAGCCCGTTTCGTCAATGTCACGTCACGGATGATGTTAGAGATGGTAAAGTTATTGAACTTCTTAGCTATGGTTTATTTGCTTCTACAATCACGTGGTACTGACAGTTAGCGCGTACCAATGTCAAAAACTATTTACACTAGTGTAAGTTTTTTTATATATTTAGGCCTACCAAAGACATTCTACTCTACCTGATGGAAAGCATTAGTAGAATCTAAGACTAGGGCCATTCTCATTGTGATTCTGATTACAGATAATGCAGCAAGGTGCCCCCCCCCCACACACATTAGCGCAACCATATCAGTTTATTTATTGTGATTCAACTGTTGCTGTAATTGATTATTATAAATGAATTAACAAAAAATAGAACTTACGAGCCGGCCCATCGACCGGGGCAGTCCCCTACACTCACACAGAAGACCAACCTAAAATTACAGCATTCGTGCTGACATCTTTCGTCGGTGAGTGTGAGACCGGAGGCCCTATCATTTTGCATCATTCTGCCTCCATTAAACAGAGTAGTCACTTTGGTAGGCATACATATAAAACTGTACAGAGCGGTGAGAGACGCAACAACGTCCTGCCCCGGAGGTGAGTCCAGTCACCCCAGGATGTACCCCAGTTGTGGGGTATCGCAGGAGGAACACCAGAAGCCGCTGTTGGGATCCTGGTGTTCCCCCGACTGCCGAGGTAGGACGCCGCGGGGTTTAGTAAAAAGAAAAGAAAAAAAGGCATACATATAAAAAAAAACACAGTTGTGGAATTTTAACAAAAGGAAGTATTAGTGGATGATGTTTTATAAAAGTCAATTATTTATAATGATATTTCATCACCAGAAAGTAAGTGTAGGTACTCGAACATGATTCAATTCAAGCAGATATTTTTTGACAATAGAAGATAATAATTTAGCACAACTGAATAGTTCCTGTTTAACTTTCTATAATTTCCATATAGGTAAGTAATTATACAGTAATTAATTACAAAGTTGCAAAAAATGATTTTCACTTTTCAATCAAGAAACTAATTATTGTGAAGTCTATTAATTCTCGTGCTAATACTAAAACGGCGAGGCGTATCTAAACGCACTTAAATGCATATTCATATGGTGAAACGTTTTTGTTCTGTTTTCTAATAATAGTAAGTAACCCTCCATAGAGATGTCTTTGACATAGATTCCGTTTCTGTACATCTGTTCTATAAATGATTTTATGGGAATCTATCCAAATGAGCCCCCTCGACCGGAACGATACTACAGCTTTAAACAAAATCGTTGTAAAGTAATTCTTCCAGTGCTTTTCCCCGACGACTTAGAATTTTGATTCTAAGACGTCGGGGTTCTAGGAACTACCTTTCGAGGATTTAGCTGGTTCCTCAACTTATAGTACCCGAGATGGCGTGCGATTTTATTCGGTTCCATCCCGATATAGCCATCAACTGATGGTATCCGGAGGAATTTCCTCATAGACAAAAAAAAAGGGGAGAGGACTTTAAAGGCAATAACGCACTCATGACTCGAGAATTACAGTTATTCGTTGGTGGTGCTAGTTGCTTACCATCAGGTTGACCATCTACGCATTTCCATTATATAGTACGAAAAGCCTATGTATATGGCAACAGCAAAGTGTGTGAAACCTTTTAAAATATTGTTAGTTGTAAAATAGATGAACGGTGGAAAGTCTGACTTAAACATGACAATTTATACAAATAAAGGTGTAAGTATAAAAACTGTAGGAGAGCTTTGGCACAATAAGGCCCATAGGAGTGATACCATACAGAAAACCTTCGTTTACACTGGTTTCTTGTAGAATAAATTAGTTTTAACTACTACATATTAAGAATAGCTTTGGTTATTTTCTACTGTTTTTCACTGAGTGAGTAAGGTTATAGAAGGCTCAATTATCTCCGTTCTTCCATTTTTTGGGGAGGGGCTCACAAAAGGTAGGTATAAAAAAAAGATCTCCGTTCTAGGCATATGCTTACAGAACGGGTGCACGATAACGCTCTGTCACCTCTGCAAGCATATATGGAGCGATGTTTACTATTACCTAAACACAACTGAAGTCTTCCAGTGGTGTTTTACGATCGGTTAACATATCTATAAAATTTCTACACAGTCTAAAAATAAATCATATACGATTGCCCTTTACGGGTTTAAAGCTCACTTACAATCCAGGTTTATGTATTACAAAAGTACTATGTTACCGAAATGTACACTCAACACTTTGATACGATCACAGCTTTCGAGAGCCCACACTTGTCGAGGTACTCGTAATGTTTATCGTTGTATTATCGCCACATTATTTGGAAACCTTAACACGCTGCAAAAGCTATACTACAATCTGATAGGACTATACACTACTTAAACGCCTCGATCTTATGCTCCAACTACGCAAAGAAAAGCGGCAGCATTCATGACATAATTCTATGTCATGAATGCTGCCGCTTTTCTTTGATTCCCTTAAGAAAATACGTGTGTATGTCCATAGCTCCGATTTCTAATTAACTAATATCTGGCCAGATAGCTGGAGAGCTGCGACCGCTTCGGGCACTCATTGGTACAACCGATGTTGAATATCATTCAGCATCCTCCTATTTCCCACTAAGCTCTTCTGTCATCATTAATAATAATGTAAAAGTTGATTTTCAGTAAAAATATTTTAATAGCTTTCGATAAATATGTTGCAGTTGGCGTAACTTCGAATGATGCAACTGTTAGATAAGCTGTAATACTGACATGTTGCGATGCTTACTTAGTTTCGATCATTACGAGATTCTGAGATCGTTCTTGAAATTACTAACCGTATTTTGCGGTAAGAGCGTATCGTGATGACATTAAACAATGTACATACATATTACGGAATTGGTTCACACAATTATAGTTTTCATTATTTGTGTTTTTTCCTAAGAAAGAATCAAGCAATTTTGAAGTTTATATTCACATCAACAGCCTTTATTAGATTGCTGTTGAACACTGGTCTCTTCTGAGAAAAGAGGTAAACTATACCACATTGGCTAGGCGGGACGGTTAAGGGTTCGTGTTTCAAGATTTTTAGTTAATTTAGTCTGTTTACGTTGTTTATCTTAGCGTACGTTAAGTGCCAATGCCAGTAACTTATACACCTAAGTGCTTGTTACTCCAGTATATTCTGGAACTCATAGAAAATACATCAGAACGCTGCTAAAGGTTTTAAATGGTGTTGAAGATACGTTAATGAATCTGTGTCGCACAACGATGCACTTAAAAAGCAATCGTGATCATCATCGTTGTTCAATTTTCTTTATAGATTTTGAATAATGATGATCCTAAAATCATGCCTAAATTAATGCATGCTTGTGACTTGTGTGTCTTTGTGGTGCTTGTACACTGTAACCATTCTGATGATTATCATAACGTCATCGCGAGAACTAACAGATCAATGCCAATAACTGTAAATTATGCTCTCACGCATACTAATTATACACTCATTACAATATACGTATATCTTATACTGTTCTAATAGCAAGTGATTTAAATGTTACTTTAAATAAGCACGTTTATATTTATATACATGGCTTGTAAGAGAAAGGCTCAATGTCTATTTTGTGTTGGACGAAATATAATTTCTTTAGAAAATAAAACAACAGAGTCAAGATAGCATTAACCACAAATTATAAGATAATTATTAAAAAAAAATGCTATGAAGTGTGTTTGTATAAAAAATTAACTACCTAATTGTGAAGAATTAATATCTAGACGACTTACTTTTCGACGTATATTCTTTCATACAACAACAAATAGCTTTTTCAATGTTTCACGTTATTTTTTAACCTCTGTGGCTACTGAACCAATGAACATTCAAGATGAAACATTATTCTGACATTGACCTAAATTGATAGCATTTTTTATTCAGACATTCAGTGCATTGTAACCTTCGGACAATTGGACGTAACGTATATATTTATTAACAACGCATTGCTCTAATAGTCAAATACAATACATAAAATCTTGTTTCATAATTTCTAAAACAAATAGAGTCTTCAACAATGGAGATTGCAGAGACGTTCAGGAACCACGGTCCGGCGCACACGCAGTCATCTCGTTTACGCACACGAATGTAATTTTTAATGTGTTCAATTTTAGCATAAGAGTTTCTCTATGAAGAAAAAAATCGTGAGGAAGGATCTATAGATATAATTATGAACGGTAATTCTTCTAGTGACTTACTTCCTAGAGAATACTTAATGAAGAAGTAGGATTTCCTCATTGGGGTACGAGTTTCCATAGTAGGTTTTTTTAATAAAAGTCTTATATGATCGTAGAATTATTTGAATAATAATAATAAATATTGCCGATATCTGACACACAACGCCATCTAGCCCCAAAATAATCAAAGCTTGTACTATGGGTACTAGACAACTGATATTCATACGCATATACTTTCCTTTGTAAATACATACATATTATACATAGAAAACACTCAAACACTGAATCAAATATTTGCAGATCATAGAAATATTTGAACCAGGAATCGAACCGGAGACCTCAAGCACAGCAGTCCCATACGCTACCACTGTGCCAGCAAGGCAGTCAAGTGAACAAGAAGGTCTATTATTCTATGGCATGTACTTATCATAATCATTTCACTGATGTTTTCATCCTGGTTACTACGTCTATTAATTTTATCTGTCTAAAAAGTGAGCGAGAGAATAACGACATAGCTAATATTTCGTTATTTTCTTTTTTGTTAGGTAGGGGCAAATAAGCATGTAAGCACTACTGCAGTCCATGAACATCACTGCAGTAAGTGTCTGTATGCTTACGGATCACAAGTTCCACAACTCTCCAGAGACGATGCGTGTGTGTTGGCGGTATATAAGGTGCGCTATTTTTAAGCAGTATCGCACAGGAAACACCACAAGTCCACAATCGATAATTTGTTCCGCAGATTAATTGTGCTATGCAAAAAGTTTCGTGAAAAACGTATAGTATAGTTTTATGTTTCGTTTATATTTACTTGAATGAACCGACCCTATATAGACTTAGGAATCTAAAACAAACAAAATCATATAATATGTACCAAAATGTATCACATCTGTTATAAATAAATTAAAAAAAAAGTCCCAAACTGAGCAGACTTTGTATTATGGGTAACTGATATATTATTTAAATACGTAAACATACTTTTTTTGTAAATACACACATATTTACACATAATATACACAAAAAATTGTATGAGTATCTTCATCTTCCTAGCTCCCTTCTTCATTTGTATGATTATAATTTATAAAGGAAACAGCAATTGTTATAACAGATAAAATAGTGTTTGTCACTACATGAATAACAGCATTCCATTTTCATTATATTTTAATAATTATTTATAATTGTTTACGTTTGGAAATTGATTGTAAATTTTTCTCAAATGATGTCATTAGAAGATGTAGCTGCATGTTTATAACTATATTGAGTTTAACGCATTTAGACCTACTGTACCGTTTATAGTACACGTGATAAGAAAAATTATTTAAAATAAATTGTTATTATATTAATTTTTGGCCTACTGTACCATATGTGGTACATGTACTTTACAGCCCCCTGTTAATTTAGAAATAATTATTTTTTGCAATGATAGCCACAAAAAAAACAACAAATATTTTAGGAAAAACTAGATCTAGATTCAAAAGGGGGTAATAATATATTTTACTGATTCAACATAATCATCTCGATTTTTGTAATAAGCATTACAATGAAGAAATTAATTTAGAAGAGAAATATTCATTATGTGTATTGTTATGGATAGAGATTACTGTCAACCGACGATCAAAGGTAAAAGGTTTGCTGAAAGAAGTATTTGAATTCTGAGAAAGTATTTGAAGCCGTTGGATGTGGGGAGCACAGAATTTATTTTGTAGTGAGTCTTGCGAGAGTCCTATGTCCAGCTGATAATGATGATTATGATCGCATAAAATTACGGCATTAAAGGAATTATTTATTTTATACTTTGGAGGGTTATATATTAGTCCATTATAAGTCCATCAATGGTTGATAAATAGATATAGATAGATAGGTAGTATAGGTACTCTTTATTTCACACCATAATACAGAATATACATTGTGGGATCCAATCCAATAAAAGCAGTGGTACAATGGGCGGCCTTATCGCAGAATGGTAGTGGAAACATTTTAATATTCTATTAATGTTGAAAAGAATATTAACATTTAACTTACTAACTAGTAGCCGACCCTCAATTAGATTAGCTGAGTCCGCCACTGTCCACTGCTATTTAGATGTTAAACAATTTATAAAAAATTAAGAATTGATGTTTCATAGGCATTTAGAAAAAAAGCTGTTGATTTGATATTACAAACAAGTACTTAAAATTTCTTTATTTATATAGATAGTAAAGATTAGGAAGATGATGATTGACTTTTCCCAAGTACTCACCACTATAAACTTACAAGACACCACTATACCCAATGTATACGTGAGAACGAATCCTAACTATTAAACCAGTTTTATTTAATATCTAATATTACACACAATACGTCATTCTAGTTCAACATCAACATATTAGAAGTTATGTATACACATCTATACAAATAAATAAGAGTGTCTGTATGTAAAAAAAAAGTTTTTAACTAAATGCACATGAAAGTAAATACGGCACAGAAATAAAAAAAAGTAAGTTTAAAAATTTTGATGGTCTGTCTGTTTGTTCAGAGTAATCTCTCTAACGGCTGGACCGACTTTGAGGAGACTTTCACTGTCAGCAAGCTGATGACGGAAGGAGGAACTTAGGCTAAAATTTATTAGATTCAGCATAAATGAAAATACAAATTCTCTACATCTATATTTGATAACTGATTACTTTAGGCTTCGTAAACTCTTTCTAATGCTAATTCAGGTTTCATCATCATCATTATCAGCCTAACGCAGTCCACTGCTGGACATAGGCCTCTCCAATTGCACGCCACTTAGTAAGATCCTCGGCTACGGCTCCTGCTAGCCGTCTTGCGCAAATCATCACTCCACCTGGCCTGTGGACGTCCTACACTACCTTTGCCGATACGCGGACTCCGCTCAAGAATACGTTTACCCCAACGGTTGTCGGTCCTGCGGCTAATATGGCCAGCCCAGCCATTTCAGCTTGCTAATCCTTTGGGCTATGTACTTACTTATATTACTTACTACTTACTTATATAACTTTAGTAATTCAAGTTTATAATAGTTTAGTTCCTCTGGTGTTTCAATGTAGTCAAATACTCGTACTCGTGTATTTTCTGAATAGCCTTATAGAGGAAGAGCCCAGACCCGCCAGACCTACGTCATTAGTGCAAAGCTGAAATTTTCAGGATTATTAGTACAATGTCTTGTTAAGATGTATGTGTACCCATTAGCTTGAAAGCGGGGCCGTTTCTGAGATAGCGCGAAGTACAGATGGATAAAAATCTTACTTACCTACGTTAAAGGTACAAAGCTAGTATTTACATATTTTTTCAAGAATATTATTTAAAATTAAAATTCATTACTGCCAGACACTTTCCGTGGGCCATTACTTCTGCCAGACGTCTTAAAAGTTGTGAAAAAATTAGGTAAACTACGTTATAGTAGCAAACCTAAATTTTATACAATTATCTAAGGTACTATTTTAAGACCCTTTGTATGACCAATCCAAAAAGCGTGTAAAAACCATTTAATATTTTACAATTATATTCTTGAAATAATACCAAAGATGATATACCTCAGCTTCCTAATTACTACAAATATATTCTTGAACTTTTTTTTTGCACTAATGACGTAGGTCTGGCGGCTCTGGGCTCTTGGTCCATTAGTTATGTCACAAAAATAAAAGCTCATTAATTCTATGCTCCCTACCCATATTTACGTGACAGTAATTAATGAAGTGTGTGCTAGGCGTGTGGTAACTCAAAATAACCCATAGAAGCTTTTTTGTTTACACAGCTAAGAATTTACACACTGACATGCCTTCGTTTGTTTTCACTGTATTTGTGTTCATTTTTAACCGACTTCAAAAAAAAGGAGGAGGTTATCAATTCGTCGGAATCATTTTCTTTTTTTTTTTTTTTTTATGTATGTTCAGCGATAATTTCGTCGTTTATAAACCGATTTCAAAAATTCTTTTTGCATTGGAATGGGCGTAGCTTACAGGTGGTCCCATCGTCACCATATCGGGATCTGATGATGTGATCCCAAGGAAATCGAGGGAACTCCTCAAATATCATAGGCACAATGTCGCGATTTGGGTACTCGGAATAGTTTTTCATTGAAGTCGGTTCCTTTTTGTTAAAATTATAATAATGTGTAAATTTGACATAATTTAACTGACAATCCTAATAATATTATAAACACGAAAGTTTGTATGTAGGTATGTATGTTTTTTGCTCTTTCACGCAAAATCTACTAAACAGATTTAGATGAAACTTTATAGTTATTAGATGAAACTTTATAGGCTACTTTTTACTGCAATAATCGAGATACACGCGGGCGGAACCGCGGGCGAAAGCTAGTTTAAAAATAAAACGAATGTAAAATGAGGTTAGTGGTTCCAAGAAAGTATAAAGAATGATAGTAGTTTTAGTAAGATCTTAGGCAATGACAGTTATGTAAGACATGTAAGTTATCCTGAATACAGTCAGAATTTAGGAAGCTTGGGTTTACCCCTTTTGGGGAGAACAAACGGAATATCGGGGTTCCCACACAGAAGGTAGTTATCTACAAGCCGTAGGTGGGCCGAGGTACGTTGGGGTTCCAGGGATTTCTTTCAAGGGTATACCTGGTTCCTCGGCTCATAGTACCCGAGACGGCGTGCAGTTTTAGTCAGTTCAAATCCAAGATAGCCACCAACTGGTGGTATCCGTTAGGAATTCCGTAGGAAAAAAATGGAAGCTTGGGTTTATTTGACCACTCAAAATAAATAATTGTGATGATCACTTGCTGTGAATTCAGTATTTCAGTTATGTCTATGAGCATTGAGTGTGTATAATTGATCAAGGCCCATAAGTAAAAGTCAAGATCTTATATTACCTACTATTTAGCTATTTAGTCAGACGTCATAGGTTGGTAACTACCTCCTCAGAAAAATTGATTGCATAATTAGCACAGTTTGTACTGCGTTCAGTTGTCATTTATCTAGGTATATTTAGAAATAAAAAAATATCAGTGTGTTCACCATTTGTACAGGCTCTGCATAGTTTAGGATCAAATTATGGTCGTATACATTTTGAAAGATACTAATCACTGAAAATCGAGAATATTTCCAAATAAAAGGAAACAGGAAACGAATAAGTATAATTAAACGATTCAAAAATAAAATTGATGTCCATAAAACTATATCAAAATAAATTTTGGAGCGAATAAATAATGAATTATGAGACAAAACCGGGTTATTTACGTAGGACGAAATTCAAAACACGCTGCGATGAATATGGAGTTTATAAAATTCGGGCAAGTGCGTGTCAGGCCATGCAAAGAATAGTGTTCCGTAGTCATATACAATGCCAAGTGGAATTAAAATCGTGTCCAATAGATAATTATAATTGTTATTTTTATTTCGTTAGTTTTGTACTAAGTTTTCCAAGTAAGCGAATTTTACAAGTTAGGACTCTCTAACTCCTGAACTAACAAAGCTACGTTATCCGTTATAGTTTTCCTACAAAGTTCATCATATGGACTACCATCATGATTTTTTCAGATTTTTCGAGCTAGCGATTTATCTTTTAGAGGGGGGGACGCCTTGTGTTTGCAAAAAAAGTTAAGTAACTCGCAAACGGATACCTAAATTATAAAACCATGTTAGCAAACTCTCCATGTTTTTAAAAGACCTATCTAACCATACTTCACATGATGGGGAAGCCTCGAGAAAAAAAAACATCCCCACTTTACGTGTAGGGGAGGTACCATAGAACACATATTCATGCAAAGTTTCATCTTTCTAGCACTAACCGTTTGGACGGTAAATCGAGGACGGACGGATGGACGGACATGACAATTCTGTAATGGTTCCGAGCCATAAACTACGGAACCCTAAAAACTACTAAAATGATGATGCACACACATAATAGCAGTCGTTTTTATAGATATATTTCAATATATATTTTATCTCTTTACTCTTCATATCAACCAAATGACTGCGATTTGAATAGAATGTTGACAAGCCCATATTAATTTACCAATTCATTGCTATTTGATATTTTTATTGATAATTTTGTAGTGCAGTTGAAGATATGTGTGGGAATGATAGGTCATTAGCACCATTACATGATCAGCCTCATCCTCCGAGCCTTTTCTCAGACTAGCCACGATTAAGTCATATTCTTTAAATAATCATATGTTTTAGACTACTTGTCTGGTTTTTAACCGACTACAAAAAAAGGAGGAGGGTCTCAATTCGTCGGAATCTTTATTTTTTTATGTATTTTCAGCGATAATTTCGTCGTTTATGAACCGATTTCAAAAATTCATTCAACACCATATGGGGATCTGATGATGGGATCCCAAGGAAATCGAGGGAACTCCTCAAATATCATAGGCACAATTGTCGCGATTTAGGTACTCGGAATATTTTTTCTTTTTGTTAAAATTATTAAAAATAAGCGTGCAATAGATCGAAGAAATTCTACTATCCTACTAATTTTATAAATGCGAAAGTTTGTTTGACACAAAATCACTGATCAAAATCACTGAATATTATATAATAAATAACGGATATACAGATAAACATCTATGGAGTTTCTTGTCTGTTCTTCTCCATAAGATCTACGAATTGGAACAGACAATTAGTTTCACGACTGACTACTGACTGACTACTTGTCGTTTCAAAAGTGCCGAGGTATTGGTTATTTGAAATAAAAATGGTTTGATTTGATTTGAACGTCCACGTAATACATACGTTTGTATACTCACGATTACTGTCATACACGTGGGCGGAGCCGCGAGCATAAATATGTTTTTTTTTATCCTATTCCTGGGCAGGTAGTATTTTTCGTTTACAATTTCATATCTTATAACCGTATATACTTTCATTTTTTTGGTGTTTTCTATGTACAATATGTATGTATATACAAAAAAAAGTATGTTTATGTATTTATATCAGTTGTCTAGTACCCATAACACAAGCTCTGCTTAGCTTGGGACTAGATGATGTTGTGTCCAAAATATTTATTACTATTATTATTTATTTATTTATTCAGTAAAAAAGCTGTTAATTTAAAATTAGAAACAGATTAATTTTTAATTAATTTTACAGATAAGTACTAGTGACAAGGCAGAACGTATTTAAATTTAAGGCCTTCAATAGGAACGAGAGAGGATGAATCTAATTTGCAAAAGTTAAGAAAACAATAAAACAATGAGTTTCCGTCCTCTATACATGATATTTCTTAGAATATAGGCAATAATAGCACATTTAACTTTAACCTGCCTGTATCTTCAACTTCTTCCTAGCCTTTATTCCCAAGTTTATATGGGGTCGGCTTCTAGTTCAACCGGTTTTAACTGAATTTCAGTTTTTGGACGGAGCGACTGGCATCGGACCTCCGCAACCCTAAGGGAGAACTGAAATTCGAAGGTTGAACTAGTTGTCAGTATATTTGAGGGCACTGACTTCCCAATAACGATTGCCATAGATGTTCAACTAATCTATACAAATACACAAATTGAAGTGCCTGTTTGTAATACCAAATTAACAGATTTAACTTAACTAAATGCATTTATAAGTGTATGTATACGGTACTTACATCAAAAAGCATTTTTTTTTATCTTTATCTGTCTGTCTGTTACGACTAATCTCTAGGACGGCTTGATCGATTTTGACGGAACTTTCACGGTCAGGTAACTGATGACATTAGGGTATTTTTTAGAGTAGCTTTGCTTCGTGCCGTTACTCGAGATTTACAACAATTGGAGCGGGTAACACCTCAACCCATAACGGTTCAAACCCCACATGGAAAAACACTCCGTGTGATACACAAAGTGTTGTTCTGAGTTTGGGTGCTGTGTTGATATATTCCTAACTAGCCGAGTCCCGTGGTGTTACTCGCGTTATTTATAAGTATAGATGTGGGAATCGACTTAAAAACATTTTATCAAACTTTTATTAGGTACGAGGATTGCCATTCTGCACAAATTGCACGAACATTTGAATTTGCACACAATTGGTGTTTGTACAACCAGTATATGGAATTTATTAAACCTTTTGTATTTAGTAGCACTCCCATTGGCAGACAGTCTACCGTGAACGATGACTGTTATAATACGAAAAAAAAATTGAATAGGTGCGTGTTGAAGTGTTAATTCCACAAAACGGACATAATATGGTATAATTATTTTATAATAGAATGACTGTGCAAGCCATCATTATCGCCATTAGCAATTTAATGATAATTGCTTGATATTTATCGTGTATAATTTAGAAATGGTTTGAGGTTAAATTTTATATTATATATCTTGGATAAATAAATGTTACATTGAGAAAATAATAATTTAAAAGATTTTTTTTCATGCAAAAAACAAAGGACATCGCAGAAAATCGCTCCAAAACCAACAACCATATGATTTACATCATATTATTTATTAATCTATTTTAATTCATTTAAAGCAAATATATCCACAGCCGCTTTGGAAAACATATATTTAAAAGTATTGTAACAAGTGAAATCCTAAAACCGCCGACGCGACGCGACTAAGCTGTCAAAGAGATGTTCAAATAACGCATTTCTATTCATCGATTATTAAAAATGAAATCAATCAATTGATCACTAATGGCAACACTAACTTCAACTTCATGGCAAACAAGAGAGTGGGTTACGTGATAGTAAGTAATTACTATCATCATCATCAACAACCCATAATGTCCTATTCCTGGGTTCGGGCCTCCTCTCAGGAGAGGGTTAGTTAGTGATTACTATGGCCCATATCTATTACGCTAGCTGAGTCGCGCAGTGTCCCCGCGGTTATTGTAAGCTAGTCTAAAATAAAAGTAGCCTAGTTACTCTTTATATCACTAGCACGTGAAAGTCCCGTCGAAATCGGTTTGGCCGTTCCCGAGATTACGATAGAAAAGGACAGACATACAAAATTTAAAAATGCATTTAGTAAAAAACTTAGAATTTGAAATTACAAGCAATTAATATAAGTTAAAGGAAGTTACTTTCCCACCGCCTCTCAACTTATTAAATAACCAACCGTAATAATAACTTTTATTTCTATCAGTAATTTCAAATTTGTAACAAACCACTAAGCCATACTTGCAGAGTTATTATACCTTTATACGGTACATAAAGTAAATCTACCTCGATCTTACGCAGTACTAGATAAATTTACATTTACGTCAAGGTAACAACAAAAACAAATGTAAAAGAAGTCCACTTCGTTGTCAAAAAAGTACCAATTGTTCAAAAATCTCACCTAAATATTGGCATTTTGGACAATCCATTCACTTTCAAACACTTCACATTTTATTCACTGTATAAACTCGTTTTATAAATGCATGTATACGGGCACGCGCGAGGCTACTCTGTAATGTCTGACGGTCGGCGTACGCGCAGCGACGATAAAATGCCGCTCAATTATTGTCCAGTAATCGGTTTTATTAGGATCTTTGCATCATTTTCTTTTATATATGGGTGCATAAGTTGTGCATAGAAAGTTAAGTTAAGTTTATATACCGGTGCACGTGTTTAAAAATATATGTTATCAATTTTTTTCTTGTTACATACTATTTAATTTATTATTATACTATAAGCGGAGACTCTGGCTAGTTGAGGTTCGAAGGCCAAAAGGTTGATTGTAGAAGTTGGTGGTTGATTACGCGAAATTATGGAAACTCTGGCCGTTCCTTTTCTTTATTTAAGCCTACCAAAGTAAATCTACTCTGCCTAATGAAAAGCATGAGTAGAATCCAGGAGTAGGGGTCACCACCCTCATTGTGAGGGTAGGCAATATAGCATGGTAAATATGGCGGCCTGGTCACATAATTCTGTATCAGTATCGTGCAGGGTGGGTTATTGTTAATGACGTCAATTCACAGATTACCCCTAACCTAACCCTTAGGGGTTATCAGTGTGTCAATTATTTAATTTCAATTTCTTTGTTCATTTTAATAAAATGCGATTTAATAAAATTTTAATTTAATTGTAAAGTAATAAATTGTTACATGTTTTTAGATACAGTTATGAAAAAATAAACATTTGCTTTGTCAATGATTATAACTTATGTACTTATAAATGTGTTTTTGGATTAGTATACGGTACAAGCTTTTGTGTTTTTGAATTTCACTGAAACAGTAGTTCATCCTTTGAAAGCGTAACAGACAGATATACAGATAGTTACTTTAAAGTATTATGGTCTATAGCTGCAATATATAATATCAAATAGTCAACGTTTACTGCTCATCTTTTGGAAATATAAGATGTCAGCGATTCAACATATTAGAGGTTTAATGGTAAATTAAAGATCTAAATACAAGATTTCATCATCATCAACAGCATTTAATAGTCCACTGCTGAAAGTCAGTCTTTCCAAATATCTAATTTTTAGAAGCTATCCTTACTAATATCGTAAGTGTGAAAGTAACTCTGTCTGTCTGTCTGTCGCGCAGCCACGCCAAAGTACTCAACCGATTTAAATGGAATTTGGTACACAGATAATCTTAGAGCCTGAGAAAGGTTAATGCTATATTTTACGGATATACAAGCGCGGAGCCGCGGGTGAAAGCTAGTAGTTCATAGTTCAATAAATTTTATTTCCAAAATCTATTAACTGTTACGTACCTGAGGAAATAATTATTTCAGACCTCTCTATTATCTGCCAAAAGATGTTTAAAACTAAGCGTTAAATGTTTTCTAAATTCTAAACCGCAACAAATCACTTTGAAACTCTCTTCATATTTTTTTATCTCTTCCTCATTTGAGTTTCTTAAAAACATCTTAGTATGTTTACGATTTCTAAATAATAACTACAAATTATCTTATACGTATTCAAATTAATTACACATATTACTTGGGTTCCTCATAATTCATGTAATATTAGTGGTACTAGCTTTTTATTGTATTTGTTTTTATTATACAATTACATACAGAAAGGATAATATATTATACTAGTTCCATCCCGCAGGTTTTATTACTATAGAATTAAATATTGTTATTGATATATTCACTATTTCATTAGTTGGAATTTTGTTTCTAAAGTAAAGTTATTCCTTATAACATTGGCTATCGGTAAATGAAAGCTCAGTCAAATCGGTCTAGAAGTTTTTTTATGTAGATACCGCATCCACTTTCATACATATTTAGTGAAGAATTGAAGATTTAAAATTACAAACAGACACTTCAGTTTCATTTCATCATCATCAACAGCCTAAACAGTCCACTGCTGGACATAGGCCTCTCCTTGAAAAGGAGGTATTGGCCTACTATACCACGCTGGCCAGAGGTATTGGCCTTAGTTTCATTTGTATTCATTTAACAGTAACCTCATGATACAAAAATATCTCGTAAAGTTATACTCCTTTAAACGATTATTTGGAGAGTTTTGAAAATCATTATTACCAGTCATAGGAGTTTTTGTAAAAATAAAACTGCCTTAATGGAGCTGCCTATCCGATGATTAGTAGTTTTAAATGTCTGTAACTCAACAATTTGGTAATACGAATTATAGAAAACAAATACAAGTAGAGCCTATTTATACTAAATCTTTGAAAACAACAACAACTTTGTGTCATATTTATAAAATGTTGAACTTCTATTTAATTTATCCGGAACCAAAAGGACGTGAGAATAATTCGGTTGGTTTTCTTTCTCATAAGTGTACCGTACTGTCGAATAACACACTGCAATGTATATTTATTTACTGTTTCACAAATTATACGTTTAGCCTTTCTGGTGGATGAACACGAGCGTGGCGTCGCAGCATTTTAAAGCCCCCAAGTCATTCAGCATTTAAGGCATGTGCTCACTGCTCATGCGATAGCAATGTTCACGTTTATAATTACAGTGTCTAATGAAAGATGCTGTTGGTGACATCATAGTAGATGTAGGGACGTCGGGGGGTTAATAAACTTTATGGTAATTATGACTCGGCTTATTCCTTTTAATGTAGATAACGTTGAAGAAAGGTTTATGTTTCTGTTTTAGATGTCAGTTTTTATAATTTTTAAGTGTAATAATTTATACACCGAATAGTTATTGGTTAATATGGATCAAAACTGGCTTTAAGATTTTATTAAGCCCCCGACTATACAAGTAGATTTTCAACACAAGTAAGAATTTTTTAACGTTAAGGAGTATTTATTCAGGACAGTATTTAAATCGGTTTGTGAAATTGAGGAATTCTAAAACACATCCTACACTTCTTGTAAATCAAACAGGGATCTGTTACGAGATTATTATACCAGTAATCGTCATGGCGACCGGGTTCGGCGTTGTGATTAGTTAGGGCTCGGAATAGGTAGTTTAATTTTATGTACTTGCAGAAATAAAGTCAACGTAAGCATAACATGGATAAACCTAAAATCAGCGTGGTTTCCGGGACCTTAAATAATGCAATGCAATGTCAAAGCACACTTATGTCATTTTACATAATCATGAAAATTACACTTATTGTTTATTTGTAGGTTTATAGGAGTGAGTAGAAGGAAAAAAATCATTTTCAGATATTACAGATATTTATTGCACGTTTACAATATAAATCAAATTTAAAAATAAACATATATTTATATTAACATTAAAGCACTAGTGTTGTTCCGATGGTGTAATTATTCGTCTTCGAATTGAAGATCGCCAACATAATCATCATCGTCATGTTTATTATAAAATAACACTTCGCCACTTCGCTTCGCTACTAAAGATGAAATACTATTTTGAAAGTTCAATATAATATTTTTACAATCTCTGAAAATAGTAAGTTCCCCGGGATTTCAGAGGCATATCCATACTATTGATGTCACAAAATCGCAAGTACATAAAATTAAACTACCTATTCCGACCTATAGTGATTAGTTAAGGGTTAATTTCAGTTTAGTAATGCCTGCTACACTTATAACGCAGGTTTGCGCTTGCGGTTTGCGGTTGGTTTATCGTTTACTCGGTGGTTTCCTATTCTATTTCTCTGTTCTCTAGGGGGGCAGGTGTGATAAACTTAGACTAGATACGCAAATCAAGATTATGTCGACTTTTCCTCAACATTCAATGAGTGGAAAACCGCGTTCATACACTTTTGGTGTGTTATCAAGCATTGACCAATATAATTATTAATTATACAGTATAAAGTAACTTACACAATAGCAGAATGGTGCCTCTGATGGAATGGAACAGAGGGCGTAGAAGGCGGCAGAGCGGATAATGAGGCGGGCTGAGGCGAGCCACACCAGCGTCCTTCCCGTACATCTGAGGAGCCTGGAACATCAAGTTACATATTAGAAAGTAAATTATAATTAACACGTGAAATTCAAGTAATGATTTTCAATAATGTACATAGGACTCTATGTATTAAAGTTCTTTGTCGTTTGCTGTAGTCGTGAAAAACAATGAACAAAATCTCTTACGCATTTTATAATTAAACTAGCTGAATTACACGGTATTACTGGCGATTATTGTTGTGAATCGCGAGTAATGCCTCGGAGCGAAGCTTGTCTAAAAAAAATTGCCTTAGTTATTCCTCCTTATTAGCTATCTGATAGTGAAAGTCCCGTGACATCGGTAAAGCCGTTTCAGAGATTACTCGAAACAAACAGAGACAGATAAAACTTTAAAACAGCTTTTTGTGTTTTTAACTTCGAAAATAATGAGAAAAAACCCGTTAATTTCTTATTTTACCCCCTTAAGGGTGTACTTATTAAAAATCCTTAGAAGTGGGTGCTCACAACATTAAAAATATCAGCTCCGTAAACATCGAACTATTACTAGGATGTCCGTTAATTACATCATAGTAATCGTCCACGTCCATTAATCACGTGATCTTTTTTTTTGGCATTTTTCAACCCCCCCCTCCCCCTTGGTGATACATGGTAAGGTTTAAGACCACCCTCCCCCCCCCCCCCTTCCTATATCACGTGTATTTTTTAGTACCTACAAAGAATCTTATATTTTTTTAAATGTTGATAAAATACAGTTATGGGTATTATCTAATTTTATTATAGAAAATTCAAGACCACAAAAATTACGTTCAGAGGTAGAGTAGAAAGGTCGCAGGTTGACTGACATAAAGATAATGAAAGAAATGCTAAAATTTTCAGAAAAAAATAAGTACACGTGATATATTACTTCACCCCCTCCCCCTTGTGATATCTCGTGATTTTTTGTAAACCCCTCCCCCCCTATCAAGCCTCACGTGAATAATGGTATGGTCAATATATAATAATGGTATGGTCAATAGATAATAATGGTATGGTCAATAACTCCAATCCCATTTCTCTCTAAAAGAGAGAAATGGGATTGGAGTTCCTTTAAGCTCTTCAATCGGTTAATAAAATGCAGCGAAGGTATCGTGTAGACAGAATACTCACTGCCGTAAAGCGTCATATGAGAAGGTGGTCTGCTGGCCAGGACTGGTGTGGAGCCATATCGCTCACCGCCTGCGGAGAGACGCCCACCCAGCGGCTTGAACGCAATCGGACGGATCACTGATTTGCCCTGAAACAAACATAAGGCGCTTATTACGTAACGATATATTTATTTTATTTGCTATGTTGTGCTATGATAATATAATATTGATTTTAAAGTTTTTCTATTTAATTTATTAGAGAGGTTATGATATGTCCATTAGTGGGCAATAAATTGTTTCCTAGTGTCAACTATCGTAAGGTTAATTGTTAGGTTTTATTCAGATTCATTTTGATTCACTGTTGTATGTCTCTTTTAGATTTAGTGATGTTATATTTTTATTAATATACTAAAAAAGTCAATGATATAATTTAACTGCGTGGTGTAAGCGGTCACCTTACCGCTTCCTACAGTGCTGAGTGTTGTAGGTTCGAACCTCACATGGGACAACATTTCGTGTGATCAACAAATTGTTGTTCTGAGTCTGAGTATTATTTGTGTCTGCATGTTTGTAAAATCTTTGGTGCCACAGAATATATTGCTAGCTCGTCTATAATATTTTTTTTCTTTTCACAAAAGATATCATGTGTATTTTAAATATTTAAAAACGAATTCGTTTGTTAACCAATTCAAAAACGCAAGTGCTTTTTCTACAATTTACATAGAACTAACACTACTCCATTTGATCTCTAGTTTGTTCTTTGCTTTTTTAAAATCAGCTCTAAGTGGTTCTTAGACCCTTAAGTCCTCTGTGCGGTTATCTCATTCGGCACGGATTTGACATTTCATACGCAACGACGAGAACGCAGCAAATCCTGAGCAACTAAATGTCACTATAATAAAGGTCAATACTGGTTTACGATTCGGTACATCAATGTGTTACCGTTACCATCATATATTATATGGTGAAAAATATATGGAGTCGTGACGACATTAATCAGAGAATTGACGTGGAATTAGGTCGATACGTTATTAACGTCGCGTCGTTTAGTTTAATGGGTTTCGTAATCTAAGGTGTTTGTTTTAAGTTAATACACATATAAATGTACTGATTAGCTATACTAATGTAAAATCTAAATGTCAATGTATCATGATTTTTTAACCGATTACATACATATACATATTATGAATGATGTGGGGACATATAGTAGTTTTTTTTTCTAGAAAAAGTTATAATTTTAAAGGATAATAAATTTATTCGAAGCACGGGGATTAGAACCCTTACTTCCAAACTCTGGTCTATCTACTAATATTATAAATGCGAAAGTAACTCTGTCTGTCTGTTACGCTTTCACGCCTAAACCACTGAACCGATTTTGATGAAATTTGGTATGAAGATAGAACTGAACTTGGGAAAGGACATAGGCTACCGAAATAATCGACATACACGCGGGCGGAGCCGAGGGCGAAAGTTAGTAATCTATCATTCTACTTCGGAGTATCTGTAAATGGCTTTGTTGTTAGCTATGTTTAATGTTAACCTTACATTATTTAAGCTATTGGTATAACGAACAAAAGAAATAAAAAAATAAAATAATCAGAAAGACTTTTCTGATTGGTAGTCGCATACGCTTACCGCTAGACCAACTAAGCAGTTTATTTAGCTTATACCTACTACATGTACATTCTCTAGGTTGTGTCATCTACAGAAACATATTAAGTAAACGTTACGAAGGCATTATAACATGACGACGAATTAAAAACATATCCGCTTCACTTTCCTACGTTGTACTGATATCAATCTTAGCGTACATAATTAAATAGTCTCAATCTATTTTTTGCACGATGGTGTATGTATATCTGTTTTGCGTACATTACATTCATGTTGCAATACAATTGCTTGCGATTTGTATTGAATTCATTAATTACAAATTGCATATTAATCTAAGATAACTGTCGTAATAGTAGCAGTCTGCTTCTTTCTTTAGACTCTAGTTGACCAATAAACATATCATCGTATTTATTTCTGAGAAAGAAGCTAGAACCAGTGCAATGAAATTACACAGACTATTGAAAGAAGAAAACTCATTACACTGACTGAAAGGGTGAGAAGAAGATGATCATGAACGTAGATTCATTTGCAGCAGTTAATATTGATTTGATGATATGGTCGCTATAGGTTCGCTGGACTTAGAACTGAAGTCCAGATTTTGCTCTAAAAAGAGTCAGTAAAAAAAACAGAATATGCTTCAATGATGATTAAGAGAAATGCTATTAAAAGATAGCGTTCTGCTTGTTTTGCCGTTCATTCATTTATATATCAAGACCGTGGACGGTGTTCATTCTTCGCGCAGAACAGTTAACTTTTCATATCTTTTTAAGTTTTGGTACCTCATTTTGCGTATACAAAGAGATGGCCAGTTAGATTGTACAATAAAGGACCGAGTTACAGTTAATTTGATGGAATTTCAACACGATTCTGTGTTCTATCCTCAAGATCTTAATGAGAACTGAATGCGATGCGAATGAAATGGCGACCTGTAAAAGATGTTATTAATTAAAATCTTAAAAGATCCCGTTATTGGCAATCTACTACAACAACTTTTATGTCTTAAGTACCAAATTACAGGTGGAAGAAGCCGAGAATCGAACCAAGTAACATGTAATTGGAGAGGCCTATGTCCAGCAGCGAACTGTGAAAGGCCGATAATGAAGTACCAAAAATATTTGATCGTTTTTAAGCAATTAATAACATCTGCACAACAAGTGCCAACAGATCAATCAAGCGGAATGATGACTGTAGTTGACAAAAAACAAGATGTCTGCCCAACGACGTCGATTGTGTGGATTGGACCAGAGCAGTGGATAAGGAATGTTTACAGCAATAAAAACTGGAACACTTTGAATCGCTGAATGCGATTAAAGATGCCCTTTACTTTGTATTGACTTAAAATTAATGTAAGTTGTGTTGCAAAAGCGAGGATGTTTTTCCAAATGGCTCGTTATTTGTATTTGTACTTTAATTTATTTTGTGATTGTATAGAAGTGAGAGCCACGTGATGAAGTTCTAATATCCTAGTTCTCGACATGCAAAAACCATCCAGACTGGATGTCTGAAGCGCCTTAAGGGGAACACAGATCTAGGTCATCCTAAGGAATGGGAAGAGATCCCCAGAATTGAAGTCATTGCTTACTAGAGTCCTTACTCTTAAATTTAATTTCAATTTACGATAAAAAATAGTTACTTAGTATCGAATTTAAGAGTACGCAATGTCACAATATGTAATTTATTTATAATAGTTTAACTATTTCACCATTTGTTATTACCATTTTTTTTCGTAAATAAGCATTTACTATTAAGCTTTTAAACTACGATAAGAGAATTCGTTGACCGACTACCTATTAGTGTAAACTGACTAATTCTAATCAAAATTCTAATACCGAACGATCGGAATTGAAATCAAGAGTAAGGCTACAGGTTCTATCTGCCTATAAGAGAAAAACAAACCTGCTAAACGTGTTAGTAAGGTACAATCTCATTATAAATGCGATCAGGAGCCGTCTTATTCCCACTGTAGACTATAATCTGTTGCCAGTTGTCCTCTCATTAGCCTTGGTTTAGATTCCCACACTCTCCTCAAAAGCTGAAATCGAGCGAATACGGTCCAGTACTCACTTCCTTAAGCAATAGGACTTCACAGAAAAGGACTAGGTAGGATACAGATATTTAATTTATAAGGAAAACTATTATTAGGCTAAAGGACAACACAAGTCAAAAAGTTTTATTGCCAAATGCGATTGGGCAGCTAAGATATGATGCAAAATAAACATACGTATATCTACATATTCAACAAGCATCATGTTTATAACAAGAGAGAAGAAAAATCGAGTGAGAAAAAATTAAACGTATAGAAATGAGGATATTACTGTGTCATGGGAATCATAAAGTTTAAGGAACACGGCAGTTTAACAGTTACTAAGTTGTTGATGGGTAAATCGTGACACGACAATACATTAGCTGAAACGAAACCTTATTTGGTTACTCAATTTCAAACGTCATTTGACTATGATAGGGTGTATATTCTTTAGGAAATTGTGATAAATTATTAACGGCACTATCATTGGTAGATAGCTAATGATATGGAGTAACATAAGCTATTTTTTAAACTAACTTCGCCACAGTTTAGCCGAATTAGTCGTTATAAGTCTCTGAGAACACGGGCTCAGCTAGTTTTAATATGTTTTGCTTTCTTTCTTTCTTCTTGTAATAGATCCATATATCTATCTATATGTATAACAGGTTATTTTAATATCAACCTGGTTCATCAATCATACCAATAATTTCAATTAAACGGTGACCCTTACCAACATTTGTCCTACAAAAATACTTGTTTTATATAAGTCGTAATATGACATTTGTCCAGAACGTCTGTTGTTTCTAGGTTAACTGTGACAATACCTTGAGGCAGACGACTAGCCGACGTGCGGACGGGTTTGACAGCATAAATCAGGGGATAGCGGCCCACGTCGTAAAACAGTGGCGGATTTAAATTTTACATAAGAGATATCAGACTCGGTGTAAATCAAGTGGACAGTAATGTTAGTGTAGCTGTATTTTCTGCATTCATATAGGTCTTCCAGAATGAAAAGGAGGTTGTCATCAGATCAGGATCAATATTGTGTTAAATATATCGATATAATTATGGTTAATAACGTAAACCTCTTAATCGATATTCATCATCGTTGTATGTTATGTATTGTTTGTTATCAGAACATTGGTAAGTGCTTCAGTTCAAAATGCTTATGAATGAATTAATAGTTATAAAAATTGTACTTTGGTAAATAAAATGGGGTTTTACCCCTAAAATCTTGTGAAATTGGGGAAATAAGACTAATAAAAATACTTTTGACTAAATGAAGACAGATCACTTTCATTTATTAAATCCCTTAACTTGTTATTAACTTCATTGTAATTAATATTAGGTGCTTATTGTTAATAGCGTTTTACTACACGGACTTAAGGATAAAAACATTTAGATTGTCAGTCAGTAAGACCGGATACGTTATATTATCGATAGGTATATATAATTCGATTATAAACTCGATTGCACACCTCTCCAGATGAAGAGATATCGACTGTAACATTGTTGGTTTTATTGCTAGTTTTACTACTTATATCGATTTCATTGATTGGCTCAGTTATTTATACACGTTTTAATATCTAGACTTACATTCTAGGTTAGATCCGTGTAAGTCGTGTGAGTGACACAACGAACTTCGGCTCTGGACTTTTTAGGTCTTCATATTATCGTGACAGGCCGTATCGAAAGGCAAACAAAGAATCCATGTTCGTGTTGAGACAAAAATAAATTAACATCATATGTACATATTTATACTTTCTACATTTCAATTTTATACTACGTAACTACAGCTATTTGTTTGTTGTTGGCTATTTTTGTTACTTAACAAAAACATTATTACAAAAAGTGCCGACACAATATTTGACGCGAATAATCCCAATTGATTGGTTCTGTCCTATCAATTGGTCATTCATTTCCAAGTCCCTCCGTTCCCTCGTCCGTTTTAGGACTAAAGTAATTAAGTTATATAAAACAGCAATAACCGGAGTTCGCAACGTAGCCGGGTTTTGTAATCGCTGGTTATCTAGTAATTAATCAAAGATTGTGGTTCATATAAAATTGTACGTTCCCTTTGCTGTTATAACGAATGCAAATACGGGTGCAGTACTTAAAATTGCTTATTTGTAATGAAGGATTTTTCCGTTCCTCGAAAGTTTCTCTTCTTCTTCTATTTATTGAAATACAAGAATTGTTTTATACCACTTTGTTACAGAGTGCAAACAGTAAAGCCTATCATAATACATAGCATTACTCTCTCAACCCAGCGGATCTTGTGATCAATGTCAAAACCAACAATCAAATCGAAATCTTTAAACTTTAAGACTACAATAAAGATTATAATTACTTAGAGCTTTATATAACTGTCTTTCTCCCTAATACGCTTACGCTATGAGTTGACATATTAACTGTAATTTCTAATGAAGTAATAAATAGTTGCTTAATCTGAGTCAGCAGGAAATCATAATGTAAACGTATCCTAACTTACTTACTACACTTAGTGTCAATGGCGGCGGTAGTCAATTTCTACGGCTCGGTGACTCGTCCACTTGTATAGCCTCATTCAGAAATACAAACATGATCATTATTAGCCTCAAGTCTGGAGATTGGCATCTTCAAGGCCTATATATATATATAGGCCTTGAATATAGATACAAGGGCGGTATAGGTCACTGTAGTTTACATTTATCAGTGTATGTGTGAACGCCCATGCCTCGGAGAGCACGTTAAGCCGTCGGTCCCGGATGTCATGAACATCTATGGCAATCGTTATTGGGAAGTCAGTGCCCTCAAATATACTGACAACTAGTTCAATCTTCGAATTTCAGTTCTCTATAAGGGTTGCGAAAGTCCGATGCCAGTCGCTCTGTGGAAAAACTGAAATTCAGGTTAAACCCATTGAACTAGTCGAATAAACTTGGGAATAAAGACTCGGAAGATGATGAGTGTTTGTGTGAAGTAATGCTTCTCTTTGTAGTGCTTCTCTTTGTAGTGCTATTAATCTTCGTATTGTTGTCTCTAAGTTGGTATTTACGACACCCACGGGATGAATAGACTTGGGAGTGTGGTGACCCTCCAAATTCTTCATCACGAATTATTGAAGAAATATATTTTAAAATCGGTTGGTTTAACCGATTTTATTTAATTCTATATTTTTACTTACAATACATATATCGTTATGGCAATAAATCTACATATTAAATTGAAAATATACAAAGGGTTACTTGATTAAAAATAATGCAATAAAACTCGTGGGCAGAGTGGACGAGCCACCTTTTTTTTTAATTTTGATTTTCGGTCAATAAGAATATATTAGCTATTTGTATTCCTAAAAATAATATTGATTTATTAGTCCATATATAATAATATATTTAATACTAATGGAGATTAATTTTACTGAATTTTAATGACTATAAACATTTTAATACCCAACCAGGATTTGATGACACAAGGCAAGAATTTGTCATTTTATACGCATATAGTAAGTAGCAATACTTACAAATCATCATGTTTATGTTATTAATAAAAAGGGCTTAAGCTGTAAACTGTGAGTTTTCCTATTACTTACAGATTTACATAGTAGTATTATGATAAGGACCTTTAAGTCCTATTAACAGCAACAAATTTATTACTTAATAACTTTATAAGAGGCGACTTTATAATATTACTGTGAGTGACTAGTACTTTTATACCAAAACGATGTTCTTTCATAATAACATAGAAGATTTATTTGGTTATAAGTAAATATTTTTTATTATATTTATAATAGAAATTTATAAGACCATTAATAAAATGGCGGAATCCACGAATTTACAGCTTCTTTAAGTTTAGTTAAACACCAGGAGCTAATTATAATATGCAAAAGAAATTATCATAAAATAATATTTTATGCCAAAATCATAAACAGATCAAGAAAATTAATAAAATAAACCACAAACCAGTTACTTATTGCTGATTCGCGTAACTTCGTCTAGGCCTCTCAAAATTATTTGAAGAAACACTGAACCACGAAAAAACACGGAATGAATTAGCATTATATAGAACATCCCAACATCAACCGTTGGGCAGTTGCCCGCCAGACATGATCACCTCGCCTGGTTGGAGGATCCTCATTTTGTAATAGAGGAACATGACACACGTTCCCCCTCAACTACGTTTAACCAAACTCTTAGACATCATAATATTTGAATAAATGAAACGTATAAAGATCAGTTTTAGGATACTCTCGAATAGGCTGTTGATAATTATGTAGGCATTTGTTCGTTAAACAATTTACATAAACATTCGAATGAAATCATTTATATATCAAAAGAATATTTAAGTCGTATCCCACGCCTACTGCTTGACAGTTGTGCAAAAATATAAATTTGCATGACACTAAACAATATTGTATGAGCAATTTGTTATCTTATATGGCAAGACCGGTATCATTGTGATATATTCGGAATAATTCGCGATGATTTTGAATAAAGACGTTACGGAGGTTTAATATATTATGGCCATAAATACTTATATAAAAAAGCGGCCAAGTGCGAGTCGGACTCGCCCATGAAGGGTTCCGTACCAGCAAGTAACATCATATAAAAGTTATTGTAGTTCGTAACTTTCATCGATGTTTTTATACTAGTGTATTGATTAGATGAAAGGTATATTGCGTGTTACGATTTATGATGTATAAAAAAAAACTACTCACTAGATCTCGTTCAAACCAATTTTCGTTGGTAGTTTACATGGTAATGTACAACATATATTTTTTTTAGTTTTATCACTCTCTTATTTTAGAAGTTAGAGGGGGGGGGGACACACATTTTTCCACTTTGGAAGTGTCTCCCGCGCAAACTATTCAGTTTAGAAAAAAATGATATTAGAAACCTCAACATCATTTTTGAAGACCTATCCACAGATACCCCACACGGATAGGTTTGATGAAAAAAAAAATTTTTAGTTTCAGTTCCAAGTATGGGGACCCCCACAATGTATTGTTTTTTTTTCTATTTTTATGTAAAAATCTTAATGCGGTTCACAGAATACATCGACTGACCAAATTTCAATAGTATAGCTCTTATAGTTTCGGAAATAATTGGCTGTGACATACGGACGGACAGACAGACAGACAGACAGACAGACAGACAGACAGACAGACAGACAGACAGACTTGACGAATCTATAAGGGTTCCGTTTTTTGCCATTTGGCTACGGAACCCTAAAAACGCTTTATTTTTTTTTATCAATGTAGTCTTTCAACATTTTGATATTTGCGAAAAGTCCATCTTTATTGGAATGTACGCCTACCTATTTTAATTTCGACTGATTTAAGGTTATTTGCATAATTAAAACCTAATTGTATATAGGCCTTATAGCTGAAACCTTGCACAATTTTGTGCAAAGGTGGAGTGTTAAAGTATAGATTATGTTTATCAGGTCAAGGTATTATATCACCATAGAGGACCTCTTCAAAAATGTTGGCACATATTTCTGTGTACGAATACGCATCCTCTAAGCAACGTTCTATAAATTAATTATATTTCATAAGATTGCAAAGAGTTTACCATCATCACTATCAGCCTATCGCAGTCCACTGCTGGACATAGGGCTCTCCAGTAGCATCCTCGATGCAAAGAGTTATTGTAGTATAAAAATATCACAAAAGTTTTGGAATAGAATATAGTATTCACATAGGATTATAAATATTAAGTTAGAGGTAAGAGAAATTATCGTAAACATATAGCCATCGATCAACAACATTTATTTAAAATAAATAAGTAGAATTCATTTTCGGATTAGATATAGTTCAACCTACGAATTTGGTTCGCTCTCAACCCCCTAGTCAAGTTTGAAAACGTTTTATATTGTATTTCTCTATTCTTTTATTTCATTAACTAATGTCACTTAGTCACATGATCAAAACAAAATATTAGCCAAGGAAAGAAGAGAATAGAAAAAAAAACTTTTGCAACTTTAGCTAAGGAGGAAGGATTGTGGAGGTCCGATACTAGTCACACTGTGGAAAAACTGATATTTAATTAGTATCCGACCTCATATAATATTGGGTATAATAAAGGTTTGGAAGAAAAAGATGTTGGGTTAGTTATGTCTCCAACACTAGCTTAAATAAATTGAATCATACGATACTGCGTTCTTGTCTTCACGACATTGTGGGAAACATCGTCTTTTCTCGTTCCGACTTTCAAAATAAGAACTTAACAACCGTATCAAAAATTACTCTAATTTAAATACTGTCCCAAATTGTAGCAGCAACAATATAATCAGCTTCCAAAAACGTAATTTCATAGTGTTTTCGAGACGAGTTATTTGAGTATTCGCAAAATGTTAGCAAGACCTCGGGCGAGCTCCCACGCTGGGCCACGCGAGTTAGAACCACGTGTCTCGATCGCGTCTTTTATTCCTTTCTAACTTTATAATGAGTAAAAGAGATAACAGCAACAGCCCCCAGCTAAATCCCAGGCTGTCTACCGACACCCGGTTTCAGGATAATTGTTACTGTGGTTGTTAGGGTTCCGTAGCCAAATGGCAAAAAACGGAACCCTTATAGATTCGTCAAGTCTGTCTGTCTGTCCGTCCGTATGTCACAGTCTATTATTTCAGAAACTATAAGAGCTATACTGTTGAAATTTGGTCAGTCGATGTATTCTGTGAACCGCAT
This sequence comes from Phragmatobia fuliginosa, assembly GCA_932526445.1. Taxonomy (NCBI): domain Eukaryota; kingdom Metazoa; phylum Arthropoda; class Insecta; order Lepidoptera; family Erebidae; genus Phragmatobia; species Phragmatobia fuliginosa. The sequence goes on from OW052070.1 coordinate 16,767,232, forward strand.
TAAGATTTTTACATAAAAATAGAAAAAAACCAATATATTTTGGGGGTCCCCATACTTAGAACTGAAACTCAAAATTTTTTTTTTCATCAAACCTATACGTGTGGGGTATCTATGAATAGGTCTTCAAAAATGATGTTGAGGTTTCTAATATCATTTTTTTCTAAACTGAATAGTTTGCGCGAGAGACAATTCCAAAGTGAAAAATTATTTGGAGTTATGTTCTTTAACAATTTAAATTACACCTTTTTAAAATACTATTGATTTGTCTTAATTTTGCTTACACCAGATTTAGGAATGATTAAAGCACCTTGAGAAATTTTCTTATTCAGTCAATTTGTTTCCCAAGAAACTAATTAAGTATAATGAACATTTAGTGTCTTTACTATTTATTTTTGTAGTGTAAATGCAAGCACTAACTGTTTTTATTTCAGATAAAATAAATTTTCCCGTTAAATCCTCACTTAGTGGGCCAACTTGTACATAAAAGTTACATCTCAGAACAAACTAAAGAGTTTTCAAGGCGGCTTGTGTGATCGCTTGGCTTGGAGGACACAACATTGAAATGTCGGCGTTTGATTGTAATATTAACATGATCATAAATTAGGTGATTGCGATCTTACAGAATACATTACAAGGACACATATTACGAGTACAGTCTCTGCATAAACATGTATTGGGATCTTCTTGCAAGACATTGAAATAAATGTTCTTAGCTATTAAAAATATAATTTCCAAAAAAGAAAATTTAATATAATGTACTTTACTAAACATTACATTAAAGGTAATTTTAATAGATCCTCATTCAAATCTAAGATGAATGTACCCCCACCCTTACAGAGAAATTTCTTCTACATATTATATTCATAATTGCCCAGCTTTGACATTATAAAAAAAATACTTATCGCTAAATAGCACCCTATCTATTAGTGACAAGGATATTATATTAATTATTCTTACTAACACCTTGAATACTTATTGGGTACCAGTTTTTTTATTAAATTGTAACAATATCCCTCTTCAAGTAAGTGACAAAAGGCTTTGCCTGATAAAGTTTCATTTGTAATTTGACGACTATAAAAAATTTGATTTCATTATGTTTTTGTCAATCAAAACTGAGACTTGATACATTAGTGTTGTCATAAAAAATATTTGAATAAATTTATTCCCTTGAACGAATATGAATCCATTATTCGAAAAAATAATAATTGTTTAAGTCTATCAATTCACAGTTACATTGTGTAATAACAGTTGGTTCTTATCGTTATAGTTATGTTACTACTGTACTGTACGGTATACATACTTTGTTTTAAGAGTCAACTGTGATCATTTATGTATTCATATTTAATTAAAAAATAATATTAACCATAAATTAAATAATAACACCTAGTTTCCCTCTAACTCAACTGTCTTCAGTTGGCACAAGTTTTATTACGTATACAAATTCAAATTCTTACTATAATTAATATTCTAAATGCAAAAGTAACTCTATCTGTCTGTCTGTCCGTCGGGCTCTAACTCTTAAACTATTTAACCCATTTAAATGACATTTGCTACACAGATGTCTAGATTCTGAGAATTAACATAGGCTATTTTTTACATATACCGATAACATACACGCGGGCGGAGCCGTGGGCGAAAGCTAGTAATAAATAAAAAGTCATTTTTATTAAAAATATTTATAGGTCACGCAAACAATTGCTAATCTGAAAATTTTTAGTAAACTAATTACTATTTGCTATGAGATTTTGTAAAAAAATGTATCAAGCCCTATTTAACAACGCACCTAATAAATCAAATGATATTACAATATTCACAATCATAAACTTACACCCCTTTTTAAAGGAAAATATGTTTGGAATATTGTCATTTACATGTAATAAATTTACATGCATACTTTTTTTGCAAAATCTATTTTGGTTAAAAATCATTGTTGTTTATACTCGTACAAATACATTTCTCCACGTGCCAAGCAGATGTCCGGAATCAGGGATGGAATACATCTGCCGTTCACCCTCCTTGCTTAACGCCACTTCAATTAGTTCGAGTGATTTGAAACGAAGGGGACATTTTCTAAGGGCAGCATTACTGTAATAGGTGTTATAGATATTATTATTACCAGTTCTGAGAGTTATATGAATTTGTATTTTTTATAATAACAGTAGTTCAATTCTTGCTTTGTACAAAATTTGCGTATATGGATATTCAAAGGGTTTGGTATATGTATATAATTTCGTTGCGATCCTACTAACGATGGACGACTTACTGACGTAGAGAAATATTCTTTTAGCCAGCCAGGCTTTGCGTTCGATGCGATGAATTAATATGATCCTACTAATAACTACTAATAACTACTAATAACTACTAATAAATATATGTTAATAATGAAAGTGTATCTACTTGTGACGAATTTTCCTATAGAAATACTTTACTTGATGAAGATGTTCTTGCTGAAGAAATCTGTCATTGGTCCGAGGATCGACTGATCGGATCGAGGAGAAGAACGAGGAATGGTAGTAGTCTTATTCTAATAAGGTATTTGAAAATTTTCTGTAAGAAACAACAAGGGCCTTAAGGATCTTTAATGTTCAAGTATGAATGTATTACTTACTCGTACTTGGCTATTATTGATACTATTTTACGTTTTTCTATAGATAAATATTTCACTTTCATTTCGTATCAGTATCGTCAATCTCTTCAAATGTCTCATAATTAGAAATTTTCAGAACAAAAGAATTTCTCTTTTATGATTCTTTTATCTTTAAACTGTTGTAATTCCTTTCTCTCACTGAATGAATGATTGATGTGAACGTCGACGTCGATTGAACGAATGAGTGAAGTATTTCGCGCTATTGATGCACCTTCTAACCCTTTCGATAGTACTGAGAGACAATGTATATCCGGGTGAAAAGCTTTTATGACAGCTGTACAAGATATCTTCACTTTTACTTACATTCAATTTTATACTTTATAATATATGGACATGAAAGTTATTTATGATTGACTATTACTACGACGTATTTTGCGAATAGAAATCGGTATTAATAACAAGAACAAATTTAATGTACCGTTAATATTTGAGTAACTAAATATAAATTATGATCTTTGATCATGTTACAATTTCTCTATTGTATTATTTGCATAAATGTTCAATGGAGTATGTATTAATATTTAAAAAAGTACTATGCCTAGTAGTGTAGAATGTCCTACGGAACGATGTATCCACTTGAAGAAAAAGACTGGCAGCCTATGGATGCGGATTGCCCAAGACCGTGATGGTTAGTGCTTTTAACGTTTAGCTGTGTACGACAGTAGGCTGAAGATGAAGAATACCCGTGCCTAAATCCCACTAGGTTTATAAAAGAAAAGGTTTATTAAAAAAAAGTAATTAATTTTAATAGTATTTTAATTTTTAACTGTAAACATTGATATCAAACCTGATCTAAATTCTTAAGATTCAGATATTTGAAATTTTAGTTCATAATTTTAAACCAGTAAAACTAGTCTTATTACATTCCATTAAACTACATTGCAATAAAGAAATGCTTTTTAATGCAATAAGGTGTTTTTTATATTAGTACGGTATTTAACATGTTCATAGCTCAATAAGTTGTATCCTGTTCTTTATGGCATTTGGGGCCAACGACGTGTCAACTAATGGTAAATAGCTACCGCCAATCACAGACAACTGCAAGTCAAGAATTATGTGAGCTTTGGCACCCTTGGGGCCCTAGAATAAGGAGGGTGGGGAGGGTTTTGACTATATGACTCCAGTCACTCGGTTAAAACAACGCAATAAAAATAAAATTATATCAGCTGTGTGTGTGTGTTCGTGTGTGTGTGTGTGTGTCTATGTGTGATATCTTAAGATAACACTGACATCTTCCAAGCCTTTATTCCCAAGTTTATTTGGGGTCGGCTACTAGTTCAACCGGTTTTACCTGAATTTCAGTTTTTCCACGGAGCGACTGGCATCGGACTTCCGCAACCCTAACGGAGAATTGAAATTCGTAAATTGAACTAGTTGTCAGTATATTTGAGGGTACTGACTTCCCAATAACGATTGCCATAGATGTTCATGACAACCGGGACCTACGGCTTTACGCGCTCTCCGAGGCACGGGCGTGAATCACCGCCAAACTTCCAAACTCCGGGCTGCTATTAGGAATTTCCTAAGAAAAACCCAAAAAAACTTTTTGGCCCGACCCTCTTGATTAGCCTCGATTTGAACCCGAGACCTCTTGATTAGCAGTCGCTTACGCTAACCACTACACGAAGGTAACACTGACAGGCATCAGATTAATCAGAATTTGAGAACATAATGTAATAACTATGTTAAATTTTGATTATACCTACTATCATGTAAAACATGTAGACTTTTACAATAACAATTAATAGATGGCCAGAACAGGTTGCACACTTGTGTATCAGCTTTTTTGTGGGCTGGAGAAAGCGAGTCGCCGAAATGAGCCAGCGAGACGCCAACGAATCGAGAAGATTATCGATAAGATTTATATGAATATCGGTAGGTATCGGAAAAGTCTCGATTAAAATGGGTCGGCAGATAAGCCAAATGTCACGATTGTTAACTTGAGGTGAGATCGGAATGACAGAACTTTTAGGTCAAGTTTTGTGAACGAGTTGTTATCAATTTAATCGTTGCTCGATTAAACTTTTACCTGTTTAAATGTTGAAGATCATATCTAAGAGAGTAAGCCTCAATATCCAAGGGATTTTACACAATCTTATTTTTAGAGAACATAAAACTCAGTATGAGTAATTTTTAAGATTACTTCGTTCCATCGTAACTAATCTATTATATACTGGCTTTCGTCCATAGCTACATGTAAGCTGGTTATGGCTGTAAAAAGAAGCTTATATCTTTACTCAGGCCCCAGACTATCCGTGCATTCAATTGAATTAAATTCAGTTCAGTAACGCGATAGACAGACAGAATTACTTTCGCATTTATAGTAATTAATTTATAGTAATCTATAGTAATTATAAGCTTTGCTAGCGTGTATGTCGGTTATTGCGGTAAGAACTAGGCTATGTCCTTTATCTGTCTAACTATTTGTTTACTGAATTTCATTTGAATCGATTTAGTAGTTTTGCCGTGAAAGTCTGACAGACAGACAAAGTTACTTATAATATATATCACTTATAATATTAGTAAGGATAAATAAGGATAATTCTCACAACAACATGACTCTCAGGAAGAACTCGGAAAGTATACCTAACCGATTTTCAGGTTTTTTTTTAAATGTGTGTTTTGCTGGTTTGCCTAAGATAGTATATGTAAAATTAGTTATAATGCCATATTTATAGGTCTAAATTTAGTTCCATTTACATTTAATGCACTTATACTACACATCTAACAAAAGTGTACGATGTATTACTGATAGCATATAAGTGAAATATCTAAGACCTTGGCACGAATGTAGTGCGCTCGTGATCACTAGTGTCACTGTTAGGGTGGCTACCAACTTGAACGTATGGACACATATGCAACTGTAGAACAATTAGGTGTACAAATGTCACTTAGCGTCACTCACTAAATGACATTTGTACTGTATCGTACTAGTGTCACTCACACACAATATACACAGATTAGGCGGGGTGACATCTATTCCTAAATCTAAAGGTTATTAGTATAATAGATACTAATAAGAACAAGGCAACACTATTTATGGTTAATTAATGGCACCGAAGGCTTAGTGGTTTAAGCATCACTTCACCACTTCGTAATACCCCGAGTGTTGTGTGTTCGATTTACACAAGGAACTACACTTTCTGTGATCCTCTTATTCTGAGCCTGTGTATTATCTATGTCATATACTTTTACTTTTATGGACTTTCCTCTTTTGACACTGCATGTACTCTCAATGCGGTAGATGTCTACAAAAAGACATCTTATTACTGCAGTTCTTGTCTTTAGGAATAATTCAACTAGCTAATATAATCGTGTTACTATATAAACACTTAATTTGTAAAGTTATACGATAATTTTATATATGTATCTCTAGCTAAAACATGCAATTTAACAAAGTCCAACAGCAAATCAGCAAACAGCAGCGAACTCTAAACAAGACGAGATAGTGAGTCGCAACCTCAATACAACTCACGATGTACATATAATGGTTTACTACCGCAAAACCGTGGTGCACTAGAACGTTATGTTTTAAACACGGCCTAAATAGGCATTGTATGAAACTGTGGTATTACCGGCAACTTGCAACAGACTCAATGCGCAACACATAGTGTCATTACGTTGAATGTGCTAAATTTATCTTAATAGTCTTTATTTTCAAGAAGGCAGTGACCATAAAATTGTCGGCTTACAGGAAAAAAATTTGGAAAGTTTTTGGGACAGAAATGACTGGTTAACAGAGTTATGTTGTGTGAAAGTAGATAACTAGCTACAATTAGAATTGGTAGGCCACTAAACTGTGTTGAGGTACTAGCCTAGACTAGTTGACACACTAAAAACGTAAATGATTATAGAAAACTAACAAATGTATTTGGATCACGTCATCTCATTATGAATTGTAGTAAGAGGTTCTACGCGAAACACTTGCATTTTGGATAAGGGGTATTCGCATCGAAGCTTAGGAGATACTTGCACACAATAAAAATTACAGCTTCACAGAAGGAGACTATTGCGCCCCAAGCCTCCCCACCCGCCCGCATGGCAGCAGCAATTGCTGTAAAGCACTCAGTAAAGAACCATCAAAAACAGAGTACTGGAGAAACCTAACTTTAAAGCGAGTGAAGTCTTACACGAACAGTGTTATAATATTAACGATTGTATTGAAATTATCATTGTCTAATAATAGGTAAGGCCGCCTCCGTAACACCTAACGAGATTTAATTATTATCGCAACAATACTTGTAATTGTACCTTACTATTTTTGGCTTTCAGCCCACGCTATTTTTAATATTTGGCAAATAATTATTACTGAGATGTCTATTGCACAATTGCTGCATTTAATTTTGTTTAAATCTATGTAATATAACCTCATTTTGATAAGCGTCTTTATTTTCACTGATAACAGTTTATTTTTACTATAAGGACAAAAAATAATTTTCGCACGCGCGAGGCGCATTTCAAGAGATTGCTGTCTTCTTACATCATTAACCGTGTGGTGATTCACGAGTGTCATAAGAACCAACTAAGACAACTGCGTTGCAAAGAGAAGGAAAACTTGAAACAACACCATATCCACCCGTCAATGCTGGCGTGGTCTAGAACTGAGGCCAAAATCTTTTTTCCAAGGAGATGATTACATTCAGCAGCGGAGTATTAAAGGCTGTTGATGTTATACGTGATGTGTAATACGTCAAATCAAATTAAGCATAGTTATTGTTAACAAATAGTAGGCGTTTATCAGATGGGTACTAGATCAATTGGCTTTGTAGTTACAACATCGTGTTATAAACTCCCACGGCTGTAGATTGGAGTACCTACAGACTGATGAGCGAAAGTTTAAATGTTATTTAAACTCGTTTTAATAATAACTGATGTATTGCCTTTAGGCTTACCTACAAAAACCTGATAAGAAATGTATGTCACATGTTAAACATATTATGTAGATAATATAAATGTAATTTATTAGTTATAGGAAGAAAACAATATGTATTTAAGTACACACTAAATTTATCTAAAACCTATCAGATATAAGGATATTCAAAATTGTCCTCTAGTAGCGGCACTGGGGCACATTGTATTGGCATTGATGAGACAACAAAACTGCCCCCTAATAGCCAAGAATCAACTAATTCGCGTCGCTTATTTTTCTACAACACATTTAGTGATTAATTTTGTTTTGACGTCATTTCTATACATTTGTTAGTTTTCCAATAATGTTTACTCTTATAGAATGTCAACTAGGCTACAAAGGCAGATGCGATAAAGAGATAAAAGCTATCTCTGAGATAATATTTGAGCCCATTCGGAGCAGAACTCCTGAGTTCTTAAAGTGTACACTAACAACTTAAAATTTTGAAATATACACGTTAATACAGATGATCGTGAAGATTAATTAATATAAAACCTACGGCTTAAGGTCATCTTAAGTATAATGTTTAAAACAAAACAAAGAACAATGCACAGATTAAACGATATTGGAGGCCTAAGATAAAAAATGAAAATTTAGGACAATGATAAAACACTCGAGATTAACTTTGTACTCACACTTCAATATGTCACTCAACGTTTTCAAAGTTTGCCTTAAATATTAACCAGGTGCATCGTTGACAGTATTAAGGCTTTTCTTTAGATTTTGGCCTAGTATACCCCGATGGCAGTGTGGAGTCTTGGTAGAGTGCCGGGGATTTCCACACGTAAAACAAGATCTTTTTCAATTTACTTACTCACTTACTCTGTATTCTTTATCCGATATGTTTACTAAGAATTTTATTTTATTAAAATATAAACTATTTATAATAATGATGATTATAAACTATTGTACTTTAAGTGCAATATTTAAAAATATTGGTCAAAATAATGACTCATTAAATCTGATAAACACGATTACAACATTATCAGTTCGCATACAAACAACTATATCTGCAAACAAAGAAGGTATTACAAACAATTTATGTATTCACGTGTTTACTGCAACTATCTATGTATACCAGTATATATAGATACAACTATATACCATTCTGTCCTGACCCCCTAGCCACCGTTGCAACCGTTTTGACATTAGCCAATGAAATAAGAGAATAAAGAAATAGAATTTAAAACGAAAAAGTTTGCAACTTGACTACAAGGGCTGTTACAAAGCAATCCACTTGTAGACGTTCCAAGTTACAGAAGTTGCTAAACTCTTTACGCTAGGTATGTGGGTTGAAGCTCGAAGTGCGAAGGTACTATGTTCAATTAAGATGCTGTAACCCATTCTTTAGTGTACAGTGTACAATACCTTAGTTCTACGACCCCACAACATGACACAGCGAATTATCAACTGAAATTTAATATGAGAATCCATAAACAATGATTGAATAATTCTCAAAACTCGAAAGACATAAGATTAAACGTAAGCTGAACAAACTAGCTAGCAGAGCTTCGCTGAATTACAATTACATTGTGACGAATAGAATTTTAATGACAAAGCCTACGCTAGAGAAAGTGAGAGTGGCACGCCAACAGTAATAAACATTTTTATAAATGGCCTAACTTAGCCTGGTGACTTAGAAAACGAAACCTAAAACACAGCCTCATATGCATTTAAAGTCGTGACCAAATATTGTTAGAAATGTTAATCCCACGCAATAATGTGTACAATTTCTAATAATTTATAGAACATTTTGTATTATCAAATGTGATATTGAAAAGAAATTGATCATGTTCGACTATCTTATCTAAACAATAAAAATTGCGATACATTTAAATGAAGGAAGTTTTAATGGACATTCAAGTTAAAGTTTGGCAGACATAACTTTCAATGGGCTTGTTGGTTGAGTGATTCTGATTATCGATTTAGAGCTTGTGGGTTCTATTATGAGCATTTTGTCAACTATATTTTTGCTCTATATACCGTATGTACTTTGATATGCATTTAGTAAAAAGCTGTTACTAATAGACACTAATAGGCACTACTTTTTTTTTTTGGATGAATTATGTATAGATAGAGAAACATATTACAGACAGATTATTTTCATCATCATCATCAACAGCCTTTAACAGTCCACTGCTGGACATAGGCCTCTCCTTTGAAAGGAGGTTTTGGCCTACTATACCACGCTGGCCAGACGGGTTGGTAAAGGGTTTGTTTCAATTTTTTCTTCTCTTGGCAGTGATGTTAGCTGCTTATTTTGTTCCTTTAGTCGCCTCTTACGACACCCATGGAATGAATAGGGGTGGTGACACTTTGTATTCTTAATCCGTCACCACACGGACTATATATATACACGGACATTTTATAGTTAAGTAATATTAATATAATCAGTATTTTTATATTTTACTAGCTAATGCCCGCGACTCCGCTCGCGTTTTAGGGGTATCAAAAATAGATGTTGGCCGATTCTCAGACCTACTGAATATGCATATAAAGTTTCATAAAGATCGGTCAAGCCGTTTCGGAGGAGTATGGCAACGAAAACTGTGACACGAGAATCTTATATATAAGAGATAATAACATACCTATTTAATTCTTAACGCCACATTTCTCACATGTAAATATCTAAAAATAGTACTATCAGATATTCTCAATACTATTCTAGTGTGTCTAGATAAGTTCAGTTTATCTGCTTGAAGAAACTTAATCTAAAACATATCCTTTCGGCAGTGAAACAAATAGACTTGTCAGTGGGTGTAAGGCGATGCAATTTAACTGCGGTCATCATGAACTTGTTCAATGGACAGCCGTGAATAATTCTGAACGTAACACACTTTGTCGGGTATCACCGGGTTGCGACTATAAATATTATGAAACAAACCTAGACTATTATTAAAAATAATGTATGTAATTATGTACTTTTAAATTGACTGATGTTTCGCACCATAATTGAAAATGTACTATCTATACAAATGAATAGAATTGAGGTATCTGTATGTATGTTTTTTTTTAAATTGTCTGTCTGTTTGTTCCGGGTAATCTCTGGAACGGCTAGACCGATTTTGACGGGATCTTCACTGTCAGAAAGATGATGGTACAAGGAGTAACTCAGGCTATTTTTTAGACTAGCTTCGCTATTCGGCTAGTGTAAAATAAAAACACAAAAAAAAGCGGCCAAGTGCGAGTCGGACTCGCCCATGAAGGGTTCCGTATCAGCAAGCAACATCATATAAAAGTTCTTGTAATTCGTTGTAACTTTCATCGATGTTTTTATACTAGTGTATTGATTGGATGAAAGGTAAATTGCGAATAACGATATAAGACGTATTAAAAAAAAACTACTCACTAGATATCGTTCAAACCAATTTTCGTTGGTAGTTTGCATGGTAATGTACAACATATTTTTTTTTTAGTTTTATCACTCTCTTAATTTAGAAGTTAGAGGGGGGGGGGGGGGGCAACATTTTTCCACTTTTTTTTTTAAATAAAAAATCTACTAGCAAACTATTCAGTTCAGAAAAAAAAGATATTAGAAACCTCAACATCATTTTTGAACACCTATCCATAGATACCCCACACGTATAGGTTTGATGAAAAAAATATATTTGAGTTTCAGTTCCAGGTATGGGGACCCCCAAAATGTATTGTTTTTTTTCTATTTTTATGTAAAAATCTTAATGCGGTTCACAGAATACATCGATTGACCAAATTTCAACAGTATAGCTCTTATAGTTTCGGAAATAATTAGCTGTGACATACGGACGGTCAGACAGACAGACTTGACGAATCTATAAGGGTTCCGTTTTTTGCCATTTGGCTACGGAACCCTAAAAACAGTGTTACAATGGGTAAACTTATCGCAGTTTGTGATCTCTTCCAGGCAACCTTTAATCTCTTCCAAGTAACAATGAAACCAATGAAACTGTAATTCAAAGTAATTCATAGATCTCCATGTTAAACGCAAAAGTGTGTAGAAGTAATTTAAGTGTACAAAACTCAAAAGATTAGAAATGCCACCATATCTAAAATGTTTAATATCACGGATTAATAACAAAATAAATTACAGAAATTTGTCGCGGCAAATATTGATAAAATAAAAATTAATTAAAACGTCATCATATTTTTTAACGTAGATTAGTTTTTTCTTAAGCGGTATTTTCATTGGCCTAAATGTTACTGGTGAATTATAGTAATCGATTAAGACAGTTGTAATGGATTTATACCAATCGATATGTTGTTTGTATCCAATAGTAGAGGAGGAAACAGTTTTTAATCTGAATGAACATAACATAGAGGAAACTGTGGAGTCGACGACTGATAATGAAGAAAGAATGTAAGCCTATAAAATAAAGTTGTGCTGTTATTTGGTACGTCTGCTTGATAATCTGATTGAACTATATTTTTAACCGACTTTAAAACAGGAGAAGGTTCTCAATTCGACAGTTTTTTTATGTTTGTTCTCTCAGAACTTTCGATTGGGTGAAGCGATTTTGATCATTCTTTTTTATTTGAAAGCTGGTGCCTCCCATGTAGTCCCGTGATAAGGAAACCAGTATCTGAGTATAGGATTCTGGAGAAATCGAGGGAACTCCTCAAATATCAGCATACCTGTCGCGATTTGGGTACTCGGAATAGTTTTTCTTTGAAGTCGGTTTTTTTTGTTAAATTTATTTAAGCTCGATGTTTTGGTAGAAGAGTACTATTTCTGTACTTTGGCGTAAATAACGTAACTGATATGTTGATTTAGTGATAATTGATCTTGATAAGCTGTATCTCATGGGTTCTATTTCCATCAACTGCATAATGAACACAATCCATTTGTTTTCAATTATTTATGAATTATAGGCAACTAGCTTTTGCCTGCGGCTTCGCCCGTGTGTTTTTCAGTTATCGCGATAAAAAGTAGCATGTGTCCGTCCTTTCCCAAGGTTCCATCTATCTTTATAATAAAAATCATCAAAATCGGTTTAGGCGTGAAAACGTAACAGACAGACAGAGTACCTTTAGTATATATAGTATTAATAGGGTTTGTATTTAAAAGTTATTTATACCAATCGACTTAGAATAGTTAAAATTCAAATCAAATGCGAAACCATATAATGGCTGTGTGTTCGGATGTTTGGCAGTTGAAATAAGGATAGAATAAACTAAAGAAAAAAAGAAATAGATGTATATCTATAAGGAAATATAACTAGAAGCGTTAGAATACTAGATTTAAAACAATAAAGTAGGAACTGAGTACAAAATAATGTTTAAGTATTTATGCTATTATCGCAAATTACGTATTGCTAAATTGTGAAACAATGATTATTTTACTTATTGCTACTGTATTTTGTAAAGCACTTTATGGAGGCTTTTAACTACTTGAAATAAATAGTTTCCATGATTGATACTGTCGATTTTATATACCTACAAGAAGCAGTTCGCACTTGTGGAGCTGGTCTTCTTTACTTTTTTTGTAATAAATATTTAGTGTTTCTAATTCTACAGCTATAAACGCGAACTGAGAATTCTTAAAAATCATGCCATGTGGTTAGGTATTGTTTTATTATGCCATCATCATCATCTCATTTGAAATACATCCACTTCTGGACATAGGCCTTTCTCAAAGCTCTCTCTCCTAACTAACATTATGTAATGTATGTGTTAAAACTAAATGTACCTACGTATCGTTCAAACTAATATATCAAAGTCAAATAAGCTAAACTAAGCAAGACCGACGTAATCTGGTAAAAAGGGCCTAGTAACGGTTAATGAAGTTACAAGTACCATTAGTACTAGGCAACAGGTTGTTGAAGAAACGAGCTTCGATATGCAAATGGCCTCCGTCGGTGGTCCTGCCTAGATCCACCACGCCTGATACAGGCTTCAATCGTTCGTGGTCTAGTATAACTTTATTTCACAACGACTCGCTCTTGACGGTAATCGTGTTCGGAGTTGCGATTGGTGAAGATTCCAGTGCAGGTTAATCGCAAAGGTGGTCAACGTTCAACTCGACTCACATTAGGCCCTCTAAAGTAGATTTGTGGTTTGTGGTAAATGTTTCTTATTGCACAAACTTTTTTTTTTATTTAGAATGTAGTTTTAAATTCCAATTTCATACTTTATATCAATTTTCCTGCCGCTGTGTTGAAAAGCTGTTAAATTGTTTTATTATTTTATTTTAATAACAATCTTCAATATTTTAAAAAACGATTTAAGAATTACGTGAATCTATCAAATCACCGATTACTGGAATTTCAAATTTCCCGGTATTGACCAATTTCTCACTAAAATTTTGACAATAACAGCACTATTAAAATCGATACTGTTAGTGTTGTACAGTTAGACACTTCTAACTAATATAAAACACGACTAGAAACAAAACGAAATAGATTTAGATCGAAAATATTACGTTTTAATCTTTCTGGCAATAAATTGTATCGGTCATGCTTATGGATAAACTTCTGAGAATGGTGAAGTCGGAAGAATAATTTTGTTTTATCCATATTAGTATATTAGACCAGGGTAAAAGCCTCTTAAAATAACAAAAGTAAAAGATAAAAATAAAAACCCAAAAACTTGTTTTTTTTACATAAAATTTGAGGTTATGTGAAAAAAGTGTAAATGCAAAAGATGTAGATCTTTTTATTACCTACAACTTTGCCGTTTAACTTTTTTCCATAGGATTTGTAGTTTTGCAGGAAATTGAGGAAATCTCCCCCTTCCCGACCTCAGATCGCCCGTAATTTATTTTTCCTTTAATTTTTGTACTATTCTCCTCCTTTTACAATGGGTTTCATCCTTTTATAATTTATTTTGTTTTCAAACATTAAAAGCACTGGTCTATATACTTCAGAATTCAAAAATAATTAAGTCTGTCTGTTAATTTGTTCACGTTTCACGTTTAAATAGCTGCACCGAATTTAATAAAATGGGCTCGAAGATATTTTGATTCTTGAATATCCTACATATATACTATCATAGCTAAATCACTGAACTTACTTGAATGAATGTATATAGAGTAGGTATAGAGATAAATTGGACCTTATAGAAAACCATAGCCTACTGTTGTCGCGATACATTCAAAAGCTAGTGTTCTATAAAGATATACGAAGGAGTCCCACAATGGGGTTGATTAATAAAACATTGTATGGCTATCTCGTTTTCGCTATCGTATACGATTGGGTAGAAACGTGTGCGCTTCCAGCTTGTCGCACCACTCGCATCGCTCGGCCAGTTTTTAGGTCACACGGCCAGCTTTCAGATACATTTGCATATTATACACTTGTATTTTGATATCATCTCAAAGCTGCATCCATAAACAGACAGAACGTCTACATATAAAAGGAGTGAAATTATTAATTTTAAATGCACAATATTCGCCGAAATAATCGTATATTTCTTTTACATTAAAGGATTTATTGTTTTAATAAATGACGTTTAGTATTAACAGTAGCTGATAGAAAATTGAGGTTTACCTCCTTTCAAGGAGACGCCTATATCCACCAATGGACTAATATCAACTGTTGATGATGATGGTCACGATAAAAGCTGGTGTCTACCCGCACGTGTATGTGTAAATCCATGTGATTGTGACCATGTAAAAGTCTCCAAAGTCTAAAAACAACCGACTTTTAGACTTTAGACCAAGTCATTAGTTTTTAGTCACAATGATAAGTAGAATGCTATATGCGAGTAGCCGAGGATCGAGCTAAGTGGCTTGCAATTGGAGAGGCTTATGTCCAGCAGTGGATTGCAATAGGCTGATGATGATGATTATGATATAAATGATGATTATGATAGAACGCAAGAAACAAGAAACAGACGAGAGACAGACATAAGCCTGATAAGGGATAGAAGGATAATAGTGCAGTTTTGCATATATAGATGGTCTTTAACCAAGAATGCAAGAATTCACTATACAAGAAGATGAGGAAGTGGCTCAGAGTATGCAATTCCATAAAATTAAAATTTGCTACGGTGAACGGCCGATCCCACGACGAAGCAACGGCCCGCGTTCGTGACCGTGGCCGACTCAATCGAAACACTTCGAAAATTTGTCTAATTCGAGCTTCAATATCGAATATTGCAAATTTTGTAATTTGGCTAAGAAATTATTCAACATATTAGCTTTAATTCTCTATTAGATAAGCAAATATTTCTAAATGCTGATTACACAACTGTAAAATCTATTATAAAGTAAAGTCTCGTTTTTTAGTATCAGCAAAAGTGGGCCGGTTCCATTGGAACGACACCACGTTTTCTCAGAAAACTGGCGAGAGTAAGTGAGAATTTAGTATATTTATGTCGCTTGAATTGCAGATGTCCATGGTCGAAGGTAGTCGCTTACCATCACGTGATATGTTTATTTGTTAATTCCCTATTGGTAAAAAAAAAACAATAAAAGATCAAAGAAATAATGCAACTAATATATCTTACAAAATATATCGAATGTATAATATGATTAATTAAATAAAGCACATTGATAACGAAAAGATATTAGAACTCAATGTAACTATATAATTATCACGCCTTCTGTATCGGTCACAGGACAATTAAAGATTTAAGTGAACCGGATTGATATAAGTCGTGACCACCGGATCTCAAATCCGTTACCGGTGGCTAACCTTGGGCTATTTCCACACACCTTTATACCTAATACACTTAAAGGTCAATTGGAAAGTGTTTGTCGTAGACTAGCTATTGTTAGACAGACTGATAAAGGAATATATATCTAACCAGATGATGCAACGTCATTGTTTAGAAAAGTCACTGTCAAAACACCTTATGAAAACATTCGAAAGAATTGCTCCCTATCCAAATCGACATTCCACGATTTGGATAGGGAGCTGTCTGGCTGGCAAATCTTTTGAATGTTTTTAGATAAAAAATAACAAACGTAAACTTAAAAGTTATTAGAATAATACTAGACTAATGTCAACGTTATATTACGTTTCTGGTAGTAGAGTAACGCTGATTTCAGCACGATTGGGCTTGCTCTGGGGGCTCTGGCTCTGGGGGCAGTACTACCCTCACATAGAAGACCATCCTAAATGACAGCATTCGTGCTGACGTCTTTCGTAGGTGAGTGTGAGACCGGAGAACCAATAATCCAGCCTCCGAAGGCTGGGAGAATTATGCAGAAACATCTCACTAAGTCGCCGTGGTGTGGGTCATCATGCTGCATTATATACACTCAAAATCGGGATGGTGGCCCCAACGATAGTGGTGGATTCTACAGGCAGAATAGAATCACTTTGGTATTATACAGACAAAAAAAAGCAAAATATTAGCCATATATTAACAGAAGAATGGCTATTGTACAAGGAATCTAGACGCGAAACATTTGCTTGTTAGCTAGAGTGCAGTTTTCTACGAGTATAAGGACTTAGTACAGCTAGTACAGTCCATTTTATGCACCGAAGCATGACTCTCCCACGGTATGTCTTTGGTATATAATATAAGGTAAATTGATACACGGCTACACAAATCAAATGCGTACAAGGTCAAGTATCGATCCATAAAATTGATTACCTACGCCGATTCAAATCACCGATAATCGTGAGCTTTTTCATCCGAATCCATAAAAAAGCTATTGTTTAATTTAAAGAAAAATTTATACATATCAGATAATTTGTGAATAAATTAAGGTGTAACCGATCTTGTTTGAATGGATACGCGGCGACGGACCGTGGCCGAACAAACCGTTGGCTATCTCAATCGCCTCGCCTCGACCGGCTCTATTTATGCTAATCACTTGGAATTTCTAAGATTAAAACTGCGCTACATCTATTATCCGTATCACCGGCGTGGTGATTTGTGGGCATCGACCGTCCGCGCGTCCGGAAGAACGATAGGTCCGAAATTTTGTTTTACTTTTATAAGCGGAGGCGAGGCCAATCGGTCACGGTTGCCTATAAAATTTCTCGCATATCAAATCCGATGATCGTCATCAGCTTAAAGGTGAAGCCGATTATGCTCATTGATATTCGATAAAATAACAAATAAAACTACCAGCTATACGATTTTTATCTTAACTTGTCTCATGAACTAATATTTTTGATCGTTTATTTGTTTTATGTGTTTAAGGCGACAATATACCTTTCTAACTTTCGGAAGGTGTTTGTGGTCCGATAACCCAGATTTTTACATTTTTTATTTAGTTCTCAGAGTCAGTTACTTTCAATTAAGCAAATGACGTTCTATTGTTTAGAAGTTGATTTATGAAAACGTGATTGCTTCACGGTGCACAGTTCATTAATTTGTTTGTGATCGGTAACATCAGTCAACCGTCAAGTGAGGACATACTCCCACGATCTATCTTAAAGCAAACGAGATATTGTTCCCAGAAAGGTAAACTTACATTTACACAATAGGTAGGTATGCATAATTAAAAAAATCTGAATGTAAACTTGATGAAATTGTTATTACATATTTCATTTCTGTTGGGTGTTATATTAGTTTTACTTTTATAGAATGAAAAGGAAATGTTATTCGAAGTTGAATAATATTAGGTATACTTTGGCTACCAATGAACGCGATCTGCTCGAACTATTTTAAAGTACATTTTTTGCGATCATCTAAGTTTTTTACACTTGGATAATCACAACAATCATTGTTATGTGCGGTTGGCGCGGAGTATATATAATTGCTTTAAAACATTATAACGCGGAAGTCAATACCGAAATTGCAAATAGTCGGTGTTCATATATTTCCATCCTGTGATTAATATTGCTATTATAATAATGTCTGAAAATAGGCGTTGCTAGCGGCCTCTTGGCCTCGAAGACTGAAATGGCGTGACGAAAGGATACACACAGAGGAAAAAACTGCGCATGCATATTGTTAGTGAAGAATAGGTACTCGCGAGTCTAATATGTAGTTGAATACATATATGTAGTTGAATGGGAGACAGTGGTACCCTTTGTTCTTTGACATTATTACGGTACGAGTGTCAGGGTCAACGGAAATACTAAAGAGTGCCAACGGAAAATAGGTACACACAAAACGTTTTACGAGTTTAAATCAAGCAGTATCGATACATTTTTTTTAAACTTCTAATTAATTACTTTAGTTATTTATTTTAAAACTAAAGCTCAATAGAAATAGACAATTATATATGTGCCC
Organism: Phragmatobia fuliginosa; assembly: GCA_932526445.1. Classification (NCBI taxonomy): domain Eukaryota; kingdom Metazoa; phylum Arthropoda; class Insecta; order Lepidoptera; family Erebidae; genus Phragmatobia; species Phragmatobia fuliginosa. The sequence continues at coordinate 16,785,900 of OW052070.1, forward strand.
ATATTATGATGTCTATAAACAATATTTATCTGATTATCTTTTAGAATAGATATAAACTCTATAGTAGTCTATAGTCTCATAAATCTACTTTGTTTTTAGCCACGACTTTGTTTAAGTAAAAGTGATTTTCTTAGGAACATTAGATATTTACTTACCCTTTACTTTAATATAACCTCGGTAACGTGTATTTAAAACTATTTGATTATAGGATGAATAGAACATGACCAAACAAACCACGACACATACCCTTTATTGCTTTTAAAATAATCTGTAACTCATCTAACTCATCCAATTAGGGTGCCCATATATTTTAATCAAACTCGCGGACAAGGAGAAAGTTCAATCAAACTTTATTAAAAGGAACTTTGAATATGAGTCAATGGGACAAAATATGTGTGTTCGTAACTAAATTCTACTGACCCCGGCATCGTAAACTGTAATCAATATTAAACGTAAAACCGGCTCCAAAGTGCTTTCAAAAAAGAGGTTTCTAACACAACTGCAGGTAAACGTTAAATTATGAACTTAAAAAGCCAAATTCAATGTTTATTATCACTGTGTGTCATTTACAGAGACATATAGTTTCTTCTTTACGCTAAAACATAATCTCAAAGCCATTAAAACCTTCGTAAAATTATTATGGCTGTTGAACTTCGCTACAATATAATAAACAGAAAATATTTATCAGGTTAGTTGGATAAAGATGAACAAACCATAAAAAAACAGGTGTTTCTGAGTTGCTTTCTATATAAGTACCTACACATTCGTAAAATTAAATTTTATTTATATACAGATATGAGATTAAAGGTGCTTTAGATTATTCTACCTATTAAAAATTATGGTATTAAGAGAGACTTTTATGATTTTGATGATGATGACGTCAATTCAATTAACAAAATACAAACAAATAATTGCTTTACAGATTAGAGTACCTGGATACTAAAGAGTTATCTAAAAGACCTCGACTCAAGCAATTTTTAATATAATTATACATAATTACAAAACAAACTTTCGTTAACTTACAGAAAATCAATTTATTTTGAAACGTTGTCTATTTCGTTCTAAACATGCAGCCTACTTTGGATCTTCTAACGCCTAAACCTATAAATATTATTTGTTTAAGAATTGCGATTACCCACAGATAGTACTCAAGAATAATAAAGCAAAGAAATGCAAGAAAACAGTTGTTACCATTTAAAAACGGTAAACCGCTGTAAAAATGTTACTAGCTGATTGGTAGGAAAACAGCAATTGAAAAAAAAAACAATCCAAGCTCGATTGCTAACAGAAATATTGCTAATAATGCGTAATTGTGATGATTAAAACTTAGAAAAAAATACCCTAGATATAACAATAATCTTACTCATCTGATCTCACACTAGTCAGAGCCTGTGCGATGATAACCAGACTTGTCTTGTTTCTTGTTTAAAAAAACAACTCGCATTAGGATATATTCCTGTGTCGAGATATCCATTGAATTTGGGGTACCGCAGGGCAGTATACTTGGACCCACCTTGTTTCTGGTGTACATAAACGAACTGTGTGAGCTGAAAATCGGCAACGGCAAAATAATTACATTCGCTGACGACACCGCTTTATTTTTCAGTGGCGATAGTTGGGAAGATACCTTCAAAAGTGCTCAGTATGGCTTCAACGTAGTCAAGCAATGGTTGCAAAATAACGTGTTGACACTTAATATATCAAAGACCAAATACATTACATATGCTCTAAAGAAAAATCTCCTGCCACAGTCATGTGAACTCAGGGCCCACAATTGCACGACCCTCCATCAGTGTTTATGTCCCAGTCTTCAAAGAACTGAAGTGATTAGGTATCTAGGTATTACCATTGACCAAACTCTTACTTTTGAACCATATATTCGCACCCTGGTTTCACGGCTACGAAAGATGATGTATATCTTTAAGACCTTAAGATATACTGCTAATCGAAGGATTATCAAAATGATTTACTTTGCGCTTTGTGATTCTTTGATCAATTATTGTATAACTGCGTGGGGAGGTGCTGCCAAAACACGCATTTTGCAAGTTGAAAGGGCACAGCGTGGTATTTTGAAGGTGGGTGCAGGTCTCCCATATCGATTTCCAACGTCTCAACTTTACAGAGATTGGAGGTGTTAACTGTAAGACAGACCTTCATTCTCAATACCATACTTCGGCAACACAAACTAATGCCATACAAACCTGGTGTCCACAGGGACAGGCGACGAAAAGGTAGGGTATGTATGACCAGGAAATTTAACACGACACTTTCTCACAGTTCTTTCTGCTTTCTCGGACCGTACCTTTATAACAAGCTGAATAGCGCATTGGAGATTTATCCATTAACTACATTGAGATGTAAGAAGGTGGTTCTTGACTATCTTATGACTTTAGACTACCAGAAAACGGAGAATCTTTTAAAACCTCTGATTTAGTATTTGACCTTATGTTTCGCCAAGAGGAAGTTGGGCAGTGGGAATTAACCAATATTGTACACTCATACACACACAATTAAACACACATACATATTTTGCTAAACAATCATTCTCGCCGACATACTATTAACATTTCACTGATCCTTATCTACACTTTTATGTTTTGTATTTGTTGTTTGTTCTTATGGGAGATATTTATCTTACTTAGATTAAATTGATATTTTTTAATGTACTTAGCAATTAGTTTTTTCTCATATTATATTACACTTAGCGGGAGGGCCCTGGTGACCTGTAATACAGATTTTAACAAATCCACATCAGGCACCAGTCTCTCACATTAGTTTTAGGTGCAAAATGTTTTATTATGCTTAAAAAAAAAACTGTAACCTGACTAATTGTAAGGAGAAAAATAAATAAATAAATAAATAAAAAAATAAAAAATATGTTCAGGAAACCAGTTAAGTCTAATTACGATTGGACATATGTATAACACGATCGATCGAAATATATAAACAGCGGCGGTCAAGGATCGTGAATGGATAGCAGACATGGCTGGCATGTAATGAGTCATTCGATGGCGTCATCGTAACGAGCGCTATATACTGACAGTCCAGGCATTTTAGTGTGGATACCATCTGAATGTAGGACTAAATTTCGATATTAAAAAAGGCTGTATAAAATTATTGAGTTATGTTGGTTGGTGATCCTGTTACATATGATAGGATTCATCAATTTTTTAAACCGTTACTGTTTCAACCCCATGCCCACATCCGAGAATTGCTATATTCCTTAACTCATGCACACACCCACACTCTTTCCTTTTTACCTCCTTAGTTCTCTATGAAAATGATTAGATATACAATGCAGTCAGGCATCAGAGAAAAATCACGGTTTAATCATACAAAATTGGTGGAAATTAGTTGCATTTCAAAGTGATGAGGTCTGATAGATTTAATATTTTGCCATAAAATTAAAGTACGAGAGAGAGAATACGGCTACGAAGGAAATACGATTTGCCTTTTAGTAAAGGAGAATGAATAAGACCGATCCCAAATAAATTTGAGAAAAAGATAACGTTCATTTGAGTTGATTTGATTAACGTTCACAAACAAATTTGTCACATTTGACTTCTAGATTTCTTTTGTAACAGAATTCATACTTATTCTTCTACGCTGTTATTATAAAAAACTACATTAGGTAAGTAACTTAATTACGAATTTAAAGTAAGTTCGTAACGCTCTGTTTATTTGAATTACGTTTTAAATAAATATAGTAATGAGAATAACACTGGCAATTTAGTATGCTAAGTATGGTTAATAATGAGGTTTTTAAAAGAAACTTAAGGAAAAGTCTTGATAAGTCATGATAGTTCATTTCGTAAGTTAATAAATGAAGCAGTACAGTATTTTATGTTGTACATAAATCGAATGACACAATGTTTAACAGAAACAGATGAAGACTGGCCTCTTAGTTAAGTGGTTAATGGCACTAACTGCTAAAGTGGAGGCCGTTGGTTCTATTGCCACTCATTGCAATTAAGCATGATCATTCGTTCTATGCCTGAATGTAATAGTGTTTATTTATTTAGGAATATATAAGTAGGGATGTTTATCAGCAGTCGGGTCACCATAACACAGGCTTTACGTAGTTTGGAATTTGTGAGATGTGCTCAAAAACTCTTTTTTTCTAAACATAAAATACGCCTGACTATGGTGAAATAAACATTTCTTTATTCATTACTTTTCTACCCTTAAGTTATTTCTTCTTCAAAATTAAATAAGAAAACTTTCACAAATAAAAAAGAATTCTCCAAATCGATGCATAGATGACCGAGTTCTGAGGTAACATGAAATAAGTTTGATCGATAACTTCCTCGTTTTTGAAGTCGGTTAAAAAGACAAAAAAATAAAGTGTGACATAACACACTATCGAAAGGCCAAAATAAAATAATTACGTATAAAGTGTGTCTAGTTTCTCAACTGCGTGACGCGCATTTTTAAGTTCCTTAATAATTATGTAGTGTACAACAACAATTAAATTAAATTATTTTAATACATGTAAATAGGTATTGACTGCTACAGGAACAAACACCCGGTAAGTAATGGTTTTTTTTTGTGAAAAACTGTTTAAGAATGGCTGAAGCATGACTTTGCACTGCAAGTACAATGTTCAGTTGATTATGGTTTAATTTATTAAAGTTAGGTACACACATGTACATATTGATGTAAGTAATTCATACTAAATGATTTTCAATCGTTGTTAGAAAAGTATTAGCTATCGCAAATGGCAGTGATAAAACAAATTTTATAGGAAATCAGCTAGGATTATTTAGTTACCTTCCCTATACTTATGTGTGTACGTACATATATATTTCCATAAAAATAAATAAAAAATAAAAATAAATAAAAAATGAAAAATTTAAAACTCTAGAAAGTGTCTAGATCTGTCGGTAAGTTCTAAATCATTTTTAACCGACTTCAAAAAAAGGAGGAGGTTCTCAATTCGTCGGAATCTTTTTTCATTTTTTTTAATGTATGTTCAGCGATAATTTCGTCGTTTATGAACCAATTTCAAAAATTCTTGTTGCATTGGAATAGGCGTAGCTTACAGGTGGTCCCATAATCACCATATCGGGATCTGATGATGGAATCCCAAGGAAATCGAGAGAACTCCTCAGATATTATAGGCACAATTGTCGCGATTTGGGTACTCGGAATAATTTTTCATTGAAGTCGGTTCTTTTTTGTTAAAATTATGTTATTATAATTTCAACTTCGTGAACGACAACGATATGATCCCAGATTATAAATTTTATTTTATACCTATATAATCTCTGATTCGCGTACTTCAAAGATGCACGATAAATAAAGTTAATGTTCCAACTAACTGATATCGTTGTTTAATTTGTTAAAAACTGTGAAACAACAACCATACAATATAAGGAAACTAACTATAAGATGATTGATCCACCAGCACACGCAAACTTTGAAAGCTCTGATATGAATATAATGGCCAAAAACAATGCTGATGACAGTGAAAGGTAAGCGGGCACCTGAACTATGTAATGACAGGTATCGCACACATTATCACCATTCCGAGAGAGGTGAAAGTTATAAAAATACAGTTATTCACCTGTTAAATAAACCCGTTGATTGTAATCTTTTATCGGTTATAATGACGATATTAATGTTAAAACTTGTTTACTTTTTGTGGCATACTAATTCCATTATATTATGTAATTAAATTTAAATGTAATTCAACACTTAATTTTATGAGAGTTAATTTAAAATGTGTGTGTTTATTAATGAGAAAAAGGTGCTCCATTCATTAATAGTCTGTGTGCATTTTTTGAAATCTCGTTTAAAAATAACTTGCTTTTCTGAAAACTTTTATTTTTAGAGAGTAGGTAGTTTATTTGAATTAAATTATTTTTTTTTTTTTTTTAAATGTTTAAGCCTGCCAAAGTGACTCTACTCTGCCTGATGGAAAGCATGAGTAGAATCCAGGAGTAGGGGTCACCATACTTATTGTGAGGGTAGACAATGTAGCATGGTGACCCCTACCATGGCAGCCTGGTTTGATTATTCTGCATCATTCTCCCGGCCTTCGAAGGCCGGGAGAATGATGCAGAATGATTGGGCCTCCGGTCTCATACTCACCAACGAAATACGACAGCAAGAATGCTGTCATTATTAGGATGGTCTTCTGTGTGAGGGTATTACTGGCCGGGTCGAGCCGGCCCATTCGTGCTGAAATCAGCGTGGCTCTACTACCTCAAAAATTATTATCTTATTTAATATAAACTTTTTTCCTACATTCATTATTCCTAAATTTACACATTTTATAAAAAAGCTAATATACGTTAAAATACAAAATATACGAGTATTTTCAAACGTTTAAGTGTTAACCGTCAAATCGTAAAATGACCGTTACGGTTGTTTGTTTACATGAGATAAAGATATGACCGCTAAGCAAATACAAATCTCCTTACAATAAAAATTCTATGAAACCCACATATCCCCCTAAAAAAACAAAAGACTTGATACCCGAAAAAGGTAACTACTTCCACTAATTGGCATCTGGCAACGATAAGTATGAATAGGTTGAGTTTAAAAAAAGAACGGAACACCATACGTGAAAATATAGTGTAGGGAACAGTGGTTCGATTGTAAACAAACTACGTAATGTAAACACAGACCGAACAGTTAACAAACTATGCGATAGCATGGTGCGTTGCTTTCCGTTGCCACCACAAATAGAAGGGTGATAATGAACAAGGTAAACATTCAAAATTGAGTGTAGACATGATAACTAAAAGCTGGCAATGGAAACGTGACCATTAGTTTTTTGCAGAATGGGATTTTTATGGCTTAGGGGTAAACTACAAAAGGTGACTATACCCCTAAAATTGGGTGGGAGTATTATATCCACTCACTTGGTGTTTAACTACAAGAATAGTTTAACAGCGATTTTCTGTGAGGCCATGAAAACACTAGTATCGAGTAATGCCAATGTGCTGAAACTTGGTTCTCCCAGGAAGAAAAATAATAAATATTACTGTTGAATAAAGATATAGGATGAATTCGTCGAATATTTATGAGCCTGTTAAGGAACAATGATTACAGGAATTGATATCTCGTGAGTCATCATTTTGTCGAAGTCAGATGCCCATACACGAGTAAACGATATCCTTTGGGGGCTCGCGGATAGAGAGAATAGCGTTATCAGTTTATGTTATGGAACTTTAAGCAGATATGCATACAATTGGCAATGTTGAATTGTAGTAAAATGTCTTGGGCCCTCTAATATATTAAGTTGTTTTAGGAGATATACGCAGTTTCTACGTTGTCAATCTTTAGCTATAGTTTTATATTTAAAATGTAACGGCAAGGAGGACATTATCTCTCGGTTACAGGTAGTCACCTAGTTTGGTTGGGTTGGGTCTTAAATTGTTGTCTACAATTATCGTGAATAATTTATTATTATTATTAGTTTTGGACTCGATGATGTTTTGTTTATTTTATTTTGAAAGCAACAATTTATGTATGCGACCGATTTTACAAAAGAAAGGGAAAAATCAGACGTCCAAGAAAACTGCGGACAATAGAAACAAATGTGTAATTACATAAGTATATATTTTTAGGTTTTCATTGTTATCCTTGTGTATTCCTCTGTGTTGCTCTTAGAATAACTAGATAAACTGTCCAAGTTATGAAAGCGTCGAAAAAACTTTTACTCAACTGATGACTTCAATTTCCGCTGTAGCTGTGTGTTATTCGTGTTATTACTGTAGCTTTTCGCCGTGAATGCATTTTTTTTTTATTTTACGGAATTATTATGTCGATAATAAAAGAATGCCTTACTTAATTATTCCCTTCGTATTATTCCATGCATAAACTTCTTCGTTTCGTAACTTTTAGCTACTCATTGCCTCATGTTTTTTTTATAAATCGAAGCGTCCCATATACAGCGTACCATATGGTCACATCACTCAAATCCCGTATGCACCAATGCATATGAACTATGGCTAGGGCTGTTTTATTTTAAATTGAATAGGCTGCGGGTGTCATCACCATTTCCGGTTACAAATTTATTTTTATTATTAGGCATGTGTTTGAGTTAGATATAAAGTTCTTTATCAGGAATTTCGAATTTTTCGGAAATGTCTTTTTAAATGTGTTAGCGTGTAATAATGAACCAGCAACGTTTATGTTATACTAAAAGAATGATAAGAATGTATAAGAAAAAATGATAATATTTCACAACAAAATACAGAGCACTAGAGTAGGCGCGTATATCGTTCGATTATAGAAAGTATCTGTTTAAAAAAGTTTGACTACAATATTGGTGATCGTGTTTGGTCATTAGGCGTCTTTGTAGGATATGAAGTGAAGTTACAGGTAAAACGTAAGTACTTCAATTTCACCAAGAAGTACCTATTTAATCATTTATTTGACACCTTGATAGTACAAAAATGGTAGCTACCATACGCAACTATTTATGACCTTGCAATTAATTACAAACTAGGTACAATAGAATAAGAGTAATAAGACTTATTTAAATTCTTCAGATCCTACCTACCTATTTTAAGGCTGTTATCCTTAGATATAAATATCTCTATACAGTAAATATTACGAGTTAACCTTATTCAACATACGCCGAGACTCGAGACACCGCCCTAGTCAACTTTTAATTCAAAAACATAATCCATCTAAATTAATAAATATGGACAGAGGCATCCTTCTTTAATATAGAAAAATGACAATAAAATTGCTTAGGCTGGTATATTAGAAAAAAAAACATAGAAATGTATAACAACGCCTAATAAAAAAGAGATTTTATTAGAGTGTCATGTAAAATTGACTAATTTGAATATAAATATTCTTTTTATTTTGATCTGAATATTACGCACCTCAATATTTTTGTTAATTTCAATGTTACCTACCTAGTATTAGAATACAACACTACGTATTTTAAAAAGTCAAAAAAAAGTAAAGCTAATCTAACTAGGGACACCGTTAACTCCCTTTCGCGCACACAATTACTCGACAAAAAACTTTAAATGCCAAGTATGAAATGTCGTGCACTCACCTCATGGTATATAGTCGTCATCTCTACACTTTATTTTGTTCTTGTAAAGTTCACAAACAAACACTCATTTCACAAAGAAAAATTAAATCCTACAATAGCGTTGCTATACTTCTAACAGATTATAAAAAAAATACGTCTTCCAACTGTCAATTTTCCCGCCAATAGTGCGTAAAAAAAATAAAGAAGAACGAACACACGTTTACGCGGCCTACGTTCGTTGGCGCGTGTGACGCGTTCCGTGTTTAGGATCGGCACTGAGCGACGAGCGATAGCATCGGTTGAATGGATGACGATGCCGCTCAGCTGCTATGCTCAATGAACCATTCGAGTTCGGAGGTCGCCAATCAACGCGACCCCAGCGTCTTAAAGTTTCTCTATTACCCTATAAACCCAAAACACTGCATATTGTACATATGTGAGACTTAAACAGTAATTGAGTTTACTTTATTGACACGTATTATAATTAGAATTTTAATTTGTTAAATATTGATTTGATTTTATACTAGGCAAGGCAAGTACAGATAACATTATAAAATTATTTTGTCTGTACGTCTGAAATTTGAGTATTTTTATATTAGCTTGTATACATTTTGTTATGATAACAAAAAAATGATTTTTGAACAGATTCCCAGAGATTTAAGGAAATGATTAGCTTCTGAATCTTGTTATAAGTTTGAAGTCTCATCTAAAAGTTCTTACCTTCACATCAACAGCCTTTGATTATAATTAATTGCTGGACATAGGCCTCTCCAATATAATTTCAGATATTATTAGTGTTCATTGTGAACATTCAAAATATTTTTGCCGATGACTGACGGTCATTTGAGTTCGTCGACAGCGATCATTTTGACTATTTTCTAAGAGAACCGGTATTATGACTTCAGTGTAGAATTGAACAGGTGTAACATTCTAGCTCAATAAGAAATCGCTGCTTTGCTACTGCCACACTACAAAGAACAATTTAACTACCCATGTTTGCACCGTTATTAAATTATCTCTTCAATTGACACGGGTTACATTCGCAATTGATTTAAAAAATATAGTTAGATAAATGTGTGATAGATTACCCATTCACCCATTCATGCAACAGGTTTAAGCAAATTAAATTGGATTTTGATGGTCTGAACCAAAATTGCTTTACCGAGAAATGCATGGTTGTACACAATTGCAGATTACAATAAGTAAATTAATGATAGGTATAATCAATGATATTTTTACTGATCTAGCAAACATCTAAAAAAACATGAGTTTTTTAAAAACGATACTAGTTCTCACTTCGATCACTTTGTTTATATTAACAATATTCTTGTAGAAAAAAGATTTAAATTGCTAATCAGAAAAAATATTCAACAATTCTTCATTATTAGTTCATAAATACAATCTTTTCGTTTTGATAGCTCCAAGCGATGCCGGCATACTGATAACATCAGGTACCTGCAACTCTTATAGTCGAAGTTAAACAAATTAAACAAATCGGGAGAGCAAAACAAAGTTCACAATCGTTTCCTTGGCCGTCGTGGGAATTAAAAGGCAAAGGCAACCGCTATGGCTTTTGTCGTTATAAGTCGAAATAAAAATCTCTCGTTATCCTCTCTGTTTGAAACCCAAGCGAATAGCACGAACGATTCGAACAGCTTTTAATTAGATATATCTTGTTTACGCGATTTCGGTTTACATATTGAATTGAATTGAAAGAACATAACGTACTTGATTCTAAGTTCTTTTAAAAATAGGTAACAAGCAAATAAATTAGGCTCTGTTGTAATTTAAGATAAGTAATATTTTGTGTTAAAGTAGTACCATAAAACCATAAAAACCTACACGGTTTAAGCGAGTGATTGTGATAAATATTATAATATGTATACTGTAATGCCTTGTCCATTATAATAATAAAAAAAATGTATTTTGAAAGAAATCTATCATGCTAAATTTTTTAGGAACTGGTGGTCTGATGATCGAGGTTACTTAACCAGAGGTCGCAGGTCTCCTTCCTAGGTCAAAAGTTGTGTGTTGTTTCTGGAGTTATTTTTTTTTCAAAATACCTTGAATTTGTCAAGGTATTTTGAGAAAGAGAAGGAAAATAAATCAGTTCATAAATGAGTGCGTTCTGAAATAAATCGATCATAAAAAATACAGCCTAACTGAGAATCTCAGATTATTTAAAGTTATCTACTTTAAAATCAGAATATTTAACCAACATCTAATCCAGAATTTATCTTTTATTAAATCTATGTAGACAGTGTGGGTGCTTAATTAAGATAAAGGAACAATTATCGGTGTTCTTTGGTAAACAAAAAAAGGTAGAACAATGATGCTCCACTGACAAAAAGAACGATAACAACTTCGCAAAGTTGTGCGGGCACATATCAATAGATCTTCATCGAGTGTGGCGCCATGGCGCCGATTCTAAATCACCTTTTTAAATATATAAGAAGAAGCTACTTATTATCTATCTATTTTTAGCTCGACATTTTTAAAGTATTATGACAATTTAGAAATTGATTTTCATTCTTTAGTTTTCCTTTACTCCTATATTTTGAATTCTAATTTTGTGTACTGCTTACATTGATAATTAGAATATGTTCACTTTAGTAATATCAAGTAAATAGTCTTCGTTTTTAAATATAGTTATCAGCCCCCCTAGCCAAGTTGCAAACGTTTTTCGTAATGGAACTGTTTGCACAAAAAAAATAAAAAAAAAAATATGTAAATATTATGTCATTGTAATTTTATAAATATGTTTGGAGTCTTTTGAGATTACAATGCCAATGGCTAGTCTTTTATGGCCTTTGCCTCGAAAAATTACGAGTATCTACGAGAAATACATCTGAAAGGAGTTTACAATAAAAAGCGGCCAAGTGCGAGTCGGACTCGCCCATGAAGGGTTCCGTATCAAACCATCCGTTCAAACCAATTTTCGTTGGTAGTTTTCGTTGGTAGTTTTCATAGTAATATGTATATTACTATGAAAACTACCAACGAAAATTGGAAGAAAGTGATAAAACTAAAAAAAATATATGTTGTAACATATATTTTTTTTAGTTTTATCACTTTCTTATTTTAGAAGTTAGAGGGGGGGGGACACACATTTTTCCACTTTGGAAGTGTCTCTCGCGCAAACTATTCAGTTTAGAAAAAAATGATAATAGAAACCTCAACATCATTTTTGAACACCTATCCATAGATAAATATAAAACACGTATAGGTTTTATGAAAAAAAAAAATTTGAGTTTCAGTTCCAAGTATGGGGACCCCCAAAATGTATTGTTTTTTTTCAATTTTTTTATAAAAATCTTAATGCGGTTCACAGAATACATCGACTGACCAAATTTCAACAGTATAGCTCTTATAGTTTCGGAAATAATTGGCTGTGACATACGGACGGACAGACAGACAGACAGACTTGACGAATCTATAAGGGTTCCGTTTTTTGCCATTTGGCTACGGATCCCTAAAAAGTGATTAACACACAAGGGTTATGCAGTGCCCGCTACACACATAACGATAAATCGTAGCGATTTATATGTGCAAACTGATTACCGAACATGACTGTGTATGAGAAATCGTTGCAGTTTTTGTTGACCTGTGCTCAAAATCTAAGCAAAACGGTCTGCACACATTAATCGCTACGTTTTATCGTAGCGTAGAGGTGCTTAAAATTTACGAGTAATTTAAAATCAGTTTTCAAGCTTCATTTTATATGCGTAGTTAAGGACACGTGCACACACGCGCTGTCTGCGGGGTTTCACTCGCAAATTCAACTACGGTATAATCCGGTTTTTTGTGACAACTTTCTACAGATTCCCACCAACTTAAACCCTTAGAAGTGCTAATGGATTTTATTGGGTTATTGTATACCGCTATTGTAACATACGTATGAGCAGTTACTGCTACTGTCTCGACTTGTGACGTCACTTGTCTTTATTTACACCTCTAAGGTGACATAAACTTATATTACTTATACAGTGAGGTATAGAGATATATATGTTTGCTTTAACGTCTTTTCTACCACACGTCTACAAAATTTACAATCCATACTGCATTCTTACTAATACTTACTAATATTATTAATTCGAAAGTAACTCTCTGTCTTCAAAGTAACTCTGTCTGTCACGCTATACAGCTTAACCACTGCTCTTATAACAATGAAATTTTGCATAAGGATACTTTGATTCTTGAGCTAGAACATAGGCTACACTTTATCGCGATAACCAACATACACGTGGGCGGAGCCGTGGACAAAAGCTAGTTAAATATATAGGCTTTATGTATCTTAGTTTTAGTCTAGAAACGATCAAAAAAAGTTCCAATCGAGTTTATTGTTGCCTTAAGCAAGCTCATTACAACATAGTGCGCTAAAAACAGCTGTTATATTTTTTTTAAGTGTCGGAACCCGATCTCAGTATACATTCTAAAACTGTAATAAGTAACTAATAAAACACAATGAAACGGAAACCTTAAAACGGAAGCATTCGCTAGATTAACAACATTAGTTTAATCTGCGTTGGAAGTAAAAGTAGCATTTACATTCAAGTTAATTATATTATCATGTTAAAACTAGAGAACACCTGATGATTAAACGAACATAAAAAGTTAGTAAACGAACTTAATTAATATTTGGTCTATTTCAATACTCAGTAACTTTGAGCTATAATTTTATGGATATAATTTCCATGTCAAGGTCAAATATTGAGCGCCAGAGTGTGGGAATTCGCTTGAATTGTGGCCTGATTAGGGTTTATCGAGGACCTGAAATAATATGGTACAGATCCTCAAAGAGTAAGAGGCCGGTCGTAGAATCACCGAATACTCCTGTCTTTTATATCTGCAAGGAGTCGGAGATCTGAAGGGATTTTCTATCCCGTCCAGAAAAAAATAGCGTCATTTATTGATATTGAATTTTTAAAACTAATCTCTTTGGACAAAGTTGAAGAGTTTGTATGCCTAAGTTTAATCCTAAGAAAATCGTTTAGTTTTGTACAGTACCGACATAATCGGAAAGAAGTACTTATAATGTAAAGCGACCTATAACACTAAATACAAATGACCTTTGTGTATTACATAATTCTTTAGAAAATAGCCAGTACATACTTGTACATGAACGAGGCTATTGTAAAGGAATAAGAGAACATTCTAGTCTAATTTGGAATGGTCATATTTTACGTTTATCGAGCGATGCCATCAGGTAATGAGGTTCAGTAATGTCTTATAAATATCATGGTAGCGTTTGCCCGTTTTATGTAACAATAACGATCATAGTAAGATTGTTATGTTGCTGAGGAGTTTACCTCTCCGCTTCTAAAATAGACTTCGAGTCTCATGTTTTTTGCTGTAATGTCGAAAACTTTGATTATAAACATGTCATAATCAAAGGTCGAAAAGTAGAAGGTATCGTTACCTTTTTGAAATAATTTTATCGCGGATAAGTCCCGTTTACGCCAAAAATATAAGTATGTGTAAAAGTCGCGAAAGTCTAAACAGATCGAGTCTCATGTTGACCTCCAGGGTCAAAGTTTGAAAATTTATAACCTCACCTTTTTCAGCCAATAGATTCAGGAACTATAAGAGAATGGAATCCGATAACTATTTTATCTCCGCATAATTACCTTCGTATCAAGAACCCACGCCATTCTTGTCGTCTTGTAAACAACAGGATGTATTTTAATGGTTGTTTGAGTCATTTGTTTGTCAACTGCATTGTTTTGAAAAGAAGATTTCAAGTAACTCGTGATGTGACGCGTGATTAGATTGTAACTACCCACATTTTTATGTAACTTTGTCTAGCTAGAAATGTTTGATGGTACTTTGTAAAGGTATTGTTTTCTTGTATTTGAAATGAAGTTATTTTAATTCTTTCTGTTAACTGAGAACACTATAATATCTAGCTCCTTTTCTTCAAATGAGTATTTATAAATAAAATGACTTTTCGACTAAAAACGACATTTCGATAAACCTTTTAAATATGGTGATAATGACGATTATGTAAATCGTGATGAAAACTTAAGTGCTGTTCAAACATTAATCTATTTCTGTACGATAATTGCATTCGAATTGGCACAGTGGTCGTGTCAAAATTAAGTGTCAGACACTAATCTTTTACATTTACAACATAATTATGTATTATTCAGTTTTTTTTATTATTAATAAAAGGAGTTTATCGCTGAGCGACTACATCGTCCTATATGGACATCAAATAATACAAAACATATGTTATGACTTAAAACTAATGTTCAGTGTTTTATGAAATACATATGAAAGTTTATACCGCACATACTTACTTCGAAAACGAATTCTTTTATATCTGTTTGTTCCGGGTAAACTTTGGAATGGCTGGACCGATTTTGACGGGGCTTTTACTGGCAGATGGCTGATGCCATAAGGAGTAACTTAGGCTACATTTTATTAGACTAGCTTCACTCCGCGGCGTTACTAGCGATTTACAAAAATAAGCACGGGTAACATCGCGGGACTCATCTAGTACGGTAATAAAATCAATTTAATTTATGTCTATATATATTTATGTATAGACTAGCTTTTACTGCGACTCCGAATGGATTTGGAAGTCACCGCTTTTAGAGTGGAAGACGGTTCCGCTCTTCCTTCATATGCCTAGCAGTCAAAGGCTGGAACTCACTACCAGCTCACGTGTTTCCTTCCCACTATGATCCCGGGTCCTTTAAACGGGGCCTGAAAAAGCATCTCACTAAGTTATAGTATGGGCCACCATACTTTATTATCTGAATTCGCAACAAGTTTGGTAGCCCCCACTGTTGGATTCTGCTAATGCTTTCCATCAAACAAGGTAGAATCACTTTGGTAGGCTAAACATAAGAAAAATACTACACGAAGTATTATCACAGAACCTGTTCAACAAAGAAATTTAATAAACAACAGTAGGCCAATCTTTCTCCATACATCAACAAACTGTGTCGCACCAGCCCAAATCTAAACTATGACACACGAATCTATGTCGAAGTGTGACACAGACTCGTGACGGAATATCACGATCGAGACCTGTCGGGGGACAACTTTGGACAATACATGTCACTCTGCAGGTTTCAAACGCACCCTACAATTGCTCGTAATGATATATCGACAGTTCTATATACCAATCAAAGTACATTTGCTCAATTTCGATAAATGTAAAATCCGTTTTAAACAGAATTCCGTCGAGATTTACCAGCAAATTGTTGTGGTATCTAATTGTTTTGTGCCTTATTTGGGGGACAAAACCACATGCTTTTGTCGATTTATAGAGTTCGTAGTAGCTGTTAAATGTTAAAATTTATTGCTAACTTGCTGAGCCCCGCAGTGTTCATCATCATCAACAGCCGTCAACAGTCCACTGCTGGACATAGGCCTCTCCTTAGAAGGGAGGTTTTGGCCTACTATATCACGCTGTCCAGACGGGTTGGTAAAGGGTTGGTTTCAAGTTATCCTTCTCTTTGCATTGATGTTGTCTTGCGTAGTTTATCCCTTAGTCGCCTTTTACGACACTCGCAGGATGAATAGGGGTGGTGACACTCTGTATTCTTAATCTGTCACCACACGGTTACCCGAGGTTATTTTTGTAAAACGCCATGGAGCAAACCTAGTTTATAAAAAATTGCCTAAGTTACTTCTTAGGTTATAAGTTTTCTGTTAGTAAAAGTCCCGTCAAATACGGTCCAGTCATTCTAGAGTTAACCCTGAACAAGCAGACAAAGGAAGACAGACAGACAAAATTTATATAAATTTTATTTAGTTTTAGGCATAGACGTATAGATGCGACTCAGATGGCGTATGTTTGTTATCGTTATAAAAAGTAGTCCATGTCTTGCCTCAAGAATCAAAATATACGAATCGACCTATCGCCGTTCGCTGCCGAACTAAGGAATAGACTCAAATCAAAGTATATCCATGACAATTTTAGTTAAAAGTTACCAACCTTAACATAATGTTGTAGATCCACGCTGATTTCAGCGCGAATGGGCCGGCTCGACCGGGCAGTACTACGCTCACACAGAAGAAAATCCTTATAATGACAGTATTCTTGGTGTCGTGTTGTTATTGAGTGTGATACCGCTGAGGCCCAATCGTTCTGCATCATTCTTCCAGCTTCTGCAGGCCGGGAGAATGATGCAGATTTATCTAACCAGGCCGCCATACTGCTACATTGCCTACCATCACAATGAGGATGGTGACCCTACTCCTGGATTCTACTTATGCTTTCCATCAGACAGAGTAGAGTCTCTTTGGTAGGCTTCAATATAAAAAAAAAATATTACTATCAACCGCGTACTGCGTCATACGTGTTATGTCATCACGTCATACATCTTAAATGCTACTAGATAGACTAAGGCTAAATCTTATGCCACAGCTGGATGAAAGCATGCAGAGTAAATATGGCTATTATAATTGACAGCACAGAATTTTAGCGGTCGCCACACTACTGCTCATAGTGTTGTGAATTCAAATCCACAAATTGTTGTTCTGAATCTGTAGGTTCATTGTGTCCGTTTCATGTACGTTTGTGAAGTCCCCCTAAAGCTGAAGTTGTTTTTTAAAGAAAAAAAAAGTACCAAATTTTAGTATACAGTCATCGGTTTTAAAATTAATTTATCAAGCATTTACTAGTAGAATTTAGTGTGTCAGAATGCAACCCTATTAGCAATTTAGTAATCAATAACCTGATACACAATTGCACGTAAAACGAATAAAGCCGATTACGCTAAGATACATTTATTTCTGAGATAAATACTAACAAACAAATAGTTCGAGATATCGACTCGCTGTTACCCTAGAACGGACTTTTGCTTTAAGATTTAATCTTTCAAATGAATTGCATTCACGCGCATGCTATCGTTCATTACTTCTATCTTTTCTTTGAAGATTAATTTGTAGTCATTATATAGCTTTCACGATATTGTATTCTTCTTTTTCTTTTGATGAGATTGCACCAACAGAATAATATCAGCTATGTCTGCCAGTAAATTAAATTCTTAAATTCTAAAGTCTTCAAGTCGTCGTCGTAATTAATTTAATGATAAAAAATCCGGATGAGATGAAATGGGAATCGTCTTCAGAAAAAACGAAAATTGATCTCCCATATTGTGTTCTTCTTCTTCTTTTGATAAGAAGGCAACCAGCCCAATGTCTGCCAATGTCAAGTAATTAAAGTCTTCAATTCTAAAGTCTTCTAGTCTTCAAGTCGTCGTCTATTTTATTCAATGATAAAAAAAATGTGGATGAGATGAAATGGGGACCACCGTCTTCCGAAAAAAAAATCAAAAAACGATCTCTATTGCATTCTTATTTAGTCAATATTAAAGATGCCATGTTTAAAAAACAAAAATGTCTTTATTAAGGCTGTCAGTTTCTGTCAGATTTTATTGTATTGTAATAGTGGTTATTTTACTATGCAGATACAATGCAAGATGATCGATCCTTATTAAAATAATGATTAAAGAAACAACAGACCAGGTTGCTAAAAGTAATGAACTGAAAAGAGAAAAACAAATATCACAATCATTATTTATAAATAATAATAATAAAAATATTATTTGATAATAATTATTTGATTTTATCATTTGGTATTTGTTAATACAGAGCCAAACAAAAACATCATCTGTAAAAAATTTCAATTGGATAACTATTACGGTTCATGAGATACAGCCTGGTGACAAACGGACAGCCAGACAGACAGCGGGGTCTTAGTAATAGGGTCCTGTTCTACCCTTTTGTTACGGAAACCGGAAAATGATTTTTACCAGGATATAAAACGGAGTTTTATTATTTTTGCCCGCTAATTAGGTTCAACATCAAGTTCCAAATTATTCTTACCTTCATCTAAACCACTGTAGAAAAATATCAAAAACTGGTATGACACGAACGTCTGTGCATTCGTCACAGGCATTTTATCAATTTTATCATTTCACAAAAAGTGCACACCCGTAAAATTTGATTTAACGTAAAATCGGTTCTGAACAAAAAATCTATTTATCAGAGAATTCCTTTTTATTAAAATACTATTTTTTGTGCAGATTTCGTATATTAATGGTATGTCAGACTTGACTATGATCTTCTTTTTGAGAAGAACTTCATACTAAAAGTTTTTATTACTTAAAATTGACTGGTAATAGGGGTCAGTTTAAAAAAAGTAACTATAGGAGATATTTAAGTTTATAAAATGTTATATTTTTAGAGTTCCGTAGTTCAATACTCGGTTTTTGTCACGTCCGTCCGTCTGTGCATCGGTTCTCGACTTATGGATGGATCAAATGTTGCAGAGATAGGTCTTTTGAAAACATTCATAGGTCACTTGTAAGTTATTTTACTTTAAAGGGCATTTATAAGAGCTAAGCGGCTGACTCGGACATTAACTTTAAAGCAAAACTACTCGTATAACGACTTAAATAACTTGGTCATTTCAGGAATGACAAAATCCGTCCAAATATAAAAAAAATATTAACTTTAAAGGAAAACTACTCGTATAACGACTTAAATAACTTGGTCATTTCAGGAATGACAAAATCCGTCCAAATATAAAAAAAATATTAACTTTAAAGGAAAACTACTCGTATAACGACTTAAATAACTTGGTCATTTCAGGAATGACAAAATCCGTCCAAATATAAAAAAAATATTAACTTTAAAGGAAAACTACTCGTATAACGACTTAAATAACTTGGTCATTTCAGGAATGACAAAATCCGTCCAAATATAAAAAAAATATTAACTTTAAAGGAAAACTACTCGTATAACGACTTAAATAACTTCGTCATTTCAGGAATGACAAAATCCGTCCAAATATAAAAAAAATATTAACTTTAAAGGAAAACTACTCGTATAACGACTTAAATAACTTGGTCATTTCAGGAATGGCAAAATCCGTCCAAATATAAAAAAAATATTAACTTTAAAGGAAAACTACTCGTATAACGACTTAAATAACTTGGTCATTTCAGGAATGGCAAAATTCGTCCAAATATAAAAAAAATAAGTTAAAATAATAGTTGACAATCTATTGGATTTGAACCAACGTGTCATTATGGGTAACTACGGAACCCTATTCTTTGCGTGGCCTAAAACGCACTTGGCGATTTTTTATTTTCTTTTATATAAGCAGCCGAAACTTTCTTGGCGCTTTTTACTTACTAAAAAGTTCTATAACGTCTTCTCAATTTATGAGATCCGTTTATTTTATGAACCCGTCACGAAGATAATAAATTTATACGTCTAGACAAAAGCCATAATAATTAGTCAAATAAGTAATACGTTGAACAATATTTGTTTAAAAACTGTTAAAATCAATAACAGCGGGGGGTCAAACATGAACATCATTAAGAGCATTTAAATATTAATGGGTATTTTATTTCAAATAAAATAAAAATTACCAACTAAAAATCGACAATTTTATTTTAGAAATTGTCTTTTTTTCGTTCAATATTTCGTAGAAATGTTAAGAAATCATACATTTTCGTTAATCTTGGATGTATATAATTATGTAAAACAGTTAGTATAGACTATAGCTAATTCAATTCAGAACGTTGTAATTTGAGTATTATATTTATGAGAACAATCATGAATATCTAAATTAGCACCTTTTGACCTGACGTCGATTTCCAAATGTTACTGATAGACTCAAAATCGTTAACATAAATTTGATGAATAAAAACTTAATTAAAAATAAAATATCACAAAATAAAATTGTCATAGATGATTTTACAAGTAATTTCTTATTAAATATATAAAATAAATAAAATTTGAGTGTCCGTCCGTAATATCAAAAAAGCAGTTTTTTACGCATATGAAAGTAGATTAGTTACAGTTTTTTTTTGTGTTTGTCTGTTTGTTCCAGCTAATCTTTGGAACGGCAGAAAACTGATGTCTTAAGGAGTAACTAAGGTTTTTTATAGACTAGCTTTACTTCGCGGCGTTACTCGCGATTTGAAACACATGGCTTGGCGAGGCGTCGCTACGACCAGTCCTAGTGGATCCGACGATATTTCGTATCAAAACCCGAATTTATAAACATAAATAATATATATAGCACACATTGAAAAGTAAGCAAGTAGGTTATCCCCATTACCTCTAAGGCCAGCGCCACACTTGACGGAAATTCAGTTGCCACACTTGACGGAAATTCCGCGAAACCTCCGCGACGGAACGCCAAGACATGTTATTGTATATTAATTACAAATAGCGGGCACACTACGCTGAAGATCGGTGCCTCCGTTGCGGATGATGTCGTGTGATGAGTGTGTCCGCTATTTGTAATTATTATGCAATAACTAGTATTGGCATTCCGTCGCGGAACCTCCGCGACCGAATTTCCGTCACGTGTGTCGCAGACCTAAATGTTTCATGGCGCTGGCAATTTGCACGCACTATAATTTAATTTACCGCTAAACGATCGATTTTGTTACAAATTAATCGATTTTATTACATATTTTAAATTACAATCTCAATCAAGAGTAACAGCACTCAGCGTCTGTTAACACATTTTTTTTTATTTATGTTATTAATATTACGGATATCCGGACATGTGTATTTGTTGCACATCACTTAGTACCGGTAAAGAAAGGTTATGGGAAGTAATTAGTAATACGATACCGTTGAATGATTACACGAAATAGAACGTGAATTATTTAAAAAAACTCGATTTTTATGTGATCATTCCGCACGCATCATATCTATATACAATTTATATTTATATTGCATTTATTCTTAGTCATCATCATCATCAACAGCCTTTAACAGTCGACTGCTTTGAAAGGAGGTTTTGGCCTACTATACCACGCTGGCCAGACGGGTTGGTAAAGGGTTTGTTTCAAGTTTTCCTTCTCTTGGCAGTGATGTTAGCAACTTATTTAATTCCTTTAGTCGCCTCTTACGACACCCATGGAATGAATAGGGGTGGTGACACTTTGTATTCTTAATACGTCACCACACGGACATTATTCTTAGTAATGTAAAAGAATGGTCTGTATTCTGTACTGTATAATGAATGTAGTCATCACTATTAATTCAACACTCAACCTACTAACTTAACATATATATAGAAATAAATAAAATTGAAGTGTCTGTATAACAGTTTTTATTAAATGCATATGAAAGTAGATACGGTACTGACATCCAAAATGCAATTTTATTTTTGTGTTTTTGTCTGTCCGTATATCTGTTTGTCGATCGACGGAATATTGGAGAGCAGAAACTTAGGCTATTTTTTTTGGACTAGATTCACTCCGCGGCCATACTCGAAGGTTAAACTTTTGTCAGTATACGTGAGGGCACTGACTTCCCAATAACGATTACCATAGATGTTCATGACAACCGGGACCAAACAGCTTAACTAGCTCTCCAAGGCAAGGGACACGCCGGGCTGTATTTTACAATGTCAGAAAAATTCACAGATCGGGCCTAAAAAGCCTTGAGTTTTTTTTTAAATAATAAATATAAATAAGTAAAAATTTCGGACATCTTACACACAACGAGATCTATTCTTAAACTAACCAGAGCTTGTATAATGGGTACTAAACAACCATATTGTATTCGGACAGGCACATACAATGAAAAAAATTCAATCAATTGAATGTGTTCGTTTATCAATAACCCAAAAATGCCAATAGGTAACCTACACAATAGATAATCTATCGAAGTTAAAAAGTCATCAGAAGCTGACAACTCAAAAAAGAATACGGTACCTTCGACAGATTGACAATAACACTGACCCTAGATAAACCCTAGATTAACTACTTTTAAACGGCTGAAACGATTTTGATGAATTTTTTTGTGTGTATTTAAGTCTACAACTTTTTAAACAAATATAACGTTCGGAGCTTATCAGAACACATTTATAAATACTTTAAAGTATAATATGTACAAGAAATGCCGTAACGCTAAAATGTTTTTCGTTTTTAATTTTGCGAAAAGTAATTTTTCTCATTTTACTCTTTATACTAACTCTTTTTATAAGCACTGAGAATACTATACTAGCCAAGATTTCGTGTATCGCAAACTCTATAGTTTATGGTGAACTAGGGTCGTTCCCATGACCCTACAGTGTTCTGATTGAACATGATTGAAGCAAACGGTCTTGTTTATGGTTTACCATTACAGGTTACTTTACTAGGCAGTATTTTATGAAAACAATTTCTTAGATACAAGCTAAGGTAGCCTTTATAATATGAAAACAATTTCTTGGATACAAACAATCTTTAGAAAATTCCCTTTTCACAAAAAGCCGTTATTAATAAACTGTTTATAAATTACTAGCTTTCGCCCGCGGCTCCGCCCTAGTTTAGTTTTGCCGTGGAAGCCGGACAAACAGATTTACTTTCGCATTTATAAGTTACTACACTATTTTTCTACCCCCCAAAGGTTGACTGCTAGAGAATGCCCTGGGCATTAAGTCCGTCGTTTACAAATGTGCATAAAGTTATAAAATATAATAAAATAAAATATAAATGGTAATATAATAATAATGATAAATCTTTATTTACTCAAAAAAGAGCTACAGTTTATCTATCCCACCTTAACTATGACCACAGAATACCTAATAGTTTGACATGAACAGTAGTGTCTGAGCTAGTAGAATATGGTAATGGCGCGTAAGTCCAAATTACAAGTCAAAGAAGACAAACACAAAATAATTTTATTATCCTTAACTGTACATTAATAGAAGTAAACGCTGTCTATGGCTTTTATTTTTTTTTATTTTTATCAATATTTGTAGAGGTTATGTCGTCATAGATTCATAAATCAAGGTGTGGTTTGTCTCATCAATTATGAAGAAACCTAATCTTTTTGCACCAAAGTGTAACGTTACCTACGCCGCAATTATGGCGGAACCACAATAATGACTATGGGGATTAATGTGGTATAACTACCATTTAATTAGAAAATAACGTTGAGATTAATGGTTTGAGATGTATTATTAGCACTATTTTCTTAGCTACTAGAAATCAAAGAGCTTCAAAAGAAACCATGTTTATTTTTAGATGTAACTATACTTTGTTTGGTTTAATTGAGATTACATCGTTTATTTTGTCATGATAATGCGAGGAGTGAATATTCGTTTGCGTTTGAAAAAAGTTTTAATTTACCCATTGTGGGTGACCAGATTATTATATAGATATAAAATATATACTGCAACGTTTGAGATTATATTCATTTGTCGAAGCTTGAACTCCTTAGCTATTAAACTTATTGAGTTTTTGGTGTAGATCAATCTTTACCTAAGGGTGTGTGCCGCCTAAGAAAGGGTCGTCGAACAGAGACGGTGCCCGAATCAGGAGTGGGCAGGCGCTGGGAGGAGTCCAGAAGGAGATCTGACCCAGGACTTCTCCTCCTCCTAAACAGAGAAGCGCGGAGAGGGCACACTGTGTGGTTTTTAGTCGGTTCAAGTCCGACACACCACCCCGCCGAAACCCTCGGTGGGGTTACGGTCCATGATGATTTTCCACACATAAAAAAAAAGAAAAAAAGGAAAGTGGTTTAAGCGGTGGTAACTTCCTACTGTGTCAAGTGCTGTGGGTTCAATCCCACAAGTGACAACTCTTATTGTGGACAACAAATAATTGTTCTGAGTCTGGGTATTCTTTGTGTCCGTTTCATATATGTGAGCAAAATCCCCCGTGACACAGGATAATGCGGGAGTGTGTTTATAATAACTTTTTAGGAATACATACATAATTAAGTACCATAAAGAATACTGAATATTATATTAACGATTGTTGGTTAAAAGATTTAATATTTAAGAGGGCTTTATACCAGTGTTTATTTCTACTAAATAAGCTACATGCAAATATATTATATGACATCTCAAATGTTTATTTCTTTAAAAGGACATTAATTTTGTAGAGGAACAGAAAAAAGAACTGGTTTAGAACGTTCAAAGTAAAGGAATGTTACCGTTCAGTATAACTTTAGACAGGAAATTAGATTTCCGTAATTGACACACAATCAAACTAATATATCCTGACGTTTTAATGTAATTACTTCCTAATCCTATCTATGTACGACTAAATATTTATTATTCGCGCTTAAATTAAAACATGCATAAAATCTGGAAGTTACTAAACCATTTTGAAGTACCTAGAGTTTTCGTCTCATTCCATCTCTGTTATAAATAGACATCGGTTTATATGCACTATCAAAATGTCAAAAGATCACTAATTCCAACCGCAACACCACTAACTAATAGTCACGAAGGTCACACCAACCTCCCTTCGATTGACTTCCATCGCACTTGACACTGGCAGAATTGGCGACATCGGCACAGTTTGCCATTTATTAAGAAGAGGAAGTAGAACCTTCTGACGAAGTGTAATAGAGGAGATTGTTTTTTGTTTTTTCGGAAGACGGTCCACATTTCGTCTCATCCACATTTTTTTATCATTAGGTATATTCATTACGACAACGACTTGAATACTAGAAGACTTTACAATTGAAGACGTTAATTACTTGATATTGGGTAACAGAAATAGTTGATACTATTCGGCTGATTGCCATCTCATAAAAAGAAGAAGACGACCCTCTTGACACAAAAAAAATAACCTTTTAAGAAGCGGGTGTACCGTGTAAATGAACAAATAACAACATTATGGAAATGTTACGTTACCAAACAGTGATTACGTATTGTGCAGTTAAATAGAAAGAAAACAATACACGAGGTTGTCGGATTGAAAAAATCGGTTTTCACATAGTAACAATGCTTTTATGGGAAAAGATAGCATCAATATTCATGTGTAACGGTCAGAGAGCCTCTAAATATATACGACGGTAGAAAATCGCTATTGTTTTGTATAGCTGTTAAATTTAATGTAGTGTGAAACTCTTCACATCATTTCTTTAACTTCATCTGATATGCCACTTAAAAGGTTTTGTATTTGAAACCGAAGTGATAAGATTAGGTAATGAAAGTTTATATAACATTGAGAAACTTCAAAAGCTTATTATTCATCAACATTATTCAATGGTAAAATGCTGCACATAGGCGTCTTTAGAAAGGAGGGATTGTCCTACGTTATTTGTTAAGATTTCTTTCCTCTTCAAATATTGCTGACCTGCATAGTTTGCTCCCTTGGTCAGATATTACGACGCCCACAGTATGATTACGGCTGGTGAAACTCCGTATTCTTAAACAAGTAAAATAAAAAATAAAAAACCCCGTCTGATTGGGCCGATTTCCATCAAACATAGCTAAGAACACTCCCGACTAATTCACCTTTCAAACAAAAAAACAAATTCAAAATCGGTTCATTCGTTCGGGATCTACGATGCAACAGACAGACACACACACAATAACACACATATAGACATGTCAAACCTATAACATCACGTCGTTTTTGCGTCGGGGGTAATCAAAAAGACACCACACGGAAATACGTACTGTATGTACAACATAATACAGAGAGGTTGAGATAAATTTATGTAAACTAACAGGAATATATTTCGAGCAAACAGTGTCTTCTTAAGACTATTATTTTCAAGTAACGGGTACTAAGCGACTAAAGTGTAACACTTAGTTTACTGATAGGGTCATTTGTACCCTTAATAGGGAACGCGTTTCTGTAATGTGGACGATACATTGTGTTGTTCTGCGTCACTTCAACTGTTTTCCTGCTTCCTTACTACGTAACTCCATTTTGCTTGATAGAAAACATGAGTAGGATCCAAAAGCATTGCTCACTTTACTCATTGCGAATGTAGTGCATTTACTATGGCAACCTGTTCAGATGCTTCTGTATCATTGCTCCTCTGGTCTCTCATTAATTAACGAAACACGACAGCCCGAATGCTGTCAGTCAGACTCGGTCGAGTCGACCCGTTCATGTTGAAAACAGCGTGGCTCTAAAACCTTAGGGTTTAGTAATTCTAGCACGTTTAGCATTTTTTTAACTTAGTGCGTTTTTATTTCTAGAGAGAATCTTCTAAGTATGAAGCTAGCGGTGTAATATAAAAAAGTTTTAGCTAAGTCTCAGAGGTATCCTGCTCCCCTAGCCAAGTTGAAAAGTTCTTCGTTTTCTATTCGATTCTTGATTCTATTTCTCTTTTTTCATTGGCTAATGTCACTCAGTCACGTGATTCAAACAAAATGTTAGCCAATGTAACAAGAGAGAGAGATTAATATTATTTTTACGGGAAATAACGCGATCACTTATTTATTGTATTACATACCTCTGATTTGCGTTTCGACCAGGTTGCACCGGCCGTGGTCACAGGCTGACTGGCAGGTCACTGGCATGTAATGTAATACCCTAAATAAGTGATCGAGAGAGAGAGAGAGAGAGAGTGATAAATATAATATAAAGCGAAAAACTTTGCAACTTGGCTAGGTAGCCTGCCTTGAGATTTGACAATGAGATGAGAGAATTAACAAGACATGGAGTGAGGTCATACGCGAAGGTCAAGACCAAACGCGATTGAGGATTATTGTGGACGCCTTCTGTCTCAGGGTCATAAACCATCAAGTGAGGTATATTGTATTTGATATCATTGTTATCACGTATTAATTGTAAGCACTCTCTTTATACAGATATTGCGGGGAGGTGCATAAGGAAGACGGAAGACACTACGGAGTTCAAGATCATTTTCATTTATAATATGTGCCTGCGCTCTATGGGAACTGGATGAGACAATGGCTCGATCAGAAATATGTAGATGGACATAGTTTTTGTAATTTTTGTAAGTGGTCGCCCTCAATAATTCAATCTTTTCGAATTAAGGCACTATCTTTCAGAATTATTCTATTTTTTTACCAATTACAACGATTTGTCTTGGACTATCATTAGAAATCTCTTCTCCGACTCTTCAGTATATCTTTTTAATATTTAAAATTCTCGTGTTGCAGTATTTGTTATTAAATTCCTCCGAAACGGTTTGACCTCTTTACATGAAATTTTATGTGCATATCGGGTAGGTCTGAGAATTGATCAAAATCTATTTTTCATACCCCTAAGACGCGAGCGGAGACCTGGGCATCAACTAGAAGATTTATAAAAATTTCTTTACGGCTATCAATTATTCTTGTATCCTTCTCGTATCACAGACGTCTTTACATTAATTCCTACTAGATTTTTAAACAATTATCCTGTGATACTACTGTCCTGTAGTGCGATACAGGACAGTAGTATCACAGGATAACTGTTTAAGAATTTAATTAAGAATCTTCAAACCATAAAATCAATGCCGGGAGCTTTCTTAACAATACACTTTTATAAATTGCTAGCTTTAGATCGTGGCTTCGCCCGTGTGGATGTATGTTATTGAGGTAAAAAGTAACCTTTGTCCTTTCTCAGGCTCTAGACTGTGTGCCAAAATTCATTATTATTAGTTTTGGCGTGAAATCATTGTCGACAAACAAACAGTTATTTTCGAAATATACTATAATATATGATAATAATAAAAATAATTTATTGTTCATTAAGATAAGTTTATCAGATATTGCATGTTATTAAACATGCAATATCTGATAAACTTACCTGTACCTAATTGTGTCTTATTACTAGCCTCCCTTGCTGAACTAAGTTGGATACCTGTGCTTCAGCATACGGCGCCTCTGCCCATCGGCTTTGTATATTACTACAGCTTTATATAATAAGTATTACTATGAATATGCTCAGTCACATCCAGTAAAACTACATCTTCAAAGAACACATCAAACAATAGATATTGTTGTTGTTTTTATAACATTAATACAAGTACCTAATTCTCATCATAAGTTTAACGAAGAAAGGTCGTGTGACAATGTGAGTTGTTTTGTAAACACATTAGCACGTGAACACTGAGCAATAAAACACTTTATGTTTGAGGTAATATTATGAGCTGAATAATTATGTCTGAGGAGCCATTCATTTATTACGTAAGACAATTTTTACTTGTGTTCGACCCACTCCCTCACTTAAATAAGAAAAAATAGGAAGAGGCAGATCCTGTTTAATATTTATTACGTAAGCATGTAAAGGAAAAATAAATAAACCTTTGGCTGGTTTTGATGTTTATTTTAAAAATATAATATTTTAGCAACGTTTACAATCGTTAGATGGAATTATTTTAATCATTTGAATGTAATCACTACTCTAAACTTTTTATGATCTTACGTAAGAACTATCAAGACTTCCTCCCAACCCCTAGTAAGAAAAAATAATACTCATAAAAAATAATTGCTTCTAAACGACTAATTGAGATTCATTAATGTATCTAAAGTAAGTCTAATTTATCTAAATTATTTTTAAAAGCCTGGCATAAGCTGAAATGAAGATGATGCATGGATGTTTGTTACTCTTTCACGCAAAAACTACCGAATGAAACTTTACAGTAATATAGCTTAAATATCAGAATAGTACAAAGGTAACTTTTGTCACGTAATAGATATATATCCAGCAGTCGACTGAGAAGGGATGAGGATGAAATCAAAATTAATGACTGTCTGCTTGCTATTTTGCAAAGAATTTATTCAAACTGTTAGGTTTACGTAAGTCTGTTATGGACTGACTGATATATAAAGCATAGCCGATACTATTGGCCGGAGGAAGCTGAAATTTCACATGTGTGTTCCTTGAGGAGGGTAGAAAGCACCCCCTAAGGGGTAAAAATAGTCAACCAAAGTTATACATCAGAATAGCACGTGAGCAAAGCCGCGGACAAAAAATTTGTAGAGATATAAATAATTCAATCAAAACACAAAGACCGGAATGACCTCTCAGTCACCCTAGATTTTCTAAATATATAAAAGTACTAAACCTAACTCATCGCAAGTCCAGTGATTGCAAACTTGGGAATTTCAAACGCGAGCGAAGCCAAGGGCAATAGGTTGATGTTCTCAAACGGCGTGTATATAAATAACGCCACGAGGAAAGAAACCCGTGAGGTGTAAATCACGGAGGACGAGTCCAATTAATTCAATTAAATTAAATTGTACAAATAAGTGAAGCGACTACCGACAGCTAATTGAAGTAAAAATGTCGGACAAAGGAAAGCTAATGAAGTTGACAGCCTTCGTGAAGTGCGTAGGGTTGTCACACTTGTTTTCATTTGTTACCAGTAATCAACCCAATTAATTAATTAAAATAAAATAGGAAATGTCACATTTATTCACATTTAAGGTACACAAATACACAGCCTGTGTAACTAACAAAAAATAAAGAAATAAATAAATAAGTATTTCGGACATCTGTAAAAGAACATCATCTAGTCCCACACTAAGCAGAGCTCGTACTATGGGTACTAACAACTACAACATCTCTGCACAACTGATATAAATACATAAACATACTTTTTTTGTAAATACATACATATTGTACATAAAAACCTCCAAACTCCGAAACAAATGTTTGCTGTTTACACAAACATTTAGTTCGACCCGGGAATCAAATCGAAATCGCGAATTACTCCGCTTACACTCTTTAACTTAATCTTACGGTATTTTCATTCTTCTTGTTGTTCCTCCCCAATTACTGAAGATTGGACATCAGCCCTGAAAACCTCGCTTTGTCCCTGGCGAGGTGAAAGAGTTCCGCGGCGCTCTTGACTATATCTTGGTATTTTCATACAACTCGTCAAAGCAGTTTTCTTGACTTCTTCCTCTAAATTTTGTTTTACCACAACATTTCCAATCTAAGACAATATACGATCAGTTACAGCGGCGAGCAGTCCGCATTATCGACAGTAACGAAGTCACCGAGTCCCTTGAGCCCCTGCAGCTGCGATGAAATGTCGCCTCCATTGCAGTCCTCTATCGCTTACATCATGGAGAGTGTTCTGAAGAGTTGTTCCAACTGGTCCCCCCTTCCCTTTTCCTATACAGGACAACACGTGCTGGTCTCGGAAGCCACCGCTTCAGAGTGGTTGACATACGCTCTCGAACTAAACGGTTCGGGTCTTCCTTTCGTCGTCGTGCGTCGCATGAAAACTCAAATCTTTACTAATATTGAAAATGTGAAATTAGCTCAGTCTGTCTGTCGTGTATCGATTTAAATGAAATTTGGTACACAGATAGTCTTCAGCCTGAGAAAGACATCTACATAGACGCGAAATCTAGTTTAAAATAATGTAAGAAATAAATAGATCATTACAGTTTAAAGTATCAATTAATCTCACATAGAATGTTGGCGTGCGAAGTGTAATAAGTAGCAAGGTTATTAATTATCGTCTGTATCACCTTTCAGTGTAAGTACTGTAAGGCTTCTGCCCTTGCATTGTAGCTAACATTAACCCAGAAAGATGTCTTAGCAGTGCGTACGATATAAGGCCTTTCCACATTTTATGTGATAATATTTCTGGAGATTTTGTTTATCACTCTATACCGATATAGCCTATATTACCTTACGTGTTCTAGAACAAGAGTTAACATTAACCCCTTTATTTTTAATTCATTTCTTTTTCTATTTTTACATTGCACACCAATAAAGTATAAAATTTTGTTCAGGCATAGATGGACATTTGGTATTACAATAAAAAATTTGGCGGTCTTATCATAGCGAGCTCTTCCAGACAACCTTTGTACGGATATTGTAAAATTTGGTTTTGGGTAGTCTGAGGTGTAATCCTACTAATATTAAAAACACGAAAGTTTGTGAGTATGTATGTATATTTGTTGCTCTTTCACGCAGAAACTACTGAACAGATTTGGATGAAACTTTACAGTAATGTAGTTTATATAACAGAAAAATACAAAAAATCGTTCCGTACAGACTACTTTTAGCTCGGGGGACATTTATTATTATTTTTTGTTATTGAATCACTGCCAAAGAGATTTTAAAGTATTTGCAAAGTGCCAACCCTAGACCTACTTTTCTCTGAACGCATTGTAAATACCGCGAAGCAAAACAAGCAAACACGTGAAAGCTCCATCGCAAAAAAATTGTAGCCATATCTAGCGAGAGAAGTTTCACTTGATACGTGTTTACTTAGGAATAATAATTGACAATTCAACGAAACGAATTGTCGCCATAATTTTGTACAAGATATGGCCAATCAGCCAACGAGTGATAACGTTTTTACCCACGATGAAACGGAGAAGGTTTGGGGAAAGAGGATATTAGTACATAAACCAATTATTTCATTTATCTGCAAACCTACTAGTCCGATTCTGAAAAGGTAGTAGAGCCACGCTGATTTCAGCACGAATGGGCCGGCTCGACCCGGCCAGTACTACCCTCACACAGAAGACCATCCTAATAATGACAGCATTCTTGCTGTCGTATTTCGTTGGTGAGTGTGAGACCGGAGGCCCAATCATTCTGCATTATTCTCCCGCCCTTCGAAGGCCGGGAGAATGATGCAGAATAATCAAACCAGGCTGCCATGGTAGGGGTCACCATGCTACATTGTCTACCCTCACAATAAGCATGGTGACCCCTACTCCTGGATTCTACTCATGCTTTCCATCAGGCAGAGTAGAGTCACTTTGGCAGGCTTAAATATAAAAAAAAAAAAAAAAAAAAAAAAAAAGGTTTTCAGCGATTAATTCAGGTTTGATTAGTTCATGTTCTTACTAGACGGCGTTAAAGTAAAATCAAATTTGCATGTCCATAGAAATTGGCAGTCACCTACCGTTATTAACTTGTTTGTCCTATACCAATGAAGTTTAATTGATGGGTTTCCACTAAATGATAAGTTTTCAATGACGTTTTTACTTTTTGTTTATTACTTTTCGGTTATCCGTTGTTCAAAAATAATATAACATAGCACAAAATACTTGTCAAACAAAATAAAACAAATAGCAAAAACTGAAAAGCAGAAAGTAATAAAATATCATTACTTAACCTTAAAAAGTAATTTCTTAAAGTAATATAAGCATACCTAAATAATTTTGAGTCGACGCCATCAGTCTGCGAAATAACAATCAGTGAGTGACCAATTATTTTGCCCATATTTTCCTACCCTTAGGTTTGGAGTTATTTTTCCCAAATTTATATGGGACCAATATTGAAGTACATGTATACTTTCAAATAAATAATAATTTATTAAAATCGGACTATTAATACTACTACGCGTGGTCATACAAAAAAGACAATATACACGTCGCATTGAGAAACTCCTTCGTTTTTTTTCGTCGGTTAAAATTTGTTTTCTTTCTAGAAACGATCGTAAACCAAAGATTATTCTTACCAATTATCTACAAAAACACACCTGATTCCTAAGTAAAATATGCTAACAAAAACACTTGTGCACAAATCAATTAAAGCTTCAAACATTAGCATTCCTATTTCATGTTTAACACAGATTAAAATTATCACGCTAGGAATGCCAGAATAAATCTTTATTCATCAAGGAGGTTCGATCCGAAACAACAACTTTTTGAAATCTTTATTTATCAAAGTGTTTTCGACCATAGAGCCATGCAATCCAGAACTTGTAGATAACGATTGATAAACACCCACTACAAGATAATTAACAAAGTGTTAATGAAGAAAAACGACCTGTTAATGCTAATTTTTAAGTTAAAAGTCAAAATTAATTTCAATGTACTAATGTAAGAGTTAATAACAATGGTATGATGCCCACACAAATTAAAAATGGATGATATAGAAGTCTATAAAAATATTTATGAAAAGTGGATTGGGTTTAGTTTTGATTAAATAAACAATGAGTAAGAATATTTTGACATTTAATATCAAAAATTGACAAATGACTATTAACTTCGTACAAAAATAATAAAATAGTATCGTTTTTCCGAAGACGGTCCCCATTTCATCTCATCCACATTTTTTTAATCCTTAAATTCATTACGACACCGACTTGAAGATTATAAGACTTTACAATTGAAGACGTTAATTACTTGAATATTGGCAGATATAGCTGATATTCTGCTGGTTGCCATTTCACCAAGACAATAAGAAGAAGATAATGAAATAAAACGTAAACAAACATTTATCTATAGGACACGATTTTGAATTCACGTGCTATTATGGGTGACTACGGAACCCTATTCTATGCTTGACCTGACACGCATTTGGCCGATTTTTTAAATAATAATCTCAGTAAAACTTAGTCCTATAATAACATAGTAAGAGCCCGATTGTAGGCCACAAACTTGTCCTTATTACGTAAGTGGTACTGAAGAATAATCGGCAACATTTGTTCGTTAAGTATGCAACTGAAAAGCCAGGTTCCTAATAATATTTTTGTTAATTTTAAAAAAGAAAAGTTATTTTTTATGGCGTCAGAAAAAGCTCAGGTTTACTCTCCTTGCACTTGACCGACCCAACAATAATTATACACCATAAACTTTCGCTGGTCGCGTGGTATGCAACTGGCCTTCATCGGCCCA
Source organism: Phragmatobia fuliginosa (assembly GCA_932526445.1). Taxonomy (NCBI): domain Eukaryota; kingdom Metazoa; phylum Arthropoda; class Insecta; order Lepidoptera; family Erebidae; genus Phragmatobia; species Phragmatobia fuliginosa. The sequence goes on from OW052070.1 coordinate 16,820,183, forward strand.
ATGTGCTACAGCCGACGGCAACTACTTTCACGACATATACCAATCGATACTAGTTCACAAGTGATATATAATCGATTAAACCTGATACTAAACTGCCTTTTATTCAAAAACTGAGCTAATATTTCGTCGATCGTTTATGAGCACGGCTCTATTTAATGTCTAGGATTGTCTATGGCGAGAACTGTGACGAATTAGTATTTGGTTTTGGGTTATTTTAAGTAATTAATATTGTATGTATTTTAAAACTTCCGCGTGAGAAACTTTACTAAGGTTATAAAATAAATATCAATGGTGACCGTATACAAATTTTATTCAATGTGCATACAATTGAAACTCTTGAAGTTTTCGAGATTTTATTCGTTTCAAATTATATTAGGGTCATATAGTACATAAATTCCACTAAAATCAAAGTGTTGAAGAGTTTTTTGGTTTAATCGTGTGATTGTTTAAACACGCATAACTTTGAAACTGCGCGTTTGATTTTTACCAGTCTTTTTAAACTAGATAGAGTATAAATTGAGAAAGGGGAGATGGCATCACACTACCACCTTTACCAACACAGGACCACAGTAAAGCAAAAAGAAGAAAAGGTTGAAACAATACCCACCAACGTGATATACTACGCCAAAAGGTGCTTTATAAGACATAACTATGTCCAGTAGTGCAGTACTCAAGATTGATGCTGTAGTTATAAATACTAGCATTCACCAAGTGTTCAAAATTAAGTGGACCATAATTAATACGAATTATAACTGGCAACATTATTAAGGTTCTATTGTCAACGACTGAAACTTCTATAATCACTGATTTCGCCAATGATACGCTCTACAATGTTAATTTGACAAAATAATAACTATGCGTATGTGTCAAATACATGGTAGTTGTGTTTATTTATTGGTTTAATGTATTTTTGCATATTAAAAAAAATGCTTACTGCACTCTTCCTCCACATAAACTGTAAGTGTGGACTCACAACTCCTCCAGATATAAAGATGTTCTCACGCGTCACATGAAAAGATGCAATATAGAGCCCTGTCGCTGGGAGAGTTTGACAGCACAGCGACCGGAATGGCGCGATTGTGAAGAAGCGAATTTGAGGAACAGTGTTTAGCTAAATTCGACGCCAAGCGCGATGAGCTTAAAGCCCGTCCACTCGCCGCCATTCACTATAATTATGAGAGCGGTAAGCTCACTTGCCCACTTTGTGCAAGGGAGTTTGCTGCGAAAATCGGCTATATAAGCCATGTCCAGGTGCATCAGCGCCAAGCCCTATAAGGAGTCGAAGTGGTCGCCATGGCCGAAATTGGTCAGATTATTGTGCGAAATTTCATACTCCTTCCGTCCACGCAATTTTCGTAAAAAGGGATGCAAAGTTTTTGCTTCAAGTATTAATATTTAGATTTAAGTATTTGTTCTACACCTGAGCATGTGTATCTTTTAATACCGAAAACAACTTGACAATTGACCGATTCCGATACATCGACCACTTTCATTCAGTCTACACAATGGGCACAACCGCTTTCACTGATCATTGAGATGACCCTTATGTATAATTTATTGTTAGATGCCTAATTCAATGAAGGTGGCACACCTTCATAACTAATGGAAAAATGTGAGGAATTTTCATTGAACACTTTTGAAGAAGGTGAAAATTGCATACTATAGAATAATAATAACTTCACAATAACATTGACGTGTGTGCAATACACACGTCTATGTAATATTCTAAAAAGTCTACGTTACTTTACATGATTAAAATGTATTGATGTCTGAATGCATTGCAAATAAATTATCCCGGAGAGCCAAAGAGTGGTAACACAATGGGTCACAAATATCAACGAGGAGGTGTCCCCCAAAAGCCTGGAAAAGTTGAACTTTGTCAAACTTATCTGAATGTAAGAAGTATCGTGAATTAAAATGGGGAAACAGAGCTCTATTTTGTACCATTAGAACTTTTAAACAAATCACACAAATTTCTAGTGGAATACTTCAACAGCCTTTAACAGTCCACTGCTGAACATAGGCCTCTCCTTAGAAGGAGCTTTTGGCCTGTTATACCACGCTGTCCAGACGGGTTTGTATAGGGTTGGTTTCAAGTTTTCCTTTTCTTTGCATTGCTTTTACGATACCCGCGGTATGAATAGGGGTGGTGACACTTTGTATTCTTAATCCGTCACCACACGGAATACTTAATTTCTATAAAATAAAGTAATTTTGTTAATTTACCCGAGGGAGTGCCATTTTCCCCTCCTCCCTACATTGGACTTTTCAGCTGCAGGTATTATTCCATTTCTTATAAGGTTACTTGTCTGTTTGTTTGCCATCCTCTCCAAAAACATTGGTACATAAAATCGGACTAGGCATAAAAACATCGAGTTTTGACCGCAAATGGTTATTCGAAGGCAAATTCATTTTAGTAACTTGCTATAACAACATGGCAATCATGTTATCTATGACCATGGCTGGTAACAATCATTAATTCAGAGTTGACTGACTCGACGGAAATAGATTTACTGGCAAAGTATACCTTGTCTATGGTTATAATGGTATTACAGCAGGAGCGAGGGTCGGCGGCCGCAAAATAATAGCAATTGGACTGATTACTGCTAATATTACCGTTGCTAGTCGCTTACATCGAATTTAGCGGCGGACTTTATAATCGAATTGACAGTCTACTCTAGATCTTAAATAATAATTAACTTTTGAAAAAGTATATCCGTCTTCAATGAACCTTCGACATTAATAATCATCAACGGCTTTCACGAGTAGTCCACTGCTGAACATAGGCTTCCATTTTCTAAGTAAAGTTTTGACCTATAAACTACACTGGACAGACGTGTTGGACGAGAAGGTTCGGTTCAAGTTTTTCTTCTAATTGCAGTGATGTAGTCCTGCGTATTGTGTCCCTAAGTTGTCTCATAAGACACCCATAGAACAAGCAGCGGAGGTAACACTTCCTATTTCTAAACCGTCACCACACGGTATCAAGCGGGCAGTACATTATTTTAATCCGTACTAATATTATAAATGCGAAAGTAACTCTGTCTCTGTCTTTTACATTTTCACACCTAAAACGCTGAACGAATAAATTTTGATGTATTTTGGTATTGAGATAGATGGAATCTTGGGAAAGGACATTTTACCGCGATAACCGACATATACTCGGGCGGAGCAGCGGGAGAAGGTAGTTTGAAATAAAAATAATTTATTGAAAGAGTTTTTGAACGACAGGGTTATATTATGAAGCACCAAATATCAATCAAACTACATTTTTGTAATTTATTATAAATACGTGCAAAGATTTCTCCTAACGTATTAAATAGATGTAAAAATTTGCAAGATGTAAAGAACACAAATAACACTATACCAACTTGCAGACTTTAAAATATAAAGAGTTTCGTCAATACATTCATTTTCTAAACGTTTAGCTTTTCAATTCTCTATTCGAATGTCACAATATGGTAAATCATTCATTCTTACAACAATACAGTCTAGTTCATCCATCACAATCCCATCTAATACTCCTTTTCAAATAATTTCTAGCCGCACAAAGAAGAGGGAAAGTTGAATACAAAAGAACTTTCGGTAAAGGTCAAAAGTTATGCTAAACCATATTTCATAAAAATAGGATCACATTGACTTTGAAGTGGGCTTTTGTTGTTTATAAATATTTGTTGCGCAAGTTGTCTTATGTAAGTGGTCTTGTTAGATCAATTGTTTCGGGCATTTCACTTTTTACTAAAGGTTCCGTATATACTTTAGTAAGTGACCCACGGAACTTCGTATGTATCTCTCAAGAGGAACTATTTTTTCCCCTTTTTTAACTCTTTTATTGATGTTCGGATTAGCGTAATGTTGCATAGCATTTCTCAGTGAATAGGCTTAGAAAAAACTGATTATTAAAACAAAAAAAGTCCTTGGCTTTCTAATTTTAAGTGTAGAGTTCGTTATTTAATTATTACTGTGCCGACTTCCAAATACGGTAACAAAACATACTACTTTAGTCTGAGCAGGATATTATATTTTAACATTACACACTCCGTTTTAATAGCGCGCGCGACGGGCGATGGACTCGTAGTACTCAGTTCAAGTCTATGCAAAACGTCACTCGTATGTCACTTTGACGTTTTGCGTTCGGAAAAGTTCCGCTGGCGGAAACAAGCGCCATCTATCAAAGACACACCGAATTACGAAGTAATTGTTAATCAATCCTGTATCGCGATTTAAAAATTGTCGCGTACATATATTATGACTTCCCAACATCAACCGGTTGGTTTGAGGATCCTCCCTTTGTGTTTGGGGGGACTCAGGGACATGATACCCTTTACCCTACACCTATCCAATTATTTAATGTTCATTCTTCTCTGACTTCTTCTTCGACTTTAAAAAATAAATCAGTTTTTTATGTAGAACTGCATTACAATAGATTTTTTGTTTAAACAGTTTTACGTGAAGATCATCTTCACATAAATAATGCCTATGTCATATAGTCTATGACTCTATGACCAGTTAGCAATTCCTGTAATCACGATATTAAAAATTAAATTGTATGCATATACGACTATACTTTACTGAATAGACCACAATCTCGACTCAAATCCAAGTCTTAGAGTCGTAATGCAATAATTAGAAAGGTCAACGAATGTTGATAACACTATATTAAGTTGGTTATGGTTTCAGCCTTCATCTGCGTACGCCTTAAACTATTAGGGTTACCAGCTCTCGAAATGGTTTTTAGGACTAATGAGAAGTTTTTTTTGATTGTAACAAAAGTTTCATCATCATCATCAGCCTATCGCAGTCCACTGCCGGACATAGACCTCTCCCATTGCACACCACTCACCATTAAAAGTGGATCAGTCAGTGGATCTGTGTGGACAGTCTAGTACAATTTTGTCTGAGTTTAAAAAACAGAAATGTTCCCATTCAAAGGAGTAGTCAAATCAGGGCCATAAGGGGGCACAAAACTACTGATTTAAAAAGATAGATAAATGATTTCAAATTTATTGTGCTTTTGTTAGATCTGTTTAACTTGCCTGAACCATTTTTGTTTAAAATGTTTTGGTTTTGATCAATTCGATATATGTTCATGTGTCTAAGCAATAAACAAAAAAAATACTGTAACTTTGAACGCCATAAATGACATGTTTTAGAATAACCATCACCATATACCAGATAACGTAGCATATCTATACAAATACATAAAATTGGAGTGTTTGTTTGTAATTTCAAAATAACAGATTTTACTAAGTGCATATATTCAATGTTATTTTTTTTTGTCTGTCTGCCTGTTTGTTCCGGCTAATTTCTGGAAAAGCTGAACCGATTTTAATGGGACTTTCACTGGCAGGTGGCTGATGACATAAGGAGTAACTTATGCTATTTTTTTACACTTGCTTCGTTCCGCGGCGTCACTCGCGATTTACAACAATAACCGCGGGACTCTGCTAGTAAAATAATAAAAAGAACCACTACATAAAATATATCCTTCATACCTCGCTTATAATGTAGCTTTAAAATATTTTTTCAAATGATACCTATAGTTTGACTTAAGTGTGAAAGCGTAAAACACAAACAAACTCACATTCAAATTTATGATTATAGTTTACGGCTTACTAATAGAATTGACCGCACAATAGTCAACATTGTATTGTTTAAAGTTGGCTTTCTACTTTTCAAGTTTATGGTATAATAAAATCTCTATTATACAATTTAAATAGCTATCGACAACAAGAAATAACGTGGTAACCCTATTAGGAAGTGTGCCAACAGGTTCGTACAACCGAACGACCTACTGCGAAAGAGGCTATCTTATACCCGCTCCATACGAAGGTACATACACAGCTAAATATAAAAGGCAGTATCCATAGATTCATATCTCGTTTCTAGGACACCGGGCTTTGTTGCTGAAATAGGACAAAGAGTTTCTTCATGCAAAAGCTTTAGTCTTTTGTGTTATTTATGAAATCCTTTACTGACTACTGTAACATATAATAAAAAGTTATAAATATGTCACATGTAAATAAAACAATTAAATAGGTACATACAAGATTCACATTGTGTTCAAACTTGAGATCTTTTTTTTTTTTAAATTAGTTAAGTTGGTAACGACGTCGCAGGCAGTACCTGCATGGACGACCGTTTGTGGGCTGATAACATGAACGTCTCTGTTATTCGGAGGGTCACATTAAGTAGTCAGTCTTGGTTTTTATCATACGATAACAGTCGCGAAGCTTAGCTGGAGGCCTTCGGGCGGCCTAAAAACATCCAATGACAAGATTACATTGCCATAACGTTGTTTTGATAGTCCCCAACCGTCGTAAGTCGGGACGTATGGTCTTAAACCTCTTCTGAGAGGCCAGCCTAGCAATGTCAGGTCTATCAGGTTTCCTCTCAGGGGAGGGTCAAGACCACATGTCCCCAAGCTGGCCGAGTGCTGGGACTGGCAAGACACGTTGTGGCTACATACGACTGTTATCCTATGAGTTATCATTTGTTGACCTTTGAAACATGGAGACGCTCATGGTATCACGAAATTAACGGTCACCCATCTCGGTATTGACTGATGACAAAGTATAAACTATTACGCTTAGAATATTCCCGTGCATTTTAATATAAGAGCAAAGTGTCCGTTCAGAAAACGATACGCTAACGTACAAGAAGGGCAAAGGAAACAAAAAGAAATGACAGCGAAGCCTAGTTGCAATAAAATATACGGCCAATTAAAGTAGTGAGGTTTAGTTTGATGTTTTACAAAGTAATAAAAAGCAAACGCAACCAGTGATTGTAAAGAACCCGTCGGGACAACGTATGGTGCAGAATGGAAATCAACACATTATGTGACGTCAAAAGAACACCGGATTGACAGGAGGTCCGAGATAGCCGTATGCGCATCTGGTGGCAATTATAGGGTTGAACTTACTTTTATTAAAAAATAAGGAAAAAATAAGAACTTTGATGTGTTTTTCAGTAGATAACTAGAAAGAGTTAATATATACATAAACTTCTATAATGATAATTACTAGTATATTATTAGTGTAGAACACTTTGAATATACTAGAATAAATATACTAGTATACTAGAATAAATATAGAGCCGCGGGCAAAATCTAGTATACTTTTTTATATCAATAAAACATTACCACAGATTACTAATAAGTGACATTACAGGTACCTCTGACCTACTTTCTTCAAAACATTTGCCACACGATAAACACAAATTTTCTTTAAAAAAATATCAGTAGTATCAGAGTGTCCCGTTGAATTTTACCAAACCTTAAATGTGCCTTATTCCTTAATTTTGCACCTTTATTTTTTTCTTGAAATTTGGATGAGACCAAACAATGAGTGTAACCTGTCAAATTAAACTAATATTTATGTCGAAAGTTCTGAGATAACAAACAAAAACAAAAGCAGTCGAATTGTGAACCTCCTCCTTTCTTGAAGTCCATTAAAAATGGCTTTAAAGAAAGGATTTAGTTTCTCCTTTACTATAAAATCGAGACACATATAAAATATGTCTCTTATAACAGCCCTATTCTCGTGCAGAGAAGCCACAAATGATCGACGTTGATGGATGGATGTGCGCAGGTGGATAGGTACTAATTGGAGATTTGCATTCCCCACCCTCCGTACCCTCCTCGAACAGAGGATTTTACTGCTTTCTGCTGGATTAATTGAATATATGATATCTGTATAAATCAACAGGCTTTTCTAATTGGAATAGTCTCAGCGTAGCTTTATGGCAGTAAGGTGTAAAGTCATAAATATGAGACATTTTATTTATGATATTTACTTAATAAATCCTTAAATAACGTCTATACAATCGCTAATTCTATTTAGAAATAAAAAGGTAGTTGCTAACTGATTTTACCATTCAAAAGACATAGTAGAAACAGGCTCAGGAAAGTACTTGAGGACATATCATCACAAAGACACTGAAGAATGACTACCCATAAGACTTAAAGAAAGAAAGCTAACTAACAGAAAGAGGACCAATTCAGAGTATTTGGCGAATTAGTGACTATATTTTTTCCCAATTTACTACACACTGAAGCAATATTTCAACAGTAGCGGTATTATTGTGGTTTGTACAATGTAGAGCGTTGTATAGCATTAATACAAGGCATGCGTGCGCGGCACTGATAGCCGTCGGTCGACGTATGTGCTTGCGATGGGATCTCTAAGTAGCGACTAGTATGCCATAAGTGTGTGTGTGGGCTTACTGTTTTGATACATAGGTTTTTAGGTTGAGTAAGACCGGTAGCATGTGCGCCAAACACGTTTGCGAAATAACAAGTAATATCCCGAAGCTCCAATTTGAGTTGAATTTTTTGCATTATTGGACCTCCGATCTTGCACTCACCAGCAAAAGAAGACAGCACCTACGCTACCATCCGCTCAAGCCAGATTCCTGCTGAAATCAGCGTGGTTTTGCTACCTTTAAATGACGTAGTGTTAAGTTAAGTTACATGAACTGTAACATCATCAGATTTTTAAAGCCCATTGCTGAATACAAACCTCATCTTATAAAGCCTCCTGCGTAAATTGCTTCCTTAATATTCGCTCTGTATCAATGTATGATGTATCTGTTTATACTCTGTGTACAAAATACTCTTTTAAGTCGTCAAGAAACATAGCCTTTCTTTATAGGGCTATCAAATGTTATGTAATCCTTGAGATATATGTACAAACAAGAACTTCAGCTTTTACATAAACTTTTCACTTCCACTTTTTTAAACTATACGTATGTTTAATTTCTATACTTGAAATAGTCAACGAAGTCACATTTCATTCCAGTAAAGAAAGGTGCAAATTAAACAAACATGTTGACTAGAAATAACAACACTTGAAAATGAAAAGCCACAGTCACATGTATAAAGAAACATTGAAGGTGTTCACGACGTTTAAGGTGATCCTGGAAAAAAACCTTTACACTTTTTCAATTGTCAAGATACAATGTTGTGTCCGTGTATACAATGGTGTAAGTAGGTTTGTGTATAAATAGTTTTAAACCAGTTGTAATATTGAATCAAAGGTTATTTATCTTTACTTCATAGAATAATTTACTATTGGTTTTATAGTAATGATTGATAGTGTTATATTTGTAGGAACGTACATCGGATCCTAGTTGTATACAGGTATACTATTTAACAGTCTTATAATAAGAAGTTGTTGACAATACCTTCAGAAACGTATGACGTGAACTACGCTGACTTTGAGAGCCACGTTATCTCAACTTTATGCTCGAAGGACCATTCATTGAAGTCTTGATAGAAAATATCAGCCTGGACATAAATGAATACACATATACATCTTTTATGGGGTACTGTGTTAAATTTTATAATAAAATACCTCAAAACATACTAGATTTAACAGAGAAACGTTTTAAAAATGTTGTAAAACGCACACTATGTAAGCAAGCATATTACAAATTAGAGGATTACATTGCCGACAAGAATGCTTGGCTTAATGCTGGTCCTGCTCCACAGCCACATGTTAATTCTCAAATTATTTAGAAGTTAGTTTGTATTTTTGACATATGTTAATTTTATCATAATAATTTGACATTCATATATTTCAATTTTTTTTTTTTTTTTTTTGACATTGGATATCCATATTTCCGACATGGATTATTGATATTTTAATTGTATCTTGTTTGACATTAAATTATTATTATTATTTTTTGTAATATCATTATTGCATAATAAATTACTTTTTGTTGACATGATCCAAATATTTATCGCATTCTTAGAGAGTAGCATAATTATAAATGGTTTTTATTATTGTATAACTGCGAACATTTTGAATTGTACATGTGAGCACTTTGTAGTCACTGGTAGCATAAGTTTGTTGACTGGCGGTTGTGAGTATGTCATGCTCGCTCAAAAGTCCTGCTGGCGGTGGCGTGTGTAGCGGGTCGTTCGGCTCCCTACGATATGGTTGAACTGGACGATGGCTGGTGCATGGGTCATGCTCGTGATACGGGCGCCGCCAGTCGGGGCTGGTCATCTCACAACTTCTATTTATTGTTTAATTGTTTTTTGGACACTACATGTGTAAATATCAGCATCGTTACATTGTCCTCACATTTAATAAAATGCCTTAAACAATGTAACCAAAAATTGTAAAAACAATGTTGGAAAAGAGTGTCCATGGAGTTTCTTGTCTGTTCTTCTCCATAGGATCTACGAATTGGAACAGACGATTAGCTTCACGACTGACTACTGACTGACTACTTGACGTTTCAAAAGTGCCGTTGTATGGTTTATTTGAAATAAAATGGTTTTGATTTGATTTGATTTGAATGCCTCTCCTTCGAAACTCAACGACGCTGACCAGCTCGGTGTAGGATTTGTTTCAAGTTTTCCTTTATATATTATGACAAGTATTTCAATGCAGTTAAAACTCCTAAACAACTAAATAAATAATCGAACGAGAGATTAAGGACTGTTTATGTTTGCTTGCCCGTCATGATTATGAAGACGTTGCAGTACCATGACTATGTACTTAAAAATGATTTTTACAGGCTTTTATGCACTAATTTAATGCACAAAGACAGGATATTCTCTGTTTTTTGTCTTTGTTTTGTTCTTTCATTTGTCTTTTCTTCAGCATCCTGGCCAACCTTCCTTAAACATTTTCTACAACATAAATGGGAGGTCAGTCGTTTACGCCTTACATTGTTTCACACCCCGGGTAAGACAAACTGGCATATTATTAGTCCTTTCATAGCTTTAGAGCCGGCGACGAACAAAGGCTTCTCCACACTAAAATTGACAATACAGGCAACACATTCCATACTATTATATGCAAGTTTGTGGAGGAATATAAAGAAATATAAAGCACTAGACAAGGCTATAATTTTGTGCAAGTATACTCGGGTGTTCTGAAAAATAAATAAGAGTACGAGTATGAATTTATACGGAGAAATCAACTAAGCGTTCTGAAACTTAAGTATGGATATATAATTTCTTTGTTTACTTTTATTAGTTATACCTGGCATGCGATAATGCTATGTAAAGAACTAATGAAAAAACCATTCATATATAGTAAATAGTTTTATGGTCATGTTTACTAGCGTCCCCTAAAAAGGGGTAACTTAGAGAGAGTTGAATAACCCTTAGTGATATTTTCGTTTTCACCAACCTTTAGGGGACATCTAGGTGCTTACGAAAGATTTCTCTTTCAATTTAGGAGCTATCTATGTTAGGGGACACGAGCACTAGGAAGTAAGAAGAAGATTTAAGTATATTGAAAACAGGCATGTCTAATTCTGCCTCAGGCGCCTCTTACAACACTCATAGATGAAAAGGGGGTAGTGAAACTCTGTATTCTTTATGCGTCACGGAGAGCAATGAGAAATATTACGTCATGAGAAATTTGAGCAAATAACTGACTAAAATTAACTCTCCAACTAACAAACCGTCTAAAGATTTGTCTGTCGATTACGAACAAACACAAAAACATTAAACGGAAAATAGGGAGCTTTTCAAAAGCCCCTACTACTTACATATTGAAATTGCCAGCTCAAAAAAAGTCTGCAACTTTACTCGCGAAACTAAAATATATATTGAAAGTACATAGCATGTAGAAAGTTAAGGTAGATAATGAATACAAAAATAAACATTTGGGTGTAAAGTGGATCTCGGTCAAGCTCGGAGGCGATTGCCGGTGCATCAGGCGACTCTAATAACGGTAGTGGCTCCAATTAATATTTTAATGCAACACCTTTCATTGAGAATGTGTTCATTGTTAAGTAACTGACGTTATATAGTATGTGGAGATAGTTACGTTCGGTTATCATTATCTTAAATACTTTTTACTTTAATAGCAGGGGTTTTGTAAGACGGGTTGTTATGGATATAAAACTGTAGGCACATTTATCTGTTTTAGATTGTAGCTATTTTGTGCTTTTAAAATGTATATAGTCTAAGCTTTTCTTTTGACAATATTTAACTAGGAGTCCGGTTTCGATATCATACAATTGTTCATCAATATTTCCAAGTGTCACAATAAAAAATAACAAAGTTGGTTCGTATTGAGGTCAATTGAGAATATCGTTACTAAAACTTTTGGTAAGTAAATAAATATATAATTAGAACATCAGGGGCCAGGGCACATGGCCGTATAGGTGGGCATCTAGGAATGCCAGATAACAAATAGGTGTCTTTATTATATGAAAACATATAGTCTTGTCATACTTTTGTTCACCATGTTAGCATGTTAACTAGTTATTAATAAAACATTAAGAATAACATGGTCAACAAAAATATGATGAGACCACAGATCATAGAACTGTGGATGAGACTTAGTATCAATAAATTAATACTCGATAAAAGATAAAGACTACAAGTATTCCTTTGCTCGAGAACTTTCATAGCGTAAGGCAGGATTATTTGTAGTTAGTCGTTAACAAAATCATTGTTACATCAAAATAAGAGAACGGTGTCACGAGTGTGAATTAGGTTATTATGTGACTCAGTATTAGCTTAATTAAACATTGTGATGAATCACATATCCTTATGCAGTTTTAGTTTACTCTGTATGTATTATCTAATACATACCATATTATGTTTAGCTTTTTAGATTGTTTTTGTCTGAAGTAGTTCCTTGTTTTGTTTTGATCTACTTCAACAATAATTATTTTTAAGGAGAAACTTGTGTGTAATAACTAATTTTTTAAGTTTTAAAAGAGGCAGTTTTTATATTAAATTATTCTCGCTGAAATGTAATGAAATATCTGTGTTGATAGTTAAATAAACTTAATTCTCAGCTTATTTATAGAATTACTGCCTGCCTTGTTAGTCTAGTGGTTACCGTATGCGGCTGCTGATCAAGATGTCTCGGGTTCTATTCCCGCGTCGGACCGAAGTTTGTGTGATCCGCAAATATTTGTTTCGGAGTCTGGATGTTCTCTATGTATCTTTATGTATCTTTATGTATATATACCAGGTGTCCGGAAATATTTTATTTATTTATTATTTATTCTATTTTCTAAGTATGGTGGCTGAGATATGCGGTGTTACCCGGTATATAATACGAATAAGTCTAAATTACTCCATAAATCATCACACCATTACTAGAAACAAAAGTCCCATCAAAATCAGTCCAGCCGTTCCTGAGATTACTCGGCAGAAATAGAGCTAATATTTAGTGAAAAGCTCTTAATACAGATTTATACAGATATTTCAGAACAGTTCTTAAATTAACAAAAAAAACAAGAACGGGAATAAATATAAACTCCCATATACGATTGTCCCAAAAAATACGGCTTTTCCAATTTCGAACGCGATGAGTTGATGACACAAGAAATTACGTCCTGGTAATCGATCATTTTATTACTACACTGAAAGCGACAAGGCCAGCTTACTTACAATTTTGATTTACGCATCACTTTCGTCCAGAAACCGTTAAAGCTTTTAAACCTGATATCGAGGAAAGTCGGTAAGAATGACGGATGGCCTTTTGCTCAATTCTATGCTAATGGTCGATAAAGCGCGCGTGTGAAATGGAACGTTTGGCCGCCATTTTGATTTATGAATTTCGTAACAATTGATTTGTAATGAATAGTAAGGAAGTGTAGTATTTAGTTTATTCTGTCAAATAGGTTATTGCGTTTTGTTGTTGTCATCTAAAGGATATTTTAGTGAAATCTACTGCACGAATAATATATCCTTTGTGGAGATATTAGAAACCAAATCAATTACGATACTCGTACCGTCACATTTTAAAGCGAAATAATTGTTCAGTATTGTGTACAAAGTAAATACATACAGCAAATCTTTGGTTACGAGAAAGCTTTGACAACTTTAACAAAATAGTATAAAATCGATGTCCTAAACCTTACATTGAAAACTTTTATAGTTTGTGCCGTTTTGTCGCAGATATAGAGAGAAGAGAGTACTCACGTTGCCGAGAAAGCCGCTGCAGGGTTGTATGGGGGGTGGCAAAGGCGGCAGATCCGGCGAGCGGCGCCGCGGGCTTATCCTGATGCTGCGCGCCTCCTCCGTTTGACCCATTGCTCAGTTGTACATTTCTGTAACAAACAAAAACCGTATGAAACTAAATAAATTAATATTATTATTTTTTGTAATATTCAAAAATCTAATCCAATCCTTGTTAGCTTTTCAAAATTGGACGAGTACAGTACCTACTATATATCATCATCATCATCAACAACAACCCATATTGTCCTACTGCTGGGCTACTACGTAAATATTGCAACTATTAAACTAATTATTTATATTTATTTTTATATGGTGGCAACCTTATTAATTTTTATACATTTGAGGTTACAATGTGACTCTACTCTACCTGATGGAAAGCATGAGTAGAATCCAAGAGTAATACTCATCGCGAATGCAGACAAAACAATATGAAGACCCACACTATGACGGCCTATTGAGATACTTAACTGCATCATTTAATTTGAATTTGAAGACTATACAATAGTCGTACATATGCGAATATAATTTTTCATTTGACACCAAGAAGGATTTGTAATAGTGTCTTAATAATTTATTATAGTTGGCAACACAGCCGTGCGTTGAAGCGCTACGGCCTTTTCATATGTGAAGCTGGTAACTTGAGACGAGGTAATGAAATAAGGACAGCTGTTTTTTTTTAAGAATTAATTTTTTAAAGGATACAAGCGTAGGTACATAACTCATAATTTCTTTGAAACCCGACTACAGCACAACCAAGCGGCAGGAAAATGTGTGTATGTTTATAGTTACGGACATGTGTAACGCCTAAACTTCAGTTGTTTTAATGAATGAAGAGACAATTGATTCGTAATACAGGTCCAGGTGAGATAGACTGTATACATGACTACATCTCTCATGTTCGGTAAGTAGGTTCTTATTACCCCCAAATGGGGCTTGTAGGTGATTAATTAGCGCTCTAGGGTAATAATGTAGCTAGAAAAACTCTAGGGCGGTAAGTAATTAAAAAAAAACACTTCTTTCTTTCAAAAAGTTACCCATCATACGGGGGCAATAGACATCATGCATTCAGCCCAATGACGACGGAGGTCGCTTTGCTATTCAGCCTTGTCTTCGTGTGAGTATAATAGTCATTAATTTTAAATATCGAACGGCGGATCGAATTTTAAATACCAGGTTAGCTCGGGTGTAATCACCAATTGCACCCTCGAACTATAGGCGCCCTCGCTGCGCTCGTGCGCCTAAATATCTCGGGCTGCAATTGATGCCTTACAGCTCTTAGCTACTAATCTACTATTATGCATTTAGTCTTATTAATAGACTAATTGAGTTACCCGCGGTTATTGCTGTAAAACGCAAATGAAGCCGCGTAGCAAAGTGGGTCTTAAAAAAAATTGCCTAAGTTACTCTTTAGGTCATCCGCTTTCGGCTAGTGAAAGTCCCGTCAAAATCCGACCAGCCGTTACAGAGATTACCCGGAAGAAACAGACAGACAGACAAAAATCAAAAAATTTGATGTATGTACTGTACTGTATATACTTTCATATGCATTTAGTAAAAAATTGGTCATTTCATATTAGATACAGACACTCCAATTTTATTTATTTGTATTGTATTTGTATATGTATATATATACTAACGATATCAGTTTTTTATCAATTTAGTTTACCTTCGAATCTCTTTGTTTCGAATCATATAATGCTTGTAACATTATCATAAATTAAACATTAATTAACAACATCAAACTATTTCGGACACTCAATTAGAACACGTTTGCGAGTCTAAGGATCCGTTCACACAGACCGGCTCAGAGAGCATCAGCCCGCTTTTTAGGGTTCCGTAGCCAAATGGCAAAAAACGGAACCCTTATAGATTCGTCAAGTCTGTCTGTCTGTCTGTCTGTCTGTCTGTCTGTCTGTCCGTCCGTATGTCACAGCCAATTATTTCCGAAACTATAAGAGCTACACTGTTGAAATTTGATCAGTCGATGTATTCTGTGAACCGCATTAAGATTTTTACATAAAAAAAGAAAAAAAACAATACATTTTGGGGGTCTCCATACTTGGAACTGAAACTCAAAAATTTTTTTTTCATCAAACCTATACGTGTGGGGTATCTATGGATAGGTGTTCAAAAATGATGTTGAGGTTTCTAATATCATTTTTTTCTAAACTGAATAGTTTGCGCGAGAGACACTTCCAAAGTGGAAAAATGTGTGTCCCCCCCCCCTCTAACTTCTAAAAGAAGAGAGTGATAAAACTAAAAAAAATATATGTTGTACATTAACATGCAAACTACCAACGAAAATTGGTTTGAACGAGATCTAGTGAGTAGTTTTTTTTTTAATCCCTACTTAATATTATAAATGCGAAAGTACCTCTGTCTGTCTGTCTGTTACGCTTTCACGCCTAAACCACTGTATCGATTTTGATGAAATTCGGTATGATGATAGAACTGAACTTGAGAAAGGACATAGGCTACTTTTTACTGCAATAATCGAGACACAAAGACCAAAGCTAGGTGATTATAAAAATACATAAATCGAAGATGTCAAAATGTATCACTGTTTACCTCCTGTCAAAACTTCACAGGTTGCTAGGAATAACACACTTGCATGGCAACCATAATGATAGTTTGTAAATGACATATAGACCAGTAGACCAGAGTAGATAATTTTTGAAAACAAATAAAATTATAGTAGGATGAAACCTATTGGAAAAAGAGGAGAATATTATAAAAATGAAAGGAAAAATAATTTACGGGCGATCTGAGGTCGGGAAGGGGTAGGGAGGGAGGTTTTCGGGTCCTTTAACCGGGGCGTGAAAAAGCATCTCACTAAGCCGCCATAGTGTGGGCCGCCATACATTATTGTCCGCATTCGCAGCAAGTGTGGTAGCCCCGACCCTTGGATTTTGCTCATGCTTTCCATCAGGCAGGGTAGAGTCAGATTGGATGGCTAAATATATACAACAAAGGGTAAAAAACGGTATATCTCGATTTCCAGCAAAACTACAAGGAAAATAGTTAAATGGCAAAGTTGTAGGTAATTAAAAGATCTACAACTTTTTAAGGTTCCGAAGTTTATGACTTCGAACCCTTATAGATATGTCACGTCCGTCTGTCCATCCGTCCGTCCGTCCGTCCTCGACTTGTCGTCCAAACAGTAAGTGCTAGAAAGATGAAACTTTGCATGAATATGTATTGTAATTACGTCGACAAAGTGCTACAATAAAATTATGAAATATATTTTTATTTAGGGTACCTTCCCTACACGTAAAGTGGGGATGTTTTTTTTTCTCACGGCTACCCCATCATGTAGGGTATCATTATATAGGTCTTTTAAAAACATTACAGGTTTGTTAAGACGATTTTTTGATTTAGGTATCCGTTTGCGAGAAATTCCACTTTAAAGGCAAACTTTTTGTAAAAACAGGCCGTCCCACCCGCCGAAAAATTTGTGATAGTGGTCCATATAATGAACTTTAAATGAAAACTATAACCAATTAGATGACTTTGTTAGTTCAGGAGTTATAGAGGCTTAACTTTTACAATGCGCTTACTTGGAAAAGTCATACAAAATCAACGCATTAATACGTAAACATAACAATTATCACACACTTGGCCGATTTTTTATAATATCATTGATCAAAACACTATTATTAAAACATCGATCAAAGTTACAACTAACTACAAAAAATTTTATATGATGTTACCTGCTGATACGGAACCCTTCATGAGCGAGTCCGACTCGCACTTGGCCGCTTTTTTTCTTTTCACACAGACCGGATCGGAGCTGATCAACTACGCGAGCGAGAAAGAGCACGCAATCGGACCTAGTCAGCTCCTCTTATTATTTCACATACAACAAAAAAGTGCATGTGCAAAAATAAATTTTACTACGATTACTAAAAACTCTGTTTCCAACGTGATAAAACTGTGCTCTCCTTTCCGAGCCGGTCTGTGTGAACGGACTCTTATACACCTTTCACCAACTGGGAGCCCCCTAACCTGGGTAACCACTCAATTTTAAAATAAATCTAAGTACGTTGACTTCCCCACTTGTTTTAAGGGTGGTGGCTTAAGGGGCCATTTAATTCTAGGAAACGTTGGAGAACAGTCATTATTGTTTCTTTATATTCAAGAATAGGTAGGTCACCTTTCGGCGGTCAATGAATATTGTATTTTAACATACGTTCAATAAAATCCAGATTCGTTTAGTCTTTTCTATTGCGAATTACATTCTTGATAAACTAACGTTATTTTTGTTATGAAAACAGGAAAAACTCGATTGTGTCAAGATTGCGGATGTCGGTTTTATTGTGTTATATGTGATTGGAAACCAACGGTTGTTGACGAGGTCGTTTGTTCACCTTTATACCACTGCTGAAGTAATCAACTGCTAGTTGACATCTTTATTACTAAGAACACAAAATTACTGCATCAATATGTAGTAAAACTAATTAGCAAATATTTTTGAACGAAAACTTAAAATTGGTTTTTGAACTCATCAATACAGTTGTTTGACTGCCTTGTTGGTCTAGTGGTTAGCGTATGCGGCTGCTGATCAATAGGTCTCGGGTTCGATTCCCGGGTCAGACCAAATATTTGTGTGATCCACAAATATTTGTTTCGGAGTCTGGGTGTTTTTCTATGTATAATATGTATGTATTTACAAAAAAAAAAGTATGTTTATGTATTTATATCAGTTGTTTAGTACCCATAACACAAGCTCTGCTTACTTTGGGCCTAGATGATGTTGTGTGTAAGATGTCCAAAATATTTATTAAAAATATTTATTATTAATTTATTAATAACCCATAACGTCTCTCTGCTGGGCTCGGATCTTCTTTAAGGAGGTTGTTAAGGCCATACGTCCCCACGCTGGCCGAGTGCGGGTTGGGGACTTAAGGCTACGTAATCTTGCCGTTGGATGTTTATAAACCGTCCTAAGGCCTTAAAGCTTAACGACTGTTATCCTTTGATAACAACCGGGACCGACTGCTTAACGTGACATCATGGATTTGTGGACGGAACGAACATTGTGTTCCTCCGACACAAAGGGAGGATCCTCCGATCAGGCGAGGTGATCGTGCCTGGCGGACCATTGCCCTCAGATTTTAGAACGAATGAGTCGACAGGGGCGGTACTACCTTCTCACAGAAGGCATCTAATGACAGCATTCGTGTTTTGTTGATAAGTTCGAGACCGGAGACTCAATTTGTGGATCACCATGCTGCACAATGCATTCCCTTGGCCCTTGGGTTTCTACTCATTCTTTCTGTTAGGCAGAGTAGATTCGTTTAGGCAGGATTGATTGTATTGATGGTGCGAAAAGCATTCCCCGCGTAAAAAAAAAAAGGATTTATTGTATGTTAAAAAAAACTATCCATAGAAATATTGTCAGAATGATGCGGATTATTTTCCGCTAGACTCCGTAACATAATAAAACAAAACCGGTTCAACAAATTGTATTGCCGACCCCAAATATTGGGAAAATAATCTAAGATGAAATGGATTACCGCTTAACTCGCTATTTCTTTAAAAACATAGAAGTATAGTCTAAACTGTATCCAATACGTGAGGTAACTAACCTCTTTTTTAACAGACTTATTTTTATTATAACAAAGTATAACGTAATAAAAGCAGTGGCCATAAGGTTTCACCTTGAAGTCGTTCTGGTTCTGCCATTTCCTCCGATTATTAGAATTAACGAACCACACAGACAGTTTCTTTTATTCATGAGTTAAATAATTAATTAGGTAACATAACATTTATATTTCTCGTCGATTATGTGATTATTTTCTAGCTCTGATAGTGGCAGTATAAGGTTTGAGGTCCTGCTAAAATGCGAGCAGGCAACAAGATTGATTGATCTATCGCTTTTTGTTTTACGAAACGCAATAGTTCCATTTCATTTCATCCACATTTTTACTAATATAATAGCGATGACGACTTTAGAATTGAAGACTAAATAATAGAGCAGAAATAGCTAGTATAGCTGGTTGTCATCTCATCAAGAGAAGAAGAAGAAGAGTGAAGACACCTAATAACGTAATTTTTGTTACACCTAGACGAAGCTTAATTACTACGATTAGGAATGATGTGTATAGTTTTAATTGGACTTCAGATTTGATATTGTATGTTGCTACTTTTTATTGTGCAAGGAATGATCTCGTTGTCTGTAACTACACCTATTTGTAAAAAAAAAAACAAGGGGTAGGAGCACACGGATGAACTGCTGGTCATTCATATATGCCTGTACTAAAGGGTCATAAGTGCATTATCGTCTTTTGAGTCATAAGAAGTTTGGAGCTTTTGTGTAACCTAGTCCGTGTGGTGACGGATTAAGAATACAAAGTGTCACCACCCCTATTCATTCCATGGGTGTCGTAAGAGGCGACTAAAGGAACAAAATAAGCAGCTAACATCACTGCCAAGAGAAGGAAAACTTGAAACAAACCCTTTACCAACCCGTCTGGCCAGCGTGGTATAGTAGGCTAAAACCTCCTTTCAAAGTAGAGGCCTATGTCCAGCAGTGGACTGTTAAAGGCTGTTCTTGTGTAACCTGTGGAAATTCCCCTGGGCCGTCGTCCCGCCAGGGTTTACGGCGGAATGGAGAGTCGGAAACGGACTGACTAATACCACTCGATGAGCTAGCTCCTGATATAAAAGGCATTCGGGAATAGCTGTTATTCCGACATCCAGACTCCTCCTGGCGCCTGCACGTAGCATAGTCTGAAATTTCAATGTTTTGTATTTTTGAATTATATTAATATACAAAAAATATTATATTTAGTAGAGCAAAACAATATTATTACGTATTTATATGAAAACAAAGACTTACATAACTCACATAACTCAAATACTAACATCTAAAGGTGGATCTCTAGGAACTTATTTTTCATTTTTTTATACTCCAAATATCCTTTCTATTAGTTCCCTTACAACAATTTTGAGCATTTATTAAAAGATATATCATCCTCCTAGCCATTATTCCCAACTTTATTTGGGGTCGGCTACTAGTTTGTATTATATTATGTCTTTGTTTTCATATAAATACATAATAATATGTATTGTTTTGCTAGAGCAATATATAAATACATAATATTATATTTAGCAGACTAAATATAATATTTTTTGTATATTAATATAATTCAAAAATACAAAACATTTAAACTAGTAAATTAACCAATATCCTGAGAGTGACTTTTTATCTCCTAAACTGCTTAAAGCAGAACCGTTAATAAGTAATAAAATGATAATTGGATCTGAGTTATTTACGGACTAAAAAGCTATTAAGTAAAACCTAGAACCAGTGGCCAATTTCCCCACGTATCTGATTGACACTCTAAATTCACATAATTTAATCTACCTGAACTGTAACGGAACTATCCAAGATGTAAGTGTGACGACAAGAAATAACAGAAGGACAATTTAAAGCGAAAAATTAGCGCGTAAAATATAGCTACCATACTTCTAAGTGTAAGCATGGTCATTGTTTTTTAACCAACTTCAAAAAACCAGGAGGTTTTCAATTCTGTTTTTTTTATGTTTGTTATCTGAGAACTTTCGATTAGGTCCTGGAGATTCGATTTCGATTGGGATCGGATGATAGGATCCTGGAGAAATCGAGGGAACTCCTCAAATATCACAGGCAGCAAGCAGGCCGAAGCAGTCCTGCCTGGTCACAGTCGAACTACACTACTACGCTTCTTTGGACATTCCTTCCAAGTAAACCAATCAAATATAATTTTGGCATACCCTGAGCTTATTGTTGGAGTAACTCTTTTAAATATATCTTTTATGACACTTTCTTAACTAACACTGGGCTTTAGAGTATAAAACTTTTTTTTTGCTTTCTTAATACCCGAACCACAAATTCTGTCGACATATTAACGACAATCTATATAAATAAATAAAACTGCAGTGTCTAGTTTTACTATTTTAGCACATTTAGAAAAACTGTATGTCTGTGTGTTCCTGCTAATCTCTGAAACGGCTGGCTTTCACTGGCAGATAGCTGATAGCATATGGAGTAACTTAGACATTTTTTAAGACTACCTATTTTTAACCAACTTCAGAAAAAAGGAGGAGGTTCTCAATTCGTCGGTTTTTTAGGGTTCCGTAGCCAAATGGCAAAAAACGGAACCCTGATAGATTCGTCATGTCTGTCTGTCTGTCTGTACGTCCGTATGTCACAGCCACTTTTTTCCGAAACTATAAGAGCTATACTGTTGAAATTTGGTCAGTATATGTAATCTGTGAACCGCATTAGGATTTTCATATAAAAATAGAAAAAAAACAATACATTTTAGGGGTCACGGGGGACATGGAACTGAAACTCAAAAAAAATTTTTTCATCAAACCCATACGTGTGATATATCTATGGATAGGTGTTCAAAAATGATGTTGAGGTTTCTTATTTCATTTTTTTCTAAACTGAATAGTTTGCGCGAGAGACACTTCCAAAGTGGAAAAATGTCCCCCCCCCCCCCCCTCTAACTTCTAAAATAAGAGACTGATAAAACTAAAAAAAATATATGTTGTACATTACCATGCAAACTACCAACGAAAATTGGTTTGAACGAGATCTAGTAAGTAGTTTTTTTGTCATATGTCATAAATTATAAATCGCAATTTACCTTTCATTCGATCAATACACTATTATAAAAACATCGATCAAAGTTACAACGAACTACAAGAACTTTTATATGATGTTACTTGCTGATACGGAACCCTTCATGGGCGAGTCCGACTCGCACTTAACCGCTTTTTTTTATATATGTTCAGCGATAATTTCGTCGTTTATAAACCGATTTCAACAATTCTTTTTGCATTGGTATGGGCATAGCTTACAGGTGGCCCCATTGTCACCATATCGGGATCTGATGATGGGATCCCAAGGAAATCGAGGGAACTCCTCAAATATCATAGGCACAGTTGTCGCGATTTGGGTACTCGGAATAGTTATTCTTTGAAGTCGGTTCCTTTTTGTTAAAATTATTAGCTTACAATTTTACTTAGCCAGCTCTGGCTATTTACAACAAGAACCACGGGTAACACAGCGGGACTCAGCTGGTTCTTTATAAATGAAGAAGCTACTTTAACGCCCCAGCCCTCGAATTATTTTGCTACGCTCTTGACCCTGGCTAGAGAAAAACGAACAAAAAGTAAGATATGTTACGCTCTGCTAGTGTCAGAAAGCTTAATTACATTTAAATAATAAAATCATTCATAATATATTATGCAAGGAGAAAACTAGAGAACGACCCGCAAGTTGGATGTTTTAGAACATTCGTAATATTGAAACAACAATCATCATCATCAACAGCCTTAAACAGTCCACTGCTGGACATAGGTCTCTCCTTAGAAAGGAGGTTTTGGCCTACTATACCACGCCGGCCAGACGGATTGGTATAGGGTTGGTTTCAACTTTTCCTTCTCTTTGCATCGATGTTGTCTTGCGTAGTTTATCGTAGGTTATCCCTTAGTCGCCTTTTACGACACCCGCGGGTTCAATAGGAGTGGTGACACTCCATATTCTTAATCCGTCACCATACGAACATTATACTGTCTTTTATATTATTATTAAACAACAATCGTATAGGTTGAAATAATAACATTTCACAATTCATATAAGTATTATATATTCGAAAGTAACTTTATCCGTCTTTATTTGTCTATTACGCTTTTATTGTACAACCGCTGTAACGATTTAGATGAAAATTTACAATGGAGATTAGCCGCGATAACCGACATACACGCGAGCTAAAGCCAGCATCACATAAAAACGAATCAACTAACAGTGTAATCAGTCAAATCGTATGAGACTTATCAACAACAATTTACCATTAGTTATTGAATGTGCTAAACATAACTAATCAATACTACATCTTACTACCAGACCATGCCACAGTATTTTTTTTGTTTTATATCTGAACCTCTCATGGTGATAATACTCTGCCTGATAGAAATTATGAGCAGAATCTTAAAGTGGTGATCACCACACACACTTCGAATACAGACAACCCAGCATGGTGACTTCTAGAGATGCTTCTATGGGCCACCGGTCTCGAACTCACCATCATAAGTCAGACTTCTATGTATGGTGAGGGTAGTAGTGTCCCGGTCGAGAAGGCCCGTTCGTGTTGAAATCAGCGTGGCTCTACTGCCTTGTAAAACCAATCAACAAATAATGATTAAATCTTGTTTTTACGTAAATTGTACCGAAATTAATAATACTATGCTATAAAAACGAATAATCCTAGATCAAAGAATCTCAATATTGTTTTATCTTAAAAATATTATAAATCAAAGTCTATTTTCTGTCACGAGCGACTACTAGTTTTACATAAAACCATCTTAAAAGTCAAATCTATTAATGATTAAGTTTATAATGAAAGACTCGGCCTTGTATCATTAAAATAATTTAGAATCAGCTGATTAAGATTTCTCTATTTGAAATAGCATTCTTTTGAGATTCATTTATCACATCTTCTCTTCCGTTATATAAAAGGCAGTATAATTAAATATTAGCATTAAAAAAACCTTTGTCAGTGTAGATAAATACGAATAAAATATAGGCATATTGCTAATTTTGTACGTCAATCAACTCTTTCAGAGTTCTCAGATCTTTATTATTATCAACAGCCTTTAACAGTCCACTGCTGGACATAGGCCTCTCGCCCTCTCCTCAAAAAAGGAGGTATTGGCCTACTATACCACGCTGGCCAGACGGGTTGGTATAGGGTTGGTTTCAAGTTTTCCTTCTCTTTGCATTTATGTTGTCTCGCGTAGTTTATCCCTTAGTCGCCTTTTACGACACCCACTTGGGATGAATAGGGGTGGTGACACTCTGTATTCTTAATCCGTCACCACACGGACTCTCAGATCTTACGTTACATCATATTATGAACTTTGTAGTTTGTCATGCTAAAAGCAAAGAGAATAAGACAAACAATGTCACTTGTAATCAAAGACGTTTTCATTAATAAATGATTTTATTTCTTGGTTCAAGACCAAAGTAAAATCATTAATGAAAAACAAGTTTTAAAACCAAAATCTGAAATAGCATTAAAAAAACTTTTGTCAGTGTAGATAAATACGAATAAAATATAGGCATATTGCTAATTTTGTACGTCAATCAATTCTTTCAGAGCTCTCAGATCTTTATTATTATCAACAGCCTTTAACAGTCCACTGCTGGACATAGGCCTCTCGCCCTCTCCTTGAAAAGGAGGTATTGGCCTACACCACCCCGCCGTAACCCCCGGTGGGGTGACGGTCCATGATGATTTTTCACACACTAAAAAAAAAAAAAAAAAAAAAAAAAGGGTTGGTTTCAAGTTTTCCTTCTCTTTGCATTTATGTTGTCTTGCGTAGTTTATCCCTTAGTCGCCTTTTACGACACCCACTTGGGATGAATAGGGGTGGTGACACTCTGTATTCTTAATCCGTCACCACACGGACTCTCAGATCTTACGTTACATCATATTATGAACTTTGTAGTTTGTCATGCTAAAAGCAAAGAGAATAAGACAAACAATGTCACTTGTAATCAAAGACGTTTTCATTAATAAATGATTTTATTTCTTGGTTCAAGACCAAAGTAAAATCATTAATGAAAAACAAGTTTTAAAACCAAAATCTGAAATTACTGCTACGCCCAGCTAGACACGCTGACTTCAAACTCCAATCCTTTATTTATAAGAGCCCATTGCGCTAGTATGGGCTAAATTATAGATGGTGAAACCTCTGAAGTTAAACGCACCACGACTCATGAAGTTGTTGGAGCTTTTTGTATTTTTTACTGACACAAACATTAGATCGCAACATCTCGTCGGCCATTATTAATGCGCCGATAAATACCGAACGGCTTCGGCTGCGCTCGATCAATTGCGCGGGCATCGAGCTTTAGAGACTCGAGTAGGGTTGTGAAAAGAAAGTTTTTTTTTTAATTTTGAACTACAGAAATATTTTGTTTTATCTATCTATCATTGTTCAATAAAAGAACTGTTTATTTTGTTTATTCTTCAAAAATTCAAAAAACACCAACTATAACTATAA
Source organism: Phragmatobia fuliginosa (assembly GCA_932526445.1). Lineage (NCBI taxonomy): Eukaryota > Metazoa > Arthropoda > Insecta > Lepidoptera > Erebidae > Phragmatobia > Phragmatobia fuliginosa. Next base: position 16,846,194 of record OW052070.1, read on the forward strand.
TTTCAATTGCATATTAAATTATTTATATTACATACATTTCAACAAAAGGTTTAGATCTGGTTTGTTTCTAACTCTGCTTTGCAGTTAAAAAGTGCTGAGTTCCCATCATTTTATTTTTAATTTTGAGTTTGGCAACCTTAACTGTTTATTCGCCATTGCAAATTTAATGATTTATAACAACACTCAAGTTTGTCTTTTGAACTATTTTTTTAAATGTCCATATTAATATGTCTGCATATTTTCGCCCACGCAGCCGGAAATCGTTTTGTCAAATGTAAATTATTCAACTTTTTTCTATCATTGAGACTAGATGTACAACTCGTTCCATTTCTAATTGCATATTTTAAGCATCAAATATTTCTTTTTAAGCACTAACTCAACCTGTATTATCAGGTTGTCTATAAAAATTAAGTATGCCATTTGTTTTATGATCCACATTCTAAAAAGAAACAAGAAAAGAAAATACTTTAGATACTATCGCTAAAGTATTAATACGTGAATGTGAAAGCTTAACATTTATCAATAACATCCTATAATAGTTCACAGCTGGAAGTATGTCTCTTCTTAAAAAGGAGAATTTGATTTACTATACCACGATGACTAGAACTACCGTGTGGTGACGGATTAAGAATACAGTGTGCGGGTGTCGTAAAAGGCGACTAAGGGATAAACTACGCAAGACAACATCGATGCAAAGAGAAGGAAAACTTGAAACCAACCCTATACCAACCCGTTTGGCCAGCGTGGTATAGTAGGCCAAAACCTCCTTTCTAAGGAGAGGCCGATGTCCAGCAGTGAACTGTTAAAGGCTGTTGGTGATGACTAGAAAGGTTAAAGAATGATTTTTAGTTTTCCTTCTCTTTGCGGTATTGTTGTTAGGCGTTCGTTTGCTCCCTCGGGTCTTGGAACATCTACCGCATGAATAGCTGTGGTAACAATCTGTATTCTAGAAGACAAACCATAGTCAATATTTTTAAGATTTTAAATCTTTAAAGTTTCAGTCTACCAACTTTAAAATAAGAACTGTTTTTTTTTAGATTGTTTTAAAGGTTTGTCTCCAATTATTAATATAAATGACAAGTTTTTTGATAAAACATTCGTTTAATCTCATAGGTTTTTTTTTCTCTCGAACATACACGTGTTCAACATTGAATGTAAGTCAAGGCATAGACACTAATTACACAGTCTGGCCCTTTGTTTAAAATGATGAGACGTCCATTTTAGGCAAGCTCTGTAATAATTTCTGCACGTCAAGCAAATTAAAAATATTTTTTCAAGATCACACTATTGTGATACGGAAACCTTTGTTTTTTATTATATGTATTATTATATTGTTATAAAGCTGTCTGTACTCATATATCTATTTTTCTGTGTGGTGTCGGATTAAGAATACGAGGTTTGTCTCTTCATCCTGAATGTGGTTTATGTGTAATCCCATAATGTCCTAGCTTGAAACCTCCTTTTTAAAAGAGAGGCCCATGTTCAGTACTGGACTATTGAAGGCTTTGGAAGTCATGTCACTCGTGCTCGTTTACAAAAAAACTTTAAAAAGATCTTTGATGTTTAGTTATGTTGTAATTTTATACCTACACTAATTATGTCTACAATCAGAAACATACTCTCAATAGATCCCATCCCATACATGTTCAGAAAGAGCGTCATTGCCTTCTTCGGTGGTCGCGCCATCTGTATAGGTGATAAATAAATGTTTATCTGACCGGATCGACGCATGCGCCGCCCGCCGCGTGAGAACCGCAGTTACAAAACAACATAGCCGCACTTACGTTACATGCCGTATAATTGTAACAAGCTAACTTTCTAAATACATATATAGTTACTTGTTTTATGATAATACTTATAGTTTTCTTTTTTCAATAATCGTATTTCAACAGAAATTATGTTTATTTCTTAGTCTGTTAACGTTACAAGATAAACGTTTAGAAGAAACCTTTTAAATAATAGTGAAGAACTAATTGCTGCACATTACGAAAGATGGTCCAATACCATCAAGTAGAGTAGGTGCTTCTTTTAATGGTCCACTAACTTACGTCACTGGATCCGACTTGTTGAGGATCCGGTGATTAGGGCCTGTGATCGCCAACCTTTAGTCTGATTGAGAACACAAAAGGAATGGATTTTCCTTAAAGATTTATGTATTTAAAAGTTAGTCTATTAACGGCAAATTAACTCATTCCCTGTCCTAGCCAAGTACCCACCTATATATCTAGTCATTAAACGACAGGTGTTTATAATACGCATCTGCCTTAGAATATATTAGTCGTATAGACGTTAATGAAATCCTACAATCCATTTCGAAATGTAACAGAAAAGACTAAGTAGAATGTATCCTATATAATATGTAAATGAAAAAAAAATGAAGAAGAGATGAAAAGAGAACTAAAGCAAAATAATTAGAAACGAGTTGATAACTTTCTCCTGTTTTGAAGTCGGTCATGAAATATGTTCCTAATCTTGGTTTTCATTATTATACATAGACCAAAAGTAACTTACATCAAAATCAAAACACAATATCCAAAATTCATCCTAAAATAAAACTACTGTACTATTTTAACTATTCCCAGAACAACTTTTAAGAACAAAGCAAAATCGCTTTCAAGTTTTTTTTTAGTAATATTTCGCAAGAGAACACCGTGAAATGCTCAGAATTCTGTAGCGCACGAGTTTTGAGGGCGCCGCTGAGACGAATAAAGCTTTTTGCCGGTTGATCGAGCACCGACTAGAACACTACTATTTCGGAAATAATCACCTCTATTTCGTGTAGTTTAAAGTTGATAATACTACGATACACTGAACATCTGTTTCGATAGAGATCAAGTTAAACTGGTATTGTGAGACAGTCGGTTTGACAAAGGGAGTCAATTTGAACGTATCTGAGGATCGTTCGTGACTCATCCGTCTATAGTGATTATCTTGAAACAATATGGCGGAACAGTATTCGTGAGGTTTGTTGTCCTCATAATCAGGGGAACAGAATTGGAAATATTTAAGTGCACTAATGACGACATGCTTAATTGGATACGCTTGATGTCAATCAGATAAAGTTTTCGCCTATCAACATTCTGTAAAATGGCATCATCGATAGCTTCAACAGTAGGTAAGCTCATTATCTTATGACACTGGAGTCGCTGGTTTGTTGGTATCCAGTGGCCGTGAATTCAATTCCAAATTAGGATAATAATCGTCAGAAATAATCAGTAACCTTGTAACTTCGACGTTGAGGGAAGTTGGGGATTATGTAAGCACTAATAGATAGTTTAGTTACAGTTCTCTGTCATGACATCGTTAAATTCAGAAGTGTCTCAAGCAAAATTAACAAAACAAGTTGTTCATTGTGCGGCTGTTCCCACACTTAATTTTATATTTTATCATCAAGAATCAGGACCATTGAGGTATGTATATTACATCATCATCATCATCAACAACCCATAATGTCCTACTGCTGGGCCTGGGTCTCCTCTCATGTGAGGGTTAAGGCCATACGTCCCCACATTGGCCGAGTGCGGGTTGGGGACTATCAAAATATGTTTTAGCTACGTAATCTTGCCGTTTGATGTTTTTATGCCGCCCGAAGGCCTTCAACTAAGTTTCACGATGTTGTCTTATGATAACAACCTGGATCGACTGATTAACGTGACCTCCGAATCGCGGAAACGCTCATAACATATCTTGCCACAAACGGTCACCCATCCAGGTACTGACCGCGCCGTATTTGCTTATCACTTAAGGCCACTTGGCTATGACACAGCACGTATAGTGAGGAGGTTCCTGTCTTTGGAGCCCTAACCACCGGTTTCTTGGTCCCTGTACCCGATTATACCGAAGTCGGTGGTCTACTATGTTTCTTTTTAAATGTATTTTTTTATATTTATATTTAAAAATGTAATTTATATTATGTAAATATTATCAAATAAAGATAATAATAATAAATATTTCGAACATCTTACACACAATATCATCTAGTCCAAACTAAGCAGAGCTTATGCTATGGGTACTAGACAACTGATATATATACATAAAAATACTTTTATTTTGTAAATACATACATATTATAAATAGAAAATACCCAAACTCCGAAACAAATATTTGCAGATCATATAAACATTTGGTCCGACCCGGGAATTGAACCAGAGACCTCTTGATCAGCAGCCGCATACGCTAACCACTAGACCAACAAGGCAGTTAAATGGACAACACTTTGTATGATACACAAATTGTTGTTCTGAGTCTGGTTGTTCTAATTGTCCGTTTCACATATATGTTTGTAAAGTCAACACAGGAATATCATTAGCATGAATTTTAAAAAATGCGACACAGAATGTACATATTATATTGCTAATGTAGGAGTTTTCTTAAAAAAAAAGCGGCCAAGTGCGAGTCGGACTCGCCCATGAAGGGTTCCGTAGCAGCAAGTAACATCATATAAAAGTTCTTGTAGTTTGTTGTAACTTTCATCGATGTTTTTATACTAGTGTATTGATTGGATGAAAGGTATATTGCGTGTTACGATTTATGAAGTATTAAATAAAAACTACTCACTAGATCTCGTTCAAACCAATTTTCGTTGGTAGTTTACGTGATAATATACAACATATATTTTTTTTTTGTTTTATCACTCTCTTATTTTAGAAGTTAGAGGGGGGGACACACAAATTTTTCCACTTTGGAATCCACAAACTATTCAGTTTAGAAAAAAATGATATTAGAAACCTCAACATCATTTTTGTAGACCTATCCATAGATACGACACACGTATAGGTTTGATGAAAAAAAAAAATTGAGTTTCAGTTCCAAGTATGGGGACTCCCAAAAATAAAATGTATTGTTTTTTTTCTATTTTTATGTAAAAATCTTAATGCGGTTCACAGAATACATCGACTGACTAAATTTCAACTGTATAGCTCTTATAGTTTCGGAAATAATTGGCTGTGACATACGGACGGACAGACAGACAGACTTGACGAATCTATAAGGGTTCCGTTTTTTGCCATTTGGCTACGGAACCCAAAAAACAAGTAGCAAAAGTATTACTTATCTGGCAGAATTAATTTCTATACCACCTTATATTTTGAGTAGCCACTCAAACAATTGTTAATAGCAAGCATTAAATATGAATTAAAAATTCTAATAAAAAGAATTTATTTAATAAAATCGGATTTGAAATTACAAAGGGTTTTCAAAAAAACTTTTTCATTTGATCAAAGACAAACAATAAGTGCCTACCAAGTCCCCATGACTTTTGTATCGTATTTTGAAGGTTCACTACAATAAAAGGTCGTTTAATTAACATATACATGTTAATGTTTTATACTTTCTTCTCATAAGCTATAACAAAGCACTCTTATTAAATTTTATTGGCACATTCAAATAACGTTTAAAAAGTCTGATGCTAAGTACTTACTCCTTGTTTTTATTTTTTATTAAATTATAGAGATTTCACCCGCGGTTCCGCCCGCGTGTATCTCGAGTGCGTGGTGAAGTAGCTAGATTTTGAGATATTTTGTCATTTTTTTTTTCTTTTTCCTTAAAAAATTTTTTTTTATAAAAATATCCTATGTTACTTCTAATACCTCCAAGAATATGTGTACAAAGTTTCATGATGATCGGTTGAGTAGTTTTCGGGTGAAAGCGTAACAAACAAACTTACATTCACATTTATAATATTAGTAGGGATTTATGTTTACAAACCTACTTTTAGTTAGCACTCGCTTCGCCAGTTCTACCCTGATTGTTGTGGGTTAAAACCCAACAATATTAAAACAAGACTTTGTTTGATCTATAACCCGTTGTTCTGAATCTGGGCGTTCATTGTGCTCATTTCATGTATGTTTGTAAAGTTCCCCGCGACACAGGATGTATGTATATTCCTAACTAAGTCCCGTGGTGGTACCCGCGGTTGATGCTGTAAATCGCGGGAAACGCCGCGGAGCGAATCTAGTTTAAAAGTATTTAGCCTAAGTTACTGCCTATGTCATCAACTTTCTGCCAGTGAAATTCCCGTCAAAGTCGCCCCAGCCGTTACAGAGATTAGTCGGAACAAACAGACCGACAAACGAACAGACAGACAGAAAAAAAATCCTTTTCGATGTCAGTACCGTATATACTTCGATATGAAAACATTTGATATTACAGACACTCCAATTTTATTTTGTTTGTATAGGTCTTCTTTAAGTATGTGTTTGTCTTTTTAAGAATAACCTATAATTATGCTTTTCAAAGGTATCTTTGAAGTGCATAAACCGCTACGCCGATATCCGTACAGCCAAATTCTAGCATGAACTGTGTGGTATTAAAATTGCCTTATATTAACTTCAGCACAGTATGTTCTATTGAACAGTAAAAGCCTAAGTTATTTGCAGTTATTGTGATTGAAAGTACTCAATCGGCCAGTAGGTTACCGCGAGAGAAATTACATAAACATGTGTCTGTATGTAATATAAAATAAACAGTTTTTTATTAAATGCATATGAAGGTATATACGTTACTTACACCTAAATTTTTTTTTGTCTGTCTGTCTGTTTGTGCCGGGTAATCTGGAACGGCAGAACCGATTTTGATTGGACTTTCACTGACAGAAGCTGATGACATAAGGAGTAACTCAAGCTATTTTTTTTTAGACTAGGTTCGTTACTCGCGATTATAATAACCGCGGTTACAACGCGAGATTCAGCTGGTTGCAAATAAATTAGTACGAAAAATAATCATATGAAGTCTGACTGACATTTTCCCGACTTCACTGAAGTCCCAACTTCAGTAAAGTCGGGAAAATGGGGGGCGTTTAGTACATCTCTGTCTATTCTTTAGGGGATCAAAGGCGTGAGTATCATTATCACGCATGCCCGTTGCAGTCTACTGCTGGGCAAAAGCAGCAGACCGTGGTTGTGTGCCTTGAGAGAGGCCGATTCCAGCAGTGGAATATGGAAAGACGTGAGTATGTAGGTAAGTAATATGAAACTAAATTTGTTTTTAAACTTAATACTTTATAACTTTAGGAACATTTAAATGTATCATTAGAACAATGCCAAAACGTAGCCTTAAGTGAATCATTGGCACGCGTTAGCAATCGCAAAATGTAATAAAAACAGATCATTGTCATATTTACTGCGTAATACCGTTTCTTGCGAAATTTTAGTTTCCTTACATGATTCATGACAAGGAAGTGAGTATCAAAAATCAAGTAGATCACCGTTTTTTAACGTTGAAATATCATATTTTAAAGTAAAGCCATTCTTACGAAATATATAAAACTATTGTAAGCAATTCTTTCTGTCGTAAATAGGTAGATAATTCTTTAGTTTCTAATTAATAAGAAATTTACTCGTAGTTTAACATGTACTTAAACTTTCTTCTTTCAGTTTTTTACACTCCTAGAAATACAAAGAAAGCAATTTTTTTATATCTTAAAGAAATTTCTAATTTAAAAGCCATGGATAATTAATTGCAGATTACTTGGTATTTTCGTGAGCAGGTGTTAATCCTGAAGTCATGAACCACAACTCATAACGATAGTCCTAATATGGATATAGCAAGCTTTTAAACGAAAAAAGATGAAGAAACTATCAATACATTACAATATTTGATATGTTTTACGTTTAAACAGTAACTTTTCAAATATATTTTATAAAGTAATAGATTGTTTTCAAATTGTATTAAGTAATTTGATTCATGACTAAAACAATAAAGAGCGCGAAAATAGTATCGAATCAGGTGTTTCCTGGTTTTTCAATGTTTGCAACTCTTTTATCGATTCCTTATTTGATAAATTTCGTAATTTATCGAATATTATTGTATTGAAATCGTGCTGCGAATGTATATTGGGTGAGCGTATTGATTGGTGTCTGAGATTTGAGGTCGATGATTTTGGCAAACTTGACCATCTGTGAGAACAAGCAGGCTTTATTCGTCACGCTTTTGTAAGGCAATTAGGAAAACATTCGATACCTAACAATGAAATATAGACATTAGTCTTTCTGCTTGCTGCACGCCTATTATGGTCTAGAGTTTTAAATAAATTTTACGATAGATATTACAAAAACGCGATTCAATGTTGAAATCATGATATTTTGTCATAATGCGTAAGGAATGTGATTCAATTTTGTTATTTTATTGGGGGTACTTGGGGGTGTACAATATACCGATAATCTGCGATAGTATTCAACACCAGAATCAACGTCAGTGTGTGGGAACAGATCTCTAGACAGTCATTCAGTGGCGAAATTTGAAACGGGAAATATTATACGAGGCTAGAATGGTTTCTCGTGAAACTGTAGGTGTCAACATGTGTTTATCTTGGAAATATGATAAGCGAGCAAGTAGAGAGTTACGGCAGTGCATTAAAGAGAAACAGCTTTCGTCCTGATTGTCAACTTTATATGTTTCCCTTCTAGGTGTCCTTATAAATAATATATCGGTCATTAGCTTTATGTTAATCATTTCTTTGGTTTGGTAAATTAATTTTTACGTATTTAACTTTTATTAAGTTTCTGATTTTTCAAAGAGCAACTGGCGATGTACGAAACAACTGCAATTCAAAAGATTTGAGTCCCTCACCAATCATGGTGCAAAGCCTCGATAAAATTTCATAACCACGTTAACTGATATGATAAGCTGTGGTATTACTTATGACGAATCGGCCAAAGACCTGGACGGTTGGTCTTCGTTCAACAGAAGACAGACAGCTATAAGCTGAGTAGTAGCAGTAGTGCCGAAGCTTAATTCTCCCATGCTTATTGTAAATCGAAGATACAAAGTTAAACACGACTGACTAAGCCCCGCCGTTATTTTGTACGTTTACATTATCCGTGGGTAACGCCGCAAAAGTTAATCTAAGTCTAAATAAGTAGTCGTAGTTAATAAATATATCATCATCTATCTGCCAGTGATTATTTTGATTTTTCTTTCTTAATTTTTTAATTTACTTTTTAAAGTGCGATTAAACTGTGGCGACTCACATACAGCGCAAGCGAAAAAGATACAACAGCGCCATCTACCGAAGGGACATTGAACCACGTAGAAAACACGGAATGAACTATACGGAGTAACTAATAATCCTGAATCACGATAGAGAAGCTCTCGCGGCTATATACAATTTCCCAACATCAACCGTTGGGCAGTGGACCGCCAGCCACGATCGCGTGGTAGGAGGATCCTCCCTTCATGATGGAGGAACACGATACCCGTTCCTCCACAGGTCTGTTATTGTATGACGGCAGTATTAACATAAGTCTCTGACACTTTATGTTATTATTACTATCTTTATCTCTTCAATTTTTTTGTCGTCGTTGCTATACTTTTAGGTATGTTTAATGTCATTACTCATTTACATGTATATGTTTTTTTGTACTGATTTTTGTTTCTTTATTTCTACTGTGCGCGCGATTGTGTGGCCATTTACAGGGTACCATCTGAAAATCAGCACTGCACAGTCACGCAGCTTTGAGCTGAGATGGTAGCCCATTCTAGTCCACACATTCGATGGAGATTCTAGTGATGTACACCTAACCTGTATTTGTTTCTGTTGTTTTACTGTGTGTGACCATGAATAAATATTTCTCTTTCTTTCAGTGAAAGTTCCGTCAAAATCGGTCCAACCGTTCTAGATATTAACCGAAACAGACAGACGACAATTTTAATAATTTCGTTTTTTTTTTGTACGTACCGTATAATATATACTCTCTTATGCATTTAGTAAAAGAAATACAAAGATACATTTTTATAATGTATAGATTTCTTTCCTAAGTTCTGTTAGCATCTAAATGCGTTAAGTAATTACGTTCAAATAATTCCACTCGAAACATCTGCACAATAAAATACAGTATGTACACAAATACCCAATTATTTAAATGCACTTAAGCTGTTACAGACACTGAGTAACACAATCATAATTCTTCAACTCTTCTACTGATGTAACCCTAATCCCAATAGTGAAAGGATACTCTCCGAGGTCGAAAGGAACAAATAATGCCCAAAACACGACCGCCATTGCACAACAATTGACGTATATTTAGAGATGCGAAGATACAGATCTAAGATCTGTAAGCATTGTTGTATTGGAATTGGTGCATGGATGAGAAAATTTATGGTTTCGTCATGTCTATGTTGAATTGAGTGTGCCTAATTGTACAAAGTTTTTTCTAGGTATACTAGCTTTGGCCAGCGGCCCCACAGGCGTGGATGTTAGTTATCGTGGTAAAGAGTGGCGCAGGTCTTTCCTTAAGAATCAAAGTTTCATCTTCATCCCAAATTTCACTGAAATCAGTGCAGCGGTTAAGCCGTGGAAGCGTAACAGACAGACAAAGTTACTTTGAAATCTATAATACTAGCAACCACCCGACTTTGCACCCGAAACCCTTGAAATTTTTTTATTTATTTTTATTTATTTTTTTTTTATAAAGACAACTCCCGCATTAGGAATATAAATTCCTGTGTCGCGGGGGACTTTACAAACATACATGAAACGGACACAAATAACACCCAGACTCAGAACAACAAATTGTGAATCACACAAAGTGTTGTCCTACGTGGGATTTTAACCCACGACACTTGGCGTAGTAGGAAGCGGCGTGGCGACCGCTTAAGCCACTAGGCCAACCGTGCAGTCGCAAATTCTTGGATATACAGAGGGGGTCCTGGCTGAATTGCAACCAAGTAGGTTAACACATTACAAGGATAAGCCTCGTCATTCTATAGTGTGGTGAATGACAGTTTAGAAACACAATAATACAGTTATCACATTTTTTGTATTGATAAACACGAAAACCACTGCAAGAAACACTGTGACTGTACTTTTCGACATACAACTATTTTCCCAGATCTATCGAGACAGATTCAAAAATATGTAGTCAGATTTACGATTAGACAAGTTTACATACACTTATATTAGCTACACATTGCCATGATTCAATGTGGCACATTGTGGTTGCAAAAAAATAGATTAGAGCCACATTTGAAGGGGGTGTGTTATCGTGCCAAAATCTAAGCTGGATTTTGAAAATTCAAAACTGCAAAAACTAGTTCTGAAACGGAGTTTTTGAACCATACACAAATCACAATATTTTTAATAATTTACGTAGGCATGAAATAATATTATATTAGACACCTGCTTGTTAGTAAATCTTCAACTTTTTTATGGTAAGTATGTATATTATTATTTTTGTTATGCAAGTATACTTGGCAGTTTTATTGTTCGAGGTTTCGATGACCATGCGATTATAAATTTGTATGACATTGGCGTTAATTTAAAGTTTTTGTTGTGTTAACAATGACATTTTCTAATACACGCGCTGTCTCGACTTGCATCAAGGTTCTCATCGCTTACTCCACAAACTATAAAACTTTAGACCCAAAGAGTATGTACTGCTAAAAGAAGTCCGTAGATAAAACACACAGACCTAATCTCTGAATATTAAAATCTATGGTTGTTCCTACGTTTGATTTGGATCGACATAAATATTTGGTCAATTTTAATGACTATTAATGAGTATCGATGATTAAGACCATGTATTTTTTTTTGCTCCTGTGTTATAACCACAAAACCTCTGAGGTTATGTGGTTATAACTTTATAACACAGAAGCAAAAAAAATCTTAATCTTCGATATTCATGAAATTTGTCAAAATATTTATGATCATAGGGATTTTTAAATAGGATTTATAATTCCTAAGGTTGTTAAAAGTAAAACTAGCGTGCAGACGTATAGATAAAGACACAATTTTGATTAACATTGTTAGTCTTCCCATAGTGTAAAATGAAGTCGCTTCCGCTGTCTGTACGCTTATACCCTAAATCTACGCAACTGATTTTAATGCTGTTTTCTGCATTACGTACAGATATTCAAGAGGAAGTGTAATGTGGAATACATGTCTAATATAGTAGAGGAAATCCGATAATATTAAAGAAAGCAGAGTAGCTAATATTATTAATAAATCTAAGTAAAATGCTCTCACTCTTGATTAACATGGGTCCGTGTACGACCACGGCCAGTATAATCTGATCGAGAATACGTAATACCTATTATTACGTGGTCATGTTAATTCCGTAAACATAATTTATACATCATGGAATGTAAAACTCACATTTACAGTTCGTTTCGAACGCATACATTTTTCATTAAATATCATGCAACAGTACAACACAACATTGTCATAATTTATTTCCATCCGCACACCTTACATTTTAATTGACGACCGATCCCAATAAAAATATATCGATGAGAACATTGTCTGTAATCTTAAATAACATAGGGGAACAAGATAGGCCTGTTTATGGGCCAGCGCGGACAATGGGTCAATAATTACCCAGCGTGGGCGGCCCATATCAGGGTAAACTTGTACGGCTAACTCGAGATCTCTCCTCACTAACAGGAGAGGAGCTGATTTGTGATTTCCTCGAGATTATTTTTTGGAATTAATCAAATTTAAATTCAAAATTATTTAATAATACTCTATAAGCATTATTATATTATTAAAATTATTAAATTTTTAATGATTTGTCATCTTTATTTTTAGTTTTTTTGAACATATGTTTTTTTACCCTCATACTGCTCATGACCCCTTTAACTGGGAGTGAAAATTAATGGTTACGTTCTTTGAATGTTTGCAAGTCGTAACGTGGATGATGGCACTCTTCGAGGGTTACTAGGAAAACTCTCGAGATCGAGTTCGTAAAATTGGTGTTCCAGTTGTGCACTTTCAGGCCTAAAGTAGGTAGTAGAACTAGCAGCTTAATACGACTAGCTTGAGATATATCAAATGTGGAGGCGAAGGACCGACATCAATTTTTGCGAGAAACCCATGTTTTGCAATCGATTGCAATAGATAAGTATAACATTTATGGCGCTAGTTTAAATACCTTTTAAACATTATAACCTCTTTAAACATAAAATGTCTTCTAATGTAAAAAAATATGGTTCATACAATAGATATTTTATGAAATCTTAGACAAGTATAAACTCCATCCAGTACCATAAATCATTCGGTAATACGTCACTCCAACGCCGCGTTCTATATAGAAATTTGCTGCACTGGCTGGTGAACAATAGCAGCCAGTTTGTTATCTACAACTGTATTTAGATCAAGCCTTATTTGACACATGTGCTTATTTGTACCTTACCTTAGTCCGGTTTCAAGATAAATGTAGTGCCTTTCAGAACAATAAACGTTCTATCTTACAAAATTATTGTAACTAAACGTCAACAGTATATTTTTTAAGAAGAAGAAAGTAGAAGCATCTCATTATGCCGCCTTAGTGTCCTGCATTGTGTGCTCTCACGATGAAGATGGTGACCACCAATCTTGGATTTTACTTATGTTTTCCGTCAAATAAAGTAGTCACTTGGACAGGTTCATATAAAAAATGCACTTAGAACGAAAATCAACACATTTTCAGATTCACTCAAACCAAGCCACTGTCTTAACAGACACCTTCAGCAACTTGGTAATAGTCGCATATTAACTAATCCATTAAAGTATTTCTACAACACTGTACGTATTTTTAAATCAAAAAACTGCGAGCTGTCTGTCGTCATTACTTTCAGCCATTTACTGTAAACCCCTGCTTAGAAATGGCAACAGAATAGAAAGAACACTGTGTGGTGCCGTGCTGCTACAATATAAAAGCCTTCACTACAATAAACATTAAATCGATCAAATAAACTCACCTAGATTTTATTCCTCTCTCGGTCTTGATGTTTGTCTAAGTATAACGGTTAGTAGGTGAGGACATTTATGCTGTGTAATACATTCGATAACTAGTACCTGACTTCGAAGTTGTTGCTTGGTTCATTTTTTAAAGACAAGATTCTGAGATTAAGATTCTGTATCACTGGGAATTTCGGGAGCTGGGAATATGTTTGTAAGTCCCAAAAATTGTGTATAAGTTAGATATTCATTACAAATACATTAGTGTTCCGAAAAATAAAAGATCTCGCAAAATCTAGTGACATCCTGTACGTGCCAAAGCTCCCATTAGTCAACGGTACCCTACAATAACCGGTTACCTACCACCCACGAGCGCACCTACTTATTTGACACTTCACATATTTATATCGGTCAAACAGGACGAACAATTCCTAAGATTCAATTTCAAAAAATCTTCTCTGATCTTATTTACTGCTAAAAGCATTAAACAGTGTGTCTAATAAATAAGCTTTGGAGTTCTATTCGTTCGGGTATATTTATTAAGGAAATACATCGATTGGCGTCATCTTCTTTTCGAACTTTTATACCCTCATAACGACACCGGCCTATCGCAATTAAGCTGACTGACTAGTCGTTTTTACAAGGATTATGAATTTTTGTCTAAAGTGCATGATGTTGTCAAGTTTCTTGGTATCACAAAGTTATTATAGCCGAGGAAATAATATAGATGACATAACACGTTAAAACTTTTGTACTTTTTGACGTAAAAGCCCTAAAATCATGAAGTTAGACAAAACAGCGAAGATAAATAACTTTTCGAAATATGTTGAGGGATATGTTTAAAGGCAATCGGCTTCATTTTTACAACAGTGCAATTTAAATAGTTATATCAACATAATGATTTAATCTCGCGTATTTAGTCACCGGAAATGTCAACAGAAAAAAGTAAGTAATTAGCAAATTAAGTTGCAAACTTACCTTTCTCCGAAAAAGGAAGTCAAAATAGCGATAATAACAGTGTAAACACTGATATGTACGTATTGTCCAAAACACAATCACATATAAAATCTGTAAATATCACTGAAATGTTCGATGGTTTTGAATTATTATTTTAGTTTGCCGATAAGAACGGACTGTTCACTATTATTTTGAATCGGCGTCTCGCTCGCAACGAAGCACCGCGTGCATTTCAATAGATGAAAGTATAAACCGTGGTTTTTGTATAGCGCCCTCTCATGTGCGCTTATGTGCGCGAAAAAGAGAGAAAACTTGCTATGTTCAAGTTTGGCTTATAAGAGTGGAGCGACAACTTCGCCCACTATAACTTTAAAAAGCTATTGGTCCTAGTTCGTCAATCCTCTTTTTATTTTAATCGTAGACTAGACAAATTTTGAAAATTGGTTGTTACTTAGTTTAATAGCAGACTTTTAAGGTCAGTTTGCCATCTCAGGTCAGGTTCTGATAATTTGATCCAGCAGAAATTGGAACTTCAAATATTTAAAAGCGGCCAGGTGCGAGTCGGACTCGCCCATGAAGGGTCCCGTATCAGTAAGTAACATCATGTAAAAGTTCTTGTAGTTCGTTGTAACTTTGATCGATGTTTTTATAATAGTGAATTAATTGAATGAAACGTGAATTGCGGTTTACGATTTATGACGTATTAAAAAAAACTACTTACTAGATTTCGTTCAAACCAAATTTCGTTGGTAGTTTGCATGGTAATGTACAAGATATTTTTATTTTAGTTTTATCACTCTCTTATTTTAGAAGTTACAGGGGGGGGGGGGACACACTTTTTTCCACTTTGGAAGTGTCTCTCGCGCAAACTATTCAGTTTAGAAAAAAAATGATAATAGAGACCTCAATATCATTTTTGAATACCTATCTATAGATAGGTTAGGATAGATATTTTTGAGTTTCAGTTCCATGTATGGGGACCCCCAAAATGCATTGTTTTTTTTTCTATTTTTACGTAAAAATCTTAATGCGGTTCACAGATCACATCTACTTACCAAGTTTCAAAAGTATAGATCTTATGGTTTCGGAAAAAAGTGGCTGTGACATACGGACGGACGGACAGACAGACATGACGAATCTATAATGGTTCCGTTTTTTGCCATTCGGCTACGGAACCCTAAAAATTAACAATAATTATTTAATTTTCTTAATTAGACTATCTAAAGTTTGGTCTGTGCTTAAGATAGGCCAAAGGACCTACGCCGGGCCATGTTGTGCGGTGTTCCGCAGGGGTCTATCTTTGGACCACTCCTGTAGTCCTGAAGGCTGGGCGTAATTTTTACGTCGAAGACACGTTGGTCATAGCCAGGGGAGCAAACTTTTAGGAGGCTACCTGGTGGTTGGGCGCACTTAGGTGATGGGCTTACTGCTGTCCCTGGATAGACGGATGCCATTTTGATCCATGGGGGCACAGACAGCTTGCTCCGAAGCTGATCGACACTGCCTCCGCCCTTGGGCGACTTTTGCCCAATTTTGGTGTAGCCAGTGTCGCGACGAGACTGTTGTACACGGGGACCTAACTAATAAATGTCATTTAAATCACAACCTAAACGTATTAAATAAGACCAGCCTTAAGTGGCCCAAAAAAGTAGTTTGTCTGATTTTTGCACCATTGGGCCGGCTCGACCAGGGCGGTTCCATCTCACAGAAGACTAACCTAAGGTGACAGCATTCGTTCTATCGCGTTTCTCTGGTGAGTGAGAGACCGAAGGCTCAACGATGCAGAAGCATCTCTATAGACCGCTATAGTGTGGGTCACCGTCACCATACTGCATTGTCCGGATTCGCAATAAGTATGCTGACCACTAGGTACTCTTGGATTATATTCATGCTTTCCATCAGGGAGAGGGAATTATATTTAAAAAAAAACATTTTTCCTGGACATCTAATGTCAGAACAGTCTCTTGATTAGTTTTCTTGTAAACACATATATCACCGCGACAAAATCTTCAAAATGACGTAGAGTAGTAAAAATTTTAGATATTCATTTCTAAATATTTAATATTTTATTTCAAAAAAAATATACTTCTAATATACATACTTCCTGCATCGCAGGCAGTCTGGTGGCCCCCACTCTTGGATTCTATTCATGCTTACCATCAGGCAGAGTGGAGTCACAATGGTAGGCATCAAATATCAAATAAAAAATAAAATAGAAAAGAACTAATATTTTTTATGATATTGTCTCGTGCTTTCCTAATAGCCCCATTCTGCGACAAGTGGAATAACATGAATGAGTAGCTAGAAATGTATCATAATTGGTGTTTAAAGGTACCTACTACTTAATTTGTAGTAGATCCGGATGTCATAACTGCTCTCGACTTCCTGATGATTTTATGTGATTTGGTTCCGAAACACGACACACCACACAAAACGTGCACACTTGTGGTTGCCATTGAGGGAGGTTTCCACAAATACTACAAAAATTAAAGTCCCATCGATAGGCTCGGGTCTCCACAGAAGAGGGTTAAGACCTTACATATAAACTCTAATACCTGTATTTGAAATATATGTATAAATATCTGTCTATCGCTATTATTATTATACTTATACAAATAATAAAGCAGGAAAAGGATTGCTTGATTATATTTACCTGAATTTATACGTTATTGCTTTTCTCGATATGGTAGGCGTTATCTACAAACGCAAAGTAAACATTTACCTTTCCGGTTATATAAAATTAGCCGTATAAGGTAATAAGGATGATATTCATTACACAGAAGACCATTCATGCTTTCGTGTTTCGTTAGTGAGTATCAGAGGCCCAATGATTGACAAGCGTCTCAATAGGTCGACATAGCGTGGGTCTCCATTCACTATGCTACTTTATCTGCATTCGGAATGTGTAAGGTGAGCACTACTCTTGAATTCTAGTCATGCTTTCTATCAGGTAGTGGATTCACTTGGGCAGGCTTGTGTTTAAAATAGCTCTGTCATAGTTTGGTACTAATAAAATTAGCGTTGAAATATGAGGCCGTCAGCGCAAAAACGACCTAACCCACAATTTTCCATATTCCGACTTAACTACAAGAAGTGATCCGAAATCTGATAAAATATCATGCTAAATCGGCCTATCTTTAATTTATTATCCTCAGTAAAAGTTACGCAGCAAAACTAGTTTTTGAATTTATTATTTTTTTATTAATCGTAATGCAAGAGTGGCCTAAGCCGCTTAGGCCATTTTTGCATACCGTCATCACAAATTTTTGGCGGGACAGGCTGCTGTAATGACGAAGTGTACGTACGACGAGAGTGAAGATCTACCTACTCCGGATCCGAACCTGAATTTCTGGAAATGTATAAAACTTAATTCCTTAACTTCTCAAACTGTAATATTTTTATTGGAATTAAAATGTGACTAAAACGTTCACTAACACAAAATAAATGAAGGAAAACGAACATGCCATATATAACTACAGTTGTGACAAAAAGGATAAACTTTTATTATATGTTTAGTAGAATCTAGGAATTCATATCTAGGTGTCGTCATCAAAAAATAGAGAAGCCAAATGTAAGGATTATAAGTTAATTTCAAATTTACCTACTCAAAATATAGGTATACGAGGTGTGAATAAAGTCGATTAGAATTTCGCGTTGTATTATCTAGCTATGTTAGACATGACTGTGTTCTAATTTATGTCTATTCCGTGTAATAATAATCTTAGGAGGCATCAAGTCAATGGGCAAAACCTAATTTTTATAATAATATGTTATAACAGGACAGGTAGACTTATTGTCGCTGGAAACGATAATACTTATATCTTAGAGTGGAGACCGCAATGAACGTAATGTAGGGTGTTTATCAAAGGATTGATATAGAATGCCTACGAGATCGAGGTGTCTGAAGCTCCTTGGGGGAGACCTTTGTTCAGCAGTGAACGGCGATATTTTGATAAAAAATCGAGAATGTCGTGCCCGCTTGCACCATTAATCGAAAGACTACTCTGAGATGAATTTTACATTACCCCACGAAATTTATAAATATGTTTTTGTAATGTGTCTTTTATTATTCAAGAGCACCCTGGCAATGTTAAAAGTGCCTAAAACACTTTAGGCCGAAAAAACCTATTCTGAAAGTTTTCATACTAAAGCGGTCAATGTACTCAATTCGGTACAACCCTGAAGTTATATGAAAACTAAATTATTTTAATTTTTCACTTATATTTGCTGTTTTTGTATGCTTATTTCAATATAGAAGTAAAGATATTTTTTTTCATATTGGTAATTTGCGTTTACCAATATTAAAAAAAAAACTGCCTCGTTGGTTTAGTGGTTAGCGTATGCGACTGCTAATCAAGAGGTCTCAGGTTCAAATCACGAGTCGGGACAAAAAGTGTTTTTGGGTTTTTCTTAGGAAATCCTAATAGCAACCCGGAGTTTTGAAGTTTGGAGGTGATTCACGCCGGTGCCTCGGAGAGCACGTAAAGCCGTCGGTCCCGGTTGTCATGAACATCTATGGCAATCGTTATCGGGAAGTCAGTACCCTTAAATATATTTAAAACTAGTTCAATCTTCGAATTTCAGTTCTCCCTTACGGTTGCGGAAGTCCGATGCCAGTCGCTCCGTGGAAAAACTGAAATTCAGGTAAAACCTGTTGAACTAGTAGCCGACCCCAAATAAACTTGGGAATAAAGGCTAGGAAGATGATTGCTAATTTGCGTTTGACCTCTAATGGGTTAAGTTTTTTTTTTTTGATAAAACCGGAAGTATCCAGTACTAACATCTTTTATAAACGGCCTAACCTTGGTTATAGTGGTGAATCGGTATAAGAACTTTAAATGCAAAAGTGGCCTAAGCCACACAAATAATACAAATATATGGATTTATTTCAAAATAACAAACTTCATTCTGAAGAATTTAGGACGGTAATTGCATAAAATATGCTTATGGACTAAAATCCTCTACAATAAATTATATGCAAATTAATGTGAAATTCGTGATTATACAAAACCTATTATTTTCATACTGTTTGTCTCAAGGTTAGGCCACTTTTGCGCTGACAGCCTGATATATTCCTGAGCATGACCTTTTTGAAGCCGTTCGGATCTCTCTACTGTTAATAAAATTGTATTTTTCTGACAAACCATATTTATTTATTTTAAGCTTTATACTAATATTTTTAAATAGGTACGTTATTGATAAGTAAATGTATTATTTACAGTATGTATGTAGGCACCTACCTACAGATGAGTAAATCTCTAGCCTCATAGTACAAGTTTTACTTAGTACTAATAGATGGCGTTGTAAGAGTCAAACTGCTTATGTAGTTAGGTTAAATAGATATTGTACCAAGAACAATGAGATTTTCTTACCTAAGTTACACATTAATACTAATAAAAGAACGGATTGAATTATGGTTCTTTGTTTAAACGTCTAACCTAGGTTAAGTGAACACTCGAAATATTATCACACAACTACTTCATCCGTGTAGTCGCAAAGAAAGTAAGGTGAAGGTTACGAAATGAATAAAAACTCAATGTGGATCGATCGTTTATTTTTGTTTTCTTCCCACAGGTGGCAAGGACCAGAGTAGCGAGCACAACTTAACATAATTATGAAATTGGTAACTATTTTCAGGGATAAACACTTCTGAACGAATTCCTTTAAATTGGTAAAACAGTGTGCATTACAGTTCAAAGCAGATTCATATGCTATGTCATAACTATATTTAATTGCAAAACAATGGTGTGCAGTTTATGCAACAACTTTTAGTAGTACCTAAATTTACATTTAAAATCCCGTGACAATTCATACGTAAGTGGTATTGGATATTTATTAAAAATCTTTTAGTTGGTTTAATTATTCTGTGCTTTCAACGTTGAACCCTTAAGATAAAAACGTGGAATCCCTTTTGCACTGCTCCTACTCCGGCTTACAAGATACTTTTAGATATCTAATGATTTAGGAAAATTCAAAAAAGAAATATGATATAAATTGATATGAATTTAAACAAATATGCATGTAACCAAGGCTGCTTAGTTAGCGATCGGTTACAAGCTGACTTGTCTGTCGATAAGAGAGCATTTCAAGATTTTGAATTTCTTCACTTCATGCAATTTTTCATTATTATTATTTTTATATGTTAAACGTGCGCTGATTAGCTACGTGTCCAAAGTATATATACAGAAAACTTGTTGCTCTCTTGAAACTGTTTCGCGCAAACATTGGTTATTCACTGACAGTAAAAAAAATTGACATACCAATAGTTATAATATATAAAGAAGTTTTTAGTAACGCTCAAATAGAATGTTATGGCGTACATAGATGGAATTATAGGGGACGTGGATCTTGAAGTCACATGCTTTAGCAGTTCTTAGTAGCAACAAAAAATACACTCAACTTGGAATAATCTTAAATGGCGGCTATCGCATGTAGACCGTCAAGACCGAAATATAACATGAGACACCAAAAATACAAACGACACAAAGAAGTCATAGAAATGTAATTAAAATGTAAGTAATAATAAATCATTGTAATGCTCAAAAGTATTATTGGCGTCCCATGCATTACACATGAAGCTTGCAACAACTTAGTACATGATTACAATTAGTCCCCTTCAAAACAGCCATCGCAAGCTTCTTTTGTTTCTCAACAATTGTCCAAACACTCCTTCAACACTTGTCAAAAAACCCTTAACAATTAAATCGTCCAGAGATGGTCTACGGACGATGGAACAATCAAGTGCATAGGCACATTATGAGATTAATTACTAATCAAACATAATATTATATGCAAACTTGAAGTCTAGTACATTTTTTTTTGCATTTTCTTTTTTTTTTCGAGGTATTCTTTAGTGAATATCGTTAATGGAATAAGTACAATATAATATGAACTTATGACAGAAAAAAATGAAATTATGTGATACGAAAAATGAATGAAATAATTAGTTGAATGAGTTTAAAAATACCCAACCACTCTTAATGACGTATCTTTAAATAGTACATTACTATTTCACGATCTGAAATATTTTTCAGATTTATGTACCAACGCATTCGTTACACGACTTAGCAGTTTTTAAGATTTTACATATTTCAGATAAAAGAATGGTAACGAGTTAGCTAAAATATATAATGATACATCATTTAAAAGAACTGAAAAGTGACTTTACATTAATTTCATAATATACTAAATATATATACAATGATAGCCTTCCTGATGAAAAAATTTGAAATGGCTTTTTTTTTAACTTTTTAACGTTTTCAGTTATTACAAACAGAAGTAAATCACACTACATAAAAATAAATATATAAAACACGACACATAACTAGCAAAGTTTTGCACGTATATTAAAGTTTAATATAATGATACTGTAACAAGGCAAGGCTTTCAAATGAAATGAACGTAAACAGTAGAGGGGGGCCGCGAACAGAACCGGACCGAGAGCGGTCGCGCCCGGACCGGACCGGACCATGACACCCCGTGTAAAATGAAAATATACGAAAATATAACATATACACTTCTTACGTTTTACATGAACTATAATAACAGTTATGTCTATACGAACTGTTACAATCCATAACTGGAGCTGTAAATTATGTTACAATTTGTGGCCGAAGCTGCCCATCTCTCTTTAACAGAGCGAGAGATGATGTCGCTGACAGGGCGAGCCGTCCCAAGTACGGGATGGGCAGCTGCGGCCCCGCGATATCTTCGACAGCACTACACAGTTCATCGTATCGGCAACACTAGGCAGCTCGGGGCGCCCACCACTTAGTTCAGCTTCGTACAAAACTGCTAACACTTCAGATAACACTACCGGCCGAAGCCTCCATACACTCTAATTAGCGGCTAATCAATAAAATCGCCGCGTGTAAACTGAGGACGAGCCGACGTCCGTCGGTTCCGTATAAAGTTACAGCTAAAGTTCGGCGTTGGACCGGCTGTGGGTACATCTTTCGCGAATGGACGGTGAAAGGCGTACCCACCGCCGGACGCCGGGAGATCCGGCCGTCTCCGTAACAACTACGATCGTTTTAAAACGTCGCAACAAAAACAAAACAAATCAATCGACGGATAAAATTTTGAACGAATTTAGGTCGCCGAGACGACGAGACGCTAACAAAAATAAAATACCGGTATCTATCTACTTTAATATTAACAAATTATTAAACGAGTCGGGACGATATTATGTAAGAATTATATTAGAATCGTCCTATCGTGTTTGCCGTGAAATGCTCTCGCTCGATGTCGGTATCGATCGATCGAATAAAATAAAAAAGACCAATAGTACAATAGTGTGATTAAAAAAATAATATAATAACTGATACACGGAAACGCTCTCGCTCTCTCCACATCGATCCTCGTAGATTCCTTTCAAAGCGCACAGCAAAGCGAGAGCATTCCATCAAACATTCCTATACCGATACGAGTCTAAAACGAAACATGTAACTAAAGCTAAGTTATATTAGCGCGTGAGCGGGCGGTCGAGCGCGAGCGTGCAGCAGGGCAGGAAGCGCGCGTGCGGGTGCGTGCACTGCGCCGCGCAGCGCAGTGCCGCGCTGTGGCGCCGCTTGCGGTCCGCGCGCGCCTCGTCCGCACCCGCGTACTGCGCATGCGCCGCGCTGATGTCCGACAGAAGCTCTTCCCAGTCGCGCGACAGCTCGTCGGCGGGCGGGCGAGGCGCGCGCAGCAGGGGGCGCGGTGCCACGCACGCGCGGCACGTCCGCTCCGACCAGATGGAGCGCGCGGCGCTGGAGCGCATGCGCTTCGCGGCGCGGCAATCCGAGCACGTCACCCAGCCACGCGCCCTGGCCTCCGCCTCCTCGTCCTCCGCCTCGGCCTCTTCGTCCGCCACCTCCGCCTGCGTCTGCGTGCCGACTTCGACCTGGCGCAGCGGGAACCGCAGTCTCAGCCCCGGCTCTTCGAGATCGGGGCAGCGCTGCTCCGCCGTGAGGTTGAGACGACCGTAGTCGATGCCGCGCGCGCTGCGGTACTCGAGGTAGCGCTCCGGCGGCGAGCCGAAGAATAGGCCGCCTGATTCCGAGCGGACGTACTCGACGGGGTCAGGGTCGCCGCGGATGTCGAACGTGTCCCCGTCGGCGTAGCGCGGCGGGTCGGCGTCTGAGTCGCGCCTGATCGGCCGAAAGTGGGTGCGCGCCGACGTGAGCAAGTCCTCGCGCGGCCGAGAGGAGGTGCGGTGAGCCAGCTCGCAGCCGGGCGCGGGCGGGGGGGTCGATGGGCGCGGGTCTCGGTGGCGGCGCGGCATCACCTCGGCGAACGCGCTGCAGTCGCGGCTGTGGTTGATGGCCGCGTAGGAGCGCATCGTGGTCGCGACGCTCGCGACGGCGTCGTACAGATCCTCCTCCTCGTAAAGCGCGAAGGACTCGAGCTCGCGCGGCTGGGGCTCGGCGACGTCGGCTAGGTTGAGGGGGCGGAGGCGGTCGTGCAGCGCAGGCGAGGCGCGCTCGGCGGGGGGCGGGGGAGGGGGCGGGGGCAAGTCGGTCGCCTCGATGGACCAGATGCTCTCGGTGAGGGATATGAGGCTGTACTTTTCGGCGGACGGAACGGCGAAGAGGCGGTCGGAGGGGGACGACAGCAGGTCCTGGAAGTCGATGGGGAGATCCTGATATTCGTCGTCGGGAGTGTTCTGGCCTTTCGACCATAGAGCTTCGATACTGCTGTTGAACTTCGCTTGGAATTTAGCGTAAAGTTCTTCGTCCGTGGGTGTGCATTCCCGAGGTTCGAGTTCCTCGGTGTTGACCCACTCGGCGTTATACGGGACGAACCCGTCGTCCCACTCTGGCACCACGTTTTCGTTCATATTTAATTTTTCCTGCCTTAATGCCTTGATCTCGTCCGTGACGGTGTTTTCACAAGTCACGTATCCCTCGTCTAACGCTAAGGCTCGAATAAACTCCTTTACAGGGTCTTGCGTTTCTATATCCCAGACACCCTCGTGCGTTACCCACTCTGGTAAACTTTCTTTGCTTTCAAAGGACCTACTGTAACTGTTGCTCCGTTTTTTATTATTCTTTCTCTGGCCGTGATACGAGTTACGTCGTTCCTTGCCCGAAGACTTCTTATTTTTTGAATTCCAATCTTTCGGCACTGATTGCTCGCTTTGCATTTTGATATTTGTATCAGGTGATTTTCGACACCACGCCGGCGGTGGGAGATAATACGGCAAAGGCGACTCTCTACCTTTATTTAAAGGTGGAAATGCAGCGTAATATCGTCGAACAGCCTCAGTTTCTTCGAATGAGCTTGTGGGCATACCTATTCTTGCTCCACTTTCTTGATCTTTGATGTCCTGAAGTTGTGTGCACAGTTGATCAACAATGTTGTCAAGATTAGATTTCTGAAAATAACAAATATGTTATTATAGACAACAAAATATATCTCTTAAATATGTTATAAACAAAATTGTATAGTTATATAATATAGTTATTTACCAGCAGTCTGACCAGGAAACTAAAGAAACCCTTTGAATTATTACTCATCAGTCATATACATAGTAATCAATACTAATCATAAAAAGATATTTATATTTTTTATAATTTCTTGAACCTTATAATAACAAAAGGCCTATAGTATTCCTAGCCTGAACTTAAGTCAGGATTTGTAACACAAAGCATCAACTCAAGGGTAGTTCCGTCAAAATAAAATGTATTATTACCGATTTACAAAATAGTCTAATAAATGGAATATGAAAACAAATAAAACAACATGGTGATAACTAATCTACTGAACTAATCTACTCTACACTATTTTTAACGACTTCATATTATTACTACAAGGAACATCCAACCTTTGATCAAAGAAGAATTATGCATACAATGATAATGCAAATAATTACATCAAGTACCTTTTAACAATGGAACAAAGGAAGAATGCAGTGGAACTCCTAATGTGCAAACCAAAGGGAAAATCATATATATGGGTGCTTTCATAGGCAACAATATTTGAACGAGGATTTCCCATGCAGTACAGTAGTGTACCAAAACTTTTTTTCATATTACGAGCAATATACAAAAATAACCAAATATAGTCACATGTTAGTGTTGCCTATAAAAATGTAATTATAACATTGTAATAGATGCAAAACCGACCTTCTTGTAAGGATTCTTATTGTTAATAGTCTTCATTTTAACTTTCCCACCGTAATGGTCACTTTCCAGTGTTACTGAGCACTGCATTTCCTCTTGACGGTTAAAAAAACAATAATTAGTTTGAACTGATATACTGCTGATATATTTATAACTCGTAAAAAATGTTTCTAATAGCTGTAGTACTAAAATGATATTAAATTTCTTGCTTATCACTTATTGACCAAACAGATTGTTTTAAGATAGTTAATGATGTTGCACCTAATGAGTCCACATTTGTCTTAATTATTATATCATTTGTGGTTATCTTAAGAAATTTTAAGAAGCATTTGAACATTGCTGCTTTATAAAAAAAAAAAAATTTGATTACGGAATAGACATCACTATGACTTGTGAAATATTTACATTAATTGCAATTAAAGGTATGATGAAATGATATGAATGACAGCATTACACAGAAGATCAACCTAAATTGACAACATACTGTGGTATTTTATCGGTGTGTGAGACACGCTCACTGATGCAAAATATCTCACCGCAAGCCACCACTGTAAGATTCACCATTCTGCATTATCTGTACTTACTTATAATGAGGATGGTGACTCTTACTCTTGCTTTCCATCGGGCAGAATAGTCACTTCGGTAGGTTTAAATATATATTATATCTTATACTAGCTAACCCAATCCTGTGGCATCCTTTTTATAGAACTGACGAAAACAATTCTTTTATACATTGCTTTTAAGAAACCTTATTAATTGTATATGCAGCGCATGTACTAGAAACTCTCAAAAGGTATTAATTTTCCCAACATTTTTCATTGATGCTACACTCCTTTTGGCCGTGATGATATTTAGCCAATAACTGGGCTATTTGTTTTTGTTTTTTAATGGGACCAGTATTTTCTGAGATTAACTCAGTTATACAAACTAACTGTTCAGCTTTATAATATAAGTATAAATATTTATAAAAAAAAAAGCATGTAGAGCCCACCTGTAACCTGTGTGGGTATCAGATGATGAAGTGTAGGTTCTGGTGAAGTTCTCTCGTGGTGGCAGGCCAGCAGGCAAGCGCCTGGCTCTCTCTTTTATGTTTACGCATCCTGTCCGTCATCGTGTCTGCCGTTATCAAACACCATCATTTTGTATAATAATCGTGGGTCCATTTTACAGTTGCCGTGTGCCGTGTGATTTAAATCGATCCTTTAACCTCTTGTTACTAATACATTCTTAATTTCTTTGGCCTGTTTGCTAGTAGGTTTTGCTTCTAATATTTTTTTGCAATCGCATTGTCACTAGCAATAACAAATGACGCACTATGTGCACCCCTTATTTCTGCAAAACAAAGTATTTATTGGTACTATTTATGTACTGTTTTGATTACGTTAAGGTCGTTGAGACTGACCAAGTACAAAGAATTTTTGAGACATGAATACCATGCCCGCCCCGCCGTGCTAAATGGGTCGATGGCGCCAAAACGTCACTCGAGTGAGGGTAAGTAAGGACGAAGCCTCTTACCAGCAACGTCACCCAAACAAAAGTGTTGTTACACATTAACAAAGAGTACTATTAACGCGGCACTATATATCTTATATCGTTGATTTCTTCTGAGTCATACTACTCATCTTGAGTACGATACTATGCAATTTCACAAGAAGGCGACAGTGTTACATGATGCACTTTCACTGGAGACGTGCGATCTACTTCCGTGTCAATAACGATAAATGACAAAACAAAATGAAAACTACTCACCTGTATCAGTATATACGGGGTTAAACTATCATGTTATATCAATACACACACACCCCACATGAAAAAAACATGGCAGCCGCAGTGAGTGAGTGAGAGTCACAAAATTATTTTATTTTGCGCAACTCCGTCAAAAGATTGGGAATGACGTTTCTCTATTGACCAATGGCAGAACTTCGCTTTTCGAAATCATCGAAGATGGCGGACAGACGGTTCAAGATTTTAAATCACGCATTTTGTGATTCGTCGAAAAATAGCTATTGGCTAATCTGCAACAACTATGTTGTCCACCGACCAATGAGCTCTCAAGATTGTAAACCGGATACTAACTTTCGCGCCACCTATGAGCGCGAAATTAAAACTAAGAACTAAATAAATGCCATGATTTTTTAAATAGTCCGGAACTCCGCAGTTTGGTCGACCGACCGACGGTGCATAGTCCATGGGCCTTAATTGTATAGATACGTAAAATACTCATCTCGTGTAATCACGAAATGCGGCAAAATATTTGACATGTGCAAACAACAGCGAAGTACTTTATGAGTAAGATCATCAACCTTTAATTAATAGTCTTCGGAGCAGGTCATTGATTTTCTAGATATTTTAAATAAGATACGTCAACAAAATGCATTTTAAGCATCTATATTAGGTATGAATTGTTTCTACTATTAACATAAAATTTAAGAAGGAATTTTTTTTAGAATGCCCGTACTACACGTAAGAGACAAAATGCTTCTTTTGTTTTCAAAATACTCGCATGGCACATAAACTGGACTAGAGGTTAGTACAATCTGCACAATGTACTTTTTATTTGGATAAGTTTATAACGAGTTTATAGACTTTCAGAATTAGCTGCGTGGCAATTTTTGAAAAAAGTAAGTATTTAAAATGTTTAGCTAATTAATTAATTTAGACATTTCACAACAATCTTTTCTACGAAAAAAAAACCATGGCATTTTGACGGATAACCATCCCATTGGATACATTTCTTATTTTATTGTTACATCAGTCAAGTAGATAATTTTATGTGCTAGTTATTTTTTCTTGGAGTAGGTCAATATCTATAGACGCAGCTTGAGTTAATTTGGTTTAAAATGAAAGTTAATAAATATAAATGTAAGAGCTTTACAGGACCCGTTTATAAAAAAAAATGTACACCAAATATAACACGGGGAGTTTAAAAAAGATCACGTAGGTTTAGAAAGAACAAAACTAGTGAATGACGTCATTACAATTTGGTCATAACAATATTGTAAAGTAAGTGTCGTACCTACGTAAACAAAGAGGTAGTATAAAGAAAGACCACGTTGATTTTAGTAAAAACTAAATGGTTGAACGACGATTGTAACAGCCGCTCGTACTAAGAGCACATATTCAGCAGACACGTTCTTTGTACTTCTTTACAATAGACGGTCATTCACTAGTTTGTTCTTTCTATACCTACGTGGTCTTTTTATAAACTACCTTCGTGTTATATTTCATGTTTTTAGCACAACAATTAACATAATTTTGTGAGGTCTACAATGCGTTATGTAAACGTTTCTAAGTGATAAAAAAATATCTAGTTATATTACCTATAAAGCTGAAGTGTTTGTTTGAACGCGTTATTTTTACGACTGGCAATGTATACGGCGTACAATAAAAGCACAGTTCTGGGCACTAAGACAAACTTTTTTCGACGATAGGCGCCACCAACTACGAATTAAACTGGGGGCAGACCCAGAGGGATCTGCCCCCAGTTTAATTAGTATTCCAAGTGTGGAATCGGCACACGAATTGTTATGGTCTGCCCTTTATATATGCGTATTCATTACTACAGTTCCGATTTCAAAAAAAAAAAATTCACTGTTAGATAGTCGATTTATCGAAAAATTTCATCATATTATTTTATATATATCAATGTGGTAGTGTAGTGTAGTAGTAGTGGTAACGACCACAAAGAGGAGTGGAGTTTAAAGAAAATGTTTAAAAAATATGGGGAAGTTCTTTTGTGAGCTTTATTTGCTTGCGCTACCTAAATGGTTACAGATTCGTAAAAAAAAATGTTCGTCTTAAAATTGTTCGCAACAGCATATGCCTATTATTTAAGGTTGGCTTATTAAAACCTTTTTTAAAAGAAGCAAATTTGCTTCCGCGATATAACATCGCTCTTCAGGCAATAGAAGACACGGACAGGGTTGCGAGGGGGGACTTACCTATTATGAAGACCTCTCCTGAGATGAGCAGCCAGCAGCAATCAGACGTTATGGGTTGCTGATGATGATGATGATGATTATCTTTTCTTCCAGTATCGATCACAAATGTCCACTAATAATAACCAGGTTTTTTTTTATATTATAGGGGGCAAAAGAGCAGACGGATCACCTGATGGTAGGTGATTGTCGCCGCCCATGGACACCCGAAACAACAGGTTGCAAAAGAACCAACTTTAGACGTAGGTTAACAATTAAATGTTACTTGACAAATTATCAGTTACCATGAACGGATATAAAGAGACGTGCGAATATGCGAAATGCTAAGACAAGACTGACTCAGTATTGTTTTAGCTTTGCTTTCTGACCGACGGCCGAGGCAGCATAATGGTGGGGGTAAGTAGCGACGGTTGCCGAAGGTAGCGACGTTAGCCAAAGGGTCTAAAAGCACCATTGTCTAAAATAAAAAACCGGCCAAGTGCGAATCGGACTCGCACGCCGAGGGTTCCGTGAAATCGGTTTGAAAATTTCGTTTATCTGTGCTACAGGACGTTGCTTCATACCAAATTTCAAGATTCTGAGTTTACATATATTTTGATTTAATTGCGAGTGCCGAAAATTTGCTGCATAAACAGTTGTATCTTATGATTGCGTTGGCTTAGAAGTTAGATTTTTTCATAGATCCAAAGGACAGTAGATTTGAGTATTTGATATAAATTCCAGCTTGATACCTCCACGCGTTCCTGAGAAAAATTTCGAGGTACGGAACTCTAAAACAAGGTCCGGCATTCCGGGAGTGACACATCCTCACGTCATTGTCCCGATACTACTTTAATACAAGAAGACAATAAGTTATGGAAATATTATCACATTTTCATTTCAAAGTCACGATTCTGATACATATATTCCAAATGTTTTGTGTATATAAGCAACATTTTAACTTATAATATATGCTAACACAATTGTTATTAATTTAACACCGCTTAGTTTTTCGAATTCTCCCAGCTAATAATAGTAATTACGCGGTTATTATTTTACAACACTGGTAACACAGGTAAAACGAGATTATTATTCTTCTTTTGTCTTTTGTCATTATTATTCTTTCATTTTGGAGTCTGTCACTATCTTTGTTACCTACCCTGACCCTAGAATCCGTTAGTGCTATGTTCTGCCTGCGAGGCTTAAAAACATTGCTTACAGAGTAGTTGATGTACTAGTACTTAATTAATTATAAAATAGTGCTTAGAAGCAGTTTTAAATGTTAGGCAGTAAAAAAAATAAGAATTATCCTTTCGGCTGTAGCAGTCAATAATTGGCAGACGAAAGGATTTTAGTACTTTACTATATACTATGGAACTAGTGGTAATAATACAGGTTATGAATGTATATGGAACTAAATGCCAAGCGGCATGCAAAGCGGCGGTATGCAAAGTGCTATATGGAACTAAAAATAAGTAAATATCTGTAGTAGATTATTATATACTAACTACTTAATATTATTAACTAAAAATTAACGCTCTCCAAAGTAATAAATTATCCCCGAAATTATAAAGTTTGAGAACCATTAATGGAGGCTATGGGGTTATGATTCAGGCTTTTGTCTCCTACGTAGGTAATAATAATAATAATAGATAACTTTCACAACACTGGTAACACAGAAACGAGATTATGTAATTATTATTCTTTCATTTTGGAGTCTATCGCTATCCTTGGTATACGCATATCTCTGTCTCGCTTAGTGCTAGTGTCTACAGTGATTCTCAAATATTTATTTGTATTTTACTGAAATATCAAGTGGTTGGGTTGAGTAGGTACCTTTTAGTTTACTAATCCTTGGAAAGTAATGTTTTATTCTAAGTAGCAGTTTTAAATGTTAAGCAATAAAAGAAATAAGAAAATAAGAATTATCCTTTCGGCTGCAGCAGTCAACAATTGGCGTGTTACATACTCTTTGAATTGGCAGGCGAAAGGATTATAGTGCTTTGGTATATACTATGGAACTAGTGGTTATAATACAGGTTAGGAATGTATATAGAACTTATAATAAGTAAATATCTGTAGTAGATTATAATATTATAAGTAATATTACTAACTAAAAATGAACTCTTTCCAAAGTAATAAATTTTCCCCGAAATTATAAAGTTTGAGAACCATCGATAGAGGCTACGAGGTTATGATTTAGGCTTTTGTCTCCTACGTAATAATAATAATAATAGATAACATTTCACAACACTGGTAACACAGAAACGAGATTATGTAATTATTATTCTTTGCAGCAGTCGACAATTGGCAGGCGAAAGGATTAAGGTACTTTAGTATATACCTACTATGGAACTAGTTGTAATAATACAGTTTATGAATGTACATATATAAAGAACAAAAACAATGTATTGTGTAAATAGTAAATAGATTATTATATTAAAACTCTAACTAAAAATAAATTTTCCCCGAAATTATAAAGTTTAAGAGCCATCAATAGAGGCTATAACTTAGGCTAGTGTCTCCTACGTAATAATAATTACCATGTATATTATTATATGTACCATTATATGTACCAAGGCTAAATGTAGCAAAGCGCGCTACCGACCGCCATAGTCACTATATACGATATGCGCTATGGTAATTGATAGCGGTATAAAATGGACCATGTTAAGAAGAAAAGATTCAAACAACAATTTTCCGCAAAATCAAATTTAATAACTAATAATAAATTAAAATAACTCCCAACTTGTTAGTTGAATATTTTCTGCCCAACAGGGTCCACTTGTTAAAACATAAGTAGTCATAATTCCTAACTATGTAAAACAAACAAACGTGTTTGACCTTCCGAAAATCGAGTTATATTATTAGTATGTATATTATTCGATTTTTGCAAATTGTTCGTTGGATCTTTTCAGATTAACAAAATTCAATATAGAGTGGCCAAGTTATGTGATTATGATAAAACCATTGACTGAAATTCGTACAGAACTCCATAATAAAGATAATACATGATGCAATAAACATTGCTAAGAGAAGTTCCTTCATTCCACGAGTGAAACGTTGAGCACGTGTCATTTACGGAATTTTCCCGTTAATATTTTCAAGCAAGAAGACAAAGTTATGGAAATATTTTCAGTCACGATTCTAAAACATACGTTTCCAAATGTTTTGTGTATGTAATCAACTGCAACATTTCAACCTATAATATATGCTAACATAATTGTTATTTAACACCGTTCAGTTTTATCGAATTCACCCAGCTAATAATAATTAATTAGGGGCTTATAATTTTACAACACTGGTAACACAGGTAAAACGAGATTATGTCATTATTATTATTTCATTTTGGAGTCTATCGCTATCCTTGTTAAATGCATATCTCTGTCTCGCTTAGTGCGAGTGTCTCAGTGTTTCTCAAACATTTATTTGTATTTGACTAAAATATCAAGTGGCTGGGTTGTTGGAGTATTATTTTGGTAATCCCTAGAATCCCTTAGTGCTAAGTAATGTCCTGCGAGGTACTTTAGTATATACTATGGAACTTACTTCAACTTCCTGGTACCTGAATTCCATGGAGGGCGGTAGATACTTCCCTCTTACTCATATTATCATAGAAAAGTGGAAACATGAAAACCAATCTCATGTTTTTACTGTAAACGGGACTTATCCGCGATAATATTAAAAAGGTTTCAATACCTTCTATTTTCCGACGTTTCGAACGGGTTATACCGCTCGTGGTCACGGGTGCAGTAAAAACATAAGCATGTGTAAAAGTCGCGAAAGTCTAAATATAGTTATGAAAACCAATCATCTACTAAATGGGATGAAATTACAATAAAACGATCATTTTCATCGATTTCTTTATTCTTTTGCTCTTTAAAACCTTATTTCTCAGCACATCAAATAGCAAAAATATTATATCCCATAGCACTGACTCAAATGACATAAGCAATACTGATGGTAAAATACAAAATATACCATAGAAAGCTATAATGATATTAGGAAGGAACAGGGTTATGTTTCTAACAATATCTGACATTAGATACTACATTGTCTTAAAACTTTGTGAGTTGCAAAATAGATTCAGTGTGAACTATAATAGAGATACATTTTCTATTAAAAATAAATGAATGTATGATATTATTCCCTTTAAATAAAATATGTTTTACACTATAAACAGCACTTGGCGTTCATCGTTTACATATTACAAGAATCACGTATATGTTATAACAATAATCAGATATCTAAGAATATTTGTTAGAAGTAGAATAAAATAACTATCTCAATTTGCAATTGAAATTAAAAAAAATATAAACCACGTCATCTTACTTCATCAATTTGTGCTCCAACATCTCAAAATAAACACTAAAATATACTAACACGAAACTTCAATAGTGATCACAGAAATGCGTCAACAAAAAATTGTACAGAAATAAATAAAATATAACAATAAAAAAAAAAATTGTACGCATGGAAAGTACAGATAATATTCGGTACAATTTAATTAATGTACCACAAATACATAAACAAAATTGTAACGTATCGAGTTAAACGTTATTTACATGTTCGTGTGTGATTGTTTATTACATGTTACAAAATGCTTATTGTCATTAAGGTAACATATTACACAAGATCATTCTAATATATAATTATTCTTCTACATAAAGACGCATGTCATTATACTATTACAACACTTGCTACATGCGAAAGGAGTATGCGTCTCGCGGTTGAACCTGACACGACGTCAATATCTCGCGAATTTATCGCGAATACATAATATACACTATTTAAATACAAACGCCAAACGCCATCTGTGCTAATTTATCGTCACCTAAACCAGCAGGAAGGCGTAAATTTGGGATACATCCCCTACATATATATTTACACCTTGGCTAAGTAAATCTACATTACTCAGTTCCTCTCAGGCCGTTTGACAGATTCATCTGGGTTGGTTTTAGTGACGATTTCTTCGCTCTTGGGTAGGGTGCTTTTCTCGACTGCTTTCTTCATTTCTCGCCTCTTCTGAGCCTCCCGGATTATGGCAAATAAATTCTGAAAACGACCAAATAAGTTTATTGCTGCAACTTAATGTTCCATCAGATGTGCAATTTTATAAATTAAAATTGCTAGGAAAAATCAGTCAACATTTTGTAGCTAGGTATCATCGAAGTGGGAAAAGCAAATTTCTAAAAAACATTAATCTAAGTATCTGTATTTTTGGTTCTCCTGTAAATTCTAACCATGGCCGCTTGCTAAATTTTCAAATACATAAAGTCTTATTACCTAGACTACATAAATAAATTACATGGTTGAGTAGTATCTGAACACATTATTAATAAGGTAAAAAAAATAGCTAAGAAATAGTTAGATCATGACATGTAAACCATTCAAAACAAATTATCTTGCGGCGTGTTACGGTACCTACACTGTTATCTCGTATTTATACATATTTGCACGTCGACCTTGTGTGACACAAATATCTTATCAACGTTGAATATATATTATCGTAACAGCTGACTTAATAGATGATATAAGTTTGATGACATTTAAACTGCATATTGAAATTTAGGACAAAGAACAATGTTTCATCCAAAATTCGGATATCTTTCATTATAAAATATGATAATACTTTTAATATTTTATTAGGCATGATAGATGTTATAGTTCTCTTGACCTATTTTTTGTTAATTAATTTCAATAAACATAATTTAATCATGAGTGGACTTTTACTTTTTTATCAATATATAATCCAGATAAGAGATTTTTTAGTATTCTAATGACAATGAAAATGTATATAAAAATACTTTTCTTTGATAATTTGTTTTATATCTGGGTGTACCTATTTTTATATATTCAATATATCTATGTGTTGAGAAATAGATAAGTAGGTTTATAGTTTCATACTGATAACTATTTCGGACCTTTGACCTCCTGAGTAATGACATTTAAGAACTCCTAGGAAAAACTAAATTTTAAGATTTAAATATTTACAAATACACTAGTATATATTAACAACAAGTTCAACTTTCGAAATTTACTTCATACTCAGTGCCAGTAAAAGCACTCCAAGTAAAAATTGATATTCAGGTAAAACCAGTTGAAGTATTATAATTATAACAGCTTAACCCAATTATCATTTAACCCAATCTTGGGAATAATTAAGGATGATGTTTATTAAAACGTGGTAATTTTTACGTCATTAGGCATGCAAAACAAAAACACCACGTTTAAATGATAAAATAAAAAAAAAACTGCGTTTTCTGATTTGCCATGTTATAGAAAACAAGTATCAATATGTATAGTTTTAATTTTTAGGATAATTTCTTTTATATCTAGGAGGTTGCTCAACCGAATTAATTATTTGATTTCTATTTCTTGTATACAACTAGTATTTACTGATATCTAGTTCATCATCATCATCAATCACACCATGGTAAAACTGGGATTCAGGTAAAACCAGAAGAAGTATTATTACTATAAGTAACAGCTGAACGCAATTAATCTTCGCAATAATTACGGATAGAAAGATGGTGTTTATATAACGTGGCATTTTTTACGTCATAAGGTAAGTAAAAAATGCCACGTTTGAATGATCAAACAGAAAAACTAAGTTTTTAAGGACTTGGCACGTTATTAAAACAAAGTATCAATATGTGTCCTGAGAGACACTGCACAGGCCCGATACCTGTCACTTCATGTTGAAACTGATATTCAGGTAAAATCGGTTTAAGTATTAAGATTATAACAGCTGAACCTCAATAATCTTGTGAATTATAAAGGCTAAGAAGATGTTGTTTATTAAAACGTGGTATTTTTTACGTCATAAGGTAAGTATAAAATGCCACGTTTGAATGATTTGAATAGACAAATAGAAAAAACAGAGTTTTCTGACTTATCACGTTATTGAAACAATAGTACATTGTTCACCGAGGGAGGAAAGGGACCGATTACTATCGAGGGAGCAGTTTGTGGCCCGAAGGCGCAGCCTAGGGCCACAATACTTCCGAGGTAGGAATGGGACTTTCACCCGAGTGCTACACAGTGCTTTATACTATACCTGTGAGGAACATTTAAAG
This sequence comes from Phragmatobia fuliginosa, assembly GCA_932526445.1. Lineage (NCBI taxonomy): Eukaryota > Metazoa > Arthropoda > Insecta > Lepidoptera > Erebidae > Phragmatobia > Phragmatobia fuliginosa. The sequence goes on from OW052070.1 coordinate 16,882,906, forward strand.
TATTTTTAAAATAAAATCAAAACGTAAGATACCGTGTAAGACACAATTTAGCTTAGAATTTGACAAATATTTCGCGTTTCTTTTGTCTTTTTTTATTCTTCACAAAAGGATGACAGTGGCACGGAGATTCCATATTTAAATTATATGAAAACTCCTTGGGCATAGATATGATGACACATGAGAAATGAAAATTCATACAACTTTCTCTCCCACTAAAACACGTTAGAAATGGATTTTCATACATTTTGTCCTCCCGCTTATTTTGGGTCAAGGAAAAGACTAACTTTCTCTTTTCATTTTCAGGGAATATTGACTACTGTTCCAATCAGGTGTAGTATAATAGTACATTGTTCACCGAGGGAGGAAAGGGACCGATTACTAGCGAAGGAGCAGTTTGTGGCCCGAAGGCGCAGCCTAGGGCCACAATACTACCGAGATAGGAATGGAACTTTCACCCGAGTGCTACACAGTGCTTTATACACCTGTGAGGAACATTTAAAGTATTTTTAAAATAAAATCAAAACGTAAGACACCATGTAAGACACAATTTAGCTTAGAATTGGCCAATATTTCGCGCTTCTTTTGTTTTTTTTTTATTCTTCACAAAAGGATGTCAGTGGCACGGAGATTCCATATTTAAATTATATGAAAACTCCTTGGCAGGCGCGCGCCATAGATAAGATAACACATGAGAAATGAAAATTCATACAACTTTCTCTCCCGCTAAAACACGTTAGAAATGGATTTTCATACATTTTTTCCTCCCGCTTATTCAGGTCAAGGAAAAGACTAACGTTCTCTTTTCATTTTCAGGGAATATTGACTACTGTTCCGATCAGGTGTAGTATAAAGTATCATGTTTGTGTCCTGTAGAGATGTGTAACTCAGGAGTGATTGATCTAAAAGATGTATAATCTTTCAAAATGCGAAATCACTCTTTAAATCTTTGGATTTGAAAATACATCTTTAACTCACTACGTTAAGATTGATTTTAGTCACATGGAATGATGAAAACTAACAGATCTGTTAAGTAGATGTAGTATGAGACAATAGATACAGGATATTGTGAATTGAAAAGAGATAACATGCGCACTCTAAGAAATACAATGACGATACACTGACACAGTAAATTAAACTCTCTAGCGTTACGGTAAAGCTTAAAACCGGTTGCGAGTGTATATAAAATTCGGTCATAAAAAATACTTTATTTTAAAATTTACATTTCTTTTCATTGAGCAGTGTTGCTTTGTATACAGATGTATCTGTATCTATACAGATTTTCGACCACGATTTGGCTTTTGATTAACTTTTATATCTATACAGATTTTAGAATGAGGACGTATTTTGTGATAAAACTAATAATTGGAATTATTATGAATTCCTCACTCCAGTGCTGTGGTTGGAAGGATATTTTCTGCAATAAACTTTATTGAAACTAAAACCTAAAATTCAAATAACTTAATTCATTAATAAAACCAATGCTTCCTTTAAATAATAGTTAAAAAAACAATCAATTCGCGTGCAATCAAGTTTGAAAAGTTTAATGGCGCTTGTGAACCATTATATTTAAAGCGTTTATCATTTATTGAGGGAATGAAAGAATCAATACATACATGGATCAATAGATATTTGCAATTTGCATCATATCATGGTCAACTGAACGATGTATGTTATTCGAAACCAAAGATCTAATAAACGAATTATGTGATGCGAAACCAAAGATTTAATGAACGAATTATGTCATCCGAAACCAAAGATTTAAAAGAGTGATTTAAATCTTCCAAGCAAAAAGATTTATAAATCACTGATCTCATTGGTGATCAGTGGTATTTTTTACGTAAAAGTAACACGTTGAAATAATCAAATGAAAAACAACTAAGTTTTCGGACTTGTCACGTTATTGAAACAAAGTATCAATATGTGTCCTGAGAGACCTATGTTCACCAGTGGACTATGGGTTGTTAATGATGACGAGATGTGTCTGATGGCAATAGAATTGCCTCAACGTGAAGTCCAGGAATAATACCTGGGAAAAGTAGGACGTTTAACGTCATGCCTACATCTTGATATAGAGTTTTTTTTTTATATATTGTAGGGGGCAAACGAGCAGACGGATGACTTGATGGTAGGTGATTACCGCCGTCCATGGACACCCGAAACACCAGAGGAATCACAGGTGCCTTGACGGCCTTTAAGATAGAAGTACGGTCCGGAAACACCGCAGGCGACAGTTCATTCCACAATTTCGATGTGCGAGGCAGGAAATTTCAGGAAAAACGCACTGTTGTGGACTGCCAACCATCTAAGTGATGGGTATGTAAATGCTGTCGTGGCAGGGATCAATTCGAACAATTCCTCAAAGCACTCTCCGTGGTATAAGCGATAGAAGATGCAGAGTGATGCTACATCTATATGCAGAACCAAGGGATCAAGCGGATCTAAAATATCCTGGCAGTCGGCAAATATGAATGATTCCTTCTTATGCCGAGCAATCAAAAGCTGGAACTCACTACCAGCTCACGTGTTTCCTTCCCACTTTGACCCCGGGTCCTTTAAGCGGGGCGTGAAAAAGCATCTCACTAAGCCGCTATAGTGTGGGTCACCATGCTTTATTGCCTGCATTCGCGGCAATGGTGTGTGGTTTCCCCCACTCTTGGATTGTGCTCGTACTTTCCATCAGGCAGGGTAGAGTCACTTTGGTAGGCTAAATGAGAAAAAACAAAAAAAAAATTACCTTTCCCTCAGAATCTTTAGGTTTGTCCTGTTCTTTGGCTGCAACAGCTGCTTTATCCAAAGCTTTCTGAATTTTATGTTCCACTTCAAGTATCTCTTCTTTGTCTAATAGTTCTATGAGTTCGGACATTTGTTTCTCTGATAAATTAACATTTTCATTTCCTATTATTTCAATCACCTGAAAACAAAAAGTTTGTGGTATTTTATATAAATAAATTCACATTACTTTATTATTATTATATTGTGTGAGCATAGTATTTTATAGTGTCTTGTAGTCCAGTTTTTTGAGATTTAGTCTCTCAAGTCGGGCAGCTTCAATTTTAAAACATATAAAAACAAAAACATGTACTGATTGTTTGGCTGTTATATAATTGCACATATGAAAACATTTCTGTTAGTTTTAGACATAAAATTAACAGATCTTCGTTTAAAAATATTTTTCCTTTATTTTCAGCACAATTTACACAAGATATGATGTTTGCCTGTATTGTTTATTACACTTGATTTCTTTAATTGTAATAACTGCTAAAATGACTATACATAGTCTGACTTACGAACAGAAATATTTGTGTGATCCACCAAAATTTGTTTAGGAGTCTGGGTGTTTTTATATGTATAATATGTATGTATTTACAAAAAAGAGTATGTTTATGTATTTATATCAGTTATCTAGTACCCATAGTACAAGCTCTGCTTAGTTTGGGACTAGATGGCGTTGTGTGTAAGATGTCCGAAATAGTTATTATTATTATTTAAATAAGCAAATGCAGCAAATCTACAGCAACACGGTGAATCATTTCTAAATGCCAATGACCTTTGTGAGACGTCCTGACATAACACGCTCGTCAATAACGTTGTTTACAAACGAGCCATTGTTTATACCTACTAGCCGCCCGCGAAAGTTCATCTGCGTCTATCTAAAAGATAAATGCTTGCTGTTTTCGTTCTCTGGTTTTAGTAAGAATATGGATATTAAATAACAAGGGTTGCTTTTCATTTGGTTACGTTCAAATGTCAAGAAACTAAATATCAACCCTAATTGATACTAATTAAAGAATGAGGAATCCATTTCCAGAAGCGCTCATAGGCTTTAGGTGATTGGAAACAATCACCGAGGGTAAGCAACGCAGGCGCGGTTAGACCTAGATGGGTGACCGTATGTGGCGTTTCCGTGATTCGGAGGTCACGTTAAGCAGTCGATATTTATATAGCCTGATATTTCATTGAAAGAAAATCTAGTAGAAGAGAAACCATTTATAGCACTTCATGTTTTCTATATAAAACATGTATTAATTTAAAAGAGTAATGGATAGTAAAATTCCGTTTAATGCAAAATGTGTGTAAACGAAAACAGGTCATGAACATTTATATCTGTTTGACCTTCTCTACTGAATATCTTTAGATACGTTTATTTATAAACAGAGCCACGTGAATGTTTTCACATCAAAAGTGTTTTAGAAATTTACTATACACTGCCTGTTTGAATATGTTTTAGGTTTTTATCATACAGACATATACAAATATAAAATTAGCTACTTCTCGTGTATGTGTGTTATAGCAAAAATTAATGTCATTTCATAATAAAGTATGTCTTGTCATTAAAATTGGTTTAGCCATAAAAGCTTAACAGAGTTCCTTTTACTTTTGTATTATAACATAGATTATTATATTAGGGATGTTTAGTGCTCTAGCTCCACAGAAACACCAGCAATTAATCTTTTATAATAACTATTTATTCTTTTCTAACAAAAAGAAATCTATTTTTTAGTTAAGCAATGGATCTTTTATAATAACAATTTATTCTTTTCTAACAAAGAGATATCTATTCTCAGAAACTAAACGACCGTCGTATCTTTGATAGAAATCTATATCTACATTCATCAATTTTAAAAGGTCTTAATAACTGGTAGGTTCTCATTGAGTGTCGCAGACTATTGAGGGATCAACCTAAATACTTGTTTCTCTTAAGTTAATAGACTCTTGCGACACTTAATACTAAAATTAACCAAACGACACGACAACAGTGCTACAAAGTGGACAAAAACTTGACATAAACACTATACCAACTCGTCTGGCCAGCATGGAATATAGAAAACCAAAACCTTTCTAAAGAGAGAACTGTTTCCAGAGGTGGTCTAATAGAAGCTATTGATGGTTATGATAATGATGAGTGAGTCTTGAAGAGAAATTCTGTATCTCAGGTACGAAACATTTCATGATCTACAAGAAATTGTCAGTCAAAGAGGATATAAGTGGTAACCAAATATTGTTTTAAGAAACCAACAATAAGCATTGAAATCATGCATAGCAACAGTATTTTTTTAGCTCATAGACTTCGATCAGGACACTATCCGTCTAGGAAGTTTGGACATCTAATGAACAAAGTAGATTCACCGAACTGTGAGATGTGTGGGACTCTTGATGATGTCCAACACTTGCTGACGGAGTGTGTCAAGTATCGAAGACAAAGGAAGGCGTTGATACGTAAATATAATTTAAATAATTATGACACTGATATGTTTGCCAACATTTTAGAAGACCCAACCATAAATGCTGCACTTGACTTATTTGAAATATTTACGTATCACAAGCTTTGACCTAGTAATATAGTCTAACATAGTAACTAACTGTGTGATAAGTCTCTAAATAAAAAAAGATAAAAAAATAAAAATTACAAATGCACTGCATAATAAAAATAATATATAATTTTATCACTATCTACAGAAGACTGGCTTTAGATATCATTGTTATCACTATTTGTTTACTACTTCTAAAAGATGTGGTAAGGATTACTCGTCAGAGCTCTAGATTTCATACATTGAATCGAAACTTGGGGGCTAGTTTTTACTGATACGGCAGCTAAGCCAGAGGTCGTGGATTAGGCTTCCAGACAGTGTGATGACCGTGTCTGGGGGTAATTTATCTTTAATTAAGAAGTTATGTTTATCAGTAGTTTAGGGACAGTACAAGATATTTTTAGTCTAAGATTAGATTGTCTGTGTGAGATGTTTAAGGTATATAGGGTAATAATAATTTAAACATTGCAGAGTTTAAAATTGGTGTACATTGGTTTATTTACAAGCTCTGCTTAGTTTGGGACTAGACAATGTTGTGTGTAAGATGTCTGAAATCAAAATATTCCAATTTGGGGGTTTCCGATTTCACCTTTGAAGTAAAAGTCAAGTGAAATGGTTCGACTTAATCAGTATCTTTTGCTCATCTTTGCATTTATTACACGAAATGCGAAAACCTAATCTATTTTTATTCATAACTAAATTATTAGCAGCAATGAGTTAGCAAATTAGGGGGCGTCCATTAATTACGTGAGGTGTTATAGGGGGGGAGAGGATCAAGCTTAATCTTTCCAAATCCCACTTAGGAGGGAGGGGGGGTCTTTGCAAATATCACGTAATTATTTTTCTCACAGAAAACGGTGTAAAACTGCGTGAAAAATTATTTCTAGACTAAAATATGGCCAAATCTGAGACAATATTATTTGAGGTATTCGTCCGAACTTCGCGGCAGGGATTGGATAACCCATTCATAACTGCAGCCTTTATAAACGGTTACCGAATCACTCTGTAACCGTTTCAAAGGGTTTAATAGAACAGTTTGTGTTTGCTTATTTTTGGCAATAATAATCCAACACGTTTACAGCCCAAATAAAAGTCTTGAAGAATCTCACGTGAGATTAGGGGAGGGGGGAGGGAGTTGAGGAAAATCTTACGATATCTCACCAAGGGGGTAGGGAGGGTCGAAAAATTCTCAAAAATGCCTCACGTAATTAATGGACGCCCCCTTATATATATAAAATTGTGATGACTTTTCAATGACTTTGTAGCGACTTTCACGTACAGCGCCATCTACCGAAGAAAACACTGAACACCGAAGAAACACGGAACAATCTATACGGAGTAAACTGCTAGGTAATCCTGAATCGCGATAGAGAAATTATCGCGCCGATTAGCATATACATATACAAAATTCCAACATCAACTGTTGGGCAGTAGCCCGCCAGGCATGATCACTTCGCCTGGTCGAAGAATCCTCTCTTTGTGATGAAGGGACATTATACCCGTTCTTATAATACTTCTTCAGAGTATTTTGAAACAATGATTGTAAACAAGTACATACCTTCAATACATCGTCAATTTTCAACTGTCCATCGAAATCATCATCAAGTCGCCCAAGGACATCCTGAATGAGCTTCAGCTTGGCTTCGTCAGGTACTTTCTGTAAGCTTTTTATGGAATGCATCAGTTCGTCGATTTGGATCAGCTGTTCCTTTGCCTTCTGAGGTTCGTATTTCGTTTGTTCGAGGGTACTCTTCAACGCCTTTTCCTTGCTCTCAAGCTCGACTAAAACAGTGTCCAGTTTGCTTATCATATTGTTGACGGCGCGGTACAACCTGGAAGTTAAAACTTTAACGATTAATTCATACAAAACATGGAATTATGAGTTTTTATTCAAATCTAAAATCTTAGATAGGTACTGTCCTTATTTTCTTTAAAGTGGGGCGTAAAAAATCATCTCCTTAGGGCACCATAGTCTGCGTTATCGTACTGCATTGTCTGCCTTTGAGGATCGAAGTAGAGTTAAGAGTCTAGCTGATTTCAGGAATTATTCCAAATTGGTTCAGCGGTTTAGCAGTTAAAGACAGACAGACACAAATCAAATTTTTCTACCTGCAAGGTAGACCGTAGGGGTTTTTTACATATCAAAAAGGAGGAAACCTTGTTATAGATTCTTTCAGTACTAAAGTTGCATACTCATCAATGGAAGACAGTAGTGCTCCCAGTAAGCCTTAGAATCATAAAGAAGAAATACACTGGTGGGAAAGATAAGTGCATCTTGAGTCTAGTAAGGATAGTACTCTCTACTCTCAAATTAGTTAATTATTTTATGAAATAAAATTATAATAAAAAATACTTATTTGTATTAAGTTCTGAAATAAGAATCGCTACCGTTTCCTAACGCCATCTAGGCTAGAACTAATATACCTTGAATCACGCAAGTGACACATGATAAAATTGTGTATGCTAAGCATATTACTAACTAATATTGTAAATACAAATTAGTTTTTTTACTATCTTTGATGTCAAAACCACTTAGCTGATTTTCAAAATTCTTTCACAAATGGCAATTCAGATCTTTGTTATTTTTTTTATATTTAAGCCTACCAAAGTGACTCAACTCTGCCTGATGGAAAGCATGAGTAGAATCTAGGAGTAGGGGTCACCATGCTCATTGTAGGGTAGGCAATGTAGCGTGGTGACTCATACCATGGCAGCCTGGTTGGATAATTCTGCATTATTTTCCTTCATGCATAATGATTTGGCCTCCGATCTCACACCCACCAAAGAAAAACAACAGCAAGAATGCTGTCAATATTACGCTGATTAACAATATAGGGAAGAGGAAATATATATATTGAATTTGTAATCATATTTTTATATATGTATTTAGTAATATAGTATAGTGATAGTATTTGTCAGACATGTGTGGTTATTATATTAAATTAAAGACACATTACCTTCGAGCACCTTTCGTCAGTTTTAGATCTGCCTGCTTGGTCTGAACAATTTCGTTCATTTCTTTAACATCCTCACTGTAATCCTTAAGTTCTCCTTTCAATTCCTGGATACTCTCCTTTTCAAGTAATAAGGATTTCTTTTGTTGGGCTGTAAAATAATAATGGTATAATTTCTTACAACTATTTCATATGTGAAGATAATTATTCTGAATAGATTTTAATCTGCTCAATATACTTGCTCATACTACTACCATACTCTAAATACATGGTATGGTACATAGGTAAGGGGTATCATCAGCTCTTTATAATTTAGAAAAACAGATCACAGGGTTGACGCTATGTCTATATAAATTAAATTCTCCGAAACGTCCCGATTGATTTTAATGGAGAAAGGTATTATTATAGAGAAGTCAGTGCCTAAAAAATATACTGTCAACTATTATTATATAGACAGGCAGCCAGTTGAAACAACTGATATAAGCCTGCATCGTGATAGGTTCCAATCAGATATTCTTCTTGGATTTAAGTATGTGTCAAGTCGATTCTTAAAATGGTTTACATTTAGGGCAGAACCATTCGCATATAGTTCGCCCTCAGGGTCACAGAGGTCTGATGCCAGTCGCTCGGAGGAAAAAAATATATTCAAGTAAAACTATTTGAACTAGTAGCCAACTCCAAACAATATTGGAAATAATAAAGGCTAGGAAGATGACTGTCAACATTGTGTTTCATCTTTATTAGAAATTAAGTGATTAAAAATTTTACTCTCTTCTTTTCATTTTTAATTAATAGCATTCAGATGATGCATGAACATTAAGTTGCTTTTTAAAATGTGTATTTAATGACGTAATCAACACTAAAAATGTAGAAAATATAAGAAAAAATAAAACTTTGTGACCCAATAGGCTATTTAGTCAGTAGTCAGGACAATGTTCTTAATTAAATTGAATAAACCATTATTATAAATGTACAACGTTTTGAGTTTAAAAGTAAACAAATTCATTTTAATAATATTTTCACTATTCCATGACAAGGTGACCTAGCGAAGTCAAAAGGAAGGGTAATTATTTTTAGCAGTCTATGTTATAATAATGAATATTTTTTTTAATTCAAACGGATTTTAATTAATGAGGTGTCAATAGATTCGTAAGAATGACCCAAGTGACATAAGCTATGTATATTGCCTATTAAACTTTCGCGTTTATAGGTAATACTAGTAGGATTATTATAATAAGAGTCGTTGAATCACAATTCGTATGTTGTTTTTTCGTTTTAGAAAAACAGAATTGTCGATTAATCTATGCTACTCACACAAATTAACTAGTTAATCGTCAACGGCCTTTAACAGGCCACTACTAGACATAAGCCTATCCTTAGCAACGAGATTTTTACTATAATTATATTAAATTGTCACTGGTATTAAGTTTTTGTCATTTGACATTTATTATTGGGCGTATACGGGCATTTAATCAATACGCCCAATGTGCCTTGGCATACACCCATCTCTAATCCAAGTATGTCGTTAATGAGACATCTGGAATAACATGAAATTACCTACTGCAGAGAGAGATCTTGATATGAGATCAGTAATGCCATGCTATGATATCGTGATGTTGTTAAAAAAATCACTTAATCACAACAAAAATAAAAAAATAAGATTATGTTATCCAAAAAAACATAACATCAAAACAACCAGTCACTAGTCATCCAAAACAACTCCATCGATTTACATGAAAAGATAGTAAATAATTTTATCTGGATAGGTTTTCTTTCATAAATAAAACAGCACTATAACATACTTATATTTTTACTGTAAACGGGACTTATTCGCGATAATATTAAAAAGGTTACGTCCAGTTTACAATAGTCCCGTTTACAGTAAAAACATAAGTATGTATAAAAGTCGTGAAAGTCTAAAAACTGTTAGCACTATAACAGCTGGTAATAAACACTTCTACACATAATATATTGTCAATATCTATACCTATTACCGAAATGCAGTCTTTATTGACAAAATAATACATATGACTCATAAGTTTAGGTTTCCTATTAACGGAAATATGTCCGCGAAAAACAACGGACGGTGCCAACTATGTACACTATGCACAAACATACGTGCGGGAGCGTCAGCATAATTAAAGTATTGAATTATCTGAAATCAGGAGGTTGCAGGTTCGAACCCCAGTATAGTACCTAAGTAAAAGACTCCTGACTTAGGTATTTAGCTGAGCAGGAATCAATATCACGAATACTGGTAACTGGTGACATTTTGGTGTACCTAACCCAAAATGTCACTTTTTTAAGGAGGCAGTAACATACTATCCCTGCTAATATTATAAATGCGAAAGTAAACTCTATCTGTCTGTTACGTTTTCACGCCTAAGCCGCTCAACCGATTTTGATGAATTTTGGTAAAGATATAGATGGAACCTTGGGAAAAGACATAGGCTACTTTTTACCACGAAAACAGACATACACGCGAGCGGAACCGCGAGCAAAGCTAGTAATATACATAAATATTTCAAAATGTGAGTAAATCTCCATGAAATTTGGCATAGACAAGTATTTTTTATGGTAATGATCTAACCATATCTGACTAAAATTACACTGTCTTATCAAAATTCTAAATGTGCGTTCTTCTAACATACGTATTTATATACACTTACGCAACTTCTAAAAACAGTAATGAGAAATGCGTAGGCGAAGTGCTTACAGGCAATGCCATGAACTTGAATTTCCTTTTGTAAAAAAAAAATGGATCAATGCCAGTAACATACCCAAATTCTCTAAAGCATCTTCAATGACTTCAATATCTTTGCCAGAAAGACCTTCATCAGATTTAGATTTTTGACTGTCTACGGAAATGACAGGTGCAGTGTCTAATTTACTGGGTTCAGATTCAATGTTAATGATAGGAGCTTTGTCTTTCAACTCCTCCTTTTCTCTCTTCTTTGTCTCCAGAATCTGTTTTGCTTTTTCAGCCTCCTGCATTTCCTGTTTCTCTTCCCTAATTTGCTTCTCTTCAAGCTTAATGGCCTCAGCTTTAGCCTGGAATTTAGAATTTTCATAAATTTATAGAAACCATTGTGTGGCGAATAAGTATATGGATGACTATCTCATTTATATCGTTATCTCTTTCTACAATGTCTAACGCCTCAATTCTTTTCTATATCATTTTGACCACATAACTAAACACAACGATGACATTATAGCCATACATTAACTTTATTATTATGTCCAAAGTTAGTCAGAGCTTCAGATATAAATCATGACAGAGTTTACTGCTTGAAGTTTATATAGATCTTCTAGAAGAGGTAAACTGTACCTCTAGTAGAAAATGAGGTAAACTTTATGAATGAATAGGTAATTATCATCTGACAGTGTATAATAGACAGTATATATGTATATATATTTAATAACTCCTTAAAAGTCTATGTTCTCCGAGACAAGGTTTGTAATCATTTAAAGTTTTAAAAAAATTACCAACTTAACGGTGTGGAAACCAAAATTTGTATAAAGAATGTCTAATCTTTTTGGGTATCTAATATAACATCCATCCCTGACCATAATGCCTATTATTATGTAACATAAGAACATTTAGAGAATTATCATATTATAAATATACTGGAGCTTGTTTAGACTTGGCAAAACTTGACAAACAGTAAATGTACTTGCCAACTAAGTTGTACTTAAAAATATTACCTTAAAGTCCACTTTGCCTTCTTTCTCCCCAATTGCCGCCTTGGTGGTTGTAGCTATTTCTTCTGGCAATACAGATATGGTTGCTTTTAGTTTGTATGTTGTTGGAACATGTTCAGGCACCATAAGAGCTCTAGATAACAACAACAATGAAGGTGGTACTTTTACATTCAGGGACAAGTCAAGCCAGTTCCTAAGCTCCTTCCTCAATCGCTCTTCTGATACTCCATATGCTCTCATACCTCTAGACTTACAGGCCTGCTGTAGTTCACTGAAATTTAAGCTGTCCACACCTTCTTTAGCAATCATTTTATCATCAGCAGCCAAAGATCTTAACTTCATTTTTAGACTAAATCTCAGCATAGCACTTGTGCCAATTGTGGACACATTTAGCACTTTACATAAAGCAACTAAATGTGGTCGCTGTAACGAATCTAACGTAATCTCATCTTCAAATAATTTAGAGAACTTCATTATCTCTTCACTGGTTGCTACATCACCAGAGGTCCTAATGCGCTTGAAGAAGCTAGAGAACTCCTTCGCAAGTTCAGAATGTCTGGTACTGCTCGCTTGTGGGGCCATTTGGTCCAGTGTTTCTTGAAAAAATTTTGCCATTTCTAACTTAAGTTTTAAATGTTGTTTTAACTTTACATCCTTTTGATTTTGACTTTCAAAGGTTGATGGTAACATATTTGGGAAAAGCTTGATCAGAAACGGAAGTGAAAACTCCAAAAACGGAATGAGTATGATAATTACAAATGGTACCATACGGAAAATATCACCAATAGTCGTGACAAGCAGTCTGTGCTCTCTACGTGATAATATTTGACCTCTCAATAGTTTAAAAACTAAAAATGTTGAAATTCTGATTTCCAATAAGAACAATTTAAAACCATGGTAGTAATGTCGTAGTTCATCCATAACTCTTTCTTTTAAACTCTTCTTTTTAACTTCTGCCTTCTTAGGCAGTTTTTCATTTTCCTCAATTTCTTTTTTAACCGTGGCAACAGTCGCTTCAACTTTTGATGAAGGCTTTAACGGTTCCTTATCCAAATAGTATGGAGTTGTTGAGAGTCTTCGGAGATATGGTGAGAAGGATTGCACCATTGGGTGAAAAGGTTTCTTTGTAATATCATGTTGTAGGCCTATTGGCTGAGTTGTGTAATATGACAATGACCTTGAAAGTGTTATATATGGAAAATTCTGATACTGTCTTGTCTCCCATAATAATGCTGTAACAATAATAAAGTTCCATATTAGAGGTAAGTATATTAAAACTAAAGCAACTCACACAACGTTTTAATTAGAATGTTTTTGAATGTTTCTTATAAGAATATATATAAAATAGTAGTAGTTATGAATTCTATTAGGTTACATAAAAACATAAATAATAATAACTTGGTGTCAAACATGTGATAAATTATTATGATGAAAGAAAAATAATACTGAGGTAACGAATACAAACAGCATTTGTATCATTTGACAGCCACGAGCGTCATTATTATTATATATATGTAACTCAGATGTAAACAAAACGTGGAAATATTACAGTTTTTGCGATGAAGTCATACGATACATATAGATTAATCAATCAAAATTTACTTAGGTTAGTTATATATATGTATCTATCATATACTTACTCGATTTTTTCAAACATCGACCGTGGTTAATAATTAGCCTGTTCATACTGTTCCCTTGTCTAAACCTGGGGACGTTAATTTAATAGAAAATGTGAAAATCTAACAAAAACAAAATCAACCCATTACACCATGACAATCGAGAAGAAACATAGATAACAGACAACAGTTGATTTAGATCTGCAATCATCAGTGTCAGTCTGTGTCAGTTCAGTAGTTTCGGTTCATTATTTCATGTGCATAGACTATAAATAAATATTGAATATTCAATGTTGCACGAGCGAAGAGATAGGTCTAGAGTACAAAGTAGGTTGAACATTCACACTGTTCACACAATAACTTCTATATTATATTCTATTTTGATATATTGAACGTTTCTCAGAACTAGTTTTGGATTTTTAAAGATTAAAGTTAGCAAAGTAATTTATATTTTGTCTGTCAACAAGGTCCACACTTAAGGGGATCGTTTCCATAATTGCTCGAAAAAGCACTTACGGTTATGACAAGAGAAACAAATTAATTCATTATTTGACAGTAAAAAAAATATCTCAGTTTCATAATAAAGCAATCTATAGAGAAACCGAGTAAAATTATTAATACGATTATTTATTTTCGAGAAAAAAGTCATCAACAGTGACCAAAATCACCGAAATCGACCTTTTCTGATTGGAATGTATCTAGTATTATGTTGCTTTATTTGAAATAAATATTACATTAGTTGCAAGATAAAAGTACAAAAAAGAGATTAACCATTTAAGGTTTCTATTAATTCTCACCAGAAAGTCATAATTTAAACTTAAACATCATTAATTTTTAGCGGCAAAAGTTCCATACATTTTAGTATGGAGAAACAATTTGCAATAAAACAGAGTTCACGCGATCCAAAAATTCAGTGTTCTTCGAATATTCAAGGCGAGCGCACGCTCGTTTTTAGCTCAACACTCACTGTCACGCACACAGAGATTTGATTGTTTACATACGACGACGTGAATGTGTGTAACTTTTGATAATATTTGGTAGGTCTGAGAATAGACACACCAATCTTTATATTTTATATTATTATTAACCAACTTCAAAAAAGGAGTATTATTTATGTTTAACTAAATGATTTTTTTTTATTGTACATTCATTGATTACTCTGTCAATTGTGGACCGATTTTTAAAATTCATTTTAAATGACTGCCTCGGTGGCGCTGTGGTAGCGTATGCGATTGCTGCGCTTGAGGTCTCGGGTTCGATTCACGGGTCGGACCAAATGTTTATGAGAACCACAATTTTTTTTTTTTTTTTAGGTGTTGGGTGTTTTCAATGTTAGTTTATAGGGAAACCCTAAAATTTTATAAGCACGTTATAATACGCCCCTATAAATAGTTATTATATATTTTTTATTTTGTAATGCTATTCCAGACGCAATATCTGGTAGCCATCATTTCATGATGATGAGCTGATGGTGGAAGATATAACTTTTTAACGGTTAGGAGTTTTAAAATTATTATTGACTTTTATTACTTTTTGACTTTTATTATTTATTGCCTGCTTAGGTGGCAGTGGTAGCGCATGCGACTACTTTGCTTGAGTGAGGTTTCGGGTTCGATTCCCGTGTAGGACCAAATATTTGTGTGATCCGCAAATATTAATTTCGGGTTCTGGGTGTATTCTATAGGTAAGCAACAAAAAAAGTATGTTTATGTATTTATATCAGTTGTCTAGAATCAATAATATAAGCTCTGCTTAGTTTGGGACTGGATGATGTCGTGTGTAAGATGTTGGAAATAGTTGTTTATTTATTATTGTAATATATCATACTGCCTTGTTGGTCTTGTGGTCAGCGTATGCAACTGCTAACCAAGAGGTCTAGGGTTCGATTCCCGGGTCGGACCAAATTTTTGTATGATCTGCAAATATTTGTTTCGGAGTTTGGGTGTTTTCTATGTATAATATGTATGTATTTACAAAAAAAAGTATGTTTATGTATTATAAACTGCGAAATAAATATTTGCGGATCACACGAATATTTGGTAGATGATATTCTGTGTCATTCATCTGAAATATTTATTTATTGTTATTTATTATAAACTAGCTTTCCGCCCGCGACTTCGCCCGCGTTGGAATTCGTTGATATCGCGCGACACGGTAAGGGTAGATTAAACAATCTTACCTGATTTTATGTTTGATAATAAGGAACTTCGACACAAACTTTCGTCCCCTATTTCAAAACCTTCTACCTTTATTTTCGCGATGAAAAGTAGCCTATGTCCTTTCCCAAGTTCAGTTCTATCTTCATACCAAATTTCATCAAAATCGGTTCAGTGGTTTAGGCGTGAAAGCGTAACAGACAGACAGACAGAGTTACTTTCGCATTTATAATATTAATATTAGGATATGTGTGTTACCTTTAGTCGTATCTTTCAAGATGTTCAGCTGATGATGGAAAGTAATACTACTCAATGGTTTGGTGTTAGAGGATTATTATTTCACTTTTATTACGTATGTATAAACCGCTAGTCGTATTTATGTTTTACTAGCTTTTGCCCGTGGCTCCGCCCGCGAGTGTGTCGATTTTCGCGGTAAAAAGTAGCCATGTCCTTTCTCGAGGTTCCATATATCTCTATACTAAAATGGATCAAAATCGGTTCAGCGGTTTAGGCGTGAAAAGGTAAGAAATAGACAGACAGACAGAGTTACTTTGCATTAAATATATTTAAAAAAAAAACACAGTCCTCTGCCTCTTCAACCTGTCTATTAAACTCAAAACATAACGTATCTTAAAAACTACTGCACCGATTTTCATGATGTTTGCAGCAATGGATAGATTGGTTTTAAAGGAAGGTATAATTTGTCAAATTTTAAATGTTTTTTAAATACCTATAAGACCGCGTATCGTTAAACACACATTATTGACATAATAAAAACTTACACTGAGAGTCACTAGTGTAAGATTACGGCCAATTACGGTGCGACCTGGATGAACGCTCTGACGTATTATAAAATATTTATTTAAATAATATTGTGTAATACACAATTTTATTCTACATGAAATGCTTAAAATGTCTACAGTATTTATTAAGATAAGGATTAATATTACATTGTTCCAAATTACTTTGAAATTATAATTCACAAATAAATTAATAAAGAAATATTTTAAAAAGAATAATTTTTTTTATTTTTTTTCAGATTTCAGAATTAAAAAAGTATTACTGTAGGTTATTCCTAATTTATGTAACTCGTAAAATTTTGTCCACATGGGCTTTATTTATGTGTTCCTTTAAAATAATAAAATAACATTAATAAATCTTCCTTAAAAGGTAACCTTAATTATGATGAAAACTGTATTTAAATGGGCGTTTTTCAAAATTTTACTCCGTTACGTACAGGATGTCCATTTATTTTCATAACAAAATTTTAAATAAACAATGAAATGTAGACATTGACAATGAACTAAGGTTTAAGAAAAACCATAATCAAACAATGTTAAATGAGCATAATTTCTATTTAATGTATTATTATAGTGAGGGTTGCCAATACAGGGGTCTTGTACGTTACATTTTCATTCAAAGTAAATAATAACTCAATCATATCAAAGTTAATCAGCTTTATTTATAATTAATCAACAACATACAAATCTTCTAAAATTTAATACCACTTTGTGATATCTTGCCTCTTAGTGCTGTTTAGAATATAAAATATGTCTTGTACGTAACTAAATGGCACTCTGGACTATCAAACTTTGTAAATAAATAACTATTCTGAAAGACTAACATTATAGGTAAGTTTTTTTAAATACAAAAAATAACAAAAAGACATTTAATATATATTAACAAAAACATAACTCCCAAAGGTTTTTTCATAAAAAAATAAAAACTATAACAGCCAAAACAGGACAGTTACGTATGTGGACAACAGTCGTTACGTTTAGGAACTCTAAAGCTATGTTTACAACGAGCACAATTTCTAGTTTAATAATTATTTGAAATTGGGACATTTGAAATGTTGAATAATAATTATTCAACTTTTCAAAAACGTCGTGATGTGGCGTGCGTTACCCCAGCAAAAAAGCAAAAAAAATTGGGCCTTAGAGAGATGAGAGTATAACAGAAAATTAGTGTGTTCTGAGGTGTAATTTGTTACAAATAGCAAAATTTGTGCATGTAGTAGTTTAAAAGTTATTCGACAAAAACACTTTTTGCTGGAGTAACGTTTCAAACGTTACCCCAGCAAAAAAATTTTTTTTTAAACGTTTCAGACCCAAACGAAATACATGAATACATAGCTTTTGTTCCGTATTAAATGTTAGCAAACAACAAAATTTGTTTGAGCTGTGGTTCTTAAGTTATTGACAATTTTGCTGGGGCAATTTTTCGGTCTTGTCTAGAACTTGAAAATGGCTGAACGCAGAAGTTTGAAAAAAATACCATCGATAGACCTTTATTTGCTTAAATTTGTTTAATCATTCGTTTCCAAATTGTTTGAGGAACACCGACGTAATAAAATGGTTTTAAAATCAGAAAAAACTGTTTTGCTAAGAAACCAGTATACTTACAATCAAATAAAAAGCTGTAACATATAGCCATGGTATACATTTATAATGACTGTAAATTTGGAATTAGTAACTTTAAGCAATATGAAGATATAAGTAAATATTATTAATTTTAAATGGTATATTTAAGTCATCGAATACGCAGATCCTATAAAAGAAGGAAACGTGGCAAACTCTAACAAATTTAAGTATATCATCAACAAACAAGCCTGTAAATTTCAGCTATCAATCACGAATATTATAAAAGTTATATGTAAAACAAGAATGTAACAACATTCTCTTATAACCCGACCAAATTAAAAGGTTACGTAAAAGCGACCGCGCCATACATTTAAATATCTTCGTAAATTAACGGCTTAGTATCTGGTATTTTGTACAGTCAACAGAATATTTTTATCAGATTATAATTTAAATATTTAAACTAATTTTAAAACCTTAAATTTTTTGTTTCATACAATTTAATGCTTCATTCGAATTCAATTTAATGCAAACCAAAATATCATAACCCAGTTGGGAATAGTGTTTTATAAACAATATAAAAATTACAAAATTTCATATAGAATGCTATATTTTTCCTTTTTTTTGTTCTTGTTATTAGAAAAATAATAAGTTACATTCACCGCGACACCATGGAAGCAACAGGAAGGCAACAAATGTAATTTTAAAAATAATAATGCGTGTAAAACACTGAACACATTTTACAAGGAAAGGACAAGAAAAATTTTACAAGAAAATGTTACTAAACATTGTAAATATTTATTTAATTCATTGTAAAAAGAAACAAAAAAATATCTAAGTTAGTATCTAAACATGTTGAAATTACTCAACTATCTGTGATTTTTCTAAACATTTATGTACTTATGTGAGCGTATAAGACTGATTTTAAATAAAAAAAATTAATCATACTCAATTCAATATTCTTGTCACCCGGACCTAACTTTTTTTGTTCGTAACTGTACCAACAAAATATTCTATTAAACCATTCATTTCAGATGTCAGCCGAATGTATGGCGCGGTCGCTTTTACTTAACCTTTTAATTTGGTCGGGTTATAAGAGAATGTTGTTACATTCTTGTTTTACATATAACTTTTATAATATTCGTGATTGATAGCTGAAATTTACAGGCTTGTTTGTTGATGATATACTTAAATTTGTTAGAGTTTGCCACGTTTCCATCTTTTATAGGAACTGCGTATTCGATGACTTAAATATACCATTTAAAATTAATAATATTTACTTATATCTTCATATTGCTTGAAGTTACTAATTCCAAATTTACAGTCATTATAAATGTAAACCATGGCTATATGTTACAGCTTTTTATTTGATTGTAAGTATACTGGTTTCCTAGCAAAACAGTTTTTCCTGATTTTTAAAACCAATTTATTACATCGCTGTTCATCAAACAATTTGAAAACGAATGATTAAACAAATTTAAGCAAATAAAGGTCTATCGATGGTATTTTTTTCAAACTTCTGCGTTCAGCCATTTTCAAGTTCTAGGCAAGACCGAAATATTGCCCCAACAAAATTGTCAATAACTTAAGAACCACAGCTCACACAAATTTTGCTGTTTGCTAACATTTAATACGGAACAAAAACTATGTATTCATGTATTTCGTTTGGGTCAGAAACGTTTAAAAAAAAATTTTTTTGCTGGGGTAACGTTTGAAACGTTACTCCAGCAAAAAGTGTTTTTGTCGAATAACTTTTAAACTACTACATGCACAAATTTTGCTATTTGTAACAAATTACACCTCAGAACACACTAATTTTCTGTTATACTCTCATCTCTTTAAGGCCCAATTTTTTTTGCTTTTTTGCTGGGGTAACGCACGCCGTGATGTGACATATTATTTAAGTCACATCACTTACTGTACTTATTTCTATAAAATTAGTCAATATCACAGACTGTTTTGATTTGAGCATTTTAAAAATATATTTTACAAAAAACTTAGGGGATTCAAGTCTATCTCAGTTTCATTTTCACATTAATTAGGTAACAATACTTCTTAACTTACAAAAAAATCCAACAGATACAAAAAAAATTCAAATAAGTAGTAACAAAAATAAAATAGGGAACCATTAAGTAGGTAATTCTGCGTGATTGTTTGGTCTTCTTTTAGAGTAACTTTTTCATTTTCCAATAGCTCAATCATCTTTTTGTGTTTAGTCTCTAGGCGAAATCTATTTTTACTTAAACTACTAATAACTTTCTTTAACCTTTCACAAGTTTTTAATGTCCTTTGATATCTTTTATAATTTCGGTAATTCAATCTGTTTTTTCTTCAATTTTGTATTATCTTGCATCTCTGGCACTGTCACTGGAACAGCTGGCTTAGTATTATTTACTTTTTTATTTTCCCTTTTATTCCTTTTTTGTTATCTCCAAATTTTCCGTCTTTTTTCCTTTTCTTCCTTATTTAGTTCACTTACCTTGAGTTTATGTTCTTCAGTCTTTCGACTTCTTTCTTTTTATATTTGTTGTATTTTTCTTCATTTTCTTTGTTTTTGTCCATATCGCCGTTGTTTTTGTCTCTCTCGGCACCAGTCAACGGCATAATTTACCTGAGTAGGAATAAATTAATTTGTAAGGAAGTGCCGAGGATGTGAGGAATATTAGGGTTCACCCTCTTTATCGCTAGTCTAAATAGGATATTTATAACATAATAAGGAAACCTGCTCACCATGAGGTGACTAGATCCTATAAAGGTAATGAGTTTACCTCTCTGGGTGAATTATATTTTTAATTTATATTAAATTGCACAAGACAGTATGAACGCATCTTTACGAGTCCAGTACGTAACGTTTTTAGTCCACATAATACATCACGTCACGTCCTGGACGTTACGTATAACGCGGACTTGTCATCATATGTTTTTTTGGTATAAAAAAAGTTGATTATAGTAGTTTACTAGTACACATTCATTATCTACAACATATTTACTTATAATTTAACACGAGTAGTATATAAAATTTGTGGGTCTTACCTTTCAAAATCAATGTTCGTACCGGACAAACAAAACAGACCCGTCACGCACGTCACGGACCGCAAGTGTTGACGATTGAATTTCTTCAGTTTTAATTCAAAGGAAAAGAACGAAGGAATGATAAAAACATCGATAATATGGCATTGCTTAAAAATAGTTAGAGCCAAAGACAATATTATTGTTATTCTTTATAAAATCATACCGTTACGTACAGGACTGTCCGCTGTGGCCAGTTTTTTAAATCCGATAATGTCAGTATTTATATTAGAAAAATATACTACAACCTTATTATATTTTATTTAAAAACAAATAAAATGAGTTATTTCATTCGAGTAATACTAAAGATATCCAAATATAGCTTATATATTCTCCATAATACGTAATCAAAATCCAGGATATGATGAAGGACACATAAAAAAGTAGGATAATATTTGGTATTTTAATAAATATTAAAATATGTTTTCCGTATAAGTCTTAAGTTTATCTTTTTTTTTACAGTAAGTTAAACATTTTACCCTAACGTAAAATAATTTGATACCCACTTCCTACATTTTTGCCTTATAATCAATGGTCAAACTCGTAGGACACGGCAAAATAGTCCTGAGCAAAATTTTGAAAACCGCCCAAATACCTTGCGTATTTAAAAGGATCTGAGTTGACAGATAATGCACGCGAGCGAATTTATTTTATACTGTGTAAAACTATTTTATAATCTTTGACCATTCGATTGGTATACAGAAAGTATTATGACTTTCTGTACTGAATGAATCCTACGGGCTTTACGTTATGGCAAGATACATTGCGTGCGTTGTAAGACATTAAAATACGTTCTACAAAGGCGAACAGTTGATGGATATTTAACATAAGCAAAAAACCGAAAGTCGGTGATTACTTGCTACGGCATGTATGCGACAGTGCGCGATGCGTCTGTGTGCATGTAAAATATATATGTGGGTGTTCAATCACAAATTCTCACGCTCGGTGTTGCGGGCCTTAAGATTCTAGAGAGAATCTTCATCCTCTAGATCTTACATACAACGTGTCATGAATATAGCAAATGAACTATATTATTTTTTCCCATCAAAATAGGTAAAATATAAAGTACTTCATTTCTATGGTTTTTCAACAAGAAGTTTATTTACTAAAACGAAATAAAACAAAGAATTTATATAAAGATGATGACGTGATTGGGCCGTGTTTTTTCGAAGATGAGGCTGGACATGCGGTAACGGTCAATAGATACCGGAACTGTCCCGGCGCACAATATCGGAGATATATAAAAAACAAAAATATCTCTGGATAGATCTCAATTTGCTCCGTTCATCTGTGTGCATGCTGTGTTTGCTTGAAAGTGGTTGTACATTAGCCATAATTTTAGTACATGTAATCTAGACTAAGTAATAATGTTTCGACTGTAAGCAAACCATAAATAAATAAATAAATAAATAAATAAATAAATAAATAAATAAATAAATAAATAAATAAATAAATAAATAAATAAATAAATCTGTGCTATTCCGGTAATTTGATCCCATCCCAGAGTCTGCAAAAAAAATTGCTAAACATACGCTATCAAAATCTGCGTATAATTCAGGAACAAAGGCGTCTACGGTGTTGATTCTTCGACTAATAATTTGCTCCGTTTTTAGTCTAATTAGCTCCGTATGAAAAACAACGAAATTTTCATTATTTTCCATGAAATACTTAAAAAAAGAAACTTACGACGTACATACGTACTGCGCATGTGCGCAGATCATTCGGCTCGCGTCTACAATCGGCCTGCGCGAGTGCGTTAGGGAGAGTCTAGGGACTTTCTTTCAGCAGTAAATCAGTTTCAAAAGTCTTACACCGCTTACGCGCACTAAGAAATAATGGAGAGTAATAAAAGCTGATAGAAAGTAATCAAAGCTTATCTTGTTCATGGTATACCTATTAAGAGAGGCCCACAGTTTATTTGAATACTGGGAAGAAAAAATTATGTAGACTCTCCCTAGCGCACTTGCGCAGGCCGATTGTAGACGCGAGCCGAATGATCTGCGCACATGCGCAGTACGTATGTACGTCGTAAGTTTCTTTTTTATAAGTATTTCATGGAAAATAATGAAAATTTCGTTGTTTTTCATACGGAGCTAATTAGATTAGCAACGGAGCAAATTATTAGTCGAAGAATCAACACCGTAGACGCCTTTGTTCCTGAATTATACGCAGATTTTGATAGCGTATGTTTTGCAATTTTTTTTGCAGACTCTGGGATGGGATCAAATTACCGGAATAGCACAGATGAACGGAGCAAATTGAGATCTATCCAGAGATATTTTTGTTTTTTATATATCTCCGATATTGTGCGCCGGGACAGTTCCGGTCAATAGATCACGAGAAAGCATCAACAGCTGTCAGCTAGCTCGTGGTAAACATTTGTCAGAAATCATTTTTCATTCATAATTTTCGTAACTTTTCTCTTCATGATATAATAAAAATTTGAATCATCTTTATATAAATTCTTTGCTTTATTTTGTTTTAGAAAACAAACTTGTTGAAAAACCCTTTATTTTAGTGTCTTTAATCTGAGCATTTTACTCAAATGTCAGTGATTTCTTTTATTTTGGCTCTTTTTCTTTCTCTTCTTGGCTGCCTCGGTAACAGAGTGGTAGCATATGTGACTAGAGGTATCGGGTTCGGTTCCTGGGTTCGGACTTGGGATGTTTTCTATGTATGATATGCATGTATTTACAAAAAAAGTATGTTTATATTTTTATATTAGTTCGCTGCTTTGCATGAATACCCGCACAAAACAAAATTTTGAAAACACTGGTTTATAACACAGCCAAATGCAAAATAGTCCTTACTATATGTATATATCCTTATAGATTGTAAAAAATACTTGATCCATCCATCCATCCATTGATCAAATACATGAAAAGTTATGACAGACAATATTTTGTTTAATTTTCAAATTGCTCCCCTGTATAATTTGTGATTTTGGTTTGCGTGAGTAGCGAGTTGTCTAATTCTATAATACAAGCTCTGCTTAGTTTGGGACTTGATGGCATTGTGTGTAAGATGTTAGCAAAATTTATATTAAAGTATAAATTATAGTTATAAAAATATAAGTCATAGATGGAAGTAACGACATAGAATATGATCGAGTAGTTTCTTCACTTTATGTACTTTCTAAAATAATTTTATGGTGTAAATCTCCTGATTTATTGACCACTTTCATTATTATAAAAAATAATATTGAATGAATAAAGACAATCATTCAAAGACAACAGGAGCGTGTTAAAAAAACGAATGTCACAAATGACATAACATTTAACCTATAAAAAATTCATGACATGACTTCACATGACAGACGAGTACGACAGTAGGTAGGTGATCAATGAAAACCATATGAAAACACAAGTCGTGCGTACTACTTTAGAGTACTTTAATAATGCTATAAGCAAACATAAACATTGCACGTTATAAAATATTAACATATTTACTCTGAGCTCTTTACAACTCTGGGATATTTATAACACATCAAGTGAGTACACTATTTAAATTACATAAAGCACATTATATTCCCACACCTTCCTGGTCATTGATGTATTAAAAAACCCAAGATACACACTCAGCGTCTCAAAACCGTCCTCATAAAATATGAGCACAATTGCTCCTTTTTCAAATAATACGACAAATTTCAATGGCCGCTTTTTCAGTGTGAGAACGACTATTACACAACCTTTTATTTTAGTCGCATAATCCAAACGACCCTGTTCTTATTCAAAACTTCGGTAGTAAAATTTGTTTGGTCATGGTACACTGCTTTGTAATAAAAACTTTAACCAATGCGCGTAAGGTTGAATTTGCAAAAGATATGTTTATAGCATAATTAAAACTACCCACATTGATATTTTTATACATCAATGACTAAGTGGGACAGTTTCGTATGCCGCTTTTGTTTGAGACTGTGCATCTAGGGTTTTTATATATCAATGTTCCTGGTCTTGTTTTTTTCGATTCATTATTTAAAGTTGATCAATTCTTAACAATAAACAGATTTTAAAAATGATAGTAACTTGTATGATATACTCACGGGTGTCTGACTTGTGCTACGGTGACTGTTGATATCAATATTCAAATATTTCTGAAGACATATATACCTAGACATAGGATAAATGATCGTGCTCATTGCACTTAAGTATATATATATTATATCCTGTGTCCCAATTGTATCAACAATCGCCAGTCAGGTATAATACCAGATTTTACCCTAGATTCAAAATTTTATAGAAAAGAGGAGCAGTGGGAATAGCTCTGTGATCTCTTACACTTTCTGTCATTTGAGCAATCATCCTATCTTAATATGTCCAAGCTCTTTTACACACTACTCCAATAGCTAAGCGAACTGTTCTTAAATGCTTATCACCTAAAAAAGTTGCTAACTGAAAAATGATTTTTTTAGAGTCTAGAATTGTATAGATAGATGGGAAACTATTTGTAATATTTATTTAGTTATTCTTTTCCTTCATGATATTTATTTAGTTATTCTTTCATTTAATAATATTTATTGAGTTATTCTTTCCCTTAGTAATATTTATTGAGTTACTCTTTCCCTTAGTAATATTTATTGAGTTATTCTTTCCCTTAGTAATATTTATTTAGTTATTCTTTCCCTTAGTAATATTTATCGAGTTATTCTTTCCCTTAGTAATATTTATTTAGTTTTTCTTTCCCTTAGTAAAATTTATTGAGTTATTCTTTCCCTTAGTAATATTTATTTAGTTATTCTTTCGCTTAATCCTTTTTTAAATGTAAGAATTAAATAACACCAACAAATTTGATGAAAACAATTAATCTTAGAAAATATAAGTAAAGTGAGTTCTAAACTATTTATCTAGGTGTAGTATTGAAGTAGGGATATTTTACATAGATGTCCTTCTCACAATACTTGTACCGTGTGTACCTTACTGTACCGTGGGAAACCAACATTCCTAAAGACCATGCAATAAAATTAAATAAATACTACGATCTAACAAATGACCTAAACAAAAATGACTATGTCGTTAATTTATACGTGGTAGAAGTTGGAGCCAGAGGTAAACCATCAAAATTTATCTAAAACCTTCTGAAAGACCTTGACCTGTCTAGAACTGGAGTAAGTTCTAGTTTAGAATTTTGATGATACACATCTCAAAGGGGGCCTCCTTAAACCTATGCCTAGGTCCCGAGTCCTGGGAACTGCTCTGGGTTTCTCCTTCTGCCACCTCACGGTGAATCCATGGAATGCTAAGAAGTTTGTCTCTCTCTTAGTTACTTTTTAAATATTTGCATGCTATCTAAATTTAGCGAAATGTGTGTCAAACTAAACATTATAAACCACCTACCTATATTACTAGTTGGTATTGTGTCAGGTGTTTGAAAATATATAGTTATTATTATTCTGACGTAGATGTTGAAATTTTAAAATTAATAATTATTATTTCATTAACAATGAGTTTCCCTTGTATTCAATATTGTTTTTTTTTAGGTATTTCAACTTGCTGAACAGTTGTCTTACCAATTTCATCAGTATAGAGAAAAAAATACCTAGACTTTTCGGTTTTACTGTATCACTATTTGGCTTTAGTTATTAGTTTCAAAAATGAACATTATAAAGTATATAAAACCAACTATAGGTATTTTGAAACCAATGTTATACAATCGTCATCTTTCAAATCGTAAGTATTAACAAGTTAATATGAACTCCTTTATATTAGACTAGCAGATTCCCTTGGTTATTGTAAATCGCTCATTAGGATCAGTTCAGCCGTTTCAGAGATTAGCTGGAACAAACAAACAGACAGGTAACAATTAAATAAAATCTGTTTTTCGATTTAGGCACCGTATATACTTATATGAATTTAGTAAAAACTGTTATTTTATATTATAAACGGACACTTCAATTTTATTTTTTTGTAAAGATATATTTCTGCCTA
Organism: Phragmatobia fuliginosa; assembly: GCA_932526445.1. Taxonomy (NCBI): domain Eukaryota; kingdom Metazoa; phylum Arthropoda; class Insecta; order Lepidoptera; family Erebidae; genus Phragmatobia; species Phragmatobia fuliginosa. The sequence continues at coordinate 16,909,996 of OW052070.1, forward strand.
TCAAACGCAAAACAAAATATTTAAAATTTAATTTGTTCTGGGCAGCATTTGAACTTACTAGGACTTACATAATTAAGAGAACAGATAATTGACAGGCGAATGAAATATCATTCATTAAAGACCAATCACTTACATTTTACAATTTGTCTTATATGAATATTATTTTTCAAAATATTAAATCCTTGTTACAGGAATCAAGTTAGCTTCTAAAATGAATTTAGCAGACCAAAGTGATATGGCCAAGAGAATCGTATGGGTGGACCTCGAGATGACGGGACTGGACGTAAACCGTGACCATATCTTAGAAATAGCATGTGTGGTGACTGATGCAAACTTAAATTTAGTTGCTAAAGGCCCTAATTTAGTTATACATCAACCAGACGACATTCTCAAGAACATGCATGCATGGTGTATAGCTCAACACGGTGAGGTATAGGCTATTCACTATACCATATAGTCATTAATCAGTTTTTTTTAAAAGATTCATCAAGTATATTATAAATAATTCAAATTTAAAAATGTTTGCCATTATGGTACTTGGTTATACATAGTATAGACCCTCGGGTCATAAAAGCAGTCCCACTGTAATGGTTATATTTGTACATTAGCAGTCTTACCCTTGATTTCAATTCTAATCAATTAGTATTGGAATCGGCATGTTTCATACTCCTGAATTCGAAACTACGTAACTATTTTCATGGTAACTTAAAATTGCAATTGAATTCGAATTCGTATTAGAGAATAAGGACGCAATTCTGTGTGTATCTTTGTGGGATATTTCAAACCACACCACCATTAAATCTAATATTACCACTGTTCATGACACCATATGTGTTAACGTAAGAAATGAAAATGACCTAGTAGATAAATAAAAATCTGTTGTAAGTAGCATCTACTTATTACTTGAAGTATATAAAGATCAGAGAAACTTTATAATATGAGTGTTTGAAAAATAGTGAAAGCTAATTTTTTATATTGTTAAGTGACTCTATCTGATGGAAAGCACAGGTAGGATCTAAGAGTAATATACTCCTTGCCAATGCAGTTTGGTGACCCACACTAAGGCACGCTATTGAGATGCTTCTTCATTATTCCAGGCTCATACTCACCAAATACGAAAATAATTTACTTGATACCTCATATCATCCATGATCTTAGATATTAAAGTTATCAATGTTTGAATATCTGCATATTTGTGACTGACTGACCATAAATTATTTGATTTTACTCATAATTCCAGAGTGGATTGACGGAGGCTAGCCGCACATCGAATATCACCTTAAAAGATGCTGAAAGACAAGTATTAGAATTTGTGAAGTCCCACGCACCTGAAAAGAAGTGTCCGTTGGGTGGTAACAGTGTGTACATGGACCGTTTGTTTATAATGAAGTATATGCCTTCATTAAATGAGTATTTACACTACAGAGTCATAGATGTCAGCACTATCAAAGAGCTTGCAAGACGATGGCATCAGAAGGAGTACTCAAATATGCCCGCTAAGAAATTTAAGCATAGGTCCATAGATGATATCCTCGAAAGTATAGAGGAACTAAAGTATTTCAAGGCTAATATATTTAAATCAGATGTATAATTGTATTATAAAATGTATTGAATTGTATTGAATGTACAATTTAGAGAATCAATTTACTGGTTTTATTTTTTCAAGGTCGAGTTATTACAATTCCCATGCAAACAGTTATGTATTTTTGTAAACGCCAGCCACCAAATTTATGGAAATTATTAATTAATTTAAATAAATTATGTGTATGAGGGACAGCTGACAGTCTTGGCTTTGCTAGATTAATATAAGAATAGTATAAGAAAAAAATATTTTAAAAGCAAGCGTAGTTTTTATAGGTGTAGGATAATGACTACCATTTAAATTCTACTAGCTTTTGTCCGCGGCTACAAAGACGTGCGTTTTCCGCAGTAAAGAGTAGCCTATTTCCTTCTTAAAAAATTCGAGTATCTTCTAACGAATTAATTTAATTGTAATCGGTGTAGCTCTCGGCTTGAAAGCGTAACAGATAGAGTTACTGTTGAATTCATAATAATATATCAATTTGGATGTGTCAGCACCGACATACCTTTAGCCGTAGTGTAGTTACAGCAAACACACCTATTTTTCACGATCGACGACCAAGTCAAGCGGCAAATTGTTCAAAGCAAATAAAGTACACGAAATTTATTCCGAAAATTGCTGGAAAAAATTAAAGGGAAAAAAGTACCCTTCTTTCAATTAAAAATAATTGGCCAAGTGCGTGTGAGTCCGCGCATAGAATAGGGTTCCGTAGTTACCCATAATGGTAGGTATATTAAAAATCGTGTCAAATAGATAATTGTTAGATTTATTTATTATGTATTTCTTTATTTTTGTACGAAGTTTTCCAAGTGAGTGCATTTTACAAATTAGGCCCCTGTTGGTATTTCCTGAAATAAAAGAGTTATCTAAACCGCTATAGTTTTCCTTGAAAGTTCAATATATGGACTACTATCATGAATTTGTTTTTCCAAAAAATGTGCTTTGTAGTTAAATAACTCGCAAACGGATACCATAATCGAAAAATGGTTTTGGCAACCTCAATGTTTTTAAAAGAGTTATAAATATAATGATACTCCACATGATGCGAGGAAAAAATCATCCCCACTTTACGAGTCTGGGAGGTACCCCAAATAAAAATATTTTCATAATTTTATTGTAGCACTTTGTCGACGTATTTATAACACATATTCATGCAAAGTTTCTATCATTTTTTCGTTTCATCATCATTCATCTAGCACCAACGGTTTGGGCGGTAGGTCGAGGACGGACATCAATCAATCTATAAGTTGCGAGTCATGAATTACGGAACCCTAAAAAGGGCACTTTTTTGATGAACAAACACTGTATTGTGTAATGAATACCATCTGATCGATTGTTTATTTGATTTTTGACTCCGGCACTATTCACAATATTTTATCATACTTTTGTATCTTCTTCCTAGCCTTATTCACAATATTATTTGGGGTCGTCTACTAGTTCAACCGGTTTTTCCTGAATATCAGTTTTTCCACGGAGCGATTGCCATCGGACCTCCGCAACCCTAAGGGAGAACTGAAATTCGAAGGTTGAACTAGTTGTCAGTAAATTTGAGGGCACTGACTTCCCAATAACGATTGCCATAGATTTTCATGACAACCGTGACCGACTGCTTTAAGTGCTATCCGAGGCACGGGCGTGAATCACCGCCAAACTTCCAAACTTCGGGCTGCTAATAGGAATTTCCCAAGAAAAACACAAATTCACTTCTTGGCCCGAGCCGGGATTTGAACCCAAGACCTCTTGATTAGCAGTCGCATACGCTATCCACTAGACCAACAACTTTTGTATAAACCGTGAAATACGCTCACATAAGACCTACATAAATATTTATTTAAAGTGACCCAAGAGCAGTGGTCACCACCTTCATTGTGAATGCAGATAATTCAACATGGTGACCCACACTATGGCAGCCTATTGAGATACTTTTCTACATCATTCCAAAGCTACGACTTCAGTCGTATTGAAAGCTTCACCAATCGCAACGCCAAACACTCACAACGTGTCGAGAGGGACTTGATCTGAAATAAACTAACAATAGACCCTCTGATGTTATATCCTACCTAATACTTAACAAGTCTATTATCATTTAAGTACATGTCATATCTGCAGCACCGAGCTTCAAAATTGTGATTTATCAAGGACGAATTGTGCAGACTCGGTACCCAACTTATGTTTTCAGATGAGTGCGAGAACAGAGTACCATTAAAGTGTATAACAAGTAATAAGCAGGGCCGGATTTACCATAGAAGCTGAAAAAGCTGAAGCTTGGGGCGGCAGAATTAGAGGGGCGGCAAAATGGCAAAAAGTAAGGTTACGGACCGTCTGTTTTTATTTTTTTAAAAGATCATACTCGCATTAGGAGTATAAATCCTGTGTCGCGGGGGGCTTTTCAAACATACATAAAACGAACACAGAGAACACCCAGACTTAGGACAACAGTATTTTCCCACGTAGAAACCCACGACACCTGGCGCATGAATGCAGCGTGGCGACATCTTAAAAAACTTTTTTTTTGACGTGTGGAAACCCCCTCGGGCCGTCACCCTACCGGAGTTTGCAACGGGGCTGTATGTCGGCATCGAACAGACTAAAACCACATGGTGTGCCACTCTGCACCTGAAATAGCAGGGGTCCAAGGAACCCGTTATTACTCCCTCTGAACCCCTCCCAGTGCCTCCTTTCACCATCAATTGCTTATATCTCCAGCGCGACGTACGGCACATGCGGACGTCACCTCCTTTGAAGCCTGAAGGCCACTGAAGCGGATGGAGAGGAAAACCCGTTCCGTCCATTTGCGGCCACACTCAGGGCAGCATGATCATGGCATAGATAATGTTTTCGAAAATGTTGCGACCGCGGTAACCGTGTATGGCTCTAACCGCCAATATCCTCTGGGGTCACCAGAGACGTGTCTTATTTTGGGTGGTCAGAGCCGCCGCCCACACCGGTGTACCTTACAGTGCCATAGACTAGACATCTCCCGTTTACAGTTGTCTCGTCGCGATTTTGGCTCCACTAAAATTAGGCAAAAGTCTCCCAAGTGCGGAGGCAGTGTCGACCAGCCTCGGAGCTAGCTATCGGAATTGCTCATCGAAGAGCCAACTACCGTCAAGAGTCAGGCCTAGATAATTCATTTGGGCCCGTACCAGTACAATTACCGAGTGGAACACGATGCGTACCGTCATGTACGAGGGCCTAGACGGTGTTTTGAGACGTCGGGCCTAGTCGTGTTTCCCAAGGGTCAGTCTCGGACCACTCCTGTAGAACATGGGATACGACTGGGCCCTTCGAGTGCGTCTCCCCCCGGGCTGAACGTAATCTGTTACGAAGATGCCACTGGCTACAGCGAGGGGGGGGGTGAACTTTCAGGCCACAACAGGAGTCTCCCTGGTGGTTGGGCACATTGAGCTCACTGGTGGCCCTGGATAAGACGAAGGCCTTTTGTTCCATGGGCCCCGTCGTAGGCCACTCCCCGGGCGAGCAGACCTAGATAGGTCTCTATGATCTAACCATGCAGATAAGTGGATGGATGGATGGACGCGGTAGAGGCAGCTAGTCCCTAATCGTTGCCTAAGGGTTGTTGCGGCCACATCTTGGGGAAATGTGACCACTGCAAGCGACCCGAGCAGGCGACACCCCGGTGCAGCTAGGGGGTGTTGTCTGAGGCGGGTTGGTGTCCCACTTTTTACTGTGTAAAACGGCGAGAGACACGATATCTTCTTGTCCCAAGGGTAATTTATTGATTACCCTGAGGTGTGACCCATTCATGGGGTAAGGCTCGGGGGACTCCAGAAGTCGCGGTAGGCCGCCGCGGGGTTTAGTGGGTAGACCGGTTCGCCGGGAGTCCCACACACGCTCTCCGTCTCCCCCACGGAGGGTATGATGCGAAAAGCACTCCCCACGAAAACAAAAAAAATCCTAAGAAAATCCCAAAAAGTTATTTTGGGTTTTTCTTAGGAAATTTCTAACAGCTGCCCGGAGTCTGGAATTTTGGCTGTGATTCACGCCCGTGCCTCGGAGAGCACGTAAAGCCGTCGGTCCCGGTTGTCATGAACATCTATGGCAATCGTTATTGGGAAGTCAGTGCCCTCAAATATACTGACAACTAGTTCAATCTTCGAATTTCAGTTCTCCCTTACGGTTGCGGAGGTCCGATGCCGGTCGCTCCGTGGAAAAACTGAAATTCAGGTAAAACCGGTTGAACTAGGAGGATGAGGTTAGCAGTATCGGGCCTTGCTTACCTATCTTCCTTAGCCTACCAAACCTTATAAATAGTGCAGTGAAAACCAAGGTTTGCTTAGCTTAAAAAGCAACAAAAGTTGTAAAAGTTATCAAGGAACTAGATTATTTCCTAAAGAAAGGAATTAACTTTATTGTGAACAGTGCATCTAATTTTAGGAGTCAGTAGGGGCGGCAAAATTTTAAAGCTTTGGGGCGGCAAATGTGTAAATCCAGCACTGGTAATAAGCGCGAAACGACAACTGAAAAGTAGGTCACTGTGTCGCGTAGGCGTGGAAACTGTCTGTAAAGTATGACAATGTACCGTGCCACTTTGTAAGGAGTTTATTATGTACATAACACTTACAAGAATTTATAATTAGATGTTAATCCAAAATATATACGCCCACGCACAATTTAAAACGTGCACATACTCGTGTCTCAAAACAGGTAAGCATATCTACTTGCCCAAAAGTACCTAGTTGTTAACTAGTTCTGGCCAAAGCACATAGATGGTGCTGATATATTCCAAGAATATTTCGTAAAACTATTTTATTTTATGTGGGGACAGATTAACAATACAGAATATCACCACGTTTATTCATACTATGAAAGTTGTAAGAGGCGATTATGGGAACAAAATACGACAACATCACTGTAAAATGAAGGAGTACTTAAAGGCTTTAATAACCCGTTTGGCCAGTGTGGTATAATAGGCCAAAACCTTCTTTCGAAATAGAGACTTTAGAGGGATTAAAAGCTGTTGATGTGATGATGCTATTTTGCAGAAGTGAGGTCTTAAATATAATTATTCGAAATTTGTAGTGCCGTGTAGTTACATGTGGTTACGTGTAGATCCATGGTACTATTTATTTCGAATAATTAGAAGTAGTTAACCCCAAATAAGAAGAAGACATTCTTTCGCTACTATAATTATAGTAAATTATTATCTACTCTTGGTTTGCTTAGTTTAATTCTGTTGCACTTCGTGTATTTAACGTTATAGTAGTATTATATACCTACCTGTCAAGACTATGCTAAGTACTACAGCTAAAATAAAACCAAAAAGAGCAAAGTGAATACAAAACTATGCTTTATTGGACGGACAACACAATCAAAATCACGAGAAAAGCTTGCCTGAATAGACATGCAAATTAGGGGATCCTAAATCACATCAATTGTTATAAAAAAGGACTCTGTTTGACAATAGGAACCGTTCGTCACACTGATTGGGGCTAAAGGAACGTAGCTGAATCATGCCCCAAGGGAATTAAGATGGTGAAAAGAAGCGTACCTAACTCTATATCACATTTCTTTGAAGTCAGCTAAATGACTTCTAATAAGACTTACATTATACTTTTAAGTAAGTGATCACCACCATGAGGTAATGGGTTACGAATACAGTATCTCTGACCCCTATTTTGACTTCCTCGTTGGTCAAGTGGTTAGCGTATGCGACTGCTGATTAAGAGGTCTTCGGTTTGATTTCCGGGTCGGTCCTATTGTTTGTGTGATCCGCAAAATATTTGTTTCGGAGGTTGGGTGTTTTCTATGTATAATATGTATGTATTTACAAAAAAAAGTATGTTTATGTATTTATATCAGTTGTTTGTCCGAAATTTCCGAAATATTTATTTATTATTTATTTATTTATTCATTCCATGGGTGTCGTAAGTAGTGATTAAGGGTAGAAATATAAATAAAAATAAATAAATAATGTTGTGGGTTCATTCCCACATTCAAATCCCACGTGAAACAAAACTTTGTGCGATCCGGAAATTGTTGTTCTAAGTCTCGGTGTTCATTGTGTCCTTTTCGTATATGTTTATAAAGTCCCCGCAACACAGCATGTGTGTTCCTAATGCGGGAGTTGTCTTTATTAAAAACAAATTATTCAGAACTACTTAACGCTGCAGTTCATAAAATACTTTTAGCTTGACCTATGTGACAGTGACGGGTGTCGTTTTTTTTTAATATTATAGGGGGCAAACGAGCAGACGGATCACTTGATGGTAGGTGATTGCCGCCGCCCATGGACACCACAGGAGTCACAGGTGCGTTGCCGGCCTCTAAATGCTCTTACGACAACCAAGGGAAGAACAGGTGTGGTATACCTTTGCGATTTTAGTTTAGTTTATCATCAATGGTACCGTTAAACATAGTTACAAACAGTTACCATAAAATTTCATAACACATAAAAACTTTATTCATTCAGCTTTGGTTACATCCATTAATAAAACTTTACGCTACCCTAGGTATATTTAATTTCATCACATTAACAGTCTGACAGATTTCCAACAAACAAAAACGAAACACAGAAAAAATTGGTAGCATTCATTTGAATATTTTTGCTCAAATACATTTGCAAATTTCTTTTTTCAGTTGTAGACAGCTTACTCATACATCAATAACAAAGTTATTGATTAGTTTTGTTGTATAAGTACTAATTATTATTATTTTTTACTGTAAAGTGGTGTACACTACAGTTATAATAAATCAATAATGTTGAGCGATATCTTTACTTAAGAATAATGACCATATTACTAATTTCTAAAGATAAAGTAGAACTATTAAATTTACCAGACTTTTGTGAATCATTAGTTAAAATCCTCTTACATCTTCATTATCCTTTCACATTAGTCTAGATACATAATTACATGCATTTTGCAAATGGTGATATCAAATTAATAGTATTATGTTTACCTAATCAACAATTTATTTACCAGTATCACAGAATACATAATAGTTCTAGTAGCCAGTATGTACTTTAGGAAAACAAAGATGGAATTAGTTGATTTTAGCTAGATTTTTAAAACCTAGACTAGTACATTGCTGGACTATTGTAGGTATGTACCTATCAACAGATGAATTAGATAACCTTAAGGTACTTATAATTCTGGCAATATCCTTGGTTACAACAACAACCCATAACGTCCCACTTGTGGACACGGGTTTCCTCTCAGTCTCAGTCTCCATACGTCCATACGCTGTCCGAGTGCCGATTGGGGATTGGCAAGACACGATGTGGTTACGTAATCTTGCTGTTGCGTATTTTTAAACCACCCGAAGGCCTTCAACTAAGCTTCAAGACTATTATCTTATGATAACCATGGAACGACTGCTTAACGTGACCTCCAAATCACGGAAACGCTCATATCATGCCACAAACGGTCAGCCCTCTAGGTCTGACCGCGCCGTCCTTGCTTACCCTCGCTGATTGTTTACTATCACCTAGGGCCACTTGGCTATCATTAGCTACTAATTAATATAATATAGGCAGGTTCGCCCAGCAGCTAAACAATATAACCTCACCTATCGTTGGAAGTTGTCAACTGTATATGTCGCTGTGGTATCTACCATATAGAGTACTTTATAATCATGTTTTTACTGTAAACGGGACTTATTCGCGATAAAAAGAAAATTAAAAAGGTTACGATACCTTCTACTTTCCGAAATTTTAAATGGGTTATATCGCTCGTGGTCACGGGTAGACTCTATACCCGGATAGACTCTTCTCTAAAAATGGGTTATACCGCTTGTGGTCAGGAAAGAAAAACATGGCGAAAAGTCGCGAAAGTCTAAAAACAGTTACTTTGTTATCTTGATGATAACAAAGTAACTGTTTTTAGACCCACCCTCGCTTAGTACCATTTATGTCACATCTATACTAATAATTTAAAGCTGAAGAGTTTGTTTGAAAGCTTTTCTCTTAGGAAATACAGGTCCGACTTGAAAAAACCTTTCAGTTTCTAACTCAGTATTAGATGGAACAGTTATTGAGCGGTTATATAGGGTATGTATCGTCACACTTCGGTCAATAGCGGCGGAGTATCAATGGAAACTGTTGCGAAAACGGGGGAAAAGTATTCCTTTTAAATACTTCCATGGCTAGTGCTGCGTAAACGGTTAAAGTTTCACTGAAACAGTGTATGAAAGAAATGTTCCCTTGAAGTATTGGCTCATTATGCCTTTTTTCACGCTTCGACCAATGGAAGATGCAGACGGGCTGCGGGCATCATATGTGTAAGTGATTAATATTTCCCCAAAGCAATAATCATGAGTTTGAACAATCAAAAATTACAAGGGTCAAAATGGTGTCATGGAGCGACCACAAATTAACCTTGGCCAAAATGCTCAAAGTCTCGGGATAACGAAATTGTCTTTGGGCATGCGAACAAATTTAATTATAATGAAATATGTAGCGGTAAAGGAACAGTGATGATAATTTGGGTCTTTAGTAAAGTGTTTTCACCTATTCATGGCGCAGGTAAAATGTAATTAGATTTAGAGGTACACTTATTACATTTTAAATTACAAGATATTATATTCTTGTTTTAAATGTTATTAGAGTTCAGAAATCCTTTCTAATATTATAAACGAGACAGCAATTATATCTGTCTCGCTTCACGCCAAAACTACTGTACCGATCTAAGAGATATTTGGTTCACAGTCTAGAAACTGAGAAAGGATAAAGACTAATTTTTACAGCGATAACCGACATTCACGAAGGCGGCGCCCCGGACGAAAGCTAGTACGAGAAAAATCGGCGGCGGTTGACGTGGCTGTAGTTCCGTAGTGTTATGCTTACGTAACTTACAGAGTAACTTAGACTATCGTTTACAACTTACATACAACTTACGACGGGTATAAATGCTAAAAATATAATATACTAGTTGACCCAGCGAACTTCCTACCGCCCAACTTTAAAATTCCAGAACTTGATCGCAGCGCCACCTACCGGGTCCAATTGCGAATCTAAACCATTCCCAGATCCCCTTGAACACACAAAAAAAATTTCATCAAAATCGGTCCAGTCGTTTGAGAGAAGTTCAGTGACATACACACTCACACAAGAATTATATATATTAAGATTATATGTGTAGCAACAGCGTAACAATAAGTATATTAAGTATTATGTTAAACGTCAGTTCAACACACGCGCGTCTCCCTATTGTTACACTGTTACACATGTATGTATATTGTTTTTGTTATTTATACCCGTCGTAAAATCACGTACATACTCGTATATGTAAACTACCACGAAACAGTCAGTAGGTAATTTTCAATGAAATAAATATGTAACAAATAATACTCCATTTTGATATTTTTATAGACAACATAATAAATCGGAACCTACCTGTAGACTATGTGTGTACAAAATAGATCATTCAAAAGAAAAGACATTTTCAAAATTTTTTGCAACTGACTTTAGTAGATACAGATTAAACGAATAAATATTTCAGTTACAAATTTTCAGAAATTTTAAAAATAAAACCTCTTTCGTATCTTCAGGAGTGAGTTTTGTGATAAGGCGCGTCCTAAATCTTCACTCAAGTGGAGAACTCTCTTCTTGGAAAGTATTTTCAAACATTTTCAACAATATGTCAATAGGTAGGAGACCTATTCTCAACACTTTTACTACAATGAAATGATATTAAATGAAATCTTTTCATTGTACATATTTCCGCAAATATTACTTACTGAATCTGATATATCTTGTTATGTGGTATTAAATAAATAATAATGTGATAGCAATAGCTCTTTTATTTTTCACTTCTGTATGCAAGTAATAACTTGCATACAGAAGTGAAAAATAAAAGAGATGAATTGATACACTATTAACTACAAGCATTAGATAGTTCTTTATACTTACATATACTCTAGTTTCTCTTGTCAACCCTGTGCAAGACATCAATACTAATACTATAAATTCGATAGTAGCTCTGTCTGTCTTTTTGTTAAGCTTTCACGGCTCAATCTTCACTCTTTAAAATTTAATAAAGATGAAGTTTAACAGACTGTTTCTATTGAGATAATAATTACGTGAACTCAGAAAGATAGATAATATTATTATTTTATTTACACACAATAAAAAGTAATTATCACAAATATAAAAGTACACAAAATAAATCATAACTAACAAAAATTATTGTGCAATGCCAAAAATAAACCTAATTCAGCATTGTGGCAGACGAAAACGGGACTTTTAAATATTTTAGATTGGGCTCAAGTGGCTCCTTTACTAAAACTAATATACTTGCAGACAAAAAGTGACGCTAAACTTAAAACTAATTGCAGACCATAATTACAGCTACCTAATGAATAAAAAAATCATTTAAACACACAGAACTACATGAAGCGTTACATAATTAAAAAAAAACGTTTTGGCGAATGCTGTGAGTCGTCTGCATAGGCTCTAACTCTGTCAAAAATTGCTTACTGAAGTAAACTCAACACGTAGCATGGGGTTAGTAATGATTTTAGGTAAACATTCCGACAGCGTTCAGATCAAAGGGATTAGTGCAATGAACCTTGCGAGCAACATTTTATGTAGAACCAAGGAGAAGGTTGACGGATTAGATGTTTTATTGTGTTATAGAGGTACCACATATATATTTAAAATGTTAAGTTGCTTTGTATACGCTTTGAAAACTAGGAAGATGAAAAAATGTGGAAGAAAATAGTAAAAACAATATTTTTTCTTTAAAAAACAAACACAGTGAAATATTTCGGACGAATGACATACATCATCTAGTCTCAAACTAAGCAGAGCTTGTACTATGGCTACTAGACAACTGATATAAATACTTCTTTTTGTAAATACATACTTATTATACATAGAAAACACCCAAACTCCGAAACCAATATTTGCAGATCATATAAATATTTGGTCCGACCCGGAAATCGAACCCGAGACCTCTTGATTAGCAGCCGAATACGCTAACCACTAGACCAACGTGGCAGTGAAATGGTAAAGTCAAAGTCAGTTGATTATAAATTGAGTAACATAGACTACTTTTACTACGTTATTACCAGCGGTATCTAATGCGTACGCTAATTAACTAACGCGGTACGGCGCGGCTAGTTCTAAACATAGATGAACTTCAACCAGGGAAATCCCCCTACTCTTGGTTCTGGTGGGACTCAAAGGGCAGCGAGGCACTTAAATCTCCACAAGGTCTAAGTGTCTAGCTGATCGTCTGGTTGTTTATCTCTCTTTATCTTGAAGAAAATAATAGTCCTATTTTACCTCAAAAGCGTCCTTGATAAGAGACCCAAACCCAGCAGCGGAACGTTATGGTATGTTGGTGACCTCAAAAGCGACAAGTGAGATACACTTTATTAATCAATAGCGAGATGTTGATCCCTAAAATTTGCCTACATCACGAGATAAGCTTAAGGTTTTTAATGTACTAAAAGCATTAAGGGACCGAGAATAATCTCTTTCAAAGACGGAGGACGAAAAGGTTTTTGGGTGGTGACTGCTTTGATGATATTATTAGTCTCTTAGATGTAATTTTCTTTACGGCATTTTCATTATTTGACTAGCTGACCCGACAGACGTTGTCCTGTCTTAACGATGAATATTGAATTCGAATTGGTATAATTATTAAAAAAGTGTGTTTAATATTCTGTTTTATGATATACAACATTCATAATTTTTTTTTTAACATTTTTTTTTCCTAGTTTTTTTTCAAAAGAACCTTCTCCTGACAATAACATACATATGTAAAAATACAAACACAATAAAAAAAAATAGTGAAATCGGTCAAGCCGTTCACGCGCGATGGCGTGACCAAGAGAAATAGGGATTCATTTTTATATATCGCTATACCGATTTAAATTGAAATTGGCATTAAGGTACTTTGATACATGGGGTACTCTTAATCGCGATAATCAACATACAGTTGTGTGAAAGCCCTAAATGTATCTAAAATAGGAACTTAATATTTATATATAACCTGTTTTATTTAATATTCATATACTCAGCTGTACCGACTTTACAAAAATAAATGCGATCAAGTGCGGGAAGATACTACTTGCACATTACGAAGGCGACGCTAAACTAACATCAATCTACCCGTAACCACGAGCGGTATAACGCGGTCGAAACGTCGGAAAGTAGAAGGTTTCGTAACCTTTTTAATTTTATCGCGAATAAGTCATACATGAGTAGGTATGTGTATAAGTCGCGAAAGTCTAAGGCTGAAATTTATAAAGCGAGCTTAGGCTTTGCTTAGACTTACCTCACTAGTTAAGTGTGCGTTGAAATTTATAGTCATAATGCTTAGCTCAAGCTGAGCAAATGCTTAGCATAGTCTAAGTCACCAAAATCCTTGACTTAGCGATTACTTACGATTGTTCGATTGTCCAGGAAGAAAAGCCGTAATCTAGTTCGAAAGCGTTGTAACAGAAGTCCGTAAGGGTATGCCAGGGTCAAGATAAAAAGTTATTACAAGAAATTGATAATTATTTGCGAATGAACTCAAGACAAGAGACAACCTCAAATATTGTTATGACATTTGACAAGTCAAAGATACGTACGTTTTGTTTTACTTGTACATGTGTTATTTTTGCCTTTTATTACTTTAAAATCAATGAAAACTAAAGGTGTTAATTGAGTGAAATACAATTATATGAACAAATTTATAAGATTACTAATATTTTAGTTTATTACAGCTATTTTAAAAATAATATATTTTGAAATACCAAGAATTAAAATTAATATGCTATGCAAATCGAAACGTTTAAATTTTTTTTTCTGAGCTCTTGCTTAGCATACACTCAGTAAATTCTTAGCCCAAGAGAACTATAAATTCGAATGCTAAGATTACACTGAGCAGGAACTTAAGTAAGTTTAGCGTAAGCAAAGTCTGAGCAAAGTTTAAGTACGCTTAATAAATTTCAGCCTAAAACTAGTTGTAATATACATAGAAAACACACATATGGAACATATACACGAATTTTGTCCATCATACATTCGACTTTGGCGGAAATGTCGACATCGGCATAGTTTGCCACATCACAAAAATAAAAATATGCCCAAGTATATTTAGGCATATATACATACCTTTACTTAGTGGGCATTACTTTAACCATTTTAAAAATTGCTTAAAAAAAAGGGGCCAAGTACGAGTCGGACTCGCCCATGAAGGGTTCCGTAGCAACAAGTAACATCATATAAAAGTTATAGTTCGTTGTAACTTTCATCGATGTTTTAATAATAGTGTTTTGATTGAAAGAAATGTAAATTGCGGTTTATGATTTATAAGGTATTAAAAAAAACTACTTACTAGATCTCGTTCAAACCAATTTTCGTTGGTAGTTTGCATGGTAATGTACATCATATATATTTTTTAGTTTTATGATTCTCTTATTTTAGATGTTACAGGGGGGACACATTTTACCCCTTTGGAAGTCTCTCGAGCAAACTTTTCAGTTTAGAAAAAAATGATATTAGAAACCTCAATATCATTTTTGAAGACCTATCCATAAATACCCCACATGTATGGTTTTGATGAAAAAAAAATTTTCTAGTTTCAGTTCTATGTATGGGGACCCCCAAAATTTATTGCTTTTTTCTATTTTGGTGTAAAAATATTAATGCCGTTCACAGAACACATCTACTGGCCAAGTTTCAACAGTATAGCTCTTATTGTTTCGGAAAAAAGTGGCTGTGACATACGGACGGACGGACAGGCAGACATGACGAATCTATAAGGGTTTCGTTTTTGCCATTTGGCAACGGAACCCTAAAAAGCTTTCCTTACAAGGGATAAGATAAGGATTAATAAATTACTTAATTGTTTTTTAAATGATTGTCGTGTTCAATTTTCGTAAAAGTAGGTTTATGATGCAATTAAAAAGTAAATATCAACAAATTACCCGTATAATTAGATTAAATCGTTAACTAGCTGGACCCCGTGGTGTTACCCGCGGTTGTTTTTGTTATTTCTTTATATCAACCAACGCGGGTAACACCGCGGGGCGCATTTAGTCTTAAGTAAGTGTAGTATAATTAACGATTATAACATCGGTTATCTGTAAGTGAACGCCCCCCTACAATCCAGACGTTACAGAGATTAGCCATAACAAACAGATAGACAGAGAAAAAATTAAACAATTGATATTAGCTCCGTATATATTTAAATATATTACGTGAAAAACTGCTAATTGAAATAATAAATATACACTTAAATTTTTTTTTGTAAAGATTACATTATACAATTATTATGGCCTGCTCCTGGATCTTTGGATCGGACCCTGGGCACTATTTAAGTAGGTACCATAAACATTCCAATGATGTAGTTACATGTTGATTAAATGTACAGTTTTAATAGTTATCCAACGGGTCCCTAATAAGAGTATTGTCAGATTCTTCGATTGGACACAAAATTTTTGCTCAATTTTTAAGTACTCGTACTTGAAGAGGAAAGGCGGACACTAGAGATTGATAGAACGAAATAAAAGTAGTAACATCATCATCAGCAGCCTTTAACAGTCCACTGCTGGACATAGGCCTCTCCTTTGAAAGGAAGTTTTGGCCTACTATACCACGCTGGCCAGACGGGTTGGTAAAGGGTTTGTTTCAAGTTTTCCTTCTCTTGGCAGGATGTTAGCTGCTTATTTTGTTCCTTTAGTCGCCTCTTACGACACCCATGGAATGAATAGGGGTGGTGACACTTTGTATTCTTAATCCGTCACCACACGGACAAGTACAAGATAAAGACAAGACAAAGTAGTAACATAGTATTACAGTTTTTTGAGCGTCTAGGTAGACTTTAATAAATCAAGGGCTGACAGGCTGTTGGCTAAATAACCAAAATTTGCCTAGAATTTGGATATTGTTTCTAAAATTTTAGTTTCTAAAATAAAAATTATAATTATTATAGCTTAATATTAATATTTATGATTGTTATACCGTGGATATTAAATTTGTTTTCTATAAAAAAAGGGTCTAGTGAGCAAATTTTAAAAGATAAACATGTGCTGTCTCAGACTTTTTCATGAGGAACGACTACTTTTTACCGCAATAACCGACACATATATTAAACTATAGAGCTATTTTTTTTTAAACTTATATATTTAAGTACTCCTTATAGTTCATATAAACGGACTGTTCCGAACGTTTCAAGATTTAACCGATAAGCGGAGCAAATCAGTCAAAAGTCTGGTGTACCACGAACCTAAGTAATTTTACTTTAATGTGGTCCCGTGACAATAATATATTAATGGAATGCTTGTAGGTACCGTTGATTAGATAATTCTCCGTTTGAAAGGCCTTGGGGAGATCGTTCTATTTGATTAAATGGACTATAGCGGAAGTGTAGAGCCGTAGGTCAACTCGATTGGAATCACGGAAAATCACGGCATCGCGAAACCAGAGCTAAGTATTATAATTTAGTCGTTGTTTTTCACCCTCTGTTTCAGAGAGGGGGGAGTTGGAGATCGGCAATGTACTCTACATGCCTATTAAGTAGCTAATTTCGTGGTCACCTTGCATCAAGTGAGTCGTCTGATTAGTTGTGATGTGGGCTCCGAGTATAAAAACGATTGTAAAATAGTTCATTATGGACCAGATTTGATCTGGTTGTTACCAGGTGGACCCAAGATGTTATCACATTCCAATACTTTCCTACAAATGAAAGCAGTAGGTAATATTTTAGTCTTTAATCCGGGTTTTGACTACTTAAGAAGTAAAAGTTTAAAAAAACCGACATGCCCGTGTTTCGCCATTAAAAAAATATATCTACGCAGCGTTCCAGACGCAGTGTTGTAAACTATATGGACCGTATTAAATTACGATTTATATATATAGTGAATACATGGTTCTAACAAGACAGTTGAATTCTTCCGAGGACTCCCCGAGAATCATAACTCGGCCGATTTATGACTCGGTGCGTTCGAGGGTGACTGCTGTTTGATCCTGGTATGTTGGAATTACAGTGGTGGGTGTATAGGTGTATAAGTTATAGGTGAATTTTCTGATCGTTGCTCTTTCTATATACCTTCAAAAACATTCCAAGTCATTTAAAAATAACAAAACGTAGTGTTATTAACTTAAATATCTATATGTACGTACCTTTGCTGCTCTCAACATATTTAATAGACCGTGAACTGAGCCATTTTTGGTACTTGAGTACAAGCTATATTTGGGAATTTGGGTCAAATAGGATCTAGGCATCTCGGTTAATAAATTCTATGTCACGATATTTAGGATTGGCATCGTTACAATGTAGAAATATGAACACTTTAATATACCTTCCTTCATTCTTACTTAATGATTTGCCTGGAATTCAGATCGCTATTAAGCTTTGTAAAATAATCTACAGCTAGAGTTAGGCCTCTGTTACATGCAACCCGCACTAGGCCAGGAGCAGGCCAGCGTTAGGACGTATGGCCTTAACCCTGTCCTGAGGACCCGAGCCCAGCAGCGGTCGTTATGGTTAACAAGAGCCGGCTCGATCGGGGCGGTACTAGCATCACACAGAAGACTAACCTAATACAACAGCATACGTTCTGATGCTTTTTCGTGGGTGCGAGAATTCTGAATAGGTCACTATGCTGTATTATCTGCTTTTGCAATGTGCATTGTTTGCCATTGCTCTTGGGTTCTACTCATGCTTTCCACCAGGCACCTGATAACCAGATGAGACATTATTGTGAGTGATGATGACTTGAGACAATTGAACTAATAAATGAACACACATTATAATGACTTATCCATAGCAAAAGTGTCATGACCATTATAAAATCAAAATAATTTTAATCACCGTTTTTTGGTCCCTTTTCAAAGGCTTGCGAAAAAATAAAGTGATTAAAATTTATGTTCAAAAATTGTCATGATAGTTTTACGGTACACAAACTATCAATTGTATGTCCATTCTTTAATATCATAAGATATATGTCTTGTCTAGTTATTAGATCTAGTAAGTCGATGTTTGACGGCTCTTAGACCAAATTTTCATTATTGCTTTCAAAGACACCATACAAAATTCAACTTGTAACCCAAAACATCACAGACAATTATAATGTTTATATATTCAGTATCGAACCTGTAGAACCCACTTATATACTTTTGGTTGATCCAAAGTATATACAGGGAAAACTTGAGCATAATCTCAGCATTTGGGGTTTGTGAATACCTAATGAATGAATTAAATTGCTAATTTAAGTAAGCAGATAAATAAAGAAGTGATAAGTGTACTTACTACTTAATTATTATTTAGATGTTTTACTTACATAAATTGACAGGGCCTTATTTATTATCTGTTAATATATCTACCTATTCTTAGTATAATAAGGGCTAATTTCACTAGTTTCTGATAGTTATCTAACACATATAACGCTATGCGGCAGATAAAAGTTACTGATATACAGGGTGAATTTTTGAGACGGGACAGTAAGGACAGGTACCTTAACGGTTATAGTTACAGGAAAACGCTTTTAGGAGACTATCCATATTGTTTTAAGATATTATGAACTGCATTTACAGATTGAAGATTGGCATCAAAAAAAGTTTTTGTTTAAAATGACCATTTTCTTGCTGGCTGTACATTTTTTCCAAAATCTGTAAATGCAGTTCATAATATCTTAAAAAATTATGGATAGTCTCCTAAAAGTGTTTTCCTGTAACTATAACGGTTAAAGTACCTACCCTTACTGTCCCGTCTCAAAAATTCACCCTGTATAGCGGGTTATCTGACATATTCGTCTCTATTCGAAATTTGTGAAATCGAAATCTGTAGTTGTAGTAGATATTAAATAGATTAGATGTATGTTAAGAGCTTTATTGCCTACGAGAAAAACTTTTATATCATTTGTAAGATCGAGAGCAGATCGAAGCTGAATTTATAACAAATCTCCGTTACGACAATTGAAGTCCTGATGACATTTTATAATAATAGTGTTTCCGCGTTTTTGTTAACGCACATAATTATGCAGCTTTTATTGTTGTGAGTTTTATTCGTAGCGGTTTTTGTTATGAGCTACGACAATCGTAGCTGTGTCCACTGCAAATGAACTGTAGTGGCTTTTGATAGTTAGGATAGTTAGACCATTAGTAATCACTATGTAAGTAGATAATAATATACTTCGGCTTTAGTTCACCACGAGCCACTTTAAGTACAGCGTAGGTACACCTGTAACTCATCACAATCAAGGGGAGAGATAGGGCGGGGCATGGGCGTACCCAGGGGGGGGCAGGGAGGGGCAGCTGCCCCCCCCTGGAAATCTGGCAGAATATGTATGAACTCGCCTAATTACTAATCAAAGTATAAACGGGGCCTTATGCCCTAACTTTTAAATAATCCTATTTCTAATAGGTACCATAAACATTCCAATGATGTAGTTACATGTTGATTAAATGTACAGTTTTAATAGTTATCCAACGGCTCCCTATTAAGAGTATTGGCAGATTCCTCGATTGGACACAAAATTTTTGCTCAATTTTTAAGTACTCGTACTTGAAGAGGAAAGGCGGACACTAGAGATTGATAGAACGAAATAAAAGTAGTAACATAGTATTACAGTTTTTTGAGTGTCTAGGCAGACTTTAATAAATCAAGGGCTGACAGGCTGTTGGCTAAATTTTGCCTAGAATTTGGATATTGTTTCATAAATTTATTTGATAACTACAATTATAATTATTATAGCCTAATATTAATATTTATGACTGTTATACCGTGGATAATATTTTTTTTTCTATAAAAAAGGGTCTAGTGAGCAAATTTTAAAAGATAGAAATGTGCTGTCTCGGACTTTTTCATGAGGAACAACTATTTTTTACCGCAATAACCGACACACATATTAAACTATAGAGCTATTTTTTTAAAACTTATATATTTAAGTACTCCTTATAGTACATATAAATGGACTGTTCCGAACGTTTCAAGATTTAACCGATAAGCGGAGCAAATCAGTCAAATAAAAGTCTGGTGTACCACGAACCTAAGTAATTTTACTTTAATGTGGTCCCGTGACAATAATATATTAATGGAATGCTTGTAGGTACCGTTGATTAGATAATTCTCCGTTTGAAAGGCCTTGGGGAGATCGTTCTATTTGATTAAATGGACTATAGCGGAAGTGTAGAGCCGTAGGTCAACTCGATTGGAATCACGGAATATCACGGCGTCGCGGAACCAGAGCTAAGTATTATAATTTAGTCGTTGTTTTTCACCCTCTGTTTCAGAGAGGGGGGAGTTGGAGATCGGCAATGTACTCTACATGCCTATTAAGTAGCTAATTTCGTGGTCACCTTGCATCAAGTGAGTCGTCTGATTAGTTGTGATGTGGGCTCCGAGTATAAAAACGATTGTAAAATAGTTCATTAAGGACCAGATTTGATCTGGTTGTTACCAGGTGGACCCAAGATGTTATCACATTCCAATACTTTTCTACAAATGAAAGCAGTAGGTAATATTTTAGTCTTTAATCCGGGTTTTGACTACTTAAGAAGTAAAAGTTTAAAAAAACCGACATGCCCGTGTTTCGCCATTAAAAAAATATATCTACGCAGCGTTCCAGACGCAGTGTTGTAAACTATATGGACCGTATTAAATTACGATTTATATATATAGTGAATACATGGTTCTAACAAGACAGTTGAATTCTTCCGAGGACTCCCCGAGAATCATAACTCGGCCGATTTATGACTCGGTGCGTTCGAGGGTGACTGCTGTTTGATCCTGGTGTGTTGGAATTACAGTGGTGGGTGTATAGGTGTATAAGTTATAGGTGAATTTTCTGATCGTTGCTCTTTCTATATACCTTCAAAAACATTCCAAGTCATTTAAAAATAACAAAACGTAGTGGTATTATTTTAAATATCTATACAAACGTACCTTTGCTGCTCTCAAAATATTTAATAGACCGTGAACTGAGCCATTTTTGGTACTTGAGTACAAGCTATATTTGGGAATTTGGGTCAAATAGGATCTAGGCATCTTAGTTAATAAATTTTATGTCACGATATTTAGGATTGGCATCGTTACAATGTTGAAATATGAACACTTTAATATACCTTCCTTCATTCTTACTTAATGATTTGCCTGGAATTCAGATCGCTATTAAGCTTTGTAAAATAATGTACAGCTAGAGTTAGGCCTCTGTTACATGCAACCCGCACTAGGCCAGGAGCAGGCCAGCATTAGGACGTATGGCCTTAACCTTGTCCAGAGGACCCGAGCCCAGCAGCGGTCGTTATGGTTAACAAGAGCCGGCTCGATCGGGGCGGTACTAGCATCACACAGAAGACTAACCTAATACAACAGCATACGTTCTGATGCTTTTTCGTGGGTGCGAGAATTCTGAATAGGTCACTATGCTGTATTATCTGCTTTTGCAATGTGCATTGTTTGCCATTGCTCTTGGGTTCTACTCATGCTTTCCACCAGGCACCTGATAACCAGATGAGACATTTTTGTGAGTGATGATGACATGAGAAGATTTAACTAATTAATGAACACACATTATAATGACTTATCCATAGCAAAAGTGTCATGACTATTTTTAAATCAAAATATTTTTAATACTTTTTTTTGTCCCTTTTCAAAAGCTAGCGTAAAAATTAAGTGATTAAAATTAATGTTTAAAATTCGTTATACAAATTTTCAAATGTATGTCCATTTTAATAACATAATAAATATGTCTTGTCTAGTTATTAGATCTATAGTCGTCACAAAATAAGAAGCCCGTTTTGACATTTGTCATTTGACATGCCGCATGTAAGAAATTGAAAAATCAAATTCATAATCCTATTTAATTACTATGTTACCCATACACTATCACAACGAATATCTTAAATAAGCATCAAATATAACTTGATATTGAAAAATTGCACTCAAAAACACGAATTAATCGTATTAGTTACGCCACGATGACAAATGTCAAACCGGGCTTCTTATTTTGTGACGACTATAGTAAGTAGATGTTTGCCGGCTCTTAGACCAAATTTTCATTATTGCTTTCAAAGACACCATACAAAATTCAACTTGTAACCCAAAACAAGCACCTAGAAGTTAGCACCCGAAAAAAAAATTTTATATTTTGGGTTCCAAAAATAGATTGCGCATAAAAAATGCATTAAAAATTTGCAAGTTAGACGTTTGCGCGAATTTTGGTTTTCGAGATAAGTCAAAATCTCTTCCGGGTGCTAGGGTATTTTAAATTTTTCTCATCTACCGTTTTGATTAATTAATTATAACACTATAAAAATATTAATCTATAGATTTTTGCATGCGCAATCAGCACCCGTGAACGGTTTATGCATATAATCATTATTTATTGCAAAAAAAATAAAAATAATTGGGACGCGTCGGGGCCAGGCCGCCGGCCGAAAGATGAAGATCGCAGCAGATATTTAAAAAAATTCATGTAAAGCTTCGAGTCAACTCATGCTGTAATAGCACTTAATTTTAATCTTGGTTCGTTGTTCGAGCACATAAATTATCAAACCAGTTCATCGTGGTTCAGTGGACTTGTATGGATACGTATAAATTAATATCAAACCAATTCATCATGGTTGAGTGGACTTCTACGGAAACTTATTAATAATGCAAGTAAGTATAAGCTTTGTTCATTCAGAAATATTAAAAATAGCAAGCAAAAAGATATAATTTTTAAAAAAAACTATAACTTTAAAATACATTGATCATACTTTAATTTTTTTTATAATTTTAAAATTTGATTAAGAAAACAAACTTTTGTTGACGAATAAAAATTTGTTTATTGCCGAGACCAGCAGTCGAACATTTGTTGCAAAAAACTTAAAATCAGGTGTTGTGTAAAATACCCTTAAATTTAAATGTCAAGTCTGTTTTATCGACGATCGCGGTGTTTACATTCTGTATCGATAAAGTAGACATCTGAACACAGTCGGGATTTCAAACTACTCTCTTCTGTGTACATCTTCGATTCAATGAAAAAGTATATGTGCAAGTAAAGAGAGAATTTTTCAAAAACAAGTGGTTTAAACAATAAATGATCGAATTGGTATCTTTTATTCATCGATCACAAGTGCATGCGTGTAGTTTGTAACGGTTAGGGTAACAAATTTAAAGTGTTTTCTGAAGAAGCTTATCAGTTCTCGGAAGATCTTAATTTCATCAGATCCCGCGCTCGGGTCTTTTGTCTTCGTTAAATTTTTACATAGTGTATGATTATCTTTGCTGCACATGCTGCACATTGTTTAAACAGTTAAGAACAAATAAAACTTGTTCTTCATCTTTTGTTCATTAACATTTAGTTGTGATTATTAAAGATTACAATCCTATTATTAAGTATCCAAGTATTTCCTACAGATCATTATAGCCATGATATTTTTACAGATATCTTATACCCATCTCATCTCATGACCAGGCTATCGAGTCTCAGGCAAGTCATCGTGCAACCTCATTACAACCTTGGTGAGCATCGCTTAGATGGTGTCGAAAGCAAGAGCATTCATCAGCAATTCATCGAAGGACATCTTGAAGTAAAACTTGTGTAATTGGGTGAGTAGCATTGGCTGCATACGTGCTTCAAGTGTAATTTTTAAAATTGCAAATTTTATTGATGACTGATTCAAAATCTGATGGTAATGGGAAACTAACTGCAACGCAATTGGACTCTATTAAAATGAATCTAGAAACAAAAAAATCTGAAAAGAACAATCGTAATCTTTTGGGTGGCATGAATGTTATCATAAATGGAATGAAATTACCACCACTTAACATTCGAGATGGAACATATAAATTTACGAACACATGCCCATTCGATTCCATTGCCGAATTATTTATAGAAGCTTACAAAACATTTACAAATTTCAAGCATACTGTTGATGATTTTTTGACTAAAAATAAAAGTAATTTTTTTGAATTAGTAAGAGATCATACCTCGGCTGAAGATTCGTTTATGCTGCTTTATGCTAAAAGAGCAGAAATTTTGTGGCCATTTAGCAAGATCAAAGAAAATATTGTAGATTGTGAAATGAATGTTACAAGCTTATTTGAAAAACTGACAAAATCTTTTTCAGATACTTTAGGACTTGTTTCATGTAATGCATGTGGGTCTTCCAGAACTCTGCACTACCAAACAAAAATCTTGCAGGAATTCAATATTATTAATTGTACTGATACGTGGACCAACTTACTTACATCCGCACTGTCTCAAGATAATATTCACTGTCGAAAATGTTCTAATACTACAGCAAATTTAAAATATAAAGTAGGCTCCTATATTGCATTTGATGTGGAACATGTATTTGAGAATGCTTTTAAAAATATACCAGCTGGCTCTGCGCAAAGCATTATGAAATGCGTTGGACAATTACCAATTGAACTGAAAGTTGAAGAGAAAGTTTATGGTTTACTTGGCGTTATCTCATTTGTGCCTGTTGAGAAGAGAGAGAATAGTCACTACGTAGCTTATCTTCGAAAATCAACATTTTGGGAAGAAAGAAATGACTTAAAAAAATACGTTAATCGTATCCCACTAGATAGTCTACAAATTTATTTAGCTCTTATTGTTTATATTGAATGTACATGATGATGCATACTGTAACTAATTAAAACTACTGTGTATATGTTATAAAATATCAAAATAAATGAGTACTTGAAAACATGTTTTATTTACTTTGTTACAATAACTTTACAGTGATAGTTTGTTAACTTATTATCTATGAAACATGAAACGCATAGATTCTAAAAAATACAATTGTATTCTTATACTAGATTTCGAAAACAAATTAGTAAGACAATAACATTTTTTACACATAATATAAATAATAGTTTAATAATAATAGTTTCAATTGTATTTTTTAGAATCTATGCGTTTCATGTTTCATAGATAATAAGTTAACAAACTATCACTGTAAAGTTATTGTAACAAAGTAAATAAAACATGTTTTCAAGTACTCATTTATTTTGATATTTTATAACATATACACAGTAGTTTTAATTAGTTACAGTATGCATCATCATGTACATTCAATATAAACAATAAGAGCTATGTAAATTTGTAGACTATCTAGTGGGATACGATTAACGTATTTTTTAAGTCATTTCTTTCTTCCCAAAATGTTGATTTTCGAAGATAAGCTACGTAGTGACTATTCTCTCTCTTCTCAACAGGCACAAATGAGATAACGCCAAGTAAACCATAAACTTTCTCTTCAACTTTCAGTTCAATTGGTAAATGTCCAACGCATTTCATAATGCTTTGCGCAGAGCCAGCTGGTATATTTTTGAAAGCATTCTCAAATACATGTTCCACATCAAATGCAATATAGGAGCCTACTTTATATTTTAAATTTGCTGTAGTATTAGAACATTTTCGACAGTGAATATTATCTTGAGACAGTGCGGTTGTAAGTAAGTTGGTCCACGTATCAGTACAATTAATAATATTGAATTCCTGCAAGATTTTTGTTTGGTAGTGCAGAGTTCTGGAAGACCCACATGCATTACATGAAACAAGTCCTAAAGTATCTGAAAAAGATTTTGTCAGTTTTTCAAATAAGCTTGTAACATTCATTTCACAATCTACAATATTTTCTTTGATCTTGCTAAATGGCCACAAAATTTCTGCTCTTTTAGCATAAAGCAGCATAAACGAATCTTCAGCCGAGGTATGATCTCTTACTAATTCAAAAAAATTACTTTTATTTTTAGTCAAAAAATCATCAACAGTATGCTTGAAATTTGTAAATGTTTTGTAAGCTTCTATAAATAATTCGGCAATGGAATCGAATGGGCATGTGTTCGTAAATTTATATGTTCCATCTCGAATGTTAAGTGGTGGTAATTTCATTCCATTTATGATAACATTCATGCCACCCAAAAGATTACGATTGTTCTTTTCAGATTTTTTTGTTTCTAGATTCATTTTAATAGAGTCCAATTGCGTTGCAGTTAGTTTCCCATTACCATCAGATTTTGAATCAGTCATCAATAAAATTTGCAATTTTAAAAATTACACTTGAAGCACGTATGCAGCCAATGCTACTCACCCAATTACACAAGTTTTACTTCAAGATGTCCTTCGATGAATTGCTGATGAATGCTCTTGCTTTCGACACCATCTAAGCGATGCTCACCAAGGTTGTAATGAGGTTGCACGATGACTTGCCTGAGACTCGATAGCCTGGTCATGAGATGAGATGGGTATAAGATATCTGTAAAAATATCATGGCTATAATGATCTGTAGGAAATACTTGGATACTTAATAATAGGATTGTAATCTTTAATAATCACAACTAAATGTTAATGAACAAAAGATGAAGAACAAGTTTTATTTGTTCTTAACTGTTTAAACAATGTGCAGCATGTGCAGCAAAGATAATCATACACTATGTAAAAATTTAACGAAGACAAAAGACCCGAGCGCGGGATCTGATGAAATTAAGATCTTCCGAGAACTGATAAGCTTCTTCAGAAAACACTTTAAATTTGTTACCCTAACCGTTACAAACTACACGCATGCACTTGTGATCGATGAATAAAAGATACCAATTCGATCATTTATTGTTTAAACCACTTGTTTTTGAAAAATTCTCTCTTTACTTGCACATATACTTTTTCATTGAATCGAAGATGTACACAGAAGAGAGTAGTTTGAAATCCCGACTGTGTTCAGATGTCTACTTTATCGATACAGAATGTAAACACCGCGATCGTCGATAAAACAGACTTGACATTTAAATTTAAGGGTATTTTACACAACACCTGATTTTAAGTTTTTTGCAACAAATGTTCGACTGCTGGTCTCGGCAATAAACAAATTTTTATTCGTCAACAAAAGTTTGTTTTCTTAATCAAATTTTAAAATTATAAAAAAAATTAAAGTATGATCAATGTATTTTAAAGTTATAGTTTTTTTTAAAAATTATATCTTTTTGCTTGCTATTTTTAATATTTCTGAATGAACAAAGCTTATACTTACTTGCATTATTAATAAGTTTCCGTAGAAGTCCACTCAACCATGATGAATTGGTTTGATATTAGTTTATACGTATCCATACAAGTCCACTGAACCACGATGAACTGGTTTGATAATTTATGTGCTCGAACAACGAACCAAGATTAAAATTAAGTGCTATTACAGCATGAGTTGACTCGAAGCTTTACATGAATTTTTTTAAATATCTGCTGCGATCTTCATCTTTCGGCCGGCGGCCTGGCCCCGACGCGTCCCAATTATTTTTATTTTTTTTTGCAATAAATAATGATTATATGCATAAACCGTTCACGGGTGCTGATTGCGCATGCAAAAATCTATAGATTAATATTTTTATAGTGTTATAATTAATTAATCAAAACGGTAGATGAGAAAAATTTAAAATACCCTAGCACCCGGAAGAGATTTTGACTTATCTCGAAAACCAAAATTCGCGCAAACGTCTAACTTGCAAATTTTTAATGCGTGCGTTACCCCAGCAAAAAAGCAAAAAAAAAAATGGGCCTTAGAGAGATGAGAGTATAATAAAAAATTAGTGTGTTCTGAGGTGTAATTTGTTACAAATAGCAAAATTTGTGCATGTAGTAGTTTAAAAGTTATTCGACAAAAACACTTTTTGCTGGAGTAACGTTTCAAACGTTACCCCAGCAAAAAAATTTTTTTTAAACGTTTCAGACCCAAACGAAATACATGAATACATAGCTTTTGTTCGGTATTAAATGTTAGCAAACAGCAAAATTTGTGTGAGCTGTGGTTCTTAAGTTATTGACAATTTTGTTGGGGTAATATTTCGGTCTTGTCTAGAACTTGAAAATGGCTGAACGCAGAAGTTTGAAAAAAATACCATCGATAGACCTTTATTTGCCTATATTTGTTTAATCATTCGTTTTCAAATTGTTTGATGAACAGAGATGTAATAAATTGGTTTTAAAAATCAGAAAAATCCGTTTTGCTAGGAAACCAGTATACTTACAATCAAATAAAAAGCTGTAACATACAGCCATGGTTTACATTTATAATGACTGTAAATTTGGAATTAGTAACTTTAAGCAATATAAAGATATAAGTAAATATTATTAATTTTAAATGGTATATTTAAGTCATCGAATACGCAGTTCCTATTAAACAAGGAAACATGGCAAACTCTAACAAATTTAAGTATATCATCAACAAACAAGCCTGTGTATTTCAGCTATCAATCACGAATATTATAAAAGTTATATGTAAAACAAGAATGTAACAACATTCTCTTATAACCCGACCAAATTAAAAGGTTACGTAAAAGCGACCGCGCCATACATTCGGCTGCCATCTGAAATGAATGGTATTATAGAATATTTTGTTGGTACAGTTACGAACAAAAAAAGTTAGGTCCGGGTGACAAGAATATTGAATTGAGTATGATTAAAGTTTTTTATTTAAAATCAGTCTTATACGCTCACATAAGTACATAAATGTTTAGAAAAATCACAGATAGTTGAGTAATTTCAACTTGTTTAGATACTAACTTAGATATTTTTTTGTTTCTTTTAACAAGGAATTAAATAAATATTTACAATGTTTAGTAACATTTTCTTGTAAAATTTTTCTTGTCCTTTCTTTGTAAAATGTGTTCAGTATTTTACACGCATTATTCTTTTTAAAATTACGTTTGTTGCCTTCCTGTTGCTTCCATGGTGTCGCGGTGAATGTAACTTATTATTTTTCTCATAACAAGAACAAAAAAAGGAAAAAATATAGCATACTATATGAAATTTTGTAATTTTTATATTGTTTTATAAAACACTATTCCCAACTGAGTTATGATATTTTGGTTTGCATTAATTTGAATAAGAATGAAGCATTAAATTGTATGAAACAAAAAATTTAAGGTTTTAAAATTAGTTTAAATATTTAAATTACAATCTGATAAAAATATTCTGTTGACTGTACAAAATACCAGATACTAAGCCGTTAATTTACGAAGATATTTAAATGTATGGCGCGGTCGCTTTTACGTAACCTTTTAATTTTGGTCGGGCTATAGGACAATGTTGTTACATTCTTGTTTTACATATAACTTTTATAATATTCGTAATTGATAGCTGAAATTCACAGGCTTGTTTGTTGATGATATACTTAAATTTGTTAGAGTTTGCCACGTTTCCTTCTTTTATAGGAACTGCGTATTCGATGACTTAAATATACCATTTAAAATTAATAATATTTACTTATATCTTCATATTGCTTAAAGTTACTAATTCCAAATTTACAGTCATTATAAATGTAAACCATGGCTGTATGTTACAGCTTTTTATTTGATTGTAAGTATACTGGTTTCCTAGCAAAACAGTTTTTTCTGATTTTTAAAACCAATTTATTACATCGCTGTTCATCAAACAATTTGAAAACGAATGATTAAACAAATTTAAGCAAATAAAGGTCTATCGATGGTATTTTTTTCAAACTTCTGCGTTCAGCCATTTTCAAGTTCTAGGCAAGACCGAAATATTGCCCCAACAAAATTGTCAATAACTTAAGAACCACAGCTCACACAAATTTTGCTGTTTGCTAACATTTAATACGGAACAAAAGCTATGTATTCATGTATTTCGTTTGGGTCTGAAACGTTTAAAAAAAATTTTTTTTGCTGGGGTAACGTTTGAAACGTTACTCCAGCAAAAAGTGTTTTTGTCGAATAACTTTTAAACTACTACATGCACAAATTTTGCTATTTGTAACAAATTACACCTCAGAACACACTAATTTTTGTTATACTCTCATCTCTCTAAGGCCCAATTTTTTTTGCTTTTTTGCTGGGGTAACGCACGCATTTTTAATGCATTTTTTATGCGCAATCTATTTTTGGAACCCAAAATATTAAATTTTTTTTTCGGGTGCTAACTTCTAGGTGCTCCCAAAACATTACAGACAATTATAATGTTTATATATTCAGTATCGAACCTGTAGAACCCACTGTATATACATTTTGTTGATCAAAAGTATATACAATTGAGTATACAATTAGTGGATTTGGTGGTAAAAATTTGTTTACGGTTCGTTAGCGAAAATTCAGAATTAAGGGAAACTTGAGCATAATCTCAGCATTTGGGGTTTGTGAATACCTAATGAATGAATTAAATTGCTAATTTAAGTAAGCAGGTAAATAAAGAAGTGATAAGTGTACTTACTACTTAATTATTATTTAGATGTTTTACTAACATAGATTGACAGGGCCTTATTTATTATCTGTTAATATATCTACCTATTCTTAGTATAATAAGGGCTAATTTCACTAGTTTCTGATAGTTATCTAACTCATATAACGCTATGCGGCAGATAAAAGTTACTGATATACAGGGTGAATTTTTGAGACGGGACAGTAAGGACAGGTACCTTAAAGGTTATAGTTACAGGAAAACGCTTTTAGGAGACTATCCATATTTTTTTAAGATATTATGAACTGCATTTACAGATTTTGGAAAAAATGTACAGCCAACAAGAAAATAGTTATTTTAAACAAAAACTTTTTTTGATGCCAATCGATCCTGTTTCTTTTAAGGATCAAAAGTCTCTACTGGACCGACTTAGGTTTGAGTACTAGAAATGTCAGAAATCGCAAAAAACTTTTCTCATGCATTTTTACGGAAATAAATAATTTTAACGTATTTTAGACGCAGACAAACATAATTTACATTTAGAAATAATTATTTTCTTGGATAGATTTTATTTAAAATCCTTGTTAATGCATCTTTCAGCTCCTGAATACTATTGTAATTTTTTTTGTGTACCACATGTGACATACACTGTGACCCGAACTGCCTATTCAAACTGGTGTGGCGCCATCTTGCTGAAAATAAACTTTTCGCAATTCTGACAGGAGCCATTCATTGGGGATTCTCTAAAATGACGTCGTTATACACGGCAGAATTAAGAGTACCTTTATAAAATTCCACCATTACCACTCGATATTTGTCGCAGTGGATACTTATTTGCGTACCACACCAATGCAAATTCCGTGTTCCTATTATTTACAAAATACACTTAATACAAAAGATGCATTAACAAGGATTTTGAATGATATCTATCCATGAAAATTATCGGCTGCTACTAGCTCAGTACAAAAACGAGTATACAAGACTTATCTATTCGTTAAAACGGCGGTCATTTTAAACAATTTATTTCATAGATCATCTAAATGTAAGTCATGTTTGTCTGTGTCTAAAATACATATTAAAATGATTTATTTACGTACCAATGTATGGGAAAAGTTTTTTGCGATTTATGACATTTCTAGTACTCAAACCTAAGTCGGTCCAGTTGAGACTTTTGATCCTTATAAGAAACAGGATCGATTGGCATCAAAAAAAGTTTTTGTTTAAAATGACCATTTTCTTGCTGGCTGTACATTTTTTCCAAAATCTGTAAATGCAGTTCATAATATCTTAAAAAATTATGGATAGCCTCCTAAAAGTGTTTTCCTGTAACTATAACGGTTAAGGTACCTACACTTACTGTCCCGTCTCAAAAATTCACCCTGTATAGCGGGTTATCTGACATATTCGTCTCTATTCGAAACTTGTGAATTCGAAATCTGTAGTTGTAGTAGATATTATATAGATTATATATGTATGTCAAGAGCTTTATTGCCTACGAGAAAAACTTTTATATCATTTGTAAGATCGAGAGCAGATCGAAGCTGAATTTATAACAAATCTCCGTTACGACAATTGAAGTCTTGATGACATTTTATAATAATAGTTTCCGCGTTTTTGTTATCGTACATTCGCAGCTTTTATTGATAAGAGTTTTATTCGTAGCAGTTTGTGTTATGAGCTACGACAATCGTAGCTGTGTCCACTGCAAATGAACTGTAGTGGCTTTTGATAGTTAGGATAGTTAGACCATTAGTTAATCATGTAAGTAGATAATAATATACTTAGGCTTTAGTTCACCACGAGCCACCTTAAGAACAACCGCTGCTTATGTTCACCCGTAACTCATCACAATCAAGTGGAGAGATAGGGCGGGGCTAGGTAAAGCAATAAAAAAAAGATACTAGCGGTTTCCTGTGATCAGCTCATTTATGTCAAAGTATAGATCTCCCAGGGTTACAGCGTTGTATTTATTTTTGTCTGCCTACCTGTGAGCTTTTTGTACCATCACAAGGATACCACCATAAGATAGACCTAGGTTTTGAAATAGGATAAAATTGCATGTTGATAGGTATTCTAGTTATGTACCCTTTTTTCGAAACGTAGAAAAGCTCGAAATAATCCCAATTTAAATTGTAAAAGATTAGGATTTGGCTTGATCTTGGAAATTTAAGTTCATATCATATATGTAGTTTGTTCCACGCAAAGCTCCTTATTAAAACCTTGATCTCTTTAGCGTATTCAGACTATCACCTAACCAATTGCTTTCGTTTCGGATCCATGCCATATCAGGTAATAATATCATCATTTTTAGAGTACCGTAGTTCGTGACTCAGAACCCTAACAGTTTCGTCATGTTCTCGACTTACCACCGTCCAAACGGTTAATGCTAGAAAGATGATTTTTTGCATGATTTATGTTTTTATCACGTCAACAAAGTGCTTAAATAAAATAATTGATTTGGTTCAGGTATTCGTTTGTAATTTTATTAGTTATTCAACTTTAAAGGTCATTTTCTTGTTAAAACCCCCTTTAAAAGCTAGTCGAATTGTCAGAGAAAAATCATGATGGTAGTCTATGTGCAGATCTTTAAATGAATACTATAATGGCTTAGATGACTTTGTTGGTTCAAGAGTTAAAGAAGCCAACTTGTAAAATGTGAAATACAAAAATGACGAAATATTAAGCAAATGTAACAACTATCTATTGGGCACGATTTTTAATCCACGTTCCATTATAAATGACAACGGAGCCCTATACCCTCTTGATATACTACAAACGTAAAGGTTATTGGAAAACAATCATAAGTGAATAACGTCATCTCAATGCTAAGTCATGTGGTTAAAACAAAATATTAGCCAATAATACAAGAGAATAGAGGGTTAGCGATTGTAGAAAGAGAATCGACACGAAAAAGTTACACCTTTCCTAAGGGGGCAGATCGTAAATAGAAAACCGAAAAGGCGGGAGTAAGTACAGTTAGGCAGACTATCAATGGCAATACGGAATATCATCATCTCTGGTAGACGTGATATTCAATTATTGTCTACTACCGTCAGCCGCTGTATATGGATGAGCTTTGTGGTTA
This sequence comes from Phragmatobia fuliginosa, assembly GCA_932526445.1. Lineage (NCBI taxonomy): Eukaryota > Metazoa > Arthropoda > Insecta > Lepidoptera > Erebidae > Phragmatobia > Phragmatobia fuliginosa. Next base: position 16,943,736 of record OW052070.1, read on the forward strand.
ACGGGCCGCACGTAGTGATGGGTTTATGCCTAGGCACATTGGGCATATTGAATAAATGCGCGTTTACGCTGAATAAATGTCTTTTAGCTGGGCAACAATTTTATATTAATATTTAAATTTAAAATTAATAGTGACTATTTAATATAATAATAGCAAAAATATCGTTGCCAAGGAGAGGCTTCTGCCTAGCAGTGGCCTGTTAAGGACCGTTGACGATTAATTAGCTATATTTGTGTGAGTAGTAAAGATTAATCGACAATTCGACTTTTCGAACACAAAAACAAAAACTATACGAATTGTTATTCAACAAGACTGTGATTATAATAATATGAAATTAAATAGGTATTTGAAGAAATTATTATTTTAATAAATACTGACGGTCGATTATGATTTGATTAAGACAAGGTTCAACTTTTATTTATAAAACAGTGTTTTGGGCATAAATGAATTTACGCCCGAATAAATGCCCGAGCACGGCAAAAAATCATGTGGCAAGTTTTTCCCTTTTCGACCGTATTTGTTTTTGCCCTCGACCCATCACTAGCCGCATGTCACCATTATCCGGACGAATTAATTACCCCGAGCCATTAACCGACTTTAATTTTGTACGGACGACTCTTTGTAAATGAACAGGTCATGAGTACATATATTTTACTAGCTATTGGGATAAAATAAGTACATAGTAGCAAATGCAGTCGTACTTACTTATCTGTCTATATTCTAAACCTAACTCCGAAAGTAACTCTGTCACGTTTTCACGGCTAAACCGATGATGAATATCGGTATAGAAATACTTAGATTGGACCGTAATGGATATGTCATGTGTTTTTGACACGAAAACCGACATAAACGCGGGCGGACACCGGCGCAGAAAAGCGTGTGCAAGGTTAATAGAGTTGATTCAGTTTTCGGCTATACAGAAAAACCAAAAATATATTTTGTAGTTTTAGCCATTTGTCAACGTGATAAAAAAAACATCCATGCAAAGTTTCATCTTTTTAGCACTAACCATTTGGGTAAATCGAGTACGGACTTGACGAAACTAAGGGTTTCGAGCCATGAACTATGGAACCCTAAAAGGTACTTACACAAAAAGCTATTTTTAAAATTTTTGTCTGTCTCTTTGTTTCGGGTAATGAAACAGCTGAACCGATCTTGATGGGCCTTTCGCTATCTGCTAGATTAACTATCTTCACTATCTTCTAGATTACTAATTTAGAAGATATATTCTTTATCAAGATACGTTTTTTTAAATTTTATCTGTATGTTCCGGTCAACCTCTGAAACGGCTTGGATGTTGACGGGAAATTCAGTGCTTGATATAAGCAGTAGGTAAACTTTTTCAATTTAGACTAGATACGTCCCGCGGTGTCATTGGTAGTTTTTGTTGCAAAAATACAACCAAAACGACAGGTAGCACCACGGGGCATTGCTAGTCATATTTGCTACCTGCCGTTTTAGTTGTATTTTTTTTCAAGTGGATTGCTATTCGTAAATCTCACTGAAACTCTGGAAACCTGGATATTGGTTTGGTATAAAAAGAAATTGCACTTCACTAAAAACTTTTGTGAGATACGATTTTTGTTTCATAAAAAAATATAAATTTATACAGGAAAAGGAACAGTTAAATATTTAAAGAGTTAATGAGCAAACGAAATCATTAAATCCAGCTATTTTTGACGCTTGGCCTTCAAATACACCTCTGCGAACCTTTTGAGTAAATACTGTTTGGAATCTATTTTCAAGACGAATTGGGCCTGAAATTCGCAGTGTTTTTGTTGTGAAATTTAAATTGTATTTGTCGCTAGTTAAAGGCGTAGCGTAAGACGATTTATACGAATTTCTGTTTTAGAGAATACTAGCGGCCTTACGTACGGAAGTTCTTGAAATTACTGTAAAGTTTCATTCAAATCCGTTCAGTAGGCTTTTGAAAGAGCAACAAACATACATAGGTACATACTCACAAACTTTCGCGTTTATAATATTAGTAAGGACCATGTACATATGACCAGATAAGATGATAAGAGGAGCAAATAAAAATAAATCGATAAATAGAAGACCTAAACTTTTGTATAAAATGAACTTAAAACAAACAAAATACTTACATAATTATAAAAAAAAATTATTACATTTTCACCTCTTAAACCTTCTCTGTACTTCCACAAATAATTCACGACCAAAATTAGCCAAATCGGTTCAGCCATTCTCGAGATTTAGCGAGACTAACGAACAGCAATTCATTTATATATATATAGATTTGTATTGTGTTATAGATGGATTTGTGTTGGATTCTCGATGCGTGTACAATATAAGATACTAATGTTGTGTACATAATCTGTATTTTGTTTGTTTTTTTGTAGATACAACTTTTAGTAGACTTTTGTAACTCTGCTTCTTCCTAGCCTTATTCTCAATATTATTTTGGGGTCGGCTATTAATTCAACCGGTTTTACCTGAATATCAGTTTTTCTACGGAGCGACTGGCATTGGACCTCCGCAACCCTAAGGGACAGCTGAAATTCGAAGGTTGAACTAGTTGTCAGTAAATTTAAGGGCACTGACTTAACAATAACGATTGCCATAGATGTGCATGACAACCGGGACCGACGGCTTTACGTGCCCTCCTAGGCACGGGCGTGCATCACCGCCAAACTTCCAAACTCCGGGGTGCTATTAGGAATTTCCTAAGAAAAACCCAAAAACACTTTTTGGCCCGTCCCGGGATTTGAACCCGAGACCTCTTGATTAGCATTCGTATACGCTAACCACTAGACCAACGAGGCAGCTTGCATGGTAATGTACATCATGTATTTTTTTTAGTTTTATCATTCTCTTATTTTAAAAGTTCCGGGGACACACACACATTTTACCACTTCGGAAGTGCCTCTCGCGCAAACTATTCAGTTTAGAAAAAAATGATATTAGAAACCTCAATATCATTTTTGAAGACCTATCCATAGATCTACACGTAAGGATTCGATAAAAAATGTTTTTTGAGTTTCAGTTCTAAGTATGGGGAACCTCCAATATTTATTGTTTTTTTTCTATTTTTGTGTGAAAATCTTAATGCGGTTCACAGAATACATCTACTTACCAAGTTTCCACAGTATAAGTTCTTATAGTTTCGGAAAAAATGGCTGTGACATACGGACGGACAGTCAAACAGACATGACGAATCTATAAGGGTTCTGTTTTTAGACATTTAGCTACGGGACCCTAAAAATCACCCTACTTTACGTGTACCCCAAATAAGTTTCATCTTTCTAGCACCAACCGTTTGGGCGGCAAATCGAGGACAGACGTACGGAACCCTAAATTATTTACTTTAAATATTATACATTTATTGTTGTTTTAATTTGTTAATAAAACAACAATAAATTCTTAACTTTCTGTTGTTGACATTGTTGAAGATGGAGTCTCCTGTTTTACAAGTATTTTTGACTAAAAAAAAGATTTCATGTTTATTATTAAAGTGATTGTAAAGAACTGGATAAGTTTATTATTTTTCTCTTTATTAAACCCAATAAACATATTAATTACTTTTTAAATATATAATTATAAAAAAATACATTTAAAAATATAAAAAATAGTAGACCACCGACTTCGGGTACAGGGTCCAAGAAACTTTTGGTTAGGGCTTCAAAGACAGGAACCTCCTCACTATACGTGCCGTGTCAAGGAGGACTGCCTTTTGCATCAGACCCTTGATCCAGCCGTCCTACGAGAGCCTCTTATGATGTTGTGGTCGAGGCTCTTGGTTATCAATCCGTGAGCAGATACGACTATCGGAACAATGATCACCGAATCTACATTCCACATGTCGACAATCGCATGAGATAAGTGCAAATATTATTATTATTATTTATTTAACACGAGCGAACATATTAGGAGAGTAATAAAACATACACTTTTTAACTAAATTTATTCTCAAAACTATTCTTTTAGAAATCCTACAATAATTTTCAAGTCTAGCTCCAACACTGTATTTATTCTCCAGACAAATAACTAGAAGGTATTTATTAAATTATCATAACATCACATCGGATCCTTAGAGTATCCACAGCTATCAAGATAAATGTTTTTAAAATAAATAATGAAAAAGTTACAATTTTGAAACGGAAAATAAATAAATTCTACAACTCCATTATCTAATAATATCACTTATATAACAATTTGAACAAACATATAAGTTTCAACAATATCGATATAATAAGTTTCATAATCAAAAATCTACAGATACCAATATAACTTGCTAATAAAAACGTAATACTTAAAAGATGGTTGTGAATAAATTGTGCCAAAGAAAATATTTATAAATCGGCAGTAATTTTGCGAAATAGATTTGCTTTTTAATGTTTGTTCGAGAAATATGTTAAATAACGTCAACAAGAGTAAGTTACACTAACATTACAAACTGCTAATTATAAATAGCAGCTACTTATCTATTATATTAAGCGCATAATCAACGACTTACTTGCCTTACGTAGACACGACTCTGAATTTAGCACTTGAGAAACTCATTTGCACCATATATTGGTTATCAGAAGTCAATTATTCTATTCTGAGGTATTCGGCTACAGAATATTCTACCTACATCATAAATCGGGAAGATAAACCATGGAAGTTGAGCTTAAAATATCTAGGTAATCTAATGATATGGCTGCGATCGCTTAAATTCGACATAGCAATGTCAGAAATTAAAAAAACATGAAATTAAAAGAAAGAATCGGCAGTAAAATAAATAAATATACTAACGATCAAGTTTCTTCTGAGCGCGATAATATTTTCCACGAAGTTCGATTTTGAACTGTTCCTACACTTCCAAAGTCATAATTGCGTCTTAAAACTGTTACAAAGAAGTTTCAAGTTCTTATGTTTTCGCTACTTTTATATTTCAAGACGTACATATTCTGAACTATTAACAAACTATTATTTAAAAGGTACATTTCACACGCGCTCCTTGCATTTATTTCTACACAAATTCCAATTATCATCTTAAAACTACTTGACGATAAGGAGAAAACCCAAATAATTCTCCACAATACACATCTTACGGCACTAAGTACCTGATTGGTAAATAAAATAATAGATCAGAAACCATTCGTAATTCAAAGCTTCTGTATTATAATATTCGTTTTACGTAATTTATATCATAATTTGGCATAGTTTCATATAAAAAAAAATATGGCCCACATATTATTCTCAAAATATATGTATACAAATTATTGGTATGTATATTAAATGATTAAAAAAATATGTTAGAAATAGGTACACAGTACAAGAAATTAGCCCTAGAGGATGTATTAATCTACTAAACTTTATATTTTTTACATTTAACACTACCTAGTCGTTACATGATTATAATTTAGGTTTCATTATCTACATCATAATAATTAAACATTTATGTACTTGAACTATCCATATTATTTGACATCATCCCTCCGGCAGACCTCTTAATCATGACAAAATTTTATATTTAAGCTTTGATTAGTATGTACGCAAATATTGCGAACGACTTTTAACTAAATTGCAAAGTTGGGATACTTTTGCATCCGCGTACAAGGACGCATTACGAATAAATGATTTTAAACATCACCACTAACGATCAAAACTTGTTTAGTTAAAAGCCACTCTAACCAACAGATGATTTATCACATTCAGATCGAACGCAATATTTATTCACGTACGAATACAAACTCGTTGTAATGATTCCAACGATTTTCTTCTGAATCCATACCAGGTTTTAATTCAGCGACTCCACCAGCGGTACCACTGCCACAACTGGCAGTCAGTTTGAAGCCGTTCTCTTGCAGCATATCAAACGCTTGCTCAATAAACGAATGCTTTAGGAAGAAACGAGATGTATACCTGTCTGCCAGTCCATGATCTGGATCTCGAGACTCGTTGAGTGTGTCCCCGAATACATCACGGCAAAGATTCACCTTTCCACAAACAAGGATACGAGATAATTTGCGAAATTTAACATCTGCGAGACCGTCTCGACCAAAAGCGAAACTGCCTCGGTAGCCGACTGTGATGCATCCTCGTTCACGATTAGGGGGGCGAGGATCTGCATCCCGAACTGCATTTTCTAGCCCCGCAAGCCTGTAATGTTTTGCTTCTCGTGCTAACCGCTTGTGTTCCCTAAAGCATTCCGGAAGCACAAGACTTCCGTCTCTGAGATAATCTAAAACATAACGGAAGAGAACACCGTCTCGATCAAAGAAGATTCGTCCGCGGGCGTCGCGCGGATGTTCAGGGTCTTGCAGCGCGACGGCGGGCAGCGAGTCGGGTTCGCGGAGGATTGTATCGCGTGTAGTGGCGTAATGCACGCCGCCCACGTTGAGCTCGATAAATTCGGGCGGCGCGTCCGCCATGGTTGAGGGTTGAGCGCACAGTGTCGGAGCGACTGCGCGTCCCTCGCTCCCTCCCTGACCCACTTACCGCGCGTCTCAGCGCCGCCGCGCGAGCCCATCAATAACGCACGCCCGGGTTACTGACTCGAACGTAATTATTTCCTACCCTTTCGAGGGAAAACTCCTCCGTAAAAGCCTTCAAGGTCGACGTCTATTGTTAGCTAACAGATGATATAATATAATTCTTTGAATCGTCGGAATGTTATATTTGTTTCCCTTCTTTTACAAACTTAATAAATATGATTAAAACTTGCTTTACGATGTTAATAATATAGCGCTGGCATAATACGCGTTATCTTCCTGTTTTATTAAGGTAAAATGAGATACCCCGAAACAAGTTTCATTCCACAAGTACGTAAATACAGTTAATACAAAATTCAACAGAATAACCTCGAAAGTCTTTTAAGCGTAAATAGGATGCGTCCCGAGGCACATATTTCCAGAAAAAACTTTTTTACTCACCCAGCGAACCCACACATTATTTTTAATGTTGTCTCTCACCTTGGTCGCATGACTGGAAATTGTAAGCTCACTAAGCAACACGTGCCATCAGTGCTCGGAGTTATTACACGACAATATATCAATCGAATCCAAATATTGGATCAAGTAGAATAAACCACCTGTAGGTTCTCACCAATATTTTGAAGTTATTTCCGAAGTATATATCAGTTCGGAAACAATCCAGTAACAAATCACGTTATAAAAAAAGCAACCAAGTGCGAGTCGGACTCGCCCATGAAGGGTTCCGTATCAGCAAGGAACATCATATAAAAGTTCTTGTAGTTCGTTGTAACTTTCATCGATATTTTTATACTAGTGTATTGATTGGATGAAAGGTAAATTGCGTGTTACGATTTATGACGTATTAAATAAAAACTACTCACTAGATCTCGTTCAAACCAATTTTCGTTGTTAGTTTGCATGTTAATGTACAACATATATTTTTTTTAGTTTTATCACTCTCTTATTTTAGAAGTTAGAGGGGGGGGGACACACATTTTTCCACTTTGGAAGTGTCTCTCGCGCAAACTATTCAGTTTAGAAAAAAATGATATTAGAAACCTCAACATCATTTTTGAACACCTATACATAGATACCCCACACGTATAGGTTTAATGAAAAAAAAATTTTTGAGTTTCAGTTCCAAGTATGGGGACCCCCAAAATGTATTGTTTTTTTTCTATTTGTATGTAAAAATCTTAATGCGGTTCACAGAATACATCGATTGACCAAATTTCAACAGTATAGCTTTTATAGTTTCGGAAATAATTGGCTGTGACATACGGACGGACAGACAGACAGACAGACAGACAGACAGACAGACTTGACGAATCTATAAGGGTTCCGTTTTTTGCCATTTGGCTACGGAACCCTAAAAATGGAAGTTTTAAAATTCCGTGAATGTTTTAATGTTTGAATAAAGACGAAAGTTTGCTTTAATATACTTTCAGTTGGGAATATTCAATGTCTTGGGTCTCTCGCATCGTTTTGAGATTAGATTTTCTAAGAGTGCCGTCAGGATCCCACGAAATGGAATTTGCTAAGAGCCGAGACTTTTTACTGATTACTAAAGCGATGAGTAAGTGGAGATCTTTTATTATGTTCTCAGGAGATAAGCTTTTGTTTTATGCACATTAACGCGATGAAAGTTGACGGGAGCGCTAAATGTAATTAAAAATTCCTACCAAGTTTTTTATCATGACAAGGTATGATGATTAAACTTTTATAATTTAATGTAAATTATATACACACGGGGAATAATAAAAGAATAAAGTTGTTTAGATTTTAATTATAATTTAAAACAAAATAAATAATACAGTTTTATAATACTATATGACACAGTCATATTCATTGAATATCCTAGGATTTTGGGCAAATAGTACACAATTTAACTTTATTAAAAACAAATGCTTTGCAACAAGGTGGATTTTTTCAAACTTTCTATAGGTACACGTCGAATAGAGATGGACATTTACCAAAGTGGATATCTGATAACTATAGGTATACCTGTCCAAATTTTGAACTAAATTGCCTTTAACTGACCGCGTATCGGTTAATAAGTTGGTTTCCGGTCAGATGCCTTTTATCGAACTAAGTTCCTTTATGTAATACACATGACAAGATATGAATATCACATTTCCTTTATGGCAAAATTAATGCTGCTTTTAATGCACAAAAGGTAGGTTTCTGTGTAATGTGTATTAAGCGAAAAGGAGATTATATATCAATTTTTTTTGTGATTATACAGCAGTGATTCACTCACATGAATTCTAAGTTTGACAAAGAATTAGCTGGTTCAGTAAGTTTTACGAGACACATGCGATTACTTTTCTCATCGCTACTTTATTTAGCCAGCATATTTTTTGGTCTGTTTCACCTTTATGTAAATTACGTACATAAATTTACGACATTGTTTTAGTTATTAGGAATTAGGGTTTTCAGATTGGTTGGCCAAATAGCAACCAGTTCAATCTTCAGTAATGATTAATTTACAGGTTGTGCTTCTCACCGAGATTTAATACAATAATTTTTAATACGAACGAGTTAGAGTTTTATGGGTTAGGAAATAGCAAATTACTCTAGTTTTGGATTAACAGTGTTTTTATTCTTGCTTGTCGCCTGGTTAAGAAAGGTAAGATTACAATGTCATGGAGTTGGCTAAAATTAGTTAAAGCACCGAATGCAAGAAATATAGTAAACTGAATGTATGACACAGCACCATTTAACAAACAGAAAAGCAAAAACTTAATTCTACCCTATTTATTTAAGCACTTCCCAACTCTACCCTCGACGGATCGTAAAATCGTTGAAAGTCAACTCAACGATTTCTTTTTGATTCCGAAATTCGGCCCTCTCTATTTCGCTGGCTGGGCTACCTTTAGTTTTTAACCAATTCATCCTGTAAAGATAGAAAAAAGGACTTAGGATAAAGGAGTCTCATTTGCAACAGTACTTACAGTGAGAAATTTCTGACTCGCATTCTTGCGCCCTACGGATGACTAGCAATAAAGGTGAATGTTAGGTATTTGAAGTATTGAACTGAACTTTCGTTTATTTATTTCGGAGGAGTGATCGTGATAGATTTTTCAATTGCATTTATTTACTATCAAGAAATTGTGTGAACTTGTTAAAAAAATTGTACAGGAAATCGAAGGAATTTGATTTGGTTTTTCTGACAAAATTTTTCAGTAAATATTTATTTTTATCAGTGTGTCGAAATATGTTTTTGTATGGAATTGAGAACATTATTGTAACGGAAAGATGTGTTTATTTTGGACGTACGGCCCGACTAATTGTCGTTTATCATTGAGAAATATTTTTTAAATATTAATGGCATTTATAGTTATTAGCCATTATTGGTTTTTATGGTGTTTTGGGGACATTTAACTTACGTGATGCTTGGAAATTTAGAGACAGATTTATCTACGATATTTTGCAGGAAACTTAGTTTTATTTATAGTCAAAAAGCAGATATTGCTGGACAATATTGGTGGGTACGTACATAGATTGTATATTGTCCCCTGATCCTTGTAATTGTCCCTGTACGGTCCCACGTGAGGTATTCATGCACCAGCCTCGAACACCTAGCTTGTCTGCTTGTTCTTTGGTACACTGCGGACAAAATAACATTTAAAGTAATCATAGCTATAGTCAAATAAACAAAAGATTAAGAGAAATGCAAGCTGGAGAAGATGGAAGGACGGAAGTGATAGTTTAATTGCGGAAGAGCCATGCCTTGGTATATAACGGTCAGGTTCGATTGGTTTGTAATAATGGATTCATAGAAAACATGAAACTGATATTTTTCTTGTTTTTGACTGATGAACGTAGGTTGCTATAAAGTAACTTCGCAGTGATTCTGAGGGCAAGGACTGAGAGGTCGGTAGGGCACTGTAATTCTTGAGCTGCAGGTGCTCATGAAATCTGGCGTGTCCTCGTTTGTTAGATGTCATTAAAAAAACATTCATTTGAAATATGAAGCCTGAAAAAATGTCCACTTCTTGATAAAAACATTTAAGAAAAATACCATATAGTTTTGGTATTATTTGTAGTTATTTCTAATGAAAAGACTATTAAAATACAAAATAGCTCGCTTATAACCATTACTCGGCTTTAAATTTCCTTCAATAAAAAGTAAATTTCGAGACGCCGCATGCAACCTTGAGCTACTGACCTACTTGTATACTACCCCAAACCATCTGAATGAGTAATATCACTTTCTTATCGTTGTCATTTTATCTTAACTTACCTATCTTTCCTTTTGATACATACTCCCATCTCATCCCCAAGGGGACGGCAACAGGTTTAACCCTGAGTGCGATTAAAATTATAGCCGGCAAAATGTGGGTGTATTTATTTACATGTTTCTATATTTATATGAGACCATAATCCAAAAGTGGTGGTCACCATCTTCATTATGAGTTCCCATAATGAAGCATGGTAACCCATACAATGGCGGCCTAAAGAGATGCTTTTGCATCATTGGACCTCTAGTCTTGCACTCACCAACGAAATACAACAGCATGAATGTGGTCATTTTTGGGTTGGTCTTCTATGCTTTGGTAGCCCCGAACGAGCCGACCTTGACTTACGAATGTGAAAAGTTCTGGTATGTGTGAAAAATATATACTATAATCAATAATCATTGTCTTCTAAACTATTATAGAGTTAAAAATAATGTAACCTACCTAAAAGACCGGACAATAATAATAATAAATTGCTTTATTGTACACCAGATCAATTACAATAATATATTATATTAGGAGGTACAAGTGGCGGCCTTATCGCTCAAACGCAATCTCTTACAGGGGATGGAAAGTGTGGGGTAGTATCTGGTGCTGTGTTTTAAGATAAAGAAATAGTTAATGACAGAAATAGTCAATTTTTACAAAACCGGTAATAAAAACATATTACTTGACTGCATGAATGGTGTAGTGGCTTAAGCAGTTACCCCGCCATGCCACCGCCGTTTTGGGCCAATAACAAAAAAATATTCTTAAGCAATTTATGGTCAATACGCGAAAACCTCTGGGTATTGGGTCTGGGTATCATGTATGTTTTTAAATTCCCCCCGAGATACAAAGTAAAATCCAAATGTGGGTTGTCGTTTATAAAATAAAAAATCTATATATTCTCTCTTATCTGTATAAGTCCTAACCAAAAATATTCTGTAAGGTACATAGGTTTTAAAAAGATTATAATACCTCCTCGAAATTAACGCCGTGCACCTTGCCATATACTTCAAAATCAACAGATATGAGGTGGTATGATACTGGGTGATGGTCATGTAACCCTGGCAGACTATGTTCCGGCAATTCTTCATTGAAATGAATAACATTCAATGATCGAGAATTACGCTGTTCTCGTTTCCTTTTACAATTGATACAGCCCGTCGTGATGCACTTCCATTGAGAGTAACACGAAATTAAAATGTTTGTAGTATGAGATAATAAAGGAATTATACGAATCGATTGGACGCAGGTAATGACTTATGTCACTTTTTTAGAATAATGAAAGTTGACTACGCTAACCTCTTTCATATATTTTTTAAATATATTTTGGATCAGAGTCCTTTGTGAGATATTCACAAGCTGGTGGACGCCTTGATAGGTGATAGGTCTCGTAATAGATAATTTGTTTAAAATACTGAGAATAAATCGTGTGCATCAAAATTTACATGATATTTGTAGACATGTACATAAATCGCATAGGGGACTTATGCAAGGGATCCTAGTGGACGTTCTGATTACATAAAAATCCAAAAAAATACCCTTGGGAATGAAAACAGAAATAAAAAGATTCTAGTAACAAATGTGTGGACAAAAATCCAAATAATTTGATAAGGGGACCCTAGTAGATGAAGAATTCTTGACATTTAATTAACGTTTTTAACTGGTCTTAACTCTTTTATTTCAGTATCGTTTTAAGGTTGTCTAGAGTTGGACGGAGGCCGTACAGCCGTTTAACGGACAGTGGTGGAAACAGTCTTAAGCAATTCTTATCCCTCATGCGGTTGGTATGATTTAGTATCGGAGTAAGCTTTTTTTTGAATTGGTCATTTGGTTTAGCGGCATTTTGGTTAGTATTGATCAAAAATGAATTTAATAAAGTTCTGAGTGTAATATGAAGCTTTCGTTGAAAGAGAAAAATGGTTCTACATTTTTTTGTTTTCAGTAGCTTGTGAATGCTCTAAGAGGAGTCTATGGTTTTTCAGTCTAAAAGCGGAAACTAGTAGGGCTCCTAACACATATAAATATTAAAAAAAGATAAAGATAAAAAAAAGCACGATTGTTAAAGCTTTGAAAAATAAATAAATAAATAATAAATATTTTGGACATCTTACACACAACATCATCTAGTCCCAAGCTAAGCAGTGCTTGTATTGTAGGTACTAGACAACTGATATAAATACATAAACATAGTTTTTTTTTGTAAACACATACATATTATACATAGAAAACACCCAGACTCCGAAACAAATATTTGTGAATCACACAAATAATATTTGGTCCGACCCGGGAATCGAACCCGAGACTTCCTGATCAGTAGCCGCATACGCTAACCCCTAGACCACAAGGCAGTCAACTTAGAAATTGACTTAGACCAGACTAGACTAAAAAGGAAAAGAAATTGGTCAAGTATTCTCAAGATAAACATAACACATAAAATAAATATCACTTGCGAAAGTTATATAACTTTAATTTGATCTATAGGGTGTATAAAATTTATAAAGGAACTATACATAATTATAATTATATCCAAAATATCTATTTTTATAAGCTTGAAAAAAAAATGGTGGAGAGGAGACGCTCTATGGGTCAACCGCACACTATACGTTTTTATACATACCCCAGAAGACTGTTACAATCCCTGGTGACCTGTAATACAGATTTTAACAAATCCGCATCAGGCACCAGTCTCTCATATTAGTTTTAAATAAATAAATAATAATAAAAATAATAATTAACTAGTAGGTACATACCATTCTAACATTAGTTGTGCACGCACGCACTTGACGTCAAAGCCGATTTGACAAACTCCAAATTTACTGCAAAGCTCGTAGAGCGCTCGGTTCTACACTCGATTTATAAGACTCGATATTCATTGCCGTAGAAAGAAAGACAGACTCGTAACCTAGTTGTTTGATTGCATTGTTTAGTTGCAAGGGCTACAAATTACTTTATATTGAAAAATCAAATACTCATTTCGAGTCTCCCCTCAGGAGAGGGTTAAGGCCCACGCTGGTCGCTGGACTGGCAAGACAACGCTATGGCTATGTAATCTTGCCGATGAATTATTTTAAACCGCCTATAGGCCTCCAACTAAGATTTACGACTGCTATCCGATGCTAACAACCGGGACCGACTGTTTAAATTGACCTCCGAATCACGTAGAAGCTCATGGTATTATGCCACTAACGGTCATCCATCCAAGCCCTATCGTTGCTTACCCTGGTGATGTTATAACCCGACTGCGTCAGAAGTATAATGTGTTTCGCACGTATGTATTTATACAGGGTGTCCCAGAAGTCGACGCCAAGCCGGAACCATTTGATACGCGATAGTCATAGTAGTTATCAGACCAAGTGCGTGTCAGGCCACGCACAGGAAAGGGTTCCTCAGTCACCCATAATGGTACGAGGATTTAAAATCGTATCCAATAGATAATTATTATGTTTACGTATTAATGTGTTAATTTTGTATGACGTTTTCCAAGTGAGCGCATTTTACAAGTTAAGTCTCCATAACTCCTGAATTAATAAAGTCATCTAATCCGTTATAGTTTTCTTTCAAAGTTCATTATGTGGACCACCATCACGAATTTTTCCAGATTTTTTGATACAGCTGTTTAGCTTTTAGAGCGGGAGGACGCCCTGTTTTTACAAAAAAGTGCCCTTTAAAGAGGAATTTCTCGCAAACGGATACCTAAATCAAAAAATCGTCTTAGAAACCCTTTATTGTTTTTAAAAGACCTATCTAATGATACCCCACGCGATGGGGTAGCCGCGAGAAAAAATTAACATCCCCACTTTACGTGTAGGGGAGGTACCCCAAATAAAAATATTTTTCATAATTTTATTATAGCACTTTGTCAGCGTAATTACAACACATATTCATGCAAAGTTTCATTTTTCTAGCTCTTACCGTTTGGACGGTAGTCGCTAAGTCGACGAAGACGGAAGTCGAGGACGGACGGACGGACAGACGGACGGACGGACGGACAGACGGACAGACGGACGGACGGACGGACGGAGGGACGGACGGACGGACGGACGGACGGACAGACGGACAGACGGACATGACGAATCTATAAGGGTTCCGAGTGATATACTTCAGAACGCTAAAAAAGAAACAAGTTTTGAATTTTGAAACTTATTTGAATTTTCTTTTTTTTTCTAAAAAATGTTACACCTGTGATGATTTTTGGACTTATCTTAATTTTTTCACCAAATTTTTTTTCGTATGTAATTCTGAATAGTGCTTTTGTAGCCTTTAATTCCTCATATTATATTCTTCAATCAAAGCAACCCTCGTTCAGCTACATCATTAGTGAGGATTATAAAGAAATCGGCTAAATTGATAATGAATTTAACTTTGACCTCAAATAAATTTTGAATGAGTTGATTCATCAAAAAATGATATCAGAACAGAAAATATTTAATGGAAATTAAAGCAATGTATGGTTCATTAGTTACAAAAATTAGAAAAAAGAAAGCCTGTGTTATTCTTATGGGAAATCGGAAAGTGTGAGGCGGACAACCTTAATATTAATGGCTCATATTTTCAGAGGTCTATTTTGGCATGTAAACGAAACTTGTGAACCTAGTTCCGAGAAAAAAAGAAATTCTTATGCATCATTGAATCCCCAGTCACAGATCTGCATTAATTAATACTACTACGCTACAAAGGTAAAATACACAACAGAGGTATCCAGAATACATATAATAAGGTATTTCATAGTAACAACAGAAATGAAAGTGTTCAATGATATAAAACATTGGTCGAAAATCTAGCACCTTGCTGGAAACTTAACGGTTTTCCCCATTCTTTAAAATCCAACAGCACACTAAAACCCTTTTCTAACATACTTGAATGCCTTGTTGGTCTAGTGATTAGCCTATGCTGCTGCCGATCTAGAGGTCTCGGGTTTGATTCCCAGGTAAGACCAAATGTTTGTATGATCTGCAAATATTTGTTTTGAAGTTGTAATTTTTCTATGTATAATATATGTATTTACAATAATAGTATATGCATTTATATCAGTTGTCTAGTATCGATAGTACCAGCTCTGCTTAGTTTTGAACTAGATGATATTGTGTGTCATATGTCCCAATTATTTATTTCATATACTATTTGTATCAAATCAAACCATTTTTATTTCAAAAACACCAATACAATGCCACTTTTGAAAGTCAAGTAGTCATTCAGTAGTCAGTCGTGAATCTAATTGTCTGTTCCAATTCGTAGATCCTATGGAGAAGAACAGACAAAAAAACTCCATGGACACTCTTTTCCAACAAAGTTTTTACAATTTTAGAATGGCAAAATATGAGAAAGCCTTTTTCTGTATAACCACAATGTACTGAATGAAGTCTCATACATATTTTTGCTACATATTGTAAAATTGTAAATTTTAGTTTTCCCTCAGGGTTGCGGAGGTCCAATGCCAGTCGCCCCGTGAAAAAACTGAAATTCAGGTAAAACCGGTTGAACTAGTAGCCGACCTCAAATAAACTTGGGAATAAAGGCTCAGAAGAAGATTGTAAAACATTTAGTACATTACTAACCTTTCTAAAAAATACTCCTTGAACCTTGCCAAACACTTCAAAGTCAACCGCCGTGTTAACCATTGCTGCACCTATTGTAGCAGAACAGTAATTCAGTTTAACAACATTCGTTGTAATTAAAAAGGCTAAAGCGCGTGACAGCATTTAAAATAATTTATTCCAATATAAATTTTAAATTTTCCTTTCACGCGAAAATCAGTTTTCACAGGTAAGTGACATAAACACCAAACAATCCATTACACGCTATGTTTTTTTTAAAAAATTAGATTCTTAAAGACAAAATCATTTCATAATATATTTTAGATTGTTCACGAAAAGTATACTTTGAAAATTAACACAATTTAATAATATACACTTCTGGAACAAAATATTGGTCGTGATTTTGACGTGAATCGGAATGTTTTACACATTTCATCTTGAAATCTGCTTTGTTTTCGTTAAAATAATATTCTGTCTCTTTGGCTATAAGTTTTACAATATTCTAATAATATACTACTAAAATAATTGTACTTATTACCGAATTTTTATTAAGGAATTTTCGTATACGGAAAATTTTATTTGAGTTATTGGTTATCTGTCCAAAAAACAAAGTTTGACGTCTGACTGATACGAGAAAGTAAATACGATTCTATCTGTCAATGTTCGTCAGGCTCAGTGGTGAGATTTTTAGTTTTTATTATAATTATTATACTATTAAAAAGATTATCTTTATCACAAACTTCTATTTTTGCAGAAGTCTACGCGTAAATTAATTCACTGTGAAGAAACATGGCACTTTTCAGCTGTATGAGGTAAATTGACTAATTATGTAACAAGGGTAAGGTTACTTATGTTATATTGTAGTTTTCTAATTATTTGTTGTCATTTTTCTTCTAGATTGAGCAGCAGGCCTGTGCTCTCAACATTGAACAGGTTTCCTTCATTAGTTGGAAGTGTAAATTACGCTCAGGCTGCAGCGGGTGCACCAAAAATCGTGTTTAAGAAATTCGAGGCACCTGCTGCGGAACCTTTTGAGATCAGAAATGAGAAACTTAAGCGGCCATTATCGCCTCATCTCACCATCTATTCCATTCAGTTGACCAGTGTTCTGTCTATTACCCACAGAACAACAGGTAAGCATTTAAATCACAAATATCATTTGATGGATTTTTAATGATTTTGGATATTATATGCCAATAATCATACAATTAAAAATAGAGTCCACTATTTGATGTTTATAAATTTGTAAACAAGTAGCATTGTTTGATACAATTAAATACAAACCTGTCCTGCCACTGTGGTATGGTCTATGTGGTATTATATTGTATGGTTATTGAAATGTCTATGTCCAGCAGAGAATTGTGATACTTGGATCATTTATTACATCAATAATAATAAATATTTCAGATATTTTACACACAATGCCATCTAGTCCCAAACTAAGCAGAGTTTGTATTATGGGTACCAGATAATTTATAGGAATAAATAGACTTAATTTTCTTTAGTAAATACATATCATATTATATAATATCATAATTAGAAAAACAACCCAAACTCCGAAACAAATATTTGAAGATCACATAAACATTTAGTTTGACCTGGGAATTGAACCGGAGACCTCTTAATTTGCAGCCGCATATGCTAACCACTAGACCTAGGTAGTGAATCACATATGAGAAGCACTTATATCATGTGATAATAGTGAGATTCATTAAGTAATAACTTAGTTACAAGTTTGAACTGCTTGATGACTGTGCGTTTCGTTAGTGATTGCAAGACCGGAGGCCCAATGGTGCCATCATCTCACTAGGCTGTCATGGTGTGCACACAATTCAGCATGGCGACCCACACCATGACAGCCTAGTGTGTAATGAGTATTTGCATCAGTCCTCTAACATGGTGTATAGTATATTAGTGGCAGCACCTTACCCCCATATCAGGTTTATAAACATTAAAACTATGTAAACATTGGCGATTTGAAAGGAGTGGCCGCGAGTTTTTATTGCCATGTTCTTTTCTCCGGCTCTACCTATTGTTTGCGAACATGGCATAAATGTACATGTAGAATCTTGACCTGTCACAAGAGATGTATTGCATCCTAAGTGAATAAAGAATTTTGAATTTGAATTTGGTGACCAACACTCTTGGATTCTGTTCATGCTTTCCATGAGGCGGATTTTATTAACTATGGCAGGCTCACATAAGAAAAGAACTTCCATGACATCGTCATTCTCTGCAGATTAATTAATTGTGGAAGTGTATAAGGTTCCTATTAGACGTTTTAAAATTCTAATTTAAACTGCAGTGGTATTGCTAATCCATAGGAGATCAGAAAGCATTGATTCTTGGAATTCTGCAATAAAACTCATTTGTTGAAATAGTGGTTCAATGAAATGTTAAAATCATTTTCAAACTTGGTATTATGAAATCTATGGTAGTAATTTCCTTAGCCTTCCTTATTAAAATTGACATTAATATGTAATCAATGTTACTGTATATTTACTGTTTATAATTTTAAAAATTACTGTAAATTCATTTATATTAATTGGGCAAATAAAAGTCCTTGTACATTTTTTTACGTAAAAGTATGAATTGTAAATTTTTTTAAATATACAACTGTAGTGATGTAACATTTTAAAACAGTGTTTGCTATCAAGTAAAAAAATCGTATATATAACTACCTAAGCCTATAGCAGTTCAGTGTACGAGTAATCATGGGTATTTTCGTACAGCTTCTATAAATCGCTCCAATTTAAATCATTAACAAAACGTGTCATTACCACAACCATCACAAAAACAATACCTCATTAATGACTGGTCCGAGTCCGCAGCTCATTTTTACTCTTTTCGCCCTCGTTGTCATTTACACTCGACTCCTTGTTGGTGGAAACACATGTATGCAGTTTTGTATTGCGAGGTAAAAGGAGTAATTAATGGGTCTGTTCCGCTCGCGGTGGAAACTGAGCTTTCTACTCTACCTCTGAACGTTTTTACTCATTTTCTATTATACAATTAGTTGAGACTTATACCTGTATTTTATTAACATTAAAAAAAAGATTCTTTATGTATCATAGAGTGTAGCATAGAGCATAGAGTAGTGCTAATTAGTATAGAGGTAGCATAGAGTGGGGCTAATTGGATCATATATTTCTTGAAACAAATGTTTACAAAAACGAAAGTTACTGTATCAACATATAGAATATTAGTTTTGGTAGTTTTCATATTTGTCTCCAGGTAGCTACTATAACTGTACGTTTTCTGTGAATAGATCAATAGATATATTACTTTAAATGTATGGTTCCAAATATCACATTGATGGGGTTATTTGGTATCTGAACTGACTACTTTGGATTTCCTTAATTTTTATAACAGTTTCGAAAATAAACCTTAAGGCGATATTTGAAAAACCTAAATTGAAAGACTCTTGAGTTTTCATCACTTTTTCACTCAACATCACTTTTTCAATATCTAATAATAATATGAAAATATACCATTGCAAATTTATGGTAATGAAAGTCTATCGCTTCTTTGGGGTTATTTGGAATCTGATGTTAAATAATAAATGCATTCCTACTAAAAATGAAGCGATATTTGGAATATTTAAGGCGAAGTCAACAGTAAGTTGATTAATGAAAAAAAGTACCGAAATGATTGGTTGGTTTACCGGCTATAAGACATTAGAGAAAATTACACTAAGATTATATCCTCTTGCTATAGTTTTGACTGACTGACTGACTAACATACCCAGAGATCAACGCACAGCCCAAACCGCTAAAGCTAGAATATATAACGAAAGTGAGCACTTAGAAAGTAATTTTCGAAATTCCACCCCTAAGGTGGTAAATCAATGAAAGTATGCGTGAGCGAAGCAGCGTGCAAAAGCTAGTCTCATATGTGTTTTTTATCTGTTTAATGTGTGTTTTTAATTTTTGTGTTAATGTTTTCATTGTAAAAACTGTGCACTCGTCCGTGAGGTGTTATGTTGGGCTTCAGCTGAAAATCAGCGCTGTGGTCACTCAGGACCGCAGCACAAGCTGAGCTGAGGCCCTTTAGTCACATACACACACAGCCAGATCATTTTAATTTGTTTTTCTTATATATATACTATAAGCCACAACGGCGGTAGTTGTCATTTTTGTGGCGCCATCACTTCACTGCGCTTGGTTATAAATAGGAGTGATCTGTTGTATCGGGACGCATTTCTGACGAATGCGTCGCGGAGTGTGGATCATTGTCTTTGGACAATTAGTACTACTCCGTTAACAGATGTGGAAAGCTGTCTTTGACAAGTTAGTACTGTCTGAATTGCGGTGGGTGCGAGGAAAGCTGTCTAACAGCTAGTACAGCCCTATGTGACCGCCCTTGCTGTATAACTAACTGTAATTTGTTTAGATTCGTTACTTAATTAACGGTTGTTTGTGTCTAATTGCATTTCTAAGATTATTTTGTAATTAATGAAATAAATTGTTTAGAAATAAAGTAAATTGTTAAGAATTATAATTATTTTTATTATTTTTCACTTCTGGACTCTAACATCAGAAGTTGGATCGATCTACGTTCACAAATTATTAATTTTCAAGATTTGGGAAACGATCAACTACCGACATTTAGTTAGATATTTTCATTTAATTTGCCTATACTTCATTATCTAGGTGTCTTACGATAGAGAGCATCGACAAATGCACAATAGATCGCGCTGTCATATAGAACCAAAGTGAATATACGCAGTGATTCGCCTCAGAGGTCCCGGGAACGATAAACGCGTTCGTTTGTTAGAAAAAAAGGCATTGCACACTATTAGTGCTCATTTGAACGCTATCGAAATTCAGTGTTCGTTGTGATTTTTCATAAGGGAATCAGACTTTTGTGATATTCTTATCCGCTCTAAATCAAAGTCAAAAATCAAAACAAAGTCAAAACATAGCAAATATAAAAATCGTAAAGGAAGTGACGACTAATATATTTGGTTTTTAGTGACAATTACAAACGGTTTTAAAACGATTATTTTAATAAAATAATGAGGGTACTTGTACTTCACGCTATGTTTCGGTTTGTTCGTGTTTATAATGCTTTCTTTTCAGATAGTAAACATTGTGCTAAGCGATGGAAACTGCATCCGTTCCAATGTACAAGGTGTACAATGTGGTCAACCAGTGCCGACACGGTTATGAGAGAAGGTTGGAAGCTTCAGTTATGAAAAACTTGTGAGTTGTATTTGACGCTGTACTGGTAAGATCAAATCATATTTACATGTGGAGTTGTGATTTATTTTCACATAATTTTGATATGTAGTGTACGAATGTAAATCGTATGCGCAATTTAAAGTGATAAAAATATCGCGACTGCTCGGGGTGTATCATCGGAAAATGCCTTATAGCTGATGCAAAGCTGTGGTTTAACGAAAGAGCTTAAGTAATGATCTTAGTTGGTTGAATTTTAACAATGAACTTCTACCGTTTGTTATTGCAAATATTTTGTTTAACGAGATTAAAACTTTTCGAATTTTTGTATCCATACCACCTGTGCATAAACAACTGAGCTTCTTTACTATGGAAGATGAATTAATAGCAGTTGCAGTTTTAAAGTGGCTGCCTAATGCAAAGCTAACCACATTTTAATCGATTTACGTAAAATGAAACTAAGTTGCACTAACGTAAGTACGCTGAGAATAATACCCACTCACGTTGTGATTAATTTATCTTTCTTTATGGAAAAATAGATACTTGATGTCCTTTCTCAGGTTCTAAACTATTTGAGTTTCAAAATTCGTCAAAATCGGTTAAGCCGTTTAGGCGTGAAAACGTGACAGACAGACAGTTACTTTCGCATTTATAATAGTAGGGATGATAAAAAAAAAATAACAAGAAAAAGTTGATGATCAATTACATTTCTAATTTTTATTTTGATAATTCGATGGGGCTATTCTTTTATATTGGTGGTTGGTGAGAGCAAATACATCGAGAGTTTAAAAACGTGTGTTGTAACTATTCACAATACGGCGAAAGGGGGCGTGGACAGCAGTGCTAGTCCTTACCGGAGTCTGTATAAAACAGCTTGAGAATCTTCCGCCGTATGTCACATTATTTACTAGTAATTGTATCAGTCAACTGTTATTGTAAAATCTGTAGTGTTATGACATCGAGTGCCAAACGTTTAGGTTCTAAAGTTATTATGTTAAATTTATTTTAGTTACGAGTAGGTAATACCAAAATGACTACAATTGTAATTTATGGTTCAAAGAAACTTCTTTAAATTCGTCTTTAGACGGCGTATATATTTAAATACGTAGTTTGGACTCCAAACTGGAACTTCATATTGCAAATGTAATCTTATTGGGTTTACACAACGTCAACAACAAATTTATAGAAAAATTATGATAACGTGTAACACATCGTATGTTTGTTAATTATGTTTTGATATGTTTATGAAAATGCCAAATATTGATACCGGTAACGACTACATGTCTATCGATCTTATTAGTACGTCTACTTAGGCATAACTTTAATAATGGGTTAAAGTAATTGAAGCATTATGAAAGGTTTTAAATACCCTCACTAGTGTCAGGTATTAAATTAACGTTAAGTGTTAGTTTGCGAGACATTATGTTGTTTGTGAAACTATAAGTACTAATGGTCAGGTTAGACCGAGCTAAAACAAGGTTTAATCACTAGCCAATGCGAGAGTACCAAGTAGTGTTACATAAAGATAAGGCTAGCTATTTCGGGTTTTAAATTTTAAGATCTTAAACAAAAACATTCTAGAACACTGATAGTAAAGGTGTGACATTCATATGTGATCACGAGTTCATGTTCATGAGGACATTACAAGCCAGCACAGGTTGTGATCTTTTTCTTCCTGACAGAGGTACTTATTGAAACGTCAGTACTAGTGTGTACTGAGTAGTGATGGTTTCGACTGCTTTGTTGGGCCGACAGTTAGTGTATGCGACTACTGTTCAATATAGGTTCGATTTCTGGGTTGAACAAACAATAACTAATAATACTGTGTACTTCTAATTATAGATATGCTTGTCACGGCCCGAAGTTTAAAAGTTGTGGTCAACGCTCCGTGACTCGAATGAGTACAAAGAGTCGACGGTCCTACGCCTGATCTCTTTCGGGTCATGTTGGGTGGCCGTCTCATCGAACCAAAGGCGTACACCTGTGTTAGACAAGTACTTGCGTGCTGTAGTGTCTACTGTGTTTTTGGTTGGTCACCATTGGGACTGGCCGCCGTAGCAGAAAGGTAAAAAGGTTAAAATGGTAAGGTTTAACTACAGACTCGAGACGATCGACTATAAGCAGACGGTGGCCTATTACAGTAAGTGATTGAACGACACCTGTCGGACAAGCCCTGGTCCATAAAATGACTTTGAGGGCAATTAGTCTGAACTCGAATTCACTGCGTGGGCATACTTGGACATGTTTCGGGTTTGCTTGACGCGAATCGTCAAGCTGCAGACATAACCAAAACTGGTGACCCGGTATCATATCCTAAGAGCTTTGCGATTATTGGGAACATCCTTAACCGAGTACCGTGAGACTTCTGTAAAATTTTCTGACATCCTCCGGGTCTTGCGTCCTGAGAGATATGCGAAAGTTAGTAACATTCTTGACGGTATTACTGCGTACATACTGAGGGCACTGTTATTTTTAAATATCCTAAAAGCTTTGCTTGCTAGTATCGCCTTCTAAAAGCTCTGATTATTCATGACGATAATGAAGCATATTGGTGACGTTAAAGTAATACCGTATTCAAAATTAATGCAATGTTTCATGCTTTCCTTAGATGACAACGATGCATTGAGAGCCTCGTCACTGTGCAAGGTGCAGTCTACGCGAGCCGAGCCCGGGCTGTGACCTGGTGTCTGCTGCTGCCTGGTGAGGCGCAGACTTGCGGCCTGCTCGCTGTATCGCGAGGTGCGGACTTGCGTCCTGCATGCCGCTCAGTGATAAGCGGACCTGCGGTCTGTTCTCCGTGTGCCCGAGATGCAACCTTCCGCCTGTTCACCGTGTGTACGAGACGCAATCTTCGGCCTGATCCCCGTGTGCGTGAGGTGTGGTGCAATGTATGGCGGATGGTGGAGAGCATGAGGTGTGTATATTGGAATGGACCCATGGACAGGGTAACCAGCCCCAAACTCGTGGTCTTCCTGAGATAATTTTAAGACCCATGGACAGGGTAACCAGCCCCAAACTCGTGGTCTTGTTGAGAGAGGTAAGACCCATGGACAGGGTAACCAGCCCCAAACTCGTGGTCTTGTTGAGAGGTAAGACCCATGGACAGGGTAACCAGCCCCAAACTCGTGGTCTTGTTGAGAGAGGTTTAAGACCCATGGACAGGGTAACCAGCCCCAAACTCGTGGTCTTGATGAGAGAGGTTTAAGACCCATGGACAGGGTAACCAGCCCCAAACTCGTGGTCTTGTTGAGAGGTTTAAGACCCATGGACAGGGTAACCAGCCCCAAACTCGTGGTCTTGTTGAGAGAGGTTTAAGGCCCATGGACAGGGTAACCAGCCCCAAACTCGTGGTCTTGATGAGAGAGGTTTAAGGCCCATGGACAGGGTAACCAGCCCCAAACTCGTGGTCTTGATGAGAGAGGTTTAAGGCCCATGGACAGGGTAACCAGCCCCAAACTCGTGGTCTTGATGAGAGAGGTTTAAGGCCCATGGACAGGGTAACCAGCCCCAAACTCGTGGTCTTGTTAATTTTAAGTTTAAATGTTTAAGACACATGTAACCCCTAGCCCCGGTAAAGGGGGGTTTAGTCGGCCCTAGCCCAACCAGGGGGAATCACCTCACCGGCGCGCAGTCAGTAGAACTATGAGAAATCCCAGGGCGCCTTTCACTAGTAGAATTTAGTTATGAAAAAGAAACAAGCTAAGAGAATGCCAGACAAAGGCCTATGTGTGCATATGTCGATGTGGGCGGTCGGGGAATTCTTCAAGGAAAAACTCTGTTTCGGTCTCACATATACGTCTATTCTATTTAAAATTTACAATATTGTTAATTCTAACTTATTACATCATTATTAGTCATATTAGATTACTTATATTTATTACATTTGCAAGAACAAAAAAAGAGGGTCAACACATAAAAAAGTTCTTGACTGAAGCTTCCCTGGTCCGACGAGGGCTCGACCGGGATGTGAGGGCGTCAAAGGGGAGCTCACGGCCACCCGGACGCATCTCTCGGGGATCCCTCATCTCGTGCGATTTAAAGTACACGCACCGGCGAACAAAAGAGAAGGGTATATGTATAATTATAAATTAATTGAACTCAATGCGTGACCCAGCAACTGCTCATGAAATGATCGGCGCTGTGTGGCTACCACCTATGGCACTCGCCGGTATTTGGCAGTGGAGTCTCAAATGAGAAGAGGGGCTTTTCTTGCAATCTCCAGGTATTCCTGGCGAGGATTATAGAAAACTATACCAAGCGAAGCGACCCTGTGAAAAAGATTATATTCTAAGATACACGTCCAGAACACACGATAAGGCCGAGATACAGTTTACAGATATAATATATTAACTCACCACAAGTTGCGGGCACTATATAAAAATCAATCTTCACAAGTAACTAACAACAGCAAAACTTAGTTCAAGATATAACACAATAAGAGAAATGAAATTTCTATGAGTGAGACCGGCTTTATATATCCTATTTCAAGGTCTATAGGATATAACGAACCTACCCCCTTACAAAACAAGATAAACATCACGCCATTTTCAGAGACAACTAGAATAAAAAAACTATTTAATACATAGTCTATGATTAAAATCGATTTGAACCCGACATGAGCGCCACCCCGTGCCTAGTTGGAGAAAACAGGACGCCTTGCGGAAGTTAATAGGCGATGGAGTAATCATTGTTGCCCAATGATGGCGCTAATAGCAAGATCGCATCTGTGGGATTCAATTAGTTTTGTTTTATTCGAACAAAGCAAAAAAAGGTGTTACAGTACCCCCTCCCCCGTGAAATTTCCTGAGCAGGGGGCGAAGGAAATTAAAATACCAAAACAACAAAGTAAACTACTAAGAGAGTGTTGATCGCATTGACTGCGACAACATACTATCCATACTGGATAAATCTAAAATTTGCTATACAAATAAGCTAAGTTAACTAACATACCAAGTCGCTGCAAACTATACACGTATGTGGATAACGTGTAGAAAGGTATGAGCTTAAAAGGAAACGCACGAAGTGCAATGTCACACTTCATGGTCAGATATATGATTTAAATACATAACTGATACAACGTGGAGCAGGAACAGAGAGTGGCTCCTCTTCACTATACTTCACAATGTCCTTGATATGATAAGTGATTTTACTAAAAGCTAAAATAAAAGGACGCTAAATAATTTTTAAAGCTCTTAAAAATAATTCTCAACACAAATGAATTCAAAATTTTTCAAAGATTAAAACGTTCAAGAAAGGCCTGACCTAAACATGTAGACAGGAAACAGTATTGAATCTAATGTCATCCAATAGCAAGCGAGATATCTTGGGCAATGAGTGTGTCATGTCTTTGGCGAATTTGTTGCAGTCACGACCCGCTGCAACGAGGACACAGCAGACGGGTAGACTTGTGCCTAAGGCCAGTCGTACCCCGCTATAGATAGGAAAAAAGTGCAACATGCAGAGGAAGGATGTGTGTAAGCCTAGTACGGGCATTACCCCACATAAAAGAGGACTGCAACTTGCAGACAAAAGTTGTGTGCAGGACTAGCATGGTCCTGCCACATCAACAGACAAAGCTCCCAACCAAAATCATCAATCAGCTGTGTCAGGTGTACAAGGGACCCGACACAGCAGCGTGAAGGCTTGTTTTAATTCGTCAAAGACACACACAGTCACCAACCACAAAATACCCGCCCACTAAAGGAGACAAAGAAATTCAACTGTTATTTAAGTAGTCAACAGACACTAAGCTACGATACGAAGTTGTCAATATAAATAAAATTATCATTAAGTTGAACAAAGTATTGACTAATAACGTAGAGTTAATACACAAAGAGAAAAGAAATTCATTACAGTAGCGGTATCGATGGGTCGGGTCCAATGGACCCCCTATTGCTCAGGTGAGGTGTAGTGTGCACCGACACCATGGGCTGGTATTGCTCCCCGAATCATCAAAATTATAGTAAGTGACCGCTGACCGCAGACACAGACAGAGTTAAACTAAGAGGTCACGGACACCTACTAGTTCGGGGTAGACAAAACCACTACTTAGTAATGTAACCAGACGACACCTAAG
The DNA here is from genome assembly GCA_932526445.1 of Phragmatobia fuliginosa. Lineage (NCBI taxonomy): Eukaryota > Metazoa > Arthropoda > Insecta > Lepidoptera > Erebidae > Phragmatobia > Phragmatobia fuliginosa. The sequence continues at coordinate 16,971,174 of OW052070.1, forward strand.
CTCACAGAGTTAACCTACGGTGACTAGACTCAATATAAAAATCAACACAGATTTCCAAAGATTTCAAAAAAATAAAAAAGGGGTCACCTCAATAGAGAACTACATTTAGTTCATAAAACCTTAGGTTCACAGACGGACATCTCCGATGCAGATAGAAGCAGGGACAGAGGCGTTGGCTTTAGTGCTGCCACGCAGGAGAAAACCCAAGGCAGAGCGCAGCTCAACCTTCGAGACAGTCACTGCGCCAACAGGATTCTCTGAAAACCCCATAGTAGATAAAGCGTTAGTAAGTTACTCATGAAAACCTGTGTCACGAAGTCAATTAAAAAAAAAATCTAAATTAGAAGTTCTAAGGCAAGAGTTCAAAGTCAAAAGTTAAACAGCAGACCATTCGGTAATAACTCATACAAGTAAATTTATATGCCGAGATGTTATATAAAGAATCTAAATTTAAAAGTTCTGGTTAAAGTTCAAAGTTACATTTCAAAGTCAAAGTTCAAAGTTAAAATGCAAAGTTAAGATTCAAAGTTAAAATTCAAAGTTAGGATACAAAGTCTAAGGTTAAGTAGTATTATAAACACAACCAAAGCCTACAAAAGAATAGCTTGGTTGGTTTCAACTATATACACTAATTCATACACAGATATTATAGTTTAAACAAATAACCAATATGTTGAAAGTTAAAATATTGAAATAAAAGTTTAAACTTATTTACAAGACTCGATACATAACACTCAAAGTTGTTATAACTCAACATACATTCACTTATAACTGTAAGACAGATATACTACAAGATTTTAAACAAACTAATGCTAAATTGGTTTCAAATTCACAAAGTTAAAAAATTTAAAGATTAGAAATAATCGAATGTACCTGTTACAGAGTAAGTTTCTAGAGATTTTCTATATATTATAACCTATAAGGAGGTTATGTTCTGAAATAAATTTTATCAGATTTACGGCACACAATACACGCACTATTATTTGTAACAGTTTCACTGTTAACTTCACAAAACATAGGTTACTAGAGTTTTTAAAATAACCAAGTATAATTTAAATTGTTTAACAAAATATTTAAAGAAAACAATAACCTTAATAAAAGTTAGGTATTGTGATAATAAGATGAGAACTTGATATGCAGTTCAAGCTCACAGCTTACTCACCCACTTTGTAAGTAGGTAGTCCAACAAAGTGTTGAAAAAAAGTTACCCTCAATAAGTGACTTTTTACAACAAAGGCTAAAAATACATAAATGTGAAACCGAATCAAAATAAAAAATAGGGGACAAAACACAGAAACATATAAACACAATAATTCCGAATAGGAAAAGGCCAAAACTTACCAAATAACAGCAGTATTACAATTTAAATATTAATTTTGAATTTTGTACTTTTGCATGCCGCAGAGATGGTGGTATACTGGGCTGAAAAATGCAAAAAAGAGATTATTACATGCGTACTGCTATCGCATAACCAATTAGCGTCCCGGGAAGTCTCGGACGGAAGTTTCCCTGAAGAACAACCAAGACACCCAGACACAGCACACACACAAAAAAAAAAAAAGGTTCGGTTTCTAAGCCAACGTTGGCGCGCCAATTTGTAACCCCTAGCCCCGGTAAAGGGGGGTTTAGTCGGCCCTAGCCCAACCAGGGGGAATCACCTCACCGGCGCGCAGTCAGTAGAACTATGAGAAATCCCAGGGCGCCTTTCACTAGTAGAATTTAGTTATGAAAAAGAAACAAGCTAAGAGAATGCCAGACAAAGGCCTATGTGTGCATATGTCGATGTGGGCGGTCGGGGAATTCTTCAAGGAAAAACTCTGTTTCGGTCTCACATATACGTCTATTCTATTTAAAATTTACAATATTGTTAATTCTAACTTATTACATCATTATTAGTCATATTAGATTACTTATATTTATTACATTTGCAAGAACAAAAAAAGAGGGTCAACACATAAAAAAGTTCTTGACTGAAGCTTCCCTGGTCCGACGAGGGCTCGACCGGGATGTGAGGGCGTCAAAGGGGAGCTCACGGCCACCCGGACGCATCTCTCGGGGATCCCTCATCTCGTGCGATTTAAAGTACACGCACCGGCGAACAAAAGAGAAGGGTATATGTATAATTATAAATTAATTGAACTCAATGCGTGACCCAGCAACTGCTCATGAAATGATCGGCGCTGTGTGGCTACCACCTATGGCACTCGCCGGTATTTGGCAGTGGAGTCTCAAATGAGAAGAGGGGCTTTTCTTGCAATCTCCAGGTATTCCTGGCGAGGATTATAGAAAACTATACCAAGCGAAGCGACCCTGTGAAAAAGATTATATTCTAAGATACACGTCCAGAACACACGATAAGGCCGAGATACAGTTTACAGATATAATATATTAACTCACCACAAGTTGCGGGCACTATATAAAAATCAATCTTCACAAGTGACTAACAACAGCAAAACTTAGTTCAAGATATAACACAATAAGAGAAATGAAATTTCTATGAGTGAGACCGGCTTTATATATCCTATTTCAAGGTCTATAGGATATAACGAACCTACCCCCTTACAAAACAAGATAAACATCACGCCATTTTCAGAGACAACTAGAATAAAAAAACTATTTAATACATAGTCTATGATTAAAATCGATTTGAACCCGACATGAGCGCCACCCCGTGCCTAGTTGGAGAAAACAGGACGCCTTGCGGAAGTTAATAGGCGATGGAGTAATCATTGTTGCCCAATGATGGCGCTAATAGCAAGATCGCATCTGTGGGATTCAATTAGTTTTGTTTTATTCGAACAAAGCAAAAAAAGGTGTTACACACACACTTATGATAACTGTTCTTATGATATTATGGTTCTTATGGTAACGGTAGACCTTCATGCTGAAGTCTACTCTTGTGTTAGTACTAAGTTTCTAGTTTTATTTTAAATGTATCTAACAGTGACTGTTTGTTTCTAATCTGGCGCGGATTATAAATAATCTTTCACTCTTTTCCTTGGAGGTTCGAACCTTTCTTATTCGTGTTAACTGTTATTATCTTGTAAAACTATTCGTTAACTCTAACTGTTTACGCTAAATTTGATAACTGTTTTTAGTAACTGACCAATTGGACGATGATGTACTTACAGAGGCGTCCAATAAACTTTTATTTTTGTACATGTTCCAGTAACCGCGAATGAGAACAATGAAGAAGTGTGGTCATCCGGACCTGCCGAGGACGTCAGGGTGTCAGGAGAGGCCGTATAAGCCACAACGGCGGTAGTTGTCATTTTTGTGGCGCCATCACTTCACTGCGCTTGGTTATAAATAGGAGTGATCTGTTGTATCGGGACGCATTTCTGACGAATGCGTCGCGGAGTGTGGATCATTGTCTTTGGACAATTAGTACTACTCCGTTAACAGATGTGGAAAGCTGTCTTTGACAAGTTAGTACTGTCTGAATTGCGGTGGGTGCGAGGAAAGCTGTCTAACAGCTAGTACAGCCCTATGTGACCGCCCTTGCTGTATAACTAACTGTAATTTGTTTAGATTCGTTACTTAATTAACGGTTGTTTGTGTCTAATTGCATTTCTAAGATTATTTTGTAATTAATGAAATAAATTGTTTAGAAATAAAGTAAATTGTTAAGAATTATAATTATTTTTATTATTTTTCACTTCTGGACTCTAACAATACATATATTGTGTGTTTTGTTTTAAGTATGTCTGTTAGTTGTTTAGTGTTGTTGAAATGTACATTGTTAACTCGTTTCCTATGTGAGTGTGACTACTAAATGTTTTCTTTCTTTTCTTTCTTTCTATTATATTCTTTTTAGTCTAGTGGTTAGGCGGCTGCTGATCAAGAGGTCTCGGGTTTGATTCCCGGATCAGACCAAATATTTGTGTTATCCACAAATATTTGTTTCCGAGTCTGGTTGATTTTCTATGTATGATATATTATGTAATATTTATGTATTTACAAAAGAAAGTATGTTTATGTATTTATTTAAGTTGTTTAGTACCCATAATACAAACTCTGCTTAGTTTGGGACTAGATTACGTTGTGTGTAAGATGTCCGAAAATATTTATATTTTATGTTTCAATGTGTCTGATCACATCAGAATCGATGCTACAATTTGTTTCTTTGTGATAAAATTAAGTTGCTTTTTTTACATTTTCTTTTGTTTGGCCGAGAATTTACAGTACTTTTTCTTTTACTCTGCTGAGATTCAATCAGTTGTGTTTGTTCCAGTCTAAGCCTTCTGCTGTAATATTCTTACCAAAGATATAGTATGAAGCATGAAAGTACGAGAAGTAGCAAAGGCGAGAACTGGTATGAAAGGTTTTAGAATAGAGTAGGCTCCGAAGAACATTGGAGGTGCAAGCATAAAAAAAAAATGGAACCAGATGGAACATTGCATTTTTTTACGTTTAAGTTGTTCAAGGGTCGAGTGGGGGGATTTCTTATTTCTTGCAAAATATCTTTATTTGCTGTAAACGCTGCGTTTTGAATATTTTTTGCAGAGATAGAATTTGTTTGAGGCAAACGTGACTTAGGTCGCTCTGAATGCCAGAAAAGCCAGATTGAACCCGGCAATGATGTTGCTGGAGCTCGAACCCTTTTCTGTTAACTTGTTATGTAATTTGCATAACAATGTTAGAAATTAACTTTTTTCTAGAGTTTTATATTTAAGCCATTCAGTCTTCTTCCACTGTGCTAGCACGTCACGCCAATATTTTTTTAAACGTGCGTAAGATGCAATGTCTAACGGCTCAAAACACATGTATGCAGTTTTGTATTGCGGTTTTGTATTGTAGGTGTTAATAAATTTAGAAAGAACTTGCCCTTAATTCAGTTAAAATCATCAATTGGGGCTATTTGAAACGATGAATAAAAACCATAGCAATGTTTGACAAGCTTTAAAGGGGCTATTTAAAACTAAGTTCCAATTAGCCCCAAAACCGAAACCAAAAAGCCCCATTTAGAATTTTTCGAAGAATACGGCAGACTAAAAGACATAGAAAAAAGTAAGTTGAATCACTGTAATGTCAATGAAACAGTATAAGGGAGGGGGTAGTCTAAATGTGCCCTCACCATGTATCATCAAGGGGGAGGGGGGGGGGGGGGTTAAAAAGGCCAAAAAAAAGATCACGTGATTAATGGACGGCCTCTAAAAGTCCCGTCAAAATTGATCCAGCGGTGCCAGAGATTACTCGATTTAAAAAGCAATAAGACAAAAAAATAAAAAAATCCATTTTTGGTGTTAAGTTACTAAAAAGCTGTTATTTTGATATTACATACAGATGCTTTATTTATTTGTATAGATTAAACTACCCATTGGTGTTGAAATATTGCTTCTTCATTTAATCACTGCATTACAGACCATGCTTAGGTAACTGCTACGTTTAATTTCATTATTATTATAATTTTAAGTACCTACATAAGATATCCACTGCTGGACATACCTTCATTGGTTATAAAAATACCTATCAGTGTATGACTAACATTCTGTGTTCCTTGTTTTAGGTCTACTCTTAAGTGGATATTTCAGTGCCCTGGGCATCGGAGCCTTGGTGTTGCCTCATGATATTTCTCACTATCTCTCGATCATTGAAAGTATGAATTTCTCACCGGCAACACTATTTATTGCCAAGTTTTGCCTTGCCGCTCCGTTTGGCTACCACTTGGCTAATGGCATCAGGCATTTGTACTGGGACACAGCTAAAGGATTGACCCTCAAGGAGGTTTACAGCACGGGTTATACCATGTTGGCAGTTGCAGCGGTCATCACATTGGGCTTAGCTGCTTTATAGACATAAGTCGTCAATACGATAATTGAGAAAAAACAAATATTGTTACTTGGGTATTATTTATTTATTGGCAATGTGTTGTGATAAATAAAAATGTTTATCAGCCTTATTTGATCATTTTATTTTGTTGTTAGTAAATATTAATTACGTTTTCGATTTTAGGTTAAAACAGATGTCTCGGTTAAACTATGTATATAAAATATTTAATTCTTAATACATATTGCTTTAGAATTTGTTTTTTATTTAAACAAAAGTTTTAATATATTAACAATCATTATCTAATGATAATGATTAGCCAATCGCAACGACGAATGCGACGTATGCAAACATGTGGAATAAAGTCATATTAGTTCCACGGAACTAGATACCTACGTACCTATTTAATAATTTTTAAGAAAATAACATATTGTCGGTACACTAAGATTTTAAATAATAAGGGAACATTATTAGGCGGAACCGATGCCACACGATGTGATGACATCGTGGATCTGCTTGAATTTCTCGAAGTCCAGTTTTTCCGTTGTCGCTAATCCTTTGGCAGCGTTCTGTGAATAAATTAATACAACATATTATTATTTATTATTTAGGTTCTTATATAGTTCTAAGTGATTTGCAAAAAAAATATAATTTAGTATTCGCATTTAAAAAAGTTTCAATACTGAATACAATTTTCACATTGCTTTGATAATTGCCGAGTTTTGATAAAAAAAAAAATACTGATAAAAAAGCTTTTTATGGTATTGCAAGGTTACGGATTTCCGTGTCCGTTCAAATCCGAACGGCGGGAAATGTCTTTTTGTCTTGTCATTTAATAGAAATTTAACACAATAATTTGTTTCTTTTATTAGTAATTCATGGAAAGTACTGTTGTGTATGTAGCCCGATCCCATCACAAAACTTACATTGAATATGACGTTATTATTCTTCAAGAATTCTCCGTAGATATTGAACAAATCAGTCCTTGTGTCCAAAAGTTGTGCCAAGCTCAACGGTGTGTGGGCTATGGACACATCCGAGAGGAAGTCCTTGGCGGCCAGCCAAGTGCGAGATGGAGCTTTAACTACGTTGCAAGTCGCGTTATTTGCGAAAGAATCTCTGCCTCCTGCATCACGGTTAAGGCAAAGAAGCTCGTACTTTGAGCTATCAAAGGATGGTAGATCGGCACCTGTAATAAAATTTCGGTCTTTAATTATCTTTTTTATAGTTTTTTTTCTGGAATTTTATGCCACATTTATCTCAGATTCAGGAATTGAGTTACGGAGTTTAAGATACGCAAAGAAATAACAATAAGATAGGCATTGCTACATTAAGTTAAAATTTTCTGATAGCTCTGAGTGGATTAACATTCAGAGGGTGGCTATGCGCTTAGGTATATTATGTCTAGTACCTACCTATACCTGTAGTTTGCGTTTGCACTATATATCTACTTAATAAAAAACAATAATTGTTATAAAATTTCTTACTCACTTGAAACAAAAGCGATGTCGCCACGGTCTTCTTGGAGACACTTCACGGGGCTGTTGTCGTCGGAGCATTGTTTCTTCAATTTTGATACGTCATCGCCTAAGAAAGATTAACACGTTGACTAAATATAAACATCATCATCATCATCATCATCAGCCTATCGCAGTCCACTGCTGGACATAGGCCTCTCCAATTGCACGCCACTTAGTTCGATCCTCGGCTACTCGCATCCAGCTCCTGCCAGCCGTCTTGCGCAAATCATCACTCCACCTGGCCTGTGGACGTCCTACACTACGTTTGCCGAGACGCGGTCTCCACTCAAGAACACGTTTACCCCAACGGTTGTCGGTCCTGCGGCTAATATGGCCAGCCCATTGCCACTTCAGCTTGCTAATCCTGTGGGCTATGTCGATAACTTTAGTTCTCTGCCGGATTACCTCGTTTCTAATACGATCTCTTAGAGAAACTCCGAGCATAGCCCTCTCCATTGCACGCTGCGTGACCTTGAATTTGTGGACCAGCCGTGCCGTGAGTGTCCACGTTTCGGCTCCGTATGTCATGACGGGTAGGACGCACTGGTTGAAGACTTTCGTCTTTAGGCACTGTGGGATCGATGATCGTTAGGTAGCAATATGTGAACACATCCTTATGTAGAACTACTAATTCACAGATACGACGACTTTAATTTTGTTTTATGGAAAAAGGTACGATAGGTTTAGGACCTCTCCCTAATTATTTGTTCTGTGGTTTACGATTACTAGGTCCACTGGATATCAACTGTCTACAACGTGAAATGTGGAACCCCAGAATCATTTGTTTGTATTTAGATGTGTGTGGGTTAGATATAGAGTTTAATATTTTTGTTGTGCCTTTAAACAGTTTTTTGTAAAGCATTTAAAAAAGACAACTCCCGCATTAGGAATATAAATCCCGTGTCGTGGATGACTTTACTAACATACGTGAAACGGACACAAAAACATCCAGACTCAGAACAACAATTTGCGAATCACACAAAGTGTTGTCCCACGTAGGATTTGAACCCACGATACTTTGTGAAGTAGAACGCGGCGTGGCGACCGCTTAAACCACTAGGCCAACCGTGCAGTCAGTCAAAAATATTGACATTGCACATTAGTGAGTTCAATAAATTAAACTTATACTGTAAGTATAGGTGTAGATTCTATACCTATTTGTGTCGCATGAAAATATAAATATCTTATAATTAAATATTTCTTATTTTTATCTACCTACCTACTTAGAAAGTTATTAAATTAATTCAGCCAACTTGTAAGTAATATACTTTTAACAAACCTTTGGGATTATTTTCCAACTTATCGACTCCAGGCAAACAGGAGCCACCAGAGAAGAAATTGCCGAAGTTTTTGATGCACTGTAATAAGAACATTGATTTTGAACCGAAACTTTCGTGTACGAGAAAATCTTTGAGAAACTTGTTAGTAAGTAAGCCTGTAAGTGTTGCTTTGGGACTTTTTATCTGACATGTATTGTTTTTGAGAAGAAACCTCATATAATTACCGAACTTCAAGCCTAAGTGTACCTTTTACAGATATTAGTACCTACATAATAAGGTATTAAATTATAAAGGTACTAAAACTAACTGATGCCCGCGACTCCGCGTTTATCCATTTTATCCTTTATTGTAGGGGAATAAAAAGTAGTTGACGTCCTAACCGAATCTCGGACCTACTGAAAAAACTCACAAAATTTCATAAGAATCGACTCAGCCGTTCCGGAGGAACATGGCAACAGATATTGTGACACGAGAATTTTATAATATATATACGAATAAATAAGTACCTTATTAGTAAATGGTAAAAGTGACTTGGTAAGAGGCCTACTAAACAGTAGGCCTCTTACCAAGTCACTTTTACAATTACAGGTACACCCATTAAAAAACTTTTAAATTCTTTCTTCATTCAGCCAAAATATTTCTATCACAGTTGTACCTACGTCCGTAATTATTCTAAGACCTACGTATTATTAACATTTTTTGATCATTACAGCTGTGATTTTATTGAAATAAGTGTCTACCGCTGAGAAAAGAGCAATTTTGTTGTGGTGGGAACCAAAAAAAGTATGCAATTTATAACCGCTAAATAGATGGACAAATAACAAAAGCAGCTTTATTGAAGTAAATATAATACACACATAATTATGTATTTTGAAATGTTGAATTAAATTTTTACTTAAAGATTATCCTTAGATACTACTCGTAATATCATAAATACGAAAGTAACTCTGTCTTTCTGTGTTTTCGTTGCGCTTTTATTTCAAATTACACGAATTAAACGAAATTTCGGTACACAAATAAGGACATAAAAGCTTCTTTTTACCGCGAAAACCGATATACCGCAAAAGCCAGTAGCAGTAGTTTGTTTGATTAAATTACATCTGTGACAAACATAAGTTTATACAGAAAGATATTTACCTGGTCATGACCGATTAAATTCTTATTGATGAGGTAGTAAAGCGGAGCGACCAGCCCACTGTATGTTCCATAACTATTGTGACAAGACCTGAAAATAGTTTTTTTTAAATTTAAGTACATAAATGGTTGAGTCACTTGAACGGGAGTGTACACAGTCAAACAATTATCACACCATTAGCAAGCTTACATTTTCGAGACAACTGTTAACATAATTATTTAGTTGCGAACAACATATATGAACAAACAGTTGAACATGCAATCGCCGAATATCGAGTCTAAACGTGAAAAACCAATAGATAAGGAAGAATTTTTAGAAATTTGGTTGAAACAAAGAAATTAAGGTTGTATGGAAGGCTATTATTTCTAAAATTGGAAACACAAAATAATTACGCAAGTGCACATGTAATCTGTGAATTATAATTAACAGATACAAAACAATGTGGGTGATACAATTATTTTCTTTTTTATAGGTACTTATTTAAGCGTACCAAAGTACTCTGCAAAACATGAGTAGAATCCAGGAGTAGGGTTCACCATTCTCATTGTGAGGGTAAGCAGCATGGTGACCCATAACATGGCGGCCTGGTCAGATGTTTCTGCATCATTCTCCCGGCCTATGGAAGACGGGAGAATGATGCAGAATGATTGGAACTCCATTCTCACACTCACCAACGAAATACGACAGAAAGAATGTTGTCATTATTAGGATGGTCTTCTGTGTGAAGGTAGTACTGCCCCGTTCGGGCCGGCCTATTTGTGCTGAACTCAGCGAGGCTCTACTACCTATTAGTTCAATTACTAGAAAAAGAAACGCTGATGTTACGATGTTCCTATTACAGAATTTATATAATAACTTTTGGTAATTCACGAGATTGGACTGCAGCCAAGTACCGTAAGTGTATTTGGCATTGTTCACAAGTCATAATACACCGTAGGGTAGGTACTTTATTATCTTATTTGTATGAAGCGAACTATTTGTGGCAAACTGTCAGTTAACATCAGAACTTCTATATTGTTGTAAACCTAGTATGGTCCAACATTTTTCCATTCATGCATTAATTTCAAGTTTTAAACTACAGAACAAAATGAGCCTAAGATGCATTTAATTGTTTAATGATTTTTCATTTATAAACACTCATAATACTTGTAGCTCTGGGACTCCAATCACTTTCGATAGTGACTCACTCGCTAATTCCCTTAGAAGCGGAATTTTGCAAAAAAATTGTCACTAATCGTTAGACTTATGACATTATTCTTTTAGTATTTGCTATACCGACTCGTATACATTTACTACATTTCGCATGGATAGTTATAGATTTTTGGAGTTCTTACATTTTGTTTTTTCGATGTTCTTGATTAGAAAGAAAGAAAGAAAGAAAGAAAACATTTATTAGTCACACTCACAAAGGAAAAGAGATAAACAATGTACATTTTAACAATACTAAACAACTAACAGACATACTTAATACAAAACAAACAAAAAAATATATATATATATAAGAAAAACATAAAGTAACGTCTGGCTGTGTGAGTATGTGACTAAAGGGCCTCAGCTCAGCTTGTGCTGCGGTCCTGAGAGTGACCACAGCGCTGATTTTCAGCTGAAGCCCAATATAATACCTCACGGACGAGTTACGTATCACAGATTTAGCAATCAAAACATTTACTTAATATTAAAAACATACATTAAACACATAAATATATATGAGATCAGCTTTTGCATGCTGCTTCGCTCACGCAGGCTTTCATCCCAGACTTTCAGCGGTTTGGACTGTGCGTTGATCTCTGGGTATTAACATACCCAGAGATTTATAGTAGCATAGCTAGTTAGTCAGTCAGTCAATCAGCTTACTCTTTTATTTATATAGATAGTGGATTACTTTTAGGAATTTTGTTCAGACGTTATTTCTGTATCTTTTATTTCATTTATTGAGTGGATATATATGAAGGTGATGTGACAAACTTTTTGGTGAACATATTTAATATGAAAATCTGTTTGTTCCAACTTCTTAGAACAGTTACGTGTTAAAATTTTGCAAATCATTTTAATATTCATTAACAATAAAAACATTCATACCTGTTATGATATGCTATAGATAGATTAAGTACATCCAGGCAAAAATGAAATGGTCTTATTCGTTACCCAATCGTGAGTGAGAATAGAACCTGTTTAATCAAATTTTCTTTCATAATTCCCTTTATTACCCTTAACTCCCTCTGTAGTAATCCTTTAATTACAAAACTTGAATTATGCGAAACAAAAGCATTATCACGACCTTTCATATTTCACGACATATTTCCGAGATCTTACACACAACGCCATCTAGTCCCAAACAAAGCAGAACTAGCATTATAGGTACTAGACAACTGATATAAATACATACATATTTTTTTTGTTAATAGATATATAGTATATATAGAAAGCACCCAAACTCCGAAACAAATTTTTGTAAAACACAAACATTTGGTCCGACCCGGAAATCGAATTGGAGACCTCAAGAACAGTAAAGTAAAATGTATTACACATACTCTTTTTACCTTTTAGTAAGCCGAGACCAAATAATATTGGGGATAAAGGCTAGGATGAAGAAATTAATTTTACCTTTTCCCCCGCAAATCTTCCATTTTGGTATATGAAGTGCCCTTCTTCACCACAGCTACAGCATAGTTGTTTGTCTTAGCGTCGCCGTACACTTCATGGAATACAGGATGCAGGTTGTACTTCTTGGCTGCAGCAGCTACATTCATATCGTCAACGCTCGCCAAATCTGAGCCGTTTTCTTGGACCTAGGAAAATATTTTTTTGTTAATGTATGGAACATAGAAAGGTTACACAGTATTCGAACTATTCAAACGTTTCAAAACCCACTATGTCCATCAGGTGGAGTAGAGTCGCTTTCACAGGCTTTAATTAAATAATTTTAACAATAAAAACCGACTTCAAAGAAAAACTATACCGAGTAATAACCTAAATCGCGACAAGTATGCATATGATATTTGAGAAGTTCCCTCGATTTCTCTTTCATAACATGGGACATCGGAGGCACCAGCTTTCAAATAAAAAAAATCATTAAAATCGATTTACCCAGTTGAAAGTTACCATAAAATAAAATAATAACAGTCGAATTGAGAATCTCTTACTTTTTTGAAGTCGGTTAATAGAAACCTTCACTTCCCCAACAAAACAAAAAGCTTTGGATTTTCAATAATCATAATAATATATCTAGTTTGAGGCAATCATCATCATCATCAGCCCGCTGCAGTCCACTGCTGAACATAAAATTGTCCCAAGGAACAACACGGAACCCAGTCTGCTGCTTTTTGCATCTAGTCGCTGTCATCCCTTTTATTGAAGTCGTCCCATCATCTGGATAGAGGGCGTCCCACACTACGTTTGCCAACACGTGGTCTCCACTCATTTCTGTCGGTTCTGCGATATATTACATGTGACCAGACACGGCAACTTCAACTCCCACTGTAACTATAATCCCAAACTTTATATTCTACCAGCTCCAAACTTCGGAAGTGAGACATATGATGCTGATATTTAAAGATCGTTTCCTTTAAGCACGACATTTACCTTTAAGATAGGGATAGATTAACCTCCTTCATATTAATGAAAACGACAAGGCGTAGCTTATTTGAAGATCGTATGTTTCTCAGTTTAATCTAATAATCAGTAGTTTATATCAATCAAAGCGAATGCTTTGAACATTTCCCTACGGTATATTTGTCAAATACTTTTCAACCGTGGCTAATGAGTACGAACCATTCGGAAATGTATTTATTTATAAGAGGAGCTATTTCACTGAGTCATTCATGGTCAACTAAACTTTATTTCTCTTTGAAAATTGAAACCCTTTTTTGATCCTCGAAGGGTTAAATTGGTAAATAAGAGGCAATCGTATTTGTTACTCAAGTGAATTAACCCTGTATTCAATCATTGTCTCATTTAAATGTATCGAAATTGGAGTTCAAGCCGATGTCAATGGTTAAAGAGAATATCCTGTGTGTGATAATGATAATTAAGATATTGGAAAATTTGTTTGATTTTAGGAAATCTTATATTATGATTAGCACCTGAATTGACTGCACGGAGAAAGCCATTAACAATTTACGCGCTTTTTATGACCTCTTAATTTTACATGTGGTAAAAGCGGACAGAATTATTACAGTCCTAAAATTCGTTCTATAGGATGTTTATGTCAGTATCTAGAGTAGATACGTGTAAAATCATTCTTGTAACAGTGAAATCCTATCTAATAAACATAAAGTTTAAAAGATCGTTAAGAATAGGTCGAAACATACTATATTTCACGTTTTATTTTCATTCTCGAATTTTCTTTTTCTTACAAAGTCTAAAGAAGCTTACAAAGAACAATAGGCCAGTATATTTCGCTTTGTAAATCCAATCGTTCTGTGCAAAATATTCATAAATTTTCAAAGAGAAAATTAGATCAACGAATGCCAGAGAATTTGATAACGCCTCAAAAGTTACATGTAAAAGTTTTGTGTTTATGCAAAACATGAAATGTTATTTGAATATTTAGATTGTAATAGAAAAGTGGAACAATATTAGAAATGTATATGTATAGTGTTTACTATTAATAGTGATTAATGAACTGTCTTATATACCATGTTTTTAACGATGTTGTGTACACTGGCATAAAGTTATTATTCATTGAACCCCGATATGCCGAAACGCAACACAATTTATAATTTCAAACATGTTATAACAAATAATGTAATAACTAGTTTTATATATGTATAAAATTCTATTGTCACAATGTAAGTTACCATACTCCTCCGAATTGGATGGACCGATTTGTATAAAATTTTCTGTACATATCGGGTAGGCCTGAGAATCGGCCAACATCTATTTTTCATACCCCTAGAACGCGAATGGAGCTGTTCAGCTAGCCACTCGTCAGTTGCGGGATCAGTTTGGGGCTCTTTCAAATTTCGCGCCTTTGTGGAGGGACCAGTTACGGGCTCAGTAACATATATTGTTCAACTTACGCTCTTCAGGCAGTCGTTCTCAGAAGCCTCCTGGACACAGTCAAGCCTCGGCCTGATATCTCTGCTGAAGGCGAATACCGACATTGCACGGCATTTAGCGAGCGCCACGTTTGATGTCACACATAACCTTACGTAAAAGAAAAGGAAAATAAGTCACAAAATTATTTCTTTCTTACATTTCTAAGGAATTTATTCATCAAAATTTTAGAAGTAGTGTTTTAAGCGGTATTCACACCACTTTAATCACCGAATGTAATGAGATTGACTGTGGGATAACAATTTGTGTGATACAAAAATCATTGATAGAAGTCTGACAGGTTTTTGTGTCTATTTTATGAACGTCTGTAATGTCCAAATGTAACCAATGTAACAATGTAACCAAAAAATGTTGGAAAAGAGTGTCCATGGAGTTTCTTGTGTGTTCTTCTCCATACGATCTACGAATTGGAACAGACGATTAGCTTCACGACTGACTACTGACTGACTACTTGAAGTTTCAAAAGTGCCGTTGTATGGTTTATTTGAAATAAAATGGTTTGATTTGATTTGTCCATTACGATACAGCTCCCCTAGTCAAATAGCAAACATTTACGTTTTCTATTTTATTTTATTTCTCCATTCTTTTGTTTCATTGGCTAATGTCACTCAATCACGTGATCACAATAAAATATTTGGCAATGAAGCAAGAGAATCCTATAGAGAAGAAAACTATACAATCAATTACCAGAAGACATTAAACAGGAATACAAACTTAACTGTTACAAAAGAATTAAAACAATTTCTATTAGGTAAGAACTACTACACTGTAAATGAGTACTTAAAGGACAAAATAGATTGAGCTGAGTGCTTTTCTTTTTTTTACTTTAGGTGCAGCTGCCATTATTTGGATTGAAATCGTTAATATTTATACTAATTATTGCCTGGAAATGTCTAATGTGTGTGTATATATGTATGTGTATGTATGTATATGTGTGAACATGTATGTTTCTAAATATTCGAAAAAATATGTATTTAATAATTAAGCACCTTCTTAAAATTAGCCCTCTTCCTCTCTCCTGCTAATCTAAGTTGCTGTGCAGGGTTCACAATTGTTACTATTTATTTAATATGTAAACACCTGTATACCTGCATTGTGAAATGCAATAAAGAATTGAGAATAAGGAAATAGAATAGAATACGAAATTTTTTTTTGCAACTTGGCTAGGGGAGCAGGATTTATTTATTCGTTGTGCTATCAAAACAAAAAAATGTACCTTATGTTATGAGTGATTTTTCATGTTGAGAATTTAAAATCCGATAAAATCGAATATTTCATTATATATTTTTTTGTATGTGTTTAAGTTAACTTCAGCATCTAACAATATTAAACTGCAGCTCAAAAAGAGCTCATCAACGCGCCTTTCATAGCTGACATTAGCTGAAAGCGCGGCCTAGTTATTGTGTGAATGGTTACAGCTGACATACTGACCCACGTCATACCACCTGAATACTCACAGTAATATGTATCAACTTATTATATTCGCATACATGGAACACATTGAAGGTACGCTTTGAATTATATTGTTTAGTTTAACTAATTATTTAATATCTGAAAATAAATGGATCAACGAAGAAGAAAGTAGAATAAAAACATACTATTTTTTTTGCACACAAGTTGAGCCTATTTTGTTCTATATGTATAGTTAGGTACCGCCATAGATCGTAGATCTATGTGTACCGCCATATTATTTTAAAATATATGAGTCAAAAGTGATGAACTACATAATTTAAACACATTTAAAATTATAATTTATGTCTTATTTCAATTACATAATACCGTAACCTATATCAAATCAGCTTATTGGAAAAACTAACCAAGACTTAAATTAAAACCTTCAGAGAAATCCATTTATTAATAGTCTCAGCTTTGTAAGAATTTGTAAAAGTGGTTCGCACTTCTAAAAATATCTCTCAGTGGAAGCTTAAAGTTGATAAAACTTTCAAACTACCCTCATTTTAACAACTTTCGAAAAGCTAAAGTTTAGCTTTGGAATTCTTTCACGGTTTAGTGATTACGAAGGGGATTTGAATGTTTACCTGACAATCGTCTCCGGGGGCCCATGGCCTCTTTCAATGACCTCAGTGTAGTTGGCCTTGTCTAAATAGGTCGTTGGCCTGATAGGAATGTTGTCAGCTACGTGGTAAATCTTTTCTGTCAAGCCAAGAACTCCTGTGAACCATTTCGGCTTGCTACTGATACCTAAAGTAAAGAAATATGTTTTAAATTATTATTTTTTTACTATACAATGCAGTGAAAGCTCTTTTCATAAATTTTCTTCAGGAAATCAACATGAAATGGACATGAATCCAAGAAATAACGTTTCCTTTACTTTGGGATCTGTTTTGCAAGTGAAGAATAAATAATATGTTAAATATTAATATAGTGGATGGGTTAGTAGACTCTTAATTCAGCATTTAAAAAAAACAGATTGCAACTTGCTAATAATTTTAGTTCATTTTAGTTCTAATTTCTGGAAGATGTTAGATGTTGTGTTAGATGTTGTGTTATAAAAGAAACAATATAAAACGACTAAAGCTTCATATAATTTTCGGTTACTAAAGCATGATTTCAAAGAACTGTTTGTTGTTGTTTCGCTTACACTCGCAACACTAAGTTATTAATAAAGACAAACTAACCACCAAAGTATTAACATTAAATTCTTTTTAACATTAACATTGCTTCTTACCTGCTTCGGCCAGTTGCTTAATCTTTTCTCTTAACGGATTCAACTGGGCCAGTACGTCGTTGTGTGCTAAAATACCTTGCCAAGGTCTAGCAGCCCAGGAGCAGGCCTTCTCACGTACAGGAACTTTAGTACCATCGACGCAAAGGTAACTGAATCCATCAGGACTTTGTTCGGCAGTTCCAGCTGGTATCGTGCCTACTGGTAGCTGAAGAAAAACATTTTATAAGTCATCATCATCAGCCTTTCTCAGTCCACTACTGGACATAGGCCTCTCCCATTGCACACCACTTTGATCGATTTTGGGCTTCTCGCATCCAGCTCCTGCCAGCCATCTTGCGCAAATCATCACTCCACCTGGCCTGTGGGCGTCCTACACTACGTTTGCCGAGACGCGGTCTTCACTCCAGAACTCTTCTACTCCAACGGTCATCAGTTCTGCGGCTAATATGGCCAGCCCACTGCCACTGCCACTGCTTGGTGTAAATTAGTCAGTTCGAGTCTACTAAGGGGTTAATTGGAACATGTTTTTTACTACTATGATCATGGGTCCTTCAAACGGGGCGTGAAAAAGCATCTTACTAAGCCACCATTGTATGAGCCGCCATACTTTATTCTCTGGTATAGTATAAGTGTGGTGGCCCTTGCTCCCGGATTCTGCTGCTCATGCTTTCCATCAGGCAGGGTAGTCATTTTTGTAGGCCAAAAAAATATACTATTATAAGCCACAACGGCGGTAGTTGTCATTTTTGTGGCGCCATCACTTCACTGCGCTTGGTTATAAATAGGAGTGATCTGTTGTATCGGGACGCATTTCTAACGAATGCGTCGTGGAGTGTGGATCATTGTCTTTGGACGATTAGTACTACTCTGTTAACAGACGTGGAAAGCTGTCTTTGACAAATTAGTACTGTCTGAATTGCGGTGGGTGCGAGGAAAGCTGTCTAACAGCTAGTGCAGCCCTATGTGACCGACCTTGCTGTATAACTAACTGTAATTTGTTTAGATTCGTTACTTAATTAACGGTTGTTTGTCTAATTGCATTTCTAAGATTATTTTGTAATTAATGAAATAAATTGTTTAGAATTAAAGTAAATTGTTTATAATTATAATTATTTTTATTATTTTTACTTCTGGACTCTAACATCAGAAGTTGGATCGATCTACGTTCACAATAAATTATTAATTTGCAAGATTTGGGAAACGATCAACTACCGACATTTAGTTAGATATTTTCATTTAATTTGCCTATACTTCATTATCTAGGTGTCTTACGATAGAGAGCATTGACTAATGCACAATAGATCGCGCTGTCATATAGAACCAAAGTGAATATACGCAGTGATTCGCCGCAGAGGTCCCGGGAACGATAAACGCGATCGTTCGTTAGAAAAAAAGGCATTGCACACTATTAGTGCTCATTTGAACGCTATCGAAATTCAGTGTTCGTTGTGATTTTTAATAAGGGAATCCTACTTTTGTGATATTCTTATCCGCTCTAAATCAGTCAAAAATCAAAACTAAATCAGTCAAAAATCAAAACAAAGTCAAAACATAGCAAATATAAAAATCGTAAAGGAAGTGACGACTAATATATTTGGTTTTTAGTGACAATTACAAACGGTTTTAAAACGATTATTTTAATAAAATAATGAGGGTACTTGTACTTCACGCTGTTTCGGTTTGTTCGTGTTTATAATGCTTTCTTTTCAGATAGTAAACATTGTGCTAAGCGATGGAAACTGCATCCGTGCCAATGTACAAGGTGTACAATGTGGTCAACCAGTGCCGACACGGTTATGAGAGAAGGTTGGAAGCTTCAGTTATGAAAGACTTGTGAGTTGTATTTGACGCTGTACTGGTAAGATCAAATCATATTTACATGTGGAGTTGTGATTTATTTTCACATAATTTTGATATGTAGTGTACGAATGTAAATCGTATGCGCAATTTAAAGTGATAAAAATATCGCGACTGCTCGGGGTGTATCATCGGAAAATGCCTTATAGCTGATGCAAAGCTGTGGTTTAACGAAAGAGCTTAAGTAATGATCTTAGTTGGTTGAATTTTAACAATGAACTTATACCGTTTGTTATTGCAAATATTTTGTTTAACGAGATTAAAACTTTTCCAAATTTTTGTATCCATACCACCGGTGCATAAACAACTGAGCGTCTTTACTATGGATGATGAATTAATAGCAGTTGCAGTTTTAAAGTGGCTGCCTAATGCAAAGCTAACCACATTTTAATCGATTTACGTAAAATGAAACGAAGTTGCACTAACTTAAGTACGCTGAGAATAATACCCACGCACGTTGTGATTAATTTATTTATCTTTCTTTATGGAAAAATAGATACTTGTCAGATTATAACAAGGTACAGTGTGTAAACCAAGTTACTAGATATGTTTCTCCGTAAATGTAAAAATTGAAATGACCATAATTAAACAACTAGCTTTAGCCAGCGGCTCCGCCCGCGTGTATGTCGGTAGCCTATGTCCTTTCTCAGGTTCTAAACTATTTGAGTTTCAAAGTTCATCAAAATCGGTTAAGCGGTTTAGGCGTGAAAACGCAACAGACAGACAGACAGTTACTTTCGCATTTATAATAGTAGGGATGATCAAAAAAAAATAACAACAAGAAATAGTTGATGATCAATTACATTTCTAATTTTTATTTTGATAATTCGATGAATGCGCTATTCTTTTATATTGGTGGGTGGTGAGAGCAAATACATCGAGAGTTTAAAAACGTGTGTTGTAACTATTCACAATACGGCGAAAGGGGGCGTGGACAGCAGTGCTAGTCCTTACCGGAGTCTGTATAAAACAGCTTGAGAATCTTCCGCCGGTAGACAGTACGAGGTACTATGTCACATTATTTATTGGTAATTGTATCAGTCAACTGTTGTTGTAAAATCTGTAGTGTTATGACATCGAGTGGCAAACGTTTAGGTTCTAAAGTTATTATGTTAAATTTATTTTATAGTTACGAGTAGGTAGTACGAAAATGACTACAATTGTAATTTATGATTCAAAGAAACTTCTTTAAATTCGTCTTTAGACGGCGTATATATTTAAATACGTAGTTTGGACTCCAAATTGGAACTTCATATTGCAAATGTAATCTTATTGGGTTTACACAACGTCAACAACAAATTTATAGAAAAATTATGATAACGTGTAACATATCGTATGTTTGTTAATTATGTTGTGATATGTTTATCGAAATGCCAAGTATTGATACCGGTAAAGACTAAATGTCTATCGATCTTATTAGTACGTCTACTTAGGCATAACTTTAATAATGGGTTAAAGTTATAGAAGCATTATGAAAGGTTTTAAATACCCTCACTAGTGTCAGGTATTAAAAGTGTTAGTTTGCGAGACATTAAGTTGTTTGTGAAACTATAATCACTAATGGTCAGGTTAGACCGAGCTAAAACAAGGTTTAATCACTAGTCAATGCGAGAGTACCAAGTAGTGTTACATAAAGATAAGACTAGCTATTTCGGGTTTTAAGTTTTAAGATCTTAAACAAAAACATTCTAGCACACTTGATCGTAAAGGTGTGACATTCATATGTGATCACGAGTTCATGTTCATGAGGACATTACAAGCCAGCACAGGCTATTGTGATCTTTTCTCTTCCTGACAGAGGTACTTATTGAAACGTCAGTACTAGTGAAGGTTTCGACTGCTTTGTTGGGCCGACAATTAGTGTATGCGACTACTGTTCAATATAGGTTCGATTTCTGGGTTGAACAAACAATAACTAATAATACTGTGTACTTCTAATTATAGATATGCTTGTCACGGCCCGAAGTTTAAAAGTTGTGGTCAACGCTCCGTGACTCAAATGAGTACAAAGAGTCGACGGTCCTACGCCTGATCTCTTTCGGGTCATGTTGGGTGGCCGTCTCATCGAACCAAAGGCGTACACCTGTGTTAGACAAGTACTTGCGTGCTGTAGTGTCTACTGTGTTTTTGGTTGGTCACCATTGGGACTGGCCGCCGTAGCAGAAAGGTAAAAAGGTTAAAATGGTAAGGTTTAACTACAAACTCGAGACGATCGACTATAAGCAGACGGTGGCCTATTACAGTAAGTGATTGAACGACACCTGTAATGACACCATAAAATGACTTTGAGGGCAATTAGTCTGAACTCGAATTCACTGCGTGGGCATACTTGGACATGTTTCGGGTTTGCTTGACGCCAATCGTCAAGCTGCAGACATAACCAAAATTGGTGACCCGGTATCATATCCTAAGAGCTTTGCGATTATTGGGAACATCCTTAACCGAGTACCGTGAGACTTCTGTAACATTTTCTGACATCCTCCGGGTCTTGCGTCCTGAGAGATATGCGAAAGTTAGTAACATTCTTGACGGTATTACTGCGTACATACTGAGGGCACTGTTATTTTTAAATATCCTAAAAGCTTTGCTTGCTAGTATCGCCTTCTAAAAGCTCTGTGATTATTCATGACGATAATAAAGCATATTGGTGACGTTAAAGTAATACCGTATTCAAAACTAATGCAATGTTTTATGCTTTCCTTAGATGAGAACGATGCGTTGAGAGAGCCTCGTCACTGTGCAAGGTGCAGTCTACGCGAGCCGAGCCCGGGCTGTGACCTGGTGTCTGCTGCTGCCTGGTGAGGCGCAGACTTGCGGCCTACTCGCTGTATCGTGAGGTGCGGACTTGCGTCCTGCATGCCGCTCAGTGATAAGCGGACCTGCGGTCTGTTCTCCGTGTGCGCGAGATGCAACCTTCCGCCTGTTCACCGTGGGTACGAGACGCAATCTTCGGCCTGATCCCCGTGTGCGTGAGGTGTGGTGCAATGTATGGCGGATGGTGGAGAGCATGAGGTATGTAATATTGGAATGGACCCATGGACAGGGTAACCAGCCCCAAACTCGTGGTCTTCCTGAGATAATTTTAAGACCCATGGACAGGGTAACCAGCCCCAAACTCGTGGTCTTGTTGAGAGAGGTAAGACCCATGGACAGGGTAACCAGCCCCAAACTCGTGGTCTTGTTGAGAGAGGTAAGACCCATGGACAGGGTAACCAGCCCCAAACTCGTGGTCTTGATGAGAGAGGTTTAAGACCCATGGACAGGGTAACCAGCCCCAAACTCGTGGTCTTGATGAGAGGTTTAAGGCCCATGGACAGGGTAACCAGCCCCAAACTCGTGGTCTTGATGAGAGGTTTAAGGCCCATGGACAGGGTAACCAGCCCCAAACTCGTGGTCTTGATGAGAGAGGTTTAAGGCCCATGGACAGGGTAACCAGCCCCAAACTCGTGGTCTTGATGAGAGAGGTTTAAGACCCATGGACAGGGTAACCAGCCCCAAACTCGTGGTCTTGTTGAGAGAGGTTTAAGGCCCATGGACAGGGTAACCAGCCCCAAACTCGTGGTCTTGTTGAGAGAGGTTTAAGACCCATGGACAGGGTAACCAGCCCCAAACTCGTGGTCTTGTTAATTTTAAGTTTAAATGTTTAAGACACACTTATGATAACTGTTCTTATGATATTATGGTTCTTATGGTAACGGTAGACCTTCATGCTGAAGTCTACTCTTGTGTTAGTACTAAGTTTCTAGTTTTATTTTAAATGTATCTAACAGTGACTGTTTGTTTCTAATCTGGCGCGGATTATAAATAATCTTTCACTCTTTTCCTTGGAGGTTCGAACCTTTCCTATTCGTGTTAACTGTTATTATCTTGTAAAACTATTCGTTAACTCTAACTGTTTACGCTAAATTTGATAACTGTTTTTAGTAACTGACCAATTGGACGATGATGTACTTACAGAGGCGTCCAATAAACTTTTATTTTTGTACATGTTCCAGTAACCGCGAATGAGAACAATGAAGAAGTGTGGTCATCCGGACCTGCCGAGGACGTCAGGGTGTCAGGAGAGGCCGTATAAGCCACAACGGCGGTAGTTGTCATTTTTGTGGCGCCATCACTTCACTGCGCTTGGTTATAAATAGGAGTGATCTGTTGTATCGGGACGCATTTCTAACGAATGCGTCGTGGAGTGTGGATCATTGTCTTTGGACAATTAGTACTACTCTGTTAACAGACGTGGAAAGCTGTCTTTGACAAATTAGTACTGTCTGAATTGCGGTGGGTGCGAGGAAAGCTGTCTAACAGCTAGTACAGCCCTATGTGACCGACCTTGCTGTATAACTAACTGTAATTTGTTTAGATTCGTTACTTAATTAACGGTTGTTTGTCTAATTGCATTTCTAAGATTATTTTGTAATTAATGAAATAAATTGTTTAGAATTAAAGTAAATTGTTTATAATTATAATTATTTTTATTATTTTTACTTCTGGACTCTAACACTATATACACATTGGCGTTTTTATGGACCGAACCTAAATAGGAGTAAAAGATCATTTTGTTTCGTAAAGCATGTAAATAGGATAAGTCTTCAAACAAAAATGTAAAATGAATTCTTGGGAATTAAAATACTCTGGCATTTTACGTCGATTCTAAAATATGAGCTCGTTCCATTTTCATTTCTGGGTGCCGGCGCTGTAGTGATTTCCCTCGAGTAACAGCAGTCAGTG
Organism: Phragmatobia fuliginosa; assembly: GCA_932526445.1. NCBI lineage: Eukaryota > Metazoa > Arthropoda > Insecta > Lepidoptera > Erebidae > Phragmatobia > Phragmatobia fuliginosa. The sequence continues at coordinate 16,995,207 of OW052070.1, forward strand.
CAGAAGCGAACTCATTGAAGTAATTTCTCGTATATTAAAGTTTTATTGAAAAGAACAGGTACCATTTCACAAGACAAGTAATATTACTCTATTGAAATGATCCTCAAATAGGAACGCTAGTTGTTTTCTAATAGACCATGTTGTAACTGCTGTGGAGGGCGCTTAGAGCTAAATTGGTCGATACGTGGATGGGTGACCGTTAGTGGCACTATACCATGAGTGTTTTCGTGATTTGCAGGTCACGTTTAGTAGTTGGTCCCGGTAGTTATTATAAGATAACAGTCATGAAGCTTAGTTGGAGGCCTTCGGGTGGTCCTCCACCACTATTTTAAACGACATTGCTAGAAGGCTCGACTGTGATCTGTGAACCACTACTGCAGCCTATCTACCTCTGTCGTGAAGTTCTGGTAGAAATTAAATACATACATAATGACATATATCATCATCATCATCATCATCATCATCTGCCTACCCTTATCCCAATTTTATTGGGGGTCGGCGCAGTATCTTTTATCTTTCCAGAGATATATACATAATTATATATAGATTAAAATAGTTGGCAATGAAGTTGATTGTTACTAATCAAATGATTCAAATTTGTTATTCGAATATGGTTCGAATTCACAACTTAATTATAACAACTTATGCTAACTTATGTGAATTTTCAGAGGCTTCAAAATGTTTTTATTACATTTGCTCAGCTTTTGAACATAAAACTATTTGTAGTTCCCGCTTTGTTAGAATCAACAATCTAAATCGCTATCCAAAAAATATAGGTACATAACAATTCCGAAGCGGTCTTTGAATTTCGGAATACACGAGTATTTGAGCAACTAAAGTGATTTTAGCAAATCGGATTTCGCGTTTGCAGCTGATATTTGGATAGAGGATGAGAAAACATGTTAGACCTTTATACTTACATGGAATATCGATACTTGTACTATATCAAGTCGGGCAGAAAGGTTCGCTTGGATTACAAAGGTTGTTCCTAACGTTTTATAAAAGAAATAAAACGAGATTTTAATCTGAAAGTCTGTCGAAAACATTCTCACTCATGTACTTAGGAATACAAATAGTTCTTGTAATGGAAATATGGCGTTATTGCTTTTTTTTTAGAAAAGCTTTCTGGATTTATGTTCTAAGTACTTTGATTCCTTTGTTGCTTCTCGATTCTCCCAAGATTTTGCAGAGAATTAAGTAGAAAGTAGAAAACATTTCATAGAAGAACTTCGCAAAAAGTATGTGGGATAATAATGGGCGATTAATCTTCTAGTTACATTACTATTTCAGGTGCTTAATCAAAAGTCAGATAAAAGATTTTAGAGCTATAGAGAAAGAATCAAGAACCATGAAAGGTCATTACGTGTTGCTGGAAAACAAGATTTTATCTACAATTGATACTAGTTTTATATTTCTACGATCTGTTTCGTTTCTTTTACTAAAAACAACGCGGCATTCCGATGTCTGTTTAGGCCCTTGATGGATTAAGGCAATTTTGTAGTGAAAAGGGATCGCAAACCGGAGTACTCCATAGCCTCTTGCCAAGGAGACAGACTGACACAGAAACAGACATAGTGGACAATAGATATTCTCTAAATTCTCTCTCTCTCTCCTTTTTAAAAGACGTAACATAGAAAATTACTGACGAGTATGTCAGTAATTTTCTATGTTATAAATGCAGTAATTTAATTCTACACTTTTGCTAGTTACACTATGTCATCCACATACTCCTGGAAACACATATAAGCGTACACATATATACCCAATAAACAATCACACGCCCAAATACACACATACACTTTTATCTATAGGCGTACACACCGCCCCACACACACTTTCGGTAGTCGTTTTAAGCATTCTTATCAATAACACTCTTGCCTGACGTCTGATACCTCACAGATTCAGAGTTAAGAGTCTGGTAGTCTGGCATTCAGGCCTGTGCTAGTACAGATACTACACAGTCAGATAGGAACATAGCAATATGTCTAATGTAAGTTTATTTTATAATGTCTCATGTGAAGTTGTGCTAAGTAAGAGCAACAATAATAAAAAACAATGAACAATTTAAAATTTTACAAAAATATCCTGTTACAACTTACCCCAAAGAATTTCCGGACATAAATGACTTTAGTGAACGCCACTTGACCGCCATTAACAGCCAAACACCTTAAAGCTCCTTCATAACCACTGTAGTTGTCCGGATAGTCGCATTTGTCGGGATGCTCACATAGAGAACATAACTGCCTGTACTGGCTCTCTGAAATACAGCTCTTATGAAAAAACATCCTTTTAAGGTCCGGATAAAATGAGGGTTGAAAAGTCCCCGTCGGGAATATATATCTGGGTAGAAAAAAGTTTGTATGACACAACGGTCTAAGAATTCCTTTGATACCATTTGTATAACAAGATCGATTGTAGTTTTGAGCAGTTTAATTTGAAGAAAAAATCTTGTAGATTGTTACCTGTGTTAGGATTTAGATGGATTAATATTTATTCTTTTAATAGATAAGCCTAGATTAGTACTATTCTGTTCTACTGATATTTTACTTATTAATATAATAAGTGGATGTGATTCAATACGTTTCAAAGTAAATAGTTAGGTACATAATTGAATATATTTATGTACATAAAGAAGTCGAGGTGGTTATAATTAAGATAAAGTAGAGAATATATAATATATGTGGTCTACCGTCGTCAGTCGTTTGTTTTATATTCTTATTACCAAGATCTATGGTACATTTACTTCAGTTGAAGTTTTCCTTTTACGTTATGTAAGCAGATAAACGATTTTGGTGCTCGCAACCGACACAAGTCCTTGATTAACGTACATTGTTCGCTCCTAAATCAGCCGGGTTTCCTCAATATATTTTCTTACGTAGTACAAATGTATAAATTATTTAGTCTCTGCGAATCTCACCGTGAATCGCTAGCGATTGTTACACTACATTTCAAGATGATTTTGGCAAATAGATGTGCTAAGATGTAAAAAGAATAACTCACTCCAAGCAGAATTAGTTTTTGGATCCGGTGACCACTTTCCGACGATACATGACTGCGAGAAAAACGAAGAAAGAGCTTTCAGTTCATTCTCTTTGGGAGAAATGCTGTGATCATTCATCTTCGGGAACACGGCACGCTTCATCAACATCGTTAAGGGAATCTGTAAAATTTGTCACGTGATTAAAACAAAATATTAGCCAATAAAACAAATGAATAGGGTAATAGAATAGAGACAAAAATAGATATAAAAACGAAAAATTATTGCCACTTGGCTAGGGGAGCTGATCTAAATAAATTACACGTCCAAATCTAAAGTTCTACTATAATCTTTACGAATCTAACAACAAACCGATTCATTTCTCCCAAATTACAATTTCTGTAGATCCTACAGTGCGGACAGTGCCTCGTAATCTCATTGTTATTACAACATCTCCTATTATTCGATGTCCACAAGACGGTAACAGGTGTCTCATTCCAAAGAGGAGCTCCAATATTCGTTTATTCACACAATCCATTGTTCGGAATACATTACTTTTTTTAATAAACTCCGTCACAAGATCCTGTTTATTCGCATTGTGTTGTCGGTTGAATTTCAAGCAGGTTATTGAGAAAATGAGGTGTGTATAGACACGAGTCCACTTAAATATATACATATATGTATCAATTTAATATATATGTGTGATTAAGAAGTCTCGAGTTCGATTCCCGGGTCGGACCAAAGATTGTGTGATCCGCAATAATTTGTTTCGGATTCTGGATGTTTCTATGTATAACATGTATGTACCTATTTAAAAAAAGTGTTTATGTATTTATTACAGTTGTCTAGTTCCCATAATACAAGCTCTGCTTAGTTTGGGACTAGATATCGTTGTGTGTAAGATGTCCGAAATATTTATTAAAAAAATATATAGAAAAAAAGCATACTTATTTACTTTTATTTTTATATCTTTATATGTTACATGTACTATAATAAACATAACTTGGTGATTCTTTTTAATTTTTACAATTTTTATCTGCTGAGTGTAAGAATTATTTATAATTCTATAAGTTTTTATTTTGCTTCGAAGCAATTGTCAGTCTGAATTAGATATTATGAACCATATTCGTAAATCACCCTTCTTCTTCGGATTTACAATTATGAGTGTTAGTTCTAGTGTCATTTGCCGACTTTGTCATAGTTTTACACGTCAAATAGAATTATCATAATTTATATGAAAGAATTTTAAAATAAATTTGTAACACTAAGTCAAGTTATCTCTTTGTCCACGTGTAAACTAGTCCTAACATCTTTTGGCTTACACATACAGCCTTGAAGAACATAATCTCGGAGTTTAGGTATTCGGTATTCAAAGTTCGTATGTGTCATATTCAGTGTGTGGAAACGAGCGGAGTGCGAGGTGGAATCAGACGCTTTTCATGACTTATAGCGGCATATACCTACGACATCTCATGTACATTTATAACATACTACTTTTTGCATGCTTCTTCGCTTGCTTTAATATTTATTTTTATTATTTTTAGGAATAGTGTTATTTTTTTTAGAGTAAGAAAGGTTCTAGAAGTGCGTGGAAGGCAGAGTAATTGTTAATGCCTGTTCTTGACATCAAGAAGTCTTTATATTGTTGTAACTTTAATATTGAACTTCTAAGCTAATAAATTTCTTTTAAAATCTTTTGAGTAACTAATATAGAGGTCGACGATCGGCGACTTAATGTGCAGTTAGTGTATGACGTGGTGAAAAATGGTTAAACTTATGAAGTATTTCATATAAAGGTATCAATATACCGCAAAAAATCTATATTGTTTTACTTTCCCTTATACACAGACAATGTCTAAATGTGAAAAAGTATTACAATTACAAACAAAGAACTTTACACACGTATTCGTCATATTAGTTAAATTACTTGAGTGTATCTTGTGCTCGTCTTATGTATGTTGTTTATCTATATAAACATATATGAGTATAAATATAGTTGAAAAAATATTATTATTAATCTTTTTTTTTCATTTTGAAGCGATCCTACATGTTTCCTTGGGATTTAATGAATATTTTTCGGACATTTTTGTTTACTTATTTATACCTTTTTTCATATACCTAATAATCTTGACAAAAAATTCATTTCAATTTTATTAAATGATATTTTTATTTTATATTTTTTTTATTCCATCGGATTCAGCGTAAATTTGCAAATTTTCAAATTTGGGAGGATGGTCATCTACTGAACGGGAGGCATGTAATATGCCTGATAGAAATGTTATTTACGATGGTGATACAAGAGGTGAAATGCCTAAACATAGTTTACTAGGATCTGCATAGGTGATGTTTTTTAATCCAGAAGGCAATCTCTTATCTTAAATCTCATCGGTGATATCTGTTGTAGATGCTAATTGCGCTGCAGATTTTTTTACATTCGATTGGAGTTCTTTTATATCAAACCCTACTTGCACATATAAATACATAGGTACTGTTATATCGAAGTACTTCTGAGTATACTGTCGTTCGTCAAACGCGTCTGTTGTTATGGAGCACATATAATTTCTCTACCTTGCTCTAATTTTCTGTCTGGCTTCTCTAAAACCAAGCTACGAGATGAATTTAGCTAAAATACCTCGAGATAAGTTTCAAATTAAAAGAACAACCTTATCATGTAAATAAAGATTTTATTACTTTCAGGAATAAGATGAAATGAGAAATGAAATTTTTTAAAACTGTACTAAGTAATAGGTAACTTTAGTAAAGCTTATTTAAAGACTATAAGGAGTAACAAAACTTGAATAAGAACTATAAATACGTATTAAAACTTCGTAAGAGCATTATAAAGTTTTAAGCAGCGCTGTGACTAACTTTTTTCGAGAGAGTTTAAGAAAATGTTGCCATTGTTGTTTTGCTAAGACTAATGTTTTGCTAATATTCCTTTCAATTAAAATCTTCACATTCGTAACATTGAACATGGAAATTCCTAACACCTGAGAAGTAATTTCAAGATGACGGTTACGTTTATACGAAACGAGGCTGATATATCTGTCATATTACTTTTTATTAAACTATAAAATGCACCCGCTATGTTCTAATACCCATAAAATCTAAACGCCGAGGGTATACTCCCATAAGGGTGCGAATGGGATTTTGTGTGAGTTGGCACAATTTAACAGCTATAAATTTTGGTCTCGCTAAAGTAAAGACCTGTTTTGGTCGACCTGTTAATAGTTAATTTATTTCATTATAGACGCGAAAATTGATCGCTCAAAGACAGATAAGAAGAGAAGGCAGTTGCTAGCAAAGGATGTAGCTAATAAAAGTACTCGTACATAATATTCGAGTCTTGTATCTCGTATTGTCTTTTGCCGACGATCTACATTTTGTGAGGAAAGCCCTTCGGCCTACTTCTGCGGTAAGGCGATGAAACACGATCGAACCGACTTAAACCACGGGGTGTACCACATGTCTAAAACTATGGGGAGCCAGAAATAGGTGTCAGTAAAATACCTCAACGTCTTGCCAGATAGTCTAATGTTTATTATTGATAAAGTAAAACTATACAGTGAAGTACTGTTTACATTAGTTGAGAATCTTTTCTTCACGAAAGAAGTTAGATAAAAGTTTCTAATATTTTTTTAGTAGTTGCCAGTACGTAAACATTGTGACTACACGTTGACAATGGACATTAAATAAAGAATACGACTCAGTTCTAACATTGACTTAACAATTCAATCTATTATGTTTACAACTCGGACCTTAAATTTCTGTTGATACAAGAAACCTATTTCAAAGTTTGTTCAACGGTTTCCTTGGAGAAATTCAGAGGTCACATTTCTCCTAAGTTTGTTGCAAAATCAGACGTTGTTTGTTATTCAAATATGTTATATGGTCTTGGCAGAACTTCATATGTTATTTTGTATTGTGATTTTATCTTGAGTTTTATATTAAAAGTACAGTACAGTTTAATTAAAAGTATCACTAACGAAGATAGGAAGAAAGAACAAGAAAGAAAGAAGAGTACGTTTGCAAGCGTGTGTAGTGCTTAGTTAGAGAATTCTTCTGATTGTTATATCCATATTATAAGCTTTGTACAGACTTAAGTTTGCTGTTGTACTTTTTACCCACCTTCCAAAAAGACAGAAAGATTATCAATTCAGTATGCCCTTATTTTCTATTAAGTATTTTAGGAATCTCACGTTTTAAACAGATCTGGAAAAGGAGAAGGGGAGGCAAAGAAGCAGATTACGCAGGAAAGAAAACTTGAAACAAATCCTATATATGAAACTGTCTGATCAGTTTGGTATGAGTTTAATAATTCAAATTCTTTTTAATAAGACGCTTATGTTCAGCTACATACTGTTAAAGACTGTTGATGGGTGGAGTAAAATATACATATATATTCATTTGTTAATTATTTTCTTACATCTTGACATTTATCCAGAAAAATAAATCTACAGTTATTGTACGAAAAACACTTTTACATAAGTAAAGCCGGGGACACATCAGTCATAATTAAAACCTGATTTACAAGGCAATGTTCTCTCAATAAATACTCTTCAAATATGTAAGTTGTTTTCCCTTGAACTCTTATTGGAAATATTGGCATTCTGCGAGTGTTTCTGGTTCTCAAGATTACAAAAACTGATTGTATTTATAAGTGCATTTTACATACTAGCTTAAACAAAGGAATACTAAAGTGATTCCAACACAAGGTCAAACAAAATGCTTCGATGATGTCTACTGCCGGACTTGGCATATATTATTAATTTTTAGCTTACTCTAGCTGTTGTTTCTTATTGATTGTGATTAAAAAGCAATACGATAGGGAGAAGCCATACAATACGTTGATGACACAGAATGTGTGTGTGAAATTCTGAATGTTTTATTTTAATTGATATATATGTATGTGTGAGTTCGTAGTGACAAGTGCTTGTTTTTGTATGCGAGTCTAAAATATGTGTGTGTGTGTGTGTGATGAATTTAACCCGCAAAAAATACAGAAAATGAAGTATCGAGAAAATACGCTTTGGCTATTTCTTTCACGACCGCGGCTATGTGGTGATTGCCATAGTAAAAATTTGCAATTTAAATTACACTTTCAGTATATTTTTTGTATATCAAACACTAAGAAAATAGAGTATGCAATACCTTATAGCATAATAAACAAATGCTTAACAAAACTTACCTTATAGCCAACATTTCTGTTAACCCCAGTGTGACAAGACTTGAGACCTTTTAATTGATCCAAATTGTTGACAGCAAGATCATTGTGTACCACGATTACAGCTTCGTATCTAAATGGTGCTGGAATCAAAATTCATTTTTAAGTATTTATAATAAGTATGTGTGGTGGTATACTTTATTGAATAAATTAAGAGGAGTTGTAAATCTGGTCATAAAATAACCATTGCGTTGACTTCAAATCAAATTAGGGATAGAAAGAGAATAATGAGAGGTAAATTATGGTATCACTAGTTCTATTTTTTTTTTATAAATAGTGAAAATAATTATGCTCGATATTGAAACGAAACTAAAATGAAAACCGAAATAGAAAAAATCCTCTACAAGTTAAACGGTGGGTTCGAAAAATCTGACAAATTAGGAAAGATGTTATTCCATGTAATGAACTTCTAAGGAAAACTATAACGGCTTAGATAACTTTGTTAGTTCCGGAGATATAGGTAGGGGCCTAACATAATAAATGCGTTTACTTGGAAAATTTTGCACAAAGATCACGAAATAATAAGTAAGCATATTAAACACGATTTTAAATCCATGTGCCATTATGGTTGACTATGGAACCTTATTCTATGCGTATCTTTATACGCACTTGGACGATTTTTTTACAGTGTTATGACATAGTTTTCTTCCTGAGTATACTCTTACAATACCCACGGAATGAATAAGGGAGTTGAACACTTCGTATTCTTATGTTTTGTATGATTTCACCATTAGAATATTTGATTAGAATATCAAGTCTTACTATATGCGGTGATATATATGCATAAAGTATATGAACGTAAAATTTGTACTAGGCATATTGATGCTTGTTCATTGTTGTGGCTTGTCCGAGAACCGCATGCTTTCAAGCGCATACATTACGGTTTACATACGATTATAATTGAAGGTATGCGTTTATAGTGTTGTAGTGTATGTTTAATATTATAAGAATACGGACAGTGATTATATAAACAAACAATCGGAACCGATTCAATCAATCGTATTCATATTTCAATTATTTGTTCCAATTATAAAAACCCACAAATGACGTCACAAGCTAAGTTCTTATCTATCCCCAAACATTTAATTTCATTCAACAAACTTAATAACCATTAAGTTATCAGTACCGTATACCCCATATCTATTAAAAGCATTTTCTATCTCTATTACAGTAATGGAAGATAGTAAAACGCTTTGCGTAGCCCCGGGATATAATATTTCGAAAGTTCCTCTCGGTTAAAAGTTACGTAAGATATTATATTGGGGAACTTCTTTTATTCAAAGTGCTTGATAACGTGTTATCTGTTTCAATAGAACTCGATTGCATTGCGTAATAACACTTTGTTCTGCTGATATCAATGAAATTGATGTTTTCTTTGAATACATCGTGTCTCTGGGGTAACAGATTAATGTTATGGAGTTTCATCATCATTTATTTCGTGGGTGTTGTAAAACAAAACTAACCATATATCAACCAGGGTGTCTTCGAGGTCAAACCCTCTTTTTCAACGAGAGGTCTACGAGTATGTCCAGCAATAAACCATTACAAGCTGGGGACGATGCATTCAGATTAGGAGATAAAAATTAAGTTAATCCATTGCCATATAGACCAAAAAAGCATTCGTGTTTTCTTTTCGGTAATGAAATCCCTAGAGGTTATAAAAGGTATTAACAGATCAATCATCAACTGTTGCGGGCGCCATCTCCTCAAAACTCTCTAATTGAGACGTCCGGTCACACGCGGACGCCGCCCCCTCGCGGCTGGTCACTACAGTCCTAAAAGTTATCATTCGAGCCGAATTTATGTAGATTTTTTTCTGCCAAACTTATTGTTAGCAGTCAGAGGAGAGTACAAACAATACATATTCTAAGATAGTAGAGCCCGGGACAGTACTATCCTTGTATAGAAAACCAAACTAAAATGACAGCATTCGAGGTGTCGTATTTCGTTGGTGAATGCGAGACCGGAGGCTTGAGCCAGTTGGAGACATATCATTAGGGCACCATGTTGTGGGTCACCATGCTATATTATCTGTATTCACAATGAGGATGGTTGACCACTACTCTTGGATACTACCCTTGATTTCTATCAGGCAGTGTAGAGACATTTTCTATATCTAAGACTGGCTTCAATATAAAAAAAATAACGAAAAAGTTTTTTTTACGTTTTTCAATAAACTGTGTGCTAACAAATGCCAATATTTTTTTTTACAAACTTCAAGAAAGTGTTAAGTGTCAGGATTATACTTTGTGATAAAAATATAATAAAATATATAAATGGTTTACAAAGTACGTGAATATAGTAGGACCATCGGCGAATCTAAACTTTCTACAGTGATATTACAAAGTAAAATAGCGGCATTTTTTCTGACAGTTCTTGAAACGCCTGTCATTTTGTTATCTTGTGTGACGTGGGGGTGGGTTTTCGTCGAGTTATGTATTTTAGGGTTCCGTAGCGAAATTGCAAAAAATGGAACCCTTATACATTCCTCATGTCAGTCCGTCTGTCCGTCCGTATGTCACAGCCACTTTTTTATATTACAAATAGGCTATTGGAGTTTATTAATGACAGAAATATAGGTACGATACGATATACGTAAATGTGAAAAATTTATTTCCAAAACTATGTTTATTATTAAAATATGAGATTGTGTAATGGAGGTACTCTACAGAATAGACCCTTAATATTATTTCTCTTATATATATAAATAAATATTATCTTAGATATTTAAATATTTCTAGGTGTTTGAGATAATTTACAATCTGTGGTTATTATTTGAATAGGAATCTTTATAATTTTCATCATCTCTAATGAGTCCTCGCAAAATGTGGAAGATTCATATTAATTTCGCTCTAGGGAGATTTATATGGAACGAACAAAGACATTCCCCTCGAATTATTCTCGAATGAATATGGCAAAAGTAAATCCCCAACGTCATTCCACAAGTTTTAAATTAAATCAAGTTTCTTAACTTTTCTGAAACAAAGCCATTACTAAGTTTATAAATTATAAGGATTTCGACAAAGATATCTTTCAGTTTTCTTCTGCAAATGAGAAAAGTCAAGATTCTAAGTCAGCTTAATTATGACATTTGTTTTAAAGGGATCGTAATTTAATAAACTTCATAAGCTTTAGTAATTAAACATCAAATGTTTTGCGAAAGGGTCGTTGAGCAAGTAGAGCTTCTTGACAAAGTTTGTTCCTAATTATTTGTCGACCCAACCTACACCAGTTCATTCAAACACTCTTTTTGTAAAACGTGTTTTTTATAAGCCCGCAGCCTGATTAATGTGATGCGGTTCCGTAAAATGGTGCCTTAGTCTAAAAAGAAAAGGCTTTGTTTAATTTAGCTTTGTGTAACGAATCTTTTTTCTCATGCTTCTTGCAATCAGTATTTTTTTTTATAAATGAGTGTGTAAGTGTTTATACGCTGCCTGATGAGAAGAATGAGCAGAATCCAATTCAGTAAGGAAAGAAATAAAACACGAAGAACTTACGAGGACCGTCTGACAAAATTTTAAAAATAGATTATAACAATTGTTTTTTTTAAATATTCATTGTTTTATAATAAACTAGTTTTAGCCAGCAATACCACACGCGTGTATGAGAATTACCGCGGTAAAAAGCCAATGTCCTTACTTAGGCTTATCAGTTTACCGAATTTAATGTAAATAGCTTCAGTAGTTTTAGACATGAAAGCACTACAGACAGACAGAGTTACTTCAGCATTTATAATATTAGTAAGGATAAGGATTTAAGTGAATGTCCTGTGTCATATTTAGGTAGGTAGGTATATGTACATTCACATCTAGCTCAAATGTTAACACGTCACTTGCCTTTCAATTTTCCTGTAGAAGGTTTTAGTTTTACTTCTACATTTGTGTGAGGTTCACTATACAGATGTAAAAGGTAAAATTAGTTACTATTTTAATAAAATACAGGGAATGAGGTATTGTAATTTTGATCCCAAAACAATTAATTAAATCTAAAACGCGTTTGCCCGCATGTTGAATTATTGGCTATGTAGTTACATGAGGTCACAGCCTAGCTGTCGTAACTACAAAGCTAGGAAATTTACTTTTGGGCTTTGGTCTTTGTAAAGTAAATAAGTTTGGAGTGAACTCAAACATTTGGCGGCGTTTGTAGTGAGCCGTGCACAGTTTAGTGGTTACCTCTCCAGTTTGTGTTGCGATCTTTTGAAGTGGACTGTAATGAGAATTATAACTTGAAAGGTCAATAAACTAGGCACGGGAATAAAGTCTCAGAAGTTAAATTGGCAGGTAAACTTGGGAAACTTAATTTAGAAGTAGAACGCACCTTAGGGACTGTTTTGAACAAGGACGATGAAAACTTTTGAAGGCAATTTTAGGTCGGATAAAACTGATTTAGTCAGACCGTTGTTGACATATATGCATTACAGAGTTTTAAGAGTAACTGTTAATACGTCGTAGTATTTCCGTACAAGTGTATGGGAAAAGTTTATTGCGATTTCTGACATTTCTAGTACTCAAACCTCAGTTAGTCCAGCAGAGACTTTTGATCCTTATAAGAAACAGGATCGATTGGCATAAAAAAGGTTTTGTTTAAAAATGAACATTGTCTTGCTGCCTTTCCTTTTTCTCCAAAATCTGTAAATGCAGTACAGAATATCTTAAAAAATTTATGGATCTCCTAAAAAGGTTAAGGTACCTGCCCTAACTGTCCCGTCTCGAAAATTCACCCTGTATAGTGATTATTATCAAATTGTGGCGACTCCCACATATAACTCAAGCGAAACATACAACAGCGCTATCTATCGAAGAAACATTGAACTATGGAGTGACGAACTAGCTACTAATCCTGAATCGCGATATAGATATTCTCACGCCGATTAGACTATATTAGGGGCCATCCATAAATTACGTCACACCTTAGGGGGGAGGGAGGGGGTCGACGAAGTGTGACATTGTGTGACAAGGGGGTGGGAGGGGTCCTAAATAATGTGACGTCACATTTTAAAATCTATTGTAGTCTAAGTCTTAAAACACGAACTTTAAACTATTACTTTACGAAAACCTAAAAAACATATACAACTGGATTCGTTTTTTTATTTTGTTAATTTCTATAAATAATATAATCGTGTTCAGGGTTCCGTAGTTCTTGACTCGGAACCCTTATACATTCGTCAAATCCTTCCGTCCGTCCTAGACCTACCGCCCAAACGGTTGGTGTGTCTATAAAATGCTACAATAAACATTTAAAAAAAAAAAATTGGGGGTACGTCCCCTATTCGTAAAGTGGTTATGTTTTCATTTTCTCGAGGCTACTAATCGTGTGGGGTATCATTGGTTAGGTCTTTTAAAAACATTGCGAGGTTGTTACAACGATTTTTCGATTTAGTTGTCCGTTTGCGAGTTATTCAACTTTCAAACACATTTTTTTGTAAAAATAGGGCATCCCCCCTCTAAAAGCTAAACAGATGGCTCGAAAAATCTGAAAAAATTCATGATAGTAGTCCATATATTAAATTAAAACTTAAAGGAAAGCTATTGCGGTTTTGATATATTTTTGTCAGGAGTTGTACAGGTCTAACTTGTAAAATGCACTGTCTTGGAAAACTTCCTACAAAAATTAAGAAATAATATGTAAACATAACAATTATCTATTGGACACGATTATAAATATACCTATCATTATTGGTGACCACAGAACCGAATTCTATGCGCAACCTGACACGCACTGAAAATTTTTTGATTTATAATTTTTTTTTAAATATATAATTAATCAATTTTTGTTTGATTTTGATTTGTTTGATTTGATGTTAATTTTATTAAAAAATAATTTTAATGGAAATAAAACTGATTTCGGAATCTGTTTTCATTCAATGATTTCTAAATGTAAATTTGCAAATTATGTGACGTCACACTAGGGAGGGGGGGAGTCTTACAAATGTGACCAGCTGTGACAAGGGGGGGGGGGGGGGCAAAAAAATCATGAAATTCGTGTGACGTAATTTATGGATGACCCCTGACACGCACTGAAAAATTTTTGATTTATAATTTTTTTTTAAATATATAATTAATCAATTTTTGTTTGATTTTGATTTGTTTGATTTGATGTTAATTTTATTAAAAAATAATTTTAATGGAAATAAAACTGATTTCGGAATCTGTTTTCATTCAATGATTTCTAAATGTAAATTTGCAAATTATGTGACGTCACACTAGGGAGGGGGGGAGTCTTACAAATGTGACCAGCTGTGACAAGGGGGGGGGGGGGGCAAAAAAATCATGAAATTCGTGTGACGTAATTTATGGATGACCCCTTACATTAGACTATACTATACAACACCCCAACATCAAAAGTTGGATAGTAGACAGCCAGGATTTTATGTATATTGTATTAACTACAATAAAGTTTATTCTATTCTATTCCATCCTCCCTTTTTGTTGGAGGAACACATGACCCTTTCCTCCACAAAATCAATCATCAACTTACTTCTTGCCGACTGCATCTTAACAAACCTAAACATGATAGTTCTTACCATCAGGTTCATCTTTCGTCCTGTATTCCTGTATCACAACGAAGTCCTCGTTAGGTATCTTAGAAGCGACATACATGTCTTCTGGATCAACTGGTACGATATCCGCTTGTCTCTGTTGCACATAGTTCAAGCATTCAACCCTGAAAGATATTGTGTTTTGAAATTTCGCCTAGAAAAGGAGGAGGTTATACCCTTCTGTTTCTGAGTAGTAAACTAATAAAAAGCTATGGATGTAATCTTTGTTTCTACGTAGATAATGGTTTTACATAAGACTTTAACGCATAACTAACGTTAAAGTGATGTTTTTCGAATTTTTTTTCATTTCTTAACGAAAAATTACCTGTCAATTTTATTTAAAAAAAAAAGCTAAACGCCGGAACAGAAATTTGAAATTCTTAAATTATATCATAGGCTAATGCTTAGCGAAGCCAAAAATGAAAACCGTTCCATGTTTAAAATACGCTCAACGAATTTAAAAAAATTTAGTCTAATTCTATCCTAAGGCCAAACAAATGTGTCAAATAATAACTATAAAAGCCCATTTGCAGTCACTTTCAACATGAAATTAGCTATGTACTTGCTTAAAAACACTGAATAAATTGGTAAACATCAGTTTTCTATGAGAGTGTGGTATCACTTAGGTTAAGCCAATTCATTTGTGTAAATAGGTTTTCTATTAGTAAAAATAACTAGATAATATAATATTTAAATAACAGTTACGAAAGATGTTATAAAAATAAAATAAAAACTGCGGCATTTTAAGTGGATCTTTTTTTACTTTTGGGAACACAAATAAAAATAGATACTAAGGTTTAACCTTTATTATTTTTGGGATAAAAGGTGAATACGCTTACGAGTAAATGCCATATTTAAAAGTGTTTAAATCTCGTAGTAAATTTGAATATAGAACACGGTGCGACAATTGACCAAAAACGTAATATGTCACACAAGACAGTACGTTACCATTTAGGACCTACTGTGTAATATTATTTTGTGGATAACGGTGGTGGTTGCGTAATTAATTAAAGATAATCTCTTAGAAATAACACATGTAATTGTTTGTTGTCTTGATTAAAAAAAAATAAAGACAAACTATTAGGTACTAGGTTTTATTAGTTAGGTTTTCTATTAGTTTTTGCGTCAGATGTTCTAAAACACGATTATTATTAATATGTTACTCAAAAAGGGTGTAAAGATGTTATTATGTCAGATATATTATCGAACTTGAACTAATTTGTCACGGGCTGACTCGAGAACTCATATTTTTAGACAGTTCAAAAATAATTACCTGTCTCTGGCCGCAATACATTTCAGTTGTGCCTTAGACTTGGTTGGTACTTCCAGCATCTCCTGACATGCTTCCAGGTATTGAGCGGGCACACATATTTTATCTGCGAAATAATTTCTAATTACAGTAATTACAATTATCTGAAAATAGTAAAAGAATTGACAAATTTCTGCCACCTTTGTTAAAATTATCTTATATTGATTGCTGGTAGGTACTATTTATAAAATAACGCATCTTTTTTTTTTCGACTGCGACGATGCCAATCAGTAGAGTAATAAATATCTTAGCTAGTCTGTGTATCTTTGTATGTTATACCTCATCGTCTAAACTACTGAATCAATTGTAATGACGGAGGTGTCTATTCGATAGATTCGTAATAATGACTCGGGTGAAATGGGTTAAATACATTTCCACAAAAATGTTTACGTAGTCGGGTTACAGTTTAATAAAACTGTTTTCTTATTCATTTTGCTGTGGTATTTGATTACAATGAAATTCCTTTATATTTAAAATTGTTAATAAGGAAGCAGAGACATAGGTAAGTATTCGACATCCTAGCTTTTTCGTTGTCCTTCTTCAAGAATTATTTAAATAATTGCTTTGTGTTCTGGCCATAGACAAATGGAGATTTTTTTAAATTTAATTTTTCGTTCAAAGTGCTTTAAGAAAGAAGTTATTATTAATAGAGATACCTATTATTTAACGATAAATTCGAATAAGACCCTTGAACTTGAACACGAGAACTTGAACTAAAATGCTGATAAGAAGAAGGTCATTGGTAATCGTAATTTCTCTATTTTTAGCAGAATTCCAGTTACTTTCCTTAGTAAGGAATATACAATGTGTCGCCAGGGACTCTATAAACTTACATGAAACGGACACAAGGAACAACGAGACTCAAAACAACAATTTGTGATTCACACAAAGTGTGGAATTTTTTTGCGGCGTTGCGGCAAGACCACAGGTGCAGTCAAATCAATCAAAATACAATATTTAAAAAAAAGTTTTTATGGAGGAGCTCCAGGTCACTTTGTTGTGACCTTTTTAATGAAAAAAAAAACTATGCAAAAGAATATAAATAACCGTAATCGATTAACCTGCTCTTAGCTAATATTATATAACACAAAAACATGTCCACTTTCTATTACCTAGATATTAAGCAATGGCTAGATATATGTACTAAATGATTTACTTGGCAACAAAATGGTAAACATAAACCGTATAGAAATCGATACGAAAGATTTTACATTCTTATCGAATAAACTTATTTTTGAGCTTATTCGATTTTTTGTCAATTTAATTTACCTTTGGGAATCGAAAAGGCCTGGGAGAATAGTCGTAGTCAAATTTTGTTTATCTACATTATTACCTCATCAAATGTTACAAAACCGGCAAAACATACAGACATACCTATTTCGCCAACAGAGGTTAAATGTCAAACCACACATCGGCTATTAAGCTATTATTAGATGTAATAAACCTTATTATAATAAATAATCTTCATTTGCAGTATATGGTTTTTATTATTTGTAAAAAACACAAACCATGAAATTTAATTTCTTACTAAATAATATCAATAATTAATACAAGAAATTAAAACAATCTTAACTGAACGTCCAACCGATAGAATATTACCAGGATAACTTTGTCACATTTTTTTTTAAACATAGCCTTCCTCCACTGTCACTATTTTAAATTTCGAACACAACTTTTTTTTTTAAATTTAGAATCTATCTTGCAGACTTATTTACGAGGTGTAATTATATCTAAAAAAACAATACTTTTGAAACATACAAATTGATTTTCCGTGTACAGAAACACACGCCAGAGCTAATAAAAACACATATTTAAACGTCATGGTCAAGACGACCACACGGCTAGCGGTTCAAAACTACTGATTGACGAACAAGACACTTCTTTTATATTCACAAGTTATCATAATGTGATTGTGCCAGAAATAGTATGTATGTGAGACATAGGACGTGGACACTGAGTTTGTACCTATGATTTGTGGACACAGCGTCATTTTTGTGGTTAATTGGAAATTATTTTGAGTATCGTAGTACTAGTAACTAAACACGGAATTGCAGTACATTTTATATTTCAACATCTGCTCAAAGCCAGTGGATTGTATGAGAAATGTAACTCACATAGTATATAAAAACTTAACTTAACCTGTCTTTTTCATTAGCAACTTAAATACACTACACATTTGTGTAATAAGACACTACATTATTTTGTAAGATTTACTTTGCATTACCGCTAAATAAATTCCCTTTGATTATAATCAAAGTAAATTCCCATGCTTTTTTAGAAAAATGAAGTAATCAATGGTCCTACTTTAGTTACATGTCCTGTACGATCAATCATTTGTTAAGAATACTAGAATAGTGTTCGTCTACTTGCACGAGTCATCGCATGGGATCACTCGCTTGGGATACATTACATTAAAAGAATATTAATGAGTAATAATAATAATAATATATTTTTAATTTTTAATTCAGAAATGTTATCACACGTAAGTGGAAATTGGTTTGTAAATTAACGATCAGCCAGAACAAACATTTTTTACGATGAATCTAATACAAAGTTTGAAAAAAGAAGTGTTAATAAAATTATTCTTTTTTTTCTTCACAAGTTTCCAGTGCCTCATATGAACAAATATTAAAAAAATATGAAACGTCATTTTGAAATTAGTATGAAATTAGACATTGCATTTGGTTTTAAAGTTAATTAAAAGAGTGATTATTAATTATGGATTGGATACATTGCAATAATTGTTTCACTCAGTTAGAACCGGGAACAACTTTACATTTAACATCATGTGGTCACATGTTTTGTAACAGCTGCTTAGATAAAAGTAAGTTACATTTTGCTATAATAAATTGTAAAACTTATGAATTTAAATTTTCTAACATGAGAATCGTTATAGGTGGCAAAGAAAGTACTTGTTTAATATGCCGAGCGCCGTGTTCCATCATGAAACTCGTGCCAGATGTACGTAATTTAATATTTAAACATTACCATTTGAAACGACGAAACGTAAATCTCATATTAGTAATTTCATTTCAAGATGAAACAAGAGATTCAAGAGTACTTCACGGATCCAGAGGAATTAATTAAAAAGTCCTGTGAGGTGTTACAGTTTCAGAGGCAACACAGACGGCGCTTGTTATCTTATTTATTGCAATCGGTTCGTAATTTTCTCGTTTTCTCCGAGCTAATGAAATTTGTGGCTTTTGAATGTATAATAAGACCTTAGTTACAGTTTGTATGAATAAATTCAAACTGTTATTTTAGAATTTAATTTCGTTGCGGAGTAAGCGATATAAACTTTGGTATTATTATATATTTGTAAATTTTGCCTTTGATTTTCCAATGAATAAGTTTACTGAACGAAGATTGCTGTAATTAATATCTAAAAATAAAATGAATCTTAATAGGTCATATTAGAAAACGGTTCACGATTTTCAGACAAAGAAGTTTTATACGGCGAGAACTGAACTAAAACGCATGACCGAATTGTGCCAAAAGCAACATACCAAACTGAAGGAGTATCAGAAAATTATCAGGAATCTAGAAGCGCAGTTGGGATCTCAGTCAAGTAATTATGATCCACTTATTTATCAAAAAAAACTGACCCCTATAACTTTATATGCGTCACTTTTAAATCATGCTTGAATTCTATTGGTCTAAGCGTCTAACTATTTCTTTATGTGTGTTTTACACATAAAAAAACTGAAAATTGGTACGAAATACGAAAGTAATATGTAGGAGTTTATACAAAAAAATACAATTGTAGTGTCTCTATGTTACATCAAAGGAACAGTTTTTATTAAATGCATATCAAAGTATTTACGGTAAGTACTTACATCAGATTTTTTTTTTTTTAAATTTTGTATGACTGCCTATCCGTCTGTCCGTCTCTTTGTTCCGGCTAATTTCTAGAACGGCTGGTTTGATTTTAACGAGACTTTCACTGACGGGAAGCTGATGATCTAAGGAGTAACTTGGGCTTGTTTATTTACGCTAGGCTACGCTACTGCGTTACAAGAATAACCGCGGGTAACACCGCGGGTCTCGGCTAGTATGTAATACAACAGCGTAGTGTTGAAGGTATCGAACCCTGTCACGCTTCGTTGGAGCACATGGTGGTTGAAAAATTGATGAAAATAATTTTAGCCTTGTTAAAATGTGTGAAAATTTGAGCTCAATAGGTGCGGTCTTTGGGTTTATGAAACTGTTTAAACCATCTTAACATATTGCGTAGGTCCGTCATGGCGGTAAATAATAGCCTATGTGTTATTCTGATATTGTTCTCGGTGTTGACTACCTTCGTGACGATCTTTCTGGAATGGCCGGATTGTTTGCCACTGTGTCCAGAGAAAATGTGCTTGTCGTGATCAAAATTATAGTAGTCGTACTCTTCAAAGAAAGCTTCCGACATATTTACGTATTTATTTTGATATGTAAGATATATTATTTTGAAGTTTCATTAAAATCCAATTAAGTAGTTTTTGTGTGAAAGAGCAAAAAACATACATACATACGGCGGCTTAGTGAGATGCTTCAGTATTATTGGGCCTACGGTCTCAGACTCACAAATGGAATACGATATCAAGAATATAATGCCGCCACGTTTGAGCCGTGTAGAAATTGGCGTGGTTCTAGTAGAAGGGGTCAAATACCAACGTCAGTAAGGCTCATTGAGTTGTAGGCACTACTTACCATTAACCCGTTTGCATTCCATTCCATAAAAAAGTTAGGATACTTAGGTAATCTGTCCCCATAGCCAAGTTGCAAACGTTTTTCGTTTTCTATTCTATTCTGCATCGTCATCAACAATCATCAACAGCCTTTAACAGTCCACTGCTGGACTTAGGCCTCTCATTTGAAAGGAAGTTTTGGCCTACTGTACCACGCTGGCCAGGCGGGTTGGTAAAGGGTTTGTTCCAAGTTTGCCTTCTCTTGGCAGTGATGTTAGATGCTTATTTTGTTCCTTTAGTCGCCTCTTACGACACCCATGGAATGAATAGGGCGGTGACACTTTGTATTCTTAATCCGTCACTACACGGAAATTTCTGCATTCTAATTCTGCATTCTATTTCTTTAATGTCTTGTTTCATTGGCTAATGCCACTCAGTCACGTGATTAAAACAAAATGGTACCCAATGAAACAAGAGAAGAGAGAAATAGAATAGAGAACCAAAACCGTTTGTAACTTGGCTAGAGGGGCTGATTACGCCCACAGTCTCTATAGGTCCTTCCTCATCGTGTTTTGATGTCAATGAACTCATTTATCTTTTAGCTCAAACCGTTAGCAGGTAGATGGACAATATCCTATCTCGAAATCTCAGGGGTCATTAGCCATTCGGGAACTCGCAAGCCACATTCAAGTGGACAATTGGGTACTATTTTGATTGATTAAAATTGAGTTCGTGAGGGGCGTTTACTGTTTTTGAAAGCATGTCTTGTAGATTTTAAAGCATGTATATATTTTGGTTAATATTTATCATCTTTATAGCCTTTATTCCCGAGATTATTTGGGGTCACCTTCTAGTTTAACCGACTTTACGTGAATATCAGTTTCTACACGGAGCGACTGGCATCGGACCTCCGCTACCCTGAAGGCGAACTGAAATTCTAAAGTTGTCAGTATTTTTGCGGGCACTGACCTTCCAATAACGATTCCCATAGATAATCATGACCATAGCATTATATGACAACGTGCTCTCCGAGGTACGGGCGTGAATATTCTGGGCTCTTATTAAGGATTCCTTATATAAAAAACCCAACTAAACTTTTCGCCCAACCCGTGATTTGAACCCGAAAACTTTTGTTCGACAGTCGGATGCGTTAACCACTAGACCAACGAAGCAGTAGCGCCAATTTTTTTTTGAGCCGACTAGTTTATGTTTAGGTTTATATTGAGGTAGGTATTTAACGGTTAGGTAGGCAATAATACATAGATAACCATATTTACATACATAATATTATAAATTCGAACGTTACTTTGTCTGTCAGTTAAACATTTAGGGCTAAACCACTGCATTGAATTCAATGAAATCCGTTCAAGGTGATAGTTTGATTCTTGAGGAAGGACATGGCTACTTTATAATTAATTATAATTAGTAATTCGATGTTAGTTTAGTACATAATTTACTGAAAACTTATCTAGTCAGTTGTTTTGGTATAAATGATTAGCGAAGCTAGGTACAACATATTTTTTCCGTTTCAATTGTGAATATTTTTTTACAATATGTATCTCATCAGATACCTATATTTATGGAATTGTGTTCGCAGAGCAAGTATCACCATTCAATATTCCCATATCACCGGGGAGCAACATATCTCCGAGTTTCGTACAAACTACACCCACTTGCAAACGTAATGCGAAAAGTACTCCGTTTGCGGTAAGTCGGAATTTCTATAATATCCATTATTTTTCCACAGGATATGGGTATTTTTTGATATAAATATATTTCAAATACGATTCGTTTACACTGGACACTTTGTCTGTATATTTGTTTGCTTGTCCGTTTTCTTGACTGCGCTATATAATTCAGAATAGTAATTAGTGTAATGGCTGTTAGCACCAACGTTTAGGGGACACCCAAGTACTTAGATGTGTTTTAAAATTTAGGGACTCACTACGTAAGGGAGCTCTTAGTCAGGAGACGGTTTAAGTATTAGCTGGTGAAAACAAGCATTGTATGTTTTAAAGAAGAATGTAATATAACAATGGTGCGAGATCCACCTGCGATCCTATTTTATATAAATGTAGGGCCTGTCGAAGTGATTCTACACTGTCTTTTGTGAAGCATGAGTAGAATTCAGGGGTGATGGCCAACATACTCTGATAATGGAGCATGGTGACCCACACTATGGCGGCATAGTGAGATACTTTGTCACGCCCCACTTTAAGAACGTAATATAAGTGAAACATTGTGCACTGGTAGTCCAAACCAGGCTCTGAAGATCTGGTAGCCCAAAGGGTGCTTGTACTTGTGACTCTAGAGTCTCTGGTGACCCTAAGCGTTGGTAGTCACGTGACTCATATTTCTAAATATATTGAGTATTAAATATTATTATCCACTAATAAAATTTTATTTGGTATCATTGTATATTTAAAATGTCTCATCAGCAACTGTTTACGTTCATTATGAAAGGTATACATATTAATGATGTAATATTTTTATTAAAATTTTCCTTGTCACAACCTTGTAGTATGTTATATTCCTAATATTACTAGTGGGTTATCCCCCGTTCCCATCTTTATCAGTAGCAGATCACGTGGTATACTCGTAAAGGAATAACAATACAATTGATAAGAAGAACTTATAGGTATATAATTCTCCGATCTCACAGATTAAATGTAGTTACCATAGAAATAGGGGAAACACAGTCGTAAACAAATAAATGTTACCAACCTTTGACTTTAGCTGCAGCACTATCAGTCGAACTTGGTCACACCGACTCGTATCAGCAAGCAAAGGTCTGCTAATGTCAGCGTTCATAGTCAGGTAAACAATATTTCTTATTATTAATAATAGTAATAAATTTATATATTTTATACACGGCCGGGTCATCTGATCCCAAACCAGGTAACCTGTCCTATGGTAATCAGCTTTGCGCAGTATGGGGTCGCGCGTTGTCGTGGAGGAGCAGTGGGGACAAACGATTGGCCAAAGCTGGTTGCAGATGTGCAAGCTTCTCTATCATTCTCTCCAGTACTTCACAGTACATCTGCATTAATGCTCATGCCGTTTTGTAAAAAGCTGTGCTGTGGTGAATCACACCCGCACTAGACCACCAAACAGTGACCATCACCTTTTTAGGGGTCATTTTTATTTTGGGGCATTGCTTTGGTGCTGAACCAGGGTCTAACCAACTTGCTGAGCGCTTTCGATTGTCGAACAGAATCCATTTTTCAACAATTGTAACAATTCGTTTCAAAATTCTTTCATTTCTTTGCCTGTTGAGCAGCGCAAGGCAGGTCTCGACGCGTACGTTGCACTGGCGATCGTTAAGGTCGTGGGGCACCCATCTATCAAGCTTTTTTTACCTTGGCAATTTGTCGCAAATGGATCACTATTGTTTTGATGCTTACATTAAAAGCTGCTGCTAGCTCACCTGTAGATTGAGTTTCGTCAGCTTCCAGAATCGCCTTTAATTCATTATTGTTAACCAAAGTCTCCGGACGACCACGAGCTTCACTTTTCAAGTAAAAATTTGCAGAACGGAACCGGGAAAACCAATAACGGGTTGTGCGTTCGTTTGTACAGTTCTCTCCGTAAACGTTTTTGATATTAAGTGCCGTTTGTGTCGCGTTGGTGCCACGACGGAACTCATATTCCATAATTACACGAATTTTTAAGTATCCATTATGACGACAAAAGTTCAAATGTAATGAAAATACAACGCTAATCAAAAAACAAAAGACTGAGTTTGTAAATAGAATGTCAGGGTTTTAAAACAAAATTAATATGAATTTAGAATACAGAGTCATTACAAACTTTTTTTTATTTGAAATGACCAGTACTGAAGAAAGGCAATTTCATAGGTAAAGACCTAATATTTAGGCTTCAAGTGACTCTACTCTGCCTGATGGAAAGCATGAGCAAAATCCAAGAGTAGGGGTCACCATCCTCATTGTGAATGCAGACAATGCAGCATGGTGACTGTAACCCACACAATGGTGTCCTAGTGAGATGCAACTGCACCATTGGGTCTCCGATCTCACACTCGCTGACGTAATACTACAACATGAATGTTGTAATTTTTAGGTTGGTCTGCTGTGTGAGGGTAGTACTTAGTTCTAGTTAGAAGGTACTTCCCCGGTCGAGCCGGGCCCATTCGTCCTGAAATCAGTATGACTATACTACCTATAATTTACACTCAAAATGCTACAATTGCTTGACCTGGGTGTACAATCAAAGAATTCAAAATCAAGAATTATTAGGAAATGTAGATACTAATTCCCCTAAAAAATGGATAGGCCGTACCGTCCCTTTAAAATTTTATACCATTACAAAGGTTAATTAATAATATTGTGAAAACTATTAATTGGCCTTCATGTAGATTATGGATTTATATTTTTAAGATATAAAATAAAAATAAAACATGTTTCCATTTCCAGCGTTCGAATACATCCAACAAGATATCTTCTACGGTCTTCACACCGCCAACACCCGAGTCGGCAGGGTACTCCAACTTTTTAAAGAATCTCTAAAGGGTATCCGAACGCAACCAAAAAACCGCTAGCGTGTGCCTGTGCGAACTTTTTTTTTAAAAGTAACCGTGGCTTTAGAAACAAAATTATTCGGTTTTTAAGGAATGTTTCGTACTGACATATAAATATAATTTATGAAGGCTTTAAATGTTAAAACACAAAATGGGATGTGGTATTTGTTTAAGGGCATACGGTAACATTATACCTACAACATGGTCGTTATAGCTATATTCTATTATGCGGAGAATATGAGCCCGGTGAGGTTTGAAATATTTTGAATGTCAAATGAATCTTGTATGTGAAGCTAACCCTTTGATCTATGAATAATTTGAAGATTAAGATCTACATCTATTTGAATACCATCATGACAAATGCTTATATTATTGTTACCGATAAAGAGTACTTCGAAATATATTTAATCGATTATTATTATCGGTAAGGTATTAATATTCAACCCAAATGTAAGTCGTATACAATGTGTCTGAACCCTTAACTACGTTACATTATCTTTAAATTGAATTCCGATCGCGTCGAGCTGATTGGGTGAAATGGCGTGTTCCAAATTTGAAATTATTCAATATTCAGATGATTTTACTGTCACTGCTTTTTAAATTTTCTTTGTCATTTTATGGCAACATTATATTTCTGTTTTACTTTTTTGTGATCAACAAGATTGATTTACCTTTTTTGTTAGAAGAATAATTAATTAAATGGAGATGACGAATTGATTTTAATCATTCAATGAATGGTTAATATTTCGTAAAAAAAATGATCGGTTGATTTCATTTCTAGGTTTGTTGGAAGTGGCAATGAGTCCGGGTACATGTCGAATAGTCCGATCTCACCCGGTGTTTATTGCAACGGTTACGGAAAGTGTTCTTTTAAGAAAAAAATGCACACTAAGAAGTTCAACTACTTTTAATTTTTTGAATTAAGAATGTGATTCAATTTTTTTGCATGTTATTTTTCTTATTTTGAAGATAACTTTAACGAAAAGTAAAATTTTGGATATTGTTTATGCTAGTATTGAGACAAATTACTATGTTAAAGAAGGTAAATACATTTGAATAATTTTAAAATATGTAACAAGTAAGTAATAAAAATTAGTCAAAACTCGCATGCAAAGAAAGAAGTTATAAAACATACTTGTGAAAGTATTAATATAGACTAGAACAGTTTTTTTAGTATAAACACTAAGTTATTTTCAGTACCTATTTAACTATTAATACCATTTCATTTTGTATTTTTTATAAAATAATAAAAAGTTTCCTTACACAATGCGTTCATTTATTTTCTGTTTATGAAAGGAGTTTTGTAACGAAATTAAAGGAGGAATGACAACAGGAGAGAGAGAAAAGAGAGAGGAAGGCCGAGACGTAGTTATATCGACCAGATTATGGAGAAGGTGGCGCTCGCGACCTATATGGGGGTAAAGGACTGATAGAAACAGCTGGAAAGATCTGCATCGACAAGAGCATAGCTCCTAAATGAAGACTAGAGGCATTAGGGATACAACAATCTTGTGTAGCACGGAACTTTACAAACATACACGAAACGGTCACAAAGAACACCCAGACTCAGAACTTTTGGATTTGTGAATCACGCAAAGTGTTATCCCACGTAAAACTTGAACCCACGACACTTGGTGCAGTAGAAAGAGGCGTGGCGACCGCTTAAACCACTCGGCCAACCGTGCAGTTATGATCATAGATGCCTTTAGTTGAAAATATGTCAAAAAGGAAATAACAGTCACAGTTTAAGTAGCTCTAAATTACCTTAGACAATGAATTAACAACGAAGGTATTGGCTGTAACCAAACACGCGACATTTTGTAAGAGTTCAAGGGAATCTAAGGTCAATCAGCCGTTAATAAATATTATTAATTTATAACCAAAACCACTGAAGAGATTTTTAATTAAACTTAATTCGCGACTGTCCAAAGGAAATAAAACAAAAAAGTAGTTGGAGACAAGTGCGTTAAAATGAAAGTAAAAAGAAGGATATTGATGAATCGATTGCTTCAAATCAAATCAAATTAAACCATTTTTATTTCAAATAAACCAATACAACGGCACTTCTGAAACGTCAAGTAGTCAGTCAGTAGTCAGTCGTGAAGGTAATTGTCTGTTCCAATTCGTAGATCCTATGGCGAACAACAGACAAGAAACTCCATGGACACTCTTCTCCAACATTGTTTTTACAATTTTTGGTAACATTGTTTAAGGCATTTTATTGCTATTCTCCTAGCTGATTTCGGTGACGGCGGCTAGTCTCAATGGAGATCAGCTAACGGCACAGGAGATATAATATGGTAGTCTCCAAAGTACGGGGACCTAAAACCTCGAATATCCGGGCTATTATTACATACTTCTTTAATCAGAAAAACTCAACACTTTTTGGCCCGTTTATGGATTATAATCAGAGACCTCTTTTTCGGTAGTCATATACGATAACCACAAGACCAAGGAGGCAGTTATTAGGAAAAAAAAACAATGTAAACATTGTTAAGGGGCTGAAAACCAAAATAGAGGTAAATAAAGATCGTTTTGTATAAAAACCTATCGCTCATATCATTACCAAAATCAATGTCTTTATAATTGAACATATTCCTCACATAGTGGTTATTTCCAACACATGATTTGAAAAACTTCACTCGATAAAAAAAATTATCAAAGTAGCCTCTGAAAATAGTTAAATTTTGACTTTACACAGTTGTGCTTTAAGTAATGTAAATGAAATTAAGTAAAATTGTGTATCATATGTAACTGAAGGAAATGGTTAACTTTAATTTTTTTAAAAATTGCAACATTTACAAAAAATAACGAATTTTGTGGTTTGGCACTTACGCCCTTCTATTTCAAGCGCTTTTTCTCTGTCACTCCTATGTCGCTCGACTCGCGCTCTATATTTAGCTGATAAATCTAAAAAACTTTAGGAGGCTATAAGGTAAGAATAATTTATTTTATTAATGAACTTATAATTTGATTGACATGTAAGATTATTTAACTAGATATCCTTACATAGTGTAATGTAGTTTCATAACCCTAAAAACTGTCAACTGTGTAGTGGAACAAGCTTAAGCAAGAGACACATTATCGGAAGCGGCTAATGGACGCGGCTGATAGCCGTGATCTAGAGTATGAACATACACTCAGCTGTGCAAACTATCGGACGTAAGTCGTGGACAGACTGACCTTGAGCGTTCGGACGTCCGACAGAAATCTGGCACAAGACCGACTGACGAGACTGTGCACACTTATTTTTCCACTAAAATCAATTTATTATCATAAATATGTATATTACTGAGTCAATATTTTAATACATCGAATGAAAATATATTACCAAGGCACTCTATCAGTGTTTTAATAAAATAATGTACAATTTACAGTCGCGGCTGTTAGCCGCGTCCGTCAGCCGCGTCCGATAATGTGTTTCCAGCTTTAGTCTTGAAGAACGTAACATACATAGACTTACAAAAGTCGTAGACTCTGCCATTTTAGTTACTCAATGTATCATATGATGGCCTTATTTTATGCATAGTCATTTTTGATAGTGTATCTAACCGCAAAATATTATCATCATAATAATTAAGCAATAAAGATATTAAATTAAATAAGTACTATTATTTAATCACAGGTTGCAAAATGTGGAATTCTCACAAAATGTTCAATGTTCTGAAGTTCCAAGGTAAGAACTGTAAAATACTGCACGTCCTGAAATGACACTCAAATCTAACTAACAATTCATGGACTATTTATTTACAGCAAAAGAAGACTATTGTAAAATAGCTCTGAAGGAGATGGACCGCAGAATGTAGTTTTGCATCATACACAAATCACAAACTCGCTGAGCTCTGACGGTATCGTCGCGTTCAGAATAGTTTCATATTATATACTATGACTGTATTGTTTGGCAATAATATTGTTAGAATGTATGTTGGTAAAAAGACAGTGTATATTGTTTTGTAAACTTGGATTAATATTAAATAAAAAAATACTACATAAATAAAAAATAATTAAAATAAAATTGCATAAGTTGATAAAAAATGCTATGCAATAGCTTTACCGCGGCAGTCTCCGAGTGCCACATGACTTTTTTTATCATACCATTACGATAGCATTTTTATTTTGCCCTATCTAAAATATTCTAAAGCCCTGTGTTAAAAGCAGAGTGCAAATTCAAAGACGAATATTAGTTCTCGGAGACTGTGGTAGTACCGATAACGAACCGCGTCTCAAACGCGGCGCTGATTTATCGAACAAAAAGGGGCGTATCCATTGCTCAAGGTCATTGGCTGCACTCAGCGTCTTAAGAAGCGTTTAAAAAATTCAAGAACAGTTGCAAACGTTTTTAGTTTTCTATTCTATTTCTCTATTCTCTTGTTATATTGGCTAACGTCACTCAGTTACGTGATCAAAAGAAAATGGTAACCAATGAAACAAAAGAATACAGTAATAGAATAAAGTATGAAATAGAAAATGCAAAAGGGGGACTGGTCACGAACCCACGCTTCCAAAACATAATTGTCTACTAATTTTTGGCACCGCATTTCATATAATCATATAATAAGAACATCTTATTTTGTCTGTGAACATAATGTGATAAACAAACTACCAGCCAATCAGCATTGACATTGTTTACAAGTATTATGATTCAATTTCGCAGTGGTAGCACAGAATACATAATAGTACCAGTACAGAAGACTCACTCCGAAAAGTAAATTAAAGTTATAGATACCCTCGGTGTCAAAAGATTAAGTTCAATTCAGATCGCACGGCGCCGAATCACTACGATTATATTTACCTACAATTGCGTCTCTTTCTATCGTGTAACTCTTAACTGTTCTGACGATGTCTGTTCGACCGGCGTGTCTGACCCGGCAGGCAGCCGGCCGACTATACCTAAACTGCAGAGTGACACCCCCCTGGTGGTAGTTTCATTTCGTTCAGACACTATTTAACTGTGTTCAGCACTTTTATTACAAACATGTTCATTCACTTTTCGAGAATGAATTTGGTTGAAAATATAATGAAAAATTTTTCCTCCCCGAGGTAATTGAATATCACAATATTTACATTTCACGTTTCCATTTCACAAACAGAAAACAAAAACATAACTTATTTGAGATTGATTCATCACTTAACCAAATTAAAACGACAACAAAATAGATTCGTGAATTCAATTGTATTTTGTTGACATTTTCAATTTCGTTTGAATCGTTTTCAATTATTTATTTGCTCCCACATATAATCGGATGAAATTATAGTGAATATACCTATATACCATACATGTATATTTACTGTCCCCATAACTTTTACCTACAATATTATTATTTTTAGATTCGTCATGTCTATCTGTCTGTCTGTCTGTCAGTCTGTCTGTCTGTCCGTCCATATGTCACAGCCACTTTGTTCCGAAACTACAAGAGCTATACTGTTGAAACTTTGTCAGTAGATGTATTCTGTAAACCGTATTAATATTTTTTCACAAAAATAGAAAAAAAGCAATAAATTTTGGGGGTCCCCATACTTAGAACTGAAACTCAAAAATATTGATTAAGGACTCTATATTTACGGCCTATGGGTGACTGTTGACCTAAATTCATCACTATCATCATCAACAGCCTTTAACAGTCCACTGCTGGACATAGGCCTCTCCTTACAAAGGAGGTTTTGGCCTACTATACCACGCTGGCCAGACGGGTTGGTAAAGGGTTTGTATCAAGTTTTCCTTCTCTTGACAGTGATGTTAGCTGCTTATTTTGTTCCTTTAGACTTTCGCCTCTTACGGCACCCATGGAATTAATAGGGGTGGTGACACTTTGTATTCTTAATCCGTCACCACGTGGACAGTTAGTTAGTTGACCTAAATTAGTTCTTAAAAATTGCGTGTAGAATATTGTAGTAGTACTTTATGAAGAAAAAATAGAATACTTTATGAATACTTTATGAATAAAATAAAGTCTGCTGTTGAAAAGAGTGGTCATGTGAAACTTGAATAGCCGTTGGCCATAAAGACTCCAATGGTTTACAACGACAACCGTGGGTAACGCCGCGGGACTCAGCTAGTATAAATATATAAATTGAATGTCTATCTAATCAACCCTTCGCAACAAATATACCCATCACTGAATTCTTATTTCCCCCAAATGTTGGTTGAACTGAATAAAATAATGCGAAATTGAATTTATCTAACTCTTAACAGCATTGAGGAAAACGAATAAATATATATAAAAAGAATATTCTTTTCTTTCCTTATCTCGATATCCTCAGTTAAAGGGTTTTGCGATGTTTCGAGGCAGTAAATGAAACACATTTTCATTTTTAAATAACTTGTCAGACGTTGAGAACAGAGATTTCCTCTGTGAAGTAACGTATGAGTTTATTTTCACGTTTGTGAGAAGAGAAAATTAAAATATTGCATAGGTATCTACTATTCATCAATTATCATCATAAACAGCCTTTACCAGTCCACAGCTGGACATAGGCCTCTCCTTAGAAAGGAGGTATTGGCCTACTATACCACGCTGGCCAGACGGGTTGGTAAAGGGTTGGTTTCAAGTTTTCCTTCTCTTTGCATTGATGTTGTCTTGCGTAGTTTTTCCCTTAGTCGCCTTTTACGACACCCGCGGGATGAATACAAAGTGTCACCACCCCGGTGACACTTTGTATTCTTAATCCATTACCACACGAATCGAAGGTATCTACCTACTATTATTATTTTAGTATTAGCTATTGCTAGGGCTCCGCTTGCGTATATATCATCGTAAGTATTAGCCCTTATGTTTATCCGTTCATAAGATTTTGCGTGATAAAGTAAAAATATTTTTTTCGCACTAAATAAAAATACATTTAAATATTTCGGACATCTGACACACAACATCATCTAGTCCCAAACTAAGCAGAGCTTGTAGTATGGGTAATGGGTACTAAGCAAACTGATATAAATACATGTTTTTTTTTAAATAAATACATATTATGGTAAATACATACATACATACTTCACTTTCCCTTTGTTTTTAACATTAGGTAGGTAATCGAAAATTAAAACCACATTTGAAAATGAAAAAAATCTTTTAATACAACAATTCACGTTTTGACATCAATATTATGGGGCTTAATGTATGGGAAGATATCCCTTGTTCTGTTGATAGCCACCGCTGGCTTCCTGATGACCATGGACCGAGTGTGCACCTAGATTGTTGAACTTTTCCAACACTTCTGCACCGCCCTTGTAGCCCTTTTGCAGGTAGTCACCCTGTGAAAGAAATATAAGACATAAATTAACTTGAAACAAAATTATCTTAATTGGTATTAATCCCCACTATGATAAATGCGAAAGTAACTCTGTCTGTTACGTTTTCACGCCTAAACTGCTTAATTAATTTTGATGAATTTTAGTATACTGATAGATGGAACTTTGGGAAAGGAAATAGGCTATTTTTTACCGCGATAACCGACATACACGCAGGCGGAGCCACGGGCAAAAGCTAGTATTATATAAATATTGTAACATCATAAAACTGAAGAGTTTGGTAAGTGAGTGAGTAATCTTGGGCATTACTGGTTTGTAGAAGAAAGTTATAAGCTATATAGATCATGCTATCAACAATTACATAGGTATCTGGGTTAGGTAGTGGGCTGGGTAGTATTAATGTGTTAATGACGCAAAACTTTTTTTAGGCGTTCTAATACATAACTTACAGAATCCAAGACCGGGGGCCATTGAACTTACTGCAAATGCAAACGTTAAAATCTAGTGGCCCACACTATGGTGGCTTGGTGAGATGCTATGTCACGCTCCATTTAAAAGGACTCGGGATCATAGTGGGAAGGAAACACGTGAGCTGGTAGTCAGTTCCAGTTTTTGACTGCTAGGCAAAGTAAGTAAGGAAGGAAGGAATGGAGGGAAACAGAAGAAGAAATATTTTGGTGAAAACAATGGTTAGAGAACTGTACTATTATATACCAATATTATACATTTGAAAGTTACCCTGTGAGTCTGGTGCATTAATGTCTGAAGTTACGCTTTCTCTGATAATCCACTGCACCGGTTCAGATAAAATATAGCATAAAGATAGTTTAACCCTCGATGAAGGACATATGCTACTTTTTACCGCGTTAACCAAGATAACGCAAGTAGAACCACTGGCAAAAACTAGTAGACTATGTATTAATCGTCCGTGACACGAGAAGTCTTGGACTAACAGTGAGAGAAATATTTTTTTTTTATTAGAAGTTAACTATGTTTCTTTAATATGGTTCTCTTATTCAGCTCATATCTCTTATTAACAGAATTCATTACAAGCCTTAGGATTAAACTGCTCATTAAACGTAGCATAAAACGAAAATTATTATTTAAACGAAACCATAATTTAAGCAAATTATAAAAACAACTGTTAAATATTATCCCTTTTAATGAAACATTTTGTTAATCTACCCGCAGTGTTGTAAAGAAATTTTAGCAATTTTTTATCAAGAATTTAAATGAGGGCTCTAAAAAGTTGGTCGACATCTGTGGCTTTATTCAATGCCTTTTATAGCAGACCTACTCGCGAATAATTCTATTTAACGAGCTCGCAAGTTACTGTTTTCAATTCAAACAATGTACAAAACCGTAAAGTAAACTTTTATGTTCCATAAACGAGGGTAGTTGTATAAAAAATAAGTTGTTCGTTCAATTTTACTAGTATTAGTTGAAAACTTTGTATAGCGATTTCCATTGTTTCAACTTTTGAATAGTCATTCATACAATGACCCTAGGCAATTTCAAAGATAGCAGGACCTCTTAAGTGATTGCAGTAATTCATTATAAGGTATATATTAAAGGTAGTATAGAAAATGTCCTATTACCTAAATCTAAATATTATAAAGCTGAAAAGTTTATTTGTTTGTACTTACTTACTACTTACTACTGATCCGATTAGAAAAATATTTTAGTGTTGGATACCCCATTTGTCGAGAAAGGCTATAGACTATAGACATACTACAACTAATAGGAACGGAGTATCAATAATATGTTAAAAAAATCGGCCAAGTGCGTGTCAGGCTACGCACAGGAAAGGGTTCCTCAGTCAGCCATAATGATACGTGGATTTAAAATCGTAAAAAATAGATAATTGTTATGTTTACCTATTAATGCGTTAATTTTGTATGACGTTTTCCAAGTGAGTGCATTTTACAAGTTAAGCCTTTATAACTCCTGAACTAACAAAATCATCTAATTCGTTGTAGTTTTCCTTCAAAATTCATTATATGGACCACCATCATCCAGATTTTTTGAGCAAGCCGTTTAGTTTTTAGGCTGTTTTTACAAAAAATTGCCCTTTTTACAAAAAAGGATTCGTGAATATAATCAATGAGAAAATTGTTCCTCTTGAAAAGTTTAAAATAAAGTCTACAACAGTATGTATATGTCTATCTTTTACGGTTGGGTCACTGCAACCTTTTGTATAGGAAACAATTTTTTTGATAAATTTTTTTGATAAATATTTCAGACACATCGCGATCTAATCCCAAACTAAGCCGAGCTTGTATTATGCGTACAAGTGATATAAATACATTAACATTTTTTTTGTAAAGTTATACATAACAATTACACATAGAAAACACTCAAACTCCGAAACAAATATTTGTGGATCACACATATATCGGGGAATCGAACCCAAGACCTTAAGCACAGCAGTCGCATACGCTGCCACTGCTTCACCGAGCCAGTAATTCCAATCATATGGCACCCGTAGCATTGCGATTTTCCCTACTAAAATTGCGTGGTGTTCAATGCCTAGGTCACCAAATTTGCGTAACTAGAGTACAGTCATTGAAAGTGATCAACATCGTTTCTATAGTATTGTAACACGCGATGTAACGTTAATAGGTATCGAAAGTTAATCTTACCACTGTGTTATAAATTAATCGATGTTTGTTACTCAATTATACTAATACGGCTTAACGTATCTGGATACAATTTAGAATATAGCATACTCATTCAAGTATGAAATATTTATGAAATAAATCGCGCTGATAAAATATCAATTAGCTATAAACTAAGCAGAGCTTGTAATACGACAGTTAAATTCACTGTTTAGTAGAATACTTAAATATTTTTTGTCGAATCGAATCCAATACAGCTTAGTACAGTAGGGAATAGAACGAATAATTTTTAACAACCATAATAAATAAGAACCTAGTATTGAACACGACACATCTTTATGTAAAGACTAGTTGAAAATGCTCATATTAAATTATTATGGCTTCGTATACTAATTTGCATATACGAGTATTGTATTTTTTTAAATCAGTGATAAAAAAATGCACTTTAAACAATTGATTATCGATGAGCATCTATTTAAACAGGATTTTTTTATGTGTAAACAAGCAGATAGGTCACCTAGTGGTAAGCGACTCCCGCCAATCCTGGACATTTGCAACTGAAGCGTTACAAGTATTCATCGGCCTTTAAGTCTTCTCTCATAATCAAGCAAAAAGCAATCAAAATTTTTTTTGTTTTAAATTAGAAATTGACTTTTATAGTATTTTCTAGTTGTTGATCCTTAATATAGGTGTTACGAAATTCATATCAAAATGTACACCGTTCACTTACCTTTTCACCCTTTGTATTATCGAACTTCTGTCCTGCCACGTGATGTCCCTCTTTGCCTTGAGCCGCAGCATCCAAAACCTTTTCTTCATGAGCACCCTTAAATCCTTGTTGAGCGTTTTCACCGAATGTACCAGCATTATGTCCTGCGATCTTATGATCTGCTTCATCGTGAGCTTCATCGTAGAAGCTCTCAGTCTTTTCTTCTTCATTCTTGCTACTGGATGTCTTAAATCCTTTGCTTACATGACCTTTTTTGTGACCTTTAGCTTTCTTTACTTGCTCTTCATTGGCACCTAGATTGCAAGATTAGAAATTTAATAAAATTACAAAAACTATATTAGAATGATAATTTAACTTTCCATTTGTTGTGAATCTAACCGTTATTAATTTACTATTTGTGTTTTTATTACCTATCGCTGAAATGCTCTTATAAAAAGTATCTGAATGTCAAGTGGAGTCAAGTGAGCGTGAAATTGCCTCGAAATAGTATGTAGGAAAAAACGTTTAGCGTTAAAAATGCAGTATTTACCTTGTTTATCGAACTTCTGACCTCCTTGGTAAAACTTTTCATCGCCAGCTTCTTTCTTTTTGGCTTCTTCGTCTTTATAAAAGCTAGATTCACCTTTTTCAGCCTTGATAGCTTCTCCACCTTGTTGGAATCCTTCCTGACCATGCTTTACTTCTTCTTCAGCTTTTTTTTCAATCTTCTCTATATTCTCTCCTGCACCTTTCTTCTGGGCCGAATCATATGCCTTTTTATCAACGTATCCTCCTCCGACTTGTCCACCAAGTAATGGATGGTAGACTAAACCGTTTCCGTATCCGATGCCACCAAGTCCACCAATCCCACCAATCCCAGGGTTTATTAAATTACCTACACTGATTCCAGGATTATGAAGGCCTAGTCCGCCGACTGCACCAACTCCTCCGAGGCCGAGTCCCAATCCTTGACCGAGACCAATGCCTCCCAAACCGATGCCGCCTAAGCCTAAGCCTTGATTATAACCAAGTCCACCAACACCGACTCCACCAACACCTCCAACACCGCCCACACCTCCTACTCCGCCGATACCGCCGATTCCACCGACCCCTCCTACTCCACCAACCCCTGTGATTCCACCAACGCCTCCAACTCCACCATTAACCGTGGTCAATATCGTAGAAGCAGCTCCTTCAATTTGTTCGGGATAATCCTCACTTTCTTCCACTTCATAACTATTTGATAAAGGTAGTCCGTTCCTACTGTTAGTGCCAATAGCATCTAAGCGTTCGTTCACATAATCGAAGGGAGTCTTCTCATTAACTAATTCAACTTTATGTAACTGTACCACAGGGAATGCAAAAAGCGCAATAGTGAAAATTTGTGTTAACATCTTGTAAACGCGATCGTTACCGACGTTTCGAGACTGATGTCATTTAGGTATTGCAACTGTTATTTATACTAAAACTGAATTTGGTGGAACGAAACACTGTTTTGTGTTAATCGTGTGATAGTTTTCACAGGGTGTCTAGGGGCCCGTTTCCGCTCGTTTCCTTCCTGTGGTATTGTTTCGACTAACCCCAATTAGAACGACACGGCTAAATAAAACAATAAAGTCTGGTCGAAGACCTTGCTTTCCAGTTCACTGGTGGCGGCAGTGGGGCGTTGGTTTACGCAACCACCGGACCGCTATGGTTTTCTAGACATTTTCTCGATATGTTCCGTGTTATCGCACTTTAGGTAATGTTTGATTACTTTTTCTGTTAACGATCTTAAGATTAGTGGTAGATTATAATATATATCTTAATTTATTTCTATAGTCTGTCAGAAATACTTTGAACGTGTTTTTTGCTTGTGGTGTACGTTAGACGGTAGTAAAGATTAATGAAGTGGAAAAATGGTGTAGTCTAATAAATAGGTGATTAATTTCTTCTGTGCATTATCAAGCATAATGGCCTTGGTTCAGATCGGACGATTTCACGTTATTGTTTTCTTACGCTTGAAATATATGTCGAGGGCTCAAACAAAGGTTGTTTAAGAATTATGTTGGCTTGTATTCACTGACTCACGATATGAGTCACGGCCGTTGCTATGGCTATTCGTTTTTTAAAAATATCATTTGACTATATTTACAACTCATCACAGATTTATTTCATAATTTTATAACCAGAAGATAATTCTAAGAAATAGATAACCTTCTTTTATATTTGTGAAGACTGACTTGTGCGACTACTGTAACATTAACCTACATTTCATTTATCGAAAAAGGTTAGAAACAGCTTTCAACCGCGGCCTAAGTCCTAAAGTAGCCTACGTCCTTTCTCAGGCTCTAGACTATCTGTGTACCAAATTACATTTGCATCGGTTCAGTAGTTATTACGTGAAAGCGCGACAAACAGACAGAGATACTTTCGCATATTTAATATTAGGAAGGAGTAAGGTAAAGTAGAACTTATATGAGCAAGAAATTTGTGTGTTTCCTTCACATTATAGGTAAACACTTTAGGTTTATAATGTTAACGAAGTCGTCTTATGTTTTTTTGTATTTGTATGTGTTAGAACAAAATTTAGTTGATTTTAGTTTTAGTACCAAGTGCTGACGCAAAGCAAACGGGTCTAACGCAATTTGTAAAAAGTAAATTTTATAGGAAGTAAACAGTAAGTGAGTCTTGTGAAATTCTTGAATGTACAGTTTTTTTACTACACCCGTATTATATACCGTATCGATGTAACTTGGAACATTATTTGAATCTGTAAATACAGAAGAAGCCTGTGATAGTAAAGATGAATCGTTTACTTTGTATTGGAAATATAATTTTATTTGATCTAATTATCAGTTTACACAGGGCTTATCACATATTATAATAACACTAAAATATTTTCTCCGTGATTCAAAGTTAATGATATCATTGTCATAATCGGATACTTACAAACAAAAGGGACGCAGATTTATATTTAAATGATATCATTGTATAAAGTATGCCACATCTATGTTTATCGAAAAAGTATCTTTATTTACTCGTTTTTTAATTTTTACATTAATGCTTTTCGACTAGTGCTAATGATGATGTTATTTTTTCTTGATAATTAATGTTATTTCATTCGTTCGTTATCCAAGAAATCCTTTATTTATAAAACAATTTACAAAATAAAAGGGGACATCGTTTTTTGTCGTCCTAAAGTTAATAGTTATCTTATATGAAAGTTATAGTTGTTAATAAAATCTATAACTTATAAGATATACAAATCTAGCTTTTGCCTATCGCGGTAAGAAGTAGCATAAGTTTTTAATCAAGTTTTCCTTTTTTTTAGTATTCTAAATTTAATTGAAATCGGTGCAACGGTTTGAGTGTGAAAGTGTAAAAGACAGACAGACAGAGTTACTTATAAAATAATAATATATAAGTAATATTATTATATTTTTGACTGAATTGTTGGTCTAGTAGTCAGCGTATGCGGCTGCTGATCAAGAGGTCTCGGGTTCGATTCCCGGGTCGGACCAAATATTTGTGTGATCCACAAATATTAGTTTAGGAGTCTGGGTGTTTTCTGTGTATAATATATGTGTACATAATTACAAAAAAAAAGTATGTTTATGTATTTATACCAGTTGTTTAGTACCCATATTACAAGCTATGCTTAGTTTGGGACTAGATGATGTTGTGTGTAAGATGTCCGAAATGTCCGCAACATCATAAAAAAATAGCACGTATTACAAGCTTCACTTCAATCACTTTTATTCTTACAATGTAATACCTGATAACGTAATGTATGAACTAATTATAATTGTCATATTATCAAAGGTTAATAAATGACCTGTTTTATGTTTTATTTAACTCGGTACTTTTTCTTATCAAATTATATAAATATTATGTATCATATGTTGTTGTTGTCATGGAACCGATAGGTGGACACAAGACGATTTAAAATTGTTTCAACTTTAACTTCTAGTAACTATGTAAGTAGGTGAGTTTTGACTGCAATAGTGCAAGTCTAGTGGTAAGCGCATGCGGCTGCAAAAGGTCTCCGATTCGATCCCCGGATTGGACCAAATGTTTGTATGATCTGCAGATGTTTGTTTCGGAGAAAAGAATTTATGTATTCATATCAGTTTGGGACTAGATGATGTTGTGTGTCATTCGTCAACAGAGGGTCAATTCTTTTCGAGGTCATTAGAATAAAAAACTAAATAACCAATATGTTGTAAATAATAAATAATAATATTTCAGAAGCGCTCATAACCGAGTGGCCTTAGATGATTGGAAACAATCACCAAGGGTAAGCAACAATGGCGCGATCGGACCTAGATGGGTGACCGTTTGTGGCATTTTATATAATGAGCGTTTCCGTGATTCGGAGGTCACGTTAAGCAGTCGGTCCCGGTTGTTATCATAAGACAGCAGTCGTGAAGCTTAGTTGGAGGCCTTCGGGCGGCTTAAAAACATCCAACAGCAAGATTACGTAGCCACAACGTGTCTTGCCAGTCCCCAACTCGGCCAGCGGGGGGACGTATGGCCTTAACCCTCTCTTGAGAGGAGACCTGAGCCCAGCAGTGGGACGTTATGGGTTGTTGATGATGATGATGAATATTTCAGACGAATGACACACAATATCTTCTAGTCGCAAACTAAGCAGAGTTTGCACTATGTGTATTAGACAACTGATATTAGTATTCCATAAACCACATGCATCATGATTAACTACGGCAAACTCTCCCATTTAAGATGATATCACTGTTTTAATCTCACTCACGTAATAGGTATTTCGTAACATATCATACCTAATCTCGTTAAAAGTAATCACTACATTAACGGTCCACTGCTGGACATAGGCCTCTTCTTAGAAGGATGGTTTTGAGACCATTATGACTACTAGAATAGTGGCCGGCCAGGTAACGGATTTTCAGTATTGTTGCATTGGATGAATAGGTGACAGTCTGTATTCTGAATTTAAAAATGTAAAAATTGCAAATCATCATCATCATCATTAGCCTATCGC
Organism: Phragmatobia fuliginosa; assembly: GCA_932526445.1. NCBI lineage: Eukaryota > Metazoa > Arthropoda > Insecta > Lepidoptera > Erebidae > Phragmatobia > Phragmatobia fuliginosa. Next base: position 17,036,031 of record OW052070.1, read on the forward strand.
TATCCACTGCTGGACATAGGCCTCGGACTTAGTTCGATCCTCGGCTACTCGCATCCAGCTCCTGCCAGCCGTCTTGCGCAAATCATCACTCCACCTGGCCTGTGGACGTCCTACACTACGTTTGCCGAGACGCGGTCTCCACTCAAGAACACGTTTACACTTCAGCTTGCTAATCCTGTGGGCTATGTCGATCACTTTAGTTCTCTGCCAGAATACCTCGTTTCTAACACGATCTCTGAGAAAAACTCCGAGCATAGCCCTCTCCATAGCACGCTGCGTGACTTTGAATTTGTGGACCAGCCGTGCCGTGAGTGTCCACGTTTCGGCTCCGTATGTCATGACGGGTAGGACGCACTGGTTGAAGACTTTCGTCTTTAGGCACTGTGGGATCGATGATGAGAAGACCCGACGAAGCTTCCCAAACGCCGCCCAACCCAGTTGAATTCTCCTGTTCACCTCGTCCTAGTGTACCAAATGCAATTTAAAAAAAACACATTGAGTACATGGACAACATTGGGTACATGTTCTTGTTTTATAGAACACACAACGAACTACAAAGTGACTTACTTTTTAGGGTGAGGTCTTCGTTCAGCAGAAGGCTGTAAAAAAACTTCCGCATTAGCATACATCTTGTTGTGTCGGGGGACTTTACAAACATTCATAACTAAAAGTAAACAAAGAACATCCAGAGTCAGAAAATTATTTTGTGCATACATTAAATATTGTCTGATATGGGCTTTGAATCCATAACACTTAGCGCAGTAGAAAGAGTGTGGTGACCGCTTAAAGCACTATGCCAAGTGTAAAGTCAAAAAGCTGATGATCGCGGGATGATCACCTCGCCTGGATTTTCTTTTAAAGTTCGATCCAAAACTATATTCGAGTACCTAAAATCATTCCAGAGACGAATAACCTTTACAATTGGCCCTGGTGTGTTTTAGCGCCTGCAGAATAATAGTTTTCAATATGCATTCATAAACAAAATTACTAATTTTACAAAGGTATTCAGAAACATATTTTCATAATGCATACTTAAGGCAGTCACAGATTGCTACTGCACAAGACCAGTAGTGGTTAGCGTATGCGGCTGCTGATCAAGAGGTCTCGGGTTCGATTCCCGGATCGGACCAAGTCTTTGTGTGAACCACAAAAATTTGTTTCAGAGTCTGAGTGTTTTCTATATACATATATTATAATATTTTTCGGACATTTTTAAATATTTCGGACATCTTATACACAACATCATCTAGTCCCAAAGTAAGCAGGAGCTTGTGTTATGGGTACTAAACAACTGATATTAATAAATAAACATACTTTTTTTTTTTGTAAATACATACATATTATACATAGAAAAACACCCAGACTCCGAAACAAATATTTGTAGATCACACAAATATTTGGTTTGACCCGGGAATCGAACCCGAGACCTCTTGATCAGCAGCCGCATAGGATAACCACTAGACCAACGAGGCAGTCATATGTATGTATTTAGAAAAACAAAGTATATTTATGTATTTATATCAGTTGTTTAGTACCCATATTACAAGCTCTGCTTACTTTGAGACTAGATGACGTTGTGAGTAAGATGTCCGAAATATTTATTATTATTATTATTTATAACTGCTATAAGTACATTATTAACAAATTAGAATCTATTTTTAATTAGACTAATGGGTGATAAAATAATAAGGAGCTGAAGAAGAAAGTTCGTTGATTCTTGTTGAAGCGCCTGATTAAGAGTACGCGTCAGCGTGTATTAAATCAAGTACAATGTGTAAAATTGTAACAGGCGTTGATCAACTTGAATAAGTCTCTTAACAAACATAAATTAACTCTACTGTATAATATGTAAACAGTCTTATGTAGATGGATGAAAACGTTCACTTAATAATAAAACGCTTATAGGAGCTTATTTAAGCTTACCTTTAACGATAAAATTTCTCATACATAGCACCTATAGGTATGTCCCAGCAAGCTGTATTTTACAAAAAATAGCAATTTTAATTATTGGTTGTTGAAGTTTTGTATCTATTTAGATCTTGACTAAATTATTTTTTCAAAAAAAAAAACGACTACAAAATAAAACTATTTCGAGTACAGGTGTGCCTATGATATTTGAGGAATTCCCCCGGTTTCTCCAGGATCCTATCTTCTGATCCTGGTTTCCTTATCATGGGACTACACGGAAGGCACCAACTTTCAAATAAAAAAAGAATTATCAAAATCGGCTCACCCATTGAATTCTGAGGTGACACACAAAAAAGCGGCCAAGTGCGAGTAGGACTCGCCCATGAACGGTTCCGTATCAGCAAGTAACATCATATAAAAGTTCTTGTAGTTCGTTGTAACTTTCATCGATGTTTTTATACTAGTGTATTGATTGTATGAAAGGTAAATTGCGGTTTACGGTTTAAAAAAAAACTACTCACTAGATCTCGTTCAAACCAATTTTCGTTGGTAGTTTGCATGGTAATGTACAACATATATTTTTTTTAGTTTTATCACTCTCTTATTTTAGAAGTTAGAGGGTGGGGGGGGGGACACATTTTTCCACTTTGGAAGTGTCTCTCGCGCAAACTATTCAGTTATTAAAATGATATTAGAAACCTCAACATCATTTTTGAACACCTATCCATAGATACCCCACACGTATGTGTTTGATGAAAAAAAAATTTTTGAGTTTCAGTTCCAAGTATGGGGACCCCCAAAATGTATTGTTTTTTTTCTATTTTTATGTAAAAATCTTAATGCGGTTCACAGAATACATCGACTGACCAAATTTCAACAGTATAGCTCTTATAGTTTCGGAAATAATTGGCTGTGACATACGGACGGACAGACAGACAGACTTGACGAATCTATAAGGGTTCCGTTTTTTGCCATTTGGCTACGGAACCCTAAAAATACAGTCGAATTGCGAACAACCTCTTTTTATGAAGTCGGTTAAAAACTTCTTCATGGTACATTCGAGAAAACGAGTTTTTTTAATTCAGACGGTTCTTGAAGTGATATTGCTGCTTCCAGGTGCTTAAAATGATTGTCATTGTCTGACAAAGCGGCACATTTGTACATGGTCATACTTTCGTTGAAATCCTGAATGTAAATTGAATGAAATGGTGTACAATAAATATTATTGCGCTGGTTCCCACTACACCGGACCGGTAAATCTACCGGAAACGGGACACCGGACAGAGTGTTCACATTACACCGGAGCCTCGGACAGTCAAGTACTCAGCTCAGTTAAATTTGGACCTGTGCATACAATGGACGACGAAATTGTTGTGTTGTGGTGGTATTTTAATAGAAGGCAAAATGAAAGAAAACATTGGGTACATTCTATTTTCGAATGACAGCAACCACTTGACGATTTACTGAAGAAAATGCGAGCAAAATGATGTGAGGGGAGCGCGGGCGGGGCGAGGGGAGCACAGGTGCTGCGAGCGGGGGACAGATACCGGATCAAACTCGTTCACATTGCTCCGGTCCGGTATTTTTACCGGACGATCGTAGTGACAAAACGCACGGTAAAAATGCCGGACTCGGCAAAAATACCGGATCCGGGATAATGTGAACAGCTTCATATAACTTGTACAGCCACTAGCCCTTCCGGCAGTTTTACCGGTCCGGCAAATCTGCCGGTCCGGCGTAGTGGGAACCAGCGCATTCTAAATACATAATTTATCTATACAAATAAATAAAATTGAAGTGTTTGTTTGTAATTTTAAATTAACAACTTTCATAATTAAATCGCATTTGACTGCGTCGTTGGTCTAGTGGTTAGCGTATGCGACTAGCAGTCGCACACGCTAACAAAATCAAGAGGTCTCGCCTTCGATTCCCGGGTCTGACCAGATGTTTGTGTGATCCGCAAATATTTGTTTCGGCGTTTGGGTGTTTTCTAAGTAAAATATGTATGTATTTACAAAAAAATTTTTTTATGTATTTATATCAGTTGTCTAGTTACCCATAATACAAGCTCTGCTTAGTTTGGGGACTAAATGGCGTTGTGTACAGTAAGCTGTCCCAAATATTTATATGAAAATTGGATTGCAAACAACTGAAATTATGATCAAACTGACTGTTATCTGACTGACTGGTAACCATAGAAAACTTAATAAATGATAGACGTTTTAATTTACCAAAATTGATATCTCCATTTAATAAATTGAAATCTATCAGAAAAAACTATAATCTTAGCCGAAATTCTAAAAAGAAGAACTAATCAAAGTTATGAAAGCGCTATTACTTAATCGTCAATCGATTATTCTGATAGTGCACTTTCTATTGATTGCATTGAGTACCAAAACTAATAATTGATACGGCTTTCTCTATTATAAGCGGGAAATGGACAATGTCCAAGTCGAAAAGAACTGTTTATTTAATTAACAGCGTTAGGGTTGTCATTTTAGTTTACAGTTTTATGTGCATGTAGAAGACAGAGAAGATTTACAAATAAATATTTTTTTTGTGTGTTTGTAATATCAAATGACCAGTTTTGTACTAAACGTATAAGAAAGTATAAATGATACATTTTTTTTAAATGTTTTGTCATGGCCGTCTGTCTGTTTGTTCCATCTAATCTCAGGAACAGATGCTGGACCGATTATGACGAGAGTTTCAGTGGTAGATAAATAAATAAATATTTTGGACATCTTACACACATCATCTAGTCCCAAAGTAAGCAGAGCTTGTGTTATGGGTACTAAACAACTGATATAAATACATAAACATACTTTTTTTGTAAATACATACATAATATACATAGAAAAACACCCATTTCCGAAACTCCGACTTCCGACTCCGAAACAAATATTTGTGGATCACACAAATATTGGGTCTGACCCGGGAATCGAACCCGAGACCTTATAAATCTTTTTAATATGACGCTTATGGCCAGCTATTGATGACTGGAGTAAAATATATATAAATACAAAATTGACATTTATCCAGAAAAATACACAGTACTACTACAGTTATTGTACGGATCACATAGTCACAAACATTTGGTCCGACCCGGGAATCGAACCCGAGACCTCTTGATCAGCAGCCGCATACGCTAACCACTAGACCAACAAGGCAGTCGATGACATAAGGAGTAACTGAGGCTTTTTTTAGGCTAGCTTTGCTCAGCGCCATTACTCGTAATTTACATCGATAACCGCGGGTAGCACCGCAGGAATAAGCTAGTTGAATATAAATGACAACGCCAACCGCAGCCATCGTCTAGACTACCCGAGCATCACACTAGGTCCCCTGTTCTCAATCACGACTTCAGTTCGTTACCTTATAATTTGATTCACGTAATCTAATCCATGAAACGTTATATGGCGGAAATGCCTCGTTAAAAAGTAATTGTATTGGAAAACTAAAGATGCTATATTAAGTCTAAACGTGGAAACTGTAAACCTCAATAAATTGCAAGAGACAGAAAGATTAAACGCATTCCTTTACAAAGAGGCATTTGCCAAGTTTGTTAGGTAAGTAATGCTGTCTTAAATAAGACTTATTTAAATATATTTTTCTATATATATGTCGGCGTATATGTCTATTATCGCAGTAAAAGGTAACCTCCGTTCTTCCTAAAGAATCAAACTATCTACATGCCAAATTTCATTGTAAAGTGAAAGCGTAAGAGACAAACTGTCAGGATTATAGGTTTTATAGGTCATTAATTTATAGGTAATTAAACGAAATCATTATCTATCTCATCATCATCACCAACATCTACGGCTTTTATTAATCCACAGCTGGACATAGGCATTAGCTAGGTAGTTTTGACCCACTGTGCCACGGTGTTTAGACGGGTTTATTTTTTATTTTCAATATTTCGGACATCTTACACACAACGTCATCAAGTCCCAAACAAACAGAGGTTGTATTATGGGTACTAAAAAACTGATATAAAAACATAAACAGTTTTTTTGTAAATACATACATATTAAACATAGAAAACAACCAGACCCCGAAACAAATATTTGTGGATCACATAAACATTTGTTCCGACCCAGGAATCGAACCCGATACCTCTTGATTTGTATGCGACATACGCTAACCACAAGAGCAACAAAGTAGTCAAAGTTATTAAATGGTTTGTGTTAAATTTTCCTGCTATTGTATTGATAGATAAAGACCGAATAGATAAGAAATAAATAAAGTCGACCAGCTCACGAGTAATGCAGATTGCGTGAATAGTCACATAATAATTATGTAGATTCAAAACAAAACGTAGAGGTTACGATTGTTTCTGAAAACTGGGAGTTGATTACGCATACAACACTGAAAGTATATTATGAAACTTCCATAAACACAGTAAGGAACATTTGAAAGCTTTCAACACCTTCCCTTTATGATGATGCGAAGTCTTTATCCATTCTCTTTATTTTATACTATAGTCGTCACAAAATAAGAAGCCCGTTTTGACATTTGTCATTTGACATGCCGCATGTAAGAAATTGAGAAATCAAATTCATAATCCTATTTAATTACTATGTTACCCATACACTATCACAACGCATATCTTAAATAAGCATCTAGTTTAACTTGATATTGAAAAATTGCACTCAAAAACACGAATTAATCGTATTAGTTACGCCACGATGACAAATGTCAAACCGGGCTTCTTATTTTGTGACGACTATAGATTTCGGCTGCGGCTCGACCCGGGTGTATCTCGATTATAGCAGTAAAAAGTAGCCTATACGTTATTCTGATAAATAAGCTATATTACAGTACAGTTTCATCCAAATCCGTTCAGTGGTTTTTGCGTGAATGAGCAACAAACATACATACATGCTTACGAACTTTCGCGTTTATAATATTAGTAAGGATATACACTAGCTGAATGGTGGTAGTGTATGTCACTTTCTCACCTTATCATTATTAGATTTATTTTTAAATCCCTCATTCATTACTTTCAGTTCAGCAGTTTGCTGCGGTAGAACTGTATATAAACTGCCAAGACTATTAATCTTCTTTTTGGTTTCGACATAGTCCAGTAAAAAAAGGAAACAGTATATACATACAACATATTTAAAAAATCAATGCAATTTTTAGAAAACTTAATTATTTTATGTAAAGCTTTTCTATTCAATAATTAATTATTTTCTGAATAAGATTGATGAACAATTCAATGTAGATTATTCAACAAAATTAATCTATTGTTAGTTTATGAACAGGTGCGCTCCAAAAGTGTATGCAATTAGAAAGGTTAGCCTTTCTAGTGTTTATGTTTATAATGATGGAGAATTATACCGTGTCGCGTTTCCCCATTCTCCAACCACACGTATAATCAAATTGAATTACTGCAACAGATTATTAATGTCGATAGATAGACTAATATGCGATTGATTTGCCTAATTGTGGCACGACTTAGAATAGAAACAGAAATTAATCAGATATTCGGTTATTTACATTTGAAGAGTCAAAGGGAAATTAAATATTTTGCTTTCTTATCCATCACTACCATCTTTCTAGTATCCGGCCCATTCGTGCTGAAATCAGCTTTGCTCTACTAAATTTACAAAGGAGGCCTGCTATTCCACGTGTACCAGCCAATTTTGCTGCATGGGGCTCGTATCGAGTTTTCCTTGTCCTTACAGTGCTGTAACTTTGAATAGTGTACTCTTTTACGCCTTACGACACTCACGGAATAAATAGGGCTGGATATACTTGGCATTATGAATCCATCACCACGCGGAAAGTAAGATTTCTTAAAATCTGATCAAAAATATAACTGTCAAGAGGACTGCTGTTAGCGGTTTTATTTCTATGAGAATGTAGAAAATTAATTTAGATACTTTTATGTCGTAGCGCGTCGTTTAATGGAGTTGTGTGATAATTTCTTAGTGACTTTTTTTCCACCGCGTGAGTACAGTTACCAGAACCAAAACTTACCTGATTTTTCAAGGAAAATTCACAGACCCGTAACACGCTTGTAACGCCCAATTTACTAATTGTCTATCCCTTGCCATCAGCTGATCCTGCCTTGATGCCTTGCGTCCGGCGCGGGCCAATGGACGCTCACCTTAAGTATGCAAATTGCGCAGGACAACAGCACTGTAAAGAAAAAAGAAACTTGATTGAAATCCACCACTTTCGACAATGTATTATTGTAGTCTAAAACCTTTTGTCTACGAACAAGCCCATGTTCGGCAGGTGACTAGTAAGGGCTGCTGATGTGATGATATTTATTTTATATATACTATCTGAGTCCCGTGGTGTTACCCGCGGTTATTGTTGTATATCACGAGTAACGACGCGTAGCGAAGCTAGTCTAAAAATAATAATTAGCTTAAGTTACTTCTTATATCACTTCTTATAATAGCTTTCTGCCAGTGGAAATCCCGTCAAAATCGGTCCAGCCGTTTCAGAGATTACACGGAACAAACAAACAGACAGACAAAAATTTTTAAAATTTAACTTTTCGTATAAGTACATTAGATACTTTCATAAGCATTTCTTAAAAATCTGTTAATTTGATATTACATACAGACACGTGAAGTCCGTGTGGTGACGGATTAAGAATACAGAGTGTCACCACCCCTATTCATTCCGCGGGTGTCGTAAAAGGCGACTAAGGGATATACTACGCAAGACAACATCAATGCAAAGAGAAGGAAAACTTGAAACCAACCCGTCTGGCCAGCGTGGTATAGTAGGTCAAAACCTCTTTTCTAAGGAGAGGCCTATGTCCAGCAGTAGACTGTTAAAGGCTGTTATTGATGATCATGATGAATGACTTCAATTTTGTTTAATCAATGTATAGACACAGAATACATAATAGTACCCGTACAGAAGACTCACTCCGAAAAGTAAATTAAAGTTATAGATACCCTCGGTGTCAAAAGATTAAGTTCAATTCAGATCGCACAGCGCCGAATCACTACGATTATATTTACCTACAGTTGCGTCTCTTTCTATCGTGTAACTCTTAACTGTTCTAAAGATGTCTGTTCGACCGGCGTGTCTGACCCGGCAGGCAGCCGGCCGACTATACCTAAACTGCGGAGTGACACCCCCCTGGTATAGATATCTACATCTTTTTGTATGTGAAATGCTAAGTTACAATATACATACGTATACATACATACATAACTTACATAATAATATATTACAGTTATACACACTCCGCTTTATGAACGAACATTTATGTATGTACTACAATATCCTCCATGGAGGGAACTTAATTATCATTTATGGAGTTCATTTCAGAGCGAGTACTGCTCATATTGCTTTAAGGTAATAACAGTTAAATGACTGGGATGGGGAATTGAAACCCTTTCTACATCAAAGAGTCAATTATGATTATATGATGTATTTGCTTTTTTGGCAAAAATATAATCAACAATCTCAATATTCCATTAATTGGATAAAAAATTGTTGTGCAAAATTTCCTCTCAATTTTCCTTAAACAAACAAAATCAATTAGGTTCATGGTAAAACACCAATAAGATATATGTTTTAAATTAATGTTGTTACGATTATTAGTTTAAAAGTCGGTGCTAAACTTAAAAATAGTATTAATATAATTCTTTTACCCAAGCCGTTATTTTTGCAGAAAGGCCGACAGAAGGACAGACAAAAATAAAATGCTGTTTGATATGAATTTAGTTAAAAACTGTTACATACAGACACTCCAATTTGAATTATTTCTACAGATTTATATATTTTCTATAGATTTTATAAACTAATGACATAATAATTTATTTCCTGCTCTGTATGAACTTAATGTGGACGGCTTTCTACATTCAACTCAAGCTTATACGGTATACCTAATTGGCTGAAGCCTCTATCAAAACACAGTTTAACTAGCAATATGTATATAAATAATTTGCAGAACGACTTCACCCGTTCTGATTTATATGACATCTCAATTAGTAAAGTCATTTATTATATACAAGCATTTATTTTAAGTAAGTATATATACACACCTATTTTATTCTACGCGGATGTCCTCACTTTGCCGGAAACGAGCCCTAAGCTTCTTCGGGCATATTATGCGGTCCTCAAAGCACAGTCTGGAGAAGCAGATAATTGTTGGGCAAATGGACGGCAGGTGTGCCCGAGGCTGGGCACCTACACGTTGGAGTGATGCTGTGAAGGAGGCGGTGGGCGGCAGCATGCACCGTGCGGTCCACTCTGCGTATAACCGCACGAAGTGGAAGCTTATAACTTGTGGTCGCGATCCTCCGCATTGAGGAAACGACGAAGAAGAAGAAGAAATTCTATGCTAGCATTTGGAAAGATTTAATCTATTGATTAAATCGACACACTCGCGCCATCACATCTTCCAAGTACAGCTGGCTATTTCGGCACTGCTGTTGCATGAGCGGAAAATCTTAAACGGCGTAAATAGCAGCAATTAACATTCAATTATATTTTTTAACAGTTTGGGGTAGAGACGTTAGGTTCATGAGGTACAAGCGCTCGTTCTATTTTTTTAACAAGCTGAGCATCTGATCGTTTCTTTTCGTGACCAAAAGGCTGGCCTTTTTCTAGTACAGAAAACTGGCATTGCCTTTTAACGTGGCAATGCTGCTAGTCTTTTAGAAACGCTACAAGTAAGCGATGATGCTGGGGAATTTTTATGTAAATGTATGTAAATATTCTTTAAGTTCATATCTAGATATACGTCGGAAATTCTTACTATACTATTCCACTTATTTGTTATAAAAAAACGTTCCTGAGATAATCACATTGTCCGTTATGTGTGTAGAATCCCGAGTTATCCCCAAGTTAGCAAAAAGTTAACATCTTTAAGATATCTGCCAAAACCTTCTCCACTAGCGAATGATTCTCAAGATTTTTGTTCCATAAGACCCGCCTTCGTAACATCGTTGGGATATATTTAACCCGTCAAAGCCTCTTTCAAAGTAAGAAATATATGAAAATATTTTGGTTACATACTTATATATTAGACTAGCTGAGTTACGCGGATATTGTCGTAAATTGCTAGTAATATACCTGTTGTTTGTATGTTATTGCCGCTACACTTTATAACATTAACTATCTCGCAGTCAAAATCCGTTCAGCCGTTACAAAGATTAGCTCGAACAAACAGAAAGACGGACAAAAAATAAGTCCGTTAATTAATATTTCAAACAGACACTCCATTTTTATTTATTTGCATAGGTTTTGATTGTTACAATGTTACTTATTAAAAAAGTAATCTCCATAACTTAACATAACATCCCTTAACTCATAACCAATATCAGATCATCGTGTCCTGGGCGTGCCTCCTTACATAAGGTACAAGTAACAGCGCTTAATATATGTTCAGGGCTTGATGAATTTCCGTTGATTAAGTATTTCAATCTTCCGTACATAATTTGGTTTTTAATGGTATTTTATTAGCATACTAGCTTCTGCCCGAGGCTCCACCCGCGTGTAGGTTATCGCGATAAATAGAAGCCTATGTGTTATTCTGGTATGTATGTGTCTTCTTTTTAATTAAAATTAATACTACAATTTGTCAACGATAGGACTTTCTTTTATATATACGTATATTAATTTCCATTGATTGTATAAAATTGAAATGAAAAATGAATATTTACCATTTTAGTATTAATCCTTTAGTATTAATAGTTGCTTTCTAATATTTGTAAGAATAGTTCGCTCAAACTTAAGTGTCAGCTAATGCATTGATAGACGATATCTTTTGGGCTGTAAGTTAGAACAAGACGGATGGTTACAACGGCAAAAGGACCACTTCACGACTGAAATATCTGTGTCCATTAGCAAAGTTTGTGTTTCGAGATTGTAGGATATCTTATTTCAAAAGAGAGCATTATGGGCATTGCAGACAAGGGTTCTAAAATGTCGTTTACCTTGATGATTTGAACGCAATAATCTAATGATAAGTTGGTTTGTGAACGCTTAAAAATTAAAGGACTATGATTTGTTCCTAGATTTCTCTTGTCATTTCAGGCGCAGAGCTTTTTAAAACAGCTATCGATTCGTTAGAATAGTCTGACACATCATCCCGCCCGAGGAAGTCACTATGCGAAAAAAAATCCTTATTGTAAAATATAAACCACACATTTTCTTTTATATTCGTTTTTCAATTTGTATAAAAGTGTGGGTGTTGTTTGTGTAAGTGTATGTATATACGCGAAATAGTACAAGACGTCTGTTTATGTTTGCTTTGAATCAGCTTAGTGCCTCATAGCGCTGCCTTCTCGTACAGCAGATTTAAAGTAAACAAGCACAGTTATTTCGCATTTCGAATATCGTCTGGGTTCGTTTTATAGCAAATGGCGCCGCGAGGAGTTCAATCTTTCCGGTAGCATTCGATATATTGGACTGGTTGCAATTTCATTCGAATCTTCGACAAAATTGGCCCAGTTTAAAAGCGAATATTGCATTTTCTGTATGTACATTCGTGTTTCGACTGATAACGTTCTATTTGCGAGCTATGTTTGAAAATTCGTAGCCGAACTCTTCAAATTGGGTGTAAGTGTATAAGTTCGCTTGCCGTAAAGTTTTATAGTATTTCTTTGATTCTTACTACATAATGTGATAATTTTAGATTTTTTTTTATACCATAATATATCTACATAAAAGACGCGAACGAAGTGAGTGAGCTGGTCTATTATATATAATTTTTGTGTGGCGTTGTTGCTCACGATGAACTCCGAGACTGTCTAACTGATTTTTAGGATTTTCTTTAAAAAATGTATGTTTTACTACACACATACATTATACACACAAGATAGAACACAAGTCAACATCATGTTTAGGCCAATAGGAGTCGAACAAGGTTAAAGCTCTCATAACTAAGTGGCTTTAGGTGACTGAAAACAATCACGGATGGTAAGCAACGACGGTGTGGTTAGTACCCTAGATAGATAACCATTTGTGGCATGACATGTTATTTGGTAATCACGTTAAGTCCCGGTTGCTTTTTTAAGATGGCGTGACGTGAAGCGTAGTTGAAGGCAACATCCAACGGCAAGATTACGTAGCTACAACGTGTGTTCCCAGTCCCCAACCCGTGTTCGGCCAGTTTGGGGACGTGTATGGCCTTAACCCTCCCCTGAAAGGAGACCCAAGCCCAGCAGTGGGACATTATGGGTTGTTGATGAATATTGTAAAGAGACGCAGATGAAGTTGAGTGAGTCAGTCTTATGTATAGGTTTTTTTGCTTACGATGAAATTCGACACAAATCAACCGATTTACATCTCACTTACAGTTATCATCTTGTTTGGACTAATAGGAGCAGAGCATGATTGAAAAGAGATGCGCACAAAGTTGTATGGGTCAGCCAGTATTAGTATACTACCACGTTTCGTTGTAGCACATTATGATTGCATTGTTGAATAATGAAGAACGAATTGACGAGAAAGATGAATATAAACACATACTCGTACTCATAGTTCTAGTGGGTTTCTTATCCAAATTGAAACAGTATCGATGCAGAACTCCAATATACTTAATAATCAGAACTACCTCTAATAAACTTAATGTTCTTTTATACATAGATAGTTACCGAAAATACTCTAAAGTTAAATACGAATGTAACTTCAAATAAGCGTTTCAACTATCACAGGACTAGTTCTGTGACACGATCCTTACAGCGTTTTCTTAAAACAACATTACACCAATCTGTAACACAATCTCAGAAACAAAGAATTATCTCTCGTGACATCTACTCGTAAATCTAAACTTCCTTAAAACAGAATTGAATCATCACAAAGATACACAAACCATAATATACTTTACATTTACCACGGTAAAGTTGACATTAAAGTGGTGTATTTTCACGTTTAGAGAAAGCGTTGCGTTTATGAATAGTATTGCGGATGCTTTAATTAGTTGATGGAAATGGCGTGCTCGTGCGCACTAACAATTAGGGTTGTCAATCGCTCTGAGCATAAGTAGTAAGTACATGTGTATGTTCTGTGTGTATTATTTGGTGAAGGGACCAAATTGTACGTGTGCGCTTTAAGTACATCGATATATTTTTATTTTTTCTACACTATTACACATATTTAACTGATTCGCATGCGTATCTCTGAAAATAATTTTCCAGTTTTTGCACGGTTTCTTTCTTTCTTTTTTTTTTTTTTTAAAAGACAATTCCCGCATTAGGAATATAAATTCCTGTGTCGCGGGGGACTTTACAAACATACATGAAACGAATACAAAGAACACCCAGACTCAGAACAACAAATTGTGAATCACACAAAGTGTTGTCCTACGTGGGATTTGAACCCACGACACTTGGCGCAGTAGGAAGCGGCGTGGCAACCGCTTAAACCACTAGGCCAACCGTGCAAAAATTCTAATTGATGCTCATCTAATGGTCGTGGTTTGCTGGTGTATGCTAAGCTAATATGATCTATTGCTCGATTGCAGATAATATTTTGCATGTATAACACAATTTGTTGGATGTAATACGGAATCCATATATTTATTAATACGGAATTATTTTCACATATAACACAAATCTGTTTTTTTGGACATCACTGCTACACAAGCAAATATTTTAGTGTGAGATAGCCCAGTTATTGAAAAAGGTTATACCCTCACGCTGCGACCATAAGGAGCAAGTATTAACAAAAAATGTGGCGAAAACTGGTGAAACTTATTCCTTTTTAGTGCATTTATTGCGTGCGCTGCGTAAAAGCTTGAAGTGTCACAAAATCTATGTATGAAGGAATTGTTGCCCTTTAAAAGTTCTAAAAAAATCCTCGATAGCAATTAAGGATGGCTCACTACAACTTTTTTATAGTAAACAAATTTGTACACGCTACGGGCAATAGGTCACGTGAGTATTTTTTTTTTTTAAATGGTCCTGCCAAAGTGACTCTACTCTCCCTGTGTGTGGAAAGCATTAGATTAATCTAAGAGTGGTGGTCACTCCTCATTGTGAATGCACTCAATGCAGCATGGTGACCCACAGCTACTAATCTAATATTTCTGTATTGAAGTCACACGTATGCGTCAACCCTATAATATACTATATCATGTACATGACATTGAGTCGATTTAATGTCGATCACCAGTTTATAAGACTGTCCATTCTCGATGAAAACCCATTATAGTAATGTAGATTATTCTTAGAAGTGTTCATAGAACATGGTGAAAATAATTGCTTAAAGTAATAGAACTGATAACATTATCCACAGTCGGTCATCTATAAAATTATCTGTTCTGACTAGGTTCTGACAGAATAGTCTGCTGATGCTAATGGTCTTAAGGCGATTAACACACGGCACCGCGCACCGCCGCGGTTGGCGGTGAAGCGGATCTCATGTCGTATTGAGGTATACGAAATCCGTTGATGCTTAAGGGTATCGTTTCCATAATTGCTCGAAAAAGCACTTACGGTTATGACAAGAGAAACAAATTAATTCATTATTTGACAGTAAAAAAAATATCTCAGTTTCTTAATAAATCAATCTATAGAGAAACCGAGTAAAGTTACTAATACGATTATTTATTTTTGAGAAAAAAATCATCAACAGTGACTAAAATCACCGAAATCGACCTCTTCTGTTTGGAATCAATCTAGTATTATGTTGCTTTATTTGAAATAAATATTTTATTAGTTGCAAGAAAAAAGTACAAAAAAGAGATTAAGCATTTAAGGTTTCTATTAATTCTCACCAGAAAGTCATAATTTAATCTTAAACATCATTAATTTTTAGCGGCAAAAGTTCCATACATTTTAGTATGGAGAAATAATTTGCAATAAAACAGAGTTCACGCGATCCAAAAATTCAGTGTTCTCCGAATATTCAAGGCGAGCGCACGCTCGTTTTTAGCTCCACACGCACTGTCACGCACACAGAGATTTGATTGTTTACATACGACGACGTGACTGTGTGTAACTTTTGATAATATTTGGTAGGTCTGAGAATAGACACACCAATCTTTATATTTTAAATTATTATTAACCAACTTCAAAAAAGGAGTATTATTTGTGTTTTTTTTATTGTACATTCATTGATTACTCTGTCAATTGTGGACCGATTATTAAAATTCATTTTATATGACTGCCTCGGTGGCGCTGTGGTAGCATATGCGATTGAGGCCTCGGGTTCGATTCACGGGTCGGACCAAATGTTTATGAGATCCACAAAATTTTTTTTTTTAGGTGTTGGCAGTTTTCAGTGTTAGTTCATAGGGAAACCCTAAAATTTTATAAGCACGTTATAAATAGTTATTATATATTTTTTTATTTTGTAATGCTATTCCAGACGCAATATCTGAGCTGGTAGCCATCATTTCGTAATGATGAGGGCAGTAGTAGCGCATGCGACTACTTTGCTTGAGTAAGGATTCAGGTTCGATTCCCGTGTAGGACCAAATTTTTGTGTGATCCGCAAATATTTATTTCGGGGTCTGGGTGTATTCTATAGGTAAGCAACAAAAAAAGTATGTTTATGTATTTATATCAGTTGTCGAATCAATAATATAAGCTGCTTAGTTTGGGACTGGATGATGTCGTGTGTAAGATGTTCGAAATAGTTGTTTATTTATTATTGTAATATATCATACTGCCTTGTTGGTCTTGTGGTCAGCGTATGCAACTGCTAACCAAGAGGTCTAGGGTTCGATTCCCGGGTCGGACCAAATTTTTGTATGATCTGCAAATATTTGTTTCGGAGTTTGGCTGTTTTCTATGTATAATATGTATGTATTTATAACAAAAAAGTATGTTTATGTATTATAAACTGCGAAATAAATATTTGCGGATCACACGAATATTTGGTAGATGATATTCTGTGTCATTCGTCTGAAATATTTATTTATTGTTATTTATTATAAACTAGCTTTCTGCCCGCGGCTTCGCCCGCGTGGAATTCGTTGATATCACACGACATGGTAAGGGTAGATTAAACAATCTTACCTGATTTTATGTTTGATAATAAGGAACTTCGACACAAACTTTCGTCCCCTTTTTCAAACCCTTCTACCTTTATTTTCGCGATAAAAAGTACCCTATGTCCTTTCCCAAGTTCAGTTCTATCTTCGTACCAAATTTCATCAAAATCGGTTCAGTGGTTTAGGCGTGAAAGCGTAACAGACAGACAGACAGAGTTACTTTCGTATATGTGTGTTACCTTTAGTCGTATCTTTCAAGATGTTCAGCTGATGATGGAAAGTAATACTACTCAATGGTTTGGTCTTGGATGATTAGTATTTCACTTTTATACGTATGTATAAACCGCTAGTCGTATTTATGTTTTACTAGCTTTAACCCATGGCTCCGCCCGCGAGTGTGTCGATTTTCGTGGTAAAAAGTAGCCATGTCCTTTCTCGGGGTCCCATATATCTCTATACTGAAATTGATCAAAATCAGTTCAGCGTTTTACGCGTGAAAAGGTAACAGACAAACAGACAGACAGAGTTACTTTCACATTTATTTTAGTAACATTATTGCGTAAATAAGCCGTTTGCATTAAATATATTAAAAAAAAAACACAGTCCTCTGCCTCTTCAACCTGTCTATTAAACTCAAAACATAACGTAACTTAAAAACTACTGCACCAATTTTCATGATGTTTGCAGCAATGGATAGATTGGTTTTAAAGGAGGGTATAATTTGTCAAATTTTAAATGTTTTTTAAATGCCTATAAGACCATGTATCGTTAATCACACATTATTGACATAATAAAATCTTACACTGAGAGTCACTAGTGTAAGATTACGGCCAATTACGGGTGCGACCTGGATGAACGCTCTGACGTATTATAAAATATTTATTTAAATAATATTGTGTAATAAACAATTTTATTCTACATATTTCATGTAGAATAAAATTGTTTTAAATGTCTACAGTATTTATTATGATAAGGATTAATATTACATTGTTCCAAATTACTTTGAAATTATTATTCACAAATAAAATAATAAAGAAATATTAAAAAAGTATAATTAAAAAAGTATTACTGTAGGTTATTCCTAATTTATGTAACTCGTAAACTTTTGTCAATATTGGCTTTATTTATGTGTTCCTTTAAAATAATAAAATAACATTAATAAATCTTCTTTAAAAGGTAACCTTAATTATGATGAAAACCGTATTTAAATACCTTGCGTATTTAAAACGATCTGAGTTGACAGACAATGCACGCGAGCAAATTTATTTTATACTGTGTAAAATTATTTTATAATCTTTGACCATTCGATTGGTATACAGAAAGTATTATGACTTTCTGTACTGAATGAATCCTACGGGCTTTACGTTATGGCAAGATACATTGCGTGCGTTGTAAGACATTAAAATACGTTCTACAAAGGCGAACAGTTGGTGGATATTTAACATAAGCAAAAAACCGAAAGTCGGTGATTGCTTGCTACGGTATGTATGCGACAGTGCGCGATGCGTCTGTGTGCATGTAAAATATGTATGTGGGTGTTCAATCACAAATTCTCACGCTTGGTGTCGCGGGCCTTAATACACGTACACCGACCGACCGCGCGGTCCAGCTGTGTTTTCACCGCCACCGCCCAACCGCGCTGACGTCCGCGCGGTTGGGCGGTGCCTCACACACGGGCCGCCGCTTAACCGCGCGGCTCATTTATTTATTTATTGATTACACGCCAATAGTAGACATATACAACACTGAAAAAAAGCATTACAACACAATATAGTTCTTATATGTAAACCAATAAAAGACATGCATAATGAACACCAATGAAATTGTGTTCTAAGCGGTTTGAGCAGAACAATTTAGTACATAATATAACACTGTATTTGTAATTATCATCATCATCATCATCAGCCTTTAACAGTCCACTGCTGGACATAGGCCTCTCCTTTGAAAGGAGGTTTTGGCCTACTATACCACGCTGGCCAGACGGGTTGGTAAATGGTTTGTTTCAAGTTTTCCTTCTCTTGGCAGTGATGTTAGCTGCTTATTTTGTTCCTTTAGTCGCCTCTTACGACACCCATGGAATGAATAGGGGTGGTGAAACTTTGTATTCTTAATCCGTCACCACACGGACATTTGTAATTATACAGAGTAGAAATACAGTGCTTTATTTTCAATTAAAAATCATCGTTGGTGCAGGACGTGTTGCAATTTAAAAATGAAATTTGCCAACAAATAATGAAATAAAGGAGTGGAAAAAAAAGGATATTCGCGTACAGTTAAAACATGTAAGTTTATGTTGTGACGAACTTTTATATAATAAAATTAATGCCCTATTTAGAGTTCTGTTTCGTAAAAATGGATGAACCCAATATCTTTATTTTTTTCTAAGAAACAAAATCGCATTAAGTCCGCTGATGCATGTATTTGTGCGTAAAGTAAATAAAATAAAACCCAGATTGCTGCCACCACTTCAGTCTATGATCAAAATGCTCAAAGCCACGTTAAATCCAACCGCGCGGTAAGGCGCGAGAACCGCCTTACCGCGCGGTGCACCGCTACAAAATCCGCTCAACCGCCACCGCCCACCGGGGCGGTGCGCGGTGCCGTGTGTTAATTATCTAACCCTCTCCTGAGATGAGTTGGTGACGATGTTTTTTATGTTATAGGCTACTACTACAAATGGTTACGCATGATCTTTACTGGATACCAGTGGAAAGGTGGATACATCGTTCTCGATACCCAAAAATAGCTAGATATCTCATGTACGGGTACCATGTGTATCCTAAGAAAGGAATCCCTGTCATAGCTCAGGCTATCTACGGCTCGTAGGTGACCAACCCTGTGGAGGCTCTACTTATTTAATTTTAACTACATATTTATTAGTTATCTTAACAAAATCTTTATTAATTTCTTGAATTGACAATGTATTATAAGTTACAACGTTTAATATAAAAACAATTATATACATTAAAAAGTAATATACCTTATTATATAAAATTACAGTTTTCTAACAGAAATTAAACACATTAGATGAGTTAATTGCTGAATTCTGCGACGCCATTCCGTGTATCAGTCGGCACATCTTTAGATTAACTAGATAATGTGACAATGTTCAAACAAGTTTATTACTCTAACATACCTTATATCAATCTCGTAATATGACTGCCTTGCTGGTCTAGTGGTAAGCATATGCGGCTGCTGATCAAGAGGTCTCGGGTTCGAATCCCGGGTCGGTCCAAATGTTTGTATGATCTGCAAATATTTGTTTCGGAGTTTGGGTGTTTTCTATGTATTATATGTATATATTTACAAAAAAAAGTATATATGTATCTGATCTATCGATAAATAATCATAAAATAAATATTTCTGTCATCTTACACACAACATAATCTAGGCCCAAACTAAGCAGAGCTTGTATTATGGGTACACTAGACCAAGGCAGTCATATTAGTTTCCCTTATTTGTGCAGTGCTGTTGTGCGCAGATTGTTGCCTTAGTTAACTCTTACGACATTCATGGGATAATTATGGGTAACAATTCTTTGTATTCTTAATTCATCACCATACAAATTTAAAAGTAAAATAATGTCATTTTTTTATATATTCTATAGATCATTATGGGATATTATAAAGTGTTTAAGGTGGTTTTATGTTTACGTAATACTACTGTTTACTTACGTGTACAAACCAGAGACAATAGATGTTATGTTATAGAGGTCTTATGACATTTTAAACGTGTAACAATGGAAAGTGTCTTAAGCTTCCGTTTTTCTTTAGCACCTAAAAGTGGTATACAATTTGCTGCTGATCAGCAAAATTATGGTTATAATTATGCACGTCGGAAGTAGAAAAATATTCCATTTCAGAGCTTTCATAAAAATGGTTCCCCTCTAAAACTCTACGACAGCATATGTCTATCCTTAAAAACTAAGGAATTATCATATGATTATCTATATTACTGTATAGTTTTATCTAAATCCGTTCAGTAGCTCTTACGTAAAAATGTAACAAACATCTATCCTCACAACCTTTCGCATTTATATAACAAGCTGCGCCCCGCGGTGTTACCCGCTTATCATTATGGCTGCAATGCAAGTGTGTTATGCATGGCAACCTGTGAAGTTTTGTCAGGAGATAAACAGTGATACATTTTGCCATCTACGATTTAATGTATTTTTATAATCACCTAGCTTTCGCCCGCTTATCTCGATTATTGCAGTAAAAGTAGCCTATGTGTTATTCTGATATATAAGCTATATTACTGTAAAGTTTCATCCAAATCCGTTCAGTAGTTTTTGCGTAGCAACAAACATACATACACACATAGAAACTTTCGCGTTTATAATATTAGTAGGATAAAGTAGGAAGTAGAACACGATTAGTCTCTTAGGATTATGATAGGATAGTAGAATTTAAAATATTTAAGTATGTTCCTCAGCAATCTCGTTACAATAGTCACTGCCTAGTTGTAAATAACTGTCGTAATAATGACCAACTTCGTACGCCACGATTGACTAAAGTTACAAGACCATGATTCAACATAGAAAAGCCCCGCAATTATTTGTGGGCACGGTACAAATTACATATTTAATTACTATCTAACATCTAGCGAAACAATGAAAGTTCAAGAGAATTGCTAATTGGGCATGATTATGTACAAACACTTACGTTAATACTGGATGTGATATGATATCCAACACTCGCTCAAGTACAAATTATAATAGCAGTATTCTAAAATTTGATGATATTTATCAAATGTATGTACCTACATGTAATACTTCAGAATGTATTATTGTTCCTTTTTGTGTATGTGTGTGGTTCTTTGTGGCACGATGGACCGATCATTTGAGGAAAGTGGGTAGCAGTGGATAAATACCGACTTGAATAGTTGGTGCTCCTTGGAAAGGTCTTCGTTCAGCAATGGACAGTTAAGGTTAATGTATCAAAGAATATTCAAATAAAATTTGAGTCTGTGTGTGCAATCAACCACTTAACACGCATCTGTACCGTCATTTCAGTTCAAATCAGATCGTGCTATCGTTAGGCTAAGACGACACTTCATTCTTCCTTTCAATTTGATTTTAATTATATTTTCTTTTATTTAAAAATTTATGCTATCAGATATTTACTACGCTACCTAATTTTTGAAGCTTTTGTTTAATATTATTTTATCTTTGCAGCCCCATTTTTTTACTTTTAATTAAACAATTGTAAAATTTTAAACAGAACGAAAGTCAAAATTAAGACATCTGAAACAAACGTTGAAACTTTGCAAAAACATTCTGCTAACTTAGTTTATGAAAGGTGAAAACTTTTTAGTCCTTCAGGCTATATGTTTTAAACTTGAACTAAATTATTTTATCTTTATCTGCAGGTAAGTAATTTTAGTAAATTTGAAATGGAGTTATAAAAGATATCGCTCAGTACAGTGAGAATTGAATATATCTTTGTGACATAATTCTTGTGAATTGTTACATCACGAGTTACAGAGTACATTTAACGAGTAACATGACCTATTATTCTTGTTGCTAACCTGTGAACAATGGTGTGGGTTACATGTTTATAAATTTGATGTACACATTTGTATCTAGCTATAATCTAACATGTATCTGTTTTTTGTTCCAATAAATAAAATAAAATAAATAAAAATCAAAGTGTTTAGAAATGAAACTAAAAATATTCTAATTATAACCTGCACCGCACGGTGTCCTATACTACGTTTGCCCTAACGCGGTCTCCACTCTTATCTTAATTCATTATATTTATAAATATTTATTTATTTATTTATTCGTTTATTGTCTTTTTGACAGGTCACGCCTATAAATTACCGGTATTTTTTTTTCGTAATAATGTACTACAGTAATGTCGTACTTTATAGACGGGTAGGGAAGTGGCTTGTGCATAGCTAAAAACAACAAACTAAAAAACAGTTCTTGAAATACGATAAATCGATTAAACGATTAAAATAACCTATTATATTATCATGATCAAAATAATTTGACTTCATGTAAGTATTGTTTCTGTTTAAATTTAATAAAATAAAAAGGAAATTAAAATAGTATGACTTCAAGATTTATTTATTTTCAAAGAATTAAGTCAAAACTTAGAATAAAGAACAATAACTCTGTGCATTATTTAATTTTTTTTTTGAACACTGGCTTAAAATGTAACTATGCACGCGTAAGTAAAATTTAACTTTAAAACGCGTGGTTAATAACGTTTAAATCCAGAGTTTTGAGAAAATACATTTGAAAAATCACATAATACTTACTAAACCGACGTTCAAGTGACTGTGTCAGGAAGTTTTCTTTGTTCTGGGCCAATTATATATCATAATAGTGCACATTTTATTTATTAATAAAACTTAAAGAATATTATATAGCGAAAATAAGAAGCGCTCATAGCCGAGTGGCCTTAGGTGATTGGAAACAATCACCAAGGGTAAGCAACGACGGCGCGGTCGGACCTAGATGGGTGACCGTTTGTGGCATTATATGTAATGAGCGTTTCCGTGATTCGGAGGTCACGTTAAGCAGTCGGTCCCGGTTGTTATAGTAGTCGTGAAGCTTAGTTGGAGGCCTTCGGGCGGCTTAAAAACATCCAACAGCAAGATAACGTAGCCACAACGTGTCTTGCCTGTCCCCAACCCGCACTCGGCCAGCGTGGGGACGTATGGCCTTAACCCTCTCTTGAGAGGAGACCTGTACCTTGAGCACGAATAATTATTGAATCCGTAACGTAAATGTATTGAGTATACAAGACTCTGACGGAGTACTACGATAGGCGGTAGCACGAAGCACTAACGTAAGAGTCTTGAGACCTCAATACGAATAGGTTCGCTACGTCATCGTATTGAATGAACTAAACGTTCGAAAACATAATGAATCACAGAAATTTTCTGTAATACTACTTATTTACTGCCAATTAAAACAAAACATGGTCAAATAAATTTATAAAAAATCTTAACTAAGCTAAAGCAGATTAAAAATGCAACACATTTAGCGAATAAAATAATTCTTGATATGTTATCAATTATTTTCGGTTTCTGAACATTACGTTACGACTCAACATGGCGTCATAAATTACCAAGGTCAAGTTTGTTTATGTAAACACTATAACTAAGTACTTTTTTTAGAAATACGAATTGTGTTAGGTATGTCTTGTTTTATTGCCATTTTACATGTTATAAGCAAGACATTTACAACGTTTAGTAATAGAGGAATTATGGAAAGGTATGCGTAAATAAAATTTGTTAAATAATTATAGCGATCATTAAATCTACCAAAATATTTTTATATTCTTTTTACTTTTAATTACATTTGTTACAATGAACTACTTACTACTTATTATGTGAATATTCAGTGAGAAATGCTGTCTGCCGCTTACTAAATGATATAATAAATGTAAACAAATTATTTTTCAAAACAAATCATGTTCTCTGTTTAAGTATTCTTTAAAGTTATGCTAAGTATAAAATATTCGTGTTAACTAATTGTTACTACATCTCTTTTTAGCTCTAGTATTATTTTTTCACTAAGGAAATTTTATATAATAGCCTATTATTACAGTAAAATATTGTTTCGAAACTTTTCTCACCGACAAATTATAGGTGAATAAACATTTGACAAACTCGACAGCAAATTTACATTCACGTTTGTCAAAATTAGTTCGTGCTCTCAAATTTGTTCAAAAGTGTCGCGTATCGCGTAATTGTCAAAACATTTGCGATACGAAAGTGTTCGTGCTGCCAAAAATAATTCCTTTTACACACGGTAGAGGCGCTGCACAATTCTCATACAAATTTTTGTCGCTGACGAAACGAATAACTTTTCGCAAGTTGTTCGTGCTCGAGGCACTGAGCCCAGCAGTGGGACGTTATGGGTTGTTGATGAAAGAATATTATATCGATTGAATTTGATCGAATCGGTGACGTGTGAGGGCGTCACTAATTTCGATTTTGTTGAACTGTCAAAAAGATAATAAAGGAATGGACAGAGAATAGTAACAAAAAAGTAATACCTCTGACTTATAAAATTACTTCGGCCCAACAACTATAGTGTTATTAGGGTTCCGTAGCCAAATGGCAAAAAACGGAACCCTTATAGATTCGTCAAGTCTGTCTGTCTGTCTGTCTGTCTGTCCGTCCGTATGTCACAGCCAATTATTTCTGAAACTATAAGAGCTATACTGTTGAAATTTGGTCAGTCGATGTATTCTGTGAACCGCATTAAGATTTTTACATAAAAATAGAAAAAATACAATACATTTTGGGGGTCCCCATACTTGGAAGTGAAACTCAAAAATTTTTTTTTCTTCAAACCTATACGTGTGAGGTATCTATGGATAGGTTTTCAAAAATGATGTTGAGGTTTCTGAAATCATTTTTTTCTAAACTGAATAGTTTGCGCGAGAGACACTTCCAAAGTGGAAAAATGTGTGTCCCCCCCCCTCTAACTTCTAAAATAAAAGAGTGATAAAACTAAAAAAAATATATGTTATACATTACCATGCAAACTACCAACGAAAATTGATTTGAACAAGATCTAGTTAGTAGTTTTTTTTTAATAAGTCATAAATCGTAACATGCAATTTATCTTTCATCCAGTCAATACACTGGTATAAAAACATCGATGAAAGTTACAACAAACCACAAGAACTTTTATATGATGTTACTTGCTGATACGGAACCCTTCATGGGCGAGTCCGACTCGCACTTGGCCGCTTTTTTTTTTAATTGTGTGCTTTTTGGTTCCAAAACTTGTCACATTTTTATGTTGGATATCTTTGTGCCAGTTATCGTGCTCAGTTTGCGCGACTAAACGGCGCGTGCTCACTATCGGCGCGGCGGTATCGCTTGCGCCAGTGTTACGCAGAAAGCGGAGCTGCACTGATAAAGCTGATGTCTTGTGTACCTTATGAAATTAAGCTTAAGTACGAAGAAGTATGAAAATATTTAAGGGATCCGATGATGTTAATTCGAAAATGCTAAATTTCACATGTATTCGCATCACAGGGTATTCTAGCTTGTGTTTTTACTTCGACAAACATTTGGACTTTTAACACCATCATATAAAAAATTGAGTGCGTACATTGCTTCTATATTTAGGTGTAATTTATTCATAAATTAGCTTAGTAATCAGGGTTACTTACCTCTAAGCTATCAGGCAAATTATCGTCGTGGTCGTCTAGTGGACGTGGTCCTGATCACCGTCGTAAATAATCGATTTTAAAATACAAATATTACCAAGTTCAAGGCGTTCAACTTACCCGAGCCATTAATATAGTTGACCAAAATCTAATTGCAAAGGAGAATCCTGTCCAGCAGTGAACAGGAGATTATCATCATTGATACAATGGCCGATGTATCAATGATGATACATCGGCCATTGTATCATCATTGGCCGATGATGATACAATGGCCCATATAATAGTAGTAGCTATATAAGTTTTTAGATTTTGTAAAAGCCAAGTTCACATTCTGCCTTAGGTATTTAAGCCTGTGTTTTTACAAACATATATGAAAGGAATACTCAGATTTAAAACGACAACTTATTGATCATACTGTTTTGTTCCATCCAAGGTTTGATAAACAGGAGACAGGTAATCTCCGAAACATCCTTTGACAGTGATCACATACGTCAGACGATAAGAGACTCCTCTCGAGCCAATTCTCCATGACGGGTCTAGCCGCCGCAATAAGGGCGTGTCCGTCATGTCACAAATAACAGGAATATTGACGCTCATAGGAAATAAACTTACAATATTTATTATGAAAATTAATACCTACCTATGCCTAATTCCAAAGGCATAAGGCATAAGGCCAATACTTATGTACGGATGTGAAGCTTGGACGCTGACACAAAAAGAGGAGAACAAACTCCTCATTGCAGAAAGGAAGGTCTTGCGAACGATCTTGGGCCCTGTGCGGAAACCTGATGGAGGATGGAGAATCAGGAAAAACGTGGAAGTGGAGGATGCCGTGGTGGAGCCAAATATCATCGGACAAATCAAAGCACATAGGCTCCGGTGGCTTGGCCACGTTGAAAGAATGGGAGAAGATCGAGGAGTGAAAAGAGCCTATCTGGGTCGTCCAATCGGACGACGTCCGGTTGGGCGACCCAGATATCGCTGGAGCGATACAGTACAGGCGGACCTTGGGGAGCTTCAAGCTGACAACTGGCGACATGCAGCCCAGGATCGAATGGAGTGGCGTTCTCTTGTGTCGGAGGCCAAGACTCACTTTGGGTCGCTGAGCCAACGGAGTAAGAAGTAAGTAGTATGCCTAATTCACTGAAAAAAAAAACTATTTTTAACCGACTTCAAAAAAAAGGAGGAGGTTCTCAATTCGTCGGAATCTTTTTTTTTTTTTTTTTTTTTTTTTTTTATGTATGTTCAGCGATAATTTCGTCGTTTATGAACCGATTTCAAAAATTCTTTTTGCATTGGAAAGGGCGTAGCTTACAGGTGGTCCCATCGTCACCATATCGGGATCTGATGATGGGATCCAAGGAAATCGAGGGAACTCCTCAAAAATCATAGGCACAATGTCGCGATTTGGGTACTCGGAATAGTTTTTCATTGAAGTCGGTTCGTTTTTGTTAGAATTATATTTTCTGCGTTGGTCGCGCTTCCTTGGTACCGTCAATAAAACAAGACTACTAATGCCACGAACTTAGAGGGATACGTCATAAACGTATCCCTCTAAGTTCGCGCTATTAGAAGTTTAATATGAGTTTCGATAAACATTTCAAATTATCGATATAAACGATATTCGAAAACCGCAAAAGCTGCAATTTTATTACCGAAAGCATTTATTGCACACGTAATATTCGACGTGGTTTAGTGGTTAATGATCCTGATTCTGATCTGGCTTAACAAGTCAGAGGTTGTGGGTTTTATTCCCACCTTGGTTTATTTTACGAGGTGAACACGTAAATTTGTTCTGTGTTTGTATATATATATTGATTTTTAATATGTATGTATTTGTGATTAGCACAGGATGGCTGGCAGGAGCTGGAGGTGAAAATCCCAAAAGCAGAATGCTATGGAAGAGGCTCACCTACATATATCCAACAGTGCACTGATAGACTGATGATATACTAATCATATGGAAATATTATACCAGAAGGCAAAGTTCAATTTCTAAATCGCGTAGGGTAGGCAGTAGGGTAGAGAAAACAGCATCACTACGAACTGAAAAAAGAAAACGTCACTTGAAATCAAAGCCAAATTCATAAATAAGTATGTCAACAATTAGTGTTTTCATCCTAGAGAATTTTCTTCTATTTATTGTTTCCTCTTTTCCCGCTTGAAATTGCCATGGGATTTTTAAATATGAATAGTTTATGAATGGTAATGTATATTTATGGTAACGCTCGTTTTCAATAACCTATCTCCGCTGGAGATGAGGCACTGGTATCTGTTGGGGGCCCCATTCAAAAACAGAAATTATCTAATATCAAATGTAAAATAGACAATCCACCTACTCTGAAATATTATTGATATAAGGATATGAAAATTATAATAGTTTCAAGTAAGAGTACCTACATGGAAGATTCCTCATACAAAAGTTATTTACAAATAAAAGTTGAAAGTGAAATGAACAATAAAACCAAAATACAAGGATTATCTAAATTTATTTTCAGTGGCAACACTTTTATTACGTTTTATTAAAGTAGCATAAAAACTACGTTACTAGACTGAACATTTGAATTTTTTTTGCCAAAAAAACCGAACTATAAAAAACTATCAGACTAGAAAAAGATAATACATAATCAATACAGTTTCTTACTCCAGTGTTACCAACTCTTACATTTAGTTACGGAACACTAAAACCAAGGTGGCAACACTTTCACCAGCGTGGGAAGAAAGCGTGGTCCTAAATTAACAAACTGTAACACTAAGATTAACTCCGAGTTCTATTAGTTTGTAGATTAGCCGCTCATTAAAATTGTTGCCTAATTAGTTCGCTTCTGGAGAATGGGATGTTGATGAATCTTGATATATTGAGAGTCGGATACTGTTGTTATCTATGCTTGTATTATAAATCTGATGAGTTTCTTTGTTGAACGTGCAAATCTTGGGAAGAACTGGTTCGAATCGAAAAATTATCTCAATGCTTGCTCATTATCGAGGAAGGCTACAGTCTAGACAGATTGAATTATGAGCAATAGGGACCAAGTTTCGAAGAAAAAGGCTGCAAAAACGTGTAAAATTGTTTTAAACACACACAGACAAAATTTTGCGAGTCAGCTAGCTCATTGTATAAATTGAGTTCTTCTCTTGATTAAATTATACTGCAATTAATTAAATGTAGCCCTAGGGTGCTCTTTTGAATTCTAAATAGGAATATTACAGGGGTTTCGTATCATTTAAAGAATTGTGTTTTACATTGTAACTGTAGCACACAAATAGGGTACCAAAATACCAAGACAGATTCTGATTTGCAGCACTTGGGAACGAGTGATACTCGTAGAAAGAAAATATGATATAGCTACACAGAACAAAAGGAAAACATTGTAGGCATAAAACACAAGAAAAAAATTCATAAAGACTTTCAGCTAGACTAGACCTAGGTTTGTTTAATAAAACAAGCATAAAGATTACAAAAAAATGATAAGGTTATACTTGTTGTGTCATTTACGCAAAGCTTTGTGAGTAACACAGTTGTTATCAGATGAAGATGCTAGCGATAAAACCGTTCAAGTAATAATTTTGTAAAGGCAATTTTGAATAAAAAAAAGTAATGAAAATTCTTGTGGAATATTGAGACAGTTCATATACATTTTGAAATTAAATTAAATGGAAGAGGTATTAGAGCTACGCTAATTTTAGCACGAACGGGCCAGTTCGATCGACGTGGTACTTACTACAGACGATCATCATTTCTTGACAGCATTCGTGTTTGTATTCGCAATGATGTTGAAGTTTCTCAATAGACCTCCATAGTGTGGCTCATTGCATTGTCTATTTATATATTTCTTTTATTTTATTTTTTTGTTCATTTATTTTGGTTTAAAACAGTCATTAATTCAAAGTAATATATAAATGTACTTATCAGACAGACAAGGAGTACCCAATAATGAATGAAAAAAAAAACACAATTGACAGAGCGTCAGCTTCAAGTAACTTGTAGAAGTGATACGAGAAATGACTACTATATTTTAATGTTCAAACAAGTACAGAAATTAGAATAAAGTAACAATAATAACTAAGTAGATGTTAACAACTTATGCTTAGATATTAGATTCGCTAGGAGAACGTCCAAACACTCTTGGATTCTATTTTCGTCTATGACAGGATTATATTTAGGAAGAAATTTTCAGAAATGTCTTAGGTGTAATGTAAATGTTTATAGTGAAAACTCACGGTCAGAGAGAACACAACACATCGCTGCTTTAATTCGATAACGATTGATCTTAAAAATTATGTTTCTTAAAGGAAGCAGTTTAAAGTAAATGTAAAGATTAGTCGATAACGATATTTAGTCGTGTCAAGCAGCTAATTTTATGGATAGCAATAAGAGTTTTATTCACATTAAACTACAGATTGCGTTGAATGGTAGCATTGTCGAAATAATGACATATTTTAAAACGTGACACTATCAAATTAAAGGAGCGACATGTTCTTACATGATAACAACATTTAATGCTCTCTCTATTGTCATTTAATATGTCAAAATGTAAATCTAATTTCTCAAACTGTCAAAATGTAAAAAGTCTAACTTAGCTACAGCATTCTAGTTAGCACTGCTCTTTCTTTTTCATTATTCAATCGTGATACCCCGCAGGCTGTGCGCAGAAAACCTGTCACTGTGTAATATTAAAAGCGGATTATTGACGTGATTGGCAGAAACATAAATAAAAAAGGTATTTGGACAAGCTTTTTAAGTTGTTGTGATTGCAAATACACTTTCTCGTACTCTCGTGAATGTTGTTTAAGATAAGTGACAACGCAACAAAAATTATGAGAAACTCAATGAGCTCAGATCTTAATGTTGTTTTTATTTATTTTACAATCAACTAGCAGAGCTCTGCGGTGTTACCTGTGTTTGTTGTTTTTCCAACAACAGTGGGTAATAATGCGCGTGGAAGTTAGTCTAAAAAAGTTTCTACGTTACTACTTATATGAACCGCTTTATGTTAGTAAAAGTCGCGTCAAAATCAGCAGAGCAGTTCCAGAGAATACCGGAATAAAATACAGACAAACATTTTAAAATTGATTTTGGACGCAAGTACCGTACATGTTTTAATATGCATTTAGTGAAAAGCTGTTAGTTTAAAACCTCAAACAGACACTTGAATTTTATTTATTTGTGTAGATTCTATTTATTATTACTTAAGTAGCTTTCTATACTTACAAGTTCTTCAATGGCGGAGAGAGTCAGAAAACATGCAAAAATAATATTTAATTACAGCATAAATTCCTTTCAATGTTAATGTTATATAAATAAACATTAAAATTGTGTAATTTGTGTTTTGATTTATATGTTGTTGTGGTATTTTATTACTTTCATCGTTATGGTTGTGTGTTACATGCAAAAAATATGTGATTAGGAAATCCGATCTGCAGGTTCCGTACAAAATTAGTTTTATCAAAATTGATAAGTGTAAGTTGTGTTTTGTAAACTGATCCTAATTAGGTTTTTCGAAATAATTAGTATTCAATAAACTTAAAAATGCAAATATTATCACATCGTTCATGTTAGGCATATCATGACGAAATTGTTGCATACACCCAAAAACAAATAAAATGCATATTATTAAGAGCTCCTGGCTAATAACAAAAAATAACTTCAAAGTCTCATAATTAACGCCAGAGTGTGTGCATGTTGCTAGAATTAAAAAAAATCTAAATTCTTTATTCTAGCAACATTGGTTCTCAAATCATATTACGTGCAGTAGTGCAAAAGTATTCATACGTATGGTAACCGAGTATTCACTTAGTTAATTTATCATCAGCATCATAATCAGCCTATCGCAGTCCACTGCTGGACATAGGACTCTCCCATTGCACACCATTCTGAATATTTTGATATGAATTAATTTTTTGCCAATACTTAATTATAAATGATTAAACATATATAATTAAAAATATTATGTAGTACAACGCTTTTTTATCCAGTTAATTCCTATATGACCTCTTGGATGGCGCCAGTGTGATCCTATTTTACGGTTTGGCCTCCAAAAAATATTTTCATAATTATAGTCTACGTCTTGTAGCTAAGTCCATAATCAAGTCATGAACATTAGTGCTTAGAAGCCTTAGTTTGGGAAAAATTACTTGTAAATCCTCGACGAATTGCCTCCACGATTTGGGTCCGTGCCAACACCATTATGGGTAATTCTCAGTCTAATCTATATGAACAGTTATTATCGCTCTGGTGCCATAAAAAGTATTTTCTTTACGAATTTAAGACGAATACTCTGAATTGGTTGGCATGAGTTTGGATTTTTTTTTATGGCTAAGACATGGACGAATTTTTTTAAAAGGACAAGAAATTATTATGTGTTTTAAACTTGCTTTAGTGGCGGAGAGGTACCATAATTATGGGACTAGAGTGCTGGAATCTCGGGTTCTATCCGCTGGACTAAATATTTTTTCAGAGTTTGGATGTAAAATATGATACCCTCTCCTGAGAGTAGATTCGAGTCCAGGAGTGAGAGATTATGGGTTGTTAATAATGGACAATGGTGATTTTGATTTTGATATGAATTTATAAACATAAATATATAAGTATTCTATCAGTAAATCTAACTTTCATAGTACAAGCTCTGCTGAGTTTGAGGCTAGATGGCGTTGTGTGTCAGATGGTCAAATATTTATTTCTTTGTTCTATATTCGAATAGAGATATATATATATATATATGTACATACCTACTATCTAACTGAGAAGACGTTAGCTTTGTAATAGATTAAAACAAAATAATGTCGATTTGACCTCCAAAAGTTCACATTTCCAAGAACGGAGCACACTCTAATCTCAAGGAGTTTGTGGATGGGCGGTAGTTACATTTCATTAGGTGACTAACTACTTTCCTTCTTATATCATTAAAACGTTGATTAACATGTTTTTATCATTCATATTAAGTTCTCCTTTTTAAGGAGAAGTCTATATCCAACAGGGGACTAATTAAAGGTTGTCGAACGTAATGATTATCTTTACATATGTACATCTCTACACACTAATCACTTAAATTTAAGTGTCTATAATTTAAAATCAACACATTTTCAATAAATGCATAAGAAAGTATTTGTCTATCTGTTTGTTCCGTATAATCTTTAGAAAGGTTGGGCCGATTTTGACTTTCACTGACAGATAGATAGCTGATGATAAAAGTATTTTTTTAGAATAGCGTGGCCCCATGTCACTACCCGCAGTTGTCATATCTAATATGGCACATGTCACATCGCGAGGCTTAACTAGTGATGAAATATAATCATTGTCTCCTCGTCTCATTGATATATTAATATATATAATTATCTAAGCTTACGTAAAATAATTACAGAGGCTTAACTAAGGACTATACGAGTAGTTCTGCTCCAATTCCAAACTTGGGCATTGAACGTGTGTATGTTGTCAGATTTAATTGCTTTAGTTTCCGCGAAATGTTAGTGTCGCTGTCTTTGTGGAACTACTACTGTTATGTTATTAAATAAATCTTGATGCTATCTTCCAGCCCAATGTGATACTAAAGGCGAGGTCATGAAACGACTCCGTCGAGCTTTGCAAATAGCTAAGTACAAAATTTTGTGGTCGCTGCTACAGTTATCAAGGATTTGATTGACTTTAAATACGTTTGGAGAGCTTATAAGTTTGACTTGAAAGTACAAACTTGAGATACAATGATATGTAAAAAATATTCGATAAAGTTATAGAAGTAAAAACGAAGAAACCAATTTTGGAATTCAAGCAATCAAGAATCATAAAAATCATGGTGAAGAATCACAGTGAGTATGCAAGGATAATGTTTTGATAATGACATTGATGCACGGAAAAACTCGAACGAGTTTTTTTTTTTTTTTTTTTTTATATTTAAGCCTGCCAAAGTGACTCTACTCTGCCTGATGGAAAGCATGAGTAGAATCCAGGAGTAGGGGTCACCATGCTTATTGTGAGGGTAGGCAATGTAGCATGGTGACCCCTACCATGGCAGCCTGGTTAAATTATTCTGCATCATTCTCCCGGCCTTCGAAGGGCGGGAGAATGATGCAGAATGATTGGGCCTCCGGTCTCACACTCACCAACGAAATACGACAGCAAGAATGCTGTCATTATTAGGATGGTCTTCTGTGTGAGGGTAGTACTGGCCGGGTCGAGCCGGCCCATTCGTGCTGAAATCAGCGTGGCTCTACTACCTCAATTACGGCTTACCGTTTATGCGGCATCTTATCTTATGTATAAGTTAAACTGTGTATATTATATTATAATAATAAAAAAGATTGATAAGCGTTTAAGTTTGTATTTTTTACACGGTTTGAATATACTAATACTAATTTAGTCGTCAATTTTCTACCATTTTCCAAACTTTTATTGAAATCGGTGCAGTAAGTTTCTTCCTCCATTTTCCTTAATATTTTGACATCTTTTTCCAAAGAGTCCTTGTATAGGGAACGAGTACAAGTGGTTTTCTTTTGTCAAATCAAACAGTTTCACAGTTCTTTTTGTGTAGCGCAGACATTATATAATTATAATTATTTTTATTCCAAAAAATATCTCTTGCCTATTCAAAGCTACAATTTATTTAATTTGTAAAGTATTTCCATAGCATGCACATAGGTTTAATTAATTTGAGAGTCAGTCTTAAAAAGCGGAACGGGAGTACGTTTTGCGGCCTCACCCTAACACTAACAAGCTGCGAAAGAATCTAGATAGTGTTCTCGATTAGTGGCAATTAAAGCCAGGTCTTCGGCTCGCTTTGTATCCTCGTGATGAGCGAGCGAGAAAACACATTGGTTATTGCTAGCCCCTACCACTTGTTTTGATCTAGTTTGTAAATTGTAATGTAGGTTTGAGTCGGCATATACGAATATGAACCAGTTGAATGAATGACATTAACCAATCAAACAACAGAATAGAGACCATATGACCATCTGTTGTAATCCTTACGGGCAGTTGGAGCTCTGTAAAAGACTACCTTAAGAAATTTCATAACACTTACTAAGTTGAGTTGTAAAGGTCTAATTGCAATCATAATAATTAAATTTCAGAACTATGATAATAGGCTTATACTGATCTAAACCGAGTATTCGAAAGGCGATAATGGCCTAAAAAGCGACTAAGTAAGCAAACTTGAAACAAGCCCTATTGCATCTCGTCTGGACAGCGTATTACATTATCATATCCTAAATATGTAGAAATCTATATCCAGACTACTAATTGACTTGATATTTTACTTTCCACTTTTTCATCGTCTCATTTTCATTCGAGAATGTCTAGTAGGACCGCCGATTATATCTGCTAGACAGATTGCGAGTACCAACTCGTTAGCTAGATAAGACGATTAATGCTCACTTGTGGGGGATGCGACTACGTATGTAATATTTATAGGTCTCATTATAAGCGAACTGAAATATTCTACTTTATCTGAGTTTCAAGTGTCTATTGTTTGAATTATTGTCTGGGTTATAATTACATGGAATTCATAGTAGTCATATTTGATATTTGCTGTGATTCTGTGATATAACAGGAACTATAAATTGATTAGTTAGCTAATTATTAATAGTGTTTCCATAATCAATCAATAGCGCCCTTCCGCCAAAAGTATTAGTATTGATTGCCGGTAGTCAGCATTCCTAAAGATAATACAAAATTTGTTTTTATATAATGTGTTAATGTTTTTTTGCTTGCTCAATAAAAAAAAACTAATGAATAGGATAATTCTCAAAGAATAAATATATCTAAGGCCTATGTCCAGCAGTGGACTGCGATAGGCTGATAATGATGATAGCTTTTCGCTTCATAACATGAAAATATTAAATTTGAATGGAAATAATATTTTTATCCGTCTGATTATTAAAAGAATTTTCCTCATTAATTGAATTACGAGGGTTTCTTTTAAATGTGCGTTCTAAAACTAAAATGCTGATCGTTGAATAAGGTTTTTAGGAGGAAAATAAATTGCGAATTAACATATACAAAGATAGTAATAGGACACTAATAGCTAGGCTAGCTGTCATCCTTACTGATATTATAAATGCGAGAGTAACTCTGTCAGTCTGTCGCACTTTAACGGCAAAACTACTGCACCGTTTAAAATAAAAAAAATTGTTTAAAAAAAATAACAAACACACTTTTAAACTAAAAAGTAGAAAATAATTTAAATGTAACAAAGCGTGGGGCGACGTTATTGAAGTATTTTCAGAAAGCACCCGAGGCTTTGTTACATAAAAATTATTTTCTACTTTTTGTAAACTAAAAAGAAGAAAATAAAGCGTGTTTGTTTAATTATTTAAATTATTTTTTTAGAAAGACAAAAAAAGACTAATTTGTTTTGTTTTTTAGTTTTTTTTCAATAAGTGTTTTGTCATTGGTCCTCGATAAATCTACAAAGTTTGAACAAAATCTGGCCGTTTAAAGTGGGTCAAAATCGCACCCAAAGGAGTCAGTTACAAACATACAAACATACAAGTGAAGCTAATAAAAAGCGTGTAAAATTTGGTACAGGCCATAGGCTACTTTTTACCAAGATAAACGACAAACACGCGGGCGAAGACGCAGCACGAGCTAGCAAGAAAGAAAATAATCTACAAATAAAAATCAAGCACAATATAAATAAGAAAGAAAAATTAAATTAAGTTAGGAAATGAATGAAGATTGAAAATTATAGAGAGAAAATCATTAAAGATGTCTATTCATGTCTATGTCTACATGTCTTTTCACTAATCATTGTTAACTATCAGACACGTTAATTGTCGCAGGAAGTGAGTCACAAACTACGTATAGCGGTATCAATTATGCAACAAACTACATTCACCTTTGTGTCATTTGCATCTCACTGCTTAGTAATATCCTCGACATGCACAGCCGTGATTCAGACATTACTTAAGATACAACACTTAGTACATTGTAATATGGTCATTGACTACGGACGAAAATAAAACTCCCCTAGCCAAGACTATAAACACGAATATTTTAAATTCGTAAGTTACTCTGTCTGTTACGCTTTCACGGCCAAACCGCTTAACCAATTTGAATAAATTTCGGTATAGAGATAGATTGACCCCATACGCGGGCGAAGCCGCGGGCAAAATCTAGACAGCTATAAGTTTAATATGCTGTTGGTCTTGCCTCATACCAGGTAGACTTACTAGCCAGCGCCAGTAAGTTCGATTTTTTATACATTTAAGTATCATCCAGGAGTAGGGGTTACCATCCTCATTGTCCAGATAATGCAGCATAGTGACCCACACCACAGTGGCCTGGTGAGATGTTTGTGGCCATCCGAGATAGAATGATGCAGAATGATGGGGCGGAGGCCCGAACCACAGTCTCACACTTACCAGCGAAATACAATAGCACGAATGCTATTTAAATTATCTATATTGTTCTCTCTACTCCCTTCTCATCACAATTAATAGCTTTCAATTGTTCATCGCTGAACATAAGTCCTTTCCTCTTATTTACTTTTTATATTTCTTTGAACTCCCAGCTTATTATAAAATGTCAACACCTAAATAGTACTTGTATGAACGATTTGGTTATGTATATGTACAAAATATTATATAGTACATTCAGTGTAATCTGTACCTTCATCAAAGTTGGAGAGAGAAGGTCTCGCAATGATTCCTAGCTTCCATTATTAATTCAGTTGTAATTCCCGCTTTCCAATCCTACGTCGAATCAACGCGTTAGCTGTGTGGAAGGTGTGGTCTCATTGTTAGCGATTAAGTGTCATCAGTGTCAATGAGTCGTTTATCGAAATCAATTTGGATAATGTCGATACATCCGCACGCAATTGTGTTTATTGTTGTAAAACGTATTTTACAACATTCGTAAATGTAAATAATGTATATACGTTAAGTACCGTAGTCGTATGAAATGAAAAATAAACAATAAATGAAGTAAAATTACATATCACTGAATATAATTTGTTTAGATGTTTTACAAAATATACATCTTTTTGTTGTTGGTACACGTATAAATTCGTTTCGAGGGACTTCCCAAGGATAAAACGCTTCGGCGGCGGGCATATTTCAAATTATTTCTTCATTAAAAATGCATTATACATATGACCTTACTTTTCAGTCACTCCTTCTTTCACTAAAACCGCATTAAAATCCGTTTCGTAGTTTGAAAGATCTAAGCGCACAAAAACGGGAAGTCACTACATTTATTACTACATAATGACATATTTGTTTGTGCATTAGTTACAAATAAAAGAACTCTTATCAGTCGTTAAGATGAAGAATTCCTACAGAGATTTAGAGAGAGTATGCTAGTTATAACAGCCATACCTAAAACTCTAAATCCTAAATAAATGATTGTAAAGTTAATAGACAATACCATTATGTCTGGAATTTCATTAACCGCTAGCAAACGCACCTTAGACTAAGTGTTTTAAAGTATTCAAGGAACGAGCAGCATCTAGGCCGGCTATACTTTACCGCTGTCCGCGGGCTAGCCACTATCCTCATAGTTTAGTTCCCGCTAAAATATTTAACTAACAACCTAATTAGGTTAATTACATGTTACTAAAACATATGTTGATTAAAATGTTTCAACTTTGCTATGTTTTATGCTCGTCGTGTAAATTTTGTTCGTTATCAACAGGCGAACTAGTTGGAAAAAGTTTTTAACTCTGAAAGTTTATTATTTTATGACTTCATGAGTTTTTTTAATCAATTAAGGTCATAGAGCTGATAGAAAAAAGATATTCATTAAATATACTAGGATTTGTAGAGAATTGAATGATCTCTGGTTTCAAAGAGTGTATTCTCGTATATCGAGTGTATATCATTACTCCTAGTCTGCATCAAGGCTTCTTTTGCCCAATACTATTTACAACTTAGTACCTTATCCGGGGACATCCTAAAGGCTAAAATCTAGATACTCAATTTAAAGTATCTAATATTGTCTGTATACAAATAATGGCGCGGTTCTGCCCACGTATATATCGGCTATCGCGGTAAAAATGGCCTATGTCCGTTCTCAAAAATCAAAATATCTTCATGTCATTAGTGCAGCGATTTAGCAGTGAAAGTGTAATAGATGTACAGACTGACAAAGTTACTTTTTAACCGACGGTTTGTCCGATGCGACCGACGATCCGATTTTGGTAATTCTTTGTTTGTTGCAAAGGGCTCTGAAATTGGCTCCGTATAAATTGGAAAAAATAGTTCCGACCCTAAAAGAAAACAGAGGACGATTGATTGTGTACTCACTCATTGTAATGTATTACCATGCAGAACTTTTACAGAGTAGTCCGAATTCGATAATTCCTTTTTAGGAAAGTGTACGTCGAGGTTAGTCCCATATAAATGAAAAAAAAAAACTTACCTTGAGGGTACGACAATGGGATGATTGATCACTTATAGTACCTTTTAGATTAGATGGACTACAAAGTAGAATTCTTCAACATTTAATAGCTAAAGTAAGGTAATGTTAATGAAAGTAATGAAATCAATAACTTGTTAGGTTAATGAAATTCCAACATAAAAAGAAAAAAAAAAGGATTTAGGGTGTCAGGCATGGCTTTTATAACTAGCATACTCTCTCTAAATCTCTGTAGGAATTCTTTATCTTAACGACTGAAAAGGGTTCTTTTAAGGCTTTGTTTAAAAATGTAAAAATTACATATAGCAAGTAGTAGCTTAAATCTACAAACAATTATAAAAAAAAACTTTATAGAAAAATATTGAACCGACGCACCGAAAGTAGAAAATAGTGTACTATTAACCTTAATAACTAACTTCTTAAACTTGTGTAAGCATACCCAAATAATTATCGTTGATTCATTGTGTCGCAGCATTATTGCTGAAACTCAAGAACTAAATTAAGCTATCATAATACAGTGTACAATGTGGTTTAGTTTATTAATACTTAATGTGTGTTCTGTACTAAATTAAGCAATTCAATGAGCAGTACTTTAGATATTGTAATGAATGCAGGACGTAAACTCACATGGATTATCCCGAGGCCGGACGGTTGCATATTAAATTTTGTATAAATATCAATGTATTCTACTAACCGCTTACAATTTAAAATGTGTTCCTTGAATTTGTATCGTATTTCTATAAAATAAGGGTTGATATTCGGTTCGTAATTAATTTTATGGTTCAATCACTTAATAATTATGTCGCGAACAAGTATAACGTAAATTGATAATAAGCTTTGAGGGTTTGAATTTGAATACCATGGTTTAAATATGTCATTTTGTAAGGGTAGCCAAAAGCAATTGAAGAAATAATATTCTAAGCGCTACCTAGTTTAGTGTGTGACGAATAACTTTGATTCATAATATTTACTTTACAAGTTATTTACAAAATAAGGTTGTAATATTTTGCGGCTTATAGGAATGCGTCATGGATTCAAAGCCACAACGAAC
Organism: Phragmatobia fuliginosa; assembly: GCA_932526445.1. Lineage (NCBI taxonomy): Eukaryota > Metazoa > Arthropoda > Insecta > Lepidoptera > Erebidae > Phragmatobia > Phragmatobia fuliginosa. The sequence goes on from OW052070.1 coordinate 17,076,404, forward strand.
GGGAAAAGTCAGCGGTTTTGTGGGCGCTCTAATTAAACCGCTAGATAATTAGCCCCAGCACTCGACGTGGTTACCGCATGTTTCTATCTCATGTTTATGTTTGAGGATTTTATTATTAAATGTTTGTGTATTCAAGCACAAATTTATGCCCTTAATCTATTAAGGGACAAAGTATTCGTGGTACCGTACTCAAATTAGGAAACGTTGGTAATTAATTATGTTTTATCTGTATACTTGTACACGGAAGTGTAATCCAGTGTAACCAGCCTCATTATTTATTCTAAATAGGTAGCTAAAACTTTTTTGGATATTCTCGATTTTACGTTAATTAATTCCATCTACTTAATCGTTTTTCAAAAAGATCAGTTTTTTATTATACTAAAGCCTCCCATGGTGACTATACACTGCTTGATGGAAAGTATGAGTAGAATTCAAGATTACGAGTCACTATTCTCATTGTGAGTGCAGTCAATGCAGCATGGTGATCCACACTCGGGAATCGAACCCGAGACATCAACCACAGCAGTCGCACACGCTATCGCTGCACCACCGAATCAATCAAGTAAAGTAAGTAGTATTGTGTAGTAGTAACTATGAAGTATTCAACTAATTTTATAATAAGACTAGCTGAGTCCCGCGGTGTTGCCCGCGGTGATTGTTGTAAATTTTAAGTACCGATAAGAAAGCTGGTCGTAAATTTTTTTAGGTCAATATAAATTTTTTCGAACCCTTTTACAGTAAACCAATATATTTTACAATGATTGAGTACCCTATTAATAGCTACAAAAATAATGCTTTAATGATATAAATTAATATTTATTAGCTCCCGTTTTATCCTAGGATTGCTATTATGGTTGAGCAAGCTGCAGTTCCCTTTGCGACCACTACGAGAATTCCGTACTCCCTTCATACGCTTAAGAAGAGTGCCTCCGTTTTATCATCATAGACTACAGTCAAACGTGAAAGTCGTTACTCCTATTTTGCTATCAATTTGTGAACAACTCCCATTTTTACTACTGAACACTAGACCTTTTTTTATATGTATAAGACTACCAAAGTAACTCTGCTGATTAAAAACATGAGCAGAATCCAAGAGTGGTAATCACCACCCTTGTTGTGAGTGAACACAATACAACATATGGTGACCTTCTACGTCATTGGGCTTGAGGCCTCACACTCCTTTTAGTATTTTAAATAAAATTTGGTTTATCCCATGTATAAACTTAAAAAAAATACTCACATGCCACAATTTCTACGGTTTCCAATATAAATCAAATTGTTTCATGACGTTGTCGCGTGTCTGGATGCGTGATGTTCGTGTTATCGGGCGGTTTACATATTTAGGCTATAATGTCAGTAGGGTGTTATTGTGCTGAAATATTTATCGAATAAAAATAGTATTTGGTGAGAGAACTGAAGTTGGAATTATTTTCAGTGGATCTTGTGTTAGATTATTTTAGATTCAAACGTCAGGAAAGCGCCTTTGGTGCTTTAATTAGAACTTACTAAAATCTTCATTTGAGATTGAATTGATGTGAAGTATATCTACACTAGGCCCTCAATAGTTGATAAACATATACATATGTCTATAGTGATACTAGCAGCGTCACTACTCCCCGCGTATGTTCTAAAACCGTAAGATGAAGCCAGTCTAAAAGAAGCTGGCTTCTAAGTTATTCCTAATATATTTAGCTATGTGTCAGTAAAAGAACCGTCTAAATCGTTCCAGTTGGTACAGAGATGAATATAGCATTACTTTTCTAACTTAGACGAAGTAAAGCCGTTATACCATGCAGATAAATAAATAAATAAATATTTCCAACGAGTGACACAATATCGTCTAGTCTCAAACTAAGCAGAGTTTTACTATGAGTAATTTACTACTAGACAACTGACATAAATAGATATATTTTTTTTTGTAATATATACCTACATGTATATACATTTTGTACATAGAAAACACCCAAACTGCGAAAGAAATATTTGCTGATCATACAAACATTTGATTCGACCCGTCAATTGAACTGAGACCTCTTGATCAGCAGCCGCATACGTTAACCACTTAACCAATAAGGCATTCAAAGAATAAAATAAAACAATATTCCGCTCGATCTCTAAAAATAGCTTTAATTGATTTTAACGCTTTACTATTAATCTTTTTATTCTACTTCTGAGGTTAGTTCTTTCAATACTTTTTTTTCTCCACTACAGTTATAGGAAACAGTTGACATTAAATAATTATTTTAATTTTGCATTCACTTTTACCTATAAAGTTAGTACTTGTAGCGGTAACCAATAACAAGCAATGCAAAAAAGGTAGTGGCCAAAAATAAAAATAAAATAAAAATCTCCATAGAGTTTTTACTATACCCGTTTACTAGGTTTAGATTTAACATAAATACTTCTACCAAAGTCCTTAAACAGTAAAACACGTGTACTTTGTACCTCTTATTAACACATCAACAAGCCATAAAGGGTAGACCCTAGAGAGATCGCATAAACCTGGTAACAGACAGATTTACGATACACACGGTCTCCAATTACACTTTTTATAACAGAAGCGGTAAAATGGCTGCCGTACACACCGTAGCTTTGATTTATTACTTCACAAATAAGAATTTGGGCCACCATACTGTGGGTCACCGTGCTGCACTGTACGTTGTGGCAGTAAGGATGGTGGCCTTCACTTCTGGATTCTGTTCATGCTTGCCATCAGGCAGGGCAGAGTCATTTTAGCAGCTAATATAAAAAAAAAACAAATAAAAAATTGTAATGTAGAAATATAAAAGTTATAAATTCTTTTAAAATATAGCTGATTCAAGACAGTATATTTATTATTGCAATAAATTAAAATTAAGCTATATAAATAACTAATTTCAACCACCACTCTTGGATTCTGATCGTGCTTTCCATCAGGCAAAGCGGAGTCACTTTGGCAAGCTCACATAAAAAAAAACCCTTTGGCGGCCTAGTCTAGTGTTTTTTTTTTTTTTTTTTTTTTTCTTTTTTTATATATAGCCTACTAAAGTGACTCTACCCCGCCTGATGGAAAGCATGAGCAGAATCCAAGAGTGGGAGAAACCACACATCATTGCTGCGAATGCAGACAGTAAAGTATGGCGGCCCACACTATGGCGGATTGGTGAGATGCTTTTTCACGCCCCGCTTAAAGGACCCGGGATCGTTTGATCCTCGTAGAAGTAAAACAAATGAGCTTCAATCTTTATTATGTTAAGTTTTAGTTTTTATCTACTTGGCCTGCTGCTTTTAGTTCTAGTGCGTTTTTCTACCCTTCTGAGTAAGTGACTTCCAAAACCAGCACTTGTTATCCTGTAGAGGAAGGGAAAAGTTTAACACTACATGTTTCTACACACATACTTTTTGTTATCTATAATTAAAACATATTCCACATACAATTTTTGTTAACTGAAGATGATTATAAATACTCAAAATCAGTTTTTTAAGTATGAAAATAATACTACTTGATTGATTGGTTGATTCACCGATGCAGTGGATGGTATTTACTAAAGATTAAAATTAATGTATTTGTAGTATTTACCTTCAGAAAATCTTTAATTTCTGGCTAGCTTGCATTAGCCTAGAAGCTGTATATGAGAATTATATTTATCTAAACCAACAACTAATGTGTTTATATATTAACTTCGGTGTAACAGGCGGCTCTTTGACAAGTAAATTTGACAGCCGTCGGCTTTCCCGGCGAGTTGCGACGCGGCGACGCAAGCGCACTAGAGATGCGGCTAATTTTTATACCGTAGCCTATCACTTTCACTCGGATGCAGGGCTGTCGTTTACCGGTTTAGCTGTATTTTATGGAGGTTTATTAAAAGTTATATTTACTCAAAACAGTTATATGACTTATCATCATAGTAGCTTTTATTCCTAAGATTATTTAGGGTCGTTACTAGTTCAACTGATTTTATCTCAATATTAGTTATTACAGCGAGCAACCGGCATCAGACTTTCGCAACCCTAAAGTCGAAATGAAATACGAAGTTGAACTGATTGTCATTATATTAGAGGGCATTGACTCCTCAAAAATGATTGCCATATATGTTCATGACAACCTGGATCGACGGCTTATTGTACTCTCTGAGGCACGGGCGTAACATACCGCTAAAATTCTATACTCCAGGCTGTTACAGGAATTTCCTGTTAGAAAAACCCGACAATACTTTTGTCATGATCCGGGACTAAGGAAATTGCGTGCGTCATGTCACGTCACTCATAAGAAATTTTAATATTAAATATGATTTCAGATTCGTCTGTATATAATGATAAATACGGAAACAGGCTGTCTTACTCCCCACAGTTTCGTATTCAATTCCGAATCCATTTCAAGTCCAATTAATGTCGGCACTTTTGAATCTTACATGTGCTTCATTATCGTGTGGTTTGAACAATACTATTGTTTTTTTTTTTAAACTGTCAGTTAAAAGAGAAAATTATAGAACTAGTTTTCAAACCCTTCATGAGTGTCAATAAAACAGAAACAGTTAATGCAATGCTGTTTCAATTTAATATATTTTTTTGCGTGAATTTGAGTTTTTGATCAAATTCAAATGAATAAATATACAAAAACAATGAACTCTAGTTTCCAAAAGTAATTATAATAAAACGTATCCATTAATTAATTATCAAGTGTTTTATTGAATACAATTTAAGCTTTCTCTGAATTCTCAGGAGTATTTTAAGCCCAAAGTAAACTAAATTGCTCAAGCGTTTCTTGAGTTTTAGTGAGACTAACAAACACAAATTCATTTTAATTACATCATAGTTTGTAATTTAGCGTCAACCCTGAACTTTTGATCCTTGTTTGTTAGCTTGTATAATATTATATAAGTACTAGCTAACCCGGCAGACTTCGTACTGCCCAACTTTAAAATTCCAGAACTTGATCGCAGCGCCACCTACCGGGTCCAATCGCAAATCTAAACCATTCCCAGATCCCCTTGAACACACACAAAAAATTTCATCAAAATCGGTCCAGTCGTTTGAGAGAAGTTCAGTGACATACACACTCACAGAAGAATTATATAATATATAAAGATAATATGGCATTATATTTGTGCTTCTATTTATGATCCACACGAAGAGGAATAATTATGAATCAATTTCAGAGATTCGTGTTGTGTAAGTTCAAGTAAATCGAAAGCAAAAACGATCAATATGAGATATCAAGAAGGGCTGTGAAATTGTGCGCTGCCGTGACGCTACTAAGAATTTAATAATTTAAAATAATCAAGTTTAATTGTAAATAAGAAAAAAGAAATTGATATAAATACTCTACTCAAGAGGCAAGAATACTTATCGATTATTTTTCTTAAAGAAAAATAAATCAGAAATACATTCGACATAACGACCAATTAAAGCTATCGATCTGTTTAAATATGCGCATGCGCAGACTGTGCGCGTTGATGTCTTTTGTTAGCATAATGAATGGAGAAGGAAAATAAAACTTGCAACAGACTTATTAAGATTTAATGACTTGTTTGCTTAAAGAAAGAATAAGATGAATTAATGTGCTAAGTCATAAATATGTAAATAACAAAAATATAATATAAGAAATTTACATAGGCACAAGTGTGGATAACAATTATAATTGAAATCTATGATAGGTTTTTAAAACGTTAATATTTCTTTATTGTTATATGTTAACGTAAATGAAGTAATTAAAATTTTAAACTATTTGAATATATCCCGAAGACACAGCCGGGAACTCGATTGTTCTCGTCGTACTCTTGTATGGCGGAAAAAACAACATCCCATACCTTTATTCATCCTCAATGAAATAGCAAATCAAAGAAGAAAGGAAGACTGAAGAGACTAAGACAAGAAAGAAAGGAGGCAAAGCTCACGTAAGTTAAGCGTAATACCGCGAGTACACGGTTGTTGCCTTTTCTTAAAAAGCTTTTCGTAAAATTTCATTATTTGGCACACATATACATATATTATATACATATAATAAACAATGTAATTTTGCAAATATTACATTTATTCAATAAATCTGTAAATATTTACATCTAAAGTCAAAGTAGCTGTTTAATATCTTCTTTTAACTTTGAAATAATTTTCCAACCATTTACATGAGGTAAAACTAAAATTAAAAGTATATTGAGGTTCACATTTGCATATACATATTTGCTCAGAAAAAACCTTTTAAAATGTATGATCTACATTTGCTATGGTATAAACGTTTACTTATGAACTTCTTTTTTAGAAAGATTAGTTGGGAATTGAAAAGATTCACGAATTAAAAATAATCAACAACCCATAACGTCCCACTGCTGGGCGAGAAGAGGGTTAAGGCCATACGTCCCCACGTTGGCCGAGTGCGAATTAGGGACTGATAAGACACATTGTGGGTACGTTCTGTTGGATGTTTTTAAGCCATCCCAAAGCCCCCAACGAAGCTTCACGATTGTTATCTAATGATAATAACCGGGACCAACTGCTTAACGTGACCTCCGTATCACGCTCTTAACATGTAATGCCGCAAATACGTACTGACCGCGGCGTTGTTGCTTACCCTTAGTGATTGTGTCCAATCACTTAAGGCTACTTGACTATGAGTATTCGAGATTTCATATTATATGAATTCTATTTTACCAGACACCAGCTGGTGGTTATATCGGACTCAACCCCCTAAAAACCGCACACCATCTCGGGTACTAGAAGCGGGGGAACCACTGTGCACCCTCGTAAGGAAACCCTGGAAATATTATATGAATCCACTTCATAGTTGCCTGCCTTGTTGGTCTAGTGCTTAGCTTATGCGGCTGCTGATCAAGAGGTCTTGGGTTCGATTCCCGGGTCGAACTAAATATTTGTGTGATCTACAAATATTTGTTCCGGAGTCTGGGTGTTTTCTATGTATAATATGTATGTATTTACAAAAAAAACGTGTGTTTATGTATTGATATCAGTTGTTTAGTACCCATAATACAAGCACTGCTTAGTTTGGGACTAGATGACGTTGTGTGTAATTGTCCGAAATATTTATTTATTTATATTTGCTCACAGAGAGTTGAAAACTCTCAATTTGTTGTATTTATTTTGATCTATGTAAAAATGAGCGGTTCACCTGGATGAAATAATGTAGCAAGGTTAAATACAACTTTCCTTACGGTAGGTGCTGTCCATGGAAGCCACTTTCAAGTTACATCTAACATCTACGATCGGATTCTGAGTACTTATTTCTTCTCTCTTGCATATTCAATACATTGAAAATTATAAATTTCAAGAAAAGTCGTCTCCTGTGTGTCTCAAAACATTTTCTTCGTTAATTACCCGAATCCTAGTAAAACTTAGTTTTAGTCAAATCGAAGATTGTAACTACTGTACTCTTCGAGTCGATAAGAAGTAGTATAAAACCATATAAATATTGTTGAATCGACTTTATGAACGGAGAAACGCTTCAATATATTTCTCACCTGCCTACGCGCTGAATATGTTATTACTGCTTTGAATATAAGAAATTTATTATTATGATTACATTTTCTACACAACGCTTCAATATAATTTTTATTATAGAAATGATTTATCATCGCTAACACCTGCCGATATATCCCAAAGCATCTAACTGAACAAGATAAAGTAGAATATCGTGCGATTTATTACGTCGTATCGCATAATCTGTGCGGTGTAATTATTTACACACTATTAGTACCACTTTTACGTTTACAACAACCCGTCCTTAATAAAACTGCCAACAATTTTACTTATGCGATTTCGTTTGACTTCGGGAGTCATTTCACCGGCGCTTGGGCAACTCAGCCGTTCTGAGAGGCAGTCGCGCCTGCGCCTTTGCATTGAACGCACGCACCGTACGCCCGCATCTCTCTCGCGTACGCTCGTCGCGCATCAAGTGCTACCGTAAACTAAATACATCTGTGACAGTGACATGGTTTTGTGTTTTAATTGGATTCTAAGACAGTGTTATTAGAACCGTAAGTGTCTCTCATACAACTTTTACTTGCCGCTAAAACGTTCATCACTAAAACTGATCTATTCGTTCACTGCACGTCGTAAATAAAACTAAACGAGTCGATTAACACGCGACTCGGTACACACAGACCCAATTCATTGAATAGTAATTAGTACGCGATCTGCACAGTGCGCTTCTGACTTCGTGCACGTAGGTATTTAAATTATTTAGAAATCCAAGTCGTCACTTGCAAAAAAAATGCACGAAATCGGCGAAGCGTCGCACTGGAGCCGCTGAACGTCAGCACGATATGTGATCGCGAGATGCATCAAAGTACTGTAATATCTATACAATTACAATAAAGTATAATAGTTTAATTTACTTGCGTAAAGGAACAAAATTCGAAAACTTAAATTTTAGGTTTGAAAAATATTTAAGGACTTCATAGCCTAATTCTTGAGGTAGGTTATGGTCTACTCAGTTTTTGAAATACACTGAAAAATAATTCAAATAAAACTTCCATGAAAAGCTATTTTTATAATAAGATATATGCTAAGATATAGTAAAAAATGATATGGGAAAAATGTGAAAGATAACTACATATTAAACTAGGTCGATTGAATGCAGTAATATCTAATGAAAGTGCGCATTAAATTGGGATTGAAAACGTATATTTTTGCGATGAGAATATTGAGTGAGTGTGTGCCGCACAGCCTCAACACATGTTATTTGCACTCATACCACATGTTGAGCTAAATAACGGAAAAGCTGAAATTTGTGGTTGAGTTGTATTTGTCTGCACAGAGCTATCAATTTTGAAGTTATATTAGCACTTTTCTATTCCATTATTCCGAATAAAATGGTTTCCATAAAATCATTTTCTTATTTCTTTATTTCAAGGAACACTAACTGTCTGCCTAATTGGTCTAGTAGTTAGCGTATGCGGCTGATGATCAAGAGGTCTCGGGTTCGATTCGCGGGTCGGACAAATATTTGTGTAATCAACAAAAAATGTTTCGGAGTCTGAGTGTTTCCTCTGAATATTTACAAAAAGTATGTTTATGTATTTATATCAGTTATTTAGTACCCAGAATACAAGTTCCGCTTAGTTTGGGACTAGATGACGTTGTGTAGTGTAAGCTGTGTAAGATATCCGATTTTTTTATTTATTTGTAATGTATCAGTTAGAAATATCTCAATAACTAGTTAACATAATGTTTGTATCCAGTACATACATGAATAATATGTGTCCACATATTATTTATGCCACTTTATATTATAAAGTACCTAACCTATAAACTACCTATAATACTTTTTATAAAAATTTAGGGAGTAATTATAAATTGTTATGTTCCTAAATGGTTCATCAATAGACACTTGGATTAAGATCATTAGTAAATAATAATCAAATGAAAAGTGTATACTAATATTAAAAAATAATGTACTTTATAGAAGTCTTCAAGTCAAAATACGCTTCTTTTACAAAATAATGATTTAGGCAAAATATACGGACGTGTTGGTCTAATTGCTAATGAATCTGACTGCTGAGTCTCAAGTTGTGAATTCGACTCTCAACCAAGACCAACAATTATGCGAGCAAGATCGTTTCATTTGTATCTAAGTGTAATTTATCCATATCATATATTACGTATTTAGATATTTTTATACATATTTATTAGCAGTTTGGTGAATAAAGCACAGTCTCTGCCTAGTTTTGATCAGATTGACATATGTGATGTTTAAGTGGCCATGTGATATTAAGGCTATTATGAAATCTTCTTCTTGATGGCAAATATTTTCATTTTTAACTAAGCAACTATTAAAATATTATAATAATACTAGCTTTTGCCAGCAGCTTTGTCTACGTGTTATTCTGTTGAATAACTATGATTGCCTTTTTCATTTTCCAAAATCCTAGTGCTCGTCTACGCTCCTCAAACAATGCCAAATTTTAGCTTCCTGCGTCTAGTAGTTTCGGCTGTGCGTTGTCAGTCAGTCAGTCGATAACAGATTAGTTTTATACATATTGAGTATCGGAAGTCCGACATTTATACCAAATTTCATCGTATAAGTGTCGTGAAGCATCTCGCATCTTCGTAAAGTATCACTAGTATATTTTTAATAAGACCACTCCCGCATTAGGAATGAATCTACGAGTGCATCAGACTTTACAAACATACATGAAACGGACATAAAGAGTACCCAATTCGTAGATCAATTACAACAACAATTTGTAGATCAAAGAAAGTGTTGTCCAATTGGGATTTGAACTCATGATAATTGGCGCAGTAGAAAACAGCGTGTCGATAGTTTAAACCACTAGGCCAATCGTGCAATCAAAAGTAATACCTACCTAATACTAATTTAGTAGCAGCCATGTTAGTCAAATCGATTTATGTCTTAATCATTCAATCAATCAAAAAAATGCGGTACAGGTTCCAAGTGTTCTCCGACCCATTTGAGATGTGTCATTATCAACATTAATATCTTCCAACAGTCCACTGCTGACCATAAGCATCTACTTTCGAAAGGAGGGTTTAGCCAACAATACCACGCTGGTCAGACAGGTTGGTTTCAAGATTACTTCATTTTGTTCTTTTAATCGCCTCTTACGACTAAAAGAACAGAAACTGCCTCGTTGGTCTAGTGAATAGCGTATGCGACTGCTAATCAAGAGATCTCAGGTTCGAATCCCGTTTCGGGCCAAAAAGTTTTTTTGGGTTTTTCTTAGGTAATTCCTTATAGCAGCCCGGAGTTTGGATGTTTGGCGGTGATCCACGCCCGTGCCTTGGAGAGCACGTAAAGCCATCAGTCCCCGTAAACATGAACATCTATGGCAATCGTTATTGGGAAGTCAATGTCCTCAAATTTACTGACAACTAGTTCTACCTTCGAATTTCAGTTCTACCTTACAGTTGCGGAGGTCCGATGACAGTCACTCGGTTTAAAAACTGATATTCAGGTACAACCGGTAGAACTAGTAGCAGACCCCAAATAATATTGAGAACAAGGCTAGGAAGATAAGTCGCCTCTTACTACACCCATGAGATAAATTGCATAGTGACTTGGTGACATTCAGTATTCCTGATCAGTCACCACACGGATTGTGTCAAATTATAATTATTATTAAATTATGTATTTTCCCCTCACAGATTATTGTTCACAGTTTAACGGTATAAACCAAAGTGCTTTCAAGACAGTTGGGAAGTAGATAAGTACATTATGATTGAATTACTAAGTTTGTAGAATGATTGACGAGCCTCCTCTTAAACTGATTTACTGATTACACAAGTTGCTAAGCTTGTAAACGAAAGTAAACCTTGTTTGTCTTTCGTTACGTTATCGTGCACAGAAAGTTATTAATTGAATAAATTTAACATTTTGTTTGATTAAATAGTATTACGGAGTTTATAAATGTTCTCTCTGGAGTATTCATTCATTAATAATAATGTGAAAAAAAACTGTGATCATTTTTACATTTCTGTATATTTACGTTAGACATCTGTACCTTTTATACTATTTATTACTTATTACTTTATTTTTCATACTAAAAAAAGACACGTAGTTATAATCTTTATCCCCAAAACCAGATTGACGGTTTGTCAAAGTAAATTTTTTATACTGATATAATAATAATAAACTTTATTTTCAGACACGCAGTCTAAAGAATATTTATATATGTATACTTAAATCATCATAGATTTATACAAATTAGAATAAACTACATATACTCTTTTTCATATTTTATCCTGGGTGGGAATCAACCACAAGACCTTTACCTTAGCCATCAGGATAGACCTAGTCCCTAGTCAGTAGATCAAACAAGCCGGACGCCCGTTCCAACAATAAGATGCTAAGGGTGCGAAGAATGTATACATTAAGTAAAAAACTCAATTAAATACATGTACATGACGCGACTGTATTACTGTACCATTTGCGAAGTCAAGGCTCGTTAACCTTATACAACGCAGAGATAAGACGTTTTAAAAAACGGCCAAGTGCGTTGAACTCACGCGAAGAGGGTTCCGTTCGTCTCAAAAACATTGAGCACATTTATGTGCTCATTGAACACTTTTATCGCATAGTTTTGTGATATTTACTATTTTAGTAAGTATAAGATCATTAACTTCATAGAAGAAAATTACCATAATATTAATAACCGACCGTAATATTATGATATATTAACATAAAATATTGATGCTTGAGCATGTCAATGAGCCTCGCCTAATGTGATTCACAATATTTTTTTTAAAAGACAAGCCAGGGGCTTGTCTTTTTTTTATATTTTTTATATTTATATATTAGGAATATATTCCTGTGTCACGGAGGACTGTACAAAAATACAAGAAACGAGCACAAAGAACCCCCAGACTCTGAATAACAATCTGTGGATTACACAGTATTATACCGTGTAGGATTTGAACCCATAATACTTGGCGCAGTAGAGAGCGGCGTAGCGAACATTGTCTGCATTCTTTTGGATTCTACATATGCTTTCTATCAGGTAGGCAGTCGCTTTGGCTATCTCATATGAGAAAACAAACAGTTGCTCAACTAATTCCATAACAGTGCCGTTTTTCATTTAGACGTACGGAATCCTGAAAACGGTTACTTAAAAAATCTATACAAATTGAAGTAACGGTGCAAAAATTATCACATCCTTACGTTAAAAATGTTAAGCAGTGTATTGTGTACATATACTATAGTAACTGTATGTTTAAAAGACATTTTAAATACAAAGGCGATTATTTTTTATTGCAAATAGCATTAAAGGTGTTTGCATTTTACATGACGTCATTGCTAATACAGGATGGACCAAAAGTTCGTTTACATTTCAACTGATGATTAAAAAGAAATTAGTTATGTGAAATAGTTTTTTTGTTAATAAAGTATACAAATGGGAATTTTATTTAAAATATGTGATCCTTTACTATTTTGACCCCGCTGCAACCTGGAGCGAAAATTTTTAATGACGGCCTCACAAGTATTTCGTGAAATGTTTTGTTTTTCCTCTCGAATATTTTCCTTTAATTCCTCTAGTGAGGAGTCACTAGAGGAATTAAAGGAAAATATTCGCAGAATAAAATTAACGCAGAGGCGTTGCTGTTAAAAACTTTGCTATAAGGTATCCCCAACGAAAGAAGTCCAATCGAGATAAGTCCGGCCCACGAGGTGGCCAGTTAATGGCACCTCTTTTGGATATCACTTTTCTAACATTTCGTTTGCAAATCTTGAGGCTGCAATTCCTGTACCCTTTGAATTTTGTACGGATATAAATGTAAATCTTTGTAAAGAATAGGAATCAAATGTACTGGGCACGCCTAAGACGTTAGACCGCTTCCAAGTAGAGAGTCCAGGATTTTCACGAATAGACGCTCTTACACGCTCGATGTTTTCGGGATCTCTTGATGTTCTAGGTCGGCCGGATCGCGTTTGATTCATTGTTGAACCTGTCTCCTCAATTACTAATAAGATAGATAGAAAACTCTTTATTTGTACAACGTATAACATATTTACAAGAGAGTACATGAAATGACAAATATTAGTAACTATTTAGGAGGCCCCGCGGTTTTACCCGCGTATATCACTATGGTTGCCATGCGAGTGTGTTATGCATAGCAATCTGTGAAGTTTTGACAGGATATTAACAGTAATACATTTACGATTTATGTATTTTTTATAATCACCTAGCTTTCGCCCGTGTATCTCGATTATTGCAGTAAAAAGTAGCCTATGTGTTATTCTGATATATAAGATATATTACTGTAAAGTTTCATCCAAATCCGTTTAGTAGTTTTTGCGTGTAAGAGGAACAAACATACATACGCACATACTCACAAACTTTCGCGTTTATAATATTAGTAGGATTCATAAATTAACAATGTTTGTTTCTTTTTTTTATAAATAACTAAGCCTACCAAAGTGACTCTTTTCTGCTCGTAGGTAAGCATGTAGGAAGTATCCAGGAGTAGGGGTCACCATCCTTATTGTGAGGGTATGCAATGCGGCGTGGTGGCCCACACCTGGTCAGAATGATGCCGAATATTTGAGCCTCCGGTTACAAACTCACTAACGAAATACGATAGCAATAATGCTCTCATCATTAAGATGGTCTTCTGTGTGAGGGTAGTACTGGCCCGATTGAGCCGGCCTATTCGTGCTGAAACCAGCATGGCTCTATACTACCTTTAACTTATGTAGTTTGATTTTTATGCAATGAGATCCTATTTGCTTGCTATGGTCTATTGCTATGAATAATTTTAAGAGTTTGTTTTACGACTTTTTGTTTCATTCAATGTCTAGAAATTGACGAAAGTTATTCTATAAAACTAATCTGAGACTTTACAATATTTATCAAAACTATTTTCCTTTCAGAATTCGACTTGTGACCTCTGTACTAAATTCGCTAAGGTAAAAAATCTGTTAAATATATCATAGAATTAAAGTTAGCCTTTTCTACGACCAATAGGTCAATACAACATCAATTAATCACTCAATATTTGCTTTAATAGAATCTTAATTTACGTATAATTGAATAATAAAACCATAAAAAAGAAAAATAGTGTCAAAAGGATTATATGTTAAAAACTCCAACTAAAAATTAAAAAACCTATGACTGACACAAAAATATATTATTATAGCTTTTGACCGCGACTCCGCCCGTAATCATTTTTCGGGTTAATATATAGACTATGACACTTAGAAGTAATGTGGTTTTTTTTATACTTTGAAAATTGGTTCAGTAGAATCAGATATATACGTCCAAGCGTCCCCATGCTGGCCGAGTGCGAGTTGGGGACTCACAAGACTCGTTTTGGCTAACGTAAATCTTGCTGTTGGTTGTTTTTAACCCACCCGAAGGCCTCCAACTAGGCTTCAAGTCTGTTTTCTTATGACAACAACCCTGATCGACTGCTTAACGTGACCTCCAAATCACAGAACGTTCATAACATATCATGAAATAAACTATCACCCATCTAGGTACTGACGGCACCGCGTTGCTTACCCTCAGTGATTGTTTCCAATCACCTCCGGACACTTGGCTATACGTACTTCAATAAACTTTATTACTTTATAATATTAGTATAAACGAACTTATGATAGGTCTGCTGGCCTAGTGGTTCTTACTGCTGGTTCTGGGTTTAATAGTCATATGATTGATAATTTTGTTTTAGGTGTAGTGTCATGTACATGTCTATAATATGGCCGCTGATATGGCTGCGTATGGTTCGATTCCCGGGACGGACCAAATATTCGTATGATCCACTAATATTTGTTTCAGAGTCTGGGTGTTTTCTATCATCATCATCAGCCCATCGCAGTCCACTGCTGGACATAGGCCTCTCCCATTGCATACCACTTTGGTCGATGTTGGGCTTCTTGCATACTATTTTCCTATTTATAATATGTATGTATTTACAAAATAAAAAAGTATGTTTATGTATTTATATCAGATAATAATAATTAGTACCTATAATACAAGCGCTGCTTAGTTTGGGACTAGATGATATGTGTAAGATATCCGAAATATTTAGTATTACTATTAATATATATATTTTCTTATCGGTGGTTGGTAATGTTAGTAAAATTTTGTCTAGTTTAAAACTACTACTGCGTGATAAAACAAGATACATAAATTTAATAAAAATGCGATTGTATAATTTCTAGTGTTCATGTTATATTTACTATCATTGTCACAGGTAATGACTCTAACGATATCTTTCAAACCAAAAACCATCGAGCCGTTAGGATACAGAGCGTGCAAATAAAAATATTCGCACCCACATATGAAAACCATAACTCTGCTTCTTGTGCAGTCGGATATAAAATAAGAGGCTTTGAAAGGGAATCGTCAGTCGACTGTCGTTATTGAATCCTTTTTAATTTACTGCCTGTAATTTTATTTTGATTAATGGGTGACCACAATATGGCGACATATATCTATAATATTATTAATAATATAAGATTATTAATTAGTGTTCAGCGGTTGGAAAAAAAACCATCAATCGTGATATAAAATGTCAAAGTTTACGTATTATTACATTGACGTTTGTAATAAAATTAGTAAAATATCTTAAATTCAATTTATTTTATTGATTGCTGACATTCTTATCATAATTTATGAGGTACAAGGAAAATGGAAGATTTAATATTTTGATGATTCCTTGTAAAAGATCATTAAATTCCTTTGATAGTGGTTAATAAAAATGTAGAATATAGTTTTTTGTGTGGCTAATTTTAATATTTTACCAAACTCGTGTGCTTTAATAATTAAAATTCAATATACCCGTTATAACAATATATACACGCCCAAAAATATGTACGCCCATGTTTTTTTATACCGCGTATCTGGCGATCTGTTGATAAAAGATTAACGACAGTTTTATTAAATTACTATTTACATATATTTTTAATGTACATTACCTGCTGTGTAGTGATGTGTTGTGACACGTGTTCATATTACAACTTATCCTAAAAAATGCTTACGCAATTTTAGATAATATTTTAAATAGTCTTTGTATGTATATTTTGGTGTTTATTTTATTTTAGAGTCAAGTTCAGCCTCCTTGGGCAATAAAAAAAAAAAAGTTAAATAATTTTTCCACAATTAAGCGGAGTTTGACAGTACTAAGCGTAATAACTTATATTCCTGAGAACAGAGTCGTCATATGCCACATTCCGCTGACACAAGTTTACATTGTTCAGGGTTGACAATTCGTCTGAATAATTATTACAAGATACCGGCGGAAAAGCCTCTAAGCTAGTTCAGTATTATTTCAATCCAAATTTAAGGAGTAATCCTGGTAAAGAAGATGTTTAGTTATAATTTATAAATGTCACTGGCAGAAACCAGGCGAACTTTGTAACGTATTTTTCGTGAATATTTTCCAAACTTCCAAAAATATGTGTTAGTATTGATGCTCGCCTAGTTTACCACGGATAGTGAACAGTCGTGGATACTGTTCGTGGAAATATAAATACAATACAACATTATCGTAACTATAACAGACACATAAAAAAAACAATTTGGTACAATCAGTCGAAAGTTGTATACGTACATATATTTTGGATACTGGTACTAAGGGTTAAACTACGCAAGACAACATCAATGCAAAAGTAATAAAAGCATGGTGTAGTAGGCCAAAACCTCCTTTCTAAGGAGAGGCCTATGTCCAGCAGTGACAGTGACAGTTGAAGGCTGTTTATGATGATGATATATTTTGGTGGTTCAATTTTTTTGGGATGTATTTAGAAATAAATAGATATGTTCATCAACTCTCTGATTACCATAACATTAACTCTGCCTAGTTTATCATCAAAAACCTATGAATGAGATAAATGTAGACAATCGTTATCGTATCGTTTATTGAGTTTTAGAGATAAATTTTTAAGTTAAAGTATTTTACTTTTATTCTACGTACCTAAGTAAAGGAAAAACACAAAGTTTAATGAGAGATAATGCATATAGAGTATGGTTTAGGAAAGTGTTGCGCAGTGGTATTTGCCTCTATACATTAATTAGCATAAATTTTCACTCATAAATGTATGCGTTCATGCAAATCTTTAGTTAAATCTAGGTGCCCCACGCCGCGTGCGCAGTGAGAGTTACAGAATTCTACGCACTGAGTGAGTTAGGAAATTGTATGTTTTAACTGTATTGTTTAATTTTATGCGGAGGGATGAGGGACATGTGTCAAAGAAAATGTTGGGTATGGAAATTGAAGGTTTACGTGGCAAAAGGAAGACCAAAAAGAAGGTTGATGGATTGTTTGAAAGAAGATATGAATAGGAAGGGAGTTAATAGTGAAATAACGAGTGATAGAGTAGAATGGAAGGATAAAACATACTTCGCCGACCCCAAATAAAATTGGGATAAGGGCAGGCAGATGATGAGTAATATGCATTAGCTATTGCACGTAGTCGACGATAAAGTCACGTCACGACTTCGAGGATAAAGTAGTTACAAATTGGTGTAAGAGTTCACAGACTTCGTTCAGTAGTTTCAGAGAATAAAGTCTGAATAGTAATTAATATTTCCTCTTTATAGTATTAGTATAGATTTACTCCTTAGGAATCAAATAATTACACTATTTGTTAATGCTTTAAATACTTTGAAGTTGAGGTTTTTTTTTCGATATCTCAATAAGTGCGTACACATATATTGAAATTTTAAAGACGAAAGTACACATAATTTTTACTCGCTAAACACGTATGTTCAGAGTAAAACTTATGTATAGTTTTTAATTGAAGTGTAAGAATTATTATTGGATTAATGTTTTATGAAAAAAAAACCAAATTACATTACCTATCAATTGGTTGGTCTATTACTCAACTACTCTAAGCTTTTTAATAAACTTTTAATCCAGTGCGTAAAACACCAGTTGAATTAAGAACTTCTTTCTTTTTGCAGGCGATTAATAGTAACTTAGTGCAACTTCTTTATCTTCTGTTTTAATAAAAATGTGGCCTTACGTATCGTAACGACTTGGTATTGTAACGTACTGTTTTAATCATATTTAATAATGGTCATGTTATAAATAGTAATAACAAAGTGAGTTTGATAAATTAATGCTCTTCAAACATCTAATTTCTAAAGGTATTTTAAGAGGCGGTTTTAAAATACCTCCTTCTTAGTAATATGACACGCTAAATACCTATTTCAGAATATATCGCCTTCAACTTTCTGCACCATCGATAAAAATCGTACATTTATGTAAATTAGATTTTTTAGAGCTCTTTAAATGCAGAAAAATCATTTTGATTGTGAATGAAGATTTTATAGCTTACTAATTTGAATGCGAAATTAAAGTATTAGATATTTTTGATAATATACTATGGATTTGTCATTTTTTAATGTAATTATAAGAGAGTGGAATAATTTACAAATTAACTTTGACGACTTTAATTTTAAAACCGTAATTAAAATAAATGTGAAAATAAGGTCATCTATGAAATTACAAACTACGTAACCCTGCTAAAAGAAGACAAATTCGAAACAACTCCTATACCAAAACCTCCGGCTATCGTGGTATAGTAGGTCAAGACCTTGCTAAATAGAGGCTTATGTCTAGCAGTGGAATATTAAAGGCTGACGAGGGTGATAGTAATAGTTACATAATCATGTAACTATTAGAAACATGGTTATGGCTTAAAGTGGAGTTTTCAACTGTTTTTTTTTAGCGACAGGCAAAGTATGGCCACTTTGGCAGGCTCATAAAAAAAAGAAAAATTACACTAAGCCCTCAGATCTTCTCATACTAGCGGAAACCTGCTATGCCATATCTCTGATTACTACATCATAAAATTACACGTCCTACATTCATTACTTAATTAACTTTATCATCCTTTTAAGTCATGTATAGATAACGTGATCCATTAATATTGGCTTCACTAACAAAATAAAAAAGAAACTTATACCGTTTCGATAATTATCTCAGAGATTGGTCCTAATTCTGTTGTTCGGTATCAAGCGACGTTCTAAACGATGAAGATAAAATTAGACATTTTACATAAACTCACATCAGTGTACCCGTGACCACGAGTGGTATAACCCGTGAGAAACCTTTTGAATTTCATCTCGAATAAGTCCCGCATACAGTAAAAAACATAAGTATGTGTAAAAATCGCGAAAGTCTAAAAACAGTTTCAACATCATCTAGTCCCAAACTAAGCAGAGCTTGCAAAACAAATTTAATATTTAGATTCTCGTACTATGGGTACTAGATAACTGATATAAATACATATTATATACTTTTTAATATATTTATCGCGTATATTAGAAATATTATATCGCGAATCAGTCTTGTATACAGTAAAATTTGATGACAACATCATAAATTTTTACTGTATACGATGTATAAGATGTTCAAAATATGTATAAATTAACTTTGACTTTGAAAAAATATAAAAAAGTATGAATAAGCTAGAAGAGAACGCAGGCCCAATGATGCATTGGCTTATGCAAACCCACCGTAGTGTGGGTCACAATTGCATTGTCTACATTCGCAGTGTATATGTGGCGACTGTTACTCTCGGATTTTGTTAATGCTTTCTTTTCTTTCTATTCAGGCACAGAGTCGACACTTTTAGTAAACTCACATAAAATAAGAAGAAGCAAGTAATTTAATTATATACATACATACAATAATAACATTTTGAAATAGTTGTATTAAAAAAGAAGAATTAATTTAGAGACATTTTAGTTGAGTATTGCAACAACAGAATTAACACCACTATCGGCTTCAGTGACAGTGACTAATGCGGCTGATAAATAATTTATACAGCGAGTACTTTTCTCGTCATCCTGGTAAGATATAACAATAATTTTAGATCTAGGGATTTTACATCTGTTTGTACTAATACTAACTGCGTCTTGCGGTGTTGCCCGCGGTTCTTGCCGTACCTCGATGCTCGTACGAGAATGCTACATTTATGGAAATAAAATATAGCCTATGTGTTATTCAAACCTATTATCCATCTCTGAGTTAAGTTTCATTCAGATCGATTCAGTCGATTTAGCGTGAAATAGACACAAACTTGTACTATCCGTAAACAATTTTACTTTTATACCACCTTTAAAGTACACACAGAGAAAAGAAGATCTAGATCATCACATAATCTTGTCTTAATATAAAATCGAACTCACTACCTTTGGCTTAAAAGTCTAGACTACACTACACCAGCAGTTACATCAAATGTCTACAGGTTAATGACCTACTAGAGTTCAAGGGTTACTTCATTCATATATTTTTTCTTATTTCTCAATGGCTGGCAGTAATTTTTGCAGAATCATATATTCATTATATGGTATGACGTGGTTGAATTCAGGTAGCCTATTCATACTTTTAACTGCGCTCTTCTCTTCAACGATCGAAGTAACTGTTATGTGATTATATTTCATTCTTGATTTATCATTTAATCAATCTGATTTTGTTTAGAGATTTGTTTTGTTTAAAATGTTAATGTCTTAAAAATTGCGAGAGCGAACTAAGAGTATATATCTATACTAATATAATAAATTATTGTGGTAAAAGGTAGTCTATGTCAAGAATCAATGTTCAAGAACCTCCATATTAATTTTCATTGAAACAAGAGCAGCAATACTGCTGCTATACAGCCGTGAAAGCATACCAGAGTGAAAAACAGGGTTCCCTGCAGAGTTTGTTTGTTTGAACGGCGCTAATCTCTGGAACTACTGGTCCGATTTGAATGATTCTTTCAATGTTGGGTAGTCCATTTATCGAGGAAGGCTATAGGTTATTTTTTTTTGTAAATTAGGGATCCGTAATAAAATTTCTATTTTGTAACACAAGGTTTAAAATCAAAAACCATTTTTTTTCACGGAAACGAGTTATACGCGGGTGAAACCGCGGGGCACGGCTAGTACTAATATAATAAATTACAAAGGAACTCTGTTTTTCACTCTGGTATGCTTTCACGTCTATACTGCTCTTATTTCAATGAAATTGAACATCTAGGTTCTTGAACGTTGATTCTTGACAAAGGCTACCTTTTACCACGATAACCGACATTCATACGGGTGTGAGCCTCGGGCAAAAGCTAGATTATTAACCAACTACAAAAAAGGAGATGTTTATTACTTCAGAACTTTCGATTGGGTTAAAAGATTTTGATAATTCTTTTTTTATTTGAAAGCTGGTGTCTCCCATGTTGTCCCATGTTAAGGGAACAAGGATCTGATGATAGGTTCTTTTTCTTGTATTTACCCAGTAATTTAATTTAATTTCAATCGCTATTGTAAGCACAAAGTACCTAAATATCTTTTCGGAATATTATTCTTCGAGATGTGGTGTTTATCTGTTATTATTTATTATACTTGAATAAATTTTATGTACAACCGTTTATTGTACATGTAAGAGTGTAAACAGATGTTGGTAAACCAAATAAATAAATAAAGAATAAATAAATAGGATCCTGGAGGAATCGAGAGAACTCCATAAATATTCTAGGTACACCTTTCACGATATGGGTACTTGGAATAGTTTTCTTTGAAGTCGATTATATTTGTTAAAATTATAGTTTACAGATACATGCTTACATTTTAAAAGACTATGCTTTGTATTCAATATGCACTAAAGTGTGTGTCGTAAAAGGCGACTAAGGGATAAACTACGCAAGACAACATCAATGCAAAGAGAAGGAAAACTTGAAACCAGCCCTATACCAACCCGACTGGCCAGCGTGGTACAGTAGGCCAATACCTCCTTTTCAAGGAGAGGCCTATGTCCAGCAGTGGACTGTTAAAGGCTGTTGATGATGATGATGATGACGCACTAAAGTTTACAGAAACAACGCTCAAAATCATTAACATGAAGCCCTAGTTACATTATATAAAATGTTTTTAACACCCGACCAAAACATAGGGGGTGTTTTAAGTTTGACGTATCTCTCTGTGTGTATCTTTCTATTGTATCGTAGCACCCGAAAAAACGATCCGATTTTGATTTTCTTTATTTTGTTTAAAAGGTGAATTGGTTGGAAGTATTCTTAGCTATGTTTGATTCAAAACGATTTAACCGTTACAACAATGTGAGCAATAAAATAGGAATTAAAAAAAAATCACTAACATACCTCATTGGTTTACAAAGTGGGATGATTCCTAATTGGCATATCAAATGATAGGTAGTAACGTGTATACCACAAAAGTACGAGTTTCATGAGAAGTCTTATAAAAAAGTAAAATATCTTACACCGAAATTCATTCAAATCGATACAGCGTCTCACCCGTGTACACGAGGAATTTTCGAGTTTATAATATTGAGTATGGATTTATTTGTTTAATTATTCGATATGAGTTAACGCATCGAAATAAATAAATCTATTTCAATAATTTGAGTCCGCCGACAGTGTTCAAACACTTACACTTAACACCGTCATTTAAAGTAGTCTTATTTAATTATCTGATATTTAATTAACGTAATTTAGTTTTCACTTTTTAATTTCACTTTTATTTGTAATTAAGCTAATAAAATGAAACAGTGTCAATGTTATTCTTTCAGTGGACCAATGAAAGTAAGAAAGAAGCATGATTAATCAATTAATTAAGTAATTAAATTAATTACAACTTAATTTTATCACCAAGAAAGTGACTTTGAGTGGTATTCATTTGTTCTTTTTTATCTAAGTGATCTAATTTCTAGCAAAATAATTTGCATTTTTACTGTTATTTTATATGAATATGTTTATTATTAATGTATTTATTTTATCGTCATGAAATTAATGCATTGATTTAAAGTTCCACCCGTTGAATCCTCCACACACAAGAGTTATATTAAAATGATCTCTAGCCTCCATCACCACTTGTCTAATATCGGGAGGTTTAGGTCTGTCTGTCTATCGATCTAGTTGAAGTAGAAATGATAGAATGGCAAGTAGCATGAGCCACGTAGAGGAGTTTCATGGGACTGTACCGTCCACAAATGACAGTGAAACTTACTTCTTTACACCTACATATTACCTGACCAGAAAATAAAACGTTTATGAATAACATGAATAACAGGTGTATATCTAAAATTAATGATAACTGTATTCAATTTTATTAAATACTGTAACATCAAAAGTATACAGATTTACCGTAATTAAATAATTGTATGCTGTATTAAATTAAATAATTTATTGCGCTAGCAAATTGTATAAACTTTTGAAAATAAAAGCGAAAACTTAGTTAAGTAAGCTGTTCTTTCTTCAAGATACATATTTCTCTTAGCCGCTGCAGTATTTGAAGAGCAATGATTATGACAATATTAAGTTTGAATACAACTGCAACTTGTGCAAGGCACTTCAAAAGAACAGTTATGTCTTCAAAAAAACTTATTTTTTTTAAACCATAGAAGTTCTATTAAAATAGTAATAGTTTATTTTTACTATTCTTAGTAATAACTTTTGAATATCACCATCTTTAATAATTCACAGAGCAATTCCGAACCATCATCATCAATATTAAATAATCCCATCCCACTCAATCACATCTATCCCACGCTAAGAGTTCTACATTTAAATGCCACTCAACAATATTGATATAGAAAACGCAACCAGTCTAACTGTTGACATTACGATATAAATCTACTAAAGTTCGAGGTCTTAATAAGACTTAACGGGTTCAGGCGTGAGAGAGTCGCGGAATGAAGGATTACTTCGAGAGCTTAGTATTAATGTATGGTCGGTGGTCACCTGCCGATGAAGCACCGACTTAGAACTTGTAAGACTTTTCAAACAAGAAGTATAGTTACAAAGTAAGCCGTATATAAGCCGCTTCTTGTGTGTGATATTGCATTTGATGCATTCTTTTAAATTTTATTGGAAAAAAATGCTAAATCGTTTTTTGTTAGTTACAATTTATAGTAACGCAAAAAGCAAATAAATTAAATAAAACGTTATAAAATATATTATTATGTGTCAAATCATTGGGTTTTAAATTATTTGAAAATTATACATATAAAATTAATAGATTGTTCGAAAAGTAAGAACGTTGTTTTTGTATTATATTGTGTTTCCTTTGTTATATGTTTTGAGATGTGTAATAATAAGGATTTCTTGAGAAATAAACAAATTATACCTACTTAGTTTATTAGTAGACGGTGTTCTTTCAATTTTAGCTATATACTATTAATAAAGCAAGAATTCTGTTTATACAAGGAAAAAAGTTATAGATATGCTTAGAGAAAATTTATTAATATAAGCTAGTAATAACAGTTTGATTTTATCAATTTAATATTTATGTTATTTTAATGAATCTGAAAGCTTGAAACATAATAATATATCTTAATAATAATAAGTTTGAATAAATAGAACCGACAAAAAAATTCGACTCAACAAAATCTATATCTAAATTTTCGAGGTGGTAATGGATTAAGAATGCATAATTTCACCACTCTTATTTATCCGAAGGGGTGGTAAGAGGCGACTAGGGGAAAAGAGAAGGAAAATTTAAAACAAACCGTATATCCACTCATCTATGCAGCGTCGTATATTAAATCATAACGTACATTATGAGAAAAATCCTGTCCAGCCAGACGAACTGAGTATTGTGGGGTGAAACCCTACATGGGACACTTAGTGGATCCATATTCTGAAACTGGGTGTTTTTTGTGTCCGTCTCATGTATGTTTGTAAAGTATTTTTAAAGTCCTTCGCAATACAGACTTCATTATTAACGCATGAATTTTTTTCAATAAATAAATAAATACTAACTTTTTCAATTAAGATTTTGTTACGTTAATTATGTGTTAAGTCAATTTTAATCAACGAGGGTTATTTACCTCGCGTATAGAAGTTAATTATCATTTCCCAATTTCAACACAGACCCAACTCAAATATATTGAAACCTCTCGAATTTCGTTGTAGATTTCATTACACACATTCGTTACATATTGATGAGGGGCACATTTAAATTAAACATTTACAATTCATACGAAACGATTCAATATAGGCTTCGAGAATAAATATTTGCTCACAATTACAATTTATGCTTAGCTCACTGCGATTAAGAATAATTAATTACAAAGTAAATTTATATGACGTCTGAATAATTAGAAAATTAATTGGATGGTGTATTTTCAGCTTCAGTTTTGCTTTGCTTTTTGTACTCTTTCTGTATTTTTGGTAATGGTAAACGAATAACTGCTAACACTTACATATTGAAATGATGATCTTAATTATCCTACTATTATTATAAACGGAAAGTTTGTGAGTATGTTTGTTGCTCTTTCCCGCAAAAACTACGGAATGGATTTTGATGAAACTTTACAGTAATATAGCTCCATATATCAGAATAAAACATAGGCTACTTTTTACTGCAATAATCGAGATACAAGCGGGCAGAGCCGCGGGCGAAAGGTAGTTATATATATATTTTTTCATTTACAGTGAACACTGTTTTTGTAAATGGTTAAATGAAATAAATAAATCACATTGATTATTTTTCTTTGAATAAGCTAGTGTAGGATACAAAAGTTTTAAATATACTTTTTCAATCTTTACTGATTTTCTCAAATATTTATTTTAAAGCAGAAAGGTGATGATGTTCACTTGTACCTATCGTCTTTTCTTGAAAAGGAAGTACATAATCATTCATCATCCAATCTACGGACAAAATGCAAAAGTAGTAAGAAATGGTTGAAACAATTTCCAGCGAGTCCGTTTAACTCAGACTTATTTTAATTTATATTTCTTTTCAAAGTATTGAAGGACAAAAGTTACGAAACAGAACTTGGATTTTTTCAAGGCTTTTATTTCATTACCGTTATTTTATTGCGACCGAAAGTGGAAGCTTCATTAGCAGCGAAGCCTCAATTCGCTGCTTATGCCTGTGACACACTGAACATTTTACAAGTGCTGAAAAAGCTGTTGTATATTAATTGTACGATAATAATTTTACGTAATAGTATGCGATTTATATACACCGCTAAAATCAAAATCGAAAATAATGCTTATTTTTTTTTCAAAAGACAACACCCGCAAGGCGAATATGCAACCTGTTTTGCGGGGGACTTTATAAACATACATGAATTAACATATAGAACGCCCATTTATGACTCAGACTCAGAATAACAATTTATGGATCAGACAAATCGTCTCATGTGGGATTTGAACCTAACACTGCGCTAGCAGTACAAAGCGGCGTGGCGACCCCTTTAACTACTAGTACAAACCGTGCAGTTTATATTATAGCTTTACAAATTAAAGTGCCTAGTCTCAGTTTGATGCAAAGAGCAAATTTATGAATGAATTTTTCAAGCTACCTTCATGCTTTTTGTAAAATAGTTTTGATGATTTTTGTTGTCGTTGAAGTTTGGGACCTTAGGGTTCAGGAGCGTGTTACTAGTATTGAGGTAGATGTTCAATATTGACAATAGCCTATTGTAAATATATTAAGATAATCGTCTAGTTGTTTATTGGTATCACGTGTTAAGTATAAGTTATTATTGTTTGTGTGAATTATCACGAGGTGGCGCTTAGCTAATGATTTTTCATTTATTCTTTATGCTACATATTACAAGTTTTTCATTCGATATTTTTACTCCTTCAAATCAACAACCCATAATGTCCCACTGCTGGGCTCGGGTGTCCTCTCAGGAGAGGGTTAAGGCCATACGTCCCCACGCTGACCGAGTGCGGGTTGCGGCAAGACAACGTTGGCTACGTAATCTTACCGTTGGATGTTTTTAAGCCGCCCTAAGAACTCCAACTAAGTTTCACGGCTGCTATGTTATCATATCCGTGTGGTGACGGATTAAGAATACAGAGTGTCACCACCCCTATTCATTCCGCGGGTTAAGGGATAAACTACGCAAGACAACATCAATGCAAAGAGAAGGAAAACTTGAAACCAACCCTATACCAACCCGTCTGGCCAGCGTGGTATAGTAGGCCAAAACCTCCTTTTTAAGAAGAGGCCTGTCCAGCAGTTAAATGTTAAAGGCTGTTGATGATGATGATATTATCATAATAACCGGGACCAACTGTTTAATATGAATTACTGTTGCTTACTCTCGGTTATTATTTCTAATCACCTAGGGCAATCTGGCTATGAGCAATACTGCTTGCTGTATCCTAATTGAAAGAAAGAAAGAAAGAAAACATGTTTGTAATTGCTGAGTCATCGGTGCGCTAGTGCAATGAATATGCTCTAATGTCATCTTGATACTTTGGAAGTTTCCTATTTAAATCATGACAGTTAGCTATTGAGAAAATATATTTTACATTATCTAAATAGTGTGTGACAAGGTTTATACTCGAACAATAGTTTACGACACACTATATTCTCGTAACTGACCGTAAACTGGCAGTATTTCTCCGTAATAGAACAATAAAGAAAATAGGAATAATAAAATAGACCAGCAATAAATATGGTTGTGATTAACGACTTACAGTGAACGACACATTGGGTTGTAACCCTAATAATGTTTAATGGACTCTTTTGTATTTTCCAAACGTTGCCAAAGTTGATCTGAGTTCTGCCAACGCAGTTCTGTAAACCATACTATGAATTCTAATAGATTCCCTCTAGCACAGCATAGTGCTGAGATGTGTAGTGTAAATTTTTATCGTGTGTACAGTACCAGTCCTGACTTGTTTGTCCTCGGAAATAAAATAAATATTTCGGACGAATTACACTCAACATCATAGGTATAGTCCCAAACTAAGCAGAGCTTGTGCTATGGGTACTAGACAACTGATATAAATACATAAACATATTTTTCTTTTGTTGTGAATACATGCATATTATACATAGAAAACACCCAAACTCCAAAACAAATATTTGCAGATCGTACAAACATTTGGTCCGACCCCGAGGACGGGAAACGGGAATCGAACCCGAGACCTCTTGATCAGCAACTTTCTAGAAATGTAGGAAGGTTTGTAAAAAAATTGTTTAAAGCCGCTTAACATCAAGTACCTACTGATATTACTCTGGACGAGCCATATATTTGTGCCGAAACAAGGTTCTCTGATAGAACCTATGTATCAGATTCATTTTTAAAAAGCAGCCAAGTGCGAGTCGGACTCGCTCATGAAGGGTTCCATAGCAGCAAGTAACATCATATAAAAGTTCTTGTAGTTCGTTGTAACTTTGATAGATGTTTTAATAATAGTGTATTGATTGATTGAAAGGTAAATTGCCGTTTACGCTTTTTGACGTATTAAAAAAAAACTACTCACTAGATCTCGTTGAAACCAATTTTCGTTGGTAGTTTACATGGTAATGTACAACATATATTTTTTTTAGTTTCATCACTCTCTTATTTTAGAAGTTACAGGGGGGGACACACACATTTTTCCACTTTGGAAGCGTCTCTCGAGCAAACTATTCAGTTTAGAAAAAAATGATTTTAGAAACCTCAATATCATTTTCGAAGACCTATCCATAAATACCCTACAAGTATAGTTTTGATTAAAAATTTTTTATTGAGTTTCAGTTCTAAGTATGGGGACCCCCAAAATTTATTGATTTTTTTCTATTTTTATGTTATAATATTAATGCGGTTCACAGAATACATCTACTGACCAAATTTCAACAGTATAGCTCTTATAGTTTCGGAAAAAAGTGGCTGTGACATACGGACGGACAGACAGACAGACAGACAGACTTGACGAATCTATAAGGGTTCCGTTTTTTGCCATTTGGCTACGGAACCCTAAAAAGATAGACATTCTGTTACACTAACAGCAACTGATATTGATAGTATAATTAAATATAATTTTTTAGACTGTCGCGAATTTTACACATACTTAAATTCCAGGAAATCCGATCGAAACATCGGGAAATGCAATATCAATGATGCAGAAGCCTCCCACTGGCCGCTATTGTGTGGGTCACCATGCTGCATTGTATGCACTCACAATGAGGATAGTGACTAACACTCTAAGATTCCGTTCATGCTTTCCATAAGACAGAGTACAGTCATTTTGGCAGGATCCTGTAAAAATATTAATATGGAAGGTATAACTTTAAAATAATTTTATCGCAAAATAAGTCCCTCTATCATCCTCATCAACAGCCTTTAACAGTCCACTGCTGGACATAGGCCTCTCCTTGAAAAGGAGGTATTGGCCTACTATACCACGCTGGGTTACTGGGTTGGGATAGAGTTGGTTTTAAGTTTTCCTTCTCTTTGCATTGATGTTGTCTTGCGTAGTTTATCCCTTAGTCGCTTTTACGGCACCCACGGGATGAATAGGGGTGGTGACACTGTATTCTTAATCCATCACCACACGGACGAAGTCCCGCTATACAACAAAAATTATGTGTAAACATAAAGCCGCGTCCACACTATGCCGATCGACAAGGTCGATCGACAATGTCGAACGACATAAGCGACATTCGTCTCGTCCACACAGAAACTGCTGTGTGGACGTATTTCATCAGTCGACTGTGAGTAGTTGAGTGCTGTACTTTAGTGAAACAAGAAACAAAATGAGTGATGCAGATGCTCTTGTTGCTGCTGCTACTGCCATATTTATGTTCGCGCTTGTAGTCTTGTTCTTCTGTGAAATTCATTTTGATAAAACAATTAACTTTGGTAAAACACAATTATGGAACCACTTCTCCCGTTGCGCACACAGGTTTTAACAAAACTAATGATTTAAAACTTTGTTATCACGCTCTACAGGTCCAAACTTGGCAATTATTTCCATTCGACTGAAAATAAAATCCACTTCATTCGGGTTACATTCGACTCGACAAATGTCGATCGACTAAGTCGATCGACACGTACACACTATGTCGACTGACACAGTCGACATAGTGTGGACGCGGCTTAATATTTACCTAACACAATAAATTTAACAATACCAAGTGCATTTTATTATTTTAGACAAATCGCAAGTCTTTTATGATTCAGTTATTTACAGTCAAAGAAAGATGTGTTAAGTTAGTGTTGATATATTGATATTTAATTTATTGAGTTATTATTTTGAGTCACTTTTGCTTTTCTGTGTTCGCACATGCTAGACCGCCTGGTGATCAAACATCGACTAAAATTAATAAAATTAATAAATCAAACTCTTCATTTCTAATATAAGTTAAACCGTCATTTTATAGACGGTTTGCAATACGATAGATCAAAATATGTACGAACTGGATACGTTTAATTTCTCTCTCGACTTTCTTTTTTTTTAGTCTGACTACACTTGTTATTAGTTCAGGAGTAATTCTAATGCTAAATAAGCATTACTAACATGTCGACCAAGTTGCAGACCAGGGCTCTGTGGACTAAGTCCCGTAAACATAATAACTGATCACGAGTACCCTGCTAGGCTTCACCGTGACCCATAGTGTCTGTCACGAAAAATATATAGAAACAATTTTTGAAACGCACACAAACAAATTTAATATTTTCGGTTTAGGATAATGCGGTTCAGGTCAAGAATGGGTGTTAAAATATTCATAATAAACAACAAACTTTTCACTCACTACAAACCTCATTTTGAAACAAAAATAAAAAAAATCAATACGACGGAACCGGATATAGCGGCTGAAAATTCAAATCACCGTTCATTTGAAATTCAAATGCTCTAAATCTGAAATCAGTAGGTTTATTTAAATTTCATTGCGGTTGTTATAAATCAGAATGGTGTATCTAGCTTCGAGCGGGAGCAAGAATCCAGCTAATGGTTGCACTGATGCGTTATTGATACACGACGCGCCAGTCGCAACGGTACTGCTAAGCGCATCATGACGCCCAGATGCCGTGCTCAGGGCTACCAAATGTTATTTATGAGTTATGAAAATTGAATATCTTAGTACAAGTTTACAAGTACAATAAATTGTATGTGAAAATTACCGTAACAATGAAAAATCAAAGAAATTGTACCGTTTATTTTAGATGATTGCTCATTAATTGATTTTCAGGGTTCCGTTTCTAAAAAAGAAGAATCTAATACTGGATTGCATTCTTCTTGTTGTCTAAACAAAAATGTTCAGTGTAAACTTTCATGACCTATTTCATTAAAATTTCTGGTGGCCCCCACTCTTGCATTCCATTCATGCTTACCATCAGGCAGAGTGGAGTCATATTGGTATGCATCAAATAAAAAAAAAGCCTAAAATCAATTTTCCATTCAAAATTCATCATTAAAATTTGGTGATGAATTATAGTATTGACGAATTTACTAGTGTTTTAAATGTCGTATTACGAGTACACTTTATTTACTAAAAGCTCTTTTCTAAAATGTATGTAAAACTATTTTTGGAGTTGCATAGTTACAGATATCTAATAAAAACGGGAACAAAAATTGTGTTCAATACTCAAAATATACGAACTATTTACACAAAAGTGTGTACGGAACCCTTAGTGTGCAAGGCAGACTCGCAATTATCCATTTTTTCAGTCTCTCCGTATAAAAAAATGATTTATTGTACGTAGGTGAAACAAAAATTAAAGAACATCAGCCAACCGTGTCTGGGTGTAACGGAGTGGTTATAACAGTAATCGCTCATTCATGTATGTATATGTACACTTACACATATTTAAAATTTAATTAACAAGTCTAGTTATTACTAATTCAAAATATATTTTACTCAAAAGACGATAAATAATGACTATTGTTGTAAATTTAACATGACACTTTTGATTACCACCGGAATTGTGTAATTAATTTATGGCTGGCTTTAACTAGCTGTTTAGCAGTGTCTATCATGAGTAGAAATACTATGTACACATTTGTTTTAGGCTAAGAATATTTGCGGGCGTTCCTAGAACATTTTACCAAAATTTCATCACAATCTGATTATTGGTTTTGAAATGAGTAGAGGACAAACATACAAAATTCCATGTTTAATTTATAGACATAATAGTAATTAATATTATTTTTATGGGAATTAACGCGATCACTTATTTAGGGTATTAGACCACGGCCGGTGCAACCATGTCGAAACGTCAGGCAAATCAGAGGTATGTAATACCCTAAATAAGTGATCGCGTTAATTTCCGTAAAAATAATATTAATTATCATGGAACGGGAAAGTTTAAAAGACTTAATGGTATTATTATTTTAATTTCTGTGTCTCAAATGTACATTTTATCTCAAAAATGTTTGAGATAGCCCTAAATGTTCCGAAAGCTATTTGTTACTTGCATATCATTTCACTGCATATATTCATCATTGCTCTTTGCAGATACCGGGTTATGAACGATTTTTATTGCGAAATTATTGTATGCTTTCCTTTCCGTGTACAATAATTTCGTGTATTTAGCTGACGTCATGTAAATACTTAAACTACCGTTATCTTTCATTAAATATAATTTACTTAAAGTATCTAACTTAAGTCGAAGCTTTTAGTACGAATGAACGTACATGTTTTATTTTAGCAAGACTTAAATTTTAATACTCCTTAACTTTTCAACGATTTATGTCTAAGCTTTCATACATATATCCCACTTTATCATCATCATCATCATCAACAGCCTTTAACAGTCCACTGCTGGACATAGGCCTCTCCTTGAAAGGGAGGTCTATACCTCCTTATCATGGAGGGAGGGAGACCTCCTATTACCTATTACCTCCAGCATGACATAGTAGGCCTATGCCTACTATACCATGCTGGCCGGGCGGGTTAGTATAGGGTTGGTTTCAAGTTTTCCTTCTCTTTGCATTGATGTTGTCTTGCGTAGTTTATCCCTTAGTCGCCTTTTACGACACCCGCGGGATGAATAGGGGTGGTGACTCTCCGTTTGGTGACGGATTAAGAATTTCCACTTTACTGTCGCCTATGTATACTGCAACTTAATAACTATAAGCGGGTGCCCTAGTCACAAATAGCGGCTAGGCCAGTACACATCATGATTGTGTCAATAGGCAGGTGGAAGTACAGGCTCCCACGGGATGCCTGAGTAAGCGCGGAGTCAATTCTGGGGAGCACCTGAAATAATACGGTCCGGGTCCTCCTCAGACCAGGGCGTCTGAGACCAGCTGTCGGGGTGGTTTTTAGTGGAAATACACCACATACTCCTGGAGTACCCGAAAAGCCAAAGATCCGAAGTAAAAAAGAAAGACCACATTCACTCAGTGAACGGTGAGTAAATAATTACTTATCACCAGTTTACTATGAGTACGACGTGCGCGAATATGCTGGCCTATACTTCATAGCCTTGCTCGCCCACGGTTTTATGAGGCCGTGATATAACTCGTGCGATTCCCTACATTTATTAAAAGGATAATACTTTGTCCTTCTTATTATTTGACTAGCTTTTATACGTGTATGTTGGTTATTCGTGGTAAAGAATAGTTCATGTCTTTATACAGGTGTCAAAGTACCTATCTACCAAATTTCATTGAAATCGATGTTGTAGTTTTAGCCTTGTGCTGCTATGGGTACTAGACAATTGATATAAATACATAAACATACTATTTTTTTGTAAATACATAGAAATACATAGATAACACCTAAACTTCGAAACATACACGGATATTTGCGGATCACACAAACATTTGGTCTGAGCTGAGATTCGAACCCGACACCTCAAGCACAGCAGGCGCATACGCTTCCACTGCGCCACGCCACCCTAGTTCGAATCCGCTTCCTTCGGTAGATAGTAACAATAATACTATTAGAATATTAGCTACATACGAATGCATATAACTAGCCTAACGATGTCTTTGTCACCCTTAAATAATTTCTAAGTGATAATTAATTTCTTACAGGTACATAAATTTGCTATAGTCAGAGGTGGCTGGCGAGCAAACTGGTTGGTCTGATATTACGTAGGTATTTCCCCATGTTATAAAGCCTTGCGCTTGCCACATGCTATTAATTAAGCTAATATTGTATACTGTAGGATAAATTATATATTGCCGAGAATGAAGGTTTAGGAAGAATTAAATGTAACAGATATATTCTGTTATATTTAATTCTTATGTCACCTTGTTGCTCACGATGAACTTTAAACCTATCTAATCAATTTTCAAGTTATCTTTTACAAACTTGTATTTATCACGCTTATATTCATCATCAACCGCCTTCAACAGTCCACTGCTGGACATAGGCCTCTCCCCAGAAAGGAGGTTTTGGCCTACTACACCACGGTGGTCAGACGGGTTGGTATAGAGTTGGTTTCAAGTTTTCCTTCTCTTTGCATTGATGTTGTCTTGCGTAGTTTATCCCTTAGTCGACTTTTACATTATCACGCTTAGTCTAAGAGGAATTGAGCATAATTGGGTAGAGACCCAGGCGCATTTGCTTGCGTTGACCAGTATATACCTATACATATATACGTATATTTACATATTCTATCATCATCAATATTCTGTGGTTATCCTAAACTACTGAACAGATTTTGATGGTTTTCCAGGCGTGCTTTATTTCGTTCATATTGGAATCAGCTAGTTGTCACCATGTTCAAATCAGGCATCCTCAAAATAAACATTAAATGTCATCTTCAAAAAAGTCTACTAAATATTCGTAATGTTATCATCATTATCATCAACAGCCTTTAACAGTCAACTGCTGGACATAGGCCTCTCCTTAGAAAGAAGGTTTTGGCCTACTATACCACGCTGGCCATACCGACAGACAGCTGTTAAAGAATACTTATTTATTTCCTTTAACATTAAATAAAAAGCACCGTTTCCACTAGCCATACTCATTCTATTACATTACAACACGAATACAAAAAGGTTTTCCAAGAGGCTTAATTTCGCACTCGTTACGAATAGCGCAAAATGAGCAGTGTGTCTGCGCAAAGCATTGTGTTGAGCCACCCACAGCTAGAAATTGCGAGCTTCTGAATTGCATTGCTACAATTATGTATAAATAAAAGATACACACTGTTAGTTGGAATACGGGTTAGTATTTTTTTATCTAGATTAATGTCCGGGAGCCGTCTGATTGAAAAAAAGTATGAGGTTGTTACTTGTTTTTCTTCAGTATTAGGTTTTGCTTCTAAATTTATCTGGTGGATAGTAAAGTGATAAATTATTGTTATTAAGAATGCGGACTATCTATATCACCCTGGTTTGACTAGTTTTATCCGTTTGTGTCAAGTTTACCAGCTCTTATCAGTTCTTTTTTACTGAAAGCTACTATACTACTTTATGCTGCATACGTAGCTGTATTCGTTCTCACAGCATAAGCATTTAGTAAATGGTAATCGCATAATGAGAGTTTCGGCACTTCATTGCTTAGAAAACTATTCTATTGTTCACAAAAGTAATGTCTTCATAAAACCTAAACTGTAGATTTTCATCTTTCTGTAGGTAGCTAAGCGAGAATGACGATAATTTGCACGCCGCAAGCGGCTTATTACGGCAAAGTGGGCTCACGTATTGTTTTCTGTCGAGGTGATTACTTTTTCTTTGCCGAACGGGAACAATTTGGACGTTCGCGTTTGCAAATTGTCGAACGTATACCGTACTGTCGTCAATTATGCGTAATTTTCAGTTTTTTTTGTCAATTTCTCTTCTACTTTCTAATTTGAATAATCTGTTGATGGTACCAGGTTAAAATTTAAATGTTTAATGTGATTATTGTTTTTGTTCGGTCGGTATTTATTTTGTGTGAATCTTATTTGTTTTTGTTTTCTATAGAAAGTGAAAATCGAATGGTCGTCTGATAAAATGCTTAAAATAAATCGAATGGTATGTACATCCTTCTTATATAAATCAACATCCCTTTGTTTTCAAACTACAGACTTTACATAAAACAATTTGGTTGTGTAGTAGGTATCTGGTATTTGGCTTCGACGCACTAACATACAATACTTACGAAATGATGTAGATTAACTGAGTCGGTGTTATATTTAATATTTTTACAAGTTATATTATACAGCTTTATAAACATTATATAAAAAAGTATCTTACTGCCCTGCTTATCGTAAAATCGTCACTTGGTTGTGTTCAGTCGAATCATTAGTCATTGTATAGACACAATTTCATAACAATGATAAGAACACGGTATGTAATAATGATAATGAAAGAGGCATAATAAAAATAAACAGTCATGCTTACAACACATACAATACTTACTTAACTTTCCATTTACACGTAACTCGTAAAAATAAAGAAAACACGTTCAAAATATGTCAAGTCAACATCTGCGCAATATGTTCTCCGCATTTCACCAATATGACGCATCTTCGGGATTTAGGTCAACTGCATAAGCGATGATTTGTACACGGAACCTTTTAAGTTTTCAGGATCTGGTCGGTAGGCAGGCGAAGTTACTTTTGAGTGAGAAATAAATACGTAATATACTACAATATCAAAACCATAGATATTAACATTTTCCTTAATACATCTATACATACAAATATATGAAATTGGATTGTTTTTACTAAAGACATGTGAAAGTAAATACGGTACTGACATTTACAATGCAATTTTAAAATTTTTGTCTGTCTGTCTGTTTGTTTATTCCGGGTAATCTCTGGAATGGATTGACAGTTTTGGACGGGGCATTCACTTGGAGATGACTTAACGTAGCTCAACCAGGTTCAGAAGTTTTGGCGTGAAAAAATTGAGTGCAGAAGAGATAAAAATTCATACTTAGATACGTTCAGATACACCAACGGGATGTAATATTACAGTCAGCAATATATAGCCCGTTGATTTTCCTTGAAAACCATAGCAAGGCGGACGGTATAAGATGTGAATTAGGTTAGGGTTATATTGTCAATCCCTACTAATATTATAAATGCGAAAGTAACTCTGTCTGTCTGTTACGCTTTCACGCCTAAACCACTGAACCGATTTTGATGAAATTTGGTATGAAGATAGAACTGAACTTGGGAAAGGACAAGGGCTACTATTTACCGCGCTAACCGACATACACGAGGGCGGAGCCGCAGGCGAAAGCTAGTGGTAATTATTTATAGAATAAATATTTCAAAAGACGGATTTTTTTTACGGATGTTCAAGAAGTGAAAGAGAAGCCTCTGCGTTTTAATGACATAGTTTTGCATATATCGATAACAGGATAAATGTGATGGCTGACGAAAACAAAGAATGAGTCACAAATAAAACGTAATGTTTAGTTCATGACAAACACGGGTCGATGCCTCGTAACGTAGAAATCTAAGTGAATTTGAATTAATTATTTAATAACGGTACGATAGGAGGGCTTCACTTAATATGTAACAATTAAGTTTAAGTAAATTGACTTAATAAGTAATCAAATCTGCAATCCATGGTAGTATCAAAATATTCTCAAAATCCAAATAGATAAAATACTTTTTAGCCTTAAAGATATACGTTTTCATTAATATTACAGAGGACTCCTATTCTAAACAATATATAAAAGGCATTTAGGCTATTAAGCTGTTGGATTTGTTATCAACACGCTGTAGCTTTCATCATCATCATCAGCCTATCGCAGTCCATTGCTGGACATAAGCCTCTCCCATTGCACACCATTTTGGGCTTCTCGCATCCAGCTCCTGCCAGCCATCCTGCACAAATCGTCACTCCACCTGGCCTGTAGGTGTCCTACACTACGTTTGCCGAGTCGCTGTAGCTTTAAATTCAATGAAATGAAAATGATCTTTTTAAAAACAAATTATTGTCATGAGTCTTGGCGTTCTATGTATCCATTATATGTATTATATTTTTGTAACATAGGAGTATTGCTAGTATGAGTGTTATATTTCAAAGAGAACAGGAATAGAAAGAGTTAAAATTTAAAAAAAGGAACATATTTTGTAAATGTTATCTTCGCTTCTGGTCCCAAAAAGATTCTTCCGATAGTTTCTTTTCATGCAAAAACCAGTTAAAGTAACAATTAATTCACTCAATTCTTAAAAGTCTTAACCATAACAATTTACTGTACTTATTCTCAATAAAACCAAGTGATTCATTTTTTGTTACAACTCTTTAGTGTGGTATTATGATCGCGCGGTAATTGCTGCGTTACCGCTACCCTAATGAGTGTCACGTACTAATATGCGCACGCGCCGATCAGTGACAAAGAGGTTCACGTTTTGCTTGTTTGTGCAGAGAGGAAAGTGGATGATATTTTAATCATTTGATATTCTAATCCGAATTAATGTTATAATTTATTTTGTTTACGATGTTTTTATGCTATAGTTATTCAACTAAGTTGAAGTAATAAGGGTTAAAGAATAAAATTCTATAGTTATAATATATCATTTGAATTTAAATAAATCCTTTATGGTTTGACATTTTCGAATAATAGTTTTTTTACACGATACCTATGATATAATTTTTTTTTTTTTTTTTTTTTTTTTTTTATAATCCACTATCAGCCCTTCGGCTTTAATCAGATTGGTTGTTGTGATATTAGACGTCTTGGAGAGTTCACATCCTGTGATGTGTAAACTCTTTTATTATTTTTCCCCTTTACGGTTCTATATTGAAGCCAATCGCATTCTCTTCAGCCGAGATAGGCAGTTGTTGGTGTTTATGAGCTGTGTAGCCAGATGATTGGTGTGTCGCTCAAGGCGTTGCTTATATGACACAGAGAAACTCTCAATTTCCTCTTTTACTGTCGGGATGTCCAGATATTCATGGACTTCCGTGTTTCGCGTGAACCATGGCGCATTGATCAAAACTTTAAGAACTTTGTTCTGGTATCGTTGGAGGATTTCTATATTTGAGTGGCTAGCTGATCCCCAGAGCTGTATACCATAAGTCCAGATGGGCTTGAGGATACACTTGTAGATAAGGACTTTATTTTCCAGACTTAGCGAAGACTGTCTGCCCAGCAGCCAGTACATGTCTCGAAATTTTTTGTTTGCCTGTTCTCTTTTGGCCTTTATATGGGCTCGCCAAGTAAGTCTCCTATCCAGGTGCATGCCCAAGTAACTAACTGTCGTGTCTGTAGGCAAAACAGCACCGTCCAGTGTCACTGATGGACAGTCCCCTCTTCTTAGTGTAAACGTTATTTGGACTGATTTTGCTGGGCTGGCTTGAATTCTCCATTTCTTCAGCCATACTCCTATTTCGTCTAGACATCCCTGAAGCCTCGAGGATGCTGCACCCGGATCCTTACTACAGGATAGTACTGCGGTGTCATCTGCATAGGTTGCAGTCACAACCTTATCTGAGGTTGGCAGATCAGCAGTGTAGATTGTGTACAAGATGGGACCGAGCACCGAACCCTGAGGCACTCCTGCTTCTATTTCACAAATATAAGACAGAGCATTCTCGCACTTGACTTGAAAGAGTCGGTTTTGCAGATAAGATTTCAATAGCATATACGAGGTATTCGGTAGATGAAGCTTTAGTTTATATAAGAGGCCCTTATGCCACACGCGATCAAAGGCTTGCTGAATATCAAGAAAGACAGCTGAACAGTATTCTTTTCTCTCCAGCGCTTGCCGTATCGTATGAGCAACTCGGTGTATCTGTTCAGTCGTCCCATGGTGTGCGCGGAAACCGAATTGGTGGTCCGGTATAACTTTTTGTTCCTTTAATATTGGTAGAAGGCGTTTCAAGAACAGTTTTTCAAAAACTTTCGACAGCAAAGGAAGAAGGCTTATAGGTCTGTATGATGTAACCTCTGTAGGAGGTTTCCCCGGTTTGGCTATCATGTTAATAATAGACACTTTCCATAATTCTGGGAAATTTTGTAGTCTAAGTATGGCATTAAAGAGGATTGTCAGCAAGACGATGCCTTTTCTTGGTAGGTGCTTAAGAACTTCTGCCGTTATTAGATCAAATCCTGGTGCTTTTTTCTGTTTCAAATTCATGATAGCTCTTTTGACTTCTATCGTTGTCATTAATCTCAATGGCGGAGCCAGCTGTTGATTGTTATTTAAAAATTCATCAATTTCCTGTTCGGTCTGTGTATTATCAGATTCATTAGGTTTGAATACATTTTTAAGGTAATTGGCAAATAACTCAGCTTTTTCTTGTGGCTTCCGAGACCAGTTGCCGTTAGCTTGTCTTAATGGTGGTATGTGTTCCTTTGGTCTTTTTAGTGAGTTGGTCATTTTCCAGAGAGTATAATCATCTGCTTTGTATGGTGATAGAGCCTTAAGTTTGTCTTGAAGGGTATTTCGCCTTGAAGGGTTCGCATTTTCTGTAAGCAGTTTCTTCAGTTCTTTTTGTATTTTGTTTAGAGCTTTTTTGTCTTGACGATTTCTACTGGTGTGCCACCGGTGTCGTAGTCTTCTCTTTGCAGCTATCATCTCTCGTATTTCCAGAGTAGTATCTTGGCTTTGTGGTTTAGATGCAATGTATGGAGTTGAAAGCCAGGCCGCCTTTTGTATTAGGTTAGTGGCATACCATGTAGCATCCTCTATTTCAGCTGCTGTTTTAAGAGATATGCGCAGATTAACATTCCCATCAACATATTCTCGAAAGGACTCCCAATCAGTCTTATAGTTATAGAGGGTCTCACGTGGATCCTTCCAAATTACTGTTGTGCTCAATGTGCATATCACGGGTGTATGATCTGAAGACCCATCCAGACATGACTCCACTTTTATGTATAGTCCCGACATTCTCTTAGTGATGAAGAAATCGATGAGATCCGGAGTTTTGAAAGGGTCCGATGGCCAGTAAGTTGGTTCTCCTGTGGATATCACATTAAGGTTATTACTGTCGATAGCCTTTTTTAGTTCTCGACCCTTTGTTGTTGTCAATCGGGAACCCCAGAACGTATTTTTGGAATTCCAGTCTCCTCCTACAATGTATCTATCACCCAGTGTGCTGAAGAAATCGGTATACATTTGTGCGTCTATACGATGTCGTGGGGGGCAGTACACTGCAGCTACAATTAGAGATCCCTGCCAATCATCTACTGATATTATTGCGGCCTGTATGTGTGCATCTGTATAGTTTGGTATAACATGATGTTTTATGTGTTCCTTAACAATCACAGCGGCTCCAGCATGTGCTGTGCCATCGGGATGGTTGGCATAGTATACATTGCATCCCTTAATATTAACTACTCTTTGGTCAGTCATATGTGTCTCAGAAACTAAAAGTATATCCAATTTGTTGCAATTTATGAATAATTCTATTTCTTGTTTATTAGGGGATAGACCGTTGACGTTCCATGCTGCAATTCGAAGGAATTTCATTTTTTCTGCTGGGCTATTAATGTCGTCAGGAGGCCCATTAAGGTCCCTATTTGTTGTATGAGAATATCTATCTTCTCTGACTGTTTTATTATTATCTGCTCTAACGAGCTGGTTGACTGAGATTGTACATTCTCTATTTTTCTATTCCAATTCCCAGTATTTCGAGGCTTGGATGTGTTTACAGATGGGTGCAGAATGTTTATTTCCTGGTTATTTGTAGATTGTTGTGCAGATCTGGGGAGTTTTAATTGAGGGAAATCTTCTATTCGATGTGAAAATGTATCTGTGGCCTTTACCTTTTCTTGCGGAAGTTTTCTATTAACATAGTGAGACATTTTTCGTGAGCGGATCTCCTTGTAGACTTGGCAACCTTTATAGTTGGCCGGGTGATCACCTTGGCAGAGGGCACAGGTGGCTGGCGAGTTCCTATCCTTTTTCGGGCAGTCAGTAGTTTTATGTCCTTGTGCACATTTAACACACCTGTATGGGCGCATACAGTTATTTTTGGTGTGCCCATATTGTTGGCACCTAGTACACTGTGGTATTTCAGTTGATTTCCTCGGATCTTCAATATTGATTTTCGTGTGGAATATGGTTTGAATTCTTTTTATTTCTGGGTTATTAGGGCTAGGTTCAATGTTTACGAAGAACATGTTTAAGGGCTTTTTAGTTTTTCTTGATATTGCACCAATGATCTCACCCCGTACCTTATTCCCTGTTTCTTCTATGGCTTCTGTTATAGCGGATTTAGGGGTAGTATAGTGTAAGTTTTTAATTACAATTCTATAGGATTTATTTTGCTTCTGTGTGAATGTATGACCAATGAGGCCATTATTCCGGATGAGTTCTATTAGGTCCTTATATGTTTCAGTTGACTGAGTCATCACTCTTAGTTGATCTCTATTAATAATTTTATATGTGTAGCTGTCGCTAGGTATAGTCTTATTTAACAACTCTGTTAGTTTTGTTAGGTCTTCTATGCCGTATAATATAATTGGTGGTGGTTTGCTAATTTTTTTGACTTGAGTGGATGGATTCTCTGTTGTTTCATCGGTAAGATCTATAGGTAACCCACTGAATCTGTTAGAAGTAGCGATTTCTGCTTGTGCATCGTGATTAAGCTTTTCAGTCTGGGGCGGGCTGTTCGACAGTCTCTTCCTTTTAGGGTAGCGGTCTGCAGGTACTCTTTGCCAAGGGGGAGGGCAAACTTTGTGGATACCATCATCAGTGGCATTTATCACCGAGGACGTAGTAGACAGATTCTCTGATTCAGTGGCCTTGATGGTTCCTAACGAAGATGATCTTTGTCTGGTAATGAAAAGGCTCGGGTGGAATGCCTGTTGAGTATATTTTTTAGTAGTAGTGCTGCCAGTAGTATTCACCGTCACAGGAGCCTGGTCACCTACTCCTGCGCAGTCTTCGGTAACATATTTCACACTTGCTGGCCCGGGTACCAGCGAGCGCCGGGGGTTAGCCGGATCGCATGACAAATCAACATTCATAGTACTCATTTTTCATATTTAAAAGTGGGGCATACGCATGTCGCTTTCCCAAGGCAACATGGCCACACTTTTAGGAGGGATTTAGTCCTCCTTGGCTTGTGGCATACCAGTGGTCAGGTTACTTAACCGCCGCCTGATGTTCGGCGTTGTTGCTCATTTTGCACCACCCGATGGGCACGTGTAGGGTGGGCCTAGGAGAAGGTGGTAAATCCTACGGACGCGAGCAACAATACCCCCCATGATATAATTATGTTTTTATTTTAAAATCCTGCATCATTCGATTTTCGATTTTCAATTGTTTTCTTATTCAGCGGGAAAGATTGATACTTCGAAAATTGGAGTTACC
Source organism: Phragmatobia fuliginosa (assembly GCA_932526445.1). Lineage (NCBI taxonomy): Eukaryota > Metazoa > Arthropoda > Insecta > Lepidoptera > Erebidae > Phragmatobia > Phragmatobia fuliginosa. Next base: position 17,119,700 of record OW052070.1, read on the forward strand.
TTTGAATACGAGTTCCAACGTATGTTAAGCGGCAATATGTTATGTGCGTTTCCGTGATTCAGAGATCACGTTTAGCAGTTGGTTCCGGTTGTCATCATAAGACAACACTCGTGAAGCTTAGTTGGAGGCCTTCTGACGACTTGAATACATCCAACAGCAACATTTACATAGACACAACGTATCCTACCAGTCCCAGCCAGCTTAGGGACATATGGCCTTAACCCTCTCTTGAGAGGAGACCCAGTGGGGCATTATGGGTTGTTTATAGAAAAGTTAAGTACCAATAATAGTAAATCTACGATTCAAAAAAAATACAATCTTTTTCATCATCAGAAACACTGTTCATACATCAGAAACATTTTTATTACTGGCCAGAAAACAGTTTACTATTTAACATAGAATACTTTATTATAACTAGTTGTATATGTGATACTACGCCATTTGTCAGACCCAAAAATTTCGGGAAATAGTGAAGTGATGAAAAGCATAACGTGTCCATAAGTTGACAGATAAGTTCGAGGTACAAACGACATCGTGGCTACTGTTATTTATGTCTTTGATAGTTTATAGCAGAAGCGCTGTGGGTGTGATTCAAATGTATTTTCAAATAGTTTAGCTTTGTATAAATCAAATACAATAAATTCCTAGAAACGTTTAATGTAACGGACCCAATGTTTTTGGTGATCCGATTATATTTGTTTTGGAGTCTGGGTTTATGTATTTCCCAAGAAAGGTATGTTAATGTTTTTATATCAGTTGTCTTGTACCCACAAAACAAGCTCTGCTTAGTGTTGGTCTAGATGGCATTGTGTGTAAGACGTTCGAAATATTTATTTATATTTATTTATTTATATCCAGTTCCTGGTGAAGCTGTTAAGGTTTCATAGATAACATATCACTTGGTAATTATCTTAAATTATATCTAAGATGTATTTTCTATTGTTAGACAAACGTGTTAGTAGGTTGACATGTTGACAACAGTCACCACGATGAACATTGACAAGACAATAACTACATATGTAGACACATACATACATACATACACATACATAACTGTGACAATAACTTCAGAAATTCACTGATCCTAAACTGAGACTGCACTATAATAACCAGACTACTAACATGCTATTTTTTTTCGATTGACGCCTACCTACTATGCTTGATGGAAAGCATGAGAAGCATTCAAAAGGGGGGGTCGCCATACTCACTGCGAATGCAGGTCCTTTTGTGATCCAGACTATGAAGACCTAGTAAGATGCTTTTTCTTTCGCTTAAAAGACCCGGGATCATAGTAGTAGTAGTCATAGTAGGCAGGAAACACATGATCGGGCAGTGATATACAGTTTTTAATTGCTCGGCACAAGAACAAAGCTCTGAACCGCTTAGTTCTACTCTAAAGTTGCGAATTCGCAGACCAGCACGTATTGTTTTGTAGAGGAAGGGAGAGAGTAGGATCAGTTGGAAGAGCTCTTTATAACACTCCCCATGGTAAAGGTGATATAGGACTGCTATAGAGGCGACATCTCTTCGCAACTGCAAAAGCTCGAAGAACTCGTTGGCTTTGGGACTATCTATGATGCGGACTGCTCGCTTCTGCAACCGATCAAGAGCGTTAAGTGAATATTGCGCAGATTCATCGCAAAAATGAAAACAGCACTCCACATAGGAGCGCACCTGGATCTTATAGAAGACTCAGATGCTCCGGCGAGAAGAACCGTCTCACCTTGTTTAGTACGCCTAGCTTCCGCGAGGCCGCCTTTGTGACGCTCTCAATGTACACCAGTCGGTTGAGATCCCGGTAAATATCCATGCCCAGGTTATCGAGCTTATTCTGTGTACTTATAATTTCTAGATATATAAACAATACAGGTATATTACACCCAGACACAGAGCCAACGATCGTGCTCATAACATAATGATATCTTTGGTGGTATTGAACCCACAACCTCTAGCTTAGCAGTCATTATCACTAACCAGTAAACCAACAGGTCAGTCAATTACTCACCTCCCTTTATTGCGAAAATTAGAAAAGAAGTCACGACCTTAAAGACAATTACAATAAAAATTGCGTGTAAAGGCTTTCTTTTATTTATCACCTTACACTTAACTTGAATAATAAAAGTTGAAAACGAAAAACATATAAAATATTTGGTTTTATCTCACGAAATTGTCGATATATGTAATTTGGATCAGTGTTCAATGTTCTTATAGTTGTTTCTGCTCATTGTTTGATAGCCTAGAGCATCGATCTGTTGGTCAAGGCTCTTGAATGTATTCCTTAAGAGGCATCTTGACCTGGTACGTATAGTGAGGAGGTTCCTGTGTGTGGGTCCGAAGTCGGTATTTTTAATGTATTTTTTATGTTTATCCTTTTAAAATATAATTGATATGTATTTATATGAAATCAAGACAATATAATAATGATAAATATAATAATGATAAATCTCTTCATTCAGGCATCTCGGACACAGATTTTTACATGTCTAGATATTGATAATAATAATATTTTTATTAACGTCAAGTCTAACGCACGGGTACTTATTGGTCAGACTAAATTATGTTCCTCCATTCTTATTATATTTCCACCTTTTATCACAGGGATGTTACCGCCGATTGCAAGAGCAAAAAGGTATTTATGTTGCCAGAATATCATTAATGCACCATTCTTTAAAGTTAGAAATTAGAATTTTGATGAACGAACTCATTCGTTCTTAATAGAATAAGATGATTTTTTTAAAGAAGATAAATTGTTTTTTTTTTTTTGTTTTAATATTTAAGCCCGCCAAAGTGACTCTACTCTGCCTGATGGAAAGCATGAGTAGAATCCAGGGGATTGAAAATAGATTTTTTGGTGTTTTATCTTATAAATGTGAGTCAAAGTCAACTGCTATGAAATGTAAAGCAACGATTGATCACAAAATAGCTTGTATTTGATTTTTTTGTAGGTAGTAGAGCCACGCTGATTTCAGCACGAATGGGCCGGCTCGACCCGGCCAGTACTACCCTCACACAGAAGACCATCCTAATAATGACAGCATTCTTGCTGTCGTATTTCGTTGGTGAGTATGAGACCGGAGGCCCAATCATTCTGCATCATTCTCCCGCCCTTCGAAGGCCGGGAGAATGATGCAGAATAATCTGACCAGGCTGCCATGGTAGGGGTCACCATGCTTATTGTGAGGGTAGGCAATGTAGCATGGTGACCCCTACCATGGCAGCCTGGTCAGATTATTCTGCATCATTCTCCCGGCCTTCGAAGGGCGGGAGAATGATGCAGAATGATTGGGCCTCCGGTCTCATACTCACCAACGAAATACGACAGCAAGAATGCATTCATTATTAGGATGGTCTTCTGTGTGAGGGTAGTACTGGCCGGGTCGAGCCGGCCCATTCGTGCTGAAATCAGCGTGGCTCTACTACCTACAAAAAAATCAAATACAAGCTATTTTGTGATCAATAGTTGCTTTACATTTCATAGCAGTTGACTTTGACTCACATTTATAAGATAAAACACCAAAAAATCTATTTTCAATCCAAGTTCATTACTTGTAGTATTGGTTTTCTCAGAGCGTTCATGAAACGACAAATTACGACTGGTAATTATGAATTGCTCGCTAACCTCAAACTGTTTGGTACGTAAAAGTACCATTAAACCAGAAAAGTACCAGTTGCACTGTAACTTCAGGTCATAAAAACTTTAATATCGAATACTCAGGCACCGGTTGGGATTTCATTAAGATTCTTATTTGTTTATGTTGAAGTCTAATACCCTAAAATTGAGTAGATATTTAAAAACGTGTGATACAAAAACACGAACAAACCAACGTACTTGAATTTTATTAATAAATAGCTGAGCCCGGCTCTGTTATCCGCGGTTATAGTTGTAAGTCGCGAGCAACGCCGTGGAGAGTTATAAGCTAATCTAAAAAAGTTAACTCAACACCTTCATAGTCCCCATACAATATTTCAAAACTATTACGTAAGTCCAAACAGTTAGTGTCTATGTATTGTTTTGATTTGTGTTGATTGTTATCACACAACAAAGAACTTGGTCACAAGTCCTAAAACTTAAAAGGCCTAGCTGGTACGTCCGCGAAAAAATTTAGGAAAAAGTTACTCAATAGGTGTGAGCCCAATGTGGGCTCACGGACTTGGAGCCATTCACACGATGTGAGCCCACAGTGGGCTCATAGGACTGTGAACGTGTTAAGTTACTCACTATGTCATCAGCTAACTTCCAGTGAAAGTCCCAATAAATTCGGTTCAGCCATTCAAGAACCGGAATTACCCGGATTATAAAGTAAATTTCAGGTAAAACCGGTTGAATTTGTACCAGACCCCAAATAATCTTGGGAGTAATAAAGGATAGGAAGATAATTGTATCTCATAAGTATACTTAAAATATATATTACCGGATTGCTAATACAGATGGGCTGTAAATCATTAACCAGAGCTGTCCGTCGAAGAACTTAAATCGAAATCAAACAGAAGTTCGGCCCTTATACGCGGCTTTCTCTTCTTTTATGACAGACTTAGATAAAAGAAGTAGAGGCCGAACAAATATTTGGTCTGTCGCTGAGCCTCAAGCTGGGAACGTGTAACATTGGTTGACATTTTGTATTCCTCATAAAATATATTCTTATTAATACTCATTTATTTTTTAAATCAACACACTATACATAAAAATACACCACCGGACACGGACAGACGACACCGGGCGCAGGCCCTATCGTAATACCAGCGCTGCAGTCACTTTGACTACAGCAATATGCAATATGCAATATGCTGAGATAGGCGCCTTTTTAGGCATAGCACAGGGCAGAATATTGCTTTTGTTCCATATCTGTATTTAAACCGTGTATTGCTTTGCCCAGTATCTGTCAGAATAAAAAAAAAAAAGGAATTCTTTTAGTGTAACTTGAAAATTTGGTTTGAATGGGTTATCCCTTCAATAAGTATCATTTTCGTTTATAGCTAGCTAGCTAAATTACATTCATAGCCAAGTTTTCCAATCACATCATTAGGGTTTGCAACGACGGCGCGGTCAGTACCTAGGTGGGTGACCGTTTGTGGCATGACATTTTGAGCATTTTCGTGATTTGTAGGTCACGTTAATCAGTTGGTCCCGGTATGTTATCATAAGATAACAGTCGTAAGGTTTAGTTGGAGGCCTTCGGGCGGCTTCAACGGCAAGATTACGTAGCCACAACGCACACGGCCAGCACTGGGACATATGATAGTAGAGAGTTAACTCTTTCCTGAGAGGAAAACCGATCCTGCAGTGAGACGTTATGGGTTGTTGATGACGTATACATTTTTTTTTTTTTTTTTTTTATTTTATTTTTTAAAGACAACTCCCGCATTAAGAATATAAATTTCTGTGTCGCGGGGGACTTTTACAAACAGATATGAAACGGACACAAAGAACACCCAGACTCAGAACAACAAATTGTGAATAACACAAAGTGTTGTCCTACGTGGGATTTGAACAAACGACACTTGGCGTAGTAGGAAGCGGCGTGGCGACCGCTTATGCCACTAGGCCAACCGTGCAGTCAAATAAGAATTGGCACAGTTCCTGTAGTAAAAAGGTAAAAGTATAGCATCTCGTTTTAACTCCAGACAGCAGGTAATTAAAAAACAAAGGTTTTTAAATGTTGACCAAAGACTGCCAGTGGTGAAAGTTTAAAATTGGCATAAATTACATGCAGCCGGAAAACAATTTACTGCAAATTGGGTGTCGAAGCCACAAGAATTCATTTAGTACTGGTTGTTAATTTAAAAAAGTGTCAACATCTGCAAAATTAACGGACATAACAAAATTTGAAATCAATAGACAAGTTGAGAAAGTAATATTTTTATCAAGCTTTAATGATTTTATACCATTCCTTTAGACTCTAGATGCAATAAAGTATTTTGTCAATAAAGTCACCAATGACTTAAAAACTTCATATTTAACAAATTCTGAATATCTTTAAAAACTTCTTTAAGCCATGTTACTGGCAGACATGTACTAAAGAGTTTAATTATTACTAATTTTGCACGTGTATGAAAAGGAGTTCCTTCTTAAAACTTATGCTAGGTTTAATCAAAGGTGTCATTAATATTTGTGTGTGTGCAACGTTCTGTGCTTATTTATTTATTTTATTTATTTATTTATTTTTTGAGAAACTTACAGACATATAACTAAGATGTATTATTACAAGTAAATAAACTAATTGCTAATAACAAGTTTCTGCATATAAATACTCTGAAGAGAACTGTCGACTTAAACATACAATAAACAAACATACAATAAAAAAGTGTTAATGCCAAGATATTGAAAAAAAAAATCAAGTGAGGTATTAATGTTATGTAATAATAAATTCCGGACAAATATTTTTTGACATTTTACGAAGATACTCGTAAAGCAATAATTGAATTAATAACTTCTAAGTTTAAGTTTTAGTACTAATACGTGTATTGTATTTTGCAAGTAAGTTGTAAAAAATTCTAAAAATCTCTAAGTAAATAGTCATCTTTTTATTAAATTTAGTAATAGTTTTATACCCGCTGCCAAGCAAGGGTCACGTTTATCGCGCGTAATTTGTATTTATGTGTGTAATACTCTTAATTATCTCTGAACTTTCAAACCAAAACACGGATTTATATCATTAGATTCGTCTCGGTAATCCAAGCATCGATAGTTGACGCGAAAAAACCAACCACTGGAAAACGCTTGAGCTTAAAGTAAAAAATATGTATTTTAAATTTTCTTTGTCTATGCCTAGAAGAGCCGTGATATTTCCCCACTGACACACATTTGCCAGTAGCTTAAGGGCCCAGTCACATATAATAGCCACTGGTTTGTCCATTTGGATTCATAGACAAGACGCGGTGGAAGTAACTGGTAGGTTTCCTTTTAAAACCATTGAGATTAACCGGTATGTTACTTGTTTTCAGGGTGTGTGTGTGGCAGTAGCTGCACGTGCGGTAATGCGCCGCGAGCGCCGGCGATCGACACATGCATGCCGCCCGCGTACCAGGTAACAAGGCCACTTAAAATTATTTGAGATGAAATCTCCTGCCAGTATTTTTGGAAGACTCAATATTTAATATTATTTTTTTAAATCTTCATTGTACATACAATAACAAATCTGTAATTATTTTTTATCTCATCTAAAGGTGCCTAAAAAGCTTGCAGACTGCGATAGTGACGTCTATTATATTACTGCATCTGCAATGTGTGTATTTTGATCATGATGTATCATAAAAAGTATGTATTAAAGAACCCATCAGATGAATTACAGATATATAATATGTATAAACGACACAATCGGTGGTCTTGTCGCTCTTGCCAATCTCTTCCAGACAAACTTAAATTTACGGATATTTTACATTTAAATACCAAAATGAATACTTATCGGGTAAAAACACCTGTCTTTAATATTATCATATTAAATATAATGCATTATTATGGCTTTTATGAAAACGCTCTATAATTGGTCATTCCCTCAGTTATTCTTTTATATTTGTAAAAATAGAAACTTTCTAACATTTAACTTTCCAAACGCAGTTTGATGATGGAAAACATTGAATACCTAATTAAAATGAGAAAAAGAATGTTTATATATCGTAAATGTCCACTAACACAAAGTATACTTTTTCCTTGAAAAGGATATGTCAACATTGTGACACAACAAACAACGTCTTGCTCCATTTCTCTTAATGGTTACACATATTTACGTAACCCGAACACATGACCGTATATTAGTGTCGGACAGATCGGATTCGGTCAGCCTCGGCCAAAAACAAAGCTAAAAACAAAACCTTCGCACAGAACCTTCGACTTCTGTGCGAAACACGACCAAAGCTAATGGTTTTGCCGAAAGTTCCACCCTAGTCAATGTCGAAAAAAGCAACCGATGAACGAATGAGCGAGAAAGCGACGGATCGTACGCTTTGAAGCAATTTTTGAACCAAAGCCAATTTTGAACAAATATGTATTCTTAGTTTTCCGGCTTCGAATTAAGCCGAGCTTATGGCGATACCCGATTAATCGGCTCCGGCTACGGTCGGATACAACCGCGTATATACCTGACTCATGGATCCACCACATGCGTGACTAACAGCCGTATTATAAAACAGATCCGCAATTTTGTAATGACACCATTTTGTTACACAATTCAGAGAACTAAAAATGTTAGTAATGACTGATTTATGTATAAACTAGCTATAGCCCGCGGATTGTCGGTTTTACAGTCTTGTTTTACTTGGTTCAATTTATCTCTATGCCAAAATTCATCAAAATTGGTTCAGTGGTTTAGTCGTGTAAACGAAATAGACAGAAAAAATTACTTTCGAATTTTAAATATTAGTACTTTCAATTTTTCGACATTTCCACTACACGGATATTGAAGTGGTTTAAGAGGTCATCTCTGGATTAGCTATCAACACGATGTAGATAATATAATTTTCGCCAATACAAAAATACTTGCAATGTTCCAAACTGACCAAAATTACTACTCAAATGACGTGATTACGTTTCCGCGTTCTATTGCTTGTTTGCTACGGTTGCTTGTTTTGAGTCCAGACTCAGAACAATAATTACGACAGACAATCAGACACACACAAAACGGACACAAAGATTGGAAATCAGTGCCCTTTTCCTGTATGTCTGTAAAGTTGTAGTGCGGGCATTGTCTTATAAAACAAATAAATATAAACTTGAAGTTCGAGAAATACCTAATAAAGAAAACGGACACTCATTATCTCGAACACAGAAGAAGAGAAAATCTTTTAATAACCTTAGAGTTTCAAAACCATATATGTAAGTAATACAACGCAGCCCAGCCCATTCGCACCATATATATGAGGGCAAAATATATCCATCTATAGATCTATATAATAAATCTAAACATATAAATATCATATATCTATATCATCATATATCTAAACACTTTCACTAAACTCTCTGTATGTCCAATTTTAAAAATACAGCTGGACTAATTTTAAAAATACAGTTGCTGGCAGATCATCCGCATAATAATAGGCACATTTTTACATACGGACGAATTGGACTAAGCAGGTGTTATGTAACCAGACTCTATTAACAGGTCTGCTTATCATAATATATGTTCTATGTTATTCTCATTGTTGTCAAGTGGTCAGAATAACTGGGTGTGCTGTTGCGCGTATGAGGTTATATTCAATACTTACACAGGTAACATGTAAAGGAAGGTAAAAAAATAAGACATCGTATTTGGCTAATGAGCTTGCCGATCTAAAATAGGTAACAATTAATCGACACACTCCATTGGGGTTTTTCCTTATCGATCGATATTCATTACTACGAAATGCATGATTGGTAGTCAAATACCTCCGGTTTTGTAGCTCAGAATCTCAAATCCAAAATTTCATAATAATAGTACATTTGTATTACGTGAAATTATTGTATATTAATTTCATGTACTAGTTTTGGGCGTAACTTGGAACAAATAAGAGAAATATACGTGAACAAATTAAATGGGGCATTGTGTTCATGTTTAAGGAAAATGGTCGTAAATTATCTTAACGATGTAGAGGAAGGTTTCCACAGGGAACGCTTTTTCTTTTTATATGGTGGGCTTGTAATAAACGCCATTCGCTTCTTTGTTGCTGTAAAATATTCTATGTAGGTATTCTCTTTAAGTATATACGTGTATTATCATTATAAACACGGTTATTAAAAGACATGTATAATGTTGCAAATGAGGTTTCCTTTGATCGGGTAAACTGATTGCTTAGGGGTTCGTAACCCTTCGCTTTATGTTGGGATGAGGTTCATTATATCGTCTAAATAACAGAAGGGATTCCAAAAGTAGTGATCTATGGACGTAATATATGTGGATCTCATTAAACCTACATATAAATGTCAAGTTTGACTACTAAAAATTTAAAATAGAAATCAAGGGTACAAGCAGCACAGGACTGGGTGCTGTGGCAAGCCTTAGGTGAGCGTAACCAAGTGAACGTTTAGAGCTGTGAACGATGATGATAATGATGATGAAACTCATTGCTGTCAACTTATCACTTTGGGAAGTCATCATCCTTACAACCAATTATGTCCCACTGCGGGACTGGGGATGCGTCTCAGGAGAGCGTTAAGGCCACGTCGAGTGTAGGTTGGGGACTGGCACGACAACGTTGTGGCTACGTATTCTTGCCGTTGGATGTTTTAAATCCGCCTAAAGACCTGCAACTAAGCTTCACGACCGTTCTCTTATGATAACAATAACGGAGACGCTCTTGGTAACATGGCACTAACAGTTATTAATCTAGTACCAACCGCACTGTCTTTGCTTAGCGTTGGTGATTATTTCTAATCACCTAAGGCAACTGGACTATTAGCACCTCTAGTACAAGCACCTCTGGTCCCACTAATGCCTAAGGTTGTCTCAATCTCACGATAGGTCACATGACGATCTTGATATCAGTTCACGCACAGCATCGATGGTTTTCGGAACAACAACTGATTTTGGACGACCTTCGCGAAATTCGTCTTGGAGTGAACTACGACCACGATTGAATTCACCACACAATCGATAAACACTGGTCCTGGGTATAGCTTCATCGCCAAAAATTGAATTAAGTTCATCAATGCACTTTTGCTGAGTTAATCGAAGTCCAAAGTTGTAAATAATAATCGCACGAAAATGTTCACGATTTAATTTCGATTGGGCCGAGATGAATCTTTTAATTTACTGTAAACAGCACAAATAGCGCTCGTATGACAAAATGTTCTAAGTATGTATAACTTCAAAAATGTCCAACTTTACGATAGAGCTGTCAGTTGCCAGATTGCAACACTAGGGTTGCCAAATCCTGAAACATAAAAGGCAACCTATCGTATTCTAGTTCCTCTCTTTGTTCTTTTGGTGGTGAAAATTAGGAGTTCAATAAAAAAAGATAGGTTAGAGTGATGAGAAGGCAATAGTGATGGTGATTCCATACACGGATATGATGAGTACTGTTAGCAATAGCAACAGTAGCAGTAGGTCAGGCACATTTGCAACTGGAATTAGCTGTTACGAATAATTACCGGATATATAAATTCCTCTGACCACTAAATTGCACATAAAACCCATGAGCATAAAAATACAAACGTATTAAGAACCAATTAAGGAAGTTTTATTACGAATTAATTATTTTATTGGTCAAATCGTAAAGTGTATCCTTAAAAGCAGAACTTGTATTACACTTATTTTAGCGATAAGTAATCGTAATCATAAGTATGCCTCGCTTAATTTACTTTTACTACAAAAAACTGACATACTCTACATTCGTTAATTCCCAAAAAAATGTAGCCACATAAAATATTTATGTGGAAACTTAATTATATGTCGAAAGAACTTAAATTTCTTCTCATGTGGATAAAAAGGTAATATATGACATGAAAACAATAATATATTCGGGCAGCCATATTGGATTCTCAAAGAATAATGGAGCAATAAAAGTTGCATTTCAAAGCTTAGTGAGATTGCGGTTATTACTTTAATTGTTGTAGGAACACTTTCACTTAATTAATACAATGTTTGAGAAATTTTATAAATATGAATAAGTTCTGGGTGTTTTTACTGATCATTGTTTAAGAATATTTCAGGTCATATCATATCAGGTCTCGTTCGCTATCGTGAAAAGGCAAGTTTACGTCGGTTATTATTATAGATTGACAGAAGCTGTTGTATGTCTATTTAAATGTATTGTATAAAATTTTGTGTACTCCTAGCCGGTTTTGACTTCAATGATTTTTGTTTGAATTCAAGACCATGAAACTATTTTTCTATATTATGGAGCACTTATAGCTAAGATTATAAGTTTTGTGTAACTTTTCAAAGCACAGATTTAAATTATTAATCTTTTATGTCATCAAAAAAACTCCAGGAACTGAACCTGAAACCTTTTGAACGGCAATCGTATACTTACCGCTAGACAAACGTAGTGGATAGGTATGTACAATATGGTAAATGTTGGATAATATTATTGTTGAATACGCCTTAAAGTACTCGTTTAAGCGTATTCAAATTAATATAAACTATTTTACAGAAAAAAACTGACTCAATTTTCGCAACTTAATCCCATTACCTGTCGTTTAAACGTCACGTTCAAATAAGGTATATAGTTGACACGATGTTACAGTTTAAACATACAAAGTAAATGATAGTGGTACTGATGTTGGTGTGTTGTTGTTCATAATTCAACAACAAAGTGACTACACAGCCTCATATACGAATCGCTTCTGAGCATTTAATTACTTACGGAGTGATTTATTAGTTCGTAATTATTATGCCATGTTGACAATGTCGCGTCTAGTTTTGTATAATTACGATGTTACTCGGAAGCAAGGACATATTACTTATACGTTGGAGAAATAGACAGGAACCCTAAAATAAAATAAACACAATATGTTAAATTACAGAAACAAACTGACGTTACCAAATACCTGATATATTTTTGTAAAAAGTAAAAATTCAATAATTTTTAGAATTTAGTTATGAAATTAGCATTTTACAGAGTTAATATGGTTGGCTCAGATTTTAGATAGTAATAAAAATAACATACCATAGTAATATTAGTAAACCTATGATTTCGCATGTTCATTCCAACCTATGGATAAGACAATTACATTGTAACTTATGGAAACATCTTATTATTTAACGAACTATAAATACATATTCTTACGGTATTTATGAAAGCGAAAATTCTTGTTATAAACTCCAATTCTCATCATAAGATAATATGTGATATCTAAGATGATAGGTATAGAGTACCTTCTCCGAACCTTAAACTACCTACTAATGTCAATAGTACGGTTGAAAAACGACGACCTCGCAAATATTACCTTTCCATCACAGTTTTGATGGTGATTTCTCTAGAGAATCATGTAAGTGTACCCTGTGAAATATTACGAATACCTAGATATACTTTAATATTTAATGATAAAACGTTTTATAATGTGTATTTTGACGTTTAAATTATTATTTAGCGAAGCGTTCATTGCTAAGTGGCATTGGGTGATTGGAAACGAGCATAAGTCGTTACTTAGGTAGGTAGGTACGTTTACCTAAATGGGTGACAGGTCGATCCCAGTGCCTATCATAAGATAACAGCCGTGAAACTTAATTGGAGGCCTTCGGGCGGCTTAAGAACATCCTACAACAAGTAAGATTTACGTATCCACAATATGTCTTGTCAGTCCCCAATGCGGGACTCGGTCAGCGTGGGGACGTATGGCCTTAACCCTCTCCTGAGAGGAGACCCCAGCCCAGCAGTGGGACGTTATGGGTTGTTCATGGTAATTATTTAGTGCACCTCACACTATGAAAGAAATTCATTTAATTGATTTGATAGTGTCAAATTCAATAAAGATAGGGTAGATGCGGATAGCAAAGGGGCCCCCGGAGGCTGAATGGTCCATACAAACGGTATACCAAGATCATTTGCAGTATAAACATATTTCCACGATGAAATGTTGATATTCGGACTTAGACTGTATTTATTTAGGTTATAACGTCTTTATTTTTAAAAATAAACTAATCTAGAATAAAATATAATCAAACTAAATTTTACATATTTTACATTTTAAATGTCAAGTTTTCATTTTGTTTTTTTCTGTCTTATAAACAAAAATATTTCTAATATTGTTTCATCAATAACATATCTCATATTATTATGCTACTACTTACACAAAATAAATCAAAAAAATATTGAGTTTTCATTCATGATTTTAGATATTACGAAACACATCCTTATTTTCACAAATTTCAAGCAATAAGTAGTGCTATCGCATCAAAAAAATATTTCAATGTGTGTGTGATTCGTGTCAGTCAAATAATGATAGCCGAACCTTCTACGAGAGAGTCCGAATTACTACGAATAATTGTCAATCCACACACACATACAGCGGTGCACTCGTATCTACGTTGTATTTTGTCAAACAGAGACAGCAATATTTTACGAACAAATTTCAACTTGCAGTTTCGAGTGTCGTACGCCATTATTTTATCTTAAGTTAGATAAGAAATAATATTTGAAAATCATTCATGATATTCACATAAGATTTAAGGATTTGCACACATATCTATGAAGTGAGTGGCTTCAGTCATAATAGGTGCTTTTTTTTTTGTATATTATTATGGTGCTTCTGGTCATGACCATAAAAAGTTCTTTTGTAGGTATAGTATAGCTTTAAAATATTTTAATTATATTGTGATAGTTAAGATTTAGTGTAAACTTCCAAAAATGACATTCAGTCCATTAAAAAACAAAAGAAATTGATATGACAACAGAACCATGTTCTCATATTTCAACTTCACACCAAATTCCAGTCTGTCATCATACCATCGCACAATTAAGGCCCCTCACGACATGCCGTGATATGTAAACATTATTTATATTAACACCATTTATTTCAACAGCCTAATGACTTGTAATCACTCATGTAAACCTACTAAAATCAACATTTCCCATTTTATAAACAAAACACTAAAAAGTAGTTTATTTGTAATTGGGTAGTATAATATGGATTTTGTTTTCTTATGCACATTAGTAAAATATGTCAACGTGTGCAATAATGAAGATTTCTGAGTGTTGACCTTGTTTTTTAAAATTAGAATTTTATTACATATGGCTTGCTGTGGGAGAGCTTTTCTTTGTCACTCGTTGGATAGGATCGGAGTGACATCACAGCCTCCCAGAAAACCAGTGCTAATTTAAAATTTCGTAGTTTTTAACCGAGTAGTGATAGGCAGTAGTGGTGGGTATTTAGAGGTTGGGAACGTTAACACCTGCCATAAAATAGAAATGGCAAAGAAACGAAGACACAAATTTAATGTCGGTAAATAAATTAAGCTTATAAGTATCTAGTTGTTGGTTATGTTATCTTATTACTATGGGAGTGTGTTTATGACATACATATTTCACTATTACTTTTTATGTTAAAAAAAACAACCCCAGCATTAGGAATAAATGCTTTGTCACAGGATAGTTTAAAAGCATACATGAAACAAACAACCGTTGGAAAACTTGTTCATTGCTCCGATTTACTGGTCTATAGCCTGCTGAGGGTAATAAAATTTGGATTAAGGAAACTTAAAGACTATGGGGAGCAGATGCGAGCTCGAAGTTAGACCCGTAATATAATTGTTACTGAATCAATCGAATGTATTTAAATGCAACGTCTGGAATTGCGTTTCGATTTAAATTAACTGCCTTGTTGGTCTAGTGGTTAGCGTATGCGGCTGCTGATCAAGAGGTCTCGGGTTCGATTCCCGGGTCAGACCAAATATTTGTGTGATCCACAAATATTTGTTTCGGAGTCTGGGTGTTTTTCTATGTATAATATGTATGTATTTACGAAAAAAAAGTATGTTTATGTATTTATATCAGTTGTTTAGTACCCATAACACAAGCTCTGCTTACTTTGGGACTAGATGATGTTGTGTGTAAGATGTCCAACATATTTATTTATTTATTTATTTAATTAAGTATATTATGTATATTATTATGTGTTTACAAAATTGTAGCTAATTATTTCTAGTGTCGGCTTGTTCATACATTGCTGTGATGGCATGCGTTCAAAGCCTTAAAATATTTGAATTCTTTAGGGGTGGTACACAGCGATCTCAAACTATGTGCAATATTATTATTACTTTTAATTTATAACCCTGTATGCAGTATTAATATTTAGACTACAATTTCCTACTCAATTTCTATTAATTCTTGTATAACAAGTAAAAAAAGTTAGAAAGAAAAATATGCAAATGCGTATGAAAAACTTTTCGGTAGGTAAACCACATTTTTCAAAGATTATTTAATGTCTTTATCTGAAAATAATGCATATATCTGCAGGTCATTGTAGATTATAAACAAATGTAGGGTTCGCAAAAGTAAAATATTACATTTGGCCTACCACGCAGATGAATTCTCATTGTATTCATGAACTATCAAATACCACAAGTTTATTGCCGCCTTTGAGCCCGCAATAAAAGGGTTTTGGTTATAAGTAACTCACTTTGTTAAATAAAACTAAAGAATGGTCTGTAAAGACGTGATAACAGCGCTGTGCTATCTCTCTTAACTATGTTTTATTTGACAGAAAACCTTGACATGTAAAAGACTAGCATAAAACTAGTCTCATTAGAGACATAAATGAACATTCTTAAAATAGAATACAAAATATTGCACTTCATATAACTTAAAGGAATAAGAATAGAATCGATTAAAAACCACGTGGCTAAACTCCAAGCGCACTCATGAAATATTCATGTTGTAACGTGGAAAGCGTTCGTTAGTCACTCGATTGCTTTACTTATTAAGTGAAGTAGTAACTATCCTTTAGTAACATTGTATGATATCGTTTTAATTATTGTACTATACCCGACTGTGGCAGAAAGAGGTTATTTTCATTCAAGTGTATGAGTATTAGCACTTGAGGTGTCGTTAAATTCTTCTGAATTATGAAAGTGGGTACCTGAGACCTTTAAATTAAAATGGCTGAATATTGGAAGAGATTTAGAAAGACAAAGGTCACTTGTCACTTTTAAATTATAGGTCTCTACAGCCACTGGTTAATCATTTTATTGGGATAAAAAGGAGTATTTTCATTCTTCAATGCAAAATCTATTTATTGTATTTTCTGGAGCCCTTTTTGATTTGAAAATCTAGAATTTATAAGAACTTTTTCTATCAAACACTGTTACAAACATTTAAGAATCCATTAAATTTATAGTTCATTATAAACCCCTAAATGTAAGTTCTGCTCGAGCAATTTTATGTAAATATTTCCAACTGAAGTATTTACACAACGATCTCGGTAATGGGAGATCGTCTTCAATGTTATTTGCCAAGAAATCTTTGATGATAGAAGTTATTTGAATTTCAAACAAATTTGTTTCAATTGATTTGTTTGTGTTTCAAACATTTTAATGAAGGACTTTAAAGACGAATTCAAATGAAACTTAAAGTTAAGATGTTTGATTTTATTTCAAATGTTTGAAATAATTTATTTCATAATTGTGCGGACCAAAGCATTGTATTTTGTTGACGCCGTGGAAAATTTCTTCTGCTAGTTCAGCCAGGAATTTTTTTGAGATACAGGGGGTCGAAGTATGGGGTTTTAGGTCTCAGAAGGCGTACTCACGGTAAACCTCGGATAACTGAAAGTATGGTTTTGTATTGGTTCTCTTATACAAATTTATATTCCACTTCTATAATATACTCTTTTGAATGCAATATCTTTGTAACGAGACTAATACATGTTATATACATAACGAACGTATTAAATGTACCAGTTTTCTTTCCAGGAATTTCCTCAAACATACGCATAGTAATCAATGTAGGTATTGTTAGAAAAAATAGGTAATCTATCTGTATTAAAAATAATCTAATATTTTTTTAAATTTTTTTACGAAAAATGTAACCGTTTAGGAGTTTAAGACGTCAGTGTATTTTGTGAATACAAATTAAAGTATCTTTATTTTGGTACGTATTCAGTTAGCCACTCTAAGTTTTGCAATTGTTACTTAATTGAAATTTTCAGTTTTTTGACTTGATTGATTGTAAATACTAATTGTTTTTCAAGATGAGTTTATTTAATAACGCTCTGTCTGAGATCTGTAGATCTCAAAACGAATTGTTAGGAAATATAAACTCTGTGACATCTAAATCAATTTAAATATAATAAATATTTCGGACACATTACCACCAAAACTTCCATTTTCTATTAACATAGTAAATAGAAATGGAAGTTTCAATTAAAATGAACAAATAATTATGTAAATTTTCCAGCAGACATCTTGATTTCAAACCGTTTAAAACTTTATTCATTGTTCTGTGTACACTAAAGAAGAGATTCGCTTCTATTATAAAACAAATTGAAATTAATCAAGACAAGTTTATGTCTTATTCATTTATAGTTCTAGAATTTTAGAATTGAAATTATAACATTTGAATAGATATCGGACTTAGTTTTGTAAAGTTTTGAAGCAAAATTATCTCTCGTACTTTGTTACGAATGATAGAACTTTATTTTTGTTTCTAGGAATTTGTCTTTAATTTTCAAAATAATCTTTAACAGTATTGCTTTACTAAATACTGACATTATTACTTACTATATGGATTACATAGACTAGGCATCAACATACTTAGTTAAAAAAACGTTAAGTAGTTTATTTCCAGAGTTTTTTGAAAACAACGTGCTCATATTATATAAGAATGAAATGTATTATTGTTTTAAATATACTATACTAAAAATATATATATAATTTTGCTTACTAGTGGTTTGATGCGTACGTGAGATTATATATACATGTATGTGTAGGTACATATTAAGCTGTACGTTAGGAAATAACAATTTGCAACGGTATTGTTCACAAATTATGCCTTAGCACTTGTTAGTAGTATTATCTTTTCTACTAGCATGTTAGTTGTGGTTTACAGAACATACGTTACTTACTATTCAAGTTTAGTAGTTAATAAAAAGCCTTTAGTTATGAAGTATTTCTATCGAGAGTACACAAATTAAAAAACAAAAGTGTGTCAAATTTGGTCATCTAGAACAAAAGCCACCTTTCACTGCCATTGTTTCCACCTTTCACTTAACGTGAAAAAAAGTGCAAATATATGTGTAATTTTAAATTGAATTAAGTAATTTTTGCAATAAGCATTAAAATGGACAGACAAATATAATAATGTCTTTACATATTGCTGTAGTTTCCATAGTTTAGGGAACAAGTGAGGCAGGCCGCGTAATGGAAACATACATACCTTCTACGAGTATAACTGCGAACAATGAGATTTAAGTGTATTAAATATATATAAGTATATATATATATAAAGGTAGTATAATATATATATTATATATATTATACTACCTTTATTCTTATTGGATGAAATAGGAAGGTCAGTTGAGTGTCACATTACCTCACTAACTTGGTCATAAAACATTTGTTTCGAAGCTGTATATGGATCGTGTCATTGTTGGGATATCAATTTGGTCGAGATGGATCATATGTGACGAAGTATGCCTATCCCACAACAATTTTATACATTTACTTTCCAAATCTGAATTTATTTCTTATCCAACGATCATTGAGTTTTTATCTAATCATTTGAAACGGACATTAAGTTCAAATTAAGGGTCTTGTAATTTCACTACATGACGCGTCTATCATCTAAAAATTGGCCAAGTGCCTGTCAGGCCATGCATAGAATAGGGTTCCGTATTAACCCATAATGGTACGTGGATTCTTATTATTTATTTGTATTTGTATGAAGTTTTCCATGTGCCTGCATTTAACAAGTTAGGCCCCCTATAACTCCTGAAATACGAAAGTTATCTAAGCCGCTATAGTTTTCCTTCAAAGTTCACTATATAGACTATCATGTTTTTATTTTAGATATTTTGATCTAGCCGTTTAGATTTTCCGGCCGATAGCCGGGACCCCCACTAAAAGCTAAACGACTAGATCAAAATATCGCCGACGCCCTGTTTTTGCAAAAAAAAGCGCTTTTAAGTTGAATAACTCGCAAACGGATACCTAAATCGATATATGGTGTTAGCAACCTCATAATGGCTAATAAAGACCTATCTAATGATACCCCACATGATTTAGGAAAAAAAATCATCCCCACTTTACGTGTAGGGGAGGTACCCCAAATAAATATATTTTTCGTAATTTTATAGTAGCACTTTGTTACAACACATATAGTTTCATCTTTCTAGCACCACTCGTTTGGACGGACAGTCGGACAGACAAGGCGAATCTGTAAGGGTTCCGAATCATAAACTACGGAACCTTAAAAACGTCTATTTGGTGTACAAACATTATTTTGGAACACGTAGCTGTAGCTTTGTAGTATCGGATTAGGTTTTGCGCATTTGATGAAAATTATTGAAAGAAATATCTGTGATATAAATGTATGTTATGCCTCTAGGTATGGTCCAACTTATTTTGAGATCAGCAATATTTGGGATATCTCGAGTTAATATAAATCGAACACAAAATTGACCTCTGTCTACCTACACGTATTTCGGTGTACATTAAAATTTCTATCAAGCATTTATAGACCCATATGCGATAAATCATAAAAAAATTACTCTTATTAACAGACAAGTTCATTTCTATAAACAATATCGTTTATTTCTTTAGTGTCGGGCCCGCCTTCTTGACGTCTCATCAGACCGGTTTCTTGTGCAGGCCTTTCAAGTTTATGTTAATAAGTAGGTATATCATGTTTAGTTTCTAATAAAAGTGAAGGTTATATTAATAGCTTTAATGAAGATTTTGGTAAATTTAATGACACCAAGATTGTTCAGTAATTTTTTAATGGATTAGAAAAAACATTTCAATAGATATTTTAAATAAGATTAAAAACAGTAGTTGTTGCGGTGCGGTGTCCGTGTAGTGACGGATTAAGAATACAGTGTCACCACCCCTATTCATCCCTCGTGGGTGTCGTAAAAGGCGACTAAGGGATAAACAACGCAACACAACATCAATGCAACAGAGAAGGAAAACTTGAAACCAACCCTATACAAACCCATCTGGCCAGCGTGATATAGTAGGCCAATACCTCCTTTTCAAGGAGAGGCCTATGTCTAGCAGTGGACTGTTAAAGGCTGTTGCTGATGATGATGATTGCGGTGCGTTACTTCTTATTTTAGTTTTGGATAGTATTCATATCAGGCTCTTTTAACTTAAAATTTAGATTATCAACACTACACTTTTACATACATTTTTAGCATAAAAATAATAACAACCTATTTTTTACTCAAATTGCAATGAATTGGAAATTGTGTACATGGCCCGAGGACTAAGCTTCTGACGTATTATTGATGGGCACTTGTAAGACCATCGTAGTTATCGAGATAAGATCGTTTGATCAGATAAGACAAACGTTAGTTACGTTGGAATATATAAACGCCATAATAACATAATTCTAAGCTGTTGAGAAACTATTTTCTTATTTATTTATTTAGGCCTACCAAAGTGACCAAAGAATTTAGGAGTAAGGTTCACCACCCTAATTGAATTTGTACATGAGACAATGCAGCATAGTGAACCCCACTATGGCGGTCTAGAGAGATGGAACTACATCATTTGGTCTCCGGTCTGACACTCACCAACGAAATACGACAACATGAATGCTGTTATTTATAGGTAGGTCTTCTACGAAGGTAGTGTTGCTCCAGTCGAGCCGGCCCATTCGTACTGAAGTCAGTGTGGCTTTACTACCTTTAATTTACATTATAGTAGTAGCATCTGTGATCATAGAACGGACAACTATTGTAGTGAGTGAGATTTTTTATCATCATCCCTTACCGGAGCTTACCCTATACATTTTTTGCTCATTGCCCAATGCGCGTTTATGTCAGTTAACGCGACAAAAACTGGGCTCAAACTTCTTTAAGATCCATCTTTCTCTCCACTGAAGTTTATCAAAATCTATCCTATCTAAAAAAGTTCAGCGTTTAAGTTGTGAAAATGTAACAGATAGTCAGATAGAAAAAAGCGGCCAAGTGCGAGTCGGACTCGCCCATGAAGGGTTCCGTATCAGCAAGTAAGATCATATAAAAGTTCTTGTAGTTCGTTGTAACTTTCATCGATGTTTTTATACTAGTGGTTTGATAGAATGAAAGGTAAATTGCGTGTTACGATTAATGATATATTAAAAAAAAACTACTCACTAGATCTCGTTCAAACCAATTTTCGTTGGTAGTTTTCATGGTAATGTACAACATATATTTTTTTTAGTTTTATCACTCTCTTATTTTAGAAGTTAGAGGGGGGGGGGACACACATTTTTCCACTTTGGAAGTGTCTCTCGCGCAAACTATTCAGTTTAGAAAAAAATGATATTTGAAACCTCAACATCATTTTTGAACACCTATCCATAGATACCCCACACGTATAGGTTTGATGAAAAAAAAATTTTTGAATTTCAGTTCCAAGTATGGGGACCCCCAAAATGTATTGCTTTTTTTCTATTTTTATGTAGAAATCTTAATGCGGTTCACAGAATACATCGTCTGACCAAATTTCAACAGTATAGCTCTTATAGTTCCGGAAATAATTGGCTGTGACATACGGACGGACAGACAGACAGACAGACAGACAGACAGACAGACTTGACGAATCTATAAGGGTTCCGTTTTTTGCCATTTGGCTACGGAACCCTAAAAACAGAGTTGCTTTCGATATTAAAATATTAGTATGGATAATTGAAACGAGTTATCAGCTGCAATTCAAGAATCCCAATTCAAAAATGTATTGAAAGTCCTTTCAGTCCTTTCCTCTAGAATCAATGGAAGTCGGGTGGTTGGGCTCAAGCAACCACAATGCAAAGCAACAATAAATTCAAAATAGATTTTCTATGAGACCGTGAAATCGATTCGGTCGAGGCTTGTCTAAATGTGCCGTAGTATGGCTCTCCAGCGATTTAGTAGTAAATATCCATTCTCCCTTTGCTAAATCTAAGAAAGATTATCTTCCCAAAGCGGGTTAGTGCTAAACGAACTCTTGCAAAAAAAATGTTACTGACCCTGAAAATTAGAAAATTAATAGTGATAATTATAGTGACTATAAAAACAAAGATCTGTTCATAGAAAAGGAAAGTATGCCAAAAAATTATGCCAATTTAAAATAAAATCACAATTAATTTATAACTCATAAAAGTGATTTTAGGAGTATCGTATTTCTACTATTAAAGGTCAAATTATCCATTTCGAGCGATTTCCTTTAAATATTGAAATTGTCATTTCTTTTTTGATGGTAAGCGACTACGGCCGGTCATGGACATCTACAAGTTCATAGACAGGCTGATTCAAAACTGTAATCCTTTCTTTAAAAATCTAGCTAGCCCAGGCCTTATATTGTGCTCACCATCCTCATCATCAATAGCCTTTAACAGTCCACTGCTGTAAATAGGCCTTGCTTAAAAAGGAAGTTTTGGCCTACAATACCCCGCTGGCCAGACAGATTGGTATAGGGTTTGTTTGAAAACATCAGTTTTCCTTCTCTTTGCAGTGTCACTCCGTACTCTTCTTCTTTCACCACACAGACAGTACTGGCATAGTTTTTATTTAATGCATTTTCACGTACTTAACGCACTTCGGCATTTATTCCCAGACTGAGTCTTAGCACATGCTAGTACCTTCTAGCTGTAACGTACAAAGTATAAAAATATCTGTGAAAGATTTATCTGTGTATTTAACTCCGGTTGAAGCGTCCAATTTTAATCGAATAATGGCTCTTCCAAATTGATTAAAATGTCTTGTTATATTATCCAAGCAATCGAAATACAATACACAATATCACGGTATAATTTTATGTAACGCTTATTCTTTGTTACGTTACATTTAAAAGGCTTTCAAACCCATCTTGAATTCTAAGTGGACGTGAATAATATTTACGATTTTGAACGGCCTGCAACATTTAGAAGTGAAAGTGATCGCCGTGTACTTGCTAACAGCAATAAATTTGAATATGACATTCAAGATGTAACTGGAATAAGGCTTGATACAAATATGCGATTCGTCTTTAGTCTTATTATTTGGTAGAATTTTGTGGTGATTTTTATAAAATTGCTAATTGGGTCATCTAGTTTTTTAAATGATTTACCTTAATGAAATGAGTCTGCCCTACAATTTTTTAGACATATTTACTTTATTTTTGATTGCAAACTAATTTTATTTAGTTACTACTAGTTACTCCATAAGAATGAAGATGCTCAGTGAATTCTTGAGAAACCTTTTTAAGTTAAGAACAATCATGTTATTGATTTTTAATTTTCAATTTAAATTCGGTTGTTGCAAATATCAGCATTTCAAAAGACTTTCCTTAAATGGCTTGATACTTCCTTGGAGTTGTCATGGGTTTTAAATAGGTCAATAAACATAACTAATTTAGGTTAAGGAAACAGATGTTGCAAATCGCGGACAAGGAAAAGGGGCTCTGAATAAATCCGTCCTGAGGTTTGATTTTCAGCAAAAATGGGATTGTTAAAATGTTCTGTTTTAAGTGTGATAAATTTCTTTGTAGAAAATCGACCAACAAAATCCTGATGTGAACAAAACCTATAGATCTTGTTACCATGTTTCCAGTTTAGAAAGGTTATCTAGATTAATATTGAGAGAAATTTTTGTCTCTTCAGAACATTTCGAACTGTCATTGAGTTGAAAGTTGATATAATTATTGTTTAGAAATTCAATTTATTATTCATATTAGACTTTTTAATTATCTTGTAAATGTGAATGATAGTTTTGTTCGGCGAGATGTCCTAATTAGATAAGAATGCTCCCTGCTAGCACGGTGGTCTCTCGCCGTTTATGGCAAATCTTGTCTACAAATAATCTTCTTCTAAGAAACAACTCTAACAAGTTCTTCTTTTCACTTTCTATGTTAAATGACACACTTAATGAAAGTTAGAAGAGTGACGAATAGATGAATTGCAATGTTAGCTCCATGGTAACTGAAACCGGCCAAAAGCTGCCATGGTGAGACAAATTATCAACGGAAGTTATAAACAATCTATCTAATTAGTTGTTTAATTTAAGAAATAGAATATATTTCTACAATTGATAACAAGAACTGGTTTCAACAGCAGATTTATTTCGTTTTTTCATAATTAAACCATAATTATATAGCCTAAAACGATTTTTTAATCTCCTTTTTGGTTTGTAAGCAATAGTACTAAAGTTTCTTGAATACGTATAAAATGTCAACAGAGGTGAAAGTGATGGGAAAAAGCAAGTACATTTAATTGTCAATACTAATTTGATAGGTAGTACAATAGTAATCAATTAAACAAAAAAAGTGCGCGAAATCGATTATTTTTTGCTTCGCGCCTTCAAAAGAATTGCATTAAATAATATACAACGGTCATTGCACTCGTTAAAAAATAAAAGTTTTGAACTTTCGTTAAGTGATGCTAATTTTCTAAATACTTTTTATTTCTAATTATTTTTTAAATGGCAGTTAGTTAAGAATTGAAACAAACAGTTTCTTTTTAGTGTATAATGGTTTTACTAACTCTTGATTTACGTGACTGAAAGTTGTAATAATATTTTTTCTTATTTAAGTTTTGTAACAGTGTCTTAATTCTTATTATGTAAAATAGTGTCTCTTTTGAAGTGTTATTATTGGATTGACGTTTAGATATATAATTGGTTTACTATGTGCTACATAGATAATAGACGTGAATTTGTTTAAAACAATTACCTGTGTAAGTAATTGTAATTGATAATCTTTACATATAAAATTATTCACCCTGACGTGTTGATTCATCAACAGTTTAGGCTCTGCGTCAAAAGCTGGTAATAGTCTCAGTATAAAGCGTCTCGAAGAGAGGCAAACGGAGAGGCTTATGCCCAGCCGTGGACTGCGATAGGTTAATGATGATAAAAGTCTCAGGACCATAAACTCTTATCCAGTGCAAATAATTAATTTTAAAAGAGCACTATGGTATAGGCGCGACAAGTAATAAGTCTACTTATGTAGTGATTACTATTTTCTTTATATATTTAAGCCTACCAAAGTGCCTCTACTCTGCCTCATGGAAAGCATGAGTAGAATCCAGAAGTGGGGCCACCATCCTCAGAAGTGCACACAATGCAGCATGGTGACCCACAACATGGTGGCATAGTGAGATGTTTCTGCAAAATGATGCAGAGGCCGGGAAAATTATGCAGAATGATTGGGCCTCCAACTCACACTCACCAACGAAAGACGATAGCACGAATGTTGTCATTATTAGGTTGGTCTTCTGTGTGAGGGTAGTACTGCCCCGGTCGCACCAACCCATTGGAGCTGAAATCAGTGAATCAATTTAGGAATAGTTCTCTTAAAATATCTATAAATTATATTATATTTAAACTGTTCATTTATTAAGGAGCATTGCCAAGTAACATTTAATAAGATTTAAGAACGTATAAGTTGATCACAGATGTTACGTCTGGGTATCTAGTGCGAGTTCAGTTGTCATTTATACGAACGTTGACGTCGATGGCTAGTGCTGTTAGTAATGATTTCAGAATGGTCCAATCGCAACGCTGAACTTGACTCTTAGCCCCCCTAGCGAAGTAGTTCGTTCATTTTCTATTCTATTCTCGATTACATTTCTCTATTCTCTTGTTCCATTGGCTAATGTCACTCAGCCTGTGATCAAAAATAAAATATTAGCCAATGAAACAAGAGTTTAGAAAAAACGAATAGCAAACGAAAAACGTTTGAAACTTGGCTAGGTACTGATATACTTATCTAATCGTACGGCAGACTATCAAAAGTTCTTAAAGGTATAATATATCATATTTATCTGTGCTAGACACTTATAACAAGCTTCAATGAGTGTTTGATTCAATCAATCACTGCGTGTATTACCATAAACACGACGCACAACAACTTAGCATAATTTGTAACCTACTTTCAAAAGCCCGACAACTGTTTTAGGGTTGGCAACAGTTGGTAATTATGTTTGTCAAAAATATGTTGAATGAAAATCAAAACAATATTTTTTACAGAGAATTAAATTAAAGTCAGTTGGAAATTGAACCAATATTCAGAAGCTAACGTATCGGGCATAAAACACTATATTTTGAGTTCGAGAAGGCTTTTCTGACTAAAGTATGTATAGTAAGCAATGATTTAAGACTGCGAAAGACGGAATGTGTATGCTAAGTCCTAAGCAAAAATCTCTTGTTACAATAACTAATTAAAAATAATTCTACGACTGATTCACATTATTATCTCGATCAGAGTGATACTATGATATTACAGGAAAACGGTGGGTTAAGCAACAAATCAGTAGTGTTATTTCAGGAAAACCAGGAGGAAGAAGTGGGTCATCCATGGATGGCAGTTGTAACTTACTATTACAAGGCTTTACGGCCCGTTTACGGTAGCTAAGAGCAAAACGCCGAGCGGTAATATCAAAAGTATAAAAATGTACGAGGCACGCCACGAGTCGCCGCTCATAACTAATCTCACAGCGGTAAGGTCGTAAACGGGCCGTTACACCTAAAGCACAAAAATCATCATCAACAACCCATAATGTCCAACTGCTGGGCTCGGGTCTCCTCCAATGAGAGGGTTAAGGACATACGTCTCCACACTGGCCGAGTGCTGGCTGGGGACTGGCAAGATGTGTTGTGGCTCCGTAATCTTGCCGTTAAAATTTTTTAGGTCTCCAACGACTCCACGACTGTGCTCCGAATCAAGAAACGCTCATAACATATCAAGCCACAAACGGTCACCCATCTAGGTACAGACCGCGCCGTCGTTGCTTACTCTTAGTGATTGTTTTCAATCATCTAAGGCCACTTACTATGAACACTTCACACAAAAATATAGGCTAGAAACTAGTTCTTCTCTTTCGGTAACAAAGTACAGAAGAGTCAGACCACTACTACCACATAGCAACACAGCAAAGAAAGTACGGCCCTACTAAACATGACTCGACAAATTACAAAATTTACATAATACATGAGGTTGTGCTGTAGGTCAGATGAGCAATCTGCGTAACCTCAAATGAACAACTCACCATCGCGCCGAACATGTTGGCAGAATATTTATAAGTGCATTGAGGGTAGTGAGCGAATCGTGAAATTTCTATTAAAATAAGTGCTTGTGGAATAGTAGGGTAGGTGGTATGTGACTTTAATCCGTAGTGGTAATAATATTTCTTAAGCCTAATACTTTGAAGATTGTGGCTGTCTTTAACTTATGATGATGTGTATCACCGCGGATTGAGGTCATGTGATACTAATTTAGTTAGAGTTTATGGTGAGTCTAGGGCTTCCAACGCCACGACGCGGGTTTGCTCTGTGCCTGTCATAAATAAGAAGTTTAATAAAATGCCATTAAGTCGTACCACGATGTCATACAGACTATATCGTTCTTCAATAAAAGAGTTATCCAAATGTAAAATATGTATTTTTTATATTTGAATTAGCAGTTCTGAGATTATCACGCTTGAATATAACTGACTCTTCATTTTAAAGAGCGATAACGTTTAAAGATTGAAATGGTCAATACTAATAAACGAATAGTTTCCTTAAATTCGGAAGTACCTATACATATCCTTTATATAAAAGTCGAAATATAATTTTTTTACGATTTTCTAAATTTACGTTATTCCGAATTCAGCGATGTCAATGTTTATAAGTGCTCCAACACTTTCACGCAAATGTCGTTCCAATTTTTCAAGAGATGTAGTGGAGGAACGAGTGTCGTGTTTCTCCATCTTAAAGAGAGGATCCACCGACCAAGCGAGGTGATCATGCCTAGCGGTCACGGCATAACGGTTCATGTTGGGATGTTGTATATATGCTAATCGACGCGAGTATTTCTCTTTCGCGATTCAGGATTAGTAGTACTCTGTATAGTTCATTCCATGTTTTTCTTCGAGGTTCAGTGTTCCTTCGCTAGATGGCGCTGTTGTATGTTTTTCGCTTGCGCTGTATATGGAAGTGCCAAAAATCTCAAAAAAAAAATAACGCTATACTCATGTTTTTTACACTGTTTTTTACTTACTCAGTTTTATTCGCGATAAAATTAAGTCTACCCGTACCTAGATGGGTGACCGTTAGTGGCATGAAATCTTATGAGCGTTTTCGTGTTTTCTACATTACGTTAAACAGTCGGTCCCGGTTGTTATAACCGTTAGTGGCATGATAACATAAACGTCACAGTGTTTCGGAGGTCACGTTAAGCAGTCTATCCGTGTTGCTATCCTTATTATTATTTTTTCGTGTGGAAAATCATCATGGACCGTCACCCCGTGGGGCGGTGTGTCGGACTGGAACCGACTAAAAACCACACGTTGTGTCCTCTCTGCGCTTCCCTTTTAGGAGGAGTCCATGGTCAGATCTCCTTCTGGACTCCTCCCAGCGCCTGCCCACTCCTGATGCAGGCACCGTCTCTGTTCGACGAACCCCTCTTAGGCGGCGTCCGTGATATCGTCGTGAGACATAGTTAAAAGCTTTAAAAACATTAAATGAAAAAATTTGGTAGCCAGAACGTTGTAACCCTCTCCGAGTGGAGAAGCCCGAGCTCGTCAAGCCCAGCCGTGGGTCGTTATGGGTGTTTACGATAGAAATGAATATGCTTACTTACTTCAAATTCCTCTAATATTTAAAAGTAGGCTGTTATGGAGATGAATTAAGATTAAAACGGCTTATTTATTGACGGATTATAGGCTGGTAATTGGAAAATGTACAACGCCTACAATACTTAGTCTTGATGTTAGCCATACATCCTTTTACACCAATTGCTTATCATAAAATTAGAATTTCACATTAACGTAGGCACTGTTTCATAGTCTGTAATAAAGTCTATTATAAAGAAGACTAAGATTTAATCAAAGTAATTACATTACTATAACAGAGGTGGGATTGTTGGAAACTAAACGGGTTTTTATAGTCAACGAATTATTTTCTTTTGTATGAACGATTTTATAGATAATACCCCCTAAGTAGTTTAAATTGAGTTCTTAATATGAATTGAATGAATGGCAAAGTTATGGGTAAATTAATAACTTAACTTGTAAGTGTTTTTTGAACAGTTATTAAAGATAAACTACATTATAATATATGAAAAAAAAACTAGTTTAAGGGATGGTAAGTTTGAATGGGACCAAATGGGGAGTCCGTTAAAATAGTTTTCTAAATAAGTAAAAAAAGCGGCCCAGTGCGAGTCGGACTCACCCATTAAGGGTTCTGTAGCAGCAAGTTACGTTATATAAAAGTTCTTGCAGTTCGTTACAACTTTGATCGATGTTTTAATAATAAATAGTGTATTGATTGAATAAAAAGGAAATTGCGGTTTACGAATTATTTATATTTGGAAATTAGCATCGCATTTGAATGTACATCATATTTTTTTTTTTAGTTTTATCAATATCTTATTTAAGAAGTTAGAGGGGTGGGGGACACATTTTACCACTTTGGAAGTGTCTCAAGCGCAAAATATTCAGTTAAGAAAAAAATTAAATTAGAAACCTCAATATAATTTTTTAATACCTATCTATAGATACCCTACGCGGATAGTTTTGATGAAAAAAAAAATGAGTTTCAGTTCTAAGTATGGGGAGTTTCAGTTCTAAGTGGGGGAAATTTATTGTTTTTTTTTTTCATTTTTGTGTAAAAAATGCGGTTACAGAATACATCTACTGACCAAATTTCGACAGTATAGCTCTTATAGTTTAGGAAAAAAATAGCTGTGACATTCGGTCGGACAGACAGACAGACTTGACCAATCTATAAGGGTTCCGTTTGTTGCCATTTGGCTACGGAACCCTAAAAATTGACGGTGTTCTGTGACAAAACTCATAAAATAGTGTAATCAAATTGCATTGGATAATAGAAACGGAATTATTTAAATATTGGGCCATGACTTTCTAGGATTTAGAAAAGTAGTTAATGTGAAAAAATGTTTTAACTTATTTAGCCCGGATTCATTTTTATATACATGTTATTAGAATAATATTCTATTCCACATTCATTCAACTCTATCTAGTCTCTAAAATTAACACGTGTGAACAGTTGCACCAAATCTGATAATTCTGTTTTGTATCGGATAAACCTTTTATTGAGGAAGAATATACAGTATAAAATATTACGATAAGTAAACCCAACATCGATGTTTTTGTTGCAAAAATCGTAAATAAATCCTTTTAAAGGATACAGGTTGTGTAATTAGCTAGTTATTTAATTAATTAACAAAAAATTCGAAAAGTAAATGATGGGGTTTTAAGAAGGATCAAAGAAAATTACCCTTATACTTTAGAACTATCATGGATTTTTTCTAAACATGTACTTTAATTGGAATCATAGGCTTCTTATAAAAGTAAACAATCATATGCCTCAACAATGTATGTGAACAAATAACATAAACATTTTTTTTTTTTATTTTTTTTTTTTTATATTAGCTGCCAAAATGACTCTGCCCTGCCTGATGGAAAGCATGAACAGAATCCAGAAGTGAAGGCCACCATCCTCACTGCCACAACGGACAGTGCAGTACGGTGACCCACACTATGGCGGCCTAGTAAGACGCTTTTTCACGCCCCGCTTGAAGGACCCGGGGTCATAGAAGGGAGGAAACACATGCGCTGGTAGAGAGTTCCAGGTTTTAACTGCTCGGCACAGAAAGGAAGAACCGAACCGTTTAGTTCGAGAGCGTATGTCAACCACTCTGAAGCGGTGGCTTCCGAGGCCTGCACGTGTTGTCCTGTATAGGAAAGGGGAAGGGGGGACCAGTTGGAACAACTCTTCAGAACACTCTCCATGATGTAAGCGATAGAGGACTGCCATGGAGGCGACATTTCTTCGCAGATGCAGGGGCTCAAGGGACTCGGTGACTTCGTTACTGTCGATAATGCGGATTGCTCGCCGCTGCAACCGATCGAGAGCGTCAAACAAATACTGGGCGGATCCATCGCAAAGATGAGAGCAGTACTCCACGCACGAACGAACCTGGGTCTTGTAAAGAAGACACAGATGCTCGGGCGCGAAGAAACGTCTCACCCTATTCAGTACGGCCAACTTCCGCGATGCCGCCTTAATGACGCTCTCAATGTATTCACGCAGGTTGAGATCATGACAGATATCCACCCCCAGGATACTGAGCCTATCCTGCAGTGGCAGTTGAGTGCTCTGAAAAGTAGGGAGGGGAAGAAAGGGAGACTTCTTGGTAGAGATCGCGCATACCTGTGTTTTCTTGGCGTTGTACTCGACCAGATTCTCATTTCCCCATTGAGAGATGCGGCCGAGAACCCGGTCAAGCTCAGCGACAAGCTCCCGCCGTTTTTCCTCAATGTCTGCTAGCTTGGCTGTAGGGTGTCCAAAATATCGCCCATGAACTGTGCTATCGTCTGCATAGCAATGTATGTTGCCAAGGGCTAACATATCATTGATCTGCAGAAGAAACAGTGTGGGCGACAGGACGGAGCCCTGAGGTACACCAGCGTTTACCTGTCTAAAATCAGAGGCCGCGCCGTCGCAAAGGACCCTAATGCGGCGTTGGTGCAGGAAGGCGGCGACCCAGTCGCAGAGCTTGCGGGGCAGGCCGAATGTGGGAAGTTTGGAGAGAAGCGACCGGTGCCAGACCCTATCAAAGGCCTTGGCCATGTCGAGGCTGATTGCCAATGACTCGCCATGCCTATCAATAGCCTCACCCCAAAGGTGTGTTACATACGCTAAAAGATCACCTCAAGATATACATCAACAAACACACAGCGCCATCTAGCTTTAAACCAAGCAGGGTTGTACTATATAGTGGATTGCAGACTTCTTAGGAAGTAAGATACAAGGTGATTCTTAGTTTTCTTTCATTTTAGAACATGATAAAAAGGTATTAATAGAACAAATGAAAAATAAAGAAATGAAGGAAAGAAGTTAAATCTTCTCGCAAGGAAAAGTGTCAAGTACTAATTATTATTATTGAAATTCCCTTAACTAATTATCATAGGTATTTATAACTGATATTTAAATTTCGTGTCATATTATTCATAGCTTTTAAAACGGAATACTACATAATGACCAAACTTTATAGAAAAACATGGCTTTTAACCATCTGCTTTTAAATAAACATGACCATAATTAACCTCCACACCATCATCAAGATAGTAGCACCAACAAATTCGATTACTCGCGTCATTGCCGTAGTAACCGTTACGAAAGGTCTAAGGTTCATAACACTAAAATTATGTGGGTGTATATGTAAACTATTTGCTATAAATTGTCATGCTCATTTCATGTTGAAACCGGCATTCTCTACACGTTCAAGGTACTTAGGTATGACATAACCCCTACCATTGAGCGATTCTGTTGTATATGATAGTGTCTTGTAAACACACCAAATTATGACACTCGAGAATTCCTACGAAAAGTATCTTGTTTGTGAAATCTACCACATAATTAATTAGATAATTACATTTTTGAACCGTTTGTGGTTAGAGACGTTAGGTTCATGGGGTCCGAGTTTTTGTGTTATATTTAAGTAACTAGCTAAGCAACTGGTTGATGCCCCTCGTTGACCGGAAGCTAGCTGGCTGACCTTTTTCTAGTACAGAGAAAACTATGACCATTCAACATGGTACTGCTACCAGTCTTTTAGTAATTCTTTTAGGAGTATGCGAAGATGCGAAGGATTTTTTTTACGCTTGTATGTAAATAATATAATTATTATGATGCATTTTGGGAATTTTTCTGGGACTTACTGAGTATTCTAAGTCACTGTGTTCATGTGTCACTATTATTATCTTAAAACCCCTACTATGCAATACGCTATGGTGAAATTCAGTTTTTTTTTTTATTTTCCTTTTTATTACATTAACGTTGAGGCTTAAATTAAAATTATATTATAAATTATAAATAAAAATAATAATAAACTTATAAATGAAAATAAAATAATTAAACTGTTTTAATTTTTTCTGTAATATAGACAGTCTTAAGACATTTAAGTATGTTACAATAGTATTGAGTTCTTTACTCTAAAATATAAATTAATATCGTTCAAAAAAGGTTTAAATAGTAACTTTTTATACTAGCGAATCTTAACGTTAATTTGTTTGACTTCAAGTCTAGTGAAAAATAAATATACCTAAATAATTAACCAGCATCTAAAATACTTTACTCTCAAATACATGTGTGGTAATTTCATCCACAAAGGCGGCCCGCATTGTACGCATTTTTGGACTACCCCAAACACAGTAGGAATGCTACAGGCATAATTAACCGAGCACACAATACATGTATTGAAATATTTATAATTAATTATTAGGCCTTTAATGTTGGCTCAACGATACAAAAGTATTATTTACATTCTGGTATAAAAGGCTTTTTCTAACATTATATGTACTTTAATCGGCAATTTTTTTTTGACCGGGTATGAGAGCTAATTTGGGGTATTTAATTTATACATACTGCTGCAAGTTTTTATTAAGGGCTACAATAATTCCAAAGATTATAAACATGCTTATTTAAAAAAAAATACTATATTATAAAAAATTGAAATTGCCCAGTTGGTCCAGGGAACTGCTTTCTCCTTCTGGACCCCTCCCGGCACCCCTTCTCCTACCTTATCCATTTATCATCTACTTCTTATGTGCTTAAAATGGGTTTTCTACAAAGCTTATTTTTGTGTAGTAAAAAGTTGGTGAATAAAATTCTTCAAGTGTTTACTAACCAATTTTTTAATTCAAGATTGAAATGTGTTTAAAGTTGATAGTTTTAAATTTGTTTTTGCTTTTAATTGAACTATCTGTATCTGGTAAGCTGCTTATTAGGGCGCCATTATACATTTTGAGTATAAAACTATGTCTCTTGGATAACAATTAAAAACCACTACCTCTTTCTTACTAGTTAGGATGGTTAATTACCGGATCAAAAGACTACATGACATTCAAACATGTTTCTCAATATAATTAATTATTGAGTATAACGGAATGTTTTTTTTTTTATAAAAGTAAATTCAAATCTTCTTTTTGTACCGTCCTAACGTTAAATCTCAAATAAATAATTTCAGAACCACATTTATTTAATAGTCAGTATGCTGAGCAACGGCACTTCGAAAGGTCGTATACTAAAAGCTTAAGGGTCGCAAGACGGCAGTTAATGAGGCTGCCATAAGCTTCAC
Source organism: Phragmatobia fuliginosa (assembly GCA_932526445.1). Taxonomy (NCBI): domain Eukaryota; kingdom Metazoa; phylum Arthropoda; class Insecta; order Lepidoptera; family Erebidae; genus Phragmatobia; species Phragmatobia fuliginosa. The sequence continues at coordinate 17,154,352 of OW052070.1, forward strand.
AACATTTCGCCTTTTAGAGCCTACCTGGAGACGAATGACGTCACAGAATATGTTATAACGAGAACTTAAAACAAAGGTGGTAGAAATTTCCAGCTGTAATGATCGATACTGGAGAGAGAAAGCTTTGTGGCGTGGAACATTGTTCTACATATGAGCCACATTTGTAAACCCATGTAAAGAAAACGTAATGTCACATTACACAGACAATACACACAACAATGTTGAACAGAACTCGCCTTTGGGAATCGCCTTTGGAAATGTTCATCAATAAATGTATAATTAGATACACTAATATAATAAAGCCATTTTTGTTATTCGGTTGTTTATCTAAGCTCAGGAAATACCAGTCGGATTTGAATAATTATTTTCATATTAAACAAAATATTCATTGGTTATTTAAATGTCTGAGGATACGACATATAACACTTTGATTCCGAAGAACGAAAGAGTGACAACAAAAACAACCGGAACAATGGGAAATAGAATGAAATCATTTAATTTGCAATTACATTTGAAGATACTATGTTATTAAAGGCAAGTCAGTCAAGCGGTGATTACCAAATTGCTCGATAAAATATCAAATTGGATAAGTATAACATTTAATACTACAGAACAAAATATTACAATATAGAACTTCCACATGGTTTCTTCTCCTAAGCACATATTGGAGTGTAAAGTTTTTTAATCCTTCCAAAAACTGTATCTGTAAGTGAAACTGATATCTATACTAGATCTGTATAAAAAGAGATTAATTAAGAATAAATTAAGGATTAAATTATAATGCAAAAAAAAATTAAAATATTCAAGAAAGCCATGTTGTGACAAATATAATTGACTTTACGACATATTGGCCCCATATGATAACAAACTGTTTCTATCCGTGTCAAAGTTTAATTATATACGATGTTGTATGTTTTACCGGAAATAAAAAATAACACAGCCGGAGTTTTACGATTGTGGTTTTAATGAATCTAGTTGTGCTAAATTTTATAGTCGTCAATGGTGTTAAACATCATTATGGTCACATTTTCTTGCTAAAATTAGGTGGAATGTAGGCTCATAAATGTTCAGAAGCATCAAAGAACTCAAAATCTTTTAAACGAAAGTCATTTAATTTAGATGACTTTCTTTATAGGTAAATAAAATAAATTATCAAAACTATTAAGACTTTTGGACAACATAGTTAGTTCTAATCTCTTAGAATTCGTTTGTTTAATATATGTATATTAACGACACTTTGATTCCTGTTTAAAACCTCACTATTGACTCAAGAATGCGGAAAAAAAACTAAACAATACGGTACATCATTAAAACCTATTAATTAGCTTTTTATATTTTTAAGCCTACCAAAGTGAATCTACTCTGCCTGATGCAAAGTATGCTCATTGTGAGGGTAGGCAATGTAGCATGGTGACCCATACAATGGCGGCCTGGTTACACAATGATTGGGCCTCCAGTCTCACACTCACCAACGAAATACGACCGCAAGAATGCTGTCATTATTAGGCCGTGTTCAGACCAAACGTATGGTCAGCCGCCGAATGTGAGCAGGCTCACTGTGAGCCGGCTCACTGTGAGCCCCAGTGTGAACGTGAAAATAAACGGTATTTTTCGTTCACAGTATGCTTACAATACGCTATAGCTTACAATACGCTAATGGTGTGAACAAAACAGTCGGCTTGTATACGTTCACACCGTATGCGTATGCTGAGCGGCCGACTATTTTGACTGAATTGAATAGAGTCCGCCGGCAGAGCTGTATCCAATACGCTAACGTAGCTACGTAGTCAATCAGCGTCCGCGACGCGTAGTGACGCGCTATATTAATCGGCGCCGCCGAATGTCAGCGTCTACGCATAGCATTATAACGTATTGTCGGTTAGATGTGAACGAAAAAGTGAATATGTATGGAAATATAATAAACTGCGTAACGCTCGCTCACATTCGGCGGCTGACTATACGTTTGGTCTGAACACAGCCTTAGTGTTAAATGTAGACAATATTTTGTATTTTAAGTCTTGCAACACTGCCTCACCTATAATTCAACTTCCTTTTTGTGTGTCTCTCTATTCTGTGACATCTTAGTGACCGGCATGGCTATCAGTTTACGTTTATACTTTGTCCATTCGTTTAATATCTTTTTGACAGTTCACGCCTATAAATTACCGGTATTTTTTTTCGTAATAATGTACTACAGTAATGTCGTACTTTATAGACGGATAGGGAAGTGGGCAGTGTGCATAGCTAAAAATAACAAATAAAACAGTTCTTGAAATACGATGAATCGATTAAACGATTAAAATGATCTATCTTATTATTATAATCAAAATAATTTGTCTTAATGAAAGTATTGTTTCTGTAAATTCAATAAAATAGAAAGGAAATTAACATAGTATGACTTCAAGATTGATTATTTGCTAGGAATTTAGACGAAATTTTGGAATTTAAGTTCAAACTTAGAATAAATAACAATAACTCTGTGCATTAATCAATTTATTTTTGAACCACTGACTTAAAATGTAACTATGCACGCGTTAGTAAAATTTGACTTTGAAACGCGTGATTAATAACGTTTTAATCCAGAGTTATGAGAAAATACATTTGATAAATCACATAATATTAAACTACTAAACCGACCTTCAAGTGACTGTGTTCGAAAGTTTTCTTTGTTCTGGGTCAATTATTATCAAAATAGTGCACATTTTATGTATTTAAAATACTGACTTAAAGAATATTATATCGATAGATTTTGATTTCAAATCGAATCGGTGACGTGTGAGGGCGTCACTAATTTCGAAATTTGTTGAAGTGTCAAAAAGATAATAAAGGAATGGACAGAGTATAATTAAAGTTAATTCTGCTGACCAGTTATTGTAATTTGTTGAAACCCATCAATTAGGATGGTCTTCTGTGTGAGAGTAGGGCTGCCCCGATCGAGCCGGCCCATTTGCGCTGAAATCAGCGTGGCTCTACTACCTTTTTTTATATTATATTTAGCTGCAATTTTTTATATGATATTATGAGAAAAGAGTGAAAACTTTAACTTTTTTGCTAAAAACTCGGCAGGTTTTTGGTCTTCTTCATAGAGACTGTATTAAGGTCTATAATCTTCTTCACTTTCACTGCAACCCTTGGCAGTTTCTCTGTACCAAAAGACACTGAACATTTATAAAAAAGTCATCTTCATAAAACCGGCAAAATTCTAAGAAATCGCTATCTGTTTTTTTCCCATGATCACAATCGATTCCAAAAATCATCTCCATCGGCTTTTAAACGTTGTGAGAACCGATGTAAAGATAATATTCGATTACGACTATAACAACAAAGCATCTATTAATAATTCTGTGTACAACACCGAGCGATTTGGTAATAGCTACGTGCGGAGACTGGTAATCGATTAGTGCCTGTACGTATAGAAAAGTTTTCGAAAAATATGACAACACCGATGGCGTAGTGGTTTGAATGGTCTCCTCGTCGCGTTTCTTCCTATTGTTTTGTTTGTACTGTCAAATGTACAAATTTTTGTTCTGAGTCTGAGAGGGTCATTTGTGTCCGTTTCATGTACATGTGTTTGTAAAGTCTCGATACAGAATATAACCCTAGTGAGAGGAATGTCTTTTAGATAAAAAAGTTTGTAGGATTCAAATGTTTTGGTTAGTTTACTTTTAGGAAAGTCGAATGGGAGAGAATGCCTAATGGATTTAATTCCGACTTTGTATAGCGTGTGAATTAAGTTTTAAAATAAAAACTAAATGTAAGTATTTTTTCCAAACGCTCATAGCCGAGTGGCGAATTGGAAACAATCACCGAGGGTAAGCAACTACAGCGCGGTCAGACCTAGATGGGTGACCGTTTGTGGCATGACATGTTATGAGCGTTTAAACAGTCGTTCCCGGTTGTTGTCACAAGATAGCAGTCGTGAAGCTTAGTTGGAGGCCTTTGGACGGTTTAAAAACATCCAACGGCAAGATTACGTAGCCACAACGCGTCTTGCCAGCCCCAAACCGGACTCGGTCAGCGTGGGGACGTATGACCTTAACCCTCTCTTGGGAAGAGACCCGAGCCCAGCAGTGGGACGTTATGGGTTGTTGATGATCTTTTCAATATGATCTGATATAAGGAAAGTTTGTTGTACCAAAAGTGTTACAAACTGAAGTGTATTTACCTGTTAATAACATAACCGTGAAGATTCTATTTACTTTTAAAAAGTATTTATCATCCGAGCTCTTAAGGGCAATACAAATATAAAAGAAAATAATAGTCGATTTACAACGCTCGTTTTTGTGTCACAAAGTACAGTCGATAACGATAGTGTTGCCGTGTCAAAAAACTTCGTCTAGAGTTTGATTAAAAAAAATAGTTTTTAAAAACTAAACAAACACGACATACGGAGCCGAGACCTGGACACTTACGGTACGGTTGGTCCATAAGTTTAAAGTTGCTCAGCGTGCTATGGAAAGGGCTATGCTCGGCGTTTCTCTGAGAGATCATATCAGAAATGAGGTGATCCGTCAGAGAACTAAGATCATCGACATAGCCCACCGGATTAGCAAGCTGAAGTGGCAGTGGGCTGGCCATATTAGCCGCAGAACTGATGGCCGTTGGGGCAGAAGAGTTCTTGAGTGGAGACCGCGTCTCGGTAAACGTAGTGTAGGACGCCCACAGGCGAGGTGGAGTGACGACCTGCGTAAGATGGCTGGCAGGAGCTGGATGCGAGAAGCCCAAAATCGATCACAGTGATGTGCAAAGGGAGAGGCCTATGTCCAGCAGTGGACTGCGATAGGCTGATGATGATGAAACAAACACGCCTTTAAACTAAAAAGCAGAAAATAATTTTAGTGTAAAAAGCGTGGGGCGAGGTTATTGAAATATTTTCAAAAAGCACCGCACCCTTTCTACATTAAAACTAATTCCTACTTTTTAGTTCAAAAGCGTGTTTGTGTAGTTTTTTAAAACTATTTTTTTTCTAGACTAATAAGACTTATTTGTTTAAACATTTTTTTAGTTCTTTTTTTCAAATTAAGTAGTGTATTGTGATCGGTCCTCGATAAATCTACAAAGTTTGAATGAAATCTGGCCGTTTAAAGTGGGTCAAAATCGCACCCAAATGAGTCGGTTACAAACATACAAGTGAAGCTAATTAAAAGCGTGTAATAATTAGGAGCAGGCATAATAATGAAAAGGTTTTTATTTGGAAAGAGAAAATTTAAGCACAACACAGTGAGATACTTAATATTAAGCTTAATTCCACGGTCTTACTCGTTGGTATTACACAAAGAAAACTACATAAATATAAAATAATGAAAGTGCCAGCTTGACCTGGGCAGTACTACCCTCACGCAGAAGACCAGCCCAAAAAATGACAGCATTGGTGTTGTTGTTATTTCATTGGTGAGTGTGAGACCGTAGGCCTAATGATGCAGTTGCATTTAACTGGGATGCTATACTGAGGGTCGCTATGCTGCATTGTCTCATTCACAATGAGGATGGTGACCCCTGCTCCTGAATTCTGCTTATGCTTCCCATCACTATTCACTCTATTCTCCATTCTATTCACTTTTTTAATTTAATTAGATTACAATTTCTTTAACACTACTTTTTCTGTTAATTACCAAAGTATAAAAAGTATCAATTAAAAAAATAACAACATAGATAATTACTAATTAAATAAAAAAAAGTGAAAATTTGAAAACAGAACTCACATGTTGGAAAGAATTCAAATAATAAATAAACATACATCTAACCGGCTGTGTACTCTTATCAACACTACAGATGAAAGTGAAAACGACCTTAAAACGTGTCCAAACATTTGTAGTAGTAAGTACGGTCTCGCCTTATTTGACAAAAGAAAAACAAACAAAGTCCCGGCACAATAAAACTATAGAAAGTGCTTCCAACTAATAATTTTTTTCTACCGATTCTTTCTTTCGTAATTCTGTTTACAACGTCAGGAAATTGGCATATAATGGTAGAAAGAGAATGGATTGAATTCGGGTTGAAGTAACACTTCAGTGTGATGTGTATGAGTTGAATATTCCTTTGCAAAGGCATTTTTGTAAAGTGTCAAACACCTGGAGTGAATTGGTGTTTTGGTTTTTATAGAGATTTATAGAGCCGAATAGAACTTATTTCAAATTAATTAGTTCAGATATACACCGATTTCCTCGGGGTCGAATTTCTTTTTATTGTGTTACATTGAACTTTATGGTCTAAATTATCATTTTATTACTATGATACATCATAATTTTTGTACTATAAACGTCAAAATATATACTGGAACCCTGCAGTTTTATGTAGCTATTTTTACATATTTTTAACTAAAACACACTGTTGATAATTTTTACCGCTTATATTACTTTTAAATTAAAACACTGGTGTTTCCAAATAATATATGTGACAGTGCGCTGTATCTGAATAATATTAATACTTTAAACAAGAACTCTACACCTCTTTTTACGAAAATTGATAATGAAATTTGGCACGGTTAAAGTTTATGAGGAAGAGAAATACAGGAAGCTAAAAAATAAAAGGATTTATGTATGTACTATAGTAGACTTTCAACCGCTGAGTTACTAGTTTGTTTTTAATTAGGTATTAAGGTTTATATAAGATACTAGCTTTTGGTCCGTGTGGTGACGGATTAAGAATACAGAGTGTCACTACCCCTATTCATCCCGCGGGTGTCGTAAAAGGCGACTAAGGGATAAACTACGCAAGACAACATCAATGCAAAGAGAAGGAAAACTTGAAAACAAACCCTATACCAACCCGTCTGGCCAGCGTGGTATAGTAGGCCAAAACCTCCATTCTAAGGAGAGGCCTATGTCCAGCAGTGGACTGTTAAAGGCTGTTGATGATGATGATGACTAGCTTTTGCCCGCGGCTCAGCCCGCGTGTATATCGGTTATCGCGGAAGAAAGTAGCCTATGTCCTTTCTCAGGCTCTAAACTATCTGTGTACCAAAATTCATCAAAATCGGTTCAGTGGTTTAGGCGTGAAAGCGTAACAGACAGACAGATAAGAGTTACTTTCGCATTTATAATATTAAGTAGGGATATAAGAGGTGTATAAGCTATATAAGAGGTATATAAAAGATAAATATATTACGGTGGTTTCGTTAGACTTATTAACCTGTAAAATTATTACAATAGATACTTGTTTACACATTTCTAATGAAAATACATTTAGTCCTGTCTATCATCGTTAAAATTAGCAACAAAATTATATTACTTTCACGACATCTAAACAGCTTGACAGCTTGAATGAAAGACAACATAAATATTTTTATCACTATATAAAACGCTTTCTCCATCTCAGTTTAGAAAGCTTTTAAATCTTATTTAATTTATTTTAAAATCTTACATCTAATCCCATTTAAATCGACTTCCTTAAAAGGTTAAGATTTAGAAATTAATTTTGCGCCTTTCTTTTAGTCGACATCTGTAATGTTGATGAAGCTATAATTGTTTATTAAGCGTTAAGGTTTGTTTAAACGATTTAATAGTAAGAAAATAATTTTATAATAATAGTTTATTAGCATTAAACAATAACTTATAAACATGTTTTATGAAATATATTTAAAAATAATTTCTTTAACTTCTTAACTTTAACAGCTATAGGAATACAAATAATCAGATTTTTATCACAATTAAGTTTTGAAACACTTTAAAACACATATATATAATTATGTTGAAAAGGCCTAAAAAGCAACGTTAAATTGTAATTGAAAAATAGGTATGCTAATTGCAATAAGTATAAGTTAACCATTACTTATCTTTATAATACTAGTCTTATATATTTAATTTCTCGTGTCGCGGTGTTTGTAGTTAAACTCCTCCGAAACGGCTTGACCGATTCTCAGGAAATTTTGTATGCATATTGGGTAGACCTGAGAATCGGACAACATCTATTTTTCATAACCCTAGGACGCGAGCGAAGCCGCGGGCACAACTAGTCTAGACTATAAAATTATAAAATACAGTTATCTATCGGGTTATACTCGGCTATTTTATGATTAATGATAGCTTAATATGTAATAAAGACATTTGTAACGACTTTTTTTTAAAATTTAAATAGCTAATTATGAAATGAGAAGAGCGAAATAAATCATGTCAAGTGCTAATTACACGGAATTATGTATATGAGACGTAGAATTAAATATATACATTTTTAAAACTTATTGTGGACATTTATTGCGAAGTCAATTATAATATAAACATATCATTTTAGTAAATTTTTTAATGATTCTTTATAAGTTTAATTTATAACTTCTTTTTGTCGTTTATATTATTAATAAATTAATAACTTTAATTTAATAGGTTACTGTTGTTTGATTTTAGTTGGAGTACATGTCTTAAAGGTAATGTATTTAAATTCTGGGAAAAAGCTAACGTCTAAGATACAGGCTCGGCCTGTCTAGGCGTTAGTGGCCATAGATATTTTATAGACACCCCTGTGTACATCATAACCTATCGTATCGTATAATTATGTTTTTCAAGCTAAGCAGTAATCTATGTAAATAATATAATTAGAGTGTCTGTATGTAATATCAAATGAATATTTAAAATAAACTTATTATTATTATAGATATTGAATGTTTAATTGTACCTATATCAAATCAGGGGTGGCAGATTTTACTATGAAAGGCATAGCTTGTATATAATCTTGTATATAAAAATAAATGAATGTTTGACAGTACTTGCAATTCGAGAAAAGTCATACTGATTAGGCACATTATCTCGAATTTTTTAAGAAAATTCAGGATGACTTTAAGCAATCTAAAAGTGTGGGAAAAATTATAGGTAAATAGTAGAAATTATTTCCTTCGTGCCAAATATTTGATGCTATTATCGGTACGCAGACGATGTTGCGTAGTCAGTTAACTAGTGATAATTTTATAATAATAATCACCTCTACTCATTTCATACACGGTCGACTGATTCTAAACTAGGCTGAGGTCTGATCTGTTCAGTGAACCGATTTTAATTCTCATTTAACCATAGAACTTCACCTACCATAACAAGAAAAATTATAACAAAATTTAAACTCGACTGTGCAAAAACTTCTGACTAAATTTATAAAGCTGTATATATAAAATTTAAATCCTCCAATACCTCATTCATTAAAATTGGTTAATTGTTTCAGCGATACGATGGAATTCACAAATTGATTGCCAAAAATATCAACCTTCCTTTTGGCTTTGCTGTAGTTGGGAATAAAGGTACTACTCGTACGAGATGTCTGTTATTTAATATAGTCCAATTAGATAAGAGATCGTAAAACTGCATTTATAAATCCAATCCAATCAATGATCATGAAAGTAAAGATCTCCAAAAGAAATCGGAATTAATACTTTTAATTTCACTGATCATTCGGTCACGTAAAGTCGAATTGTTTATAAAAGTCACGGACGACAGACATTAGGTATTCTACAGACGATGTCTTTACGTAATAGACAGAATGTAATGATTTGGGAATACTAGTTCCGAAAAACCGGTGATTTTTTTATAACTTTCACTGTTTTTTAAATAATTGCTGTGGTGCTGTAATTACCGTTGAGGGTTTCGCTTCAACGGCTCGATCTTGGTCTCAGGCACTGTTTTTAGGGTTCCGTAGCCAAATGGCAAAAAACGGAACCCTTATAGATTCGTCAAGTCTGTCTGTCTGTCTGTCTGTCTGTCTGTCTGTCTGTCTGTCTGTCTGTCTGTCCGTCCGTATGTCACAGCCAATTATTTCCGAAACTATAAAAGCTATACTGTTGAAATTTGGTCAGTCGATGTATTCTGTGAACCGCATTAAGATTTTTACATAAAAATAGAAAAAAAACAATACATTTTGGGGGTCCCCATACTTGGAACTGAAACTCAAAAATTTTTTTTTCATCAAACCTATACATGTGGGGTATCTATGGATAGGTGTTCAAAAATGATGTTGAGATTTCTAATATCATTTTTTTCTAAAGTGAATAGTTTGAGCGAGAGACACTTCCAAAGTGGAAAAATGTGTGTCCCCCCCCCTCTAACTTCTAAAATAAGGGAGTGATAAATCTAAAAAAAATATATGTTGTACATTACCATGTAAACTACCAACGAAAATTGGTTTGAACGAGATCTAGTGAGTGGTTTTTTTTAATACGTCATAAATCGTAACACGCAATTTACCTTTCATCCAATCAAAACACTATTATTAAAACATCGATGAAAGTTACAACGAACTACAAGAACTTTTATATGATGTTACTTGCTGATACGGAACCCTTCATGGGCGAGTCCGACTCGCACTTGGCCGCTTTTTTGTTAAGTATACGTTGCAACGGGTTTAGTGAAGAATTTACGCGAGTTTTCGCGTGAGGTATTTCTTTGACTTTTTAAGATTAGTAGTGTACTTTTCATTTTTTCTAGCTATTATTCCGAAGATTATATTTTGGAGTTGGCTTCTAGTTTAACCGGTTTTATCTGAATTTTTGGTTTTTCCACAAAGCGATTGGTATCGGACATTCACACCCCTGAGGGCAAACTGATTTTGAAAGGTTGAACTAGTGTGCCACTGACTTCCCAATAACGATTGTCATAGATATTTATGACAATCAAGACTGATGGCTTAACGTGATCTCCGAGGCATGGGGGTAAAATCCGTTCTCTTGGCTATTATTAAGAATTTATTTTTTATACACTTCCTGCACGAGGCGGACTTAATGCCATATGGCATTCTCTACCAGCCAACCTTTGGATGGTACAGTAAAGACGTGGCAGGTGTGAAAATTATATGATAATATATTCTATCTTTATCTTTATATATATTCTAATGAGATTACGAAGATATTTCGGCCAACTGGTTTAAAAAAAAATCACAAATTTTAGCCTGAAATGTAATACATTTAGTTACTTTCCTGATCTCATATGGGAGCGCATTACTTAACAAAATGAACTCAACTACGAAAGAGGAATGGACAAGAGAAGAAGAGTGTTTTGGGCATAAGAGTAGAAGATTATTAGTGGAGCGAAGGTCTCTGTCATGGTTGGAACATAGCAATTTAATCTGTGAAGTAATAAGGTAAGTAGGAGCTGTAGGATTGTTAAGTAGAGAATGAGAAAGAACTTCTTGTGAGAAAAACTGGATAACAACAACACTTTGCAAATCGATTGCGAGACCTCTAAATTGACTAGATCAACATGTATATCAGATATAATAAGAAGCATTTTTAAATATGGTACGGTACCTATTTAAAATTAAGTTTTTGGCCTAATGCTTAGCCATTCAGCTGCTAAGCCAGTGGTCATTGGCTCGATGTTTATAAGGTGATAAGGACGATAATTTTGTTAAGTGTCTGGATGTAATTAATTTCAAAATGTATGTGTGTTTAAAACTAAAATTATAGACCAAAAAGGAACGTTAAATGTATACCTATTTTGAGAGTTAAACGATTTGTGTAAATGATCATATCAGTTTAGATGTAAACCTTTTTGATCTTCATTCAAATTTGTTTTATCTTTTATCCGATACAATTTTCTCATGACTACGGCAAACTCAATAAGAATGATAATATTTTTGGCAAAAAATACATAAACATGTATTTTTGTATTTTCTATCGTAGGGTCTAAGCCACTGAACCGATTCAGATTAATGAGGTGCCTAATAATGGCCTAATAGCTATAGTATTTAAACTCTTTCTTTTTAATCTAATTTAATTCAGAACTTTCTGATCACTGATAGTGATACAAGAGACAACAAGACGTCAGATTAATGTATTCATTTAGAGATTAACTAAGAAAACATGTTTTTAGAGCGGAATCGGAACAGATCCATTTGTAATTTATTTGGTCCTGTTTAGTAGATTACTAGTTAAAACCACCTTATCAAGAGTCACAAACTAGTCTCAATTTGATCTACAATCTGATAACATGTTTTCGCGTTCTAAAAAGGTCTATAGATCTATAAACAAATCAATAGTTCGCCCACGTTGGCTAGCTATCTTGAGAGTGAATCAGATCGGCGACAAATCTGTCCGATTTGCAGTTTTATCGATTAGATTGGTTGTCTAATCGGTGTTAACTTATGAATAGGTTTATTGAATCGGTGCTGGAGATAGTGTAACTTGAGTGTTTCATTAGTTACTTTAAGTATAAATCATGAACAACAATCTAAGTTTATTGTTAATTTCGTGGTGACAGTAACGTTTTGTAAAGATTTTTTATTAATATGGAATCTTGTTTGTAGTCGTATTCAATTAATATTATTTGCTGCAACAAGGGGCTCTTTCGAAGCCGTTTTTATTTTCTCAAGGATTACATATTTAATATATATCTTCTACCATTCAAATATTTTTGCTTATACTGAAGCCCGCTATAGTGTTTTTTTCAATTGTGTAAAAGAAATATGTACATAATTAAAAATTTTAACATAATCGAAAACTTCAAATCTCCCATAAGAGTGAGTCTGATAAATATGAGTCTTCAATAACTATGCTAACGTCTTTACTTTTCTCTTCTATTAAAAGCAATCGAAACAATTCCCTTGAGTATTTCACAATCACTTCAAATAAATTGTCACCGTACAAAGATAAGGAATATCAACTTTCACAACATACATTTCCAAAATATCTCCCAAAGTAAAACCATGTTCATTCAAAGACAACTCTCACTTATCTCATTTAAAACTTGTAACATATAATAGGGAGAAATTTATTACCATATACAAGCCGGTAATCGATCGAACACATAATTGCTGTAATTTCCCCCAAAATATTACCTCATTCGAACTTTCCTTCACAACGTAACCTGTTTCACCATAACTTGATATATAGAGATGAATTCACGAATATTGTAGCAGTCTAAGCCGTCGTTTCTTCTTTTTTTAAATATGCGTACCAAAGTGACTCTACTATGCCTGATGGAAAGCATGAGTAGAATCCAGAATAAGGGTCACTATCCTCATTGTGAGTGCAGTATTGTGATCCACACCATGGTGGCCTAGCGAAAAGTTTCTGCATGTCTTCTTTTGCGCTGACTGTTCTGAGCTCAAAACCCAGAGAGGCAAGACTTTGTGTCATTCATAAATTGTCTTTAGTTCCATACAAAAATGTTAGTAAAGTCTCCTAGTACATAGAAATATTCGTAGTGCGTGAGTTGTGTTTAAAAGACAATCGCTGCGACTAACAGTTCAATGTGTAGACAGCCTAAATAACAAACGTACTGGTACGCTTACAATTTTCACTTTTTATTAGGGCTATTTTAAACCCAGCTATTAACGACTGGTCGCATATAATTGCTTTTTGTATATTATTATTTATAGGTATTCATTACACAGATTAGTGTATGAAAGTGAAATGGATGGACCTACATAAGTGCAGCGATTTATTTAATGGGTATGGATGGTTGGTTATTTATAATCTAAATGTAGATAATATACTCGTACACGTATTACTTTTAAAGGCTGTGGAAAAGATAAAGTTAAATGAGATACTATATAAATTTTACGTTGATAAATTCACAATGTCCGTGTGGTGACGGATTAAGAATACAGAGTGTCTAAGCGCCTATTCATATCGCGGGTGTCGTAAAAGGCGACTAAGGGATAAACTACGCAAGATAATATCAATGCAAAGAGAAGGAAAACTTGAAACCAACCCGATGCCAACCCACCTGGCCAGCGTGGTATAGTAGGCCAAAACCTCTTTTCTAAGGAGAGGCCTATGTCCAGCAGTGCACTGTTGAAGACTGTTGATGATGATGATGATGATGAAATTCACATTAATATTATAAATTCGAAAGTAAAGCTGTCTGTCTATTACGCTTACACGACTAAATCGTTGTACCGATTTTAATAAAATTTGGCAACTGGATGTTTTGATTCTTAAAGAAGGATATAGAATATTATTTATCGGTATACATGCGGGCGGAGCCGCTCATAATAGTTAGTTCTTCATATATATTCGCTTTGTCTATGCATTTCTATGGCAAGATAACTTTTTAAATGTTTTCGTTTAATAAATAAATTATTTGTGTCATCGTTTTTACTATTTTTGACTACTTTTTACTACTTTTGACCCAAAAAACATCGCACTTTATAATATCAATTGGTTCTAGATATCGTCTGGAGAAATTGAATTTTGACTACATTTATTTATTGTTTATACACGACTAATTTTTAATGACCAGAGAAAAAAATATGTGGTATTCAGCTTTCGATACTGAACATATTTATGTAATTAAACCAAAAAAAAAATACGTGTTAATATTTTCCCGAAAACTAGCAAATTTTTGTTCATAACGCATGATATATTCACGACATGATATTACGTAACAAGAAAGTGTCAATGTCCTAGCCTGCGGGTTGCGGGTGCGAGCGGGGTACCTAATACCTACGATGCGACGCGTGCGCCTAATGGCGGCATGCTTTGAACTGATTTGACTGTATTGGGCGATGCGTCACACACATTGAAACAGAAAATGTTATTCATTGATAATTAAAATACGCGTGTGTAAAATATTTGGGTGACAATAAATTATGGGCGTATTTTAACATTTTAAAAACCATAATAACTCAGTTATTTTTGTTTTTTGGGTATTTGTTCTATGGTGTTTTATGTTAGTATATAAGTTCTGAATCTGCCCCTACTTTTTCTCTGGTAATTAAAAACTAACCGTGTATACCTAACCAGTATAATTTGGACTGTAATTATAGTTATGATGGGTATCAGAACAGGCCAATTTAACGTTGGATGCATGCAGCTTGACATAACGTTTCCACATGTGTGTATGTAATATGCCGAACATTGTTGTAGCTCACTGCTCTTCCTTTCAGCATAAGGGTTCACGTGATTGTTCCATATCTAAAACAACACATATAGTATAATTAATGTTTCTTAATATAACAATTATATGAATAATTGTGTCATAATAATGTAATTATCAGTAACAGAAAATGTGTTACGATAAATTGCAGTTGTATCTTATGCTTATGTTGTAGGGATTTAGGACATCATAAAAAGGGTAATCAATAATTTTTCAAATTGTTTTTGTAATCTAATTAATAATATTTTTTGTTCCAGGTATGTAGAAGAAAATATGGCTGGCTTGCGATACACTTGTTTCCATTAAATGCAGAAGATATAGCGTAAGTGAAATGTTTAGTATACATTTTTAGGAATAAATACATTAACAAAATTATTGTAAAATAAATCAACTACAAATTCATACATTCAAAATTTTTTAATTTCTTAAGACTGAAATACTATGCAAAATAAGTTTCTTGATATCATAATTAGTCCATTTCATTTTTAAATCAACCTCATTATAAGAAGAAGTATTTAGAAAACTCGAAATTTAAGATTAGTATCTTAAATTTCGAGTTTTCTAAATACTTCTTCTGAAAGAATGCAACCGTCCATTCCATAAGACGCACGACCAACTCCGATGTATTAGTAATATTATATTTTAGATTTGAATGGATTCGTGACTTACAAAACTAACACTTTCTAAACGACAACAAAAGTGTCAAAATATAAACACAATTAAATTGTATACTAGAAATGTCAAAATCACTAAACAGTCGACCTTATCTGACACACGAACACTTTTGTCCGTACTGCACCGTAATTAAGTAGCGTCAATCAGCCGTCACGGTTTGTTAAAGAGAGATAAAAGTTCCGCATTAATGAGTGTGAAGGAGATAGTCTCAAGAAAAAAAATCTATGAATGATAGCCGATGGCTGCGGTTACAACATTTTCACTTGATTTCAATATTATTTCTTTGCATGTCCGTCATGTACCAGTATCTATATCGGGCGCGCTATGTGTGTTTATTTTTTATGATTGCCAGTCACATTTCTAATGCGTGTGATTAAGGTCAACAGATCGCAATGGCGCTGTTTTACATCATTATGTATGACGATGTGCATTTGTAGAGATTGCAATAATTATTTTGTTGGTCAATTTTAAATTCTCGATATGACACGTCCAACATCTTAAAATCAACATCAAAAAATGCATTTCCGGGAATTTATTTAAAAAAAAATACTAGTAATTAAACTAATACTACCTGTACTATTTAGTATTCAATTATTAAACGGTATAAAATTCATTCCTATGCCGAGCAGTCAAAGACTGGAACTCACTACCAGCTCACGTATTTCCTTCCCACTATGATCCCGGGTCCTTTAAGCGGGGCGTGAAAAAGCATCTCACTAAGCCGCCATAGTGTAGGCCACCATACATTATTGTCTGCATTCGCAGCAAGTGACGTAGCCCCCCCACTCTTGGATGTTGCTCATGCTTTCCATCAGGCAGGGTAGAGTCACTTTGGTAGGCTAAATTTATAAAAAAAGCATTATAATAATCACTTAGTTGTTACATTGTCTATGCCCTGGATAGCATCTATCGTCACTGCTGTTTATCATCATAATAAGACTTAAAAGCTCTAAAAAGGAAATAACCACATCGATTCAATAAAATACTAGAAACAGTTTTTAACTAACTTTAGTGACTTGTTTTTAAATCGTAAAACTAATAAGAAGAAAATTTAAATTATAAAATACTCTATTATGTTGCCAATGCTATAAAAACCTTTAAAAAATATATATACAAAGGCTTTGATAATAATCTTCACACCTTATAACTTATATCTGTATAACTAGCCAAGTTAAAACGGAGAAACGACTTAACTCATAAAACGAGATCGCTAATCCCGTTTCATAAGTTAGCACGCATTTTGCATGCCACCGTGAAGTTCCGTGGTTTACTTCCTGGGTTATCTAGCAGGATATTCTGAGAGAGAATTTTAACCCATTTAAATACCGTTTTATTATATTGATTTTTTTTATATATTTTAGTCTAACAAAGTGACTCAACTTTGCCTGATGAAAAGCATGAGTAGAATCCAGGAGTAGGGGTCACCATCCTCATTGTGAGGGTAGGCAATGCAGCATGTGACCTGATCATGGCGGTCTGGTCAGATGTTTCTGCCTCAATCTCCCGGCCTCGGCAGACCGAGAGACCGAGACAGTAGACCATTATAATTATTATGCTGTCATTATTTTAATGGTGTATGAGAGTAGTACTGCCCCGGTCAAGCAATCCAATAGGTCCTGATATCAGTGCTTTGTAAAATATGTTATTATAATAATTGTTTTAACTCCTCCTGTAACAGTACGAATTATTTAAAATTAATCCTAACATCGATAGCTAGAATTATTTAGCTAAGATAGTGATGGCCAAGAAGTGACCACAAAAAAAAATTACATTCAAGTACAGTGAAAGCGAACTCGCTTTACACCACACCCTAAATT
Source organism: Phragmatobia fuliginosa (assembly GCA_932526445.1). NCBI lineage: Eukaryota > Metazoa > Arthropoda > Insecta > Lepidoptera > Erebidae > Phragmatobia > Phragmatobia fuliginosa. The sequence continues at coordinate 17,171,636 of OW052070.1, forward strand.
CTCAAAATATGTTCTTCACCATAAATCTCAAATCAAATTGAACCATCTACTTTCTAAGCTGAATTCTCAAAACTTCAAGATGAAGATAGCAAGCCATTATTCATTTTGCATGTGGACACCACGGAGTGTCGAGATAGTGATCTATGATGTACCTTAGCTGATCGTGTTAGCAGATTTGCAGATCGTCACAAGTCATTGCCAACACGCCATATTGAAGAGTTTGGACAACATGGGAGCCAACATGTTGGCACATTTGAAATAAAAAGATAAATACTATATAACAAAGTACAAATCAAATAATTTGAATCCTTAATTCGCCTTTGTACGTCATCTGTTAGTATTGGGTTTGCGTAGTATGGGTACAAAATATCGTACCCGTAACGAGTGGAATACATGTCAAAACCTAAATATATTTCACATCTTATGTATACTATCAATCAATTCCTATTAATCATCTATTTAAGTCGTTTAATACATGACATAAATTACTGATACCTTCTACTAGACGACAAAAAAACTTGTAGTTACTCTTTTATTTTTTTGATTTAATCATGTGCACAAAACTGTTTCAAACAATTTGCCTGTGGACTCCTTTGAACTTCACAATGGTAATAAACAAAACCAATAAAATCTTTAAACAATAAAAATTATACGCATGCTACTTATATAATCGATTAATCATATTTACACATTCATTAATACGTAATATTTTGGTTGTATGTACATACGCAAAACAACATCAATGCAAAGAGAAGGAAAACTTGAAACCAACCCTATACCAACCCGTCTGGCCAGCGTGGCATAGTAGGCCAATACCTCCTTTTCAAGGAGAGGCCTATGTCCAGCAGTGGACTGTTAAAGGCTGTTGATGATGATGATGATGTACATTATTTAAACACACATTAATAATTGTTTTTTTTTGTGTTACTGTTTACTTTGTAGTAAGTATGTTTTTAATTCTGTTAAGATTTTTAAGTTGGGTTTTTGTCTAATATCTACAAGCCAATTTAGAATATATTGCTTGTTAGGGTTAGTTGACACTATTTTATCAGCATGTACCTATCTTACGGTTGAATATTATATATTTGTAGAACAATAGCAAAATCTCAAAACCCTATCCCTGAGTCTTGAAGAACTGAAGAGAGAGGACATAAAATGCGACAAAGCTTGCAGGTCCATAGGCTCGACCTTGAGTGACCATTTGTTTGATTTCCAATAAAACTTAATCATATTCCTATCGCATGTGAATTAGTGTCGTTAACGAACTTTGGCTACTCAAAACCTCATTGTTGGCTATTTATGGTTATTGGTGTAAACGTAAAGATGTCACGATGATAATAAAATTTTATACGTTTGAAGCATGTACTATTACAAATTTAAACGCCATAAAACTGAGAAAGCTGAATAGATGCGAAAAGGGCAAAAGAGTTTGGTTAAGTACCTTCGTAAAACCACTGATTTTATACACTTGTGCTAGCAAAAACCAAGGCTACGTGAATGTCATATGGTTTATTTTGCTTTTAGTATCTGAAATTTCTAAATCAATATCAATTTTGCCAATAAATCACTTTGTATCATATAATATACACTTTATTTTCAATACTTGACGTTTTGTAAACATAGTTATTTGACTTTATTATAAACTAGATGACTGCCGCAACTTACAACCTTAAATTGCCTACTATTTTTTAGGAAATTTTGAATGTCTAGCTTTTGCGCGGCTCCACACGCGCGTATGTCAGTTACCGCAGTAAAAAGTAGCCCATGTACTTTCTTAAAAAAATAAAGAATCTCCATACTAAATTTCATTAAAATCGGCACAGCTTTACTTTCGTATTTATAATATTAATTTATATTAATGTAGGTAATATTGGGTTAATGTGTACGACACACCGCCCCGACGCATTGAAAATCCCGGCGGGGTGACGGTCCGTGTGGACTTCCACAGGTATAGTAAAAAAAGAAGAAAAAAAGAGGTTTAGGTATGTCGCCACGCCGCTCTCTACTGCGTTAAGTGTAGTGGGTTAAAATCCTACACGGAAAAACATAGAAACATCCACAAACTGTTATACTGACTTTGGGTGTTCTTTGTGTTGCGTCATGTATGTTTGTAAAGTTGGAAAAAGGTCCAATAGAACCTCTAAACAATATGAAAATAAAACAATCAGAATAATATTTCCCGATTTAAAAACAAATTATAAAAGTATTATTATGGCAAAATGATTATCTAATGTAAATAATGTAAGCGGAACAATCAGGCAGTGTATCTCATTGCAGTAGCGAGGTATGTCGTGTTCGAACGTCCGTCGACACATTTGCTTACTTACGGCATGCGCTGACGCAGATAATAGCTAAAGACAAGTCGTCTTATAAACAAGCTACTGTTTTGATAACCATATATTTATATTTTATTCATTTTTGGTTGTATTTATTTAATGGTGTAAGTTCTAAACTTATTTTGTCATGTAAGCTCTACATTAAATAGGCCTACTACTACTACAAGCTTCTCTGAATTTGGAAGAAAATATGGTCCCTTATTCTATCTTTCAAATTTCGCTAGTATCAACTTTTACAAGTGTGTGTAATAAATTCATTAAAACTTCAATTGACATAAATTTGACTGCACAGTTGGCCTCCTGGATGAAGAGGTTGACATGCCGCTTTCTACTGCACAAAGTGTGGTGGATTGAAATCCTACACGGAATAACATTTTGTGTGATCTACAATTATGTGCATATCTTGTATGTTTGTAAAGCCCCCCGCGATATAGAACTATTATGTCTATTACAAGAGTTGTCTTTAAACAAACAAAAAATGTTGAAAACTCCAGTTCGCTTAACGCACCCACGCCGACAGTATATTTTCCCACCATCGGCAATTGACACTATTCTGAATTGATCTTAGGCATACTTATTGGTAATCTAATATTGTAATATACATTATAAATAAATGAGTTTAGATTCGTGTGAGTACAACAAGATTCTACTAGATATTGAGAAGCTTTAATCCATTTGATACTTGTGTGTGATTGTGTTATAATGTAGGTATAAAATATAATAACTTCACACCTCTCACTCACGGTATTATATGTGTGTGCAAACAGCCTGCTCATTAGTATACGTATTTGTTTCTAAGTACATTCTATAGAAAACTTACACCCAGACAATCATAGTGAACCAACCTGCAGTGGTGTGTCAGACATCACTGCTCTCTAGCTAAGTTGCAAAAATTTTTAGTTTTTTTTTCTATTCTCTTGTTTTATTGGCTAATATTTTCTTTTGATCATGTGACTGAGTGATATTCGCCGGCGAAAGAAGAGAATATTTATTATTACTCTTCCTTCGTTTGCAATTTGGGTAAAGCGGCTGGTCGTTCAACAATATTGACATCATTGTTATCACTGTTTTAGACTTACGCGAACTTTACTTACACCCACATGGGATACCAGTTTGTATAATCCACAAAATTTTATTCAGTGTCTGGGTGCTCTTAGTGTATGTTTGTGAAGCACAAAATATATTTTTGGACATCTGACACACAACGTTCTCTAGTTCCACACTAAGCTTGTATACTAGCTATGGGTACTATATAACTAATATTAATACATAAACATATTTTTCTTTGTTGTAAATACATACTCGTACATATTAAATATAGAAAACAATCAAATTCAGAAAGAAATATTTGCAGAACATACAAACATTTGGCCCGACGACCCAAAAAAAACTGCGTTGATAGTTGTCCGTCATATTAAATTATGTATGTAATCATTTAATACACATCAAACTAAAACACGTGAGATATAAGTAACATTAACAGTCTTACAATAGTGTAATAAGTAAAATGTTTCTTTTGTAATATACAACTTAAATCTACCAATTAATATTATATTTCATTGATAATTTGTTTTCTTAATGTTGGATATATGTATATTTGAACACTTCTACGATCAATGTACAAGGTAAATTGTTTACTTTCATTTGTTATTAGATAATATCAGTAGAGATAAAAACGAATTGCTTTTGTAACTTATAGGACTTTTGTTTTTTTGGTGGAAAACCTTGAATTGTAAGCGTGTTTTATTCATAATTTGTTCTTTGCCGAATATTTTTTGGCTTTGGATAGGTGGATAGGATAGGAATTTGCGACTCTAAGTTCCCTTTAACGTTAAAGGGACAAATATATAAAACGATCATCAGACCTGCCGTCCTGCATGGATCTGAGTGTTGGCCAACAAAGAAAACGGATGAGAGACGTCTATATGTGGCTGAAATGCGAATATTGAGATGCATATGTGGTGTGACCAGAATGGATAAGGTGAAGAATGAGCTTATTACAGGAAGCCAGAAAGTAGCACCATTAGATTAAAAGTTGAGAAGCAATAGATTATCCTGGTATGGACATGTGATGCGTAGAGATGAGCAAAATGTAGTGAAGAAAGTTTTAAGTGTAAAAGTTGACGGATATAGGAGTAGAGGGCGACCAAAGAAAAATCGGCCAAGTGCGTGTCAGGCCACGCACAGGAAAGGGTTCCTCAGTCACCTATAATGGTATGTGGATTTAAAATCGTATCCAATAGATAATTGTTAAGTTTACGTATTAATACGTTAATTTTGTATGACGTTTTCCAAGTGAGCGCATTTTACCATATAAGCCTTTATAACTCCTGAACTAAGAAAGTCATCTAATCGGTTATAGTTTTCCTTCAAAGTTCATTAGATGGACCACCATCACGATTTTTTTCAGATTTTTTGAGCCAGCCGTTTAGCTTTTAGAGGGGGGGGGACGCCCTGTTTTTACAAAAAAGTGCCCTTTAAAGTGAAATATCTCGCAAACGAATACCTAAATCAAAAAATCGTCTAGGAAACCCTTTATTGTTTTTAAAAGACCTATCTAATGATACCCCACACGATGGGGTAGCCTCGAGAAAAAAAAATCATCCCCACTTTACGTGTAGGGTAGGTACCCCAAATAAAATTATTTTTCATAATTTTATTGTAGCACTTTGTCGACGTAATTACAACACGTATTCATGCAAACTTTCATCTTTCTAGCACTTACCGTTTGGACGGTAAGTCGAGGACGGACGGACGGACGGACGGACGGACGGACGGACGGACGGACGGACGGACAGACGGACATGACGAATCTATAAGGGTTCCGAGTTATGAACTTCGGAACCCTAAAAATGGATGGACTGCGTGAAAGAGGATATGGACAGAAAAGGAATAAACAGTGAACTGACGAGTAATAGAGAAGAATGGAAGAAGAAAATTCGTTGCACCGACCCCAAATCAATTTGGGAAGAGGGTAGGAAGATGATGATGATGGATAGGATATAAAGGAATGACCCTGAAATATTTCAAGTGAAATACTCACGAGCCTTTAGTCCTATCAGACCTCAGATGAGTTCTGCTCATTCAATACAGGCGTAGATTGTGGTTAAAGAATAAACAGTTTCCTTGTACGAACATTTTCTATAAGGATAACAAATATTCGTATTAGCTCGCCCAACAAGGGTACAAATAACAAATTACACACATACAAAAGATTTATTTCTCATTCCCAGATTACCAATGAACATTATATTCTTTGAAATAGATCTTCGTACTTAACGATAAATCCCAATTCTATGTCGAAAGATAAGACCAATATATTTTCTGCAGAACCATCATTGAGTTCACGCAATTTATCTTAATTAGGGGTATTCTCCTTTTTCTTTATATATTCTTTATTCACTTAATGTACGCTACTATGATTTTATATATAACTACTCTAGTTGACGAAAAAAATGGTTTAAAAAAATTATTAGACTTCTAACCAATGAAGCTAATTACTAGATCATACTACATCATAGTGAACCATCCTACCCACTAGCCAAATTGCAAACTTTTTTCGTTTTCTATTCTATTTCTCTATTCTATTGTGTCATTGGCTAATATTTTGATATCAACTTGGTTAGGGGGGCTGCAGTGGGGTGGCAACGCGAGCGCTACAAAATGCGCACGCTTCGTATTTGGCGGAAGCGGAGCATCGGAGTTCTCGCATGGTAGGGGGCCGTCTGCAAGCCACAGATGGCCCGAGGTGCGTCGGGGTTCCAGGGACTTCCCTTCGAGGGTATACCTGGTTCCTCGACTCATACTATCCGAGACGGCATGCGGTTTTAGTCGGTTCGAATCCGACACAGTCACCAACTGGTGGCATCCGTGGGGATTTCTGCACGAAAAAAGGGGGGCTGCAGTGGTGTGTCAGACATCACTGGTCACAGAACAATATTGATATCTTTATTCTTTGGTGCTAATTTGTGTTAAATACGTTTTGAACCGATTTAATTTTCAATGCTAAGAATACCATAACGGTCTTCCACACATACATTATTTAATAATTTATGGCATGAACGTAATCAGGGGCATGGAGATAATTAAACGCGTAATTATTTAAAATCATAGGATTAACATGCCTATGTCCAGCAGTGGACTGTAAAGGCTGTTTATGATGATGATGATAGCATTAATATAGGGATAGTAATAATTTTTAGAAGTGTAAAGTAATTTACTCCTATAATCCCTACTAATATTATAAATGCGAAAGTAACTCTGTCTGTTACGTTTTCAAGCCTAAACCGCTGAACCGATTTTGATGAATTTTGGCAAAGAGATAGATGAAACCCTGGAAAAGGGAAAGACATATACTCGGGCGGAGCTGCGGGAAAAAGCTAGTCATACAATAAAACTAGAAAAACATACATAGTTATTACTGGTAATCACCGACGGGATAGTAAAAAATTTACTTACGCTAGCGATCTCCGTAAGAAACCGCAGGAACGTATGTTAAAGATATTGCGTTATATATTATATTATCTTGTGATTTATGTTCTAGTTATATGCTACTGGAATTTCTCGGATCTATATCTGAGGTTTCAATATATCAAAATGTATTTGGTTCTTGATGGCATTTATCATCCGAATTGTACTGAAGTTTCTTCTCTGAGAAAATGTATTTCGTATTAAACAGCTATATGATGGAGTACTCGGGGATTTGATGACATTTTTATGCTTCATTTCCAATGACGGAAGATTATGTGTTTTCAGGAATAGAAATGATATTACATGCTGTGACTGTCAATTCTTTTTTTTCTTCTATTTTGTTTTTCTGAAAAAATGTGACTCAGTCGTTTTCAATATAGATATCAGATGCTGTTTATTTGCTGAAATGTTACAAGAAGTGTGATATTTAACTTACCCAGTATTAAAATAAATAAATGTTTAGTTGATGAAAATTAACTTTTCTTTGAATAAGAAAGAAAATATAACCGAATGAAGTATAGCTAAATGCTTTGTGACGTCATCACAGTAAGTGATTAAACGGTAAAAACGGTATTATTGTAAAAAACAAGTTGTAAGCGTATTTGGAACTTTATGATCCGAGACCAAACTCAGGCGTAAATTTCGCCAACCGAACCGTGTAGGCCACTACTATGCAATAACGATGAATCATCGCTTTCAGCTGATTCCGGAAGATTTTGCGACTGTGTTATTCTGATATAGGTATAAGCTATATTACTGGAAAGTTTCATCCAAATCCGTTCAGTAGTTTTTGCGTGAAAGAGCAACAAACATACACACTTACTCACAAACTTTCGCGTTTATAATATTGGTAGGATTACAGAAAAGTCATAAAATCATTATTCAAATATCGGACGTCCAATGTCAAATCTCGAATTCCTGTCAAAAACTTTACAAGGACTGACGACCTGAAGAGGAAGCTAATAAACGAATTTCCAATTCAAATCTTTGAGCGATTCTTGGAAAGTTTTAATGATTCCAAATCTTATTTATCTAAAGTTGAATTTGACGCTGAAGTAAGAATTCCTGTTGCGGAAGGAATCAATATCAAATGTATAGAAATTGAAGAGACACTAAATATGAATTCTCAAAACTAGATAGACTTACGAAATCATTTAATAAAGTTATTTTATACTTCAACGAAATGCGTTTAAGGCTTATCACTGTTGAATCATTCTTCGAACACTTAAGTGACTAAAAATGTTAGTACGAGTTTCTAGTAAGTTATAAAATAATCACGATTTACGACAAAACGTTGCGGTTTTCAGAATTTCGGCAGTAAAATGGCTTCGAGGAACATTGATCTTTAGGTTATGACCTGAAGATCGTAACGTAAATTTTTGGACATCACGTTCGCCCTAAAGACGGCGACGAGGAAAAAGACATACACATATTTCATGATTTCATTGCAATGCTCCGTAGATCAATTCATTCATAAAGTTAATAATATATTTCATTATATTTTTAAAGGTTATGGTTTTATTTAACTGTATAAACTGTATAAATATAAATTATACTGGTTTAGAATTCCTTGTTATTTAATTCCAGAGTGTAGCTCGCGATTTGTATATTCTATACTGTGTCTATTCTTGAGTCTCTCAAAATATTTTACTACACACTACAGCTTTGTTTTTATTTGTATACGAACACATTCAAAACATTTTTTTTTTCAATGCGTCGTGGCTTTCAAATAATGTAAAGACGTGTAAGGCGAGGCTCCAAGTTATCTTGATGAAGCCTCTTGTAAATACAAGGCAAAAGCCACTCCTGGAGAATTGAGTTCCTTATTAAGGTATTACTAAAAATTATTACTTGTTTAGTAATTAAACTTTTGAGTTACAGAGCCATAATTGGTGTTATTTGAAGAAAGCAGAGAGTAATGAACGGATAAAATACTTTCATAACATTGTTTTTTTTATTAATTCATATTACAGGTTTATTTACACGTTCTAGTGGTTCATTCACATGGCTGTAGGTCACTTCAATAACTTAGAACTTCAAATGCCTACGCAACAGTCAAATAAATACTTTAAAACTTACTAATTTGACTGAATAAATATCATAATTATGTATATGATATAAAGCAAAATTATTCAGATATAAACGTGCGTACTCAAATTATTCAAATGCGTTTACTATGTGTTCAAATTGTGTAAGTTTATATATTTGTAATTCAAAATTCTGGCAATAAAATCAATAACAACAATGATGATAGGATTAATGACTAATTTCGTTTAACTTTATTATTATTTTACTATCAACATATTTGTATTCACTGTTGCCACTAAATGTTGAAATTGAATTGTTATCTTTTAAGCCAGCGTCTTCTGGCTGTAAACTCCGACTGTAAAAATATATGTAGGATTCCGCAGTTTATGACTCGGAACCCTTATAGAATCGCCATGTTTGTCCGCCCGTCCTCTACCTACCGTCTAGACGGTTGGTGCTAGAAAGATGAAACCTAGCATGAATATGTTTTGTAATTACGTGGACAAAGTGCTACACTAAAATTAAAGTAGGACTGCATGTAAAGTAGGGATGTTTTTTTTTTTTCGCATCTACCCCATACCATTTTTCTCATACCATTTTTCGATTTAGGTATCTGTTTATGAGTTTTTTTACCTCGAAAGCGCATTTTTTTCTAAAAACAGGGCGTTTCCCGCCTCTAAAAGCTAAACGGCTGGTTCAAAAATCTGGAAAAATTAATGATAGTATCCCATATATTGAACTTTCAAGGAAAACTATAGTGTGTTTTTTTTATTTTAGGAGTTATAGTGGCCTAGCTTATAAAATGCACTCAATTGGAAAACTTCGTACAAGAATATAGAAATAGTAAGTTAACATGACAATTGTCTATTGGACACCACTTGAAATCTACCTACCATTATGGTTGACTATGGCTATTCTATGTGTGACCTTACACGCACTTGGCCATTTTTTTATTTTTAATGAGATTTTATTGTGATATTTTTAAACAAAAAAATAAACAAAAGGAAAACTAATTTCTAATCGAATCACTTTGCTTTCAGCTCGTCTACCAGTCATTTATTCTCACTATTTATCAATAACTACAAAATAAAATTTAAATATACTAAAATAGTTGTGTATTTCAAAAGGAAAAATATCAGCAAAAGGTACGTCAAAATTAAAAAAAGCGGCCAAGTGCGAGTCGGACTCGCCCATGAAGGGTTCCGTAGCATCATATAAAAGTTTTTGTAGTTCGTTGTAACTTTCATCAATGTTTTAATAATAGTGTTTACATTGAAAGAAATGTAAATTGCGGTTTATGATTTATGTGGTATTAAAAAAAAACTACCTACTAGATCTCGTTCCAACCAATTTTCGTTGGAAGTTTGCATGGTAATGTATATCATATATTTTTTTTAGTTTTATCACTCTCTTATTTTAGAAGTTACAGGGGGGGGACCAACATTTTACCACTTTGGAAGTGTCTCTCGCGCAAACTATTCAGTTTATAAAAAAATGATATTAGAAACCTCAATATCATTTTTGAAGACCTATACATAGACACACGTATGGTTTTGATGAAAAAAAAATTTTTGAGTTTCAGTTCTAAGTATGGGGACCCCTTAAATTTATTGTTTTTTTTCAATTTCTGTGTAAAAATATTAAAGCGGTTCACAGGATACATCTACTTACCAAGTTTCAACAGTATAGCTCTTATAGTTTCGGAAAAAAGTGACTGTGACATACGGACGGACAGACAGACAGACAGACAGACAGACATGACGAATCTATAAGGGTTCTGTTTTTGCCATTTGGCAACGGAACCCTAAAAATGGATTCCTGTCAGTCACTATTTTTAAACCCATTAAAAAGTAATCAAGTTTTCGATTATCGGATAGTTGAACCAGCGAAAGGAGAAACCCGAAATCCATACAAACTTGGGCCTGGCGTTACAGTGCTAGAATTTGGGCATAAATTAAAATATCTATGATGATTTCATGAGCCTAATTTTCAGGTCTCCCAGCAATGGCCAAATTGGTAAAATCAGACTATGTTTACATTTTAGGTTATGTTTATTGTTTGAGTTATTTTAATAAAAATTGGCCAAGTGCGTGTCAGGCCACGCATAAAATTGGGTTATGTACTCACCCATAATTAAATCGTGCCCAATAGATAATTAATAATAATAATGAATAATAAATATTTCGGACATTTTACACACAACGCCATCTAGTCCCCAAACTAGACATCAGTTGTCTAGTTTGGGGACTAGATGGCGTTGTAGATATAAATACACAAACATACTTTTTTTTGTAAATACATACATATTATACATTGTTGTATTTGCTTATTATTTCTTTATTTTTGTACGAAGTTTTCTAAGTCAGCTTATTTCACAAGTTAGGCATTTATAACTTCTGAAATAAAAAAGTTATCAAAACCGCTATAGTTTTCTATAACATGAAAAACACGATTTGATACATTTGTGTTTTTCTATGGCATAGTCACATTAATAGAAAAATACAAAACTACCCTTTCATGCTATATTTAATGCTGCCAGTTGTAGATATTTTGAATTGCCGCCATTGTAAGTAGTTGTGTCACGATTCGCTGGCCAGACTCTATTTACATTGATTAAAATACCTATTAAAACAATCATTTATACTAAAACAAAGAAGTTTATTTATATAAAACAGTATCGATTTCCACTAAATCGATCCTATTTTAGGAATGCTACGTTTGTGGAGCTAGTTACGAATATTGAAATAAGTGTTGCAGAGGTTTACAAAGATTGTTTAAAACAATAGAATTCTTCTTATTTTCTACACTTGGCCATTGCAAATGAAGCTAAGATTTCGATAGGTTAATCAAGCAAAATAGACGAATTTTTTGGTACATATCCCATTCGTGTAACGCTTAGGCCCAGAATCGGGTTTCTCCTTTGTGAATGCGTTTACCAATAAATAAATGCATGGTTTCATATTCAAAATTCATAGGCTGTCATTCGATTTATATGGTAATTCATTTATATGTACCATACTCGATTCAAATCACACATTTTTTCGTGTTAAGATAAGATTAATGGGACATTAATCGATATCGTAACGATTTTTTGAACTTTACGATTGGCGTTGACATGTTGTATTAATGACTTTACTGCTATTAGCGATTGGATTAAATCGATGACAACATGTCGAGTCTTAAAACTTTTGGTTTTTACATCTTCATAAAATACAAAACATTTCCTGTATCCACGTTTATGACCTCTGTTGTGCTTTTTTACTAACAAAATTGTTTTTAAAAGCATATTAATTTAATTAGGTTGGACTGTAGAACAAAACATGTATCTACGCACTTCATACCTATCAATTTACTTAAGCATATTCTTATTGGTCACTCTACTAAGATTTTATTTTAATATATATTGGCTGAGTACCGCGCTACCCACGTTCTTGTCGTGAATCGCGAGTAATGCCGCGGAGCGAAGCTAACCTAAAAACAAAGCCTAAGTTACGCCTTACATCATCAGTTTTCAGCCAATGAAAGTCTCGTTAAAATAGGTCCAGCCCTTCCAGAGATTAGCCGGAACAAACAGACAGACAATAATGTTAAGAATTGTTTTCTTGATATGACTACTTGTGATATTATATTATACAGACACTTCAATTTTATTTATTTATATAGATAAAATGTTATTCCTATATGTAGCAACTAGTATTGCGATGCCCTACCCACCATCAAGGGCAAGAGGGCATGAAGATAAAAGATAAGATTCATTACTTTCACAACATTGTGATGTCCGAGCTTTAGCTTGACACACCCTAACAAGATCATTTAGGGTCATCACACATTTGTGTACTAACTAGATTTCCTTGTCACTCCAATTTAATATATGTGACAGTTATCGTGATAAAGTTCAAGTGAGTACAGAAAAAAAAACATTATTCCACTTTAAAACATTTATTTTCGTGACTTCTGTTTTTAGTTTTTAATATTTCTATGTAAAACATTTATATTGTTAGAAATATTGGTTTCTTCTATTAAAGTCGTATATCTGGAGGTAAAATACATTTCTTGCAGAAATGCAAGAGGCCCAGTTTTCTTCCTCTCTCTACAGAATCTGTTAATTAAGTAATTGTAAGCATACAGCATTCCAATAAAGTGTATGCAATCATTGTGTGTTTAGTGCCTTAGAACAGCCTATAAGGGATACATAACTGTGCCATTGGACCGATACAAGATGTTAATCTACCGCACAATCTGCAAACTTAACAACCAATTTATTCTGCTCACATAAATAAGTTTATGACGTCAAGAGGCGATACCAATTCTGTGGCAGATTTCCATTTTGTATCGAAAATTGAAATTTTAGTTTCATTTTGTGAAAATTGTATGCTGAAATGTTTTTAATGGGCAATTTGCTATGGCTTATGTTCAAAGTTCGATGATAGTTCATTAAATTCTATTCAAAAGAAAGTGTTTATGTACATTTGTAGGTAGGAAAACACGAAGAACAACGTAAATAATAACTTAAATAATAAAAACCAAATATCTTTCTCTAAAATTAAAATCTTGATAATTTACGCAAATAACTTCAAATTATTTAAATTTTAACTACAAAAATAGATATGTTTAAGATTAAAAGAAAAATATTTCTTTGTGCACAGAACCGCTACTGTCGTATTTAATATAGCGGCAAGCGTTGCATGTTGTTCGGTAGTCATGTCAGAACATCCGTTATAAAGTAAATTACCTCAACGAAAGCACATAAAAATATTTGTTATTAATGTGTTGTGTGTTATAATAACGAACTACACAATAAACTACTATCATATTTATGATGCTATAACGATTAATTATATATTTAAAGAGCTTTAAATTTCTTACAAATTTTTCTTGGAACCTAAATGCTGATATGACCAATAATTCGAATGGATTTTTAATAAAAAATATTAAAATGGCTTTTTAGGTTTATGTGAGCTATAAGTTACCTATTTATTAACTAGGCCACCAAAACTCCCTATTTAAGAATATATAACGTGTGAACTAATTAATTATCAATGTGCGTGTCCTGACTACAACTTCACTCCATCGTGTGGGGAATTACTGTCAAATGTAATTCATTGAAATGTAATTGACTATTAAAATAAATACTTAAATCACTAAAGTATGTTTTGGAGTGGAAACCGCATCTTGGCTTGTGTAGAGTGGGGCGCCCGCTGGCCGGATAGCATGACGGCATTGCTTAGGAGACCGGCGGCGACTGAACGCAGAAAACAACAGACCGGGCTCTGTTGTGTGCCATGGGAAAGCCCTATGTCCAACAGTGGATTGCAGAAGCCTGCTGCTGTTGATTGTGATTAAAACAGACTAATTTATTATACTCAATATTCTCAATATCTAAACGTCAACTTTATTCACCCACTTTGCATTATCTGCCATAGGCATACGTCACATTCGCTTACTGAATCGATGACATTACACTTTCATTCACATTGTTTCTACAGACTTTAAGAAACTTTATCTAGTCTTGACTGTTAATGAGTTATTAGACTGTAATGTTATTTAGTATACGATATATGATATGTTACGAATTAAATCTTAGTAACCAGTAAGTTTTGTAATTGAAATCTTAATAATTAAAATATCAATTCCAACATATTTTTTAACAATTGAGTTTTATTTTTCCTCATAAATTAGAGTTTTACTGCATTTAAAGCTAATTAGAATATATAAAATTTTGTTATTGTACTGTATTTTTATACTGTGGACATTTCTTTCTAGGGCTGATACATACATTCATTATCTGCGTAAAATCCGGTTCAATTGTCTGACAACCGCACACTTTTCAAATAGACATTGAGTTTGACGTGCTTTTGAAGTCCACATTATGGTTTTACAGTTCAGTTGGCTGTAAAAATGAAATCATTTTGAAGATTTATCATGATTTGAGGTTGACAGTTTTATTTTAGTATAAAATTTTCAAAAGGATATTAAATAGTAGTACCTTTCGAAAAGATAGTTTCAGCAATTTTAGTAATGTTGTATATAATTTTGCTAATAGTATAACTTAATTTATTTTTTTTCTTTTAAGTATCAGCATACATTATAAGATAAGATAAGATAAGATTCTTTGTTTGCTAGAAATATGGTACATTATAGAGATCTTAGGGCTAGTTTTCGTTCTTCATATTTCGCCTACTGAATTCGGCATGCAAATATACAATTATAATTTTACTATATGGATTAACATCAATCAATTTTACAAAATAATGTCAAAAAAAATAAAAAATAAAAATATAAATGTAAATTGTATAAAATTTAAAATCTTACAAACTAAGTCATGTCATTTAATTATTTGTTACAATAGTCATTTCGATGAGATCATGTTATGTCATCATATTATTTTACTAGTCTTATAAGTCATAAACTCATTTATGGTATAAAAACAATTTTTGATCAACCAGACCCTCAATTCCTTCTGAAAGTGATTTATTGGTAGCTCTCTGATTTCTTTGGGGATTCCATTGAAATCTTAAGTTTAGTTGAATAATTACAGTTAATCTTTAAAACTTACTATTTGGTGAAGTGCCAATAAATAATAATATAACTAATTGTCTGTGTGATGACAGATTTAAAACGCGAAAAATAACCAAGTTTACCATTATCAACAGCTTAATAAGTCCTGTAAATGTTAGACAACAGCACTGTTATAAAAAGGCAAACTTGTAACAAACCGTATACCAACACGTCGGACAGGCGTGGCATAGTAGGCTAAATGCGGAGGAAGAGGCCTAGTCCAGTAGTGAAATACTGAAGTTTGTTGATGATAATGACTTAAGTACGTTATATTTTAATATACTATAGCTTAAAATTAAACACAAAACTTTATTCTTAATATTATAAATTCGAAAGCCAAATTCGAAATTTGACTGCACGGTTGGCCTAGTGGTTTAAGCGGTCGCCACGCCGCTCTCTACTGCGCCAAGTATCGTGGGTTCGAATCCCACGTGGGATAACACTTCGTGTGATTTACAAATTGTTACAAACATACGTTTCATGGTTGTTTGTAAAGTCCCCCGCGACACAGGAATTGATATTCCTAATGCGGGAGTTGTCTTAAAAAAAAGAAAAAAAAAAAGGAACTCTATTAGTCTGTCTCTTATGCTTTTACAACAAAATTTCAGAACCCACTTGGATGAATTTGGAGATAGATTGTCGATAATCAATATACACAGGCGATGTCGCAAGAAAAAACTTGTACAGAAGAAAACCTCATATCTACAGATGATTTCATCCAAGAATTAAGTTTTCATAGTTGTCATCTTTACAATGTATATGAAACGATAATGACGAGAATAATGTACTTTCCCTGATCGTCTGTTGGTATATCTGTATCATCTAGATTGTTTCTTGAGATATTTTTAATTATACAGTCTGGTAGTCTTAATGTGTTATTATAATATTTAACCGCTGTTGTCTTTACTCTCACTCTTTAAAACATTTCACATCGCCTGCGAAAGTTCTATAATAACATATTTGTAGAAAGAATACTGTTAAGTTTCAGATAGATCATCATGAGACCATCGCAGTCCACTGCTTGACATAGGCCTCTCCTATTGCACACCACTTTGTTCAATTTTGGGCTTATCGCATTAAACCCCTGTCAGCCATCCTGCGCACGTCATCACTCCACCTGGCCTGTGGGGGCGTCCCACACTACGTTTGTCGAGAAGCGTTCTCCACTCCAGAATTATTCTACCTCAATGGTAATCAGTTCTGCGGCTAATATGGCCTATACGGTAGTAATTTATCTCAGAAAAATACTTTAAATCTAGATCTTAGTTATTCATTACACAACATTTCTACTTTGGATAAAGATTCGACAGAACTACCTATCTAAATTAGTGATCGAAATTCAACCGATTTTTTTCATGTTTTCACTTTTGTTTAGTGATAGAAGATAAAAAAATAGATAAATATTCTGAACATCTAACACAAATCAGCTTTTTTCCGGTTTCTAAAGAGTTTTCATATCTCTTTAAACAAAGTAAAAGTTAGCCAACTGTTCATTAACGGCCATGTATATTTCCTCACTTTTTTTCTAGCGTAATCTCAATTCAGTAAATTCTTCTACAAGTGATAAATTTACTTCTCAAACATAACTAGCACAACCGTCGCTATAAAAATATAGCAACTTCTAGTCGCATACCGGCAAATCTTAGAAAACTAACCGCCAAACAATAATTCTTTATACGATTTCCAACGAACGTTTACTTGTATGAAACCGTTTTCACTTAATAAGACAACTAACAACTCTCTCGTATGTGAATTATATCAGACTAGTGAAACTTGTACACTGGACTTGACTCTTTTGTATTATCGTTTAACCTAATAATATACTCGTATAAATACATACAAAAGTTATATTCCCATTTTAATTAGTATCATACACTATCACTAGCTTTGTCTTTTCCCAAGGTTCCATTTATTTCTTTACCAAAATTCATCAAAATTGGTTCAGCGGTTTAGACGTGAAAACGTAATAGACAGACAGACAGAGGTATTTTCGCATTTATAATATTAATAGGGGTTAAATAGGGATAGACAACTTTTTGTCTTAATATGTAATGAGTCTTTGGAATTATTAGAAAAAAAAATAGTTTTGATTCAACCTATTGGTAATCCCTAGTTTATTTTATTGCATCTTTTTAATAAGAATATGACAAGTAGGAAGACATTGCCTTTTTTTAAAAATTTATATTGAACTTATAATTTACTTTGTAACATTAAACTTCCACGTACTATAAAATAATCAACTTTTTATTACTTAATTTTTTGTAACAGTTGTTTCTGAATTTACCCTTTATATAAAAAGTTATAAATTTTCAAGTACATATGTAGATGATGAATACGCTTTAACTAGTAATCTTTGCCATAAAAAGAAACATATCTATCTTAGTATGGGGTTCGCTGGAATCAACACCAGTAACCTATATGGCAAGTTATGAGAGAGTTTGTTGGTGTCCGCAATTAAATGTAATGCTTTCCTCTTGATATGTTGAAGTTGAATGTTGTTAGAACTATCATATATCACAGTGTAAATGTAAGACCAAATAGGTCAGTCATGTAGGTAAGTATGAAGGCAGTTTTGTACTAATAAGCTGTCGATCTTGAATCCATGTTTAAGGCTTACACGAAAATGTAGCAACGTCAATAATTTATGTTTGAGATGTAAATTTATGAGAGTGAAGACTAAAAACGAAGTGTTTCAAAACTGATGACTACATTAATATTACGCAGCTTTCTAGATTTGTTTACTCAACAAAACTTCTTTTTGTATAACTTGAATATTTGGCACTCTATTTCTGTGTACTTTTCAATTACCTATTCACCTGTCTCAACTAATTATTAAGTTGTCAAACTTGGCAATGAATGCTTGGCTGCTTTAACGTATAATAAACTGGATTCGTTAATGACGATTAAGGTTCATTAGAACTACTCTTCAATCCATACATTTCTATAATCAAAGAAGTAGCCGATCACATACATATACACACACGCACATTAATATAATTATTACTGTAAAATGCTTGTCGATACTTTTCTGGAGGTGATCGATCATAGCCACAACAATGTTTAAAACGAATGTCGTTATTTACATACACAATTTAATTTGTATACCAGTTCTTGTTTTAATAAACATTGCTAATATATTATTATTCAAAATCCAGCTTCAAAGGATAGCAGCGTATATGATTCTTAAGTTGCTGATATCAATCGGCTGCTGTAGCCAGTTGCTATCAGCAAACCTGTGCTGTACTTTGTACCCAAAAAAAAAGAAGAAGCTAACACAATTTTAACATTAATGATCATCAGGAATTATTAATTATTACTAAACCAAAGTTATACGTTAAAAAAATTAATTTTGTAAGATCAAATAGAAATAAGTCGAACACGCTACACGCTCGATCCTTCATTCCATTTCGACAGCCGGTACGAAATGATAGATGGTATAAGTTTCTTTACGTACCCAACTTCAGGAAGAAAATTGCAAATTGCTTTTATGTAGGTCACCTTGAACTATTTGATCTCTGTTTACACATTCTCGCAGTAACTGAGCTTTGTGTATTTAAGGGTACAATACACACAGGCTTTGTATTTGTTCTACCGCAAAGGGTCGCGTGCTTGGGTACAAAAGGGGAACAATATCGTTTAGACGATGTTTGTGTCACAGTTATAAACCCACGAGTGCTCACGACATATTCGAGGAAATTGTATTAAACCCTTATTTAAATAATCCTCTGCCAAAGAATGTAATTTCGATTTTGTGATAATATTCTTTCTATTTCTCAAGTTTATTAACTTCCATTAGCTGTTGTTCCATTGAATGTTATTTTCAAAAAAACGTTTATTGGTTCTCTTTTATGACTAAGCGTGAAATGAAATGTACTTTCTTTTATAATCAGATCATCAAATTTAAAAACAATAATATTCTGATCTCATATTGAAGTTTTGCCATATGAAGCTTGTCTTAACAGCTTGAAATATATGTTTCTTTTCTTCTATGACACCGGGTCCTTCAAGCGGGGCGTGAAGGGCGTGAAAAAACATCTTACTAGGCCGCCATACTGTGGGTCACCGTGCTGCATTGTCCGCTGTGGTAGTTAGGACGGTTACCGTTACTTCTGGATTCTGTTCATACTCTCCATCAAGCAGGGCAGAGTCATTTTGGCAGTTAATATGAAAAAAATATGTCACATACTTAGCTCCAAATAAGAAATAATATATAACTAGATTTATGATTACATTTTTCTAAATACCAAATATTTGTCGTAAATCCAATTTTAAATTTGTACTTGTATAATTGTCATGAGTGAGTTTAAAACTTATATACCAATAGTCAAGGTCTTTAGTCACTTTACACAATGTCCCACTGCTGGGCGCGGGCCTTATTTCAGGAGAGGGTTAAGGTCATACGTCCCCACGCTGGCCGAATGCTTCTGCCTTTACCTCGTTGAAATTATAAAACATTGTTTCGGGCAAATGTGTTTATACTAGATTAGGGAATAAAAATTTTATAAGTAATACAACGTAATATGCATCTGGGGTCCACTTGTATCGCGCTTCACAGCTATCAATTTAGTTAAGCGTACCCTTTTTTGTTACCCTACTTATATTTTATCTAATTGTTTGTTGGATCCTTTTCTTTCGAGAGGGTTCATTGTATTTTATATACAAAATTGTATATAATGAATGTGACGATTTAACCAGTTTATCGAAGATTGCTTCTGAGGTTTTACTACCGACTACATTGACTTTCATCGTATGTTATATCTTATAGTTACGAGTAACTGTCAATGTCCACTTTAAATGATTGACTGTTGGTCTGCCATTGGTTTTGTTAAGCTAAATAGCATTACAAATAGTGGGATTTCAATGTCTCAGTGTTATCATAATTACCGTTATTATTATCAGCCTGTTGCAATCCATTGCTGGACAGAGGCCTCTCTTATAACACACCACAATGCCATCTGCTACTTTTGCATTCAGTTGTTGCAAGTTATTTATGATACACAATCTATAAATATAAATAAATAAACTTTGAGATGTCTGTATATAATTTTAAATGAAAAGTTAAATGTATATGAAAGTACATACGGTACTGATATCCAAAATGCATTTTTTTTTTGAGCTATCTGTCTGTTTATTACGGTAATCCTTGGAACGGCTGAACCGATTTTGATGGGACTTTCACTGGAAGATGGCTGATGACACAAAGAGTAACTTAGGCTATCTTCGTACCCTTAGACTGGCTTCACTCCGCAGCGGGATTCAGCTAGTTATAAATACATAATACACCTAATTTCTTTTCTATAATAAGTATTTGCTTTTTGACTGCGTTGTTGGTCTAGTGGTTAGCGTATGCGGCTGATGATCAAGAAGTATAGGGTTCTATTCCCGAGTCAGATCAAGTATTTGTGGTATCCGTAAATATTTGTTTCGGAGTTTGGGTATTTTCTATGTATAATATGTATGCATTTTCCAAAAAAAAAGTATGTTTATGTATTTATATCAGTTGTTTAGTACCCATAATACAAGCTCTGCTTAGTTTGGAACTAAAGCCGGTTCCAAAAATAACGGGTCAGTCACATAAACCCGAATATCTCCCGAACTACGTATGCCATCCTAATGAAACGAAGACTGTTCAATTGAGAATTTAATTATACAGATAAAAAATAAAATAAAACTTAGTTACACCCACAATATTAATCTTAAATTAAAAAAAAACTAAAGTAGTCATATTTTTCTTAAGATTACATTTTTTTTATGATTGTTTTTTGCTGTTTTTCATCACTTTCTTCATTTAATACTTTGTATTGCCTCCACGAGCTCTTCTGACAGCTTCCAGGCGATTAGGCATGCTGTACATCAAATTTCGGAGCCGGTGCTGAGGAATACCTTCCCATTCCTCCACCAGTGCTTGTATGAGCTCGGGAAGCGTGATTGGTGGGGGGTTTCGACCTTTCACGCATCTCTGAAGCTCGTCCCAGGCGTGCTCGATGGGGTTTAAGTCCGGGCTTCGCGCTGGCCACTGCATGAGTTCGATACCGACCTCTTCAAGGTAGTCATGTACAATTCTGGCGGTATGGGGACGCGCATTATCATGCATTAATATGCCATGCCGGTCCATCCTGGCCATGAAAGGACCTACATGTTCATTGAGGATCTCTTCCACGTACCTCTCTGCATTTAGAGTTCCATTTTGAATGAGCACCAGCTCGGTGCGGGCCTCAGCAGAAATCCCAGCCCAAACTTGTACGGAGCCTCCACCGTACGCCACTTTTTCCTCCACACACGCTTGATGGAAGCGCTCCCCTGGTCTTCTGTACACCAACTGCCTACCATCATGCTTATAAAGCATGAATTTAGACTCGTCCGTGAACATTACCCTAGACCAATCGTCTAGTGTCCAGTTTAGGTGTTCGCGCACGTATCTCTGTCTTGCAATTCGATGTCCCCGTTCCAGTTTGGGGCCATTTGCGGGCCTCAATGATTTCAAATTTGCTTCAGCAAGACGTCTTCTTACTGTTTGAGCGCTTAAATTGCCACCTCCAAAGCGAATAAAGTGAGTTTTTAGACCAACAGCAGTTTGAAAACGATTTCGGAGCATTGTAGCCACCAGTTGTCTGTCTTCCCTGGCCGTTGTGCATCTTGGTCTGCCATTTCCTGGTCTTCTAAGGTGTGATCCGGTCTCTTGGTACCGCTGGACTACCCGCTGAACAGTCGACAAAGATACACCAATGTTTCTGGCTGTTTCACGCTGGCTCCGCCCAAGTTCCAAAAAAGTTAGGATTCTGGTACATTCCTCTAGCGTGACTGCCATGCTTCACCTCACAGAATAATAATTATGCACGTGGAAGACGTTCACGATAATTTTTTTTGTGACAGAATAGAAATGGAAACATCCATAATGACATGAAACAAAAATTTTGTTTTAAAAAATAGTCATTTTTTTAAATTTTGTTTTTCTAATGAAGTTTTTTTCATCAACCAGTTTAAATAATATGCTATTAGAAGCGCAACTAAAAAGTCTTTATTCTGTTTTTTATTTCATTGATCTAGCTTTTACAGTTCTGGAGGTATTTCAATTTTTGTGACTGACCCGTAATTTTTGGAACCGAGTGTAGGTGACGTTGTGTGTAAGATGTCCAAAATATTTACTTATTTTATTCTGGTACTTATTTTTAAAATAGTAGATTTTACAGTTATTACCCGCAATTGCTAATTAAACCAGTTACTTACTGTTTATACAATAAACACACGTCACAACATACAAAAGAATCAATCATCGTCAATTTACAGCATCAACACTGGCTTGTTATCGAGGAGGAAGATAAACTCTCAAGACATCAGAGTGAAAGCGACAGTTCAGGCGTTGATACATCGCAGTCAATCAGATGTGAGAAAGTGCAGCTTAAGTACGTGGGCAAATTTACTCGTCAAAACATATGACGAACTTGAAGAAAGTGTGCAGGCCCTTAGTACCGTCGTGACTAGACAATTTTTACTGTGTATTTGTATCGTAGTGTAGCATAATTCTCTTAGTATGAACTTTCGTAGGTTAGTTTAACGGTACGGTTTATTGTTTAAGAAAATTTTGATGGGATCTCAGTGTACGGTAGGTTTATAATTGACTTCTAAGTTTCAAGAAATGTGATGAAAGTATTTGATGTTGTTTCTTGTCAAATGTGTGATATATGTTATTTTATTTCAAAATAGTATAGTTAACATGTAAAGCAATGTTATTTACAAACAATGAACTGGCTGTCTCTAATAAATAGTACCGCTGTTGTATTATCTAAGTATTTAGGTTTCTCCTAAAGATTAATAAAAACGAAAATGTAGTCAATTTATCTGCGTTCGTACTCCACATATGTCCTGTCCATTCTCATTATTTCAACAATATTATTTTTATTTCTACATCTGCCACCTTGGTTATTTAAAAAAATGGAAAGTTATGAAGCTGCTAAAATATAAATAAAAATTATTAATGCACTCAAGAACTTATTAGTCTAAGCTTTTTCAATATATATTTTTTGTTCCATAGACAATTCATTCAATAAGGTTTCACTCAGGAAAGGACTTCTTAAATGCTCTGTTAGTTTTGAGTCCGACGTTGACCTTCTGTCAAAGGGTGAATTTCCAACAGTATTGATGGCAGACACAACTTTATCGACACAACAAGCTGCGAAATCTACACGCAAAGCCATGTTCCTTTTTTATTATTTTGAATAGTATTCACAAGAGCTTTTATTCAGTAAATATAGTCATCTCAATCTACTTTGTCTGGAAGCAGTTGAATGTGACAGAGCGTTTTGAATCAAGATGAATATTTATCTATTCAAATATCTGCATTCGAATTTTAAATTGCGTATCTCCATCTTAAAATGACGTTCTCTCGAATTCTTTATTTAAAATTCTAGGAATGGTATTGAATATATTGAACAGTCGATTTGAATAGATATCAGTTACAAATAGGTATCAGTTACATAGGTACTCGTATTTGATTGAATTAAACTTTACGTAATCACGACATTGAGGACCGCGGACAACTAGTGATTAGTAATTCTGACTGCCTAGCCAGAGGCAGTGGGTTCGATTCTCACCTAGATGATTTTTTTGTTAACGTCCCACTGCTGGGCTCGAATCCCCTCTCAGGGGAGGGTTACGTCCTTACGCTGGCCGCGTGTGGGTTGGGAACTTCAAAGATCTACAACAGTACCTTAAGGCTTTATCTAATTTGGAATTAGATATGTAACAACATTAAAATATGAATGTGACCCAAAAACTTTGTACACCATTTTACGAAAATTGCGCGGACGGAGTAGTATGAAATTTCGTACAGTTATAGCCAATGTGACGGAGGAGTGTAAAAATCTAAATTAATAAAAACATAAATAATATAAATGATTGAATTTTCACCACTAAGAGTCCGCTTGTTAATATAATTGCTTTAAGAAAGATTACGAATGTTGTAAATTTTCAATTATTTACAAATTTTAAGATGCCATTCAAATTGAAAAGTACTCAAATAAATATCATATAATTAACTCATTTATAGTAAACATATATGGTACACACATCTTACTTACGTCATGCTCACATCAAGCTCACATACTTGTAACTTAAAGTGGCTATGACTGGAAAGTTTAAGCCCTTTAAATGATGTTATATACCCAATTTAATTTACCTTACGATTGGTATATTTTGGATTCAGAAAGAAAACTAAAAAGAAAATTTGGGCCGTGATGTTAAGAATCCTGGTAATAATGTGGGGTATAGCTAATACCACAGTTTTAACTACAGGGAATGGTTGTCATTGGTTTTAATATTGTATTTAAATATATATTTATTTGAAAAACAAAATCCAAAATCAAAGTAGCCTAAATTACTCCTTAAAACGTCAGCTTCTACCAGTGTAAATAGGGTCAAAATTGGTCTCAAGCTCCAGTGATTAGCCAGAAAAAAAAATACAAGCAGACAGATTTTAAAATTGAATATCGTGTGTGCGTTATGTGTGTGTGCATATAAATCAGTTAAAATAGAGATTTTAATCATATTTATATCTATGGACTATCACGTACAATGGTCCACTTAAAGGACTAAGTGCGGAAACCACACACATAACAAAGAACATAGATCTATGGACTAAAATGAAAATCCCTAGAATAGGGATTTGCAACAAGAACTTGCAAACAAGAAATTTATATGAAAATGATTCAAATTTTTATTGTATTACGAAGAGAAAAGTTTTTCAATTATGAATGAAAAATGAAATCTGACAAGTGTCCACAACCATAGAGTGACAAGTTGACCATGATAAGGCTTCTCGATAATTGCTCTTGGATTTGATGGTGCGCTATGTAGTCTGGAGGCGTGGTTGGGCTGTTTTTTTCGAAGATAAGGCTGGAAATGCGGTAACGGTCAATGGATCACGAGAAAGAATCGACGAATCTGCAAGCGAGGACATTTGTCAGATATCATTTTTTATTCATAAATGCCAAAGTTTTCTCTTCGTAATACAATAAAAATTTGAATCATCTTCATATAAATTCTTTGTTTTAGAAAGCAAAGTTCTTGTTGAAAAACCCTTTATTTGGAATGAAATTTTAATTAACTTAATGAAATAAATACATACATATTTCAAACAATATTAGTCGAAGCGCTGTATTAAAACAAAACCTTATACATTGTCTGTACATCAGAAAGCTCGTAAAATATGTCTGACCCACAAACCTGAGCAAAACACATGTTTAAGTAGGATACAAAGGTATTAAGGTAATACTTGTCTGTTAGTGTGAGAATTCCGCGTCGAGGTTCAAGATGGACGGCCGATGAAATAAGTTGATTGTTTCAATATGTAGTTAGAATTTCATTTTATCCGTGTAGTGTAAAATTATTGGTATTATATTATTTCAATGAAGGGAAAGAGAAAATTGACAAACAAATTGGAAACTCTTAAATTGCTGTAATAGCTTGCACTGTTGGGAAAATATCAGGAACATATTATTGGTACTAATTTGCTTTACCTTAATATGGAACGGATTAGGAAATTAAGCTTTTTCTGTATTACACTATCCCACTTTTGTTTGTGTCACAAAGTCTTTTATATAAGCCTGCTAAAAAGTGACTGTACTCTGCCTGATGGAAAGCATAAGCAGAATCTATGAGTAGTGGTCACCATCTTCGTTGTGAATGCAGACAATGCAACCCTACTAAGGCTATCATAGTAAGTGTGTGGTGACCCCCACTACGATGGCCTTGTGAAATGTTTTTGCATCATAAATTTACATAAAAATGCGGAAATCAATAATATCAAAATCACGCACACTCATTTGTCTAATCAAATAGCTTTTGTTTGCTCAGCTTCCTGTTATACTTTAATTAATATCATTCTAGCATAAGAAATGAGAAGTAGCTGGATGTGAACAGCCCAAAATCGATCATAGTGGTGTGCAATGGGAGAGGCCTATGTCCAGCAGTGGACTACGATGATGATGATAATAATATATAAATTTTCTTTCGCTAGTGCTATTTATAAACTCGTATAACAGTCTTCTAGAATAGGCATAATAAAAGAGCTTGGTCGGAAGATTTTGCAATCAATTTGGAAATATATAACGTTCGTTATTTCATGTAACTAAGTAAAATATAATACTGCAGCTAATCAATCATCATCAACAGCCTTTAACAGTCCACTGCTGGACATAGGCCTCTCCTTGAAAAGGAGGTATTGGCTTACTATACCACCCTGGCCAGACGGGTTTGTATTCAAGTATTATATTTAACATGCATATACTCGTACATAAATATATAGCATGTGTTTGAATAATATTATTATCACGAAGCCTTATATAATTAAATATTTTACTATCGCATATTAATACTATTCTTCTTCGTAGTGAATATACAAAAGGAAGCGATATTATTAGGTAGTGTACTTATATCAATGAAGTATTATAAAACAGTACTATTTGAATCAGTAATAAGGAAATTGAAAAGCAAATATGTGTCGGAACAAAGTAAAACTAATTTAATTGAGTTGCGGTATTTCATAGAAATTGCAATTCAAGTGTAGATGAGTTTCCAGTACTTAGAATTAATAAGAAACTTAGTTTATTACTTCGTGGATATCTTGTTTAGTTGTTAGAAATGAAATTTATAACTTAATCATGTTTTGCGCAATCAAAAAATAAGTATGCAGTAAAATTGTGAAAGTTTTTGTTTGTCATTATTATTTACGATAGTAGGCGCCTTGACAAATTTTAATTACATTTATTGATTGAATCAATATTAATTAACGTAATGATAGGACACTTTGTCTGTCTCAATGTAAGCGCATTTTAGTGATTGCCAATAACTGTAAAATGCATATCATGCACGTAATATACCGAGACATAGCACCTTAAGATACAACCTCTGCATCCTCAGCTACATGATAATCGATCGGTTTCGTTTCACTAATGTTTATAGATATAAGTTTTCCAAATAGCGTTACTGCTATGATGTAAAGGTCACTTTTTTATAAGACAACTCACGCATTAGGAATATATTCCTGTGTCGCGGGGGACTTTACAAACATACAAGAAACGGACACGAAGAAAAGAAAGTGTTTCCCATGTAGGATTTGAACCCACAACACTTAGCGCAGTAGAGAGCGACGTGGCGAGCGCTTAAACTAATAGGCCAACCGTGCAGTCGAGTATCGTATTGTTACATTTATTTATTACATACTGTGAAAAGCTGTAAAAAGCCCTATCATATGTTTTCATATTTTGGCGCTTACCGCTCTTGTTGTCATGCGTATATTGCTCTTTCAGTCAGCTGTTAAAATTCCCACAAGATAAATATAGATTTTGACACCTCACACACAAAGCACTCAAAAAGCAAACACTTCAATATTATTTATTTGTGTCAGCTTAATGTGCAAAATCGTATAAATCACCACTAAAGCACAGTTCTAACAAACCTGTAATAAACTTTATGAATAATTTCATACGACACGGTTCGCATGTAACATCTAATTATGTAAACGATATGATACGCTGACAATTTTCCACGCTGTATTCCAATGAAAGTACAATTTCACCCGATTAACAGGTAGTAATGAGTAGTCTATTATTGATTGACCACTCTATCACATTTCTAGTGTTATTACAAAATTGATTAGGTACTAAACCGGTTGGTATTAAGTGGCTGAAGGCTGGACTGGGTTTTAACGGGGTTTATAGTCACACTCTTTTGTCTAGTAACCATATAAGCTGTAGTTTTTCCCTTCATTTCGAGTTGAAGTTATCTGTGCCATATTTAAAAGTTTCTTTTCTAATAAGTGAAGTTTTTGTTGGGATATGTCTTGCCTGGTTGATAAATTTAATAATAATAAATATTTCGGACATCTTCATCTAGTCCCAAACTAAGCAGAGCTTGTAGTATTGGTACTAAACAACTGATATAAATACACAAACATTTTTTTTTGTAAATACATACATATTATACATAGAAAACACCCAGACTCCGAAACAAACATTTGTGAATCACACTAGTATTTGGTCCGACCCGGCAATCGCACCCGAAAATGTATTGTTCTATGCAATAACCAAAAAAATTACCTACTCCGTTTCATATTCATAATATTACTAGCTTCCGCCCGCGGCTCCGCTCGCGTGTATGTCGGTTGTCGCGGTAAAAAGTAGCCTATGTCCATTCCCAAGTTCAGTTGTATCTTCATACTAAATTTCATCAAAATCAGTTCAGTGGTTTAGGCGTGTAAGCGTAACAGACAGACAGACAGAGTTACTTTCGCATTTATAACAATAATAGGGATTTACAATTATAGTAAAACCTCCTTTCTAAGGAGAGGCCTATGTCCAGCAGTGGACTGTTCAAGGCTGTTGATGATGATAACAGTAAAACTTTACAACATAACCTAGAAAGTGAAGGTAACTTTATAACATAACGTTCCAAAAAATCTTTTTAATCTATATTTCCTATGACTTATATTGGATTTAAGCAATAATTATCAAATTAATAACTTCCATCTAGACATAATTTAGCTTTCAGTACTGGTTTTAGTTTAATTCACCCAGAAAGCAATAAAAGCATTTTTTTTCTCTGACCACTCCCCGTCCGTGGCCTGGTACGTAATTAGTTCGCATGCCTGTCTACACCTGCCACTAGGTAACGAGAAAATTGTCATAGACTTAGTTACTACTTAGACCTGGAAACGACATTAGATTATATTTATTGAATTTTCTAATATCACAATGTGTCGTATATATTTTTTTGCCATGTTAATTATTTCATTTAATAATATTATAACATTTTTTTTTTGTTATTGTAATGGAATAGGCGTTTGTCTTCCATCTCACCTGATGGAAAGTGTAGATGAAGACGAAGATGGTACATATATAATTAAAAGAAGTCCCTTTAGGCGTGGTTCCGAAGATACTGGCAGCGTTCCCCTTTTGAATAGCTAGACTAATTCTCTGTCCGAGGTAGCTGCCAGCTCTTCGGTCTCCTGTGATGTCGACTAATCTTTTTGCTATTTCCTTAAAAAGCCTTATAGCGCTAGGACCCCACGGGCCAAGGGTCTCGACACCGAATAGGACAAAATCATATTCGGAGCCTAGACCCCTATATTTGTATAAAATACATATCTATACAAATAAATTAAATTAAATTGTCTGTATGTGGTATCAAATGTACCGTTCTTTACTAAATGCATATCAAAGTATATACGGTACTAACATAATTTTTTTTTTTTTTTAAATATTTGTGTGTCTGTCTGCCCGTCTGTTAGTTTGTTATGGCTTATCTCTGAAACGGCTGGACCAATTTTGATGTGACTTTCACTACCAAAAAGCCAATGACATATGGAGTAACTAAGTCTAATTTTTTACACTAGTTTTGCTTCGCTTACCCGCGTTTTACAACAATAACCGCAAGTAACACCGCTGAATTTAGCTACTAATATAATAAACAGGTAAAGTTTGTGAGTTTATGAAGTTGTACATTGGAGGTATACAAACGCTTTCGAATTTTTTTTTTCAAGTAGAATACCAATAGATGAAAAGTTATAAAATATTGACTTTCCTATGTGTTATTTCAATGGTAACCTTTGTGTCCGTTTCAGTATGCTTGTAAAAGTTCTTCACGATACAGAAATTTTTATTTATTATTATTTTATATCTATGTAATCTTGACAGCAAGCTTTTTACTGGAGCTCTTTTATTGAAATGCTTGTATAGTATTAACTCAGGTGGTCTAGATAATGATCGTGCTCGACTGGTTGTCACAGCCCAGTTTTCTCTGACATTATTTTTATATGAGGATGTCGGGAAAATTATTATTGATGAGTTGTTATTTCCTATGGGTGCTTGAATACAGCTAATACCGACCTATACGGTTCTCTTCTTAAGCTAGTTGGAAAACAAATTGACTATAGATTTGACTGTACGGTTGGCCTAGTGGTTTAAACGATCGCCACACCGCTTTCTACTGCGCCCAGTGTTGTGGGTTCCAATCCCACATGAGACAATACTTTGTGTGATTTACAAATTGTCGCTCTGAGTTTGGGTGTGCTTTGTGTGCGTTTTATCTGTGTTCGTCAAGTTTTTCCGTGACACAGGATGTGTATTCATAATGTCTTTTTTTTAAATAAATAAAAGAGAGAATAACCATTTCCAATATAAAATTAATCAGGCACTGCTTTGTAATAACAACCGACTTACGCTACATAATACAGTACAAAGATAAAATGAACAAATACAAACAAAAGACTTTTTATGTTGTGTCGAGTCGTTCTTGACATACGTGTTGCTATCAAATATAATTTTTTGGAGTCTCCAATAAAAAAAAAGTCTCATTTCATTTACTCCTTAATAAATACACAAACTACGCAGCTAGTTAAGTTTGTGTTGTTAAGTTTGTTATGCATAGCAACCTGAGAAGTTTTGACAAGACATAAACAGTGATACATTTTGACATCTACGATTTATGTATTTTTATAATCACCCAGCTTTCGCTCGTGTATCCCGATTATTGCAGTAAAAAGTAGCCTATGTGTTATTCTGATATATAAGCTATATTACTGTAAAGTTTCATCAAAGTCCATTCAGTAGTTTTTGCGTGAAAGATCAACAAACACTCATATTTACTCACAAACTTTCGCGGTAATAATATTAGTAGGATTAATATTAATTTCAGTTTAAAATCTATCAATAAACATCGATTATATTGTTTTAAAAGACACATACTCTAACCTGCTTACATTATAATAACTGTTTGCACTGAATACACTGTAAAATGAATATTTTATTATCAACAATGTATTTCCAATATCGTTTCTCAAAGCCCTTTTTCCAATAAAAATTCCGGGTTCGTGAGGGACGAATATTTATGAATTTGACATAGCTTAAGACGGAGAGCATACAATTTATCGTCCAGCTCCCGTTTTTAATAAAATATCTTTTTATATATATGTGGATACGACATGTTACTAAAGGATGCTTCTTTTGTACTTTATAGAAACTCTATATACTTTGATAAAATATATATAATACTAGCTGATGCCCGCGGCTCCGCTCGCGTCCTACGGGTATAAAAAATAGACGTTAGCCGATTCTCAGACCTACCCGATATACACACAAAATTTTATACAAATCGGTCCAGCCATTTTGGAGGAGTATGAGAAAGAACATTGTGACAAGAGAATTTTATATATAAGTTAATTAGATTGTAAATGATACTTTTGATGGTCAGTTTTGGTTCTTAACGTCGGAATACTTTATAACTCGAAAATTCTCCGTTCCTTCCCCTCCCCACTTTTCAGCACACTCAACTGCCACTACAGGACAAGCTCGGGATCCTGAGGATGGGATCTTAAACGATTGGAGTACATGGTGAGCGTCACCAAGGCGGCCTCGTGGACGCTCGGTGTGCTAAAGTTATTTGGCACACCGAGCTTCCGTCTCACCTTAGTGAGACGGTTCTTCTCGCCGGAACATCTGTGTCTTCTCTACAAGACCCAGGTTTGTTCCTGCTTGGAGTATTGTTTTCACTTCTGCGATGGATCTGCGCACCAAGCTGCCATAGTGTGGGCCGCCATACTTTATTGTCTGCATTCGCAGCAAGTATGGTAGCCCCGACTCTTGGATTCTGCTCATGCTTTCCATCAGGCAGGGTAGAGTCACTTTTGTAATATAAATTAAAAAAAACATCTAACAGATATGTAATGTCCAATCTTCAAGTCTAAGAAAAAAACTTACCTTAATATGTACTATGACGAATTCCTGGCCTATTTGTTATGACTGGCAATCAGGGAGAAGGTAGTAATTAAGAAGATGGAAATTCTATGGAATAAGTTATTGATTAACTATTCTAGAATAGAACTAAATTTAGACGCTATTTTTTTTTAATAAGTGGCAATCTAAATTGCGAACTCTGAGATGTTAACTTTTCTCTTTTTACAAACTCGGAACAAAATATTTTGCCTTTTTCATTAAAAAATAAATTTTATTTATTTCAACTCGTACAAGTCGTTCTAATTAAATTCTTCCAACGTTTTAACGCGGCTTAAATGTTCCTTTGAAATACCAACGTAATATTCAACACTTTTTAGTCATTATTGCGAACTCGAAAATTAGTGGTAAAATTTTGGTGTTTAATTCTTTGAGTATCTCATGATTAATTTGCATAACTATTTCTGAAATGTATTGTTGAGTTTTATTAATATAATACACATATTAGAGGGCACGTGACGCTAAGCATGAAAAAGCATTAAGGTTGCTTCAGGAATTAGTTCGAAACCGAAAATTAATAGTAATGTTGATATAATATATTTTTTTAAAGACAACTCCCGCATTAGGAATATAAATTCCTGTGTCGCCGGGAATTTACAAAGATACACGAAACGGACACAAATATCACCTAGACTCAGAACAGCAAATTGTGAATCACACAAAGTGTTGTCCCACGTGGGATTTGAACCCACGACACTTGGCGCAGTAGGAAGCGGCGTGGCGACCTCTTCAACCACTAGGCCAACGGTGCAGTCATCATTACATTATTATATTTCTTGTTCATCGTTATATAATATTCTATCTTAACCAAAAAGTTATATACTTATTTAATTATCATTCTTAAATTACGAGTTATTAAAGATATTAAAGGCGTGAGTCTCAAAATATTTACCAATAGGCAACCAGTATACTTCTAAGGGATGTCGATGTCACTGCTTCTGAATTTGCGTGGTAACTTTTCTTTTCACTGGAGTACAACAAATATACTTGCAGTTATAGTCATCAGGAGGTTTGGTGTTTCTGGAAGGAATTACGTTGCCTCATCCAATCAACTATACCTGAACATAAAGAACCGTTCTTGAGTCTAATTAAGGAACCAATTCCAGAGACATGACTCTGGAATTGGTTCTTTACAGCACTTTACTTTACAGCACCCTCGCCTGAATTCCCTTGCATTATTATTATCAGTCTACTTCAGTCAAGGACTTTGGTCTTTCCCCTTGCCTCATAATATAATAGGAATAATAAAAATTATAGCAGATATAATCGTTTACACATCGGGATCGACACGAAATGTAAATTAAGTAAAGGGTAGATTTAGATAAAAAATGTTCCAGGAGCTATATTGTTTTCAAGTTTTGTATTTGTAAATTCGAGTACAATTTACAAGTTGAGTTAAAAACATTTCAAAGTTAAATCACTCTAAGTATAAAAAAATAATGGC
Organism: Phragmatobia fuliginosa; assembly: GCA_932526445.1. Lineage (NCBI taxonomy): Eukaryota > Metazoa > Arthropoda > Insecta > Lepidoptera > Erebidae > Phragmatobia > Phragmatobia fuliginosa. The sequence continues at coordinate 17,205,256 of OW052070.1, forward strand.
TTAAAAATGCAAAATACGACTTTCTAATAATGTCGTTGATTGATTTATTTAATTGATGCAATTTTAAAATTAATTAATTTTCAACATCCTGCAATTCTTTGCATAAGGCTTCATTAGGTCGACTTCATTCCAATAAATAATTATTTTGCTTTTTATATGTTGTTATTGAAATTAACTTGACAAATTACAGTATCATTCATCAGATTGGAATTAATGATAAGAATCATTAAGAAGAGAAGTATTATAAAACAGGCAATAAATATAAATTATATGTCACTTAATTCATTTTGGTTATAGTTGGACCTATCTTGAAGCTATTAGTTACATTAAATATTATGTAACTAATTCATATAAATAATCACCATCTCTTAAATTAGGCGAAGGCTTATTAAATTACCAACAATGTTTTCAATCTTCTTTAGCAAGTAAACAATCTTATTCCTTTAAATCGGGATGTTTAGAGATAAAAAGGGAAAGATTCATATTTAATATCTCTGTACATCTATCAAGATTAATTATTATTTATTTATTAGCGGCATTAACTCCGCCGATTGTCGATAATATTGTTAAATAGATAAAATGTGAAAAGGTTGTTGTTAGGTTTTCTTACAAGTATAGGTGAAATAACTCCATAAATATTTAATATGTCGCTTCTGTAGAGAGCCAGTTTTAGGAAAAAATGACTGATATAAATTTTTCAGTTTACTTTTCAAACATAATTTAGAATATTACAGTAATCCGTAACTGAATTGCTATCCATTTTTCATTCACTCATTCATAGATCAGCCATAATAACTAATCAAGCAATACAATTTCTAACTAATTAATTAGTCAGTATTAGAAATACATTAATAGATAATTTAAATGCGTATTTCACTAAGAGTTCAGAGCAGATATTTTAATTAATTGTATAAAATATTTTCAACCACTTACAGCAGACACCTAAATGCCACAGGAATAATTAAGGCGGAATATTTTATCGAAAATATTTTGACGATATCAGAACGGTTCTAAATGAATTCTGAATGACCTTTGCGTGTTTGGGGCGTGGCATAGCTCTTTTAATGGTTTACTTGCTAATGATTATGTTGATTCATATGTTTACATACTGGAGGTCAAAAATTGATGATAAACTTTCGAGTTTGTGCCTTATTTGCTTGTCTTTGAGTATAGATTTAAGTGTATCGGTATAACAAGGCAAATATGAGTAAAAATAAAATGGGGACGAAATAGTTTTAGAATATTTTTATCTTTCTTTGTATCAGCATACAGTCTGAGAACGAGTTTACTAGATCAAAATGGTCGACAAAACTGGTTAATTATGAATTTAAACTAATTTCTTCGAAAATGTTGCCTCACTATTTTGTTTTATATTTTCCCTTAATTCTAACAAAGTACCTTTAATATTATATACAATATAGATTTTATACAAAAGAAATTAAAAGAAAAGCTAGTTAGCAAATTGAGCACTTAAGATTTTATTCCACCAAAAAAAATTATCTCCTAAAACCTTGAAGATAGGACAAAAATCTAAAAAATTCTATATTTTCTTGCGGAAAAAAGTTTTGAAACAACCCATCGTTATGTTCAGTTCTAGCATTTTAAGACTTCGCATTCACTCTTCAAGTTTCTTCTGCAAAACTGTGCTTCGTAGCTTGTTACTTCACAGTTTTCAACGTTCTCGGATTCTTGATGAAGCACTTAAAAGTTTCCACTAGAGACACGTTCACTGAATATATAACAGGTCTACTTTCAGAAGGCTTACTATATATTTTAAACAATCTTTAAATTGATAGAGACCCTCACCTATTTGTCGCAAAGTTCAAATTACATTAACAATCAAAACCAACATTATAAAGGAATGAAAATCGTTTATATAACAGTTGTGTTCTGTCCCAAAGAGCTTAGATAGCTATATTTGATAACTTTAAGTGGGTGTAATTTCTGTCAAAATATAAATCTGTATAGAAAGAGTACGTCATCTAACTTATTTAAAGCTCTCAGGAGAAGCATCTATCGCGGATATGAGGTAATGGAACAAAATAAATTATACATATAAAAATTGGGCGAATGCGTGTCAGGCCACGCATAGAACAGGGTTCCGTAGTCACCCATACGGGCATGTGGATTTAAAATTGTGTCCAATAGAATATTTTTTTTTTTTTATAAATTCCTGTGTCGCGGGGGACTTTACAAACATACATGTAACGGACACAAAGAACACCCTGACTCAGAACAACAAATTGTGAATCACACAAAGTGTTGTCCTACGTGGGATTTGAACCCACGACACTTGGCGTAGTAGGAAGCGGCGTGGCGACCGCTTCAGCCACTAGGCCAACCGTGCAGTCTGTATAGTGTGTATAGTGTCATAATTGTTATGTTAACTTATTGTTTTGTTAGTTTTAATAAGAAGTTTTTGAAGAAAGAAGTTTTATTTAATTGTGCCTCTGTAACTCCTGAACTTACAAAATTATTTAAGTAGTTACAGTTTTCCTTTGAAGTTTATTACTATCATTATTATTTTTTGCCGGAAGGAGGGGACGCCCTGTTTTACCAAAAAGTGCCTTTTAAAGTTGATTATCTCGCAAACGAATACCTAAATCAAAAAATCGTATTGGCAACCTCTCAATATTTTTGAAAGATCTATCTAATGATACGCCACATGATGGGTTAGATGCGAGTAAATAAAATCATTCAAACTTTACGTGTAGGGGATAATAACTTTAATAAATCAAAATATTTTTCATGATTTAAGCAATTTATCGTCATGATGGAAACGCATATTCACACAAAGATTCATCATTCTTGCAGTAACTGTTTGAACGGTAAGTCGAGGACTGACGTACAAAACTATAAGGGTTTCGAGTCATAAACTACGGAACCCTAAAAATATCAAAATGAGTGAGTGCTGACACACACTTAACTTTTAATAACATTGTAATTATATTATCATACGTTATGTTATAATGTTTTAACATTTTTTTTTTATCATTAGAGGATAGAAACGGAAATCCGTAGCAAATACCGTCTATATAGATTAAAATCTTATTAAATCCGATTTAAGATTAGCGCACACTACTTGTAACGACTTTGGGAAAGTAAACAGCTGTAGTCTTGACTTAACTTTTTACTGAATTATCATATTAACATTGTACAGTGTACGACAGCACTACACTATCTGGTGTAGTAGTTTAGGTAGTAAACTCGCAGCTTTCTACTGTGCCGAGTGAACAAAGTACAAATACAAATTTAGATAAATTTTATTTTAACCCATACTATGTCCAAATCCATGTCATTTTCTTTTTATCGTTGGTCCACTGTAGCGCAGGGCGTCATACACGACGTTTGGATAGATACGAACTGCCAAAGACCTTGGTGGTTGGCATTTTTTGGTGGATGTCTTCGTTCAGCATTGGACGGTAGTAGGCTTAAGTGATGTGTTTGATACTTTTTACATATGGATCTTTATCTTCTGAAATAAAGATTATTATTTTGTTTCTATCGTTATCATTTATCGTAAAATAGGTGGCATAATAATTTATTTAAGCAAAAATTGCTTGAAAGTATTCCATGATAGTCAATGCTCTGCAATGTAGTAGTAGGGCTCAACGTGGTTTTAGCAGCACTCGTTATTAAAAACCAATTAGTGTAGTTGTGCATTTGAAGGTCTATCATCGTTGAGCTCAGCATGAAAATACGTAGTTTGTGTATTGAGAGTTTACCAGAACACGCGACAGTTTTACAAAATGCTCAACAATCGAAAAGCATTATAAGTAGCGGTTTTGTTTCATCATCATCAACATCAGCCTATCGCAGTCCACTGCTGGACATAGGCCTCTCCAATTGCACGCCATAGTTCGATCCTAGGCTACTCGCATCCAGCTCCAGTCAGCCGTCATGCGCAAATAATCGCGGTTTCGTTTAAACTACAAAAAATAACGCCTATAATTGCTAATAGGAGTATGCGGTAATCTTATGTGCATATTTGCATTTGGATATTTTGACTCATCGTTAAAGTTTTCACACCACGTAATGGAGCACGAACATTCGTAGTTTAGAAGTCGAGACTTTATAAGGGCACTTGAGAACTTTATAAAATACTCTACAGTTGTAAATCATTAAATAGTGACGTTATTATTTAAAATTAAAAAATAACGCGTATAATTACCAGTAGGAGTGTGAGTGTGCGTTAACCTTATCAAAAAATAAATTTAAAAATTAAGGTCACATTGAATTTGACTCGATAATTTTTAAGATTATAAAAATAAAGCCAGAACCTACTATGGAGGTCATTAATATAAATTTAAACGATGTCGTTCTTAATTTCAAAGAAATTCTTATGACTCATGATGTGTGAGTGCTTTAGTAGTCTAATATATTGATGTCACATGGACATGAAAGTGGTTATACCAAGCTTTAGGTTTCGACTTTTCTACAAGATTACCTGCATCTCTCGGTATTACCCGCTTTTATCCTACCCGAATAATGAATTTTGCAGAATAAGCATTGAGAAAACTGCAGGCAGATGACGATGGTCACAGTTTACTTTTATTTACAGGTCCAGAGTTGAATAATTTCGATAAAAAATTGTAAAGTTGAAGTGAAGAAGGGATTCATACACGCTACTATACAATCATAAGGTCGATGTCTTGACGAATAATGGTTAATGTGCTTTATGATTTTATGAGTTAGGTCGTAAATATTAACGAGCGCAATGCTTTCTCGCATTATCGGCCACTCTATCGAAACTAGGGCAGGAATATGTACTAGTGGGTATAGAGGTTTCTGTTTTAATGCCTTATTGTGTTACCGATAAGGATAACGTGGTTGACTCACTAAAAGTTATGCAAACAGGCATGTTTAAGTGGGACACGTTACGAAATATTTATAAGATATCGCAGGGACGATTAACACCGTGCTTCTTTAGTTTTAACCTTTTTTTGTCAATAATATTTGTAATATTGGATTACCTATATTCTTAGTCGCCACAAAGATATTTTAATATATTTAAGAACTGACATAGGGTACTTTTTGTTTCGATAACCGATTTACATGCGAGTGAAGCCGCGAGCAAAAACTAATAAAATTATACAGGCCAAAGTTTGTTATTCTTTTATTTCTTACTAAAATTCAGTTTACCATATTTAGATAAAATTTGGCGCAGCAATACATTATAGTCGGAAATGGCTCATAGATTACTGTTTATGTCGAAAAAATGTAGTTAGATGAACAACGTCCATAAACAACCGCAGGCGAAGGCCAGCGGGGCACAGCTAGTCCTATATAGAGCAATCCTATTTCTCATTGAAGAATATAAAACTGTCCACAACGCAATTAATTTTGTGTGCCGAGATTTCTAAGAGACCATCCCATTTATTTAGCCCTAACATAGATTTGTGTACAGTCACATAAAAAATATTCATAACGGTCAGTTATAAATATGCAAACTATATAAAAGGAATTTCAACTCGAGTGCAATTTATTATCTAGTACCAATTTCCGATAATCACTTTAAGCCATTATGGCTTTAGGCGATTGTTATAAATTAGTATTGTGTTTTATTTTAGTTGAAATAAAAAGTGTGATAATTATCATAATAAGTAAGGGTGTCCCAGTTTCTTTAAAATAATGGAGACAGTGCAATAAGCTTGATCAAAATTTAAGTACTAGTAACAATTAACTTTTAAAACACGATTGGCCTTAAGCTGTTGCCACGCTGCTTCTTTCTACTGCAGTAGTGTCCTGGGTTCCAATTCCACGTGGAAAAACACTTTGTGTGATCCATAAATTGTTGTTCTTCGTCTGGGTGTCCTTTGTGTCCGTATGTATGTAAGTTTGTAAGGCTTCATGTATGTTTGTAAGGCTTCCGCAACAGAGGATGTATATTCCCAATGCGGGAGTTGTCTTTTTTGCAAAAAAAAATATAGCGAACAATTATGGCTAAATATTAATTTTGTTTGTTTCAGGTGTGGTTGTGATGTCATGGTGGTGGGCGCTGGCGCTGCTAGCGCTGTTTGCGCCCGCCCGCCCCGCGCCCCGGGCGGGCAATGGTGAGCTATTTTACAGTAAGCATCTATTACTTGCACATTTTTCTTTGACTGATTGCGTACAAACAATATTATTTTACATTCTCATTAAAGTACCTATGTACGTACTATAAATGGCTTTTGTAATATTATTGCAATTGATTATACTCGCCGCCATTATACTCCCATTTAACTTAAAAATTCTAGCATTATTTCAACTAGTATTTAGAAAGTAAACAAAATCGTTCATTTGAAAACTATTAGAATTAAGAAAAGCTATTGTTTACTTATAGTACGATTTATAGAAAAAGTGATACATCTACAACTTCAGTGCCAGCGCGCAATCAGTCTGTCACACACTTCACTCCACACTATCCGTTTGGGTCAACGTACAAACTTACTTACTTATCCTAAAGGTTATTGGTTATATTCGTGTATTTTATCTTAAAAACTCATTACAACGCATCTCATATTTTACCAAGTCACCGAAAAAAAAACATTCAGCAAAAATAATCTATAGCGTCTTTTGATACAAAAGAATTTAACAATTTTGTTCTCGACTTTACAAAAGAAAAGAAATGTCTGAAGTATTAAAAGTGCTGGAATGAGCTGTAAATTACAGTCCGAACACTTTAGCGATTTCCCTAAGTTGTTCTTTTATTTTACTTTTACTTACAATAGGGGCTCGAGGCGACGATTACGCACAGATAATAAAACTTCTATTTCTTATTTCAGTTTCTCTATGCTAAACTTTTTATTTATATTTAAATGAATGATGTTTAGTTTTTCAAGAACGGATAAAGTTATTATACCTTATAAGGGTAGGGTCGATGGAAATCAATTGAAACAGGTAAGTATGACAGTAAATATTTCATTGTTAGGTATTATTTTTATTGGACCTTACCCTTCAAAGACATTTGTTAGTTTTTCTAAGCGGACTAAATATATATAATACGTAGCTATGCGAAACTATGTATGATACAGAGGCTGTCTTTATAGTATTTTCATGTTGATAAACATTAGTTAATCTTTTCTTGAAATTTATGAGAAATATCTCAAGATGAAGTTCAAAACTGTAATCACATGGAAGTGTTTAGATCGCCACGCATGTTAAAGTACAGAATGACATCCTGACAACTGTTTTTCTCTTTGAAAACATGCCGTTGACAATCCTATTATTAGGAACGCCAGCAAAACACACATATAAACGTAAAAATATCAGTGAGATTTGTGATAGTTATTTATTTTAGATATATAGCTACATTGCAGTAAAGTAAGTTCTGAAACTAAAGTGACATTTATTTCACCATTCAAGTTACTAATTCAGTAATGACGATTTGTTTTTATTACCTCTGTTCTTTCTATAAAAGGTGTCCAATCATTGTAAGCGTAAATAACTATCGTTATTTAACAAGTTATAACGTAATAAACTCAATGTTTAAGGAAATATTAGCAACACATTTGTTACCAGTGCTCTCTTGTGAATGGAACTATTTATTCTTGGGTTGTATAACTGTTATAATACTGACGAGATTATTAGGCACTGGACTATCGTGTTCTAATTTTGTTTTTTTTTTTTTTATGGTAAAGGCTGAATTATGGTAAACGTGATGTGACCATCAAGCACATTTTTACTATTTACTAATAAACAACCTATAAAGTCCTATTCCTGGGCTCAAGTCTGCTCTCAGGAGAGGGTTGAGGCAAGACACGTTGTGGCCACGTAATCATAAGCCTTTGGATGACCTCCAACTAAACTTTACGACTGCTATCTTACGATAACAACTGAGACCGACTGCTTAACGTGACCTCCGAATCACGGAAATGCTCACAACATGTCATGCCACAAATGGTCACCCATCTAGGTCTAACCGCGCCGTCGTTGCTTACCATCTGTTGTTTCCATTCACCTAAGACCACTCGACTATGAGCGCTTTATTACAATTCCAATAATATACATTTATTAAAACATAATTGAAGGCCTGATTGAAACTAATCTAAGTAAGTGTAGTGTTATTACTGAAGGAAACTTAAATATTACTTATTCACATAATGGGGATGCGGTGAAAATTACTATTGTCCTTATTACATGTTATGAATTAAATTACACCAATTCCCCTGTCTCCAGGCTCAGTTCTGTATAATTTGCTAGCATCATGGTTTTTACTCATTTTTAATAAGATTCATTTCAGTTTGCTATCGATTTGTATTTTTTCTAAATGAAGTAGCGGTAAGCAGCGCTTCTACTCAAAAAATCTACAGAACTATAGCGGCTGGTGCAGTGGTTTAGGGCAACACTTTTGTGTTGTAGGGATTCACAAATTTTTGTTCTGAGTCTGGTTGTTAATAGTAGTTTTTTTTTAAAGTGAACTCCCGTATTGAGAATATACATCCTGTGTCGCGGGGGCACTTTCCAAACATAGACGAAACGGACACAAAGAACCCCGAACTCATCTTTCCGTTTCATATTAGGTATATATCGGTAATAAGCTCCTAAAATTCCTCGCGTATCGGGATAAATTCCTAATTCAAGAGTTGTGTTTTTAAATATAAAAATAATATAAAATGTTTTTGTGGCGACTTTCACATACAGCGTAAAGCGAAAAACCGTTGTCGGAACAAAACGGATGTCGTGTTCCTCCATCACAAAGGGAGGATCCTCCGACCAGGCGAAGGTGATCATGCCCAATATTTCTCTATCGTGATTCAGGATTAGTAGTTACTCCGTATAGTTCATTCTGTGTTTTTTCGTTAGATGGCGCTGTTGTATGTTTTTCGCTTAGCGCTGTATCTGAAATTCGCCACAATTTTATACCAAGCTAAACTATATGTTTGTCTTTCTGCCACTAACCACCTATCGTACCATAACTCCTTATTACGGGTCATTTAACCAGACGCATTAAGTGAGTGAAATACGAGGCCATGCGTTCCATGACCCAGCTCCGTTCAAAAGGATAAAAGAAGGTATTTTCGGGAATTGTGGATAAAATGGTATCTAATTGTGTGTTAATTATCGTTGATAAATGTGTGGAATTCCAGGCGACGGAGCCATAGTGTAGAGTATTTTTTAATTTAGTATTAGCTTAGATGATAACTGTTATCATTATTTACTAACTCTGTGACGCAGCTGAGCTACTGCCGTGCTGAATGTCTCGGGTTCAATCCCGGGTCGGACCAAATATTTCTATGATTTGATAATATTTTCGAGGTTTTGGGTATTTTTATGCTTAAAATTACATTCATGTTATAAATAAAGAACAAAAAGTTACAAAAAAGTATTTCAGTATTCTATAGATCAATATAATAGTTATAGTATAAGTTCGCTTAGCATGAAACTATGGAATGATGACGTTGTGTGTGTGTGTGTGTGTGTGTGTGTGTGTGTGTGTGTATGTGACAGATGTTGAAATAAATGATAAATAATAAAAAAATAAATGATGAAAAGTCTATTACATAAAGTAAATGGATGGTAATACATTTAATAAGTGAGAAATCACCAGTGAGAATATATCATAGAAGAGGCAAAAATGTCGAAAAGGTACCATACGGATAAAAAACGAAAGCAAAGTGGTTTCACTTTCCTATCAATTATAATAATGGGATCTAACACACGCCTCAATTTGTTCGTAGTGCCCTTCCCATGATGTGCTTGATGGATGGATAAAACATGTCATGAAGCATGTGTGTTTAATCTAAGTACATATCTTTTTCGAAGTTGATTATTATATTATACGATTACTTGCAGTTACGAAGTTCTTAAGAACAAATAAACTAACGATTTTTTTAGCCTAATAAAACTGAAATCTTCTACACTGTTTTGATTTTCTACCTTTTTAAAAATACGTCTTCAGCTTTAGCAATATTTCTGTGTCACGGGACTTTACAAATATACTATACAAAGTACACCCAGTTTCGTAACATGTTAAAAAATCATAAAACTAAATGTAAAATAGTAAAAATCTACCATAATTAAATAATGTACAGAAGATCATCGACATAACGTTTACTACATTGATATATTTTAATAAAGATATAAAGGTAATAACAACCAAACCAACACGTTTAAAAAACAGTCTTGTTAAATTATTCCAATCACTTCAGTGTACATTTTACTTTCCAAACATTTCAGTTAACTCGGATACGGACAATAGGGTATTCACTCAAGTAACTTTCAAGATGGCCGATTGCATTTATAGTAACCTTATCTAGGCGACATCGATAACAAGCGATGGTAGAAAATCGTGGGATCTTCTCGAGATGTGCAAACATGTTATTGACACATTGAAAGTTGCCAAACTAAGGCGTGGAACTCAAGTGCTTAGAAAATACGATAAATAAAATCTTAAATGTTAAAAATACTCTATACTTTGTAATAAAGTCTCTTGAGGCCTGCGCTTGTAATAGAAAATATTTTTTTATAGTATAGGTTTACCTATGTCGTGAGTTTTGTATCGGTAATGGTAAATAAGTATGATGGTATTAAGAGGATTCCCGCAAGGAAAAGTAAATTATATCTACATTGAGATGTGTTAAATATGACATATGAGTATTTTCTGAAAAGTTTTTTATCGATAATAAAGGTTTGCGACTAAACGTAATCGAATTTATTATGAGAAGTTGTATCAAGACTAAATTTCGGATTTGATGTGTCACAAAATGTCACAAAAACATAATATTACTTTAAATCCTAATGTCACGATAAAATAATAATAATTATTATAAATACAATCTTTATACGTTACGTATATTTAATAAAAATTGATTCTCTATGAATTTTGGTATCTATGTCCAAAATATTCGAAGATAAGAATCACGGAAAGCGGTGACGTAGTAAAAATATGTTTTATCCTATATCATAGTATTTTCATAGTTTTATTTCATATTCGTTAATTTTCCTAGACGCACACGAACATACAATATTATACATGTAAACACATACGCGTTCTCAAATATTGTTAAACATGCTCATATCTGAATAACTTTAAAACGTAAAACCGTAACATACATATATATCGCGCATATAAACTTTAACAGCCAGTTCAGATCAGACACTTTCAAATACATGCATATTCGTAATAGAATAATGAAGTAATACATAACAAAAGCTTTTAAAATTTTAATCAAATATTTTACATAGAATTGTGTAAATTGAGCGCCAGAATTTGTTTTCTATACAAAAGGGTTGAAGGTCTCCCAGCATTCAAACGTAAACGTCTATTTCGGTGTAATCAACGATTATTCAGGCCGTTAAATAAACTATACTCTATTCAACATTTGTTTTTTCTTTTTGTCGAAAATACAAAGTTTTGTATTTTCAGTACATAAACTATGAAAATATGTTTTCATAGAGTTATGTTTACTCTGTTGGTTCAGTTTTGGTTTTATCATTCAACCTTGCTAAACTGAAAACGCGTTGCTAAAGTGTAATGGTACGTTTCTATGTAAAGTGTGACAAAGGCTTTTCAAACTTGAAAACGTGTATCTCTGTATATTCATTAATTGTGTCCATCATCTTGCTTCTTCAGAAACGTTGTTTAATTCAGTGTCGTGTAATATTTTTTGGACATCTTACACACAACATCATCTAGTCCCAAAGTAAGCAGAGCTTGTGTTATGGGTACTAAACAACTGATATAAATACATAAACATACTTTTTTTTTTGTAAATACATACATATTATACATAGAAAAACACCCAAACTCCGAAACAAATATTTGTGGATCACACAAACATTTGGTTCGACTCGGGAATCGAACCCGAGACCTCTTGATTAGCAGTCGCATACGCTGACCACTAGACCAACGAGGCAGTCAAAGTGTAAGTCTTGTTTGTTACTTTTTTAGCGTCGTTTTTGGTCGTAGTTGGGTTTAGTTTTCACTTTTTGTGATAGATTGGGTAAAGTGGGTACAATTCTATGTTCTATGTTATGTGGGTCAGTTTCCGCACTTAGCACTCGTTTAGGTGGACCATTGTACGGGAGTGTGGGTATTATATTTCTAGCATTTTAAACGGTTAGAGTTAGTAATAGTTTTAGGGGTACTCGTACTAGTAGTAGGGGTAGTTTTAGGGGTAGTAAGTAGTCTCGGGTGCGATTCTCGGGTCGAAAAAATTCTTAATAGCAGCCCGCAGTATGGAAATAAATAAATTTGGGAATTTGTAACATTCGGACATTTCAAATGTGGTGGTGTTTCAAGCCCATGCACTTTGAGCCATCTCTTGTCATGAACATATCTCGGCAATTGTTATTGGGACGTCAGTGATACGGTGAATATGACTATGGTACACACAACTAGTTCAATCTTCAAATTCAGTTCGATCTCAGGGTTGCGAAGGGACAATGCCAGTCGTTGCGTGGCAAAACTGATATTCAGGCGAAACCGATTGAAATAGTGGCTGACCCCAAGTAATTGTGGAAATAACAAAGGCTTTGAAGACATATAATTATATTATAAATATCCATCTGCCCAAACAACGTCCCATAAACTATGGCTCCAATAGAAAGAGAAAGTTTTATCATAATACGAGAATATATTTATGGCGAGTTTTACTTCCGATCTTTTGAAAGTCAAAGTTTTTCACATACGTTAATTTCAGAAAATAGTTATTTACACCTTTCTATATTTACGATGTGTGAGATGAAAAGCCATGATTGTGTTTGATAGTAAACCATTTTATATACCTGTTAATTGTATGTGATAAGTGCATGAGAAACCTTTCTAGTTAGTTAAGAACGTAGGTTTCTATTATTAAGTATCTGAGGGTAATAAATCTTAATGGAATGGGACCAAGAAAGAAGGTAACTTGTCTTGAGTTAAAGAAAACGAATGAGGTTAGATAAATAGAGATGTGGGACTTTAAAAATGTATGGGTAACTTAAACAAATCGGCCATTGTTAAATGTAACCGATGTCTAGTGTCACTGTAGTAATTAGCTTGAATCTAATGACATAAAAGTCTAATTGAACGCTTTTAATTAGCTTCACCTGTATGTTTGATTGTTTGAACGTTTATAACCGACTCCTTTGGGTACGATTTTGACCTATAATATCAATTTGCAAAAAAAACACAAAAAAAAAATAGAATAACCAATTAGTCTTTTTTAGTTCTTTTTTCTAATAAACAATGTAACCACGCGTGGGATGCTTTCTGAAAATATTTTAATAACGTCGCCCCACGCTTTTTACATTAAAATTATTTTCTACTTTTCAGTTTAAAAGAGTGTTTATTTAGTTTTTTTAAACTATTTTTTATTTTGTTTTATATATTCATATATTTATGACTACCTCGATGTCGCAGTGGTGGCTTGTGCGACTGCTGTTGGTTGCTGCTATTGGTGCCTGCTTGAGGTCTAGGGATATTTCCGAAATATTTATAAAAAAATGTAGCATCACGACGCTTAGACTAATGAGAGTGCTAATTTATTAACGACACATGCATCCTATCTTACGAATCGCACGAATATCACAAATATGAAAGTTTGTGAGGACATGTATGTTTATTACTCCATCACGCAATAATTACTGAACGGATTAAGATCACACTTTACAGTAATGTTGCTTATATGTTAGAATAACATTTATGCTATTATTTTACACAATAACCGACATACAAGTGGACGGAGCCGCACTCAAACGCTATTATCTATAAAAACTATAACTTTCCATCTGTCGCTATCGGTATAGTCAACTTACTGAAAAACTCAACTGAAAACAAAAGAGCAAATTAGAAAAATACACTAAGTTATGAAACCATATTTATTAATAACTTCTACCTATGCTGATAGAAAAGAGGTATTCAAATCATTCAAGTGTCCAGATAAAATGTCACAGATTGTAACAATACTGTGATACGTATAATGATTTTCTCGGATCCCTTACCATTATTAATATAAGTAATAAGAAACAGAAAATACTAGTAATTATTATTAATTGATTCTCATCTCAGTATTTTATTAGTTTCTGATTAACGATTATAGTGAATAAATTAAACTAGTTTTAGAGATTTTATCGTTGCATATTTTAAGTGTAATTATAATTATGGTAATCCCCAGAGAAGAGACCAAAACTTGGAGAAATATTTATTACGAGCCATTGAAAGGTTTACTAAATGACCAACAGTGTAATGGATATGTACAAAGTTTTTAATAAAATAACGCTTACCTGATACATTAAAAAATTACATTATAATTTTATAATTAAAAGTTACGTATATATCTATACAATATTTAGTGTGATAAATAACTGTAGTTGTTGACAAAAAAAACCGATATGTTCGAATATTTTTGTAATTAAATAGATAAATACCTAACTTAAATTACAAGTTTTATTTTTTTATCAAAACAATGGTTTTTATTTCACATTCCAACAATACACGTTCAATATCAAGTTACCTCACTTTTTCACACAAAAGCGTGTCAGATGTCGCTTTCGTTGGGTCTGCGCGGGCGCAGGTGTTGACCCACTTCAGGCGCAGCTAATTGAACTACTCACTCACGACTATTACTTACCAAACAGTGATAATAAAAAATAGATATTCATGCTGTCAATACTAGTATAATCCTTTTTACTAAATACCGTGAGATAAACGTTCACTATTTTATTTCCGAAGAAATAATTTCTAAAACATTTCCATTTTGTCATGTCTACGTATGTTACTAAAGGGTCTAAACTCGCAGAAGAATTAAGAGTTAAAAGAAAAAAATATTCTTCTGATTACATTCTTTGATCATTTTTCAAAAACAAGGAATTTATAAGAAAATTATCATTAGCTCGGAGATTAAATGAATAGGTCACATAGGTCATAAGCGGGTTGACCTCAGCCATCAACCACATTTACGAATTATGTAATTACTGATTGAATTCTTGCAATTCTTGCAAAGTATCAGTAATTGATAAGACTACAAATACACTAGAAGAGGTCTACCCACTATTGTAGACAAGTCGATTTAAGTCAACACGATAACTAACAAAATCTAAGTTGTAGGCATCAGGTATAAGATTTGTTAGGACATCTGTTATACCCATACTATCTGAAAATAATACATCTAATACCGGTTATCACGGTCTCTTTATTTTTAAGTATCATTGAAAAATGTGGAAAATTACATTGGCAGATAGAGAAAGCGAATATTAATAGCCTGTACTTTAATATCCTTTACTTCTGTAATTTGTTTCTTTAGTACACTTTAGAAAGGACTTACACTTACTGGTGTACTAAGAACAATATTTATATCGTTATCCCGTTCTACTGAAAATTGAGTTCAAACTGACGCATAGTAAAATTTTATGGTTAAAGGGTAGAATTTACAACCGATAGGTTGAGGTTGTAACCCATCCGACGCATTATTGAAGTGGTATTCTTACTACTTACAGTTTGACTATACATCTAAACCTAGAATAGTTTTTAAGCAAGACTGACTCGCTACTCGTAGCATAATTTGACGCTTACTGAAATTGAAATCGTGACTTGGCAAACTAAATGTGAAGAAAAGTAATTTTCGGTTCTGGACAATTGATATTAGATTTTTCTATTAGGATTTTCTTAGTAAGTTTGAAACTGTAGCAGTACTTGGCTTGTCCTGACGTAATATGTAATATGATATAATTATATGGTATTAGTGGGGAAAATTTCATCCATTGAGCTTTTTTTCAAAACTAAGTTCGGGTTGTATTTGGTCTATTATGACACGGCTGTTCTTCGAGGTTGTATAGATACAGGAGCAACTGTCATCAGAACTCTATAACCCAAGGCAATACGAAATTTCTATGGATTTTGACGAATATTTTCGTAATTTTTAGGGTTTCAACTATCGGTAACGATTTCTTTATATACATGTAAATATTTCAACTGAGACCAATACCTTAAAGTACGGACAAAAAATATTGCCTTGGAGAGAACAATGCGATCTCCATGAACCTTTGGAGTCATAACACTTAAAAGTAAAATTATGGAGCCCTGTCGAAATGATCAATCAGTTCATTAGAGTTTTCTCCATTAACATTAATTATAAAATGCGAGCACCACGCATTTATTGGCACTTAAGAAGATGGAACCTGTATGGTTCTGATAATAATAATTAAAAGCAATAATTTCATTACTTACGCTCGAGGAACATGTTAAAGGATATAGTAAATGATCTATATAATAGCTAAAGCATTGTTGGAAAAGAGGTTTTCATATATTACAGATACACATGCAAGTACACACTATAAAATAAGTAAATATCAGTCGCATCTTTACCAATGTTCTCATCTATGTTTTCTTTTAATTCAAATTCAAATTCAAATTCAAAATTCTTTATTCACTTAGGATGCAATACATCTCTTGTGACAGGTCAAGATTCTACATGTACATTTATGCCATGTTCGCAAACAATAGGTAGAGCCGGAGAAAAGAACATGGCAATAAAAACTCGCGGCCACTCCTTTCAAATCGCCAATGTTTACATAGTTTTAATGTTTTAATATAATAAACCTGATATGGGGGTAAGGTGCTGCCACTAATATACTATACACCATGTTAGAGGACTGATGCAAATTATAGTGATTAAAAATTAGAACTTATGCTAATTTAAAAAAAAAAACAACAGCCTCAGTGGGTACAACATAGTAGGAGCATCTACTTACAACAAAGGTAAAAACTATATGTGCTCAAATATTGGCCAAATTACTGGTAACAAAAGATTAAATATAAAATATTAATTATAAGATCAAAAGAAAGAGAAGAATGGCCTTTATTAGTCACGTAGAATCTTTACTTACAAAAGTAAAATCATGTTCTTAAACAATGTGATAACAACATTCACATGAGTAGATTAAAATGATAAGGAGCAAGTAGTCAAAACCATTTTTCTTTATCATTTAAAAATTCGTCAACTGTATAATAACCTTTACGTATAAGATAAGTTTTGACTACATTTTTAAACTTTTCCACTGATAGACTCATAACACTAGCTGGTAACCTATTAAAAAATCGCACGGAAAGACCCATAAATGAATTATGCGTTTTATGTAGCCTATGATATTGACCTACTAATTTATGCTTATGTCTCGTGTTCACAGAGTGAACGTCACTATTCCTGTGATATAAATGCATATTTTGTTTTATAAACATAATGTTTGCAAATATATATTGTGATGCAACTGTCATAATGCCTATCTCTTTAAACTTTTCTCTAAGGGAAACTCGTGCACCTAGTTTGTAAATCGCACGCACTGCACGTTTTTGGAGAATGAAAATTGTTTGAATATCAGCTGCCTTGCCCCATAGCAGAATGCCATACGACATGACGCTGTGGAAATAACCGAAATATACTAGCCTTGCTGTTTCCACATCCGTAAGCTGTCTGACTTTGCTGACAGCATACGCTGCAGAACTGAGTTTCCCTGCGAGACACGATATTTGGGCGCCCCACTGTAACTTACTATCTAAAGTAATTCCCAAAAAAACCGTTGAATCAACAAAATTAATAACTTCATTGTTTAAAACTAGATTTGTACTGATATTCCTTACATTTGGCAAACTAAACTTAATACATTTGGTTTTTTTAGAATTCAAAAGCATACGTTTAGCAAAACGTTATAAGTATATTTTTAAGCTGTATTTACAGTAATTCTTTTACATTTCTTTTGAACTTTATTGTTTCTCTTACATATTATAACATTATTTTTTTAAATAATTCGCAATTGTAGTGGATAAAAACATATTTAAATTTCTGTAGATTTAACGCTTTCCGAGCTCTTCAATGTCTTTCGACCGCACATATTGTTGGTTCATTAAAGTGAATAGAGGGAACAGTTATTTCGTACATTGAAATGGATGAAATGGGCGCATCAGTAAATTGTACATACGGTGCTCTCTATCGGCCAATAATACGAGGTGTATGACAATTTGAATACTCTTGAATACGTTTGAAGTATGGTTGGTTTAGAGAGATTTGCTCTAAAAATAGTAACAATAAGTTAAAAAAAATATTTGTTACCTGAAACGTCGTTTGTGATTCTAGACACTATTAAAAGTATATATATTACATCAACAGCATTTAATGGTCCAATGATGTATTTAGGCATTTCCTCAGTAGGAAGTAGGAAGGTTTTGGCATATTATACCTACTACGTCGGCTAGACGAATTGGTAAAGGATTTGTTTGAATTTTTACTTCTTTTAACAGTGCTCATATACTCCCTCAGTCGTGTTTGTCAATAATCAGTGGCAAATAATTGACACGTTTCAACTAAATTTGATATTCCTCAATCCATGAAATTGTGTCATGTGAAATAGCATTATTTGAATGGAGAATACAATATGAAACAAAATTACCTTACCTCGTGACTCAATTTGTCAGAAATAAAGATTTATTGAACAATGAAAACCTTTAAAATCCCAAAACAGCAAGGTATCCTAATACACAAGTATTTCAAGACCAGGAAAAACGTATACCTTAATCCATGATTAAATTATGCTTAATACTCGAACCAGACTGTGCAACATAGTTTTGAACTGCTTATTAGGAGCATAAGCGATAGTTAAACGCGATAAAACGTTGGTTTTCTAGTAAACATAAACGTTTAAGAGAAATTAATAGACTAGATATTAAGGGCAATGGAAACCGCATTCGGTATTAGTTATACTCTTAAATGAATGTTATAACCTTATTTGATTTTGCGTTTGTGATATTATAGTTGAAAGCACCTGTCGCAACAAATTTGTAAGTATACCTAATGAGTAGTTCAAGTGTAGTGGTCACTATTCTCATTGTGAGTGCAAGTAATGGTGACCCACACCTTGGTGACCTAATGTGATGCTTCTGCATCACTGAGCCTCCAGTCTCGCACTTACCAACGAAATACAACACCAGGAATGCTAATGCTATGCTATGTTGGTCTTCTATGCGAGGGCAGTATGGCCCCCGTTGGTGGATCCTGCCCATTTCAGCTCTATTACCTTACATATGGTTCATGTGGTGACGTATCAATGGGTAGTAGAACCACGCTGATTTCAGCACGAATGGGCTGATTCGACCGGGGCAGAACTACTCTTACTGAGAAGACGAACTTAGAATTACAATATTTGTGCTGTCGGTTTTCGTTGGTGAGTGTGAGACCGGAGGCCCAATCATTCGACATCATTTCATGATTGCATGATGAGAATTATGCAAAATACAGAGAAACATTTTACTAAGTATATCTCACTAAGTAAACGTACCTGATGCTTTGTTTACATCGTACCTACTCTTGGAATCTACTAATGCTTTCCATCAGGCAGAGCAGATTCACTTTAGTAATCTTAAGTATAAATTAAACATACTGAAAGAACTGATTCAAACTAGTTAAAAAAAGAAAATTGCAAACTGAACTAAATCTTGAAACAAACCCTATACCAATTCCTCCGACTGGCGTGATGTGGTAGTCTAAAACCTTCTTTCTGAAAAAAAAAAACCGTAATCTAACAGTGAGTAATTTTTATAAACCCCTCTGATATTTCGTTTACAGCATGGTTTGCAAGTACTTAAACCTGTCATAAAAATCGGTATGTCTAAACATTATATTTACATATTTATCTTTTTTTGATGTGGAACCCCCGCAGGTCGTGACCTCATAAAATTAACGGCCTACGGTTAAAGTGTTACACCCCGTGGCGTGTTACAAGATTTGAGGCAATTTAAAGTGTAGGTCACACTTAACAGGCAAATCCATAGACCTCTTGGCAGATTTTATTTGCTGGGGTTTTTTACTGCTTATCCCAATTATTCATTTCAGATATTTCTGATATCTGTTTACTGATTTTTAGCACATCATTCGTACAACGGTAAATGATAACTTGTCTACAATGCCTAGAATTTGAAATGTGTATCTAATATATATATAATATCTTGTTACGATGTTTGTGGTTACAGTCGTTTGAAATGGCTTAACCGATTTGAATGGCTATGATATCTATTTTTCTATTTTCTAATCAAAATTATATTGATTGTATATTTATTTGGCTAAAAAACGTGTGCCTGAGTAACTGATACGGTTTACCGAATGAATAAAAAAAATATAATATTATGCTACAACACAACCTTCAATATTAACCTATAGAGTGGTCCACGATATGTAGTGGTTACAGAATTACTTAAATATGCTCCTGGGTAAGTAGTAACTTAGTAAGTACGTACATCGCAAAGATTAGTTTGTGTATGAATAACATATTTTTACCTATTTGGACAACTATGTTCCTTTGCATAATAATTATAGTTTGAAAATACTAAAAAGTCCGCCAACATAATTTCATTCACAGAAATTTATTTACGCTTAATACTTCTGTTGTCCAGGTCTCATGGTAATCGTTGCACGTTAAAAAAACTTTGTTCATCTGTATCGTAGTATACTTAGAGAGGGTCCCAAAATAGACTTAAGCCTAAAAGTTTGATTATGATAGAATTACTCAACCTTAACGTTTACTAAAACAGTAATTATGATTATACATCATCATAACAACGATCTGTACGTATACTGCATTTTTTTAATGTTATTGCAAGCATATTAATTTACTGCCTCGTTGGTCTAGTGGATAGCGTATGCGACTGCTAATCAAGAGGTCTCGGGTTCCAATCCCGGGTCGGACCAAAAAGTGTTTTTGGGTTTTCTTTGGAAATTCCTAATATCAGCTCGTAGTTTGGAAGTTTGGCGTTGTTTGACGCCCGTGCCTCGGAGAGCACGTAAAGCCGTCGGTCCCGGTTGTCATGAACATCTAAGGCAATCGTTACTGGAAAGTCAGAGCCCTCAAATTTATTGACAACTAGTTTAACCCTGGAATTTCAGTTCTTCCTTAGGGTTGCGGAGGTCTGATGCCAGTCGTTCCGTGGAAAAACTGATATTCAGGGAAAACCGGTTGAACTAGTAGTCGACCCCAAATAATATTGGGAATAAGGCTACGAAGTAGAAGAAGAAAAAGGAGATTGCAAGCAGTTTGCTCACAGTCGGATATTAATGATAACTTAAATTCTTTTAAATCCACTCTCCTCCATTATATCAGTTTTTTATGTGTTTCTTTTTTTAGTTTTATTATAAAACGAAGCACTGTTTATTGTTAATCTACACAAGTAAATAAATTGGAGTGTCTGTTTGTAACATCAAATAACTAGTTTTTAATTCTAATTATCATTTAATATATCTGTTATCGATATATTTATCTACCCAATTGTAAAAAAAGAAATATTATTATTTACAATAGTGCAATGAAGCGCTCTTATACGAGTAGCCTTAGGTGATTGGAAACAATCACCAAGGGTAAGGAAGAACGGCGCGGTCGGACCTGGATGGGTGACCGTTTGTGACATTATATGTAATGAGCGTTTCCGTGATTCGGAGCAGTTGTCCCGGTTGTTATCATAAGATAGCAGTCGTGAAGCTAAGTTGGAGGCCTTCGGGCGCCTTAAAAACATACAACAGCAAGATTCCAATCCCCAACCCGCACTCGGCCAGCGTGGGGACGTATGACCTTAACCCTCTCTTGAGAGGAGATTTGAGCCCAGCAGTGGGATGTTATCGGTTGATGATAATGATGACAATAATGCAAGTATATTTTCATTATTTTCTTATAACTCTAATATGTAAATTTAACGATCATATCGGTATCTCTTTCATTGATAGCTGTTGAATATTTAGTAGCTAAGCCTGATTTGTAATATGATAGTGTCATGTTCTGTGACAGATTTTATGTATTGGATGGCTACCAGATATATGGACTAAATTAATGGGCTGTACAGAATAATAAACAGTTTGGAATTGTGTTCTTTGTTGAATATTCTTTTCACGTAGTTCTATTAAGTTTTTATAGCTATATTGTTTTATTAATGTTAGTAGCTTCTTGTATTTAAATGACTACACGGTTGACTTAGTGGTTTAAGCGGTCTATTTCGTCAAGTGTTGTGGGTTCAAATCCCACATAGGACAACGCTTTAATGTGATTCACAAATTGTTGTTCTAAGTCTGGGTGTACTTTTTGTCCGTTTCGTGTGTGTTTGTTAAGTTCCCGCGATGTATCGCGGAATCGATGTACCATCCTGTAGGAAGGAAATCCCTAATGCGGGAATTTTATTTCAAAGTAAAAAAGATGGTGTCTCCAAATCTTCTAGAATGCATTCTTGAATAATTATTCTCATCAACATAGCCCTATCCTTAGAATTCTACAATAGTTTATATGAATTTCATCTCTTTCTAATAATAAAAGAGATTGCTAATTTTATTCCACATTGAGTTAACTTTAATAAAAAAATGTAATACAGTTAACATAAACGAATCAACATAAATTTCATGAAAGACCCTTTAAAAAGACTTTAATGACCACACTTAAAGAAAAATTTAAACAACATATTAAATAAATAATAACCGCCACATTTTTCATAATTTATGTCATTCAGAATTCAAAGCTAATAATATAATAATAGAGATAATAATATAACGAAGATGATAGCCTTATTTAGTATGCAATTATCATAAATAAATAGATGTGTGTATTAATTATTATATCAACCGGTTAAGTAGGAGTTCCTCGTAGAAGGCGGATCTGTAATTTGAAACGTGGATACAATGTACATATCACGAGCCACCGTAAAGCGCTTTAAGTAAACAAATTGATGTATATTGGTGACATATATGGTATATGTCACCAATATACATCAATTTGTTTAAAATAAAATATGATTATATAAATCATATTTTATATAATTATCATATAAATTAGAGAAATACAAGAGAATGATGCCTTGGTTTTGATTCTATTACCTAGTGCACAACTTCACGGCCGTACTAAATTAAACAAATAGGGAGAAAAATCAGAACAGATTCAAAACGGATAACTAAATAGCGACCATCCGAAGTGTAAAGAGCTTAAAACTCAGGCTCGCCTGTTTTACCCATAGACTTAGGCCAAGATACTGTAATATAATATATTTATTTATGTACCTTCTTTTTTCATTTTGTTTAATATTGAAAGCCTTACTTCTATGTTCTTATATTTTGATTTTTTTTTATTAACGCATCCCTGTCTTTAGAAGGGACATTAGAGATCAGGTGTTCCTTACATCGTGTTAACAATTACATTGATATCGAAATACTAACAGTTTCATTTTCCCAACTTACATTCAAACTTTTAAAATTTCAAGAGAACTTTGCTAGGCAAACTACTTGTCCATGTGTCCCCGTAACTGTACGAACACAATTGAAATCTCTCCATTGTACCAAATAAGATAAACTCAGAGCGTTCCTATCTACTCATTGTGGTCATTCAATTTATTCACCACCCTTGCAAGTGCACACTGCACTTCCAAGTTTGATAAGAACCGGTTCGGACGATTTTAGTTAAATTTTATGTATGAAATTAAGTGCACATCTCGGCATCGATGGTGTAGTCTGTTATCTTAATGTTAATCTGGATAACACCGCCACAAAGTAAGTACAATGTATGTTATCTACAAGTTGTAATTTTACGGTTTTCTCTGCATTGATACGAATCCTATACAATGTTTTTTGTTTAGTTTCTCCAATAGTTGGGAATTTGATTGATTTCATAACTGCAGGACACACATTTGATACATATAAATGTAACTTCTGTCTTTAGAGTAATATAAGAGAGCTCGAGTTTAAATGTAAGTATTCGGGTACTATCAATCTATTTTATTGCCAATGCCTTTGCACTGTTTAGTCGTCCCACATATCTCTCTGATGAGTAAACAGGATGAAGACTCTAGTAGACCGGAGATGACCGTGTCGGGTATCCGTGTGTCCTACATTTGGAGAAAATACTAAAACAGGGACATTAACTCACCACTTCACAGCATTCACTGTGATAACAGATAATTATAAACACAAACTTTTAATAAATATGAATAAAATAAACTTTTTATACGAAATATAATTACAGTGCAAACTAAAAGAAAATTGAAGCTGAATCTATTATATGATGGCAACTCAAATGAAAGGAAGAAAGCCCGTTCACTTGGTAGGCTACCCACCAGCTTGACAATTTATCCTGATGTCTGCAGGTGATACTTTCATATTTTCGCAGATTTAATTCTAAAATAGTATTTCTATACTCCTATTTTATAATAATAACAAGTGTATTTAAATACAAGAGTTACAATTCAGTAGGAACAGTATTTATTTAAATATGTATATTAAAAAAAGCTTTAAATGTCATTTTGTTGATAAACAAAATGAGTTTTTCCTATAATGGCGATCGTTTTATTATGTGAAATATTTATGAATATTGCAAATCAAAGCAGTTAGCTTCCATTTAAAATTAAGGCCATAACCGTTTTATTGGTACTTTTAAGAAAATTTGCCACTTACATATCGTATTTTGTATAAATTTTCTTGAGGTTAGAAAATAGGGCGATAGAGTTCATATTTTCCTCTGTCTAATACAAGAAGACCTTTCTTTTTCGATGTATGAATCTGTTCTATGTTATATCGATCGGTCTCCGCACTTAGTCCTTTAAGTGGACCATTGTACGTGAGGGCGGCCATCACTCCAGCCAGTCCACGTCCCTCCAGATGCGGATAAGGTCTCCGATTCTGTCCAGACATTCTAAAACAGTTTTGGGAGATCCAAGGGTGTTTTTCCGTGTTTCGGTGACACCTGTAAACTTGATTAGTACTCAGTACAGTACAGTACAGAACACAGTACATGCGACACCGTTTTCTCTGACACTAAGCATGCTCTGCATAGGGGACTATCAGTTATGCCTATGGTGTGGAAGTGTTTATTTAATGAGCAGTGTCCGGTGATAGTTCCTGCCACCAGCTGCAGACTGTTCCTGTCCAAAGGCAATAAGCGCTTGGTTAATTTGTCATTAGGAAGTGGTATGGCGTCCTATGATTGGTATGAACCTATTAAAAAGATTCTACTCTGACTGATAGAACGTATGTCTAAGAGGACATTACCCACATAATAGTGACCTTGTGAAATTTTCTGCATCATTGGAACTACGGTCTCGCACTCACAAATAAAACATGTTAGCAAGAATTTTGTCGCTTTACGTTGGTCTTCTCCTAAGATAGTATTACCGTCCCGATCAAACCGGTACGTTTGTTGTTGCTGATAGCCGGTGCTGAAATACCATTTATCGGTTAGCTCTTATACCTTACCTAAATGTACATCTTTAAAAATACCTTAATTTTGTTCATGTATAATAGTAATAAGTAGTTAATAATTATATAACCATATATCATGAGTTAGAGCGAATCAATTAATGCTTAGATTTTTATGAACTTATACAATTACTGTTTTTAGACTTTCGCGACTTTTACACATACTCATGTTTTTTACTGTAAACGGGACTACGGGTTATGTTGCTTGTGGTCACGGGTAAACTGGTCTACCCCTGACCACGAGCGGTATAACCCGTTTGAAACGTCGGAAAATAAAAGGTGTCGTAACCTTTTTAATTTTATTGCGAATAAGTCTCGCTCACAGTAAAAAACATGAGTTTAATTACTATTAAAAAAAATACTTTTAATGTAGTATTTAAATTAAAAATAAAAGAGTCAAGACAGAATTAAATAGTACAGTTCTTTTATTATTTAGTGTCTCTCAAGTATGTTAAAAAAATAAATAAAAAAACGATAATGAGCAATCATTTATAGAATGTAACAAAATTCAGTGTAAATATTTTGCTTGTTTGTAGCGCCCTATATTTATGATCCAAACACTATCAGGTTTCTCATAAAAGTAATATTCAAATTAAACTTTTCCTTTCGAATTAATTTTATGTATTTAACTAATATCCTTGTAAAATATTCGTTTTTTAATCTGAATAATTTTGTGATCATGCATATCAATGAATACTTAATGAAATTTATTACATTGAGTGTATTAAAAATAAGCACCTTTGAAATATTTGGAGAAATAGCCCAATTAAAAGCTAACAAACACATTATCACTTTAATGGGTATTTAATGATAACAGTTCTAAATTTTCACGGCTATAATATTTTTATCATGGGCAATAATGTAAGTCGCTATTTCATTGATACGAATTCCGTATCTGTTTATCAAAGATGTTTCAATAACACTATCAATATTTCGATAGTTTAAGAGATAGCATGACGACGCATAAGAACAAGTCATTTAAGTAAACATTTTATCTAATACGGGTAAAACAAACTAATGATTCCGACCGTCGGTGTGTAAGTTATTAAAACGGTGAATAAGTTATTAAAACTATAGTATTAAAAATTTATACATAATTTGTCACAGTACGTGTGTTAAACATAAAAGTTTGTAATTACATAAAAATAATAAACAAATAAATATTCTAGAAATCTAATAAACAATATCATCTAGTCCCAAGATAAACAGAGCTTGTATTATGGGTACTACACAACTAGTGTAGTACTACAAGAAAAACATTTTTTTTAAATATGTTCCTAATTTGTGCTATTTCCATAGCTGCAACAATTTTTAATTCAGTAAATTTTACATTGATTTGAAACTTAAAAACTGCCTTCTTTAAAAAACAGCTTTCTGATTTTATACTATTTACACGATGGAGTATTTGATACTAAAATACTAAGTTATTTATAGTGCCAATTACTAGTAGTATAAAAACATTTTGGATTTAAAAAAATCTCTGTTTATTTATTTAAATTTAGACCTTTTCGTACATCAATACTTTTAAAGAAAAATCTACTGAAATAGGCAAATATAACCTCCATAATGATGTTAATCATGAAATTTTTATCAATCAATCAATCCTCTTCAATTCTACATTTATTTATAAGTAATCAACCAATACCTTATATAGCATTTCATTGCACAGTAAAAGTTTTTCTATAAATCTATATCTAATATGGACGAACGGACAAAAATCGATATAATGAAAGATAAACTTTTATAAAAAGGAAATAAATGATACCAATAACATGATACGGTTCTATGATAATACCGTATCACCTCATTTCATCTTGATTCTCTAAAATAATTACGATGTTAATGATAACATAATCATTAACATAAAATACTCATCATATACTCTAAAATCTTAAGAAATCACTTAATTAAGAATAAATTGGTTAGTCGTGCTCACCAAAATCATGTTCAATAATAAAACAAAGCTAAGCTATTTTCACCAAAGCCGACTTATAAGGGCCGCCGCAGACCAGCTACTTTTAGCATCGGCGATCGGCGATTTGGCGACTGCATCGATGCTGCATCGCGTTTTAGCGACTTCCTGCGTTCAATCGCGGTATCGGAAACGCGCGTTTTAGCGACTGCTCAGATGTAAAGTCGCTGCTACCGGCATCCGAAATAGTGCGGAGAGTAGCGTTCAGCTGCTGTGTCGCGCTTTTAAAAAGCGACTCGATCGCCGCGTTTGGCGTTTTTAAGTGTGCGGTGTAGAGCGTTCGGTCGCCGTATTTAGCTTCTAAAAAGCGACTAGTTGCCGATCGCTGATGCTAAAAGTGGCTAGTCTGCGGTGGCCCTTATTGAGAATATCAATTCTGTTGTCAGCTAAATTACCTACCGCAATCTCTTTCTATAATAAATTGTTCGTTAGTGGAGAATAGACCGTGTCGTATACAGAGGTGTTTGCCTTTAATAATTATTTTTCTAAAATGTCCATGTTCATTTTCCAAGTCTTTTTTCCCAAGATTATTTAGGGTCGGCTACTAGTTTAACCGGTTTACCTGAATATCAGTTTTTACTAAAGTATGTTTATCAGCAGTCTCACACTGCATAGTTAAGAATCAGATGGTCGTGTCTGTGATGTATTAATATGCGTCTAATAGGCTCCAAAAATGCTGTTTTTCAATTTTCAATTAATTATTTTGTCGTCAAATTATTGAAATGTAAAGATACAGATTCGGTTACAAAAATATTTAAATCTTTAATATCATTGTAATATTCAATGTTCGTCTTCCTAATGCCACCATTCTGAAGCTTAGGTAATATTCATCAGTTTCAATACTTATTTTATAAACAGGCCTTTCATTCTGATTTAAAATATTCTCTTTACTTCAGATTCTGTAATGGTTACTACAAAATACATGAGGCTATATACCTTTAGGTATGGGTCAGTAAATCTAAAAGCTAATAAATGTGAAAATTCTAAGTAAATAAAATACAAAATCGGTTACTATTTGTTAATCCTAAAGTGGGTCACCGCTGGTACATGATATATTAACGTAGTGATATTTGTTTTGAATCAAGGTGTCGATAGAATCAACAGCCATAACAGTTTTGTCATAATTTTATTGTGTTCACATGTCACCGATCTCGGCGGTATGTTAACTGCTCCAATTATCAAACTACAATAGTAAATGATAAGCATTGACGAACGATTGAATTTCTTAAACCTTTTAAACACAACATTGCAAAGAAAACCACCTCCTTATCAAAACTATTCGAAATTCTCGGTTGTAGAATGGTAAAATTGATCTCAAATATACTTTTTATAACTATTACCCAAAATAACCCGCGTATTAAATATTTATAAACTATGTACTTCCAATGAAAATCCCTCATTATCTCCTTCATGATAATAAACAAAATCTATCCCAGTTTTCTACTTGATGCATTTTTATATCAATTCGTTACATTTGTAGTCTCGCTTGTGATGTTTGCTGCTAATATGTTATTTACAAAAATATTAAGAAATGTTTAAACTTTTAATCTTTTTATAATCTTTAAAAAAGCTTTGTGATCTAAGTTTTGTATGTCTTTTCAGATGCTCTAATCACATATGTCAAATCTTTATATATATAATTCTTCTGTGAGTAAGTATGTCACTAAACTTCTCTCAAACGACTGGACCGATTTTGATGAAATTTTTTATGTGTGTTCAAGGGGATCTGGGAATGGTTTAGATTTGCAATTGGACCCGGTAGGTGGCGCTACGATCAAGTTCTGGAATTTTAAAGTTATGCGGTACGAAGTTCGCTGGGTCAACTAGTACATTTATATTTTTTTATGGTAACAATTTTTTTCAGGGCAATGAAATGTAGTAGGTTTAATTAAATTTCTTTCATTCGGTCAGTTGATTTGTCTAATCACAATAAAAGAACGGTTGCCGGTTCGCAGCCCAACCGCGTGCGCAATGCGGTCACGCCGTCGCGTCCTATAATGAGTGCTAAGCTTAAGTCACAATTTCTTGCCAATTGGATCTCTTGGATTCGCCATTCTAAATTTATTCCCTACTTAAGAGATTTTTAGAACAATTTAATATTCTCAGAATTTAGATATTTTTTTTTATTGCGTTAATCTTTAAAAGTTTATATTTATAAATAAAAATTTGTTGGATCTCGTGACAAGTAGACATTAATTATTTTAAAAGCTTTTATAGTCTCGTTTACAAAGTCTATTTAACCTTATCAAATAAATTACTAAATTACTAATAGATATAATCAATCAATATCGTTTTATCTTACACGTTAATGAGTTTGAAGGTAGAGGACCTTTTAAATAAATTACATGATATATTAATTTAACTAATATAGATATTCTATACTTCGTAATGTATCAATTTTTTCTTAGTGTTAATTTATATACCTGTTTACAAGCTAAACCATTTCAAACTCGTAAATATCGTCCGCTAGAACGGCCTATTAGTAATTTATGACTAAATAAACTGGTACTCAAAATGTATCTCTCAGTGAGACTTTTTTAGTATTTACTTCACAAATAGCTACTGAGTCAAGAGCTATCTCTTGGAGCTCCATTTACGGTTTGTTTGATTTTTCTGTTTTCTGTCTGTAATTTCATTTTGAATCCGTGAATTGTGTTGATATACTTGTTGTACTTAGAACTAATACATATTTAATAGAATGAAGATGAATTTTCAGTATTTATCGTGCAATATATAACTATCAATTATACCAGGATATTTAAATCTCAATATCAATGAATGTTCCTGTGCTAGAAAGCATTTGCCTTGTTATAAACCATTTCGTAAAAGTCTACAAAAAATAAAGATTCTTTTTATAAATAATGTTTACCTACTTCGTCATTTATTGAGAATGTTGCTTCTCAATTTAATTTCCAGGACAAGTAAGAAGCTTTTACGATCAGTCTTTGATTGATGAACTTACATTGTAATATACTTTTTTATACCAAATCAAATTCAAAATTCATCAACAAAATATCAATGAGCTATAATAATGATTAGCATTGTATTTTATCATCATTATTATTACAATTCACTGCTGTACATAGTCCTCTCCCATTGCACACCACTGTTATCGATTTTTGTCTTCCATATTATCATTTTTGATAAAGTATGAAATCTAAGAAAGTGTTCCAACAGATTTTGTAACACATTCCACTTGTGAAAACGCCACCAATTTCTAAACGTAATTGTATATTAGACTTAACAAATTTTGTAATTAAGGATGTCTTCCTTACAAATTGTTTAAATAAATTAGACTTTAGTTCAAACAATACTCTTAGAAAATTTAGAGTTTCCACGGGATACAATTTATCAACGTCGAAATGTACTCTTGACGTATTTATCGTTTTTGCTTTGTGTTGTCCCGATTTAGCTTGAAGAAGTTACAAATACACATTTCCTTTATTTTAGTGGATGTAATTTGAATATTTCAACTTAGTATTTATTCCATGTTTAGGTAGAACAAAATTCACGATCAGTGAAAGGATTATTCTGGGCTTCGCAGGTAGTCTATAATATAATATAGGCGATAGAATAGTTATTTCCAAAGACTATGAAACAGTTTTGACAATTATGTTGTTTTCATAACCAGGGAATAAACAAAAGCACATAGTAAGTAGTATCGCAAGTTTAATGTGTTAAAGTTTCCACGATTTTAGAGCGAATATTTTTCTGAATCCTAAAAAGCCGGCGTAATATATATATCTTGATTCTCATAATAATTTTCTACTTCATTGTTCTGAAATGGGAACTACAATAAAATATGAACAAAACTCAGTTTTTACAGCCTTAACACACTTTTTAAACGACCCAAAAAGGAGTATTCTTTGTTGTAGCTTATTAATTGGCGATTATTTTACGGTTACTTAGTTATTCAAGGCTTTAATTTGGCACTGTTTTATTTATATTACATTTTAATACTGGAAAAAATATCCTTAAACTCCAAAAAAATATTCAAAGGTGTTCAAAATTAAATTACTTATAACTGACTAAGTGTACATATTTAAGCTTAGGTAATATTAAAGAATGAAAGAAAAGCATTTTATTATTATTATTCACAATATATTTCATTAAAAACAAATTGAAGATCGTTTATTTCAGTTGGGATTTTCATGTAATACCGGTAAAACCCACAAACGTTTAGACAATTACTACACAAAAACGTTTTAATCGCCAGCAACTTTAGTGTAGTATAGTATGGAATTACCCTAAGAGTCGATTTAGTCTCAGTTGAAGATTCAAGTAACTGTATTCTCACAAACGATAGTGAAAACATAATGCCTCCAGACGATGAGTTCGCTGTAATAGTATAAGATGTGGTACAATGAATACCATATAAGTAGCCATACTTGTAGCGGTACTGTAGATGCTATTGACTTTAATAATTAGATTCATTTTAATTAGATTCATTTAAACTTGAAGGGCCTCGTAAGCACACTATTATTAATCAAAACTAATACATACATGTTTACACAAACAAAATGAAATCACAAAATCACCAATATTTATAACTTCTAGAAAACTTTCCAGGTAAAACAGCAAGATGACTAAACGTAACGTGGCAGACTTAAAAGCTGAGCCAATGTAATTTGGGAAAAAGGCTTGGAAGATTTCAATATTCATCTAATCTTACCTACAAGTTTATTAGAGCCCATGAAATAATAGTAATTAATTATGAATGGATTATTAAACTGCAGTTTTGCTTGAGATTCCTTAGTTACAGACGTTGCTTTGTTTGTAAGAAGCATTACGTTCGTTACGAAATGAAGACTTCGATAGAAAACCTTTTACATTGACTAGTTTGAAAAATAAAGATTAAAATGCTGATATTTTACTTTGTTAGTGAAGATTGTTGTTATTTTATCTTTATAGTTTTATCTTGATCGTTTTGATTTTATTACATAGCGTATCAAACCTTTTAGCCATCACAACCGTGAACTATAAATATTCAAATTTTTAGAGCTACCAAAATTTATAGACGCTTATTACAGGTTGTCCGATTGTGGAATCCGTTCCAGTAGTACTACGTAGTAGCTGTAATAAAAGAAAACAGAACATTTTTAAATGTTAAATAAATGATTGTGGTCCAGTTTTATTCAATAAAAAAATAATTATCATTTACGTTTTATTTCAATAAATAGTGATTGAATTTTAAAATTTATTAAAATTAATTCCAAGAGACGTTCTCACCTCAGACCTTCTTTATTTTAATCATATTTTAGTCAAAAGCAAATAGGTAAGTTATATTTTGTAAATATAAATAGACATTATACATACAAACCGACAGACACATAAACTTTTACATGAAAATGTTTACATTTTATTGTGAAGAAACTTGGGGCATTAGTAGTCGCCGCATCAGTCCAATGCGTCTTTTAAATCTTTATATATATAATTCTTCTGTGAGTGTGTATGTCACTGAACTTCTCTCAAATGACTGGACCGATTTTGATGAAATTTTTTGTGTTCAAGAGGATCTGGGAATGGTTTAGATTCGCAATTGGACCCGGTAGGTGGCGCTGCGATCAAGTTCTGCAATTTTAAAGTTGGGCGGTACGAAGTTCGCTAGGTCAACTAGTTTACTATATAATATTTTCAAGCATTGAAATGCATCCAGCTACTGCAGTGTTACATTGTTAAGCATTCAAGCTTACAGCATGATTTACTCTGGCTTCAGTGTCCTATTAATTTCCTTACGCATAATATTCTCCCTGTATCAAAATATCAGATTCTTAGGAAGATTTTTTTTAAAGTATAAGGAGACAAATGAGTACGAGCGAACGCATGGCTATCTGCAACTTAAAGGTCAAATGTGAATTGTAGATTGAAGGAAAGATGAGGAGTAATCTCGCTCTCTTGGTAAAAGCAACGGAAGAATTGCCTAACATCTGTGAGACCGTAGTTTTACTCCCGGCGAGCCAGCCTGTTTGTGATAGCTCTTAATTATAAAATTAGAATAGGAAGTAGATATTGACGACTAGAATCCGAAGTTGGTAAAAACGAACATTAAAATTAAATATGTTAAGGTAATAGGTACTTGCAAAAGCTATAGGTGTCCGTTAGCAGTCAGTAGCGAAGCGTACACCCAACTTTACCCGGTGTCGATGCCACAGCGAGCACCAAACTAACTGTATCAGCAAACGATAGTGAAAACATCGGTCGTTTGCTTACTCCACTTCAGTGGAAACACTCTGATGTGGTATAATTCAAAGGATTTACTGTTTCCATTATTTCATGACGACGTCTGGGAAAAATGTAAAATGAAACTGCCTCGTTGGTCTAGTGGTTAGCGTATGCGACTGCCAATCAAGAGATCTTGGGTTCAAATCCCGGGTCGGGCCAAAAAGTGTTTTTGGAATTTTCTTAGGAAATTCCTAATAGCTGCCCGGAGTTTGGAAGTTTGGTGGTGATTCACACCCGTGCCTCGGAGAGCACGTAAATCCGTCGGCCCCAGTTGTCATAAACATCTATGGCAATCATTATTGGGAATTCAGTTGCAGTCAGAAGCATTTTTTTCTGGAATCTGAAACCAAAAGAAAACTAGAACAACCATTAATAAAATTAATTTATACTTTGAGAATTATTACTTTTCCATTACAATGTTTTGCATATATATTTCCTGGTATATATACGTTATACTGGTTTTCTTACCATATCGGTAGTATCGGCATAAGACAAAAGAAAATATTGTGAGTGCGTAGGTAATCATGATTTATATTACATATTCCTATTTCGTTTGTCGTGGTCAAATGGAAACACTTGGCCGTCTGGCGTGAAATTAAACGATGAGATCTCATCGGATACTTAAACCAGACTGAGTCTAGTTACCGCTGTATTTATATGAGTTAAAGCTAAAGAAGCCTCTTAAGTTATACCTGCATTTCACATTATTATACTTCAAAAATAGGTCTGTTCATTAAGTCATTTCATTCTATAACTTGCATTAAACTCGCTTTGGTTTAGACTTAAAGTATTTTTTTGACGCCAATTTGAAATATGTCGTAGGAGTTTTGGTTTTTGCAAATGGATAATATAACATATATAAATACAGCAAAGAGAAGGATGCAAATTGTAAAAGGATGAAATCGCAATGAAGCGACGTGATAACTTTTCTTCATCATCAATATTATAATGATGTTAATAGTTTTTGTAGATTTAAATGACCAACTTTTTAACTTTAGATTTTTCAATTTTCTTATATCTTTAAATTAAAACTAACATACAATATTTTTTCTTGTCAATGAAAGTAACTACATATATCAATATTCCCGTCCGTGGCGTGCAATTGTCCTGCAATGCTCTCAGCACGACAACACACACATGTATGTAATCTAGATCGGGTTCAACTCACATTGGATTAAAACCGTGACGAATGACCTGCTTCTGATTGAATAGTTCTCGCAAGTGACGCGGTGTGGCGAGGTTTTGCCACTTTTGGTGCAGCCTCAGGCATCCATTAAATAAGGCTTGCCTGGGTTACTTGTGGAATAGTTTATAGCTTTTTCTTCAAGAGTATTTGCTTATCTTTAGTTTTGATTTATTTTATGGATACAGTTGCGACACAATTATGGTTTGCAGACGTGTTGAGCTCGTTGGTAGCGGTACGTGCCACAGTGTATAATATAATCGGAACTGGCTTTACATAATTTTCGAATCAATAAGGGATTCTGTAAATTGGTTAACAAATAAACATCTTTTGTTCCGCATTTAAAATCTTATGTTAATTAAGTTGTAACAAAATAAATATAAAATGCTTTTGCTTTTCATACAAATTGCAAATTTTAAATTTGTATTTATTATGTTAATCTAATTTCACTTTTAAAGTTTAGAAATTTTGCTTTCTAGCCTTCACTCTACGTACTCAAACATTTAAGAGTGCAAATGTATAAAGCGCTCTGAAGTATCCTTTTAGTTGAATATTCCATTTAGGATTTACTAAACTCAAACTCATATTCCCAGCTCTCCGAAATCAAATGTCTCAGAGGATCGAAGTCTAAATGGATTAATTTAATAGTAGAGCGACTTTAAATGGAATCCGTTTGAGTTAAATGGACCATGAAAAGATCCTTGGCTGAAGTTGAATGTCAAAATTGTGAGAATTATTTTAGAATTTCAGTCGTACTATTCAATCTCTTTATAAGGATGGACAAAATTTTCACAAGTAAGGGCCACACTTTAGTCTGATTGCTTTTCAAATACTTGAAATAGCTTTTATCACGATTTGTTGAAGTTGGCCAATAAATCTTCACGCCTATTAGTGTACCAACAAGTGGGAATGGCGCCGGTGGCAGGGAGGGTAGGATATTATTTTCAAAGCAATCATCAAGGCTTAAATAAAGATAGGTTACAAGCAGTCATTTACAAACCGTAAATGACTCGAGGTATGTCGGGGTTACAGGGATTTTCGGCTTCTGGTACCCGAGATTGCGTGTGGTTTTTGGTCTATTCGAGTCCGGAATAAACACCAGTTGATAGTTAGTGGTATCAAGAGGGATTACCGGACGGAAAAAAAAAGATTACAAGAAGTCAAATTTAATACAAATGTGTATTAAGTATATTATATTTTTTTTATATATATTTAAGTCTGCCAAAGTGACTCTACTCTGCCTGATGGAAAGCATGAGTAGAATCCAGGAGTAGGGGTCACCATGCTTATTGTGAGGGTATGCAATGTAGCATGATGAACCCCACCATAGCAGCCTGGTTAGATTATTCTGCATCATTCTCCCGGCCTTCGAAGGGCGGGAGAATGATGCAGAATGATTGGGCCTCCGGTCTTGCACTCACCAACGAAATACGACAGCAAGAATGCTGTCATTATTAGGATGGTCTTCTGTGTGAGGGTAGTACTGCCCCGGTCAAGCCGGCCCATTCGTGCTGAAATCAGCGTGGCTCTACTACCTACTATATACTAGATGTAAGATAAGGAAGGCAAATTATTTGAGTAGGTACATGTGAAAAGGCAATCTCCAAATAAACAGTTGTTTCATCATCATCATCAGCCCATCGCAGTCCACTGCTGGATTTAGGCCTCTCCCATTGCACACCACTCTGATCGAGTTTGGGCTTCTCGCATCCAGCTCCTACCAGCCATCTAGTAGTTGTTTACTTTATTGAAAATTACATCATCATCATCACGCTAGACAGGTTTGTATAAAAAATATAAATAATTTGAAATATATAGTGTTATAAAAGTAGAGTTTAAATAAACGTAAACTCATTATAATTAAAAAAGAAGTAATGGTATTCAGATTTGGTACCGTCTTCAACGATGGCTGCCAACCTGAACACGTTGGTTTTTAATATATTTTCAATCAAACATAAAACCTTTATGAAACATCTTAATAGATGCTTAATTATTTTAAACAGTGACGTAATGTAATAGACTTTTTTGTGTTTAACTGCTCGGCACAAGAAGGAAGACCCGAACCGCTTAGTTCTGGAGCGTATGTCTTCCACTCTGAAGGGGTGACTTCGCTGGCCAGATCGTGTTGTTCTGTAGAGGAAGGGAGAGGGTGGGATGAGTTGGAAGAGCTCTTCAGAACACTCACCGTGGTAGAGGCGGTAGAGGACTGCCATAGAGGCGACATCTCTTCGCAACTGCAAAGGTTCTAGGAACTCGGTGGCTTCGGGACTGTCTATGATGCGAACTGCTCGCCTCTGCAACCGATCGAGAGCGTCAAGCAAATACTGCGCAGATCCATCGCATAGATGAGAACAGTACTCCACGCAGGAGCGAACCTGGGTCTTAAACTTATTACAAAGTAAACATATTAACAAACACTCGAAAGACTCGGACTCAGTGACGTATGTAACTTAACAAAAAACCTAAAAAGAAAGCTACTATTGTATTAAAAAGAGTTTACATTATGACTCATTTAAGTGTTATACAAGTAATCTTCAGTAACGGTAACCGCCAGTGTTTGTAATCATGTGTAACAGTTACGTATTCTATTTGGAGATCGTAATGATTATAATAAGATGAAACCATAGTTCGTGATCGTCTAACCGCTGCGGGAAATACTTTTGGTGTATTCTTAATGATGTCAACATGAGTATATGACTCATCAACGCAATTAATGTCTTATTTTGTCTCTGTGTGTGTGTTTGTGTAATTATTAACGATGCATAGAACTTTTAACACTTTTTTTCCGAATTAGGCCAAAAGTGTTGTTGTGTTTTTCTAGCAAGAAATCTTTTATGACAGCCCGTATGGAATTTTGACGGTGTTTTAAGCTCGTACCTTTACGAAAGCACGTTAAGACTTTGGTCCCAAGTGTCATGTCATCTATGGCAATCATGTTCAAATGTGTATATTATTGGGAAGTTAGGGCCCTCAAATATACTGACAACTGATACAATCTTAGAATTTCAGTTCGCTCTCTGGGTCACGGAATAGTTAAGGGTGGGGTAATGTATAGAACTGACATATTTTCTATTGCCAATTAATAATTGCGCAAATATTTTTATAGAAAAAAGGTATCACGAAGCTTCAATACAAGGAAATAATCCTTCGACAAGAGCAGATAATCTTGTATGGCAGATTGCAGCCTAACTGTGTATTTTATATAGTTGGAAATAAATCTATCGGTATGAGAATATTACATTTCGCGATACAGAATTAGCAGTTACTACATAGTTTAGTGTGTATTTCGCTAGATGGTAATATTTCACATTTTCCTTTAACTATCGAAGTCGAGAAAACAAAACATCATAATTAAAATTAATGAAGTTCTCAATCCACTTAAAAAAATCTTTCACATTTTACATTGCACGTATTTCATGTAAATTAATTACTACTTCATTGTATTTTATGGAAAAGAAAAACAACTTCAATGCCAGTCTACCCTCATAAAGAGAAATAATTTCGGTTTGTGAATTCATGTACCGTTCACGAATTATGCGAAAGGAGTGTTTAGACTGGCTTATTTGTTACGGACCGGTCAAATGGGCTCACATCCTAGATTGGACTCGCACCGTTAAACCCATCAGTGCTTATATCGATACCTGATTCCGGTATAAGGGTATAACCGAAAATTTTCTGTATTTTTTGTTTCAATTCGATTTATTTTTAGTACATACGCTATATTTATAATTTTTATAATAAAAAATTGAGATGGTTTTCGGTAATGCACAAAACTATGTATATTTTTTGGACATCTGACACGCAAGGTCATCTAGTCCTAAACTAAGCACAGCTACTACTATAGGCACTAGGCAAGTAAGATAAATACAGAGATTATACTTTTTTTGTAAATACAAACATATTATACACAGAAAACACCCAAACTCCGAAACAAATATTCGCAGATCATACAAACTTTTGGTCCGACCCCGAAATCGAACCCGAGACCTCTTGGTTAGCAGTCGCATACGCTAACCAGTAGACCAATAAGGCAGAAATAATGCAGGTATATATTGTACCGATTTCAATTAGTCATCAAGATACTTTGATACCTTTGATTTTAATTTGATAAGACATACTACTCTTTAATGCTGTAACTAACACATACGCGGACGTAACCACTCGTAATAGCCAATATCTAACTACGGGTTCATAGGTAATTCTAATCAAAACAGGTATCCTATAACCCAGAGACATTCTCTTCGTCATCCAATCTATTTTTCTACCAAAACCTGCTGATCATATTATCTAGAATAATTTACATTGACAAGTGTAAATCACTAATCAACTTATCACGTATGTAATAAATAAACCGTTCATAAAATTCTAACTAATTAGTTTAATATAATAAAATTTATGAATTAAAACGCCGTTGTGCAGTGTCTAAAGTCCTTAACACACCATAAACGTATATAAACTTTTATTTTATCTTCGCATTGCTTATAAGCGTTGCTTTTACGAGAGATAAATTGAACTTGAAAATTGGAGGCCTTATTGGGATTATACAAGGGAAATATTCACAAAGGCGTTATTGTTGAAATATTTTATTGTTTCATTTAAAATTGTTCTCGGATATCTTTGCTATAGAGATTAATTCATTTGTCTGTCAGTCTTTGTAGCAGGCTTTAAAAAATAAGGTATACATTTTAATGTAAACGAAATTTCTTAATCTATTGTAGCATGATAATAACTAAATCATTACATTAATATTATAAATCGGTAAAGGTCGTGAAGTTTGTATCTTTGGATCAATTGAGCCGATTTTATTTTACAGTCGTGAAGCTTAGTTGGAGGCCGAGCAGCTTAAAGACATCT
Organism: Phragmatobia fuliginosa; assembly: GCA_932526445.1. Taxonomy (NCBI): domain Eukaryota; kingdom Metazoa; phylum Arthropoda; class Insecta; order Lepidoptera; family Erebidae; genus Phragmatobia; species Phragmatobia fuliginosa. Next base: position 17,244,650 of record OW052070.1, read on the forward strand.
AACGGAAATATTACATAGCCACAACGTCTCTTGTCAGTCTACAACCCGCACTCGGCCAGAGTAGGGACGTATGGCCTTAATCCTGAGAGGACACCCCGAGCTCAGCAGTAGGACATTATGGGTTGTTAATGATGAGACCAATTTACATTCTGTTTTACTTATGACATTTATATGATGAGTATATATATCCAGACTACTTCTTCTTCTAGTATTATTTGGGGTCGGTTTTTAATAATATTATTTCAACCGGTCCTACCTGAATATCAGTTTTTCCACGGAGCGACTGGCATCGGACCTCCGCAACCCTAAGGGAGAACTGAAAATCGAAGGTTGAACTAGTTGTCAGTTAATTTGAAAAACACTTTTTGAACCGACCCGGGATTTGAACCTGAGACCTCTTGATTAGCAGTCACATATGCTATCCATCATCATCATCATCAACAGCCTTTAACAGTCCACTTCTGGACATAGGCCTCTCCTTAGAATGGAGGTTTTTGCATATAAAACCACGCTGGCCAGACGGGTTGGTATAGAGTTGGTTACAAGTTTTCCTTCTCTTTGCATTGATGTTGTCTCGCGTAGTTTGTCCCTTTGTCGCTTTTTACGACACCCACGGGATGAATAGGGGTGGTGACACTCTGTATTCTTAATCCGGTCACCACACGGACACGCTATACGGATACACTATCCACTAGACCAAAACGGGGCAGTTATATCCAAAGTACACGTGCCATAGTACCCCTAATAAATTAAAGGAAAAAAAACAAACCGCTGTAAATATATATTTATTGCTGGTCACCGCAACATTTAAATTTGTCTGCTTAATAGTAATGTTTCTAATTTGATTTACCAGCAGGCGGTAAAAGGATAATCATTAAACTTATATGTATATGACCGATCTGATTAATTATGACCATTAATTAAATTGATTTAATATATGCTTCTTCGCGATAAGAGCATCTTAAATTGCATAATTTATAGTAACATGTCTTAAAATGGAAGAGGTACAAGTTAATTTAGCTAATGAAATGACCCGTCGAGAACTTAATTTTAAAGTTTGAAGCTAAGTTTGGAATACGGCTTATGATATAGATCTTGTGTAAATATTGGTATCTGCACTGGCGAAATTTACTTTGAATTCAATTGTCCAAAGAAATATATATATATCCTTGTCCCCCATTAACTCTAGTTTTCTCGATTGTTCGACTTCCTTGTTGGTCTAGTGATTAGCGTATATGGCTGCTGATCAAGAGATATCGGGTTCGATTCCCGAGTCGGACTAAATATTTGTGTGATCCAAAATTATTTGTTTAGGAGTTTGGGTGTTTTCTATTTTATAATATGTATATATTTACAAAAAAAAAGTATGTTTATGTATTTATTTCAGTTGTTTAGTACCCATAATATAAGCTCTGCTTAGTTTGGGACTAGATGACGTTGTGTGTAAGATGTCCGAAATAATAATTTATTTATTAGTTTTCTATCATAATAACCAAGTCAATTATGACCAAAAAAATAGAGTGATCTGAATCTCTATCTAGTTTTTTTTAACGAAAATAAAAAAGAGGAGTTGAAAAATCAAAATTTTTAGTTTATTGAACGAGTTTTGCTTCGCTAAATTAATATTTTGAACGATTGATTTGAAATTGTTCAATAATTTATGTTTCCTTAATCTTTTAACTTTAAAAGTCTAAACTGTAATTATTACTGTACCTTACTCTAGTTTTTTCAATTAAGTTTAAAAGGTAGGAAGAAATTAATAACGCTATTAGCATATTAATAAATTTGACACATAATAATTTGTTAATTAAGTTAATGTACTTTGAACATAACTCATGCTGAAACCGTGTCGTTTTCTGTGTTTTAGTATATCCAATAATAATTGGCAAAATGGTCAATTAAAATGAAATAAATTGATATTGTTTCACGCGCGGGCAAATAAATGTACACATATTGCTTATAATGACTTTATTATATTAAAGATATTTCATATAGCTAGTATCAAAATATTTTATCGAAATTGAACGGAAACAACAACATACAAAATAAATGTAAACTAACTTTTTTGAAAATAGAAATATTTGATAAAGAATCTGTTAATCCACATTTCCATATTTAGTATTATAAATTCGAAAGTAATTATGTCCGTTACTCTTGTTAAAGAGTCTAAAGTGATGCACCGATTAAAAATGAAATAAGTCATGAAGATGCTTCGATTCTTAAGAAAGAACTAGGCGGTAACCAGCATAATCGCAGGTGGAGCAGTGGTGAAAAGTTAGTGTTATATATATGAAAGGATAAAACTCTGACCACGGGACTCTGACTTGTAGGTTTCTACAGGTGGCGATAGTCACCACCAAAATCCTACCTGTCTGTACATTTTTTTCTTTTTTCGCACATCTTTTTTCTTTTTTCGCATAGCTTTTTTCTTTTTTTCGCATAGTTTTTTTCAGTTTCATCTTATGAGACTGACAAAACTGTTTCCACCAAACCTACGAGCATATCTAAAACTCTTTATCAATAGACGGTGTAAGCCTGTAAAATTAAAATAGACGCCAGACGAAACCTTATTTTCGTCGTTGAAATAAATAATTGGTTTTCCTAACTAATTGGCTCTCAAAGTAATTTCCCCAAAGAAATTCATTAACTTAATTAATGGCAACGATCCATTAGGATATTATAAATATGTATACATGTTAATTATATCTTTATAATTTACTAGTTTTGATTGCCGTTTTGACTTGTTCGCAAAACACATGTTTAACCACACGGTCGGCGGTATACTGTTACAATATGACACCTTATAAAATAATTAAGCTGGCTTAGAATATACTGCGTGTGTATTACACGACAGGTATCGAGTAAATATCACGAAACGGACACTCTTTGTTAGATAAATATTTTGTGCATTTCTTTTAAACCAAAACTGTTACCAAAGTACTTGCCTGACCTTCATTTTGACTGACTGTCATGACCGAAAGGTACTAGGAGCTTATCATCATAGTGTAAATGAGTATAAGCATTTAATAATAATCATAAAAGGGTTTATTTAATATTAATATTTAGAATTCTAGCTAAACTAAATTTGAATCGTATGACACAAGTTTCGCGAAGGTTGTCTTGTTTCTCAACATAGGCCTTTATAAAGATTGCCACAAATTGCGATTTTGTGTTTTCCTTCTATAAGTAACACCGGCTGTTTTTTTTGTAAAACGTAGCCAATATCCTTTCTCAGGCTTCAGACTATCTGGTTACAAAAAATCATTTAAATCGGTGCAGTGGCTCCTGATTCTTTCGCGAACAGATAGACAGACAGACTTTATTTTATAATAGGTAGGGATACATGTAGTTGACACAAAGTAAGTAAATTATAACTAGTGTGCGTAAACACATCGTGTTATTACATTAGCTGTGTTGTTTCCTCTTTATTTACTCACACTCCTTTCCCTTAGAGCTCTTCTAATGGTTATGTATGTAGCTAAAACGTTGAAAGCACACTTTATAATTTTATCTTATTGCAAGGAGATGGCAAAAGTAGTAAAATGCTATTGTTCTGTCAAAAGTGACAGTTAAAATAAAGCTCTATAACAAACGTCTACTGAACAACTTAGCTATAAGTCAGCCAGAAGATTACCGGTTCTTAATAAGTTTAAATATTCAAAAAATTAATTAGTATATTAACATGCTCATTTGGTAATTAAACTAAAATATATATTTTATTGGCTGTTTACTAGTTTGTATGAAATATGACTGTCATTTCGTGAAAACGGTACCTATAAATGATTAATTAAATTATGTTTGTAATATATTATCTAGCTACTAGCTGTGAGCCGCGGTTTTACCCGCTTTAATATTTGTATATCGCGAGTAACACCACGGAGTGAATTTAGTCTGAATAAATTGGCCTAAGTTATTTCATATGTAATTATCTTTGTGCCAAAGAAAATCCCGTTAAATTCGGCCCAGCCGTTCCAGATATTAGCTGGAACAAACAGACAGACAGAGAGACAGTTTTTAATAAATGCCTTCTTCATGTATAAACTTTGAAATGCATATAAGAAAAAACTGTTTATTTGATATTACAGACAGACACTCCAATTTTGTAAATTTATATATAGATATAAAATATTACTGAAATTTGTTTACGAATTTGGGTTATAAGAGTAATTTAATATTTCTGATGATGGCTGGAATTCGCATGGGAGTAACAGCAATTTAATTTTCGCAACATAATTAATAAATATTTGCGATAAAATCAAGGTGTAGCTTAAATATCTGAATATCACGGAAATTAACTTAAGTATAATTATACTAAAATTTTGTTTTTATAACTGTGCGAAAAGAAATAGCGTATAGTGGTAAACTTTTTTATTTTATTTATATCTTTAACTTTAATGATGAAATGAATGATTTGAATTTAATAGGCCTTAAAGACAGAGTTCTCTAAGTTATTTTAACACTGACAGCACGTCATCAACTGTGGGTACAATCTTAGTAATCGTGGTAATTGTCCTTTATTATGATGTTCCTATAATTGAAATTATTTATTTGGTAATTTAGTATTTCATGACACAATACCATTCCAAAATATTGCACAATACAATAACGGATAATACACAGAATTTAAACATTTTGACAGTTCAAAAGTGACAAGAAGATTCACTTCATTCTTGTCATTAAACGTCAAAATTAATTAAAACAAAAACGTCTGCGATTGTACCTCCTTTTGTAGATCTATTCAAGTTATAACCACCTCAGTACGTGTTTGAGATCGCGGCTTATATTCCGTACACTTTTTTGTTTTAGTTGCTTTTTAATGATGTCATCATGTTGAGAGGTTTTTGTGCGCGGTTGCAATCTCAGTTTTGTTTTGTTAGTCTAAGTACAGTTGTTAAGAATCGTGGTAAAAAGGATAGGTTGAAGTAGATCCATTTTCTTACTACCTTTCTAACATGTAGATTTTCATTTTTTAATTAAAATTAATAAAGTGACTAGTGTTGGGCAATAGTTGGCTGGTGTTCCGTAACCTCAGTACTCGTTAGTTAGTACTGAGATTACATGCACTCAACCCCCCTTTCTTCCCGTATCTGGAGGAGGGGGATGAGGCAAAGACTAGGTATTCGCATTAGAGCACGGCATGCGGTAGTTACTTAGTCATGCAATAAGGGTATGAATGCAATCCATGTGAAAGGTAATCTAATTGTATGCGCAGGTTCCATTCATCAACAAAGTTGCAGGATAATCGACCACGATTTATGGACACGGATACTAGGCTATCTGGAAGACTCCTATGTAATATGTTTGACTACTCGAATGGCGTATTGGTCAAAGTAGGTGCCACGCCATATTCTACTGAGCTGAGTGTTTTCATTCAACAGTTCAAGTGATCCACAAAGTGTAGTTCTGAGTCTAGATGTTCTATGTGTATATTTCATGTGTTGTTGTTTGGTTTGAAAGGGTGTTTTTAGGGATGAGTGGTAGTCAAGTTGTAAGCGGTTAGGATATCTTTAACTATAAACACCTGCAGTCATTATACCATGTTGATTCAGTCCATCTCTCTCTCTCTCTCTCTCTCTCTCTCTCTCTCTCTGTTGAGGCCCTAATTTATGATTAAATAAATAATTCGACTCTCCAGCAGTAACTATTATTATTTTATTTATTTATCTGGAATGTGTTTTTAACTAGTTCAATCTTCGAATTTCAGTTCTCCCTTAGGGTTGCGGAGGTCCGATGCCAGTCGCTCCGTGGAAAAACTGAAATTCAGGTAAATCTGGTTGAACTAGTAGCCGACCCCAAATAAAATTGGGAATAATGGCTAGGAGGATCTGGAATGTGGAGCTACTTACATTCTCAGTTAGGAAACCTAGAAGTTTCAAATATTCATACCATACTACCAGCTAGATAGCACCAACACAAGTTCATTCTCGTTTACTTAGATACTGCACAGAATGGCAATGCTTAGCTACAAAATTTATACGCCATTTTGTAATGTATTCTCTAAAATATTGATACAACATACCACATACACTTATATGATCGTATAAGACATGTAGCAAGTATTGAACAATAAGTCTTCTGAGCAATGGTCAACTGTGTCGTAAAAATGTATTTCTTAATATCGTTGACATATGGCAATAATGTTACAATATTTCTTTGTTCCAAAACTCATCCACCAAGAAGGATGTAACTCTTATCATTACTTACGAAATCTTAAAAAAAAAACGGTATCCCATCCCATTGTTTGCCAAAACTAACAATGGAACTGTACAGATCATTTATTTCTTACTCCATTTGCAGTCCCTATTGTTCATGGTACTATTGCCGACTAATGTTAACGCAGTTGGGAAATAAATTTCATAGGAAAATAGTCTTTATATAGTAATATGTTAATGTTAGATTTGTTTCTTAGTTTTGTGGCATTGATCGCGAAGTTTGGTGAGGGTGTTGCATTCTTAATTGATAAGCCTTGCTTTATTGTTATGAAAGTTGATCATTTTTTGTTACAACGAAATTAATCGATGGTCAAATATAAATTGAGTTCCGTTAGCTTTTAAGTTCAAGCAATTTGATAGAATTGTTTTTTTTTTGTGACGTGTGTTATTAATTAAATTGAAGATTACATTGAATAAACGTGGTTTAATTTATCTATGCAAATAAATAGAATAGAAGTGTCTGTATATAATATAAAATGAACAGTTTTCTTAGTAAATGCATTTGAAAGTATACAAGTATACGGTACTGTTTGTTCCGGGCAATCTCTGAAATTGCCGATGTTGAAAGGTTTTCATCGGCAAAAAGCTAGCGTTCTTTCCGGTTGCTTACGAATTTTATACTATAGAGCCTAGGGTTCATTTATTTCTATCCATTTTTAGCAAAAGGTTGCTTTTATGGAAGCCACTAGCGTCCGATCTCTCAACCCCGAGAGGAAAGCTAGCGGCAGAACCTTGACCATTGGTCAATAGATGCACCAACAGGCGAGGTTGTCTTGGGCCCCCGAGTCTTAGTGGAGCCTTATACACCCTAAGTACCAACGTCACTACCAACATCTATTTTCACTGCTGGATCCAGGCCTGTCCTTAGAAAGACGGATATCGTCTTCTGTACCACGAGGACTAGATGTACTTAATTTAATTTAATGCTGTATATCCTTCTCTTTGCAGGGCTGTTGTCTTGCGTCAAGCTTTTTTAGTCGTCTTACGATACCCATGAAATGAATAGGAGTTGTGAATCTTAGTATTCTAATTCAATCTTGACTGCCTTGTTGGTCTAGTGGTTAGCGTATGCGGCTGCTGATCAAGAGGTAGCAGGTTCGATTCCTGGGTCAGACCAAATGTTTGAGAGATCCGCAAATATTTGTTTCGGAGTTTGGGTATTTTCTATGTATAATATGTATGCATTTACAATAAAAAGTATGTTTGTGTATTTACATCAGTTGTCTAGTACTTTAGTGCTTAGTTTGGGACTAGATGACGTTGTGTGTAAGATGTCTGAAATATTTATTTATTTAATAATCACCATACACTAATAAGTAGATTTGATTTTCTGCTAGTGATTAACTCAACAGCCTTTTTGTACCTTCAATCTTTTTATTACGAAAAATATACAATATAAAAGAAAATATACTTGAGCTATGAGCGTGGGAAGAAAATGCAATCAAAATTTAATTTAATTTTTCCTACCAATTCTAAGAGTCCCGACACACAAAAGAAAATTGCGATCAGCGATATTTTCAGTCAATATTCTAGAGCTCAAAACCGATATATCAAAATATCGCAGTATATTTAAGTGCTACAAAGCTTGATCATTTAAACATTTACAGCATATATGTAGGATCTTTAATATTACACAGTCAACCTTTTGACAAAATTAAACACCCCACTTACACCGAATAAGTTATGTTCGTCATTAATAAGTTTTCTTCAAAAAGTTACTTAAATATCTCTTCACATTAGAATGCAGTTATGATTTTAAAAAATCACGCCATAATTGTATGCTCAATGCTTAAGTATGTAATAATATATGTAATATGTAATATACATATATTATTACATACGTAATGTAATATGTAATAAGTATGATATCAGTAAATATTTGACCTACCAATACCACAGTACATGAAAATTAAATGATTCTCAACTCAATCCGTTCAGTTTAAAGTACAATTTTACCTATAACTGTTCACTTTTACATTGCTCCAATTTAAAAAGTAGCAAAATGGTGAAGTTAGTATTTAGTAAATTTAATTTCGTAGACACAGTGTGGTGTCGCAACATTGTCGACGCTAAAATGTATTAAGTGTGTGATGGCCCTTATGAATATTAAATCAAGTGAGGTAAAAGCCTCCTCAGGTTGGAAATCGGATTACCACATAAAATAAGAACACCAGAACCCTACTCCCGAAGCGAAATAGCCTTTTAAAGGTCAGAAAAAATACTAGTAAAGTAATTTATTATCATACTAATATTATAAATGCGAAAGATTGTATGGATGTGTGTTTGTTAATCTTTTACGCTAAAACAACTGAACAGATTTGGATAAAACATTACAGTAATATAGCTTATACATCAGAATAAAACTTAGGCTACTTTTTACTGCAATAATCGAGATACACGCGGGCGGAACTGCAGGCGAAAACTAGTTATTATCCTAACGCCCTAAAGCCTAATAGTTTAGTCAGCGTACAATTTCATTGAAAGCAGTGTATCGGTTTAGCCGTGAAATGTTCAACAGGTAGATTAACAGAGGCGTCTTACAGGGGGTTGCACCTGAACTAAGCATGTTGAAATAGACGACGTGGGATTTCTAATCTTATTCCGAAGAAAATATTATAGCTTGAAGTTGAATGCTATTTTTGTATTTGAGAAAATGTAATCTTGGTTTTGTTTATAAATTAAAGATTATCCATACATGCATACTTCTAGAATATAGACGTATGATCCTAAGGTATAAAATAACTGATAAAATCACCATCAACACGCTGTACCATTAACAAGCCACTCGAAGTATTTAGTCAAGATTTATGCATAGTATCCCCACGCCCAACTCGCCTGAATAATTGTAACCCTAAAGAATAATTGTATCCCTAGGCTATTTAATGCGTAGCTCGACGAATCACATTGATTAAGAATACAGATGCTCCGCTGTCCCAGAAGCCGTTTATGAAGCTTTAGTTTCCGCAAACTTGTGGCCCTACTATTTGTCATATCGGTGATTTACATAAATTTATTAGGAGGATATGATCTTTCAGGTTCTTTTTCTTAACTTTTTTTGCTTTGTTGACTACCTTTGTGGCGCACTGGCAGCGTGTGTGACTATTTAGCTTGAAGACATGGTTTTGATTACCGGGTTGGACCCAATGTTAGTATGATTTGCAAACATTTGTTTCGGAGTTTCATACGTAAAATAATTATTTATTGACAGAAAAAGTAAATCAGTATTTAGTTGCAAAGCCCTAAAAGCATAAACAAAAAGATTCTCTTTACATTCACAGTAGTCAAGGTAGTTCATTTTTATCCACTTGCAAACTAAGTAACATTAGCGTCAGAATAAAATGCAGCGAGCAATTTCATTTTTCAGTTTCATATTTAAAAGCTGTGCTCTGAAGCAGTGTGTCTCATTAAAAAGCTCTAAAGAAAATTGAAACTCGCTACGAAAATGATTGAAAATCTTCTTCGTCGTTATCGTGAAGAATTCTTTGCTCTTCAATTCTATCTCATTTTAATAAGGATTCTAAATTAGTTTTAAATTATCAATTTTTATGAAATGTATCGTAATTTTTTTTTTACTAATAAAAAATTGGGAAATAAATATCCTTAATAGTAACTACATGAATAAAAAGCTGTTTCTTATAGTTACACACCAATGCTATTACAAGGTTAGAAGGTATTTTACATAGATGAAGACAGAAGTAAAATTACACTATTAACCAAGGGCTATAAAATTTAATATAAATAACAGGAAAAATTGAGATTATTGTTCTTTTGCAAAGAACTCTTAACCAGATATTACGACAAAGTTTATCATGCCTATGCCTTATTTTTTCTTTATTTCATAATTTAAGATATTCATAAAGCCAAAATGAAAATGTAACAAAAATGTATTGACATGTTTCGAGAATCTAATCGAAGACCTAGAGTTGGTGCTTTCTGGAATATCTCAGGCGTCCTTGGTATTCAACGTTATCCAGGATCTTAATAGCTACTGGTTCTGACGTATTAAAGTTATGAGCGCGGCTGGCTTAGAAATAGTTGAACAGTTTAGTGTTCATGTTACGTACAGGGTTACTACACGGAATTTTTAGACTTAAGCAAGTCTAGAATAAGTCAAGTGAATAAAATATTCTGAAGAATGTCAGTAATAATTTACACATTGAAAGTTTTTTTCAACTTTTAGCAGCCCCTGTATAGAAATTGGGTTTATACCTTATGATCGCAAGTCTATCACTGCATTTATACTTTATTTGAATAACTTTTAAATCCCAATGATCACACAATTTTAAATGTGGCTTGGAGCTCGTAGTGAGATCCATATTTTAAATAATTGACACAAAAAGGAAAAGTCGAACCATTTAGTCCTAATGTGTATTTCTAACACATTCAAGAGGTAACTTCCAAGGCCAAAACCTGTTGTTCAGTAGAGGAAGGGAGAAGGTGGTCTCAGTTGGAAGAGTACTTCAGAACACTCTCCATGGTAAAGATTATATAGGATTGCCATAGAGGCGACATCTCTTCGTGCAGAGGCTCAAGAAATTCGAACTTAGCAAGTAATGTTTTGTCCATAACTTAGTTTGGTCTGACATAAACATTAGTTTTATTAGAACTATATTATAATAAACCAATTAAATATTAGGTACTTTTTATAATTTCTATATCCGATTAGTGTTACGATTTTAAAACATTATCCTTTATTATTAGTATCTACGTTTTCATTGAAAGGTTCGAGTGATTGACGCTTTTCGTATTTAACTTTATAACAAGAAGATTGCTGATTCAACTGAATATTTTCTTGAGTATATGACATTTATATTCTTAAGTATATGAGGTCAGCAATAACAAAGGCAAAAGAGTGTTAAAACCTACACTCCAATCTATAGATTAAACCTAGACGAAGTATCTATATAATTATTGGTTTTTGTCCATGGCTCCATCCGCGTATATTTTTCATCAAGAATTAATATCCATTCCAAATTTCATTCAAACCGGAACAGCGTCTTAGACATGAAAGCGTGGCAGATAGAGTAAGTTGCAAATTAAATTATTAGTATGGATTATTATATTTTATAGATTATTACAAACACATTTTCATTTTAATAACTTAGATAATAACATTCAACTCAGCTAGCATGTAATCTGAACACAAACTTGTTTGAATTTGCATACTATAATAATAAGTAATCTTAAAACCACTTAAGCAGGTCCTTTATTGTTAATAACAACCCTAGACTTACTTGGTAACTCTAGACAACATCGTTACCAGTTATTTTAACTGTTATTATAACAATTAGCTATAATATTGGTGATAATTAGATAACCAGCCCGTTTCTTGACACAATTTTAAAGGTACTGCTGTCCGGATAGAAATTGTTTTTGGGGTGTTTATTTTAGAATAATTGTGCTCTAGAACTTGTAGAGGGCAGGTTAGGAATCGGGTAACTTTACGCAATTGGTAAAAAGCAATAAAAGACTTGCTTGACGATTGTATTATGTAAGATCGTGGTATGTTTTGCAGGAAATGTCTGTGCTTCTTAATAAAGAAATCAGTTTTAACAGTCATCATTTTCCTATAATTCTTCAAATTAAAATCAAAGCTCTATAAGCACTTTGTATCATGAAATCGTGATGATTCAATACACAATGTACTATATTTTTATTTTGACATGAATCGTAATGGGAGATGGAGTTTAGTTATGAGGGTAAGCGATTTGATGTAATCAAAATGTAATATTCAGAATTAATTTTATTTATTTTATGCTAGCAGTGGTCAATTAAAAAAGTAAAGACGAAGAAGAAGAAGAAGCCCACCAGCGGGATACGTCCTATTCTGGCCTAGTGCGGGTTGGGGACTGGCATAACAATGTGGTGGCGACCTTTCCCGTCATTGAATGTTTTTAAAGCCTCTAACTATGATAGCAACAAGGATAGACTATTTAACGTGACCTCCGAATCACGGAGACACTAGCGGTCGCCCATCCAGGTTCTGACTGCGCCAACGTTGCTTACTCTCTGTGATTGTTTTCAATCACTAGGGGCAACTTGGCTATAATCGCCGTCTATTAAAATATACTATGACTGTACTATGGTACGATAAAGCTAGCACATAATGTAATGAATATAGAATATTTGTTTTTTAGAAATTAGGCTCCCCTTTTATTACAGGCTATAGATTTCTAAGGATTTCTGTTATGAATGTTTTCTTTAAGAAAATAATAAATATTTCGGACTATTACACACAACGTCATCCAGTCCCAAACTAAGCAGAGCTTGTATTATAGGCACTAAACAACTGATTTAAGTACATAAAATGCCCCTATTTTGAGCAAACAAATAGAAATTTGCTAAGTAAAGATTTTGTGAAAGAAAATTTTACTCTCGTAAAGGAAAATGAATAAGATGAAATATGCAAAATAAGTGAATATTTTGCTTTCATTAATATTTAAAGAAAGTTACAACAGATAACAAATTACTTAAGATAATTTTAGGATAAATATGGGTTAAGTACTGACTGCTACCCGTCTGTATTCACATAACACCATGTTCGAAGTATAGATTCAGAGGAAACTTAAACTAAACTAAATTAATAGTTATTATAAATTTCGCTTTATTGTACACTAGTTTTCGCCCGCGGCTCCGCACGCGTGTATCTTGATTATTGCAGTAAAAAGTAACCTATGTAGAAGTAGATTCTATGATAAATTTTGAGATTTTTTGACATTATTTTTTTATTTTTCGTAAAGAATTTTTTTTTTCATAAAATGTAGCCTATGCTACTTCTAATACCTTCAAGAATATATGTACAAAGTTTCATGATGATCAGTTGAGTAGTTTTCGCGTGAAAGCGTAACAAACAAACTTACTTTTGGTCTAGTGGTTAGCGTATGCGACTGCTAATGAAGAGGGGGTTCAAATCCCGGGTCGGGCCAAAAAGTGTTTTTGGGTTTTTCTTAGGAAATTCCTAATAGCAGCCAGGAGTTTGGAAGTTTGGGGGTGATTTACGCCCGTGCCTCGGAGAGCACGTAAAGCCGTCGGTCCTGGTTGTCATGAACATCTATGGCAATCGTTATTGGGAAGTGCCCTCAAACATACTGACAACTAGTTCAATCTTCGAATTTCAGTTCTCCCTTAGGGTTGCTGAGGTCCGATGCCAGTCGCTCCCTGGAAAAACTGAAATTCAGGTAAAACCGGTTGAACAAGTAGCCGACCCATAAATAAACTTGGGAATGAAGGCTCGGAAGATGAGTAGGGATTAGAATAATTACAATGGTAACTTCAAGTACAAGTAGCATTATATAAAGTTTAATTAGGCTTAAAAACTACACATAATAAGCTTATGTAGACAAAAATTACTACTAAATTCATCTTGCTTAATTGTATAGTAGGAAACTTATTTGTACAAAGGACAGGACATACATTGTTATCACAATAACTAACAAGACTGTTTCAACATTTCGCCGAATGTCTTTTACCCAATTAGCTACAACAATCGCAGTGGTTCCAAATTTTGTACGACACTAGACCGTAAATCGTTCAAGTTGACTTTAATGATACGAGTATGAATTTTCAGACCCTTTTGTTTTGAAACAATAGGATGACGTAATATTTTATTACCAGTATTCAAGTACACTTATGAAATGTTTTTGAAATAGTCTAATTTCACAAAATCCATTTTTTCACATCATCTTTGAAACTGATCAGTTTTCGTTCGAATATCTTTATTTGCTTTTTAAGTATGATAAAAACGCTAGGATTGTATGTATGTATAAGATACTTAAATGAATGAATGTATGTATTAGTTATTGGAGCATTTTAGCTATTAGAAAAGGCAAAATAATTTGTACTTTTGATTGCTTAGTAACAGTACTAGTGCAGCTTAAACTAGGTACTATAAGATTTAAATTCGATCATGATTTAATTATGTATATTTAAGAATGTATGATATAATTAGGTAGTATAATAAATATATAGTTAATAGAAACTACATTTCTATTAAATTATATCCTTTTACATTTTAAGTAGTTAGCAGTAGAACCGATATCAGTTTTCCGGGTCATATCAGATCTTATTTAGCTAACCAACTCATTTAACAAAAGTCAGATTGGTGTGTGTGTCAGTAGATATCTTTGTTTTGAATGAATGAACAAGTCCAATATTTGCCTTAATACTCGTATACCATGTGAGCTGTGGGCATATCAACTATAGTCGGTATCATTAAACTTGGGCAAAGTGAGAGAGTTTAATATATAAAAATAAATAAAATTGGAGTGTCTTTCTGTAATACCAGAAACTAGTAATAGTAATACCAGGAAATAGAAGAAGGAATTCATTACACAGCTTAAAGCAAGGAATAAGTTAAGAAGCACCAAAAGGTACATTCACATATTATTAATACAGCCTAAATTATAATTGCAAGATAGTGATTTGTCTTGAGGTGATCCCTATACATAAAAACAGTAACTTAACTTCTATGAAAAAACGTTAAGAAAAGTAATTTTGAATTAACCAACCACTAGCGCCACAGCGGCAAGTAGCGAAGTTAAACCTGGGATACTGATGACATAAATAAAATAAACAATTTGTGGTTTGTCTATGCGACTAAGCTTGGGTCGGGTAACTTTGGCCAATTACTAAAGTCAAGTTCCGGGTAATAGTATAACATACTTACCAGTGAAAAAATTTTTTTGTTATTTGGTAGTTATTAATTTATGCTAAACGAATGGCTACTAAAATGTCAACATTAAATTGTGCCGGCTGCAGAAATGGTTTTGGTCCTGGTAAGGGGTTGCAGTGCTTATTTTGTCAGCAATGGTACGACTTACTATGCGCAAATATATCCGAAAAGAAGTTTAAGTTAATGAACGTTGACCATAGAAATACTTGGAAATGCCCTGGATGTCTTAACAAGCAACCGAAAATTGGAAACACTAATACCCCAATACGGTCGGAAAGGTGTGGCGGTTCTAAAAGCGCTAGTCTGAAATCTCCACCGTCATCGCCGGAACATTCCAACGTTACTCTGCGATGCAAATCAATACCACAAACAAATAGCTCTCTTCAAGAAAGCGACATACCGCTGGCTGACATTAGGAGTAGTTCCCTAAGAGAAATGATAAGACAAGAGATTAGCCAAGCCGTGCGGGATACTGTTGCTGTTCTGGTTGATGAGCAGTTCAACAGAATTACTGAAATAGTTTTCGAGTTTAAGCAGTCTTTGTCATTTTTTAATGAGAAATATGAGGAGGTAAAGACAACTTTAGAAGAAAAGTCGGCCAAAATACAAAAACTCGAAAAAGAAAAGATCGAGCTCGACGTTTCTCTTAAAAATCTGACAAAACGGATGAATGCTTTAGAACAACATGCTCGGTCAAACAACATTGAGCTGCAATGTGTACCCGAACACAAAGCGGAGAATTTGGTGACTACTGTTCTTCAATTGGGTAAAGTAATCAAGTGCGAATTAAAGGATACGGACATGCAGCTATGCACAAGAACTGCTAAAAAGGATACGCATAATTCAAGACCTAGATCAGTTCTTGTAAAATTCAGCAGTCCCCAGATAAGAAACAGCTTCTTGGCAGCGTCCATTCAGTATAACAAGGCAACTCTAACAACAGATTGAACTCAAGTCATCTAGGCATAGCTACTGACAAGCCTGTACCTATCTTCGTCGTTGAGCATCTATCTCCTGAGAACAAGGCTCTTCACGCTGCAACACGAATAAAATCTAAGGAATTGGGGTACAGGTTTGTGTGGGTTCGGAATGGAAAAATCTTCACAAAGAAAGATGAAACCTCCGAAAGTATAATCATAAATGATCTCGAAAAACTGAAACAGTTGATTTGAACTGTCGATTTCAGCTATTGAAATCGGGTTCGTTATGACAGTAATTATTTTTTAACATTCAATTCTATAAAATTTTATTATCAGAACACTAGAGGACTACGTAGCAACTTGTCAGAGGTGCGTAATCGCATACATGACAGTGAGTATGACGTTTTTATTTTAACCGAGACGTGGCTTTGCGAGAGTGTTTTTGATTTTGAGTTATTCAACGACTCATATACGGTGTATCGAAGGGACCGTGCAACCTCTAATTTTAATAAGCATAAAAAAACTGGTGGCGGAGTGCTAATAGCAGTTTCGAACAAACTTGTTTCGGCTCGTATGACTGACTGGGAAAGTGAATGTGAGGATCTATGGATAACGATTAAAACCAGATCAAACACAAACCTAAAACATTTAAAAATATGGTGCGTCTATCTGCCTCCCCCAGTCGGTCCCGATACTTTTGAATATTTTATTGAAAACTGCAATTCAATCATGGATACTAACAGTAACAGTTCCACGCTTATAGTAGGCGATTTTAATTTGAGCTGTGTTGATTGGACATATGAGGTCCCAGACAATACATGCTGCGTATCAACAACCGGTACTGGTAATCTTAAAAGTCTTTTACTTGATTTCATGGCGTTAAATAATCTGCAACAATCTAACTGGGTTAAAAACTTCCAAAATAAAACATTAGACTTAGTGTTTTCTGATCTCGAAAAAATATCAACTAATATATGTCTAGATCCCATAAGAGAACTAGATAAGTTCCACCCAGCTTTAGAGCTTACGGTAAATCTACCTATAAAACTTAAAAATGCTTCTAAAGTAACGAATAAGCCCAATTACTATAAGGCAGATTATGAAGCCATAATTGAAACGCTAAAACACATTGACTGGAATCACGAATTTATAAATTGTGGTAATGTAGATGACATGTTGGATAGCTTTTACACTATAGTTAAGCACACTATTAGTGTTTATGTATCAAAAACCGTAATTAAAAAAGGTAAATATCCGCCATGGTATACTAATTCACTAAAAAAATTACTTAAACAAAAAATGAAGATACGCGCTAAAGTGAAACACAAAAATCCATTAGATATAGTTGAATTTAATTATCTTAGAAAAGACTGTGAAAGACTTAAACAAAAGTGCTACAATGATTATATCCGTGACATAGAGAACAAAATAAAAAAACATCCTAAATTCTTTTGGTCGCATATAAAAAATCTCCGTAGAGGTATTACATCTTATCCTTCTGAAATGTTCCTTAATAATATTAGCGTTAATGGTAGTAAAGCTATTTCCAATTCATTCGCGGAGCAGTTCTCATCGGTTTTTGCACCGCGTAGCTGTGATCGGGATGAGGTGATTAGTGATCTAACTGTTGCCGCCGCAATTCCAGTGTTACCTATCAATGACTTTTCTGTAACACCTGAGGCTGTCTATAGAAAACTTTCAGGACTTGACATCTTTAAGGGTGCTGGACCTGACAATATCCCCCCAATATTTTGGCGGAGATGTGCTTGTTACTTATCCATACCATTGTCTAACATCTTTAATATGTCAATCAAAAGTGGCATCTTCCCGAAAACATGGAAACAGGCTAGAATAGTGCCGTTATTCAAAAGTGGGAAGCGAGAGATCATTTCCAACTATCGTCCCATCTCTATTCTTTGCACTTTGTCTAAGGTCTTCGAATCACTTGTATACCCCAGGGTATATGAGCATGTTCACAGGTTCTTGTCCCCTAATCAGCATGGTTTTACCACGAAAAAATCTACAAATACTAATCTTGTAAGTTACGTAACTGAACTAACAGCGACAGTGGATAGGGGTCTGCAGGTTGATGCAGTATATGTGGACTTCTCGAGGGCCTTCGACAAGGTTAATCATGAAATATTATTGCAGAGGCTCCAGTCTCTAGGCATCGTCGGCACAGTATTGAAATGGTGTAGGTCTTATCTCGAAGATAGACAATCTTCTGTTGTTGTGGATGGTGATGAATCTGACCCTTACATTGCGACCTCGGGTGTTCCCCAAGGGTCTAACCTGGGACCGTTATTTTTTAATATTTTTATCAATAATATTTCACATGTCTTTAAGCACAGTAAGCCATACCTTTTTGCAGACGATTTAAAATTTACACGCACAATTTTAAATGAATCTGACACACGTTTATTACAGTTAGATATAGACAGATTATCTCAATGGTGTATAAGTAACAGGATGTATTTGAACTGCTCTAAGTGCTACCATATCAAATTCACTAGAAAGCGCAATAAAATTCAGTCTTCCTATAGAATCCAAGATAACACACTGAAAGAAGTAGCAGAAATCCGGGATTTGGGTATTTACCTGGACAGTAAACTCAGTTTCACAGAACACAGATATAATATTAAACTCTGCATATCGGTCTCTTGGTTTTGTATTGCGATCAACCAAAGAATTTAAGAAGCCATCCACTACTGTACAGTTATACAATAGCTACGTACGAAGCCAATTAGAATACTGTAGTACAGTTTGGAATCCCTCATACCAAGTCCACATTGATAGAATCGAGCGGGTCCAGAAGAGACTCCTCCGTCACCTTGCTTTTCGTTTTAAGCCAAGGAATTGTAGGTCCTATAAAAAAAAGACTAAATTATTTTAATCTTACTGATCTAAAGTCACGTCGAACAATCTCTGATCTGACATTCCTGCATAAATTGCTTAATAATGCTATAGACTGTCCGGATCTACTGGGAGGGATAGGTATCAATGTTCCTTCGAGACTCCCTCGCTACCCTCGCCCATTATTCAAACCACCACGATGCCGAACCAATTTGGGACGGAACTCGCCACTAGTTAGGATTGTGCATCAGTACAACGCCATTTCGTGTCCTTCTGAAGAAATAGACGTTTTCGCAACTACACTAGATAAGTATAAATGTCTAATCCGCTCAAAGCTCGCTGTCATGTAGGTGCTTATGGCAATTGGAACGAGTAAGATGTTTTTATTTTTTATTTATCACTATTGTTATATTTTCTTAGCTTTTTTAATTATTTTTTTAGTTTGTTATAGTTTTTTTTTCTTTTTTTATGTTAACTTTCTTGTGCATGATGTGGTCTCCTGTAAGTGGGGAAGCATATGACTATTATTTATGTTAGTTTTTACATTTTGTTTAATTTTTGTGTATTCCTTGTTGTGAGGCCCTTAAATAAATAAATGAATAAATAAATGAATACCAAATGAACAGTTTTTTAATAAAATTATATCAAAGTATATACAGTAATAACATATAAAACAATTTTTAAATATTTTGTCTGTCTGTTTGTTCCGGTAAATGTATGGACGGCTGGACCGATTTTGACAGGATTTTCACTGGCAGAAAGCTAATGATATAAGGAGTAACTTAGCCTAACTTGTTTAGACTAGCCTAAATCTTTTTGACATTACTTTAAATACTTAAAGTAAATATTACTCTTTTGATTCTTTACATCTACATGTAGCTATGATTAGGTGAAGAATATTCTTGTCTACCAGTGTACCATATTATTAAATAACAAATTCACATTTCTTGGTCATACAAAAGCTTTACCATGATTTTGAAATAGACGAGTTTTGAAAGTCATTGGTAATAATAAATTACTAATACAATCTCACGTACTTCTCAATTTTTTTTAATTATAAAGTAATCACTGAACTTTTTTCTAATTCGAACATAATTCTTGAATGTACCTATTTACTCGTAATGCAGAGAAATAATCATAATTTACATAAACATTTTCAGTACGTATATTTTTTATTTTTCATAATAAATGGTAAACTATGTCTGTGTCGACAATTTTGCCAATAGTGACGTAATACGTAAAATAGTTTTGTCGACGAAATTCAACGATATTATAAAAATAAAAAAAAATAGCACAAAACGATGTTTTCAAAATCAAAAGTGAACTCAGGGTGGTAAACATGAATATTATACTAACGTGAATATTCATAAGGCTTAGCTGCCATCCCAAGTGGTTTTAAAATATTTAGCGGGTAATTTATAATAATGGGTCATTTGAGTATTGGCCATACAATAAAATTGTAATAAATAAATAAATAAATATTTCGGACATTTTACACACAACGCCATCTAGTCCCCAAACGAAGCAGAGCTTGTATTAAGGGTATTCAGATAACTGATATAAATACAAAAACATACTATTTTTTTTGTAAATACATGCATATTATACATTGAAAACACCCAAACTCCGAAACAAATATTTGTGGATACACACATACATTTGGTCCGACTCTGGAATCGAACCCGAGAGCTCTTGATCAGCAGTTGCATACGCTAACCACTAGACCAACGAGGCAGTTACATACATGGAGGCCATACGATTACATTACCTTATTTGTGAATATCTGATTCATTACTACGTAAATATTTTATCAAGAAACATCTGTGTGGTTTGCTAACTTAAAATTACTTTAGCAAAAAAAATTAATAACTGCTGACAACAGGGGTCAATATTCATAATAGATACTGTAACAGTAATAATGACTAACCTTTTTTGTAATCTACCGTCATTTGTTATGTAATATGTCAGAAAATTTGTCAGAATACGTTTGCTCCATTTTTTTATAATCCCTTTGTTTGGTGTTGTTCCTCGTTAAATCGTGTAAATATTTTATATTGTACGTGTGTTTGTCCGTGGTTTTATTGGGATCATTTTTTAGCTTTTCAGCTTTAATAAGTTACGACATTTTATCTCCATTAGAAATGTTCATGGGTGGGTTGTTTGGTGTTGTTAGTGGTTTTGCAGATATATCTTGAGATTTATTCTCTTTCATCTGTAAAGTGATTATTGGCGTATTTTATCGCTATCTGTAACTTTTTCTGAACGGACTTTACTAATGTTAAACCTTGGTTAACTTTATATCAACTGTTTTATATTGTTTTATCGTCTGTGAAGGAAATTTTTATAACTTTCTGTTATTTTATATGATATATTTATTGTGCTTTTCGTGGCAACCTGTTAATAAGGCGGCACCAATGCTTGTATACCACTATCTTTGTGCATTATAAATTTTAAGATGTATGTTCTTATTGGTTGTTCAAATAAAAATATATATATATATGCCACCAAAAATAAGCAGATATCTGTTTATAGAAAACTGCCTCGACTTATTTATGGTCTTATATTTTATATAACTAGCTGCTAAAATGACTGCATGCGTAGAATCCAAGTGATGGTCACTATCCGCATTATGAATGCGAACAATGCTGCATGATCACCCACGGGTCTAGTGAGATGTTTTTTCACGCCCCGGATCCGGGATCATTGTCGCAGGGAAACACATGCGCTGACATTGAGTTCCAGTTTTTAACTTACCGTCACAGGAAGGAAGATCTTTTAAGACTTGAAGATTTCATAATTTTCTTGCATGACAATCCAATGTTACATTTCCTTTAACTTAAACAAATATACTTTCTAATGTCTTTTTAGACAAAATGTCGATTACGTATTATCGGAAGTAAAACGAAATGGCTTCCATATATTGTTTCACGAGGAAGTGTGTGGTATCTCCCTATTGTTTGTATAAACGAGCTAAGTTAGCGATATGTGTATTATAACAATTTGATGGTATGTCTTGCGACATTTATAATCCGGTATGTTTTTAAATAGTTTCTGAATTAATGTTAGGTTTCAGCAGCTTGGTGTATCTTCTGTATTGTCCTATTCATGCGTCTTGTGAAAGACGTTTTCTAAAATATCTTCTGATTGCTGGAAGATTACTGTTGAATAAAAGCAATATTCAATCAGGGATGTGTCCACCTTTGCTTTTATAATATGAATAAGCTACAGAGATGATACGTTTTATAAGATTTAATGTATTCTATTTCAATGTATTTAAGTATTTTAGTGTTAAAGTTTTAGTGTCAAAAGCTGATTTTAGTGTTAAATAATAGTGATAAATAGATTTTATAGATATTCATTTCACGACTAAAGAGCTATCTACATCATTTTATTATGAATGTGCTTTGCATGAGTTTTATATGAAATTGTTAATCTAAACAAGTATATCCAAACGACTATACCAGACCATGGTTAGTAAAGCTTCTATAGAATCAACTAATATCTCGTGTAAAAATTCACATCTCTTTTATATATATATATCCTAATCAATATTCCAACCATTTCAATACTGGACCAGTACATTGTGTCAAAAGTAAAAGTAATCCGCTTGCTCATCGTTATTCAAACACAACCAAAAAACCTTATCCCCAGCGAATTAGTTCAACCTTCACCCTAAATTATTCAAGCCCCATTCACGTGCCTCATGGTTATTCAACACCGGTCCCGAGAGACAGTTGGCTTTTCCAACACATACCAAATTCATTGCTGTTAATCTTCTATGATGTAACCAAACATTGATTTATTCCCGTCAATGAACGTGCAAGGACGATGCCGATACAAGGCACGTAACATTATGAAAGCGAAAGTTTTAAGTCTATAGGGATCCAATGGTTATTTCTCTCGTTTTCATTCATAAATTAACTGCGACAAGGGACGACTTCAAAAATAAAATAATTGGAACTTTAAAATGAAGTGTGAAGGTTCATTTTGTATAAAAAAAAATGGTCAACAGATGCGGAAGGTTGCCTCTTATTCAAGTTATCAGCGAAATATTAAATATTCAATCGTATTCTTCAGATGTATTTGAGAAAAACAGAATTTTTGCAATTCTCTCTGATGCCTTTGTAGGAGCAATAAACATAATGAGACCTTTTCTCGAATTGTTCTTCTTATTGACCCTTCAGATATTAGGCTAATGCGTCTTTGGAGTCAGTACCTATTTTAGTGCCTCTTAAAGTTGTGTACTCAATACACTAATATTTATTTACATTTGGTTGACTTCTTTGGAGCAAAGATTGGTAAATTATACAATGGACAAAACAATAACGTTTACGTTAAATACGTTTTTTATTGTATTTCCCTTTTTTATGATTTAAGCATGCTTATGTATAAACGTTCTACGGGTATCTGATAAACTGCTTATCATCATCGTCAACAGCCTATCGCAGTGCACACAAAACTCTTCAATTGCACGTCATTTAGTTCGATATTTATGGTCCCTAGAAACTAGGAATATTAGCTCATGGGAATAGTTGAAAGACTCGAGAAAAAACGAAAACAAACTTTAGAAAAGTGTAATAATCATTATGATAAAATAAGAATCTACACAAAAAACCAAATAACTTGAACATATTCTTGTGTATTCTCAGATAAAAGCATATTTGATGAAACCTCCTCGGTACTGACAAAGCAGGGCAAAATGATTATGATTGTAAACAATATGAACACGTTCTGTAGATACAAATTCTAACAGGGAATGAGTTTCCGCTCGGGAAACTGTTGGGAATGACATCCAGGAAAAGTATTGTGTGGTACAAACATACAGTAATTTTAGAACGGAACAAACATGGAAAATGTTAAGGAAACATGGATGCTTTTGTAATTGGAAGAAAGACAGGAAATTCCTCATCTTTAATTGGGCATTCGTTACTGATTCTAGGACTGTATTGAGAGTTTGACTGCACGGTTGGCCTAGTGGCTTAAGCGGTCGCCACGCCGCTTCCTACTACGCCAAGTGTCGTGGGTTCAAATCCCACGTAGGATAACACTTTGTGTGATTCACAATTTGTTGTTCTGAGTCAGGGTGTTCTTTGTGTCCGTTTCTTGTATGTTTGTAAAGTCCCCCGCGACACAGGAATTTATACTACTAATGCGGAAGTTGTCTATTTAAAAAAAAAAAAAAAAGTTTGATTGTGTGGATAAACTTAGATATTGTAGGAATTAAAATCAGTAAAGGTTTCATGCCTAAATTTGATTAGATTTAAATAAACGATTGTGAAATAATTATTTAAAGAAATAATTTTAAAGCAAGTAGGTTGGTATTTGTGCCTACATTTTTTTTACTTTTAAATAAATCAAGACAATTTTTCGACGTCGATTTGTTCTTTAAAGCTAGATCGTGTCGGCATTTCCGAAATTAGTAAACTCAATATACATTAGCCGAAATGATAACATTAGCAATAGTGTTATTTGCAATAATTAAGATAGTCACACTAAGTAACCCATTGATTATTACTAAAATTCGTAAATGTCCAATCTGTGTAAATTTTTATGGCTACAAGCAATTTCCATATTAAAGTGCTAAATCTGCCAGAGGCTATGCCTACACATTACATTTCAAAATACTATGATGATCTACTAATGAATGTATTTTTCATTAATGCAAACTCACTTTAAAAGGAAATAGCCCGAAGATAAGGATGTAAGGCTCATAAACAAGTATCAGATCTAGATAGATATAAATTAAAGTGACGCGGTATGGTTTCCTTCGTCTTAATTAATGATTCGTTAGGCTACACCTGTTAGTTGTGGCCTTTTTATGAGTACTTATGTATTGTTTATAACATGGATATAGAAATCGTCCATTAATTAATTTTTATCAAGAATATTTCACCTTTCCTCTCTCAATCAAATCAAATTTAGTTGTACAGTTTACGGTTGATATACATATTTTTAATGAGCCCAAGATAGAGTATTTTCTGGAGCTTTTTCTCCACAGCAATGATAGTTTTGGTACCGTGCAATTAGAATCAATATTAAGATGTTGCGAAAATGCATGAAAAGGCCTACTTCTAATAAAATCTAAATAAAGAAAGGAAAATCCAACATCAAGTTTCATTTATCAAAATCACTACCACGTAAGGTCTTCTAGGAGGTATACAAAGCATGACAAACGACTTAATACGACTCTTTTAGAATTCGTGACTTTCACATAAAAGACGGACATTTTACATTTGAAATAGGGCAAAAATTTGACTCAACCTTTGAGACTTTTGCAAGAGAGGCGATAAATTTAGGTCAAAGAATTCAATCTCATGGGACTAAAGCAATTGCTCTGGTCTGATTTAGGTCACATCATCAATGAAATCTTACAAATACTAGTAGATACGAGTTTGTAGCTTGCTCTTTATGTAAAGGTTAAATACAAGAAACTACACAGTTTATTTTTCATCTTCAATATGAATCACTGTAATCCATTAATCTGAAAAAATACATCTAAAATTTTTAACTTGAATACCCAATTTTTTTACAAATATCAGTACTCTAGATATCGTGGTACAAAATCGCCTAGTTTGTGGATCAGACGGCCCTGTTTGAGGTATTAATATTTCGGAAATTGGACACACAACGTCATCTAGTTCCAAATTAAGCAGAGCTTGTACTATGGGTACTAGACAACTGATTTATGTACACATACACTTTTACATATACATTTACAGTTTACATATACAGTTTTTTTGTAAATATATACATATTATACATAGAAAACATCCAAACTTTGAAACAAATATTAAAAGATTGTATGTACTACTAAAACTGAGTTTTAAACTTAAATATATTTAGTTAAGATACTATGACAATAGTATAGTATCATAGTAATAGTATCATAATAATAAATATAACACGAGTTAAAATTTACAGCAAACGGTAATATTCCTGATTGTTAACAAACTAACAATTTAATTCATCCAATTTAAATGCCAAAAATCTTGCGTGGTGTTAAATAAATATCAAAACTTTTAATTCCAAGTATTATTTTGGCGTAACATTGGCAAGCAGGCATGAAGCAAATATGATCATACACTGGGCACAACTTTCTCCAGGCGTCGCGTGCCCAGATCGCATCGATGAAGCCTTTTACAGAACGAGCTTGTAAAGTTGGTATAAGTTAGAGCCTTTTTGCTTTGAGTCTTTGAGTAATACTGATTTGGCTTTTTAGAAACACATATTCTTTGAACATCACCTTCTTCCCAAGATATCATTATTGGTTTTGGTATTTGGTACTACTTCAACCGGTTTTAACTGAACTTCAGTTTTACACAGAGCGACTGGCATCGGACCTCTGCAACCCTGAGGGCAAACTGAAATTTCAAGATAACAAATAACAAATAAATTGACAACTAGTTCACTAGTTGTCAATTTATTTGAGGGCATTGAATTTCCAATAACGATTGCCACAGATGTTCATGGCAACCGGGACCAAAGGCTTAAAATACTCTCCAAGGAACGGGCATGAAACATCTCCAAAATTCTATACTCCGGGCTGTTATTAAGAATTTCTTGTTCGAAAAGTCTAACAACATTTTTGTAGTCTTACGACGACGAGGTAGTCTTATTTGAGCATGTTTTTAAATAAAATAACTCATTTATTGTAATTACTTTTAGATAAATAACCTTAGTTATTGGTACTGAACAACCTTCTTCGTTTAAGTTTTAAGTCTATCTTTAATACTAATTTATTATAACAAATCTGGTTACAAGTTCTGGAGTATTGTTAAACATCTCACAAAATTCAATAGCCTATGTATTTGTAAAGGTAATACTGAGTTATTGAGTACATTCAGTAGTCACCACCTTCAAACTAAATAGCTAAGCACCTTTGTATATCATCAATTCGCAACATACTATCACTTAAAGCAGATCAATACGAACCGGTAGCAAGCCCTGGCCACTAACTCACAATATATTGCTAACAATTTATCGCCATTTGAAAATTATTTCTCGATGAAAATCCAACGTTTAACAAAATACGACTTGGGTTTCGAATAGTAAAGATGAAGGAACGGGTTATGTGTGATATATAAGATGCTTTTGCTCCAACTAGTTTATAGTTATAGCTATATAATGTTACTTCAAAATGAGATGTTGTGATGACTACCGATTTTTATTGGCAGACTTTTTTGATGATGTTATAATTTATTGCGTCAAATGACATAATTGTTTTAAGTTCCAAATATTGTATTGTACCTTTGGAGGAAATCCACAAATTACCAATATATTAGATTTATGAGTGCAAATTATCAAGAGTTTTATAAGTTAATTGTAAAGTATGTATATTTTTACTTCTAAATAATAATATAAAAGCAATCTTAAAATTTGGCTAGGCATACAAATTGTTTAAGCAAATTTGAAACTTCTTCGTATGTATTTAAAGATATTGTAGCAATTATTTCTAAAGTTTATATGAAAAGAATTTTGCTTGGTTTCCTAAACGAGGACTTGTATGTCTTTGCATGAGTATGATAAAATTGAGATTTGAAATTTAAGGAAGGTACGAAAAAAGCCGTGTGGTGACGAATTAAGAATACAAAGTGTCACCACCCCTATTCATTCCATGGGTGTCGTAAGAGGCGATTAAAGGAAGAAAATAAGCAGCTAACATTACTGCCAAGAAAAGGAAAACTTGAAACAAACCCTTTACCAACCCGTCTGGCCAGCTACCAATAGTAGGCCAAAACCTCCTTTCAAAGGAGAGGCCTATGTCCAGCAGTGAACTGTTAAAGGCTGGTGATGATGATTAAGAAAAAAGTTCATCGCACAAAACAGTTTCTACAAACTTTTTATATTCTAGACGTTCAGTGTCTCATATAGATATATGTCTTACGACTCATAAAATATAAAAGAGACGACACTTCAGAGTTAGGTTGACTGAGCATCCATTACATTTCTATACATTGTAACATTTAGGTCATTCCATTTAACTGTGACATTTAGAAAGACCTATAAAACAATTTCGTTTTCAATAAACGTCTGAAATTCAATGGCATTCTCCGAGACGACGTCCATTATTCTCAGCGTCATCCCGCTCGCGGCAGAACTTCTATTCTAGATTTGAATAGGAACATTTTGAATAGAACTCACTAATATTTTAGTTTTTATACGCGTACCTAAGCCCATTTTTCTGTTAATTATCAAAACTTTGCATATTTTTCTGTGAGTCCTACTCTATTCTGAAAGAAAATACATTAATATCAACCAGTTTCCATTATGATTTTATTTATGAAAGACAATTTCACTTAGGTTGTATTACATTTTGAGTAATCTGTTTTCCTCCAAGCTCTGTCACTTATCTTCTTAAAAATATAATTGAATTAAGACACGAGTTGTCTCTTGCACACAATCTTTTTTTTTTGGTTTTAATTTTTGTTTTCTGAAATGTATTCAAAATTGTTTCTTCAATACAGGGCTTAGGATTTGATATCTTAAACTTCAAATTTTAAATTCTATAAAATTACACATATGATCTAACCAAACAGTCATGTGTATACCTTTCAATTTGTTAGTCTCAATTTTAATCAAATACAGTCTTAAGTATATGGCTCAAAGCAACTTTACTTGGTAAGTAGTTCGAAGAGCCTGTACTGAAGCTTAACAACTTAAGTAATAGTGTTACTAACTCGAGGTAATAAATTACAGGCTCGTATCGCAGGTAGCGACTGGCTGTTCATCCATTATGAACCAACTTTATTACGACGATTTTTACGTCTACAATGGGGGCTGTCATCTTCTATTGAAGTTGAAATATAGAATAACGTAAGTTATAGTAATGTGCCAGACAGATGTGACGAAACTGTTGAATTTTGAAAGCCAGAAGTTTGGAAGCCAGGAAAAATATTATAATATTGCAATCCGCCAACCTTACTAAAGACACTTCTAAAGTGTCTAAACCCGAACAAACGGTAACGAACACCTACAACTCAAACACTCTTAAGTGTATTTTTTTATATAGTGCGGCCAGAATGACTGCTCAATCTAATGGAAAGCATAAGCAGAATCCAAGAGTGGTGGCCACCGTCCTCATGTGCCAATGTGGACAATGTGGAAGGAAACACATGAGTTAGAAGGGAGTTCCAGTTTTTGACTGCTCGGCACAACAAAGATAAAATGAATATCAACTGATAAAAATACTATGAGTGACATTGAAAAAATAACGCTCAAAGAGGGTCTAAAACGAAGCATTAATTTAATAAATTTATTTAATAAATTTACTCACTAAAGTATTAAAGATTTAAAGTGTTCATGACTTTTGGTTACAAAATTATCAACATCATGTACCGTACCAGTGATTTCGTTCAATTCCCCAACAATGTAGCTAACCGTAGTTCAAGTACAACAGTAGCCCCATTAATAATATATTATTATTATCTCATAACTTTTGTCTAGTAGCCGCAGGACTTTTTCAATATTCGCTGTGCATTGAACTATAGTAAAATAATAGTGACACAATTAGTTAATATTATTCATTAATTGTGCAGTGAAGTATTGCTTTTCTTGTAGATATTAATTAGCATTTAGACTTGTATTACGGGATTTTTGTGTTGTGAATATTGAAGTGAATAATTAGTTGTTTATGGATGAGACTTTTTTTGGATTAATTTCGTTGTTGATGTATCTTAAGAACACAGTAAATTCTGTTTACAAAATTAGATTATATTATTATTGATTGAATATGTATTATTCCATAGGTATTGATAACTCTTTTTTCCTACAAACGTAAACAAAATGTGTAAAGTAAGTTTTATGTGACGTCATTTTAAGTTTACACATTATTTAAATTTCGTCATTCTTATTTTTTTATAGTATTGAGGACAGCTTATTTAAATTATCAATAAATATAGTAACAATCACAATATTGGTATCAATAGCATTTACACATCTTTGTAAAAATCTGACACAGTAAAATAGATAAGGAAATACCACACTAGAAGACGACATCTAGTAGGTAAACCTCAGGCAACCAACTTTATAAAAGTAATATACACCTAATAAACATTTTAAATTTGAGTACAATTTATTAGGATTTTCTCATTCAAAATTTCGAAAACATTTTTATATTAACCTACGTTCTTTCTTCTGCCGTATATGCGATACAACGATGGATTAAATTACGCCTATGGCAAAAACCCCCCCTTTTCCGTTGCTGCATATGATTTACAACAATGGGTGTAACTGAAACGTGCCAACGACTAACAGATTAGATTGTCCGTAGTACTAGCTTGAAATAAATAGAATCTTTTGAGAAATGGAAACTATACAATGCATTTAGCGGGATGATTTTAACGGTATGTTTGTGGGTAAGTAATTTATGTATGTGGATATGTGAGCAAGAGCAGAGCATATTCGAGTCAATTCTATACTCGTTTCAAGATGTAATTTAGGTACGCTATGGTGTCTTGGTACATACTTTGTGTGATGTCTTGAACTGAGAATCGAACTATACTACTGTACACTCGAATGACATAAATTTTCTAACATTAAATGAGGGTACGTGTGGTGACGGATTAAGAATACAGAGTGTCACCACCCCTATTCATCCCGCGGGTGTCGTAAAAGGCGACTAAGGGATAAACTACGCAAGACAACATCAATGCAAAGAGAAGGAAAACTTGAAACCAACCCTATACCAACCCGTCTGGCCAGCGTGGTATAGTAGGCCAAAACCTCCTTTTCAAGGAGTGGCCTATGTCCAGCAGTGGACTGTTAAAGGCTGTTGATGATGATGGTGAAATGAGGGTCCGAAGACGATTTCAGGACTGATGTAGGATATGAGTCGAGGTGGTTTGGACTTTGGCGGATTGGTTTATTGCATGACATGTGCACCGTCTCTCACAGATCTATTTTCTGCTTTCTCTGTGTTTGTATTCTTGACTTGTAGCTCATGACCGTTGCCAGATTTACTCAGATTATGTCCGAGGAAGCTATAATGTTTGTGATCTAATGTTTTGTTTTCTTGCTTCCAGGTTACCAAATGTCACGCAAGTCGTGCGTGGCGAGAGGTGCGAGAGGTGCTTGCATGTGGGTGCAAGAGTGCAATCGCATGGGCGGGACACATGTAGGCGTGTGTGTCGACGGGTTCATGTTCGGCTCCTGTTGCCGGCTGCCGGACAAGCCTGTACAGGTCGAAGGTGAGGCACGATCTGATTAGATTCTATACTTAAGTACTAAATAATTGTATCTACGTGTTTTATCCCGTACTTACGTATAGAGTTAAAGAAACTGTGTAACCTGTTTAATATGATTTTATGGTAAAACGGGCAAACGAGGAGGCATGACATGGGTAACTGCTATCAACCATGGATTTATCATGATGATTCTCATGAGTAACAAGGTTTGTCTGCCTTCCCCACGCTTCTGTAGGGGGGACAGTTTGAGCTTAGTTAATGCTTGGATAAAGGGAACAATTTAATCGATTTACACCCGTTTCCTCTATAGTTAAGTGTAAATATTTAGCGATGGTAAAATAAAACTGATAACTAACATTAATACCTCCTTTCTAAGAAGAGGCCTATGTTTAGCAGTGGACTGTTGAAGGCTGTTGATGATGATGATGATGAACTAACATTAGATAATTGCTATTTATAATGACTGGATTCACATGGACCATTCGCTTTTACTTTTTATTGTAAGTTGTATGACTCGTAACGCCATCTAGTACAGACAGTAATAACATTACGTCTATTACAAATGACATACTTCTTACATGTGTCGATATTTACTTAGTTTATTAAATTAACTTTAGTAAACCCATAAATTTTATACATTAATATCGTTTTCTTTTCAGAAACCCAGACACCAGTTACTGTATCGGAACGCACCTATTCAACGCCATCTAGCACACCATACACAACAACTCTACCGCCAGAAACATCAACACAAACTATTTCGCGGCCTAATAACTGGCAGACACAAAGGCCGTCGTTCATGACAAAACCTATAGATGGTGCGCCAACATCGTACTCCTATCGGCCACCAGAAATAAACCTACCTTCATTAGGAAATTTAGATTCAAGTAACGAACAAAATAGTGATATAGTTAATAAAATACCATATAACAGTGTAAATAAATACCAAAATGTAAATAGGCCTAGCGAGGAAACTAGTCTCCAGAATAAGAGTTCATCTAGTCTTAGTATATTGTCTGGCGCGCGGCCTATGGCCGTTTCAGAGCAACACGCTGATAACAGTATCAACTCAGGTAAGTTCAGTTTTAGTACTAGTAACAGTTAATAGATGTCGCTATCATTCTGAAATTCTAGGAAAATACAATTGGCTTAATTGAAATAGAATTCCTTAAATGCCAGTGTTGTAAATTTAATTAAATACA
The DNA here is from genome assembly GCA_932526445.1 of Phragmatobia fuliginosa. Classification (NCBI taxonomy): domain Eukaryota; kingdom Metazoa; phylum Arthropoda; class Insecta; order Lepidoptera; family Erebidae; genus Phragmatobia; species Phragmatobia fuliginosa. The sequence goes on from OW052070.1 coordinate 17,276,690, forward strand.
ATTTTTTTTAAACGGTTTTCATAAACAGACATTACATATTTTGGTTTTCTTTAATGCTAAAGCCAGATTGTCTTGGCAGCTTTACTTAAAGGGTTACATATTTTCTTTTACAATATTAATCTGTCCACCACTTCCATGTAGAACTTTCACTGCCTATTTCACCACAATAAATTTACCAGCTTTTTTTAAAGATAATCTAGGTATTTTAAGATAATCTATTATGTCATGAAAAACATCTAAGTTTAAGTACTTACGTCAACATATTATCAGCTATACTATACACAATTTAGGCTGTAAATTTAGACATTTTTCCGTATCATTAAATTTTATTATGTATGAGACCGACTGGACCAAGAGCCCAGAGCCGCCAGACCTACGTCATCTGTACTAATTCATCATCATTGTACTAATAATCCTGAAAATTTCAGCTTTGCACTAATGACGTAGGTCTGGCGGCTCTGGGCTCTTGCTATAGACGGTTATATTCACACTGCTTTATTATCGTGAAGGTAATGACGTACCGACGTAGGTGACATTACATTGAATACATTAAACAAACATAGTGTATACACACAATGAATTTATTTTGTAATTTAAAGTACCTGATACAATTAGTCTTCTTCCTCTCATACCATCCGTTAACTACTTTCCAGCCCAATTCAATTCAAGGCCAAACAACCTGCATACGATACACTGGCAGGCAACGACAGAAGCTTCCTTCATCACGAAACCACGACCATCGTGGGAGAAACCAGTGGGGAAACCAAAACCGACCAAGAAATTCCCAACAACTACAGGCAAACCACACAAGAACCATTTAAAACCCAAGGATCCTGGCCTGAACATGATCAACAAGACAGAAGGATCAACTCAAGCGCCAATCAAATCTTCGGCCTCTGGCGCTGTCGGTAAGGTCGTTTTTGACAGATTCTGTATACTTGGTTACCGTAAAGGGGTGTTCTTATAGCATTTGTTTTGTTGATTATTAGATGGTAAGTGACCAGTATTTTTTATTATTTCGTTTCTTGAATTCAATAAACAAATTATATTTAGCCAGTTGCAAAACCAGTAAAATCAGGTAATATTCAATCAAAATTTTAACATAATTAATAATCTTGATATGATTAATCTCATGAAACCTCGTGTTGCTCACTTTGGCCTAGGTATTTCTGTTCACAACTTAACAAACGGCTCCGCCAAACAACGCAATCCTCAGTCAGCTTTTTTTTTAATTACGCGGAGAAAAAACTGTATAAATCTTTCCGTAATATTCCACTTTTTAATAACCCTACCTTACCTATTTCTTCTTAAACGGAACCCAAAGGGAAGTATAGTGTTCTGAAAGGAAAAAAGTATCCAAATTAGTTCATAAAGTGTCAGAATTCAAAGATTCCACTATGAAACACTATTAGAAATTATTGAAGAAGCCGGTTATAAATGATTGTAAGATTTTACTTCAGCTTTAGTAATAAAGTGCTTCTATAAAATAAAAAATGAATATAAAATAAAGCAAAACATCAATCTTGAACCCCAATTACTTGCACTAAGGCCTACTTTGAAAACATTTTAATATTTTCATTCATTGAAACAAAGTGAAAAGATTTACTTTATGCTTTTGCCTGTAATTTATGCAAATGATAGTACTTTGTAAACATATCCGGATGAATATGACTTGACCTGATTTATGCTTTAATCTGAGTAAAAATATGCAATTGCTGTGATGAAAAATGAGTATTATTTAAAACAAAAATAGTGACACTGCTACTCGATACCAACCTTACTCATGTATGTTTGGTTTGCCAATTATCGGTCTCTTTCTTTTATCTTCAACTTGATCTCCGCATCTAAAAGCATAAACCTAAATAGTTACTGGGCACGCTTCGGAATGAAGCTTGAAATTAATGCCGGCTCGGTAAAGGTCTTAGTATGCGGTTGCTGATCAAGAGGTCTCGGGTTCGATTCCCGGGTCAGACCAAATATTTGAGTGAACAACAAATATTTGTTTCGGAGTCTGGGTGTTTTCTATATATAATATTTATGTATTTACGAAAAAAGTAATGTTGTGTATTTATATCATTTGTTTAGTACCATTAATACAAGCTCTGCTTAGTTTGGGACTAGATAATGTTGTGTGTTATATGTCCATAATATATAATTAAATTAGAAGTGAGAAAATAGATAAACGTATGTTAAAAATAAAACAAAATGGTTTAAAATTTTACATGATATTTTCAGGATGTGGTCTAACACCGATGTGGCCTCGTCCAGAGATGCGGATCATGGGTGGCAAGGACACAACCTTCGGGCGGTGGCCGTGGCAAGTCTCAGTCAGAAGAACCTCTTTCTTCGGCTTCTCGTCTACACATAGATGTGGAGGAGCTATTATTAATGAGGGCTGGATAGCCACCGCTGGACATTGTGTGGATGAGTAAGTATTACAATGCGAAAATTTGAGTATTTTGCAGCCGTCAACATACAAAGCCTAACTATTACCATACATCTACTTACGGCGGTGACAGTGCGGTGACGGATTAAGAATACAGAGTGTCACCACCTTTATTCATCCCGCGCGGGTGTCGTAAAAGGTGACTAAGGTATAAACTACGCAAGACAACATCAATGCGAAGAGAAGAAAAACTTGAAACCAACCCTATACCAACCCGTCTGGCCAGCGTGGTATAGTAGGCCAAAACCTCCTTTCTAAGGAGAGGCCTATGTCCAGCAGTGGACTGTTGAAGGCTGATGATGATAATGATGATACTGACTGCCTCGATGGCGTAGTGGGAGCGTATGCGACTGCTGTGTTTGAGGTGTTTGTGTTTGTGTGATCCGCAAATATTTGTTTCGGAGTTTGGATGTTTTCTTTGTATAATATGTGTATATTTACAAAAGAAAGTATGTTTCTGTATTTATATCAGTTGTCTAGTAACTATTATACAAGCACTGCTTAGTTTGGGACTAGATGGCGTTGTGTGTAAGATTTCGAAATATTTATTTATTATTTATCACTTGAAGTACCAACTTTGAATTGAAACTAGCTTTCATCAAACGTAGCCATTTTAAATGATCCAATCTTTATTATAATAGAACGTTCCAACGACCGATTTTAGATAAAAGTATCTACACGTACAAGTTTTAAGTAAAAACTAAAATACAAATAATAAATTTAATGCTGTGTATGAATACATTTGAAATGTATAAGAGGAAATTGCATCTTATCATCATCATCAATATGCTTTGAGTTGGGTAAAAGTCAAATCAAATCGACTTCAGAGTAAAATTCGTTGTAATGCTAGTTATGTAACCGAATAAATTTATTTTAAACTTTGAGTTGTAATTAACAAAATGAAAATGTAAGATAACAAAATGATTAACCTTAAAACATAGTAAAGAAAATTAAGTACATTTTAAATAACCCTCGCTTTTGTCGCTTCCTAAATGTACACTGGGCACATAATATTCGCCGACCGTTGTGAATAAATGGCTTCATTATTATGAAAATCTGTTTAAAGATAACTATATGAAAATTGTACTGGCTATTTTCCAGTTTTTACATACGGTAAGAGAAATTTGTTTGTGGCAACCAGTGCGCTGACAAAATTGCATTTTCAAACTTATAGAACGACAAAAAAACTGATAAGCTTTTTGGTTTCAGTACTAAACAGAAAACATTGACCATCACCAAATTGAGTCTCAAGCAAATAAATGTTTTTTTAAATAAACATTTAATCGTTGCCATGAAAAAACTAAATCCCCAAGTAAATTCATGCATATTAATGAAAACCATTCTTTCAAACTTAACGTTAATTCACAAAACTCTGCCGACTCATAAAGGATAACCGGCTTGAAACAAAACCGGCCACAATTTCGCAATTCGCAGTCGACCCTCAGTTTTATCACGAAAAAAAAATCTTAAACATCTTAAGCCTTCCTGAGAAATGTTTTATCAGAATCCATTTGGTAATCCCCCAGATTAACGCATTCATAAGACAGACGGAGTCTTCTCTTCATTTATTTTTTTATGTTTCCTATCCTCGAGCCCGTTTAAGTAGATTACTCTAAAAACAAAGTACAGGGAACGGACATCGCACCGTAAAACGAATTAAAATAAAGTTCCTTAATGAAACTCGTTTTAAATGGAATAGCTGCAAAATATATAAATCTGTGTGGTTTTATGAAAGGCGTAAGATAAAAGAATTTATAAGTGGTCGTAGTCTCTCATTGAAATTAACAAATTTTAAATAAGTGACAAAACAAGTGGTCTTAATTGGTCGTTGGTTGGCAATTTAAATGTTAATTTTACGGTGCTCAAAAGTAATAACATCTTTTTCATGACGTCAAGTTGAAATGTCACTTAGGTTTCTGACGATTTATTGTTATAGGCTTAATATTGTCACTTGTTGATAGTAGTTTTTTATGAAAATTTTTAGTTAATAGTTTCTGTAGTAATTAGCAGATTCATTATTCTGATGAATCTATATGAATATTCTGAATTTGAAAGTAACTCTGTTTGTTTGTCTATTACGCTATCACGGCTAAACCACTACACTGATATACTTGAGTCTTGAGAAAGGACACACTCGTAGGTTACATCTTTACACAATAACCGACATGCACGCGGGTGAAACAATGGGTAAAAGCTAGTTTCTAATAAATTTATTCAAAATCTGACCCATATTTACTATTTAATAGCGTAACTAACGTTAACTATTGGACGCTACCTATGATGATTTACTTTTTTGCTTTCAATGCGATTGTATTTATCATATTTATGCATGAAAAGGCAGAGATTTTATATTAAACACGGATATTTTTGTTCTTTTCAGTCTTCTAACTTCACAAATACGGATTCGAGTCGGAGAGTACGATTTCTCTTCAGTTACCGAAGAGTACCCATTCGTAGAACGAGGGGTAGCAAGAAAAGCAGTTCACCCTAAATACAACTATTATACGTACGAGTATGATCTGGCTCTTGTTAAGCTCGAGTCCCCAGTACAGTTCGCTCCTCATATATCACCAATTTGTCTACCGGCAACCGATGATTTGTTAGTGGGTGAAAACGCTACTGTTACTGGTTGGGGGAGGCTGTCAGAAGGTGGTGTGTTGCCATCGATTTTACAAGAGGTATATTTCAAACTTTTCTGATTCTGATTTAGTAAATATTATATGGAGTTGTATGTGTCAAATCCCAGCGGAATTGGCACATACAACTCCATATAAGATATTTCCTTTAAATATTTTTTTTCATTAAATTCATCATCATTAAAAAAAGTGTTTGTTTCTTTAATATATAAGCAACAAATGCACTCACAAATAACGATACAAAGGCGTGATTCTCTATATTATTTTTTCAAATCAAAATTCAATAAAACCTTAAGAAAGAAGCTGATTTATTTATTGAACAATAAAACTCACGTTTTCCAGGTACAAGTACCAATAGTCTCAAATGAAAGGTGTAAATCCATGTTCCTGAGAGCAGGCAGACACGAATTCATTCCAGACATTTTTCTCTGCGCCGGACATGAGAAGGGCGGTCACGACTCTTGTCAGGGAGATTCCGGAGGACCTTTGCAGGTATTTAAACATTTTATTATAATTTACTGATTGTTAATAATGAGATTGAAGGATAATGATTGAAAAACTATATTATTTATGTTTATAATAAGCGTGTATAATTGTCTATATGATGAATTAAATGTTTTTAAGAAGTGTGACAGCAACATTTTGTAATAGATAAATAACCTGATTTGTAATATATATATGAAGAGTTTCCTATAGAAATAAATAAAGCTGTACGAATCTATATTGTCAAGGTGGTTGCTTCGAATAAAAATAAGACTGATGACACTGGTCAAAAGGAGTTTTAAAGTTTAAGTTTTCAGTCTGATAGAATAAATTTATTTACGAATGTATATTATATTAATCAAATTAAAAATAAATCCTTTCATCCCATCCGTGTTATCCTTTCAGGTCAAGGGTAAAGACTCCAGGTATTTCTTGGCCGGCATCATCAGTTGGGGTATTGGCTGCGGTGAAGCTAACCTACCAGGTGTGTGCACCAGGATATCAAAGTTCGTGCCCTGGATCTTGCAAACGGTCAACTCCTAACGTCCCTCTAGTGTGATGGGAAAGTGAATAGTGACAGTGACATTATGAACAAAGTGATGACTCGAACCGAAATTGTTACAAGTGCAGCGTTAGTTACCTTCAAAAATGTTGATTTCATTCAACGTTTTCTGAGGCGTTTTGTATATTGAAAGACTCACCAGAAGCTGTAAGGAACTCGCGAGAGCGAGTTTCTGTATCACTCTCTACGGTAGCTTCATTGGTGACATTTTTCTACTTAAAAACGCCTGACAGACTTAAAAACACCTCAGCATTTCATTTAGCACGTGGGGTAGTGATTATATTAAATGTTTCCTTAACATCATATAAATTGTTAAAGATTGGCACGTTTGCTTGTTCAGGGACGTAATTGTGAGATATTGTTTTAAATCTTGCCAAAAATAAGTATTTTTAGATTATTACTTATTTCATTGATACATTTAGTATAATCACCATCTGCTTTGTACCTCTCCTCTGCATTATGCACTTGAGACATATCTTTTTTGTAAATACAAATTATGTTAAGATGTTTTTCGTCTTTATTTAAATAGTCTAAAAATGTCATGCTCAAATATATTGTAAATATTGCGTATATATCTTGCCGGTTAGTTAAGCTTACTATTATACAGTATTATCCTTATTTCTTTGCAAGCGCATTTATTGTAAATATAATATTTTGATTTTGTTCCTTGTGGAATGCAAAGCGTTGATATAGTGAGACTTGTTGGAATGCAGTTTATTTTCTAGATGCCTAAAGAAAATGTGTGTTGTGTTACACCAAGTTTCGTTATTGTCAAACATTTTGTCCTATTTCAAAAGTAACTTAGATATAATTTGTTATATGTTTTTTTGTAAATTGATATTAACTTGTTATAAAAAATGAATGAATTTTACCAAATCACGCATTGTTACTGCATTTAGTAAAACAACGGCGCTCAAGTGATGTTGTTTGGTTTAGTTAACTATTGCGATTTTATTAAATGATAGTTTATGATGACGTTGATTGTTTTCACGATAATATTATTGTTAATAATTATTAAAACATTGAAATATTTTAAAGGTATGTGTTTTATTTTCTACTGTGCTGGGTGTTGTCCTATAAAACCTTCCATATGACAACACTTTGTGACATCATGATTATCAGCTTATCGCAGTCTACTGCTGAACATAGGTCTCCCCCGTTGCACACCACTCTAATCGATTTTGGGCTTCTCGCATCCAGCTCATGCGTGCCATCCTGCGCAAGACGTCACTCCACTTACACTCTGGGCGTCCTACACTACTTTGTAGAGACGCGGTCTCCACTTCAGAACTCTTCTACCCCAACACTTTGTGTTAAGTTTGGAAATTGTTGTTCTGTGCCTGGATGTTTTTGGTGACCGTTTGATGTGTGATATTAAGGTCCTTGGTGACACAGATGCTCTCCTAGTGCAAGAATTACCTTTTCTAAACAGATAAAAAGAATTAAGGTCTGAGTAACGTCCCACAAAATTATTACTTTTATTGAAAGGATATTGTTTTTAAATAGTATAAACGATCGAACGAATTACATCTATCTCTTGCACTGAAGTTTATTTCCTGATATACTATTTTTTTAAAGACAACTCACGCATTATATCCTGTGTCACGAGGAACTTTACATTCATGAAATGAACATAAAGAACACCCAGACACAGAACAACAATTTGTATATCACACAAACTGTTGTTCCATGTAGGATTTGAGCCCACCACTTGGCAACCGTGCAGTCAATTATCTGTTATTGAAATGTGGACATTAGCTGTTTATCTTCAGAAAACTATACAAGGTCTTATAACGCATTGCTAATGAGAGTATAGCATATAATTCTTTTAGGCCTTCTAAAATCAGCAAATTTACTCGTTTATTTCTAATTTAAGATCTCTATTATAAAGTCTTAGTGCTTATTAACTTTTTTAATTGGAATCATTTTAATCGCATCTCATTCTTACAAACTACATTTTCCGGCCTACAGAACGAATGAAATAGTAACTGCAAAATATTTTTCCTGCAACCTTCATATCCAATTTTAGGTTTCTTTTAACGCAATTAATAAAAATATAGGCCATGGTCCACCGAGACTGATCACCTCGTCTGGTAGTATGATCCTGCCTTTGTGTTGGAGGGATAATACACAATTTTGCACAAATGGAAAGAGCAGGAAAACTTGAAACAAATCCTATACCAAACCGTCTAGCGAGCGTGGTATAGTAGGCCAACGCCTCCTTTTCTAAGGAGAAGTCTTTGTCCAGCAGTGGACTGTTGATGACTAAAAAACAGAGTATGTGTATAGCTTTTTATTAAAATAGATTGTAAAGTATACAGGACAGCTGGAGTAGTAGTACATAAAATCAAAAGTAATTAAATTCGATTAGAAAGTAATGATGTAACAGATTTACGAGCGATAAATAATGTTAATTAAACACGAGCAAATAAATTGGCAATAATAAAACATCAAAGAATTTGATGCTTTGATGAAGGCTCAGTGGAGGTTAATAAATAAAAAGCTTGTCAATTTACGTACAGATTCACACATTTTGCACAGGATCATTAGAGTCCTCAAATTTAATTATATTTGATGAGAGAATTCCATAATACATATACAATCAAACGCGTAGATCAAAAGGGATAAAATTTGATTCTAAACCTTTGTTTTTTTTAAGTATAAAGCTCATAAAAATTTATCATGTGTTGGAAATTATCAATTTATGTACAGTTATATATATATAGAGGTTGGCATTTGAATTTCTAGTGTTTCGTTCAATAGCCATCACAAGGGTAAATAAAATCTTATTGTCTACAGCAGTTAATTTTACTAAAACCATAAAAATAATAAAATGTTCACCATTTCTCAAACACGAAAAGTAATAAATTCATCATGCAAAGTGCCTAAAAGCATGCAAGGCTTTAAGGCCATCCTATCCCTAAAGCTTGCATTGGTAATAGCAACCACGACTCGAAATTCTCGACTGATTCATCACCATTCATTATGGTGTAACCTCTGTACCAACCTGATACAATACAGTCATAATAAAATAGTAAAACTCGTTTAAAATCTGGATTACACTTTACAAAATCTGGATGAACAGCATCGGGAGCACTTTTACAGTGTATGTTATTCAATTTGACATTGTATATTGGTATTGGTCGTATTGCTGCAACTTTTGGAATCCCAAACTCTAAATCCATGAGCCAAGGAGCGTGAGAAACTAGATCCGGTAATTTGCAGAATTCATCTATTATTGGATTAGGATCGAGCTTACACAGCCTTGGAGAGGGAAATAATTCTTTTGGTAAATTTAAATAAGATGCAACAGGATCAATTTCAGTTGATTGAACTTCGACACATGTATCAGAGACCTGGTCTGTGCCTGTGTCCATCGAATTCATAGTATTGGATGAACTTGTACTTGCTTGTCCCACTACTTCGTCTTGTATGTAATGTGATTCTTCACTTGGGCTTACCTCGACTACATCGATATGTTCGGTAGAGTAATTAAACTCGTTGTTATAATTAGACACATTCAAAGCATTCCCTTGCATATAACTCTGTGAAACTACAGGTGACAATAGTGGTTGTATTACACTTCTCATGAAAGGCCTGTAATTTCCAGAGTATAATGGCCTTGTCGTTGGTACATAAAATGGGCACACTGGGCCAACTGGATATACAGGTGAATGCAAAGAACTCCAACTATTTATTGTAATAGGATAATTATATTCACGTGGATACGGACAACAAGTATAGGTACTGGATGGTACAGACATAGCCGGTCTTATCATTTGTCTTCTTCTGTGGTAAAAAGCGTGTAGTTGTTGCGTCATTATTTTTCTAATTTTAAGAATAAAGCTGAATTTAATTATATTCTTTCTTGCTAATATGTTTCTTGCTAAGCTTACTTGAGTGCTTACTTGAGTGCTTGCGTAAGGTAAATTTTCTGACGGTAATTGACTTATTGCATTTATTATGGCTCGAGGTTGCGCGAAGATTAGTTTATCGGTTTGTGTAGTGTAAACCATTGTGGCACATATCTGCAACAAATATTGGAAATACATTATCCTTTGTAAACATGAAATGGGTAAATACTGTACTACCTAATGTAAACATTTAAAAAGTGTCTAATAACTGACCTTTTTGTATTTTATTATAATGCATCATCAGAATCAGCTTGAAATATTAACAAATATTGGTTGATCTTATAAAATAACATAAATCCAGTTTAAAAAAAAAAATTTAATGACAGTTGAAAATACTCATCTTCCTGGACTTTATTACTTTCAAGATTATTTGGGGTCGTTTACTAGTTCGTTTAACTTGTTATATTAAAATTAAACACACAAAGAAATGTACTTTGAGATATCTTTTAGCAGGTTTATCAGTAATGTTTGATTTTCAATCTAAGTACATAAATATAAATAAATTACTTACTTTTTAGCTCCACATATGTAAAAGCGTTTGCTAAACCACTGCAAGTTGAAGGTAAATAATAAAATAGTGTCATTTGAAACTCATCTGTTTTATCGTTATTACATGACATGTAATTTTACTTTGAAAAGGGTAATTTATTAAGTGTGATAGATTTTTTAACATTGTTTACGGGTATCTGATGAAAAGTTATTTTTAACTGGTATGTTTTCAACGATCCATGGTTAAATATTTCATAAGGTGTTTCTAATAAAAAAATAAAATAAAAGATGTAAGTTTATTTTCGAGATCCGTAAATAGTTTAGATTATATTTTTTTTAAGTATTGTATTATGTTATTAAAACTAAACGCAGCTTACGTTTAGACACTAAACGTTTACAAACTAGGATAAGTACAATTATTGACGGCCGACAGATCTAATATTATAAAATTCTCGTGTCACAGTTTTCGTTGCCATACTCCTCCGAAACGGCTTGACCGATCTTTATGAAACTTTATATGCATATTCAATAGGTCTGAGAATCGGCCAACATCTATTTTTGATACCCCTAAAACGCGAGCGGAGCCGCGGGCATCAGCTAGATATCTTATAAATATATCTTTCAAATTGTAATCTTTGGTATTATTGAATAGAAATTACATACAACTCAATCGTATAAATAATAATTTTAGTGCACTAATTTAAACACTAAATGTATTTCTTCTTCATTCACTTAGGTATTCATATTAAACAAGGGAATAAAAGTAAAACTAAGGTGATTTATTAATGTATTCTTATGCAAGTGCCAAGAGATGGTGGAAGGTAAATCTTTGTGTTATTCATTATTATGAATATAAAATTTATTTTTTCATTTAATATATTATAAACTAGCTGAGACTCGCGGTGTTACCCGCGGTTATAATTTAAATCACGAAATAAAAATTTTGGTCCTAGTTACTAAAACTACGTCACGATGTACTCGTATAATTTTGTGATGAATTTTCGAATCTCACTAACAAAGGAGGACTTCAATTTTATTTTATTGTAAAGATATCTATACAAACAAATATAACTAAATTATCATAATAACAGTTTTTTTATATAAAACTATATACCGTACTTCCATCATAAAAGCATTTCTTAGATTTTAATAGGACTTTCACTGGCAGATGGCTGTCGACATAAGAACTAACTTATACTAAATTTTCTAATACCGGCTTCCTTCCCCAGCCTTACTCGCTATTTACGACAATAACCGCGGGTAACACTGCAGGACTAAGCTTGTATTTAAATAAATCATTCCACAAATATCACGCTAATATCTGCTACGACGACAAATTCCACGAATATACATATACACACATATATAATCGAGAAATAGTTTTGTTAATCTAAAGCCCCTGTTTGAGTTGCTTATGGAATTCCTGCTAGTGAATTGAAGTGATATAGATATATCCGTATCACTTATTAGATAATAAGTAACAAAGCAAAACTGTTCAAATACACATGCAATTGCTTAGAATCTATTTCGATAAAATGAAAATATAGCTGGTTACTTTGAACATTCAAATGTATATTATGAGTATTGTAGGTTTAAGTAATATTGCTGTGATTTTTATTTTAGGCGTTGTCTATAGAAATAAAAAACACCCAAGTGCGAGTCAGAATCGTGCACCTTGGGTTCCGTTACCTTTAAAAAACTTTTGTCTCTATACAATATTACGAAGTTGTATTTAAAATTAAGTATATACATTATATTCATAAAGTATGTAAGTAAATTTATATGTATTGATGATGATACCGATGCACAGAAAAACTCGAATGAGTTTGTGCGGCATCGGATTTGTTGCTTGAACTGTGTAACTTTTTGATAACAATAAATAAATAAATAAATAAAATAAAAGTGCCCGACATCTTGTTAGTATTACATTTGGTACATAGGCATATGTTTTATAGTCTTATTCTTTAGAGCTGGAGAAAGCTAGGTCAACAAGAGCGTAGGTCTTAATACTATTTCTATACGTAATAATAATTTCAGACATCATAAGGGGTGGGCATTACTAGTTGAATTTAAAAATCTTTCTAAAGGGGTAGTCGACAGTCCGTGAGGCAGCTCACACAATGGGGGTCATTACAGGTCGCCGGTATAGCAGAATCCAAAGAATAGGTAGGCACTGTGCCGGTATTGCAGTCGTATATTCCACGAGTTTCTTTAGAAAAAGAGGGTCACTTAAAATTTAATACCAGTTTTAATGTTACAAATAAAGTATTTCTTTCTATTTATAGAATAAAGTATTTGTGTTTATGTCAAAATTACTTTATTATATTAGAAGTTTTCCTGCGTCAAGGGGACTTTACTTAAATCTTGTTAATAATCTTGTAAATTTTTGTATCCCATTACAAAATAAAGATACTTTCACACTGCCAACTGTGATCTGCTAAGTTAGTTATTCTGTGTCATTCAATAAGAACGGGGAACAAACTTTTGTTTAGCGTTTATGCGAAACTATATACATTAGGTTTGAAACCTTCAGGAAAATATAATATTTCAACGTAAAGGCTGTTTCATCAGATTAAGTTGCAGGTGTCTTATACTTTCCTTGAAAATGAGGTTTTAGTGTACTATACCACGCTGGTTACACTGGTTAGTATTTTCTTTATTTAGGGTGCCGTAATTCATGACTGAGCCCTTGTAATCTCGTCAGGTTCGTCCGTCGGTCCTCGACTAACCGTCGAAGATAGTGCTAGAAAGATAAAACTTTGCAGGAATACGTGATCGATTTAACTAGATCTTTTAAAACATTAAGAAATTGCTTAGACGATTATTCGATTTAGGTTTCCGTTTGCGAGTTATTATACTTGAAAGAGCATATTTTGTAAAAAAAGCGGCGAAGTGCGAGTAGGACTCGTTCATGAAGGGGTCCGTATCAGCAAGTAACATCATATAAAAGTTCTGGTAGTTCGTTGTAACTTTGATCGATGTTTTTATAATAGTGAATTGATTGAATGAAAGGTAAATTGTGGTTTACGATTAATGACGTATTAAAAAAAACTACCTATTAGATTTCGTTCAAACCAATTTTCGTTGGTAGTTTGCATGGTAATGTACAACATATAGTTTTTTTAGTTTTATCACTCTCTTATTTTAGAAGTTACAGCCCCCCCATTTTTTTCCATTTTTCCACTTTGGAAGTGTCTCTCGCGCAAACTATTCAGTTTAGAAAAAAATGATATTAGAAACCTCAATATCATTTTTGAAGACCTATCCATAAATAGGTTTGATGAAAAATTTTTTTATGAGTTTCAGTTCCAAGTATGGGGACCCCTAAAATGTATTGTTTTTTTCTATTTTTAAGTGAAAATTTTCATGTGGTTCACAAATTACATCCACCTACCAAGTTTCAAAAGTATAGTTCTTATGGTTTCGGAAAAAATGGCTGTGACATACGGACGGACAGACAGACATGACGAGTCTATCGGGTTCCGTTTTTTGCCATTCGGCTACGATACCCTAAAAATAGGGTTCCCCCCACCCCCCTCTAAGAGCTAAATGGCAGGCTCGAAAAATCTGAGAAAATTCATAATTATAGTCCTTGTGACGAACTTTAAAGTTAATTTGTAACACGGCTTAGATAACTTTTTGGTTTAAGAGTTATAGAGAATGCGCTTACTTGAAAAACTTCGCACAACAATAACGAAATATTAAGTAAACATAACAACATTATCAATTGGACACGATTTTAAATCCACTGAACATTATGGGTGACTACGGAACTTATTATGTCCTATGTCCCCAACTTATCCCCAATCTACTGCTGTTTCTACTGCTCACTGTCAAATTGGTTGATTGCATGTCGCCAAGACAGAGGATGTCCACGGTTTCATTTAAGGAATTTGAAAATAAATTAGGTATTGTGTTCGAACGTAACATTCTGCGTTAAGTGAATTTTGATGATGATCACGTTCACTGCTTGTAAACTGCACGATGCTGGAGACAAAGAACTCATAGCAATTGCCCTCAGACCGCTGGCTGTGGTACAAGTCATGGTACTAAAGAGGTTCGGAATAAATTTCAATTTCTTATGTTTTTTCTTTTAGTGTAGTTTCGTGTTATTTAGTGTTCCAAAATTTATATCGACTTGTAATGTAACTATTTAAGGAAACGTGTTATTGGCTTAATGTTGTGTAAAAAATTGTTCAATGTTTTTTTTTGTAGCTGTTAGTTTTGTTCACTTTCATAAATAAATAAAAAATCAAATACAACAGTTTTTATCAGCCTATCATAAAAGTAATTGGGTTTTTCCTTCCTCCATGAATTAGACTTGAATATTAATATTCATTCAGCAGACAATTCAACAATAAATAAAATAAATAAATATTTCGGACATCTTACACACAACGTCATCTAGCCCCAAATTAAGCAGAGCTTGTATTATGGGTACTATTTAACTGATATGTAAATACATAAACATAACCTTGAGATGAAATAGATTACATTTTTACAAAGGTTTTTAAAAACTACTAGCTGACCCGGCGAACTTCGTACCGCCCTAAAAAATAAGGGTTGATCGTAGAGGGTTGAAAATTTAGGGTTGTATGTATTTTTTAATGCCACATAATAAAAAAAATAAAAAAGAATTTTTGGGGTGAACACCCCATAACACTTAGAGGTTTTAAATATAGATGTTAGCCGATTCTCAGACTTTCTGAATATGCATAAAAAAATTCATAAGAATCGGTCAAGCCGTTTCGGAGGAGTATGGGAACGAACATTGTGACACGAGAATTTTATATATAAGATATACAGTTTTACTTCATCATCATCAACAACCCATAACGTCCCACTGCTGGGCTCAGGTCTCCTCTCAAGGGAGGGTTAAGGCCATACGTCCCCACGCTGGCCGAGTGCGGGTTGGGGACAGGCAAGACACGTTGTGGCAACGTAATCTTGCTGTTGGATGTTTTTAAGCCGCCCGAAGGCCTCCAACTAAGCTTCACGACTGCTATCTTATGATAACAACCGGGACCGACTGCTTAACGTGACCTCCGAATCACGGAAACGCTCATATCCAAAAACCTGTTGACCTTAAATGTAGAGAAAACAAATTTTATTGCCTTTGCTCCAAAATGTACGTTAATGCCTACTGGTATAATATTAATAGCTCACAATGACATTTGTGCCCAAAGTTCAAGTTGTTCTTGCTTACAAATACTATAAAGGTAAGGTATCTGGGTGTATGGATTGACAGTCAATTTTCTTGGCAGGAACATTTAAAGGTTACTACCACCAGGATCAGGAAACTAATGTTTGTTTTTAAAAACCTGAGAACAACCTTGGACCTGCGTACACTGAGGATCGTCTATTATGCCCTTGCTCAGTCTGTTCTCTCATATTGCATTGGCGCCTGGGGTGGTACTGGAAAGAATAAGTTGCTTACTCTGGAAAGAGCTCAAAGAGGAGTACTAAAGGTCATGACACACAAACCTATCCGCTATCCTACTGTTGACTTGTATAGCGAATTAAATGTGCTCACTGTAAGGAAATTGTACTGCTTAAGGCCCGCGACACCAAGCGTGAGAATTTGTGATTGAACACCCACATACATATTTTACATGCACACAGACGCATCGCGCACTGTCGCATACATACCGTAGCAAGCAATCACCGACTTTCGGTTTTTTGCTTATGTTAAATATCCATCAACTGTTCGCCTTTGTAGAACGTATTTTAATGTCTTACAACGCACGCAATGTATCTTGCCATAACGTAAAGCCCGTAGGATTCATTCAGTACAGAAAGTCATAATACTTTCTGTATACCAATCGAATGGTCAAAGATTATAAAATAATTTTACACAGTATAAAATAAATTTGCTCGCGTGCATTGTCTGTCAACTCAGATCGTTTTAAATACGCAAGGTATTTAAATACGGTTTTCATCATAATTAAGGTTACCTTTTAAAGAAGATTTATTAATGTTATTTTATTATTTTAAAGGAACACATAAATAAAGCCAATATTGACAAAAGTTTACGAGTTACATAAATTAGGAATAACCTACAGTAATACTTTTTTAATTATACTTTTTTAATATTTCTTTATTATTTTATTTGTGAATAATAATTTCAAAGTAATTTGGAACAATGTAATATTAATCCTTATCATAATAAATACTGTAGACATTTAAAACAATTTTATTCTACATGAAATATGTAGAATAAAATTGTTTATTACACAATATTATTTAAATAAATATTTTATAATACGTCAGAGCGTTCATCCAGGTCGCACCCGTAATTGGCCGTAATCTTACACTAGTGACTCTCAGTGTAAGATTTTATTATGTCAATAATGTGTGATTAACGATACATGGTCTTATAGGCATTTAAAAAACATTTAAAATTTGACAAATTATACCCTCCTTTAAAACCAATCTATCCATTGCTGCAAACATCATGAAAATTGGTGCAGTAGTTTTTAAGTTACGTTATGTTTTGAGTTTAATAGACAGGTTGAAGAGGCAGAGGACTGTGTTTTTTTTTTAATATATTTAATGCAAACGGCTTATTTACGCAATAATGTTACTAAAATAAATGTGAAAGTAACTCTGTCTGTCTGTTTGTCTGTTACCTTTTCACGCGTAAAACGCTGAACTGATTTTGATCAATTTCAGTATAGAGATATATGGGACCCCGAGAAAGGACATGGCTACTTTTTACCACGAAAATCGACACACTCGCGGGCGGAGCCATGGGCTAAAGCTAGTAAAACATAAATACGACTAGCGGTTTATACATACGTATAAAAGTGAAATACTAATCATCCAAGACCAAACCATTGAGTAGTATTACTTTCCATCATCAGCTGAACATCTTGAAAGATACGACTAAAGGTAACACACATATACGAAAGTAACTCTGTCTGTCTGTCTGTTACGCTTTCACGCCTAAACCACTGAACCGATTTTGATGAAATTTGGTACGAAGATAGAACTGAACTTGGGAAAGGACATAGGGTACTTTTTATCGCGAAAATAAAGGTAGAAGGGTTTGAAATAGGGGACGAAAGTTTGTGTCGAAGTTCCTTATTATCAAACGATATCAATATCAACGAATTCCACGCGGGCGAAGCCGCGGGCAGAAAGCTAGTTTATAATAAATAACAATAAATAAATATTTCAGACGAATGACACAGAATATCATCTACCAAATATTCGTGTGATCCGCAAATATTTATTTCGCAGTTTATAATACATAAACATACTTTTTTGTTATAAATACATACATATTATACATAGAAAACACCCAAACTCCGAAACAAATATTTGCAGATCATACAAAAATTTGGTCCGACCCGGGAATCGAACCCTAGACCTCTTGGTTAGCAGTTGTATACGCTGACCACAAGACCAACAAGGCAGTATGATATATTACAATAATAAATAAACAACTATTTCGAACATCTTACACACGACATCATCCAGTCCCAAACTAAGCAGAGCTTATATTATTGATTCGACAACTGATATAAATACATAAACATACTTTTTTTGTTGCTTACCTATAGAATACACCCAGACCCCGAAATAAATATTTGCGGATCACACAAATATTTGGTCCTACACGGGAATCGAACCTGAATCCTTACTCAAGCAAAGTAGTCGCATGCGCTACTACTGCCCTCATCATTACGAAATGATGGCTACCAGCTCAGATATTGCGTCTGGAATAGCATTACAAAATAAAAAAATATATAATAACTATTTATAACGTGCTTATAAAATTTTAGGGTTTCCCTATGAACTAACACTGAAAACAGCCAACACCTAAAAAAAAAAATTTTGTGGATCTCATAAACATTTGGTCCGACCCGTGAATCGAACCCGAGGCCTTAATCGCATATGCTACCACAGCGCCACCGAGGCAGTCATATAAAATGAATTTTAATAATCGGTCCACAATTGACAGAGTAATCAATGAATGTACAATAAAAAAAACACAAATAATACTCCTTATTTGAAGTTGGTTAATAATAATTTAAAATATAAAGATTGGTGTGTCTATTCTCAGACCTACCAAATATTATCAAAAGTTACACACAGTCACGTCGTCGTATGTAAACAATCAAATCTCTGTGTGCGTGACAGTGCGTGTGGAGCTAAAAACGAGCGTGCGCTCGCCTTGAATATTCGGAGAACACTGAATTTTTGGATCGCGTGAACTCTGTTTTATTGCAAATTATTTCTCCATACTAAAATGTATGGAACTTTTGCCGCTAAAAATTAATGATGTTTAAGATTAAATTATGACTTTCTGGTGAGAATTAATAGAAACCTTAAATGCTTAATCTCTTTTTTGTACTTTTTTCTTACAACTAATAAAATATTTATTTCAAATAAAGCAACATAATACTAGATTGATTCCAAACAGAAGAGGTCGATTTCGGTGATTTTAGTCACTGTTGATGATTTTTTTCTCGAAAATAAATAATCGTATTAGTAACTTTACTCGGTTTCTCTATAGATTGATTTATTAAGAAACTGAGATATTTTTTTTACTGTCAAATAATGAATTAATTTGTTTCTCTTGTCATAACCGTAAGTGCTTTTTCGAGCAATTATGGAAACGATACCCTTAAATGTTATCTTACGAAAACACACCGAATTAAAGTTCCGACCAAATCCAAACAAAAGAAGAAAAGACAGAGTATGTGATGTGGAGTTCTGTGGAATGGTGATAAGTAAAAGACATTATTATTATCTGGCCCCTATATTATATAACAAGGTTAATAAAATACTACATATTTACCCATGTGTATTACAGGAATGTAAATATAAAGTCACACAGTGGTTACTTGGTCTCAATTATAATGAGACTGAAAGTCTATTAACACAAATTCAATGAGTAATGCAAAACACACACACACACACACACTCACACACACACACACACACACACACACACACACACACACACACACACACACACACACTACATTACATTACATTAGTTAAAATATTTTTTAAATTATTTGCTTTAATATGTTTTAAATACCTAATTTGTAACTTCAGAACAAATGATGTTTTTTTGTTTTCCTGAGGTGGGCGTTAATGGCTGCAACACAGTTATTCAACTATAGCAGTCATTATCAACCATTCTGTTTCTGTGTATTTTGTTAAAATTTGGTTCAAATAAACTTTTATTATTTTATTATTATTTTATTATATATATCATGCCACAAACGGTCACCCATCTAGGTCCGACCGCGCCGTCGTTGCTTACCCTTGGTGATTGTTTCCAATCACCTAAGGCCAATCGGCTATGAGCGCTTCCCATTTGAATATGTTTTGACTATAATTATACTTAAAACATGTTTTTCAGCACTTTGGACGTCAGATCCTTTAACTTACGCCAATCTCCAACGTGAATCTAAATGCAGCACCCAGAACGGTCAAAGGAGACTGCAACTAGAACCGTTTCTTAATATTTTCTCAGGAAATAAGGGTTATTCCGACTGACTATGTGTTCAGGGAACTTGCTCAGTATTTTCTCATGCGGTTAGAAAAGCTTTGTTTTCGCTTAGCACATAGTTTTGAACACAAACCACGTTTTAAGTTAAACTATGTGAGATTATCTTCTGCTTAAACAAAGCGGTGTGCTAAGACTGACATTTATTTTATAGTTGCTATTAATCTCAATTTATATAATTCTCGTATCACAATGTTAGTTGTCACACCTACTCCTTCTAAACAGCGGCGTGATTTATGTGTATGGCGTAAATGTTATGAAATTTTGAGTGTTTAGTCAGTACGTTCAAGAATTGCAAAGTATTTTTGATGCTGCTAGGATGCGAACGGAGCCACGTGCATCAGCTAGTCTGTATATAAAATCATTAAGAAAATTGATATGAAAAGTTTCTTCTGTTTTAACATGGTTTAATTGTGCGTTACTGAATGAGTTGTACTCGTAATAGCATTTAAAAAGATATAGCTTCCTTTGTGCATGCTTTATTTTCGTACTGTACTGTACCCTGCCTTGGGACTTACCTACTGAATCCTGAGTATGATACCGGTTCAGAGGAATTTCAGAATGACATCGGCGGCTTCTGAAGTCATCCCTGCCGTGCATCTTCATGAGTACAAAGTGATGTTATGATGTTAGTCATTTATTCGAATAGTAATCAAATTGCAACTGCTTCAACTTTTTAATAAATCGTGGACCATCATAACATTTTGTTTAACTTACGATTGCAATCACAAAGCATAAAAAATATAGGTAGTTTATTTATAGTTTATAGTATATTTGCTAGAAGTAAAACACAAAGTACCTTTATACCTATCGTGTTTAGCTCCTATACTCAAAATAAATAAATAAATTTTAGCGACGCAGTGGGCTCGATGATTTTAACATTCATTTTAGTACTTGAAACGACTGACGACATACCTACTTTGTTCGTTTCGTAAAAGCTTGAAACCCATTTTTTGCTACTTCATAGGATTAAATTTAAAAATCTAAGTCAAAAGCTTTTATTTCAAGTATTCCTTTTCAGGCACTTTCGAATCGTTGCTTTCCTGACTTTAGCCGCGTGGTTTCAAAATGTTAATCCTACCGCACGGACAAGAAAATCCTAGGTATCATACTCATCACTCAATAAAATTGTCGACGCAATTTTGATGAAGATTCGATAAAAATTAAAGCACCTATTTTAAATAAATAAGTTACATTGTTAGGATTATACAATCTTAGCTTATTTAGTAAAATATAATTAAATAAATAGAAGTTATAAACAAGTACAACAGTTATAAATTTTCTACAATAAAACAAATACTAATTAATCTATAAGTGGAAATAAAATACGTTTCACGACAAAATTACGACTCTAAATTGCACCAGTGCAAACCCGGGGCGGGTCGCTGGCAATAAATTATTTGAAAAGATAAGGCGAGATTTGTATATCAGGAGCTACAGCTTCAGGCGCAACATAGTATACGTATAGGTATATTAAGTTATATCATCATCATATCATCAGTGTGCTTAGTGCGAGTTTTTTTAACTCCTCGAACGCGTTAAAGTAAACTCCAATTTGTACTGAATTGGATCAGCGCCGCCTAGCGGAACGTTTGTAAGACATATTTTGTGAGTGCGAGATTGTTTGTTTATATTACGATCGTGACTGTCGAATAACTTTATCGAAGTGAGTATTTAAAAGAGCTCGAATGACGCTTTTGTGAGTGTGAGTTGCAACGTTAGTCAATTTTGACAGTTGTATTGTTAACTCCTTCACTTTCGAGCAAGTTAACTTTGTCACTTAGCTTTTGGTAGTGAGAGTGAAAACTAACAAAGTTTTTAACATAATTTTTGTGTTGATGATGTATTGATATATATGATATTAAGATCTTATTAGATTAGCCCGATTATATGTTCATCCACCTTGTTAAAAGATAGATTTATAATGCGATAAAAAGAGTTCCGTTATACATATTATGGGAAGGATCACTTATCACCATGAAAACCTTTTTTCCACTCTTCTGTGGTTTTTGTATCACCACTGCCATCACTGTTAAGCAGTGATGTAAGCTCCTGCCAATGCTGAATGGCCACGATCCAACCTCTTGCATTTCTTATCGGCTTACTAAGGTCTCCATGTCTAGCAAAAGAAAACAATACCACAAAATGTATCACAAGTTCACTTCAACAACTCGCATTCACTATTATAAATATCTTGATTAGGTACTTACTCTTCCATAAAAGTTACTAATACTTCAAATTGATATCGACTTGTTTACATTTTATTTTATCGTTGAGTTAAACAATAACAATTAATGCTCGCATAGATTGTTTACACAAAAATGAACCAAATCAAACAAGTGACGCCGAGCGTAACCCGACTATTTTTGATTATACAACGCCTCTATTCAAATAGCGTTCGAAAAACATTGTATTTAATTTAGTTGGATTATCGCATGGACGCTATAGTGCTGCCAACATTGACAAAAAAGTTTACGTTCTCACGGTGAGTTAACGCCGATCGACGCGAAAGACTTGATAAGCACTCACACTCGCGAGTATTCGGTCGTCGATCCGTTTGCCGTAAACTCGATTTACGTCGTGGTTAAGTCATTCGATTTGTTTATTGAAACTCACACTAAGCACACAGATATCAGTTATATCAGGAAGAATATGAAATAAATATAATAATTAATTGAGTGCCCATATAATCTGTCTACACTCTTATTCTACTTAGAAACACTGAATGATAAATTAATTATACAGGTGTACTTACTAAATAAAATTCAGTTTTGTTTTCTGTCTCCCTCTCTCTACTCCTCATCTAATCATTTATCCCTTTCATTCTTATTACATCCTTCTGACGATCACCCACATTCACATAATCATAAAACACATCCACGATATTTCTCGCAACGTGTATTGAATGATAGCTGGTATTAATCTCAGATTAATTAAGGATATTAATACTCGTATGAATCAATAAGATAAATTATTACAAGCAATGTATCGACTTTATGACTTATATGATTTGTAATACTCATTTACGTCGTATTTAGTGATTTCGACTGCTAAACCAAATAAATCTTTATATTTGTTCGACCAGACGAACGTATTGGTCTTGTAGTTAGCGATACTGAGTGTTTTACACGAGGACGACCGCAAGTTAGAACACAAACCACGTAAAAATAAATACTGCTTTTGAGCTTGATCACTTGTTATATCTGTGTGTAATTTATGTACACTAATGTCATAAAGAGGTGAAGTTTGTGATATTGTAGGAGATAATCTCTTAATCTACTGAACAGTTTTTTAAAATTATTCTACCAATAAGAAGCCGCATTAATAGTGTGTTTCTTAAGCTATATATAACCCGAAAAATTACTTGCGCAAAACTCGATATATGAGCAAAAACTAGTTATGAAATATAAAATAAATGTATTTTCAGGCCAATAGTGAAATATTAAAGGCTTGTTGATCTGTAATGCAATATATGTATTTAGATTTAATTATATGTTTAGCAGCAGTATTTCCAAAAAAATAAAAATACGAAAAAATCGGAAAATTACTAATGTTTCTATATTCACTCGTATCGTCCAAATATTGATTAGAGTGTCATGTCATTTGGCAGCCAGATGCCGTCAACATTTTTCCTATATCATTCGATTTTTATATTATAACAATAGGTGGAACAAACCATAGTACGAGGTAGGGACAGTTAGGTCCCTCGAGGCTACCCTTGTCTCTTTGATTTTTTTATTCGTTCCTTTCCAGTCATGTTCCGTTCCGCCTCTAACGCAATATCATATTTAGTGTGTGTGTGTGTTTATTCATGGGTTTTGTCATGTGATGGAAAATAGTTAAGGGACTGCATACATATTTGAACTACATACCAAAATTTTAGTATACTATCACAACTGTTGTTGATTTCTTTGAAGAGTGAAGAAAAGAAATGATTTTGTTTTCGTGTGTGTAAGTGTACAGTATCATATCTTTAGTTGCTTTAGGTGATTAGTTAAAATCACTGAGGGTAACCAATAACGGCGCAGTCAGAACCTTGATGGGTGACCGTTAGTAGAATAATAATATGAACGTCTTGGTGATTCGGAGGTTACTTTAAGCCGTTGATTCCGGTTTTTATCAGTTATAAAGCTTAGCTGAAGGCATTCAAGTTTTTTAAAAAAGCGGCCAAGTGCGAGTCGAACTCGCCCATGAAGGGTTCTGTATCAGCAAGTAACATCATATATAAGTTCTTGTAGTTCGTTGTAACTTTCATCGATGTTTTTATACTAGTGTATTGATTGGATGAAAGGTAAATGGCGTGTTACGATTTATGACGTATTAAAAAAAAACTACTCACTAGATCTCGCTCAAACTCATTTTCGTTGGTAGTTTGCATGGTAATGTACAACATATATTTTTTTTAGTTTTGTCACTCTCTTATTTTAGAAGTTAGAGGGAGGGGGGACACACATTTTTCCACTTTGGAAGTGTCTCTCGCGCAAACTATTCAGTTTAGAAAAAAATGATATTAGAAACCTCAACATCATTTTTGAACACCTATCCATAGATACCCCACACGTATAGGTTTGATGAAAAAAAATTTTTTAAGTTTCAGTTTTAAGTATGGGGACCCCCAAAATGTATTGTTTTTTTTTCTATTTTTATGTAAAAATCTTAATGCGGTTCACAGAATACATCGACTGACCAAATTTCAACAGTATAGCTCTTATAGTTTCGGAAATAATTGGCTGTGACATACGGACGGACAGACAGACAGACAGACAGACAGACTTGACGAATCTATAAGGGTTCCGTTTTTTGGCATTTGGCTACGGAACCCTAAAAACATCCAACGGTATTATAGTATATATTATGTAGCTACAACGTCGTCTTGCCAGTCCCCAACCAACACTCTCTAGTGTTTGGATGTATGGCCCTAACCTCTCCTGAGAATATAATAAAATGCCTTAAACAATGTAACCAAAAATTGTAAAAACAATTTTGGAAAAGAGTGTCCATGTATTTTCTTGTCTGTTCTTCTCCATAATTGGAACAGACAATTAGCTTCACGACTGACTACTGACTGACTACTTGACGTTTCAAAAGTGCCGTTGTATGGTTTATTTGAAATAAAAATGGTTTGATTTGATTTGAGAGGAGATCCGAACCCAGCAGTGACAGGTTATGGGTTGTTTATTGATTGTTATCATACCGTTAGCATTAACAAATCTTCTGTATATCGCTCCTGCTTTTAATTGACGGAAAAGAAAACACTTCCTAATTCAGTCAATTTTCTATAAAGGTACTTATTGAACTTTTTTTCTTTGAAGAAATTGAAATAGACACGTTCTTTGGTTCATGCTTTTTAATTTGATTGTGTAGATGACAAAGTGATTTAAGCGGTCTCCTTGTCAGTTTCTATTGCGCTGAGCATTGTGGGTTCAAACTCCACAACTACACACTTTCCACAAATTGTTGTTCTGAATCTGAGTATTCGACGCATCTATTTCATGTTTGTTCGAATAATCATTTGCCATGC
Organism: Phragmatobia fuliginosa; assembly: GCA_932526445.1. Classification (NCBI taxonomy): domain Eukaryota; kingdom Metazoa; phylum Arthropoda; class Insecta; order Lepidoptera; family Erebidae; genus Phragmatobia; species Phragmatobia fuliginosa. The sequence goes on from OW052070.1 coordinate 17,302,267, forward strand.
AAGAGTTTATAGGGTGGGCGTTGTTTAAAAAATAAATAAAGAAAATAACAAAATGATGTCTGAACTGTTCAACAAAATATATAACTTTTATGAAAATTAAAAACAGTAAACGTGAATGATGAACAAATGAATGGGAAACGTTCTGATAAAGATATTTATATAATAAAGTCACGATTAGGAACTTTCTAAAACTACCCATTATTTCCTGCATAAATACGTAAACAAAAGTTTTCCAAACAGTATTCTGCAGAATATTATTTATCCCAAATACTAGTTAATAGTGTAAGTCTTTGGAGGTTATATGTGAAACAATATTTTTCTTCGAGTAAGAATGACAAAATTCTCTGCAGCAAAACATGTGTGTTCCAGCAATTCATGCTACGTTCGACTATCAGAATATTCAAGATAGCGAAACGCATACTGCATGGAGAAGTTTCGAAACATGTAGGGTTTGCATATTCATTATTTGAATAAAGAAATGTTTTTTCTTTGTCACAATAAAATATGTACAAGGCCAATGGTGTCTATGAGATAATGTTCTTCTTCCTAGCCTTTATTCCTAAGATTATTTGGGGTCAGCTACTAGTTCAACCGATTTGACCTTAATATCAGTTTTTTAACGGAGCAACTGGCATCAGACCTCCGCAACCCTGAGGGTGAGCCGAAATTCGAAGTTTGAACAATTTGTCAGTATATTTGTGGCCACATGAGATAGTATACTATGGAATTTAAGGTGAAAACTATGTCTCAAACTAGGCTTGAGCTTATATTTTAAAAACTTATTGAATGGTTGGTGAAATAGAATAAAACATTTGTAGCATTGAAAATAAAATAATAATAAACAAAACAAATACCATTTCGTTTGTATTGTACTTAAACAAAACGTATTATTTTTCATAATTTCAATTTTATATTTTTGTGGTCCAATCTTTACATTTAACAGGAAATAATTTAAAAAGTCTGGCTTTCCTTCAAATCCAATATTATATAAACCAACATTAAACTTATGTGTGCAGATGAGGAAACTTCTGGTTAATATTTTAATACAAAACAGTAAGAGTAACTATTTGCACGGTTAAAAAAAATTACGTCACTTGGATAAAGTTAAACATTTCAAACTGAACCCAAACGTCGCATTCAATGGAATAAAATCGTATTTGCCAACGGCTTTTGTAAATGACATTCATCACTGAAGTGTAAAGTTTGCACCTGTACTTTGAACAATGGCCACCATTTTCGGATGTAAACAACATGTGTCCAGATTTTACTCATAAAATAAGCTCGCGTAGAAAAGTATTTTTGAAAAATTTTCATGTAGTTTCATACAAATTTTTCAAATAATTTTTTCTTGTGTGATACATTGTCAAACTTTTTTGTGTAAATAATATAAGTACATATGTAAATAATAGACTGTCTCAAAAACAATTTCTTAAAAATACTTATATACATTTATATAAAAGAAATATATTAATAAAAGTAAAAGACATTTCCCTTCAATTTCATTGAATGTAAATGAAGACGATTAATGCGAGGCCGAGGAAAAAACTTCTAGAGAAGCTTCGTAATATGTTATATGAAAATAATATACCTATGTAATATGAATAAGATTTTTTTTAAAAACGTTCTATGAAAAAAATACAAATGATATTTTTACAATTCACATGCTATCGGTATCTTAAAACGAAATCAGCATACATCGAGGAAAAGTTCGGGAACGGAAGGTTGCGTCCAACTTTGGCGCCTTGTCGCCTCTTACATTACACGAACGATTGGCACTCTGCAGAGCAAAGAGCTTTTTGAGACATGAACTTCGGAAAGTTTTGGGCTATCGCGTAATGATATAACACTTAAACTAGTTGACTCGCACAACTACTTAAGTCTGGGTCTCTAAGAATGAATAAATTATCCTCGTTTTTGGAACAATTTAATTTTTTTTAAATACAACTCCCGCATTAGGAAAATAAATCCTGTGTCGCGGGGGACTTTACGAAAATACATGAAATAAACACAAAAACACCCAGACTCAGAACAATGATTTGTGAATCACATAAAGTGTTATCCCGAGTGGGTTATGAACCCACGACACTCGGCGCAATAGAAAGCGGCGTGGCGACCGCTTAAACCACTAGGCCAACCGTGCAGTCATGATTGATTGATTACATTGCTACTTGGCTACTTTTGGCCATATTGTTTTTCTTAAGTAACACACTATCTAAGTTTAAATAAATAATTAAAAGAAATTTGAGAATTGGCTACCATGAATCTGATAGATGTCAGAATGTAACAGAACACAAAGGACATATAACAGCTTAATTTCACTGTAATGACTATTTGTATATTATTAGGTTTCCTTTCGATTCAGCCTACTGCCGTCCCCTGCTGAACAAAGAGCGCCAACCATCTCGGTCTTGGGCAGTCCGCATCCATCCACTGTGAGCCATTTTCTTCAAGTCGTCAGTCCATGGCGCCGCAGGTCGTCATACACTACGCTTGCCTGATCGCGGTCCGCACTCCAGCACTTGTCGACTCCAGCGACCATTAGTCCTGGTCGTGGTCCTAGAGACATGACCGGTCCACTTCCTCTTCAGCGCGCTGATTCTCCATGCGATATCGGAATTTCATTTATAGGAAAGCTGTTTTTTTTCTGCTTATGCCAAAAAAGTCTTAGATCTGTCGCTTGCTTCAAAAACCGACTGCGACATTTGCAGAAACGCTATAAAACAAAGGTTCTAAAATGAATGAGATGAACTAATTATATTGTTAGCACTCCATCATTTTCTACTGTAAGTAGAAAAGTAAATAGTTCAAACGTCAGTAGAAGGAGACCGACATTCGAGAAGAATTTTCTAATTTTAGGTACACATCGTCTACTTTGTCTAAAACAGCTATTCAAACGAGCCAAAATACACGAGAGACGCATTTCGAAAACAAGAAATTTAAACAAATAACGCTGAAAGCTTAAGGATACCTGAGGGGTGGGTTAATAAATCCTGTACCTTTTAGCTTCGGAAATTACATGGAAATTGTAAAGTTAATCTTGTTTTCTTTTAAGAGAATCTATTTTTGTTACAGTTTATTTATTATATCGTTATTTTTAAATCTATATTACTTTGTAGGTATTGACTACCTCGTTGGTCTAGTGGTTAGCGTATTCGACAGCTGATCAAGAGGTCTCGGGTCCAAATCTCGGGTTGGGCAAAAAGTGTTGTTGGGTTTTTCTTAAAATAAATTCTTTTTAACAGCCCGTAGTATTTAAGTTTGGCGGTGATTCATTCCCAGTGAGCACGTTAGGCCGTCGGTCCCGTTTGTCATGAACATCTATGGCAAACGTTATTGGAGAGTCAGATCCGTCAAATATACTGACAACTAATTCCACCTTAGAATTTCAGTTCAACCTCATGGTTGCGGAGGTTCGATGCCAGTCGCTCCGTGATTGAAAAACTAATATTCAGTAATACCGGTAGAACTAGTAGCCAACCCCAAAATAATCTTGGCATTAGAGGCTAGGAAGATGATGATGATGATAACTTTAACGATATACATGACCTGTTGTTAGACTTTTCCTAGTGTCCATTGATGATTCCAACTTAGTCTGCGTTCTGATCACCTTATCACTTTTAAAATTGTATCATCATCGTCGTTTCTAGCACTTTACAACTGCGAGTTTTACATGGTTCTGTGGTATAAAATTCACTACTATCTCTTATTGTTCAGGTTACTTGGTTAACAGTAAATTATCCATCTAAAGTTTGGGAATCTTGAATGTTAAGCCCAATTATTCAGGTCAAGGAATTCATAGTGACGTCAAGAAACATGACTGTTTAGGTAATTTTGGTTATCAGTACAATTGTGATAGATTATTGCTTTTTACGTATTTTTTTTTTCAAAAAATATTTCGGACATCTTACACACGACGCCATCTAGTCCCAAACTAAGCAGAGCTTGTATTATGGGTACTAAACAACTGATATAAATACATAAACATACTGTTTTTGTAAATACATACATATTATGTGTAGATTTTTTTTTATTTTTACGCATTTTACAACATAATTAAAACTTCTACATGAAAATATAAATGGTTTTACTAGTGAACTTTGATAAGCTTTAAGTTTGGTTCTCAGTTTTCTGCTACTTACAGAGAATCTCTCAATTTTTTTATAGAAAATTTTTTGTTAGGTATGTAGACATTTATCCCTACTTCCCTACTAATATTATAAATGCGAAAGTAACTCTGTCTGTCTCTCTGCTACGCTTTCACGCCTAAACCACTGAACCGATTTTGATGAAATTTGGTAAGAAGATAGAACTGAACTTGGGAAAGGACATAAATAAATATTTCGGACAATTACACACAACGTCATCTAGCCCCAAACTAAGCAGAGCTTGTATTATGGGTACTAAACAACTGAAGCATACGCTAACCACTAGACCAACAAGGCAGTCAAGGACATAGGCTACTTTTTACCGCGATAAAAGCTAGTGTAAAATATATCGTTTCTATTGAGTGTGAGATCTTTTGTGGAAAATGTAGTTACTGGATACAATTATCCAAAACATGCTATTATATTGTTTTCATTAGCATTCCGATTGTTCATATAGTTTTATATAAAAAAATACATTCATTCTATGAGAATACTCCTTGACTATAATAAAGGATGAGATTGCCACTTACTGAACAGTTGTTCTAGCATCACCAGTACTGTTTACAAAACAATTTAACTTAGTTGGTTTAACTTGTTTTATGGCCGTAGTTTCATGTACATTGTTATTGCTTGAGATAACTAAATTATGTCCAGCAGTCTTAACGTTAATCTGTGACGTTACACCATCTGTTTGCTTGACTAATAATCTCAGGTTTAAGTGTTTTACCTTTATGTGTTGAAGATAAAATAGACACCTTGATAGTTTTGACTACAATTAAAACTATCAAGGTAAAGAGAAAGTTATATTTTGTAAATCGAAGAGATCGAATCTCGTCTAAAAAAATCTAAGTTACTCCTTATGTGATCAGTTTTTTGCCAGTGAAAGTTTCGTCAAAATCAGTCTAGTCGTTCCAAAGATTAGTCGAAACGAACAGACAGACAGACGGACAGACAGACAAAAATTCAAAAATAGCTTTTTTGATATTAGTATCTATTGTTAAATAATGACAAAAGAATTAAGTTTTTAACACGCAGCTTTAATCGACCGTTAACACAAAAAGGTTATAGACAAAGCAGAGAGAGGTTACACAGATAATAGATGTGTGAGTCTATCAACCATAGACTATTTTGATATCAATAAATAACAGTACCGTATAAACTTTTATATGCATTTAGTACATCAAAGTTAATTAGACATGTTAATGTTAATAAGCTATATTTCCAAGTAACTGACATTACAAATGTTAACATCATTAATTATTCATTAGAACCCATGAACTATATGACACAGTACCATAATATTCAAGACAGATGTACTTATTTAAAATCTTTTCTATAAAATTCTCGTGTCACGGTGTTTGTCATTAAGCTCCTCCGAAATTGCTCATCCGATTCTCATGAAATTTTGTTTGCACATCGGTTAGGTCTGCGAATCGGTCAACATCTATTTTTGATACCTCTAGAATGCGAGCGGAGAAGCGGGCATCAGCTAGTAGGATTATAAAAACCTTATTCCATCTTCTATGTACAAATAAAGAAAATTGAAGTATCTGTTAGTAATTTTAAATAAACAGTTTTTTTACTATATGAATTTGAAACAAAATATGGTACTTATACCATGCTATTTTGAATATTTTGTCTGTCTGTCTGTTTGTTCGGCTACTTACTGGAACGGCAGAACTGATTTTGCCGGGACTTTTAGGTGAAGATAGTTGATGATATAAGATATATATGAGGCTAATTATGTTTAGACTAGCGTGGTTCCGCAGCGTTATCCGCAATTTACAACAACTACCGCGGCAGCGGGACTCAGCAGTTATTTTTTATCGGAGAAAATGTACGATATTTACAGTTTGCATATTTGAAATTCATGCAATTCAATATATTTGTTAACGTTGTCGTCGTTCAGGAATGATTTATCCTCTGCCCTCTACCTTCGTCCAGGTTCAGTGTTTATTTTCCGACAGCTTGTATGCATTGCTTTTATTAGTTCCGTTTGTTGTGTCAATTTACTTTAAACTGAACGGTGCGATGCCATTGTATATATCCCATATTGAAAAGTGAATTTTTCAATATACACTTTGAAATTGTATGCTTCTAAATTGCTGTCCTATTATACTATTTCAGTATAGTCTGAAATAGTCGAATAAATTGTCCTTGTTATAACAAGGATAATTTGTTCACCATAGATACTTACGATACTTATATTTTCCATCAGGGAGACCAAAAAAAAAAAAATTTCTAAATCTAAATAACTTAGTTTGAGAGTTAGGGATGTAGTATACCAATGGTATCGTTTTATGCTCTTTAGTAATTAGATATTTCTTGGCAAATTAACGGTTGGTTGGTTTACAGTGCCAACTCTAACGCTGGACTAGGAAATTAGAGCTTAAAACGCCTGGGTTTCGTACAACAGAGTAGCACGTGGAATAGTATTGTCGGAGTATAGTAATGTCGAAGGTCACATAATTTTTAAGTCTACATTCAAGAACCCAGACCAGGTTTAAGAGTGCACAGTTTTATTAATTCCTAACCCGGTCATATATTATTAATCATAGGTCATAGGCAAACATGAATGACACTGTACTATCCTTGCTAACCTAATTAGATAAACCAAATGTTCTGCTAGCAGAGGATGCACTATATAATGATCAATTACAGCGCTTAAATAATTATCACTGTATAATAGTAATAACACTATATCTGTGTAAACTTACAGTAAAAAAATCTGCTAAATGTCAATGCTATTTTTATTAACTAATTATTTAGATATTGTTTAAATAAATAAACAAAACATCCTGTGTCTATACGTGTGCATTGTAACACATAAACAGCTTTATTTGTAAGTGTTTTTGAAAATGTAAGCTAATATGAAAGTTTAGAGTTTACGTAACCATAATGATCTTAATTTCGATTCTCATTTCTACTGTTTCTAAAACAACACGTCAAAACATTGTTATTATATAAAATCGACATTTAGCAAATAAAAGGAAAGAAAAACTCTATTTAGAAGAATATACTTTAATATTCTCAGACCATTACATTAAGATTGCACCGGATTTCTAAAATTTTACATAAAAATTTCAGTCTACTATATTTACTTTAACTTGTTCCAGAAGTTTTGATTTGGTTCTATTTATTTTCTTGTATTTTGGATTTGCTTTCACCGATCTTCTTATACTACTTCTGGCCATTACCCGATCGAAAATTTCTTCACTAGTGTCTTCACTGCCATCGTCCGAAAAGTAATTATTCATGCTATCATTATTTTTATTTGGTCTGATCACTAAAGGTTCCATCCCACCGTCTGATAAAGCAGCATCATCTGGTAAGGTTCGTTCGTCATCGGTCGGAGACTTGTCGTTACTCATCTGTCGCTGGAATATTCTTTTATGAGGTGTGGGTACCTGAAGTTTGTCTTTCTTTTCTTCTTTCTTTTTAGTGCCTTCTCGATTACCTGGCTTATATTTTATTGGAGAAAAATCAACTCTACGTAGAAAACTAATCGTATCACCAAATCTGCGGCTGCATTTACGTACAGCTTTTGTTTCTGGTTTAGTTTCTGGAGTTTTAATATCTTCATTTTCTAAAGCGACGCCTGAGTCAGAATTCGAATCAACACTTATACTAATTTCAGGTATTTTAACATTATAATCTCTTGTTTGTAGTTCTTTATTCAACTCATCGATTTTTTCAGCTTGCTTTTGTATAATCAAATCTTTTTGTGCAAGTTGTTCAGCTACCGCTTCTGTTCTCAAAGCTAAATTCACTTCGTATTTTCGCAATTCACCCGATAGGAATTCCAATTCCTTTTTTCTATTTGATTCCAATTTCTTTATAACATCAACCTGTTTCGTATAAGCTTCCTTCAGTCTTGCTACTTCCTGTTTATGTGTCGTGTTTAAGAATTTAATAATGTTTATTGCCTCTTGTAGAGTCGTGGGGTGCATTATGTTCTCTTTGGTGGCATTCGTCGACAGAATTGCTTCTTCCATTCTGAATCTGTAACATACAAAATAGAGTATTAAATTGTAATCATTTTCTTTAAGCCCATTGCGCAATATTTTACTTAATAACCTGTAATTAAAAACAAAATTTTTGATTAAATTTTAATCATCTCATATTGTGATAAAAAGTTTAAAGGCAAATAGTAAGTATTATGTAATAGTCTTATCTATGTTTTGTTTTAATGATATTTTTAATGATAAGTTAACGACTTCGTTATTTACTAAATTAAAGTTGTTTGTAAATTAAACAACTAGGTATAATTTCAGATGAACTTTTAGACCTTTACAAAGCTATATTTGGATACACAAGCAGCCCCGTTTTATTTAGATAGGAAACTAGCTACGCCCTGCAGGGTTACAAGTGGATAATTAAATCCTTGCTCATCCGAAGGGAACCCGACACTTTTCTGGATAAAAATTAACTTTTTTGTTAATACTAATTTCAATTGAAGAAGTATTACTGGAATGTGGTAGACCAGCAGACGAGTTAAGTGGTGGTAAGGACCTACTCAGAATCGCTTCACGCCGCCGTTTTTCTGTGAGGTTTTCTGTGAGGTAGTATTACCTTCTGACTGGAACGAACCGGCCCATATATGTGTACCTAAGCGTGGGTTTCCCACGGTTTCTCTCTCTCTCTCTCTCTCTCTCTCTCTCTCTCTCTAACAGCGAATAAATTGATATATAAATTTTAATGCCTATGATTCACATAAGTTTATAACTATAGACAGATGTATCGATTGTTATTCATTAAGTACAGCGCCAGTCGCATTCTTTAGTACAATTATGTCTTTTCCTACAGCTGTTTTATAAACTGTTGATAGAAAAATTAACACACATGTTGAATGATCTCATTCGTTACATGAATATAGTTTACTTAATGTGTATCACTAGAATGAAGAACGGACTTATTCATACAATAACACGCGATTGTTTGAACTCACATAACATTTTAACTTAAGTACGTAGATTGTGTTTAAAGTATTTCAGTAAATTAAGATTGAAGACAGGAATGTGTTCAGGGGAACTCAGTGGGTGTGACTCAGGAACTCAAATGGTTATAAAAAACATAGCTGTCTGATTCCAAACAAGGCAGAGTCACTATGGGAACCACACTCTTGATTCACATGTTTTTACATTTCAAATCAGTCAGTCAGTAAGCGCAAATAATTTTACGAGTATATTACAAACACTATTTAGATTTAATTTCGAAATAGCGGATCGATTCAATTTAAACTTTTCAGGCTTCTTCCCAATTTCCAATCCAAGTCCAACGAACGTATTCCTTATATTCTATTATTCAAATACCTTTAGAAACGATCATTTTTAGGGTTCCGTAGCCAAATGGCAAAAAACGGAACCCTTATAGATTCGTCAAGTCTGTCTGTCTGTGTCTGTCTGTCTGTCTGTCTGTCCGTCCGTATGTCACAGCCAATTATTTCCGAAACTATAAGAGCTATACTGTTGAAATTTGATCAGTCGATGTATTCTGTGAACCGCATTAAGATTTTTACATAAAAAAACAAAAAAAACAATACATTTTGGGGGTCTCCATACTTGGAACTGAAACTCGAAAAATTTTTTTTCATCAAACCTATACGTGTGGGTATCTATGGATAGGTGTTCAAAAATGATGTTGAGGTTTCTCATATCATTTTTTTCTAAACTGAATAGTTTGCGCGAGAGACACTTCCAAAGTGGAAAAATGTGTGTCCCCCCCCCTCTAACTTCTAAAATAAGAGAGTGATAAAAGTAAAAAAAATATATGTTGTACATTAACATGCAAACTACCAACGAAAATTGGTTTGAACAAGATCTAGTGAGTAGTTTTTTTTTTAATCCCTACTTAATATTATAAATGCGAAAGTACCTCTGTGTGTCTGTCTGTTACGCTTTCACGCCTAAACCACTGTACCGATTTTGATGATATTCGGTATGATGATAGAACTGAACTTGGGAAAGGACATAGGCTACTTTTTACTGCAATAATCGAGATACAAAGACCAAAGCTAGGTGATTATAAAAATACATAAATCGAAGATGTCAAAATGTATCACTGTTTACCTCCTGTCAAAACTTCACAGGTTGCTAGGAATAACACACTTGCATGGCAACCATAATGTTAATTTGTAAATGACATATAGACCAGTAGACCAGAGTAGATAATTTTTGAAAACAAATAAAATTTTAATAGGATGAAACCTATTGGAAAAGGAGGAGAATATTATAAAAATGAAAGGAAAAATAATTTACGGGCGATCTGAGGTCGGGAAGGGGTAGGGGGGGGGGAGGTTTTCGGGTCCTTTAACCGGGGCGTGAAAAAGCATCTCACTAAGCCGGCATAGTGTGGGCCGCCATACATTATTGTCCGCATTCGCAGCAAGTGTGGTAGCCCCGACTCTTGGATTCTGCTCATGCTTTCCATCAGGCAGGGTAGAGTCAGATTGGATGGCTAAATATATACAACAAAGGGTAAAAAACGGTTTATCTCGATTTCCAGCAAAACTACAAGGAAAAAAGTTAAATGGCAAAGTTGTAGGTAATTAAAAGATCTACAACTTTTTAGGGTTCCGAAGTTTATGACTTCGAACCCTTATAGATATGTCATGTCCGTCTGTCCTTCCGTCCGTCCGTCCGTCCTCGACTTATCGTCCAAACAGTAAGTGCTAGAAAGATGAAACTTTGCATGAATATGTATTGTAATTACGTCGACAAAGTGTTACAAAAAAATTATGAAATATATTTTTATTTAGGGTACCTCCCCTACACGTAAAGTGGGGATGTTTTTTTTTCTCACGGCTACCCCATCATGTAGGGTATCATTATATAGGTCTTTTAAAAACATTAAGGAGTTGTTAAGACGATTTTTTGATTTAGGTATCCGTTTGCGAGAAATTCCACTTTAAAGGCCACTTTTTTGTAAAAACAGGCCGTCCCGCCCGCCGAAAAATTTGTGATAGTGGTCCATATAATGAACTTTAAATGAAAACTATAACGAATTAGATGACTTTGTTAGTTCAGGAGTTATAGAGGCTTAACTTTTACAATGCGCTTACTTGGAAAAGTCATACAAAATGAACGCATTAATACGTAAACATAACAATTATCTATTGGATACGATTTCTAATCCACGTACCATTATGGGTGACTGAGGAACCCTTTCCTGTGCGTGGCCTGACACGCACTTGGCCGATTTTTATAAATTATGTTTTATCAGCAGTAAATTTCACTGTTGTTTAGAAAAATTTCAAGTTAAATAGATAATTAAGCAGTTTTTAGGGTTCCGAAGTTTATGACTCGGAACCTTTATAGATTCCTCATGTCCGTCCGTCCTCGGCCGACCGCCCAAACGGTTGGTGCTAGAAAGATGAAACTTTGAAATACAGTTTTATACTGTAATTAAAGGTACCGAAAACCTGATTTCGTGTGAAGCTTAAATACCATAAAGTAAAAAAAAAAACAACAACTTAATATTGATATTATTTCTGTGCAATAATGTTACCTTATAAATATTATGAATCACTTATGGTAAGTAGAATAATTAGGTAACTATAAATGAATCATTCGCAACATGTTTTGAAGTACAATTTCATTAAGCATTACTTTTGAATATCTATTACCTACAAGGAAATTACATTGCTCTTAATGCATCATGAATATGAACTTGGGAATCTTATTGGTTCACGTTCTTGGAAAAATCTCGAAATAATGATTATGTAAAATATTTATGACGCTTACAATTTTTCTGAATAACTTTTTTCATAACAACTTTGTTTACAAATTTGGAATATGTACTTAGTTTGTTATGTTTAACATATTAGAGACGTTATTTGTACATATAAAAGTTGTGAAAGTATTGTTTGTAAAACTATGTAGCTTAAACTTGGCAAATATGACTCGAAACCCTTATAGATTCGCCATGACTGTTCGTCCATCCATCCTCGACCTACCGCCTTAACGGTTGGTGCTAGAAAGATGAAACTTTGCATGAATATGTGTTGTAATTACGTGGACAAAGTGCTACAATAACCCCCCCCCCTCTAAAAGCTAAACGGCTGGCTCAAAAATGCTTTTACTACAATCTCTCTCTCACGCAATCTGTTCAATGCTGATCCAAAAATATCAAGCGGATATTGCACATTTTACCAACTATGCTTAATATCTATTAACATATCAAATGAAACTATGAATAATTATATCACAGATATTGTAAAAAATAAAATTAAGCCTAAGTATATAAGTAAGCATAGGTCGAGTGTAACATACAAGCTTTTGGCCGCAGTTCCGAACGCATGTAAACGAATTTAACATGTTTGTGTTATGTTAGCCCAGTAAAAACTAGCCCACGTCCTTCCTCAAAAGGCAAAGTATCTCTATCTCCATGACAAACTTTATTGAGATTAGCGCAACATGCAGGCAGACAGAGCTACTTTTAAATTAATATTATTAATGTGGATATAGATTGTTCATTCTTTACCACATATTTTGATAGCCCCTGTCATCGCAATTAAAAATATACATATTATTGCTTTTACAACAGCATATTATAAAATCATTACACCCTGTAATGATTTTATAAATTTTATAAAATGTATATAATTCATACTATCGATCAAGTAAAAAAAATATAATTTCAATCTCAATTTATGTTCAAGAGGTAGTAATGGAGTCCTATTTCATGATAACTTCACTTCACATCATAGTAGAAACAATGTTTAAATCATAGACAATGGCTGGCATCATTGTCTACGTTTGTGGAACGTTTCTGTGTTAAGTCAAAGGGTGTTCGTATGTATAGGAAAATATACGAGTATAATACACACATTTGAGTTATATCAAAACATGCATAACACACATTTAACAGCGCATCAGTACTAATCTATAACAATCAAAGCTGCGCTTGCGCACCAAGCGTTGATTTGATAATGGATGAGAATTATCTAATGATTATATATTGTAATATATTTAAATTACTTTACATTTGAATATATATTTAAATTACTTTACATTTGATTTAAACATATCCTTGGTATAAAAAGATCACTGTTAGTAAAAAGAGTCTGTACTTCCTATGAAAAGACCTGAACAATGCCGTCATTTTGAACAGGTTTTTTTTGTTTATCAGATAACCAGCGGCGATTACATTATTATAATGTAACTAACTGATAACGTGGGGTATGAAAATTAGCTACAGCGACGACCACAACGAGTGCTGGCCATTAGGATCATAAGGGGAGTACCGCACGATCTCCTTTGAGGCGGTAAGTCTACTGGACGGACCTCCACCATGGGTCCTAGAGGTGAGAGTCCTTGCGGCTCTCTATCAGTGGCGCAAGAAGGTGCAGGAGTTGGGTAGGAGTTATAAGATTAGAGAAATCAAAGATCTGAAATCACAACTCCTACAGATCCTCTTGGTTTAATGGAAGGAACGACTTGCGTACCCGTAATGGACGATTGGCTCGTGAGGCATCACGCCAGCCCCTCATGCCGGCTGATACAGGTGATCACTAGAAAGTGATGCTTCGGAGATAACCTGTGTCTGATCCGCAAGAAGCCAACACTTAAGTGCCACCACTGTGGTGGCCGCACCGTGAATACGGCGCTCCACATGCTGCAGAATGTCAAGCATTGGAGGAGTCGAGGCGTAACCTCATGGTGGTCACCAGGGTGGGGATCCTCTCGTTCTGTAACATGATTATGACCACAATACGGAACGAGAGCGCGTGGACCTCTGCTGTCTCTTTCTGTGTTATTCTTGTGAAGGAGATGACGGATCGGGACCGGGCGATAATTAGAACTCTGCCTGACCGCCAGGCATATGAACGGGCTAGGTACTGCAGATGATTCATTCGCTGGAGATCATTAAACGATCACCATCCTCCATCAGCGCAGGAGAGGGCAATCTGCAAAGTGGCCCGGGGTATGTCGGGGTTCTAGGGATTGCCTTCCGAGGGTACACCTGGTTCCTCGGCTTATAGCATCCAAGACGGCGTTCGGTTTTAGTTGGTTCCAGTCCAACATGGCCACCAATTGATGATATAAAATAAAATAAAAAAAGTCGAAATTATTTCTGTATGTCTCTCTGTTACGCTTTCATGGTTAAAATGCCGATTTCCGTTAAATTTGGCGTGGAGACCTTTTGACTCTAGATGAAAGACACAGGTTACTCTCCGTCATGGTAACTGACATACACGTGGCCGGAGCCGCAGCCAAAAGATATTATACATACATACACTCAAGACAGTCAAAATATGTTCAGCCCATGTTGCAAGGCAACACTTTAACCCAATTATTAAATACAGAAACACGAGAACCAATGTATAGAAAACATATGATATTAATTATATAAACAAAGTACCTTGTACAAAAGATCCCAGGACAATTACAATGGCGACGAAATCCAACAACACAACCACTTATGTACTTATAAATTTCCCACTTATGATAACACACCACTTCTTCAGACGACGTTTGAACACTGACTGACTGAGAATGAAATCCGACACTTGTCTTGTCAAGTATTTAATAATAATATTAATAAACTAGAAACTTACTATTTTGAAATATTTTAAGCCTTATTATCTTCAGTGTAAGGTTGAAATTACAATCGGTACATAACAAAGGGATTAGGTTTAGGGCATTTTATTGGGTTTCTTAGAAATTGGTATTTCCGATTTATTTTTAATAGTTGGTGAATACAATAAATAGATCTATTGTGTAATTGATGTAACGAAATAAGTTATAAAAGCATCTTGCGGATAACAGTTGTGTAATACAATTAGAGGCAATTATCATTTATAGTAATATAATATTGTTAACATTTTACTCGAAATAAATTTTATTGTGAAGTTTGTTAAAATGCATGTTACTTTCTCAAAAAATGTAGATTTTACTGTAGTGAATTTTTATCCTGTCCTGAAGAGGAAGGGAGGGAGTTGGATCAGTTGGAAGAGCTCTTCAGAACACTCCTCAAAGTAAAGGCGATAGAGGACTACTATAGACGCGACATCAGTTTGCAATTGCAAAGGCTTGAGGAACTCGGTGGCTTCGGGGCTGTCGATAATTTGAACTGCTCGCCGCTGGACCCGATCGAGAGCTTCAAGCAAATACTGCGCAGATCCATCGCAAAGATGAAACAGTAATTCACGCAGGAGAGAACTGGGGTCTTATAAAGAAAACGCATACGTTCCAGCGAGAAGAACAGTCTCACCATGCTTACTACGCCTAGCTCCTGCAAGGCCGCCTTTGTGACGCTCTTAATAATACTCTCGTCGGTTGAGATCCCGGCACGGGCAAACGTCCGTATCCAGAATATCGAACTTGTCCTGTAGTGGCAGCTGAGTGTTCTGAAAAATAGAGGAAGACGGAATGAATACTTTTTGGTAGGTTTCATAAAGCTTTTGGATAGAGAAATAAATGACAGGTTATAATATTCGATAAGTATCCGCCCGGTCTGACCGCGTGTACATCGGTAATCGCGGTAAAAATTAGCCCACGTCATTCCTCAAGAATCAAAATATCCTAATGCAGAATTTCATTGAAATCGGTGAAGTGGATTTTTTGTATGTATGAGCCCGGTAAAGTGACTACAGGAATCGTGGTCACCACATCAATCATCAACAGCCTTTAACAGTTCACTGCTGGACATAGGCCTCTCCTTAGAAAGGAGGTTTTGGCCTACTATACCACGCTGGCCACAAAGGTTGGTTTCAAGTTTTCCTTCTCCTTGCATCGATGTTGTCTTGCGTAGTTTATCCCTTAGTCGCCTTTTACGACACCCGTGGGATGAATAGGGGTGGTGACACTCTGTATTCTTAATCCGTCACCACACGGTTAGTCACCACATTCATTGCAAATGCAAACAATATAGTATGGAGACCACATTCTGTCATTCTACATTGGTCTTCCCTGAAACTTCTAAGAATGAGTATAAAAAATGACAAAACATACTTCTGTTACTACATAATTATATTTACTGGCCATCACATTCTTATTACATGAATATCGATAAAGAATATATTTTATTTTTTATATTCTTCTCAACTGTCGTACGTCGAATGATTTTCTGTGGAAGTTACTGCTTGCCATTTAATCAACACCTGAATAACGAGGACTGCGATCACACAAATGTTTGTACCCTCAAAAGACAAGGCATATTGTAATTGCTAAGATAATTTGAGATTGAAATGCATCATTGTGCCTTCGGTCTCGCACTCACTAAAGAAACACGATATGAGAGGATAATACCACCCACGTTGAGCCGGCCTGTTCGTGCTGAAATCAGCGTGGCCTTATCACATACTTCATAAACAACGAAAATCAAAGTAAATATTAATCCTTTAATACTCTTAAATAGGGTTCACAAAAGCTTGAAATACAAATTAAAACTCTATTTAAGCATATTTTATTGTCACTTAATACCACACCGCAAACTGATGTAAAAGTTAGCCAATTATAACTTTGCATGACTTACACAAAGTCACAATTTAAATGAAATGTTGGAGAATTATTTGAGTACTTGTATTCTATGGAATCCAATAACGATACTTTTGAAAGCATCTGCGCACAATTATTGGGAGTGGGATGTGGCAGTCAACAAAGTTTTATGGTAGCATTGACTAATGGCTGTTTCCTGAGAAAACTTCAAGTCAAAACACGTGTCAAAGTCTTATTTCTGACGTTGGCAGAATACGAAAATTTTTCGTCTTTCGTCTATTTGAAAGGCAACTTCCGCATTACGAATATACATACTGTGTCGCGGGGGACTTTATAAATACATAATACATAAAACGGACACAAAGCACACCCAAACTCAGAACAACCGTTTCTGTATCACAGAAGCTGTTATCCCACATGGGATTTAAAACTACGACCCTTTTCCAAAGTGCAGTCATTTATTATGTAAAGAGAATATTAAATAATTAGGTAATTAATTTAAATTAATTAATTAAATTTTTGACTAATTAATCTTTCAAATGTAATACAATTTCACAGTATATTGATGATAAGCTCTTATTAGCTGACCAATCCAATACCAGTGTGGTATTTTACAGTCTTGGTCAATTAATGGGCTATTTAACACTAAAATACTTTCTCAATTTAAACAGAATTTTCTGAGATAAGCGATAACCCAACAAAGAAACTCTTCAGCTCTTTGAAATTTCTATAGAATTTAGTATTTATAGGATTCTACTTACCTTATTACAATCTTGAAGAAGTTTCTCAGAATCGCAACAGATAGGCAAATTACTATCTTCTTGAATATATTTGAAGTATATTTATTTCTTTTCAATGCATTAAAAATATTTAATTTAATTTATCACCAATTTAAATAATGATTACATAAATACAAAAATAAACCTATAATAATATACAATACTTAAATTAACCCGTGCCCGATCGCATCTGGTGGAAAGGTGCCCATTATGCTAGCAGCATTGCCGCGTTGTATGGCAATGGCCAACCTTTGCACCAGAAACGAGCAGGAACGAGAGTCCCCGTTTATTTCAGATAGCCTACGACCCAGTTCCCCCACGAAGCCCAAAGTTAACATAATCATTGACTGTTATGTAGACAAATAACACTTTTGAGTCTTAACCATTAATATTACATATTAACAAAGCCTGTATATTGTTTTGGATATTCCCTAATTTAAATTGGTTTTTGCTGCTATTCTTTATCAAATGAAATCAAATCATTTATTCTGCAATTAGGTTACATGAACACTTTTGCAAATTATACTTTTTTTTTGAGCAGATGAGTTCTGCCTTTCCTAACTGGACTAGCCCTGAGAAGAAAGGACAAAACAAACTCAGGGATCACAGTCTCTTTTAAAGTCATCAGTAGTAATCTGAATTATAACCTGTGCAATGACCGTTGTTTATCGATATTTTTTATTATTATCAGTAGTCCTTTAATACCCACCGGAACATTATAATTTTTAGAATAAAAGCCTGTGATAAACCAGGGTGTTAGCTTTTTCTATACCAAGCTTTATGAAAAATGGGCCAGCTTTTCGAGTCGTAACAAACATATATAGGCACATACGAATTTGTTATTTATACACAGAAAAGTAGTAGTAAGTAAAAAATAAGTAACACCTTAATTTACAACTGGAGTCATGACTCATAACAGCTGTTCTCGGATCCCTGTATAATAGAGTGGCACATCGTGTACTTTTAGGCGGGACTCCCCGCGTAAAAAAATGAAAATCACCGTGTACTAAATTAAAATACCATTAGCTCCGAAACATTTATGTTAGTCATACCTAACAGGTATCAAATCCCGAGAGGTAACAACTAAAAACTTTTCTCACACATTTGCATACAAATGATAAAGTAATTCAGCCTAAACGTAATTTACCTAGATCAGTTATTTAATGTTGTGAATACACTAGCGATGAAGTTTTATTGAAGTTAAATACTTTTGTAGGCCAGAGAAACGTCCTGTGATCCCAAAACAGACAAGTTTTTTAAACATACATCATCAGCCTTATCATCAGCGGGTTGCAGTCCACTGCAGCACCTCTCGCAAAGCACACCACAGAGACACCACAGTGTTGGCCCTTTTTACGCAAGAACATTCATATTACACATTAATTACCGCGAGAGACCAGAAATAATTCATCGACCTGGGAACAGAAGGCATGGTGTGGTTTAAGCGGTCACTGAGGTTTTTCGATCCTCGCATGGGACAAAATTATATGATCCACAAATTGTTGTTCTGAATGTAAGGATTTTTTGTGTTTGTTTTATGAATGTTTGTATTATAGTCACGCCATAAGTGTGGCAGTTTAATTGTTAACAGTTAAGAGTATATGAGACTAACAGCTTAGTAGAACTTTGAAATATTAAAATTTTAAGCAAGTGAAAGTAACATTATGAAGCAAAATACCATTTGTGTTAAATAGTGATCATTTTTCTACTCTAACCATAGAGAATTGAGCATAGAATTATCAGTTATTTTAGTTTAATAAATTCATGACCGATTGTCATTTTAACACAATTCTTAGAGTAAATTTGAATAAAGTTATTTATCAAGGGAATGTCCAAAGCTATTAGAGAGTTAGACTTTATTGGAATAATCCAGAAAATTGGTTACCTCATAAACATAATCAAAATGAAAGAAAGAAGACTCAACTCAAATCTCTGCATTATTTACGGGTTTGCTCACCCCTAATAGAAAAAGGTGGCGTATAAATCCTTAAAATATGCGTAACTCGTCCGCACACAATACAATATTTGGTTACATACAACGTTACCGCACATAAAAATGACGTATAACTTTACGAAGCCGGACCCAGTTGGGGATTGGGTAATTTTTCCTAAATTTAATTCCCACTCGTAAAGTATAGGGTATGACGTTGAAAAATATCCCAGTTCGTGTTTTATCTCACCCGTAGCGATTGTTGATGTTGTATTTCTATTATTCGGGCTGTATGTGTGTGTGCTGGTGCGTGTGGCATATATTTCAGTTGTATGTTTTGGATGGATAATCCAACAGCATTGTAAAGGGAGGGAAAAGTTGTCACAAATCATCTACCGTGTTTGTCTTAGCAGCGTGACATAGTAAGACAAAACTTCCTTGATCTATGTTGAAGTTGACTACATACTAATGACTGTTCATGTGATCTTAATGTGCGTTTTGATATAAAGTAATTTAAGTACATAGGGTAGTGAACAAAGAAAATTGTAAATTCAAAAGATCCATTCCTGCCTCTGTTGACTGCTTCGGTAGAGCGGTGGTAAAGTATGCGGGTTCGATTCCCAGGTCGGCGCTTGTTTCGTTTTCCTAATTTTTGCTGCGATATTGCCCTGCGTGGTTCGTAACCCCTAATTCGGCTCTAATACAAAGAAATACTGTGAAAAATTACTCAAACTAATAAATATTTACGAACATAATAATAATAATGCACTATGAGGTTAATTTTACCCAGTAGTACCTCCTGCCGTGATAAAGGGCGAAAGAACGAATGAACAAAAAAATTTCAGGGGACACCCGGGTTTGAACCGGGGACCTCTCGATCTGCAGTCGAATGCTCTACCACTGAGCTATATCCCCGATGATACTAAATCAACAAATAACCCTTATGCACCCATTTACAGAAAAAAACTATTGTGTATATTTTTGATATACAAATAATACATACATTACAGAGCAAATCCATACTAATAAACAAAATTGGAGTATCTGTATGTAATATCAAATGATCAATTTTTTACTAAATTGTATATAGGGTATATCAAAGTATATATAGAAGAGTTCTGGAGTGGAGACCGCGTCTCGGCAAACATAGTGTAGGACGCCCACAGGCCAGGTGGAGTGATGATTTGCACAAGATGGCCGGCAGGAGCTGGACGCGAGAAGCCCAAAATCGATCAAAATGGTGAGCAATGGGAGAGGCCTATGTCCAGCTGTGGACTGAGATAGGCTGATGATGATGATGAAAGTATATATGGTACTAACATCAAAAAGGCAATTTTTAAAATTTTTGTCTGTGTGTCTGTCTCTTTCTTTCGCCTGATCTCTGGAACAACTGGAGCGGGACTTAGCAAGTTTAAAATGTGATTTTAAAACGACTATGCTGATGATTCCACTCGGAAAAAATGACAGAATTCTTTGTATCGGAAAAAGTCGCTATGACTACTCCCCTCCAGTCCGCGGATAAATAAAAAAAGATAAAAAAAAATACATTATAAATTTAACAAATTTATCTTAAATTATTGCTATTGTTGTCTACTTTTAAATTATTATCTTTAATTATTATAATTGTGACAATTGTAATTATCGCATTTAAGAATATTGTCTGGACTTTAAAAGAGACTGTGATCCCTGAGTTTGTTTGTCCTTTCTTCTCAGGGCTAGTCCAGTTAGGAAAGGCCGAACTCATCTGCTCAAAAAAAAGTTTAACTTGCAAAAGTGTTCATGTTACATAATTGCAGAATAAATGATTTCTTTCATTTCACTAGTTTACAAATTTTAACTTTTTTTTTTATACACCGAAAAAATATTATGTTAATCTACTTTCCTTATGTGTTAGTAGTGTCTAAATGTGTTAAGCAGTGCGCTGACGGGTGACTTTTGTCGCTGCGACAAAAAGTTTTTGTCATGTCGCGTCGCGTCTTAAAATTTGAGTGCGCACACGGCGAATGACAGTCACGAAACATTTTTGTAAATCCATGGTTCATTTAACGATATGCATTTGGAGGAGGCAGTCATTATTTGCGAATTCATACGGCGTAAAAGTTTTCGAATGAGTGTAGAAAGTTTTAATGAATTACTGCATATTTTCAAAGTATTCACCACATAGTTTAGTACACTTTTCCCTTCGCTCAAACCACTAATTATAACATTTATTCCACTTTAAAGAAGGAGTATTTAAAATGTTTTGAGATTCAATATTTAAACACATTCGAATATAGAACAGTTCCAAATTCAAAACTGCCGTTAAATATGGAAACGACAGAACTTAAAAGGCATGCCTAGTATTTATCATATGTCAGAATATTCTTTTAATCTTTTCTCGTAAAGTGCTGGTCTTCTTTCCACTTCTTCTATATACTATATATATTTGCTTATCGCCAGCGGGCATCAAAAGTAAGCGGAGAGCGGGGCACAGAAAATGGCGTTAGGATAAACTATTTTGTAGGGATTTTTGATTCGATTCGAATCAGTACATGAAGAATCGATTATTGAAAAAAAACGATTTCTAAAGGATCGATTCTATATCTTTTCTGTATTTACAATATAAATATAAATCCATTTTATGAAAAACAAAAATATTCATTAAACAATCTGTGGGATCTCTTATCAGTAAAATCAACGATTTTTTAGTTCAAGGAATTCGATTATAAGAATTATTTTTATTACCTATCAAATTAATACATTCAGCTAATTGTAACTATTGTAAATATTTTTTATACCAACACAAAAAATCGACAGTCGATTTTCAAGGGTAAAAATGGATTCAGTACAAAATTCAATTTTTTGGGCCGAAACATTGAATCTTCGATCATTGTGTCATTCTCAAAATTAATTAACATCTGGTAATCTTTCAACCAGTGTTAAATTAAACAAATTATATCATATTTCGTTTTCTCTAAAACAATTCAAGCTCTAGTAATTTCGAAGAAAACCTTGAATATTTTATTAGAACAACTTCAAGGCATACTGCTTAGACCCTTTATGATAATGTGGTGATTGAACGCTAGGAGACACTTCTGTTTTGATTACAATGCTATTTCAAACAGAATCCCCTTTTGTCTGAAAATATAAATAAAAAGTTAGTCCTTTCCGCTTTCCGCTTTTGGCTTAGGGCACGGGCAGAAACTGTTTTGTCACCCGTGCGCGCGCTTGTATCTAAATCCAGCGGCGCGGTGACAGTTTTGTCACAGGCTTGTTCGCAGGCACAAAACGGTTTTGTCATCCGACTGTCATGTCGCAACGTGCGTGCATCTCCATATAATTCTACAGACATAATGAAAGTGACAAAACAGTCACAGTGACAAAAGTTTCCCGTGCGCGCAGGGCCTTAGTGAAAATCTATCACGTCACAATTTTTTTCTGCAGTAAATTTTTTTTTTCAACTACCTTACATGGTGACGATTGTTCAAAATTTATTTATGCGCTTTTAGTACAGTCAATCTGTCTGTTTGGTGCTGAAAATAGTACATAATGGGTAAAGATTGTTATAATTGATTGAAAATGATGTACCCTAACTACCTCTCAAGTGTCCCACCGGTACGTTGGAGGGTATTTTGGTAAAGTCAAAAAAAGTCGAAATAAACTTTTAAAATGCATTTTTCTCGGAATGTATGCATTTAAGAGAAAAAATTTTTGAGTGGCGCTGAAGTGCTGAAACATGTTTTTTCACTTTTTTATCTATAAAATATATTTTTTTGGCGAAAATGTAAATGGAAATGTTGTTCCTCTCAATATTATCAACAACTTTTATTTAAACAGTTTTTTTCTTTTTTTTCCTTGTACTCGTATCTGAGTATCTCGTATCTGACAAACAAGGTGAGCGTTTCCACCAATATTTGAAGGCTTTTGATGGATGATATAAATGATTTTCAGATAAAAACCTGTTAGGAGTTATAGTAAATTGTATGACAACTATTTCAATGTAGGCCATGTCTAATGTCGCGCGCCAGCTTTATTCAAAATAGAGGACAGTTATACTGATGTGAAAGGATACCAATATAAAAGTACACTGCGCAGTGAACTTAGAAAAACTAAATATATACGAACTTGGTGGTAAATTTTATCCGGCTATAACGCCTCTTGTCACCAAAAAAATATTTAGGGGACACCCGGGTTTGAACCGGGGACCTCTCGATCTGCAGTCGAATGCTCTACCACTGAGCTATATCCCAAATGAGTACTGCAACTAATAATCCCTTTGTATTCTTACCAGAAAGCAAATGTGTATATTTTAGACACGATACTTATAATAAACAGTAGATGAGTCCCGTGGTGTGCCCGCGGTTATTGTTGTCAATCTCGAGTAACGCCGTGGAGTGAAGATAGACTAAAAAAGTTTATCCTAAGTTACTCCTTATTTCATCAGCCATCTGCCAGTGAAAGTCCCGTGAAAATCGGTCAAGCCGTTCCAGAGATTACCCGGAACAAACAGAAAGATAGACAGACAAACGGAGAAAAAATTTAAAAATTCAGTTTTTGGATGTCAGTACCGTAAGTACTTTGATATGCATTTAGTAAAAAACTTATTATTTGATATTACAAATAGAAACTCCATATTTATTTTTTCGTATATTATATTACAGACTCTCCGTTCAATTTTAACGATTCGAAGAACATTAAAGTCTCTCTTCTCCAAGATATATTTTTGCCTAATTCTTTATGTTTACTTTAACAAATTCAAACGTACTCCTATCTTCTAGGTACCGAATAATTTATGTACCTACGCTATTTGCCCGTAATGATTGTAATATATGGTCCTAATTTATTCTTTTAAAGTATATATTTTCGCGTTCAAAGTGTGGAAACTGGTATATTAAAAAGGAAATTCCTGTTTGGGAAAACCATGTCTGACGTAAAGTATAGATTTACAGCTTTAATAGAATCGTCTTTTTAGAATACGAGTTAATAGATACTTTGAAATATTTTTATTTTTTTTAATTAAGCCTTCCAAAGTGACTACTGTGCCTTATGTAAAGCATGAGTAGAATAAATAAAAAATTTCGGACGTCTTACAACCATAAAAGCTTGTAATATGGGTACTAAACAACTGATATAAGTACATAATATACTTTTTTTTTTTAATGTATCTCTACTTGTCAGTTTGTCTGTCCGTCGCGCTTTCACGCCAAAACTACTAAACCAATTTATATGAAACTAATGTGCTTCTACTCAGATTTTTTATAAATTCATGTACTTTTTTTCTTCATATTGAAACACTGATTCCTTTTAAATATGTTTTCTTGCGTAGTGAAGTTGAATTTGCATAAGAACATGCATAGCGTATTTTCAAAGTCAGACTATTAAACGTCTCGACTATCTAGTGTATTACTTGGTATTGCTTTACTCTATGGTCTCGGCCAATGGCGCATCGGATTTATGTAACAAAGTTTTATTCGCATCCAATTTAATCGAGCGATGGCTATTGTTTTTATGGCCATTCTTCCTTTCCTCTTTTTCTACTGATTTGCGTAGCAATGAGCATAATTTAAGGACATACATTAAGTTCTGACTCCCATAGTTAGTTTTTGTTTTGTCAGAATTGTTGTAACTTTTGTTTTTGGGAAATGTATATCATGAAACTTAAAAATGAGGTTTGACTTAAAAAATAGATAGTTGAAATATTACTTCTTAGAAGTAAAAGCGGTCTCGATGGATCTAATTTAATTATTAAACACTCGAACTTCCATGTTCATTGGAGTCCTTTGGGGATTTTCTTAGTTTCCCTTTATGGTAGACAAATTAAAAGTTAGAAATGTGTTTTCCTTCTAAATCAAATGAAATAATATATTTGCATATCAATTAATATTCTTCTCTATTTTTAAGGGAACATTGGAGTGCCGTGTTCCTCATAATATATATGATTCCGTGATGATAACTTCATTAAAGTGATTATAAAGATTACTTTTTATTAACACACTTTCCATATAAATTCCTTATCAGTTTGGTCCCTTTTCTTTTATGTTAATAAATAAATTTGTACTTTTATAAATTTAAACACTTTTAAGTAAAACAGGTTATAATTACAGCATTGAAACTGATGTAATTTCATTGAATCGTATACATATTTCCGTGGGTCAATGGAGTTTCTTGTCTGTTCTTCTCCATAGGATCTACGAATTGAAACAGACCATTAGCTTCACGACTGACTACTGACTACTTGACGTTTCAAAAGTACCGTTGACGTTTCAAAAGTATATAAACCAATACAAATTGGTTTATTTGAAATAAAAATGATTTGATTTGATTTGATTTACATTTCTATGCTCACATTTAATGTTCCAATAATTTTTGGGGTTCTATTTTAATTTGAACGATTGTACTAAAGGTATTATAAACAGCAAAGTCTCTAAAGAATAACAAGAATCATTTTCAACCACCACAATTTTGTAAAATATATTTTCTGAAGCGTTATCTGTTCACAAAGATCCGGATACAACATATTTCAATAGTTGAGAATTTGAAGTGTGACGGTAACTCGTGAAGCGTAAAGAAACGTGAACCCGGGTAAAGTCGAGGCCTGAGCTCGTAAAACTTGAAATATATACTCATATTATAAGTGAGGTTCAGGATATGAGGAATAAATGTTTTTACGACACTCAAAAGTTACGATGCAATTTTCATAAAGTGAAACACTGGAAGTGTGGACATCAGATAGCGTCAAATGTTATTGGTTATTACGAATTTTCATACATCGATATGTGGAGAGAGCGGGTTGCGTGTGCCTCTAACGCAAAGGCAGGATTCTCCATTCAGGCAAATAAAACAGCCCAGCAGTTTTTAATGCAATAATCGGCGCGAAAATGTCTATATCGCGATTCAGGATTAGTCGTTACTCTGATTGGTTATTACTCTGTGTTTCATTGTTGCTTCGGTAGATGGCGCCGTTGTAGGTTTAAGTATTTTCGCTTGCACTGTATATAGAAGTCGCTACAGATATTTAACTATAAATTGCAAAGGACAAAAACTGCTAGATATAAACCCTTGTTCAAAAGGGATTTTGGCCTACCGTACCACTTATTTAAGGTTTTCCTTCTTTTTGCAGTAATGAAGTTTTACGTGGTTTGATCGGCTCTTGTTATATTAATGGAATGGATTGATAGTATAATAATAAATAGTAGTAACTATTTATAATATTATTCATCATTAGCTACATATGACGTAAAACCTGTTTGTCTATAATAGAAAGTACAAAATCCCCTCGTCTTATTATAAAACTGTGTGTTTAAATATTTTCAATATAGAATACCCTTCCTTGCATCCACGAGAAATCTAGTTGGACTAAGGCCAGTCTGGCAAGGGAAGATAAGCCATTGATTATAGCACTCATTTCTAGACAAAATTGCTTTCTTACACATTTTACAGAAATGGAATTGGTTTAACAAAACTATTTTATAATATTGTTATATAAATATTTTATACGGTCGTGGTTCGGTTGATTGTTTTTTTCCAATTTTGCTTATAATGTTAGATTTTCTTTGATTTAGATAGATTTTCTTTATATAACCTACAATATATTTAAATTTGGAACAAAATGTTTAAAAATATAGTTATTTACTGACGGACGGATTGGATTAATATCAAATCTGAAAATATTTAAATTACTTAGCTTGTTAAATATAAATACAACTTGTAAACTAGTTAATATATTTTTAGTTTTTAATTTCAATGTATTGTTTATACATCGAAATACTATTTTCCAAGTAAAACTTCTTTATTCACGCTTGACTTGAGTAAACTAGTAAATGCGTGACGCGAGCGTTACGAAAAGTGTGTTCGGGCGAAGTGAACGGACGTTGAGAGGGAGATATAGGTTAGTGAAGATAGAAAGAGAGAGATTTACTTCAGTGGTATGGTCTGTTGTACACACGTATTTTTTTTAACAAAACTGGAGTTTAAAATATTTACTTTCATGAAATAACTAGTAATTATGGCAACAGAGTGTACGAGGTTAATAGTACACTCTGTTCTTTTTTAAAAATCAAAGGAACCCTATTGTAAATTTCATTAGACAGACTGAGTTAATTAGGAATTCGTAATATTAGTATGGATTGTTGATAAAGAATATTATCTTTAGTATAAAGTACTAGCATTAGTACTTCTATTATATGACGTCCATATATTAGAAATTCAGGTGTGAATTTAATTACAGATTAATAGAGACTCTTTCATACCTACTGAAATTAATTTTCACATTTCATCAATATCAACAGCCATTAACAGTCCTAGTCTACTAGCTGGACATACGAGTATGCCTCTCCTCAGAATGAAGGTTTTGGTCAACTATACTACGCTGGGCAGACACCCTACTGATGTTATATTCTATTCAAATAATCCCTTTTGTTGTAGTGATTCTGTCCTACATAGTTAACTTCCTTAGTCAGCTCTTACGGCACCCATCGTGTGAATATGGATAGTGCTTCTCCATATAATTTACTGTTCACTGATAGAATTTGACATAAGAAAACATATGTTTTTCAGTGAGTACTGCGTTAGGTTTTTCGTTTAACAACTTTCTATTACGGTTACTTTGTTAGACATATTCCATAGCTTTATTTGTACCGCAAATCAATTTGAAATTCCATTTAGATTCACTCGAAATAGCGGTTAATCTAATATAACGTTTGTTGCCGTACTTGCCGTACTATCGTGTAATTGTGTTGTTGGGGAAACCGAAATATGGTTATGAAATTAATTTAATGTTAAATTTCTGCGCCTGAAGTTGATAAAATAATTTGTGTTTTGTCTTTACTCGTTTGTTCGAATATGGGTTTTATCTAACAATAAATATTCCACACATAAAACTCGAATGAAGTAAGTGATTAATTATATGACTAACTCCTTGAAGACTTATATGTATACGTATAACGCATTAATAAAGTAGCAATTAAGTACACATTTAGTTCATATAATGTCTGCAAGTGTTGACTGTACGGTTTGCCTAGTGGTTTAATTGGTCACCACGCCGCTTTCTACTGCGCCAAGTGTCGTGGGTTCAAATCCCACACGGGACAACAGTTTGAGTGATTCACAAAGAAAAATGCCATTTTCAACCTAATTTTGGAACTCGTGGACAGCGCAATAGAGTATTAATTAGTCGTTAGATAATTATTGTATATTAAAATATAGTTTATAGATAATACTAAAGTGTGTCAAGAAACTTATTCAAAATATATATTTAAAAAGATGCTCTGCTGCTGTGGTGTTTTTAAGTGTACGGTGTGGAGCGTTCGGTCGCCGTAATTAGCTTCTAAAAAGCGACTAGTCGCCGATCGTCGATGCTAAAAGTAGCTAGTGTGCTGTGGTACCACATCACTTATTTATGTTATGTTTGTTAAATATAAGACTACTTAGGGCCACGGCACACTAGCTACTTTTAGCATCGACGATCGGCGACTAGTTGCTTTTTAGAAGCTAATTACGGCGACCGAACGCTCCACACCGTACAATTAAAAACGCCACAGCAACAAAACGCTATTCTCGGCAAACATTCGGATGCCGGCAGCATCGATTTGGCGTCTGCCGAACCCGACCGACCGACTTGACTCTCAGATTTTTTTAATTTGTAAACAAAACCACAGATATAAGATACAGTATCATTGCAAATCACAAACATGAGTAATCAAAGTTACAAATCAGAAAATTATAGACAAGACTACAGCCAACGCGATCCAGGTATCGATAACGCGTTTGAACGCAGATAGTCGCGAATGGTGCAGCATGACGCGCGATTTTGATAACGCGATCGAACTTAAAAAGCCACTAAAACGCGTTGCAGCATGCAGCAGTCGCAAAATCGCCAATCGTCGATGCTAAAAGTAGCTAGTGTGCTGTGGCCCTTCCACGTTTATAGTTCAGGACATAGGACATTAGAACATTTTTTAAAAAGCATAACTGAGTTATTTTTGCGGCTAAAAAAGTAATTTTAGAAAAAAGTATGAATGTGGAAGACCTCTAATCAATCTCAGATTTCTAGTTTAAACGCTCGTTTACATAATCCAGAAACAGGTAGTACGATTTTTGACTGTCCACTTCCAGGCCGGACGCAGTATGGAGAGTGGGCATTGTTCTTTTCAGTCTGAGTCTGGGTGCTCTTTAAATTCGTTTCTTGTAAGTTTTTAAAGTCCCTCGCGACGCAGAATTTATATTCCTAATGCGGGAATTGTCTTTTAAAAAAAGAATAAGAAAACTACATATTCTTTTTCTTTTTTAACGAACCTGGGTTTGTGGAGTGGCGTTTAGAAGTGTACATGAAATGGACATGAAGAGTACTCAGCCTCTTTTCTAGAAAGTTCCAGAAATTCGAGAGCTTCGAGAAAAATAATTAGACAATTTTAGATTATCTTAATATGTTCAGGAATATTTCAATTTCAAGACAAGCGTGACAATATGTAGACATATATGCATTTAGTACCGTCATATATTTTATCCAAAATACAACCCTTTTTCTAGGTCTCGCCCCACAACACGAAAAATAATTTATGTCTTGTATAAAAGCATTCTCAACATGCCTGAGGTACAAACATAAAACCCACAATTCATTGTTATTAAAGTACCAATCATTTTACGGCCGGTACAAAAAGAATAATATTGTGTACAACAGGGACAAAGCTGCTTCGTTCCTAAGGGCACCAATAAAGGTTTATCACAATTTTGTTTTAGAATGTTCAGGTAGAATAAAAACGGTCATCTATCACACCGAAGTACAGTGGTATGATATCTATATTTACAATTAAATAAAATTGTAGTATCTGTACGTATGTAATATGAAATTAACAGTGTTTTACTAAATGCATATGAAAGTAAATACCTACGGCACTAACATCAGAAAAGCTATTGTGAAAAAGGAGTAACTTAGGCAAAAATATTTTAGACTAGCTTCGCTTCGCGGCGTTACTTGCGATTTACAACAATAATCGCGGGTAATCGGACTCAGCTGGTTCAAAATAAACATGCATAACTATCTTACATATAATTATTCTACTGTCGTATAGATCTCAGTTCGTTTTTAGGCTATTGTATAGCTTTTACGGCCTGGCCACGAGTTTTGGTCTTAGCGAAAAGCGGAGCGGCGTCGGTGAGCGGTGCGTTTTGCACGCCACGAACCCTAGTAGCGGTTAGTTGCAGCGGCGACGGTGGACGTATTTAGGTAGTCGAAACGTGTTAAAAATCATGGCGTTATAAAAATTATCCCCTGTCTGTTTAGAAACAACTTTTTTTTTAAATATGATAGAATGAGTGCACGAACTAAATAAAGATCGGTATTTAGATGGTGGATTTAGTGACATATACGAAGGTCCTACCTATAATAAGTAACTGATGTTTCCAAGTGTTTTGCTAAGTAGGTACTTACAGAGAGAGAAAACTTTAAAAACTTGTCAACTACTTACATTGCGTATCAGACATACTAGTAGTTTCGTGTGTAGTTATATCTACAGACAAAACTACTGTTATGTAAACTGATTTGCTAATTAGGTACCTACTGACAGAGAAAAAAATTAACTTTTAAAACTTGTCAACTATCCACCTACATTACGTAAACATACCAGTAGTTTTGTCAACATATCAGTAGCTTCGTTTGGTAGGTACCTAGGTTCTATGTTTTTGTGTTATCGATTTAAATTAAACGTAAGTTCCATTATATTCCGGAAAACATTGTTTAATTTCTTCCCACAACCTTTTTATATTTATGTTGGGGATATTTTAACATCCATATAGGCGGTCTATTTAAAATTTCTGTTATAAAAGCCTCGGTATCCATTACCGCCATAAAATCGTCTAAATTATTTTGTTTTATATAACGCCGCTGAGTCCGTCACTCCTGCACCGCTGTCCACGCCGCTCTGTTTCGTGGCGTCGCACATACTAACTTGTGCCTTTGTTCCTGCCGCTCTCCATACCGCTCGCCGCTGTAGCAATTCGCTCGGCAAAAACCGCTAGCTTTTTCGCTATGAGCGGCGATCGTGGTGTGCCTCGTACATTTTTATACTTTTGATATTACCGCTCGGCGTTTCGCTCTTAGCTGCCGCTCACAGCGGTAAGGTCGTGAATGGGCCGTTATTGCGGGCTTTGAGCGCGGCGACCGAACAAGAATATCCGTAACGAAAAAACTTAACACCCTAAAAAAGGATAGAGATATGATCGTAACTGCAGTGCGACAAAGACGTGGCGGCTCCGTGTTCTATGGGCAGATTGACGCATGCGTGCTGCCGCCACCGGTGTATATTACATTATAAAGACAGTGTACATTGTTTTGTAAACTTGAATTAATATCATAGAAAAAAAAACCGCATAAATAAAAAATAAATAAATAAATATAATTGCATAAGCTGATAAAAAATGCTATGCAATAGCTGTACCGCGGCAGTCCCCGAGTGCCACACGACTTTTTCATCTTGTGAGGCAGTAAAGGCTTTTTAAAGGAGTCAAGAGACAATCAAAAATTGGCCAAGTGCGAGTCAGGCCACGCATAGAATAAGATTACGAAGTTATCCATAATGGAACGTATATTTACAATCGTTTCCAAGAGATAATTGTTATGTTTACTTATTAATGCGTTGATTTTGGATAAAGTTTTTCAAGTAAGCGAACTAAAAAAGTCATCTAAGATTTATTCGATAATTTTCTTTTAAAGTTCATAATATGGACTACCACCATGTTTTTTTTTCAGATTTTTCGAGCTAGCCATTTTTAGAGGGGGGGGGGGGGCGACGGGAAGTCCTGTTTGTTTGAAAAAATGCCCTTTAAAGTAATTTATCTCGCAAACGAATTCGTAAATGTCTTAGCAACCCCTTAATGTTTTTAAGAAACCTATCTAATGATCCCCACGCGATGGGTGTGCTGCGAGAAAAAAAAACCTTACGTGTAGGGGAGGCACCCCAAATAAAAATATTTTTCATGATTTTATTCTAGCTCTTTGACGACGTAACAGAAACACATATCCATTCAAAATTTTACGTTTCTAGTACTAACCGTTGTGATAACTTCACACAGTGCATTTTGTTGCACACTTCATATAGGCGGCAGGCTCGTTTAAGGAAACTATTACTTGCGTAGCAGGTAGTTTACGGGAAACTGAGAATAATTTTCTTTTACGGCAAGTTCTTTCTCGTCTACTTGGAATACTTACATTTATTTTTTGTAGTAGGAAAGGGGAATCTACATTGTTATTTAAAATATTTTGTATAAAAATGTGAAATTATTTAACTCAATGCAATGCTTTAAAAACGTTATTATATGATATTTGGAAGACGTTACATAGTCTTCATGTAGATGCCCAGTGCGGAAATCGAGTGCTTTATCAAATTTACGTGATTTTATTCATGTAAGTGAACATGAAAGTGAGGTTGCCATACTACGGAAGCGAATTCTAGTATACTTCGAACATAAGCATTGTACAACAGCTTATAGGTTGACACATTTTTAAAGGGTTCACCGACTTTCAAGAGGAACCCCAATTGTTTATACGCTTTGTTTACGCTTTTATCAATGTGTGGAACGAATGTTAATTTGCTATCCAAAATAACCCCCAAACCACGAACCTCAGTAACTATTCCCAGACTTCTCACTCATTCTGTAATCGAAAATAATAGAAAAAAATATCTGGAAAAGTGATTACATGACATTTATCTGTATTGAGAAATAAGTTTATATTTAAACAGAATGATTGAAAATTATTGAAATCATCTTGAAGTGAATTACAGTCTATGCTATCACAGATAACATGAAAGATTTTTATGCCATCCGCATAAAGTAAGTCGCTTGAATTCTTTATGGTTTCTGCGATGTTATTAATATACAGAATCAATAGCAGAGGTCCGAGATGGGAGCCCTGAGGCACACCTGAGCTTATAGGTTTGTATAGGGAAGTAAAACCACTGACGGCCACAGTTTGACTTCGGTTTCTGACGTAGAAAGTTATCCATTGGAAGAGATCACCGTGTACGCCAAAGTTCCAAAGTTTTAAAAGTAAAGTGTTGTGACAGATTTTATCGAACGCCTTGGCGAAATCAGTGTAGATTGCATTGACTTGACATTTGTTCTCCATAGCATTCAGAACAATCTCAGTAAAATTAAGTAGGTTCGTGCCTACGTCGTAGTGTAGTGAGATTAGACATTGAAAAAAAAGCGGTATGGCATTTCAAAGGTCGGCAACGCTATTGTGTCTTCTGAGTTGCAGACGTTCATGGTACGCGAGACTGGCCATCGGGGTGGTTTTAAATAGAAATACTAATAGAAATACTATTCCATATACTTATTAGTCCTTAGGCTTATTAGCCCACGAGGAGCTGAAAATCCGTAGAGATTTTCCACTCCGTCAACAAAAAAGCTACCATGTTACGAATGTTACACTTCTATGCAATACCAGCCGTGTGCACGCAAGATATTCCTATTGTTCTTTGGATATAATTCAACAAACAGGCTCAGACATAAAGGGCACCGATTTGATGGAAAAACTCTGCAATAAGAAGGTGAGAGTGCCCTCTGGAGACCTTACCTTCGGGTATGTCGTGACTGACAGCGATTTCAAACTCACTAATTTCTTTATTTTCTTAACGTATCGACAAGGAAAATAATATAATCAATGGTTTATTTTGTCGCACAAGTTTTGATAGCATTTGCATTTTGTCAACCATTATTTGGATATTACTGTTATTGAATGGTAACTTAAAGAATTAGAATATTCAAGTATACAGACACTGGACTGAAATTTAATCAAAAGAAAAATGTTTTAACTCAATATCGCCATAATTGCCACTTATGACTGTTGCTGGATAATGCAAGATCTCTTAAACTGTTTTTTTATAAGTATAACTATCATTGATTATTCAGATCATGACATTTAAACCACTATTTCAGAATTATTAACAAATGTAACATTACTTTGTTGTAATTACAGAGTTCGATACAGGAATTAGTCCTTAAGGTCTTTCAGTGCATCGCAACATCATTATTGGCTAAATTTCAAGTTCATCTGTTCCTCGCTATAATAGTACCATACAATATATCACTAAGTTGCTATGAGACCTCACCCAACATATTACCAGACTACCGAGTCAGTATCTCGGTAACTGGACTTTGCCTTTTCTCTCTAAATCTTCACTATATGTAACGTTTGGGAACTTTTCTTCTTTCATGTTTAGGTACTCTTATGAGATTGGAACACAAATCAAATTATGGCAAATGTTTCATATTTTATGGTTACTGAGTTTTGGGGTCACTTTATTCTTTTCAGGGGTTCTTAGCTTAAAATCAGTTTAAGTGTTTGTTACACCTTATAATATCATTAGGTACTTAAATAGATTTGTTTTTACCTCATCATAAATATTTCAGAAAATATTTATATTCTTTGTGTATGTGTGTATTTTTTATCCCAATGAGATAAATTAACATAACCAGTTTTTGAAGTGACGGGTATAAAAACGAAACTGTGCTATATTAGAAGCCTTTTACTCTTTGAAGTTTGTGAAATTATTTATAAGAGGAAAATATTTATCTACTTATGGTATTGCTAACATAGTAACTTTCACCCGTACAACGAAATTACCTACACATTAGCAAAGCACATCACAAGAAAGATAATTGTGTAATTAAAAAATGTCGAGTAACTTACGGTACGACTTCATCATCATCGTAAACTAACCTACTAACTTAAAATTTACTCTTTTGCTTTGAAAACTTAAGTACTTACTTACATTTTATAATTAACTTAAATATTGAGGGCTTACATACGTTTTAGTAATTGAAGTGGCAATGACATTAAAATAATAACCATCCAGCAGTATTAATTTAGAACTGATATCTCTAATAAAATTTATCTTTAAATATTATTGACTTTAAACAATAAGGAGAAATTGATAGATAACACTAAAAGTTAGCAATTAAACGTTTTATTTAATGTCAGTTCAGAATTTGTTAATTGGTCCATCACTGAACTTTTTAACGAGCTGAGAATGATACTTCGTTTGGAATAATGCTGAGTATTTTCCTGATTAAGAGATTTCGAATTTATTGTTTTTTTGAACAGACAATGAGTACCAAATTGAAAGTTGCAAATTAGTATACATGTAGTTCGACCCTTGACCAAGCCTCTAAAATTAGGTTTATAAGTTTTCTAAATGAGCTTGTCCTTTGTCGGGTAAAAACACTACAGTAGTTGCTAGCTTGGG
This sequence comes from Phragmatobia fuliginosa, assembly GCA_932526445.1. NCBI lineage: Eukaryota > Metazoa > Arthropoda > Insecta > Lepidoptera > Erebidae > Phragmatobia > Phragmatobia fuliginosa. The sequence goes on from OW052070.1 coordinate 17,337,784, forward strand.
GGGAATAAGAAATCTACGAAAATTAAAGTTTTAAAATCATCGTGATTTTTAAAAATAAAAACTGGTTTTTAAAGCAAAAACTTTTCCCAAAAGGGTTCTTACGGTTAATTTTTCGACGGTGACGATTTATGACGACTTTATAGTTAAATACTTGAAAGTATGTATAAACAAAAATTGAAACATAATGTTGTCATCCTAAACTTTTTTCATTCTACAATCATGGCAAGCTTAGACTGAAAAAAAATATACAGGACGAAAGAAAATTCTAAGTTCATCTAAAAATGGAAAGAAATAAAAAAAATATAATTCAAAATTCATTTTGGCTATTATATTTTATGAACAATCTTATGACGAATCACTAAAAATGTCTTTTGGCACACTACTCACATATATACACATACACACACACAATTTTCATCATCATACAAAACAAGCTGTCTAGCTTACGATCATACATACATACATACATATATAAGATCTGTCAAGAAAAGTAATCCACTGCACAATGCTTTATTCACAACTCGCAAATTCTATCCGAGGTAAAGTATGCAGGAGTCTATTTACACTACTATTGACACGCTGACGCCATGACGTTGCGAAATCTATGCATTTCATATTTATAAACTGGCTTACCATAAATAAGTGAGTAGGACTTTGCTTTTGTGTCTCAAGAGACTCCATTTTCTCTGAAAATACAAACGCCATTAGGAAAAGGCGTAGATATACCAGTCACCGCAATAATACACTAATGTAAATCTGATTACACAGTTTTATATCACACTTGTTGCTACGTAAAGCTCATCCTTGAGGAGCTTTATATGTTCATCCTTTTCTTAGTTTAGGATTACAATTCATCTGAGTTAGATCTAGTATAAAATTTTGTGGAGTGATCAACTGGCTTCCTCAGTGATTACACTGGTATCGGTTTTTTATTGGTGTTAATTCAGGGAATAATTATTTCGTCAATCAATAGTTTGAGTGTTCCGAATTGTAAATATCTTAACAAACTTTACACATCTCAACTAAGAACGTTTTAGATAACTATTTAGTCAAAGACAATACAAGTCACCTACGTCATCGGAGCTGTTTAGATTACACAGCTCCGATGACGTAGGTGACTTAAATTCGTGATTCTAAAAGACCACACATACACAGTAATCGGTTACAAATGAATTGCTCACAAAATCCCAGAGTAGCGCACTAGACAAAATAGAGATGCAATTATTTACCTAGAATATTTTTGTTGTAATACGATTGCTTATTATCTAATGGTTGTTATAAGGTTACAATCTTGTAGTAAGGGATCATCCTGTAGTGGTTTTCTGCCGAGGAACGAATAACAATAACAATTTTAAATATTTCGAATATCTTACACACAACGTCATCTACTCCCCAAACTAAGCAGAGCTTGTATTAGGGGTGCTAGACACCTGATATAAATACATAAACATACTTTTTTTGTAAATACATACATATTATACATAGAAAACACCCAAACTCCGAATCAAATATTTCTGATCACACAAATATTTGATCCGATCCGGGAATCGAACCCGAGACCTCAAGCACATCAGTCGCTTCGCTACCACTGTGCCACCGATGCAGTCAATATTAGTTATTATAAGAGGTATTAAATAGAAGTTTTCCAGGTGAACTTTTATCGAAAGAAATTTAAACTTCTATTAGTCAATAATGCAATGTCATTGACATCGATTAGTTTTAGAACCTTCTTGAATGAATCGAAAGTATTACACTGCACTTATTCTTTAGTCAGAATGAATTGTCTCTAAAATAAAATGCAATATTTGGCAAATAAATTTTTTCTGTTCGATTGTATAGTGCTGTGATACGACGTAATGGTGCACTATTATAAAAACTCGTAGCTCACTTGTATGTCAGGTATCGGGGTGGAGAGTGGTCTAATTTCTTTCTTAAGAATCGAATTATCTCCATATCAGATTTGATTGTCATAAATGCAGCGCTTTAGCCGTAACAGACAAACTCAGTACCACACACAGTTACTTTTGATTTTTAAAATTAGTACGCTTTAAAGTTTTTCTTCAATTTACACATCCGAAATACCACAAAACTTTAACCTAAAATTCTCATCGATACAATGAAGCAGTCAAAAGCAGTATCAAGCTCATGTGGGCACTGATTATACCCACACAACATGACCGAGTTACGTGATGAGAGCCGCCATTATCGCGGTGTTGTGCAAGTCAGCCTTTGTTCAGCCTCACAAAGGGTGCAAACTGAAGGGTGGAAACTCTTTTAATGCATTCAAAGCCGTGTTAGTCTTTTTGCTGCCTTTTCTAGAGACTTTCAGAATGAACAAATATTTTGTGTTCATTCTGACAGCTCGGTTGGTCGAGTGGTTAGTGTGTATAATTTCCTGATAAGTGTGTGTTTTTTTAAGACAACTTCTGTGAAGAATATATTGCTGTATCGCGGGGGAATTTACAAACATACAAGAAACGGACACAAAGAACACCAAAATATACTATTTTGAGAATCACACAACAAGTAATCCCGTATAGGATTTGAACCTACAACACTTGGCGTAGTAGGAAAGGGAATGGCGACCGCTTATACTCTTTTTTTTTTACGGGGGGTTACGGCGGGGTGGTGTGTAGGACTTGAGTCGACTAAAAACCACAGAGTGTGCCCTCTCCGCGCTTCTCCGTTTAGGAGGAGGAGAAGTCCAGGGACAAATCTCCTTCTGGACTCCCCCAGCGCCTTTGGCGTCCAGACATTCGGTCGTTTTCATAAGGTAACAGTCGTGAAGCTTAGTTGGAGGGCTTCGGGAGACTTAAGAACATCCAACGGTAAGATTACGTGGTCAGCACTCGGCCAGCGTAGGGACGTTTGGCCTTAACCCTCTTCTCAGAGGAGACTCGATCCCAGCAGTGGGACAGTTATGGGTTATTAATGATTAGCAATTTAGTCACAGTAGTAAAAGCTCGGTTTAGTTAAAGTTCAAACAGCCGTGTGTAATTTGTGTGAAGCATATTCTTAACAAGGTATCGTTTTCAAGGTAAAACTAGAAGTTCCGATATTTAGACGTTGAAATACGACTACATAACGGTTAAGAAACCAACTTGTATACAAAAATACACCATTTCTATTATAAGAAATATCCATGTACTAATCGCATTAAGGGGAATAATCTCTAGGGAATCATTGACTGAAGAAGCAATGAGGAAAGTTTGCCCATTCAACCCCCTTTAACGGTCCGTTTAAGCAGTTACCAAGATAGAATATTGATAAAGTCTATTGACATTTGATATATGACTCTTTTAGATGCTTTTTCTTTAGCGAGGATTTAGTTATTATTCAATGTCTTGCAATATTCACAATTCATGTGGATTGCCGAGTCTCACAAGTAACATTAGTTAAATACTTTTTACACGCTTTTTATTAGCTTCACTTGTATGTTTGTTTGTAACCGACTCCTTTGGGTGCGATTTTGACCCATTTTAAACGACTAGATTTCGTTCAAACCTTATAGATTTATGGAGGATCGATGACAATATACTAATTAAAATTTAGAAAACTAAAAAAAAAAGTTTAAACACATTAGTCCTATGTCCAACAGTGGACTGTTGAAGGCTGTTGATGATGATGATGTAAAAGTCTTTTTTCAAAAAAATAATTTTAGAAAACTAAACAAAAGCGCTTTTAAACTAAAAAGTAGAAAATAATTTTAATGTAAAAAGCCTGTGGCGGCGTTATTGAAATATTTTCAGTGCTTTCTGATTTTTTATATCAAAATATTACCTCACTTCTGTAAATTTGTTAAACATTTATATTATACTTGACATATCCGTCCATACTATATACTTTAGACTTTGTCCTTCCTCAGGAATCAAATTGATTGACTGCCTGTTTGCTCTAGCGGTTAGCGTATGCGGCTGCTGATCAAAGAGGTTTCGGGTTCGATTCCCGATTCAGACCACATGTGTATGTGATTTATTCGAAGTCTGTGTGTTTTCTATGTATAATGTGTATGTATTTAAAATTTACTTTTATGTTAAAAAAAGATGTTTATGCATTTTTATCAGTTCTCTAGTAATACAAGCTCTAATAGATGACGTCGTGTGTAAGATGTCCGAAATATTTATTCATTAATTAAATTCTAAATAATGAAAATATCATTGATTTACTGAATCTCGACATTAAACTAAAGTGCCTACTCAATTTGTTTAGTACGCAATTAGTTAACTACTGATTAGAGAATCGATAGCCTCCACTGTTTTAGGTCGCGATACAAAGTGATCTCACTTATGGTTCTAATTAGTTTTACAGTGTAATGGATTTTATTAAGTATTAAAACGACATCTGATCAAAACATTTTCTTAAACTATAAGCTAAAGGCTTGACTTTAGCTTTAAGATAATTTAAAAGTAACAAAGAAAGTTTGAAATTTTTTGATTTAATGTTCCATCAAAGAATGACAGTGGAAATATATCGAGTGTTATATTTAATTATTTGTATGAAATAAAAAAATATGAAATAAAAGACTCGACTGAACGTGACTGTTTTAAAAAAAAAATGATCTAAGCTATTTTTTTGTTTCAGTAGTAAACGTAATAAACTTTGAAACACTTTTATAGAGCTTTTCGGTGTTAGGTTTTGGGTACCCAAATCTAAAACATTTTTAACCGACGAAAAAAACGCACGAGGTTCTACTTTTGACGCGTATTTTTTTGTATGTATGACCAAATTAACTTTTACAGAGTATGTATATCTAGCTTTTCGGCCGCGGCTCAGCCCGCATGTATCTCGATTATTACAGTAGCCTAAGTGCTATTACTACGGTAAAGTTTCATCCAAATCCGTTCAGTAGTTTTTGCGTGAAAGAGCAACAAACATACATACATTTGACTGCCTTGTTGGTCTAGTGGTTTGCGTATGCGGCTGCTGATCAAGAGGTCTCGGGTTCGATTCCCGGGTTGGACCAAATATTTGTGTAATCCACAAATATTTGTTTCGGAGTCTGGGTGTTTTCTATGTATAATATGTATTTATTTACAAAAAAAAAGTATGTTTATGTATTTATACCAGTTGTTTAGTACCCTTAATACAAGTTTTGCTTAGTTTGGGACTAGATGGCGTTGTGTGTAAGATGTCCGAAATATTTATTTATTTATTTATTAAACATACTCCCAAACTTTCGCGTTTATAATATTAGTAGGATATAATTATATAATGTAAAAGTTTGTCGCTAGATTTACTTGTCTAGATAAACAAGTAGTTTAAATGACTTGATGTGATTGATTTTAACTATTAAAATTTTCAAACTAAGGAAATACGAGTAGGCACTTAAATCTCCCGATAAGCTTTTATATCATTTAAACTTTTTAGTAGACTTTATTAGTAGATAGTAAAAAAAAATTTTATTCGTTTTAGCACATCTAAATAAAATGTTGTTTTTTTTAAAAGGTCATTTACTTTTATTTTATTTCCAATGTAGTTGTGCTCTGTATTATAATTATTCCAGTAAAAATTCTTGCTTAAAAAGGACCAAGTATGTTCACTTCGAAAAGAAGGCTCCAGTAGATTGAGTTTTTTATGATTTCTAGTCAACTATAAATTTAACTAGATCCCGACCAGATCCTAATATTTTTTTTATTTCAAGAGATATTTTGATGAAACAAAGATATATACGTTTAACATGTTAAAAATAAAATTGTGCCTCTTTTTTGATTATTCTTAAAATTTGTCGTATGAATATTTAGAACCTAAAAAAGACTCAAAGCGCGTTTTTATGTATTGCAAAAAAAACTATCTAAACCTGAAAAAAAAACTATAAAAAATACTTGAAGCTGGTTTGACTGATTATCTGAAGTAATCATTTTAGTATGTAAAGAAGAATAATACCAAGCTAATTTCAAATTATTAAATAAATCAATTGTCTGAAATATTTATTATTTTAAATTGAAAAATACATTTTAATTTATATGTTTTTAAAGTCGTAAGTCGAGTCGTACGAAACTTGTACTTAACTCTTAAAGTACTCAATCCACAAAGCTCAACACCTATCCTCAATCTGGGACTTGGGCACACAGCAAGAAAAAAGGCTTTTCACGTGGAACAGCTAATGCTTTTACTATTACATACCACCATACATGCTACTATATTTCATATAATTACTATTAAGTAATGGGGAAGATGGAAGGAAAAAGACCCAGACGACGGAGTCCAAAGTGTTGGAAGAATCAGATATTATACCAACTGAATAAGCGGCTACTTATTAGAGTCACGATCCTCAGCAATGAAGGTACGACTAAGAAGAAGAAGATGGTTTTAGAATTGAAGATATACGTGCTAATTTCTTTTTGTACTTTATTGTAATCATTGCCATTATATAAAAAGAAACTAAAGGCATGACATTTAGGCATAATATGCACCTATATATTATATAGGTACGTATTTAAACAAAAATAATAATATTAACTTTATTGAACACCAGGTAATTTTAAAATGACATAAGATTAAGTGTGTTGGCGGTAGGTGGTACAATAAAAGTGGTAAAAAGTAATTAATTGATAAACGCTTTATACCTCAAAGGTTTATTAGTTTTATGAACTCTATACTCAATGTGTCTTCAAACGTTACAGAAAGTGATGAACTGAATAAAAGAAAGGTAATCACTGTTGAATTCAATTACATATTTTATGTCATCTGGTACATTACTGAGAATCTTTTGACACGACATTCATCTAAATCGGTTCAGTATTTTAGGCAGAACATACAAACATACATAAACTGTTGAAATTGTTACCTTTCTTTTTGACTTTACCGTAGACGGTATATCATTTCTTTCTTTCTTTTCTTTCTTGTTTCAGTCAGTTAGTTACGGCACAGTTGTTACAGTCACAGTAATAAATATTTTTAAATTAAAAAAATGTCCTCGCCATCAAAACTTCCGTAATGTTTATTGGGATCTATGCCGAATTTTAAACTTATTTCTCAAAGGGATGTTGTCGCGCCATTCCAAACTTTTTACGAGCGCACCTCAAAAAGTAGGAAAAATTATATAAAAAAAGGTGCAAAAGTCGTAAAAAGCTGAGACGTGTTAGTTCAGTAATAATCTGTAGCTGCCTAATTTTGTGTCGAACTCTAAGTTTGTCTCGTTAATTTAACGAAAAAAAATAAAAATACCTTATCTTAGAATGAGATTTTTTTATACTTTTATGATGTATTTTAAAAGAAACCGACTTTAGCACTCAAATTTTGCCTGTGACAAGTCCAGCTCCTAGTTAACAAACAAAGTTATTCTCCAAGGTTTAATAGGCGTAAAGTAAAGTATCTTCTTTTTCAGTCCCATCACCTATCCCACAGTTGGCTGTAAGAGATATTGATATTTAGGTTACATAATATATGTATATGCATACGTTCAATACTAGATTATTACTGATAATACAAGGCATGGAGCGCCTCTAACCGATTAGGTCACTTGTAGTTACTCACATAGTGTCAAGCTATATTTTGATTAACTGGTGTGTTTAAAGCGATTTGTTATTAATATAATTCAGGTTCCTTATGTATTTACCTTTTTTTCAATTCAAGCCTACCAAAGTGATGGATTGTGTGAGTAGAATCCATGAGTAGGAGTGAAGACAACTCAGTATATTAACCTACACTATGGTGGCCGAGTGTGATGCTTAGGCATAATTGGGCCTCCGGTCTCACACTCACCAACGAAATACGACAGTAAGAATCATTTTAAGTTTGTGGCGACTTCCACATACAGCGCAAGCGAAAACATACAACAGCGCCATCTACTGAAGAAAACCACGAAGAAAAACACGGAATGATCTATACTGAGTAACTATTCCTGATATCCTGAATCGCGAAAGTAACATTCTCGCGCCGGTTAGCATATATACAACATCCCAACAACAACTGTTGGGCCACTGCCCACCAGGCATGATCCCCTTGCCTGGTCGGAGGATCCTCCCTTTGTGTTAGAGGAACACGTCACCCGTTCCTCCACAAGTTGTTCTTCTATATGAGGCTAATACTGTCCTGTTTGAAACGGCCCATTTGTGCTGAAATCAACGTGACTCATACCGATATGCTAATTAGAATGTTCTAAACAGTCTGTTCGAGGCTTAACTTATTCAACCTAGGTAATTGCTATGAGTTGTGGTTTTGTTGATTGATATTAAAGCCTCAGCATGATTTCCATATGGCTTTTCATCATTCAAACGAATACATTTTAAGCAGGATTATCGTTCGAACGTCGGTAATCCGGATTATGGCGTTTTAAAATATGTATTGATGAGAATAAACAAAAGCTTGTAGAGGTTTACATGCTGTGTGATTTGCATATTTTATTTGTTGTTGCATTGTTAGTTTTGATTGTTTAGAATGTAAAGCGGTGAGACCGTAATTAGAAGTCTAAAATACGTGTGGGTAAACATAACTAAAAGGGTTCACAAGTTTACTAATTAAGTGGTAAAATACGTTACTAGCATAGTAAAAGGAATACACAATACAATTCCATTTAAGAAGGTGTTTTGGGTTAAATGTGGCACAATAATATTTTTTTATAAAAAACTACTTTTCTAAAAGTGGTTGTACTTATCTTTATATATATAATTCTTCTGTGAGTCTGTATGTCACTGAACTTCTCTCAAACGACTGGACCGATTTTGATGAAATTTTTTGTGTGTGTTCAAGGGGATCTGGGAATGGTTTAGATTCGCAATTGGACCCGGTAGGTGGCGCTGCGATCAAGTTCTGGAATTTTAAAGTTGGGCGGTACGAAGTTCGCTGGGTCAACTAGTAGTACTATAAGTTTTTGTACTAAAACACAGTGCGCAATGTAACCTACGTTACTCCTTATAAACTCAGCTATCTGCCAGTAAAATCCCCGTCAAAACTGGTCCAGCCATTCCGGAGATTATTCAAATTCTTAAATGCATTTAGTAAAAAGCCTTTAACTTGCTATTAAAAACAGACACTTTCATTTAATTCATTCGTAAAGACAAAATAATAAAGATTTAAAACTGTTTTCAAAAAATAGTACTTGTTTTGGAATATGTGCTTTATATTTGCTGAATTTTCTCATTTATGTGTGAGTTGAAAACAAAATCACCTAAATGTTTTTGAAGATAATGAAATCAAGAAGCATTGCAGCCAAGATTCACAACCGAAAAACATTTGGTCTGGTGGCCAGCCAATGTTTGCGTTTATTGGCAAATGCTTTTAAAATATCACATTACGAGCCAAGTTTTTAGTTACAATATTTCATATTTTAATGTTCTATTGCTGAATAATATCTAAAGTACAATGGAGACACTTTGGCCCAACGTGCGATGTCTAATTTCTATTGGTGATGTTGTTTTTTGTAAGTACTTCCAATATATAAATTACTAGCCTTCGCTCGCGGCTCCGCCCCCGTATATGTCGGTTATCGCGGTAAAAAGTATGCCTATGTCCTTCCTCAGACTCTAGACTATCTGTGGAATAAATTTCATCAAAATCAGTTTTGCAGTTTAGGCGTGAAAACGTAACAGATAGACAGACAGAGTTACTTTCGCATTTATAATATTAGTAGGGATTATTTTAAATTATAATACAAAACTATAAAATCCCACACGTCATCGCTTAAAGGTAACGTTCCCAACAAACTGGCAGCATTGCCATGTCGAATGCTGATGATAATTCAAAAATAAAAGATATGTCTATTGCATACAAATCAATAAAATTGAGGTGTCTATTTGTAACTCCTAAATAACTACTATTTACTTAATGCATTCATATATATAGCGTACCAAAGTGACTCTGACCTGCCTGATGGAAAGCATTGGTAGAAACCACGACATGGGGTTCAAATCTAATCAGATCATTTTTTTCTTAGTTAACTTTTCTTAGTGCCCGGATCCCAACCATTACAGGTGCAGAGCGGCACATCGTGTGGTTTTAAGCAGTGCAGCAACCCGGTGTGGTCACGGACCGAGTTAGTTTTCACACGTCAAAGAAAAGAAAGCGGCCAAGTGCGAGTCGGACTTGCCCATGAAGTAGTTGTAGTTCGTTGTAACTTTGATCGATGTTTTATAAATAGTGTATTGATTGAATGAAAGGTAAATTGCTGTTTACGATTTATGACGTATTAAAAAACTACTCACTAGATCTCTTTCAAACCAAGTTTCGGTGAAAGTTGGTAATGTACACATCATATATTTTTTTTGTTTTATCATTCTCTTATTTTAGAAGTTACAGGGGAGGTGGAAACATTTTATCACTTTGGAAGTGTCTCTCGCGCAAACTATTCAGTTTAGATAAAAATCGGCCAAGTGCGTGTCAGGCCACGCACAGGGTTCCTCAGTCACCCGTAATGGTACGTGGATTAGAAATCGTATCCAATGGATAATTGTTATGTTTACATATTAATGCGTTGATTTTGTATGACTTTTCCAAGTAAGCACATTGTAAAAGTTAAGCCTCTATAACTCCTGAACTAACAAAGTCATCTAATTCGTTATAGTTTTCATTTACAGTTTATTATATGGACCACTATCACAAATTTTTCGGCGGGCGGGACGGCCTGTTTTTACAAAAAAGTGGCCTTTAAAGTGGAATTTCTCGCAAACGGATACCTAAATCAAAAAATCGTCTCAACAACCCCTTAATGTTTTTAAAAGACCTTTAAAATGATACCCTACATGATGGGGTAGCCGTGAGAAAAAAAAACATCCCCACTTTACGTGTAGGGGAGGTACCCTAAATAAAAATATATTTCATAATTTTATTGTAGCACTTTGTCGACGTAATTACAATACATATTCATGAAAAGTTTCATCTTTCTATCACTTACTGTTTGGACGATAAGTCGAGGACGGACGGACGGACGGAAGGACAGACGGACATGACATATCTATAAGGGTTCGAAGTCATAAACTTCGGAACCCTAAAAAGTTGTAGATCTTTTAATTACCTACAACTTTGCCATTTAACTTTTTTCCTTGTAGTTTTGCTGGAAATCGAGATAAACCGTTTTTTACCCTTTGTTGTATATATTTAGCCATCCAATCTGACTCTACCCTGCCTGATGGAAAGCATGAGCAGAATCCAAGAGTCGGGGCTACCACACTTGCTGCGAATGCGGACAATAATGTATGGCGGCCCACACTATGGCGGCTTAGTGAGATGCTTTTTCACGCCCCGGTTAAAGGACCCGAAAACCTCCCTCCCTACCCCTTCCCGACCTCAGATCGCCCGTAAATTATTTTTCCTTTCATTTTTATAATATTCTCCTCCTTTTCCAATAGGTTTCATCCTACTATAATTTTATTTGTTTTCAAAAATTATCTACTCTGGTCTACTGGTCATGTACTGGTATATGTCATTTACAAACTATCATTATGGTTGCCATGCAAGTGTGTTTATTCCTAGCAACCTGTGAAGTTTTGACAGGAGGTAAACAGTGATACATTTTGACATCTTCGATTTATGTATTTTTATAATCACCTAGCTTTGGTCTTTGTATCTCGATTATTGCAGTAAAAAGTAGCCTATGTCCTTTCCCAAGTTCAGTTCTATCATCATACCGAATATCATCAAAATCGGTACAGTGGTTTAGGCGTGAAAGCGTAACAGACAGACAGACAGAGGTACTTTCGCATTTATAATACTAAGTAGGGATTAAAAAAAAAACTACTCACTAGATCTCGTTCAAACCAATTTTCGTTGGTAGTTTGCATGTTAATGTACAACATATATTTTTTTTACTTTTATCACTCTCTTGTTTTAGAAGTTAGAGGGGGGGGGACACACATTTTTCCACTTTGGAAGTGTCTCTCGCGCAAACTATTCAGTTTAGAATAAAATGATATTAGAAACCTCAACATCATTTTTGAACACCTATCCATAGATACCCCACACGTATAGGTTTAATGAAAAAAAAATTTTTGACTTTCAGTTCCAAGTATGGAGACCCCCAAAATGTATTGTTTTTTTTGTTTTTTTATGTAAAAATCTTAATGCGGTTCACAGAATACATCGACTGACCAAATTTCAACAGTATAGCTCTTATAGTTTCGGAAATAATTGGCTGTGACATACGGACGGACAGACAGACAGACAGACTTGACGAATCTATAAGGGTTCCGTTTTTTGCCATTTGGCTACGGAACCCTAAAAATGTTAGTAGAAACCTTACTATTCATCTCCACACGTATGGTTTTGATGAGATTTTTTTTTGAGTTTCAGTTCTAAGTATGGGGACCCTCAAAATTTATTGTTTTTTTTTCTATTTTGTGTAAAAATATTAATGCGGTTCACAGAATACATCTACTGACCACGTTTCAATTGTATAGCTCTAAAAGTTTCGGAAAAAAGTGGCTGTGACATACGGACCTACAGACGACAGACATGACGAATTTATAAAGGTCCCGTTTTTTAGGGTTCCGTAGCCAAATGGCAAAAAACGGAACCCTTATAGATTCGTCAAGTCTGTCTGTCTGTCTGTCCGTCCGTATGTCACAGCCAATTATTTCCGAAACTATAACTGTTGAAATTTGGTTAGTCGATGTATTCTGTGAACCGCATTAAGATTTTTATATAAAAATAGAAAAAAAACAATACGTTTTGGGGGTCCCCATACTTGGAACTGAAACTCAAAATTTTTTTTTCATCAAATCTATACGTGTGGGGTATCTATGGATAGGTCTTCAAAAATGATGTTGAGGTTTCTAATATAATTTTTTTCTAAACTTAATAGTTTGCGCGAGAGACACTTCCAAAGTGGAAAAATGTGTGTCCCCCCCCCTCTAACTTCTAAAATAAGAGAGTGATAAAACTAAAAAAAATATATGTTGTATATTACCATGCAAACTACCAACGAAAATTGGTTTGAACGAGATCTAGTGAGTAGTTTTTTTTTAATACGTCATATAGCGTAAACAGCAATTTACCTTTCATCCAACAACGAACTACAAGAACTTTTATATAATGTTACTTGTTGATACGGAACCCTTCATGGGCGAGTCCGACTCGCACTTGGCCGCTTTTTTTTTCCATTTGGTTACGGAACCCTAAAAGGCTTTATTTCAAGTGTTCTTTCTTTTTCAGTGATATTACCCTGCGTTGTACTTAGCTCCCTTCGTAGCTTCTTACAATACCTTTTTTTTACAATACCTACAATACAATACCTTCTTTTTCTTACAATACCTACGGGATGAATAGGCAAAATATAATCTAAATACACAACTTCTAATTTCAGAGCTTTAGAACTTATTCAGTAAAATTAAATAGTAAACTGATAGATTTACATAAAATAATCAACTATTCACCCTTCAGTCACTTAATTCGTAACAATATTCTTAAATAAATACACCTGCTAACGTGCTTTGTGGCCACAAAATTCTTATTTAAATATACACAAAGTCAAAGTAAATATGTAAATTGAAACAAAAGGTCTAGACTATTGTAAAAGCCAAGGTACTTTGTGCAGGGAAAATACCTTTATAATAATACTCTTATAGTGCCATTAAGAAAGTAACGGGTTGGTTTAGTCTACGCAAACATACTGCTTTTTTTTATTTAAAAAATGCTCTATTATTTTAAGTTTGTAAAATAGGTTAATTAATAAGAATAAGGACATTAACAGCTCTTCTGTCAATAATATTTTTAAGCTATTGTATTGCTTTTATCGCGGGGACCGAATCAAGAAATTCCGTAACGAAAAAACCTAACACCCTAAAAAAGGATAGAGAATATGATTGTAACTGCAGTGCGACAAGGATGTGCTACGTCGCGGTGTGCGGGGCCTGGGGCGAGTGCGCGGGCGGGTGTGCGCGCCGCCCAGCGAATACAGGCAGTATGGCGATGGCGACCATGGCGACACACTACGGCTGCCTATTAATATTATGCTGAACAATTAATTAATATTAATTTAAATGTGAAATTACAATTTAAAAATGTGCTGCTGTTACATAAAATACGGAATACGACAGCTTTAAGCATCGAGTATGTCAAGTGACTAGATAAGGAAGCAGAATAAATTGATATAATTATCCAACAGTATAAAAGAAAAGAAAATGGTTCATATTCATATGCCTATCTACCTACCTCTTATATACTTAATACAACCTTTCGCCCGCGGCTCCACCCGTCCTTTCATGTGAACATGTGTTCTTTCTCAGGTTCTAGACTATCTCTGTACTGAATTTAATTTAAATCGATTCTGTCATTTTGGCGTAATAGCGTGACAGACAGACAGAGATACTTTTAAAATTAGTAGGGACAGTTAGAATGAAAATATAAAATAAATAATACTTAATATTCTTTTATCATCATCTTCCGAGCCTTTATTCCCAAGTTTATTTGGGGTCGGCTACTAGTTCAACCGGTTTTACCTGAATTTCAGTTTTTCCACGGAGCGACTGCCATCGGACCTCAGCAACCCTAAGGGAGAACTGAAATTCGAAGATTGAACTAGTTGTCAGTATATTTGAGGGCACTGACTTCCCAATAACGATTGCCATAGATGTTCATGACAACTTAATATTCTTTAATATCTTACTAATATTATAAAAGCGAAAGTTTGTGAGTATGTGTTTATGTATGTTTATTGCTCTTTCACGCAAAAATTACTGAACGAAATTATATGAAAATACAGTGATGTAAGCTTATATATCGGAATTACGCATAGGCTACTATTCACCGTCAGTCTTAACACAATACAAAATTAAGTCGCTTCCGACTGTATGTTCGCTGTTAATATTTTAAACTACTCAACAAATAGTGCAGTTTTTAGTAATGATTCCTACGTCATATATTGTTTGAAGTAATTGATAGAATTTATACAGAGTTATGTTTGGCCAGCGTATTTCAGATATGAGTCTATTAACGAGCACGTAGAATTTGGACAGTCATTATCTCGTTGAGATCAAGACGTGATTATAAGGCATTGTAGCGATATGTTTTAGAATAAATAATGTAGCCGTATATGGGTATAAATAAGCATACTATGTAATCATTGAGTGGTAAAACAATGCCTGAATAATAAAGATGGCTCCCAAAGAGAATACGATAATTGTGATTCGCTACGACCCATACGTTCACCATAATTGGTGACTCCGACGACTGAACAAGCATGAAAATATAAGTTCACTATCCATACTAATATTATAAATGCGAAAGTAACTCTGTCTGTCTGTCTGTCTGTTACGCTTTCACGCCTAAACCACTGAACCGATTTTGATGAAATTTGGTATGAAGATAGAACTGAACTTGGGAAAGGACATAGGCTACTTTTTACTGCAATAATCGAGATACAAAGGCCAAAGCTAGGTGATTATAAAAATACATAAATCGTAGGTATCAAAATCTATCACTGTTTATCTCCTGTCAAAATTTCACAGGTTGCTAGGCAAAACACAATTGCATGGCAACCATAATGATAGTTTGACAATGACATATAGACCAGTAGTCTAGGGTAGATAATTTTTACGGGGGATCTGGAGTCGGGAAGGGGCAGGGGGGGAGGTTTTCGGGTCCTTTAAGCGGGGCGTGAAAAAGCATCTCACTAAGCCGCCATAGTGTGGGCCGCCATACATTAATGTCTGCATTCGCAGCATAGTCCAGGCACGTTGAATATGGAGCACAAAAAAATGTTATCCAGAAACCTACGTTTTTAAATGGTTAAAAGGGTTAAAGTCAACATAAGGAAAATGTGTTATGTGCCCAAGAAGGTTAGGGGACGATTTTAGGGGTTGAAAAGGGGGGAAAATGGATACATCTCGTGTTTTTTGCAATTTCACGCGAAATTTGATTTCCTACTGAAAAATGTAAAATGCAAAAGTTGTAGATCTTGGAAAAATCTACAACTTTTGAATGGGTCACTTTTTAATATAACCTCAAAATTTCAGAAAAAATGCAATAAATCAAAAAAAATATTTATTTTTGTTTTTTACTTGTCAATTTCTCAAAAATAAGTATTTTTTGACCAAACTTGCTGAAAGTACTCCTTTTTGTGTCCCAAATAACAAAAAAAATTTTCAGATTGAAATATGAAAAACTGTTTGAAAGATTCATTTTTTTCGGTCCGAAACACGTTGTTTTCAAAGTTACATTTTACTACATACAATCATCGTAGAGAGGTCATACAGGGCTCATTTTTTTCGTTTTGATGTCTACTTTTTAATGAAATAATAAAACAATACAGCTTCAATTTAAAAACATATCTAAAAATTGAAAAATAAAAATAATTCATTTTGCAAAAACAAATTTTTTGGTTATTGTTAATAATTTGTTATAAATAAATAAAAAAATCAAAACCTAATAAGACCATTGAATTCTACGGAAAAAAACACGAAGAAACATATGTTTTACTATTTATATACATTTTTTATTTTTGTACAATACTGCTTTAAACATTGTAGTAGCATATTCCGTGTAGTTGAAAGATGTCAGGTAAGTACATACAATGCGATCGACTTTTACTTTAATAAGAAAAGTTCCTCATTTCTCGCGATGAAATTAATTAATGCAATTATTTTCTACATATTTTGATAAATAAATCGTCTTATAATTAATTTTTGTTCAAAATTATTTAAAACATGCTTTTAAATAATTGAATGATTAAATAATGATTAAATAATTAAAAGAGAGAGAGAGAAAGAGAAAGAGAAAAAGAGAGAGAGAGAGAAAAGGACGCGCAGGCAAAACGGAGCAGAAGGACGCGTACTCAGATCGGAACGCGTGGCTCAGTAGTCTATACTATGTATAGCCAGCAAAGAAAGTACATTTATACTACACCTGATTGGAACATAGTCAATATTCACTGAAATAATATTTATGTATATAAAGTGTAAATGTATGATACTTATCAGTACTTGAGCATATTTCATTAAAAAATTAACTTGATTAAAATTGAGTTTTTCATTATTGTCATTTACCTCCATTTTTTTTATTATTATTATTAGTAGTAGTAGTGATATTGTTAACAATCTATTTTGTTGATATAAATTTCAATTATAAATTCGGTGCAAGTTAAAATAGATTTATAATTCATTTAAAAAAAATCATTTAATTATTTAAATTCATGTTTTAAATAATTTTGTTCAAAAATTAATTATAAGACGATTTATTTATCAAAATATGTAGAAAATAATTGCATTAATTAATTTCATCGCGAGAAATGAGGAACTTTTCTTATTAAAGTAAAAGTCGATCGCATTGTATGTACTTACCTGACATCTTTCAACTACACGGAATATGCTACTACAATGTTTAAAGCAGTATTGTACAAAAATAAAAAATGTATATAAATAGTAAAACATATGTTTCTTCGTGTTTTTTTCCGTAGAATTCAATGGTCTTATTAGGTTTTGATTTTTTTATTTATTTATAACAAATTATTAACAATAACCAAAAAATTTGTTTTTGCAAAATGAATTATTTTTATTTTTCAATTTTTAGATATGTTTTTAAATTGAAGCTGTATTGTTTTATTATTTCATTAAAAAGTAGACATCAAAACGAAAAAAATGAGCCCTGTATGACCTCTCTACGATGATTGTATGTAGTAAAATGTAACTTTGAAAACAACGTGTTTCGGACCGAAAAAAATGAATCTTTCAAACAGTTTTTAATATTTCAATCTGAAAATTTTTTTTGTTATTTGGGACACAAAAAGGAGTACTTTCAGCAAGTTTGGTCAAAAAATACTTATTTTTGAGAAATTGACAAGTAAAAAACAAAAATAAATATTTTTTTTGATTTATTGCATTTTTTCTGAAATTTTGAGGTTATATTAAAAAGTGACCCATTCAAAAGTTGTAGATTTTTCCAAGATCTACAACTTTTGCATTTTACATTTTTCAGTAGGACATCAAATTACGCGTGAAATTGCAAAAAACACGAGATGTATCCATTTTCCCCCCTTTTCAACCCCTAAAATCGTCTCCTAACCTTTTTGGGCACATAACACATTTTCCTTATGTTGACTTTAACCCTTTTAACCATTTGAAAACGTATGTATCTGGATAACATTTTTCTTTTTTTATCTCTGTAAATGAGTCAATGTGCCTGGACTAGCAAGTGTGGTAGCCCCGACTCTTGGGTTCTGCTAATGCTTTCCATCAGGCAGGGTAGAGTCACTTTGGATGGCTAAATATATAAATCAAAGGGTAAAGAACGGTTTATCTCGATTTCCGGCAAAACCACAAGTCCTATGGAAAAAAGTTAAATGGCAAAGTTGCAGGTAATCAAAAGATCTACAATTTTTAGGGTTCCGAAGTTTATGACCTCGAACCCTTATCGTCCGTCCGTCCGTCCTCCTTACCGTCCAATCGGTAAGTGCTAGAAAGATGAAACTTTGCATGAATATGTATTGTAATTACGTCGACAAAGCGTTACAATGAAATTATGAAAAATATTTTTATTTACGGTACCTCCCCTACACGTAAAGTGGGGATGTTTTTTTTCTCGCAGCTACCCCATCATCTGGGGTATCATTATATAAATTTTAATTATCATCATTAAAAGGTTGTTAAGACTATCTTTAAACCCATTTTTTGATTTAGGTATCCGTTTGCGAGAAATTCCACTTTAAAGGCCACTTTTTTTGTAAAAACAGGGCGTCCCCCCCCCTCTAAAAGCTAAACGGTCGGCTCAAAAAATCTGGAAAAATTCATGATAGTGGTCCATATAATAACTTTAAATGAAAACTATAACGAATTAGATGACTTTGTTAGTTCAGGAGTTATAGAGGCTTAACTTCTACAATATGCTTACTTGGAAAAGTCATACAAAATTAACGCATTAATACGTAAACAGAACAATTATCCATTGGATACAATTTCTAATCCACGTACCATTATGGGCGACTGAGGAACCCTTTCCCGTGCGTGGCCTGACACGCACTTGGCCGATTTTTTATTTACACTTCTTTTCACATAACCTCAAATTATATGTTAAAAATTCAAAAAACTAAGTTTTTGGTTTTTTATTTTTATCTTTTACAAATAAAATTATTTTTAAACGAAATTTAGTGAAAACTTACCTTTTATGTCTCGAATACACTGTAATTTATTGGATTTGAAATATTTATTTTTTCACCCGATTTTGACTTAATACCGAAAATTCACCCGTTAAAATATCTACTTTTTTCAAAAAATTAGGGTGTTTTCTGTTTGATGAAATCTCTACTTTCCGATGATGTAATCCCTACTTATTTTATAAATGCGAAAGTAACTCTGTCTGTCTGTTACGCTTTCACGCCTAAACCACTGAACCGATTGAAAATAAAGGTAGAAAGAAGGGTTTGAAATAGGGGACGAAAGTTTGTGTCTAAGTTCCTTATTATCAAACATAAAATCATGTAAGATTGTTTAATCTACCCTTACCGTGTCGCGCGTTATATACGAATTCCACGCGGGCGAAGCCGCGGGTGGAAAGCTAGTAGTAATATAAAGAGTGATTTAAGAGGAAGCTTCACAGTTGTAACTAGTAGAGACCCGGGCCGTGCAGCGAAGCTAGTCGAAAAAAGTTAACCTAAATAATATTTTTCTCCGATGGAAAAGATGTCATTAGGCTCTGTTCATGTATTTTGTTATTATTACCAATGAAATGACCAAAATGATAACTTGATGACAACTGATATTTTATATTTAAGTACTGGGTAACTGCATTTTATTACTTCTAATAACATAAAATCTATTTGATTTGAATTTAATTTGATTTAATTAATGTGAATCTAATCTAATAAACAGAAATAAAGACTGCCTTGTTAGTCAAGTGGTAAGCATATGCGACTGCTGATCAAGATGTCTCGGGTTCGATTCACGGGTCGGAGCAAAATGTTTGTATGATCTGCAAATATTTGTTTGGGGGTTTGGGTGTTTTCTACACATAAAATTTCTAGTACCCATAGTACAAGTTCTGTTTAGTTTGGAACTAGATGAAGTTGTGTGTCCGATGTTCGAAATATGTATTTTACAAATAAGTTATCAATTCGATATTTATTTGGCTTATTGCGCAAACAGAGGCACCAAAGTTGTTTCAATCAATAATGAATATAAAATGGGCTAAGTGTGTCAGGCCAGGCATAAAACAGGGTTTCGTAGGCATCCTTAATGCAGAATTAAAATCGTGTCCAATAGATAAAATTGTTATGTTTATTTATCATTTTATTTTTGTAAGAAGTTTTTCAAGTGAGTGTATTTACAAGTTAGGCCTAATATAACTCCTAAACTAACAAAATTATCTAAGCCGTTATTTTTCCTTTAAAATTCACCACATGGACTACTGTCACGATTTTTCGATATCGCACTTTAGCTTTTAGGAGACGCCCTAAATTAAGAAAAAAAAGCTCTTTAAAGTGGTATAACTCGCAAACAGATACCTGTATCATAAAGAGCATCTTAGTAATCCTTCAAAAAATACCTATCTGTCGATACATCACATGATGGGGTAAGACACGAGAAAAAAAAACATCCACACAACATGGGGGTTAGGTACCCCAAATAAAAATATTTTTCCTGATTTCATTTTAGCACTTTGTAGACGTGGGAAAAACACATATCCATGCAATGTTTCAACTTTCTAGCACTAACCATTAGGACGGTAAGTCGAGGACGGACGGACGGACATAAAGAAACTATAAGGGTTCCAAGTCATGAACTACGGTACCCTAAAAACTAAGTCTCCCTTACAAGATGGAAATGTTTTACGTGATTCGCTGTTGGTATTTGTATTCAAATTCCAATTTCTATAAATCCTAAGAACAACAGAACGAAAGAAAAATATAATTCTCGGTAAATTGAAAATGTATCAATTGGAAAGTCCTCAATGATTTAACAGGGAAAATGTAACAAAAACAGACCGTAACTTTTTGATCTGTTTTTTTTTTTTTAGATTTCTAGAGTAATTCTGTCGGTCTGTCTATCTGCTACGGCTATACGGGTAAAACGCTACACCAATTACAATTTAATTTGGCATGGAGATATTTTGATTCTTGAGGAAGGACGAAGGAAGGAACTTGCGACATTAACATCAAGATATATACAGTAATTTTATGTATTTACACTTAACATAAGTGTAACAATTTGTTGATTATTGATTTATTGTTTGAGAAGAAACTGAGTCCTGATATAAAGTTTTTTTTATATTATAGGGGGCAAACGAGTGGACAGTTTTCTTGATGGTAGGTGATT
Source organism: Phragmatobia fuliginosa (assembly GCA_932526445.1). Classification (NCBI taxonomy): domain Eukaryota; kingdom Metazoa; phylum Arthropoda; class Insecta; order Lepidoptera; family Erebidae; genus Phragmatobia; species Phragmatobia fuliginosa. The sequence goes on from OW052070.1 coordinate 17,358,960, forward strand.
GCCGCCGCACATGGACACCCGAAACACCAGAAGAGTCACAGGTGCTTTGCCGGCCTTTAAGATGGAAGTATGCTCTTTTTTGAAGGTTTAAAGGTCGTATAGGTCCGGAAACACCGGAGGCGACAGTTCATTCCACAATTTAGATGTCCGAGGTGCGATTATGCTAGTTCGGGAATCAGGACTTACACTTGAATTGTATCCGTCTTTTGTTAGAATAAAGAATTATTATTATTATCAGAGTTTTAAGGTCTACTGTTGGACATAGTCCTGTACCATTGCACGTTACTCTGATTTTGGTTTCCTTTATTCATTATAAAATATACCTAATATAGATAAATACATAACAAACTTACGAAAAAGAAAACCTGGAGCACAATGGGCGAGTAAAGGAACAAAATAAGCAGCTAACATCACTGCCAAGGGGAGGAAGACTAGTTTCGCTCCGCGGCGTTACTCGTGTTTACAACTATAACCACGAGTAACATCGCGCGTTTCATCTAGTAAAAATATGATAGGTAGGTTGTGTTTTGTAGTTGATGCATACATTGCTATACAGTTTTTGCAGGCGTTATTGTTCATAATTATGATCAATAATGTAACGTAACATAATTTTTTAAATTTATTAAACCTACTTATCCATAGATGTAACAACTAAATTGTCCATTAATTAAACCACTATTTGGATATTATAATCAATAAACGTACGAGGCCAGGTTAAACGATATCGATTTAGTTGCGGTTACATAAAGGGCGATAGACCGTTCTGATTACATTTGTTTTATTGAAATAGGTCTCTAATTTCAACTTCACCATGCTACTGAAATAATTATAATACATTCATTAATACTATATTATTTATACAACACTGTCTGTCTGTTTGTCTGTCTGCTACGCTTTTACGTCTAAACTGTTCTAACAATTTAAGCTATATTTGGCATGTCACCAGTTTGATTCTTGAGGAAGGATACTCTTTACTCGAATAAAACAAGATATACAAAAAGCTAGTATTACTTATAAATTCATAACACTATTTACAATACTGGATTATGATTACTAGTGGTCGCCATGTGGTCGAAATTTGACTATAATTAGTTTGATTTATAAGTGCCAATATTAATAAGGTTTTATTGACAACGAATATAATACTTTAATAATCACGGATTTCCCTACGTGTGTGTCAAATACATGGTAGTGTGTGTGACGTTTTATTTATTAATTTTATTTATTTTTATTGATATTAAAAAAAAGTAGCTATCCTTACTGATCCTCCACATAAACTATACCTGTGTGAAATTTCATACTCTTCCGTCCACGCATGTTCGTAAAAAGGGGTATTGTTTTTTTCACGTATTAATATGTTGTAAAATAAAATCTTCCGCCGCGACTGTTTGTTTGCGATTAACTCAAAAAGCACTGCACCGATTTCATTGAAATTTCGTATACAGATAATCTAAGGCCTGATAAACGACATAGATGCAGGCGCAGCCGCGAGCGAAAGCTAGTAGATGGTGAAACGATAACACAAATCTACTCTTCATTCACATAAAAAGTTCTTGAAAGCCCTCAGTTTGAAAGTTTCACTAAAATAAAATAATGATTAAACTTCGTGTTTGTTCTATTCGGTTAAGTTTCCAAAGAAAACTCGTTACTAATACAATGAAGACTTCAATCGATAAGGCCACAGATGTACGCTTCTAAAACTGCAATGAAAGTGAAACACGTATTTCACGGTACGTTGGGCGGACAAGTGCATTGCTAGTTGCTTAAGTTGACGCTTGGCTGGCTTTTACCAGTGTGTTGAAGTAATGATGGAATAAAAGTAATTTTAACTGAAATAGAACATTTTATGATGACGAGTAGGTCGTAGAGCCACGCTGATTTCAGCACGAATGGGCCGACTTGACCAGGGATAGTCTTCTGTACTCACACAGAAGACTATCCTAATAATAACAGCATTCTTTTATCGTATTTCGTTAGGGAATGTGAGATCAGAGGGCCAATCATTATGTGTATGGGTCACTATGCTGCATTGCCTACCCTCACAATGATTGTGGATGGTTACCGCTACTCCTAGATTCTGCTCATACTTTCCATCAGGCAGACTAGAGTCACTTTGGTGGTCATAAATATTTAAAAAAATGTATGTCATCTTAGATCATCACGGTATTAGTCACTATTTTGATAGTAAATCTCAAATGAAAAGTGAAGAAATCTGCCTTGAAATACGAAATAACTCATTTTTACCTATAAAATGATTTTTTTTTTTTTTTTTTTTTTTTTTATATAACGCCTGCCAAGGTGACTTTACTATGCCTGATGGAAAGCATGAGTAAAATCCATCCATGGGGGTCGCCATACTCACTGCAAATGCAAGCAGTATGGCGAACCACATCATGGCGGCCTAGTGAGATGCTTTTTCACGCCCCGCTTAAAGGACCCGGGATCATAGTAAGAAGGAAAAACATGAGCTGGTAGCGAGTTCCAGTGTTTAACTGCTCGGCACAAGAAGGAAGACCCGAACCGCTTAGTTCTGGAGCGTATGTCTTCCACTCTGAAGGGGTGACTTCGCTGGCCAGATCGTGTTGTTCTGTGGAGGAAGGGAGAGGGTGGGATGAGTTGGAAGAGCTCTTCAGAACACTCACCGTGGTAGAGGCGATAGAGGACTGCCATAGAGGCGACATCTCTTCGCAACTGCAAAGGTTCTAGGAACTCGGTGGCTTCGGGACTGTCGATGATGCGAACTGCTCGCCTCTGCAACCGATCGAGAGCGTCAAGCAAATACTGCGCAGATCCATCGCATAGATGAGAACAGTACTCCACGCAGGAGCGAACCTGGGTCTTATAGAGAAGACACAGATGCTCCGGCGAGAAGAACCGTCTCACCTTGTTTAGTATGCCTAGCTTCCGCGAGGCCGCCTTTGTGACGCTCTCGATGTACTCCCGTCGGTGATTGATGTGATTAAGTTTTTGGAACTTATGAAAATTATTTTCTACTATTTAGTTCGGCTCCTTACAAAAGCGTATTTTTTTTTTGTTGTTAACATTAATTTTTGTTTGGACAGTAGATTTATCAATCTACTAGTATCCGACCCTAAATAATATTGTGAATTATGAAGGTTAGGAAGACTGCTGATTAATTATTTATAGTTATAATAATTATTAATTAATATTTTTCCATAATTAATTACTATATTTTATTGCATCAAAGATAATATAATATAATTTAAGAAAACCATTAAAACACGTTTACAAACAAACAAAACAATTTTATAAAAGCGTTTTGTAAATAGTAGTTCATATTTTAACAGCATGACATACAATTTACATAGCAAATGTAAGAAACTGACTGGTGAAACTTTATTTAGATAGCATTATTCATTATAAAGATCATCATCAACAATCTAAATGTCCCACTGCTGGGCTCGTGTCAGGGCCATACTTGCTCGCGCTGACCGAGTGCGGGCGAGACAACGTTTTGGCTACGGAATCTTGCCGTTGGCGAAAGAAGTACTCGAAGCTATCTTCACGACGGTTATCCTATGATAACAACCGGGAGCGGCTGCTTAACGTGAGTCCCAATCACGGAGACGCTCATGGTGTCATGTCACTAACGGCCACCCAGCCAAATACGGGCCGCGTCGCCCTTCCTTACCCTCAATGATTGTTAGTAATCACCTAGTGCAACTTGACTGTCAACAAAAACCAAGGTGGGGGATAATGCTATAAGAATGAAAATTGAATCCAATATCGTATTATAAACCACTAACGTCACTATCAAAATATAACACCAATTATTCTATCTAACTAAGCTCTAATATCATAAAATCCTTTTATAATTTTACACAAATAAGATACCAAAGGACCCTTAGAAGGCAGAACACCTGAGCTTTATTAAAATGAATATTGTTCCATTATACGGGCTATATACCAACTGGGATTATGCTAGAAATAGCTCTCGGGAGTGGAAAATTATGGTATTGATAATAAAAAAGTTTACTTATATTTTAGGTGTAAAAGAGCGATGAGATTAGTAGGCCCTGTTCGAGTGGTTTCTATATAATAGTACGAGCACACCGTAACGTGATTCTAAATATTTAATAGCAAAGTATAAGACGAATTTCTTTTGTTCTTTTAGACTTTTTCCATGGACAATTTCTTCCACACCCTGAATACTTAGAAAACCCAAAAAGAAATTTAACTCTCTTAGAATCCGCAACAAAATGAGTCAGAAGAAAACTGGATGAGTTCAAAATAAAATAAGTCCACTTGACTCCTTGGAACTTCTTCTATGTTAGAATGTACTTCGAAGATCTTTCAAAGTACACCACAAATAGACAGAGTGATTCAAGAGGGTCGTTTCTGTAGTACGCTGATTTCAGCACAAATGGACCGGCTAGACTGGGGCAGTACTTCCCTCACACCTACCAACCTAAAAATGAAAGCATTCATGCTATCATATTTCTTTGGTAAGTGTGAGTCGGAGGCCCAATAACGCATCTGTACCTCCATAGTGGGGATCACCATGTTTCATTGACTGCATTAACGATGGGGTAGGTGACCATTACTACTACTCCTACCAGCAACCAGAACCAAAAAGTAATGATCATAGTATAAAACACTCAAAGCAATGTGCCCTCAAAAATGTGTTATGTTTAAGAAAGTACTTGGAGTGGTAATAAAGTATTTTTCAGATGTGTTTTTATAACTAAAAGTAATATAATACAGTAAAAGGCACTTTTATTTTATAAACTAATTTAAAGCACAAAGTAATAAATATAAAAAAGCGGCCAAGTGCGAGTCGGATTCGCCCATGAAGGGTTACGTAGCATCATTAATAAGTTTTTGTAGTTCGTTGTAACTTTCATCAATGTTCTAATAATAGTGTTTTGATTGAAAGAAATGTAAATTGCGGTTTATGATTTTTGCCGTATTAAAAAAAACTACTTACTAGATCTCGTTCAAACCAATTTTCGTTGGTAGTTTGCATGGTAATGTACAACATATATTTTTTTAGTTTTATGACTCTCTTATTTTAGAAGTTACAGCGGGGGGGGGGGGACACATTTTACCACTTTGGAAGTGTCTCTCGCGCGAACTATTCAGTTAAGAAAAAAATGATGTTAGAAACCTCAACATCATTTTTGAAGACCTATCTATAGATACCCCACACGAATGGGTTTGATGAAAAAAACATTTTTGAGTTTCAGTTCTAAGTATGATGCCCCCAAAATTTATTGTTTATTTTCTATTTTTGTGTAAAAATATTAATGCGGTTCACAGAATACATCTACTGACCAAGTTTCAACAGTATAGCTCTTATAGTTTCGGAAAATAGTACCTAATTACATTTTTATAAAAGTAGATATATTAAAAATCATTTTCAATTAATGATTTTGATATTTATTTTATTTTATTTATTTATTTATTTACCATACCATAGAGTCTTTTACAATATACTTCCTATCGTTAAGCTAAGGCTAATAATAAATACATGCCATCGTGTGACACAACACAACCTCAGTGTTTCATAGCTTATTTGGACTGTAACAATATCCATGGTTTTAGTATGTGTCAATACTTACCACATTTAGATTTCCGATTCTTAAATCAAAAGGAAATAAATCATCTATACATAGAAAATGTAAAAGACAATGCCGATTAGGGTTTTATATTAGAAGTTGATCTTTTTTACCCTGAATCTTTACATAATCTGTACGTAGACTTACCTTTTTGTCTTGAAAAATAATAATACTCACAACGCCATCTAGTCCCCAAATATGGAGATCTTGTATTATAGGTAACTAAACAACTGATATAAATACATAAACGTATTTTTTTCTTGTAAATACATACTTAATATACATAGAAAACACCCAAACTCCGAAGCAAATATTTGCGTATCACACAAACATTTGGTCCGACCCGGGAATCGAACCCGAGACCTCTTATTCAGCTATCGCATACGCTAACCACTAGACCAACGAGGCAGTCAAATGCGTCTTACACTCACACCACATTAGCACCCGTACGAAGCAGAGGCCAGTGACTAGTTCAATACACTTCAATCATAATAAAGACTTGACAATACTAATTAATTTGTCCGTGTGGTGATGGATTATGAATACAAAGTGTCACCACCCCTATTCATTCCATGGGTGTCGTAACATCACTGCCAAGAGAAGGAAAACTTGAAGCAACCCCTTTACCAGCCCGTCTGGCCAGCGTGGTATAGTAGGCCAAAACCTCCTTTCTAAGGAAAGGCTTATGTCCAGCAGTGGACTGTTAAAAGCTGCTGATAATGGTGATGATGATGAATAGTAATTCAATTTCAAATGTTTCCATAGCGGTAGTTTCCGAGGAAGGCCACACAATAGAGATCATTATAAGACGCCGGTACTGCAGCCGTATGTTGAACCAGTTGAACCATATTATATATATATTATATATATACAGGCGAGCGGAGCCACTGGCAAAAACTAGTCAATTATAATCTGTTGTGTCAGGTTTTTAAAGTAAATTGATTTTGTAGTAGTAAGTAAATTGATATATACACACATCAAAAGTGTCTAGGGATCAACATATATTTTTGCAATAACTTTTCTCCTGATTGATATTAATTAAAAATTTCTTTAAGGATTCATCAAATAAAGTGTTTTCGTTTGTCACAGTAACGATAAACCAAGTCACCTTTGCATTAGTAAAGAAATTTGCCATTTTCCTAATAAAGGGATTTTTGACATTTGAACCACTAACATTAAAGTTCGAAAAAAAGACTGAAATAACAGTTTTCTTTAAAATTTTATTAGGTAACTTAAACAATTAATAATCCGTGTTTCTACCGCGAACACTAACAACACAAGAACATCGGTTTGGCATACTCAAAATGAGTTCATCCAAATCACGCTGTGGAATGGCCGCCCATGTTCGTTGCAACAACAAAAAAAGGTCTTCTTGCGACTGGATACCCTCCATATTCGGCAGAGCTCTTCTCTGTAGCATATCCCATGCATGCTCAATCGGGTTCAAGTCTGGCGACTGAGCAGGCCAGGGCAGGACATTGATGTTAGCTGCGGCGAGAGTCTGTCTTACAACTCTTGCGGTGTGCGGTCGTGCATTATCATGCATTAACTGAAATAAGGGACCGATTTGCACTTGTAGAGGAACGATGACGTCTGATACAATCGTCTCAGCATAAATTTGAGCATTGAGGTTGCCTCTGATCCAAATCAACTCAGTTCTTCCGCCGATCCAAATACCCGCCCATACCATGATGGTTCCACCACTATAAGGATGGACTTCCTGGCAGGATTTTAATCGCTGTTGGCGTCCAGGGGTTCTCCAGTGTCGTATACGTCTTGTATCCGGTCTCATACCAAAACGAGACTCATCAGAAAAGCACACGAAACGCCATTGTTCTTCTGCCCAATTTCTGTGTTCAAGAGCCCATTGATATCGAATCCTACGATTGTGCATTGCTATAGGTGGTACCCGTAGCGGTCTTCGGGAATGAAGGTTCACTTCATGCAAGCGGTTTCTGACTGTTTGGTCGCTAATTAAGTTCCTTGAAGAGTGATGAAGCCTCACGGCTAACATCATGGCGGTTATTGTTGGAGCTCTTCGAGTTAAGATTTGAATGTATCGGTCTTGTCTCCGTGTGGTGCAGCGATACCGTCCTCCATGGCGCTCAGCCACGGTACCAGTGCTTCGGTAACGTGTCCAAAGTCGACTGATAACACTCTGACTTGTATTCAGAGCTAAAGCCACAGTACGTTGCCGGGAACCAGCTTCTATCATTCCCACGGCTCTGAGCATTTCTTCCCTGCTTAAATGACGTCGCCGCTCCATAATAACGTTGGTTTTAATCAGTAGTAGGGAAACAGTAGCACTAATAATTTCTTCAATGCGTTGTATGTTTTTATAGGGAAAATATTGGCAGCTGATTTTCATCTTTTACTCGAATTTGATTGACAGTTCCTGATTCAAATTATGAAATGCACCAAAAAGGATCCATATAAATTTATAAAATCATAAATTTATTACAAAGCCACATCTCCATCTCAAGAAATCCGCATAAAAATGCTTGATCCCTAGACACTTTTGATGTGTGTATTATATATAATCAGAAAATCTCTATGCCAAAGTTAATTGAAATCGGTACAGCACTTTATCCGTGAAAGCGCAACAGACAGACAGACAGATTTACTTTCGAATTTATGATATTACTTGTATGTATAGATAGTACTTTCCAGTCATAGAAATACTCTATTTCTAACATTTTAATAGGTATCATATTATATATATACAGGCGAGCGGAGCCACTGGCAAAAACTAGTCAATTATAATCTGTTGTGTCAGGTTTTTAAAGTAAATTGATTTTGTAACTTGTTAGGCTGTTAAAGTTTTTCATCAGTATTTTGACAGTTATGTTTTAGACAAAAAAAAACTCACTAAATTTGGCCTTTTATAATGTTGCTCATTGTCATATTAACTACAGGCATTCAAAATTTATTACAAAGCTTCAAACAAAAGGATTACAAAGTTATCTCAAAGAATTTTTATTTTTTTGAGAAACATAATCCTAAAAAGACTATTCAGAGCTTCCTTAAAGCATGAAGTACCCTTCAAGCTTCATCACTTCAACTCGAAGCACTGTAACCCTACAGAAAGTGACGCTTATAATAATCCCTTTTTGTTGTTCAGTTTATTACGGAACCCATTATATTTACCTTCCTGAAGATTTGTTTATTTATGTTTTTTTTTAAAAAGATAAAATTATACAGGCATAACCTTTGCTAAGGAAGACTTTTCATCAAAAACGGACAAAAAGAACACTCAGACTCAAGACCACATTTTGTGATCACACAAAGTGTTGTAATGTCTCATGTCTCATTGAACTCTCAAGTCACGACACCAACGACACCATCAATGAATCCATTTTATTTATGAGAACGAACTGTAACATGACACTATCAATCAAAGGATTTCAACTTAACAATTCCTAATTGCCAGCACGTAGCAACGTGATCAACATACTTCATTGCTCGTTATCGATCGATGTATAGACAACACGTTCGCCTGTTATGGCCTTACCACGGGTTTTCTATTGTAGTTTATGGGTCTATATACATATTTGTTAAAACTCAAAACCACCGGGGACGTTAGTAGGCCTCATATTTCTAATTGAAGGTAGACATGAGTTGGCGGGCGAGGAGAATATTCTCGTACAATCACTTTATTAAAGCACTCGATTTCGAAATACAGTTAGGACATTAAATAGCAGCTTGTGATTAATAATTTTAAATAAGACACTCCACTCAACTCGTGGTGCTCACACGAGATGATCCACGATAACTATGCTCTCCAACAACCAGGTTCCATTTTAAAGGAACTCACGAACGAAGGAAGGAGCAATAATCATCTAGGGATGGGATGGGAAATCATTGTCACCTGTGATCCTTGTCTATGACTTATGACATGAAAATAATCAACTAAAAGCAATCATTCAATCGCGTTATTATTATTTTAAGGTGTCAATGATTCCCATCCCTTCAGTGTAAGACACTGACATCATACCGGGCACTGGTGCGTGCCTTTCCGACACATAAGAGTGTTGCCAGCTAAGATAATCGATACGCTGACATATTCATTAAAATATTCTACTTGTAGTTGATGTAGTTTAGTGTGGCCAATTTTTACCCCTTGAAACTTTCACATCTAAAAATGGCATAATCTTGAAAATTTCACTTTTATAGTAAGCATTAAGAAAACGAAAGTCTTCACCCAAAAAAGGCCAATATGCAAACTAATAAGGCGAGTGGAATATTGAATTAAACCTGTTTGTATACACGCATGACATATTTAGGTGTAAAGTTGAATGGTCAGTAACTATAGTAACTCTTGATAGGTGACCTGAACTTTTGATGAGAGCAATCATCTGACTAGGGTTTAATTAGCGTTTGTTCTACCATTCGAACCCCAACAGAGTATTGTTAGTTTGTTTGCTCGGTTAAGAAAAATAGTTCAAGGGTTCGGAGTTTGAGAGCTTCTATTTTTTGTGCGAGGTTATGATTAAAGTTAGTAGAAAGCTAATCACTAGAAATGACTAGTTCATGTTAATGGTTTAGATGTTCTTGTCTAAAACAAAAAACAACTATGGTATAGCTTTAGTAGCTATGGTATAGCTATTAGTGTATTGTCATCGGTCCTCGATAAATCTACAAAGTTTGAACGAAATCTGAACGGTAAAGTGGGTCAAAATCGCACCCAAAACAGTTGGTTACAAACAAAGAAAAAAATACAGGTGAGGCTAATAAAAAGCGTGTACAATAATATTTAAAATTTTACAATTCTATTCTTGAAATAATACCAAAGATGATATTCCTCAGCTTCCTAATTACTCCAAATATTTAAAGGTGCCTGGGGGGATAATTGGCCCTTCGGATTGATCTGGCAAAGGGTCTTAAAATAGTACCTTAGATAATATACATATATAAAATTTAGGTTTGCTACTATAACGTAGTTTACCTAATTTTTTCACAACTTTCAAGACATCTGGCAGAAGTAATGGCCCACGAAAAGTGTCTGGCAGTAATACATTTTAATTTTAAATATTATTCTTAAAAAAATATGTAAATATTAGCTTTGCAACTTTAACGTAGGTAAGTAAGGTTTTTATCTACCTATACTTCGCGCTACCTGAGAAACGGCCCCGCTTTCAAGCTAATGGGTACGCATACATCTTAACAAGACATTGCACTAATAATCCTGAAAATTTCAGCTTTGCAGAAATGACGTAGGTCTGAGGGCTCTGGGCTCTTGGACCATCAGTGTTGAACTTGTCTTATACTTTTTATGGCATCTTCAGCTCCTATGGTTGTTAACGTATCTGTGAAAAAGTACAGATTTTGTTTTACGAGTTTTCTATGGAGGCATGATGGTATTCCTATCTGATTTCAGCTACGTTGATCTGACACCAGCAAACTACGCAGGAGAAACTCGAATTATAGTCATGTACTAGCTTTCGCCCGCTGCTGCACCCGCGTCTATCTCGGTTATCGCGGTAAAAAGTATCCTATGACCTTTCTCAGGCTTTAGACTATCAGGGTACAAAATAAATCGGTACAGTGGTTTTTGAATTTATCGCAACAGACACACAGACAGATGCGTCGCGACTTTATTTTATAGTATGTAGCGACAAGTTCGTGCAAACACAGGCACACTTTCTGTTCTCTCACTCACAATTTGATGGGACGGCTTTCCCACATGATCAAGAAGATATTAGACGTAGGATCGACACATTAAAATGCTCTCTCATGCATATCCACTTCGGAACTCTGGGCTGTTATTAGGTATATACTAATAATAATAATAAATATTACGGACATTTGACACACAACGCCATCTAGTTCCCAAACTAAGCATAGCTTGTATTATGGGTATGGATACCAGACAACTGATATAAATACATATACATACTTTTTTTGCAAATACGTACATATTATACCTACATAGAAAACACCCAAACTCCGAAACAAATATTTGCAGATCATACAAACATTTGGTCCAATTTGGGAAGAGACCCGAGACCTCTTGATCAGCAGCCGCAAACGCTAACCACTAGACCAACAAGGCAGTCAATAATATAATCAGAAATACTCTATAACACTTTTTGACCCGGGAATGTAATCCTAATCGGGAGTCGCATACGCTAACCTCTAGAGACCAACAGAGACATGAATGTCAGATAAACATAATTATACATACTTTTATATGATAAATAAGTAGTGTCAAATTAAATCATAGGTACCTATCCGACACTTTATCAGAAACTGGTGAATTTGACCTTCGGGTGTCTGGTTTTTTGTTTTGGTTCGCCTGTAATGATTCTAAATATATGATTAATATGATTCCAGATATGAGTAGTCAAATTGCGAATCAAATACTCAACAGTTTCTGATAAAATTTCGAAAGTAAGAGAATCTTACTTATCGTCGAGAGTTAATTCTTACTTACTTTTAAGCAAACGAAACCGAAGTTACAAGCTAAATAAAAAACTTAACGAAACTTAGCAAGCTAATCGGAAATGTTACCAGATAAGCCAAAGGTACTAGATTTTATGGTCAATACCTTAAGTTTCTCAAAGCAAACACATTCCTTTTTAGGGTTCCGTTGCCAAATGGCAAAAAACGGAACCCTTATAGATTCGTCGTGTCTGTCTGTCCGTCCGTATGTCACAGCCACTTTTTTCCGAAACTATAAGAGCTATACTGTTGAAACTTGGTAAGTAGATGTATTCTGTGAACTGTATTAATATTTTTACACCAAAATAGAAAAAAAGCAATTTTTGGGGGTCCCCATACTTAGAACTGAAACTCAAAAGTTTTTTTTTTATCAAAACCATACGTGTGGTGTATCTATGGATAGGTCTTCAAAAATGATATTGAGGTTTGTAACATCATTTTTTTCTAAACTGAATAGTTTGCACGAGAGATACTTCCAAAGTGGTAAAATGTGTCCCCCCCCCCCCTGTAACTTCTAAAATAAGAGAATGATAAAACTAAAAAAATATATATGATGTACATTACCATGCAAACTTTCAACGAAAATTGGTTTGAACGAGATCTAGTATGTAGTTTTTTTTAATACTTCATAAATCATAAATCGCAATTTACATTTCTTTCAATCAAAACACTATTATTAAAACATCGATGAAAGTTACAACGAACTACAAAAACTTTTATATGATGTTACTTGCTGCTATGGAACCCTTCATGGGCGAGTCCGACTCGCACTTGGCCCCTTTTATCTCTAGTAGTAGATTTATTTTTAATTAATTACGTATCACACACACACACATTAAAGTGATGCAATATATTTTTTTGATATACAAAGACTAAACCAGAAAGTAATTTTCAGGAGATAATCTTTGTATATCAAATAATGGAATTGCTTTTACTTCCAAGTATTTTCCTACGAGACTAAAGATGCACTTTAAATTTTGAAAAAAAAGTTTGTGGCTTCGTGGCTTAAAATAATAAATAAATATAAAGAAATATCTTTAAATTATGCATTGTAACCAAGTTGAAGATTTATTCTGCAGCTTCAAAGTGTACGAATTTGTACATATTTGTATAAATCCCTAACAATGCACACCAATCTTCGACTTGTTATACATTTAGCAATGATTTATATGAAATACTTTTAAGTCAACCCTATCCAGGTATTCGTAACACGTAACGGCGATGTAAACAAAATTCCGAAATGGGGACATAGGTAGATTTATTAGGGTTGAACAAGCTCACCGTGGATTGCTTTCGGTTTTATGCTATGTTATGGTCCAAGAGCCCAGAGCGATCAGACATAACTTATTTTCACACGGATGAAACCTTAACTACTCAGTAGCGTCTAGTGTACTTTTAAATACCTGCGTGTTTGTGGAACTAGATCTGTGACACCTGGGCAGATATCAGGTGAGAAAGGTAACTAAAAATAAGAGTTATCTAACTTAAATTAGTATGGCTGATCTTTATATATATTTTGTAGAATATTATTCTAAACTAGTTTCATAAAGTGTCAGACACTTTTCATGGACCAGAGCTTGTGTCAGACGCTTTAAAGATCGACAAAAAATTAATGAACTTTACTTATTTTTACATGTCTGATTTTTTAATATGTTATTAAAGTAACTATTACAAAGTTACATTTCATCAGTCAGACAAATTCGAGTGACAAAAACATCCCTTAAACACAAAAATTATTCAGCCGGGAAGCCGATCATCATGCTATTTCAGAGCGAGTGAGACGTCCACAGCAACTTGGATCCCGTTTTTAGGGTTCCATAGCCAAATGGCAAAAAACGGAACCCTTATAGATTCGTCATGTCTGTCTGTCTGTCTGTCCGTCCGTATGTCACAGCCACTTTTTTCGGAAACCATAAGAGCTATACTTTTGAAACTTGGTAAGTAGGTGTAATCTGTGAACCGCATTAAGATTTTTACATAAAAATAGAAAAAAACAATACATTTTGGGGGTCCCCATACTTGGAACTGAAACTAAAAAATTTTTTTCATCGAACCCATCGAGTAAAAAAATTAAATGTAATGAAAATACTTACTAATTTCAATCTAAGATTTTCGCATTCTTGTTTCAATAACATGGGCTTCAACATTAAGTTGTTAATTATTAAATATTAAAGTGAATTCATTTATTGCATGTATTTGTGATAGGTAAATATGTGAGGATCCATTTTGTTTTATAAGGAAATATCTTTATATTATTGTAAAAAAGATACCAGTTAGAAAAAGATATAAACAAAATATTACCACTACCACAAAAATATCACTATGATTAATTACAGCAAATATCTCCTAATCATCGCAATCATCGACTCAGTCATTAGAATAAATAAATAAATTAATTAAAAAAAAAATTGCAGTAAATTGCAGTTTACGATTTTTGACGTATTAAAAAAAAACTACTTACTAGATCTCGTTCAAACTAATTTTCGTTGGTAGTTTGCATGGTAATGTACAACATACATTTTTATTAGTTTTATCACTCTCTTATTTTAGAAGTTAGAGGGGGGGGGGGACACATTTTTCCACTTTGGAAGTGTCTCTCGCGCAAACTATTCAATTTAGAAAAAAATGATATAAGAAACCTCAACATCATTTTTGAATACCTATCCATACCCCAACCCCACACGTATGGGTTCGATGAAAAAAATATTTTTGAGTTTCAGTTCCAAGTATGGGGGACCCCCAAAATGTATTGTTTTTTTTCTATTTTTATGTAAAAATCTTAATGCGGTTCACAGATTACATCTACTTACCAAGTTTCAAAAGTATAGCTCTTATGGTTTCCGAAAAAAGTGGCTGTGACATACGGACTGACAGACAGACAGACATGACGAATCTATAAGGGTTCCGTTTTTTGCCATTTGGCTATGGAACCCTAAAAACGGGATCCAAGTTGCTGTGGACGTCTCACTCGCTCTGAAATAGCATGATGATCGAACGCCCGGCTGAATAATTTTTGTGTTTAAGGGATGTTTGGTCACTCGAATTTGTCTGACTGATGAAATGTAACTTTGTAATAGTTACTTTAATAACATATTAAAAAATCAGACATGTAAAAATAAGTAAAGTTCATAAATTTTTTGTCGATCTTTAAAGCGTCTGACACAAGCTCTGGTCCATGAAAAGTGTCTGACACTTTATGAAACTAGTTTAGAATAATATTCTACAAAATATATATAAAGATCAGCCATACTAATTTAAGTTAGATAACTCTTATTTTTAGTTACCTTTCTCACCTGATATCTGCCCAGGTGTCACAGATCTAGTTCCACAAACACGCAGGTATTTAAAAGTACACTAGACGCTACTGAGTAGTTAAGGTTTCATCCATGTGAAAATAAGTTATGTCTGATCGCTCTGGGCTCTTACTCTATTAGGTGGGATTGGCAAACATGCCATTTGATGGGTCAAGGATGAACGCGTCGGCGATTTCAATATTGTGACCGGTTTATCTTCGATGCTATTTTTTTGAATTTGGAATGTAAGGGTCTGGGTATAAAAGCTTTCTTTGATCTTTATGGCCAGATATTCTGATACAGATGTATATGGAGATGTAAGGGAAGGGTTCAGATAACTTATTAAGTTTTTTTTTAATGACCGTTAACGGCATCTTATAACGCGTGTCTCATCAGGGTTTCCTTTTTTTTTAATGTCTGTTGTCAGTAACTGTCGATTCTAAAATATTTAGACACAACTAAACGGTGTGGTACAGTTACAATGAATACTTGTATTATCACTCTTATATGCTGACAGAATTCATCCTCATAATTAATTAATTAATTAGTTTGTGAAACTGTATTCAATTTTAGATATTTTCTATATTTTACTATCCAGAATACACACACTAGTATTAAATATAGGCAAGCACTACCCCGTACACCTTTACTGTAAAGAGAAGGAAAACTTGAAACCAATCTGAACTTCTTTTTTTTTCGCGGGGAATGCTTTTACGCATACCATACCCATAGGCATTCCCTTCGTGGGGTAAACGTTGAGCGTGTTTGGGCCTCCCGAAGGAACCGGTCTACCTACTAAACCCCGCGGCGACCTATCTCAGTAGTTGGAAGGAACACCAGGATCGCATCTAGAGTCAGGCTTCTGGAGTGTCCCTGCCGTACCTCACGACTGAGGCACATTCCAGGGCTATTAGTTTTACCCCCGGGTCGGAACGCTGCACTTATTATAGTATCTAAGCCAAAATCTCATTTCTTCTATGTCTATGAGAGTTCTATATCACGCAGAGGACTCCCAAGGGTCTTGATGATCATACTTGATACATAATTATTTTTCTTTAGGATAGGAATAAAGAAAAAAAGTCTGGTCCGGCATCAAACTGAAAGTGTAAAGAATTTCAGAAACGTCCATTATTACAGGCTACTCCCTACTTTTGTAGAGAACTAATACGAATTCCAGAAGAATCGGTAAAAATTCGCCTTGTAGAATTTATATTGAAAAAAAAGACCAATAAATAAAAATACTTTCGGATACGTAATCATTCGCCCTTTTCGCAGCCCAGTGGGCACAATTGGGATAACACATTGGGACAAAATTGAGAAAATAGTATCGTAGTAATTTTAATTCTTTATTGTTCTTTCTTTTGTTTACAAAGATTGTGTCTATAAAGGGATTTTCATTTGCAAATTTAATTTAAGATCAGTCAAAGGATATCCAATATATTTATTTCAATGGAATGTTGGGGGAAGTTTTGGGTTCGTAAGCGACTATCGTCGAGCCATTTAGTTATATAATGTAATAATAAAATTCAGAAGAGCTGTGGGGATTATCTAATATATATAATAATAATGTATCATTGGAAATCAACCCCCGTTTTGGATAGAAAGGGGGATGGTAATTTGAATATATCATTACCGAATTTATAACTCAATTATTCGTCCGGTGTCTGAAACAAACCTCTGACATCATAAATCTAAATAACATTGGGAGGTGTCTGTTTGTAATATTAAATGAATAGTTTTTAACTAAATACGTATCAAAGTATATTATACTTACAGCACGTACTTAAATAAAGCAATTTTTAAAATTGTTGTCCATCTGTATATTTTTTCTAATCTCTGGATAGACAGTTAGCTGATGATACAAGGAGTAACTTAGGCGATTCCCACACTGCCCCGCGCTCCGTCGCGTAGCGCGGAGTGGCAGATTTTAAAATTGTATGCAAGTATATCGATTATTATAGGAAACACGCCAGGTCCACAAAAACGCGCTACGACGCGTGAGCGCGTGCCGCTAGCAGATTCGGGATTGGCTGCCCGCGCCTACATGCGTGGGCTCGTCGCCAGTGTATGAATCGCCTTAGGGTATTATTTCTAGACTGGCTTCGCAGCGTTACTTGCAATTTACATCAGTAATCGTAGCTAACACTGCGGGACTCAGATAGTATCATATTATAATATATGTATAAAAACATTCACTAAAATACATTACCTGTCGTCTATTATTTATTATTTAATTAACAGTTAGTTATGTTATTATACATCCAATCACGAGATTAGCAAAACTTATATTAATTAACCTTACATAATTGATTTGAGTTGAAATATGTTTATGACACGTTATTAATTATATTAACTATCATTAGCATAGTCAACCGCATATAGATCACGTATATGATGCGAACCTCTGGGTCAGACGTGTAGTGTCCAGTACAGGTTTACAGCTATTGATATAACGTTCGGCAGAGGGCCGAAGAAGAATGTAAGAACACAATATATACATCTTTGTAGTAATATAAGGATAATGGACGTGATAATATTGTTAACATTACTAAACTAACCTTAACCAAAAATTTATTTTATTTTAATATATTTTAATTTCATTGGTTTACGGTTCAGTTTTCGATATCCCGAATCCCAGCTATTCCTATTCCTAATAAATGGTTTACCTATCGCGAAACTTGATTTGTAAATGAGGTGCAATCTTTGATAGATGTTTGTTGAAAGTTTTTAACTGATATACAAGCGTGTGTCTCCGATGAACTTTTAATGTGTTCTGAACTAAACATCCTTGCGTGCGATATTAAAAATGAACTGTAAGTCAATGAGACTAAAGTATATTATCCGATAACTAATTTTAATTAACTTAAATTTGGTGATGTTAACAAGAGAATCACTACCATTATGCCTCATCTAATTTGCCTCTGTTTACCGATTCGCGAATAAAAGAGCCGGATGTATGTATTGCTTCTATACAGAAAAATAATCTGATTATATTTTTAACTAGCAACACAACCCGGCTTCGATAGAAAATATTTCAAATTCTTGGTTCCTCCACTTTAATATGAATGTGTAACACATATTTACCTCCTTATTGAATAATATTCTAAAGCTGAAAACTGCATTAAAATTCCTTAAATAAGAGTAGTTTCAAAGATATGTGTAAAACAGAAAAGTTATTTTGGTATTTTTAGTAATATTTGAGATATTGAAAGAAAACATCAAAGATAAAAATATATAATGCAATTTATTTAACGAAATATTAATTATTTTATCTTATAGTAAAGGCACTATACTTGCTAACGATTCCGCATAAAAATCGGGTCTGGTGGTTGGATGGGCGAGCATTGTTTCTTTCGGTACATTCGTGAGGAGCATTAGCGTTGTAAAGCCAACATTTCTGCCCAATCCAACATCTTGTTCAATCCTGAAAGAGACAATAAAATTAAAAAAAAATAATGTAACAATAGTTGTTACTAGGATTAATAATATTAATATACTAATTTGCATGAATATGGTAGGTACAAACTACAAAGTTCTTAAATCAAATATACGTGAGGAATCACAGCATATTCTGCCACAAGTAGCATACAAATATTAAAATTAAAAATCTAATTTAAAAAACAAAAAAGAAGTTAAAGTTAAGCAGGGCATCATCACGAAGGTTGTCTTTTAACATTTCTCAGACAGTAGTTTTTTAATTTATTTTTAAAATCATAATTTCTTAAGCCACTTAATTCTTCAGGAAGTTGTAGTTGTAAGGAATAATAATGTAGCATTAGTGTGTAAGATGTTAGAAATATTTATTTATTTATCACTGCCTCGTTGGTCTAGTGGTTAGCTTAAGCGACTGCTGATCAAGAGGTCTCGGGTTCGAGTCCCGGGTCGGACCAAATGTTTGTGTGATCCGCAAATATTTATTTCGGAGTTTGGGTGTTTTCTATGTATAATATGTATGTATTTACAGAAAAAGTAGGTTTAAGTATTTATATCAGTTGTCTAGTTACCCATAATACAAGCTCTGCTTAGTTTGGGGACTAGATGGCGTTGTGTATAAAATGTCCGAAATTTATTTATATATTAGGCATAGCAACTTACATATCTCCAATGAACAGTACTTTACCCGGATCGGTAACACCTGCTCTCTTCATAGCAAATTTTCCAAATAGTTTACCAGGCTTTGACAATACTATTGGATCACGATTCGAATCTTCTGCCACGATCCTAGTAAAAACAGAACAACCTAAAAGTAAAAAATGTACATAAATACAAGGACTAAATTTAGCCGAACATATGTATAATCATCAACAGCATTTACTAGTCCACTGTTGGACTTAGAAACGTGGTTTGGAGCTGCTATATCACGCTAGCCAGACGGGTAGAATAACAACATATTATGCATTTAACTACATAATAATACGCGAAGCAAAAACTTTGTACCTCTTTTTATCAAAATTACTCGAACGAAGATATGAAATTTCACACATTAATGGTGTAAATAGAGAAGGACTGCAGAATGTTAATAATAAACTAATAAAACATTACACACACTCCCATGTATTTGACATACAACGCATTGATACTCTTTTGTCAAATAACATTGTAGCGTAGTCTTGGCGAAATCAGAGATTATGTTTGAAAATAGAGCCGTAATATTGTTGCCACTTAGAATTCAAATTAATTACGGTCGAATTAGGACCACTAGACGACCACAGTGTATATTAAATGTATACATGTATAATAAATTAAATTTAATTCAATAACTAAAGTTAAAACACGATGCATTAGAGTAATGAGTGCGAAATTTTACGTGTTTTATTTCAGCAAAAAATTGTATCCAATTGATACAAAAGCGAACTCGTTGCCAAGAGCTAATTCCTAGTAACAAAGATATAATATTAATTTTCGTTTTCAATGTCAAAAGTACCTATTTGTATCTGTACTTGTATTACAATATTTATGTGTCGAGTGTAGTTTAAAATATAAAATCTAATTATTTTTCGTAACACAACTTCCTTGTTTCAAAAATTAGTTTATAGTGGTTGCTATTCCGTATTCAATTTTTTTTTTCTTGTTATAATTTAAAAATCTACTAGCACTCATTCGGAGGGTGGCTTGATAATTAAATAAGTATGCTAGTAAGCTGCGCGTGCGTGTGTGTGTGTGTGTGTGTGTGTGTGTGTGTGTGTGTGTGTGTGTGTGTGTGTGTGTGTGTGTGTGTGTGTGTGTGTGTGTGTGTGTGTGTGTGTGTACGTGTGTGTGTATGTGTGTGTGTGTGTGTGTGTGTGTGTGTATGTGTGTGTGTGTGCGTGTGATACTTAATGTGATTTAATAAATAATAATATTTATATAAAATTTACAATGACTTGTGTAATTACATATTGCTATTTTTCTTCAGTAGGCTCAATCAAAACAATAGCTAAATCATACAAATATTTTTTTATATACAATTAAACTGCCTCAGTCGCAGCGTATGCGACTGCTGTGAGGTCTCCAGTTCGATTCCCGGATCGGACCAAATTTTTGTGAGATCCGCAAATATTTATTTCGGAGTTTGGGTGATTTTTATGTATAATATGAATATATTTACAAAAAAGTATGTTTATGTATTAATATCAGTTCACTAGTACCCATAACACAAGTTCTGCTTAGTTTGGGACTAGATGGTGTTGTGTGTAAGATGTCTGAAATATTTATTATTATTATAATTACCTAAAGAAGAGCGTCCTTTTTCAAAATATGTATGTCGGTCTGTAGCCCCGCACAGGAATAGAACGTCAGGCCTCTTTAGGTAGGTAATGGCTCGGTGAATTTTAGCCAAATTTGCATTGAAATCACAATCGCAGACAACTGCACCTATTTCTGGGTCATCCTGCGAGTATTTGATGTAGTCGTCGAAAGTGCCTGGTCCTATAACAGGCTGCGGAAATAAAAAAGAACATAAATTATTTACGCTTAATCTATATAAATAATTAAAATTTTAGTGTTTGTTTGTAATGTCAAACGATCATTTTTTTTCTCAACGCATATGAATTAAGTAGGTACTGTATAACTGGATATACTTTTATACAGTACTCCATAAATATAAATAAAAAAAAACTGTTTGTTCCCGATAATCTCTGGAACGGCTGGTCCGGTTTTAACGAGAGTTTCGCTGGGAGGTGGCTACGGTTTTTCAGACTGGCTTAATCCCCCGGCGTTATTCGCTATTTACTGCTCGCCGTTCTCGAATTTTAGAGAGACTAACGAATAGCAATTCATTTATATATATATATATATATATATATATATATATATATATATATATATATATATATATATATAGAGAGAGAGATAAGTAACGCATACGGTTACAATCAGCTTAGTCATAAGAAACTAACATAATTGAACTGGTAATCTTAAGTTATACAATAACGATTAAATAGGACAGATGAGAGATAAGCGACAGGTATCATTTTATCATTTACACGGACTTTATAGATTAGCAGTTAATAAAACTTGAAATTGCAGAACGTATTTTTTTTGTATGCTTTGGAAAAACGGTTTAACTTTTTTCGAATAAAATAATGCAGAGTACATTGTTATAAATTAAGTACGTGAAGCGCTGATAGCCAAGTGGCCTTAGGTGATTGGGAATAATCACCGAGGATAAGCAACGTCGCGGTCAGGATCTAGATGGGTGACCACGTTAAGCAATCGGTCCTAGTTGTTATTATAAGCATACAGTCGTGAAGCTTACTTGGAGGCATCCAATATTTACGTAGCGACAATGTATCTTGCCATTCCCCAACCTGGACTCCGCCAACATGGGGACGTATGGCCTTTGCCCTCTCTTGAGAGGAAGACCTGAGCCCAGTAGTGGGACGTTATAATGACATTGTTTTGAAGCTAGGTAAATAATTTGTGTTTCTTGACGCTCTTTAAATTCACCATTACTTTATACTAGTTGGCTTACGCTACCCTGTTCGCTGAAAAATAGTTTTTTTTTCTTTGATGCTTGGCTCCTTGTTGGTTGAACTGTGTAGCTTTAGCTGATAAATAGGCTCTATAAAACTTTTTTTTTTGGACACGTTCAACTAAAGAAACTTGCTGTATTACTTTAATGTAGACTAATGTATTTTACTATAATTTACACTAAATAAAATTTTTAAAGTTGATTGAAGTAAATAAACTGTTGAATGAAGAAAATAAAGCTGAACTTTTAGGTTAAGTATTGGTTTTATTTCAATATTTAATCTAAGTATAACCCGATTAACATTATAATGCTGCTTTTAAAAATGGTTTCACTAAAAAAAATGGGCTGGTAGGTACAAAAAATAAAAGTTACTTACTCCCGTTTTAGTTTCAAGGCCATGTGAGTTCAATATCTTAACGGTTTCATCACACGCCATGGCGTATACTTTCTTTTTGAAGTTCAACTCTTTTAAGTACCCAGCTATGGCTATAGATGGTGTGGTGAGCAATTGCTGAAATTAAAATTTAAAATCAAAGAAAACCCCGAATGATTGGACTGATTTTTATCAAACATAGCTAAGACTCACTCCCGACTAATTTACCTATCAAACAAAAAAAAAACAATCATTCGTTTGGGAGCTATACGATGCCATACACACGCACGCACACAGGCACACGCACACGCACACACATACACACACACACAAACACACACACACACACACACACACGCACGCACACGCACGTACGCACGCACGCACGCACGCTCGCACGCACTCACACACAACCCTAGCGTAGTGACCGATTTTGACGGGACTATCACTGGCAGAAAGCTGATAGCTTAAGGGCTAACTTAAGTTAAATTTTTCAGACTGGCTTTGCTTAACAACAACTCAACCACTCAGTCAACAATAAACTGTAATCTTATCTAACTAGTCTAGTTTAACTGAACTGTCTTGTGAATCCAATACAACACAGTTGAGTTATACATTTATACAATCTGATCTACATAAACAATTTAATTTAAAACTAGCTGAGTCCCGCGGTGTTGCCCGCGGTTATTGTTGTCAATCTCGAGTAACGCCGTGGAGTAAAGCTGGTCTAAAAAAAATTTGCCTAAGTTACTCCTTATGTCATTAGCCGTAATCTGCCAGTGAAAGTCTCGTTAAAATCGGTTTAGCCGTTCCATAGAATACCTGGCACAAACAGACAGACAGACGGACAGACAAAAAAATTTAAAATCCAAACCGTAAATACTCTGGTTATTTGGTATTACAAAGGGACACTCCAATTTCATTTATTTTTCTGTATAGATTTGACTTTGAAGATGATTAAGACTGTTCATGTCTGTTTAAAACACCAAAGGTTTCGGATTTTCTTTATCGTCGCGTTGACATTGTTCAAAGATAGTGCTGTTTATATTTATCGTGGTAGGGCCATTAATTGGTCTGGTAGAAACGGCATTCAATGGTTTTGAATGAAAGAAAGGGAGAGTGTTTTGTAGATTAAAAAGTTGACTATAATATTGCCTCGGTATTTATGAGTACCTTGTTTTTACGCGGATAATGCTTTTCGCACCATACCCTCCGTGGAGTATGCGAAGGGTGTGTGTGAGACTACTGTAACCGTTCTACCCACTAAACCCCGTGGCGGCCTACCTCGGCAGTCGGGAGGAACACCAGGAAAGCGTCAGCGGCTTCTGGAGTCCCTCCTACCGTACCTCATAAACGAGGTCCATCCCGGGGTAATTTATTTACGAGTACCTACAACGTAAAGATTACTGTTATTTGGTAAATTTAATGGCTTTCTATTCTATTCAATCATCAACAACCCATAACGTCCCACTGCTGGGCTCGGGTCTCCTCCCAAGAGAGGGTTAAGGCCATACGTCCCCACGCTGGCCGAGTGCGGGTTGGGGACTGGCAAGACACGTTGTGGCTACGTAATCTTACCGTTGGATGTTTTTAAGCCGCCCGAAGGCCTCCAACTAAGCTTCACGACTGTTACCTTATGACAACAACCGGGACCGACTGCTTAACTTATTCTATTCAATATACATATATAAATAATATAAATAACATTGGAGGATCTATTTGTAATATCAAATGAACAATTTTTTACTAAGTGTATATCAAAATATATACAATATTTACATCAAAAAACTAATTTCTAAAATGTATATCTGTCTGTCTGTCTGTTTGTTCCGTATAATCTTTGGAACGGATGAGCGATTTTGACAGGATTTTCCCTGTTAGAAAGCTGATAACATACGAGTAACTTCGGGTATATTTTTTAGATTAGCTCCACTCCGCGGCGCTACTCGCGTTTAACAATAATAACCACGAATAACATTGCAGCGTTCAACTAGATATTTAACATCTTCATCTTCATCAAATATTGAAACGAAAATATCAGTAAAAACTTACAAATCCATTTTCAATGTTAGCTTCTTTAAATTTTTCTTCATAGTCTTGTCGTGTCCGAACACTATTGTTTGATACGAAATGTACTGTCTTGCCATATTTCTTCATCAGATCAAAGAATTCGCCAACACGAGGTAAGGCATGTGCGGTCCAGACGACTCCTGAGAACAATAGCGTACATGAGTTTAGACATGAGCAATAAATTGTATACAACTCTAAGGCATCTTCTACATTATTATATTTAATCATTCTCCACGTTACAATTTTTTTAGGTATGTAAAAGCTGACAAAAAACTGCATTCTTTCTGATGGAAAGCTTGAGCAGAATTCAAGAGTGTTGGTCACCATATTTATCATGAATATCTTTTTTTTTCAAACAAGTTAGAGTGGACTTTGAGTCTATTACGGTTGATCTTCGGTTGAAGCGACTGTTGTCAGACCTATCCAAGTTCTATACACATTCTATGATCAGATTTTTAAGGATTAACCTACCCTAAGCGGTTAACTTAAATACGCATAACCTTTCCGCAACATGGGACTTTATAATACATATTTCCCAGATTTCATCTCTAAAAATATTTGTTAATATGTATAATTATGTATTTCGCCGGGTCAGCGAACTTCGTACCTCCCGGAATCCCAGATCTTGATTGCATCGCTACCTATAGGGTCCAATTGCAAAAAATAAAAAATCCTTGTATCCACTTGAATACTCACAAAATAGTTCATCAAAATCGGTAAAGTCGTTTAGAAGGAGTTCAATTAGAAACATAAGATTCATATATAACGATGGACAACCATATATAGAGAACCATTTAAATTCAACCTAAATGTTATTGACCCATAAATAACACTACCTTTAATATAAAACCTCACAATATGAGATAACAGTCTGATGATAGTGTTTTTGGAGCTGTTCGCACTATCTACATAATTAAGAAACACACACACACAGGCGTGGGACCTTCATTATTATGCCTGACGGTCTCGTGATAAGTATGTTTCGCATCGTGATCAGACGAACGAACGAACTTCATAACTTGTATGTCCTCTGGGTAAATTATGAAGTAGTTTGAGATTAGTTATTAAAAACTTTATTAGTTAGTGTTATCAATTCTGTTCGCTGAATCCCAATTGAGTTAAGTTGAAGACTGTCTGACACATTCTGATTATTATATATGGTTATTTAAAATTACTATATAAATATATTGTTGTGATTATTATATATAGCTAATTCAGGTAAAACCGGTTGAAATAGTAGCCGATCCCAAATAAACTTGGCAATAAAGGCTAATAAGATGATGATTTGAAGACAGCCAGGAACAGTCAAGTGAAACAGTTCCTGCCGGTTGTTATCAAATTATATTTGTACGATTTCGGGCAGCTTAAAAACATTCCATGGCAAGATTAAGTAGCCAAATCATCGTCTTGCTAGTCCCCACCCGCACTCGGCTACCGTTGGGACGTATGGTCTTAACCCTCTTCTGGAGGGAACCCTCTCCGAGCCCAGCAGTGGGACGTCATGGGTTGTTAATTTAGGCCTTTTGTTTTTATGGTTAGTACACCTGAAAACTAAGCCAACAGTTCTTTGTTCAAATAATTGTCTGACAAGCAAAAGTATTGTTCTATATGGGTGTAATTTATCAATGGCTAGATTTTGCCTGCGAATCCTACCACACGTATGTCGGTCATAACGGTAAAGGGTAACCTATGTTTTCCCTAAAGAATCAAAGGCTTCATTATTTAATTCGGATTTCTATGGTATCGTTGCACAGTTTAGCCGTAAAAGTGTAATGGAAAGGAGGATTTACAGACAGTGACTTTCGAATCGCAATATCATTTTTTTTTTATTTATGTGATCGTTAATATTATATACGTAAGTACGAACATGTGTTTAAAAATTTATATAATTATGTAACTATGTTTATCAAGTGGCTTATTACCATAGGTCAGGCTCTCCCTAGTTTAGAATCAGAAGTTCGTTTGTGAAATGGGTGATTTAATTATTGTTTCGTTAGCATTGCACTTGCAACACACTCATATGAACTGTAATGAAAAAGTTGTTTGGTATTAGTTTGCATCTCGTCTAATAGTAGGCCTATAATCGATTGCCTTGTTGGTCTAGTGGTTAGCGTATGCGGCTGCTGATCAAGAGGTCTCGGGTTCGATTCCCGGGTCGGACCAAATATTTATGTGATCCACAAATAGTTGTTTCGGAGTCTGAGGGTTTTCTATGTATTAAATGTATGTATTTACAAAAAAAAGTATGTTTATGTATTTATATTAGTTGTCTAGTACCCATAATACAAGCTCTGCTTAGTTTGGGACTAGATGACGTTGTGTGTAAGATGTCCAAAATATTTATTTATTATTAATGTAGGTACAATATAGGGTCATTAAAATTAAATCTTAAATAATATTGATTGACAACTGGTTCAAGTTCATAAATAAATTCTTATAGTTTTATTATTCTCTTACCTACTACGATATGTTACGATCAGTTTTTCAGTGTAAAAAATGCTTTAATCTAAAAAGCGTAACAAATATAAGTTGTACAAGAATGTGGCTGCTATCATCACATGCGGTGAAAACAATATATAATAAAGCACCGTCTAATGAAGGCATACCGATATTCCTTCATCGCGACATGAACAAGTCGTTCCGTCAAGAATTATTAGCTAGCCCAGTCGGAAGATCCTTGAGTTGAAGGACCTAATAGATCCTAATAGAAGAAAAGTGCATTTGCATTGATAGGTCCAATATAAATGCACAACCTTCAAGTGTAAATTATCATAAGATAGTTATATTTATTAAATATAATAATTTAAATTGCAGAGTATAAAAGCCACGCGTTCATGTTTTACAGGCGTGACGTGTTTAGTTTACAAAGAAATGTACACAGTTATACGAGACTTGCCAATCATTCGATGTTATATTGTTATTGGCGCTCATAATATAAAGATTAGCGAACCTTTTTTTTGTTTTTATCGTATTTAAACTCATCATGGACCGTCACCCCGCCGGGGTTTTCTTAGACGAGGTGGTGAGTCGGACTCGAACCGACTAAAAACCACACGGTGTGCCCTATCTGCGCTTCTCTTTTAAGGAGGAGGAGGAGACCAGGGTGAGATCTCCTTCTGGACTCCTCCCAGCGCCTGCCCGCTCCTGTTGCGGGCTCCGTCTTTTGTAGACCCTCTCTTATGCAGGCACCACACTTCGTTATGCGCTATTCGTTATGTGTCTACGCCGTATTCGCCCAAATATTAGTTATGCACGCAAACAACAAACATGCCATCCACACTTCGAACTGGTATGCCAAATAAGCATCAAATAAAGCAAATATGTGTGTTGTAGAGATGTGTCATTGTCATTTTTATGGTGAACGAAACGAATATACTCTCCACACTTCGCCGTATGCGCGCGAATAACCCGCATAACGAATAGCGCATAGCGAAGTGTGGTGCTTGCTTCAGGCAGCGTCCGGCACACACGGACGCCGCCCCCTTGCGGCTGGAAGATTAGCGAACCTACCAGAAGGTCATCAAGAAATATTTATTGTATTTTTATTTATTTAAGCTTTCACGACAACAGCTTGACTGGGGCGCTAACAGAAGATCTACCTTAAATTCGACAACATTCGTTCTGTCGTGATTTGTTGGTGAGTGCGAGATCAAAGGTCGAATGTTACAGAAATACCTCAATAAGCCACCATTGTGTTGCGTCACTATAAGGGGTCATCCATAAATTACGTCACACGAATTTCATGACTTTTTTGCCCCTCCCCCACCCCCTTGTCACAGCTGGTCACATTTGTGAGACTCCCCCCCTCCCTAGTATGACGTCACATATTTTGCAAAATTACATTTAGAAATTATTGAATGAAAATAGCCGTTACGAAATCAGTTTTTATTTCCCTCTAAATTTTTTTCAATAAAATTCACAGAAATCAATAATTAACAATACAAAAAACGATGAATTCTATTAATTAAAGAAATTAAGAAAAAAAATGATCAAGTGCGTGTCAGGCCACGCATAGAATAGGGTTCCGTAGTCACCCATGGTAGGATAGACTAAAAAAAAAATACAAAAGTGTCAAATAGATAATTATTAGATTTACTTATTACATATTTCTTTACTTTTCCAAGTGAGTGCATTTTAAAATTTAGGCCCCCATAACTCCTGAAATAAAAAAGTTATCAAAAGTGCTATAGTTTTCCTTGAAAGTTCAATTATATGGACCACTATCATGAATTTTTCAGATTTTTTGAGCCAGCCGTTTGGCTTTTAAAGGAGGGGAACGCCCTGTTTTTTCAAAACAATGCACTTTAAAGTTGAATAACTCGCAAACGGATACCTAAATCGAAAATGGTTTGAGCAACCTTATAATGTTTTTTAAAGACCTATTTAATGGTACCCTACACGATGGGCTAGGCGCAAGAAAAAAAAACATCCTCACTTTACGAGTAGGAGAGGTACGCCGAATAAAAATATTTTTCATAATTTTATTGTAGCACTTTGTCGACGTAATTACAACACATTCATGCAAAGTTCTATCGTTCTAGCACCAACCGTTTGGTAGGTTGAGGACGGACGGACTGACGGACCTGACGAATCTATAAGAGTTCTAATTAACATAGTCAATCGCTTTTTAGGGTTCCGTAGTTCATGAATTGGAACCGTCATGGATTCGTCACGTTTGTCCTCGACCTACCGCCCAAACGGTTCGTGCTAAAAAGATGCAACTTCACATGAATTTGTGTTTCTATTTCGTCGAGAAATCGCTAGAATAATATCACGATAAATATCTTTATTTGGGGTACCTCCCCTACAGGTAAAGTTGGGATGTTTTTTTTTTCTCGCGTCTACCCCAACGTGTGCGGTATCATTAGATACGTCTGTTAAAAACATTGAGTAGTTGCTAAGATGATTTTTTGATTTTGGTATCCGTTTGCCAGTTATTCAGCTGTAAAGGGCATTTTTTCTCAAAACAGGGCGTGTCCCCCTCATCTAAAAGCTAAACGGCTAGCTTGAAAAATCTGAATAAATTAGCGATGGTAGTCCATGTAATGAAATTCAAAGGAAAACTATAACGGGTTACGAAACTAGTTATAAACGGAGTAAAAAAAGCCCAACTTGTAAAATATTGGAAAAATAACGAAATAATAAGTAAACATAACAACATCTATTGGACACGACGAAAGCCTTAGGGGTAACTACGGAACCCTATTATATGCGTGGCCTGACACGCACTAGGCAATTTTTTTTATTTTGCAATTCATTGATGTTAGATTCCACTTTACCTTCAAACTCGTCACTACTTTTTAAACTTTCTTGTACAACTTGTTTTTTTTCATCAGCATAAGCTGCACTGTGTGTTTCATATAGTTTGCGGTAAAGATTACCTAAATCACCTTTTTTGTTCATTTTAAACTTGTTTCGTAAGTTTAAATTTTTAACTTAACTCTGCTAAACTAAACAACGTCAACAAAAACAAAATCACAGTACTATGAACGACGTTATTTCATCTCTGAATCTCAGTGGTCAAGTGAAATACAAACATAGAAATCACCGCTAGGTGCAATGCGTTTGGTGGTATTTATGAAAGGGCTCGCGTAACACTAGTAGAGCGAGTGGTCGACAAAACAATTGATAGGTATCTTATATTTACACAGATATAGTTGTTTAGGTTTTTGAGGTTTTCGTAAAATAAAAGTTTAAAGTTCGTATTTTAGCACTTAGATAATAATAGACTTTGACATGTGACGTCACGAAAGTTAGGACCCCTCCCACCCCCTTGTCACACAATGTCACACTTTGTCGACCCCCTCCCTCCCCCTTAATGTGTGACGTAATTTATGGATGGCCCCTAATGCATTCAACGTCATGCAAACCATGAGTATGAATGGTGATCACTATTTTTGGATTCTACTCATACTTTTTACTGCCACATGCAGACTAATATAAAAATAAATGTATGATTTGATCTGGATGTTTCTATGTAAAAATTTACGTAATTACAAAACTAAAAATATGTTGTAATGGTTAAAAATTATAGTAACACAATGTAATTGACTGCCTCGTTGGTCTAGTGGTTAGCGTATGCGACTGCTGATCAATAGGTCTCGGGTTCGATTCCCGGGTCGGACATAATGTTTGCGTGATCCAAAAATATTTGTTTCGGAGTGTGAGTGTTTTCTATGTATAATATGTATGTATTTACAAAAAAAATATATGTTTATGTATTTATATCAGTTGGCTAGTTACCGATAATACAAGCTCTGCTTAGTTTGGGGACTAGATTTTAAATTTTTATTAACCATTACAACATACAAAGCCAATGTACGCACAAATTATCTCTTAAGTAATACACAGGATTGGCAAGAATGAATGTAGTGAATATTAAAGTGTTTTCCATCTCATGTAATGAAACAAATTCACTAGCAAAGGAGTCAACAAATTTTAATAATACGATTGATCCCAAAGATTTACTCT
This sequence comes from Phragmatobia fuliginosa, assembly GCA_932526445.1. Lineage (NCBI taxonomy): Eukaryota > Metazoa > Arthropoda > Insecta > Lepidoptera > Erebidae > Phragmatobia > Phragmatobia fuliginosa. The sequence continues at coordinate 17,390,139 of OW052070.1, forward strand.
CTTATACAGTTGGATGCTTCATCAGACGCGTTTTAGACACCCGCATTTTACAATAGAATTATTATTGTCAATTGTCATCAACCAGATACTTTGGGGATTAGATGGCAGATACGAGGTGTATTTACAAAAGATTGATAAGCAAGTAAGGCAATAGAAGAAATGGAAGATAGCTGACGCGAATGGATAGGCAATATAAGAAAAGCAATAATTTGTCAACTCAAGGTAGCTGGAATAACCTTTCATCGGGAATTTTGAGCTTTCTAAATATTTCCGAAATACTTTGCAGAGGTATCTTTCCTTATAGAAGGATTTTATTTAGTTTATACAGTTTAATTTTCTTAAGAGAATAGGTATTTCAAATGGCACACTCAAAAACGCAATGTATAACATTGCGTTCCATAGACAAATAAGTATTTTAATTCACTTGCTGCTAAAAAAGTAAGTGTACTGATAAAAAGGTCATTTTTTCCCACAGTATCCTTCTAAAGTTTTTGAAGTATACCTTGACTTTTAAATATAGGAGAGTAAGAAACGTAAAACATGTGGTTAAAGTGACAGTTAGTGCTATGGTCAGTGCAATCAGTGGAATGACGAACCCGGAGAGATTGCCACATGACATAAACATGATTCTTATTGGTGCATGCATGACAGATAATAGGTACTTTTGTAAGATGTACTTATTTTGTAACTATGTACATGCGAAGTTGGAATAGGTTTGAGCATGGCTTAAACTCACATTTAATATGCATTGTTTTATTCATTCTGACTTCCTTGTTTTTGCATTGGAAACGTACGACACTGCTTGGCATTAGGACTTGGGTTCGGGTCCCGGGTCGGATCAAATGTTTGTGAAAAGAATATTTTCCTTCAGAGTTTGGATGTTTTCTGTTTATAATATGTACGTACTTACAAAAAAGTATGTAAGTATTCTGTTAATCAATCTAGCTTTCATTGTACAAGTTTTCCTTAGTTTAAAGCTAGATGGCGTTGTGTGTAAGATTTTTATATTTAAGTCTACCAAAGTGACTCTATTCCACGGAAAAGTGGAATCCAAGATTTTGGGGTCTCAATCTTCATTATGATGATCATTCAATCTGCCGGAAGAATGATGCAGAATAATTGGGCCTCCGGCTTCACACTCACCAACGGAAAACGACAGAAATAATTATTTCTTCATTATATTTTATATTCAGCAGCTTAGAATTTCAGTCAATTAAAATATTATAAAGACAACAAAACGTACGTACATTTTCAATAAAAGTGGGATTTATTTCACTAATATATTTACGGGCTGCTAGACGCAAATAGTTTTACCCTTTGATCCTCAAATACACCAAACAATCGGACTATACGCTTCAACTGTTCCTTTTTTGGTTCCAATTTATAGCATTGTTATGTTTCTATTTTTTTTTGAAAAATATATCTGTTAGTCCCGTAATCTTATTGTGTCTTATATATACAAGTAGCGCAAGTCTATGCTCTATTTGTTTTTTTTGGTATTTTTATAATTTTTTTGGTAAGCCTTTTAAAAATATTTTTAAAAATAAGTTCATATAGCTTTGTTTACGTCTTAATTGTTTTTTTGCGATTTATTGGTATTACTTGTGCTTATCGGTAAGTGTCGAGATGTTAGGTACGACTCGTTGGTGACTTAATAATAATAAAATAAATAAAAAATAAAATAAATAAAAAATAAAAAAACCTATCGGATGAACTTGTTTCCTCTTCGTCATCACCAGCACAATTCATCAGGTGAGGTAGTTTAAGGTAATATATAGGTAGACAAGACTGAGGCCAGAGACAATAGTGTAACAGATAAATTTTAAGTTATTTCTTTTCATTTTATAAAAAACTCATTTGCAATTTCATTTAAAAAAAAATGTATATCATTATATAAAATATTAAAAAAGTACGTTTTTTTACAATAAATAGATCTCAATAAATAACAGTAATGTGAGCGTGCAAATCTTTACAAATTATTTAAAAATCTATTAAAAAAAACAAAACATTGGAATATCGACCCATGTGGCTGACCTTAACTTGTGGATTCTAACATTACTATTCAATTTTAGTTCTTTCCGTTCAAAGTATTTCAATAAAAAATTTCGATACTAAATTCAGTGTCATAGTTAACACTATATTAGAGCAGTATGAGATAAGCGAATCCATGATTATTTATTTCTAAAGTTTTCACCGGTTAATTAAAGTGATGATAGTTTGTTTTACTTAAAATTTCAAATATTAAAGTAAGAAAAGACAGGAAATTCATCATAAAATGTCAAATTCATCGTTTCAAAAGTGGCGTTGTATTGGTGTCTTTGAAAGAAAAATGGTTTGATTTGAAAAAAAAAGAAATGCAGTCACTTTAGGAAAAATCTAGAATAAAAACACAAGAACAGATCACAGGTTATTAACCTGCACATATAAAAATACTAGTGCACAAACAAGTTTCGATTGGTCTCTCTGTCAGACACACACTCATGTTATTCCAATTTATGAAAGAAATACTTTCATAAATTGGAATACATTGTTCCTTTAAAAATTTCCTATTTCTTCTCAGTCAAAAATAAAAACACCAAATAATTACATACTGTAAATCCCTTTACAAAATCAGCATCTGTTATATATTTGCATATATGTACACTATAAAAAATACAAAGATTACCGAAACAATAAAATATTCTTTTTTAGGTTATGTTATGAAACCAAAACAGTTTTTAGGATGAAAATACCTGAGTATTGGAAAACCAGTAAATAATAATTAGGTTATAATTCAAATCTGAGGTGCAAGAAGGCATTTAGGTTTAGGTATTGAACCAAACAAACTGTTTTGTTGTTAGATAATAACACATAACTATTTACTGTAAAAACAAACCAAAATATTAGTCATAATAAAATGATGCAACATACCATCACAATCCGAAAACACATGGTCGAATGAATCCAAAAACTTCTTAAATTTTTCTGGACTTAAATCTAACAAATTCATAGGCATCGAATTCATATTCGATTATAAAGTAATTATTATTTTAATCGATTAAAGAGATTTCACACGTGTGCTCATAACCTCGTCGCGTTGACGACTGCGCTTGCGTCAGTATGCGTGTAAATATAAACCTGATGTTTCGATGTGTGCGTTTCCATTGATACACGGAAACGTTCATTAATGCGTTCTACAAACAGAATAGTAGCGATAAGAAAAATGCGATATTGTAGACGACAATAAGTCATAATTTTGTATATTACACAACTTAGCATTTATTTTTTATAGTAAGTTGCATTCCATTGTATTACTTATTACGAAAAGTATCTATAATGGCATGAAATCGTTAAATAATTAATAGAAAATTAAAAAAATAGTTACAAACCTTATGATTACTCCTGCAATCTCCTTTTAACAAGTGACAGATAAAAATACATATTTTTATTTTATCAAAACTCATAGAAGTAATAAGAACACAATTTATCATTTTACTAAGTTGTATGATTTCTAGTGCTTTTATTAGTTACTCACCTTGTAGTGGAAATTCTCACTGGGAAAAAAAACCAGATAAGAACGGCAAACGGGATGAAATTATCTTTTTCCACTTATTTTATTTACTTTACCTCATGTACAACTTTATTCATCGCAGACGTAATGCCATTATCTACCATTCAACCGATTGCAAGAAAGAATTATAGAAGAAAACATGAGGTATACTTATAACAAGATTATAAGTGACAGAAAAATGTTAGTAAAAAGTCGGTGGATCGTTAAAATTTGGTGGCAGTTGTGTAACACTATTACATTGTTATATTATATTACATTATTTAGTCAAATATTTTATTATTATTATATTGAAAAAGTCTAATAGACTCTTATGTTAGAATAGATAGTGATTACTTTTGTTTATATATTTTGTTATCTTTGAACACATACTATAAATAACGAAATGGATTAATTTCAGTAACTGGGTATTTTTAAATTATAAATCTGTCTTCCATTAACGTCATTGGACTGGACTTGTCTCACATAATTTAGCTGTTTATTACGATTTCATAAGATCATTAACTTATGAGACAAAATTAATATGAGTAGCACGAAACGCATTATCTACGGTCGCCTGATCCCATCCCAATGTATAATAGTATGTGTACATATCATATATTTATGTATATAATACTTATGCATGTCACTAAGGGAAGACGTCTTGAGTAGGGTAGGTAACTATGAGGACTTCCTATGATACTTACTCATTATATTGAGAGTATTAATTATTACAAATTTCAGCTTTCTCCACCCGTAAAATTAGCTTTCGTGACTAGAGGACGACGGATATTACATCGTACCTACCATGGGAGAGCCATGCTTTATCACAAATAAGTAAGCTCGACCGTAACGATACCACTGCCTCGCATACACTTGTAACCCTTCGGTAGTACATAACGATAGTTAAATAACTTTTTCTCTGCTTAAGTTACTAAATACACTAAAAGCTAAAATATTTACCTATTAAACTTTAATGCTGTAAAAATCTCTCTTACTCTTAAACACCTCACTAACATTTTGTACTAGAAGCAAATAAATTTTCTTTACATGTCGGTAGCTTAAGTTATCCCGCGGGTGCAACTAAAGTTTAATGGATAATAAATCTATTCACCCCTGTTCACGGAGGCTGTTCACCTTTTCTTCTTTACCTTTACCTAGATTTATTTTTGAATTTCATTACTTAACAATGCGATTTTATACTAGCGGGAACTTATTTTTGTATATGTCGTGGATTGATCGTGAACTAATAAATCGTTACCGGAAATGTCATGGATTGATGCTATGGCGCGACGGTCAGCGCCATCTAAGAATTATTTCAGTGAATCAATGAATCGTCACCGGAAACGCAAGTGGTGCCCTCCCGCTTGGACACGATCGTCGGTAGAGGGGATGCAGCGATGACTGGCGGGAAGATATGGCGGTAGTCATTCTACCTCGGACAGTCTTGCCATACGCTCAGTACCAACGCACGTGTTTGTTTCCGTATTGTAAAAACCGTTAGTAAAATAAAGTTATTTTGATTTAAATTATTTTTCGTTCGAGTACCCAAGTCAGTGCTAACATTTATTAAAAACTATGTCGGATCATGATGAAGACCCGATGTTTCGCATCTCGGCCACCCCTGATGCGACATATATTATATTATTTATATACTTATTACTTTATATTTTCCATTTCTATTATAAACTCAGCTCGATTACAGCAAAAAAAAAACAACTAAATAGACACAGTTTTTTTAATACAACTAAGCCGAAATCTTAAAAAAAAATCTACTTAGTTTTATAATTTAAATTGTACTTACAGTTTAAATTAAAAATTGTTCTTATCTTTTTGTTCAACTGTCACTTACATTATACCATTTAAGGCAAACGAAACAAACAGCAACATGCCTACTATTCGGATCGATAATTTTATCCGTGATAATGGAAATACACCCAACACTATCGATCCAATATTCATAATGACCTTGATTTACATTTCTACAGTTAATATGCAAACATTAATAACAGTGATAATAATATACCTAATACTTATCTTTTTAAGTAGGAAAGAGTATACGTATACGAATAAACTATTTATTCTGCATCATTAAGTCACAATATTCTGCAACATTCTCGCGGCTTCCAAAGGCCGGGAGAATGTTGCAGAGTCACTTTCGTAAGCTTAAATATAAGAAGAAAAAAACTCTTCGCCCAATGGTAAGTGGCCATATACACCTATGATTCAGGAAATACAAGTGCATTGTTGTCCTTCGAATGTACTCCCGTCTCCAAAGTGGAAAAGAGTTAGCATTCAGTTTTTAGTTACCTCAGTCACTTGCTCAAGCACACGCTTCAAAAGTTACATAAGAATTGCATAACATTGTTTTTAACAGGCCATAGGTTAACTCCGGTAACAGTTCCAGTGTACCTAAAACTCGAGAGTTACAAACGCTTTTCCAACCTTTGAATTTACTAGATGCTATACTACTTATACTAGCTTTAGACTGTTGTAATTTTAAATATAAAAATGGCTTTGTAGAAAGAAGCTAGTTAAGGTATTTTTTTTATTTTCTACAAGACAGTGCCGTTATTTGTATCGAGATAATTATGACTCTCAAACTAATGTGCCTTTCCTTATTTATATAAAATTAGAAATAAACACAGTTACCTTACTCACTTGGAGTAATACAATTAAAAAATAGCTTGGCTTTACTTTGATGGCTCCATCGTGTGTTGAATAATAAAATTATTTTTGTTCGTTGCAGTTGCAAACCTTATGTATTCTGTCATTCAAATAATACAGCCTACGCTTTAGTATATGGGAAGACTGTACAAATATTAATTGAAAGGACACAAGGAATACTTAGACTAAGAACGTTAATTTATGAATCAGTGTATCACATAGGTAATGTGTTGTCTCTTTAGAGCTCCAAGCCATAACACTTCGTCGTAGAAAGTGGAGTGGCGAACTTAAAACAACACCACCTGTGCAGTCATTATTAGCTGAAGTTTGTGTTGCACTATAGTTAGCAAGTGCAATATTTAATTCAAATAATTCAGATATGTTAGCTTTAATCATATATTTTCTGAGGCAAAAAAGAAGTGAGTGTCTAACGAAGGATCTTTTTTGTTTTCCTCTTTCAATCCGGACATTTTACCAATCAAGGTTGACTTTTATATATGAGGAATTCCTTAAATCTTAATTGGCTGGAATTTTACCAACTAAAAGTAAAATTATTTCTGAATACTAATTTGTAAGACCTAAATAAGGCCGCTTTAAATAAATAAAAGTATCTACAGTAAGTGGCTTGTTTTTAATAACATTATAAATTCTTATCTTCAATAGTGTGAGTCATTTCAGGTTTATTTAAATAAATTATCATTTCTTAAAATACATACACAATACCTTTTAATGAGTAGGGCAGAGTAATTAGGTATTAATATTTTAAATTCCAAGCAACATATAAATATTTTGATCCAAAACTAATTACATATTTTCAATTATGTATCTAATGTTGGTAAATTATTCTCCGGTCTCTGTAATCTATGCCTACTTCCTTTAGAATATCCATCATTTTTGTCCAGTTTACCCTATCAAATGCCTTTTCTAGATCTATAAATGCTATACATGTTGGGAGAGTTAGATCCATTCGTCTATCAATAATTAAACGTAAGGCTAGAACAGCTTCTCTCGTGCCCTTGTTTTGTCTAAAACCATATTGGTCAGGCCCTAAGTAGTTTTCTATATGTGGTCTTATTCTGTTTTGTACTATTTTAAGTAAAACTTTTGATGCTTGAGAAACTAAGCAAAGGGTTCGGTGCTCCTCGCATTTGAGGGTGTTTTGTTTTTTCGGTAGGGTAACTGTTCTACTAATTTGAAAATCTTGCGGTACAGTGCCTGTTTCGTACATCTTCCCAATTAAGTAGTACATCTCGTCCAAGAGAGGATCACACACGGCATATTTAATAAGTTCTATGTATATGTGATCCTCTCCTGGAGCCTTTCCATGTTGTATAGAGTTCATAGCTTTCATAAATTCCTCCCGTAATATTATTGGACCCAATTTGTCTTCTGGTACAAGTTCTACCTTTTCTATATCATCTTCTTTCATTCCTTGACCTCTATACAATTCTTCAATGTATCTTTTCCAGCGTTCAGCAATGTCTTTGTTGTTAACCAATATTTTACCCTTTTCATCTAGAATTGCTGTACTTTTTGACCTAGGTTTGCTATCTAATTGTTTAATTAAACTATACGCTTTATCTATCTTGCCTTGTTTCATTAATGTTTCTACTGAATTACAGGTCTCTTCTAAGTATTTCGTCTTTTGCTCTCTACATTTTGATGTTATCTTATTAGTTAATTGCCTATATTGTCTAATACTAAATTCATCAGTCTTACATTTTAATTTTCTCCTATCTGTCATTAGTTTAATAAGTTCTGGTGTAAGCCATTTCTTGCGTGGAATCAGTTTCTCCTTCTGTAGTACTTCATCAGCACTAGTTTTTATTATATCCTTAACTTTTTCCCACCTGGTCTCTATATCTATATTATTATACTCTAATTCTATATAGTTTTCTTTTAATTTTTGTAGACCAATCCCCAACTTATTACTATATTGCACTTTAAAATTCTTATCTTTAAGTTTATTGAGATCTATACGTTTTCTTTTAAACTTCTTCTTTTGTTTCTTAATATCTATAATAAATGTACTGACTAGCAAATTATGATCCGTGTTCAAATCCGCTCCTGGTAAGGTTTTGCACGATTTGACGTGATTACGGTACCCATTTTTTGTTAAAATATAATCCAACTGGTATCTTCCAATATCTCCAGGCATTTTCCATGTATATAGCCTCCTTTTCGGTAAATCGAACATCGTATTTGCTACAATAAGATCATTCTCCTTACAAAATTGTATTAATCGTCTTCCTCTGCAGTTTCTTTGACCCAATCCAAATTTCCCAACTATGTTATCTTCTGAACCTTTTCCTACTACCGCATTAAAATCTCCCATCACAATCAAGTTGTCTCTATCTTTAACTGAATTTAAAATTGAGTCTATGTTGTTATAAATAGCTTCCACTTCATCATCATCGTGATTACCAGTAGGCATATATACTTGGACAATAAATAAATCTGTATGACTAGTTTTTAATTTTAAAGCTGTAATTCTGTCGCCTAAATGAATTGTATTCTCTATCTGTAACCCCCAAGACTTATTCAGGACTACCGCTGTACCGTTAGCTCCCTGATTTTCCCCTGAATATATAATTCTGTAGTTATCGCTCCAATAATCGCCACTTCCTTCCCATCGCACCTCACTTAATCCCAGTATATCTATATTTAGTCTTTCCATTTCCATCTTTACTTCTTCCACTTTTCCAGGTGTCAACAATGTCCTAATATTCCAAGTTCCTATTTTACAAGGTTTTCGCATGATGACGACAGTGTCAGCCTTGTTACTGACCCTGCCGGACTCAGACCGCCACGGAATATTACATCGTGGAAGCCCGTTGTCAAGAACTATTTCTCTTTTTTGTGACATATTCATTGCTCCATTTCAGGAAAATATTTGTGTGGTGGTTTCTCCCACTTGCCTTCCACACCGCAGTACACTAGTCAGGGATTTCTGCCTACTGTTATCCGGTCAAGAGCCATTATGGAATCCGCTTCCTCCGCCTCTTGCTAGTACTGGTACCACTGCTGCCTGGCACCAGAGGAATGCCTATTTAGTGGCGGCATTGATTCGCCACGTCACAAGGTTGTCTATGGATTGTAGTAGCATTTTATAGAGGTGTTTTTCCCACAAAACACCCCACCACATCCTGGTAACCTTGCCGCTGTCGGTCGGGGACTGCTTATTCAGTATATTCGCAGCTAACCACCATATCTGGTGGCCATTCACTATCCGCCACCTGTGACCCCGTTGGTAGCCTTCAGCTCAGCTCCAACTTTACAAAAACCAGAAAACAGTAATAGAAGTAGGAGAAGAAAAACAGTACGCAGATATTAAACAAGGCGTAAGACAGGGGTGCCCTCTGTCACCTTTAATCTTTAATATTTTTATTGAATATGCCATAAGAAAAATTGTAGAATCGGGTAAAGGAGGGGTAAAATTTAATGGGGAAACTATTCGTTTTATTAGATTTGCAGATGATATTGCAGCAATAGCCGATACCACGAGCAATTTAGAACAACTTCTAACAATAATGAATAATACTTTTGAAGACTATGGATTAAGTATAAACTGCAATAAAACCAAAATTCTAATTACCTCCAAATCTCAATTCATAGCCAGCCATATTGAAATTCACAACAATCACATAAAACAGGTAGAAAGCTTTAAGTATCTAGGTAGCCGAATAACACAGGACTCGAGATGTTCTCCGGACATAGTAGAGAGGATAGCAATCGCGAAACAAGCCTACAACCGCAAAAAACATCTATTTAAGGCAAAGATCAACATAAACATAAAAAAACAGCTCATCAAAACCTATATTTGGAGCATTGCCCTTTATGGCTGCGAAACGTGGACGCTGACTCAAAGAGACAGGGATAAGTTGGCAGCATTTGAAATGTGGTGCTGGAGGCGGATGATGAATATCAGTTGGACAGAGAAAAAATCCAACGAGGAAGTCCTACTAATGGTTGATGAAGAAAGGAGACTTCTGAATACTATTGACAACAGAAGAGGCAAAATGGTTGGCCATTTGATAAGACACGACATCCTTTTTAAAACCATTCTAGAAGGAAAGATAGAAGGTAGAAGAAAACGCGGAAGGCCTAGATTGGCGTACATACAACAACTAAAGGAGAAAGTAGGAGTCGTGGCCTATCAAGATGTCAAACGGATTGCGGAAAACAGACAGGAGTGGCGATTGCTCCACCGACAAGGGACTGACCCTTAAATTAAGAAGAAGAAGAAGATCTAATGTTATTCGCGAGTAATGATCTTAATTAATTTACAACGCTTGAAAAATAATTTTAGTTTATAATTAGAACTGAATGTAGTTTTAGACAATATGATAGCAGCCAGGCGCGAAGAGCTGTATGCGAACAGGTCAAAGCCCTTAGGTATACAGTTAGTTTTACAATTAATTTTAAACTTGTATTAGTAGTTTTAAGTCCTAAATGATATCTATTACTTTCATATAGATTTAGAATATTTTAAAATGTTAACTTTCCTACGACGGTAAAAAGATCATTAGTATTATTAACAATGGCAATCGAATTGTATGACGTAGTAATTTAAGAGGTTACCTCGCCTCTTTATTTATTTAAGCTATATTACTGTAAAGTTACATCCAAATCCGTTTAGTTGTTTTTGCGTGAAAGAGCAACAAACATACATACTACACACTCACAAACTTTCGCGTTTTTAATATTAGTAGCATTTATTGTTATATTAAAGATACACAGTTTAAACAACAAATCCGATGTCGCATAAACTCATTAGTGTTTTTCTGTTCATAAGTGTCATCATCAATACATATTTATATTTATTTACATACTTTATGTATGTTATGAAATCAGCCAGTATTCTCAGACACATATCACAATAATAACAAAAATAAAACACTAGTACCTTCTACTACGTTTAATCTGGGTTCAATACAAGAGACAAAAGTTCATGTGATTCACCATTTGTTGTTCTGAGGTGATTGTCCGACTCATATATGTTTGTAAAATCCACCGCAACACAAGATTGTCTTTCTTTTGAGGTAAGAAGACAAGCCTCGAAACGAAGCCTAGAAACTTCGTTTCTAAGAAGAGTCTTAGAAACGAAGTTTTGACATAATATGTCACCTTAGCCAAATGTTTAGGCATAGGATTCATATAAAGTTTTTCTACTTCATAACAACTGACTGACTGCCTCGGGTTCGACTCCCGGGTCGGACCAAATATTTGGGTGAACCACAAATATTAATTGTTTTGGAGTTTGGGTAATTTCCATGTGTAAATATGTATGTATTTACAAAAAAAAAGTATCTTTATAATACAAGCTCTGCTTAGTTTGGAACTAGATGGCGTTGTGTGTAAGATGTCCGAAAAGATATCCGAAAAACTGATTAAATTTTTATGCCATAAAAAATGATTACATTCCGAAGACTGGGTCGGTGTCAGGCAGGTGGCCAGCCATAAAAGAAAACCTAAAAGCATATCAAAATACAATAATAAGGGCGTGAAAGACATCGAGTGATAAATAAGAAAGATTATGATGATGCAATAAACGACTGCGAAAACGCAATGACATAATCACCGAATTTACTGAAAATAAAAGTACTAATCTCATACCCATCGGTTTATACCCATTTTGTTATTGTTTACTATTTCTCGAACTTACGAGAGTATCATCCACGCAGTTTGGTAATTTTGAATCATTATACTGTCACGTTAAAATGGGCTAGGGGAGCCAGAGGTAACCTTAAGGGCTTGGTAGCCAAGTGATGAAGTAAATGAGAGAAATTAGAACTCGGTCACGAGGACCCACACTTATTACTTCGAAAATAAGTTAGAATCAACAAAACAATTAGTTGTATAAAAATACAAAGTACTTGAGAAATGAATCATCATCATCAACAGCCTTTTACAGTCCACTGCTAGACATAGGCCTCTCCTATAAAAGGAGGTTTTGGCCTACTATACCACGCTGGCCAGACGGGTTGGTAAAGGGTTTGTTTCAAGTTTTCCTTCTCTTGGCAGTGATGTTAGCTGCTTATTTAGATCCTTTAGCCGCGTCTTACGACACCCATGGAATGAATAGGGGTAGTGACACTTTGTATTCTTAATCCGTCACCACACGGAAACCAAATGACACTAAATGAATACCAAACTTATTTTAAGCCTACTTATTTTACATTTTGGCGTGATGTTCTAACCGTTTTTCTTATAACTGTTGCCAACATTTACTTTACTATAAAGATACATAGGTACGCAATGACGAAATATTCTGAAAACAAATTTTGAGACGGTCAATCATGGTCAAGAAGTTACATAATTTCTTCATGATACTAACTACACATATTTATTTTATACGTGTCTAGCTCACGTTAATAAAAGCTAGACATACTTGAGAATATGTCGAAAATCGAAACATAATCGTAAAAAGTTGCATTTTACCAAAAATTATCTGGGATTAGTTGAACAGTCGGATTTAATACCATTACTTTGTTAATCGATCACTATTTGCTATAATGTTAGCTGTGATTACCTATAACTGAATGACCATAGGGCATGTATTTTGTTTTTTATCAGTCACACGTGATCCTAAATAAATAAAGTAAACATCACACTTTGCCCCTAGTACAGAGAAGGTGAATAAAAGTATACAAAAAACAAATAGTTACTTACATTCTTAGATTAAGCACGCCATTTTCTTCTTAGTTTTTCTTTCAATTTTAGCATTCAGTATTAACCACAGCATCTTGCAAACTTGAAGTATTATTGTATATTTTTGACTATAGCAACTTAACAATCGAGATTAAATCTTATTGCTATGATACAAATTACTCTCTATCATGGGCGTACCCAGCTTCTGGCCTAGGGGGGGGCAACTCAATTTTTTTAGGTCGGATCGTCCGCGGCTGTTTTGTCATACACACTACACAAACACACATACATGAAACATTAGGTATATGTCGGGCAATTAGTCCCCCGAGTACGAGGGGTAGCAAGAGCACTACATCACCTGCTGCCCAATCTTGGGGGACCACGGGAAGGGGCGCCCGTCTCGTCTGACGACCTGGCGAGCTCCTCCCGCTGCCAGGCTCAACTCAGGAGTTTGCAGCGGCTGATGGCCTTACGGATCGTAAGAGGCAGCGTCGGTCCTGGCGCGATCTCCACCTTTCGACATTCTGGCCGACATGGACGCTACGGTCTACGACCAAATTCGTTCAGTCGGTCGGAGTGCTGTGGAGGCCGCGCCAGACCATGAGCCTGGAATGCTACGGCGGAACGCGCATAAGCGAGCTCTGGAGATTCGGCAGGCATGGCTTGAAATTCACGACTGTGCTAGCAAACGGGCTATCGGGCTATCGGCTCCGAGAGCCGTTCTGCCGAAGTTCGAAGCATGGGTAGAGAGAACCGACTGTGTCACCTATCGATTGACTCAGATACTCACCGAGCACGGTTGCTTCGGTGAGTATCTGAATCGAATAGGACGGGCGGCTACAGCACAATGCCACCACTGCGGGTCTAACCGGGAATCCGCCCAGCACACACACACATAACCTGTCACAGCCAGTATTAGTTGCGGCAATTCTGGCGAGTGGCAAGGGATGGGAAGCCACGATCTCATTCTGTGAGAACATAATGCTCCAGAAGGAGTCCGCAGAGCGGGATTGGGAAAGGACCGATTCCGCACGAAGGAGGCAGCGAAGGGGACGCGGCAGAGGTCTACGCAAGTGATGGGTCGAGGGCAGAAACAAATACGGGCGAAAAGGCAAAAACCTGGCACATTGGGCATAAATGAGTTTACGCCCGAATAAATGCCCGAGCACTGGGCAGAAAAACGTAACACTGTTTTGTTAAAAAAATAATTAAATATTATCTGAATCAAATTGTAATTGATAGTCGATGTTTTTAAAATTAATAATTTCTTTAAAAATACCTAATTATGTTTATATTGTTATAAACACAGTCTTGTTGAATCACAATTCGTATATTTTCTTTCTTTGTGTTCGAAGTTTCGATGCAGTCGAATTGTCGATTAATCTTTGCTACTCACACATGTTGCTAATTTATCGTCACCGGCTTTAACAGGCCACTGCTAGGCATAAGTCTATCCTTAGCAACGATATTTTACTATAATTATATTAAAAAGTCACTGATATTTAAAAAAAATGCCAATTAAAGTTTTTCCCCAGATAAAAGATAGTTATTGGGCGTATACGGGAATTTATTGGGCATTTATTCAATATGCCCAAAGTGCCTGGTCATAAACCCATCTCTAAGGGTCGCTGCGGTCACATCCTGGGGAGATCTGACCGCTGCAAACGTCCCGAGACAGGTGACATCCCGGTGCGGCCGGGGGTGTCGTCTAAGGCTTGTTGATGTTCCGCCTCTTGCTGTGCAGAGCGGTGACAGCATTGTGCCTTGGAGTGAGTCCAGTCACCCCGAGATGTACCCCAGTTGAGGGGTAAGGCAGGGGGGCACCAGAAGCCACTGATGCGATTCTGGTGTTCCTCCCCACTGCCGAGGTAAGCCGCCGCGGGGTTTAGAGGGTAAGCCGGTTGCCCGGGAGTCCCAGACATACCCTTCGCTTACCCCACGAATGGTATGGTTTTAAAAGCATTACATATTATAAACACTATGGGCTATCCCATAGTGTTTATAAGTTTTTTGTTGTCACTGAGACAACAAAGTCCATTTAATCTGTCTTCAATTATTTTTGATCTTAGCCACGTTTTTACGCGTCTGAATGTACTGAATGATCTTTCAATTGTAGTCGAGGAAATTAACTTGTAAATACTGATATCACCAACCATGCTACTGACAAAATCTACTAACTACCAAAAATATTTTTTTCCTACAATTCAAAAATAAGAAGTACTGAAGTGGTACTGACTACTGATTCGGCAACCCTACAATAAATACAATTAAATAAAATTGAAGTGTCTGTTTGTAATATCAAAAAACCCGTTTTTAGGGTTCCGTAGCCAAATGGCAAAAAAATGGAACCCTTATATAATTTCGTCATGTCTGTCTGTCTGTCCGTCCGTATGACACATTCACTTTTTTACTAAACTATAAGAACTATACTTTTGAAACTTGGTAAGTAGATGTATCTGTGAACCGCATTAATATTTTCACACAAAAATAAAAACAAAACAACAAATTTTGGGGGTTCCAACTTATAACTGAAACCCAAAACATTTTTTTTTCATCAAACCCTTACGTTTGGGGGTGAGGGGTATCTATGGATAGGTCTTCAAAGATGTGTGCCCCCGCCCCTGTAACTTCGAAATTAAGAGATTCATAAAACTAAAAAAAATATATGATGTACATTACCATGCAAACTTCCACTGAAAATTGGTTTGAACGAGATCTAGTAAGTAGTTTTCAGGGTTCCGTAGCCAAATGGCAAAAAACGGAACCCTTATAGATTCGTCACGTCTGTCTGTCTGTCCGTCCGTACGTCACAGCCACTTTTTTCCAAAACCATAAGCACTATACTTTTGAAACTTGGTAAGTAGATGTAATCTGTGAACCGCATTAAGATTGTCACATAAAAATAGAAAAAAAAAAACAAAAATTTTTTTTTTTATATATACCATACCATACTTAGAAATAAAACTCAAAAAAAAGTTTTTCATCAAACCCATACGTGTGAAGGTTTATCTATGGATAGGTGTTAAAAAATGATGTTGAGGTTTCTGATATAATTTTTTTCTAAAGTGAATGGTTTGCGCGAGAGACACTTCCAAAGTGGAAAAATGTGTGTGCCCCCTGTAACTTCTAAAATAAGAGAGTGATAAAACTAAAAAAAATATATGTTGTACAGTGCTATGCAAACTACCAACGAAATTTGAATGAGATCTAGTTAGTAGTTTTTTTTAATATGTCATTAATCGTAAACCGCAATTTACCTTTCATTCAATCAATACACTATAATAAAAACATTGATCAAAGTTACAACGAACTTACTTGCTGCTACGGAACCCTTCATGGGCAAGTCCGACTCGTACTTGGCAGCTTTTTTACTAAACGCACATCAAAGTATTTACGGTACTGACATTCAAAATTGAGTTTATATTTTATTTTTGTCTGTCTGTCCGTCTGTCTGTTTTTTCCGGGTAATCTCTGGAACGGCTGGACCGATTTTAACGGAACTTTCCCTGGCAGATGGCTGATGACATAAGGAGTAACTTAGGCAAATAATTTTTAGACTAGCTTCACTCCGCTGCGTTACTCGAGATTGACAACTATAACCGCGGGTAACACTGCGGGACCCAGCTAGTGTCAATTTTAATGCAACCTCAACTCCCTACCGAAGATTACTGAATAGAGTCGAGCGTTCTAACGCTCGGCTAAGTTCCGTATTTTTCGTCCGCCATCGTCGCGCGCGGTTTTTTGGCAATTGCACCGTGCATTTTGACATTGCGTAGTACTTAGTAGGCACTGACAAAATGCAAGCGGTTTATTTAAAAGTTAGAGCATAAGGCCCCTTCACATCGATTAGTAATTAGGCGAGTTCATATATGTTATGCGAGATTTCCAGGGGGGGGCAGCTGCCCCTCCCTGCCCCCCCCTGGGTACGCCCATGCTCTCTATGAAGTATATTTTTATATAGCTTATAGTTTTATTCCTGTTATAGTTTTGATCGGAATAACTCGTGAAAGAAACGAGAATATTGTAAATTTTGGGCTTTCTAGTACAATCTAAGAATAGACGTCGTTCAATCTGAGAATAGACGTAATTCTTTTGGAGAATTACGAATTCTTTAAAAAATAGTATTAAAATTTATAAATTAAATACTCGTAGGTTAAGGTTCAAAGATATTATTATGTAGTCCATAATCAACTTCCAACCCTTTAAAGTATAAAAAGTCTTTCATTACGATGATTCTCCCTTACCATTTCATTTCTTACTCGCTACCAAAGTTTACGCAATTCATTCATCTTTTCTTTGGCCGTCCCCTACTCTTAAATCCTTCAACTTTCATACTTAAAGCCATGGTTTCTTCATTTTGCTCATCTCTACACATCACAATACCGTCAATATCGTGACAACCTATTGCTTATTATTTTCTTATTCACTACTGTTACTCTCAGGCTCTAATGTACCTAGTCATTCCCTGGCTTAACTATTAAAGGTACACCACGTATCCATCTAATCATTCGCATTTCAGCTAAATGAAACATGTATAATATAGTTCCCATAGATATTTTAATATAGCATAGATATAAATTAGTTTTCTGCGTAGTCTTACTTAAAAACAAAACAAGTGTATTGTTAACCAGTATATTATAATATTAAATAAGTCAGTCATGTCATAGATACAATAAGAAAAATACAAAAACAACATTCCAAGTAAAACGATAACTTTAATATTTATAAACGTAATAATGGTATGTACTTTACGAACGATAATTTGAAAAGTTAGTTTTATTGATATGAGTAATTTCCGCATGTGTCTATATATTTCCCTTTCACAAACGTACGCGTGGAGCACGTACAAATAGTCTAATAAACTGCAATATTTAAGTAATAAACTATAGACGTTTTTTGCATATTGAAGTTTTGTATCAAACTTATGAAATTTATGGATACAGTAACTCCGACCGCGTGTATGTCTGTTATCGAGATAAAGAGCAGCCTATGTCCTCAAGAATTAAAGTATCTACACGGCATAATATTTCATTGAAATTAGTGCAGCCGTTTAGCTGTAAAGTCGTCACCGACAGATAGTCACTCTCGAATGTCCAATATTATAGTATGAATGAATGATAGTAAACTTAAAATTCATTGCTCAATTTGGTGCCACTTTCTCTTGGTTTGTAGAGTTGTTCTTGCTTTGTTTTAATGGCACCGGTCCTCACTTCAGTCAACAAAGCGAATCTCTCGCTCGCTGTCAAATGGATGTCGCATAAGCTCCAAGACCAACGGTGACAGAAAGTGAAGTAGAGAGAACTAAAGTGAAGTGAAGCGAAGCGAAGTGTAGCGAAGCGAAGTGTAGCGAAGCAAAGTGTATCGAAGCGAAGTGAAGCGAAGTGAAGTGAAATTAAATGAAATCATTTATTCATGAATTAGGGTACACGAACACTTTTGAAAGTAATTTTTTATATGCAGATGAGATCAGCTTTTCCCAACTAGACTAGTCCTGAGAAGAAAGAGACAAACTTAGGGATCCTTGTCTCTTATCATCAGTTTAGATTTTGACCATCATAATGTGTAGGTGCAGGCACAGGCTGTGGAGAAAGCTTGGAAGAAAGATTTCAAATTGAAACCAATTTGTCGCTGGTAATACCTGAAAATTTTCCCATTCTTTACTACAAAAACTCGCATTCGCGTGTGCATAGTGTATGTCGAAACAAACAAATTATTTGTTATTTTTTTATATATATTACTTAATTAGTGTTCATAGCATGTTTTAAACTGTAATTAGTAGACTTATACAGCATAATCTAAACCTGTTTCTGCATTTATTTTCAGAAAACATTTGAATTTTACTGTAAAATTCCATTTAAAACTATCTTCCTAATTACAATTAAATATTTCAGAAACTATCTATGCAAATATAAATAAATAAAATTGGAGTGTCTGTTTGTTAATTAAAATTATCAATTTTTTACTAAATGCATATCAAAGTATATACGATATTTACATTACAAATCGGCTAAAGAAGTGCGTGTCAGGCCACGCATAGAATAGGGTTCCGTAGTTAACGGAATGGCTTTCGTTGTGTACAATAAATAATTGTTATGTTTACTTATAATACAAGTTAGGCCCCTATAACTTTTTTTTATATTTAGCCTACCAAACAGTTACTAAAGCCGTTATAGTTTTCCTAGTTCATCACATGGACTACCATCATGATTTTTTTCATATTTTCTTAGCACAAACGTTAGTTAACTTTGACGATAGCATTGTTGAATCGTTTGAGATAAGTATAAAGAAAATAATTTAGTTTTTATTTATATTACTACTTAAAAAATCGAACTACTCTGTAAAAAGTTATGCGTCGTTATACATAAAAAAATATACGCGTCGACTTGTGAACTTCCTCCGTTTTTTCGTCGGTTAAAAAATATATATTTTGTCTTGTACCAAGAATTCCAGTGTCATTGAACCTAGGTGTACCTTCCTACTTAATTAGTTTTTTTATCTACAAATTAAAGTAGTTGGTATACTTTCACTATCTTTTGAAAATGTATTACTAAAATACAAAAGCAAACTGATCATAAACGAACTTAATTAATATGCTGGAATATGGATTTCGATGACTTGTTTTGGAAAATTTGTATGTTTTTTTTTAAATTCGAATATATGAAAGAAGAAAACTATAAACGTTACTACCTTCTTTTTCCTAGGCTTACTCCCAACATTATTTGGGGTCGGCTGCTAGTTCAACCGGTTTTACCTGAATATCAGTTTTTCCACGGAGCGACTGGCATCGGACCTCCGCAACCCTAAAGGAGAACTGACCCTAAAGGAGAACTGAAATTCGAAGGTTGAACTAGTTTTCAGTAAATTTGAGGGCATTTCCCAATAACGATTATAATTTTATTTAAATTTGTACCTAAGCTAAATGTAATTTTTATGTTTTATATATTCCTTACAAAAACCTAGCCATCAGTATATATATCCATCTCTGCAAATATCCAATCCGTAATCCTGTCTCATGACAATCTGTTTACTTTCAACAAAACCAATTTATATTTTAATGACATAAAATTGTGTCCAATTGTCTCAATTACAAATGTCTAATTAAACCAATACACCAAAGGGGTACAATCTATCCAGTATTGATTACAGACGCCCGTTAATTTTTAATTTAAATCTAATTGATTTGTTTCTACGTCAACCTTGAAAAAGAAACAGGCGGAAACTAAACTTACCGTGAATAATTACGATAATTACCATAATAAGTAGAGCGTTGATTGTTTTATTTACTTGCCAATAGAAAAAATATATATACTTTCATTTCTTTTACGGCTCCGCCCTCGTGTAGGTCCATCATGGCGGTAAATAGTAGCCTATGTGTTATTCCGATATGTCAGCTATATTATTGTGAAGTTTCATCAAAATTCATTATATAGTTTTTTGGTAAAAGAGCAACAAACAAACATACTCACACACTTTCGCGTTTATAATATTAGTAGGATATTCACCTCGATTTAAGACAACTAATCAACGCGGTACGAGCTGTAGAGTAAGTCACATTCATAAACTTTCTTTCGACCGCGGCTCCACCCGCGTGTTTGTCGGTCATCGCGGTAAAAAGTAGCCTATATCCTTTCTTAGACTCTAAACTATCTGTGTACCGAATTAATTTAAATCATTTCAGTAGCTTTCAAGACAGACGCGTACGTGTTTGGGAACAGTTAGAACACTCGGCGGCAGCATTACTGATCACTGTTCTAACATAATGTAAGCCTATGATTCTGAATAAAGATGACTAAATGCAAATGTTTCGTTTACACGTAATTTTATAGATACTTACATAATATTGATAGATATTAACCAAAATATGTATATTTTACACATTGCCGGTGGAACCGCAGGTGGTACAATACCTAGGTTAATTCGTATAAAAAAACAGAAATGATAAAGGCCACTTCGAGTTAAATATAAAGTGGAGCCACGCTGATTACAGCTCGAATGGGGTAGTACCCTTACACAAAAGACCAACCAAATGACTACATTAACTATAGAATATCTACGTAAGGTATGTAATGTATAATAATATTTAATATATTTACGTTACCTGAACGTAGTATACATTGCCTAGGCATTATATAAAACACCAGAATATTATCAGTTGTCTAGTACCCATAATATACCTAAGCACTGCTTAGTTTGATACTATATGACGTGGTGTGTAAGATGCCCCAAATATTTATTTTAGATTATTAAGTAAATAGATTTTTTTTCACCTACTCTAAATAAATCCCAAACACTCGTATTAAATGGGAAACCTGTACTATCACTACCAACAAAATATATACCGGATTTCACAAAGATTTATTAATAGCCACGATGGGATATCACTTAGCCTTTTGCAGGCCTTCATATAATACTCATACTTATTTCCTGGAGGACAAATGATCCAGCACTTATAAATATTTCTATCACAGATGTGGTCAATAAAGGAACGGGTTGATATTAGAAGGTTTTGAAGGGTCCACTTCATATGGTACCACAGTGGTACCTGAACGGAATAACAAGTCATTGGGATAGTGACTCCCAATAGCTTCCGAATTCATGACAAAAATGCTTTAATGGACCGGTATATATTTTAAATGTCATTCTGAAAACGTTTTAGGGTTCTTTAGAAATGTAAGAAATGTTATGAATATAAATTAGCACGACTTATATACAGGGCCTGATTTAAAGGTACGGAGGCCTCGGGGCAACAAAGGAGTGGAGGCCCCTTGGTCCCAAATTATATTCCAAATAAAATGATAATTTTTTTCAATTTAGTTTTCCAATTAATAATTTATTGTGAAACCAAGTATAGACTATTTTATTATTTAACGAACATATAAGTATAATCGGAAAAAAGAATTATCTAAAATTAAATTTTATTTCATCATGTTTGTACACAGTACTGTTGGTGTAAAAAAATATGAAAGGAAAAGTTGTTTACTAGTCTGAATTTGTTTTTTTTTTATCGAAGTCTATATTGTGGGGGCCCCTCTTTTGTGGAGGCCCCGGGGCTGTTGCCTTAGTTGCCCTCCCCTAAATCCGGCCCTGCTTAAACATTGGTTTTTTTATTTTCGTTAGTATTTGTAGTTAACAAAAATAAACATTAACAGACCAATAAACATTAGTTTTGGTTATGGGTCTCTACTCTCAAAGAATAATATAGTTCAAATCAGCAAGACCCTCAGTACCCACATTATGCTTCCATAAATGGGGAGCCGTGTTTTTTCAGCAGCCTTTTTCTGTGCATATATGTCAAACTAGCTTTCGCCCGCTGCTCCGCCCGCGTGTATGTCGGTTATCGCGGTAAAAAGTAGCCTATGTACTTTCCCAAGTTCAGTTCTGTCTTCATACCAAATTTCATCAAATTTGGGCGTGAAAGCGTAACAGACAGATAGACAGACAGAGTTACTTTCGCATTTATAATATTAGTAGGGATCATAAAGGAAACTAGCAAAGAAAAGCATATTTGCGTTACTGTTATTTTATCAGGCGTTCTACATTTATTCTATTTTTGACCTCGTATGAAATATAATAAATCAGTTAGCTAAAAATTAAAGTATCATTTTATTAAATTTGTATAACCTTCATGAGATTTATTCCATAAAGTTAGTTCTATTCTAGATTGCTTCGGTGGCGCAGTGGTAGCGTGTGCGACTGTTGTTGAAGTCTCGGGTTCGATTCCCGGATCAGACCAAATGTTTGCGTGATCCGCTAATATTTGTTTCGAAGTTAGGGTGTTTTCTATGTATAATATGTACCGCTGTATTATGTACAGGTAAAAATAAAGTTACTTTGGTGATAAATTGGATTTGTGGAGTTTAGATTTGACATTTCAAGCAAATATGAAGAGTTCAGTTTTTAAGCTGATACACGTTGTTAAAAAGTCTGTTAAAAATATTTACATTCAAAATTACTAATAACTATTTAACAGAAGTTAAAAAAAGTTAAAAAAACTTCTAACTCTAGTACGTACAGAAGTTTGATATTTGGACGAGTAAGATAAAATAATTCGCTATCATAACAATCATTCAATTAACAATATCAAAAATAGAATCACTTCTAACATAGAAAATCAATTAACCTAAGAATTTCTAAAAACCACATAGTATGAAGGCACTATTCACATGTGTTTGGTAGTTTCACATTTTTTTAATGGTGTCCTAAAGCATTTTCCAGCTGCAGGAAAACTCATAGACACAGATCAGCCACCTTTGCCAGTTGCTAACGGTTTTGGATTTCTATTCTATTCTCTATTCTTTTGTTTCATTGGTTGTTTTGTTGTTGTTGTTGTTGTTTTGATCACGTGACTGAGAGAAATAGAATAGAAAACGAAGAACCGTTATCAAATTGAGTAGGGGGCCGGATCTATGAGCTCTCTCTTTCTTTGCCCTTGTCATAGAAGTTAAACAACATATTTGAAAGGAAACTTTATTATATAATATAGCACCAGTGTTTTATTTTGTTTCCGAGTGAATTTAATTTAAACTAAATAGATTCTACAGACACGTCAATTACTATATACAGATACATACCGATAATAAAGGTCTATATATAACATATGTAGGTAATACAGCCAGGTGCAAAAGGTTTCCCAAACATGTCAATAAATCACCTCTCTATCGCTTTTGTCTTGTTCACTATGATGAAAAACTGCGAGGTCGTATTTTATGAAAGCTTTGCAGAGGATGTACCTATCTACATATTATAGCAATTTAGACTTAGCTGTGGTCTGGTGATACAAAAATGATATACAGCTATAACGGATATTTTCAGTTATTATACTGCGCTCTTAAGTGAAAATGCTGCAATAAGATGTTAAAACCAACGTAACTAATGCAGCTTAAATGCTAATAAACTTTGTTAGGGTTAATAGGATTTCCACCAACAAGTTCCCCTGAGTGGTGCACCTGCTGATCCACGGACGAGATTCTGGCAGAGTAAACGGCATTAGGATCGACAACTATTACGTGGAATCAAGGAACTGGCAAAAAGTAGGTCTTTAAAATGCTTACTTCTTCGGGAAAACAGGCGTGATTTTATGTATGTATGTATATAATAAACTGTTGATATTATATAATAAACTGTTGACTGCCTTGTTGGTCTAGTGGTTAGCGTATGCGACTGCTACTCAAGAAGTCTTGGTTTCGATTTATGGGTCCAATCAAACATTTGTATGATCTGCAAATATTTGTTTCCGAGTTTGGGTGTTTTCTATGCATATATTTACAAAAAAAGTTTATGTTTATGTGATCAGTTGTTTAGTATCTATAGTACGTTAGCACAGCTTAGTTTGGGACTAGACGATATTGTATGTCCAAAATATATTATACTTAACTAAACTTTATCGTCAGACATACAATACATGGAAAACTTAAATAAATCATCTACATACGATGTGTGCCTCATTCAATCAAGTACAAATGTTAGTTTACTACTATTCTAGCAAATATGACTGAGTAGAATAGTGTCACAACATAATGCAAAATATACATTACTATGCATTCCGTAGTATTACCAACATCTCAAGAATTAAAGCTTTAGTAACTTATCAAGTTCCCCGCCTCGAGGTTACTTCTTACATAATACTTGAAGAAGTACCAACCTGGTAAAACAAAAAAAAATGTGTGTTAAAATACAGTGACTGTTTTTTTTACTTCGGTTTTAGTATTTGATATATAGATATAGATTTAAAATTTGTTTTTCGATAGTTCTAAGCACTGACAAATATTCTTAATTGTAGTTTCAAAACGGTTAC
This sequence comes from Phragmatobia fuliginosa, assembly GCA_932526445.1. Classification (NCBI taxonomy): domain Eukaryota; kingdom Metazoa; phylum Arthropoda; class Insecta; order Lepidoptera; family Erebidae; genus Phragmatobia; species Phragmatobia fuliginosa. Next base: position 17,414,777 of record OW052070.1, read on the forward strand.
ATAAATTATTTTACTAGTTAATAATGAATTTTGAGAATATTTTATCGTGTCTAAGTTTAAGGATTTTAATTTCCTATTGTACTGTCTTTTATTTCTAAATTAGCTGACATTTAATTCTAAACTGATTTAAAAAAAATGGAATCTCCGTTAAATGAAGTCATTCTAAATATGTAAATCTATTTATTAATATGTAAAGCAAAAACTTTGTACCCTTTTTACAAAAACTACATGTACGACATTTTGCACACTAATAGTTTAGACAGAGAAGGAGCCCAGAATGCATATTTTTATTAATATGCGTAATATATATATTAAATTAATAATAAAACATTAAACAAACTATCATGTATTTGACACACACACGCATAGATACTCTTTTGTCAAATAAACATTATAGCCTTGGTGAAATATGTGATTATAGAAGTATAGTCTTTGACAATGAAACCTTAATAATGTTCCCACTTATAATAATTATTCAAAGTTTGTTATCCTGCCTTCAAAAAGGTTGGATGACAACCCTAATCGCTAAGTTTTTTCATCGAGGTTTAATTTTTTCGTGTCTGTGATAAAAAGCATTTGATACTATCTACAGTGCGAGCAGAGATCTTTCTTTTTGACCACAGGCGTTGTAGGGTTGTAATAACGGCGGCAATCTTAGTAAGAATTTACAACCACGGACCACAGAAAGATACTTAAAATCTTGTAAAAGTTGTAGATTACTAGTAAATTTTTTCAACTTCTTACTGATGTTTTATAAAGAGAATAAAATGACGATGACGTTCAGTTGTTTATTTTAAAGAAACATCTTGAACAGTTTATTTGCCTGAGCTAGCACATTCATGGCAAAATTAGCGAGGCTCCTACTATTATACTTGATTCTTGAGGAAGCATAGAGATTACTACCGAAATAACGCATGAAGAATAACAAAAATTAGTTGAACATAAAATTAATTTCCTTTAACAATCTTCAATTTCCGAGATAATTTTCCTTTTTGTCTCATTTGCAATGTGTGTAACAACCACAAATGCACCGTTGATTATTCCGTCTGGTCAAAGAGCTGTCATACTGACTCTGACTCAAAGCTTTTGTTCCATTTCCTGCTACAATGGAATATACTTGACAGCTTAATTCTAGGAAAACGATAACTTCATTTATTTTATTTTGTCTACTATAAGCAGTTTCGATAATAAAGAATTTATCAACAACCTTCTCTTGAAATTGCACATTTAGATATCTCTTATCCCTGCCTGCCTACTTATACTTGCCTTGACTAATTGATTCAATTACTAAGGGCCGGAACTTGAAATTTTAGTCTATATGTTTTGAACAAGTTAGTACAATCACGCAAGCGAAGACGCGGGTAAAAGCTGGGTGGTTACTAAAGTGATTGCTCATGAAAATAAAAAAATTCTAGAGTCAATATACTAATTAAATTGAAAAGCATTTACTATAGAATTCCTTTAAACCAAACTAGGTCAATCGATCTGTGGCTTGGAGCAGTTAAGAAAAATAGGTATGAGGTCAATAGTGATAACATGCTATCGTAGACTTGTTGCAACAACATTTCGATATGGTATCGAAACTTGGCTCACTGGCCTTTAATATCCACAAATATAAAGATGGTTATTGATAATGATGTTTAATATTAATGTCACTGGTACTGGCTAGGACTGGTAGCGTATGCGACTGTCGTGCTTGAGGTCTCGGGTTAGAGCAAATGTTTGTGTGATCTGCAAATATTTGTTTCCAAGTTTGGGTGTTTTCAAATATGTATATGTATTTAAAAAAGTATATAATGTATTTATTTCAGTTGTCTATTACATTATAAAACCTCTGTTTAGTTTGGGACTAGATGGCGTTCTTTATCAGTAGTCTGAAAGTATCAACACAAGATGTATGTAAATTAATGAGTGTGCGTTGTTTTTCATTTAAAGTATTAAAAAAAAGAGAATGATTAATGGCATTTCGAGTTAAATATAAAGTGGAGCCACGTTAATTTCAGCGCGAATGGGGTAATACACAAAAGACCAACTTAAAAAGACAACATTCGTGCCGTTTTTCGTTGGTGAGTGTGAGACCGGAGACACAATTAGCCATCAATCATCATGATGCAGAAATATCTCACTAAGCCGCCATGGTGTGGGTTACCATGCTACATTGTATGAACACACAATGAGGATGGTAGTCCCTTCTCTTGGATTTACTCTTGCTTTCCATCAGGTAGAGTAGAGTCACTTTGGTAGGCTTAAATATATAAAAAAAAGTTTCAGGTGGAATGTATGAAAGGCCTTACTGTCTTCGACTCAAGGATTGTAAGATGAGTTTTGGCTCCATTCAAATATTTATGTGTAGAAATGTGTCTATTTAAAGTTGATAACGCAGAAGCACCGCACTAGGCTGCCATAGTGAGGGTCAATATGTTCAATTGCATGCATTTACTATGACGATAGTGACCACTAGATGCATGTTTTCCATCAGGAGAGAGAAAGCATAAACAAACATCTATATATTTATAATAATATGATTTACTACTACTACTGTAGAAAACGTCCAATATTATCAGCATTTTAGCGTCCAATAGTTTCACTATGATATGTTTTCTGAAAATAACTCTTTAATACAATCGCGATGAAAGACAAAGTTATCACCGAGTTTCCAAAACTTCTTGGTAATTTTGCACCACAAACTAGCAATAAGTCTGATAGGAACTTTTTTCATCAACACTAGGAATGATCCGTAGATATGTTGAGTATCACAAAGGGCTGTTAATGTTGGAATTTGCATATTTCGTATAATGAACTCAGAAAAAGTAATTCATAGAAAAAATTGTTTTGAATAAAATTGTTATTTAATTTTTTTTTGTGATTAATGAACACGTGTTTTTCGAAAAACTAAGTCCTCTAGATATAAGTGCGTTGTTATTATCAAGTCAGACTGTGTGATCCTCATTTCTTAATCTGAGTTTGGATGTTTTTGTTATTTAAATATGATGTTTTTGTTTTTTGTTATTTAAATAAAGTTTATTATTATAATATTATTATTGTATCTGTTTCATGTGGATTTGAAAAGTCTCCCGTTACGCAAGATTCATTCCTAAGCCATAAGGCTTATGCATTCGTCGTTAATTAAGTAAAGAAAAATTTGTATAAGCAATAATGTATACTACATACCCACTACACGACACGTTTCAATTCTATCTTTCTAATTGAATATCATTTGTCTATTATTTTAACCCATTTAAACCATTTATTTTACCACAAAATACACATATAATGTACAATCGAAATAATACAGTGTACTGTACAATGTATTGTGAAGTTCATGCTGTACTGAAGCGCAGCACTGGTTTTCAGATATCCCCTGACAAAATGAGAAAACGCACATAGATGAAACGAATGAAAAAAGTGTAACTAAAGTTTTTATAATACAAAAAATGGGTTGACTTTTACTCAAAAGTAAAATTATGATCTCAGTAATAAACGTTCTTGTGGCAAGTCTTAAAATGATAAAAGTGTTATGCGAAGTCTTAGTAAGCGCATAAAGGCATAAAGTCATAAATAGTCGTAAAGTCATTAAGTATATTTATATTGTGGCAACTCTAGAGCTGCAACAAAAAAAGCAGTTATGTTCTCATTAGCATTTATTTTACCTAAATATCTCCACAGTTTTACACTTAAGTATGAAAAAGTAACTTGCTTTATTTCATGAAAGAATAAAATCTGTTTTTTTAAATTTATCATTCTGTTATTGTGTCCACCATTTTGTGACACAAAAATTTAAAGTACTATAACGATAAAAATAATTATGTAAAACCACAAAGATATGTGATTTGAAAATAATGAAATGATACGACGTAAAATTTTTTAGTTTTGACATTATTTATGTTGTTTTGTTTGCTTCATCGTAACTATAAAATAAACAACACGGAGGAATAGTTCATATAGGAGCTGTGAGGACAAATTTTCCGCGACCGAAATTACCACATAGTAGCGTGGCAGTCGCGCTGCGACAGAGTGTATATCTCTTAGGCATTGTATAGCGAATAGAGAACTAAACTGGTGGCAAAACCTACTTAGAATCAACACACGAAATCCTTAAGAACTGCGCTTCTACATAGCTGTAGTCATTTGGATGGGTTGGTTTTCTGTGTGAAGTAGTACCGCCTTGGTCGAGTTGTTATTTATACTGAAATTAAAGTGGTTCCGCTACCAATCGGGTGATAAATCATAAATTACACCCAGACTCAGAACAAATGCAAGTTAGGTCAGGTTAAAAGGCGAGTCTTATCATGCTGTGGCTCAAGTAGGTCAGGAATGATTTCCAGAACTTGAAATAGAAGCCCTCTTAACTTATTACTTTTCAACCAACTTCAATAACCAAAGTGGTGTATTTTTTTTAATTTTCATATCAAAAACTCATACACACAAACAAACACACACAAACAAATTGATACTTGTCATTAACACGTTATATACTCTGTTAGAAAAACAAAATGTATGCGAAAAATTGGAAACAAACCTTTTCAATGCAGAATTCGTTGCGGTGACAGTGAACCGCAAATATTTACTCTAATCAGTGACAAAAAGTTAAGTTACAACCCAAACAAATACAGGGATTTAGCATTAGAAACTTTTTGCCTCATAAATTGTTAATGAACTGAAACCAAAAGTTTGTCAAGGAATTGTTCCATGCATGTTCAGTTAGACTATTTTATTTTTACGTTATTTATAAGTCAATTAGCTTTTGATTGTGGCTCCGGCAGCATATATGGCAGTTATAGCAATAAAGAGTACCCTATGCACTTCCTCAAGAAACATAGTTTCTTCATGCAAGATTTCATTACAATGAGTACAGTGCAGTGCAGTTTAGATGTGAAAGCGTAACAGATGATAAAGACAAGGACAGACAGAGTTTCTTTTTTTTTTCTATTTGATGCCTACCAATGTGACTCCACTCTGCCTGATGGTAAGCACGAATGGAATCCAAGAGTGGGGGCCACCACACTGCCCGCGATGCAGGAAGTATGGCGATGCTGACCCAAACTATGGCGGCTTTGTAAGATGCTTTTTCACACCCCTCTTAAAGGGCCCGGGATCATAATGGGAAGGAAACACGTGAGATGGTAGCGAGTTCCAGTTTTTAACCGCTCGGCACAGGAAAGAAGAGCCAAACCGTTTAGTTCTAGTGCGTATTTCTACCACTCTAAAGCGGTGACTTCCAAGGCCAGCACTCGATAATGGGGATCATTAATCTGGACTTACATTCAGTACAATGTATGTTTAAAATACATACTGTGTCATGTCATGAGGGATTTCGTCAAAATGTATGAAACAGACAACAATAGTTTCCAAAGAGAGCATTATTAAAATTTTACATGAAAGTACTTTAATTATTAAAGAAAGACTTCACACCAAGATAATCGAAATTTTTACGCTTTGGCCTAGACGTGGCTGAAGAATAGTTTAGTTACAAGAAACTTGAGTATTTTTAATTCGATTTAAAATAAGTTACATTTCAAATACGGATATTTCAAAACTGAAAGTATGCTCCTTAAAATAACTAGCTCTTTTCATGAGTACAGTTGTTAAAACAAAGTCCTTGGAACACAACAGTCTGACTTTCAAGAGCGGGACAATCCGAGTACTTGTATATTTGGATGAGAAGCACTGAGAATAATAGGCTATTTGCAAACTATCGTTAAAATAAAACTTGTGTATATTTGTATGTGCAAAATAATAGCTTTTTGCTAAGTGCGTATGAAATTATTTACGGTACTTACAGCAAATAACCATTTTTATTTAATTTTGTCTGTCTGTTCCTACCAACCTCTGGAACGATTATACCGATTATGGTGGTACTTTTTCTGGCAGACTGCTGACGATATGATTAACTTTGGCTACTATTATTTTAGACTAGTAGAAGTATCATAAGGAGAGAGTAAAGGTCATACGTCCGAACGCTGTCCGAGTCCGGATTGGGGACTGGCAAGACACATTGTGGCTACCTAATCTTGCCTTTGGATATTTCTAACCCACCCGAAGACCTCAATTAAGCTTCACAACTGTTATACCATTATAATATTTTTTTAATAATAATATATAAAAGGCAGGATCCAGAAGTATATTTTTTTAATAAATTCCATTTTCAATACTACTTACAACGAATATACGAAATATAAATAGTATATCAAAAATAATATATAGGGTAAGACAAACACAAACTCCTGTACTCCAAGATCAATTGCAGTGACACTTGAAAACATCGAGTATAACACTCATGAAGTAAAAATAAACCTAACTTGGAACGAAATTAAATAGAAAAAAAAACACGAAGATCCACTTGTCTCAACAAAGGAAGAGACAGAATGAAGTAAATAATACCTAGCATTATTAAAACAGTAGGCACGACTTTATAAACCAACATTCTATTGTTTAAAAAAAATTAAGGATCGTTTATATGAACTGAAGTTAAGACCTAAACAAATGATCGTTTAAAAACCTCCCCGTCACTACTGGAACAATGAAAACAATGGGTTGAAATATTTTTTTAACACCAGCAGAAATAATTCATCCCGAAACGTCTGAAGAACAATAAAACTTTTATTACTTCATAATGCAAAGAGCGTTTATATACTTAGAATTTTTATGAACTGGTTTATATTTTTTCTCTCGTGTTGTTGTCTACTAAAACTGGCTACTAAAAAATAAGGTTGCGAACCTAATAATTTAGTTACATAACTTTAACTTGAGCGAATTTTTAATAGAGCGAAAGACGAAAAATTTAAAGTGCTAGCAACTGCTGTCCTTTTTATACTTTGTTGTTAAAGAAAATTTAGATTACACGCAAGAAACATTTTTAAAAGTATTTTAACTATTCCGTTTAAAATTGTATAGTGTATAGAATAATAATATCACATCTGCGAATACAGTGACACGCTATTTTCAGCACGAATGGGCTGGTTTGACTGGGATGGTACAACCTGGTGGGAGATGATGGTACAACCTGGTGGGAGATGATGGTACAACCTGGTGGGAGATGATGGTACAACCTGGTGGGAGATGATGGTACAACCTGGTGGGAGATGACCAAACTCAAATTTAGAACAGTATTTCTGCTGTCGAGTGCCGTTACTGAGTATGAGAACGTTCCCAATGATGCAGAATGAAGGAAGAAGAAGAATGAATGAAGAAGCATTCATAATAAGGATGGTGACTATGGTGCGTGCTTTTGAATCCTACTTATGATTTCCATTAGGCAGAGGAGGGTCACTTTAGCAGGCTACTTGATAATATTATCCACAATATATCAAATATTTCAAAGTGTATTCACAATTAAATTATGTTAACTGAATAACATAATTATATACTACGTTAACTGAATAACATAATAATACAATCAGATACTTTGTCGGCGAATTGCCTTACCAATAAAAACGGCGAAGTGGCACGGGGATTTCAAATCGTGCCCAATATACAATAATCGTAATTGTATTTATTTAATTAAAAAGTTATCTAAGACGCTATAGTTTTCCTTTAAAGTTATATTATATATGGACTACTATCATGATTCTTTTTAGATCTTTTCAAACTAGCTGTTTACCCAAAAAAAAATATTGTTTTAGCACTTTGTGTCACACCAGTACGTCATCTCTTGAAATCATACATAAAATAAATATGGTTTTTTTTACGCTTGTGATTGGGTAGGTAAGAGTCAATGTTTGCACGTGAGAACGTACAAAGTTCAAGGACAAAGTATAGAAAGCTTCAAAGTCCACTGCAACTCAATTAGTTTGAGTGGGAAAAGCTTAAATGAACTTAAACGAATATTTTCAAATTCTTAAAAGAAGTACATAATTCAATCAAAATAAAATAATAAATTGAGAACAAAATCTAAGAAGGAATTGACACCAACTAGAATAAACTAAGTCAATTCCTTTAGGAGCATCATAGATAAATAAAATGAAAATGAAAAATGTGATGAGAGTAATAAGTTGGTGCATTGGATAGATTGTGCCCGAGGGATTTGTGACGTTTAAAAACTATTTAAACCAAATATAAATGCACCTATTTCTATTTCAGTTTCTTGATGAGTTTCATTCAATTTGAGATTTAAACTACTTGTATCAATCTAAATTCATCTACAGGTTTGTAGGAGTGCTAATCAATTCGAGCAAATAACCATGCTAAATATCCCGTTCAAGAATGTAATTTCATTTAACATACAACGTATTTAAGAAAATTTAAATATTTCATATCAACACTTTATTGCTGAGTTGAATATGCAGACAACTAAAACTGTTAAAATGTACTTAAAGTTGATATTTCAAACATGAATACTTAGTAATATATAGATAACGGCAAATTAGATAGATAAGTGACCTGATTTAAATTTTCTTGCATTTGACATAAACTTTCAAAAGAAGTAGGCATGCCGTAGCTACATAGAAATATATTTTTTATCATCATCACAATAGCTTGACCTCATAACTTTAAAGTATCTCTAATTTCCAAGATTTCTTGGAGTCGGCTACCAATTCAATCCATTTTATTCGAATATATTTTTTTCTCACTCAGTAACTGACATCGGTCCTTCGCAACCTATCGATAAAGAAGTAAAACTATTTCGAAAAACCAAAACACCAGTACATTGAGTTTTATATTAGGAAAATTCTAATTTAATCAAATTGTTGTAATATTTGTACAAAATAATAAATCCTTAAATCCTTTATCCATTTTTCACAAATTCGATTACGGTTACAGACAGCGTCATCTCAAAACTGAAGCAAAAAGAAAGAACAATTCTTTTTCCCATCTATAACTCAAACTTAAAACATTCACGAAAGAGGAAATTTGTCAAAATGTAAGGCTTAAGGTATAGGAAATGGAGAAAAGCGGAGAATGTTAAATTAAAAAGTTAAATTATTAAATTATTAAAGTTTGTTAAATTATTTTCATTATAACATAAAGTAGGAAAATATTGATGAAACGATTAAAGTACATTATAGTTTTAATTTAATCGACCCTTAGTCGGTACCTCGTCAATCTTATCGAATTCGCCCTGTTTTGACTCTGTACTAACGTTATCGTCAAAATCGCCCGTATCTCTTAAAAACGATATTTATTTTGCATCAAGAAGACTTCATGCATCGAGAAATACGTTAACAAACCACAAAGTTGTGTCGTTTTTTTTAAGGTCCGTAAACGATCATTAAATAATAAACTATGCGAGCACAGTATAAGGTCTAAGTTAGTCTTTTGAAGATAGTTCCATAGTTTTAGACCCTTGTCCATAGAGCCGGCATACGATTATCAGCCATAGTCGTGAATGCAGAACTTATCTCAAGCAGGCACCACACTTCGTTATTCGCTATTCGTTATGTGTCTACGCCGTATTCGCCCGAATATTTGTTATGCGCGCAAACAACAAACACGCCACCACACTTCGTACTGGTATATCAAATAAGGCAATTAGGTGTGTTGTAGAGATGTGTCATTGTCATTTTTATGGTGAACAAAACGAAACCATACGAACGAACGCAACATATTCTTTTTATTTCCTTTTTATTTTATTAAATTCACAGAAACAATACTTAAATGAAGTCTAATTATTTTGATCATATAATAAACTAATTTAATCGTTTAATCGATTTATTCTATTTCAAAAACTGTTTTATAGTCTATGGTTGTTAGTTATGCACAGGGCATTGTCATTGGTCAATGAACGAACCAAAACATATTATTTTAATTTCCTTTTTATTTTATTAAATTGACAGAAACAATACTTAAATGAAGTCAAATTATTTTGATCATATGATAGGTTATTTTAATCGTTTAATTGATTTATCTATTTCAAAAACTGTTTTATAGTCTATGGTTGTTAGTTATGCACAGGGCACTTCACTACCCGTCCGAAGTGTGGGCAGTCGATGCGTGTATTCGCCTTATTCGTGTCCTTTGAAGTGTGTCAAAAAACCGACAAGTCGACGTATATGCGATTCGCTATTCGATGCGTACGAATAAAGCGAATATTGGCGAATATACTCTCCACACTTCGCCGTTTGCGCGCGAATAACCCGCATAACGAATAGCGAATAGCGAAGTGTGGTGCCTGCTTCATAAGCGTCTCGCTTCCCGCTTGTCGCGTAGCCAGTGTTAGTTTCAGCTGTACCAGATAACGGTATACATCATCGTAAACGAGAAAACTTTGATTAGGCACGGCTTCAGAAATTCATTAGCACATGCTTGAGACGAAATTACAGTGCGTCCGTAAAAACTTGAAATTGGGAATGCGTGGCTGGCAGTTTGGTATTTGGTTTGTTTTAATCTTAGTAATGTTTATTTTGTGATGTGAATATAATGAGTTTAAGCTTACTGGTAAGTCTCAATAAGAATGTTTTGGAAGTTTCATATTACATGTTTCATGTTACAGGTAATGCTGGTATGTTCTGTGAGATGTATAAAAGTTGCTCAGATGTTTTAGGTATTATTTGATGACATTCTTCGATATCTACATTTTGTGAGTGCGATATACTTTCATGGTCTATGTTCTCGGTTAACCAAACCATGTCACCGAATGTGGATGTAGTAACCGGTTTCGTAAACTATATTGCTCGGTGTGAAAGATAAATGTAGGACTGCTAGGTACGTTAAAACCGTCATATAAATTATGCAATGTGTAAGAATTGTTTTATATGTTTGTGAGAAATTGTGTAACAGAAATAATACATGTGTGTAGTCGGTTAATTTTGTATTGTTATTTTCTGAGTGTAATGTGTTAAATGTGTGATAAGTGTGAATTAAATTAATGTAAACAACAGAGACATGCAAAAACAGCTGAAACAGCTGAAAATATAAATAAATAATTACATAGCAAAGGGCACAGAACAGTCACAGGATATTTCTTAATTTATTTATATCGCTTTCGTAATTAATGAATGGGAGGCGAGTTTTCATCTTTCATAATATGTGTGAAAATAAGACTTAGAATAAAATAAGAGTTACAATACAATACAAAACATTCTAATCACTTATGTGTTTTTAATTGATTGATAATAGTAATCCATTTGTGATTAATGGGCAAAGAAAATATATTTTTAAGACACGTGAAACATTGGAGTTATCTAAATTTTCTATTTTTAGTTTAAATTCTGAACGATATGAATTACTAGTAACACGGTATGTGACTTTTAATTTTTACTTTTTGCTTAGATTTTGTGGTTTAAATAATGCTAGCATTTGCCTGCGGCTACGCCCGTGAGTCTGTCGGTTTTCGCGGCAAAAAGTAACCTATGTCCTTTCTTAGGCTCTAAATTATCTGTGTACCTTTCATTTGAATAGGTTCAGTAGTTAAAACTAGCTAAAGCTTGAAAACATGTCAGATAGAGAGACAGATTTACTTTCGCATTTATAATATTAGTAAGGATTTAGAAGCCTATCGCTATTGCAATGGCTTTTTGCAATTAGTGAAAATATTAAAGGATATCCATATCGATTACTTTAGTACCACATACGTTTGAAGAATAATACTGTATCTATACTACTTGATAAAAAATAAAACAATTAAACAGTTCACGATATTTTGCTTACAGGAAGAGGGAAAGAGAGGTGATATTCCATATATAATTCCCCAATGAGCGACTGATCATGAAGAACACGTTATTGGTTAGTAGCAGACGCGACGGGGCTATATGCGCCCGCGTATAATTACGGTGAATCTACTAATAATAAATTAAAAGTTTATTTGAGATGGATTTGACACCCATAGACGTCACAAAAATTAGCCATGAAGAGTTCCAGAACTTTTTGAATTCATTTGATCACGTCTTTTCGGACTGTGATGGTAAGTAAGTATTTTGATTCAATTTATGTAATACATTTTATTTTTAGGTAAGTACACATTACAGTACTTAAAAGACGATATTACTAATTATAGTTTGACTTTGATTCATTTATATTTTTTGTTACAATGATGATAACCTTTGCTATTGTTGATAATTGTCAGTCTGTGTTATCGATATGATAACAGTTGAATTTACTTCGGTATATTAAAGGTAGGGGAAAGTGGTCACCCTTCGTACGCGAGGCACATTCGTACAGTAAACATAACAAAAAAACGAAAAGTCATACGAACACGAGTTTTCTTGTGTGCGTAGACATACCAACCGCCAAGTTGTATGGCAAATGTCGCGCCAGTCGCGCCATTCAGTGAGCGCAGTCAAGTCTTAACGTGTTTTTGCGCGTCTGAAGTATTTTTTTTGGGTATGTTTAGAATCGTATTGTAACTAGAATATTTAAGCTTTCGACAAAATAGTGATGATGTATTCATGTTAACATCATTTATTCTGGGTTTTAATCACGAATATTTCTCCAGCTAAATTCTAATTATTATAAAGTTGTTTTTTTTTGTTGTGCACGACTTGGGGTAGGTTCGGACAGTACTATGTGTGGCACATTCGTACGCGTACGAATGCTCCCCCTTAGAATATATTTAAGTAAAATACAGCGAGAATGTGGAATTCGTATTTTCTTTAGTTAAATATAGTGTCAACCTATCGCCGTCCACTGCTGGAGGAAGGTCTCTCCCAAGGAACGCCAACCATCCCGGTCTTGGGCAGTCCGTATCCATCCGCTGCCAGCCACCTTCCTCAAATCGTCGGTCTATCGTGCCGCAGGGCGTCCTACACTACGTTTGCCTAATCGCGGTCTCCACTCTAGCACCTTTCAGCTCCAGCATCTATCAGTCCGTCTGGAGACATGTCCGGCCCACTTCCACTTCAGCGTGCTGATTTTCCATGCGATGTCGGTAACTCTAGTTCTCCGTCGAATAATCACGTTACGTATTTTAACAGACAGAGAGATAGCCAGCTTCGCACGCTCCATCGCACGCTGAGCTACTTTTAATTTATGGACCAGTCCGATAGTGAGTGTCCACGTCTTGGCTCCGTATGTCATTACGGGTAGGACGCACTGGTTGTAGACTTTGGTCAGTGATTGAGGTATTGGTGACTCAAAAATATGATGTAGCTTCCCGTATGCCGCCCAGCCCAGACGTATCCTTCTGTCGGCTTCCAGATCGAAGTTGTGATTGGATGATTTGGCCAAGGCAGATGTATTTTTGCACAACTTTGATAGCAGAGCCATTTACGGATACGGTTAGTTAAATATATTACTTTCTAAATACAGTTTTAAAATACTAAAATATAAGAAAATTTTAAATATACATATATCGCTTTGCTTTTATTTATTAGGAATATTATATCTAATACATTAAAATATTTGGTTGTAGAGTCATGGTGCGAAACTACGTAAAAAAGAGAACGCGAACCCAGATGAAGCGTCCATAAATTCAGCAGTTGGGGAAGTAGTGAAAGACCTTTGTCCTATAGACAAGCCGCATTGAAATACAACATCAAAACATCAACCTTAGAATGCCGAGTGAAAAAATTTTGAAATGAAATTAACAAAACTGGACCCTCACGTACTTTTCAATCCAAATTTACTAGTCTGGAAGATATTCATACATTGTATATCAGTGATGTAATTAAGATCCTCCCAGATCCTCAACCACGGCCTCATGGTACAACGAGATTATCAAGACTTTTTACTTTTGCAATAAATTTACGTAATTTTAATATTCCATAACCAAATGTTTAATTATGTGCGTACTTCAAGCTGTTATCCTTACAAAGATCTCTCTAAGACTGATTTCAAGTTTATTATGAGTGAAGTTCAATATTATTAAATTTGGTTTAAGATAAATATATATGTATTTTGTGAATTAATAAATGAATACGACTTTAATTTTAATTTTTAATTATCCTGTATGAATCTACCCCATGGTGTATGAAAGTACCCCACCCACAGTACGAAAGTACCCCACACGTGGGGTGCGTTCGTACAAATTTCATATCCTAGAAAAACTTCTATAACTCTTTAAGCTTTTGAAATAAATTCTTTAGGCTTTTTTGTAACAAACTACGATATATTTACTAAGCTTAGATGTAAACACGATAATAATTATTCACTAAATAAAAAAAATTAAAATTAAAATGTAAAAAGTGTACGAAGGGTGACCACTTTCCCCTACGCCTAGTTCGGAATAAGATTGCCGCGAGTGAGAAAATATAAAGTCATTATTATAATTTCCTCTTATAAATATATTACGATAATTGTAGGTTTTATGATATTAAAATTGTTTACTCATTGCAGAACTGATGTTCGATTTTTTTTTGCTTGAAGATTTTTTTATTTTTTTATTTAAACAATATATTTGAAAAAATCTAAATTGGATTCAAGTAAAGTATTTTAGTTGATTTATACACAGCTGCTTTATAGAGTAACTTCTTAACAATAGTATACTTACCTATTTTCAATTTCCTAAATGTTGAAAGAAACGTAACATATTATCAAAAACCGGCTGAGTGCGTGTCATTATCGCATAGAGTTGGGTTCCGTACCGTAGTCACTCATAATGGCACATGGCTTTAAAATCGTGTCCAACATATGATTGTTATGTTTACTTATTATTTCGTTATTTTTGTTCGGAGATTAAGAAAACAAGTTAGTCCTCTATAACTCCTGAACTAACAGCAAAAAAAAAGCATTCCCACTTTATTTATTTAACAACTTTATGCACTGTAAGTTCAATGGCGGACTTAATGCCACAGGCATTCTCTATCTGTCTGCTGTCGTCTTTACGGGTAAGGGAAGTACCCCAAGTATAAATATTTTTCGTGATTTTAGCACTTTTTTCAAGTGATAAAACACATATTAGTGCAATTATCATCTTCCTAGCACTAACCGTTTGAGGTCGAGGACGGACGCACGGACGGACCGACGTGTCCAATCTATAAGGGTTCCGCGTCATGAACTACAGAACCCAAAAAATAGGCACATAGCTACTATATCACTAACTTAATTTATGCATCAATACTACATTTTTTGTTTTAGTTAAGCTCGGTTCCTATTTCTGTAAGCGTAATGGTAATTATTTATCCTAGGCATTACAGGAAAGTACACATTTTCAAAGAGAAACCTTTTAATCGATTCTATAATTTCGGAGTTCATCGAGACCAACGACGTGATACGCATTCCAAGCCATCACTGGAATATGGAGATTTTATTAAAATTACGGGGCAAAAGTGCCATAATAAAAAAATGTTTACGTATTAATGCGTTAATTTTGTATGACGTTTTCCAAGTAAGCGCATTCTAAAAGTTAAGCCTCTATAACTCCTGAACTAATAAAGTCATCTAATCCGTTATAGTTTTCCCTTAAAGTTAATTATACGGACCACTATCACGAATTTTTGAGCCAGCCGTTTGGCTTTTAGAGGGGGGGGGGACGCCCTGTTTTCAAAAAAAGTGGCCTTTAAAGTGGAATTTCTCGCAAACGGATACCTAAATCAAAAAATCGTCTTAGAAACCATGTATTGTTTTTAAAAGACCTATCTAATGATACCCCACTTGATGGGCTAGCCGCGAGAAACAAAAAACATCCCCACTTTACGTGTAGTACCCCAAATAAAAATATTTTTCATAATTTTATTGTAGCACTTTGTCGCCGTAATTACAATACATATTCATGCAAAGTTTCATATTTCTAGCACTTACCGTTTGGACGGTAAGTCGAGGACGGACAGACGGATATGACGAATCTATAAGGGTTCGAAGTCATAAACTTCGGAACCCTAAAAATGTGTTGCGTATCTCATACCAAGAATGCAAGCATTGTTTTGTCTGGGACTGGTATATAATGACGTATTAACTAATCAGGTTATGCCCATGATCCTATCGGCAAATAAGCAGACTACTCCATTGTATGTTGTGATTTTATGTACAAATATCATAAATAATTTTAACAAAAAGGAACCGACTTCAATGAAAAACTATTCCGAGTACCCAAATCGCGACAATATTTGAGGAGTTCCCTCGATTTCCTTGGGATCCCATCATCAGATCTCGATATGGTGACTATGGGACCACCTGTAAGCTACGCCCATTCCAATGCAAAAAGAATTTTCGAAATCGGTTCATAAATGACGAAATTATCGCTGAACATACATAAAAAAAAAAAAAAAAAAAAAAAAAAAAGATTCCGACGAATTGAGAACCTCCTCCTTTTTTTTGAAGTCGGTTAACAAATTTAAATATTCCACTTATTTTTTTGGGGTATAGATTTTAAATAAGATACTTATTTTAAATACGATCTTTAGGTCTAATAATAATATATTTAATGACTTTTATCAACTAAGTATTCTCGAATAATCATATTTTTAATCAACAAATACTGCATTCATTGCGATTTTGCGATAAACGCTGCAAGATTCAACTTTAGCCCGATCGATCTAAAATAATAATTTATGACTGTTTTATTGATCTAAATTATATGAGAATAAAGTCCCTTTTACATATGTAATCAAATAGCTTGTTTTTATTATAATACAAGTAGATGTTATAAGTGCGCAAGTCTCGTTTATTGCAGTTAAAAATCATAGCTTATGTGTTATTCTGTTATTTATGCTATATTACAGTAAAGTTTCATACAAATCCGTTCAGTAGTTTTTATGTGAAAGAGCAACAAACATACTTACACACAGTAGTAGGATTTTAGATATTTTTCTCGAAATAAGTAAACTGCAGATGGGATAGATTGTATATATTCCTTTCTCTTGCGTTTAGAGTGTTAGCGTCAAAATATAAATGTGTATAATGTATCCATGTTGTTCATGCTCACCACATGTACTCATTTAGTGTTAAAAGTATTCTAAATATTTCTATAGGTGTTTTTTTTTCATTAACTACAAACGTTTAGCATTAGCAAATGGCGAATTTAACATTTGGCGAAATGCTAAATTCGCTATTTACCGTGTTTTAGTTTGTACCCAAATGTGTTTTTATTTATTTCATAATGTTTAATAGGAGTTGTATGGCGGTCCAAAGCCTTACCACGAGTCGGCGAATTCTTCGATTTGATGAAAAAACATGGAAAAACAGTTCATTTTGCATCAAATAATAGTATGCGATCAAAAGAAAACTACGAGGTTAAGTTCAAAGAGGCTAATATTGAAAATGGATATGTGAGTAACTATAACATATTTTTGGATCGTTTTTCTTGTTCGTTTTGAAAAGTAGCTAAGTACTAATGTGAAGAACAGGCGATCAATAAGAATATATAGATTAGTTCTCAAATTAATATTGCAGATCAAATAGTAAACAAGAAGCAAAGGAAGATCAATCACAATATCTTGCCTATGCCCTGGTAAAGGTTGGCGGACCAAGATTACTTTCAAATCTTGAGACGTAATTAATTTGGCATTAATCTGATTTTGTCGTAAAATATTATTAATTTTGTCTTAAAATTGTCGTAAAATGTAATTAATATATTTTCAGGACCACTTAATCACACCATCTGTAGCCATAGCTGAGTATTTAAAAGCAGTGAATTTCAATAAGAACAATAAAATATATGCGGTAGCATGTGAACAAACTATTAAAGTATTGGAATCTTATGGTTATGCATGTAAGAAAGGGGTAAGTCAAGAAATAAAATGATATATTATTTCAGTGCCAGTTGAATTTGTTTTAATTTGACAATACGTCATTCCTCACCTGAGAGGAGGCTCAAGCGCAGCATAGGGACAATAAGGGTTCGTGATGAATATGATGTCATTCTCAAGATTAGACAAGTTCAAGATTAGTAAAAGCTGAAACGATTCCTTGATATTTAGAGAAGAACTAACTACTTAATTTAAAAAAAAAACATTTGAAATTAAAAATGTCAATAGTTTCATACTATCGTTAAATTGTAGCTTATGAGTAAAACACCACATTTGTAGTAAAGTAGTATAAGATCTAAAAATCTCTGAAATACTTTTAATTCTAATATTTACTTTGAATTGGAGCATCAGAAATTATAAATGACCTTACAGTTAAAACTAAAAATTAAGAATTGTATATTCCGTGAATCTTCAAAATTCATTCATTTTAGCCAGATGTCGGTTATGAGAACTTTGAAGATTATTTTGAATATTTACAAGAGGATCCAGAAATCGGTGCAGTTGTCGTTGATAACGATATGAACGCAAACCTAGCGAAGATACAAAGAGCTGTCACTTACCTGAAGAAACCTGATGTATTATTTTTAGGCGGAGCTACAGACCGATATGTTTATCATAAGCAAGGATATTCAGCTTTAGGTAATTTGCGTATTAATTATGTTTCATCATTATTGTACATTACATGTACATTATTATTGTGTCGTACAAAAGTTTTTACTTATTTGTGAGACTGCGTTTCGGCAAACGTAGTGTAGGACGTCCACAGGCCAGGTGGAGTGATGCTTTGCGCAAGACAGGTGGCAGGAGCTGGATGCGAGTAGCTGAGGATCGAACTAAGTGGCGTGCAATTGGAGAGGCCTTTGTCCAGCAGTGGACTGCGATAGGCTGATGATGATGATTCATGTATGTGACGGTAAAATAAAGTTCCATTCTGTGAGTGCTTCTATTATTCATTAACTATCATCAAGAAACATTGAGCCTATTGCGAGTATCAAAGTCTGAATTTAGTTCGAGCGCGAAATTGAACAGTTTAGAGTTAATATCTGTTTATATAAAGTACTTTACAAAATTCATTTTTAGATTGTGGTATATTCACCGAAATTATAGCTGCAGAAGCTCATCGAGATCCCATAATTTTGGGCAAGCCTGGCAAATTATACGCAGAATCAGCAATGAGAAAAGAAGGTGTCACTGATGCCAGTAGAGTTCTGTTCATTGGTGACATGTAAGTATTATTTAATCATCATCATTATCAATAGCCTTTGGTAGATCAGGTTTGGACGTAGGCCTCTCCTTAGAAATATGATTTTGGCTTACCATACGGCGCTGGTCAGAGGGATTATCATTGAGTTTGTGTCGAATATTTCTTTTTCTTTCTGTCCTGTTGTCCTGTCAATTTTGCTTCATTATTTGATTATGATATGATAGCCGATCCCAAATAGTAATGAGAATATATAAGGCTACTAAGAAGATTTGATGTCATTCAACACCCACGGCATGATGACACACCGTAATTTTAATTCGTCACCATACGTATATAATATTATTAAATTTGACATATCTTTCAAACGGCCACCTAAATGCAAAGTTGTCTGAATTTGCAAATACCAAAAACTGTACCTATGAATTTTTGGTATCTAAAAGTAGTTTGAATTCCACAAGTTTCACACTGGCTTGTGGAATTCTAACTACTTTAGCAGTAAAATCACTAACCAATAGACTGCAGTATGTAATTTATACTGACATTCATTCGAACAACCTTCGAATAAACTCTATAAAGAAAACAATTTCTTATCATTTCATAATTCTTTATTTAGATTTAACATACTCATTAACTAATAGTCCTGAACTTTAACTTTGATAAACATTAATATTTATTGCAATGCAATAATAAACACTAGTGTTTATTATTGGTATGTGTATTATTAGTTCTTGTAAATTTCATCATCATATTATTATAGGACCGAGGACGACTTTAGACCTCTAAAGATGTTATGAATGATATTTAATTGCACAATTTAAAATTGCTAACATACAAGAGAAATTTACCTAAGAAAAATATACAAACTATATAATAATATTACTTTTATATTATTGAAATTATCGAAAAACATCTATTTCGATTAACCTAAATAATTTACATACTTGAAATAAGTAACACTTTTTTAAATTAATATTTAAATTGAAATTAATATTTTAAATTTAAAAAATATTATGTCATGTCGGTTAATGATTAATAACATGTTAATCTTCACCTGTATAGAAATACATGAGACAGATGATGGAAAAATACTTGAAATAATAAATTAAGCATTACTTTCAGTTACTGCAATAGTGTACTTATATTGCGCAAAGAACACTACAATTAATTTATTTATGCTGGTGTTTTTTTTTCAGAATTGATCAAGACGTAGGCTTAGGAAAGGCAGCTGGGTTCAAGACATTGATGGTGCTCAGTAGTATATCCAAAGAGGACATGCTATCAAATAAAATGAGACCAGATTATTATGCAGACTCACTAGCTAGTATCGTGCCGTTCCTTGAGTAATTTTATTGATTGATTGTATTTATTAAATGCAAGTAAATGTATTCAAATATTATTAGATGATTGTATTATCTTTTACCGAACACGAAATTATAATAACTGCTTTTAACAATAGTAACCTTTTTTTCTTTTATTTCCCCGTTCGGAAATCCCTTAGAACATACCTCTCCCTACAAAGACGTTTTTGGGGGATCAAACACCTTATTGTGAGCATGACGACCCACGCTATCACGGCTATAGAGATGTTGCTGTATCATTGGCCCTCTGGTCTTAAACTCATCAATGAAATTCGATGTGTCATTTTAGGTTGGTCTCCTGTGTGAGGATAGTACCACCCCGTTGGAACTGGTCCATTCGTTCTGAAGCGTACCTCTATTACCTCTAAAAACTTTCTTTGTGATATTGTCCTGTGTGTGTGTGTGATTCGTTCTCTTAATCGTCTTACAATACCCACAAAATTAATAGAAGCCGTGACTCTACATATACTAAATTCGTCACTATACGAAGATATATGTCTAAATAGATGCACAGTATTGAAAATTTCACATAGGCACATCTATCATGCTATGAACACATTTATTTGTCCTGGGTGGCAATCAAAATAACTATCTCTGTCTTAGCAGTAGAGTTCACTAACCTCATGACTCTAGACCAATAGGCAAGTCTGAACTTCTTTGGAACGAAACTAAATATAAGTCAATGTCTGAGTGTAAATCGTTGGAAATGTAGTGATATTTCATCTTTCTGTAGACTTGGCGTCGTTTTAAACGGACGAGGGTAATTTGATATCGGCACAGCGTTAACAAATTCTCATTACTTGACCTTCGTTAATATGAACTCGAGTATAATATTGTCTGAAAATGTTCTGTGATTTTTTGATCTTGCACGAATATTCACTATTAACCACCGTTTAGGTACTTACTAATTACTTTTCACTGCAAGTATGTTTGACAACCGATTAATAATTTTTATTTTATCGATTGCATTGTTGACCTAGTGGTTTAAGCGGTCACCACGCCTCTTTCTACTGCGCCAAGTGTCGTGGGATCAAATCCCACGTGGGATAACACTTTGTATGATTCATAAATTGTTGTTCTGAGTCTGGGTGTTCTTTGTATGATATCAATAATTTGTATGTTATCAATAAATATCTAAACATTATCGCTTATTAAATTTATCAAAATGAATCATTAATTAAATTTTAAATAGGCCTAACAAAGGCTCATAAGTTATTATTTAATAAATTGTCTGATAAAAGAGTGCAGACATACTGGTATGTTGACCTTGGTTTTTTAGAGGTGGTGTGGCGGTGCGGTGGCTTAGTTTTGTTTCCCATTCAGACAAGCAGCTGGCCTTGAAACGCCCATAAAAAGCTACAGTCAATGACATGTCCTTTGAAAAATCTATATAAATTAAAATGAATCGTCGAATGTGTTGCTATGCGCAAAACTATCTGTTTCACTGATTAGTTTTTTTACGATTCAAGAAAGTTTATTGTAGATAGAAAAAACGTAAAAATCGCAAGGAAAATAGTTAAAAGAAGCACTTTTCATTCCCATACAAACCATTGAATAAATTAAAACATCTATTTCGATTTTGATTATACTTTCACTGACAGATACCTGAAATATACCTATAAGTAGTAACTTTGAATATGTTTTTTAGATTAGCATCATCTCGGGACCAAGCTAGTAACTAATAAAAAAATTGATTAATTTACCAATTCTATAGTACAACATCATTCTTATTACTGATTACAAATACATTAAGTCAAGTACAGAAATTTGTGTTGCCTGGCTCGTATCTAAGTGACTGACGTTTCCTAATTAAGTAAGAAATGTATTATTAATTCCTAGATACCGAAGGAAATGTAGGTCTCTCATGATTGTAAATTTGAGTAATTAAATATTAATTAATAGGCTAGTTCATTGGTTGTAATAGTTAGATAGAATAGACTATGCATTTCTAGGTTTTCAATGTTATGTGTTTCACCATAAAGTATGACGTGAAATATGACCGATGATGAAAATATATATGACTTGTTTCTGCATGTCACACCGCATGCGTGAATTACGGTTAACGTAATAAAGAGTAACCTCAAGAATTCAAGTATTACCATATAAAATTTCATTGAAAACATGCAGCAGTTTATCTGTGATAGTTTAACAGACGACAGACGATAGACGGAATTACTTACTATTTTTTTCTTCTTTTTTATAATTAAGCCTACCATAGTGACTCTACTCTGCCTGTTGGAAAGCTTAAGTAGACCATCCTCATTGTGAGGGTAAGCAATGCAGCATGGTGGCCCATACCATGGCGGCCCGGTCAGATATTTTTTTAAATTAGTATGATTATTAATTTTGAGTATCACCAACCACATATATACATCCGTCCAGTTTCTACACCGAGTTGGTGGAAACCCAAGTTTAAAAACATCTTGTTTTGAGAGAAAGAGTTAGTAGAACTTTGTTAGTAAGATCTGTATTATAAAAATGCATGAAAGTCTTTTTCTGTTCCATTATTCCGTATAATAATTGCTTTAGAAATGAATTGTGCTTTAAAACCAGGGTTTTAAATTGTCACATGGTATAGTAAAAACTATAACAATTAAATTACTATTCATATTATAAACTAACTAGTTGATAAAAAAGAAAACAAATATTTGTTTCGGAGTCTGGGTGTTTTCTATGTATAATAATTATGTATGTATTAAATAAAAGTATGTATAAAAAAAGTGTGTTAAATTAGTTGTTTAGTACCCATAATACCAATTCTGCTTAGTTTGGGACTAGATGACGTTGTGTGTAAGACGTCCGAAAATATTTATTATATACTTTTATGTAAACGTACGTATTATTTGTACATTATAAATGAACAGTATAATCAACGAAGTAAATATGAACTTATATGATTAAATGACAGTTGATTACATTTATAGTTATCAGTATCGATTGATTGATTAAAATGTTTTACTCAACTCTTATTATCTTGTCTGACCTTTGACCTAATATTTTGCCTCGGAGTCCTTCGAAACTTCTTGATTGAGGCTAATAATTGATATCGGTCGTGTCAAGTTTGTTTCTTACAAAACCTCATTATATATTTATTTGGAGGTTGTTACCTAATAATATATTGTATATGGATTTTCTACAAGGTTTGTCAAAGAAAAATAAGATCAAAGATGTTTGAAGTTATTTATTATCGATTTTAGAAGTTAGAACGTTGAAAATAAAAAAAACGAATTACTAAAATCGAACTACTCTATTGAAAGTTATGGTTATATAAAGGTACTTTATTTTTTACAAGAGTTCTAAGGAATAAAGTACACGTGAAAGAAAAGGTGACTTTTTGTTAATATTTTTTTTATTTCCATTAGATTTTTATTGGAAACTGAACATATCAAGTAAGAAGTCTGTTAACCCATAGAAATAATTTAAATTACTCCAATTAAAAAAAACAGCTTCAAGGAAAAATGGCAAGAATTTCTTTCATTCCTTTTCACTGAGTCGGTAAAAATATAGAACCCATCTTCTACCTAACTAAATCTAGGGTAGAAGACAAGTCTCTGGTTGAGACTTTTCAGTTGCAGTTTCAGCTGCCTCAGTTATGCTAGAACCCTTCCGATCTTTGATTCCTATGCTTAAGTTGAAACAGAAAAATGAGAAATCCGTACCTGTTCTGTCGATTCTATTATCGGTGAATGTCCAAGTTGAAAGACAATCTCCTCAAAAGCTATAAATGTACATACGTAAATAATTAAAATTACAAACTACTCCAAAGACTCATGAATTCTTAAAAACCGTTACGTTTAGAACGGGTTAAGTCAGAATAATGTCCGGAGTTAGTAATTACAAACATACCAGAAACGAAACTACCCCTAATTAGTGGGTAGATAAGTGGATTTAAAATATAGGGGTAAGTAACTTAAATTGGAATTAATTTTTAATGCGGGGTAAATAAGGTAGGGGTGTGAGGGTTTCATGACAGTAGGAAGTTACTTTATAATTGGGTTATGGAATAATTTATAAGTTTTGGATTGTGTGTGAGTCTGAATGTTGATGCTAAGGATATTGAACAGCTTATTGAATTACAGGTAACTAATTTCGTACCGGTTTTATTTAAAAGACTGTGGTATCATTCCATTTGAGACAGTCTATATGTGCAGAAGAATGGCTTCTTTTTACTGACTCGGGTGTATGTATGGTGGGCCACGGCCCAACAGTTATTGTTAGGATGTTGTATTTATGCTAATCAGCGCGAGAGTTTTTCTATCGCGATTCAGGATTAATAGTTACTGAGTATAGTTCGTTTCGTGTTTTCTACGTGGTTCAGTGTTTCTTTGGTAGACGCCGCTGTTATATGTTTTCGCTTACGCTGTATGTGGAAGTCACCACACTTGTGCATTGACTTGCATTATGTTACGAAAGCCTAACTTAGGATAGGATTTGTTTGAAGTTTTCCACCTCTTTTAGCACTGTTGCTTATACGGAAATGACAGAGAAGGTGATAATCCGTATTCTTAATCGTCAGAACTTGGTCAAAATATTATTATACAAAATGAAATCAATTTCAATCTAATCTGTCAATTTCGAATCAAAGAATCTGATTCATTCCAATTAGTCAATTGATTTGACATATGGCAAATGTTTCTTACACGAATTCTATACAATTTCACATGAATATTGTTGGTAGGATTGAAAATAGGGTTTGGGATGACAACATTAATTTTCCAGTCCACCTATTATTTGTAATACATTCATATGTAGTAAACAATTTTAGTCTCTATGTGAATTGCAATACCAGAGATATTTGCGTAGCTATTGTTTGGTAAACTGCACAGGGAGTTTGGTTTGGTTTCAACGTTCGCGCTTTGTAATTCCCAGTGAGAAATGTTAAGAATTTGTGATGACACGGGAACATTTGGCAAGAAATAAAGTATCCGCATTCCTATGTTTTGGTCTCATTAAAGGTTTTAAGAGGACTTTGTTTAATTATACTTAGGTGCGAATACTAATTAAAGACCTTCTACGTTCCCGTTTCTTGTGAACATTTACTTACAAGTGTTAATTTATTTATTACTTATTTAATTGATTGTAATTTTTTATATATTGTTCGCAACCATTTTTATAATATTTATCGCTTATAATCCCTACTGGTAGCGTTGACAAAGGACTAGCAGCATTGCCACGTTATATCAAAATACTACTATATTATGACCCTAACCCCAGACGATTAAAGGAGTAATTGTCCATATTTTTTTTGGATTAAACAACCATGTTTGATAATAATATATTAACTGTCTCGGTGGTGCACTGGTAGTATAAGCGACTTCTGTGCTTGAAGTCTCGGATTTAAATCCTGGTTCGGACCAAATTTTTGGATGATTTACAGATATTTGTCTCGGAGTTCGGATGGTTTCTTTGTATAATATGTTTTTTTTTTGTATATATTTATAAAAAAGTAAATAATCTAACTTTTATAGCATAGCATTGTGTTGTCATATGTTCGAAAAAAGATGCCGATTAGATTTAAATGTTATAAATAGATTTTGCGTTTGCAAGGAAGCTTAACGTTGTCTTACATCAGCTTTTGAAGTCTCATCTATGAATTCGAGTTGTTCAAAAATTAAAAAGAATGTTGCATTTGTACGAAATTTGTGTCGCTTGCTATATCTGACAGATTGTCTTTGTAATGATTCTGCATGAAAAGGGGGAAGTATTTTCTTAAACAAATGATGAATTCACAATATAAAGAGGTGCTAAATAATTTAATCATAGTGAATTGCACTTTTGTATATCATAGACAGTATAATTTAATTGATTACCTTTGACAGAGTCGACAATTTTTGATTTAGACCAAAGTTTTAACTGACTACGTGCATACTTAGAAATTTTCAAAACAAGTGTAAATTATGTACACATTTAAGGCATAGAAAGAATATCACTACAATTATCTAAAAGGTAATAAATGACAGCAATAAATATAAATTTTTATGGGTGTTTCATGAGTTTTAATGTCTTTACGTGAGCACCATATAAAACTCCCATGAAGGTTTTATTGTATGATATATTTATTACTTGATTTTACTGTATCTATGAAAAACAATGCAAAAGTGATGTTACATAATCTCTCTCTCTCTCTTATTGTAAGTATATAATTGTGAGATTATTAGTTTTTTCTTTATTTTTGTTGTAAAATTATATTAATTCATTAACCACAGGAACCTAATTTTGCGAATTTTTTATGCTTTTCATTGTAAACATTTCATTATTCACTGGTTCTATTCAATGGAATCTCTTTAACATCTGCTTTGTTCGGTCTTGTTATACTCGTCCAGTTGAAAGTCTTAATTGGAGAAATCTACACTTTTTTACATTTTATAATTATGAAAAGTAAGTATTTATCCTTTCTTTTGTTTTACTCTTCATAAACATATGTCAATGGATTTAGTTTTAATATTCTAACAATTTCTATTTCTAGAAAAAATACACGGAATTATAATACATAAAGTAGTACATATAATGAAGTTTTCTTTACATTTTTGAAGTGCCTTGTAAATAAGCTAACAGTAGCTTGCTCTAAGTGACAATTAATCTGAGTACATCTGGCATAAACGGAATGTGTAACCACCACTCTACATGAAGTGAAGATGTAGTGTTTGTAGCAATAGTAACTACAGAGTTATTTTGGCTTTTGTGTTAGTGACAGCCGACGTTTTATGTTACAACACAATGGGATGTTGTTATGCATATAAAATTATAAGGAGTCAATATCTGTTCTGCGTAACGAAACGTTAAATTTAAAGAATTTAGAATTTTTGGCTATTTCTAAGAAGTAAGTAACTTCACCAATATAAATATGGTTTCATCAATAATATGGTTCGTTTACTCGTAATATGTAGTGTCAAAAGTTATTACCTTGGTGACCGAGATTTGCTCGGTTATCATATTTATTGTTTAACAACGCCATCTATTAGTTAGGAGTACTAACCACCAACCAAATGTTATAGAGTAGTATAGATATCGCAAGCAATGCCGAGAGTGCTTAGAAGAACTCGTGTTTTTCCAAACATAAGACTAATCTAAATCGATATTTCACCCTCGAAAACCCGCAAATGCCAAATTTCAGGGAAATTGTTAGAGCCGTTTAAGAGATCACAAATTCATAAATACAACATAAAACATAACCGTGATAGTGGACAAATACGCGAGATCAAGTGGAGTGACGACTTGCGCCGGATATCTGACAGGAGCTGGATGCGAGAATCCCAAAATCGAGCAAAGAGGAATGGGAGAAAATGGGAGAGGCATATTTCCAATAATAGACTGCGATAGGCTGATGATGATGATGATAAACCGTGGTGTAATTTGCCATAATTATGTTTGTTAATTTGCATTCCAATGGTAGTTTTCACCATATATGGACAGCCAAAAAAATACCGTTACTTTTGACTTCGATGTTTTATAGTAATATGTAAAAGTAGGTATGTATGAAAAAGGTCTAACAGGCCTTTTTACAAACCTCTCCTACATTTAAGAGGCCATTTAAAGAGAGCTAAGTAACCCTTAGTGATATTTTTATTTCCACCAACCTTTAAGAGACACCTAATTGCTAAGATGTTTATTAAAATTTAAGATCTACTTGCGTCAGGGGGCTCCTAGACGGTTTCAGTATAGTTGATAAAAAAGAGCAATTAACCATCTTAGCTTTTTCAGAAGTGCAGTAAAACTTATTCAGGGCGTCTGAAGCATCGGTAATAGTTTGACACTTGTAGGATTAATACGAAAACCCATTAGTAAAATTGGCCTCGAATTAATTTCTCTTGAGCTTAAGCAGATACGTTTTTTTCCTACGCTATAATGAGTGAATGAACTAACACACATCTTTATATATATAATTCTTGTGTGAGTGTGTATGTCACTGAACTTCTCTCAAACGACTGGACCGATTTTGATGAAATTTTTTGTGTGTTTTCAAGGGGATCTGGGAATGGTTTAGATTCGCAATTGGACCCGGTAGGTGGCGCTGCGATCAAGTTCTGGAATTTTAAAGTTGAGCGGTACGAAGTTCGCTGGGTCAACTAGTAGTATATAGAGAGTAAAATCTTAAACAAATTGACTAAATTGCTGGTCTAGTAGATTATAAACCTGGCTTTAGCAGTTATTTATTTACTTAGCTGTGACGTGATGAGCACAATCTTAATATGTTTATGTCTAGCAACATACAATCTTTTCATCAATTTAAATTTATCATAAGTAGCATATGTTTTGGTCTCATTAAAGGTTTTAAGAGGACTTTGTTTAATTATACTTAGGTGCGAATACTAATTAAAGACCTTCTACGTTCCCGTTTCTTGTGAACATTTACTTACAAGTGTTAATTTATTTATTACTTATTTAATTGATTGTAATTTTTTATATATTGTTCGCAACCATTTTTATAATATTTATCGCTTATAATCCCTACTGGTAGCGTTGACAAAGGACTAGCAGCATTGCCACGTTATATCAAAATACTACTATATTATGACCCTAACCCCAGACGATTAAAGGAGTAATTGTCCATATTTTTTTTGGATTAAACAACCATGTTTGATAATAATATATTAACTGTCTCGGTGGTGCACTGGTAGTATAAGCGACTTCTGTGCTTGAAGTCTCGGATTTAAATCCTGGTTCGGACCAAATTTTTGGATGATTTACAGATATTTGTCTCGGAGTTCGGATGGTTTCTTTGTATAATATGTTTTTTTTTTGTATATATTTATAAAAAAGTAAATAATCTAACTTTTATAGCATAGCATTGTGTTGTCATATGTTCGAAAAAAGATGCCGATTAGATTTAAATGTTATAAATAGATTTTGCGTTTGCAAGGAAGCTTAACGTTGTCTTACATCAGCTTTTGAAGTCTCATCTATGAATTCGAGTTGTTCAAAAATTAAAAAGAATGTTGCATTTGTACGAAATTTGTGTCGCTTGCTATATCTGACAGATTGTCTTTGTAATGATTCTGCATGAAAAGGGGGAAGTATTTTCTTAAACAAATGATGAATTCACAATATAAAGAGGTGCTAAATAATTTAATCATAGTGAATTGCACTTTTGTATATCATAGACAGTATAATTTAATTGATTACCTTTGACAGAGTCGACAATTTTTGATTTAGACCAAAGTTTTAACTGACTACGTGCATACTTAGAAATTTTCAAAACAAGTGTAAATTATGTACACATTTAAGGCATAGAAAGAATATCACTACAATTATCTAAAAGGTAATAAATGACAGCAATAAATATAAATTTTTATGGGTGTTTCATGAGTTTTAATGTCTTTACGTGAGCACCATATAAAACTCCCATGAAGGTTTTATTGTATGATATATTTATTACTTGATTTTACTGTATCTATGAAAAACAATGCAAAAGTGATGTTACATAATCTCTCTCTCTCTCTTATTGTAAGTATATAATTGTGAGATTATTAGTTTTTTCTTTATTTTTGTTGTAAAATTATATTAATTCATTAACCACAGGAACCTAATTTTGCGAATTTTTTATGCTTTTCATTGTAAACATTTCATTATTCACTGGTTCTATTCAATGGAATCTCTTTAACATCTGCTTTGTTCGGTCTTGTTATACTCGTCCAGTTGAAAGTCTTAATTGGAGAAATCTACACTTTTTTACATTTTATAATTATGAAAAGTAAGTATTTATCCTTTCTTTTGTTTTACTCTTCATAAACATATGTCAATGGATTTAGTTTTAATATTCTAACAATTTCTATTTCTAGAAAAAATACACGGAATTATAATACATAAAGTAGTACATATAATGAAGTTTTCTTTACATTTTTGAAGTGCCTTGTAAATAAGCTAACAGTAGCTTGCTCTAAGTGACAATTAATCTGAGTACATCTGGCATAAACGGAATGTGTAACCACCACTCTACATGAAGTGAAGATGTAGTGTTTGTAGCAATAGTAACTACAGAGTTATTTTGGCTTTTGTGTTAGTGACAGCCGACGTTTTATGTTACAACACAATGGGATGTTGTTATGCATATAAAATTATAAGGAGTCAATATCTGTTCTGCGTAACGAAACGTTAAATTTAAAGAATTTAGAATTTTTGGCTATTTCTAAGAAGTAAGTAACTTCACCAATATAAATATGGTTTCATCAATAATATGGTTCGTTTACTCGTAATATGTAGTGTCAAAAGTTATTACCTTGGTGACCGAGATTTGCTCGGTTATCATATTTATTGTTTAACAACGCCATCTATTAGTTAGGAGTACTAACCACCAACCAAATGTTATAGAGTAGTATAGATATCGCAAGCAATGCCGAGAGTGCTTAGAAGAACTCGTGTTTTTCCAAACATAAGACTAATCTAAATCGATATTTCACCCTCGAAAACCCGCAAATGCCAAATTTCAGGGAAATTGTTAGAGCCGTTTAAGAGATCACAAATTCATAAATACAACATAAAACATAACCGTGATAGTGGACAAATACGCGAGATCAAGTGGAGTGACGACTTGCGCCGGATATCTGACAGGAGCTGGATGCGAGAATCCCAAAATCGAGCAAAGAGGAATGGGAGAAAATGGGAGAGGCATATTTCCAATAATAGACTGCGATAGGCTGATGATGATGATGATAAACCGTGGTGTAATTTGCCATAATTATGTTTGTTAATTTGCATTCCAATGGTAGTTTTCACCATATATGGACAGCCAAAAAAATACCGTTACTTTTGACTTCGATGTTTTATAGTAATATGTAAAAGTAGGTATGTATGAAAAAGGTCTAACAGGCCTTTTTACAAACCTCTCCTACATTTAAGAGGCCATTTAAAGAGAGCTAAGTAACCCTTAGTGATATTTTTATTTCCACCAACCTTTAAGAGACACCTAATTGCTAAGATGTTTATTAAAATTTAAGATCTACTTGCGTCAGGGGGCTCCTAGACGGTTTCAGTATAGTTGATAAAAAAGAGCAATTAACCATCTTAGCTTTTTCAGAAGTGCAGTAAAACTTATTCAGGGCGTCTGAAGCATCGGTAATAGTTTGACACTTGTAGGATTAATACGAAAACCCATTAGTAAAATTGGCCTCGAATTAATTTCTCTTGAGCTTAAGCAGATACGTTTTTTTCCTACGCTATAATGAGTGAATGAACTAACACACATCTTTATATATATAATTCTTGTGTGAGTGTGTATGTCACTGAACTTCTCTCAAACGACTGGACCGATTTTGATGAAATTTTTTGTGTGTTTTCAAGGGGATCTGGGAATGGTTTAGATTCGCAATTGGACCCGGTAGGTGGCGCTGCGATCAAGTTCTGGAATTTTAAAGTTGAGCGGTACGAAGTTCGCTGGGTCAACTAGTAGTATATAGAGAGTAAAATCTTAAACAAATTGACTAAATTGCTGGTCTAGTAGATTATAAACCTGGCTTTAGCAGTTATTTATTTACTTAGCTGTGACGTGATGAGCACAATCTTAATATGTTTATGTCTAGCAACATACAATCTTTTCATCAATTTAAATTTATCATAAGTAGCATATGTTTTGGTCTCATTAAAGGTTTTAAGAGGACTTTGTTTAATTATACTTAGGTGCGAATACTAATTAAAGACCTTCTACGTTCCCGTTTCTTGTGAACATTTACTTACAAGTGTTAATTTATTTATTACTTATTTAATTGATTGTAATTTTTTATATATTGTTCGCAACCATTTTTATAATATTTATCGCTTATAATCCCTACTGGTAGCGTTGACAAAGGACTAGCAGCATTGCCACGTTATATCAAAATACTACTATATTATGACCCTAACCCCAGACGATTAAAGGAGTAATTGTCCATATTTTTTTTGGATTAAACAACCATGTTTGATAATAATATATTAACTGTCTCGGTGGTGCACTGGTAGTATAAGCGACTTCTGTGCTTGAAGTCTCGGATTTAAATCCTGGTTCGGACCAAATTTTTGGATGATTTACAGATATTTGTCTCGGAGTTCGGATGGTTTCTTTGTATAATATGTTTTTTTTTTGTATATATTTATAAAAAAGTAAATAATCTAACTTTTATAGCATAGCATTGTGTTGTCATATGTTCGAAAAAAGATGCCGATTAGATTTAAATGTTATAAATAGATTTTGCGTTTGCAAGGAAGCTTAACGTTGTCTTACATCAGCTTTTGAAGTCTCATCTATGAATTCGAGTTGTTCAAAAATTAAAAAGAATGTTGCATTTGTACGAAATTTGTGTCGCTTGCTATATCTGACAGATTGTCTTTGTAATGATTCTGCATGAAAAGGGGGAAGTATTTTCTTAAACAAATGATGAATTCACAATATAAAGAGGTGCTAAATAATTTAATCATAGTGAATTGCACTTTTGTATATCATAGACAGTATAATTTAATTGATTACCTTTGACAGAGTCGACAATTTTTGATTTAGACCAAAGTTTTAACTGACTACGTGCATACTTAGAAATTTTCAAAACAAGTGTAAATTATGTACACATTTAAGGCATAGAAAGAATATCACTACAATTATCTAAAAGGTAATAAATGACAGCAATAAATATAAATTTTTATGGGTGTTTCATGAGTTTTAATGTCTTTACGTGAGCACCATATAAAACTCCCATGAAGGTTTTATTGTATGATATATTTATTACTTGATTTTACTGTATCTATGAAAAACAATGCAAAAGTGATGTTACATAATCTCTCTCTCTCTCTTATTGTAAGTATATAATTGTGAGATTATTAGTTTTTTCTTTATTTTTGTTGTAAAATTATATTAATTCATTAACCACAGGAACCTAATTTTGCGAATTTTTTATGCTTTTCATTGTAAACATTTCATTATTCACTGGTTCTATTCAATGGAATCTCTTTAACATCTGCTTTGTTCGGTCTTGTTATACTCGTCCAGTTGAAAGTCTTAATTGGAGAAATCTACACTTTTTTACATTTTATAATTATGAAAAGTAAGTATTTATCCTTTCTTTTGTTTTACTCTTCATAAACATATGTCAATGGATTTAGTTTTAATATTCTAACAATTTCTATTTCTAGAAAAAATACACGGAATTATAATACATAAAGTAGTACATATAATGAAGTTTTCTTTACATTTTTGAAGTGCCTTGTAAATAAGCTAACAGTAGCTTGCTCTAAGTGACAATTAATCTGAGTACATCTGGCATAAACGGAATGTGTAACCACCACTCTACATGAAGTGAAGATGTAGTGTTTGTAGCAATAGTAACTACAGAGTTATTTTGGCTTTTGTGTTAGTGACAGCCGACGTTTTATGTTACAACACAATGGGATGTTGTTATGCATATAAAATTATAAGGAGTCAATATCTGTTCTGCGTAACGAAACGTTAAATTTAAAGAATTTAGAATTTTTGGCTATTTCTAAGAAGTAAGTAACTTCACCAATATAAATATGGTTTCATCAATAATATGGTTCGTTTACTCGTAATATGTAGTGTCAAAAGTTATTACCTTGGTGACCGAGATTTGCTCGGTTATCATATTTATTGTTTAACAACGCCATCTATTAGTTAGGAGTACTAACCACCAACCAAATGTTATAGAGTAGTATAGATATCGCAAGCAATGCCGA
This sequence comes from Phragmatobia fuliginosa, assembly GCA_932526445.1. NCBI lineage: Eukaryota > Metazoa > Arthropoda > Insecta > Lepidoptera > Erebidae > Phragmatobia > Phragmatobia fuliginosa. The sequence goes on from OW052070.1 coordinate 17,448,547, forward strand.
GAGTGCTTAGAAGAACTCGTGTTTTTCCAAACATAAGACTAATCTAAATCGATATTTCACCCTCGAAAACCCGCAAATGCCAAATTTCAGGGAAATTGTTAGAGCCGTTTAAGAGATCACAAATTCATAAATACAACATAAAACATAACCGTGATAGTGGACAAATACGCGAGATCAAGTGGAGTGACGACTTGCGCCGGATATCTGACAGGAGCTGGATGCGAGAATCCCAAAATCGAGCAAAGAGGAATGGGAGAAAATGGGAGAGGCATATTTCCAATAATAGACTGCGATAGGCTGATGATGATGATGATAAACCGTGGTGTAATTTGCCATAATTATGTTTGTTAATTTGCATTCCAATGGTAGTTTTCACCATATATGGACAGCCAAAAAAATACCGTTACTTTTGACTTCGATGTTTTATAGTAATATGTAAAAGTAGGTATGTATGAAAAAGGTCTAACAGGCCTTTTTACAAACCTCTCCTACATTTAAGAGGCCATTTAAAGAGAGCTAAGTAACCCTTAGTGATATTTTTATTTCCACCAACCTTTAAGAGACACCTAATTGCTAAGATGTTTATTAAAATTTAAGATCTACTTGCGTCAGGGGGCTCCTAGACGGTTTCAGTATAGTTGATAAAAAAGAGCAATTAACCATCTTAGCTTTTTCAGAAGTGCAGTAAAACTTATTCAGGGCGTCTGAAGCATCGGTAATAGTTTGACACTTGTAGGATTAATACGAAAACCCATTAGTAAAATTGGCCTCGAATTAATTTCTCTTGAGCTTAAGCAGATACGTTTTTTTCCTACGCTATAATGAGTGAATGAACTAACACACATCTTTATATATATAATTCTTGTGTGAGTGTGTATGTCACTGAACTTCTCTCAAACGACTGGACCGATTTTGATGAAATTTTTTGTGTGTTTTCAAGGGGATCTGGGAATGGTTTAGATTCGCAATTGGACCCGGTAGGTGGCGCTGCGATCAAGTTCTGGAATTTTAAAGTTGAGCGGTACGAAGTTCGCTGGGTCAACTAGTAGTATATAGAGAGTAAAATCTTAAACAAATTGACTAAATTGCTGGTCTAGTAGATTATAAACCTGGCTTTAGCAGTTATTTATTTACTTAGCTGTGACGTGATGAGCACAATCTTAATATGTTTATGTCTAGCAACATACAATCTTTTCATCAATTTAAATTTATCATAAGTAGCATAAATAAATATTTTCTGACATCTGACACACAACATCATCTGGTCTCGAACTAAGTAGAGCTTGTACTATCCAACTGATATAATTACATAAATATACTTTTTTTTTGGAAATATATACCTACATATTATACGAAGAAAAGACCCAAACTCCGGAACAAATATTTGTGGTTCACACAAAAGCGTTTTCTCGCGTGTACCCGGGTCATCGTGTGGGATATCGTTAGATAGATCGTTTTAAAAATTAAAGATTACTAAGACGACTTTTTGAGTTAGGTATCCGTTTGCAAGTTATTCCTCTAAAAGTTAAACGGCTGACTCAAATAATCTGAAAAAATAAACCTGATGGTAGTCTATGTGATGAACTTAAATGGAAAACGACAACGGTTTAGATAACTTTGTAAGATCAGGAGTTATGGAGGCCTAACTCATTCAATACGTTTATTTGAAAAACTTCGTACAAAAATAATGATAAAATAGTTAACCATAACAATAATCTATTGAAAATGACTGCCATTATCAACGTACCGTTATGGATAATTATGAAACCCTATTCTATGCATGTCCTGACACGCACTTGGCCTACTCTTTTGGAAGATAAGGGCTTAAGCTGAAAACTAGCGCTTGATAATCAATGTGAAATCCAAGCTGACATTAGCTGTAGGACTCGATGGTAAAAAAAATAGTAGTAGAAATTTGGGTTATGGTTTTGCATGTGCATTTATTTTTAAAATGATAATCGGATAGAAATATTTTTTTGAAGCAAGTCAATAGTTTATATTGTTATAATAATAAAAAAAAGAAATATATACCTAGAGTCAACCTCTAAGTTGGTTTCTGAGGCATATTTAATATTTGCAAGTCACAAAACAGTTGCAGCTTAAACTCGCAAGTTCAGTCACAAGTAATGGCATTACAGAAATGACGTCATTATGATAAGTGCACGACTGCACTGTAAAGTACCGTTGCAATTAAATTTAATGCGATACTCTATTTTCACTGCATACGTAGGCTTACCAAGTGCTTCACATCCAGGACAACTTATTGTGCGATCATTTCTTCTGGGCCTATGCCTTTAATTCTTTAAGACCTATCCATAGATACACACCCCACACGTATGAGTTGGTTGAAAATTTTTTTTTTGAGTTTCGTCGATCAGGTCTTCTTATGTACATTTAATCACATTGCAGCATTGCTCGGTTATAATTTTTTATGGTTAAAAAGGCTATCTAATCTCTCAAGTAAGTAGCTGTAGTGATGCTGTGTTGGAGTACTACCCACCAACTAACTAATTGCTACTGAAAGATTATTATACATGTCGCAATCTAAGACTAGTTTAGATCGATTTTTCACATGCGGAATTACACCAAATACGAAATTTCAGTGAAATCGTTAGAGACGTTTCCGTGAAATCACAAACATATATATCGCTATCGCTCGTTTAAAGTTTATAACAACACCAGGGGGTGTAAGATAAAATATATTCTACCTACATATTTCTACCTACCTACCTAATTATGCTGCAAGTATATTTATTTTTTTCTTAGAAATAACTGGTACACAACTTGCGTACTTTCTTATAAATTTTCTTAACCCAAGTTATAAAAATTCTGAATTTTAAAATTCTGAATGAATATAATAAAAATGGTTGGGTGTGTTGCAAACGAAATATCACAACAACACTCAGAAAGTATATGCCGCATTAAATTTCTTTCATGCATCACTAACGACTAAATTTGAATTTAATCATGCATCCTAACTTAAATCTCATCTGAACTTAAATCCACATAAGACTAACAAAAAGCACCATATCCACTCACACTGATTAGATATCGTTGAATCGTTAGCAATCATCCATCATGGTGTCAGGCCGGCTCAACCCGTCCAGCATTGTCTTTGGAGTGTCCAAAACTTGCTATACCGTAACAAGAACTGGTATTCGTGTTGAACTAAAGCTTGTCTTTGGATACAAAGTTGATTATAAATGGAGAACCCGACAGTTTTGGTGAATATATCAGTTTCTATATGTTATTAACATGAACCTTAATCAATTTATTGATGTTTAAGAATTAATGTAAAGTTTCATAATTCTTCTTAAGAGTACCAGTGTCTACAAAGTTCACAGTGATATTAATATGTGTAATTTTAGTGCGTGGTATACCTGTAAATCTTTTATTAGAAAAACTTCTATTATTATTATTAAAAGTCTTAGGTAACTGTATTGTGCGTCTGAAGCTATACATATACATATTTTTTTAAACATATTTCGGACATCTTACACACAACTTTATCTAGTCCCAAATTAAGCAGAGCTTGTGTTATGGGTAGTAAACAACTGCTATAAATACATAAACATACTTTTTTTTCTAAATACATACACATTATACATAGAAAACACCCATACTCCGTAACAAATATATGTGGATCACACAAATATTTGGTCCGACTCGGGAATCGAACCAGAGACCTCTTGAAAAGCAGCCGCATACGCTAACCACTAGACCAACAAGGTAGTGCAGCTAACAATTTAATTACAAATATCGACAGTGAACGAGAATGCAGTAATTATGAAACATTTATTTTAATTCTAATAACTTGGGATGACACTATATCTTCTTCTTTCTAGCATTTAGTATTCCCAAGACTATTTGGGGTTCGGCTACAATATAACACTAATTGACTTTTTAGGTAAACACTAAGAAACACCCAGAAAAAACGATTGCTGTGATATAAACGGTTATCTAATAAATGGTGTTTTTCATTGCTTTTACGAATCTACATCAAATAAACAGTATTGAATTTGTGTAGATCAAAAAATAATGGTATAGTAGACTAAAATCTCTTTTCTCATTAACCATTTTTTCAGCGTTGATTTTTATCGTAGTTGGGTTTGAGTTTTTATTTTTTTATAATAAGGCATCGATTTAATATGTGCCAGTCTTAAAAGTACTATTTAGAGAGTGGGTTAAAAATCTCTAGTAATAATTGCATGGTTAATGACCTGAGCACCTTTCTACAGTCTTCAAAGTATTTTTCTAAGTCCACACAGATGTACTGTGGATTCAGAAAAATAAATAATAAATAAATATTTTGGACATCTTACACACAACATCATCTAGTCCCAAAGTAAGCAGAGCTTGTGTTATGGGTACTAAACAACTGATATAAATACTTAAACATACTTTTTTTTTTTGTAAATACATACATATTATACATAGGAAAACACCCAGACTCCGAAACAAATATTTGTGGATCACACAAATATTTGGTCTGACCCGGGAATCGAACCCGAGACTTCTTGATCAGCAGCCGCATACGCTAACCACCAGACCAACAAGGCAGTCTTGTCAAGTCAGTCTTGAACTAGGGAACTAATGTTTCTTGTTGTTGTTGTTTAACGATTGTATATTATATGGGCTTTCGTGAGAAGCGTATCTAGTTCTTGGTTAAATTGAACTAAGTTTGGCTAGACTGGGAAACAATAATTCAATATTATTGGATATCGTAGAGCATATGAGTGTTTGTATAACTTTTTAGGTAATTAAGAAGTATTTACTCACGCACTTTTCCCAATTAATTTAATAAACAATGTGGTAAAGAAATATAAGGCCTTAAGAAGTTTGAGGATGGGATCATTTAATATTATTATTAAATTATTTTATTTATTATAAAACCAGTTAAGTTTTAATTAAGTTATTATTTTATTAACAAGTCGTAAAAATTTTGAAAATAGTATGCAATAAAGTATGCATTTTAGAGTATTTTTCGACTGTTTTTTTTCTTTATTTCTTAGCATAACAAAGCTATTATACATATTCAATTGTTATTGTCTAAAGCTATAAATTATTCAATTATTTATAGACATTGCAAATATGGAGAACACACAGACAAAAAAACTAGAACTAGTACACTAAGGAATTCATTTGGTAAGAGTAACAAATTTTAGGAAATTATTTAAATTAGTAAGGTACTTTTTCCTTTTTGTGAAGATCAGTTAAATCCTGGAACTCTCAACCAGTACTCTCTCTATGATCCCGCTTCCTTCAAGCGGGCATCATCTCACTAGGCCTCCATGCTGGTGGGTCACAATGCTGCATTATTTGAATTGACAGTGAGGACGGTGACCACCACTCCTGGATTCTGTTAATGCTTTCCATCAGGCTGAGCAGAGTCATTTTGACAGCTAACTTATATAAAAAGCAAAACTTGTTTTTCATAGCCTTTTATTTCTTTTTATTCAAGTAAACAAAATGTTATTTCGACAATTTTGAGAACACAGACTTATTTCCAATATATTCGGTAAAGTCGTCAGTCACCTACTCCACCAAACAACACATTAAAAACACTATATTTACTAACATGGGCAAATAATGAAAACAATATAACTGGTTCCACAGGAATCGCTTTACAAGTTTACGAACAAAAAAGACTAAAAACATTGACAAGGGGCTGTAAATAGCCCAAGTGTACGAAATGGGACAAGTTAGGTAGTTTAGCCGAAGGAGTGCGGCATCCGTCGAACGGTGCGAGTATTTCTGTTGCACAAGTCACGTAAATATCGTCAATGGATGTTATAAATTGATTTTTTCCAGCTACTAAGTGGTTTTGTGTATTGAGATTGTTGGAGGGAAGAAGTTTTATTAGGTTTTGGGTTGGGTGAACAAAATGTAAACTGCTTGAAAGGTTTCAAATCTAAAACTGGGAAATATATAATTACTCTACCAATGTTGTGAGATCATTTTTTAATACTGTTTGTACAATTGATACAAATTAATCTGAAATTATCTTTATACCACTTAATTAAATATAAAATTAAAGATTTTTAAAGTTATTTCAAAAAAAAATAATTAAACTTTATTTTAAATCCTTTTCAAAGAATTCTCTAACCTTCAGTTGAAAGCATCCACAAGCGCCTCAGTTCATTATCATCAAGTTCATAGTTTGCTCGTTTAAAATAACTTAGGAAAAATTACTTGGATAAATGTTAAGCTTAACCATAAAATATTTAATTGGAAGTTCCCTAAAAAAACCTCTAATATTTTATTTGCGGTCTCAGTTTGCTGGTTCTGGATATTAATACAGTCTAGTTTTTTAAAAATATGTCTTATTGAGTTTAACATCCTATTAAGTAATCTACTTAATCTACTATATACTGTACCTCTCACAGCTTCTAAGTAATCATTTAGCTATTAAGCTACTCCATCAACCTACGCTATGTGATGTAGTCTTGCATCCCTACACCAGAGCTCAATGACATCATAACGGCACCATTTTATATCGAGCTTCTGCGCATGCCAAATATTTTCAGTGTCAGTTTCTCAAGAGAGGCCAGGCTTAAATGGGCTTTTGTAACGTGTATTGTATTCCCGACATAGTCTCGGATAAGGGTCTTGGAAATTGTTTTACGTGTCACATTATGTAACGAACGAGACTGTTCTCTTTGGACGCGCTTTGAATTGTTAAAGATATCGACCCATTTTCTGGTGACGAGATTTTAATGTACGTTTAGAGAAAAAAAAAACAGTACAGAATTTACCTGTATTTATCTAGGTAGGCACAGCCTTCTTCAAGAAATAAACTTAAGATGTGAAAAACACCACTGCTTTTTAATGGGAAATCTTAATTTTCTGGGACATTTGAAATCTTGAATTATTTATAGGTATTAGAGATTAGTTAGGGATTTTTAAAAAAGTACGTGTAGTAAATAATTCATTGATTTTGTAATATTATGCAGGAATACAAGTGGGATAATTCATAAAAATTGTTTTCAATTTATTTACAGAATCACAGCACATAACTCGTGAAAAAGTAAGTCGAAATTATATTGCCTTCATCATCATCTATAACCAATAACGTTCTACCACTGTTTTCTGTTCTTGTTGAAATTCTACATAGTATTAGACTTGCACTTACCAAATATTGTAGGCTTAAATGCTGCAAGATTCGATTTAATTGGATTATCTTATTACGGTTATCATTATTTAAAAAGGTTTTAAGATTCTAAAACTGATTCTCATTTTGTTGATCTATGCACTTCTACCTTCACATCATTTCAATTTAAATGTAAATACAAAACCAGTGGATTTCGTTCAATTAAACATTGTTTTGGTGAATTCCAGTTCAGCATAACATTTTGATTTGATTACCAGCGATTTGTGGTAGAACTATTACATAATTATTTGAGCGTTACAACCGGCTGTATGATTAGCCCGCTTATTATAACAATAGATATAGCGAAAATAGCACTGCTGTCAATGAAATGAAATGAAATCATTTATTCTGCAATTAGGTTACATGAACACTTTTGCAAGTTAAACTTTTTTTTTGAGCAGATGAGTTCGGCCTTACCTAACTGGACTAGCCCTGAGAAGAAAGGACGAAACAAACTCAGGGATCACAGTCTCTTTTAAAGTCCAGACAATATTCTTAAATACGATAATTACAATTGTCAAAATTATAATAATTAAAGGTAATAATTTAAAAGTTGTCAATATTAATGGTGCCATGTATACAATGCAGTATTCATGATAACTATTTACTAAACTTTACAGAGAATTTGTTTTAACTTTCTATATTTTGCTTTTAAATATGTACACATTGTACACTCACAAATTTTAAGATCAGTCAGCTATTTGAAGACCCTGACTTACTCCAGCTCTGGTTTACATACTTCGATCTGTTCGTGTAAGAAATAAAGTTCCTTTCATTTACATAAGAAGGAAAAACTCTTAGCTATGTTGTTTTTAATAAAAATCTAAACATTTCACATGATTCCCAAAGTGCTAGTAAAATGGCAATGAAACAATTTTTGATTATCAAAACGGAATTGAAGTTAAATTTGGCATAAAGTTGACTTTCGATACGCATCTTCTTATCCTTGTCAAGATACAAGGGTGAGTGTATATTTTGATAGCACTAATTGCCCAATGCTGCCATGGAAACACACTTTTGTAAACAGTTTTTGAAGAAGAAACGCACTTAAAAGTTATTGCAGCTCTACGTTTTTAAACTGGATTGATCTTGGACTATATCATTCCTTTTCATTCGTTTTTAAATTTCATCCAACGTTGGTCATATTCGTCTTCCTTCTTGTGTGCAGTAACGAGATACTGGCCACACAATGGTTCTAAAATTGTACTTCGTTGAGCATGTGGTATCGTGATTGGTACACTCTATTGTATTCGGATGTGACCGAGAGCTGCATTACGAGCGATTGAAATAAACTAATGAGGTCCGGGAAATGGGATTTATTATTTCGAATATTTGGACTGTAGCATGATTGTCATGTTTGTATTGCAAATATTTATTTCGGATTTTGGGTGTTTTCTATGTATAATATGTATATATTTACAAGAAAAAGTATATTTGTATTAATATCCGTTGTCTAGTACTCATATCACAAGTTCTGTTTAGTTTGGGACTAGGTGATGTTGTGTGTCATTCGTCCAAAACATTTATGATTGACTTGTTATTATTTAAATTCTTAATGTAAAGTAATAAGATGCATTTACCAAGTTTGGCTCTGCATCGCCCTAAGGTCGACTGGTAGTTAATGCCCACGGCTTTAAGTCCGACTTTGTCACATTTGTGCATAAATTCTAAAATAAAAAATGAAATAATTCTACAAGAGATGTTTGCTAAGGGTTTTTAAATAATAAAGAAACGTGTATTTCCAATCAACTTTCATTTGGCACTTAACTAAACGTCTATGCGTATAGTGAAAGTTCAGATTTGAGATAATGAATAATCAACTGTGAGCAAATGAGATTAAAGTATGTACTCCAACAAAAAAATTTTAGTATGTTTTAGTTTATGTGAACAACAGTGATATTAAAACAGTATCAACACCAGTTAAGAATGGTGTTGATACTGTATAGTTACGACATAGATATAAGTTTCAATGCTAAATTGAGGATCACTGTGACATTTTCTATTTCAGATTTATGTAAATGTTTAAATTTGCACTTACGATATATTATCTCTTCGTTCATCACTAAGCCTCGCCTTTTATACGAGACAGCCTTACAGATTTATTTCATTTTAAAATGACGTTCCATTAAAGCTAAATTCAAGATGAGAGAATCTGAGATTCAAAGTTCTAGATCTAGTTAAGCATTACTTTAGCAAAAAAAAAAATAAGAAAAAAAGTTGGAAAGTGGTTTGTTTTTTTTTCAATGAAAAAAATGCTGTTTGTAAATGGATAAAATTATTTTAATTATACGTCATCTCTCTATCTACCAAGTGTACATACAACGTAAAAAGATATGAATACATGTTAATATTGCTGAGTGGTTTTAAAAATATTAAAATTTCATCATTAAAGTTGTTTTACCAAAACTTCTAGAGATGAAGTTGAATGGAATCTAATAGTATTATAGACCGTAGAAATTAATAAATAGAAATTTGACATAAAACATTTTCAAAGAAAAACTGAAACTGGATTTGTAAATAAAAAACCAAGCATATTTCATCGCGATCTAGTAAAGCGAAGCTTCAGGTCAAATCATAGTGATAACTATTGAATATCTCAAACATTAAAACACTTTCAACATAACCATTTTTTACAATACTCAATATACAAATACAATCTATATATATAAAAATGAATCCCTATTTCCCTTGGTCACGCCATCACGCGTGAACGGCTTGATCGATTTCGCTAATTCTTTTTTTATAATATTCCTTGAAGTACGAGGATGGTTCTTAGAAAAAAAAACTGATAAGTTTAATTGGAATGGTTCCGAAAAGGTAAAACAATTGAGTGACGTTGAATCGACTGTTAGCCGGTACGAAGTTCGCGGGGTCAGCTAGTAAATTATAAAATATTATACTACTAATATTGTAGTTTGTCTATTTATTGTATTACCAAAAATACCCTATGAAAAATATCTATTCTATTTAAATATAAATCTGCGGGATTGCTACCATGTACCTTATTGTTTGTGAGTATCCGATATTTCGGCGCTGTTGCAAGCGCCATGATCACGGAGTAACTGAAGATCTTGCGGGTGGGATGTTATTGGCAGACATATCGGTCTACCCTCTTTCAAAGTCTTTTACTACGATCGCCCCCGGTACCACTGTTTACCAACTCACTATTCACTCGCAACTGTTCTCGACACACAACACTAACAGTATCTGATCAGATACTGTTCAGATACTGTTAGTGCCATACCCACCCGCAAGATCTTCAGTTACTCCGTGATCATGGCGCTTGCAACAGCGCCGAAATATCGGATACTCACAAACAATAAGGTACATGGTAGCAATCCCGCAGATTTATATTTAAATGTTACTGACCATGAAAGTTTAAAACAATATATCTATTCTAACTCAAATTAAGTGTCAATCCAGTGACTAGTACCGATACAACAATAAACAGACAAGGGATATAAAAACACAAGAAAAAATCTTCAATAGAGCCAATTATTCTTTCAGCAACACAAATCAAACACAACGACCAATCAGAAGCGAACAAACAAATAATTCCCTCGACGCCGAGTCCATTGTTTAGCTTCAGCGTGACGGACCAACTTGACAGATCAAATTAATAACTGGAGTTCGGGTAGTCCCTGGGCTGCTGTCATAGTGCTCACAGTTGGCAAAGTGGCCGGAGATACTGGAGAATATATAATGCAGTTATTAGTTTCCGTCTGCTATGGCACTGATATGTCTTGATCTATTTTATGTTCGCTCTTGAGGTTAGTTAGTATGGATGTGCACGTAAATTTGTATTTCATTAGTTCTGCATACATCTTGTTACTAAGATACTGGCTGTTTGAATGGGTATACACTTCGTTTTTGATATATAACGTTGATTATACTCACAAGAGATACCTTTGAAACTGTTTTTGATATGTAGTTACACCGTTAAATAATTGTTGGGGACCTAACAGAGAAAAAAAAGACCTACAGTGAAATTATTCTCGAGAAATTTTTGCATATGTAGTGGTGTGTATATTACACAGATCTTAGAGCGCGTTTCCACTATATCGTTCTGGCCTATACAAAAATGTTTCGATATCCTAACATTACTATTTAATTTTATACCTATCCCTAGCAACACTCTGATTTTTGTTTTCAATAAAAACAAGTTTTTATTTTAAAGAAAAAGGTTTTGACTTTATAAAAAAAAAGGTGCGTGTGCGATTCACACACGACAGAAGTCAAACTTCAAAGAGGAGAGACCGATATATATTTTTTTTTTCCTTTCATCTAGGTTTTTAAAACTCCGGGAGGTCTACGGGGGTGGGGTCAAAATTTTTGTTATTTTTGGCCTAGGATGCACCGTTTTCGAGATATTTCAATCTAGAGCAAAAAATCGTCACTTGATAGTGGAAAGTGGAAACACGCACAAAACCAGAATAAATCAGTTTACGCTGTCCGCAGGTGCCACGTGACCATACACTACTGCAAACGCAAAAATTTCTCCAAGCTAATTTACCTGTAATACTATTTATACTATAGACTGCCTTGTGGGTCTAGTGGTTAGCTGCTGATCAAGAGGTCTCGGGTTCGATTCCCGGGTCAGACCAAATATTTGTGTGATCCACAAATATTTGTTTCGGAGTCTGGGTATTTTTCTATGTATAATATATTGTATGTATTTACAAAAAAAAAGTATGTTTATGTATTTAAATCAGTTGTTTAGTACCCATATCACAAGCTCTGCTTACTTTGGGACTAGATGATGTTGTGTGTAAGATGTCCAAATTATTTAAATTTAAATTATATTTCTGAAGGGATTCGCACCACTTTGGTTTCAGGGAACGAATGACGTGAGGTATATTTTGGTAAGGGTCGATTCGAGCCACGGAGAAAAATAGCTCATGACTGGATATTTTTAGAATATCCAGTCACTCAAGAAGGTCGAATTCCATCATAGGTGGATCTCTTTCTCTTCTTTTTGGTGATTCTAACTGGTGAATAGCAGATCACTACAAATGTGATATAGTTTACTATGCTTTTGAGTTGCTTTTGCTTACTATGTTTTTTCTTGCTTTTGCTTCCTATTTACCCATTTTTATGTTAAGTCGAAGTTGGCCTTATACTTTTGACTATTTGAATTATTTTTTAAAGGATGATTATCCTTTACTTTGTTGATATAATTTTATTCAATATCTGATGAACTAAGGTCAATTTATTTAAATAATAACACCAATATGAATAGTTTCCACAACTAGGGCTTATATTAATGTCAGCTGGTTAGACACAATGTTTTAGACTACACATATTTAGATACATTTCAGTAAACATTCATTGTTATTCGTTCATATTTTTCAGACAATAGTTTATTTACTATTATGTTAATATTATTGCCTTCAATTACGCGCTCTGGAACTACTAACCTAGATGTCAGTATATTTTTTGCTAGGCCGCAGGTGTTCACCACAGAAAATGTAATCAAGGGTGTGTTTGGTTTATATATCTGTTGTACATCGTCTAGTGAGTAATATTAAGTATTACGCTGTAAGTTATAGTGAACGGATTATTAATTTAAATGTTAATAATATCTCAGCATCTATCGTATTCAACAAAAAAATAATAATCTCAATATCATAAAGCAAAAAAAATATTCCATGAATTTCAAAATTCATTTAAACCTTCTCATCTCTGAACTATTTATCCAGATGTTTGTGTGTTATTTACTACTTGTACCTGATGTATTGTATTAGTCTTTATTAGGGAGTTAACGAACGTCAATGTAATAATAATAATATTATATCGCTTTATTGTACACCAGAATAGTTACAAGCAACTCTGTATGTATAACCTTAGGATATAAGTAAATCCACGGTGTGTAATAATAAATTGCATTGCATGATTCAACATCAGTTAAAAACACTTCTCGATAGATATCAGCCTCCTCACATCACAAAAACCGACCCTGATCTGCCCCCAACCAATAGCTTTCACCGAAGCCTTTGGATAGAGCAACCTATGGAAGGTGCCTACTCACGCTACATACAATCATCAAGATTCCATCCCATCCCATCATCACATCCCGATATGGTGACGATAGGACCACCTGTAAGCTCCGCCCATTCCAATGCAAAAATAATTTTTGAAATCGGTTCATGAACTACAAAATTATCGCTGAACATACATTAAAAAAAAAAGATTCCGACGAATTGAGAACCTCCTCCTTTTTTTTCGAAGTCGGTTAAAAATAGGAAAGAACGAAGTAGTTTCAGTAGATAACTAAAAAAAATAGTTTTCACTTTAAAGTGCTTGCTAAATTAAAACTTACATTTTTAATCTATTGTTTTGTAGTAAAGTGGAAAGTTTGCGACAATCCGATGTAAATAATTTACAATTCTAGAGTTTTGTTTCCAAGAAAGTTTGGTATAACGGAAGGCAATTTGTTTAAAGTAAGTAAACCTACTTTCTATGCTACAATGCTAAGATCTTAGCAAGTAAGTATAAACTATGATTTAAAAATGTTTCTATCACAAGCCCTGATAAAATACTATTCGAGCTGCTGTCGTTTCTATCCTATTACTACATTCTAAGCTTCTAATATCTCTTGCTTATCTTGCTCCCTCATTTGTGCTTCTTTCTAAATTTGATAATAATGAACATCATCACATCAACTTATTTCCATAGTCCACTGCTGGACATAGGCTTAGAAAGGTGGGTTTGGTCTACCATACCTCGTTTTCCAAACGGGTTGATATAGAATTTGATTTAAATCTTCCTTGTCTCTGCAGTGATATTGTCCTGCGTAGTTCCTTGACCACCTCAACAATAAAAATAAAGAAGATCAAAGACAAGTCTTCGTAACTTTTTCTTGGCTTTAGGCTTCATATTACAAAGCCCATCTGAGTTTTGGGCAGAAGAACTCAGTAGACTAGCAAAGAACTTGTGACTTTTGAGTTTTAGTTATATATGAGTGATGACAGTTACTTACCATGATGTGATACTTCTGTTTGCACACCATCTATATCATAAAACACGTTTAATCATCACTTGCCCACTATAATTTGACATAATCTCCAACATAAGCTTCCTCAGTAATAAGTAATAAGATATGTTTCCTTTTTTCTTGCTAGAGAATAGTCAAATTTGCATCAGTACGTCGTGAATCACACATAAAAGAAAACGATATAATAAAATGAAAGCACGGAAAACGAGGAATACCAACAAAGTATCTAAGAGAACTTTCAAAACATTAAAACCGTAATAACTGTTCCAAATATAAAAACGTTTTGCAAACATATTTTCACAAATGTACATAACACAAGTAGTTCCATCGCCTTTGTGCTGAACTACAGATTGTTAAGCACAGTTAAATCCGCCCTACAAAACTAACTGGGTGGCTCATATCCGGATTTATCTAGAGTGTCTGTGGGCTACGATAATAAATGTAGCGATTTGAGAAACCAGCAATTTAATACACCACCATTTTACTAGTGTGTGATTTGGATACTATCTTAACTAAAGTCTTTTTATAGAGAATACAATTTTATTATGCGATAATCTTCGGTTTATGAGTAGTATCTAGCTTTAATTTGAGTTTTATTGATTTTTATTATTTTATAGAAGAAATTGAATTGATTTTTTTTTTCACGTTTTTTCTTGGTGATAATTTGGTGTTATTCTAGTGTTTGTAAATGTAATTTAAAGTTATGAATAAAAATTATACTTTACTTACAGGTTAATTTTAATACAATAGGAATATATAAATTAGCATTTCAATAAAATTTGTTACATCCAGCATGGAACGGCTGTTAGAAAAATTTCGTCGTGATTGAAAATAAAATGTTTTTCTTAAAAATTTTACCGCAAAAGCTCTTTTTTTTTTAAATTAAAAGCTGCCTAAATTAATCTGCTCTACCTGATGGATAGAATGAGCTGAATCCGTAGTGGTCACCATCCTCATTGCGCATGTGGACAATGCAGCCCAGTAAGATCCTTTTTCATGTCCCGCTTAAAGTACAAAGGATCATAATGGCAGAGAAACATGTGCGGTAGCAGTGAGTTAACAAGGTAAAAGTCGAACCGCTAAGTTCGTGAGCTTATGACGTCACTCAAAGCGTTGACTTCCAAAGCGTTTGATATTAATCGTTTTTTTTTGTCTATAGATAACTGCCGTGTTAGGAGTATTAATCCTGTGTCGCGAGGGACTTTACAAACTTACATGAAACGGACACAAAGAACACCCAGTCTCAGAGCAACTATTTATGAATCACACAAAGTGTTATCCCTTTTGAACCCGCGACACTTAGCGCAGTAGAAAGCAGTGTGGCGAACACTTAAACCACTAGGCCAAACTTTCAAGTTTAATAGCCCTATCGCCTATAACTTGAAACGCTATATATATTTTTTGTAACAAAACACAACGAGCTCAAACTGTACGAATGCGCCTGACAACTAGTTACAGTACAACTTGTTACGTTTAAGACCGGCGGATTTAAAATGTTATGTAAAGCTTCCTTCCTTTGCTTCCTTTACAGGTGACTTAAGTAGAATTATGCTGTTGAAAATGTATTGGCAACGGCATTGAAGAAAATTCCTCTATTTTATGTTCCTTCGTATATTTTTAAGTAAAATAGTCTTGCGACCAATTCGTATTCAAAATATGCAAGCATTTGAATTAATCTTATAAATATTGATATAAAATTACTGACTTTACCTGCGGCTCTGCCCACGTATATGTTGATTATTGCGATTTAATGTAGCCTATTTAGTATTTTTCACTTAAGATAGTAAAATTAGGGATCAAGGGTTTTACGGAAGTTCCTCACCATTACCATCTAAGAACGGCTACCACCTTCCACGGGTAGACCTCAGTTATTTTACAAAAATAATAATTAAAAAAATATTCTGTACATCTCACACACAACGCCAACTAGTAATAAACTAAGCATATAAAATGGAGACTAGACAACTGATATAAATACATAAACATATTTTTTTAAGTATAAGAAGCATGCGTAAGATGGCTGGCTGGACCTGGATGCGAGAAGCCCAAAATCGATCAGAGTGGTGTGCAATGGGAGAAGCCTATGTGCCAGCACTGGACTGCGATAGGCTGATGATGATGATGATGATGATGACGACATACATATAAACATAGAATACACCCGAACTCCGAAACAAATATTTGCGAATCACACAAACATTTGGTCCAACCCGGGAATCGGACCTGAGACCTCAAGTACAGCAGTCGTATACACCAGCACTACGCTACCGAAGCGAATAATGACCAAGATGTTCTGTTTCCTCAATCGAGGAATTGCACATGGCCCTCTTATTGCAAGAGGGTATAGAGCGCGATACCGGCCAATAGAGGGGCTCCGACTTTCAAACATCGCTTTTCAAGCGCTTATCTTGGGGCCCTACAAAGTTTTAGAGCTCCCTTTACTTCAAAACTATTTTTGCTTTTTAACTCAAATTTCATTCCCTTAAGTTTGCAAAGTTACGATGCCAGGCGCTCCGTGGAAAAAACTGATATTCAAGTAAAACCGGTTGAACTAGCAGCCGACTCCGAAATAATATTGAGATTAATAAAGACTAGGAAGATGAACCAAACCAAATTTAAGTTTAGTTTGTACTTAGGTGTTTTAGATCATAAATATTAATTTGTCAAAACAAAATGTCTACAAATATTTTTTATTCTTAAGGTCATTTATCAGTAATATTTATATAACGAGGAAATTGTGATGTCTCAAGTATTCAGCAACTGAAATTAATTAAGGCCTCCTTTTCAACAGGATAAATAAACTAAAGTTAAAGCAATATTATCTTAATAGCCTTTCAACCGCAAGCTTAATTAAAACTAAAATCTTAGCATCTCATTTTAAATTATCCCTTATAATCCTTAAACAATTTACTCCAGTATTTGATCTTGGCTTAATCCCACCCGAAATATGGTGATATGTTCCAATAGTGAGTTGGGTAGACCGTATATCGTGGGTAAAGACGGTCTTAGACCAAAACCGCATAATGTGGCGTCCTTTAAATTGTTAGATGTGGCCCTTGACTTCCTAATGCCTTAGGAAAATGTTTAGCATTATTGTTGTAATAAATTGTGACTTATATTTATAATTGTACTAGCTTTCGCCCGCATTCCACCCGCGTGTCTGTTATCGGGATAAAAAAAATATGGTGATAGGTATGTACCAATAGTGAGTTGGGTATATTGTGGTTAAAGACGGTCTTAGACCGCAACCGCCCTTTTACTACACCCATGGGATAAATAGGAGAGCTGATATTCTACATTCATAACCATCGACATACGGAAATGACTAAACTTAACCTAACAATTTCAACATTTCAATTAGGTATTGGAGTTTCAACTTTTTGGTAAATAATAACCACTTACACAGAATAAATTATGTGGTTATTTTATTCATACTTTCTGAAAATAAATTGTATGTGTAATAAGGACTTAAGGATTTAATTCCGAAGTTTTTTTTCTAGTTTAACCAATGTTAATAAACTATGCATGACAAGCTTATAATTATTTAAAACTAGTAAAATAAATATTTTATTAACTTGCCCCAGTAGAATATTGGTTAACTTTTAAAAATATTTTTAGAACAAAACTAAAACAAACAGAGTAGTGAAAACCATTCAATTCCGAAGCAACAAAAATCGTGGCATAGCTAGAAGAAAATGAACAACGCAGATACTTTATGTAAAATCATATTTTGATTCAAAAGTATGCAAGTCTTATAAAATACATCGTAATTGCCAAAGGCTTTCCTGAAAATTTCCACTCCTATTTATGAAAATTGCGTCTAATGAACTATTCACATTTTTATACATGCTTATTTATTTTTTTGCGAGTGATGACATAAAATGACTCGTTCAGGAACACAATGGCGGCTGACGAGCGCTATTAGCATATCAGTTGCGTCGTTAGACAACGTTTCAAGCTTTCTGAACGAATAAAACAAGTACAGGAAAGGTAGAGTTTCATGTCAATATTTTGGAAATATTAGAACGTATTATTTAACTTTTAGATATATAGGTATAAATATATATACTTATAAATATCATAGATAGAATCTTTACGTTTAAACATCATTTATGAGGTAAGTTGACATCTGTGAGGTTTTGTGAATAAAAAAAACATAATACTCATACATAACAAAATCAGTGTATATTTGACTAGAGTACTACTATCTCAATATTTATTATTACTGAAGATATAAAGATACTTAAAAACATAAAAGTAAGATACATAAAAAATACTTTTTTGTCTGAGCGGAAATCTCCCCGGAAATTACCTGTTGGTGGTTCCTCTGCCCTGAAACCCTAGCGGATATATTTAGAGGTCAAAACACAACTGTGACTGTAAAGTCGAAGGATTATGTGATCCTCATCATCAACATCTTGAAAATTAATTTATGGTGATGAAACATGATAAATTTGATTTAAAATGTACCTGACATATAACACACAATATTTAAATAAATAAGACAACTTACAATATTTTATGTTAATTGAATAGGATTTTGTTAGTTACCGTCAAATGGCAACACAAAATATAACAAACCATTATATTGAAACCAAGCCCCAACTCGTTGAGAATTTGGCAACAATTAATAAATTAACGAACAATATAACCCACGATGAACAAAATTGGTGATATAAAAATCACTTACTACAAACTGACTTTGTTCTAATTTTGAAGCTATTATCATCATCATCATCAACTGCATTTAATGATCCACTTTTGGGCATAGTTCTATCCTTAAAAACTGGCCAAGTTCGTGTCTGGCTGTAGTCACCCATAACGGTAGGTGGATTTAAAATCGAATCCAGTAAATAATTGTTATATTTACTTATTATATATTTATTTTTGTAGGAAGTTTTACTTGTGACTGCATTTTATAAGTTAGGTCCATATAAGGTACATATTAGGTCACCACACAGATGATAAGATCCATTTGCCATTGTTCTGGCAAGGAGTATAATGACATTCAAGGTGGTGTGATAGTCTGTTTAATTTAATGATCAATAGAGCTTATATACTAAACTGGTGCGTGTGTATAATTACTTTGTTTTATCTTTGACTGTATCTTATAATATGTGACTTATCTAACTAGATACGTGTAATTATGTAGGACATTTGTCGCTACAATCCACATAGATCCTTCTAGACTCGAGTGGTAATGCTATTTATATACAGAATAAATGAATTCGCCTTAATATGTATGTATGCTAAGTGTTGTTGTAACAGTGCGTAAGCCTAACCGAACCAAGAACTAACTGTTGACCACAGTCTGATACTAATCAAAGTGTTCATGAATTATTTAACTTAATTAATGGGAAACACAAAAAGATCTTACTAAAGCTGAGAGAAACGAATAATATATTTTCCTCTTACTAATGATAGTTAGTACTAATCCACTAAGGTTTATTGCTTTGCTAAAAAAATTCCAAGTGCGTGTCAGGCCACGTTTAGAATAGGGTTTCGTAGTCATTCATATTGGTTGGTTTACATAATATTTCCTTGTTTTTGTCCGAAGTTTTTCAAGTAAGTGCATTTTACAAGTACTCTTGAACTAATTAAGTCATCTAAGCCCTTATAGTTTACCTTTAAAGTTCATCACATGTACTATCACAATGTTTTTTTTTTTTATTTTAGAGCCTACCATTTAGCTTTTAGAGGGGGGGGGAACGCCCTGTTTTAACAAAAAAATACGCTTTAAAGTGAAATTACTCGCAAACGGATACTTTAATCAAAAATTGTCGTGGCAACCTGTCTACGATTTTGCAAGACCTATCTAATAACACACCACACAATGGGGTGGACGCGACAAAAAAAATCAACCCCACACGTGTCCAAAAAATAGCAAAAAAAAGTTTTTTGTCATTTTATTTTAGTACTTTAGCCCAATCTTTTTAGGGTTCCGTTTCCAAATGGCAAAAAATGGCAATGATTCGTCATGTCTGTCTGTCTGTCTGTCTGTCCGTCTGTCTGTCTGTCCGTCTGTCTGTCCGTCCGTATGTCACAGCCACTTTATTCCGAAACTATAAGAGTTATACTGTTGAAACTTGGTCAGTAGATGTATTCTTTGAACCGCATAAAATTTTTTCACAAAAATAGAAAAAAAAGCTATAAATTTTGGGGGTCCCCATACTTAGAACTAAAACTCAAGAAAAATTTTTCATCCAAACCACACGTGTGGGGTTCTGTGGCACTTGGCCGCTTTTTTTATACGATACGATTTATAAAGTCACTTAAAGCTGAATATTGATAAAAAATATCAGTTTGAACCAGAAACAAACAACTGAGCGCCTACAGTACTAATAAATTGATTAAGCGTTTATGAATGCAAAAAAAAAAACTATGCCTGGGTTATTTCACGAATTTTGAGGTCGAACAAATCAAAGCTAAATAAAGAAGCAGACTCATGGATTTTGCTGAATTTTTGACTATAAAATAAACCTTAACTTTCTTATTATGCCATTAAATAAAATTTATTATACATTATGCTTTTATTTCAATCAGAGAAAGAAAATTTGACACAAACCCTATATCTATTCATCTGAACATTAACAACCCTTAACGTCCCACTGCTGGGCTCAGGTCGCTTCTCAAGAGAGGGTTAAGGCCATACGTCCCCACGCTGGCCGAGTGCGGGTTGGGGACAGGCAAGACACGTTGTTTCTACGTAATCTTGCTGTTGGATGTTTTTAAGCCGCCCGAAGGCCTCCAACTAAGCTTCACGACTGCTATCTTATGATAACAACCGGGAACGACTGCTTAACGTGACCTCCGAATCACGGAAACGCTCATTACATATAATGCCACAAACGGTCACCCATCTAGGTCCGACCGCGCCGTCGTTGCTTACCATTGGTGATTGTTTCCAATCACCTAAGGCCACTCGGCTATGAGCGCTTCGGCCATCTGAACAGGTGGTATAAGTCAAGGTCTCCTGTTTAAAAGAGGTCTATGTCAAACAGCGGATTATGTATAGGTACATCATCAATACACATGTGTGTGTTTCTAGATGTGATGTAACTTCTAAGGAAACTCAGAATCGTTAAAATACATAAAAATATAATAAAAAAAAACAGATACTTAAAGTTCAGATGCAAATATATTAGAAAATATACAGAACATTTAAATAAATTATCCATCTACATTAGCATAAATACAAACAAAACAATAACTAATCCCTAAATGTTGATTACAATCTGTGAAATAGGATCAGACTGACGTCCTTAAATTTCGGTTCAAATTTCTCCCTTGTTCTATAAAATTTAATGTGAGCGTCACAACCTCTCATCCAATTTAAAACTGACTCTCCTTTATTGCGATCGACTTTATTGACCAATACAACCAACACTCAAATAAAATATACGATAAACGAATAACTGTTAATGCTCGATGAACATGACACCATTTGGTTTAATACCGTTTTTACTTTGAATGGAAAATTACTTGGTATTTTAATATTTAAAATACTCGCAAATATTTTTTAAAAGCTTACTTGTTAATCTGCTCTCATCCAGCTCCTGCCAGTCATGCTACGCAAATCGTCACTCTACCGGGCCTTACTTTTCTACCAATTAAATTTCAAACCTCTTAATCCTGATGCTATTTTTAACTATACCTAAAATTTAACCATTTTACAGTAAAATCACTTTAGCAAAGAGTTTTTAATCAATCGAATGGATAGGTAAGCCAATTCTGAGAGATTTTCAAACGCCTACATAGTATATAAGGTTGAAAATATCGCAAATTCCTGGGATCAGGATGTCCCGATCTTAGCATGCGATCATCTGGAAGTCATTCAAAATGTGTATAATAAGTTTAAATCAAGAATTAGTAATTAAATTAAATTTACTTTTAAAGAAATGTCATGTCAATAAGCTAATCCTTCTCAATCTATTGTTTTATAGGTATTTAGAATATTAAAATTTTATTGTATCAATTCATTTCAATAATCTATGTACACTAACTTTAACGTTAAAAGACAGTGAAACAAACAAATTAATTGCCTATTTCTCCGATATACGTAATACTAATAAATAATATCAACATTTTTGTTTTCGTTTATATTTCAGTAACATAACAGGAAACATATTTTATTTGATGTTGCAATGGATTGATTTTATTTGTTTTTTTTGGTGGGTGTGAATATAATAAGTAAATTGCGTTTAAGAAAACTTCAAAATTGTTTTGTCTTCAATATTGTAAAAATCTGGCAAGTGCGTGTCAAGCCACGCATAGAATAGGGTTCCGTAGTCAGCTGTACTGGTAGGTAGATTTAACATCGTGTCAAATATATATAATTTACTTCTTATTTCTTTATTTTGGTACGAAATTATCCAAGTGAGTGCATATTACAAGTTAGGCCCCTATAACTCCTGAAATAAAATAGTTATCAAAACCGCTACTTGAACTTGAACCTTGAACCTTCCTTGAAAGTCAATATGTCGACGACTATCATGATTTTTTCATCTTTTTTGAACCAGCCGCTTGGATTTTAGAGGGGCGCTTTAAAGTTGAATAATTTGCACACGGATACCTAAATCAAAAAATGACTTTATCAACTTCGCAATGTGTTTAAAAGAACTATTTAATGATAACCCACACGATGGGGTAGACGCGAGAAAAAAAAACATCCTGAATTTTCGTGTAGGGGAGGTACCCCAAATAAAATTATTTTTTCTTAATTTTAATGTAGCACTTTGTCGATATATATTGGTGCAAAGTTTCATTTTTTTAGCACTAACCGTTTGGGCGGTAAGCGGAGGACGGACGGACAGACGTACCTGTATACGAACGAATCTATAAGGGTTCCGAGACATGAACTACGGAATCCTAATTATGAACTGGAACGTAACTATATCTGTCTTTTGTTACGCTTTCTCCGCTAAACTGCTGCATCGATTTCAATGAGATTTGGTATCGAAATATGCTTGTGGAAGGACAGAAGGTACTCTATACGGTAAACCGTCATACACACAGGTGATGCCGCAGATAAAAGATTAATACTAAAATTGTAGTAGAATGGAAAAGGTCATGATTATTGTATGTATACTATCATATAACATCACCAACTAATTACGTCTACAAAGTGCTACAATAAAATTATGAAAAATAATTTTATTTGGGGTACCTCCCCTACACGTAAAGTGGGGATGTAAAGTGTTTTTTTTTCTCGCGGCTACCCCATTGTGTGGGGTATCATTAGATAGGTCTTTTAAAAACAATAAAGTGTTTCTGAGACGATTTTTTGATTTAGGTATCCGTTTGCGAGATATTTCACTTTAAAGGGCACTTTTTTGTAAAAGCTAAACCCCCCCTCCCTCTAAAAGCTAAACGGCTTGCTCAAAAAAACTGAAAAAAATCTTGATGGTGGTCCATATGAACTTTGAAGAAAAACTATAACGGATTCGATGAATTCCTTATAGGAAGAGTTATAAAGGCATATCTAGTAAAATGGAAAACGTAACGCTCACTTGGAAAACGTAATAAACAATGTTCGTAATGTAATTTTACTTTATTTCATTATAACTTTATTTTATTTCATTACTTTATTTTTTGATACTTTCCTTAAAATTTTGTAATTAAAACTTAATAACGTAAGAATAACAGATTGTTGTACAATAAAATGTGAAGTACGTAGCTAGACCAACTTCGAATTGTAACTGTTACTTATAGCACAGGATACCCTAGTTTAAGTAACAGTGTTCATACTTTTTGTAATTAATTTAATTGATCCAATAAACGTTATTATTATTATATTATTATACCATAAAAACAGTTATTATCATAATGATGGTATTGACACAGAATCTAAATGAACGTGATTGATAAGTTCAAAAGCTTATTGGCTTCAACTCTAATTACGCAAAAAATCTACCAAATTTATTTCCAACCCAAAAAGTATTTATTGTTCGGTTTCAAGTTTAAACGGTTCATTTGTTTTCATTTTGTGGTCTTTTGACGTCGATCTTGAATTCCTGCTAGCGATCGTTTCAAATTGATTACCCCATTTGAAGAAAAATCTCGACGATTTTGTTCAAGCACTGCAAATGAAACTCTTCTGCATTGACGTATGAATTTATTACTCAATACGTTTAGATTAAGCTTCATCAACTCAAGAATTTTTATTTAAATTAACACAATGTTTTCAATATGTTTACAACACGAGTCATTTAACAGAATAAGCTTTCTTTAAAAGAATCTTTTCGTAAACGAATTCCTGAACACCGTGTATTTTACTAGCGTTGCCTGCTGCTACTCCAGATTGTATATCGGTACCAAGTAGCCTATGTTACTTATTGGTAATATGTCTTTCTGCTGGAGATGGAACTTTTAAAATTAACATTTAGTCATGAAAGCGTTACTATGTACTTTATTAAGTTATACCCATAGTACAAGGTCTGCTTAGTCTGGGGCTAGATGGCGTTTACGTCATATGTCTGATATATTTATTTATTATTATGAATTAATTTTTCCTTAATTATTTATTCAAAACCGAAAATAAATTCTCCGTGCGTTTCCATGTCGACCTCCGTTCGTGTGCGTGTATTTGACACTTATAACAATAATCATATCGTTATACCAATAATAATAATAATAATATTCATAAAAATAACTGATATTCAAATTCACACCCGGCTTAGAAATACAGAACGCTACAAAAACCTCATTTTAACTAAACAGCTTACAAATTAAACGAAACGTAATAACGTACAACATTTTGAACCCAGTGAACAACTTAGTTAAAACGTATATATACCAAATAACACATATTCACAGGCGAAATAGAAGCCAGTCCCATACAATCTCCCTAATATAATTAAGCTAGCGTATAACAAGCGAATTCGACGCAACAAACCGACAAACGAGGCTTTTTGTTACGCAATTACGTGTTTTTAAATTAAAAAGGTATTAATTGTTTTTAATGAGCTCTTATGATTAAAGTCAAACAAAACACGCGTTGTGTTTTCAACTTTAACAAATTAGCTTTTTCCAACACTTTGCTAAATTTTATCAACTGGAATAAGCTTTTAAAGGTGATTTTAAATTTCTCTGAACTGTTCTTAAAGCCCCGGCCTCATCTTAGATTTAACTGAATTCTGTTTTGAGAATTCCTACTAATTTATAAGTCGATATGAACATATGTAATTAAATGTCTGTTTAGAAAAAGTAACATGGTGATTGTTAAAACAGTCAACTAGTAAAAGCTAATCAAATTCATCTTCGTTTATATTCGAAACATATTAGTCATATTAATGTTATGTCCCCCAATAATCGATAAGCCAGTAGCGTAGCTATTTGTCAGTATATTTGAGGGCAAATACATTTTACTTCTCAATGACGGGATATTTTATTTAGGCCTAACTTAGGATAAACAGCTTATCCTGTAATGACCGCTCTATTGACAGTTCAGATAAGTGGGAGAGAAAAGAATAGAGACTTTTTGATTGTGAGATCTCCATTGAGAAATACGGCTTAGAATCAGGTGCAGTTCAACGACAAGCTCCTGTCATTTTTCCTTATTGTCTGTCTGCTTAGCTGTAGTATGTTCAAAATATCACCCGTGGACTGTACTGTCATCTGCATAGCAATTTATAATATTGCCAAGGGCTAACATGTCATTGAAATAAAGAAGAAAAAGCGTGAGTGACATCACAGAGTTTTGAAGTACGCCACCGTATACTTTCTGAAAAGCCGATCATACTAATGCGGAGTTGATGAAGGAAGACGGTAATCCAGCTGCATAATTAGGAAGGCAGACCGCATTAAATAAGCTTGGAGAGAAGTAAATGGTGCAAGGCCCTGGATTGGCATAATTATTTCATGACAACTCTTGGGTTTAGGCGGGGCGCGAGTGAAAAGCACTGATAAATATTTAAGATTTGATGTAAAGCAAAATATATTTACTAACGAATCTCTTTGTCTAACAATCCAAAGCTATAAACATCATCGGAACAAGAAAGAAAGAGCACTCGGTGACGCTATTACTGTAGTAAAACGTCATAAACTGAATTGTGTTCCTTATTACTTCTCTGTAGTAACCCCCGATGGGACCGATAGCGACGGTTTAATGGAAGTGTTCTCCGGGGCACGGGTGTGAGAAACCACCAAACTTTCATATTCCGACCTACGATAAAGATTTCTTATAAAAAAAGCCCAATAACCCTTTGGCCTCACCTAGAGATCGAACTCAAGACTAGCTAGCCGCGAGACCGAAAAGGTTATTTTTCTAACGTTTATATTAAATTGTGTATATCAAATTTGTGTCCATTATCCTATCACTAATAATAATATTTTCGTAATTCGGAGATGACGTTAAGCTGTCGTTCTTGGTTGTAATCATGAGATAACAGCCTTGAAGCTTAGTTGGAGTCCTTCAGGCGGCTTAAAATATTTAACCACAAGATTTCGTAGAAACAACGTGTCATACCAGTCCACAACCCGCACTCGGCCAGTATAGCCCTCACCTAAGAGGAGACCCGACCTCAGCAGTGGGACGTTGCGAATGCGATTCTTAATTATAGTTACAGTCGACAATAAGAATCAGGCTCTAAAAATGTTACAATTTTTATTTTTATCACTAACTCAGTGTTAAATAAGAAGTCGTACAGTTATTTGTAGATACTTTACTTGGCTACAAAGTGTCTGCTTAATCCCTCATGGTTTTCCTGGAACAGTATATTGATAAAGTTTCATTCGTTTATTGAAAATAAAGTAGAAGAGAAAAGAAATTAATTTTATAAACGGACAGTTAGAGACGGACATATATACAGACAAAAATAATAAATTTAGATGTTTCGAAGTTTAAATTACAATAAATAACTCCAATGTAACGTTTTTATAAAGATTTCTACTTTAAACTTTTTGTAAACATTTTGCATTATATGAATCAATGTCACGTACACTTTTTTCCTATCAAACCTTAGAGTGGTGCAAAGCTGTGTGAGGCAGGTGGCTTTTTGTTACTTACAAATAATAATTTGCTTTCAATTTTAACTACAAAGATTTAACAGCTGATATTCAAGATCCTTCTAACGGTAATAATAATAGATTGCAGCTAATACTAAATAAAATAGCAGTTACATTTGATAGGTAACCATGCTTTATCTCATATGAACAGGTTTGGCCGGAGGAATGATAGCAGAACTGTTCAAAGCAATATTCTTTCAGCGAGTTGCTTTTCATTCAGTGAATGAGAGGCAGCACACTTGGGACTCTTGAAGCTTCAAGTGATTACTTTCATCACTTGTGTTCAGGTGAACTTGTAGGTCGTTTGGGTACTATAACATAAAATGTATTAAAACCATATTCATCAACAACCCATTATGTCTCACTGCTGGGGGTCGGGTCTCCTTTCAGGAGAGGGTTAAGGCCATACGTCCCCACAGTGGCCAAGTGCGGGTTGAGCTCTGGCAAGACACGTTAGATAAATCTAGATTAGATAATTTAATGATAACACTCCTTTTTCGCATATAGTAAGGATATCTGGACTTAGTAAGGCGTATGTGATACAACATGATGAACCTTATTTGTAATACTAGACATCTGTGTATTTAATAAGACGAACCATAAAAGGCTGGACAAAATTCAAAAATCTATAAAATATCGAGTACCATGATGTAACATCGGCCAGAAAAATATCAAATTATAAAAAAATATCAATTTTGAAATCTCGTTTTAATCATTTCAAAGTCACTCAAACACCAAAAAGTAATCTAAATCTTAAGTTTATCCAACCAGTTTAAACAGTTTCGTTCTATATCATGATCTCACTTCACCCACACAAAGAGAGACGTCTATTGGAGTTGACAATAGATTGTGGGTTGTCTTATTCATGAAGTGACAACGTTAAAGGATTTCATTGTAATATGAAAAGCTGTTTTTATTCAAACTAACCTTGAAGACGAGGGATGGTTTCTACTGAAAAAAATACCTTTATTCTGGTTAGAATTTTGTTAGTCCTACTTTTAGCGGGGTGGGAAATTATGACAGCAGTCATCAACAACCCATAACCTTAAACTCGTGGTTCGGGTCTTTTCTCTTTGGAGAGGGTTAGGGCCATATGTCCCCACGCTGTCCGAGTGCGGGTTGGAGACTAGCAAAACACTTTGTGGCTACATATATCTTGCCGTTGGATGTTTTTAAGTCGCCCGAGGCCTTACGTAAAAGCTTTTTAAGTCAGATTTTAGAGGTATGCTAAAACATACATTCAACTACTTTAACAGAATTTAAAAGACCATTGTAATAGAGTTTATTGACATAGTATTTAAAAAGCCTTTTAATATTTACTGTGTATAATACAATGAAAGCACGTCTTTTGGTCCTTCTACTGTGGTTGATAACATTTAAAAACTTGGAAACATACTGTTCATTAATTTGTTATATAGCGCTATTAAATATTAAGCATGTTAGTGATAAACGCTAAAACTGTTATTAACACTAAGAAATTAAGTTTTTTTTTCTTAGGCTACATATAACACGATAATAACAATTAATTGTGAGGTACAATAGTAATTATGAATGATCTACGAGTATTATCCTAGACAGGACTACAGTTTCCAATAAGTCCGATATTGTGCGCCGCGCAATGATTGTCGACATCGCCATACCTCATGACGACTCTCGTAAAAGTTAAAAAAAAAACTAATAAAATATTTTGATTAATCTCACGAGATTTTTGTTCCGATAGTCGTTTCTGCTCATGGTTTAATAGCCAAGAGCCTCGACAAACGCCTACACACGTCTCACGTTAGAAGACTGAATCAAAGTTCTGATGTAACGAATACCGAGCCGGTCGAGCCGGGTCCATTTGTGTTGAAGTCAACGTGGTTTTTATATCTTAAATATGTATATTAAAAAACTGTTCATCGCTTAGGGAATGCAGATATACGAAACACCTGTTTAGGCTTGTTTCTTTCTACATTCTTTTAGTTTTAAACAGTAACGCGCGAAATTTTCATCTATGTATTACATGAGCGGCAACACAGTCCCGCCTAATATTTTATGCAAAGACGAGGCCCGTCTACCGCCGTGACAGACTTCTGTTGTTTGCACAGGAGAGATCAAAAAGGGAATTGGCTCTAAATCCTCAGGCCCGTGCTCTGAATAACAAACTAATTTATCTGCCGTTCGACGTAAATTTTAATACAAAATTCGCGTCTGCTGTTTTATATGTATACATCGTAGATAGATGGATATTTCATATTACTTTAATAATGATTAAACTTAGGGTGTTTATATTATAAGGGTTAACGTGACGTGTTGACCATTGGTATCGTTATATTCGCTTAAAACCTAAGTTTGTTATCATTTCCTTTTAAAAATAGATTTTATCTAATACATTTAGAAAGACTTGAAAATTTGCAGGAAACTTATGTTTTAATTGGCACCTTTAACTTAGAATAATTACGCATTATTCTAAGACATCAACTATTTGGCATCATCGCGTGTATGTCAATAGACTTTTTGGTTTAATATATATAGCCCGTCCGTGTGGTGACGGATTAAGAATACAGAGTGTCACCACCCCTATTCATCCCACGTGGGCGTCGTAAAAGGCGACTAATTGATATACTACGCAAGACAACATCAATGCAAAGAGAAGGAAAACTTGAAACTAACCGTATACCAACCCGTCTGGCCAGCGTGGTATAGTAGGCCAATACCTCCTTTTCAAGGAGAGGCCTATGTCCAGCAGTCGACTGTTAAAGGCTGTTGATGATGATTGATGATGATATATAGCCCATGACACTGACAAAAAATATAACATCCTATTCGTAAAGAATTTTTAAAATCGGGTGCGTAGATTCAGATTTTACCCCTATAAAACCACATCAAATCTCACAAACTTACAAACTATAATCTTTTGTAGTATATTTTTAGTGGAGATGATAACTAAAAATAAAAGATTTTTGATTTTTAATTAATTATGACATGTTATTCATGCTAATAGTGAGATTCCAAACAAAATATCAAGTGGTCAAATTGGATAACCTACCAAAGTTGTTGCATGAACGTGATTTTAAATAAACGTAGCGAATACAATATGCACATTGATTATAATTCAATTAAAATACGCTTTCATCAATTCCAGTATGGATCTACATGATTGGATTTCAATATTTTGTGTTGATGCATAGTTCTACGTACAGATTTAGTTTCTTGAGAGCGTGGATATAAAGAATATAGAGGAATATGGATATAAAGAAGATATAAAGGAAATAGGTAGTCACCATACTTTTTGAATGTGGTACTGATTTGCTGTTACTGCAGAATGTTGAAAAAAAAAAGTGTCAATGTTTTTGCGTTCCAAAATTGAGAAAAGTGAAGTATATGATTTTGTGCTTTTGTCTGGATAATTAAGTATTGCTTCGTTGGTCTAGTGGTTAGCGTATGCGACTGCTAATCAAAAGGTCTCGCGTTCAAATCCCGGGTCCGGCTAAAAAGTGTTTTTTGGGATGTTCTTAGGAAGTTTCTAATAGCTGCCCGGAGTTTGGAAGTTTGGCGGTGATTCACGCCCGTGCCTCGGAGAGCACGTAAAGCCGTGGGTCACGGTTATCATGAACATCTATGGCAATCGTTATTGGGAAGTCAGTGCCCTCAAATATACTGACAACTAGTTCAACCTTCGAATTTCAGTTCTCCCTTAGGGTTGCGGAGGTCCGATGCCAGTCGCTCCGTGGAAAAACTGAAATTCATGTAAAACCGGTTGAACTAGTAGCCGACCCCAAATAAACTTGGGAATAATGGCTAGGAGGATGATGATGTGTGGATAATTAAGTATGGTATTGTATTTGTTATTGTTAATTTTATGTTCTAAATTCAGGCGGATTTTGAGTATTTGGACCTACGTCATAGAATTAATGACTAAAACCTGAGCTTATCGTGCAGGTGAATTATTGCGGTTTAACTTCGTTATGGACATGCTGCCCTATGATTTACCTGACGTCACTGCATCGGCCATTGGCGGGAAAGTTAGCATCACGGCGTCTGATGCGTGAGATCTCTCATATTATTATTACTTCATAAGTACCAGAAACGGCTATCGAAGCTAACAGAATACTTTGATCTCTTTTTAGGCCAATAATAAAAGCAATAAAAATAATTGCAATAAAAAAGTGAAAATAGTATGCTATGAAACTATATCACAATTTTTACTCGTGTTTGCGAGACATAGTTTTTTGATCCACACAAAACGTTTTTACCCAGTTCTAAGGACTCTTAGCGCTGTTCTAATGCCATGACAATGTTTATAAGGTTTACAAGTTAAAAGATTTCAAATAAATAAATAAAGCTTTATAAATGAATTAAAATGAAAATATCGAAATCAACAAATATTAACAAAACACCTACCAATATAAAACCATTTAAATTAAATAATTTCACTACGCAAAAGCAAAGGTAAGCGTTCGGTTACCAAGGCCCTTATAAATCTAGTCTCCATCGGCTTTATTTGACAACGGATAAATTTATTGGGTGCTAAATGTGGCCCGCGACCTACGAATAAATGATTGCCGAAACATGTGGCTGGGAATCAAGAGAGCTGTTGTTTTGATAATAGATCTGTAGTATGTGGTTTGGTTTCAAAAAATATAATTTGATAGTTATTGATAGTGGGTTTGCTCATGTGATTTTTTTTTATCTCGTGTCTATAACTTTTTAAGTGATGCGGAACTACTTTTCATTACATATACACCTTCAGGCGTAAAAAAATCCTTTGTGAACGTTTTTAACATGAAAAATTGCAGTTGCCGAAATTCATATTGTTGGTCTGTAGCGTATGCGGCTGATGATCAAAAGGTCTTGGGTTCGATTCTTGGATTCCCGGGTCAGACCAAATATTTGAGTGATCCACAAATATTTGTTTCGGAGTCTGAGTTTTTTTTAATGTATAATATGTATGTATTTACAAAAAAAGTATGTTTATGTATTTATATCAGTTGTTTAGTACCCATAACACAAGATCTGCTTAGTTTGGGACTACATGACGTTGTGTGTAAGATGTCTAAAATAATAATTTATTTATTAATATTCAACCAGAAGGAGGAAATTATTTTCTATGTTTAATTGTGTATGATTATATATATATAATGTATAATTATAGTCGTGGAAATTAAAAAATATATCAGTTTTATTAGTTTTTCCTTGAGTACGCTACCGGAGATCTGTCGTGTTTGTACTAGGCGAAAGACATCGTATTTATTATAAATCTATCTGAAAGTGACAATCGTTTAAGTGGACAACTGTAGTATTTTTATTTTGGTTAGGACTTTTATGGTGAGGTTAATGTTTTGTATTACTTATTGCTGTAGTTTCTGTATATTCTTCTGTAAAGGCACTGTTAATGATATTTTATGCCTATCGTCTTTACATTTAACAGCAGACTAAGTGCGTTGAGCATTTACGAAATACTAATATATAATAACGTTAAAATATAAAATCAATATCAATATCGAAATCCCTCAGGAAAGTTTTTATTATGAGGTAAAATAAACATCGCGAGTTTTTGTTAATACAATTTTCAATAAATCGCATTTTAAATATTTACTTTCAACGTCGTTCATTAGTTTGTATACATTTAAATTCAATTTGCATCAAAATTAAATCAATAAATAAAATTTATTATTATCATATGCACTTTTGTTACGTTTGATAATGTATGAATATTTCATCTACGGTTAAATCGTGGGAGTGCCATGATTTGAAAAATTTACATAGCCTCACATAGGACTGAGAACAATAAAATAAATATTACGGACGTTTGACACACAACATTCTCTAGTGCCTAACTGAGCAGAGCTTGTACTATGGGTGCTAGATAACTGATTTAAATACATAGGTATATACTTTTTTTTTGTAAATAAATGTGGAGTATGTGTATAGTAGAGTGGATGTGTGGAGTATGCGACTGTGTTGGTTCCCAGGTCGGATCAAATGTTTGTATGATGATTGGAAAACAAATATTTGCAGATTATACAAACATTTGATCCGATCCGGGAATCGAACCCGAGAAAGACACAAAACATGTACAGTACTAAAACAATAAGTTTTTTTATTCCTATTTAAAAGTACCAAGTTTTTAGGCAGCTCTGTTAACGTGCAGGTTTACATTAAAAGGTTCTAATTGTTCTCCACTTATGTGGATAGGGGTGTGCCTCTGCGGATAGTCTTCATTTAAATTCAATTTGATTATGCAGATACTCCGTACGGCACCTCTGTTCGACATACATCACATCCGATGTCAAAGTCGTGTTAATTTCAGTTAATGGAGATTTTCTCATCTAATGCCTTTTAGAAACGTGGTTTCGCTTTCCACGTTATTTGAAGTAAGCTTTCCATTTCCTAATGTTCCACCATTTAATCAGAAGATGTAACTCAGCGAGGTCAAAAGATTTATGCGAGTAAATAGTATTTTTTCATGATTTTCAAATGCATTCGATTAATGTAACAGTAAAAAAAAAGATTTTGAGTTTCTACTTTCAGAGAG
Source organism: Phragmatobia fuliginosa (assembly GCA_932526445.1). Taxonomy (NCBI): domain Eukaryota; kingdom Metazoa; phylum Arthropoda; class Insecta; order Lepidoptera; family Erebidae; genus Phragmatobia; species Phragmatobia fuliginosa. The sequence goes on from OW052070.1 coordinate 17,482,213, forward strand.
GTATAAAGTTCAATAATAATACGCTATACAACCTTAAGTCATTACCTGGCACATTTTGCTTGAGTGTGCAATCCACAGGGTACCTGATGATCATGTGTTATAGCTCTTTTTTAAGTGGTGTTAATAAAGAGATTATTGTTGCGACAGTACAGGAACCAGGTTAATGAACCTTTGTAGGAAAGTTATTAACGTAGTCACTGTTATTAAGCATAGAAACTTTCCAATAATTGTATATATTTCCCTTAGGACTACTTTCTGTTTTATTGGTACGGGTATCATTTTTGGAGTTCGATATCAAATAAAGTAGTTACGTAAGAGGACGTTCATACAGCCCCACAGTAACAATATTCCATGGGCTGTTATTTACCTAACTTCTACTACTTATTAACTTGCTACTACTAAAGTATACTCGTACTAAGAAAAAAATCTCAACTTATAAAATTTTACATTACAATGCCTGTAATCTTCTAAATTCTTTGTATTTTGCAAAATTCATTACAGCCACATTACGAAAGTAATTAGTTTAAGAGTGTTCTAAAAAATGAGGGTAGTTAAAAATAAAAATCAATGTACGAACGGCGTACGCCTGTGCTGGTATCGCCGGTTTGCCGAGAATGGCACTACGCCAAAGAATGCCTTTATTACTTCCAGGAATCTTCTTTGAAGGAATTCAATAATGCTAGATAGAATTAAAAAACAAATGCTATCTTAGTAACATGTGAATAGTAGAAGCAGTAAAATTATCACTAAATAATGAACTTAATAAAATTTCAAGATAATTTTCAGGGATTAAAAAAGATGAGATTGTCAATATGTCCAATTGTCCAGATTAAGTGTTTGTTTAAAAATACTAGAAGAAAGAGAGAAGAAATTGGAAGGTATCGTAACTTTTTTAAATAATTTCATCGCAAAGTCTAAAAATAATTACTATACATACCTACTAATTTATAACAGGGTTGACTATATTCGGAAACATATTTACTAAGAAGTTACAACATAAGATTTTATAACTAGTCAGGACACCTTTAAATTAAATAATAAATAAATATTGCGGATATTTTACACAACACGCCATCTAGTCCCCAAACTAAGCAGAACTTGTATTATGGGTACAAGACAACTAATATAAATACATAAACATTATAAAATACCCAAACTCCAAAACAAATATTTGCGGATCACACAAATATTTGGTCCGACCCAAAATCAATCATAGTGGCGTGCAATGGGAGAGGTCTATGTCCAGCAGTGGACTGCGATAGGTTGGTGATGATGATGATAATGATGGGAATCGAACCCGAGACCTCTAGATCACTAGTCGCACTCGCTAATCACTAGATCAACGAGGCAGTGAGACTTACCGCAGACAGTAAAAGAATCATCGAACTTTCTAAAAATATAGTATTGGGTTGTTGCAATTTTTCATTTAACAGAGAACTTTGACAATTACAATCATATTAAGTTTCTCATCTAATCTCCGTGTGTTGACGGATTAAGAATACAGAGTGTCACCACCCCTATTCATCCCGCGGGTGTCGTAAAAGACGATTAAGGGGTAAACTACGCAAGATAACATCAATGCAAAGAGAAGGAAAACTTGAAACCAACCCTATACCAACCCGTCTGGCCAGCGTGGTATAGTAGGCCAAAACCTCCTTCTAAGGAGAGGCTTATATCCAGCAGTGGACTGTTAAGGGCTGTTGATGAAGTTTCTCAAGCCTTAGTAATGTATTAAATGGTGGCTCCTATTGTTGGATTTGAAAACTCGTGAATGTCGTAAGGTCTGAGGAAGTAAAACAGTGTGGTACACAAGAATCAGACCTCCTCTCTTGAGGCTTGTATTCAGCAGTAGACTGTAAATTAGGGTTTAGAGAAACGGGTATCGTGTTCCTCCATCACAAAGGGAGGATCCTCTGACCAGGCGAGGTGTTCAATCCAGGTGGGCCACTGCCCAACAGTTGATGTTGGGATGTTGTATATGGCGACGTCCGCGTGTGACCGGACGTTGCCTAATTGAGAGTAAATTTTGAGATGGTGCCCGCAGGCGCCGGTTGGAGTCCAGAAGGAAATCCCCTCCCTGGACTCCTTCCAATACAAAGGCGCAGAGAGGGTCACACCGTGTGGTTTTAGTCGGTTCGAGTCCGACACACCACCCCGCCGTAACCCCCGACGGGGTGACGGTCCGCGGGGATTTCCACACGTAAAAAAAAAAAAAAAAAAAAAAAAAAAAAAATGGGATGTTGTATATATGATAAACGGCAAGAGAATTTCTCTATCGTGATTCAGGATTAGTAGTTATTCTGTATAGTTCAATCTGTGTTTCTTCGTGGTTCAGTGTTCCTTTTGTAGAATGCACTGTTGTATATTTTCATCGCCACAAGAGCTTCATTTATTACCAACTTGGGTTAAAATTAAATATTATTCATTCATCATAAACAACCTTCAACAGTCCACTGCTGGACATTAGCCTCTCCTAAAAAAGGAGGTTTTGGCCTACTGTACCACGCTGGCCAGACGGGTTGGATTAGGGTTGGTATCAAGTTTTCCTTCTCTTTACATTGATGTTGTCTTGCGTAGTTTATCTCTTAGTCGCCTTTTACGACACCCGCAGGATGAACAGGGGTGGTGACACTCTGTATTCTTAATCCGTCACCATACGGACAACCAAAATATTATTTATTAAATAAACTAAATTAATTGAATCAACTCTTATGAAACTTTATTATGACAAGATACAACTAGATGTTCAAATGCCACGTACGATATACAAAACGTCGAAACAACCACTAAACGTGTTATTGTACATCGTTTAACAAAACTTCAGACATAGTCACGTACCGAAGTTCTTAAACTTCCAGCGCGATAAAATAACAATGTTTTAATATCACAGAAGAATTTTCTACTACGATAGCAACCAATTTAACGACTTGTAAAATGTTATACAAAAAGTTATCTGTGTAAAAATATGTTTTGATTCATTATTTACAGTTAAGTGACGCAGTTTTGCTTTGAATGTACTTGTCTTTACGATACAATCTATCCATTTTAAGCATAAGGCTTCGCTTGTTTACTAACTAGTAGGTACTAAGTATTTTCTGTACAGAGCGGTGAGAGGCGCGAGAACATCCTGCCCCGGAGGTGAAACTAGTCACCCCGGGATGTACCTCAGACGTTGAGGTACGGCAGGGGGGACACCAGAAGCTGCTGACGCGATCCTGGTGGTCCTCCCAACTGCCGAGGTAGGCCGCCGCGGGGTTTAGTGGGTAAACCGGTTGCCTGGGAGTCCCACACACGCCCTTCGTTACCCTACGAATGTCGTCTTTCTGCATTGAAATGGGCGTAGCTTACAGGTGGTCCCATCGTCACCGTATCGAGATCTGATGATGGAAAACGAGGGAACTGATATTTGTATCATAGGCACAATCGTCGCGATTTGGGTACTCGGAATAGTTTTTCTTTGAAGTCGGTTCCTTTTTGTTATATTTTATAAAATATGTATTTAATAATTACGCGCCACAAAACATTTAAGCATTCTAAATATTGATAATTCTCTTGAGAGCTTTAAATACAAGATGCATATTATATCACGAACTTATTAAATTTACAGATAAAAATAAGTTGTACTTCAATATGCGATGAAAAGTGTAAGCTTTCTAAAATATTATTAAGGAAGCACGTTTGTACAAGCTGCCATTAAACTAATTAAGATTTTTATGATTTCACTTAATTAAAGTATGTGGGTAATAAACTTGGGCTTTATGAAGGCCTGAGTTATTATATTTTTTACTTTATTAGTTTTCTTCTCTGGATGTGAGCTTGGGATTATTGATCAAGATGCGTTAAGGTCGTTTTTGGAGTTGTTTACCAGCCATGATTTTTTTTTATATAACGCCTACCAAGGTGACTTTACTATGCCTGATGGAAAGCATAAGTAAAATCCACAAGTGGGGGTCGCCATACTCACTGCAAATGCAAGGAGTATGGCGATCCACATTATTGCGGCCTAGTTACATATATAGATATACAGTTTTGTACATTATCATTATATTTCATTTATAGATTAGCTTTTGTAAATTAAGTAGCACCCGTTTATAATTCTGCATTTTGTTAGCTTCGACATTCTTTTTAGATATAATGGACGTCACTGGTCTTTTGCTCATGCTATTGTTGTTGTTGAATGAGTCCACGCTTGTTAAATAAGTCCACAGAAAATTTTCCTTCTCTTATGGCTCGATTTTAAATAATAAATGCTGTAAAAAACTATTATGCTAAGAAATGAGCCACGTACAAGTGAAAGGATTTCTTTTAACACTAAAGTCTTGAAGTCGATGAGAATGGCTATTTAAGGTATAAAGAAGCAACAACACTAAACGCGTTCTGGGACGGCTGAAACAGTTTCCAACCAATGACTTCAAGTAGAAACACTATAATTGCAATAAAAGCACTTAAGCAGTTTCGCTGCTTGTAAACTGTCACAATACCTAAAGATCCCATTAAACTTTAGCAATTTCTAACTTTTCCTATTAGGCTTACTGCACACATATCGCCCTTATATGTTACAAATACTTCTAAATGCTCGTTTATTGAAAGTTTATGTGTAGTTTTTTAGATTTATGATCCAAGTTTCAGTCGAGATTTTAGAATCATTTTAGGCCTCTTGAGATTTTATACTTTATTACTTTTGTAAAAGTTATCGTACCTATTTATTTTCTTCTTTCTTTAACTACTTCTTTTTTCTATTCTTTCCTCTACTTATGACATGAAGCTACTATAAGGGCTTTATGGCTGCTTCAAAAACATCGAGGTGAAAAAATCACTTTGCATAACAATCTTCTTAGTCCTAGCCTTATTCCCAATATTATTTGGGATCGGCTACTAGTTCAACCGGTTTTACCTGGATATCAGTTTTTCCACGGAGCGACTGGCATCGGACCTCCGCAACCCTAAAGGAGAACTTTTCATAACAATATTTATCGTTTATTTCTCTTCACAATAAATAATTATTAGGCACATAAAAGTTAAATTAAACTTACATTATTTATTTTACAGTTTAGTGTACATATGTAAGGAGCTCGTAATATACCTTATTATAATTGGACATAAGAGAATTAGGAAAGAGATGCCAGGAAGATAATGGGATGAGGAGTTGAGGTCATCTGTGACTGAATGCTCTCTAATTCTTTTTTTCATGTATTTAAGCCTAATTTAATGTATTTTATTACTTACCACCATAACTACGCAACACCGAAACTACCCTTTATTTATTTTTGTCTCCTGTCAATTTGTCCATCCACAGGTTGCCTGGAAGAGGTTGAATTTTGCAATAAGGCAGCCCATTGTACATACAAATTAACATGTAATATTCAACTACGATAATTTAATGGGTGTGCAATTAAGTATATTCTATTCTATTAGGACTACCCAAGTGAGTCTACTTGATGGAAAGCGATGAAATACAAGAGAAGTCATCATTCTGATTGTACGGACAATGGCAGAATGGTGACCCACACTGTGGTGACTTAGTTTGATGTTTCTTTTTCATTGGTCCTTCAGTTACACACTCACCAACGAAACTACACCATCAATTATATCATTTTAGGTTGATCGTTTGTGCAATGGTAGTACCGCCACGGTCGAGCCGGCAGATTTATGTTTTTTAAGATTCGAAAGTACTGTGCGAACTGCCCATTATGATCATCGACGTACGTCTATGTTGTCAGACTATTTGAGATACTGAATAGCTTTTGCTAAATATTTTCGATAACGCTTATTACCTCATCATCGTTTAGAAATGAAAAATGTACTTACTAAATATTTATTACATTTATAACATCTAGATTATTCAGTCCTGTCGTCGTAATTTATCTTCGTGAATTATCAATAACATTGATTTAAGCAGAAACATTACAGACCTCAAAAGTGCTATTATTGCAAACTCATTTATTTAGCAGTCAGCCATGAATTGCTTATCTGATGATATGGCAAAGATTTAAACTTTACAATAATCGTTGAAACATTAAAAGGATTAATCAGATTTCGAAATCTCTATCGTAAATATATTGCTAATATTTGTTTATTTTCTGACCTTTTATTTCATACTAGCTGTGCCCCGCGGTGTTAAATGCGATTATTGTTGTAAAAGGCAAGTAGCGTCGCGGTGCGAAGCGTGTCTAAGAAAATTGGCTAAGTTACTTCTTAAGTCATCAGCCATCTGCCTGTGAAAGTTTAATCAATTTCGGTCCTGCCGTTCCTGATATTACCCGAAACAAACAGACTAATTTAAAAAAAAAAACTTTTTTATTTTGGATAAAATTGCATTTTGGATGTCAGTACCGTACATACTATCGAACATGTATTCACTGTATAGTTTACATACAGACACTTCAATTTTATTTATTTGTATATATTTCTATGCAATATCATTCGTTCAAAATTCGCAACAGTTATATTTTTGGATGAGTTCTCTAACTCAAAGTTTAGGGCATTTAGGAACTATGTTCAATTAACTTTCCAAAGTTCTCTAACTTCAAACTGATATTGTTTCAAAAGAAACTAAAACTGATTAGAAACTGTTATAAAGTCAAAGCAAGTATCATTTATTTGCAGAGAAAATAATCAAATTTTTACATAATATTTAACAAAACACGTCTACAAACTGTACAATATAAAGTTACTTAAATTTTTAACCACTTAAATTTAAGCAAAAGGCGACCCGAGGAAATTCAGCGAAGCTAACAATTTATATACTCTTACCTGAACAGAGAAAACAGTGAAGAAACTTCGGGGTGGCATCATGAACAAAAGTTATTATACTATCTGGATGCAAACCTTGGCTACCATTTATCTTTGTCGACGGAACTTAACGGAAACTTGGATGAAGTATTTAGTGTACGAAATTGAAGACAAATTCGGAAGCACATTTTTTATCGGTTATAATTGTGTTTTGCGGAGAAGACTGATGAGGGCTCTTGGGGAATTTGACGTTCTTGTTATTATTGATAGCGAATATGAAACATGGTTTTATGTTATAAATCAATCGTTGTGTAAAGTATATATATTTTACACATTTTTTTTATCATTCACATACGAAACGACGACAGCATGAATGCTGTCATTTTAGGTTGGTTTTCTGTGTGAAGGTAATACTGTCCCGTTCGAGTCGGCCCCCTTGTTCAAAAATCAATATGACTTTACTACCTATAACAGAAAGTGGTGCAATTGCTGGGAAGTAAGCAAAAGTCCGATGCGAGCAGTTCCATGGAAAAACAATTATTCATCTAAAACCACCTAATTTTTTAGGGGTATCTATCACTAAAATATTTGGAATTATTAAGACTTGGCACAACTTCACATACTCCATGCACATACACCACGACCAATAGTAACCAAATTACTTCAATAGATTTCTTTTTCAAGTAGTTGAACACAATTATACATATATTTCGAGTGAAAATCTAACCCAAGACATATCACAAATTATTTGAATCAGTACTAGTAACTACTACCTTATATCAAATGAGTCTTTATAAGTATCTTGTTTCCGAAGTAATTTTTAAAAGCATACTCTCTTCTAAATAGTAAACGGATAGCTGGTTTAATTATAATTAAAATGTTCACAGAGAGGATCCTTGAAAAGCTCGTATGCTGCGGTCGTGGTTATGTTAACGTCTAGTGCCGACACGATGTCACGTTGTACATTTTGGACAGGTGTATGGTCTACGTTTGCTTGAATTTTGTATGCATCAGAAAAGGTAGGGAGTCACAAACAAAACAAGTCGGTTATGTATCATTATGTGAATTTACTACTGCTTATCTACTTTTTTAATATAAAAGAAATATTATTAAATAATAAATTAATGTTTCAAACACACACAAACACACACACACACACACACACACACACGCACAAGTAAACACACCCACACACAAACTAGATAGACATTGTAAATGTTGTATTATGGAAACAATAAATTATTATTATCATTTGGTCCGACCTGAGATGAGAAACAACCACTGTGCACGAGACAGTCTTATATTTTATCATATCCGCAATATTTAATACAATATACATACTTCATTTTTAGGGTTCCGTAGGTAAATGGCAAAAAACGGAACCCTTATAGATTCGTCATGTCTGTCTGTATGTCTGTCTGTCCGTCTGTATGCAACAGCCACTTTTTCCGAAACTATAAGAACTATACTGTTGAAACTTGGTAAGTAAATGTATTCTGTGAACCGCATTAAGATTTTCACATAAAAATATAATATAAATTTTGGGTGTTCCCTATATTAAGAACTGAGACTTAAAAATTTTTTTTCTTTAAACCCATACGTGTAGATATCTATTGATAGATCTTCAAAAATGATATTGAGGTTTATAATCTCAATTTATTCTAAACTGAATAGTTTGCGCAAGAAACACTTCCGAAATGGTAAAGTGTGTGTATCCCGCCCCGGTAATTTCTAAACTAAGAGAATGATAAAACTAAAAAAAATACATTATGTACATTACCATGCAAACTTTCACCGAAAAATCGTTTAAACGAGATCTAGTAAGTAGTTTTTTTTTAATACGTCATAAATCGTAAACCGCAATTTATCTTTCATTAAATCAATACACTATTTTTAAAACATCGATCAAAGTTACAACGAACTACAAGAACTTTTATATGACCCTTCATTTTTACAAATATTTTTTTTACAGAACATTCTAATATCATGTTTTTTTTTTTTTTTTTTATATTTAAGCCTGCCAAAGTGACTCTACTCTGCCTGATGGAAAGCATGAGTAGAATCCAGGAGTAGGGGTCACCATGCTTATTGTGAGGGTAGGCAATGTAGCATGGTGACCCTTACCATGGCAGCTTGGTTAGATTATTCTGCATCATTCTCCCGGCCTTCGAAGGGCGGGAGAATGATGCAGAATATACGTATATTAGCATTTATTGGTAATGCTAATATACGTATGTATAGTCAACAACTTAAATCCATACGAAAGTTAAACCAGTTATTACAATATCAGCCGTTTCAACTAACTTCAAAAAATGCAATGGCCTTACAAGCTTTGCTACCCTTTGAGCTATAATCGGGGTTAACTTTGAAAGGGCGTTCCGTAACTTTGGAACTCTGATAACAGTCCACAGGAATGTAATCTTGGTAACCATAAACGGTCTCGTAACTTGCTGGCGCTTAAAACAAGATTTTATATCAGAGATAAGATGTGATTAAAATGTTAGTGTCGTGACCAAGTGCTTTTATTGTTAGTTACATTGACGTTTCTATACATAAATATTATATTAATATTATACATTATAAAACTAAAAATTATAAAGCTAAACAGTTTGTTCTGTTAAGCCCTGCTTTTATTCACAAAAAGTCTTACACGGTTACACCATAGCATAGTTATAGAGGAAAATTATATGTTGTACTAGCTTTCGCCCACGACTCGTCTATGTCGTTTATCGCGATAAAAAGTAGTTTATATCCTTTCTCAGGATTTAGAGTACAAAATTACATTGAAATCGGTGGAGGACTTTAATTTATAATGTGTAGTGATATCATCTAGCTATGATCAAAAGGATTGGAGTTTCAGTAACAAAAACTTCGTATCAAATAATTGGTCTCCTGTAAAAGTTTCAAAAAGACAACTTAAATATGGCTATTTTTACACGCTTTATATTAGCTTCACCTGTATGTATGTTTGTTTGAATGTTTGTAACCGACTCCTTAGGGCACGATTTTGACCCACTTTAAACGGCCAGGTTTGAACGATCAAACTATGTAGATTTATCGAGGACCGACAATACACTAACTTGAAAAAGAAATAAAAATAAAAAAATAACAGAAAATGTTGTTAGTTTTTTAAAACGATATTTTATAACTATATTTTATTTCAGGTCAGCTCACTATAACCTTTTTATATTAAACAAGTTCACTCTGTCATAACTTCACGCAACAAGCAATATGACTTTGCAGTACTTTTTTACTGTCAGTTACTGTATTATGGTTAATTTCAGGATTATTAAAAATCTTATTGGTGGTTAATTGCTTAAGTTCTCCAGTAGTATGTAGTTTAATCAGAAGATGACGTTTGTATAAAAAGAAATAAACATTTACATTTCTTACTTCGACGTTAAACAAAAAATAAATACCCACAAAAGTGAATAGAAAAAGAATACGATGAAGTCAAACTAATATTTCATTATAATTTAATAAAAAAAACCCTCTCGAAATAAAAGAGTATTTTAAATATTAACAACTAAATGTAATGTAACATCTTGTAATCACAACTCACAGCTAGAAGCCTGGAAGATTACCACTGCTCGTAATGCAGCTGAACATGTTGTATTTACATAGCTTAACAACATGTTTAGACAGGTTACAGAAGAGGAAAATTGCTTCAATTTCAGTTTGTTCTAATCTTATTTCACAACATGTTTCTATTACGGTGTCATCCTTAAAGCCATGGTAATTAATAGCTACGGTATTGAAAGGTTGATTGATCTTTATGTAAATCACCATAAGGTTTCAATTTATCAGATATTTTTTTACATTTTGGTAAGTGATGTAGCTCAGTGGTTTTCCGGTAACCTCGTCGCTTCTTACACCGCTGAATGCTGAAGGTTTTTACCCTACATTGACAACACCAGTCGATATATATTCGCAACAAATATGGTGACCACTACTTGGATTCTTCTCATGGTTTCCATCAGACGGAGTCACTTTGACAAGTGACTTTGGCACTTACATATAAAAACAGGTAGTTTTTTAAAATTGAGAACCATTTTTCTTTGTATTTTAAATAAAATAAATAAATCAATATTTCCGACATTTTGCACATAACGCCATCTAGTCCCCAAACTAAACATAGCTTGTATTATGAGTAACTAAACAACTGATATAAATACATAAACATACTTTTTTTTTGTAAATACATACATATTATACAAAGAAAATACCCAAATTCCGAAATAAACGTTTGCGTCACACAAAAATTTGGTCCGACCCGGGAATCGAACCCGAGACCTCTTAATCAGCAGTCGCAAACGCTAACCACTAGACCAACGAGACAGTCGTAAAATACATAAAACCGCGCAAGAAAGTAAATAAACTTAAACATTTTGATAATAAAACAGTTTCACTGAAATGGAATAAAATTAGCTTAAACTTTCAACATTTATTTCGAATAAGAGAGTATTGAATGTGTTTTAAAAATGGGTCGCTTTAACATTTAAATAAAACATTATTTAAATATGTATTCACTACACATGAAGCGAGAGTTGGTGTTGCAGTGCTGTCCAAACTTAGTATAACAATGGACTTTACTACATATGGACATATTAGCATGGACCTATTCCATAATAGGGTTGGCACGACTTCTATTGGACGTCGATATTTCAATAGATTTTTAATTTAATCTGTAGTTAAATTCTTTAATTAAAATTAAAAACATAACTTGACACTTGATTGGCATGTTGAGTAAAAAGCTTTAACTATTATGTTGTTATGTTATTATATGTTACAGTTCATTTTTCAGGAAAATGCATAATATTTAAATAGTTTCTAGATTAATATTCTATTCTTCTTCCCTATTCTACATAAACATACTTTTTTTTGTAAATACTTACATATTATACATAGAAAACACCCACACACAGAAACATTTGTTCAGACCCGAGAATCGAACCCTAGACCTCTTGATCAGCAGTCGCATACGCTAACCACTAGACCAACGAGGCAGTCAAATTTAATCGACAATATGATTCCTTTAGTATTTTATAAAGACAGATTTATTTTTCCTTTTTTTACTAGATTCAAACCGCATCCCCTCTCTATTTCGTTGTTCCGTATTTGCTGATTCCTGATATTAACATAATCCCGTATTTGTTAGAATAATTGTTTGTTTAGAGTGCATACTGCATGCACATCCGGTTCAACTCCGGTATTTCGCCAGATATGGATGATTCCGAATATAAAATCAATCTCTATGGTCATTAAACTTTCGTTATAAAGGCACTATTGCTATCATTGATAAAAAAAGGAGGTGGTCAAAATTCATAATTACCAGTCCCTTCTTTCACTATTAACTAGCTCATTTTGAATTTTTTAAAATTAATTAGTAAATTTTCACAAATATATTTTGAAAACATTTGTACTGTAAAATTATTGTATTGTACAATATCTTATCGCATACATGAAATCTATTGATTTATTGGGAATGTTTGATAAAAATATTGCTTTCTAAAGCATGTCACAATTGATGGTGTAGTCCTAATCGATTTTGTCCACAGTGGCCTATCTCTACGCAGACTAGCCACCACGCAAGAAATATTATGGCATACATGTGTGTGTGCAAAAACATAGTTGTATTATCTGTTCCTTCAAACTTTTCACGGCACGGTTGGCCTAGTGGCTTAAGCGGTCGCCACGCCGCTTCCTACTACGCCAAGTGTCGTGGGTTCAAATCCCACGTAGGACAACACTTTGTGTGATTCACAATTTGTTGTTCTGAGTCTGGGTGTTCTTTGTGTCCGTTTCATGTATGTTTGTAAAGTCCCCCGCGACACAGGAATTTATATTCCTAATGCGGGAGTTGTATTTTTTAAATGAAAAGAAAGAAACTCATAATCTGACATGACCTGGTAGAGATCAGACTGACGGCTTTACGTCCTCAGTAAATCATTGTATCATTAACTTTACAAACGCAAATGTGCGAATTCTAATTATGATACATATTTTTGAAACACTACAAAAGAAGGGTACCGGTCTGAATGTAGTAACACATATAGGTATTTTTAATGTCTTTTTTAACACGTACCTATTTATTGACTTCACCCACTTTGTTTGTTGTTTCCTTATTTATTTTTAAAAAAATATTTGCTTTACTTCTAAATACATACTTTCTGTTTGGTCCGATTCAAACCTATAAATGAATGGATAGTATTCAATTTATATTTGATGATGATTGATGAAAATTCAATTTGAATGCCAAGGGTTAAGGGTAAAATTTCCGGGAATAAGCCCATTAAACTAATGAAAAAATATTTATAATTATTTTTCATTTTATTGTAGACCTGGACGATCTTTTATAGCAGAAAAATACAAATAGGTTTAAGTTTATAAACAATTTGTTGTAGTTACAGAAACATTATTTTAGCCAAAACCTATCATAAATTCATCCATACAAGTTCTACTTAATTGATCATAACATTAAAACCATAAGGATAACAAATTACAATTATGTAATTTGCTATGTAATAAATAAGTATTGTATGTGATATATATGTATGTACTCTTTACGAGTGTACTTTTATATCAGAAACGAAGTTAAGCTTAATCTATAACTATCTAAAAGACAATTGTGTTTGCCAAAATTATTGCCAAAATGTTCGTGCAAGACCCCGTTAACTTCAGCCATATTTTTAGTTCGAAACATTAATGTTGTACCAATTAGTGTTGTGTCGTTAGCGTGTAATTTACTGTCACAATCAGACATTGGAGTAGAGAGTGTGATAAGTCACATTACGTGTTGATAAAGGGCTTTACCATAGGAATATTACTTTTTTTTCCTTCTTTTTTTCTTACTTCGATTTGTTCAAATATGCGTTAAGTAAATTAATGTTAATACATTTATGACCAGTATTTATTTAGTTTTGTGAGGTCTTAAGGTGTTTATTTAAACTTTTTTTTCAGTTTTAATGTAATTGATAGGTATAAAATTAATAAGGGCTTGTAGCAGTCGTCTGAAAAAGATATGGACTTCAAATGCAAGGTAATAACAAATTTAGTTAGGTTCTTGTTAGGTTATTAACGACGTCAACACATATCACACATGAAACTCATTGCAATTCAAATGCTAGTAAACGATTTGACAGAGGTTCTAGCGATAATGATGAACATGGACACTATGTGTGGCACGGCCTTAGGCAAGGAGTTTAGAATAAAAGTATGCAATGTCTATCACGTCACGTAATAGATCTAAATAAGACTAATGTTAAGACTCCCGAGCCTGATTAAAGATTGTGCTCCGATGTTTCTCTGCTATGTAGGTGGTTATTACGTGGTACTTTTTAGTGTCTGTGTTGAACTATAAACACTAAGATGTACCGTTTTTGTGTTCCCATTAGAATACATTTGGGGGCTCAAGTTTCTTTCAAGTTTATTTAAGTCAAGAGAATGAAAAAAGTCGTCGTCAAAATCATTAAGTTACTACTTAGTAGTAACAATACTAAAGAATAATTTAAAAACATTCACATATTTAGCTATTAACATGTAAGTATAGAAGTTATAAATTAATCAGAAAATTTAAAAAATAAACTGAAATTAATGTATTATCAGATAGAACATTTAATTGAATTGTCGAAGGTTTCTTTTTTAGGCTAATTAACACTGATAGTTTGTTTATCATCATCTTGGCATGATATTGAAATTAAAAAAAAAAACTCGTAATATATTTATATCTTGTGATTGATAATCAAGTTATAGTATACTTTAAAGAGTAATTAATAAAGTCGTTGTTAATTTTAGATAATTTTAATAGCAAGCATCTTTTGTAGCTTAAATATTTACCCCATTTCTAGGTATATCTTTCCTTGATTCATCAATTTATTGTTTCCTTTACAATCTATATAAACTTAACGATTTCGTTAGAAGCTATAAGTTATTTATGTACGTGTAAACAAAGCTAAAACATAATATGAGACAATAAGATTAAATTCACGGTGCCGAGATATCTTAATGAGAATCAGCTAGACAGTTTATACGTTCATTTTATTAAATCTCAGCTACCGTTTTACTTAACACTCGCCTGTTTATAATAGGTTTTATGTAATATTATTATTATGCTTTAATAATAACTATTATTATCTTTATGCAATATTTGAATGAAAAGCCTTTTGTTGAGTATTTTGTTATTGGTCTTAAAACGATGCCCGAAGCGGTTATTATTTGACTTTTAAAATTATATTTTAAGATACGTTTCTAAAAATAATGTTATTAGGTATTCCTTTATTTATTCACGAAAGCTTATTGATTTGTAGTTGGTTAATGATACATCTCCATGTGATAACTGAATAAGAATACAAAATATCAACACCTCTATTCATCCCATGGGTGTCGACTAAGGGAACGAACTACACACGAACAATATTACACTTAAGTATCAATATCTACAGTAGAAATAATTATTTTAAATGCAATGAATTTTTTTATTACTATTTAAATTCTTACAAGTTTTTTAGCCAAGAGTTTTTTTTAAATAAGATATTTAACTTTAAGGTATTATAGCAATTCTGATTTCAACACGAACGAGTAGACTTGACCAGGGCGATATTACCCTCTCACAGAAGAACAAACTAGATTGGTAGCATTCTGTCATGTTTCGTTAGGGAATTAGAGACCGGGACCTAAATATGCAGCTACTAAATCATTGGGTCAGATCAGATGTTAAACTCCATAGGCTACTAAAGTGTCAGTAGGGTTAGAATACTGCGTTGTCTGTATTATGTTCTTTTTTAAAAAAAGACAACTCCCGCATTTGGAATATATATCCAGTGTCACGAGGGACTTCACAAACATATATGAAACGAACACAAAGAACACCTAGACTCAGAGCAACAAATTCTGGATCACACAAACTATTTACACGTAGGATTTGAACCCACTACACTAGGCGCAATAAAAAGCGGCGTGGCGACCGCTTAAAACACTAGGCCAACCGAGCATTGCATTTATAATGAGCATGGTGACAACTCGAGCTTTCCATCAGGTGGAGTAGCTTCGCTTTTTTAAGCACATAAGTGACAAAACTAAATATCTCCGACCACACTATTCATTGAAATGTCAGTAAGTTATAATCTCATCCAGACCGGTAGTAAAACGAAAGTTTCAAAACCGTCAAACGATATGCATTGTGATCTGAAGAGTTGGCGTTGTGTTTTGCAACGTGAAGCAGCGGGTATTAGAGGGATGGTTGATTGCACAAAGAACACAAACACCTGAAACTGTACTCGTTTGCATCCAAAAGCTGTGTTAACTTTGTGAAAACATAGTTTTGCTACTGTTTTGTATTCTGTTTATTCGGAATCGTATGGAACTATAGCCGTTTATAGCAAGAGCAAATAGTTTATTGTCAGAGCGGTAGATGTTGAAAAAGATTAAAACAATAATTAACACTTTAATTTATGAGCCCCTATATTTAGAGGTAAATAAATAAATAGACGATTGTGTACTTGTGATATCAAAAATACTATATAATAAATAAATATGTAATTGCATCTGCGAGCAGTAATCATTATTATAAATTAATACACCATGAATATTTATTATCATCATAATGTGATTTCTTTCGGCTTTTATAATATAAACTGTTTCTATAATTTTTAAGAGTACAGTAAAATAAATAGTTCCTATCATTACATATTATAAAATAAACTCCGTCCCCGCGTCTGTCTGTCTGTTCGCGTTGTCGCTGTTAAGGGTAACCCCGCGACTAAGCTAGTGCAAAATATACGTAAACATCTGTTAAAGACCATTTGATTGCCTTGTTGGTCTAGTGGTTAGCGTATGCGGCTGCTGATCAAGAGGTCTCGGGTTCGATTCCCAGGTCAGATTAAATTTTTGTGTGATCCACAAATATGTGTTTCGGAGTCTGTTGTTTTTCTATGTATATTTAATTATGTATGTATTTACAAAGAAAAGTATGTTTATGTATTTAGATCTGTTGTTTAGTACCCATAATACAAGCTCTGCTTAGTTTGGGAGTACCTAGATGACGTTGTAAGTATGATGAATGAGTATGTCATGCGAGTGGTCACAGTTAGAGCGGGCTATTAATAAAAACTAACAGAACTTCTTCCCAGCATTATTCTCAATATTATTTGGGGTCGGCTACTAGTTCAACCGGTTTTACCTGAATATCAGTTTTTCCACGGCGCGAGTGACATGGGACCTTCGCAACCCTAAGGGAGAACTGAAATTTGAAGATTGAATTAATTGTTACTAAATTTGATGACACTTTCCAATAACGATTGGCATAGATGTTCATGACAGCTCGTATCGACGGCTTTACGTGCTCGCCGAGGCGCGGGCATGAATCACAGCCAGAATTCCAAACTCCAGGCTGCTATTAGGAATTTATTTAGAAAAATCTGAAAATACTAACAGAACTATAAAACAGTTATGGCACAGTTGATGGCTTTAGATTCAGGACAATCCTAGAATTTAAACGTAATGTTTATTTTAATTCACTGTATTTATTAAATCAAGATTTTACTTTTATGTATCTGCAGATGCATATTATACTAATATCATATAAGAAAGTAACTCTATCTGTCTGTCTATTAGTATGTCTGTCTGCTGTGGTTTCAGGATAGAGATGTTTTAAAATAGTAAACGGGCATACACGCGGGTGGAGGTATAAACAAAAGTTAGCAGGTACTGGATAAACCAATATTTCACGATTGAACACAATCGGACACCACAGAAGCTGGATGCGAGAAGCCGAGAATCGAACCCACTTGGTTTAAAAGTGCAATTAGAGAATCCTATGTCATACAGTGGACTGCTATAGAATGATAAATTAATAAATATTTCGGAAATTGTATACCTACTGTATTAAATAAATAAATATTTTTGGTCATCTTACACACAACGTCATCTAATCCCAAAATAAGCAGAGCTTGTATTATGGGTACAACTGATATAAATACATAAACAATGACAATGATGACGATTTGTTATTACGAGAGAGGAATATTATCATTTAAGAAAAATCACCGCCACTGCGAACTTATGTCATAACAATGTCTAAGACAAATCACCGACGTAACTTATTGTGCCAACATTTACTTTCATAATACAATGAATTAAAACGATTATAAATAACAATGGATTTTTCCTATGACCTTATAAAGAAGCATTCTCACTTGGATATATAATAATATAATAATAATAATAATGTTTTATTTTTCTCCCACAAAGTACATGTCACATAGTAAATTTAAATTTACAATATAGGTTTTTGTGGGAGTCAGGAAGCCAAACTAGGATATGCCCTGTGCTATGGATTCCTGGCTCCCCCTCACGGAGTTATTAACTTTAGCAGGACATTGCAGTACGAAATAAAGAATTAAAATGACAAGACAATAATATCAAGAAAAATAAATGTGTGTGTGTGTGTGTCTGTGTGTGTGTGTGTGTAGGTGAGTGTGTATGTGTGTGTGTGTGTGGTTGCATGTGTTTAGGTGTATTTGTGCGTGTGTGTGCATGTGTGTATGTATGTGTGTGTTTATGAATGTGTACTGATGTAATTGTGATATCTATGTGTGTGTACAGCGTGGATGTGCACGTATGTGTGTTTCTTTAATGCAGTTCTGTGCACGTAATTCTTTAATGCACGTTAGTTGTTAAAAAAACTGAAGGTTTACGAAACAATTTTTAGAAGAGACTCTGTTTCGTCATAATCCAGTTTTAAAAGCCATTCAGTAATTTTCTTCTTACACCTAATTCTTGTTAGATTCTGAAAAGAGAGCTTAGAATCCGATCCGGTTCCAGTTAAGTCTACTGCTGGACATAGACCTATCGAATTGCATTTTTAAACCAAATGAGTTCGGTTCAAACTCGTTTCGTTTAAAAGTGCAATTCGAGGTCGGCTTCTCTAATTGACCTCCTGACAGGCCCTCTTGTGCAAATATGGTTAGAGAACTTAATTTTCGATAAAGAAATTAACATAAATTTCACATAATGAGAACATTTGACAGAAGATGTTTTTTTTTTAGATGAAATGGAATAGGCGTTTGTCTTCCATTAAGATTAAATTAGTAGTGAGCAGAACAAACATTCACTTTCCATTAAGTAGTATCCATTTAGCCAGTAGAGCCACGCTGATTTCAGCATGAATGGGCCGGCTCGACCGGGGCACTACTACAGTCACACATCCTAATAATGACAGTATCCTTGCTGTCGTATTTCGTTGGTGAGTGTGAGACCGGAGGCCCAATAATTCTGCATCATTCAACCGGCCTTAGGAAGCCGGGAGAATGATGCAGAATTATATATTGTGATCCAGAAAAAAAAAGAAATCAAACACAAAAAGCCCAATAATTCTGCATCATGCAACCGGCCTTAGGAAGCCGGGAGAATGATGCAGAATTATATATTGTGATCCAGAAAAAAAAAGAAATCAAACACAAAAAGCAACAACACTCAGGTCATACAAACAGATTAAAACTTAGTACTCACAATAAATAATCAATCTATGTAGTGTCAAATTATCGATGTCCACTGATGGACGTAGGTCTCCACCAAGGAACACCAAGTCTATATCACTGAAATGAGTGAAAGCTTTTCAATAAATCTATGTAACTTACGTCACCCCCATTATGATAAATCCGTTGATATCTTATTCTTTAAAATCGGTTCACTAGTTTAGGCGTTTAGAACATTTATAAATGGACTGCCTAAAATTATTAAGCTATTTTTCGGCTTTGTGGACTCGGGTGAAAATTAGCGATGTTAGTTTATAATACAAGTAACATTATATTGTTTTTAACTTCCATGGTCAGTAACATTTAAATATAAATCTGCGGGATATAAATCCGTGATCATGGCGCTTGCAACAGCGCCGAAATATCGGATACTCACAAACGAAAAGATACAAGTAACATAATTGTCTTGAAAGCTCATTTTAACAGAGCTGTACTTTTCCACATATTTGGATTCTCAAAAAGAGTAAACAGATAGCCCACCAGACAGCCGAACAGAATATTTTTTTATATTGTTTTGTTCTAAATGAGTGAGACTAGTTAGACCCAAACCTCGGAGTTGAGTCTTCATATCGAAACTTATGGCTTACAAAATTTAATAGTGGGAAAAACTATTACTATGAGCGGTCTGTAAAAAGAAACAAAGAAGAGAAAATAAGAATAATATGTTTTCCAAAACTGACCATGGATATTGTGTTCAAAACATATATAATGCCGTTTTCTGAAAGTTTAACTACATTTAAAGACAAAACTAAAACTTTATCGTTACTCCCGTTTTTACAGTCTCCTTAAACCACACACGTAAATCAGAAATAGTAGCCTGCTCTGGCTTTTATACATATGCTAAATCGTCTTGTCCGGATCGCAACGGTATTTCAGTATTTCTGCTGAGTTCTAATAAATAACATTAATCGTGCTGAATGTTAAAGATATTTCTGGTACATAAATAAATGGAGAAAATAACCACAAAATAGATCATTATATGATTGTGTGTTTAGGTTATCAGATTGTTTTATGAGTAATTGGTCCATTTTCGTAATAATGTTATAGGAATTTGAAGTTCGTATTTTATTAGACGAGTTGAATAATTTAAAACTTTGTTCAGAGTATTTTATTATAAAATTTGTGGTCATTTCCATATTAAAACTGTTTTATGGGTGAAATGAATAATATTAAATTGTTTTGTGTTAAGTTCAATTATTAATGACCGGTAATATTGTAAAGTAATATTTTTATTTACAAATGTTTCTAGATGGAGTGTAAAAGTGATAGGACAGAAGTTAGAAGTAGATAGGTTTTAGGTTTTTTTCTAAAAATGCGTCTCTTTCACTGTTTTTTAACCTAACTACCAATATGTGTTTTACTGCTTGTAGTATGTTACACTTTTATAGTTAATCGTGGTCTCTTAGTTGTGGTTTGTGTGACATATAAAATAACGTTAGTTGTCTTTTACACCCACCTGTTGAACAGGAGTGGTGATACTTCGTATTCTTTATCCGTAATCGTTATGTAAACATTCAAGATTCAACTTTATCCGATCATTTGATTCTTAGTTTAACAATGTCAAAGCAAATTAATTTAACATAGCTGGAGACAGCTAAAAGGCCAAGTTCCTAAATGAAATTCATCAGAATTAAAGACTAATTCGAAATCTAGGTCAACTTGCACAGACACAATTCATTGACAACATTATTCTAGCGTGCGTTGAATAACAAAATGTACATGTTTTGTCTGTGGGTTACGTGGTTCAACTATAGCGTCGAGAGCAATAAATAAAGTCTGAGCATGTGATTTCTCTTTGCCAAACTGATGGACGTTTTCTAATACTTCAATAAGCTGTGCATTATCATGAATTCTGAAAACAGACAATGCGTCGACATAAACGGTGATTGTGTCGTTTGATGAATCATTAGGTCGCTTAATGCCCAGGTGATTTGGTTAGCTATACATGTTCCGTGCATTTTGCTATTCTGCTGTCATATTACTTAATCATTCATCTACAGTCTAAAGCAATTTTTTTTTTAACAAATCTCGTTTTTAACTTTTTCTCATTGTTTTGTACGATACGTAATGGCGATCTTTAATGTTCTTACTAAAACAAAATATAATATGTGTAAAGTAAATTAAAAATGTTGACCTACATAACTATTTAAAATAGTTATGTAGGTCAACATTTTTAATTTACTTTTTAATGACTAAATATGCAATAATTCAATAACACACAAATATTATGAATGGAATATGAAGATTATCTGGAACGACAAACAAGAATTTCAACATACAAATTAAAAAAATTGCTACTTAGAGTGAATATGATCAATTTCAGTTTTTCACTTTGTATCATTGTGTTATTAGTCTAGTGATTGGCGTATGCGAATGCTGATCATGAGGTCTCGGGTTCGATCGTAGTCGGACCGAATATTTTGATGCTCAATACGGATTCTCTTACCCCGGGAATTATACCGGCGTAAGTTATGGACCAGCTGAGCCCTGTGGTGTTAAACGTAGTTTTTATGTATATATATTTAAGATTACTAAAGTGATTCTGCCTGATGGTAAGCATGAGTAGAATTCAAGAGTAAAGTTCACCATTCTCACTGTTTTTTTTTTATCTAGCACCTCCAATGTTCTTCGGAGCCTATTCCTACTATATCCTTTCATTCCAGTTCTTGCTATTGCTGCTGCTCGTACTTTCATTCCGCATACTATTTCTTTTTGTCATTCAGCCTTACTGTGAGTTAAGGCAATGCAGCATATTGACTTAAACCATGTCGCCTTTGTCAGATGTTACTGCGTCATTCTCCTGACCTCCGGAGGCCGGGAGGATTGGGCTTCCAGTCTCACAGAACGAAATACGATATTTATATCAGTTGTTTAGTACCCATAATACAAGCTCTGCTTAGTTTGGGACTAGATAACGTTGTGTGAAAGATGTCTGAAATATTTATATATTATTTATTATTCATAAAACAGACACAAAGAACTATCAGACTCAGAACAACAGTTTCTGAACCACACAAACCCACGACACTTGGCGAAGTAGAAAGCGACGTGGCAACCACTAGGCCATTTACTTTTTTACATAACTACTTTCATTTGCATTTCGTTAAAGGCTGTTAATTTGTACTTACAAACAGACACCCCAATTTTATTATGTACTAGCTGACCCCGCGAACTTCGTACCGCCAATTCAACGTCACTCAATGGCTGTGAATGACATTGACATTCGTTACGCTCGTTTTTTTAGATATGCAAAATTAAATGTATATTTTTCAATATTTCTGAGAGATTTTCTTAATATTTTTTTCCGTAAGAACCTTCTCCTAATAATAACAAATACAATAAAAAAAGAATTAGTCAAATCGGTCCAGCCATTCACACGTGATGCCGTGACCAAGGAAAACGGGTTTCATTTTTATATATATAGATTTGTAACGATATATAGATTAATATTTTCAAAAATATGTATTACAGTTACTTCTATACACGAAATCATTTTATTCATTCATGTTACAACATAAAATATGCGCATAAAATAAAAATAACAAAAAGTTTTCCCGATGATAATGATATTCTAGACGTAATGCATTGTTTTGCTCGATTTACACCGAATATTTATTCCCTTGGTAAACAACAATCTCGCGAGTTTTGCAGATTTACATAATCTACATAATTTACGGATAAAAAAGTGTTTGCTTAATAGAATTAGACGTATTATCTAACACAAATACAAACATATTTAACATGTTTTAATGAACATTCATTGCTTACATAAGGTTTTAAGAATATCGAGAATATGGTAAAGGAAGTCAAATTTTAAGTCACATTAAAAGAAGTTTTAAATTGATTGCAAAAAGGTTATAATTGTTTATATTTTTCTTAATGTGAAGGCAAAGGTAATAAATTAATTGAATAAATATTTCAGACATGTAACACACAAAGCTTTCAAATTAAGCAGAGCTTTATCTGTGAAAGCTAGATTGTTTTGCTAGGTAGAAGTTGTGATTTTTTTGTAAATACATACATACGATTCATCCAAACTCCGAAACAAATATCTGGAGATTCAAGCAAACATTGGGTCCGACCCAGGATTTATTATAATAATTTAATATAAGATTATTTTATTAAATTTTATATTTATTTAATTTGTGATCCTTATATAAAAGCATTATTTAATCTTTAAGATTCGATTTCTTAGATAGATAAATTCATTTAATCTACACACAAATTTATCTACATAGAATCGCACGAGTCAAACTTGTAAATATTTTTTTACTTAGTCTGCCCATGTACCTAAGATAAAGCTTTAATCATGTCAATTGTACTCAGTAATTTATTTAATGTAAGTAAATATATAAAAAAGTATATAAATGTAATACTCAGTTCTTCTTCTTCTTCTCAATTTAAGGGTCAGTCCCTTGTCGGTGGAACAATCGCCACTCTTGTCTATTTTCCGCAATCCGTTTGACCTCTTGATAGGCCACGACTCCTACTTTCTCCTTTACTTGTTGTATGTACGCCAATCTAGGCCTTCCGCGTTTTCTTCTACCTTCTATCTTTCCTTCTAGAATGGTTTTAAAAAGGTTGTCGTGTCTTATCAAATGGCCAACCATTTTGCCTCTTCTGTTGTCAACAGTATTCAGAAGTTTCCTTTCTTCGTCAACCTTTAGTAGGACTTCCTCGTAGGATTTTTTCTCTGTCCAACTGATGTTTATCATCCGCCTCCAGCACCACAGTTCAAATTCTGCCAAAATACTCAGTTATTTAATTTAAAATTAACTCTTACTTTACTATCTATATATATTATTCAATTTAAATAAAATAAAAATGCTAAGTCCTATGAATTACTGAAATAGTCATATAATCAATGAAAAATCGATGTCATTTGTTTACAGGAAACAAGAAACAGAAAACAAAAATAGCAACTAATAAACATTGAAGATACAAAAATTCAAATAGAAAATCACGCCACGAAATCGAAACATTCACCGCAGGTCGGTGACTTTAGCTTTCTGCCAGGAGTCAGTACAGACAGTTCCAAAATCCTTTAAAGTTATTCAAATGAACCAGAGCCACAGAATACCGAATAAATGCATATTGAATTTGTTTACGAACGTCGAAACGGAATGGAGACTATACTCTCTCTATTTAAATTTCTTCAGACAATCTACATATTATTGCTGGTCCGAAGCCATACCTGTTTCTTTATTTAAGTAGATATTACTTCTTTGTTGCTTACTGATACACTTTGTGGACTATCCTTTGTTATCTTGCAAACCTGATATCTGAATCGCTTACTATTTTGTTTGGTATTTTATCTATCCGATTCGCTGCAGAAAGAAAATGGTTATAAAATAGTTCTGGGGAAAATCAAAGTATTTGCGTGGAAAATAGAGCGTATTCGTGAACTTACTTTGTGGGGTTTGAAATTACAGTACTGTAAATAAGGTCAATAAAAACTGTCTTTTGTTCCAATGCAGTTATTTAGCTGACTGAACCGGGACGGAAAATTGATACCTAATTCATGTATGGTAAAAGTTTTATGCTGAAGCAGTTTGAATTTGATGATAAGCTCTGTTGTGAAGAATGCTGTTAGGATATTTGGAGATTTAAAACATAGAATTTAATTTGTAGTAAATGTGTTAGTACTTAAACATACTTTTACACTGTTTATTACCTACGGCCTTTGAAGGTCTATTAATTCAGGTATATATTAACACTTTTTTTCTTTTTTTTAAAGGCAAACAATTTTACATAAAGATACATAAATCCTGTGTCACGGAGGACCTTACAAATATAAATGAAACGGACAGAAAAACACCCAGACTTAGAACAGACGAAAGTGTTGTCCCATGTGGAATTTGAACCCACGATACTTGGCGAAATTGAAAGCGGCGTGGCGACTGCTTAATCCACTAGGTTAGCCGTGAAGTCGCGAAACGCGCAGTACGGTCTTTGAAAAAGGTTTTTTAATTCAATTAATTCAGTTATATGTTAAAGTAACATTAAACCCTGTATTGTATTGTAAAAGGTCTACTAAGAATAAGACCATCATGCATGAACTACATCCCTTTAAAATAAGTAGCAACTATATAATTGTATGTAACTTGAACGCCGTTATTACACGGCACCTTGACTCCATCAATCTAAAAACAAGCCTATTATATAAAAAGAAATATTTTTTACACACTCGCTTTACCACGAGTGGTCATAGGACCGCGGGCTTTACGATATCATAAAGTCGCAAGTCTATTCATTTTACGAGTTGAATTTCATCACCATTTCCACGAATCCCACTTTCTAGTTATCTTTATATTTGTTTTACGACACGCACAGATGAGATTTACAATATTAAATTCAATGAGATCGTTTAATAAACTACTATAAATATGAATTCAGCTTTCAATCTGTCTTGAAATCTTTTTGGCAGATTAATTTATTGTAATAATTATAACATAACGGGCCCTATTTTTAAGGGTAGGAGTCTTATCCGTGACGTCAGAAATAATAATTATAATGATTTATTTCTCCACAAAGGCTATTACAATTTCACTTTTACTTAAGGTCTGTATAGAAACATCTCACAGCATAGGAATATACATCCTTTACAAAGCAATGGTGAATCGTTTTAAATTTTCATAAATATTTGGTTGAACATTGTTAATAAAATTTAATACCTATAATTTACCTGAGCTGAAATGCATTGATTTCAATTCTCCAAACATCGTGTTGACAGTTTACCCGACTCGAATTCGACAAGAGTTCTATACAGTTCAATTAAATATCCACTTAAACCCCACGACAGTTGTGGAAGAGCTTTGCGGTATTAGCCGTCTGGAGTCCAACATTCATCCGACCGGCAAATTTTCCTTTTGGACGCTACACCTGCTACCTGGCATTTTGCCGCTGTATGTGATTTTGAATGCACATACACTTAAATCCCCTGGTGGACAACCAGCTTTCGAAACACACCTCGACTTGTACAAATTATTGTACTCCATCACAGACTAAGAAAACTTTCTATGCATAAAGAAACAGGTTTTAGTCATATTTATATTAAGATGGCTGGCAGGAGCTGGATTCAAGGATCGAATTAAGTATCATGCAATTTAAGAAGTCTATGTCCAGAGGACTGTTATAGGTTGATGATGACGATGATATTAGTTGTAGGTATCATCACATTAATCAAATATATATTGATCCACACTCATCCTCCTAGCCATTATACCCAAGTTTATTTGGGGTCGGCTACTAGTTCAACCGGGTTTAACTGAATTTCAGTTTTTCCACGGAGCGACTGGCATCGGACCTCCGCAACCCTAAGGGAGAACTGAAATTCGAAGGTTGAACTAGTTTGTCAGTATATTTGAGGGCACTGACTTCCCAATAACGATTGCCATAGATGTTCATGACAACCAGGACCGACGGCTTTATGTGATAGTGATGTGGATGACGGGATAGTGAACTTCGTTTTACTGAACATATAAATTGGAAGATAAAAAGCGCTTTCTATAGATTAAAAACACTATATAATATTAGAAAGTACCTCTCTGAACCTGTTAGAAGGACACTAGTAGAATCAATTATATTATCGCAATTTAACTACTGTGACACTGTCTATGGCCCTAGACTTTATAAAAAAACCAAAAAGGCCATACAAAGAGTTCAAAACGCATGTGCTCGTTTCTGTTACAGCATACCTAAACGACCACATTACACCCTATCTAAATGATGCCAACACCTAGAAAATGGAGGCTCGTAGAAAGATACATTTAACATGTCTGGTACATAAAATAGTACATAAAAAGATACCAAAATACCTATATGAAAAGTTAGAATGGGTAAAGGATGTGCAACTGAGAAATACTCGCAGAAGAGAGGCAAACAACTTGGTAATACCAGCACACAGAACCGTTCAATACAAGGGAGGCTTTAAGTATTCTGCTACAAAGATATGGAACGACTTACCACCACCTCTGCGTAAAAGCATGTCCCAAATAACTTTAAAAAATCATTTACGTACTAAATTTCTTACTCAACAGAAATTACTGTAGCAGAACTGTGTGTCCTTCGCGCGCCCGTCTTTGTATTGTTAAACATTGTGTATGTGTGTAAGTGTCCGGCTGTCGTTTAAACTCTTGTTTTTTTTTATTTTTATTTTCTTTAAAAATTGGGTAGTTCATTTTTTTTTGTGTTGTAATTGTTGTAATTTAGTGTACTGAAATTGCGTTACTTATTTATATTTTCGGTTTTGATTGATTTACTTAGATTTTATGTTGAAATGTTAAAAGATCAATGTGTTGCGTTTCATCTTGTGTGTTTCCTTATTTTGCAACTGTTACCGCAAATGTCAGGGGCCAGCTGAAAATCAGTGCTGTGCTTCAGTACAGCGTTAACTGAGCTGGTAGCCTTTACTACACAATGTAACTTAATATTTCCTTAACGATTGTATCTTGTATGTATATTTTATTTTGTAGTAAAAATAAATGGTTTAAATGTGCTCTCCGAGGCACGGACGTGAATCACCGCCAAACTTCCAAACTCCGGGCAGCTATTAAAGCACTACTACTATAAAAGCACTTTTTGGCCCGACCCGGGATTTGAACCCGAGACCTCTTGATTAGCAGTCGCATACGCTAACCACTATACCAACGTGGCAGTATATTGATCCACACTATCACACATTAAATATAAAGAAACTATTTAGTTTTATGAGTAGTTTATTTCGAAATCGAATAAGTTCCTAGTCAGTCTGAGCACTTCAATTACCGAATCCTGCTTAACAGATATTTCTAGATTTTTCTTCCTCTTTATCGTGTCGCTCATGAAGGAGTGTACGTGCTCATGTTGAGATACGGCCCTTACTCATCTCTCCCTGTTAACAGACTGTTGGATACAATCAGACACGCGGCTTTACTCTGTGAATTTGACCTAGTCAGTTCGCCGCATACACAATACTACGTTATCTGGCTTTACTCTGGTTTTTTAGTTTCTATGTCCCTTTATGTCATGCATGCATTTTACAAAAAAATAATAATTGTATAATAGTAATAAACATATTTACTATATAAAATACATGCGCAGCATCACCAAAGAGCTAATTACATTCCCAATTTCTTTTAATCTATTACTTCAATAAGCATATACAATTCTAATGCTTTGAAAACAACTAGTTCATCTTAGATTTAATATGAGACGTAATCCTATTATACTATACGATATAATAGGATGAGCTTAATTTGAAATTGATAAGGCATTTAAATAAATTCAAAGTTTTCTAAGAAACCAAGTAAATCGATTTCACTTCTTATATTAACAAAGCACCCGAATAAAAAGAACTTTAGTCCAAAGATTTGATCATGTGTAATATGATGCTTACATTTACTCTCTTGATTAATAAAACTGTCTTTCAGCTCGAGTTAAAATATGTGTAATATTCAGTAAATTGAACAAATAATGTATTGTAAATTCCCTTAATAGTCTCGTACCTCCAATCCCTCCTTAAGCATGATTACCTAATCGTAAATCCAGATGAGACATGTAACTTGTAATAAGGCTAAAGTTACACGAAGTTTGCATACTCCAAAGGCGGATTAATTAAAGGATTCCATAACAACAATTACTTCTTAGCAGTACAAGAATCATGAGGGGAATCGGATTACAGCGGCTTTGTACCAAGAAGTTAGTTGGGAAGAAAGTGATTTGAAATGGGAAAGTGTTTTGGTTTGAGATTTTATGTTATTTGGAAATAGTATCAAGTTCATTAAGAAAATATGTAAAGTTAAATTTTATTGGCGACTGGACTTCGACTGCCTTGTTGTAGTGGTTAGCGTATGCGGCTGCTGATCAAGAGGTATCGGGTTCGATTCCCGGGTCGGAGCTAATGTTTGCGTGATCCGCAAATATTTGTTTCGGAGTTTGGGGTGTTTTATATGTATAATATGTATATATTTACAAAAAAGTATATTTATGTATATATGTCAGTCGTCTAGTACCCATTATACAAGCTCTGCTTAGTTTGGAACTAAATGGCGGTGTGTGTAAGATGTCCGAAATATATATTTAATTATTATATATTTCTTTAAGTTTAATATTACTAATATTAACGATATGTTTGATTATCAGTATTAATATAATTTTAAATAAATAAATTTAATTAAATTTAATTTCTGAATTACTAAAGGATCCACACATAATTTTTTTTTGTTAAATATCCTGCAGAGTTTATTTCGTAAGTGCTGTAGGTGATGTACCTAAACGTTGAATTAGGAAAAATTAAAATTGTAAATGCCATCTTAAAATTTACTCTTTGATACTCAAGTCCTTTTACTAATGTTAAAAATTATGTTTTTTGAAAAAGTTTATTTGTCAACAAATTTTTCTTGGTTTGAAACAATCATTTATACAGCTTATCAGCTACTACTGATTAGCTTAGAACCAGCATTATTGTAATCGAATTGTGCTAGTAACGTAATTTCTGATGAGCACGACCCTGCAGCGTAGTCAATATTATTACGAGGTTTAAAATACAGTAAACTACTTGCCACGTATCGTAAGTTAATGAAAAGTGATTTTTCTGTTTTATCAAAATTGTTAACTGGTAATGATCCAAGATATTTTATTAACAGATGTGTTGAACATCGAATACATTTCATACAAATATTTACATAATTTAAAGAAAGAAAAAAATATTTACAGTCAAGCAAGTTCAGCGAAACGGTGTCGAATTTATTAAATTAAAATTAGATGTTTCTAGCTGTCATAAACATTAATCTATTTGACTCTATAGAACTTTTAATAGAAGTCGTATACGCCCAAAATCGAGCGTCCTCAAACAGCTTTTTGCTGAAAATTTAATCTAAATCGCAAAACCTACCTACGCCTTGAATGTTTAGAGATGAGCTTTACAAAAAAGTTATCGACATTTTTTGTTAATCTCTGATGAAATAGAATTTGTTCATAAGAATTAAACGATGATGTAAGAGTGAACAAAGAGATCAAACTACTCAAGAAGACAGCAGACAGCCAGAAAAAAATACTCAAAATAAACACTATACCAACTCGTCTGATAAGTCTCGTCAGTTTTAGTATTAATAGACCAAAACTTATTTTCTAAGAATCTCCTCAGAAAAAAGTTTCTTCAAACATAGTCCTCTTCTTCCAATCCTAGTTCACAACTAAACTTGGTTTAGTTTAGGTAAGTTTAGTGATGGATTCTGGTTGATAATAATGATGGCAATGTAGAAAAACTGAATCAACAGTATTAAAACATTGCTTATAAACAACTATGAAAAACTATGAGCATCGAAATATTAAGCATTAATTTTAAGACGACGACACTTCTACTTTTAACTTGAATGTCTAAACCAATCAGTATTCAAATAGCAAATAAAATCCACATCTAAAGCTATATATATTTGTAGCATCAAAAATGATAGAAGAAAATCCCTACTATTTTATATCAGCAAGAAGTATAAATGGTTCAATAGGTATAGAGACAGGCGTTCCTTAGGAATAATTTTTAGGTCCTATTTTGTGGAGATAAAGATAAAACAGTGTTATAATTTCACTAGAGTAAACATATACGAAGGCATAGAGACACACACGAAAAAGAAAATATAATTTAAGAAGCTTTTTTTTTTAAAGTTACTAACCTAACCTACCTAAAGATAAAAAAGTGTCATAATTTCACTAGAGTACACCTATAATTACACATATAGTATAATTATAGGTGTACTTCTAGTGAAATTATGACACCTATAATTACACATATAGTGTGATTATAGGTGTACTCTAGTGAAATTATGACACTTTTTTATCTTTAGGTTTTAATGGAATTATGATTTTCATTAATTGTATGCATAGTCAATGTTAACAAGAATTGATTTTGCTTAAAAATTTTTTTAAAACTTTACCTTAATATCGATGTTTTCTAGACGTACCCTTGCCTAACATTTTGATTAAAAAGACAAGGGGTGATGCTTTGTCTTCACGACTGAGGCACACTTTTAATCTAGGACTTATTTCTAAAAGCGACACGACAGTGTGAAATGAAGAAAATCCCATAGTCCTGATGAAATGAGGTTGGGCGTTCATAAATAATGTAGGAGAAAATATCGAGATTTGAGTGCAAAGTGTCCAAGAATTTTATGAGCGTTGATGGATGGAGTAAGTGTATTATAATTTATAAGTTTTGTGCCTTTGCTATTTCATTAATAATAATATTAGTTCATTTACGTTTCTACGTGCGTTGAATTCTGAAATTTGGATATATTTAAAGGAATTAAATATTGTTTGATCTCATTCAAACTTGGCTTTCTACAATTACATTTTTACCATTTCGAGTGTGTTTGATAAAAAAATAAATGTTGATTATTTTTTAACGCCGAAATTGCCTATAGCGATGAAAAGGGAGGAGTATAAGTTTGTGATAGGAATCAAAACCGCTGAACTCGTTTAATCTGAATTCAATATGGTGATAGTTTGGATTATGGAGAAGGATATATAATACTTCTTTAATGATGACATCATCTCTCAAGGCTGTAAAAAATGATAAATACGGAAGCAACTCTGGACGATTTCATGGCTAGATCGTTTGATTAATTTTAATGACTGCCTTGTTGGTCTAGTGGTTTGCCTATGCGGCTGCTGATCAAGAGGTCTCGGGTTCGATTCCCATGTTGGACCAAATGTACCATCCACAAAGTACCCATAATACAAGCTCTGCTTAGTTTGGGACTAGATGACATTGTGTGTAAGAAAAAAAAAAAATTAAATATATTTAATGTAATTATACAAAAACATATTTTGATTCTTAATGAATAACATATTTTACTTTTTACAGACGTAATTGAAACAGACATACGACGAGCACAGGCTATATTAAAACTCCTCCTCTGAGGTAACAAACAAAAAATATAACCATATTAAAAGCCTATACTTTCTCGCACACTTTATGAAAAAATAGTTGTGTGTATCAATGCAAACATAACTACCCGTATCCCATCAAACATACTCCACTTTGCGCAGGTACAATAAATTCCCACATCAATTTTAAGCCGACAGGACACGTGTAGAATGCAAAACGGGGGAAAAATATTATAGACGATAAAAAAGGTTATGGTAATAAAAAAAATCAACGTGTAGTCTTCAAATTATTTCGTTTTATGTTTCACCAAAGGGCAAGTGTGAGTGGCAGATAAGTGGTATATCAGTAAGTTGGTGTTTCATGGCGTTTCAGTGTGACGGATTAAGAATACAAAGTGTCACCACCCCAATTCATTCCATGGGTGTCGTAAGAGGCGACTAAAGGAACAAAATAGGCAACTAACATCACTGCCAAGAGAAGGAAAACTTGAAACAAACCCTTTACCAACCCGTTTGGCCAGGGTGGTATAGTAGGCCAAAACCTCCTTTCAAAGGGGAGGCCTATGTCCAGCAGTGGACTGCTAAAGGCTGTTGATGATGATGATAATTTTATGGAGCTCTTCGTTGTATAGTGGTGACAAATACTGTCTAGGGTTGAAAGGTTTACAAAATAAGTTTCAATTTTGAAAAATAGAGGTGTAATATTTCAAGTATTTTAGAATAATTAAAGTAGATAGATACTTTGAGAAAAAATACTTCAAATTGCATATTATAATGTATTAGAAATATTTCGAAACGTACATATACCATTGCAACATTTAATACCAATAGTCTACATTTAATATAGAAAAAGTTGTGAAATTCTTTATTATTATAATTTACAACAAAGATCAAACCCACCATCAAATTAAAAGGGGAGAATAGGAATGAGTACCACCAAGTCAAAGTATACTCATGGCTAAAATCAAAACCCTCCTGTAAAAACTAAAAGATAACTGATAAGATAACTATTATGTTTTTTTTTAATATGCCTTAATTCAAAGGCAATACCGAGTATCTATAAAGTGCCAAGTAACTCCCCCATTCAATTTCTTCTATGGCGTCGTAACACCGTTTCAGTTCACCTCGATCCAATATCTAAGCAAGACTTAAGGGTGTTACGTTTCAAAATGCCATTAAGTTTAAATAAAAAAGGAGTCATGAGTCCCCAGTGCCCATAAGTCACCGGTAGACACAATGCATAGAAAGTAGGCCTTATACAACCGACCAGGTATAAATTTTGTTTTTTGACATTCGCCAAAATTGTATTGTCACTTACATTTTTTATTGGTAGCCTGTATTGTTTAAGAGGCAGTTATGTCTGTTCAGAATTGGTTAGATATTTTTCCTTTTTATTTGTTATTCATAAAAGTGTAGGTGATAAATTTCATGAATTGTACCGTCAAGAGACTTTTACGAAAACAGTTTGTGTTGTATCTTAATGTTTTTTTTTAGTAATTCGTATGCATGAATGGGTAAATGCAAAAGAAAACCAGGCATGACTAGGTGAGTTTAATCAATGACTATTTTAGCTTATATGGCGACCATAGACGCGATGTATCTTCTCTCTATATCTCGGGTTGAAATATCGACAAATATTCATACCGAACCGAAATATTCATAACATGTCATTGATATGCAGAAACAGTGTGGGCGAGAGGGCGGAGCCCTAAGGTAAACCAGCGTTTACCTGATAAAAGTATATGATAAAAGGCTGCGCGGTCTTAAAGGATCCTAATGCAATGCTGTTGCAGGAACGTGGCATCTCAACTGCGGAGTTTGGAAAACATGCTAAATACCGATAGTTTGAAGAGAAGCAATCGTGCCAGACTATATCAAAGACCTAGACGCCTAGTTTTAGAATTACTTTATTTCTTAATCAAGTCTAGTAAATAGCGTTTTAAATTTTAGAGATAGAAACATTTTTCATTACAAAAGAAGTATTACAAAATTGAATTCACATTTATACAATTGAAATATTATCTTTTACACTGAAAAATCCCAAGCTTTAGTGTTAAACTACCAACAGTATTTATTCCTGCCGAACATTGTATTGTACATTTTCAAAGCTTAAGCATTTCTGTATCCTCTTTGATGCTATACTATTTTTGTCTGCATACGTCATAAGCTGTATTAGCACTTAAGTAAACATGTGTACAATCACGTTATTAAAGAAGAAAAAAATACTTTCTCTATAAAGAGTTTTTTTTTTCTGTTCAAATGTACGTAAGACAACTTCTAGCTTTTCAATTTCGTGTTCTGTCATATTTATTATATTATTATTATTTCAAAGATGATGTAGTAAATGAATAGAGGTAATAGTGTGTGTCCCAACCTTAACAACGATTCAATTGAATCTTAAACTTACAAAAAATATCTCTATATTAAAAAAAAATGGTAAGTAAAAATACTAAATGTGTACTTTAAAATTAAAGTGGTGGGTTGGTGTGTCGGCTTCGTATTTTAAATCCTATTGATTGTTATACTTCTATTATTAAAAGTCTACAATGAAAAATTTTCTAATTCTATAATCACATCAAGAACCGATATGATATCCTGTGATCCTGTGATAACAACCTGGACCGACTGATAAATACAAAAACTTCCGCAATGATTTAGATAACATTTTATACCCAGCTAGTCTAAAACTTGAAAAAGGACATATGCTACTTTTACCGGGAAAACCGACATAGACGCGGGCGTAGCCACGGTCGAAAGCTAGTAATCATTAATATGATAACGTTTTTCACAGCCTTTAATGCGGTAAGTAAATTCGTATTTACTATTTTTATACTGAAAGTTAAACTCATGAATATTAAAATACAAGATCCTGTTTTCAAAATCAATTAACTTAAAATTTACTACCGACTATAAAAATCTTTGGGGCTATCACAGTAAATCCTGTTTTAATATTCATAATGTTCTCAATCCGGAGATGGGCTCACAAAAACCCAACTTGTTTTTATAAGTGATTGATTGGGTTTCACAAAGGACAATTAAGATGACCCGAGATAGTACGCTATCTATCTTACACACTGTTATATCTCTGTATATATTGATAGTGCGGGGTATGTTTGAATCTGAAATAGTTTGTAGTCAAGTATTTATTATTTACTAGCTGCCCGACGTACTTCGTACCGCCTTAGAATATTAATTCTTATTAAAGTATTGTGTATAGCTAGTGAGAAATCGGCAGCAGTGCGACTTAACGGGCCCCGGCCGATACCGCCACAATTGCTTTGTTTCTCATTTAAATCTGTATTATCTTCGTAGACCTTTTTTGTAGACCTTTTATAAGATGTACAATGCTGTAGTACATCATTTTGCTTTATCTCGTAGGGTACAGCCAGCGTTTGAAATGTAAGAAAGAATCCAAGAGAAGCGATCACCATATTCATTGCAAAATAATGTAACAATGCAGCAAGGTAAGCCAAACGTGCAGCCTATTGAAAATTCTCTAATATAATGATGATACTTTAATATGAAATTAGTACCAATGAAACTGATCTAGATTTCGATCATTCAGTTACAATTAACTAGATTAAAGAAGTCAAGGAGTCAAATAGTTGAAGCTAAATATGAGCATACCAAACAAAATTACGAGTAGATTGGACTAAACTATAAATTAAATATCTCGACTCCTAAACTTGTAAAGTACTTGTACTAAAGAGAACATTGCAAACGGACCAGTTCATGTAAACGAGCCTCAAAGGACTCTCGATAGTTACTTGATTAATTAGTTAGGCGACATGTTATATTATTTATGGGGGTGTCGACCAATAGTCCCACATTCAGATGATCTATCGATGTTCCAGTTTAATGTGTTAGTGATTGGGTGATACTTGGTAGAGAATGTTCGTAATAATTTGGTATACAGAAATTTGTGGTACTAAATATTTATAGAACAACACCATTCACACTAGATCCTGTAATTAAGTTATAAAGTGTTAGGAACAAGATTGACTGTACCGATTGCGTACTACTTGAACCAGACAAAATAATAATATATTTTATTCATGATTTTACACGCTTTTTATTAGCTTCACTTGTATGTTTGTTTGTTTGTATATTTGTAATCGACCTTTGTAAACGGTCAGATTTCGTTCAAACATTGTAGATTTATCGAGGATCGATGACAATACACTATATTGAAAATAATGCAAAATAATGTTTCAACAAATTAGTATTTTTTAGAAGAGTAGTAGTTTTTAATTTTTTAGAGTATTTTTTTATAAATAAACTAGTTTTCAAAAACTAAACAAACACGCTTTTAAACTAAAAAGTAGAAAATAATT
Organism: Phragmatobia fuliginosa; assembly: GCA_932526445.1. NCBI lineage: Eukaryota > Metazoa > Arthropoda > Insecta > Lepidoptera > Erebidae > Phragmatobia > Phragmatobia fuliginosa. Next base: position 17,518,676 of record OW052070.1, read on the forward strand.
TTAATGTAAATAGCGTGGGGCGACGTTATTGAAATATTTTTAGAAAACACCCCACGCTTTTTACATTAAAATTATTTTCTACTTTTTAGTTTAGAAGCGTGTTTGTTTAGTTTTTTAAAACTATTTTTTTTTTACATATATGAGCTTGCAAAAGTGACTACTCTCTCTGATGGACAACATGAATAGAATCTATAAATACTGATTACCATTTTCATCGCAAATGCAGACAGCCCACACTATGGCAGCCTATAGAAATGCATCTGTATTCTTGAGCCTCCGGTCTTGAACTCCGCAATGAAACACGTCATCACAATTTTTTATTATATTAGAGCCTACCAAAGTAACTATACTCTGCCTATTGGAAAGCAAGAGTAAAGTCTAGGAGCAGAGGCCACCATCCTTATTGTGAGTGCAAACAATGTAACATGGTGACTCACACCATGGCGGCTTAGTGACAGATGTTTCTGCCTCCAGAGGTTGGGAAAATGATGCAGTATGATTGGGCCTTCGGTCTCACACTCACTAACGAAAGACGACAGCACGAATGCTGTCATTTCAGATTGGTCTTCTGTGTACTACTACTACGCTAGTACCACCGGCCGAGTCAGTCCGGTCCAATCAGCGTGACTCTGCTACCTGTAATATGTATTTAATTGTAGGTTGACTTTCTGTGAGAGGATAGTACCGCGCCAGTCAGTGGCTCTGGTGCCTTGAGATTCTGATAAAAGGTGAACTTATGTCTATTACGTATCAATTTTAAGTTCCTCGAGACTCAAAATATACTATTTTACGGATATAAATATTTAGACGTAAAATATACCTACCTATACATAAATAAAGTATGGTGACGGATTTAGAATACAGAGTGTCACCACCCCTATTTATCCCGCGGGTGTCGTATAAGGCGACTAAGGGATAAACTACGCAAGATAACATCAATGCAAAGAGAAGGCCAGCGTGGTATAGTAGGGCAAAACCTCCTTTCTAAGGAGAGGCCTATGTCCAGCAGTGGACTGTTAAAGGCTGTTGATGATGATGATGAAATATATATATGTATATTAATTGTTTTTATCTACGGATCCACCTCGATATATACAAATATAATAATAATAATTTTTTGAGTTTTTACATAGCTCATGAGACTCACAAATAATGTGAATTTCAATTGTGAAATGAATATTCGAAATCGATTTTGTGAGATTGCTCCGGGTTGATCCTGAGATTGCCCTCTAAAACGTCACAAACTCACTAACTTTACCTCTTTTTAATATTAGTGAAGATTTATCTAAAGCCGGTTCCAAAAATAACGGGTCAGTCACATAAACCCGAATATCTCCCGAACTACGTATGCCATCCTAATGAAACGAAGACTGTTCAATTGAGAATTTAATTATACAGATAAAAAATAAAATAAAACTTAGTTGCACCCACAATATTAATCTTAAATTAAAGAAAAACTAAAGTAGTCATATTTTTCTTAAGATTACATTTTTTTTATGATTGTTTTTTTGCTGTTTTTCATCACTTTCTTCATTTAATACTTTGTATTGCCTCCACGAGCTCTTCTGACAGCTTCCAGGCGATTAGGCATGCTGTACACCAAATTTCGGAGCCGGTGCTGAGGAATACCTTCCCATTCCTCCACCAGTGCTTGTATGAGCTCGGGAAGCGTGATTGGTGGGGGGTTTCGACCTTTCACGCATCTCTAAAGCTCGTCCCAGGCGTGCTCGATGGGGTTTAAGTCCGGGCTTCGCGCTGGCCACTGCATGAGTTCGATACCGACCTCTTCAAGGTAGTCATGTACAATTCTGGCGGTATGGGGACGCGCATTATCATGCATTAATATGCCATGCCGGTCCATCCTGGCCATGAAAGGACCTACATGTTCATTGAGGATCTCTTCCACGTACCTCTCTGCATTTAGAGTTCCATTTTGAATGAGCACCAGCTCGGTGCGGGCCTCAGCAGAAATCCCAGCCCAAACTTGTACGTAGCCTCCACCGTACGCCACTTTTTCCTCCACACACGCTTGATGGAAGCGCTCCCCTGGTCTTCTGTACACCAACTGCCTACCATCATGCTTATAAAGCATGAATTTAGACTCGTCCGTGAACATTACCCTAGACCAATCGTCTAGTGTCCAGTTTAGGTGTTCGCGCACGTATCTCTGTCTTGCAATTCGATGTCCCCGTTCCAGTTTGGGGCCATTTGCGGGCCTCAATGGTTTCAAATTTGCTTCAGCAAGACGTCTTCTTACTGTTTGAGCGCTTAAATTGCCACCTCCAAAGCGAATAAAGTGAGTTTTTAGACCAACAGCAGTTTGAAAACGATTTCGGAGCATTGTAGCCACCAGTTGTCTGTCTTCCCTGGCCGTTGTGCATCTTGGTCTGCCATTTCCTGGTCTTCTAAGGTGTGATCCGGTCTCTTGGTACCGCTGGACTACCCGCTGAACAGTCGACAAAGATACACCAATGTTTCTGGCTGTTTCACGCTGGCTCCGCCCAAGTTCCAAAAAAGTTAGGATTCTGGTACATTCCTCTAGCGTGACTGCCATGCTTCACCTCACAGAATAATAATTATGCACGTGGAAGACGTTCACGATAATTTTTTTTGTGACAGAATAGAAATGGAAAGCATCCTTAATGACATGAAACAAAAATTTTGTTTTTAAAAATAGTCATTTTTTTAAATTTTGTTTTTCTAATGAAGTTTTTTTCATCAACCAGTCTAAATAATATGCTATTAGAAGCGCAACTAAAAAGTCTTTATTCTGTTTTTTATTTCATTGATCTAGCTTTTACAGTTCTGGAGGTATTTCAATTTTTGTGATTGACCCGTAATTTTTGGAACCGAGTGTACTACAAACAGAATAGCCTGTCCATATTCAGATTATACCGGGATTTAAAAGACTTTAACTAAAGCTATGATTTTCTAATTCACTTACAAAAGACTATTTAAAATAATATATTGACTAATGGTTTCTATAAATGTCTGAATTAAAACCGTTTTAAATTCCACAATTTTAAAATGTGTTCTAATTGTAAAATTATTATTTTCAACAAAATAAAAGATTTTTGTACAAACTGAATTGGTATTTACTACAAATCACTTTTCTAAAATGTAACCTACTTCAACGCTAACACTTCCAAATACATACAATACATAATTACTTCTATATTATGTTAGTTGAAATAATTATTACAAAATGGCTATTGTTTATACTTTTATGTTATTACTGATACAATACAATTAGCTAATACAGAATCCAGGTAATCCATTACTCACAAAAATATATCATCATACTACTCCAACAAGATCATGTTATTTATTTATTCATCTGTACATCTTATCTTACAAATAAATATAATTGGAGTGTCTGTTGGTAATATCAAATGCATATCAAGATATACACAGTATATACTAAATTCATATCAAAGTCCGTGTGGTGACGGATTAAGAATACAAAGTGTCACGACCCCTATTCATCCCACGTGGGTGTCGTAAAAGGCGACTAAGGGATAAACAACGCAAGACAACATCAATGCAAAGAGAAGGAAAACTTGAAACCAACCCGTCTGGCCAGCGTGGTAAAGTAGGCCCATACCTCTTTTTCAAGAGGCCTATGTCCAGCTGTGGACTGTTAAAGGCTGTTGATGATATCAAAGTAAATTCAGCACTAACACTAGAAAAGCAACTTTTCTTTTTTTTCTTTTTCTGTCTGTTTCTTCTAGGACTAAACTTTCACTGGCAGTAAGATGATGATCTAAGGAGTAGCTTAGGCAAAAAAAAATAAGACTATCTTTGTTCCGTGGCGTTACTAGCGTTTTTCAACAATACCCGCGGGACTAGCCAGTAAGACATAAAGCTAGTATTACGACAAAAAAAGTAGGTGATAATAGAAGAATATAATAGGTAATTTAGAACTAAAACGTTTTTATTCGGATAATAGTATGGTACACCCATACCGAATATTTATAATAAACGCCTTGTAGCATTTCGTAGAGCCCCGTAGCGTTTAAATGTAGCACTACGTTGCATGTAGCATTTCAGTACTTATGTAGGAATTAATCCCCTAAATAATTTATCTCTTAATTCACAGAAATCTTCTTGCTTTGTGTGACTACATAATTGTGTGTCAAGTGATGCAGAAGACATGACATAATGTGTCAACCACTTAGCTTAACTTAAACTTAATATAAGGTTTAGTTGTGGTAATCTTAGGACTTTGTTTGTGAATATTATGGTTATTAGCATTGTGGGTTATAACTGTTTAAGTATTTAAAAATACATATGTAATCAGTCTACCATTATGGGGCTTAAAAAGTAGACAAAAGAGAATTTATAAACAAAAGAGAATATATAAACTTGACTGCCTTGTTGTTCTAGTGGTTACCGTTTGCGGCTGCTGATCAAGAGGTCTCGGGTTCGATTCCCGGGTCAGACCAAATATTTGTGTGATCCACAAATATTTGTTTCGGAGTCTGGGTGTTTTTCTATGTATAATATGTATGTATTTAGAAAAAAAAAGTATGTTTATGTATTTATATCAGTTGTTTAGTACCCATAATACAAGCTCTGCTTAGTTTGGGACTAGATGGCGTTGTGTGTATGATGTCCGAAATATTTATTATTAAAAAAATATGAAAACTATTTTTAAAATCACATAAGTACTCTGAATATCCTATTCACACCCCTGTATTCTCAAAAGGGTAGTTATAGGCCTATTGCATACTAAAAATGACGATACCCTTATTTCTCGAAATTGTGTAAGAGTATAATTTCAATTTAAAAAGAGCGGTGTCGATTTCTGAACTTATTATCTAAAATTACTATCACTTATATATATTATATAACAGAATAGAATTTTTACTTTAATATGCTTACTTACTTATATATAATTATGTGCTTATTGACTACCTCGTTGGTTTAGTGGTTAGTGTATGCGACTGCTAATCAAGATGTCTTGGTTTCAAATCCCGGGTCATACTGTTGTTGGGTTTTTTTTACAAGAAATTCTTAATAAATATATAATAATTAAATATGTTGGACTATGACACCCACCGTCATCTAGTACTAAGCAGAGCTTGTACATTTTTTTTCCTAAATACATACATATTATACATAGAAAATATCCAAACTCTGAAACAAATATTTGCATATCATGCAAACATTTGATCCGATCCAGGAATTTAACCCGAGACCTGTTGACCAGCAGCTTCATATGCCAACCACTAGACCAACAAAGCAGCCCGAAGTGTGGAAAACAGCGGTGTTTCACGACCATGCCTCGAAGATCACGTTAAGCGGTCCCGATTGTCATGGACATCTATAACATTAATATCTAAATTATTCTGTATTGGTTCTTTGCTTAAAATATACTTGTGTGCAGTTTCACCCGTCAGGTAGGCTTGAGTTGAGTACAGTTTATATCCCTACAGTTGCAACACACAAACTCCAAAGGACATATGTAGAGGCAATCCTGTCAAGTATACTCTAACGCATACGGCCAGTTTAATACCAACATTCTCTTGTCTCAACAATGTGCATTGGGATTATTTGAGGTCGATCGACGCTGATTGCTGTTCAGTCATCCATAGAAAGACGATGTTGTAGTTGGTTTGTTGCCTTCCTTAGAGGTACATCTGTTCATAAGTCTGTCTCAACGATAAATCGTATCGTAATATTAGATTCGTTGGGAATCTCACTTGGGAATTTCAACTTAATTATGGTATCTATGCTAACCTGCCTGCAAATGCCACGGTTGTGCAGTTTCGGGTTCGATTCCCAGGTCGTAACAAATGTTTGTGTGATTGACAAATACTATTTAATATTCCATAATTATGTATTTAAATCGTTTGCCTAGTACCCATAATACAAGTTCTGCTTGATTTGAGCTTAGATGGCGTGTTGTGTAAGATGTCAGAACTATAAAAAAATAAAAACCTTGTAATACTCGCATTAAGAACAGAGCGAAAATAGTCCTTATTTTTATAACGATAAATTGCAATATTAAAAAATATACTTTTATGTTTAAAATTAAAGGAATAACATGACTCTTCTGAAACATAATTTTAATTTATCGTTACAAATTAAGTTTGATTTTGAAAATAGCTTAAAAATTGTCAAAATTTGTTTTGATCAAACGTCCAAAAGCTTTGCCCTAATTAAAATGAAAAACAAAACAAAATAGTGAAATACTATTTCGAAAGAAATCAAGTTAAGATTAAAAAAAGTATAATATACGCTGTAGAAAGAGAAGCAATACTAAGAAATAACCTGTAGATTATTAGCTGTGTGCATTTTGTACTATAACTGAAATGGCGATAGGAAATATCTGTCACTATAGTAAGGTAAACTAACAGTTTGTTCAATCGTGCGGTCATTGAAAACGTCGCCGGTGTATATACTGCTGACCAGCTCTCCGGACGCCAATCAGGGAGTTAAGACAGATTGCCAATATTGGCGCGAAACGGTTTATTCCCCTTGCAACTTGTAGTCAATATTATTCTATATGCTTTGTATTTAAGTTCCCACCAGCTTTTACCTGTGGCTTCTCACACGTATATGTTATTTTGATGTATAAGCTATAGTAGTTGAAACTTTCATCCCGTAAATCCGTTCTGTAGTTTAAAAACCGTTCTGCATTTAAAAATTTAGTACTAGTAATATTCATACGTATGCAAATAAATAAGTTACAAATTAAAATTGATTTGCCGTCGAATTCAATTTACAACACTTGAATTTATCGATGATTACCAAATTTAAATTCAATATTAGCTAAAAGTGTCGCATGCAAAAAGATCGTTTAGCAGATTACAGATGCCAATCATGAAGTTAGATGGATTGACGATACCAGTGTTAAACGTTGTGTTCCTTTTACGACTCCAAATTGCTTTTTAATGTTTTTTTATGATTATGTTAAACAAAAAAAAAACAAATAATTTCCAAAAAAATTACTCTTGATTTTCGGGAAATGGAATTGGAAAATGTTAAAATATTTTATTAAAATTAAAGTCACTTATAATTCTAACCAACCGCGTAGGTATTGTTTTAAGTTCATGAAAAAGTGGAATGAAAGTTATAATAAAGTACAAGTTATCCGTGTGGTGACGGATTAAGAATACAGAGTGTCACCACCCCTATTCATCCTGCGGGTGTCGTTAAAGGCGACTAAGGGATAAACTACGCAAGACAACAAAAAAAAAAAAGAAAAAAGAAGACCCATACCAACCCGTCTGGCCAGCGTGGTATAGTAGGCCAAAACCTCCGTTCTAAGGAGAGGCTTATGTCCAGCAGTGGACTGTTGAAGACTGTTGATGATGATAGTTTAAATTCAATAATGAAAATTAATTAGATTTCAAAATACAGTACTTATCTTCATTGATATCATAGCTCAAGTGTTTACATTTTGTGCTATTCACGAATTATTATTTATTGTCTGGGTGTTCTTTGCATCTATTTCACAAATGTTTAGATGCACAAGATAAAATTCTAGTGTATGAATTTATAAAGTGTTAACAAACATATGATTCCATTTTTATTTTGGGGATGATTTAAGTCATTAAATTAGTCAAGGCACTATTATTTGCTTAGTTAGTTATAAAAGCAATGTAGAGTTAGGAACAAATAAAAAACTAACAATATAAGCATCAGTCGCTTTCATTTCCTGATATTGATGTAATGGAAGTCAGTAGGATTACCACTAAAACTTCATATAATAACAAATTATCTAATCCACTAACCTATAAGCAAAATCAAATAAAACAAAATCAAATACTAGTATTGAAGTTCAAGAAACCAGATACCAGATACCGCAACAAATAAAACGAAGAAAAGAACAAAACAAAAGTTAATAAAAGAACAAACCCATACAATACTGGCTGGGTTCGATCAATCACCCGCCAACTTTGGATGAAGACAGAACGTGTGATTACCGCATAATGGCGGTACTACGGACCCACATATAGAGTTGTCGCTTTTTGCACTCACTGCCCGAGATTTTCTAAAGGATTTCAGTCCTTTTGTTCAGCTTTTTATAACAAGAAACGTTAGGTTCACACTGTGTTTAAATGTTTCATTTGTTGAGGCAACCTCATAAATAGTTTATTATACTCGTGTGTTTATGCTACTGGTTTGTGTGTTATATAAATATACACTCATTTGCAAAAAAAAAACATGTGGTTTCGATTTTGTTCCTGGCTGAAAAAAAATAAAACCAAGAAGGTTTTATTAATTTGAACATGTTACTGGCCAGTTATAAAAGTGCCATAATGTTTATAAGAGTACCTTCCAAATTCAAATTTTTGACTGAGTCTGGTTTTCAAAGAAAACAACTTTTAACTACATTTTGTGGTGCGAATTCCCTATAGTTAATATCGACTTTAATTAACTTTTTGACAATTTTTATTAAATTATCCGATGTCCTTGACATTTAAAAGTATTGTTATTGCAGTTTAGCAATCTCGAAAATATTAAATAAAGTGATAAAAGCGAGCAAAATCATTGCGCTGCTTGAAGAAGGTTGCAGCCAATGCTTCGTGGCTCAGAGGCTAAATGTGAGTCGGTCGACAGTTCAAAGGACCTGGCAGCGCTATCAAGAGACCGGTTCCGTCAAGAGAAGGCCTGGTTCTGGCAGAAAGACACATGTCTTTCTGCCAGAACCAGGCCAGAACCAGAAACGATCGTCCCGTGGTTCGGTACATACCGAACCACGGGACGATCGTTTTCTAGTTAGTCAAGCGTTGAGAAATCGCAAATCTTCTTATGTGGACCTCAAGAACAGACTCGAAGAGGTAAGAAATGTGCAAATTAGTCTATGGACGGTCAGGAGGAGGCTTCTCGCTGCTAATAAACACAGTCATAGCCCGCCACGCGGCCCTAAATTACTCCGCGGACATCGAGTTGCCAGGCTTGGCTTCGCTCGAAATTGTGTGTCATGGACTCATAAAGACTGCGATAGGGTATTGTTCTCCGGTGAAGCCAGGATATCTCTGCATGGTGAAGACCGACGTCGGCGAGTGCTACGTAGACGAGGAGAACGCTTTGCAGAGGCATGTTTTGAAGAAATCACACCTTATGGAGGGGGCTCTGATGTGTTTTGGGCAGGAATAAATTCTATGGATCGTACGGAGTTAGTCTTCATCGAAAACGGTACACTGACTGGACACCGATACATAACGGAAGTTCTAATTCCTTATGCACAACCCGCATTAACCGCTCTTGGCGAAAACTCAATTTTAATGGACAACAACGCTTGCACCCACCGGTCTGGCGATGTGGAAGCGTAAATGCTAGAAGTCGGAATTCGTCGTTTGGACTGGCCCACATAGAAGTCCGGACCTCAATCCCATAGAGCATGTCTGGTACGTGCTGAAGCGACGAGTGAGATCAGTGCAGCCAGCTGCGCAGACCATCAAAGAGCTAAAGAATGTGATTACCGCGGAGTGGGAACGTATTCCCCAAGAAACCATAAAAGAAATACTCGCTAGCATGCCCAGACGAATGCAAGCCGTGATTTCAGCAAGAGGGGGTCAGACTCAATACTAAACTTTTATCTGCTTTTAATGTATTCAATAAAAACAAAGAAATTAACGCGTTTCATTTTTATTTTGCGAGCAGGTACAATAATAGTGTTTTGAGCTTAAACATTATTTCTCAATAATTTAATCAAAATGTTATGATAAAACTGTTGAAAACTATTCCTTCCTAATTAATTTATAAAATTCTGAGGATAAAAATACCTAAAATTGTCAAACAAACAAATAGTAACTATAAAATAGTTCATTGCTTATGTGCCCGTTTTTTTTTGCAAAAGAGTTTAGTTTGAATGTTAAGTAGGTACCTTCATAGTTATATACTTGTCTTGGATTAGTGAGAACTAGAACGAAAAACGATTAGAATGTAAATATTATACACTCCAATATTTAGTAGTAAAAAAAATAATAAATAAATAAATATTTACGGACATCTTACACACAACATCATCCAGTCCCAAACTAAGCAGAGCTTGTATTATGGGTACTAGATAACTAATATAAATACATAAACATACATTTTTTTTGTCATCATCATCATCCTAACTAATTTTAAGTGTGTTTCATTTGTTAAGATCTTATCTAAACTACTAAACCAATTTTAAGAATTCTGTCACCGACGGGAAACTTTGTTTCAAATATAATAGCTACCAAAATTAGGCTACACCGCCTGATGGAAAGCATGGGTAGAACCCAAGAGTGGTGGAATCAAGACATATCAGACAGTTTTGGTTCCACAGAATCTTAAGATATATAAATAATTTTATTTAATAGAACAGCCTTTTCCCAAAAGACACACTTGACCTTTCGAAGGACATTAATAACAAGGTTCAATGTAATCCAACGCATCTCCGTACAGCACATTCCATAAATCATTTCCATTCATCCTTTTCTTGTGACTGATCCTCGGATGAGTCAAAGTTATCAGTTCTTGCCTTTTGTCCTTTTCTTACATTTCCTATTACAATATAATATTTTAATGTGTCATTTACAGGTATCTTTATTACATACATAGATGTATTTTAAGTTTAATGCTAATACTTTGACAACCAGCTATAAATAGGCAATCTTTATTTCTACATTAGCTTTTATTTTTTACATATTTGGGCCTACCAAAATGGCCTTAATCTGCCTGATGGAAAGCATGAATGAAATCCTGGAGTAGGGGCACCATCCTTATTGTGAATGCAAACAATGCAACATAGTGGCCGTCACTATAGCTGCATGGTGACCCTCACACTGTGGTGGCCTAGTAACATGCAACTGCATCCTTGGCTCTCCGGTCTCACAACCCCCCAACGAAATACGACAGCAGGAATACTGTAATTTTTATGTTGGTCTTTTGTGCGAGGATAGTACTATCACGGTTGAGTCGGCTCTATTTATACTGTTATAGGCGTGCCTCTACTAACTTTTAAATTTTAATCTGCTTTAAGATGTAACAGCTGAATTAAAAAAAAAAAAATGCTAGTTCTGACAGTGCAACAGAAAGATATCTGTTTGTATTTTTTGTCAGTTACATGATTGTATGTGTATAAAGTCCTCCTCGACAAAGGGTTTATTAGTGGTGTGAAAGTTATCAAAAAAAAAATACCGTTTCCAACTGTACTACTTTTGATTGAAAGAATAATATAATGGATGCTTTGGAACACTCTTAAAAACATAATGAAAATGGGCCATATTGCAGGTATGGAGAAAGACAAATGGACACCGAGAGTAACTACCTGGCAAGGACCAACAAACAAAAGGAAAATAGGTAGACCAAGAAAAAAATGGTTGATGAACTAGTAAGGAAAGCCGGATAAAACTGGTTGACAAAAGGAAAAGACACAGACGTAGAGTGAAAGGAGGTCTTTACCTGTTGAAGGGTAAAGGTTGAATTGAAAAAGGTTGAATTAATTTTGAATTATATGAAAAGAAATTTAAACTAACAAAATTTTAATTTACGAATTAATTATTTTTTAATAATCTTAAGGGAAATTCTATTTTTATTTGTATTTATCTCTAATCATGTAAATGCAAGGTGATTGGAGTTGTATTAATGGAATTATTATGGATGAATATAATAATAAGTAACATAACTGATATATTTGTTTTGTAAGTTTTAAGCTATTGTATAGCTTTTATCCAGGGCTTTGAGCGCGGCAACAGAATCAAGAAATTCCGTAACGAAAAAACCTACACTCTAAAAAAGAATAGAGAATATGATTGTAACTGCAGTGCGACAAGGATGTGGCGGCTGCGTGCTCTATAGGCAGATTAGCGCATGCGTGCTGCCGCCACCGGCCGTTTTCCGTTACCTTGACAACACAGTCATTCTAGATTCTTCTTCGTTTTTTATTTCGTTTTGTTTTATTCCATAGATGTGTTCATATTACTATTTTGTTCTCTGTTTAGTTGTCATTGTCTTTCGGTTAATTTGATGTTAATATTGTTTGGCAATAATATTGTTAGAATGTATGTAAATGACAGTGTATATTGCTTTGTAAACTTGAATTAATATAAAAAAAACTGCATACATAAAATATTAAAAAATATATATATATATACATATATAATTGCTTAAGTTGATAAAAAATGCTATGCAATAGCTATATACAGTCCCCGAGTGCCACACGACTTTTTAGGGTTCCGTAGCCAAATGGCAAAAAACGGAACCCTTAAAGATTCGTCAAGTCTGTCTGTCTGTCCGTCCGTATGTCACAGCCAATTATTTCCGAAACTATAAGAGCTATACTGTTGAAATTTGGTCAATCGATGTATTCTGTGAACCGCATTAAAATTTGTACATAAAAATAGAAAAAAACAATACATTTTGGGGGTCCCCATACTTGGAACTGAAACTCAAAATTTTTTTTTCATCAAACCTATATATGTGGGGTATCTATGGATAGGTGTTCAAAAATGATGTTGAGGTTTCTAATATCATTTTTTTCTAAACTGAATAGTTTGAGCGAGAGACACTTCCAAAGTGGAAAAATGTGTGTCCCCCCCCCCCTCTAACTTCTAAAATAAGAGAGTGATAAAACTAAAAAATATATATGTTGTACATTACCATGCAAACTACCAACGAAAATTGGTTTGAACGAGATCTAGTGAGTAGTTTTTTTTAATACGTCATAAATCGTGTAACACCTTTTTTTGCTTTGTTCGAATAAAACAAAATTAATTGAATCCCACAGATGCGATCTTGCTATTAGCGCCATCTTTGGGCAACAATGACTACTCCATCGCCTATTAACTTCCGCAAGGCGTCCTGTTTTCTCCAACTAGGCACAGGGTGGCGCTCATGTCGGGTTCAAATCGATTTTAATCATAGACTAGGTATTAAATAGTTTTTTTAATTCTAGTTGTCTCTGAAAATGGCGTGATGTTTATCTTGTTTTGTAAGGGGGTAGGTTCGTTATATCCTATAGACCTTGAAATAGGATATATAAAGCCGGTCTCACTCATAGAAATTTCACTTCTCTTATTGTGTTATATCTTGAACTAAGTTTTGCTGTTGTTAGTTACTTGTGAAGATTGATTTTTATATAGTGCCCGCAACTTGTGGTGAGTTAATATATTATATCTGTAAACTGTATCTCGGCCTTATCGTGTGTTCTGGACGTGTATCTTAGAATATAATCTTTTTCACAGGGTCGCTTCGCTTGGTATAGTTTTCTATAATCCTCGCCAGGAATACCTGGAGATTGCAAGAAAAGCCCCTCTTCTCATTTGAGACTCCACTACCAGATACCGGCGAGTGCCATAGGTGGTAGCCACACAGCGCCGATCATTTCATGAGCAGTTGCTGGGTCACGCATTGAGTTCAATTAATTTATAATTATACATATACCCTTCTCTTTTGTTCGCCGGTGCGTGTACTTTAAATCGCACGAGATGAGGGATCCCCGAGAGATGCGTCCGGGTGGCCGTGAGCTCCCCTTTGACGCCCTCACATCCCGGTCGAGCCCTCGTCGGACCAGGGAAGCTTCAGTCAGGAACTTTTTTATGTGTTGACCCTCTTTTTTGTTTTTGCAAATGTAATAAATATAAGTAATCTAATATGACTAATAATGATGTAATAAGTTAGAATTAACAATATTGTAAATTTTAAATAGAATAGATGTATATGTGAGACCGAAACAGTGTTTTCCTTGAAGAATTCCCCGACCGCCCACATCGACATATGCACACATAGACCTTTGTCTGGTATTCTCTTAGCTTGTTTCTTTTTCATATCTAAATTCTACTAGTGAAAGGCGCCCTGGGATTTCTCATAGTTCTACTGACTGCGCGCCGGTGAGGTGATTCCCCCTGGTTGGGCTAGGGCCGACTAAACCCCCCTTTACCGGGGCTAGGGGTTACAATCGTAACACGCAATTTACCTTTCATCCACTCAAAACACTATTATTAAAACATCTATGAAAGTTACAACGAACTACAAGAACTTTTATATGATGTTACTTGCTGATACGGAACCCTTCATGGGCGTGTCCGACTCGCACTTGGCCGCTTTTTTTAATGTAATTTGGTTAATGGAAATAAAAAGGCTATGATAATAATAATTGTGAGACCTGAACCAGTCTATTAAGTTACTAGATAAACGATTTATTATGTTAAAAAATATGTTTTATTATAATTTAGCAGTTTTAATGACTAAGTACTTGTAAATTTTCCTTTATTTTTAGGTGGCGAAACCAAAACACAATGCTAACTAAGAGCATCCTTAGACAAACGAAGTACTCTGCGGTTCTTATTAGTTGCTTGCCACATTTTCTCACAAACAATGTTTGAAATGAGCGTTTCTGAGGAAAAACAATGCAATAAATACATATAAATACATATTTTGTGGAAAATGCATTAGTCTATGTTCAAAAAACATGTTATATTTTATTCGAAAAAGTAGACATTTTACTTATTAACAATTTATTTCGAAGTTATAATATTAGTTTTCACTATTCATCAGCCCATCGGGCGCCATATCGTTCTCTTCTTCTTTTACCTTCTGGCCCTGACCACTTTCAGCTCTTGTCGTGTATCACTGTCCCTCTGTCATCCTCTGTGATCTGTCATCACTATCCCTAGCAAATATAAGGTGCAATTAGAAAGGCCTATGTCCAACAGTCGGCTAAAACAGGCCGATGAAGATGATGAATCATATTTGAAGCACACTGGGTCAAAAGGTAATATCATCAATCATCATCAACAACCCGTAATGTCCCATTGCTGGGCTCGGGTAATGTAGACATTAAATAAGTGTGTAATGTGATATTATTGTTATTTATAGCATGCAACTTTAAAAAATGCAACATCGAAGTGTATGTAAATATCAAATCAGAAAATTTAGTTATTCAATAATTGAGCTCTAATTTAAAACAAGCACTATAGATCGTTTTTATCTACTTTTTTCGTAGATCTTAGTTTTCTCTAATGCACTCGCAATATGCCACAACGAAGCGTCGCAAGGTAAACCTAGTGAATATATTTGAAGACTTCAAACAATTTTGGATGTGAAACACTATAGTCATAGCAGTAAACAATCGCACCGTATGAGATTGGTTAAGTGAAATAATTTAATATTACCAATACATAAGTGTCGCAGGTGTTAGAAGTGTTTACAAGCAGTAATAACCACTTACGAACAGATACGACGAAAGCGTGTTTTCCAAAACATATACTATAAGTTACAAAAACATAGCACCCTACATAAATATACTAAACTCTTAAACAAATTGGATAAGTTGGTACGATATAACTTGCGTGGGAGAACGCACGCTTCCGAGACATAACGGGATTGGATTGAGAATGAAACAAAATCGTACTTTATTGAAACTTTTATCCGTCTTTATTTCGTGTTTATTTGGTGTGAAGACGTGTGGTTTTGAAAGGAATTGAAAGAAACGACGCTTTTCTTACACTGACTTCTTACAGGAATGCTAAATTTGTACGTACAACTTGTCGAGAAATACATAAACATTGTATATATGTCGGTTATCACGGTAAATGTACAAAGATCTATAAACAATCAAACTTACTTCGTACGAAATTTCATTGAAAACAGTATAGCAGCGGCAGGCGGCGGAAAAACAATAAAAAAATATTTTTGCAAGTTTTTAACTACATAGTATATGTATACATATATAGCATATATATACATATGCTATATGACAAAGTTAACGTAAAAAAATTGAAAACAATTAAAGTAATTTAGTGCGGAGACTAAAATAAAGATTTATTAAACTAGTAGATTTAGTGTTATTTAAGTAAGATTTATGTTTTTTGGATGATATTGATGATATTGTCTATGGACACACCTGTGTGAAAAAAAAACTACAATCATTTTGATAGACTTAGTAATTAAAAACCGACTGATATTGAAATTCATCCTTTTGAAACAATTGAAATTGAAACCTAAAGTTGTTATTGAAATTATAGAAACTGAAAAGCAAGGATTCCAACAGTTCAAAAATATACATATTGGACCAAGAGCCCAGAGCCGCCAGACCTACGTCATTAGTGCAAAGCTGAAATTTTCAGGATTATTAGTACAATGTCTTGTTAAGATGTATGTGTACCCATTAGCTTGAAAGCGGGGCCGTTTCTGAGATAGCGCGAAGTACAGATGGATAAAAATCTTACTTACTTACGTTAAAGGTACAAAGCTAGTATTTACATATTTTTTCAAGAATATTATTTAAAATTAAAATTCATTACTCCCAGACACTTTCCGTGGGCCATTACTTCTGTCAGACGTCTTGAAAGTTGTGAAAAATTTAGGTAAACTACGTTATAGTAGCAATGTTGACTCCATTAAAGCACAGCGCCTAATGGGTATGAAACCGTGCTCTTAAAAACTAAAATACAAATAAAACTAGAAAATAGGATACCGAGATTTGGCCTGTAACGTTAAGATTTGTAAAATACAACTGTGACAAATACAACAAATACAAAGCTTAACATTTTATAAAATAAAGTATTTCGCCGAGTCTGTCTGTTCGCGATAAACTTTAATTTGAACCGATTTAAATGAAATTTAAATTTACTCAGATAGTCTAAAGCCTGAGAAATCGGGCCAAAAAGTGTTTTGGGTTTTTCTTAGGAAATTCCTAATAGCAGCCCGGAATTTGGAAGTTTTTGCTGTGATTCACGCCCGTGCCTCGGAGAGCTCTTAAAGTCATCGGTCCCGGTTGTCATGAACATCTATGGCAATCGTTATTGGGAAGTCAGTGCTCTCAAATTTACTGACAACTAGTATAACCTTCGAATTTCAGTTCTCCCTTAGGGTTGCGGAGGTCCGATGCCAGTCGCTCCATGAAAAAACTGATATTCAGGTAAAACCGGTTGAACTAGTAGCCGACCCCAAATAATATTGGGAATAACGGCTAGGAAGAAGAGTCTAAAGCCTGAGAAAAGTCATAAGCTACTTTTTCCCGCGATAACCGACATAGACGCGGGCGGAGGCGCTGGCGAAAGCTATTTTAATATAAACAAATACATCGTTCTGTAAAAAGTTTGTTTATATATACCTCACGAGATTAAAAGCTATTGAATTCGACTGCACGGTTGGCCTAGTGGCTTAAGCGGTCGCCACGCCGCTTCCTACTACGCCAAGTGTCGTGGGTTCAAATCCCACGTAGGACAACACTTTGTGTGATTCACAAATTGTTGTTCTGAGTCTGGGTGTTCTTTGTGTCCGTTTCATGTATGTTTGTAAAGTCCCCCGCGACACAGGAATTTATATTCCTAATGCGGGAGTTGTCCTTTTAAAAAATCAAAAATCAAAAAAATCAATTTTTAGAAAACATACCGTATTAAACAATATGTTGTTCGGTCATGGTATGAAATAAAACAAAGCACTCTAACTTCGTATACCTGAGTAACAAAGGGCCGCTGGAGGGGAAAAGCAATAGCGTCTATTACCGATAAAAAACAGGCTGCCACTTTTTAATGGGGGGGGGGGAATTCTCCACACATAACCATTTTAGATCCACATACAATATAAAAGCATTCGCCAGTCACTGTGAACTCACTCATAAATACAAAGAAATCAAAATTTCACACACCCGTAAACACATTCTATACAACACAAATACAATGTAATACATATGTCCATTTGGCCCTATGCTTTATAGATAGGAACGCCTGCGTATTCTAAGCTATTCCCTATAATGTTGCTCTAAATTCGTGAATAGCATTTGAAATTTCACCACCAACTTTAATAATTGAATATTATTGAAAATAAATCACACCGTCGCGTCGCTCAGCTTAATAAATTTCTTCTTTTAATTCATTACAAGTTTTTGTTATAACTATCTACGTAATCCAATAAAACTCATAATACAATCATCAAACTCAATCCCAATTTCATTACTACATAATTAATCAATCGTTTATATTAATAAATCGTAATCCTGTTCAAATCATTAACAAAATTGCTTTGCTTATGAATTGAGATTGATCTGGATATTAATTTCATCTCACGCCTTGATAGATTAAATGAACCCGATTGGATGAAGTTTTATAATATTAAATTGTAAATTCGATTTTGTTGAAGACTCGATCATGCCACGCTTTGTTAAATAATCAATGGAATAGGAAGGTCGGAAAGGAATATGTAAGCTGTTATGAGTTCACTTCCACTTGCACTTCCTAACACTGTCGTTTATATTGGTTAGTTGGATCGCCGATCCGTGTGGTGACGGATTAAGATTACAGTGTCACCACCCCTATTCATCCCGTAAAAGGCGACTAAGGGATAATCTACGCAAGACAACATCAATGCAAAGAGAAGGAAAACTTAAACCAACCCTATGCCAACCCGTCTGGCAAGCGTGGTATAGTAGGCTAATACCTCCTTTCTAAGTCGAGGCATATGTCCGGCAGTGGACTGTTAAAGGCTGTTGATGATGGATCGACAAGGACATTGTTTAACCTTTTGAAAGCAGATGTCTCTTAACCCCAATCTTCTTTGGAGAGGCCTTTGTCCAGTATAGGGTGGTAGCAGGCAGCAGACAACTTTAAAAAGAAAAAAGAAAAAAGAAAAACATGGCTCTGTCATGATAGATCATCATGACAGAGCCATATTTGTTAATGTATAGACCAATCCGATAAAGAACCCTAGATCTGTTATATGCTAACCGCTGCACAAACAAGGCAGTGTATGTGTTAATGAGGTTAATCTAAAACAACAAATATATATTAAAAGTTTAAATAATTTATAATTTTTAAGCAGAAATAAAGAAAAAACTTAGCTGTGACCATTCCAAACTCAACTATAAAAGTAATCGCACCTTACCTTTCGAAGCCAAGGCACGTTTTTTTACAGCTCATAAATTCACGTAGCAAAGAAATATTAGGTCGACGAACTTTCGGGGCACACGGTTTAAAAAATATTAGAAACCGAGGTGGGTTGGCCGGATTGCTAAACATACATCTAAAAAGTAAATACTTTTTTATTTCTTACTTTAATGTGTTGACATAACGACTACGATGAAATATCCTTTCTAATAATATTATAAAAGGGAAAGTTTGTAAATATGTATGTATGTTTTTTATTCTTTCACGCAAAATCTACTGAACCGATCAGGATGAAACTTTACAGTAATATAGTTTATATAATTATACAGAATAACACATAGGATTCATTTTACTGCAATAATCGAGAAACACGCGGGCGGAACCGCGGGCGAAAGCTGGTAAGGTATAGTTTTAGCTTTAGCAGCTTTTTCGAGTTAAGTATTATATCGAATACGTAATAATTTGTATAAATATTGCCGGACATCTTACACACAACATCATCTAATCCCAAACTAACCAGAGCTTGTATTATGGGTAGGAACTAGATAACTGATAACTTCAAGTTTCAACATCAACGGTTGTAAGAATCTTTAAAAAAATTGAGTAAACCCTTCATTATGATTTTATTTTCTATAAATCAAATACAATAATTATTTAAAATGTGTCACAATTAGCAAGTATGTACAAATCAATAGACATTAAACAGTAACCGTATTCTTTCAATTTCAGATTTAATATTCAAATATTACATTCACGAATATTCAAATTGGATAAACTGAACCAAACCCGATTAGCTATTATTAGTTATTTAAAACGTGCCTAGTCCTCAAATACTATTGTAATATATTATATAAAAATATATCAAAAATATGTTGTAATACAAATTAACAAAGTATTAATACTGTGATGGCAGTTACTTCTGTGTCTGTGGCAACATTTCCATTAATCGTATTACTTTTTTTGCTTTCATTACGGTTTTAAGTCCACATTCCGGTATTTTTTAGGGTTCCGAAGTTCATAACTCGGAACCCTTATAGAATCGTCATGTCCGTCTGTCCGTCCGTCCGTCCGTCCGTCCGTCCTCGACTTACCGTCCAAACGGTAAGTGCTAGAAAGATGAAAGTTTGCATGAATACGTGTTGTAATTACGTCGACAAAGTGCTACAATAAAATTATGAAAAATAATTTTATTTGGGGTACCTCCCCTACACGTAAAGTGGGGATGATTTTTTTTTCTCGAGGCTACCCCATCGTGTGGGGTATCATTAGATAGGTCTTTTAAAAACAATAAAGGGTTTCCTAGACGATTTTTTGATTTAGGTATCCGTTTGCGAGATATTTCACTTTAAAGGGCACTTTTTTGTAAAAGCAGGGCGTCCCCCCCCCCCTCTAAAAGTTAAACGGCTGGCTCAAAAAATCTGAAAAAAATCGTGATGGTGGTCCATCTAATGAACTTTGAAGGAAAACTATAACCGATTAGATGACTCCATTAGTTCAGGAGTTATAAAGGCTTATATGGTAAAATGCGCTCACTTGGAAAACGTCATACAAAATTAACGTATTAATACGTAAACATAACAATTATCTATTGGATACGATTTTAAATCCACATACCATTATAGGTGACTGAGGAACCCTTTCCTGTGCGTGGCCTGACACGCACTTGGCCGATTTTTTTTTGTTATTGTTATAAAAACTACTAATTACAACGTAAATCAAAGACTCGGATACGACTGAAATCCTGAAACGAATCTAAAATTTGTTACATAATATTCTTTAAAGTATCGTGTCACAACCGGTAAACTTTAAGTTAATTAACAGATCAGGGAGTCACTAATGTCCCTATAACGTAGAGAATGATGGAACGGTTCTTCACACCCTTCTGCATCTAGATCGTGAGGGCTCTAGTTTCAGTTGTGAGCAGGCCGCTGAGCAAGTCGCACGTCGCGACTAGCGTCCGCCATTCTACCTTTCAACTTGACGGTTACCGTGGCGCAACATTCATGTGAAATATTCGGTGTTTCAACTTTTTTATTGTGTATTTGTGCCAAAAGGGGATTCTATTGCGGGTTGGATCAATGTAAGTAATATTGCAGTTGATTTTATATTTAGTCATTAATTAAACTGTAAACTTATTAAATAATTTTTAATTGGAGACATTGCGTTTGGGTCATTTATACTTCGTGTATATTTTAAACAAAATTTGCGAAAGACTGATTTTCCTCATGTTTTATTAATACGTTTATCATTTAAATAAAATATTAGAAAAAAGTAAGGAAAATTAGACAATCAGAGCTAAATTCCACGGAATAAAAAATTGAGGTGAAAAGAAAATCGTCGCAATTTTATGGAATAATTTTCTTGTTGAGCCAACACATACGTCTGAGAGTTCCGTAACGAACCTATTAAAGAAATCTTCCTCGACTGCGAGATAGAAAATTGTCTCAATGTATTACAATATCTGTATTTCCATCGAGCAAATATGAGGAAGTTCAGTCAACCTCATCGGAAATTTCGTGCTATTAATCAAACTTGGCCTTCACACCACATGTTTTGGAGTCGGACTTCGGCTATAATTTACCTTGATGTTTATGGTGATTGCGGAAAATAACGGAATAAATTGCCACCTTTTATGAAAGGTTAATCAGAATATAACGTATCAGATTATCAGTGGGAGGGTAGTAAGAAAGGGTGATGTAATCACCACACCGGTACAGTAACATTGAGAAGGAATAATCACCTTAATTTTTATGATTTTAATATTTTTTTTATCTAATTACACCAATAAAATATACAAAAATACCACTGTTAAAATAGACACATACGCATTTTAAATGATGAAATGCAGAAAAGCTTTTCTTTACTAAACAAATTATATGTTTAAATTGTTACATTATTATATGTTTTGATTATTTCTAAGGGAGTTCATATTACTGATCAATATTTGTCAATATATAGTATGAAAACTTGAAGCGAACCCTATACCAACCAGTCTGGCCAGCGTGGTATAGTAGGCCAAAACCTCCTTTCTAAGGAGATTTCTATGTCCAGCAGTGGACTGCTAAAGGCTGGTGATGATAATGATGATAATTTGTCAATAGTTTTTAGTGTTCCACTTTCAATAATCAAATGAAAGGCTACCTAGGTGACTATTATTGAAAGAAATTAACTTCGAAAACGGAATGAAAAAATGTACATTATTTATTTTGCACTAAATGTTAAAGTAAGTTAAGAGTAGCACGGACTAATATAACAACTACATAGTTCTCATTAATTTATTTTTAAACTATTTAACCGTAAGTGAGATTGTAATTTTTACCCGTGGCTCAGTTAATATTTATATTGCTGTATATTCTTTCTCAACATCATCATCTGCCTGCCCTTATCCCAATTTTATTTGGGGTCGGCGCAGTATGTTTTATCCTTCCATTCTACTGTATCACTCGTCATTTCACTGTTATATCCTAGGAAGGGTCCTAGCCATATCTTCTTTCACACAATCCATCAACCATTTTTTTGGTCATCGTCTTTCCTTGTACTCTTCAACTTCTATATCCAACATTTTCTATGCCATGTTTTCCTCATCTTTCCGCATAACATATCTATACCAAGATAACCTTAACTTTTAATCCAGTCTTGCTACCTTCAGACTTTCCTTCCTTCCACTACACATCTATCTCAGCATTTGCATTTCTTCCTCGACAAACATTTGAAAACATTTAATTTGAATATTTAATATGCTGACCTTTTTATGTATAAATTTAAGCTTACCAAAGTGACTATGACTAAAATGCCGTATGGTGACGGATTAAGAATACAGAGTGTCACCACCGCTATTCATCCCGCGGGTGTCGTAAAAGGCGACTAAGGGATAAAGTACGCAAGACAACATCAATGCAAAGAGAAGGAAAACTTGAAACCAACCCTATACCAACCCGTCTGGCCAGCGTGGTATAGTAGGCCAAAACCTCCTTTCTAAGGAGAGGCCTATGTCTAGCAGTGGACTGTTAAAGGCTGTTGATGATGATTATGATGAAAGTGATTATACTCTGTCTGATAGAAAACATAAGTAGTCCAAGAGACGGAGTACCCATTCTCGTGACGCTAACAGACAATGCAGCATGGTAACTCATATTATGGCAGTTAAGTGAGATAGAAATAAATTAACATTACAAGCGTCTGCAGTAATTTATTAAATTCTGCATTTAATCACAATAAAAAACATCTGGCTTGGTGTACACGGAACTGGAATTGCCATTTACCAGACTTGCATAATCAACTGACATCCTGAATAAAATTAATTCCACGAATTTTTTAAACACTGAAGCTTTTACTGCTGCGGTAATCCCAAAAGGAGAGGAAAGCATTGGGTTTTATACCCTGCTAATTATCCTCCTGAATTTGAATGGGACATATGAAAGCGTCGGGTTAATAGGAACATTTTGAGATATAAGTTGTTTTTCCGCAATGGATTTTGTATCAAGTGTTTGTATTTGATTTACATGTAACTGTATTAGCTTATATTTGTTGTGTGTACATATTAAGCCCCTATATGTTAAAATGTTTTAATTTTTGTGATTAATGAAATTTTTGTAAACTAATTAACTCGCAGAAGTAATAAACATCTCATATAATTAATGAAAACTCATATTTTACATCATATGTGGTGATAATATGGTCACATATTTCTAAGCATTTTGCTATAGGCGCTCCCTAATTCCATATGAGCCCATGTTGAGGTCAATCGTTGTAAAAACCTCAGTACTGAAACGGTGACAGTTTTATTTTCTTATTATATATTTTAGTAACCTTGAAATAAAATTTGTCTTACGCACACTATCACATAATATATTTATATATTTAACACAGCTTTATACATACATATTTAGCAGTATGTCAACTGCGTCTTGTTCTGTACAACATAAACCTAGATATGCCTACCTTCTTAGATCTCTTCACTCCCTAAATACTATCTGGTAGTGAATGCCTAGCGCATTTTTAGTCCGCTAACGTAAATAAATATTTGGAATTTATTTTGTGCAAATATATAATGAAATATATCACACGATCAGAGTACCTTCAAGTGTATATTGAAGATGAAATATTACGTACAAATTTAACATGAAAGGAACCCAGTTGGAGTTGGGATTGATTATGTATTACGAAAACAAAAAACCTTGGCTCAGTTAAAGCCATTATCAAAAATACTTGTTAGGTATTTATAAACTCCGTCAGAAGAATGAAAAAAAAAGTTGTATAGCATAGTTCTGTTTTTTTTTTTGCATACCAATAACATGTTGTGTACATTTGATGTAGGTCTAATAAAAGCAAAATAAGTAGTCCGAATTTAGAAGCAGATAAACAATTATGTCACCTTATCACAATGGTTCTACAATGATACAATATGTGATTTAATTATTTGTATTTGCTATATATTAAGGTACGATGGGGTGGCATATCCTTACAGGATCAAAACCCCAAATTAAGTAAATAAAAAAGCGTCCAAGTGCGAGTCGGACTCGCCCATGAAGGGTTCCGTATCAGCAAGTAACATCAAATAAAACTTCTTGTAGTTCGTTGTAAATTTGACCGATGTTTCTAAAATACTGTATTGATTGAATGAAAGGTAAATTGCGGTTTACGATTTATGACGTATTCGTACGTTCAAACCAATTTTCGTTGGTAGTTTGCATGGTAATGTACAACATATATTTTTTTTAGTTTTATCACTTTCTTATTTTAGAAGTTACAGGGGGGGGACACACATTTTTCCACTTTGAAAGTGTCTCTCGCGCAAACTATTCAGTTTAGAAAAAAAATATATTATAAAGCAAACTATTCAGCTCAATAATATGAGTGTAGTAGATTCATCAGATAGTAAGCTACCTAATTTAATTATTATTACATTAGCTATCTGCTAGCGAACATCAGTTCCGACGTTCCATAAATAAGCCAGAACAGACAGACATTTTTTTTAGATTTTTTTTTTGTGAACGTACCGATATACTTTCATACGCATTGAGTGAAAAGCTGTTTATTTGAAATTGCAAACAGACACATATATTCTACTTATTTGTATATATTTAATGTATGAAGTAAATAAAATGCTCTTGAAACAAACTAAAAATAGCTTGTGTTTTGGGCTCTAATAACAGTACTCGGAAATATTTTTGCAATGCAAATAGTATTGTTTATGACTGCAAATATTTACATCGGGGGAAAATCCAACGTGTTTGTAGAACAATTCCTTTCAAAATAATAATATAGAATGATTTATTATTAAAAATAGAATGTGTTTTTTCATGAAAATTTAAATACATATAAAGAAGTATGTTTATATATTTATCTCAATTGTCTAGTACCTACGTATAATACAAACTCTGTTTAGTTTGGGACTAGATGACGTTTGTGTGTTAGATGTCTGAAATATTTAATATCGTATTCTTTCTTTCGAAAAATTCGGTCTTTTTTTTCACAAATTGTTGTTTTGAGTCTGGGCGTCTTTGCGTCCGTTGCCTGTATGTTTTTAGAGGTCCTTGCGACACAGGATACATTTTCTTAACGCGGGAGTTGCCTTATAAAAAATTTGTCTGTACAAACCTTTAAGGGACACTTATGTGTTTAAGCTTCCCTTAAAATTTAGGAGCTACCTACGTTAGGGGGCACCGAGTAAGGAGACGGCTTAAGTATAGTTGCTTAAACCTCTTTTTATGTCTTTCTGTCAGTCTGAATAAGTCAGTGAGTGGTAGTGTTTTACCATAGAGCATAACGGCAAACATAAGTCATACGCAGGAGTTCCCCTCTGCAATATATGCCCAAATAGGCCTACGCAATACATTGTTCTGACGTAGTTTATGTGTGTGTGTTTTTTTTTCTTTTACTTGACATGTGTGAGTTCGTAGTGACAGTCAATTGTTTTTCTATGTTAGTTTAAAATGTGTGTGTGTGTGTGTGTGTGAAGATTCTCCCCTCATTCCCCCCAAAAAATGACAGGCTGTTTTGAATCGGGAAAAGACACTATAGGCTACTGCCTTCCGGTCCGCAAGTTTGTGTTGTACTATGTGTTTTAAAATAGCATAATTCATTTCTGAATACTTTTACTTACTGAAAGTACTCAATGAACCAAACAGACTACCTTTTTTCCTAGTGGTTTAAGCAATCACCACGCTGCTTTCTACTGCGCCAAGTGTTAAGGGTTCAAATCCCACCAGACAACACCTTGTGTGTGATTCACAAATACTTATTCTGAGTCTGGGTGTTCTTTGTGTCCGTTTTATTGTATGTTTTTATAGTCCCCTGCGACACAGGATTTATTTTCCTAATGTGTTGTCTTTTTTTCTGTAAAAGAGAAAAAAGAAAGGTTTCACTATGACCTTGTTTTTCTATTCAATTTTGAAGTAAAAGTTTAAGTATTTCTAATCAAATTTCTTTTTCAACTTATTTCATAAATATTGAATATATAGGTAGTCTGTTTTATGAAAATTTAATGGATTTTATTTTTAAGTTTCTCATTACGTTGTCTTTTTCTTTGACGTAATGTAAACAAAATATTTAAAATTGTTTACACAGTGTTAATATAATGTTATGAAAAGAAGTTTGAAATGAAAAACCTACATGAGTATCTATTGAATAAGAAATATTTTCTTTGTAATAAAGATGAAATATGGACATAATACTTTAATAGCTAGAATATAACATACCTATGTAAACTAACCGGAATGTATTTTGATATTGAAAACACGATCGTTGTAAGGTAAATGGTTATATGATAAAATAAATTTTAAGTGTCTAGTCTCTGTATTGTGTTAAACTGTTATTCTGTTGTTATAAATTGTCTTTGCCTTGTTGGTCTAGTGGTTAGCGTATGCGGCTGCTGATCAAGAGGTCTCGGGTTCGATTCCCGGGTCAGACCAATTATATTTGTGTTTCGGAGTTTGGGTGTTTTTCTATGTATAATATGTATGTATTTACAAAAAAAAGTATATTTATGTATTTATATCAGTTGTTTAGCCGCTCAGATGCGAAGTCTCAAAACGCAAAATTCCGTAGAGTGCGATCGGGCTGATATCAGCCCACCTAAAATTCGCACCTTGGTGCGACTGGGCTGTTTTCATCCCACCTAATCACCGCGTCATAAATCGTCTATTCTTGTCTAAACTATACAAATTCACATGACTGTCTCTTTTCTACGCGTTGCCTCATTAGTTCATTGACGCTCAAAAAATAACACGTGCCTACAAATGATCTACCTGAACCTAAATTTATTGTTGGCCGTCAGTCACCCGTAACGTGTACTTGCGCGAACGTGTCGAATTTTGAAAAGTCGTGTATTTGTTGTGTTTTAGTTTATTTCAACCAAATAAGTGATTATAACATCTAAATAAGTTATATATTTGTGTTTTGTGATTGAGTTTGAACCTCAGAGTGAGTATTTTTTTTATTTATAAAAGTTTTTGGTCCGCGTTGCGACCGTTTAGAGAATTTTGGGCGGCTTGATTCAATTCCATATTTTTCAGTATTTTACAAACCTACCTAAGAAATCTTAACATAATATCGTAGTATATGAGTGTAGCTATAATATAATGATAATATTTTTTATTTACGTGAAAGCGTATATTTATAAAAAAATGCTAGATATGCGGAAAAAAAAAATGTTCACCGTTTGAAAATGTTTCGTGTTAGTCTTATGCCTGTAATTTTATATTTTTGTACTATGGAGTGTGTTTTTTTTATAATATTACGTGGGGATAGGTCCATTCCATCGATAAAAGTATTAAAATATGCATGCTATCATTTACTTTTTATAATAATTGAACTCAAAGTGCACATAGTGACTTTTTCAACCATAGTGAATGTTTACCGTCCTCTAAATGAAATTAGGTACTAAATTTCAACAAACTGTCAGTTCTACGTCATAGCCTCATTAATAAGCTACAAGAATAATACCACTTGAAGCTTTGTCTGCCACTATTTACCCGACAAAAAAATTAAATACCAGCGCGGGGCGGCGGCGCGCCGCCGACCGCCGAAACCCCTCGCACTCTACGGAATTTTGCGTTTTGAGGCTTCGCATCTGAGCGGTTGGGCTGAAATCAGCCCAATCGCATCTGAGCGGTTAGTACCCATAACACATAACAAGCTCTGTTTACTATGGGACTAGATGATGTTGTGTGTAAGATGTCCAAAATATTTATTTAATATTTGGGTCTTACTCTATAATAATAAATAAAATGGAGTGTCTGTTTATAATAAATCATCAATAATCATCATATTAACGGTTTTTACTAAATACATATGAAAGTATAATACAATACACACAACAACAAGATAATTTTTGAAAAAAGTGTCTGTCTGTCTGTTTGTTCCGGGTAATCTCTGGAACTGCTGGACTGATTTTGACGGGACTTTCACTAACAGAAAGCTGATGGCATAAGGAATGATTATGCAGTTTCTTTAGGCTAGGTCTCCGCGACGTTATTCGCGATGTACAACAATAACCGCTTGTAACCACGTGGGTCTCAGTTAGTTATATAACAAGTTTCATAAAGCTATTAATAATTGAGATTTTTTTTCAATTATTTCCGTGTTGTGACGGATTAATAATTAAAAGTGTCACTACTCCTATTCATCCCGAGGGTGTCCTAAAAGGCGACTAAGGGATAAACTACGCAAGACAACATCAATGCAAAGAGAAATAAAACTTGAAACAAACCCTTTATCAACCCGTCGGGCCAGCGTGGTATAGTAGGCCAAAACCTCCTTTCTAAGAAGAGGCCTATGTCCAACAGTGGACTGTTAAAGGCTGTTGATGATGATGATTTCAAATATAATTCAGAAAGGTGCATAGGGTCACCCCACCTATAAATGGTGCAGCTGCTGATCGACCTAGGTTGCTCTGCCAAACTGAAAATCAATACGGCAATAGGCTCGCTTATCGCAATTACATGGAATCAAAAAACTGGCAAAAGAAGGCGTTAACATGTCTCTGCCTACCCCTTTTTGGAAATGAGTGATTTTATGTATGTAATAGAGAAAAAAAGAGAAGAATACTGAAAAATTGTTTATGTAATGATTATGATATAATATGTCACATGTACCTAATAAAAGATAATTTATTATTAAATTAATTTATATACAGCCCAAGACATGTTCGTGCATTAATATGTCACTTAAATAATAAAATATTTAATAAATATTTTGGACATCTTACACACAACATCATCTAGTCCCAAAGTAAGCAGAGCTTGTGTTATGGGTACTAAACAACTGATATAAATACATAAACATACTTTTTTTTTTGTAAATACATACATATTATACATAGAAAAACACCCAGACTCCGAAACAAATATTTGTGGATCACACAAATATTTGGTCTGACCCGGGAATCGAAATAATAAATGCGAAATTAAGTCTGTTTGTCTGTCGCGCTCTCACACCGTAACTACTGAACTGATTTGAATGAAATTTAATAAACAGATAGTCTAGATTTTGAGAAAGGACAAAAGAAAAAGCCTACTCTTACCACGATAACCGCCATATACGCGGGCGGGAAAGTTAGTACGTTATTGTTTTATTATTATTTATTATAAAAAGACAACTCCCGCATTAGGAATATAAATCCTGTGTTGCGGGGGACAATACATGAAAAACACATACAACACCCAGACTTGGAACAACAATTTGTGAATCACACTAAGTGTTTTACCACGTAAGATTTGAACCCACGACACTTGGCGAAGTAGAAAGCGGCGTGGCGACCACTTAAACCACTAGGCCAACCGTGCAGTCAAAAAGTTTAACACGTTATGCCGGAACCACACTGCGTTATGTGTTATTCGTTATGGGACTACGCCGTACGTGTTGCGATGGACGTGTTGAGAGTTGCCGCAATTTATTATTTCCTAAATACTTCTTACAAGTACATAGTTGCTAGAAGACCGAAAAGAAAATGCTGGCGGATGATTACAAGTCGTAAAAATCTTTTTCGTTTGTCCACTCCATTTTAGCATACACCATACACGTCGATACACGACCGCCGCATGCGATCGAATGACTCACCGAAGTGTGGGCAGTCGATGCGCATATTCGCCTTATTCGTGTCCTTTGAAGTGTGTCAAAAAACCGACAAGTCGACGGATACGCATATTCGCTATTCGTGCTTATGTATTATGCGTAAGAATAATAAGAATATTGGTCAATATACTCTCTACACTTCGACGTATGCACGTGAATAACCCGCATAACGAATAGCGAATAACGCAGAGTGGTGCCGGCATTATATGCACTGTAAAATATCGTATTCACAACTGAACAGTCACTCTAAAATATTTCAATATTCGAGTGTTGTAACAATGCAATATGGTAGATATTCATTCATTCAAGAACTAGCAATGTACGGCGCTGGCACTAGGTATTTAAATTAGTTCCGAAACTACACGTGGAAGTATAATAATTCATTTTGCAGATATTGTTTTACAAGCCCCGTTCGACGTAATGTATTCACGCTTGAAGTTTCAGTGTGGGAGTTGAGATTGTTTATTTTTCTAAGAACTTATCAGTAATGATAGTGTTATAGTAAGTTTATACTGGTACTAACTAATAGTTAGGGTTCTGTAGTTTATGGCTTGGAAATCTTAGTTTGTGATGACCTTCCTCGACTTATTATAGTCCAAACGGTTAGTGTTAGAAAGATGGAACTTTACATGAATTTGCGTTCTTGCTAAAATAAAATTACGATTGGATTAATTAAATATTATTAATTAATTTAGGGTACCTCACCTACGCATACTGCCTTGTTGGTCTAGTGGTCAGCGTATGCGGCTGCTGATCAAGAGGTCTCGGGTTCGATTCCCGATATATACAAAAAAAAGTATGTTTATGTATTCATATCAGTTATCGAGTACCCATAATATAAGCTCTGCTTGGTTGGGGACTGGATGGCGTTGTGTGTAAAATGTACGACAAAAAAAATGTCAATGTCAGTTACCTTTGGTCGTCACAATTCGATTATTGCGTAGTGACATTTTGACATGTCAAGTCTACTGATTGACAGCAAATATATTCAAATGTTACTTAGATTCATTTTGGAATACACTTTCTTGCAAATGTTTCTTTGATTTCAGAATAAGGCTATTTTTATTTTCCTTAAACATATAAAAATAGCAATTTACGCAATATGAATTGTTCCCTAGTTGTGTGTTTTAGACACAAACACTTATTTTTGTCACTGACGGTAATCAACTGTCATGTCAAATCTTCTCCCTTTTGATAACTGTCTGAAAGACAGTTTCTGTAGAAAATGGCATTAGATTGAGTTTTGTGAAAATGACCTTGCAAATCATATATATAAGAACAATTTTTTCAGAAAGGTGTTTTTTTCTTAGAACTAGGTTGATGTTGTTAAGATTCAAAAGTATAGGTAAAGCCTCGGGGCCAAGCTAGTCTAAAAAAGTAGCCTAAGTTACTTCTTATATCATCAACTCTCTGCCAGTGAAAGTTCCTTCAAAATCGGTCAAGTCACTTTAGAGATTACCTGGAACAAATAGGCATACAAAAAATTTAATAAAAATTTGTAAGTAGGTACTGTATATACTTTCATGGTGGGGGGGAGAGGGCGTGTGTATCGGCACCATATACGCACTATCGATTAATTCCACCTAAAATGCCTGCGTAGTTTTAGCCCGAATTAAACTTGTGTAATAAATATGATTTTTCCCTATAACACCTGTGATCTTAAATTAAAAAAAAATAAGAGCTAATGAAACAGTTTCATTAAGCTAATCTTATTTCACTGTTATAATTTCCTTCAGGTGTTACAAGCAGCTGTGGAACACGGTAACTTCAGAAACTCGGCTAAATCATTAAATTTAAATTAAAACCATTTAGGCATACACATGTGTTTTAGAAAGGGAAAGTATATCTAGGCTAACAAACCCCCGAGCCCTGTAAACTCAAACATATGAATTATATTCCACGCCAAAAGTAATATAACTATTATAACATTATATTTTACAAAAGTAAACTGTCTGTAAAGTTGACTGCCTTGTTGGTCTAGTGGTTGGCGTATGCGACTGATGATCAAGAGGTCTCAGGTTCGATTACCGGGTCGGATCAAATTTTTGTGTGATACGCAAATATTTGTTTCGGAATTTGGGTGTTTTTTAATATGTATGTATTTACAAAAAAAATATGTTTATGTATTTATATCAGTTGTCTAGTACAGGCTCTGTTTAGTTTGGGACTAGATGGCGTTGTGTGTAAGATGTCCGAAATATTTATTTATTTATTCGTATGAAGTTTTTAATTGATTAACTATTTATCTTCAGGGTAAAAGAAAAACAATACAAAGCGTAAATCAATACTTATTCATTTTATCCTTCTCTGTAAACATTGTCTTCAACACCCAAACCTTATTTCTTTTCGTTTCAACTTCAAAGCTAGAATAATTTATAAGAATTCGCCCTTTGTAGTAACTTGCACTCTGTATAATCAAGTTTAATTTTTAAACAACACCTGATCAATACTTGCGCCACAATACTAATATATGGACAGAGTACTCACTTTATAAATAATATATTTTTACGATCATATTTTTTTCCTTTTCACAAATTTATTTGAAATTGGTTGAATATTTTTTCTTATTTTCTCACCCTCTATCATTAGCCAGCTAATTTCTCACTCAATTTCTATTCATTTTTTTTAGTTTACTGCTTACTCCATTGTTGACTGCCTTGTTGGTCTAGTGGTAAGCGTACGTGACTGCTGATCAAGAGGTCTCGGGTACGATTCCCGGGCCGGACCAATTATTTTTGTGATTCAAAAATATTTGTTTTGGTGTCTAGGTGCTTTCTATACATAATATGTATGTATTTACAAAAAAAAGTATGTTTATGTACATATTTATATCAGTTGTTTAGAACCATGGCGTTGTGTGTAAGATGTCCAAAATATTAAAAATAAATCTAGCCTTATCTTTTTAAGCAATCCATCTCTCTTCTTTGTGATCACCTTATACTGTTATTTACGTCAACTTCCAGTAAAATACCACTACCTGATTGATTAATCTTCTAAGTTTTAAATGTTTAATAATTGTCTTATTACAGTTAAAACGGACGTGATGTAAGTTTTCCAAGAATATAGGTTTTAGGATATATACTTTTCTTTGACAATATTAAAATCTTATAAGGAAATTATTCTTTCGACCTTTAACATGTGCAAAAAGTATAAACACAGTATTTACACCTCATCATCAAAAATACAATTTAAAAAAGCTTTAAATAAGCCGTGTGCTGTAGCAACCGATTAAAATCTACCAATAATGGAGCACTTCAGTTTATCCGCTTCAATACCACCCGCAATTTTCTGTGTTGTATTTAAATCCACAATAAATTGTTTAATCGAAACAAATGCAACCGATACAGAGCTCACGATTTAACAAAACCAATAAATTAATAATAATTACTACTAAACATTTAAATGTTCTGAAAACTTTGTAATGTTGATATTCAAATGTGATTCCGTTTAAGTTGTTGGGGAAACAAAGTGAGATAGTATTGGCATTATTAGAAATAGCGAGAATTATTATGGTTATTTTACTAGAATTTTTGCCCCGGTAATTAGTTAACTTGATGTGGATGTGAATTCTATTTTATGTTATTTATAAAGTACAGAAACAGCTAACAAACCAAAGACATACGATTACACATAACAGCTTACAACATTTAGGTCTGAAGTTCAATTAAGTACAACTGTACACAGCTTTTAATGTTTTTCTATTCGTTAAAAAATCATCTAATCTAATATTTGAGATCATGATACCAGACATTCTTCAGATATTTTTAATGTTCGCGGTTTTTTATTTTCTAAATGTGTTTAAAAAATATATCATTTTCTTAGCATATAAGTTTGTAACGAGTGCACATTCCTGAAATCGGACTGTTTTGAGATACATTATTATTAGAACTACTTCTAGCAAAAAGTTGAGGAATACGCACAGATGGTGATGGTATTTGAAAACTAATTTTCTCTATAAGTTGAAAATCTAATGAGCCATTGACAATTTTATGTAGAGTGAACAAGTTATTCATCCACCTCCTCCTATACAAGTTGAATTTTCGAAGTTGGTTCTCATAATCTGTCAATTTACGTCTTAATCCAGTTTAAATATAACTCTATACAAGATAAATTAGTGTGTGTTGTATGATGAGTACAATGATTCGTTAAATCTGTGCCTGGTTGTTTCTAAAACTATTTCCTTTTTTTATATAAAAAAAATTAAAATAAATGTAGTGTCTTTGAGAGGTTCAGTAACTATATAGCTCGGGCTCAATTAGCAATTTTGAAATTTGAGATTGTATGTGATATGAGCGATTTTTTTTTTTATGTAAGCCTACCAAAGTGACTCTACTCTGCCTGATGGAAAGCATGAGTAGAATCCAGAAGTAGGGGTCACCATCCTCATCGTAAGTATAGGCAATGCAGCATGGCGACCCATTAAAACATTTTTATTTAATGTTACTTTAACATAAAATTGTTACAGATTTTATATTTAGATAAAGAAACGTTTTTTGGTTGGAAGACGTTTATGCAATTCTTCAGATGTAAGACTATCTAACCATAATATATTCAACTTGCAATTTTTTGAAAAATCTGTTTACTTTATTAATATTTTTTAGTAGTAGTAGAGCAGTTCAGTAGGTAGTAGAGCCACGCTGATTTCAGCACGAATGGGCCGGCTCGACCAGGCCAGTACTACCCTCACACAGAAGACCATCCTAATAATGACAGCATTCTCGCTGTCGTATTTCGTTGGTGAGTGTGAGACCGGAGGCCCAATCATTCTGCATCATTCTCCCGCCCTTCGAAGGCCGGGAGAATGATGCAGAATAATCTAACCAGGCTGCCATGGTAGGGGTCACCATGCTACATTGCCTACCCTCACAATAAGCATGGTGACCCTACTCCTGGATTCTACTCATGCTTTCCATCAGGCAGAGTAGAGTCACTTTGGCATGCTTAAACATAAAAAAAAAAAAAAAAAAAAAAATGCGAAATAATCAGGCCCACAAAAAATAGTATCAAATTTTCCAGTCACATTTGTCAGTTCCAAATCTTCTAGTACTTTTCTAAAATTGCAAGCACTATGTTATTAATGGTGTTTTCAAGAAAATAAAATATGTACAACTACTTCTCTGACAGTGCAATTTACTTTAAAATACCTCTTTTTTCCATTTCGTTTTTGCAAATAGTATGTATTAATGCAATTTAATCAACGGTCTGTATGTGTCTTATAATCAAAGACTTTTCATAGCTTTGATTCAGTTTTAATAAGGTTCATTATAAAAAAATAAATACAGATCTTTTTCTAAACACTATTTTATTATGATATCTTTTTAAAAAATATGGTAATAAAAACTGTCCGTGTAGTGAGGGATAACAAATACAGTGTTTTACCACTTCTATCCATTCTGTACATATCCTAAGAGTCGATTAAGTGAACATACTGCACAAGAAACCAGTACTACAAAGAGAGAGAAAAACTAAAACGAACTGTGTATCAACCCATCTACACAAAGAGTCAAGCAGGCAGCGTCACAGCCTTATTTATAGGAAGAGGTTTATGTCTAGACATACTCGAATTTTCACAGCAACTACAAGTTGTAAATTAAAAGCTATTGATAAATAGGAAGTAGGTAATTCGAATCCTTTTTTTTTTTTTTTTTTTTTTTAAAGGCAACTCCCGCATTAGGAATATAAATTCCTGTGTCGCGGGGGACTTTACAAACATACATGAAACGGACACAAAGGACACCCAGACTCAGAACAACAAATTGTGAATCACACAAAGTGTTGTCCTACGTGGGATTTGAACCCACGACACTTGGCGTAGTAGGAAGCGGCGTGGCGACCGCTTAAGCCACTAGGCCAACCATGCAGTCAAAGTAAGAATGAGTTAAATATTTAATCAGTTAAACTGCATCATGCATGGTAACTTAAAGTTATTTTAATCTCTCGTTTCCTAGGCTTTATTCTAAAGAATATTTGGTACCGGTAACTGGTATTAGTGTCAACCGGTTTTATTTGAATATCAGTTTTTCCGCGGATTGACTAGTATCGCACAACCCTGAGGAAAAACTGAGATCCGAAGGTTGAACAAGTTATCAATATATTTCAGGGCACTGACTTCACGATAACGATTGCTATATATGCTCATGACAACCGGGACCGACGGCTTAACGTGCTCACCAAAACACAGGCGATAATTACCACCAAACTTCCAGGCTTATTAATAATTTCCTGTACTATAAAGCCAACAACAGTTTTGGCCCGACCCGGATTTCAACCCGAGATCTTGATCAGCAGTCACATACGCTAACCGCTAGACCAACGAGGAAGTCGCAGTTATAATCATCATTTTAATATCTCTAAAAATGTAGCTCCAATCGCTTATTGATTGATGTATTACTTTGAACATACCTCGATCATATCAATTTAGTAAGTAACCGTTGATCGCCTGTTCGCATGATACGAAAATTAGGTCTATACCCAGAATGCGTAGTTTTTGAAACGATTTGGACAAACTGGAAGTAATTATCATTAACCTACAACATTGTTGGTTTGTTTGTTTAGGCACGGTGATCAGGACGCTCGGAATTGTTATTGTTTTAATAAAGAAAATGAACCTCAGAACCCTTCTGGCCTTTTTTTCCTAATTTGTGTTTACTTATTACGTGTTCATTTTTTACCAATTAAAAAGTACTTCATTGTTCAGATTATTTTTAATTAAATGGCTGGGATGAGGTTATTCTCGGATGGAAAATATAGTGGAGACTACGTTAGCTGCAAAAAGTCCGAGTATAG
This sequence comes from Phragmatobia fuliginosa, assembly GCA_932526445.1. Taxonomy (NCBI): domain Eukaryota; kingdom Metazoa; phylum Arthropoda; class Insecta; order Lepidoptera; family Erebidae; genus Phragmatobia; species Phragmatobia fuliginosa. Next base: position 17,555,353 of record OW052070.1, read on the forward strand.
ATTTAAAACCTACTTACAACACGTTCTGTGTCATTAATATTGTCTATAATAATATCTATTAGTATATATATAATAATATTTAGGTATTTACAATATTAATAGTATTTTATATTATTAGTATATTATATATTAGTATTTTCGAGTTATTTACGCGATTACCATCGACTAAATACCTCAGATTAATGATTACCATGACACCTATTTTTTGATGAATACTTTTAAATACTTATTGTACATTAAAGTTTTATAATCTTTCATGTATAAACTATTATAATTAAAATAAACTGTATATATATATATACATGTAAATATACTATAAACATATATGTATAATATATCAAGGGTACATAACAACAATGCTTCTAGTTATAATCATTAATCAACTCCAAGTTACCACGAATAACTAGAGGAACAAACTTCCTGTGTGCCTTGTTAAACTTAACAATACAACATAAGCACATATATATATGATATATCCGATATACATGGATGACTCACCTGTTCTGTCACGACTACTACTTTGTAACCAGGTAACTGTTTAGAGCATAATGAATGCTCCAGGCAATCTTCAAATTACTTCAAAACAATTATTTAAGTCACTTATTTAAGAATGTACTATTGTTCTCACCGTTTCCCGTCCCGTAGATTTGTAAAACAATAGCAGAGAGTGCTTTTTGGTATAATAAATTGGAGTTGTGAATGAAAGCGTCATGGCTCTCATTCACAACTCCAATTTATTTATTGGTGATGTTAACGTAACTCCCTGTATTGTTGACAATGTCTATTTCATTAATTTATGTTGAAAATTCTTTAACGACTTTACAACGATTCATCTCAATTGCCTCTAAGACACTGTTTGTAGGACATGTTTTATAGAAAATAACTAAATATGGTATTGTATTAATTACTTACAACACTTTCTTGATCCTTAAATCTTTTCTTGAATACTTTGTATCTTTTTTTTTATGTTAAGCCATCCAAAGTGACTCTACCCTGTCTGATGGAAAGCATGAGCAGAATTCAAGAGTGGGGTCTACCACACTTGCTGCGAATGCAGACAGTAATGTATGGCTATGGCGGCTTAGTGTGATGCTTTTTCACGCCCCGCTTAAAGCACTCGGGATCATAGTGGGAAGGAAATACTGGTGGTAAGTTCCAGTCTTTGACTCCTCGGCATACTGCTAAGGCGGCGAGCAGTATGCCGAGTATTGTATTTTAGCATGTTTGGAAAATCCTCCGCAATACACAATTAATTTATAGTCCGGGAGTTGTCTCCAAAATGCTTACTATTAAGGAAAACTAAAAATATTTATGTGACACTGAACACTTACAAAAATAAAATATTAATGTGACACTGAATGTTTTAATTTATGACTCATACTCGTCCATAGGTGGTTACGTCAGATTTGACTGACGCAAAATCGCTTACCATCTCGGGAAATCCGTAGCAGGGAAACAGGTGTACTATGATACACCTGTATAATAAAAGAAAATCCAGAAACCCCGATGTTTGCTTTGCATATGTGTGAGTAGAATAGTGCCTTTTTATCGGGTGGATTACGCATTATCAATCGACACTAAAATTCACATTAAAGTACATGTACAATAATGCCAAAATATGCTGATGGCAACTAAGCTGCGTTTGTATCTTGGGCTGTTTACAAAATCAAATAGTTACAGTAGTAGAATTAGACGCGTACGAAACACATTTCAGTAAATATCAAATAAAGTTAGGTATTACACTAAAAAGACAAAAGTTAAATAAAATAGAAAGAAAGAAAACATAAGACATTGTTATGTTATGTACATTATTACAATTATCAATCAAACACTATGTCTCCAGGAATAAGTCTTGTCAAGATATTTTGATTAAATAAAAAAATATTCACTCCAGTGATATCTATCTATACGCTATCGCTCTATACGATGGCCGCAACCATGATAACTGGCGTGAAAACTCCTGCTACAATAGCCTTCATGTCATATTATAATACCTCTGCTCGTTTACACTAATAAACCAAACAATAAAATAAACTTATAGTAAGCAATTGCCACATAAAGAATGGGAATAATCATCATCATCATCAACAGCCTTTAACAGTCCACGGCTGGACTTAGATCTCTCCTTTGAAAAGAGGCCTACTTTACCACGCTGGCCAGACGGGTTGGTAAAGGGATTGTTTCAAGTTTTCCTTCTCTTGGCAGTGGTGTCAGCTGCTTATTTTGTTCCTTTAGTCGCCTCTTACGACACCCATGGAATGAATAGGGGTGGTGACACTTTATATTCTTAATCCGTCACCACACGGACATACTTGGGAATAAATGAAACGTCAAAATGAAAAAAATTATGTATGATTTCATGATGCTTAAATAAATGCATAAATGAAGTTAGGCATCGAAATAAGCCAATATCCTAATCTATAAACTGATTACGACTTTCGCATTTACCCAAAGCGAACTTTAGTGCTGCGAACCGTAATCTCACGAGTTAGCAGAAAGGGTTTTATGATATTTTTATTGCAGCACCTTTTCCATCAAACTTTATACCATTCGAGTAAAACAGTTGGAAGAAATTTCGAAGTGCAATAACTGTAATATTGAGACTTTTGTTACGGTGTGAGAGACGGTCTTTAGAACATTTTTGACTTTGTGTCGATGTACTTTTTAAACTCGAATATTTTGTACGTAAATAATACTTAATTCTCTTTACATGATAATTGTAAGTCTGTTCAATTTCTTGTTGTATTATTCTAAAAAGAAATTATAAGGCACAAGTAACGTGGGTTATAATTACTAATTAGGCTTATAAAAATCTCTAGTTATCTTAATCATGAAGCGTTTATTGCCAAGTAGTTGATTGTTCCCAACAATCACTGAGGGTAAGCAACGCCATCGCGGTTAGACCAAGATGGGTGACCGTTTGTGTCATGATATGTCATGAGTGTTTCCGTGATTCGGAAGTCACGATAAGCAGTCGCTCCCGGTTGTTATCATAAGATAACAGTCGTGAAACTTGGTTGAAAGCCTTCGGGCAGCTTAAAAACATCCAACAGTAAGATTACGTAGCCACAACGTATCTTGCTAGTCCCCAACCAGCATTCTGCCAGCGTGGGGGTGTATGGCCTTAAATTTCTCCTAGGAGGCGATCCGTGCCCAGCAGTGGGACCTTATGGGTAGTTGTTGTATATTATCATCGCTATATCAAGGTTTATGTACTGATTATAACACTGGTGATAATAAATATATCAAACTAGTTGACCCAGCGAACTTCGTACCGCCCAACTTTAAAATTCCAGAACTTGATCGCAGCGCCACCTACCGGGTCCAATTGCGAATCTAAACCATTCCCAGATCCCCTTGAACACACACAAAAATTTTCATCAAAATCGGTCCAGTCGTTTGAGAGAAGTTCAGTGACATACACACTCACACAAGAATTATATATATAAAGAAAATGAAAAATCTAAAGCAACAACAGAGGACAAATTAAATAGAAAACAAATCAACTCTAGGGACTAATTAATTTAGTTTTCAAACATTAATAGGTTTAATCCAAAGCAATACAATAGGAACTTCTCTCTACTACGATTGTCTATTGGTACAAAACAACAACAAAGTTGAATAGCATCAACAATTGTGACCCTAAACACTTAGGATTTATTAAAAGGCCCATTGTTTCAAAGCATTGTTCACAGAATAGAAATGGAGTTTTACACAAAATATTTATATGTACATAGGTGTCTATTGTATAACTTAAGACGGTGTTGGTAATAATTGAAAAAGTTATTGAATAGCGTAAAAAGGTTTTGTGAATTTATTCATGAAAGGATCTGCGATATAAATTACAATTTTGAACGTACTGTGAATTGAAGCTTCTGATGACTGTTTCAGCCTCGTAGTTATAGCTCTCTGAGCTGAATTTAAATTTCGAACTTACTGTGCAAACGAAGAAAATTCATTCAGAAGCGAACAGAATGAACACATAACTTCACGTATTAAAATACTTTGAAGTACTTATTGAATTTCTTCAAAAGAAGCCTATTTTTACATTTCTTATTATTCTTAATTTAATAATATTTAACGTTATTACAGCAATCAACTTTCTTTAATTGTAATCGTCAACCAGTCTGGAACAGCCTTTAAAGCGAACAAGGGTTTTGTTATATATATATAATTTTATATAAAGAATTCAAAAAAAGAATACTACAGACCGTTAATACAAATATTAATAAGTAAGTAGAGCTAACCGCCTACGATAAGACTCATGAGGTTTTGCCAGTATCGTCGAAAAAAAAGCTAATAAATTCAGTAAATAAATAACCCCTCTGTACCTAAGAGGGAATGAGAAATGGAGGTCAGCACCCTCACATATTATGGTCGTTGAAAAATAGCAGTCGTTATATAGAAAAAATGGTATTATAATCCACCATGTCTTGACAGGAGGGAAGTTGATCCTATACACTCAAGATTTATAACGGCACGTCTTTGTGACTTGTTGAACGCATGTATAATACGACTATAATATATTCTATTTTGTTACTGACTGTCACTTATCTAAGGAATGCATGTATCCCAACAACAAGAACAGAAAAGGTTTTAATAAAAATTGCTACGTTCATATTAAATCTTGCAGCCCGCATATTTTGCTGCATTCTACAATAAACCAGGTATTTTCGAAATTTGTGGAATACTTCTCTGTATAAGACTAAAGATTTAATAACGACGTGTTTTCTTTATTTAAGTTAACAGGAAAAAAGAGTTTCAATAAGAACTTGTGATGAATATTAAGTTTGTAATGAAAATCGCCGTTGGGAACTTTGTTAGAATACAAATTATTTTGAGAGACTCAGTGATTGTAGGCGGCTGGAAAAAAAAGGGATTTTCTTTACAAACCTTTACAAACATTCAATTACTAAAATTAGGATCTCGGAACTTCGCATAAAAACGTGAATTTATTTATGAAAGGTGCGCGTAGAGATAACTCTCGGTACACATTAAACACATTAGATGATTGATACTATATAAGTTTAGACAGTGATCCAAAGCGCTCATAGCCAAGTTGTTTTAGGTAATTGGAAACAATCACCGAGGGTTAAGCAACGACGACTCGGTCAATACCTAGATGGGTGACCGTTTTGCAGCATAATATTTCATGAGCGTTACCGTGATTCGGAGGACTCGTTAAGCAATCGGTCCCGGTTGTTATCATAAGATAACTGAACGTGAAGCTTTGTTGGAGGCCTTGGCTTAAAAACATCCAAAGGCCAAATTATGTAGCCACAAAGTGTCTTGCCAGTCTCCAACAAGCACTCGGCCAGCGTCGGCCTGAACCCTCTTGTGAGAGGGAACCCGAGCCCAGCATGAGTGGGAGTGAGAGCCCAGAGTGGGACAATATGGGTTGTTGGTGATTGATTCAAAATTAGCATACGCAACTGAGCAAAGACAAAAAACTTAGTACGAGGTTTATTTAAACTTTCTATGCTTAATTTACACCACCCCTAAATGAAGTATTAATTAGTTAAAACCTCGTTTCTAAGGAAAATCCTATGACTAGTGGTAGACTATTAAGTTCTTTTGTTATGATGATATTATTATATTTAGTAAATTTCAAATCTAAAGTCCCCAGAGGAATTAAAAATAAAGTTTTCGAGAGGAAATGCAAAACATTTCACGAGACACACACAGGCAGTCATTGAAAATTTTCGCTCCAGGTTGCAGCGGTGTCAAAATAGTTAGGGATCACATATGGATGTATTAATTAATAAAAAATAAAATAAAATTTCTTTTAATGATTTAAAATAATGATTCATTTGAAATGTACACGAACTTTTGGTCCAGCCTGTAATAACATTGTGATAGACAGCAATAGTGAATGTATAAAAGACCAATCTAAAATATCAGCATTCGTGATAGACAGCAATAGTGAATGTATAAAAGACCAATCATAAATGGCACCATTCGTGATAGACAACCATAATGAATGTATAAAAGACCAATCTAAAATGGCAACATTCGTGATAGACAGCAATAGTGAATGTATAAAAGACCAATCTAAAATGGCAACATTCGTGATAGACAGCAATAGTGAATGTATAAAAGACCAATCTAAAATGGCAGCATTCGTGATAGACAGCAATAGTGAATGTATAAAAGACCAATCTAAAATGGCAACATTCGTGATAGACAGCAATAGTGAATGTGTAAAAGACCAATCTGAAATGGCAGCATTCGTGATAGACAGCAATAGTGAATGTATAAAAGACCAATCTGAAATGGCAGCATTCGTGATAGACAGCAATAGTGAATGTATAAAAGACTAATCTAAAATGACAGCATTCGTGATAGACAGCAATAGTGAATGTATAAAAGACCAATCTAAAATGGCAACATTCGTGATAGACAGCAATAGTGAATGTATAAAAGACCAATCTAAATTGCAGCATTCGAGATAGACAACAATAGTGAATGTATAAAAGACTAATCTTAAATGACAGCATTCGTGATAGACAGCAATAGTGAATGTGTAAAAGACCAATCTAAAATGGCAGCATTCGAGATAGACAACAATAGTGAATGTATAAAAGACTAATCTAAAATGACAGCATTCGTGATAGACAGCAATAGTGAATGTATAAAATACCAATCTAAAATGGCAGCATTCGAGATAGACAGCAATAGTGAATGTATAAAAGACCAATCTCAAATGACAGCATTCGTGATAGACAACAATAGTGAATGTATAAAAGACCAATCATAAATGGCAGCATTCGTGCTGATGCAGAAGCATTTCACTAGGCCGCCGCAATGTGGGTCAGCATGCTGCATTATTTGAATTCTCAATGAGGATGATAACAAATACTCTCGCATTCTGCTCATGCTTTCCATCGGGCAGAGTAGAGTCCTTTTGACAGACATAACGATTAAAAAACGTGAATTGGTCAACAAACCTTCATTTGAATCAAACTATCGCCGTCCTCTGATGTTCGGAGGTCTCATCAGTCACTACAAGTTGTCCAATTCCATTACAAAAAAATCAATGTGATGTGGAAATAGAATTCCTAAATAAAATATTCAACACAAATTTCTAAACTAAAATAACCATTAATACCGATGTTTGATGTATGGCTCAGTAAATTTATATACACTCTATTTTTTCTTTTATGTTTTACTTATTTTAATATACGCGTGTTTAGATATTTTTTAGTTAAGTAATATTCATATCAAATTAAAATTTCTTTGCCAAAACTACAAATTTTATTAAAATTTATTGCTTTAAGTCTAAATGATCATCATTTCCCTTTTATTAAAACACGTTTTCACCAAATTCACGAACCACCATTTGTACTTGATAAATTTAAACATAAATAAATATTCAAAAGTGAGAAACTATTTAACTTTTTGCACCTTCAAATTAATCAAATTATAGTTGTTTGTAATTTTAAATTACAGGTTTTCACTTACAAGCATATTAAAGCATTTACGGTACTTACATCACCAAATCATTTTTTGAACTTTTTGTCTCATTGTCCGTCTGGCAATTTTTTTTGTTGTAATACTACACTACTGCAACCAGCTTTGGTCAATCGGTCGTCCCCAATGCTCCTTCACGACAACGCGCGACCTGTAAGAGCTGGGGTTGGAAGCTCTCCCTCATCCGCCACACTCACCAGACCTTGCACCTACCGACTATTACTTTTTCCAAAATTTAGACAACTTTTTAGTGGGTAAAAAATTCATTTTCCGAGAGGCAGTACAAAATGCCTTTGAAGAATTTGTTGCCTCCCATCCAGCTGATTTTTACAAGAAGGGCATCAATAAACTGCCAATGCGTTGGCAAAGATGCGTCGATTGCATGGGTGATTACTTCGAATAACAGAAATAAAAAAGTTTGAAAAAATAAGTACTTTCACTTATTGCATACAAAACTGCAACTTCATAGATAAAGACCTATTATCATTGATGTATTAAAAAACCCTAGATACACACTCAGCGTCGCAAAACCGTCCTCATAAAATAAGCGCACTATTGAAAATGGTGCTCATATTTCAAATAGTCTCGCGTCGCTCGCGTCTCTGTGCGCTCGTTAAAAATGCCTAAGTGTTCGATGCGGAATTGTAAAAATATTACGTTAGGAACGTTAAAAAAGGATGGGATATCGTATTTTCGGTGAGTAAAAGAGTTTGTTAATTTGTTTTTGTTGTTTTTATGACTAAATATCGGAAGCAATATGTGATTTTGATTTAATTTGTCTAAAACTTCACTCAACGGTCCAAGTATAATACGACAAATTTCAATGGCCGCTTTTTCAGTGTAAGAACGACTATTACACAACCTTTTATTTTAGTCGCATAATCCAAACGACCCTGTTCTGAATTTAATGGAGTCGATTTTTTTTTATTGTGTTTAATTTTTTATTAATAAGTTTATTTAATTTGAACTTTTTTGTATTTAGTTTTTAATAAGTATGTATACGTTACAAAATATATAATAATATTATTATAGTTATTAATCGAATTGCAAAAGGAAAGGAGGTCGTCCAAACGGTGTTATTATTAAAGTTCGTAAATATTATATTACCTATTATATCGATTAATTAGGGGACAACTTAAGGGTTCGCGAGATACAATTTTTTTAAGCCAAATAGTGCATGCGTCGTTTGTTCTGAACATTTTGTGGACGAAGATATGAATGTCACTGCTAAAGGCATAAAACGTCTTCTTAAAACGGCTGTTCCTAGTATAACGGTAAGTAGTCGTTAGCTAGAAAAATAATGAATTTATCAAATAATTTCGTACCTACATTCAAATAATATAATTATTTTTTACAGGATATGTCACTGATATGATATGCAAAATGAAATAAATGATTTTAAGAGTTAATATTTGTTTCATTGATGTACACATGTCCTACCCAAAAACATATTTACGCTCAGATATAAGTATAATTATGGGCTTAGAACACAATTTAACTAACTCTTAAAATAATAACTCAATGTATTATAATAAAAAAAATATACAAATATTCCTCTTCACTCCATGTCCTGTCCTGCCGGCTAGCTTCGGTCATAAAATTTGATTGGTCATTGTACGCTGCTTTGTAATAAAAACTTTAAACAATGCGCGTAAGGTTGAATGTGCAAAAGATGTATTTATAGCATAACTAAAACTACCCACATTGATATTTTTATACATCAATGACTAAGTAGGATAGTTTCGTATGCGGCTTTTGTTTGAGACTGTGCATCTAGGGTTTTTATATATCAATGCCTATTATATACAGTTTCATTTGCATTTTGAAATTCTAAACACACTGTATAGATGTTTAAATGTTTGTTTATGAATATATATTAATAAATAGTGACAAAAATCTTGACATAAAATTTATAGATTACAAATTAGACTTTATTTCCAAGACAGAGACAGCACAAGCCTGAAGTATATTGACTACTCACGACAGCGACTTTTACATTGATTCTGTTTCATATTTCTGTGAGAAGTACTTGATTAGATTATTCCAGAAAATAATTTGAATTCAGAATTTGTTTTATTTCTTATTCGACAAAATACAGAGTGATAATATGATATTCGAATACATCAAAGTTTATTTAAAAGCAATACTAAAGCTAATTCACACATAAACAATACTTAGAAATAGATAGTTATTTAATTAAAATGAAATTGGAAATTACATTTTTGAAGCATTGGCTATATTTGACATTAGGATCGTTATATGCTCCACAGAGGATTATAGATGAGGTCAAGGTCAAGGTAGGGTTGTGGTTTGGCAGATTATGAGTAGGATTTGATGAGAGAATGAAAAGATTACTGGATTCAGCAACACATCCAAGGGTGGTAGAACGTGTTTTTTTTTAAGTAAACTGGTATAAATGTCATCCATTATTTATACTCTTAATATAACTGTAAATTTATATTTATATATGGATAGTTTTATATGTCCGTGTGGTGTATGCAGATACGACCCGAATATAGTAAAGGTATAGTACCTATAGAGATTAGCAAAGGTACAAAGATTCCTTATTTTTTTCAACAACTTTATAGCATCATTGATCAGATTTTTTCGTTTTTCGTTATCACCTTTGGGAGACACCTAAGTGCTTAGATGACTTTTAAAATTCAAGGGCTACCTACCTTAGGAGGTTCCTAGTAGGAGACCGTTTATAGATGGTGAAAACGCATATACGATTCTTTAGAAGCGTATTATTATTATAATCATGGTTGAAAGTACGGGTGTTGCCTCAGTTCAAATATTAAAATACTAGCTGCGCCCCGCGAATTTTCGGGATAAAAAGTAGCCTACATATGAGATTATCGAGAACTCATTTTTATATTAGCCATTTACAAACTATCATTATGGTTACTATGCAAATGTGATTAGCATTGCAACCTGTGAAGTTTTGACAGGAAATAAACAGTGATACATTTTGACATCTACGATTTATTTATTTTTATAATCACCTAGCTTTCGCCCGTGTATCTCGATTATTGCAGTAAAAAGTAGCCTATGTATTATTCTGATATATAAGCTATATTACTGTAAAGTTTCATCCAAATCCGTTCAGTAGATTTTGCGTGAAAGAGCAACAAACATACATACACACATACAAACATACAAACTTTCGCGTTTATAATATTAGTAGGATTTCTAACCGAATGAAAATAAAAGCTTGTCTACTTTCTTATGAAAAACAAATATCTACATTATATGGGAGTGTGAAGGAAATTATTTACGGGGTAGCGTGATATGTCGCCAGCATCAGGTCAAGGACATGTCTGGCACGGCTTCCACTCAGAGCGTATATAAATTACACGTTTATTTTCGAAGACCGTCACCTGTTTATCATACGGTTCATGTTGTTTTGTGGTTATATGACGCTGTTTTTTTTTTAGATTGGAGTATTGAGTTAATGAGAAATGTAACATGTTATAAAAATCGTAAGGTAAGATCATCAATATCAACCGCTGGACATTAAGTGCTCCTTAGAAAGTTTTGACTGCCAGCCAAGTGCTCATAGCCAACTGGTTTTAGGTGATGGGTGACCGTTTGGGGGCATGATATGTTATGAGATCACGTGAAGCAGCGTGGGGACGTGTGGCTTTACCCCTCTCCTGTGCAGCCCCTCTCCTCCTAGCAGTGTGACATTGTGGGTAGTTGATGATACTACGCTGATCAGACCAGTAGATTTAGGTTTTGTTTCAAGTTGCCCGGCATCGTTTTCTCCTTTAGTTACGGTAACTAGACGGATTAAGTAAAGTAATGTACTAATTTTATATTTATCTTTCTTATAAGCAAAGACTTGGCATAGTTCAACTGATTTAAATTTAACAACTGATATTATTAGTCAGATAAAACTAGTACGACTTTTAAACAGTACCTAATATAATTTAGTTTTATGGTTCAACTTTGACTAATAACCGACTTCAAAAAGGATTCTCAATTCCGATGTTAATTATTTATGTATTTTCTGGCATATCTCCATTACCCCTTCATCGATTCTTTTTTGTTCGAAAAGTTTTGATGTGATGTGTTATTTTAAGACAGACAATGGCACTTTTCAAAAAAATACAATGAATGAACAGTGGTTGCTGCTATCACATAAACATTCATTGTTTGCGTAATCACATAATATTATTGAAGTCGGTTCTACTTTTTTCTTAAATACTTCGGACATCTTATAAGCCATCTAGTCCCAAACTAAGCCGAGCTTGTTGTATGGGTTCTAGACAACTGATATAAACACATAAACGTACTTGTTTATTTTGTAAATACTTACATATTATACATAGAAAACACCCAGAATCCAAAACAAATATTTGCGAATCACACAAACATATAATAAGACCAGGGATTCGAAACCAAGACCTCTCGATCAGCACCTGCATACGCTAACCACTAGACAAACAAGGCAGTCATATCGGGTTATAGATGTTTGGTCTGGTGGCACTCTCTTGAATTTTTCCTCCTCTCCATCAGGCAGGGTAGAGTCACTTTGGTTAGCTAAATTTATATATAAAAAAGATTTATTGCGCTAGCTACTTCTGAATTTTGAGCTTAATAGTAAGTAGGCCGTTATTGTTCTAGTCTAATTAGGTGTGACCGCGATTACGGAGTACTATATAAACAGTATTAAATACTAGAAGTGGAAATAAACACATTTGAAAATATCAAAGCACACGCCTTTTGGAATTCAATTGAAAGTGTACATGTGTTTGGTTTGTATCAGACAATCTCTACTAATATTATAAATGCGAAAGTAACTCTGTCTGTCTGTCTGTCTGTTACACTTTCACGCCTAAACCACTGAACCGATTTTGATGAAAATTGGTATGCAGATAGAACTGAACTCGGGAAAGGACATAGGCTACTTTTAACCGCGATAACCGACATACACGCGGGCGGAGCCGCGGGCGAAAGCTAGTATAAGATAATTGTTTATTGGTAAGCCATATAAACCGTCAAGACGTGACCGATTTGCAACCACAAATCGGTCAATCAATCGTAATGGGCCTAGTACAATTACTTATATTACGTGGTTCTATCTCAGGAAGTTCATTAGAGAACGTTTGTAGTTAGGTACCTAGATACTAAGATGTGCAGAGTTTGATGTACGACTGTCCGGAGTTAAAAGTACGCACCAAATTTGACGACTAGTATAAACTAATAGAAATATCAAAGTTAAATTTAACTAAACCCTTCAGGTTTTTTATCCCAGTAAAATAACATATCTAAGAACTGGATGCGAGAAGCCCAAAATCGATCAGAGTGGTGTGCAATGGGAGAGGCCTATGTCCAGTAGTGGACTGCGATAGGCTGATGATGATGATGATGATGCGAAAGTGTCTACGCGAAATCGACGTAACAAATTCAGAGAGCAAAACTGCTATAGATTTTATAATAATCAAAGTTTTGTGGTATTTAAAGTAACTATTTCTGTCTTCCTGTTAAGTTATTACGGATAAACAGCTTTTAAACTTTTTACATTGGAATATTCCTTTACGGTGTTGAGGCGTGGACGATGAAAGCGCCCGACCGTATGCGCATTAATGCTTTCGAGACGTGGTGCTGGAGGAGGCTACTGCGGATACCTTGGACAGCTCAACGCACCAACGTTTCTATCGTCAAGGAGCTTGACATTCGAGAGCGCCTGTCATCTCTATGTCTCCGTAGGGTCCTCGATTATTACATTGGAATATGGCATGGAGATGTGGAAAATTAGTTGCTTTAGACACATAATTTAGATGACAAAAGAAACCTAATACTGTGTACTGTGTCTAAGTGTACATTTCTATGTAACGTGTGACTACAGCTTTTCAAACTCGAATGTCTGTCTTTGTATACTGATAAATGTGTACTTCAGTATCTAACGTATCGTATGAAATTATTGACAACTTGCAACGAAGCTATCTTGCTTCTTCAGTAACTTTGTGTAATCCAGTGTCCTGAAAATCTTGTTTCATACTTTTTCGGTTAAACGTCTTTTTTGTCGTAGTTGGGTTTTAGTTTTTACCAGGTGAGACCTGCGGTGTTACCAGTGTTTGTTGTTGTAACGCCGCGGGGTGAAGCTATTCTAAAAAAAGTAGCTTAAGTTACTTCTTATATCATCAGCTATCTGAAAATGAAAGTCCCGTTAAAATCCGTCAAGTCGTTCCAGAGATTACCTGGAACAAACAGACAGACAGAGAGACAAAAATTTTAAAAAAAAATTTTGGTATATGTACCGTGTATACATACATATGCATTTAATAAAACAAACAGACATTCCAATTTTATTTATTTGTATAGATTGATTGTAATTGATTATTGATTAAGACTTATAAATATTATTGTAATGTATTTATACAGCGTGTACCTCAATCTAAAAACAAAACAAAACAATCGAAAAAAATTGTCAGTCTTCACAAGTTTAACGTCAATAATAGTTATTTTGTAGATAAAATAAGAGTTTGTTCCAACCGACTCCATAATTGGACAGTGTTCGGTGTACGAGGCCGAAACCCGACCGCACTCCGCTGCGAATATAAATCATTTCTTATTCATCCTACTTTATGCAGAGTATAGGGTTGTTGTCTCCCATGGCGAGTATTCGTTATTCTGTTTATAATGAAATTGTTATTTTCGAAAAAAACTGAATGGCGATGTTCTTTGCATATTTTTGTTAAGGATTTAATGGTGATAGATAGATGGATTTTTGATATATAGATTTTCATTTAGTATTTTTATAGGATTTAGATTATATATATCACAAGTTATACATACATATTGTGACGACTGCCTTGTTGGTCTAGTGGTTAGCGTATGCGGCTGCTGATCAAGAGGTCTCGGGTTCGATTCCCGGGTCAGATTAAATATTTGTGTGATCCACAAATGTTTGTTTCGGAATCTCGGTGTTTTCTATGTATAATATGTATGTATTTACAAAAAAAGGATGTTTATTTATTTATATCAGTTGTTTAGTACCCATAATACAAGCTCTGCTTAGTTTGGGACTAGATAATGTTGTGTAAGATGTCCGAAATATTTATTTATATTCCATTTGTATTGCGTTAAATGAGAATAAAGTGAACAGTTAAATAATTTCTTCGTTTTTTTTAACGAGCATACGAACACTTATCATATTTTTTCTTCTTCATTAACGAGTGTATCAAGTAGTATTTACTTACCATTTTCGTTGGTGTGTCATAAAAGAACAGCTCAGGAACACAAAATCTCAAGAAGAATACACTGTAGCTTTTAATTTTAAGGCCCTTTGAAAGCTGACATTAAAAGTGAAGTGTGCTCACGAAATAACATATTTTAAAGCATTTCCTACAATGTGTACATTGTGAGCGTATTTAATTCGACAAGAACACGAGATGTAACACCTTGTGACGTCATATCAACATAATATGAAGCTCTCGTATTAAGACAGGATGTAAATTCTTAAGGGTATATTATGACATTGTCGAACGTTCGTACAGTCACGTACAAAGTGGGATTTCGTTCTTTATTTCCGTTAATCTAGTAAGATAATCTAAAGTTAATCTAAAGGTAGTAGAGCCACGCTGATTTCAGCACGAATGGGCCGGCTCGACCCGGCCAGTACTACCCTCACACAGAAGACCATCCTAATAATGACAGCATTCTTGCTGTCGTGTTTCGTTGGTGAGTGTGAGACCGGAGGCCCAATCATTCTGCATCATTCTCCCGCCCTTCGATGGCCGGGAGAATGATGCAGAATAATCTAACCAGGCTGCCATGGTAGGGGTCACCATGCTACATTGCCTACCCTCACAATAAGCATGGTGACTCCTACTCCTGGATTCTACTCATGCTTTCCATCAGGCAGAGTAGAGTCACTTTGGCAGGCTTAAATATAAAAAAAAAAAAAAAAAAAAAAAAAAAAAAAAAAAAAAAAAAAAAGACATCGCGGGTAAAAGCTCTGCCTGTGATGTCTTTGAATACATATTAAGGTCTACCAAAGTGACTCTACTCTGCCTGATGGAAATCATACTTAGAATCCAAGAGTAGGGGTCACCATCTTCAATGTAAGTATTGATAATAGCATAGTGACAACTATGGCGGCTTACTCATATGCTTTTGTATCATTGGTTCTCACTATATTTTATCTTATTAAAGTAATTATTTCGAGAAGCTTATTAAAATTTAACTCTTTCCAAAGTATATGTTCATCCAGCTCTAATAAGACTCATTGCCATTGTAATTTTTCTAAATATTCCCGCAGCTTAGGGTTGAAAAAGTTATTAAAAGAGTCACTTAAACATAAAAGGTATTTCGGCAGAATATTTCTTTAGAGATGCTTAAAGTGTCTTCTTAGTTATTTATGAAAATAACTAATTTATTGATATTATACTAAATTCTTCATATAAATAACATTTAATTAATGTTTCATTATTTTATATTACTAAAATGCAGATGTTTATATTTGTAAAAATTATTTTCTTGCTGACTGGTGGATGAATTGTTAATTTAAGAACTTGTTACTTAAGCTAAATTCTTTTTTATCTCTTCAATAACTTTATTTTATTCTTTTTTATAAAAACAGGACGTATCTACAACATTCATCTAAAAAGCTTATTTCTTGCAAACCACGTAGGCTGGGTTTGAAGCAATACACTTCCAGAGGGAATTTGTAAGGCCTCTCTGTTTGTATTCAATTTGTGTGAAACATTGACTTTTTTCTAACATTCCAGTCTAAGGAATACCTCTTGACTTCACTTTGAATTTTTTTAATAAAGCTTACAATTTTGTTGAGGCAATTTTCCTTATTTTGTTCAAGAAAAAATGAGTGATGTAAATGTGTAGTTTTGTTTCTATCTTTCATTACATTTTGCTAGATTGATTCAATATTGACAGATCTTTATTAATACTTCATCATCATCGTATGACAGTTAAAACAGCTAGTATGGTATATAACTGTAACAGCATGACTATTAAATACAGAGTCTTACTCTTTGACAGTTTAACATAATTGTGAGATGTCAGCCACAGAGTAAATAATTTCTTCATAGTGGGTGGTAATCAAGATTATAGACGATCATCATTAATTTCACTTAGAAGTTACTGAGTATTGAGAAAAATCTTAATTCGAAATAAAACCAAACGAAATCTGTCTACCTAGAAACATTCAAATCTTAAAATAAACTGACTTCGAAATCCAATATCAACAACTTATAATGTCCCACTGCCGGGCTCGTGTCTCGTCTTAATAGAGGGTTAAGGCCATACGTGCCCACGCTAGGTCCGTGTGGTGACGGATTAAGAATACAGAGTGTCATCACCCCTATTCATCCCGCGGGTGTCGTAAAAGGAAATTAAGGGATACACTACGCAAGACAACATCAATGCAAAGAGAAGGAAAACTTGAAACCAACCCTATACCAACCCGTCTGGCCAGCGTGGTATAGTAGGCCAAAACCTCCTTTCTAAGGAGAGGCCTATGTCCAGCAGTGGACTGTTACAGGCTGTTGATGATGATGATTGATGATGTGCCCACGCTGGCCAAGTGAGGGACGGAGACTGACAAGACACGTTGTAGCTACGTAATCTTGCGGTTCGATGTTGTTAAGCCACTCGCAAGCCTCCAAACAAACTTCACGACTATTATCTTATGATAACAACCGGGAGCGACTGCTTAACGTGACATCACGAAAACGCTTATAACATATCATGCCACAAACGGTCACCCATCTAGGTACCGACCGCGTCGTCGTTGCTTACCCTCGATGATTGTTTCCAGTCATATGAGGCCACTTGACTATGGACTCTTTAATTTGCCTTGCTCAAATTACTATATGACAGTTTTTGTCGGTATTCTAAATATTTATTAATTTTTAACCGACTCCAAAAAAAAGGAGGAGGTTCTCAATTCGTCGGAATCTTTTTTTTTTTTTTTATGTATGTTCAGCGATCATTTCGTCGTTTATGAACCGATTTCAAAAATTCTTTTTGCGTTGGAATAGGCGTAGCTTACAGGTGGTCCCATAGTCACCATATCGGGATCTGATGATGGGATCCTAAGGAAATCAAGAGAACTCCTCAAATATCATAGGCACAATTGTCGCGATTTGGGTACTCGGAATAGTTTTTCATTTTCATTCATGAAGTCGGTTCCTTTTTGTTAAAATTATAATTCAGCACTATTAAGATGTGTGCCAGCTCACCCAAAATATATTTGAAGTCCATTAGTGAAGTAGAAGTAATTCAAACTAAAACTAACAAAAAAATATTACAAAAATGTTAAAGTAGTTTATCATAATATTATGTAACCGAAGTGGAGAGAGCGGAGGTACGAAACTTTGCAAAAACATATAACCAACTTCAAATTATGTGGTAGTTTATACGAGTCAGATTAATATAATATTAAAATTTATAGCTGTGTTAATTCAAATTCAAAATTCTTTATTCACTTAGGATGCAATACATCTCTTGTGACAGGTCAAGATTCTACATGTACATTTATGCCATGTTCGCAAACAATAGGTAGAGCCGGAGAAAAGAACATGGCAATAAAAACTCGCGGCCACTCCTTTCAAATCGCCAATGTATACATAGTTTTAATGTTTATAAACCTGATATGGGGGTAAGGTGCTGCCACTAATATACTATACACCATGTTAGAGGACTGATGCAAATTATAGTGATTAAAAATTAGAACATAAGCTAATTTAAAAAAGAAAAAAAAAACAACAGCCTCAGTGGGTACAACATAGTAGGAGCATCTACTTACAACAGAGGTAAAAACTATATGTTCTCAAATATTGGCCAAATTACTGGTAACGAAAGATTAAATATAAAATATTAATTTTAAGATCAAAAGAAAGAGAAGAATGGCCTTTATTCGTCACGTAGAATCTTAGAGTTAGAGTATGGCCATATCATCTGCCTATAAAAACATACCCACGTTTTTACGATTAAACGTTAGATATCAGTAACTGAATGACATAATGCCTGTACACATGTTTCCGCTGAGACTGGCCACCGTATCCAAAATTGCCTTAAAGAACATCATCATATATATATACATGTCAACAGATCATCATCTCAGTCGAAAGTAGGCCTCCCCCAAGGCTCTCCACAACAACCAGTCCTATACTGCCCGCATTTATAGATTTCCCGCAAACTTCTCCAGGTCGTCGGACCCGTTTTAAGTTGCAAACGGTCAAATAATAATTGCCACAGAAAACAAACGCCTGAACTATTTCACCCACAAACAGTTCGAGATGACTTGCACTTAACAAATGACTGGCATCAATATCACACGAACTTTCTGTTACCCTCTCAACTCATCCTAATGTTGAAAAATGTTAGTTAAATTTCCTTCCATATGCCTCAGTCAGGTCGTTTGTTAGGATATAACTTGAGTGGGTAATGTTGCGGAAAATATGCTTTGTTGTGTTGATGGTATATTTTTGTGAAGTATCAGGTAGATCTGATGCGGAGCGTATCGAACTACAAATATTCTAAAAGTCATGCAACTTCTGAATTAGATTTCTTCTTTATTCATATAGTCGACTAAAAGTATCGGGACTTATTTTTATTGTGGCATTGAAATTAACTTGTAATTCATTTACTATCTACTTTGCGCGATAGAAAGCATATCTATAAGTAAAGAGTGGAGAGCACCATATATACTCTTTGCGTACAGTGTACACAAAGGCTTTTAAATGTTATTATAGTATAATATAAAAGAATATATTTATAAAATATACAATTGAATTAAATATGAAATAGGTGTTTTCTGTGGCCAGCGCTAATTTACAAAAAAGCGTTTTGGATGCTTGACTTAAAGAACATTTTAGTTTTAAGTTGAACAGTAGTAAACAAGAAAACGCAGTTGTTTCAAAAGCCGAAGTCAAATTCTCGTAAGAAAATATTCAAAGACTGGCAGACTTCCTGATAAAAAACTAAGAAATTTAAGAAATTAAAAGAAACAAAACATTGAAAACCAGTTTTCAGATTAATATTATTTATTTAAAATCAAACTTTGATGAAAGACAAAGGCACCGAAGAATTGTTAACACAATAATGTATGAAATTCAATATTCAATATTCCTAAGGTTGCCTGAGAACAAAATATATGTGCTAAATTATATCCTTTCACATTTTTATGGTTTCATCGTTGTGTATTTTCGGTAATATTAAGTTTGATATAATATTTGTATTTATGAACAATAAAAAATACGGAGAATCATCGTGTCGTACGGAGGCGTGATTTCGTGGCGGACATCTGATTGGGGGTTCTCTCGCTCGGTAGCATGAATGTGGTCTTGGCACGGAGTGACATCCTGTGGAAGTCTGCCGTCTCTTTCTGCGAACAAGTAATGCTTGCTGTAATGAAATTAAGCTTAAAAGAGATGGCGGGGCGGAACCGGGAGAGGTTCAGAACTCTCCCGGTACATCAGGCCCGGGAAAGAGCCCGGAACTACAGATGACATTTAGAGGTCGCAGAATGATTTCCATCCTCTATAAGCGCAAGCCTGGGGGTGAAGGGTTAGGTCTTCCATCCCTAGCAGAAGCAGGCCGACATGATTATTCCCAATTTTATTTGGGGTCGGCTACTAGTTCAACCAGATTTACCTGAATTTCAGTTTTTCCACGGAGCGACTGGCATCGGACCTCCGCAACCCTAAGGGAGAACTGAAATTCGAAGATTGAACTAGTTGTCAGTATATTTGAGGGCACTGACTTCCCAATAACGATTGCCATAGATGTTCATGACAACCGGGACCGACGGCTTTACGTGCTCTCCGAGGCACGGGCGTGAATCACCGCCAAACTTCCAAACTCCGGGCAGTTATTAGGAATTTCCTAGAAAATTCCCAAAAACACTTTTTGGCCCGATCGCGATCGCGATTAAACGATCGCGATCGTTATACAAAATTAAATTTATCATTTTATACTAAATTAAACAACGCTCGGCGTATTTAAATAAATTCAATGTCAACGTTTTTTCTTAAATTCTACCAAGTCAAGTCTTTGTTCTGAGATCTTCCAAGACTGTAGAAGATGGTAGAAATTAGCATTTCTTTCGTATAAACGAGTACCTAATACCCATTAACATTGAATATCCCAGACAAGTCAGTTTTAACTACCTAGTTAACTTCGTATTCCCACCTAGATTTTTGAAGTAAGAAAACTTTTTTGATAGCAGTATTTAGAAAAAAAAACAATATTTTAGCTCTGAATGTAAATAGTTTTTAAGGAAAAAAACTTGTAAGCTTATTTTTCAATTGATTTTTTTCCACTCAATCGACAATAAGTAATTTCGTTAATGATAAAAAACATGAATTAGACATCTGCTTCACCTGAAGGTTGATTGCTAGAGAATGTCTCATGGCATTAAGTCCCCCGTTATTCAACATGTACAATGAGTAAATAAGATTAATTAAAACATTGTATTGTACATACATGCAATATAACACACTTTCTTCAGAGAGACTTGAGGGTCTGAAAAAGTATTTTAAACTATAGATACTATTTATATCACAACATATTATGAAGCAAAGTCCTTTAAAGTCCTGTCGCAAAACTACTGCATCGATTTGCATACTGCTTTCAACAATAGATAGATTGATTCTCGAGGAAAGTTTTAGTACCTATATAATTTGTCAACATTAAAATGTTTTTAAATACTAATTTCTACCCGTGCAAAGTCGGGGCGGGCCACTAGTAAACAATAAAAATATCAGTAAAAGAAATAGACCCTTGTAAATTTGTACAACTAACGCCATTTTCATACACGAAGTTACAAACATAAATACGTCCTCCTTCCTTTTAGTAAGGTACTAACTTTATATAAACAGTCTGAAAGAAAATCTATTGAAAAAATTATAATTCAAATGTCAGCATTTCAATAACATTCCTTTCATAAACCAATAAAAATTGACATAAAACAAGCTAACCCGCGCAACATCTTTTTTGCAACGTTTGTTTAACTTCTATTCAGAGTAGCTTCATGCTATACAGCTTAAAGCCTGACTCGATTTATATACTTTATCTAAAACTACGAGGTTCTTATTATTTAGACCAGAAATTACTGAAATTAGAACGCTCAACTAAACAAATGAAGCATACGTATGCTGTATGTATATACAGCTTATTATACCAGTGTAGATAGTATAATAATTTTGAATCAAGTTCAAGAAACCTGAAACTCGTAAACATTTTTAAACATAGATAAATCAGAGTAATCTGAGTAAAATGACAAAACAACATTTTCCTCACGTGCAAATGAAAGGGGCCTCCATGGAAAAGAAAATTCCGTTTATTTCTGTACAAATAAGTAAGAGATTTCAGTATCTCATTACGCGCTAATAACTACGCGACCTCAATGCAAAGAATCTTCAAGACTCAAGGGTCTCCATCTTGGCATATGAACTCTCAAGCCGAGTGCCACTCGTCTTATGTTCGGTGATAAAGTAAAGCCTCTTGAATAAACTCACTCTGCGTGTTTACCGGAGATATAAATATAACGTGTATATTTGTTTTAGCTCTTTGATGTTGTTATTATAATATTGTTTGTGTTTTAGAACCTATTTAGGGAAGGAGTTTTTGTGAAAGGTAAAGGACGTGAATGTAAACATTGCTTTTTCGACTGCCTTATCGGTCTAGGGGTTAGCGTATGTGGCTACTAATCAACAGGTGTCGGGTTCGATTTGATATTTGTGTGATCCACAAATGTTTGTTTTGGAGTCTGGGTGTTTTTCTATGCATAATATGTATGTATTTACAAAAAAAAGTATGTTTATGTATTTATATCAGTTCTTTTTACTTTCTACTTTCTACCCATAATACAAGCTCTGCTTAGTTTGGGACTAGATAACGTTGTATGTAAGATGTCCGAAAAAAATAATTAAAATTTAAAAGAATGCTTTGCAAATAAGCAGGTCTACATATCTAGATTTGTGGTATTATGTTTAATATTTTCAAGAACTAGAAGTAAAAGAAATAATAACACAGAAAAATCCCTAATATCGAATGGAATTCAAATACACTAAACCTTGAATATAGCTCAAAATTAAATATTCACATCACTGGTTTCTTTGATCGTTGAATTGGAAACTAGAACGTAAACTTTCATATCTGTCTGGAAATAAAACACTACGCATTTAAAGAGACTCATTTTCAATCAAAGTTATAGGAAGTTGATAGATACGTTAGCTAAACACACTTCACCGCTAATAGGTAATGTAACAGTTCTACTATTTCAAAGTCTTTCGTGAAATTTGAATTATAATTATGTTGTTAATTTGACAGCCAATATTAATGCATATAACCGTACTTGTGTAGTCAAATTATTGCTTTCTAGTTTTTTTTTAAAACAACTCCCGCAAAAGAAATATTTATCCTGTGTCTCGGGGTACTTTACAAACATACATGAAACGGACATAAAGAACATTCAGACTCATCACAACAATTTGTGAATCACACAAAGCGCTTACCTATGTGGGATTTGAACTAACAACACTTGGCGCAATAGAGAGAGGCGTGGCCACAGCTTAAACCACTAGGCCAACCGTGCAGGGAGTTGACAATATAGAAATATTTATTGGGATTGAATATTGATTATTTGTCTCAAGTTTTATAGTTTATTGGAAAATAAGTGTTTCAAAATTGGTAAATAGTTTTTTCAAGAAATTTTAATTCTTAAGGTCTTACTTACGAATGGGAGACTGGTCGTATCAGTGTGAATCGCACACACATTTTTTTTTCACCGATTAGGTGAAAAAAAAATGTGTGTGCGATTCACACATAATAGAAGTGACGACAAAAGAATGAGATGAAACAGTGTGCAATATACATACACACCAACATTTACTCTCTCGCTCTGGCTCACTAATTTTGTATTTTTGTCTCTTACCTGTCGTTTTTCCGTTGCATCCGGTTTGAAACCACAACGATTCTAAAGAAGTTTCACTTTCAAAAACTATTGCGTGTTTCATCATCATTATGTGTTTATTTTACATTAACGCCCAGGCGATGCGATGGTGACCACCTCAGTCATTGCAATTCGGTAAATAATTCGGTGTACGTCAAAAGTACGTCAAGATTACCAATCAAAACCAGTTATTAAAGCAGACTTCCTCATTTCATATAATTTAACTCTGACACCCTATTTTCGTATAACATCAAGTTTGGTTGACAAAATAAATACTCAATATTGTCAATCTTCTCCGCTTCTAAGTAGAAATAAATTGATACTCAACTTATGCAAATAAAGCTGTTTGGCACAATTTAATGGGTAAATGTGAAACTTTGTGAAATGTAAAAGTAAAAATCAAAGAGTAAATATTCGTATTTAGTCCACTTTTATGATAAATTGGAAATATGTTTACATTAAAAGCAAACAGACGATGGTAACTTATTATCGTTGTTATGTTTGTTTAGATTTGTCATTCGTATTAGTTCTGCGTTGTTGAATGTAACATGATTAGTGACTTTCCTTTCATTTGACAAATCTAGAAACACTTTTTACTTTAACTTTTCTGTTCTGTGACTGTTTCTTTGTGCCTGTGTTTCCTAGCCTTATTTCCAATATTATTTGGAGTCGGCTACTAGTTCAAAGGGTTTTACCTGAATATCAGTTTTTCCATCGGACCTCCGCAACTGTAAGGGGAACTTAAATTCGAAGGTTGAAATAGTTGTCAGTAAATTTTAGGGCACTGACTTCCCAATAACGATTGCCATATATGTTCATGACAACCGGGACCGACCGATCCATATGACGTATTATCAATAAGTGTTCTCTCAAAAATAAAACGTTGTTTGATCAGACTCAGACTATACAGAAAAAGAACCGTGCCATGAAAAACTATTTCATCAATGACTTACAAAATATTAAAAGATTAGCTGAGACCCGCTTTATTACCCGCGGTTGCCATTAGGTATGACTTTACAA
This sequence comes from Phragmatobia fuliginosa, assembly GCA_932526445.1. Taxonomy (NCBI): domain Eukaryota; kingdom Metazoa; phylum Arthropoda; class Insecta; order Lepidoptera; family Erebidae; genus Phragmatobia; species Phragmatobia fuliginosa. The sequence goes on from OW052070.1 coordinate 17,579,768, forward strand.
CAAAAAACGTGGGTAATGCGGGGTGAAGTTAGTCTAAAGAAAATATATTACATCATCAGTTAAATGTCAGTGTCCCGTGAAAATCAGAGTACTCTGTGGAACGGTTTGAACAAATAAACATACAGAAAAACAGATAAACCGACCGACGAACAAAAAAAATAAAAACTGCTTTTTGTTGTCAGTACTGTATATCCTTTCCTTTACTGTAATATATATGTATTTTGTGAAAATTTGGAAATATGAAGTTACAAACAAACACTTTAATTTTATTTATTTGCAAAGAAAATTCATGTAATATTTTGTAAGTTAGATTTTGTAAATTCAATATTCAAAACGATGAAGTAATAAACAAGATACTGATATTGTGTTGACGTATTTATTTTAAAATTCTACACATAAATAATTACAAAATACACGTAAATACAGAGTAATTTTAAGATAATTTTGTTAACTAATTCTCAACTGATGAGTTATGGTTTTCAATTTTAAAATTCATAAATTAAATTTAAAAAAGGACTTTTATAGTTTACCAGATGTCCCATGCAAACTTGTCTGAAGATAATCCTAATAATGACAGTATTCTTGCTGTAAAGTTTAACCATAAAAGATAGACATATTATTATGCTGTTGATTCCTTTATATAATGTTTATGTAAAACTTAACCGTTTACGCAACTCACACAATGAAAGCTCTCAAAACGAATAATTTTACTCGTACCGCGTTATTGAAATATTTTTAATAGTTACTCAGTTCCTTTTGGTGTTGACGTAATGATAATGTAGCCTTTAGTCTCCCTCCATAATGAACCTCTTTAACATTGGATTTTTTAGGGTTCCGAAGTTCATAACTCGGAACCCTTATAGATTCGTCATGTCCGTCTGTCCGTCCGTCCGTCCGTCCGTCCGTCCGTCCGTCCTCGACTTACCGTCCAAACAGTAAGTGCTAGAAAGATGAAATTTTGCATGAATACGTGTTGTAATTACGTCGACAAAGTGCTACAATAAAATTATGAAAAATAATTTTATTTGGGGTACCTCCCCTACACGTAAAGTGGGGATGATTTTTTTTTCTCGAGGCTACCCCATCGTGTGGGGTATCATTAGATAGGTATTTTAAAAACAATAAAGGGTTTCCTAGACGATTTTTTGATTTAGGTATCCGTTTGCGAGATATTTCACTTTAAAGGGCACTTTTTTGTAAAAACAGGGCGTCCCCCCCCCTCTAAAAGCTAAACGGCTGGCTCAAAAAATCTGAAAAAAATCGTGATGGTGGTCCATATAATGAACTTTGAAGGAAAACTATAACCGATTAGATGACTTTCTTAGTTCAGGAGTTATGAAGGCTTATATGGTAAAATGCGCTCACTTGGAAAACGTCATACAAAATTAACGTAATAATACGTAAACATAACAATTATCTATTGGATACGATTTTAAATCCACATACCATTATAGGTGACTGAGGAACCCTTTCCTGTGCGTGGCCTGACACGCACTTGGCCGATTTTTTTTTATATCGAACCAGTATTTCTTACTGAGATTAGGACGTTCAACTAAACAAAAATGTCTTCGCCTTTATAATATTGCTATTTTTTTTTCCTTTTGACCAGGTAAGTTATTTACGTTGGAATTTGATTAAATTTGCATTTTTATACTTTTGTTTCATAAAACTAAAAACATATCACATAACACATGCTATTTATTTCTGAAGCACTCTTTTAAAACTTAAATATTTATTATCCTTGAAACGTTACATACTCATTTACTAAATAGATTCTAAAGACATTAAAACACAAACGATATTTTAGTTGCAACATCAAAGAACTTAAACAACTATACACATTATATTTATATCTCCAGTAAACACGCAGAGTGAGTTTATTCAAGAGGCTTTACTTTATCACCGAACATAAGACGACTGGCACTCGGTTTGAGAGTTCATATGCCAAGATAGAGACCCTTGAGTCTTGAAGATTCTTTGCATTGAGGTCGCGTAGTTATTAGCGCGTAATGAGATACTGAAATCTCTTACTTATTTGGACAGAAAATAAACGGAATTTTCTTTTCCATGGAGGTGCCTTTCATTTGCACGTGAGGAAAATGTTGTTTTGTCATTCTACTCAGAATACTCGGAACTCATTATCTATGTTTAATGATGTTTACGAGATTAGCGATATATTTAGGATTTTTCATTTTGATTCGATATTATTATTATACTATCTATACTAGTTTATTAAGCTGTAATAATAAGCCGTTTAAGTATTTAATAAAAAAAAAATTATTTATTTATGTAGGTATAACTTTATTGTACACCAATAAGGCATCAAATTTTGTACACAGATATAAATATAATTTAACATTGTATGTACGTATTTATAAAATAAAAAAATTATGTTTATGTATTTATATCAGTTGTCTAGTATTCATAATACAAGCGCTGCCTAGTTTGGGACTAAATGGCGTTGTTTGTGAGATGACCGAAATATTTATTTATTTATACACAATTAGAATAGCTTTTCTATCTAAGTACATAGTATGTTACATGGATTTGCTATAAGCATGCAGCTGATACTGATTCAAATGACTCACATGAGTCAAGCCATTGTCAAGATAAAGCTATTTACATACTAACTCATAGAAATTCAGAAATGTAGATTGGAATAATTAATTGGAATTTGATTAAATTTAATTTTAAAATTTGCACAGGCGGGGTATGCGCACCGTCCCGCGAATCGCGCGAGTGCTCTTTAGGCAGATTAGCACATGCGTGTTGCCTCCACCGTCCGTTATACGTTGCCTTCATAAGTCAGTCTATTCATATCACAGTCATTCTAGATTTTCCTTTCTTTCTTTTCTAGAATCCTATTGTAAAAAACTAATTACAAAATATATAATTGTTATCGACTTTACACAATACATAGTGTCCGCGACCTCCAATACCGTCTACGTTTTTAGTATTTTTTATTATTATGTTCTCTGTTTAGTTCTCATTGTCTTTCGGTTAATGGGATGATTATATTGTTTGGCAATAATATTGTTAGAATGTATGTTGGTAAAAAGACAATGTATATTGTTTTGTAAACTTAAATTAATATCAAAGAAAAAAAATACTGCATAAATAAAAAATAAATAAATAATTATGATTGCATAGGTAAGTTGATAAAAAATGCTATGCAATAGCTTTACCGCGGCAGTCCCCGAGTGCCACACGAATTTTTTTTATCCGTTATTCGCAACACAAGATATATTACCAGCGCTAAAGCAGAAGTACTAAGCGGTAAACATCTTTTAGAGGTAGTTGGTCTCAATTCACCTTGACTTCACCTTGACTCTTATCTTGTCTCTTCAAAGAGCGGACTGAATTTTAAATTTTTAAACCTTCCTTGTTAAAACAGATACCTGCTATAATCATCTTTGCAATGTCAAAATATTTGGCTAGAAGAAGACGCCTGTAGCAGTTCACCTTGTGCAATTTGTTTGCAGAAAGTTTTACAAACAAATTGATGTTTCACTAAAAACAGTTCAACAAAGTTTACATAAAATCTTTGTCAAAAACCTGTTTCATTATAATCAACAATGTCTGCAATCTTACAAGAATTCAACCACCCTTTAACGCACACTCCACATATTCCAGAAATTTGAATGTTCAAAGTAATATTAGCGCAGCTGTAAGAAGGTTTCTCTTTATCTCCGAATATAGAGGACGACTCACTCTCAGATTAAGGGCTCAAGACAGGGCTGCCAAATTTTGTTTAAAGAGGTAAATTTTGATTATATCTTTATTTAAGTTTTTAAATGTTAACGTAAGAATGGAATTAATTTGTAAATATACTTTCAAAAGTAAGGTATAATTACTCGTATGCATATTGATTTGTACTAGACATATATTATAAACAGTACTAAATAAAACAATTAGCTAATCACTAAAAGATTCTGGCAATTGTAAATAGAGATAAAAATTAAACCGGGTTCAAATTCCTGGTCCGGTCAAAAGTGTTGCTGTGTTTTCTTACAGGAAATTCTTAATAACAGCCTGGAGTTTTTGGCGGTAACTAACGCCCATGCTTCGGAGAGCACGTTAAGCTGTCGGTCCCGGTTGTTATGACATCTGTGGTAATCGTTATTGGAAAGTCAGTGCCCTCAAATATGCTAACAACTAGTTCGACCTTTGAATTTCAGTTCTTCCTCAGGGTTGCGAAAGTTCGATGCCAGTCGCTCCGTGGAAAAACTGACTTTAAGTAGCCGACATCAAATAGTCTTGGGAGTAAATGCTAGGAAGATAGATAATTATTGAACGACTTATTCCATGGGATCAATACAAGTCCTTACAAACTTACAAGTAAAAACTTTTTGCCTGGTTTCTGTAGACAGCCGTTTAGTTTCAAAATTCTACAGAAATGCGTTATTTTTATTTGATAATTAAATATTTGCTTTAATTCATATTTATATCCATTAATAGCTTACAGTCATATTCCAAAAGCTTATACTATCACTAAAAGCACTATGAAAAAGAAGATACTTTCATGAAAAATGAGACGACCCCAATTATAAATGTATGAGAATACCTGACCCCATTTAACATAGGATAAGGAAACGGTAAGGACGTGGGCATAAATTCTTACATATCCTTATGAATCCGTACGTTTGGCGACCCTACTTACGTATAACAGGATACAGTACGCTAAGTAGGCTCTGTTTGAGGGCTTACGTGTGCTTTACTGATTGAGCTTAACATGTAATGACAGGCGGTGTAATACCTTTGACAACAAATGTAGTGAATTGATCTAAGACGTACTTGCATTTGTATGTTGATACTGTCTAATGGATGGGGCATTAATTATAAATCTGTGTCATACTGAATGTTGTTTAATTTACTGATGCGCCTCGGTGGCGCAGCGGTAGCATATGCGACCGGGTCGAACCAAATGTTTGTGTGATTCGCAAATGTTTGTTTTAGAGTTTGCGTGTTTTCTATCTATACGTATAATATGTGCGTATTTACATAGAAGTATGATTGTGTATTTATATCAGTTGTCTAGTACCCATAATTTTATAAATTACATACTGTAACATTTCTCAAGTTTGAGGTCTTCAAGATAGTAGACCAGCGCTGATTTCAGTACGAATGGGCCGGCTCAATCGAGGCTGTACTACCTTCACACAGAAGACCATCCTAATAATGACAGCATTCTTGCTGTCGTATTTCGTTGGTGAGTGTGAGACCGGAGGCCCAATCATTCTGCACCATACTCCCGCCCTCCGAAGGCCGGGAGAATGATGTAGAATTATCTAACCAGGCCGCCATGGTATGGGTCACCATGCTACATTGTCTACCCTCACAGTGAGCATGGTGGTCCCTTCTCCTGGACTCTACTAGACTTGAAACTCTATACTTTCATGGGTACTTGTTTACGTGTGCTTTCCATCAGGCAGAGTAGAATCACTTTGATAGGCTTAAATAAAAAAAAAAACTAGGCAGCCATAGTGTAGGTAAGAATGCCGCACGAAGAGCCCTATTCTATAAATTCTAAATTCTATTGCCAGCAGTGAGGATCTTAGATTCTCTGCTCGTGGTTTCCATTGGGCTCTTCGTGACAAGGAGTCTCAAAAAGTATAAAGTACGGTCACCCTCACCTAAACTGTCCTGACTAAGATTGCTTTACTTTCCATTTTGTTAACGCAATTATCAATAAGGCCCTTTTCTTATATTGACATCTATAGCTTTGAAATTACTTGAGTTTCAAGTCTAATAGAACATGTTTTATTTATATACTTTCTGAAATCTTATTTTCATAAATCCCGCGACACAAATTGTATTACTACGCGCAAATCTCAGGAGGCGTTGTACAAAGTTATTACACGATTTTTACAGGATATTGTATTTTTCCTTTCTATCAGAAGTTTTTTCCTACACTCCTTAAAATATATTTTCGAAAGCAAAAAAATGACACATAAAATATTTTAGCAGAACAGAATCGAATTGTGACTAAACTGAAAAATGCAGCAACGAAAAACAATTGTACAGAACCCTTATCAAACGATGACAGCCGCTGAGTGCCCTAAATACATGTTTTTTTCTAACCGAAAATGTTTCGCACGAAAATTAAATTTGTTTTGATGTAAAAACGGGTTACGATTATTGAGAGAGGTTAGCAAAAAACATCAAATTAAGGACTGCCTGAAATGTTTTTTTTTGGTTTTGATATTAATCACTTTAAGCTTGATTGTAATAAAATACGTTCATTTGGAAAAAAAATTGACATGTCTTGAATATAAATCTTTAAATTTTTTAAATCTACATCGTCTTTAATGAAGATTCTAAATATAAATTATAATCGGTACAACGCATATTATTGCAAAAGTTTTCGGATGAATATTATTGAATAGTTTACTTTATATTTTTTTTGATACTGAGGCCTAATCACTAAGAAATATAATCCATTAATAATAATAATATGTAATCCATTAATAATAATATGTAATAAATTAATAATAATATGTAATCCATTAATATGTAATATAATCCATTCGAAAATGTTTTTTTTTTTAATTTTTTTTTTGGTTCTCTGACACAACATCGTCTAGTCCCAAACTAAGCAGAGCTCGTATTGTGGGTACTATACAACTGATATAAATACATAAACATACTTTTTTTTTGTAAATACACACATATTATACATAGAAAACACCTAGACTCCGAAACAAATGTTTGGGAATCACACACATAATATTTGGTCCGACCCGGGAATCGAACCCAAGACCTCTTGATCAGCAGCCGCATACGCTAACAACTAGAATTCAAGAGTGGTGGTCATCTTCCTCATTGTGAATGTGGACAATACAGCATAGTGACCAACCTTATAGCTTCCTAGTGAAATACTTCTGAAATAATATATTTTTTTTGTATGAGAATCCGGGTTATACCTGAATTAAGAGTGGAGTGTAGTTCATAACACTCATAGCTATCACATCAAATTATCCCCAAAGCAAAGAGCATTTGTGAAATTGACAATCACTGTGGGCTTTAGTTGAAACATCAAAAATTACTGTTTCCTGAGTCCTATCGATTTGGATATTTAAAGGGGTGTTCCATTCTGCCAATAAAAAAAGACGATCGATATGAAAAAATATCATTATTTACTTTTAGACTTTTAAATCCCAGTTTCGTAACGATGCAGCGAGGTGTGTATTCAACGAATTTGTTATTCCAATTCCAGCAATATAGTATTAATCAAATCTTTTAAGTAAGTAAAAGCTAGCGAATTTGTTGTACCAAAATAATTGATTTAGGGTTCAAAGCGATAAGCTTAAAATAGACAGACCGCCTACACAATATTTGTAAAACGACTTACAGCGCGTGTATCAAACGAAGGCTTAATTATCTTTCCGAATGCCAATAACGAGGGAAATGTACTGAGCACAAGTGTTACGGCATATTATATTTCAAACCTTTAAATTGTGTACTCCTTCATCTACCTAGCCTTATTCCCAATATTATTTGGGGTCGGCTACTAGTTCAACCGGTTTTACCTGAATATCAGTTTTTCCACGGAGCGACTGGCATCGGACCTTCGCAACCCTAAGGGAGAACTGAAATTCGAAGGTTGAACTAGTTGTAAGTTATATTGAGGGCACTGACTTCCCAATAATGATTGACATAGATGTTCATGACAACCGAGTCCGACGGCTTTAACGAGCTTTGTTGTCAAGGGTGTGAATCACCGCCAAACTTCCAAACTCCGGGCTGCCATTAGGAATTTCCTAAGTAAAATCCATAAACACTTTTGACTCGACCCGGGATTTGAACCCGAGAACTCCTGATTAGCAGTGGCATACGCTATCCACTAAACCAACGAGATGTGTACTAATAAAACTATCTTAATATCCATAAATTCGAAATGGCGGTCTGTCATACTTTTACGGTTAGACCACTGCACCGACCTCAATAAATTTTGGTATGGTGATACATCGATTGTTTCGAAGGACATTGGACATACTTTTTACATATGCAGTTAGTTTACAATCCACCTATTATTATAATTTCATCAATACAGTTTGCACAGCGAGAACATTTTCTATTCCGTTTGTTTTGATCACAGCAATTAATTTTCATTTAAAATTAATATTCATGAGGCTTATAGGTAATAAATTTATAGAAATGCACTGCTTACAAATTTAGCTAAGCAAACTAGAAATTTGCTGTCCCAATAGGCTTATATGAATACGTAGACGATTTTAATAAAAAAATATATAATTAAATAGCTATACTAAACTTTTACTGGCGATATACAGGGCATGGAACACACCAAAGTCTTAATTTTATTCTTTTTTGATTTCTCCAATACCTTTAATACCGTCAATCACAAAATCCTGTTATGTATCCTCGCATGATGATTATCATCATCATCAACAGCCTTTAATAGTCCACTGCTGGACATAGGCCTCTCCTTAGAAAGGATGTTGTGGCCTACTATACCACGCTGGCCAGACGGGTTGGTATAGGGTTGGTTTCAAGTTCGAGGGCCTATTCCCGCAGCGGGCGGAACACACACCCCCGTCGATGGCTGCATCAGCCGAAGACGACGGGGGCAGCGAGGTTGAAGTTCCGCCCGTCGGGGAATCAGAGGTAGGGGCTGCTGTTCTACGGATTCGATCCAAGAACGCCGCCCCCGGGCCGGACGGGGTTCCAGCCCGAGTGATGGCCCGAGCCCTCGATCACATGTCGGACTGCCTCAGGGAGGTGTTGGACGCTAGCCTGGCGTCCGGACGCTTCCCTGAGCGCTGGAAATGCGGGAAGCTGGTCCTGCTGAGGAAGCCGGGACGGCCTGCCGATTCGGTCGCGGCCTATAGGCCTATCGTGTTGCTGGACGAGGCGGGTAAACTCTTTGAGAGGATACTCTCTGCCCGCATCGTCCGGCACCTCTGCGAGGTCGGCCCCGATCTGTCGGACGCCCAGTTCGGTTTCCGAGAGGGGCGTTCGACGATCGATGCCGTGATGCGCCTTAGGGCCGTGACCGAGGAGGCCGTGAGAGGTGGCGGAGTGGTGTTGGCGGTGTCCCTAGACATCGCCAACGCCTTTAATAGTCTGCCATTCGGCTGCATCAGGGAAGCACTCCGCTACCACGGAGTGCCAGAGTACCTGAGGCGGCTGGTGGCAGACTATCTCGAGGAGCGTACCGTCATGTACGAGGACCGAGATGGCGTCTTGAGACGCAGGGCCATGTCGTGCGGTGTTCCACAGGGGTCTGTCCTAGGACCACTCCTGTGGAACATGGGATACGACTGGGCCCTACGAGGGCGTCTCCCCCCCGGGCTGGGTGTAATCTGCTACGCAGACGACACTTTAGTCACGGCCCGGGGGGCAAACTTTCAGGAGGCGGCGCGCCTGGCCACCACAGGAGTCTCCCTGGTGGTCGGGCGCATCGAGGCGCTGGGTCTGCGGGTGACCCTGGATAAGACGGAGGCCCTACTCTTTCATGGGCCCCGTCGTGGCCCACCCGCCGGCGCCTCGATCGAGGTCAACTCGGTCCTCGTACCGGTCCGGGCCCAGATAAGGTACCTGGGTCTGGTCCTAGACGGAAGGTGGCTCTTCGACGAGCACTTCAAACAGCTGGCTCCAAAGTTGGTGGACACTGCCTCCGCCCTCGGGCGACTTTTGCCCAATTTGGGCGGGGCCAGTGTTCCCACTAGGCGGCTGTACACGGGGGTGGTCCGGTCGATGGCACTGTACGGTGCACCGGTGTGGGCGGCGGCTCTGTCCGCCCAGAATAGGGCGCGCCTTTGGCGCCCACAGAGGATATTGGCGGTCAGAGCCATACGCGGATACCGCACGGTGTCGACCGAAGCGGCCTGCGCCTTGGCCGGAACACCCCCGTGGGATTTGGAGGCGGAAGTGCTCGCCGAAGTTTATCGACGAGTGGCTGAATTCCGGGCGGAGAGGGGCATTCGCCCTCCGCCCGAGGACGTACGCGAGTGGCGCGAAGCCGCTCGTCGAGCCACCTTGGCTAGATGGTCTTTCCGGCTGGAGGATCCACGCGCTGGCTTCGCCACCGTGGAGGCTCTCCAGCCGGTCATCGCAGAGTGGGCAGGGCGGCAGCACGGGACCCTTTCCTTCCGGCTGACGCAGGTGCTTTCCGGGCACGGTTGCTTCGGAAAGTATCTGCACTCGGTCGCGAGGAGGGAACCGAGTCCCGCCTGCCACCACTGCGACTGCAGTGAGGACACGGCCCAGCACACGCTGGCGGTCTGCCCCGCATGGGCGGCGCAGCGCCGGGCCCTCACTGCAGTCATCGGAGAGGAACTCTCGCTGCCGGTCGTAGTCCGCTCCATGGCCGGTAGCGACAGTTGTTTTACCGCGGTCGCAACCTTCTGCGAGGACGTAATCTCGCAGAAGGAGGCGGCGGAGAAGGCCCGGGAGGATGACCTCCACTCGGACCCGATCCGCCGCCGGCGCCCTGGGCGGCGGAGGCGCGCCTATCTGCGCCTCATGCCGCCCTGAGAGTGGCCGCGGGTGGACGGGACGGGTTTCCCCGTCCATTCGCTGCAGTGGCCAGCCGCGAGGGGGTGGCGTCCGCGTGTGACCGGACGTCACCCAATTTGGAGAGGACATGGAGATGGCGCCCGCAACAGTGCGGGCAGGCGCCGGGAGGGGTCCAGAAGGAAAACAGTTACCTGGATTCCTTCCAAATACAGGCGCAGAGAGGTCACACCGTGTGGTTTTAGTCGGTTCAAGTCCGACACACCGCCCCGCCGAGAGCCCCGGTGGGGTGACGGTCCGTGGGGATTTCCACACGAAAAAAAAAAAAAAAAAAAAAAGGGTTGGTTTCAAGTTTTCCTTCTCTTTGCATCGATGTTGTCTTGCGTAGTTTATCCCTTAGTCGCCTTTTACGACACCCGCGGGATGAATAGGAGTGGTGACAATCTGTATTCTTAATCCGTCACCACACTGACAATTACATACACTCACAATTAGGATGATGGCCTCTACTCCTGGATTCTACTTATGCTTTGGTAGGCGTAAATATAAAGCTATGTATACCTATTCACCTTAAGGAGTACTAAATAAAAGAAGTTTATCTAAAATCTTTCATGATGAAAATATTTCACTTTTGCCTATCAACACATCATCTTCTGAGCCTTTATTTCCAAGTTTATTTGGGGTCGGCTACTAGTTCAACCAGTTTTACCTGAATTTCAGTTTTCCACGGAGCGACTGGCATCGGACCTCCCGCAACCCCAAGGAAGAACTGAAATTCGAAGATTGAACTAGTTGTCAGTATATTTGAAGGCACTGACTTCCCAATAACGATTGCCATAGATTTTCATGACAACTGGGACCGACGCCTTTACGTGCTCTATGACGCACGGGCGTGAATCACCGCCAAACTTCCGAACTCCGGGCTGCTATTAGGAATTTCCTAAGAAAATCCCAAAAACACTTTTTGGTCTGACCCGGGATTTGAACCCGAGACCTCTTGATTAGCACTGGCATACGCTAACCACTAGACCAACGAGGCAATTAGCTTTTGCCTATCAACACATCTGGCCAAAATTATTTTTTAAGGAGAGGCGTATATTTAGCAGGGGACAGGCTGGTCATGATGACATAGTATGAGTAAGAGTAATATATATTTTTAATGAGCACGAATACTATTTGCTGAAGTTTTAATGGACAGAAGGCTCGTAAATGTTATTGTTTCACCTAAATATTTGAACATGTAGGTGTGGGGAGCGTGATTTGAAACTGACGTGTCCGTAGCGTGATCCTCATCAATTTAAAGTGAACGACATTACATTGTTTGCCGATAAAACCACAGAATACATAATAGTACCAGTACAGAAGACTCACTCCGAAAAGTAAAATAAAGTTATAGACCCTCGGTGTCAAAAGATTAAGTTCAATTTAGATCGCACAGCGCCGAATCACTACGATTATATTTACCTACAATTGCGTCTCTTTCTATCGTGTAACTCTGAACTGTTCTGACGATGTCTGTTCGACCGGCGTGTCTGACCCGGCAGGCAGCCGGCCGACTATACCTAAACTGCGGAGTGACACCCCCCTGATAAAACCTTTAAAGGTTTAAGGTTATTTTGAATGTAGGGGATTGGGTTTAAAAGGAAAAAGTAAAAAAAAAATATAAAAGAGAAACATTTTAATACCGTTAATGGATACCGAATATTTTTTAGTTTATTATTCAAAATATTAGCAACATAAATACACATACACAGATTCTATCGCTTGAAACAAGAAAACAAATATTTATTATTTGTGGAAATCGAATTTATGGCATTAAGCTGGAAACACATTTTCGGACGCGGCTGACAGCCGTGATCTAGAATATGAACATACACTGAGGTGTGTAAACTATCGGACGTAAGTCGTGGACGTGACCTTTGACTGACCTTGAGCGTTTGGACGTCCGACAGAAATCCGCGTCCGTCAGTCGCGTCCGATTTCCACCTTTAGACCTTAGAATATTGCAAGTTTCATAATTAAAACACCAGTATTCTTGTAATTATATGAACTCGTAAAGAAAACATAGACTTCACAAAAAATATATATTTTATTTATTATCTAAATGGACCAACAAAATTAAATATTGATACAACTTATAGTTAGTGACTAAGATTGACTGGCACTGAAAATGCCTAGGCACGTTCACCTTTCTCGCTATTTATGTACAAAAGTATAAATAAATGAGTTATTTAAATCATTTGTTTCAGATAAAAAATGCAAACCCGAAAACGTCAAAGAAAACGTCGAGTGAAGAGCAGTGTAGTGCGATGGACGTGCTATAGAAAAATGTAAAGTGCTAAATGGACTTAGAGTTCAAAATGCGTGTGGCAAATTTGTGGCCAACAATGGGCAGCCTGACGAACAGAGACCTGCTAGTGGTAGTTTTGTTCTTGTGTCAGACAATAGTTTGTGACAGTCAGTGTCCAAAGTTTGCGGAGAAGCCATTAGAAACGCGAGTTCAAGATGCTACTATAGTTTTTAGAGCGGTGGTCGTTCAAACACATTATCAGGTGAGTTGTGTTCGTGTATTGTTTTCAATAAAACTTGCAAATATATGTCGAGTCACATGTCTCCTTAGAAATGTTCTCTTTACATTTCATACTAATTTAAGTTTTATGACGGGAAATTTTACTAATGGAATTTATACTACTAAAATAAATAAAATCAATAAACATACAGCTTTAATGAATGTAATGAATGCTATTGATTTTCAAACCATATAGCACTATAAAACATCATATTATGTAGTTTTGCAGATAACATAAAGGAAGTGTGAGTGAAGGGAAGGGCTTTATGAAAGTCTTGATCTTAGACTTTTCTTTGCCCTTCAATATAATCTCAGAACTAATTAAATTGTACTCAATTAGAATATTGTCAAAAGAATAGACCCTCATAGTTCATTACCACGTATAAATTCTTTTTTAGTTACAATATTAACAATCTAATCTGTTTCCATATTTTCTCCACCGGATAGTCCTATCCATACTTTTTTTCCCTAGCCTTATTTCCCAAGTTTATTTGGGGTTGGCTACTAGTTCAATCGGTTTTTTTTTTGTAGCTAAATTGCTAAACCAATTTCATTAGCAGCATGTTAAATTAATTATTGAGGAACTATACAACAAAATAACTGACTTACACACGCTAGAAGCCGCGTGAAAAATGACGAGTTAATAAAAATCAACCCGTATTTAGACAGATCATTCCTAACATTCATTCGAATGGTCGGCTTTACGACTAGAATATGTCATCACAGACACCACGTAAAATTTTACTGCCCAGACCTCCGCCAAAGATGAGTTTTGAAATGGTAAAGACGCTATCAAGATGAATTTATTGGCTTTGAGATTAAACTGAAAACGAGACAAGAACTTTCATGTTATTGTTAGGTTAACAGAGTGAACGATATTGCGAACTTTATCTAGCGGTAGATTTTGACATAGATATTGACGCATTGTTGTAGAAATTAGGGTAGTTGTATTAAATTTATATTTATTGAAATTGTATTTTCTTCTAAGAATTAACTCGATTATAGCAAGATAGGGTTAAGAGTCAATGTTGCTGAACTTCTTAACTTACAGGAGACCACAATAAGCACATTGAAAGTAAAAGAAATTACATCAACTATGGAAACATATTTGCATTTTATTATATAAATGCACATACAATTTAAATTATCTTGTGAAATATATGCTGAGCCCCGAGGTGTACCTTTACAACAAAAACCGAGAGTAACACTGTAGCCTAAACTATTCCGTATTACATAATACCTTAACATCAGTCCAGCTGTTCCAGAGATTAGCTCGAATAAACAGATAGACAGTAAGATAGACTGACAAAAAAGCGGCCAAGTGCGAGTTGGACTCGCCCATGAAGGGTTCCGTAGCATCATATAAAAGTTTTTGTAGTTCGCTGTAACTTTCATCAATGTTTTAATAATAGTGTTTTGACTGAAAGAAATGTAAATTGCGGTTTATGATTTATGACGTATTAAAAATAAACTACTTACTAGATCTCGTTCAAACCAATTTTCGTTGGAAGTTTGCATGGTAATGTACATCATATATTTTTTTTAGTTTTATCACTCTTTTATTTTAGAAGTTACAGGGGGGGGGGGACCAACATTTTACCACTTTGGAAGTATCTCTCGCGCAAACTATTAAGTTTAGAAAAAAATGATATTAAAAACCTCAATATCATTTTTGAAGACCTATCCATCACACGTTTGGTTTTTAAGAAAAAAAATTTTTTGAGTTTCAGTTCTAAGTATGGGGACCCCCAAAATTTATTGCTTTTGTTCTATTTTTGTGTAAAAATATTAAAGCGGTTCACAGAATACACCTACTGACCAAGTTTCAACAGTATATCTTTTATAGTTTCGGAGAAAAGTGGCTGTGACATACGGACGGACAGACAGACAGACATGACGAATCTTTATGGGTTCCGTTTTTTGCCATTTGGCAACGGAACCCTAAAAATGCTCTAAGTGCCACACAATATTTTAAAAAAGTGGTTAATTTAAAATTACAAACCGACATTTAAATACAATTTATTTATATCGATGAAAAGATTTATGTTAACCATTCAAGGACCCGTTGCACGTGATTTAAGCGAGAAACATCGGCATCTAATTTGACTTTTTCTAGCAATGAAATAACTCTGAACGAAAGTTATCACTGGTGGTCAGATAATTGTTAAAAGCCAGTTGACTAGAATCAACCGAAAGAAGACCACTATTGGTACAAAAAAACTCGTAAAATTCTTACTATCCTTACTAAAGTTATACATACGAACTCTGTCTCTCTGTCTGTCGGTCTTTAACTTCAAAACCATTGGACAGATTTAAATGAAATCTAGTACTCATATAGCTTAAAAAAGGATTTAAGCTACTTTTACCGCGATAACCGACATACACGTGAAAGAAGTCGCGGGCGAAAGTTAGAGTTAAGAAATTTAAGTACTTGACTATATTTTATATTATACAACAATTGTATTTAATAATTAACAAGGGCCATAAAGACAAACATCAGTACAAGATTGGGAATGCGAACACGCAAGAATCATTTCATTAAAATGAAACATTGAATATTAAAATAAACTTTGGTCGTGTGCTTAATTAAATGCAAATGAAGTCGTTGGCTCGCATAAAATATTTTCAATGAATTGGTGCCATTTCAAGCACCATTGGATTTACTGATAAGTTGTGTAAATCTACAATTATTAAATATAATTAGTTACATGGTACAATTAACTGTTGGAAGATTTGTAATAATCTTTTGAAAAGCGTAGAGTAGGAATATTATGCGTAAACTGATACAGATAGGGTTGAAGCCGCGAACAGTGTAAGAAAATACACCCATAACACAAGTGATAGTAAATGTGGGCGTCATTAGCCAAGTTTCAAGTGTTTCACCTCAATTCTCCTTCTACAATCGCTAACGCTTCCATTCTCTTGTTTTATTGCGCAACATTTTGTTTAGACTACTGACATTGGGAGAAATCATTTCAATTGTAATATTTTTTTAGGTTTCTATTAATATTTATAAATGTCGAATGCAGCTTGATTTGGAGAATAGATTTTATTATGTCTCATTAAAGCCCCACTGTCTATACTAATACTAGAAGTTCGAAAGTAGCTTTGTCTGTCTGTCTGCTAAGCTTTCACAACGTATCTGCTACACCTATTTCAATAAAATTATGCATGGAGATATTTGGAATCTTGTGAAAGGACATAGGCGAATTTTTACTTAAGTTCAAAAGTAAAATGATCATGTCGGTATCTCGCAAATGGTAGAATTCGCCAGCATTTTGTGCGGAAGATAAAACTTACGCAGTATCCAGTAGATTTATAGCATAATTTTATTACATTTTTTCTCCCAGTCTATATAGATATACATTTGCAGATTCGACTAAATGTATGTGTATCAGTAACATCTGGATATTAAAGGACATTAGACGATAAAAGATTTTCCTCTTGCGAAAACAACATAAACTTTCCTTTTTGCAACGTAGATTGGATGAAAACACGACTCCCTAAGACTACGTTAATTACTTCAACGTAATCAATATAAATTTTCTCGAATTCATTAGCAATGTTTCATATGCTCGTTATTGTCAATAATATGTTATTTAACTAGATGGTTTAGTGATTTATAAATCCATACTGATATTATAAATTCAAAAGTGACTTTGTCTGTGTGTTATACTTTTAAGGCTAAACCGTTACATGGATGTCTTTATGATTTTCGAGGAATGTCATAAGCTATTCTTAATCTTGAAAGCCTAACACACACGGGCGCAGGTGTGGGTTAAAACTAGTTTCATAATTTTTTTATAGAAATATATATGTCAAAGATAGTACAGCTTGTTAAAAACTAATTCTCAGGAGCTGTAAGAACTTGAAACGAGAACTTAAAACTGTTAAAAGGTAGTAATTGCAAACTTTTTTAATATAAATAGGATATTAGCTAGTGGAATACTCTTATCTTAAGACCCGTACTTGTATTCAGTCCTTAGATCTCCTGAGTAATAGAATAAAACTTTTGAGACTCGCATTCCGTTTTTGAACTTAGCCAATTAAAATAGTTGTTCACGTTTCTTTCCATTCCTGTCTTCCATTGGTTTATTAGCTTTCAAGAATCTTATCTCTAAAGGAAAGGGATACGAAAATAGGAATTACAAGTTTTCACAAAAAGACTTTAATACACCACTACTGGACATAGATCTCCAGTTAGAATAGAGGTTTTTTGTACAAGTTTCATTCTAATGTGTTTTGTTAATCGTCATCATCATCAACAACACATTGTGTTCCACTGCTGGGCTAGGGTCCCCTTTTAGAAGAGGTACATCCCCACCCTGTTGTGGCTACATAATAAAATAAATAAATATTTTTGGACATCTAAAACACAACATCATCTAGTCCAAAGCTAAGCAGAGCTTGTGTTATGGGTACTAGACAACTGATATAAATACATAAACATAATTTTTTTTTGTAAATACATAAATATTATACATAGAATATAATAATCATGCTGTTTGATGTTTTTTGAGCCGCCCAAAGACATCTAACTCTAACTGTTATCAAATGCCATCAATCGGGACCGACTGCTTAACGTGACCTCCTAATCACTAAACGCTCATAATATATCATGCCACAAACGGTCACCCATCTAGGCACTGACCGCGCCGTTGTTGCTTACCCTCGGGGATTGTTTGCAATCGCCCAAGGCTACTTAACTATGAGCGCTTCGTCATCATATTATCATCATCAACCCTTAATGATCTATTAAGCATACCTTAGAAGGAGGCATTGACTTACCAATGCCAACTCTTATTTTTCGTTTGCTTTAAAGTCTAAAAAATGGCGTACTACGACTGGTATAACTTTAGGTATTTTTTAAATTAATTTATATTTCGTTATAAAGTATTATTTTAGTAGATTTCTGTTTTCATTGAAAAGTGTGACCTACTAAAAAGATTAGCAAGCACCTAAATTTTTTGTTTATCAAGACATTTTCAGCGAATTTTCCAAAAAACATCAAAGATCCTATTTGAAAGATGAAAGCAATGACCTAATATAGCTGTACTTAATTAAGTACGGCGTGGATCGACTGATAAATGCGTTTAAGTAGGGTCGCTGAGTCGCAGGCATTATAGACAAGCTTAGGGTGGGAGATAATGAGGAATTTCGAAAATGTTTCGCTTTTATAGGGTAACAAAATTTGTCTGTGCTATCAAAATCATTTGCTAAATAATTTCAAATTATGTTATTTTGCTGTATAAGCATTTAATAATGTTGGTATTACATGAATTACCCGGTTTAAAAATGTTAAATGCAAAAGGTAAAGTTGTTTAAAATGTGAAGCAGAATGTTAAGCCATTGACTTTTTAAAATAGTCAAAATACAAAGAAACATGTGTGATAAATGATAGCTATGCCGAAGCCATAGAATAACGCAGTCGTTCCCTTCTATCAAAGCATAAACCCAATTACACTATGACACGAGAGAATGTATTTATGTGTGTGTGAAATCTCTAATTGCTTGTTAGTTCATAATGATAGGCAGGCTTTTGTATGTAGGTCTAAAATTTACATGTGTGAAGATTTCTATTCAAATATTAAAAAAAAACTATTAATGAACAACTACTCTGCCTGATGAAAAACATGAGTTAAATTCAAGAATACAGACAATATGTGGTGACCCACACTATCATAAATCAATTTACCAACTTACCAGATATAAGTGTGAAACGACTATCACTACGTGGTTAAAGTTCCTTAATTACGAGGAAACTGAAAATCTACTCTATGTGCCCTCATAACTTCCTTATTAGCTTGATCTGTTTCTTGCGGTGCTTTAGTGATCTCTTTTTACGAGTACACACTCATAAAACTTCACACATACAAACACACCCAGATAAACACACACCAACACAAATTAAACTCAGCATTTTTATTACTTTAAACATATGCTCACTACTTCTCCAACCATACATTCCACTGTCCGGAGTTAGGAGTCGCTGGTAATCTGTAATACAGGTCATCCTAGTGCAGATACCAGTCTCCCACCCAGATTACTACCTGCCTTGCCTTGCTTAATAGACTGCCCTGTTGGTCTAGTGGTCAGCGTATGCGTCTGCTGATCAAGATGTCTCGGGTTCGATTCCCGGGTCGGACCAAATGTTTGTGTGATCCGCAAATATTTGTTTCGGAGTTTGGGTGTTTTTCTATATTTAATAAGTATCTATTTACAAAAAAAAGTAAAAATGTTCGAAATGTCCGAAATATATATTATATCTTGCGAGCTGTTTTTTAATTTGTGAACTTTTTGGATACTATAATATTGAAAACTGTGTGTGAGAAACAAATAAAGCTATTATGATTATGATAAGCTATTATAACTATGGTAGCCTATGGAGATGCTACTGCATCATAAGGCTCCCGGTCTCACACTGACCAATGAAACACGAAAGCAAGAATGCTGTCATTTTAGGTTAAGTCAATTAGGGCATGGCGCTTATGCGAATAGATTAAAGGGTTTGAATAATATCTCTTGTAGATTTAAGTCGTGTATATGCACTATTACCTACCGTCAATATCCATTTTTCTATACTCAACATTGGTCAATGGTAGAAATGTTAATGTAGGTGAGCCATATCTACGCAGTAGGCCAGTATTTGGGGGCTGAACAACACTCCATGTTTCTATATGTGTTCGTAATCACCTGTTAAACTCCATTATAGACATTAACCTACTACAGTGACAAATTTCCACCCAATTCGTATAGCCGTTTTAGCGTGATTAAGTAACAAATATTCACGCATCTACGAGCAGATTAATTACTAGGTTTCTAGTACAGATTTTGGTTGAATATAGGCATACATTAAAAGATCGCTTTTGCATAAAATTTAAATGTATGAATTAGGTTTACTTTATAAACGTCGATAATAATAATGCAACTACTTAACTTTGCTACTTGTGATTGTAGAAAGCATTGCAAAAAAGAGAATTTTTAAATGCAATTTTTAATAGTAAACCAATACAGAGAGTGGCTTTGTTCTCTTACTGAAGAAGATTATTGTTTATTTATAACTAAATCCACCCAGAAATGCCTTCGGGCATTCCAGAGAGTTGAGAACGTGAAAATTCCATCAAGATTATATTTTGAATTTGTTTTACAAAAAGAAAATAAAAATTTTGGGAAGCTGTTTCTTTGTAACTTGTAACAAACTGGCTACAAACAAATTATTATTTTATCAAAAGAGAAATTTAGAATTTGTATTACTTCAGTTGATTGTTGAATTAAATAACATGTTTTTTCAGATGTAATAAAGTATTAAGTATTTGTTGCTTTGATAATCGAACACATTTTCATCATAATCATTTTTACAATTATTTTTACAAAAATTCAATCATTCATACACACCATATCCAGTGATAGTGATTCCCCCCCCCCCCCCCCCCCTCTTATAGTAAGCATTGTTCTCCCTTTGATGGGCTCTGATATTGTAACTATACTTAATTTTAAATGTCCGATTGCATTGCGCATAAGTTAACAGTTGTGTTAATACAGAAGTCATTAACCTCTGTTCTAACATATAAATATTACTATTACAATTTCATCGATCAATATGAACTTTAGTATATTTTTTTCATATTACTGCAAATCTTTCTATAATTTGAATACAATTCCTATACATAGCTTTATGTTCATAAAAATGTATTTAATTTAGATATTCGCCTATAGACTCGTCTCATAACAAAATGATAGTAATAAACCTCACATAACATGAATAAATCCTTTTTACTACTAATCTAAATGAACCTTGAATGTAGTTTACCCTTAATACCCGCGATATCTTTACGTTGCACAGCCACAAACCACAAACCACAAATTAGCTCTAACATCTATTTGGCAAAGATACGATGTACCGACACTACTAAAAAAACAACCGGAGAACAATAACTCCTCAGTTTATCTAGACGACAGTAGGGTTGGTAATTAGGATCTCATTTTAACCTGAACCATCCTTTACTTACTGCAGTAGTTCACCGCTTTAAAATAGGAATATTCAATTTCGTGTTTTAAGAAAATATTTTCATCAAAGATCCAGTATTCCAAAGTTACTAATAAATAAAAAAAATAATGTAATGACGAAGGAGATCCTATTAAAAGCCGTGCTCTCATTTGATTAATTAGTGGAATATTTTGTAAAATGAAACGTTGTTCTTTGCCTTCATCTTTTACCTTTTGGGTTTCTTTTATCCAGTAAAAAGTGACGTTCCCGTGGGATGAGAAAAATAATTTTACACTAGTAAAGCTCCACCTTGAATGTAGTTTTAAACGAAACGATAGGTTAGCAATTTTCATTGTACTTTTCATAATACCATGAGACGAAAATAAAGAACTTTTTAATTTATTTTAACGCAAATGCCTGTACATGTTTAAGTATTCAGTACAAATGGTTTCAAATTAACCTCAAAAAACTTGGTTGGCGTTTTACTGCGGTGAGCGGTGTGAGTTAGATGTTTGACAGCGGACCTCGATTTTTTCGACATATATATTGGAGAAACGTCATGACTAGCGTAGTGTGGGTAAATAACGTAGATTAAACATTACTATTTCTTTTGTTTATCGTATTAGCTGAGTATTCTTGCGGACAGGTGAACGCCCACATAAATATTAAAAGCTATGGAATAAAGTTTTTTATTGTTTTACTCTAATGAGGTTAATGGAATAGATAGATTGTCGAATAAGATCATATAGTCGGTCATCGACATTCGTGCCTCAGAGAGCACTTTAAGCCGTCCGTCTCGGTTGCCATTTCAACGTATATGGCAATCGTGATGAGTAGTTGGAACCCCAAAGAGTATGTCAATCTATTTATAGCCCTATAAAATTACTTGGTATACTTACGTTGGAGATCTGGAGACGTCATATAAAGTCGAAATTTAGAGGCGTAGATAAGACTTGAACTAATTTGGAAAAAAGTCAAAGAAAGGCTTTCTATGTTGTCGCGGTATAACCCAAGAAAACCAGATATTATTAGTCGAACCATGCTTTGCTAAGAAAATGACGCTATCGCAGCTACTAACAATACACTTATTCAACCTCACTCATCGGTTTCCTTACGCAATCGCCATTTCACGGGCCTTAGAGTGCCACAAAATTTAATGTATTTGAAAGGAAATAGCTTTCCTATCGGTTACCAGCACCCTCGTGACCCATTTCTTGCATACTTCTTATTACTTTCATGAGCTTGTAAGCATTACCATTAACAGTTAATACCGAATATTACTCGGCTGCTATAAAATATATACCTATGTAATTTACAATAGGTTGGAAATTATTGTTTACCTCTGCAAGGTAAATAAATGGTAGATGGAGCTTTTTATTACTTTAAGTTATTATTACATTACCGCCTCTTAGAATACGTAGTGTGGGGCACCCTCTCGGGGTACGACTTTCGTAAGATCGCCAGCGGCGACTGGATGCAGAAAACAACAGATGGTCTCTGTGCTGTTTCTTGGCAGAGGCCTATGGTCCAGCAGTGGACTGCAACGGGCCGATTATAATGATATATATGTAGAATTAAATTACCACTTTATTCACAATACTTGAAGAATTTGCTGAAAGTGTTTCTACGGGTGACTATTACATTGCATTATATTTCTAGTCCTTGGTAAAAGAACAAATTTTTAAGAAAAACCAATATTTCAGCTATAGCATAACATCCGATTTCGGTGAAAATTTCTTGCTATATTTAATGAAGTAAGGGGTGGATTTGATAAACGGGGTTAGATAGGGCCGTTAAAACGTCGACATTATACTTGTAAGGTATGCTCAGCGTTTTACCTAATGAAGAAATAAAAATTGTGGCACTTGATAGTTTACAGAAACTTAAAAAGTAGCAATATTAAACATAAATTATTATAATATTGGAGACATAATGTTTCAGTCATCCGGTCACACAGTAAAACTAAGCAGTAAGTACTTGTTCAGTTTGACAGCTGGACTGACTAATAAAATAATTGGTTGAGTTTATCAATGAGAATTGAATGCAATGAAAATTATTACTACGCTGTAGTACGGGTCCTCTAGTAAATAGTATAACATGTAAATGTCCAATTATTAATATCGAATATCAAATATTAATTAATTGTGCAGTTTAATAACGGTCACGAATTGATTTACAGTGTAAAGAGCAGATGGAAAACTGTTATTAAATTTATTTATGTACAGGTATTTATGTTTCAATGTGTGTTACGTAATTAATTTAAAAAAATATCTGTCTTTATTTTATGTGCCTGCTAAATTAACTCTACTCTGCCGGACAGAAAGTACGAGTAAGTGGTCACTTTCAACATCATCATCATCATCATCAACAGCTCTTAACAGTCCACTGTTGGACATAGGCCTCTCCTCTGAAAGGAGGTTTTGGCTTACTATACCACTCTGGCCAGACGGGTTGGTCTCTTTACTCATTGTGAATGCAGCATGGTGGCCATTATTGCTTCTGCATTATTACGAGTAAGACTCCTATCTCCAAGATGAATTTGAATGGTTATAAGCTATAGTTTAGCTCATATCGCGGGCTTTGAGCGCGACGACCGAATCAAGAAATTCCGTAACGAAAAACCTAACACCCTAAAAAAGGATAGAGAATATGATTGTAACTGCAGTGCGACAAGGATGTGGCGGCTCCGTGCTCTATAGGCAGATTTGCGGATACGTGCTGCCGCCAGCGGTTGTTTTCCGTGGCCTTGACAACACAGTCATTCTAGATTGTTCTTCTTTGCTTTTCTATAATCCTATTGTAAACAACTATTTACAAAATGTTATCTACAACTGTTATCTACTTTACACAATACATAGCAAAATAATTTTAATGCTGTATAGCTTATTTAATGAAGAAGATCGTAGGGTATAATAACATGATAATAATTTCAACAGGAGTCGAGAATCAAAGACAAACATAAAAATATGATAATATTATTTTCTCTTGAGAGTGGGCATAAATGTGAAATTTCTAGTATTCTTCAAACTCTGCTATAAAGTTTCCTTACAAATTGCAACTAAATTTGGCTGAAGACAGAACTGAATGGGGCAAGATTTCGCCCACAGGGGCAAAATTGTTATTAAATTATGAACATATTCTCTAGAAATTATTACCAAAGTAAGTTTGGGTCAAAGTTATACAGAATTGTAAGTTTGTCTGCTACAAACCAAGGCAAGATACAGTTTCAGCAACACTTGAGCCGTTTCAAATTACACAACATTGTGCTTACGGTGTTTGATATTGTACCATTCTGTACTCAATAGTAAATTATTGAAACCAGAATTTCAGCATGATGTTTAATTGTCAATGTATGAAGTAATCATCCGTGTGGTGACAAGTTGAGAATAATCATTGAGTGTCACTACTCCTATTGAGTGTCACCCTTCCCGAGGCTGTACCAACCACCAATACGCGACTAAGAATGTAAACTTTGCGTCCTGCATAGTGTGCAAACAGAAGGAAAACATTGACATAACCTCTTTAAAAATATAAGAAGAGGTCTTCACATTTCTTTTAATAACTCCTACATTATAAATCCATTACAAATATACATAAAACGGATACAAAGAAAACCCATACTCAGAACAACAATTTGTGAATCACACAAAGCGTTGGCTTCAGGGCACGACACGGCTAATGGCTGACATCCGGGCGGAAAGCGGCTTTCGGCCTCCTCCCGAAGACATACGCGAGTGGCGCGAAGCCGCTTGCCGAGCCCCGATGGCTCGTTGGTCGTTCCGGCTGGAGACTCTGGTGCTCTGGTGGTCATCCTCGAGTGGGCGGGGTGGCAGCACGGGACCCTTTCCTTCCGACTGACGCAGGTCCTTTCCGGGCAGCGTCAGCGGAAGTACCTGCACTTGGTTGCTAGGAGGGAACTGAGTCCCGCCTGTCCCTACTGCTACTACAGTGAGAGCTCAGCCCAGCATAAGCTGACGGTTTGCCCCGCAAGAGTGGCGCAGCGTCGGTCTCTCACTGCAGTCAGCAGAGGAGATCTCTCACGGTAGCGACAGCTGTTTTACCGTGGTTGCAACCTTCTGTGAAGATTTCATCTCACAGAAGAAGGCGGCGGAAAGGGCCCCGGAGGAAGACCTCCACTCGGACCCGATCCGCCACCTGTTTCACTGCATATCAGCGCCTCATGCCACCCTGGGGACGGGTCTTCCCCTCCAATAATGCCAGACTTTATTTTTAATCATATGTGATTACACTTTCACTAACCTGACTACTTTGATTATATACATGTCTAGATGGAGTGTTGCGCTGCATTTGCAATAAAAACAACAGGCCAGATTTGCAGGGCTTGTGTGCATGTTACACACACATGCAAGCGTAGTCTACGGGCGCGCGCATGACGTGGCAGCGTTCTGAGTGATACCAGCCCTTGAATGTTTTCCATAAAAGGAGGGAAAATAATTGTGTATTGATTTTGAGATTTATAAGTATGTAATTTGTATTAAATTTAAAGTCAGTCAATATGTATTAGAGTTTTTGCTTTTGAGTTACTAGGTAAAATATATGTTGTTGAAAAAGGGAATTGCTATTAAAGCTTATTTATTCTTAATACTTAACAACAATTTGGTAGAAATATACCCTGTGCCCTAGAAAGTAGTCTGAGGTTCCGGTACTTTGAAAGGCGGACGAAGGAAAGCCAACTCACAGAGGCCTTTAATTAAGTTAATATACAACATAGTTATATTTAATTTAATTACTATATTTTTAACTAGATGTTCCTCGCAATTTCTCGTAAATCTTGTTTTTTATATCGTTCTCGTTGAAAACTCAAAGAAGGTATAGCTTCCGATTAGTGAAAGAATTTTCAGAATCGGTTCAGAAATTCTGGAGATTAGTGCGTTTAAACAAACAAACAATCTCTTCAGCTTTACGTCGTACATACTACTTTCATTAATAGCATCCATGCAGCGGCAAAATTGATACCCATATCAGATTAACAATATCTACCACCTTAGATTTAAAAATATATGATATATACATATATTTTATGTATTAACCAGCACTATAGTTATGATTCAACATTTTGTAAATTGGCTAACACTCACATGGGAAATTTAAATTCAATTAACAGGCAACCCTGTAAAAATGCCGTCAAAATGGTGGTCGAACTTTGATAAAATTTCACTGAGTTAATTTAATTATTTCTTTACAATATAGTTATTTAAAGTTTACTTACCGATGATAACAAATTTTTTTAGTTGATTTCAATCGTCCAAAGTAATTCCTGCACACTTTTATCATGCAAAACGTCATTTTTATACGCCACTCAATACGTGTTTACCGTACAATGACAGTAACGCCACTGATCGGCCGCGACGAGCTTAGTCTCTTACAGTTAAATACTATTTTTTTGGACGTTTAGACGCTCGAACTCTCTATCTAGACATGTTTATAATCAAACCCTGACTAATAAGCTGAGTTAACTCTACTGTTAAAATTATGAACAATTTCTATATTCTCTGGTAATTTTATCTAGAAGAGAACTAATAATAGGTACTCTCTCCGTCATAAAAAGCAATGTTTCTTTATGTTTTCGAAGTAATTTCTTAAGTAAAAATTGTTTTATATTACATTAAATACATACTCTATTTTATTATCCCCTAACATTTCTGTCAAACTGAATATTAAATTAAGTAAAGTTAAGTTCGACTCAGACATACTTAACTTCATACTAAGATTGAATCATTTAACCAATATTTGTTTTAGGCTTAGGAAAACAAAAAAACAATCTGCACGAGTAAGAAAGTTTTATTGTTTAATTTTTCCATATTACCCTACATTCGTTTAGGGTGACAGTGTAATCAAATTATTTTCTTATATAAGACGTTTTTTCACAGTATATTATATATTGGAAAGTAACTCTATCTATCTGTGTCAGTTTCGTGGCTAAGGTTACTTTGATTCTTGAGAAAGGACATTGTTTGATTTTACCCTGATTACATATCATAGATTTGAAGGTGCTTTCATAAATATGAAACAACTAATACTAGCACTATCGTTCTTCAGCTGATTAGGTATACGAGTATTATATAACAACTTTCAATCAATGTTAATTTACCAAAAATCAAAACAAAATAATTAAATAAGATGTAAATTACATTACATAAAAAATGCAATTCCATAATTTACCTTATATTGATGGTCACTCTACATAGTGTCTACACTTACAATTCAGAGGCGAACCTTCGCATCACCTGAGCGATAACTTTTTCCTAACCTCAACAGTAATATAGCCAAACAAAGGTATACAGATTTTATCGAATTAGCTACTTTGGCTCATTTGTTACTAAGTAAACATATGAGATGAATGTGGGTAGAAAAAACAAATTGCTTTGTTTTGTAAAAGTTTTTTGTGTTTTAATGTAACGAACTGTGACTGGAGTGAACTTGTTTTAACTTATTTGGGAAATTATATGATATTTTGTTACGCTAGACATGTGTTTGTTCAATAAAAGTAATTTACTTTGTCTTTACAAGTGAAGTAAACCTTATCGTATTATTAATTAATATTTATTGTAACTGTTATGTCACGTTATTGCTCGTGATTGTAGAGAAACACCACAATTGATTCTCAAACATTTATTTGCTATTACTATTTAATAAAAAGTCCGTGTGGTGACGGATTAAGAATACAAAGTGTCACCACCTCTATTCATTCCATGGGTGTCGTAAGAGGCGACTAAAGGAACAAAACAAGCAGATAACATCACTGCCAAGAGAAGGAAAACTTGGAACAAACCCTTTGCCAACCGTCTGGCCAGCGTGTAGTAGGCCAATACATCCTTTCAAAGGAAAGGCCTATGTCCAGCAGTGGACTGTTAAAGGCTGTCGATGATGATGATGATAATTACTATTTAATATACTGCATCATATATATCTTGCAGTTGTTACATAATAACAATCTTAGTTACTTATCAAAGTTGTCTTATCTTAACATTTTTTCAATTTTTATATTTATATATTTATATTTCTTAACTTAGATATACAATGAAAAGAAGACACTTAAATTAGCAAAAGGAAACATTTCATTAAGAACGCATCCTCCCATTTTATCAATAAGCCCTATTCATTAGATACGCTAACAATGGTTTAAGAAGTTAGTTATAAAAGTAAAGTAAGAATAGTTTATTTTCTGCTTTTCAGTTCTTTGGCAATTTAAATTTTGCTATTAAGATTATAGAACCAATTGTATTTTGGTTTCTTTAATGCAAAGTATGCAAAGAGGTTCTATTGGGTAATGTATGATGGTGGAGTAGTGACTTTGGTATAAAGTAGACATTTCGAAAATAATCTCACATTCCATCTGTTAACTAATTGTGCCATAATTGTCATTTTCCTGGCACAGAACATTAAGGGGCAAGAAGATGCATCGCGGTGGACACCATCTAGTGGCTACTATTAAATCCTAATCTCATAGCGCCATGTACACCACAATGTCGACTCGACTCGAATGTGATCGACAAATAGTTGTTCCGAGTTTCTGTTTAGTGTATTTGTGTAATGTATGATATTCATGCGAAGTACGTATTTGTCTTCTAAAAATGAATAAGAAAAAAGCGGTCAAGTGCGAGTCGTACTCGCCCATGAAGGGTTCCGTATCAGCAAGTAACATCATATAAAAGTTCTTGTAGTTCGTTGTAACTTTGATCGATGTTTTTATATTAGTGTATTGATTGAATGAAAGGTAAATTGCGTTTTACGATTTATGTCGTATTAAAAAAAAAACTACTTACTAGATCTCGTTCAAACCAATTTTCGTTGGTAGTTTGCATGGTAATGTACAACATATATTTTTTTTAGTTTTATCACTCTCTTATTTAAGAAGTTTAGAAAACAGTTTAGAAAAAAATGATATTAGAAACCTCAACATCATTTTCGAATACCTATCCATAGATAGTATGGGTTTGATGAAAAAAAAATTTTTGAGTTTCAGTTCCAAGTATGGGGACCCCCAAAATTTATTGCTTCTTTTCTATTTTTGTGTAAATATATTAATGCGGTTCACACAATACATCAACTGACCAAATTTCAACAGTATAGGTCTTATAGTTTCGGAAATAATTGGCTGTGACATACGGACGGACGGACAGACAGACAGACAGACAGAGGGACTTGACGAATCTATAAGGGTTCCGTTTTTTGCCATTTGGCTACGGAACCCTAAAAAGTATCGAAACTGCTAGTAAAGTCGGCTATTATGACGCATTATTTTTCTTTTATTTCATTGCACCAATATGTTAGCTATCAGTAATGTATAAACGTTTGTTTGTTTAATTGTGGCGGAGTGGTTTGTTTAAGCAGCTCAGCTGTACTGGAAATATTGGTCGCCCGCTCAACGACTTACCATGCTGTAGGTTATTTACACACAGTCGTAGATTTATCGATCCGATAGTCCAAGGGAATCTTACGTATTATATATTGCCAAAAACAGACTTCTGGTGAAGATTTAATTTTGTTATGTTTTAATCACACGTTTGCGAGATTATCATGATAATCAAATAGGTACATGAGTCGTAGCTTTGAAGGGACTGACGTTTTGATCAGGTTCTATCAACCTTTATAATAAAATGACTCAGATTGGGACCATGCCTAACACCAGGACAATAACACAAGTAGATAAATATTCTAAGATGTGGCGATGGGCGCCTTATGAGGTACAGTTGTTGATGGACGTTCAAACGAACAGACGAACAAACCTACTGTACATGTTAATTAAAAAATATGGCAATTAGAAATATAAATTCTGTACATATAATACTGCATTCATTTATGTTTGAAATCTAGTTACTAATACACCAAACCGATCGAAAGTCCATCCGTATTCTTATAATTAATATTAGACATTGCCTCTGAGCGATGAGATCGCTTCTTGTACTGACCTAGAATAATATAATATTTGTTAGTGAACTAGTGAACTACCTAGCTAATATACTAGTGGACAAAAAAGCTATTTAGAATTATGATGTAATGAATATGACGTTAGGTATATAATAACTTACCTTTTGAAGAGCTAACTTCAACTTAAAAAGCCAATTCAACCAATATTTTTCAGATGAATACCTCTATAATCCAATATTAAGTTTTATGATAATGTAGTAAGTTACACGTACCTCAATCAGATTGCAAACGTGTGAATACCTGAATATAATATTTTCACCTTATTCCGACACGTATATTAACCAGTGGATATTCAATAAGAACCTAATGTTACGGTTAATAGGGTTTCTATTGGTTTATCACATTGAACAGGTGATATCGCCATATAACTTTATGGGATAGTGTGCTCTTATTATTCCAAGTTCAATAAAGGTACGGATTAGGGTTTTATGTCTGTAATAATATAAGTATTCTGAATAGGTTATTGTATAAAGATTAGGATTTGAATAGACACGTTTGTTTAAGTTTAGTTAGAACAGTATATAGGATTAGTAGTTTAAACTTTAGCACATACTTACTAGTCAGCTGGACTTAGCTAATACTATTGCTTCACAGAAAACGTAATAAGTCATGATTTCCTTGCCTTGAAATGCAAGTCGCATCTTCACCACGTGTAAAAGTTACTCCGTTTTTATTGTAACTCAGGTAAAGGCTGATAACAATCTTGCCATTCTATTTATAAGCTCCAGCCTAGTTTGGACTTGGTTTACCGGCGACTGTTAAACGAGACTGCGTGCAACTATTAGTTCCACATAATCAACTTACTGTCGTATCGTTTGATGGAGATCCGAGAGAGTTTTAGCATAAAAAAGGAGCATTCACCTTCAACCTCATTATTACTCAAATGAGCGGAGCCCTCAGTATGGTGTCCACGAGCCACAATAATTACTGAGAACTGGGTAAACAGTCTAGTTCTTTTGCGACTATATTGTTTAAGTAATAAAAAATATTTTAGAGAGAATATAGTTTGAGAGAGGAAAATGGTTGAAGAGAAATTGTCACAAATATGTAGTAACAGGTTGATCATATCCACGTAGTAGGCATAGTGACATAGCAGGTCAAAACTTCCATTCTAAGTAGAGGCCTATGTCCAGCAATAAACGATTGAAGACTGTAAATCATGAATGATGATCATTGACATGTATCCAATTACATTTCTGTATTATTTGTACATTATTCTGCTAAACTTATACCAACAGTGTATCTTGGTAAAGCTAGTTTGCATGTTAGGTAAACCTTGAAAGTTTCCACAACTATGTGGCAAAGTTTCGGGCTGCTTTAAACCTCTTTACACTTGGATACTAACTAAATATATATATAGATATATCGTGCGGTTGAGTGAAGGAGTTACTGCCGCACTCCAGGGAATGAGCTAAGACATTGTATTTGGGTATATGCATAAATGAAGATAAATAAACAGTTTTTTTTGTACCACTCCTCGTCACCGTTCATACATATGTACATATAACTTCCTTTACACATAACTTCTATTCCTATTACTAAAATGAAACGAATATCAGTTTATATAAAGTTAAAAGCCATTAAAATAAATTGTACCGAAGTTTTCCAAGCTTTAATTTGAGGTCACAATTTGTAATCGTAAATCCCAAGACTCTGCCCGTATGTCTTTACTTTGTCAACTTTGTTTAACAAGGTAGAGAAACATTCCAAAGAGATGCGGAAATATTAATATTTCTCCGGAAATCCCTAGCGTATGAGAAAACATAAATACATACCTACCACTTTAAATCAAAGTAAAATGAACTGTATGTGTATAACTTAAGGTTGACTTTGTTTTAATTCTATTATGTTTATAATACTCTCTGGATAATCGTTTTTACGTTTTATAGATTGTTTTAGTCGTTTTGGTGTATTCTATATCTTATTAAAACAAATTTTGATTTGTACGATTTTCGTTTTAGGATCTGATATTACTGATTGATCTGATATTGTGATAAAAAAAAACTTTTTACAGGACTGTCAATAAAGGTATACGTTATACTCGCTATGTTGTTTCTGCACAAAAAGTATTTATCTATTTCCTGTATATATTTATTCTGTATTTATCAATATTTGATATAATATATCTGTTTTAAGTTAGTCGTTAGGATTATACCTTCAGATTTATTGTACCTACCTAGTTATACCTAGATACCTTGACTGCACGGTTGGCCTAGTGGTTTAAGCGGTCGCCACGCCGCTTCCTACTACGCCAAGTGTCGTGGGTTCAAATCCCACGTAGGACAACACTTTGTGTGATTCACAATTTGTTGTTCTGAGTCAGGGTGTTCTTTGTGTCCGTTTCTTGTATGTTTGTAAAGTCCCCCGCGACACAGGAATTTATATTCCTAATGCGGGAGTTGCCTTTTTAAAAACAAAAAAAAAAAAAAACCTTTCTAAAATGAGAAATGCTAACCTTGACTTTAAATTTTGACGAAATGGAACACGTTTTATATTAGATAGGTTTACAAATGAAATATTAATAATATTATTGTAACTAAACATTCTAAAACGACCGGGCTCGCCCCGGGAACCGGAGATACAAGCTGTTATTTATTACCCTATTGTTGGAAACGATGTTTAAAATAATGTTGTTTGTTTGTTTCAGAGTAAAACGCTAGACTTAGCTCTAGTGTCTATATATAGAGGAGGAGTAGAATTGGCGTCAATCAGCCAATATGCTGGTTCACCGTACAATACAACAGATAGGTAAGTGGTACATTTTTGTTTATCAAGCCTACCAAAGAGACTACTCTGTCTGATGGAAAGTATGAGTAGAATCCAGGAGTAGGGGTGACATTCTGCAATTTAAATCTTTCATACCACGAAACTACATGATATCATACATACATTATATTATATCAATTCTTCCCTATAATAATAAATATATTCTATATGAAATTTCTAGAATTATTTTAAGATGATAAGCGTGGGGAAATCCAGCTTCGACACAAATTGCCTCAGGCTTAACCAAAATCTCCTTTGGCGCTCTTTGGATGATGCTTTTAGCAATGGCTAGACTAATTATTTGATTGACAGGAGTGATAAAATTTTTGTGCCAAATCATGGCCCTCTGCTCCATCAAGAGAAATGTTAAATTTAACTATTAAGAAAATAGTTATTTTTAAAGATGCGTTTTTGAGAATTATTTTAAAACTTATAAAGGACTCTTCAATTGTTGATTTCTTTTACATAGATTTATTAGGTATTTTCCTTTGATTAATTATGACATACATAATATAAGAATAGATGTAACAGTTTGAATAGTTCTTATATTAGTGTGTACCTAAGGCTATATAGATATCATCATCATCATCAACGGATATCGTAGAGGTTAAAATATTTTATCATCCAACACCTTATTTGTACTTCTATTTTATTCTCACCATTCATCATCAGCCGCCATCTTGCGTTTGTCGTACCGCCTGACTACGTTTGCCAAGACGCGGTCTCCACTTCAGAATTATAATTATTTTAGACTGGTAAAATAGATGAACTTTTTACTCATTATTTAGTTATACACGAATGTATTTTATAAGATATTTCGTCGATTTATCAAATCTCCTATGTTAGATATCCAATTACCGTGGCTGGTCGCATATTGTCAAAATATTGTATGAAGAAACCGGGTTTTACTATGAAGATTAGATTCAGGGTTATGTAAGCCGAAATTTGTACTATCAATCATTTTTACAATAAATCTATACGTCTAGTGTAATAAGTTTCACAGACCCTAGAATATCTTATGTTCTTCGGGTATCTAACGTTACAAAATTACACTCAAATGGCAAATGATATAATAAAAGAAATACTGTTAAAATAGTTTGGGTCTAATCATATAGGTCTATCCTTTAATAATATTCCTATAAGCTTTGAGTGTTTGTAGAGGAACGGGTGTCATGTTCCTCCAATACAAAGGGATCATCCTCCGACCAGGCGAGGTGATTGTACCTGGCGGGCTACTGCCCAACTGTTGATTTTGGGATGTTTAATATGTTGATCGGCGCGAGAATTTCACTTTCGCGATTCAGGATTATTAGTTACTTCGTATAGATCGTTGCGTGTTTTATTCGTAGTTCAATGTTTTTTCGGTAGATGGCGCTATTGTATGTTTACGTCACGCTGTATGTGGAAGTCGCCACATGATAATGAAAATAATATCTTGTTCGATCTTATTGACAAAGGAGTTTTGAAATGAATGTTTAACTTAAACCTCTTAAAGTAATTATTTTAGAATGTTTACTGATATGATAAACCGTCAAAATGAAGAGGTTCGTCTCACCATCTCTCGTTATTACCATGTTTTATTATATATAAGTTAGTAGAGCAGCGCTGATATCAACCCGAACGAACGAATACGACCGGGGCGGTACTAAGCTTTCACAGAAGATACCCTAAAATGGTGACAATGTGTTTCATTGGTGAATGCAAGACCGAAGGCCCGATGGTTCAGAAGCACCTCAATAGGCTGTAATATTATAGGCCAGGCCTGTGCTGTATTGTTGTACTTTATGCATTCATAAGTTGATTGCACGGTTGGCCTAGTGGTTTAAGTGGTCGCCACGCCACTTTTTACTTCACTAAGTGTCGTGGGTTCAAAACCTACATGAGAAAACAATTTGTGTGATTCCAGCTGCAACCAGGCCAAAATTTCTTTTCTAAAGAGCTCCTCTCTACTCTGCTTGATGGAAAGCTTGAGCCGAATCCAAAATTAGTAGTTTTCTTTTTAAAGACAACTCACGCATTAGAAATATAAGTCCTGTGTCGCGGAGGACTTTACAAACATACATGAAACGGACACAAAGAACACTCAGACTCAGAATAAGCAATTTATAGTTCACACAAAGTCGACAGAGCCTTAAAGGCCGCTTAAACCACTAGACCAGTCGAGCTGGCAAAGCTACACACAAAATTGGATTATATTACGCCTCTCGGTAACTTTCATTTATATTATCTGAATAGTATTTAAATGGTATGTGAAATAGAGGTCGTAATTGTTATTTGCACTATTATCATACTATTAGATAGTGTTATTACAATACCCGCATTCACGCAAGAGAGCTCGACAATTTCGGTCCTAATAGCGGTATCCGATTGGTGATTTCATTAAATTTTGGGGACGTTAGGAAGAAGGCATGAAAGACAGATCATGGTACACGAGGATGAGAGGACACACCATCAGGCAGAGTAGTCAACTTCACAAGTTCATGACTACATAAATTCATAACAGGTAAAACTAGACCGTCACCGTCATTTGGGTCCTCCAACTCTCTTGCCTTAAATTCAGCGGAAGGAGTTGCGGTTTCGGTAAGCTAATAGGTAATAGACCCACGCTGATCTCAGCACGACCGGGACAGTGCTACCCTCACACAGAAGATCAACCTAAACTGGCAAGATTCGTGTAGTCGTGCAGTGCATTATTCTCCCGCGAAATGAGCGAATGATGTAGAAACATATCACTAAGCCCCAGGTATGGGTATCCATGTAGCATTGGATGCACTTACAATAAGGGTGGTGGCTCCTGCTCCTGGATTCTATTCATGCTTTCCATCAGGCAGAGAGTATAATCACTTAGATAGGCTTAAATGTAAAAATACTCGCTAGATTTTTCATCGTTCTATAAGTGGTAGCATTCCGATCGACCTGGCCTAGTTATGACGAAGCATCACTCTCAGTAGCAATATGACGTTTTTAATTTATAGTATTTTTTAACTTACATTGACGTATTTTTTATTAGTGAAACTGTAATATCTCGTTTTAAAGAACGCTGTCAATCTGCGCACTTTAAAACTGCGTACTTTCATATTTCAAATATAGTCTGAAGACTAATACTAAGAATTGAATTCGATTGACTGGTGTACCAACAACAGAGAACACTATAAAAATAATACATATCTATTGTATCAGTTGTAAGGAACCCATAAGGGTAATTAATAAAAGAAGCTTCCCTTTATAAATTCAAAGTTTAAAGGACGCCTTCCCATAAACATTTAACAAGCCTTTCCTTTTACTAAACCAAGTTCACGCAATCCTTTACCGCAACCCGTCACAAATCATCTCGCTTAGAATTAAGAAGAGCGGATGGGGGCATGTAAGACCCCAATCCCGTGCAGTGTAATAAAACGGTTAACAAAACAAACTAGGGAAAAGCCACCGCGTGGTATTGAGAGTGCTAAAGTTTGCCCAAGAAGAGCTGGCAAACACGTACAAGTTTTGGCTGTGGGCTAAATTATAAGCGGGGTTGGTTAAATAGAAACTTGCTTTATTGCCAATAAGTACTGCAGCTACGGTGAGAGTGCGATAGATAGCGGAAAGTTAAAGGTTAATAGCTATCACTTTTCTTTCACTCATTAATTTAATCAACTATTCAAGGCTACATCCACTACTGTACACTAGTAACTTGCATAATACTTATAGCGAGATAGTAAAGTTACAATATAACAAAATAGTAATAAATTACTACCGAGAGGTGTCGATAGGTCGACACTGTCTACTCCATAAGCTTAAAGTGACTCAACGTGCTATGCAAAGAGCTATGTTCTAAGTCTCTCTGAAGAACAAAATTAGAAACGCAGTGATCTGTCACAGAACCAAGATGACTGACATAGTTCTGAAAGTTACTAGGTCGTAGAATAAATAGTTACTGGAGTAAGCATGTTCTAAAGTGGAGACAGCGGCTTGGTAAACGTAGTGTGGGACGCCCTCTGGCCAGATGGTATATCGTCTTGCATAAGACAGAGAAGAATATTCGCTTACCGCTCGTCTTATAAACGAAGCAAGCTAAAGATTAGTGCGGAACTCAATTAAACCACCCAAGTTTCGCAGAGATCGCGATCCGTATAATTAAATTATCTCAACAAAAGTGCTGCGTGATAGGAATGTACATCCAATGCAGCCGTCGGTATTTATCGATTTTCACGAAATAATGATTCATTCACACTATCATTATATATTGTATTTCATCTTTATGTTATTTTTAAAAGAAATGTTAGAGTAGTCGAGGACCCAAGCTATAGTATTTATATAATATTATAGGCCGGTGGTACAAGAATAAAGTTAATTTTCACCACGTGAGGTTTCCAAATATACCTCCTCTTCTTCCTCACTCTTTCAGTTCAAAAGCAACGCCGTTTTATCTCTTGAGTTTCGTGTTAAAGAATATTTAGAGCCAATAAAAGTATTAATATTTATTTCTTAACAACTAAATAAACTTCTGTATGTTATTAAGGGACAAACTATGCAGAATAACGTAAGTGCAAAGAGAAAAACTTGTAACAAACCCAATACCAACCAGTCTGGCCAAACCTCTTGTCTAAGGAAAGGCCTATGTCCAACAGTAGACAGTTAAAGTCTGATAATGATGATGATGATGCATGTAATGAACCCGCATTTATTTAGTTTTCCTAACCATCAACTTTTTATTTAATCGTCTAATCGTCTGACCTAGAGGCTATAATAAGTCTTATGAATGGGAAAGTACTCAATATAAGATATTGCTCCTTAGGTTAATATTCTGTTTTTTGAGGAAAGTCCAAAATGTCTTCTGGTGTAGGTAAGTCTTTTACAAGTTTGAATTTACAAAAAAAAAATGTTGTATAAAAAAAACAAAACATTAACATAGCGTTCCAACAGAAAAGTAGTTACAGATTCAATTTACTTCATTCTTTTACCTAAGCTCCTATCTGACAAGGCATTTTGTTGGATTTCCACTCAATTTAGAACATGTTTGGCGTCGTCACAGAATGAAGTCACGTAAGGAATAAGTTTTCTTTTACACATTCTTGGTATCCCTAACTTTTTGAAGCAACGACGTGTTCGCACGAAAAAAAAGTTAAAATAATAAAAATACTGAAACACGATTTTGGTTTACGCAACGCTTTTATATCCAACGATGTATTTTTATTTATTTAGTTACTTCATAGGCTCACCAAAAATTGTATACACTGTTTAATACAGTTAGGATACATTTTGAAAAAAGTATGGAGTGACATAGTGTAGTAAATTACCTATAGCTCAGCACGACGTGCACTATAATCCTACATTATACGGAAAAAATATTTATGCTAAAAGTAGAATACAGGAACCTTTTGTCTAGTATTTAACATGGTTTGAACGTTGCATCCATTGAATAGTTTGCAAAGTCGTGGGACGTTGGAGCTTGCACCGAGAAAGCTTCTACGAAGCGGAGGATTCACGGGGGTAATGGGAAAAAGAAGAAACCTAGCTTTGAATTTTATTTAGCATAACAGTTGTGGATAATCTACCTTGTGTCTCAAACGCTTGTTTAGAAATATAAAGTCTATTACATCCCTACGTTTTTCAAGTGTAACAAGCTAACTATAGCTTAAAGTGTGTCACTCTCTCGTTATATGTTTTAAATTTAAATTAAAGCTACACCAAAGGCTTATGCTATGTGCCATAGGAAACTCTTTTGTATACCTACGCTCTACTCTTAATTTGTGAGTCGCATAATGTGGTCTCCATATAAAATAATGTTAGTTTTGTAGCTTCCATACTTTTTTGAAACATATCAAAATATTCTTGATACTTTAGTGACCGTGGTGGTCACTAAAGTATCTTGAATTTTACACAAGCTTTAATTCAGATAGAGTGTAGTGACTTTGGCTTGCCTGCCAGCTAGACAAGAGTAATATCACAGCTCTATAGAAAATCGGTGTTATTTTTTTTCAACCGAAAAACCCAACATGACTTTTGGCCTCAAAGTTTAAGATCGAACCCGACACCTCTTGACCGGCTGACTCATAGACTTATCACGAGACCAACGAGGCTGTTTTATAAACGCATTGTTGATCGACACTTAGTTGTGCTAAATAAAAAAATGTAGCTAGAAATACATCTTCAGATTAAATGGAATACCTAAAAACTGCTTCAACGTTCAGTAAGTTTGAGATATTACCATAGTCGTTCATATATATCATCTAGTCAAGTGTATCTTTTAAAACTAACCCCAATTCATTTTAAGAACCAAAAGATATGCGCCCACGTTACTCCCGTGACAGTAACATATTCATCTTCAATTTTGTGCCTAGAACTAAAAGATTTCTTAAAAATAAGATTCGAATAAAATTCAAACGAGTAAAATGAGATACACCCTCTTACTTTTGAAGTAGCCCTTATCTGAAAAAGAGAGAATTTTACGTCACTTTAAACAGTTAATCAATAAATTAAATGTAAATACTCGTAACTGCCAATGAAACATTGAAAGTGATTATCTTTTTATATTCTTTACTATTGTTTTCACATTTATTATAATTAACTTAGCTGTTACTTTACTACCTTCCATTACTAACTTCTGTAACGTACTCATTACCATACAGATTAAAAACACAGCAGTAATATGTACGTTTAACAAATCTGTCTTGAGGAAGGATATCGTACGGGCTCAGGTACAATGCGAGAAAGAGCGAGTTGCTTGTGTTTAAGGCTGGCACTAAATGTTACGCCAACATCCCGACGGTGGCAATTGGTAACACTCCTCTAGTGAGAGTAACGCGTTTTAAGTACCTGGGTCACTGGGTCACCGATGATCTAAATGATGATGTGGACTTAGAGAGGGAACGCAGGGCGTTGTCTGTCCGCTGTAATATGTTGATTCGCAGATTTGCGCGGTGTAGTAAACCAACAAAACTCACTCTCTTCAGAGCTTACTGCACATCATTTTACACGTGCAGTCTGTGGGTTAGATATACGCAGGGGGCATATAACGCTCTGCGTGTCCAATACAACAATGCATTCAGGATGCTGAATGGGTTGCCTCGTTTTTGCAGTGCTTCCGGAATGTTTACCGAGGCGAGGGTTGATGGTTTCCATGCCATCATCCGCAAACGAACCGCCTCATTACTGCATAGAGTACGCAACAGCACACACAGCCTCCTGAGTGTATTGTGTGACAGATGGGATTGTCCAGTGTTGGGACACTGGATACGTTTACATACGTACGCAGGGTCCTAATAATGTGCAAACTTATCTGTATTTTTATATTTTATTTATTTGTGTGTTTTGTATCACCTCTACTAACATTAGGTTAAGAGTTTTATAACTAACAATAAAATATGGATTTCGGTCTGAAATAAAATGATAATAATAATAATATCAGCAACTCTTTACCGTGATAACCGACGTAGGCAGAGCCGCGGTAAAAGTAATTTAATTACGAGTACAAATGCTTGTTGAAATGCTTTCAGCAACGTTTCATACGAAACACCTAATGTATCCGATGAAAGATAATTTTGAACACTTGGTATTATTCTTAAGCCTTTGTAGATATAGAACTTGCGTTATACAGTTGTGAATTATACAGAAGTTTGATCCGTTGACTACCGGAGAACTACCCAATTGTTTTTGTGTAATTGGCTGAAGAGAGAATTACACTATCGTCATATATTAATGTACGTTTCTCTCGTATTATATAACATACTTTAGGGAATGTATACGATAAAGTGCTGCTAAATTTCAGTAAGTGTCTGGCACTTTAAGCTTACATTATACTTAGTCTTAAGTGATGTTTGAGTAAAATATTCGCTAATTTATTTTTGATTATATAAGAAAATAAGAATCTTGAGTAAATTTAAAATAAAAAACAAACTCTCTATTTATTCTAGAAAACTTTGAAAATCTGATTTTCTTTATTAGTACCTAAGACCAACGTATGACGTAGTGGTCCAATCAGGCAGTTCGCCGCTTTATGCTTTGTATGGTTCATAAATTGTTGTTGAAAGTCTTGGTGTACTTGTGTCGCTTCGATGTGCGTTTAAAATTGTAGGGCTTTCTTGACACAAAAAAGTCCACTTTATTAGTTAAAGTCACACAAGGGACTATCCTAATAATAACAGCATTCTTGCTGTCATATTTCGTTGGTGAGTGTGAGACAGGAGGACCAATCATCCCGCATCATTCTCCCGGCTTCAGAAGCCGGGAGAATGATGCAGAAACATTTGACCAGGCTGCCATCGTATGGGTCACCATACTGCATTGCTTACCCTCACAATGACGATGGTTTCTCTCTCCTCCTCTGTCATGAATTCTACTAATACTTACCTTAAATATAAAAATAGAAAAAGGCTTACATTCAAAATACTTTGTAATATTTATTACAAATAGTAATTTATTTGAGATACTAAATGTTTAAATCTTTTTGAAATATAATTTGTTGAAGAAAAAACCTCACTGTATAATACTTCTCAAGTTAAATTAAAACAAAACATTAAGCATAATTCATTATCGTTGTAATTTGAACGTCATCCGATCTCTACTATTTAAATATTAATTTGTCAAACGTCAATACAATGGCAAAACAAGCTTCCGACTTGTTAATTAAAGAACAAACGAACATTATTACTGAACATCGCTTCTTAGAATCTATTTACTTTGTTGTCATCGGAAACGTAATTTCTATTTCAACATAAGCTTAATCTATTCACTAATTTCAATTATTGTAATTGGTTGGAATGGTCCTAAATAAAGCAATTGGGACTAAAATACTCTCTTTGATTTTAATAAAAACTTCTAAGAATAAAAAAAGTAGTGTGGCACACGGGGACTGCCGTGGTAAAGCTATTGCATTGCATTATTTATCAATTTGTGCAATTTTAATTATTTACTTATTTTTTATTTATGCAGTATTTTTTTTCTATGATATTAATTCAAGTTTACATAACAATGTACACTATCTATATTTTTAACCGAAAGACAATGACAATAGGTTTATACAAAAGCAAGGAAGAAGAATCTAGAATGACTGAGTTGTCAAGGCAACGGATAAAGGCCGGTGGCGGCATTATGCATGCGCTAATCTGCCTAGCACGGAGTCAACACATCCTTGTCACACTGCAGATACAATCATATTATCTATCCTTTCTTAGGGTGTTAGGTGTTTTCGTTACGGAATTTCTTGATTTGGTCTCCGCGCTCAAAGCCCGCGTTAAAACCTATAGAATAGCTTAAAAGATACTGAATGTTTTTGTCATCATCACCGACCCATAATGTCCCACTGCTGATCTCGGGTCTCCTCTCAGGAGAGGGTGAAGGCCATACGTCCCCACGCTGGTCGGGTGCGGGCTGGGGACTGGCAAGACACGCTGTCGATACGAAGTCTTGCCGTTGGATGTTTTTAAGTCGACGACTGCTATCTTATGATAACAACCAGGAGCGACTGCTTAAATTGGCCTCCGAATCACAGAAACGTTATATAATACGAAATAAGATGCTTCTGCACCATGGAGCCTCCGGTCTCACACCACCAAAAGACAGTACGAATACTTGGGCATTGAGTCCGCCTATGTACAATTTTAGTGCATAAAGTTTATAAATAAAATAAAATAAAATATAATTTTAGGTTAGCCCCTTGTAAGAGCGTCATACCGCCCCGGTCGAGCCAAGGTATTCCTAACAGTTTCTAGGATTTTAACTTTAATTTTGAGAGTGATGTAACCAACATGACCTTTCGATTTGATGAATTTATACAATGTACCGCATCAACCTCCAAACTAATTGCTTTCACGATTAAACCACTGCACTGATTTCAATTGAATTTTTCATGGAAATTGTGTGATTCTGAAAAAAAAACACATACTGCGTTAACGGTTTCGCTCTTCCTTTCTGTGCCGAGCAGTTAAAACCTAGAACACTCTACCAGCGCATGTGTTTCCTCTCTTCTATGACCCCGGGTCCTTCAAGCGGGGCGTAAAAATCATCTTACTAGGCCATCATTGTGTGGGTCACCGTGCTGCACTGTCCGCTGTGGCAGTGAGGACGGTGGCCGCCACTTCTGGATTCTGTTCACGTTTTCCATCAGGCAGGGCAGAGTCATTTTGGCAGCTAATAAAAAAAAAAAGGTTGTGTGGCACTCGGGGACTGCCACAGTAAAGCCTTCACATCCTTGTCGCACTGCAGTTACAATCATATTTTCTATCCTTTTTAGGGTTCCGTAGCCAAATGGCAAAAAACGGAACCCTTATAGATTCGTCAAGTCTGTCTGTCTGTCTGTCTGTCCGTCCGTATGTCACAGCCAATTATTTCCGAAACTATAAGAGCCATACTGTTGAAATTTGGTCAGTCGATGTATTCTGTTATAGGTGTTCAAAAATGATGTTGAGGTTTCTAATATATTTTTTTTCTAAACTGAATAGTTTGCGCGAGAGACACTTCCAAAGTGGAAAAATGTGTGTCCCCCCCCCTCTAACTTCTAAAATAAGAGAGTAAAAAAACTAAAAAATATATATGTTATACATTACCATGTAAACTACCAACGAAAATTGGTTTGAACGAGATCTAGTGAGTAGTTTTTTTTTAATACGTCATAAATCGTAACACGCAATTTACCTGTCATCCAATCAATACACTAGTATAAAAACATCGATGAAAGTTACAACGAACTACAAGAACTTTTAAATGATGTTACTTGCTGATACGGAACCCTTCATGGGCGAGTCCGACTCGCACTTGTCCGCTTTTATTTAGTGTTAGGTTTTTTTGTTACGGAATTTCTTGATTCGGTCGCCGCGCTCAAAGCCCGCGATAAAAGCTATACAATAGCTTGAAAACCGACATGTACCTGAGCGGAGCCTCTCGCAAAAGCTAGTATATTATAATATACATTTTTAGTACAATACAATATATATCAAACACGGTGGATTACTTTTATTTCTGTTAAGTACTAATGAAAGTTCCAGTTGATGTTATAAATAAAACAATAGACTTTTTTAACTTGATTGTTGCGAATGAAAAAGTTTCGT
Organism: Phragmatobia fuliginosa; assembly: GCA_932526445.1. NCBI lineage: Eukaryota > Metazoa > Arthropoda > Insecta > Lepidoptera > Erebidae > Phragmatobia > Phragmatobia fuliginosa. The sequence continues at coordinate 17,623,545 of OW052070.1, forward strand.
ATCCTTCCTCTTCTCATTTCTTTTCCAACATTTCTTGAGTTAGCTGTTCGTTTTATTTTTGTCAAGTTTAAGAGCTTTGTAAAAAAAGTGTTGTAATGTTAAAGTTTTATTTAAATTTTTATACAATTTCAATGCAAACCGTTAAAAGAGTTCTAACAAACAGAATTTCAGTTTGATACTTTACTTTCAAAAGAATATTATCAATACTAGTATATTTTCCTTGCTAGTGCAGTCTTATCGTATGTGACTGCTATGCTTGAGGTCTCGGGTTCGATTCGGCAAATATTTTTTTACGGAGATTGGTTGTTTTATATCTATATTATTTATTTATTTTCAATATAAATGTATATATATTTTTATATATATTTATATAATAAATAGACTATATATATAGACTAGATATATAATAAATAAGTAGACAGAAAATATGAATACACACGAAATATTTATTAATTACTTTTGCTTCTGAAATTTTCTATTTAAGTACATAACATTCATTATTGACTAAAACGTTCTGTAATTTATGACTTACATTGTGTGTGTGTGTGTGTGTGTATGTGTGTGTGTGTGTGTGTATGTGTGTGTGTGTGTGTGTACAAACTGTAGACTATAAACGTTCAAACAACACACTCGTAATGCAAGTATCATCAACAACCCATAACGTCCCACTGCTGGGCTCAGGTCTCCTCTCAAGAGAGGGTTAAGGCCATACATAATGCAAGTATATTGACAACGAAATATAAAAACTCATACACCTTAACTTTATTTTTTGTTTTAAAATTGAAGATTTAATTGATTATGTGCTACGTCCAGCAGTAAATTGTTAAGGTCATTAATAAAATACACATACTTGCTTATCAATAACTTTAATTTGAGGTAATACTTTAAATTAAATGAAAATGCAGTCAATTTTGAGAGTATTTATTGGACCATAATGTAGTAATTCACAAACAAAATTAAAGTGTCAACTGAGCTTGGTGATTATACCGTATGCTTAAATAAAGTTAATGTCCTCCGTTATTAATTTAACCAAATGATTTTATATTTTATTGTGACTTCAATTTCTACAAGAACATAATGTTTGTTGACAGACAAGTGAACTTCAAAATCAGCCCACAGCTCGGTGATTGCTTCAATTGGAGCATGACACCTTCGCAAAGTGAGCTGGTAGTCTTTGCAAGGATCAGTGATCCTGCAGTAGACTTGGAAACAACTCCACCTGATGGCCCGTGGCTCGAAGCTACAGCAGCGGCTGTTCCTTGGAGTTTGGGAGTCGATATTGCTATTTGGAATGCTGTCGGTGAGTGGAATTAGATTATTTGATTATTGTTCACAGTCACAGTTTGTTGAGTATAATTATGATTGGGAGAAAATAATTTTTGAAATATTTGGTTGTGATGATGTCTACTTAAAAAGAGATTTGCAGTTTCCATTACATTACCTTCGATAAAGTAAGAAGCAATCTTAATTTAGCAGGCAAGTATCAATAATGCCTTGTGAATACTTCAACAGAAAATTGCACAACAATTTCGTTACAATAAGCATCCGTTAATATAGAATAAATTTCCTGATGTTTAACGAACAAAACTTTATAAAAGCTGATATGGAAATCCCTCACAAACAAAACTCTGTAAAACTATAGCAATAATCCTTGGAGGAGTTTTCATCTATCAATATTGCAGGCTGGGCGGGATGGGGGGAGTGGGGTGCGTGCAGTAGAACCTGTGGAGGGGGGCAGCAAACCAGGAGGAGATACTGCTCGAAACCTACTTGCGAAGGGTATGGTGAACAAAAACGGTCGTGCAACTCCTTCAACTGTGAAGGTAAGTCGTAATAAAAATGAGAATCCGAAGTTATTTTACAATAAAGCTTTAAAAGATTTATCACTTTCATTATTAAATTTTACTTAATTTTCTTTAAGACCCTACTTTCGATTCATCTTAAGTCTGTCAATAAAATCTATTTAATTTTAAACCTATTTTGTTGTATCATTCAATTCGATTTAAAAGAATTTGGTATAAAGGGTATTGTTAAAACGTTACTTCTCTACTTACAATGAAACGGAATTTTCATTTCCTAATCAAACCTCAAAATACAAACCGTAAACGTTTCATTATTAGCTTCCATCACTGGAAAACGGTTTTGCTTCTAAACTAAAACGAATATTGGATTTTAAATTATACCCAGAGTAGCTCGTTAAGTGACATCGTAACGGCAGGAAATAGATAGGTTGAAAACTTGCCCAACTATTCCGATCTTCCATGCAGGATGTAGGCGACATTTTGATAAAGTGATATAAGCTCGGAACAGCTTGTAGTAGCAGAATTATTTTTGATAGAGATTGACATGGAACATTGATTGACATACTTAACGAGTAAGACAATGCAGATGGCATTTTTAAATAGCAATTGAAGCATAAAGAGGTGATGAAAACTAAAGCTTCGAATTTGTAACGTAATTAAAAATAATAACAGGGAATATTAAAATCATCATCATCATCATCATCAGCCTATCTCAGTCCACTGCTGGACATAGGCCTCTCCCATTGCACACCACTTTGATCGATTTTGGGCTTCTCGCATCCAGCTCCTGCCAGTCATCTTGCGCAAATCATCACTCCACCTGGCCTGTGGGCGTCCTACACTACGTTTGCCGAGACGCGATCTCCACTCCAGAACTCTTCTACCCCAACGGTCATCAGTTCTGCGGCTAATATGGCCAGCCCACTGCCACTTCAGCTTGCTAATCTTAATATTAAAATAAAAGTGTACAATAATTAAGGATCATTAAGTTCGTTGTGATTTTTATCATTATGAAGCTATATTTCGTAAATAAAATATAAGTCTTCTTAATCTAAATCCTAATAAAACTCACTGCGTTTACACGTTTTTCAAAGAAATACACATTGAAAACCTACTTAATATAAAACTCGAACAGGAAAGCTACATTTCCAAGGAACCAAATACTTTATTTATATAATCCGTGTATAATACAAAAGCAATACACACCCAATTAAAATATGTCAATTAAAATTATATACATTTATTATTATGAGGTAATAAAATTCCCGAGTAAACCTAAATTTTCACTCTCCGTAAACATAAACAAGCAGCTATTAAATTTACACGTAAAACGTTCCATTATTTAATGCGGCCTTAACTCATGTGTTCCGAAATAGCAATAAAGTAGGTATACATTATAATTACATTCATCAGGTACAATAAACCCGCTAGCGCCGGGAGCGAGGAGAAACTTCCACCCAGCGCAGGCGAGGTGGGGCCCCGTCTCCGACCGGCCGCATGCTTTCAGCCTAAGACCAAACTCCTACATCTGGATTGCTTCTTCAGAACTATTCAGCGCTGGGAAGTCTTTTCCTAGAGAGTTCACTCTTTTTATTTCACTGAGATTGCGGCCAGAGGTAAGTGATAATTTTTAATGCCTTGAATTCCATTTCATGTTTTGAATGATGAACGATTAAATATTTTCTTTGCTGTGTTTAATTGGCTAAAAGTCAGTCATTTTTTTACTGTTGATTATTTTTTCGTGTTAGTGGTTTTATTATAGTGGCTTATAGTCCTGAAGAATAGTAGTTTTTATAGGATAATAACTATATCTTTATACATAAAGGGAGCAAACTATGCAGAACAACACCCGTACTGCAAAAAATTAAAAACTTGACGCAATCCGTATGACAATCTTTATACATATTTAGCGTGATATAATAAAATCAAATTAAAAAGCCTCTTTTCTGGGGGCCTGTATAAAATAGTGAATGATTAAAGATTTTCTGGGGGCCTGTATAAAATAGTGAATGATTAAAGATTTAAATGATAATGTTAATAAATCTAACATATTATTAATTATATAGATATATAAGTGAGTCAGTCCTTAGTGGTTTATAAAATTACACAGTAAGGTCATCGTTATACGAGTATAACTTCAGCTTATTAAATTATGTAGTAACAGTCCTACGCTTTCAAAAGTTAGCAAACGTGTTTAAACATTTATTTGGCTTTTATTGTTTAGTTTGAAGTTGAACATTTTATTTACTAAGGTTCGTTAGTGAGGTTCATAAACAAGTTTGTAAATTCAATTTAGTATAAAATTTATTTAATTATATTAGTTTTATTTACTTAACCTAATACTTCTCAAAGAAATGGAATTTATATTTTTTATCACGTAATTAAATGTAAAATAATATAATATCATTTTCTTGTTAGGACGATCTGATTTTAACAATATTATTATTGGATTCTTGGAAGTTTTCCTCAAAGGGTTTTGTGGGACTCCTGCAAAATCTCTCTCTCTCTCTCTCAATCTTATCAGACATCGAAGACTAGTATGCGGTTCGAGTTTAACATTTAGTTCACAAAACATGGTTTACATTTATTTTATGGTAGTGGTGCTAATTTGCACTTAATGAAGTGATAGGATTTCAAATACACCGCGCGGGAAAAACTCGCATGACACGACTTTGGCAATCACCAGATGTGGTAGAGAGACTTTACAATAATTTAAGTTCTTAATATTATAACAACAAAAAAATAATATTCCAACTTCATAGTTTCACAAACTTTAACTACTAAAAAATCTAACGGTGTTATGGTGATTGCACACTTATCCGCGCCGAACGCGCCGAACGAACCGAAGTCAAGGAGGCCTCGCACACTTATCCGCAGCGGAAGAATCGACCGCGCCGAAAGCATCGACCGCGTCGAAGAAATCTATTCAAGAAATAGTACTCGTGCGTTGCTCTGTCATACGCAACTGATAGAATGCGGGCGCATCGATCGAGGCGACTGCATCATCCACGCCGAATTTTATGACGTCATCCGAATTCGTCTAGCATTTCTGGGGTTCTTCCAGATGCGGATGATTCGACGCGGGTGAGTGTGCGAGGTTTCATGAGATTTCATTTAAAGAATTCTAAAATTTGGCTCGTTTGACGCGTTCGCCTCTGATAAGTGTGCGATTACCTTTAGGTTCCCAAAAATAATTTTAACCAAAATTCATACCGTATTTATTTATATGTATTATAATTTCTAACCTTTTGCTAACTTTTACATAAATAATTAAGATAACGATTTATTCTTGTCATACTTAATTTTGTCCATAAGAATAGTCCAAAATTTGTGGTTGTGGTTGTTTTACAGCATAATGTAAAAATGTGTATATATGTATATATAAATATATATGTGTATAAAACACATTATTATAGCTTAACTACAGCCATTGCACGAAAAAGAGAAACATATAAATGTGACTTAACATAATCCCAAAATGCCTTTCACGAGGATACACTTATTAACCAGGTCTCTTGTTCACAGAGTGGAGGGTACGGTCAAGGTACATTATTCTCTCTACGGTCTCGGCGACGAACCGGGTCCTTCTTGTCCCTGGAACTTGCTGGCCGAGGAGCTGCTAGATTAGTCCACGCGGGGTCTGGAAACTCCCGGTCTATATACTTAGCTGTACCTTTGTATGACTTTCGTTGGCATCATATTGCTATCAGGTAAGATGAGAATCTTTGAATAATATCTGAAATAAAAATGAATATATCAACATTTTCTTTTGTAATTCTTTTGTTTCTGAGTTTACAAAAATCTTCAAAAACCAACTAATCTTTAAATAGAATTGGCAATTTTTAAATATTTTTCATCATTATGTTAATTCTCTATTAAACTGTTAAAGGCTGTCGATCATGATGATGGTGATTTAGAACGTAGCATTTATCCTAGCAGTATACTTACCAAATTTTTAAGAAAATTTTGACACAATAACTTCACTATACAACAAACAAAGTCAGAAACAAAATTCACTTAATTCTCTACTTTAGAAATTATGAATTCTCAAGGTTGTGTTAATAAGTTATGAGGTACATTGCAGGCTTCAGAAAACTTATGTAAATGTTTACAATTTACAGTACACGTACAATAGAATTATAATTTGTATAAGTTGTGAAAGTTGACTTTTAAATCAAAAGACTACACTATACAAGTAAAAAGTTTAAAAGGTAAACGAAGCAAAGGGCATTACTTTAGGTCATGTTAAGCGATCGGTCCCGGTTGTTATTAGACTTTCGGGCGGCTTAAAACATTAAACGGTAAAATTACGTAGTTACATTGTGGTCTTGCCAGTCACTCATCCGCACTCGTCCAGTGTGTAGACGTATGGCCTTAACCTGAGTCCAGCAGTTGGACATTACAGGTTTTTGATGTGAAGAGACTTTTTGGTCTGACTCTAAATATAAACTCCGAAAGCATCTGTTATAGCTTATTTGACTAAACTATTCCAATAATATGACTATTCAATATCTAAATAAAATTAAATTGACATCAACAAAAGCCAATTTCAATAAAGGTATCATGAAAATGGAATTCTTCAATGTTTTTGTCTAAATAATCAATACTTTCTAATACAAAAAGGTTGGCCTCGGGTGGTCTTATAAGCTGAGTAGGCTTAATTTTATGTTGATTAAAATGCTTTATTTTTTTTAAGCTTTGTGTATATAACGCTTTCTCTTTTCGAAAAATTTATTTTTGAACACTTGAGAAAAATTGAAAAGTTAAGCCGGATTATAAAAAGCATTGTTTCTGAAATTGTCATTGGCTATTCGTGCCAGTTAGATTATATTGTTCATAACCAAGCTGTTTGTTGCTATATTAATAATTAAATTCATATAAATCTTTTTGAAAGATTTAATTTGGGTCGAACATGTAAGACACAATTAATTTCGATGCATATTTGAATTCGATCTAAAAATACTATAGTTAATTCTTGACAGTACTTAGATGGAGAAATGGATGCCCCATCGTTACTAAAATAATCAAAGTATTGATTTTTTTTGGGATTGTCTGTTTTTATTAATCGTTTGTCTTTCCCCATTCGCAAAATATTTAGATTATTTTATGCCAAGGTTAATTTACATATTAATGTTCGAGTAAGGTAAAGTTTGCTGTCCAAGCTACTTTAGACTTCAAGAGTGTTAAACTAAATAAAAAGCAATACATCTCTCGGGAGAAACAGGTTTATATTCAGTGAAGACAGAACAGAGAATTAATTACTCACATAGTGTTGTTTAGTAGAAATTATTAATGTTTGTTTGAGTTGTTTACTAAAAGGGAATAACATTGGGCAATTCGTCTCTAGAGATTGCGTTTTGTTTTGTTCATGATTGTGAATTAGACATTATTAGGGTCGTCATTAGGGGCAGTATGTAACGATCTACAATATTGGTCCAACAATAGATGAAAATATTATCAACATTTGTTAAGAAGATCGAAATATTTTGCTCTTTTGATATTTTCTTTTAACATTATAGACGTACATTAATATATAGATCGGAGCTTATACAAAGATAATGGCTGATTTTTCGCCATAGGCATGACCAAAGGGCATGACATTTTGTAAAAGAACAACTAGAGTCATTAATGTCACATTTTGAAAGTGAAACTTTCAAATCAGTAGGCCTACTTGAAATAAAATATTTTTCATTTGATTTGACATGTGTGTAGACTGTTTTTTTTTGCAATAGGTCTGAATGATAATTATATATTTTTGACAAGAATCGATGATACAATCGATCAATAGGAAAACTTAAACACCTTTTTTAGGGTTCCGAAGTTGATGACTCGGAACCTTTATAGATTCGTCATGTCCGTCTGTCCGTCCGTTCTCGACTTACCGTCCAAACAGTAAGTGCTAGAAAGATGAAACTTTGCATGAATACGTGTTGTAATTACGTCGAGAAAGTGCTACAATAAAATGATGAAAAATAATTTTATTTAGGGTACCTCCCCTACACGTAAAGTAGGAATGATTTTTTTTTCTCGAGGCTACCCAATCGTGTGGGGTATCATTAGATAGGTCTTTAAAAAACAATAAAGGATTTGTAAGATAATTTTTTGATTTATGTATCCGTTTACGAGATTTTCCACTTTAAAGGGCACTTTTTAGTAAAAGCCAGCCGTTTAGCTTTTAGAGGGGGGACCCAAAGGGGGGAGCTCAAAAAATGTGGAAAAAATCATAAAATGATTTTTGAAGGAAAACTATAACGGATTAGATGAAAACGTCATACAAAAGTCATATGTGGGTATTATAGTAGGTGTCTTACAATATTTAAAGTGCGAGACATATTTCACCATGTTTAGAAAGCATGTAAATATTTTTAAGGTGAATATAATTTGTGAAAATTATATCAAGAAAAACTATTACTAATTAGATGCTATACTTAGATAAGCTTATTTGGTATTGAGCATATAATTTTTGAAGTTATATAATTATCTGAAGCAAAGACTTATAGTTTTTTTTTTATTTATCTTTAGAATTCTAGACTCTTAAAATTCCTTGACGTCTTACAATGATTATTTATTATTGTGAATATAATTTAAAGCCTATGTTTAGTGTGTAACTGCACAAAGAAACACTCACAAACATTTTCATGTGCAAAAATATAAGCCATGTTGTTTTTTCAAACTCTAATTTTCCTTGTACACTGGGAGGTTAGATTAATTAAATTAAGCGTAGAGTAACTTAATGAAAACTTTAAGCAACATTAACTTTCAGACATTTAATTAAAGGTACCTATGTTTTTAATAACCTAGTCGATTAAAGTTCAGTGCAAGGTTGAGTTAATGAAAATTCACAAGTGCAAGCCTAAAAGATTCATATTACCTTTATTATAAGAATAACTTAATAGAATACGTAGCTCACTCTTGATAACGTTATACGGTTTATTTAAATTTGGGTTTATACTAAAACCTTGTACTCTGTAATGAAATTTCTAAATTTAGTAAAAACGAAAATCATTTAGTCTTAAATTTTAATACGGATACGACCCAATTATTATTTTATTGTTCTCTCTTTTATTAGTATTTAGTGTTTTGATTACCTCCGTGGCTTAGTAGTAGCGTATGCAACTTCTGTGCTTGAGATATCGTATTCAATTCTCGGGCCGGATAAAATATTTGTATGATCTGCCAAAAAAAATCGGAGTATTGGTGTTTTTGTAGGGTATAGCTTCGTCATGTCTGTCCGTCCGTCCTCGACTTACCTTCGGAACCCTGAAAAGCAAGTTTAATATTTTGTTATGTCTGTTTGTTTGTTCTAAATTTATAAAATAACACAAAATTAACAAATTCAGATTTAAAAAAAAACTTTTGTATTCACGAAAGTAATTGCAATTAGGCAGAAGTGACAGTTACATAAAATCCTTGACATTAATTGGATATAAATGTCAAACGCACGTTTTCTATTCTGAAAAAAAAATGCGTATTTTTTTACGTACGTACGTTCTTTTTCCTTTGACGGACATGCAATTAATTTGTAGAAAAATATCTTAAAACTGGAACACAACTTTGATAATAAGAGATTTATCCTAATTTTAGCCTGTAGGTGAAAATTGTTTAAAAAAATACGTTTTTGGGTACCGCAGTATCTTAATAAAAACTAAATAATAAAATAAAAATAAATAAATAATAATAATTTTTATGTGAAAATCTTAATGCGGTTCACAGATTACATCTACTTACCAAGTTTCAACAGTCTAGTTCTTATGGTTTTGGAAAAAAGTGGCTGTGACATACGGACGGACAGACAGACCGACATGACGAATCTATAAGGGTTCCGTTTTTTGCCAAATTGGCTACGGAACCCTAAAAAGAAATTATGATAAAAGATTAAGTACTGCTTATTTTTCGCACGCACGCATATACGCACAAACCTCAAATTTGGTTGATACGGAAGAAAGTCATAATACCCAGGGCCAAATTGAAAAGGTTAAAATTCAAGCACCTCAGCGATTTTTCCACAATTAATAGTTAGATTGTATAAGTATATACGAAATATCTAATACGAACATCCGTTCTGAATTACTACATAGTTTTCAACTATGTAATTAGTGCGTAAAGCGAACAAAAAGCACATTATTCGCGTATTTAATATACTTCTTAGTCACGAATATTTCGGTATATCATGCGAATATTTACAAAAAAGGTCTTATCGACAATACAAAATGTCCCACTGCTGGGCCCGGTCACTTATCAGGAGAAGGATAAGGCCATGCGTCCCCACGCTGGCCGATTGCAGGTTTGGGACTGGCAAGATAAGTTGTAGCTACGTTAATCTTACTATTGGATGTTTTTAATCCTCCCGAAGGCCTCCAACTAAACCTACGATTGTTACCTATGATAACAACCAGGACTGACTGCTTAACATGACCTCTGAATCACGTAAACGTTCGTAACATATCATGTCACAACGGTCACCCATCTAGGTACTGACCGCACTATTGTTGCTTACCCTTGGTGATTGTTTCCAATTACCTAAGGCCGCTGGGCTATGAACAAAGTCTTATTGTTATACAATGTCATGTAAAAGCACTTCATTTTTTTATACCACCACAAAACGTACTATTCCCAGTAGACCATCTACATTTTTAATGTTAAACCATCTATCTCCCTATAAAAAACCAAAATCGAATATACGCCGAAGATAGTACACATGTAGAATTACACAGTTGGGATCTGAGCAGCGAAGCTATCAATCCCAACGGAGATATAACCCTATCCTATCGTTGGGTAACACGAATAGTTTGATAAGGAGTTTTAGAATTGAGTTACTCAGTTTGGTTAGCTGTATAGGCCAATATACCTAATAGAGAATTGTAAATATTTTACTTCGAAAATTGCTTTTGCGGTTTGAATAGCTATTTAGGCTGCTGATGTAGACTCCGATTCATATTGAAATAATTAAATAACCTATCACTTGAACAAAGTTATTTTGTGTTATTTTTATTTAAGCCTTCCTAAGTGACTCTGCTCTGCCTGATGGAAAGCATGTAGAATCCAAGAGTAGTATTCATATTGTGAGTACAGACAAAACTTGACTGCCTTGTTGGTCTAGTGGCTTGCGTACGCGGCTGCTGATCAAGAGGTCTCGGGTTCGATTCCCGGGTTGGACCAAATATTTGTGTGATCCACAAATATTTCTTTCAGAGTCTGGGTGTTTTCTATGTATAATATGTATGTATTTACAAAAAAAAAGTATGTTTATGTATTTTTATCAGTTGTTTAGTACACATAATACAAGCTCTACTTAGTTTGGGACTAGATGACGTTGTGTGTAAGATGTGCGAAATATTTATTTATTATTCATTTACAAAGCAGTATAGTGACTAATACTTTTATTTTTATTTAAAAAAACAACTCCCGCATTAGGAATATAAGTTTTTGTGTCGCGGGGGACTTTACAAACATACATGAAACGGACACAAAGAACACCCAGACTCAGAACAACAAATTGTGAATCACACAAAGTGTTGTCCTATGTGGGATTTGAACCTACGACACTTGGCGTAGTAGGAAGCGGCGTGGCGACCGCTTAAGCCACTAGGCCAACCGTGCAGTCATACTATGGTGACTTAGTGAGATGCTTCTGAATCATCAACTTAATAAAATAACATGAATACTCCCATTTTTAGGTTTGTATCCTGTGTGGAGGGTACTACCGCCCCGGTTGAGCAGGCCCATTCAAACAGAAAACAGCGTGGCTCTTCTACCTATAAAAAATAAAATAGTGATAAAAGATTATTGTTGGGATAGAATGCATGTGAATGTGACACTACAGCAGTTTCTTTATTTCCCAGTGTCCACGACGACAATACAGTTCGAGCATATGTCGACTGTCGATGGCTTCGCACTGACGTCCTTGAAAAGGACGCTCTCGACACTCCCAGGGATGCTGATCTTATTATTGGGTATCTCTTCTCTGTGAGTACCAGTTTTTAATAGACTTAATCGTAAGCGGACCGTAAAAAGGGGTGTCTAATATTTATTTAGGACATGTCACGTAATTTCAATTCCGTTAGGTATGATTGGCGGATCCCGGGGTACGAAAATGGGTCTAAATGTAAACATGATCTTTGGTGATTGCTACATTTTGGACGCTATGGATAATTTTTGTTTATGTTAAACTTAATTAAATACTAGTCTCATCTGAGTTCTCGATGATTCGATGTAATGTAATTACGTCGTAAATTTTAGTACTTCTAAAATTTAATATCTTTAGATTTAAAGCGAAGTGGGGCTAAGTTGTTTTATCTCGTTACCCTTTATTTATTTTGAGATCTCAAGTATTTATCTATCTCTATTTTTATGAAGTTTTTTGTTCAGTGCTAGTCTTTTTTTTTGTTTAGTAGGTGTTATATTATGTTTGTTGGTGGATTAATTATACAGTCTTAAGAAATACTTCTAAAGAATATGTTTAGACATGATTAAAAAATTGGAAATTATGTCTGTATAAAAAATAGAAACAATAAGGTATTTAAAAACGCTTTTAAAGAGGCAAGCTACAAGATAGTATAAAGATAGGGTATTAATATATGTTTTGGGGGATTGGTACTTGTGCAAAGCTACGTACATCATAAACAAGAAAGTGAATTTTCACTTTATTTTGCAGGATAGGAGATAATTGTAGCTAGTATTTTACAAGGTAGCATGCTGGGTACGACATCAAATTCTCTCAAAACGTTAACAAAGTAATTTTGTCGACAGGGCGATCTCGAGCAGCTGGTGCTCGTGCCAAAAGCGGGACAAGCACAGAAGCAATGTTCCAGCCAAGTGGTTGGTGTATCTACGCCTTACGTCAACATGCATGAAACGTAACTGGAATGAGACCATTTAATGGAGCAAATTGGAAAGCAGAATAAAATTTTGATAAGATTTGAAAAGTCTCGATAATGTGAAACAGAATATTTTTAATTCTGATTTAGTTTAAAGCACGAGAAGTATTTTGTTTATGGAGAACTATATCCAATGCGTTATTGTGTACAAACTTACAACTGTAACAGTGCGTTATTTATACATGTAAGAACTGAGAATACACTGCTATTTTATGGCTTGCATTGTCAAGCTTTTTCAGAAGTATTAATGACTGTTTTTAAATGTTACGTTTGACATAGAAATTAATAAATAAATAAAACAATTCTTTATTTCTCCCCACAATATACACTTACAACTAGCCATTTCATAAAGTTCTGATATGTAAGATGTATTACAAATCACCAGGTCTTCACCGAACGGACTTACAGATACATTTTCAACCAAAGTGTTTAATCATTTAGGAAGTACCAAGGACTGTTTCAGGTATTGCGTTTGACATACAAATTTATTGACAAAACCGGCAGTACTGCAGAACATTTGTCAACAGCGGTGTTAATCAAGTAGACCCTTATAAAAATTTACTGTTTTAATATGTGAATACAAATTATTGAGCATTCAGGGAGTCATACATGAGAGGATGTCGTTGTATGATAATTAGTAAAAGGGGAAATGTTTGCTCCCGAGTAAAATAAACATTAATGAAAGACAAATCAACATTATACTAAGCTATTTACTGTAAAATATAGAACTATACCGATGTATAAAATCCATATATATGTAGATTATTTATCAACTCATACCATTAAAAACAATACTATGATATGTGTATTTTTATCAAAAAATCCTTGCATTTGAACAAGAAAATAAAACTAGTTTCTATTTGATATTTATACTAAATTACTGTAGGAATGATTGTTTCAAGATCCATTTTAAGTTATATTAAAAATTCGAAAACATAAATATAATAGAATGTGTTTTAATAGTTAGAATAAATTATTTTCGCTGTGAAAATTGTAATTAAGATACATAATGTTCTACATAGCTCTAACGTAACTATATGTTTGTAAATTAAATATATAAACTGATAAACATAGATTAGTATTTGAATTGTTAGCGTTTCTTACATTTTAGGGCCTAAAGTGTACATAACTTCTCTGATAGTGAATTTCAATAACTGTAACTTAAAATGACCTCTTTTTGTTGGTAAATTTTTCGTTGTGATCATGATATAACATTTGTATAGGATTGATTTTGTTGTACGATATTTTGAAATGAATCGTTTATATTTTACTTGGATAACTGAATAAAGAAGATTATACTGAACGTTTGTATCTATTATTTATTGAAGTTTATCCCCGAATACAAAGCTTTTGAGGTTAGTAATCAGAAAACATAAAATGAAACGTGCAAAGTTCTAGAGCTCTTTTCATCAAAGAATTTTGATGAAAAGGAAAAAATAGGAAGAAATACATAGGCTATTTTTTGGTACTTCCATATTTTTTTTTATAATAAAAATTATCTGAAGTATAACGTAAATCTTGTAATAGGATTTTTTATCATATCACCATTCAATTACATGCCACTTGGTTTAAACTTCGGCTTATTGCATCTAGCTCCTGTCAACCATTTTAGTTTTGAATAAAACAAAGTCGAAACCGAACCTAACTACTTGCCCTCCTACTAGAAGAAGCTAAGAAGAATAAATTTCTCTTCTGAACAAATTTGTGATGAGATTTGACTAACGCGTAGAATATATAGGTACTTTTATTCCCGAAAATATATAAAGGCGAAGGAATCATTAAAATTGAAGTGTCGATCTGTCATTTTAAAATTTATTGCATACTGTATTAAATAAATAAATATTTTCGGAAATCTGACATTTGACTGCCTGGTTGGTCTAGTGGTTAGCGTATGCGGCTGCTGGTCAAGAGGTCTCGGGTTCGATTCCCGGGTCGGACCAAATATTTGTGTGATCCACAAGTATTTGTTTCGGAGTCTCGGTGGAGTCTGGGTCTGGGACCACTAGACCAATAAAGCAGTCAATATTCTAGTATTCTAATTGCATAGTTTTTGGCCTGTTCCCAGTACATATACAGCATTTTTTTCCATGTGTTTGTTCGATATAATCTCCGAAATAACTACCCTGATTTTAAAAAGCATTTTCTCTGAAAGGTTACCTCAAAAAAACTGTTGAAAAATGTTATGTGAGCTTTTCATATTGAACAATATTTTTACGTTACATGCTAATTAAGTGTTACAATAATGCCAATCATAGCTGAAACCACAGTACTGATACTGCTTTTATTTTTAAATATTTATGAAAAGAAAGTGAAGATTATCTCAAATGCAAAAAAATAATAGTTTTGTGCCATTAGCATCAATACAAAAACTTTCTTTGTTTCTAAGGGCTAAATGCCTTGACATAGAAATGTAAATATAAATATTTGTACATCTTACACACAACATCATCTAGTCCCAAAGTAAGCAGAGCTTGTGTTATGGGTACTAAACAACTGATATAAATACATAAACATACTTTTTTTTTTTTAGTAAATACATACATATTATACATAGAAACCCAGACTCCGAAACAAATATTTGTGGATCACACAAATATTTGGTCTGACCCGGGAATCGAACAAAAAAAAGAATTGTTATTGTTGAATATGTTAAAATGATTAGTCGCAAAACGGTGTAATATAGAATACAACCACTGACATCTAAACCACCATATTCGCTATACACACATCATTTCTGTCAATATAAATACTAAATATTCATCATCATCATCATCAACAGCCTTTAACAATCCACTGCTGGACATACGCCTCTCCTTAGAAAGGAGGTTTTGGCCTACTATACCACGCTAGCCAGCCGGGTTGGTATAGGGTTGGTTTCAAGTTTTCCTTCTCTTTGCATAGATGTTGTTTTGCGTAGTTTATCCCTTAGTCGCCTTATACGACACCCGCGAGATGAATAGGAATACTAAATATTAAACTCCCGATTTTAATTTCTCACATTTAATAGTTAATAAATCACTTCAATATTATTATCAGCAATATCTTCGATGAAAACTTCGGAACGCCAAACCGACTCTCACCCTAAACCCAATAATCTGGCATTAACATCGTTATAATTTTAAAGGCATCGCCTCGTGATTTATTTGACGTAGATCTACGTTCATAAGATCACAATCTCCCAGAGAATTCCAATTACGACGGTGGTGTGCGTGATAAGAATATGGATAAACCTACATGTATATTTATGATTGAAGTGGCAAAGACGGCTAGGATCGACGTTAGTACCATTAATGCCGGTTGTATGTTTATGATGGAATATGAGATTAGGGGTTTCATGTTTTAAACGTTTGATAGAATTTAGATTGAGGTTTGTAAAATTAATCGAGTGTGATGCTAGGTATTTTTATTAGTTGTTTATAACTAAGGTAGATGTAGACAGAATCTATCTAGTATCTAGTGAAAAATGCTATTAAAACAGTAAATCAAATTGATTCGTGAAAAAATATATTTATGATATTCCTATCTTTCGTCCGCGTCTCCGCTATGTCGGTTATCGCGTTAAAAAGTAGCCTATGTCTTTTCTTAGACTCTAAACTATCTGTGTACCACATTTCATATAAATCGGTTCAGTACTAGCCAGATAGACAGACAGAAAGAGTTAATTTAGCATTTATAATATAAGTAAGAATAAACCAATAATCTTAAAAGTTTAACCCGACCATATATCATAGAGAACTTAATATTTTTAAAACATACCATAATTTTTATGTGCGTTATAATAATGAAAATAATTTAGTTATTATAACTGTAATCATCATTAAACATACATAAACAAGATTATATCATCATCATCATCAGCCTATCGCAGTCCACTGCTGTACATAGGCTTCCATTGCTAGCTAGTCTAATCGATTTTGGGCTTTTTAGGGTTCCGAAGTATATCACTCGGAACCCTTATAGATTCGTCAAGTCCGTCTGTCCGTCCGTCCGTCCAAATGGTAAGTGCTAGAAAGATGAAACTTTGCATAGATATGTGTTGTAATTACATCAACAAAGTGCTACAATAAAATTATGAAAAATATTTTTATTTGGGGTACCTCCCCTACACGTAAAGTGGGGATGTAAATTTTTTTTCACGGCTACCCCATCGCGTGGGGTATCATTAGATAGGTCTTTCCCCCCCCCCCCTCTAAAAGCTAAACGTCGGGCTCAAAAAATCTAGGAAAATTCGTGAAGGTGATCCATATAATGAACTTTGAAGGAAAACTACACTCGGTTCCAAAAATAACGGGTCAGTAATAACGGGTCAGTCACATAAACCCGAATATCTCCCGAACTACGTATGCCATCCTAATGAAACGAAGACTGTTCAATTGAGAATTTAATTATACAGATAAAAAATAAAATAAAACTTAGTTACACCCACAATATTAATCTTAAATTAAAAAAAAACTAAAGTAGTCATATTTTTCTTAAGATTACATTTTTTTTATGATTGTTTTTTTGCTGTTTTTCATCACTTTCTTCATTTAATACTTTGTATTGCCTCCACGTGATGAAGCCTCCAGTGATGAAAAACAGCAAAAAAACAATCATAAAAAAAATGTAATCTTAAGAAAAATATGACTACTTTAGTTTTTTTTTAATTTAAGATTAATATTGTGGGTGTAACTAAGTTTTATTTTATTTTTTATCTGTATAATTAAATTCTCAATTGAACAGTCTTCGTTTCATTAGGATGGCATACGTAGTTCGGGAGATATTCGGGATTATGTGACTGACCCGTTATTTTTGGAACCGGCTATATAACGGATTAGATGACTTTATTAATTCAGGACTTATGGAGACTAACTTGTAAAATGCGGTTACTTGGAAAACGTCATACAAAATTAACGCATTAATACGTAAACATAATAATTATCTATTGAATACGATTTTAAATCCACGTACCATTATGGGTGGGAGCTAAGGAACCCTGTCCTGTGCGTGGCCTGACACACACTTGACCGATTTTTGTAATTAGCTTCTATCATCTAAGATTATGTATTAATCATGAAGGGCAACAAAGAAAAACAATTTGTTTCTGTAATCAATAGTAAATACTAAATTACATACAAAAATGCATAAGTTAAACAAATAACAACCAGATGATTACCGAAATTCATCTTTCTGTGTACACAACAATAATATAATACACACAAACGAAGACAAATTCTTCCCATTTTGATATCACGTCTAATAAAAACGTTCAGTATTGTACCAATCGTTTTATCTCACTAATATTTATTATTGGTTATCTCGCACATTCCCCGATGAAAGCCTACTAAATCTGAGCTTTCGTATTGATGACTTGAACGTGGTTGCTGTGAAGACTGAGAATTTCTTCTAAATCGATATCTACATTGCTCGACTTTCTGCAGGTTTAAAAACATTTCAAATACTTATAATATATATGAATAGATTACTATTTATTAAATATTTTCAAGGCCTTTTATTTAGAGGAAATTACACTTATCCCTCTCTTGTGACGAGACTCGAACCAAGCAGTGGAGACGTTATGGGTTGCTGATGATGATGATGACACTTATAGCGTCTTTATCAACACATTGCGACGTATGATATTGCATCTCATTATAATGTAATGGTAAGCAAACTAAGAATTTTTACTATCCTCAATTTTTTTTAATCCTTCTAGAAAATATGTTAACATAAATATCTTATTGGGCTGCATTGTGCAAGTGTTATTGATTAAATCAACTGAATATTTAAAAGTTCAAAACTTGTTTTACGTACTAACCAAAGTCATCACGTAAAAACAAAAGAATCACATCGTGATTCATTATTCTAGAACCAAATTAGGCCAAAAACTAAAGGGCCCGGTAAACGATCAAATTTGTTTGACAAATTTGTTAGTCAAACATCACGTTTACGTCAAAAGAGCCCTGTAAATGATTAAACTTGTTTGACAAACGCGTCAAACACAGCAGCACACGATCAAACAATTTGACAAACACGTAAATTTGTCAAACAAATCTAATCGTTTACCGGGCCCATAACAGACGTAATAATTATTTATAAAACACAGTATAAACATACATATTATAAAACATAGTCCTCTACCGCGTCTGTCTGTCTGTTTGCGATAAACTTGAAAACTACTGTGTTAATTTTCATGTTGTTTTTAGCTATGGATAGGGAAGGAAGGCGCGGAAGGCTCTAGCATATAATTTATCAGTTTTAAAATGTCTTTAAATAACTATATACTCTTGAAAACACGGGTCGGGCCGCCAGTATTATATAATTAAACTCCATACAACAAATTAATAGAGAGACTACAGCTTTCAAAGTCTCGAATAATAATTTTAACAAAAAACACCGACTTTAAAAAAAACTATTTCGAGTACCCAAATCGCGACAGCTGTGCTTATGATATTTGAGGAGTTCCCTTGATTTCTTTGGGATCCCATCACCAGATCCCGACATGGTGACGATGCAACCAGCTGTGCCAAATATAATGCAAAAAGAATTTTTGAAATCGGTTCATAAACGATGAAATTATCGCTGAACATAAATAAAAAAAAAGATTCCGACGAATTGAGAACCTCCTCCTTTTTTGAAGTCGGTTAAATATAAAAACACTTTCCCAAAGTGTTTACAACACAGAAGGGTTTGTATTAACCGTTGTTGTACTAGATCCTAAAATTGTGTAAGAGGAAACGTGTGAGGAGTGGAACCGAGGCTAGCTTAGAGCTAAAAAACTTTGTCTAAACTAATGGACTTTTGGTTTAACTCTTATTGTTCATAAACTAAATGAAAACACTTGTGGACAGCGAGAACAAGTTTTCAAAACATTGTTTTGGTGTTTTAATTAATGTTTCAGCATGTTCTTCTCAAATTACTGAACTATAATTTAACTCGTGTTTTATGTCATTATATTAGGATAAGTTCGCATCAGAAAGTTGATTGGCTCCAAATGTCATTGGGAAAAGATTAGAAAAAATATAATACATTACAAATCTAAATTAATAGAGAAACTATTAATAAGTATCCTGCAGGTAAACTCATTATTTACTACCAAATACTTTTTCTTTTTTTTTTTAAAGACGGTTTTGTATTCCTAATGCAGGAGGTGCATTAGGAATACCAATCCGGGAGTCGCGGGAGGCTTTACGAACATACATGAAACGAACGCAAAGAACACCTAGACTCAGAACAACAATTTGTGAATCACACAATCGAATGCTATGTACAGTTATGTGCCATTGTTATGAACAATAGATCACTACAGTGACCAAGTTACCGATTCTCTGGATTGACACAAATGCATTGTGTCATGTCATTGGATGATTACATGATTTACCAGAATAGTAGCAAATTTCATTTAGATGTTTATAAACTAATAACATTTCGTCTTTCTATGGAATGTATAGAATCTTCTTGTTAGCCTAATTATTTTATACTTTTTGTAAAATAGCTATTAATTTCTGTTATTTTTTTTCTTAGACAGTGCAGTAAATAAGTTTGTATTTTTTTATAAATGCAACATTATGTAACAGTGACTGTTCATTATTCCTACTGCTAAGCATAATCAATTTTTATGTGTATCATTTCAAATTTAATTGATATGTTTCGAACATTGTTTACAAAACTAACATTATATAATTTTCAAATTTAATCAAACCCTACATACCTTAGTGATGTTTTGGTAAAAAAAATCGGCCAAGTGCGTGTCAGGCCACGCACAGGAAAGGGTTCCTCAGTCACCCATAATGGTACGTGGATTAGAAATCGTATCCAATGGATAATTAGCCAATGTTTGTTTTGTTTTTTGTTTTTTAAAAAGACAACTCCCGCATTAGGAATATGAATTCCTGTGTCGCGGGGGACTTTACAAACATACATGAAACGGACACAAAGAACACCCAGACTCAGAACAACAATTTGTGAATCACACAAAGTGTTATCCCACGTGGGATTCGAACCCACGACACTTGGCGCAGTAGAGAGCGGCAATTGTTATGTTTACGTATTAATGCGTTGATTTTGTATGACTTTTCCAAGTAAGCGCATTGTAAAAGTTAAGCCTCTATAACTCCTGAATTAACAAAGTCATCTAATTCGTTATAGTTTTCATTTAAAGTTCATAATATGGACCACTATCACAAATTTTTCGGCGGGCGGGACGGCCTGTTTTTACAAAAAAGTGGCCTTTATAGTGGAATTTCTCGCAAACGGATACCTAAATCAAAAAATCGTCTGAACAACCCTGTAATGTTTTTAAAAGACCTATGTAATGATACCCTACATGATGGGGTAGCCGTGAGAAAAAAAAACATCCGCACTTTACGTGTAGGGGAGGTAACCTAAATAAAAATATATTTCATAATTTTATTGTAGCACTTTGTCGACGTAATTACAATACATATTCATGCAAAGTTTCATCTTTCTAGCACTTACTGTTTGGACGATAAGTTGAGGACGGACGGACGGAAGGACAGACGGACATGACATATCTATAAGGGTTCGAAGTCATAAACTTCGGAACCCTAAAAAGTTGTAGATCTTTTAATTACCTACAACTTTGCCATTTAACTTTTCTCCTTGTAGTTTTGCCGGAAATCGAGATAAACCGTTTTTTACCCTTTGTTGTATATATTTAGCCATCCAATCTGACTCTACCCTGCCTGATGGAAAGCATGAGCAGAATCCAAGAGTCGGGGCTACCACACTTGCTGCGAATGCGGACAATAATGTATGGCGGCCCACACTATGGCGGCCTAATGGGATGCTTTTTCACGCCCCGGTTAAAGGACCCCAAAACCTCCCCCCCCTCGGTCGGGAAGGGGTCTTCCCGACCTCAGATCGCCCGTAAATTAGTTTTTGTTTCATTTTTATAATATTCTGCTCCTTTTCCAATAGGTTTCATCCTACTATAATTTTATTTGTTTTCAAAAATTATTTACCATGGTCTACTGGTCTATATGTCATTTACAAACTATCATTATGGTTGCCATGCAAGTGTGTTATTCCTAGCAACCTGTGAAGTTTTGACAGGAGGTAAACAGTGATACATTTTGACATTTTCGATTTATGTATTTTTATAATCACCTAGCTTTGGTCTTTGTATCTCGATTATTGCAGTAAAAAGTAGCCTATGTCCTTTCCCAAGTTCAGTTCTATCATCATACCGAATTTCATCAAAATCGGTACAGTGGTTTATGCGTGAAAGCGTAACAGACAGACAGACAGAGGTACTTTCGCATTTATAATATTAAGTAGGGAATAAAAAAAAAAACTACTCACTAGATCTCGTTCAAACCAATTTTCGTTGGTAGTTTGCATGTTAATGTACAACATATATATTTTTTAGTTTTATCACTCTCTTATTTTAGAAGTTAGAGGGGGGGGGACACACATTTTTCCACTTTGGAAGTGTCTCTCGCGCAAACTATTCAGTTTAGAAAAAAATGATATTAGAAACCTCAACATCATTTTTGAACACCTATCCATAGATCATCCACACGTATAGGTTTGAAGAAAAAAAAAATTTTTGAGTTTCAGTTCCAAGTATGGAGACCCCCAAAATGTATTGTTTTTTTTCTTTTTTTATGTAAAAATCTTAATGCGGTTCACAGAATACATCGACTGACCAAATTTCAACAATATAGCTCTTATAGTTTCGGAAATAATTGGCTGTGACATACGGACGGACAGACAGACAGACAGACAGACAGACAGACTTGACGAATCTATAAGGGTTCCGTTTTTTGCCATTTGGCTACGGAACCCTAAAAATATAAAGCAGTAAGAACGATTGTAGTTCAGGAGCCGGAAAATAAATATTGACTTTTCTGTTTTTATTTAGTCACCTTGCCTTACTGTCTACTTTGTCACCTTCAAAGTAAACAGCCGTTGCCGCGTTGATAAGTTTATTATTACAGTCTGTTTTATGTTGAACTCTAAAGTTTGTTACAGAGTTTACTAAAGAAGATAATTTTAGGGTAAGAGTTTCAATTTATATAATGCCTATTTGTTAAGTTGTTGTTGGTCCGTACTCCATATCTATTAAAGAACAGTGATTGTGTTATGAATCTATAACAAATAGTCTTATTCGTGTCAATTTCTAATAGAAATGCTGTAATTTTTTATGTACTGTGAATACTCAAAATATCATAAGAATAACCATTTGTGGTAGGAAAATCTATAACGACACTGACAGCTTTGAAAAATTGTAAACAATTACTGAATTGACTATATAATATTAGGTCTATCGGCGCAACACAACATTCAACGAACTACGTCATCGCTGCACGTGTTCTCACTGACGTAAACAACTCGCAACGATCGACCGCCCCACTGCAATGCCTATAAAAAGCCGCCCGCTGCAGCGGAGTGATCATTCGTGTGTCTGCGCTCGGACAGTAAACACCTAACTTATCGTAAAATATTGGAAGTTGTGTAATCAATACTAATTAAAAGTGAATTCTGGTTGGAGTAAAGTTTATTTTAAGTTATTTCTGAAACTACAATACTCCAATAATAATAATAATAGTAATGACGTCACTGTATTTAAAAACATCACCGGGCACACCGTTCCGTCAGGTCCATTAAAAGTACTCACCCATGTAATATAAATCCATTAAATTTAATTTATTTTTTTGTTATCGACATGAAATTCCAAAGAATTGTTCACGTATTCATAAATATCAACTACCATTAAAAAGGAGAATAGTATGCGCCTTTACAATATAGTTTAATCGAAGCACTATAGATACAGGAAATATTATCCTTAACTGGCTTAGTTGCTAAGCTTCAGTGACTTGTAGGGTACCAGTGATGACAATAGTCGTAGAGGTCTCACAATGCCTATTGTAGCTTATATTACGACTTATTGGGTTGTAATAAGATTTGTATCTAGCATTTGATAGCTTCGTACAGGTTTGATTACCCATGAACCGGTAATTTTATTGTGATCACGGATTCGGTGCTTATAATAAAAGGAGGAATTCAAGTTACACTTAAATGTATATGTGTGTAGATTAAGTCACTGTAACTAACACAATAAGGATTCAGCTGAGTCCGAAATAAATAATTTCAGTTAGAGAATTTAAATCGTTAGAAAATGAAACAAGCTGTAATTCTAAAAGTATAGTACTATGTATTTTATTATGAACAAACTTAAGTTATATTACTATTATGAAGTTGGATGTGGTTTTTCATTTGAATTCTATAATTTTCATCCAGTTTTATCGTAAACTTGTTAGGATAGAATAAATCCTCGTTATATGGCGATTAGCGACTGTTTATCAAAAGATTTCGGGTCAGAAGCCTGGGTCGAGTTGTTGTTGGGTTTTTCCTAGAAGGAATTCTTAATAGCCGCCCGGAGTATGGAAAATTTTGGTAATTAACGTCCGAAACTCGGAGTATACCTGAAGCCGTCGATCTCGCGCTATGAACATGAAATGCCGCTTTTTACTGCGCCAGGTTCAAATCTTATATAGGATAACACTGTGTAATTCAATAATTGTTGTTCTGAGTCTGTGTGTTCTGCAACAACGGATTTATATTCCTAATGCATGAACTCTTTTAAAAAAACTATCTCACTGGAGTTAAAAGCATAACACGAGCCGTCAACGGAAAGTAGAAAAAAAGCAGTGAAAATAAATGAAAAAGTTTCCTGAGTATTATTTGATGGCTTAAATGAATTGGCTTAAAATAATATTACTATTTAACTATGTAGCTGAATATCTTCGGTTGAATCATCAATATTTTCTTACATAAAAAGTCAAGCAAGGAATTTCCCAAAATTAACAACTCCAATTTCCCGAGCGGAAACAAGAAATTTTCAAAGTTTAATTTTGGCAATTCCAAATTTGTTTTAGCCCAATTTAAGGTCAATATCTAAAGAAAAACCTAATTAGGGAACTTCCACGTTCTTTGAAATTAAGACTGAATAGTTTGGTGAAGTTCATTTTATCGTGTCATAGAATCATGACTGCCAACAAAAGTGCTTACAAACAATGTGTAATTAGTAGGGTGACAATAAATCTGAAACTTTCTCTAACATCTAAGGTTACTTTTAATGATAAACCTTTCTTGATTGGATAATGGAAATCAAGAGGTTAAAACAGAAGCGCAATGATACTAAGCGAACCTTCAATTGGAAATAATTTGTAGTGTAGACACGGTGAGAAAAAAGTAAAAAATATCGTACAAGAATATTAACAATTTAAAATGGCGTCCTTATATAAAATAATAACCTTTTTCGTAATATTGCTCAGTATTTTCTTTTTCGTGATGAAATAAATATAACCTATATCCTTTGAAGAAAAAATTAGGTACTAAATTAGGATTTAGAATCAATGTATTTTTTGAAAGAAGAAAACTGTAAAAAGATCTTTATAAAATCTTTGAAATTCTTTATAGCGACTATTTACTTACTAACGAATATTAATATACTAAAAATATCTCATTTTTAAAAGATACTACATATACAATTTTAGTTCCCGCTTAGTAAAGGATTTCATCGTTATAAAAATACCGATTACACTGAAAAAATAGGTTTACAAACATTTGATTTTAAAGTGAACAAAATTTAAATGTATGATTATGATTGCAATATCAAGAATATATTCAATATTACACCTCTAGCGGAAAGGAAAATAGTTAAATACAGTAAGTTTGTATCAGTATTTAGCTTTCATATAATTTTTCCTGAATCATTTAGTTTCTAAAACATGTTCAGTGAAATCGACTTCATTTTTTTGTCTAAATACAAATAATTTACGTCCACATTTTTCAATGGTGGACATTAATATTTTTTTACTAATGGATATTCAAATACTATTAGTTTTCAACCTAAACTAATTGTTTATTTATGCAAAAGCAACGTTGCATGCAATCAAATTTGAGTGAATGATGTGTGTTCATAAATCAAGCACGTCTGTGCCGCTGAGAGTACGTCAAACCAATATCTATCGATGCGTGCCGAGGAAACTAAATCCGAGATTACATAATGTCACAAGTTGTATGTATAGAACCGATTACAAGTACAATTTAGATCCTCGTAGAAATCAATGTTAAAAACTTAAAAGTAAAAACTTACTAATTAAAGAAAATAAATCAAAATATAAAATCATATTATCTGAAATTAGTTTATACTTAATAAAATGCAAACTGCAGCTAGTAAAAAAATAAAACAACAAAAGGCAGCAGAGACTTTTACGTAAAAAATATGTATATTATATTATCAGTAGCAATTAGTATAAAAGTAATTCATAGTTTGATACGTATTGAGGTATTATCGTGTCAAATAGTTTCAGAAACGTAGAAAAATTAATGTCAATGCTGAATTTATTAAGAATAATATCCACGTTCTAACAAAAATCACAGCCATCATAGTTTTAAGTTGAGTAGTATAAAAGTTTTAATGAATGTACTTAGCAGGTTCTTCGCTGTAGCACTTACGGTTCCTTATCACATTTATTTAGCATATTCCACACAAATTAGTTTTTCAGTGCATGCTATTTGTAATTTCAAGAAATTCTAAGCAATATAACACATTTCTTGTCAAGCACGATTTGCGATTGGATTTATATCTTCAATTTTGGGAAGGGCTTAATGTTAAAGTTTAACAAAAAAACTAGGGCTACGAGTCCATAGCGTCCATAGCGTGATGACCTCTATAGCGAACTTATTTCTTCTTGATTGGTCCGTCGTACGGGTCCACGATTATGGCAACTTATAGGTGTATATCGAATAACAATGATCGTGTATTCTTTTGGAGCCATGTTTATTAATTAATTACTGTACTCTTATTCTAACCTTACGTGCTAAGGTATGTACATGGAATCTCTTAGTTATGATCTTATAGCTACATTATATATTCAAAATCTATCGTTACATTGCACAATAAACACGTCTTAATATCAACAAGGAAATGACAGCCGGAATCCTACGTGCTCGATAATCGGCACCTATCTGAAATGTGCTGGTCGAGCATCTCTGTATCATTTCCGTATTTTACTGTAATTAAATATATGACGCAGGAATAACCTCGCTATCTAAAAACATAATTAACACATCGTTTTGGTGGATAGCTTCTTGATCTGATTCTAAAATTAATTCAATCGAATTTCATCTGAAACTAAGAGGGCAAGCACCAGTAAATGTTAGTATTCGTCAACTGCATGAAGTACATACCATTCAAACTAATATTTGGTCATAAACTGTCTGGCAGTTGTTGCCATTTGGCATCAACCCAGCTGAATGAGGTCGTGTGGTTGAGTTACTAAACGTGTAGAGAGATACCCCATCTACTATCGGTATTTGCATATCGGCAATATCCTTGGTAATAGCCAAACACCTTATTATTCAATGCTTCTAGTTTCTAAAAGCCTTATGTGAGATTTATTTAAATATTACGTAGTCACACTGTGTCTCCCTCGTCAGTAGTCTTGTGGTCAGCGTGGGGACGTGTGACTCTAACTCTTTCCCGAAAGGAGACAGCCCAGTAGCCGGACATTATGGGTTGCTAATGATAGAGCGACTGGCATCAAACCTCCCAAAATTCAGAAGACGAACTAAATTCGAAGGTTGAACTAGTGTTCAGGAAACTTGAGGGCACTGACTTCCCAATAACGATTGCCATTATTAATGACAACCAGAACAAGATGGCTTAACATACTCTCCGAGACACAGACATGGATTTTTGAACTACCGTAAAGAAGGCTTCCCAGCTCTTACTAAGAAAAATCATAGAAAATGTTAACCCGGGCATCGAAACCTCTCGATCGGCAGTCGCAAATGCCAACCAGTAAAATAACTGGGTAAAATAAGAACACGACTATTAGTGATTGTCTTTTTATATTCTACATCCAGAAGGGATAGAACTTGATCAGAGCGTCTTAAAATTTATAGACAAAAATCAATCAACATTGAAACAAAAAAAAACTCACAATCTCACATACTAGTAATTAAATGAAATATATAATATCAAGATTATTAAAATGCAAAATCCACACAAACAAAAATAAACGTCCTCCTTCTCCACCTCCTTGTCCAACCTCATCCTTTTTTGCATACTAACCAAATAAAAGTTTCTCTAGTTTCCACCGGTGCAGTTTATAAATTCTGGATTATCAGGAAGAGCGTTAAAATTCCATAAATATTCATAGCGCTCAATAGTGCGCTCAATAGAGCGATTATAGTACTCAATAGTGATTCAGACCTGTAATTTTTGAATTTCATTAGTAGTAGTACCTGATTCAGAAAGAACAATAATTTGAGAATTCCTAATGAAACTATGATACGCCATTTGATTGCTGATGATAAACTACTCATTATTATGATATATTTTTTTCTCATAAAACCAACTTTGTATTTATAATTCGATTTACTGTCAAATAAAGTTTGCTTAATATTCAAATTACATCAAGTCCCCAACAGTTCACTGAGTGAATTCCGATTGCCAAGTTCTTGTCAAGTTAAGGTCACTCAAGTCATGTTAGAGTTTAAAAATAAAGTTTAGGCCAGGGTGTCACGCTTGCTTTAAGTTTTTCCTTTTTTTGTAGTGATCTTGTTCTGTGTAGTTTGATACCTTAATCGTCTCTTAAAATACCCGTAATGATGACGTAATGGTGATACTCTGTATTCGTTATCCGTCATCACACAAAGAAGAACTACATCAGTAGTGTTCATTTGTCTATATCTATATAGTTGTTCACGTTAACGAGGACGGACGAAGATTAAATTACGAAAAACAAAGCGATCTTTACCAATTTAATAGTCGTGTTAAAGGAAAATGATATAGCCCCTTATTGCGTGTTTACCCAGGGAGCCAATTAGACGACACGTTGATTGTAATGTTTATTAATGACTACATTATGACTGTAAGACTCCGTATTGACTCCATCTACTTTAACTTAAACTAAAGCTTATATACAATGTAATATGTGGACAGTTTTAGGTGGGGCGCTCCTAAGAAATATTATTTACTTAATTGCTTAATTGACAATATGTTATTTGTTCTTCCTTATTTATAATATTATAATATTACTATTGTTTGGCGGCACGTACGTTGACTTCAGTAAAACAATTATTTAATCACGTAGCCGTGTAAAGATCTAAACTACTAATATTCTGTGGCTTCGCCATAGATATTCCCCCTCTGAAGAGAAGAAGTATCCTTATAACTTGTAATCTCTTCCATAGTAGGAGTCAACCCTTGGCTCGTTGTATGATAACCGAGGAAATCAATCTCCGACTTGGCGAATTCGTATTTGTTTGCATTTATTGTTATGCCGTTTTTATGTAGGCGCTTTTAGATGGCGCGCGGTAGCTGGCGCTCTTGTATGTTTTTCGCTTACGCGGTATGTGGAAGTCAGCTGTCTGTGCTCTGTTGCGGAGCTTGCCAGTGCCAGGAGTGAGCAGTTCCAGTGAGTCGGAACTGTAGTCTGCTGATCCCAGTGAGTCGGGCGTGCGATGCGCAGTGCTGCGGTGAAGTCCCCAGTGAGTCGGGGCTGAAGTCCGCTGATCCCAGTGAGTCGGGCGTGTGATGCGCGGTGCTGCGGTGAAGTCCACAGTGAGTCGGGGCTGAAGTCCGCTGATCCCAGTGAGTCGGAACTGTATGCCGCTAGTCCCAGTGAGTCGGAACTGTAGTCCGCTGATCCCCGTGAGTCGGGGCGGTTGCTGCGTAGTGGCTGGCTGCTGCGTTGACGGGAGAGAGTTGCTCTTCTTACGTGGACCGTGTGTGCAGTGTGCTGTGCCTAGCCGCTGATGAGGCCGTAGGGGTAACCAGGCTGGAGCCGTCGCGTCCTGCGTGTGGTGTCCCTGTGGAGGCCTTTGTAATATCTTCATATTTCTCTTATAATCCCTTTATTGGTTCCTGTAGAGAAGCGTTTAAAGATCGCACGATTGCAATTTTTGTTCTCACTATTTTGGCAGGCGTTTTCAGACCTGTTTTTTTTTATCGATCAGTTTTTTTCCGTGTATCCACTAATAGTTGATGATGATCCAAAAAATCAGCTCCCAGGATTGGCATCTTAACGTCGGCAATGGTAAATGTCCATTTAAAGCTTCGGCGCAGTCCTAGGTTAAGCGTTAAAGCGCGTTCCCCGTATGTATTTATAGGGGTCCCGTTTGCGGCGAATAATTGGTATTCGCATGCTTGGCTCTTCTTATTTGTGCTATTTATAACCGAAATGTTAGCACCCGTGTCGACTAAAAATCTATAACCACTGTTTGAGTCAGTTATAGTTAGACGGTTTGCTGGGTGGATAGCACAGAGGCCAGTCGTATTCTGTGCTAAATTTAGTTTTCCGATAGCCTGTTATTTTTATGTGAGTTTCTGTGGCGCGACCTTGACCGTGAATGTGGCGTATGTCGTGTTTGGTTTTTTGCTGCGTTGCATAGGTTGATTCTCGCGTATGTAGCGTAATGCATTTATTTCTATTCGCATGACTTCAAGTTGTGACGATATGTTTGTAACTAGGTTAATGTCAACCGCTGTTTCTTGAGTATTTCTCTTGTTGTAGGTCAAGTTTTCGTATATTTTATCGGCTAACTCGCTCTAGTTGTCTAACGACATATTGTTTGTGACTGATAATATCGCTGTTAGTGAAGCGGGGAGTTGCCTTAGCCACAGCAGGCGAATAGTGTCGTCGTTTATTTTTCCACATCCAGCTTCCTTCATTTTTCTCAAGAGCTGGGAAGGCTTCTGGTCTCCAAGATCCATTTCTGATAGTAGTCTGTGGAAACGTCGGTGTTCGCTCTCTTCGTAGCAGTTTATTAGACGTTCCTTGATGGTGGAGTACTTATTTTCGCTGGGTGGTCACCCGTGTCGCCTATTGAAGGTGTTGTTGTTGGAGCCATTTTTGGGATGTGATAATTTCGTAATGCTATTGTTCTCTAGATTCACTGCTGAACACCATATAGGGTTCCGGTCGTCCCGGTATTATATCAGCACTAGAAACCAATAGATCACGTCGGGGTCACCAATTATTGCGTGTTTACCCAGGGAGCCAATTAGACGACACGTTGATTGTAATATTTATTTACGACTACATTATGACTGTAAGACTCCGTATTGACTCCCTCTACTTTAACTTAAACTAAAGCTTATATACAATGTAATATGTGGACAGTTTTAGGTGGGGCGCTCCTAAGAAATATTATTTACTTAATTGCTTAATTGACAATATGTTATTTGTTCTTCCTTATTTATAATATTATAATATTACTATTGTTTGGCGGCACGTACGTTGACTTCAGTAAAACAATTATTTAATCACGTAGCCGTGTAAAGATCTAAACTACTAATATTCTGTGGCTTCGCCATACCCCTCGTTTTTAAGTACCTTAGTAATAATTAAGGTTTAAGCTAGTGGAAAATCTCTATGTTAAGATCCATTGTCTGTTAAATTTAAAATACCGAAATAAGCTGAGGTATGCTATATTAACTTTCATTGTTCAACATTTCTACTGGGCTGTGTTCATAAGCCGATTAACGAAGCCATATCATGATTCTGTTCGTGAGGCCTTTCATTAGTTTTCATTTTACGATATACCAGCAGAAAAGTTAAAGGTACGACTGTTATCTAATCCGAGCTCTTAGTGAAATAATTAATTATATTTGATGAGTTTATCGGAATTTATTTCGGAAAAAAAAAGTACTTCGCTTATATATAACGTATAAATTATAACATTCCATTCAATTGCTGCACTGCACGGTTGGCCTAGTGGCTTAAGCGGTCGCCACGCCGCTTCCTACTACGCCAAGTGTCGTGGGTTCAAATCCCACGTAGGACAACACTTTGTGTGATTCACAATTTGTTGTTCTGAGTCTGGGTGTGCTTTGTGTCCGTTTCATGTATGTTTGTAAAGTCCCCCGCGACACAGGAATTTATATACCTAATGCGGGAGTTGTCT
This sequence comes from Phragmatobia fuliginosa, assembly GCA_932526445.1. Classification (NCBI taxonomy): domain Eukaryota; kingdom Metazoa; phylum Arthropoda; class Insecta; order Lepidoptera; family Erebidae; genus Phragmatobia; species Phragmatobia fuliginosa. The sequence goes on from OW052070.1 coordinate 17,655,151, forward strand.
TTGTGTGATTCACAATTTGTTGTTCTGAGTCTGGGTGTGCCTTGTGTCCGTTTCATGTATGTTTGTAAAGTCCCCCGCGACACAGGAATTTATATACCTAATGCGGGAGTTGTCTTTTTAAAAAAAGAAAAAAAAAAAAAAAAACTTTTTTCCCGAAATTAGATTGAAAAGCTAGTTCGAAGCGTTATTTTTCTTGCTCTACAATGTGTTATGAGAGTTTGAAGTTTATTTTATGCACATTGAATAATTGTTCATTAAATTTTCGTAAAATAAAAATCCTGTTTCCATTATGAGGGTTACATTTACTCTAAAAGTATTCAAGGGCAACTCCAAAATTCTGTAACCGTCAAGAAAAAAGAAGACAATTTGCAACATTATTTCAGGCGACAGAAGTTCGCTGTTTGTCATACACCTCCTCAAGACAGACTACTACTCAGATAGAATGTCTGTGAATGAATAAGTTTGTTATTCCACTACTACCTGCACTAATCACAAGGTTTGTGAAGGTACAACAACAACGCCTGCTAACATGTTATGGTGCTGCTAGTCCAAGATACCCTTAGCTTTAGTTATTCCTTTTAGTATCAGCTATTTGACTGTGCAAATCAAAATCATTCTAGATGTTCTAAAGAAAGGCTCATCAAAGAGACGGAGGGATAAAAAACCTGTTTTTTTATGTAAGTATCAATTATAAAGAACAGAAACTAGAGTGATCACAAATATATTCTTATGCATGACGACTTCGTGTTTATTTACTAAAATTATTTACTTTGAATCCATGACCTTCCCAAACAGCAGATACAGTTAAACAGCTTTGCTAACATCTCCTTTCATATTACCGTAGAACAAACAATTTGTGTAAATATCTCATTTACAGAAACAGTTGTATTCGTATCACAGTCGGCACACCCCTGTATTTGGCACTCTGCCAGTCAAAGCGGTGTGTTCCTTCTATTAGCTCTGTACAGTATGTTCTCTATATCTGATATATGCAGACGATTTACGATGTTACTGTGTCATTATTGCGTATAGTATGTTATTAAACTAGTTATTATCCATGTTCGTATAACTATGTAATGCCCGTATTAATTCGCCATCAATCTGAGGAAAGATAATGGTAAGGTGAAGACTAATAAATATTTTTTCTCAATATATAAAAATGTTATTTTCGTTTGTGTATGCTTTTAATAAATAAAATTAATAAATATTTCAGATAATTACACACAACGCCATCCAGTCCCAAACTAAGCAGAGCTTGTATTATGGATACTAAACAACTGATATAAATACATAAACATACTTTTTTTTTGTAAATACATACATAATATACATAGAAAACACCAAGACTCTGAAACAAATATTTGTAGATCACACAAATATTTAGTCCATCCCGGGAATCAGACCGCATTGATCAGCAGCCGCATACGCTAACCACTAGACCAACAAGGCAGTCAAAATAAATAATAATACTCAAAAAATAAATAAATCACTCAATCAACAACCCTGTATAATATCTACCCTAAATAATATCCCACTGTTGGGCGCAGGTCTCCTCTCAGGAGAGGGTTAAGGCCATACGTTCCATAGGTTGGGGATTAGCAAGCCACGTTGTGACTACGTAATCTTGCCGTTTTAAAGTAGCCCGAAACAGTCAATCATCTAGGTCTGACCACGCCGTAGTTGCCAAGGCCACTCGGCTATAAAAGCTTTAAAAAATAAATTATTATCAATAGAACTCAAATTTTGACAAGTATGGAAACCGCTGCTACCAAGACCATCCTAGTTGGAACTTTTTGAGAGAGGTCTTCCTTCAGAAGTGAGCGGCATTAGGTTGAAGTAAATACAAATCCGTGTGGTGACGGATTAAAATTGATTGAAACAAACCCTTTACCAACCCGTCTGGCCAGCGTGGTATAGTAAGCCAAAACCTCCTTTCAAAGGAGAGGCCTATGTCCAGCAGTGGACTGTTAAAGGCTGTTGATGATGATGATATACAAATCGCATCAGAGATTGTTTTTATTTATTTTTCACTTTAGTTCATTATTTTATGTCAATGTGACCATAACGACGTTGGCAGGTTACAGCTAGTTATTTATAAAAAATGAAATCACCATATTATAAAAAATAATCACCAAATATACACCATATTGCCATCTAATTTCATCTCCGACACTCTCAGCGGTCCGATGCCAGTCTTTTCGTATACAAAATGATTTTCAGGTAAAAGTAGAAAGCCTCAAAGACGAAAAACTTAACCTAAATATTGTAAAAATGTTGACAGAAACCAATTACAGGAATGAATAATCGAACTTTAAAAAGATCATTATTACAAACGAATTAATGATAATTATGATATTAATAAAAATCTTTAATTACTTTTAGCGAGAGATTACTTTATCATTGTGTAAGTTAGAATTCATTAGTGCGAGTTCTTGATGAATTATTGATTACTTTGCAATTTGATTAATTGAATTTGGCTTATTAACTTTTCTCTTATTGCGAATTCTGAGTAATGGAGATTTAATTGTCGTATTTCATTTATGAGCTATAAAGTCTAAGTATTTTTACAAATTATTAATGTTTCAGTTTAGTAGTTAAAAAAAAGGTTTTAATTATGACCTAATTGATTACTAATTGAGTTATAGACTTTAAAATATTTCTCTATGTAATTTAAGAATAATTTTTACAAACGTTTTAATTTTAAAGACTTACTGTTTAAATACACATTTAGAAATACTACTATGAAATCAAGTTCAAAAGGTATCAATCAGAAGTAAATTCAAGTTTTAAGCATATTATTATTTAATTAAAATAATAATCATATATATTTCGGACATCTTACACACAATGGATATTTCTAAGGAGGATGATGATATACTCCTAGTCAATTTAGACCAGTATCAGTGGAGACAGATAGACCAAATCATCCAACGGCAAGATTACGTAGCCTCAACGTATGTACCTTGCCACTTTGTAACATGCACTCGGCCAGCATGAGGAGGTATGGCCTAAGAAGAAACCCAAGCACTGGGCTTGGGTCTGTGAGACGTTATGGGTTGTAGATTTGTTGTATTTTTTATTTTAAGCACTCTGACCAAATACTAAAACAATAGTTTGATGTAAATAACATCTCTACACTATCAGTAAATTATATTGTATTCATGTCCTTCAACAAAATTAGTAACTGGAAATTTTATACGAGTGATTGCTTTGAACGGTCCGAATTTAAATTATGCAAAATCTTTTAATTATATTTGTCTGTTAAGCTATAAAATATTTTCTTCAAACACAATTTACTTCAGGGCTATAGCTATAAATAAAATGAATAGCGGAAAATTCAGTACTACGGCCAGATCGAAGTATAATAAATAATTAAAAACTTTACTGTATAATTACAGATAGCCAAAGGTGTTACTATAAACAACAAAAAGCACAAATAAACATGTACTATTGTTTCAAAAAAATTAATTCCGTCAAAATTTGTTCCGTCCATTTTCTATTCAAATCACAGTCTGCACTTTCTGACGGAAATAGGGGGCGTGAGTCGTCCGGATATGACGTAATATTTCAGCAAACATAACAGAATGCATGCTTTTATCTAATGTAATATTGTGGTTGGCGCAAACCTCTTACTTTTAGAGTATTATGCATGGTTAATGCTTGAATAAATGGAAACCGGGAGTAAACCAAATAGCGTTGGTCATATAAAAGATACTAGATTTTTGTACGACTGATTCTCGTACCTTTAGAATGGTAAAGGTGGGGTAAAGGTTGTAAACATACAAAGCTCGATATTTACAATAATCTAAATAAATGTCTTTACTACTATCCATTTACCTAATGCAAGTGTAAAGAATAATAATGAAGAGGCTTCTAACATTAATGAAGCAAGACACCGAAATTTAGGTACACATTAAATAAATTAAAAGCCTTTTAAAAAGTTTTATAAAAGGACAATATGAAATTGTTCATATTTTAATGTATGTCATCATATAACATAATGTCATCCAGTCCCATACTAAGCAGAGCTTTATATTACGGGTGCTAAGGTCACGCACAATGGTCCAATAGCTAGGACTAAATGCGGAAACTGCCCAGGAAAACTAATAACGGGTACTAGACAACTGATATAAATACATAAAAATATTTTTTTGGTAAATACATACATATTTATACATAGAAAACACCCAGACTCCGAAACAAATATTTGCGGATCACACAAACATTTGGTCCGACCCGGGAATCGAACCCGATACCTCTTGATCAGCAGCCGCATACACTAACCACTAGACCAACAAGGCAGTCTCCTATATATAAAACTATTATTATTTTATCAATATAGTTAAATATTGTTCTTTTTAATCAAAGACAAAATAATACACATACCCCTCTATCTCATGAAAGCTTAATTTTTTGCAAAATAAACTAATAAGTCGTTTCATATTAAGTCTCGCGCATAAAAGTACTAAGTTTGCTTAAACAAGATAGTTCCAAGTTTTAATAACTTACTACTTAATGCACTTTGTACTTAATAATGCATAATAGTATTTCATTTTGTTTAAGTTCTTGTCGTTAAAAGGTTTCTGGCAAGTATTTTATGATTCTTGCATTGATATTATGCCATATTTTTTATTCCCTCAGTGGTGCAGTGGTAGGGTATGCGACTGCTGTGCTTGTGGTTTCGGATTCGATTCCTAGGTCTGACTAAATGTTTGTATGATCTGCAAATATTTGTTTCGGAGTTTTGGTGTTTTTTATATGGATGTATTGCCAAAAAAGATATACACGTATTTATATAATATAGTTGTCAAGTATCCATAATACAAGCTCTGCGTAGTTTGGAACTAGATGATGTTATATGTCAGATGTCGGAAATATTTATATCTGTATTTAAATATTTATTTCAAAAAACCTCCAGAATTAAGATCATATTTAAGAGTTTACTTATACGTAAACATATAACTCCTCTAATGTGTGCTCAATTGGGTCTATTAAAACTGAAATAAACTGAAAATTCTTTCTGAAGTCTCTTTAAATCCATTAAATTCGTTATTATTTTCTGATAAATTGAAATCATAATAAGACCAAGACCATACATATCTCTGAGAATTTCTATCACGATTGCATTAGTAAATAATAATAATTAATATTTTTGGACATCTTACACACAACGTCATCTAGTCTAGTCAATTAAGCAGAGCTTGTATTATGGGTACTAAACAAGTGATATAAATACATAAACATACTTTTTTTTTGTAAATACATACATATACATATACAATTCTTTCATTGCCTCTAAACACGATTTAAAACACGTCACATGTAAAAATTCTGAATAAGCCATACTAAAGTATTATTACTCATTTTCCTTCCAATCAACAATCATAAAAATATTTTTAGAAAACAAAATGCCTAAGGTAAAGTGAAATCATATAATAAATAAAACGATACATAAATCTCGCCATAATCAAATTAAGCAATTGAATATTTAATGGCTACCTGCTGACCTAGCATGAACTAATACAATAATGTAACTAGAAATTTTTCAACTATGTCATTAATTAAATAAATTAGAATTATGGCGTGATTAGACGTGTGTGGGTGTACTGCGTCAATTTTTAAAATAGCTTTCGAATCGAGACATATTTATGATAGTAACGCGATACCACAGAATACATAATAGTACCAGTACAGAAGCTTCACTACGAAAAGTAAATTAAAGAAATAGGGACCTTTGGTGTCATTACATTATGTTCAATTCAGATTGCACAGCGCCGAAGCACCTACGATTATATTTACCTACAATTGCTATCTCTTTCTATCTTGTAACTCTTATCTGTTCTAATAATAGGGTCGTCTTCTTTTAAAAATAATTTAAACATAATTAATTTATTTTTTCTATTACTTTAGTGAACAAATTACTTTTCAAATAAAACTAACATTTATAATTTATTCGCGAATACCTCCATACGTTTTCGATACTGTAGTCTTTCTCCACAGTACAAAATAAAATAATAAAATACAAACTACCGTCATTACACTTGTTATGGTTATAATACAACAAAATGACTTACCTTTCAATATCGTCAGGAATTTTAAAAAATGATAATTCTGATTCCTTGTTTTGCCTTTTTTTCAAACATCCGTAAATAGAGCAATATCTTTTAAAATGGATTAGAATATCGAGGTTTGTGATTAGTTGCCATTGTGGGTATCGAAAGTATAAACAAAAAATTATATAATGCACGAGAGCGACGACGCGGCGACGCGTATCGTGCGTAAGTGACAACCCTGGCCTGCGCGGCAGGCAGGCGGCCGACTATACCTAAAGTGCGGAGTGACACCCCCCTGGCGATACACGCCTCATAGGCATTTAACACACGCCTGCGGCATTCGGTGACCTTACCTTTACATTGCTATATACTGTTAGGTTTCATAGATATATATATTTAGTTATGGCCACACTGGGCGTTATGTTTTTGATGTGAAACATCTATAGCCGCACGTAAAACAGATTTCTGGCCTGGCGACGCCTGGCGACGCGTCGCCACGCCACGCTATACGATGGTATATATATACAGTCTATATGCAGTAGTGTGTACGGTGTACACACTACTGCATATAGACTACTATTTTAATAATTAGTAATATTTTATTTTATTTTATCATTATGACATATTTAGTTCCTATTACAATATGTTCTTTTCTGCATATTACTTTTACAAAATAATGGCGATGTTTCACATCTGCCAGGCGTCCCGTGACGGCTCACATTTTTTCTTTTTGGTTACGCTACGGATGGCGGCAGGCCGCAAAGATTGTTATACGATTTTTATTAAAAGATTGCAAAGTTAATTCTACACTGTTTCTCTTCAACGATCCCACAACTTTTTGGGGGCTCGTCCGGGATCCAGAGAAGCATTTGTGTTAAAAAATTAACAACGATTACGACGAAAAACAAGAAAGTATATCTACGCGTCATCACTTCATCAGCGATAGTGAACTTTAATATTGACATCCTACGACGAAGGAATGTTATTTTAAAGATAAAAACTCATTATTACGAAGATTTTGTATCCAGAAAAATATCAGAGTGGACGGAACAACAATTACGACGAAAAAGTTCAAATAGCCCACGCGTCATCAGTGACAGCGATCTTTTTATTGTCATTTTACGACGAAAGATTAACATTTTTATGTATTAAAATTCAATATTAAGGATTGAATAATACCGAGAAGTATCAGTGTCTCAGAAATAACCAGGATTTCAAATAAAAAATTGAAGAAAAAAAACATTAGTGAGAGATATCTGTACAACCGCCATTTTAGATTTATTAAAATTTTTACGTGTGAAGATTATTTTCATAAAACGAATAACCTTTCAAGATGCCACCGAAAAAGGATATTAAAGACGGAGAAGAGCAAAGAGAATGTATTAAAACTAGAGAAGAGCGAGAATCACGAGAAATCGCACCTTATATTATCTCGTTTCGTGATGTAGAAAAGTCTATGTCGTCATTTACTGGAGACGATACTTACCCAATTAATACATGGTTCGAAGAATTCGAAGACACAGCATTGTTGATGAACTGGTCCGAAATAGAAAAATTGATTTACGCTAAAAGACTCCTTAGTGGAACTGCAAAACTGTTTCTACGATCCCTTGGAAGTGTCAGAGACTATAAAAAATTTAAACAAGAACTTGAAGAAGAGTTTGGACTTAGATTAAATAGTGCAGCCATACATAAGAAACTCAGTTCACGAAAAATGGAAAAAAATGAAACTTATCAACAGTATTTTCTTCATATGAAAGAATGTGCACTACATGGAAACATTGAAGATGCCGCACTTATGGAATATGTTATTGATGACATTCAAGACAATGAAACTAATAAATCTATTTTATATGGAGCGTTAAATCTTAAAGAATTTAGAAGAAAATTAGATATTTACAAAAGTATTAAAGAAAGAAATCTTATTCGACCCAGTATAACTATTAAGAAGGTACTGCACGAAATTGTGGGATTTGACGTATTTTCAAATGAGTAGTACTGTGCGCTGCATTAATTAAATACATCAAAAGTATTTGTATAGTTTAGGTCGATCCTTGCACAAGATCTATGTAATGTTAGAATTTGAAACAGATACATATGAAATTAAAAAACGATACATATATGTTGTGTGTCAGATGAAATCTTAAAAACATTTTTCTTCGAAAAGATAGTAGATTTTACGTCTAGAACAATAATTTTCATATGACCATATTTGTATTTACATCGTGCAGGTTATCCGCGTTGTATAATTTAATTTAAAAGTATAAATCTAAAAATATTAAGACTTTTCAATTTTTAACACAAACGCCTGATGTACATTACGCTAAAAAAAACTTTGCTCTAATTAAATTACTAGGTCTAAAACTTCAAAGCAGAATGGATCTAATTACTAATATTAATGAGATCGATTTTGTTTTGAAGTTTTTGTTAGACTTATGTCAGTATTGTATTGTGTATCATGTCTATATGTCATTGGTTATACTTACTGGCAAATAAGAAAATTGGAAAAAAATCAAATTTCGAGTCGAATCTGTACAGAGTAATGCGAACGCAGAGCAACAAATGTACGAAACACAATACAAACGTACAAACGCAAATAGGTAAATATCTCAAACAGGTATGTTTAATGTTACTGTTATAATTTTAATGTAAATGCAATGTTCCGTTCACAATTATTCGTCAGTTGCTAATCAATCAATACAAGTAATCAAGTACCTAATCAAGTAATCAAGTAATCAAGTAATCAAGTAATCAAGTAATCAAGACGGCAGAGAACTTCAAAACGTAAATACACACATCAAAAGTGTCTAGGGATCAACATATATTTTTGCAATAACTTTTCTCCTGATTGATATTAATTAAAAATTTCTTTAAGGATTCATCAAATAAAGTGTTTTCGTTTGTCACAGTAACGATAAACCAAGTCACCTTTGCATTAGTAAAGAAATTTGCCATTTTCCTAATAAAGGGATTTTTGACATTTGAACCACTAACATTAAAGTTCGAAAAAAAGACTGAAATAACAGTTTTCTTTAAAATTTTATTAGGTAACTTAAACAATTAATAATCCGTGTTTCTACCGCGAACACTAACAACACAAGAACATCGGTTTGGCATACTCAAAATGAGTTCATCCAAATCACGCTGTGGAATGGCCGCCCATGTTCGTTGCAACAACAAAAAAAGGTCTTCTTGCGACTGGATACCCTCCATATTCGGCAGAGCTCTTCTCTGTAGCATATCCCATGCATGCTCAATCGGGTTCAAGTCTGGCGACTGAGCAGGCCAGGGCAGGACATTGATGTTAGCTGCGGCGAGAGTCTGTCTTACAACTCTTGCGGTGTGCGGTCGTGCATTATCATGCATTAACTGAAATAAGGGACCGATTTGCACTTGTAGAGGAACGATGACGTCTGATACAATCGTCTCAGCATAAATTTGAGCGTTGAGGTTGCCTCTGATCCAAATCAACTCAGTTCTTCCGCCGATCCAAATACCCGCCCATACCATGATGGTTCCACCACTATAAGGATGGACTTCCTGGCAGGATTTTAATCGCTGTTGGCGTCCAGGGGTTCTCCAGTGTCGTATACGTCTTGTATCCGGTCTCATACCAAAACGAGACTCATCAGAAAAGCACACGAAACGCCATTGTTCTTCTGCCCAATTTCTGTGTTCAAGAGCCCATTGATATCGAATCCTACGATTGTGCATTGCTATAGGTTGTACCTGTAGCGGTCTTCGGGAATGAAGGTTCACTTCATGCAAGCGGTTTCTGACTGTTTGGTCGCTAATTAAGTTCCCTGAAGAGTGATGAAGCCTCACGGCTAACATCATGGCGGTTATTGTTGGAGCTCTTCGAGTTAAGATTTGAATGTATCGGTCTTGTCTCCGTGTGGTGCAGCGATACCGTCCTCCATGGCGCTCAGCCACGGTACCAGTGCTTCGGTAACGTGTCCAAAGTCGACTGATAACACTCTGACTTGTATTCAGAGCTAAAGCCACAGTACGTTGCCGGGAACCAGCTTCTATCATTCCCACGGCTCTGAGCATTTCTTCCCTGCTTAAATGACGTCGCCGCTCCATAATAACGTTGGTTTTAATCAGTAGTAGGGAAACAGTAGCACTAATAATTTCTTCAATGCGTTGTATGTTTTTATAGGGAAAATATTGGCAGCTGATTTTCATCTTTTACTCGAATTTGATTGACAGTTCCTGATTCAAATTATGAAATGCACCAAAAAGGATCCATATAAATTTATAAAATCATAAATTTATTACAAAGCCATCTCAATCTCAAGAAATCCGCATAAAAATGCTTGATCCCTAGACACTTTTGATGTGTGTATTTACCTTTGATTATAAACATATATTTAATCAAAGGTACCTACTCTTATCAAACTCACTTTATTAATATAGGCCTATGTTTTTCAGGTTACATGTAATCTTATGGTCAAGAAAGAACTTATAGTAGAAAAGGAAAACACAAATGAAAACAAAGCCACAATTCGGGTACTTGTTTAAACCAAGAACTTACTCACCACAACTCTCCATTTGGTTGCAACTTCTGTAATTTAAAAATCAATGGAGAATATAGAAATTGTTTTCAGTCCTCCTGTTTCATAGTATGCAATATGTGTAATGCAAAATTAAGATTGGAAAATTGTTGAAAACCTAGAAACAGCAAGGAACTTGCACTCAATCAAAATATCGTGAGTAATTAAGTGTATAGATATGGGATTCAGTGCCCTGGAGCAAGTCAAAACTTCTCTTGATATACCCTGCATGTCAGAACATTTTTATGCCAAATTTCATGCTAAAGTATGTGAACTCTGGGAACTGGCCAAAGTAAAAAGCATAGAGGAAGCAACAAAATAAAAATATTAACTGGCTGAAAAAAATAATGACCTTAATGCAGATAGCGTACCGATGATAACAGTTGTATCTGATGCGTATTGGAGTAAAAGGTCATACAGGAAAAACTATACGACCTTTTCAGGAGCTGCAAATATCATTGGCTACAGAACTAAAAAAGTTCTCTACATGACTGTTAAAAATAAAAACTCTATGGTTTGCGGGCGAGCTCAGAAGCGCAAACTTTACTTCAAGTTTGTATTTCTGAGCATGTATGATATAAAAATTACACTCGATCATCTAGCGGTATGTAGTCAACTGCCATAGTAGAAGGCTTCAAAAGCAACTCAAGGTTTTATTTATTCTAAACACATAGCTAATGGTGATTCCAGCACCTACAAAAATGTTCTGGATACCAAACCATATGCCGCACTTATTGTCGAAAAGATAGAGTGCTCTAACCACCTCCTCAGAAACTTTTGTACAAGATTAGATGAATTATCAAGAAATACATGTTACCAATTAAAATGCCAAAAAATACAGCTCCAAAACGTGCTACGCGTACGGCGATCGGTGAAAGGTGCCATAAATCACATTGATTCTCAAAATGAAAAATCTTTCGCTGAAAAAGTTATAGATTTAAAACAAGACCTTTTCAATGCACTTATTCACGTTTTCCGCGATCACAGCTCGTGCAAGTCTTATATTTGCAAGTACATCCTCATAAATAAAGGCCATCAAACCGATAAAAACGTATTTGGTGAAATAAAATCAGATGCGGTCTTTGCCACCATAATAAAAGTACTTTGTCGATTGATTAAAAATGCCAAAAATTTTATGGCGAATAAACTATTCACTTAGACAATCATACTCAGGACGGTGTGCTGCATCTGTTGTTTCATTTAATCCCGCAATACAGACATTAGTGATAAAGACTACGGTGAAACTTGCCCAAGGCCTGATTTTAGTAAAGCCGATTTCAACTTTGCTAAATCTACGCATATGGCAAAAATACTGTTACAGCTATCCAATGAGGATCGTCACGCACTTGAACGGCGCACTGTATTAAGCTGATTCGATTGAATGGCTTCAGGAGCGGAAGCTTCTTGAAGCTAATTTTGAAAAAAAAAGAACATGTAAAAGGGGCTTTATAAGATGTGGACCGGTCGTCTTTATCTTCTTCTGAATTTCGTCAAGCACAGTGTCTTGAATATTGATATTTGCTATTCTCCCAGTGCTCGTACCACCTATGCATTCTACCTTCCGAATAACATCTGTACACTCTTATGAATACGCGGTAATCTGGATGACGCGCTGTAGGGTATCTTTCCCTATAAAGGAATGCATCAGCACTTGCGCTACTTCTACATTCACCATAAATAAAGTGCATGTTTGCGTATTCTTGTGCCATATATTGAATACGCGGCATACTGATACACGAAACCAGTCCAGATACAAGCCAAGTCGTCGTAAAATCACCAAACTAAAGTCCAAATCAGTGAGCAAAACGAAGAGTCCAATGATTTGACTCTAACTTAAAACGATGACTTCTGGCTGTTTAGCCAGAAATCGTCGTTTTAACACTGATTGACAATCACAGAGAACTGCAAAAGGAATGGGAACATGCGATACCGAACAAGTCAAGCGACGCACCAAATACTTGCCATTGCTATGTGCCATAGCGCGAGAGAGATAAGGTACAATAGTACAAAGGTACAATAATAATATACTCGTCTCTCGCTCGCTTACACTGTACTTTAGTACTGAATTTATTCACCTATCTCTGTCTCATAATTAACAAAAAATTACTTCGGCCACACTCAGGTAGTAAATAGCGAAATAACATTATCACACGTCCTTTACTACACTATAAAGGAAGCTTTAATTTTCTCTCTTTGGATAAAATTATGTATTATACCATTTTTTTAAATATAGTTGCAGCTTAGTTTTTCATACATATTTTTTTCACAAAAATCTCAAATTCTGTCATAATTTATTTTGATCAAATTTCATGTTAATTTTTTTCCAAAAAAGTATAATAGGCACTCATACTATTTACTGCATTTCTAATAAGATTGTTTGTGAGGAATAAGATAACTTCAAAATTTGGGCAACTATTGGATTTCTTTTGGGTTTTTTTTTTGTACGCTGGATAGCTATACTACTACGTGCTTTAGGATTACCCATTCTTTCTGGGACACCCTGTATAGATGATATACTTATATTGACAGGAGCTGGATGTGAGAAGCCCAAAATCGATCAGAGTGGTTTGCAATGGGAGAGGCCTATGTCCAGCAGTGGACTTCGATAGGCTGATTATGAAAATGAATAGATTCTAGAAATTATTACTTTTGAACAAAACTTCCATAAAAACGACTGAATATTTAGAAGATATGTATTACTCTGTGTGGAGCCTACTCTGTACAATTATTTTACATATCTTAGATAAAATGTTTTACGTAGGAAGCGGCGACGGTGCTGCCTAGCGGCGCTGCCGCGCAACTCTGCTCGTAAATACCTAAACTCGGCGTTTTTTGTTCGCGCAGCACACTCTTAATCACACCAAGAGTTACAAAATTAAGCGATGCTTTAATTGTGGTGATCTGGATCATCAAGCACCAAGCTGTACAAAGGGCATTAAGTGCTTTAAATGCAATGAGTTTGGACACAAAGGACCCGAGTGTAGTAACAGAAATAAAAAGATGTTGAATATTCAAAATAATTATTCAAAAACTAAAGTTTATAAAGAAAACAAAGAGTTGACAACCCCATACAAGAAGATAAAAATAAATAATATTGAAATATCAGCCCTAATTGATACAGGAAGTGATGTGAACTTAATTAGGTTGTCTCAAGCTTTAAAAGTTATGTCCGAAGAAGCTAACTACAGTGAGCAAACATCAATAAATTTAACTGGCATTGCCGGGAAGGAACTTAGTACCATCGGCCTTCTGAAAGCTAAAGTTGTGATTGATGACTATTGTACTGAAATGGAATTTCATGTTGTACAAGATGACAACATACCGGTTTGTCTTATTATTGGAAACCCTATTCTTAAAGAATTTGCAATTAGTTTTACCGCCTCTGGCATTTCATTTGAAAAGATTACCTACCTAACGCTACTGACAGAAGAAAAGAATGATATTTGTGGTGAGCGCTTTCCTGAAAACAAAGATATTGCAAAGAAGATTACTAAGATGATTGAAGACTATAAAGGCAATGTTAAGAAGAAGGAAAGTTACATTAAGATGAAAATTATACTTACCGATGAAGATCCAATCCATCAAAGCCCGCGTCACCTATCACCACTAGAAATGAAAGTTGTTGATGAACAAATAAAAGAATGGTTGCATTTAATCATTATACGACCCAGCAAATCAGACTTTGCAAGCCCTGTAGTGCTAGCAAAAAAGAAAAATGGAACTTACCGACTTTGTGTTGATTATAGAAGATTAAATAAGAAAATAGTGAAAGATCGGTTTCCACTTGCCCCTTATAGAGGATCAGATTGACAGATTGAAGGGTGCAAATTGTTTCACAACCCTAGATTTAAAAAATGGTTTTATGCATGTAGATGTACATGAAGAAAGCAGGAAGTATACTGCATTTGTAACTCCACAAGGGCAATATGAATTTATGAAGATGCCGTTTGGTCTCTGTACTGCGCCATCAGTGTTCCAAAGGTATGTAAACCATATTTTTCAAGATCTTATATCTGAGGGTACCGTTCTGGCATATTTGGATAATTTGGTTCTGCCTTCTGTATCAGAACAAGAAGGATTGAAGAAGTTGGTGAAAGTTTTTGAAAGAGCTGAAGAGTATGGTCTTTTATTCAACTGGAATAAATGACAATTTATGAAGAAGGAGATAGAGTATTTAGGCTATATAATAAAACAAGATGAATTACGTCCATCAAAAGAAAAGGTTTTAGCAATCTCTAAATTTAAAACTCCTCAGAACATCAAATCTTTACAGTCATTTCTGAGACTGTCTGGTTATTTCAGAAAGTTCATTAAAAATTATTCTATAATTGCAAAACCTCTAACCAGCTTACTAAAGAAGGATACTATATTCCATTTTGACGATAAATGTGAAACAGCCTTTAACGAATTAAAAAGAATTTTGTGTAGTTCACCTGTACTAAAGATTTATGATCCAGAGCTAACAACAGAACTACACACAGATGCTAGTGCAGACGGTTATGGAGCTGTCCTGTTACAGAGATGTCCTACAGATAATCAGATGCATCCAGTTTACTTCATGAGCAAGAAGACAACCCCGGCTGAAAGAAAATACCATAGCTATTATTTGGAAATATTAGCAATAGCTGAAGCTGTCAAAACGTTCCGTGTCTACCTATTAGGCATTCATTTTAAAATTGTTACAGATTGCTCTGCTCTTACTAAAACATTACAGAAGAAGGACTTACCTCCACGTGTTGCTCGTTGGGCTCTGCTACTGGAAGAGTATGACTACGAAATAGAACATAGGCCAGGATCAAGGCTTAAACACGCCGACGCACTAAGCCGAAATCCAGTCTGCATGGTACTTACCGAGGCTACTGCCCGCCTCAAGAAAGCACAAGATGACGATCCGCATACCAGCTTGTTGAAGACAATATTAATGAAGGAACCCTATCAGGACTATGTTATGGAAGGAGGAATATTGTGTAAAGAGATAGATGGTACAAGACTTATTGTTGTTCCTAGGAAAATGCAAAATGAAATAATAAGGAAGAAGCATAGTTATGGACATTTTGGAATAAGAAAGACTGAAGAACTTGTGAATAGAGAATACTATATTGAGAACCTAAAAGAAAAGATAAGAAAGATTATAGATAATTGTGTAGAGTGTATTTTGATCAAACAAAAGAAAGGAAGAAAAGAAGGATACCTACATCCGCTGGATAAAGGTTATATACTATTGTCGACTTATCATATAGATCATCTCGGTCCACTGACATCTACAAACAAAAACTATAAGTACATTCTTACGATAGTTGATGGTTTCACGAAATTTACTTGGATCTATCCCACCAAGTCATTGTCTACATATGAAACATTAAGTAAATTAAAAGTACAACAACAAACCTTTGGCTCGCCTCATAGGATTATTTCCGATCGTAACGCCGCATTTACGTCAAAAGACTTCCAAGATTATTGTGAACAAGAAGGCATAGTTCATTACACTATAACTACAGGACAACCCCGTGGAAACGGACAGGTAGAAAGGATACACCAAATAATTATCAGTGTTTTGAGTAAATTAAGCGCCGATGATCCGACTACATGGTATAAACAAGTTTCCAAAGTACAACGCTGTTTAAATAGTTCATGGCAAAGAAGTATTAAAATGTCGCCATTTGAATTACTTTTTGGGACAAAAATGAAAGATGCAAATGAAGAAATTATGAAACTGATAGAAGAAGAAGTAGTTAAGAATTATAATGAGCAAAGAACTGAATTGAGAATGAGAGCAAAGGAGTCAATACAAAAGATTCAAGAAGAGAATGTTAAAAATTACAATCGAAAAAGGAAAATGGCCTGTGACTACAAGATTGGAGACTTAGTTGCAATTAAACGAACTCAATTTGCTCAAGGAAGTAAACTATATCCCAAGTATCTAGGACCTTATGCGGTCACAGCCAAAAAACATCATGAAAGATACACAGTGAAGAAAGTAGGTGAGGGTGAAGGGCATGGGCGTACCCAGGGGGGGGCAGGGAGGGGCAGCTGCCCCCCCTGGAAATCTCGCAGAACATGTATGAACTCGCCTAATTATTAATCAAAGTATAAACGGGGCCTTATGCTCTAACTTTTAAATAAACCGCGCAGTAGACACTGGCAAAATGCACGGTGCAATCGCCAAAAATCCGCGCGCGACGATGGCGGACGAAGAATAACGAACTTAGGCTAAGTACTCACGAAGCGTTTTTCTCCCGTGCCCGCTGCGGTGGTGGAACTACGGTTTTATTTCTATACTTACGATACCGGTTATTTGCGCGGTTACGCGGCCGTCGCGGTTGCGATCTTCGCCCGCCACGTGGCCAAAACCCAGCCCATCTGTAACCGTTTAGCGTTCACTATTTTGCGAACAGAGGCAACTGGACAGCGAACTCAGGCAGAAAATCTTGCAGGCGTGCTGCCAGTTTATCTGCTGAAGCGGCGCTTTCCTTCCCGGGGATCAGGGCGCCGGTCATAGCTCGCTGGGTGCAGAGACCACCCGTGATGCCAAGATCACCCAATCTGATGTTGGCCCTCGCGTTCTCCATCAGCTTGGCTATTCTCCGTTGTTGGAAGTCGCGGCATAACCCTTTTAATTGTCGGTGGCGGTGAGCAGCAGCCCGTCGCCCTGACTGACCGTCTCTACTATTTTCCTGGCCTTGGTCTTTCGACCAAGGGACACACGTCACGCTCGATAATGGGGCCGCTGTCGGCTGTTGCCTCTCCTGCGCAGGGGATAGCCATACTGGCGCTTGCGACATCTGTGTAGCCCACTTACCCTTCTTCCTCCTCTTTTTTTTGGCTTTGGGCGACTCCACGCCAGTGGCCACTTCTGTCCCCGGACTTAAGGCCGCTGGTAGCAGCAGCAAGTTCTTCGTACCTGGGCACTGACCTCCTATCATCTTTTTTCGGACCTCAGCAAGAACACGGTCCAGCATGGCCGCGAATTGGTCTCGGTCCAGTAAGCTGATCTTTTTTGAGAACGCTGCTTTGGTGGTCTTACCTCGGGCAGTATTGGAGCTCGCCTGGGTGTGTTGATAGGGTTTTGGGTCCCCGCGGCGTAGCTTTCCACCTCCTTTCGGAGGTAGGCCATTTCAGAGCGTAGCGCGTTGTTCTCTTTCCGTAGCCTCCCCACTGCGTCTGTCAGTGCCGACTCATCGGCTCTTTTATAGAATTCCGACACTCCGGCCCTGATGGTCGTCAAAGCTGTGACGACAGCCCTTTTGCCGCCTTTGACTTTCTTCGTCCTTTGGAAGGCCTTCTCGATCGCCGAAAGGGACTCATGGATACTAGAGTCGATATCGGCGACGGGTTGGCTCCTCAGCTCCGCCGCAACCAAGATGGACCCGGTGCGTCATCACGCTTCGCCTCGATCCCTGTTCCACTTTCACCACTCTTTCTACCCCTTGTTGTGCCCTTTTGCAGTGCAAGTTTCTTGGGTCGGTTTTTTTTATCTGACGTGCCCTGTGGTTTTGGCTTACGGGTTTGTGGTGACCGCGAGGAAATGGAGCAGAGAGCCAAGCATCGCTCTCTTCTGAATCTCCTTTCTGCAACCCTGGACCTTGATTAAGGGATTCCATAGGCCGACGCTGGATCGTCGCCGTCTGCCCTGCGCTACCTCTTCCTCCTAAGCACTCCCTTGATTGGGCGCGAGAAGACACTGGGCTCGGCGTTCTGGGACGCACAAAACTGGGCTTGTCAGCCCTGGTTGATGTGCCCGGACACGGACACCCTTTTGTACGTAACTGTGCCCCCCCAGAATAGGTGCCGAGGGATTCTCCGTCCGCGGCGCGGCCGGTACCCTCCTGGAGTAATATATTCTCTTGAGTCACGTCCATAATGGTTTTGCTCTTAAACGTGAGCTAACGTTGTGTTGCCCTAGCGGCCGGCATATCCCTCCAACCGTTAACCTCTTCGCCGGGCTCCCTCAGCTTGGGTTAGGAGTAATTTTTTAAAGAGCTTTTCTTCCACGCGGTGTTCTCCACCCTCCTCCCCGTTCGAGAAAACTCCCGCTCCCGATTGCTCAGCGTATACGGGTTGGGCCGATCGGTTGCCGGAGTTCGGCAGTGATCACCGTCAGTGGCTCCATATGGAATCTTCGACGGCAACCCCGTCGCCCCCATAAAGTGTTGTCTTCTGACGTAACTCTCGCACCTGCCCTCTGCGTAACAGAAGGCCACGTGGAGAGGTAGCTCTTTGCATGTGGCTTAGGCCACCTTTGCTCCTATGATTTTAATGGAGGTTTCTTCTCTTGGCCACTTTCCAAACTAGGAGAAGGCCCCCGCTCCCGAACATCGGCGTCTGCGTGTCGGGCCGACCGGTTGCCGGTGTTTGGCGTTGACCGCTACCAAGTAGTTTAGGAACAGCCGACAGCAGTCCCGTCGCCCCTCTTGTAGCCCTTAGGCTGCACTCCTTTTGCCAGGGACCACATTGGCCGCGACAGTAACATAATGTCGCGTGTACTACCTTCCGCGTGCAACTGCTGGTCGTCGCATTGGACGCCGTGGTACGGTCTTTTGGAAGGCACACTACATATATCTAATGTTTCATGTAGGAGTGTTTGAGTAGTGTGTATTACAATACAGCCGCGGACGATACAACCTAAAAAATTTGACTTGCCCCCCCCTAGGCCAGATGCTGGGTACGCCCATGGTGAAGGGCCTATTAATACCACAACCTCAGCTGACCTAATGAAACCATGGGCTGAAGTAGAGATGGATGGATGTTCATCTGAGTCAGATGAATGATCAGGACGGCCGTGTGGGAGTAGGAATATTTTTTGATATTTTTTAGTAATTTTCTAAATTTAGTTATGGCCACACTGGGCGTTATGTTTATTCTTTTTGGTTACGCTACGAATGGCGGTAGGCCGCAAAGATTGTTATACGATTTTTATTAAAAGATTGCAAAGTTAATTCTACACTGTTTCTCTTCAACGATCCCACATATATTCTTACCAGTTGATATTATTCCCAAAACTATTTGGGGTCAGTTACTTGCTCAATTGGTTTTACCTAAATACTAGCTTTTACAAAGAGCAACTACTGGCATCGAATTTCCGCAACCCTGAGGGTGAACTGAATTCGAAGTTTGAATATTTGAGATTCATCAATTCAAAAGATCATTAACGATTGCCATAGATATTCATGAACTGAACCAACGGTTTAACGTGCTCTTCAAGGCGCGAGTGTGAAACACCGCAATTTTTAAATACTCTGGTCTTCCAAAATTTCTTGTAAGAACAACAGCCCGTCCCGGGATTCGAACCCGATAACTCTCGATCAGCAGTCGCATACGCTATAGAACTATCCCCACCTTATCATTATTTCTGTAATAATTATTGTGAACTGAAGAGAAACAAATTAATTACACAGAATTTAAATTATATACACAACTTAAGGTATGACAAACTACACTCCACAATGCAGTAATTAATATAGCAGACGATGGAGCTGCTAAATATATTCGAAACATGTTTTTATTAATTGGGATTCACACAAATCATAGTGCGAGTTAGTTAGCCAGTACAGCGACATCTATCAACACTGAAATAAAACTTCAAATTCTATACACACTGTCAAGATTTATATCTGTAATAAATATTTAATGACAATAATATACTTCAATAACAATAAAGTTAGCTCAATCTACGTCTAAAATTTGAATAGGTATGTACGTTAGCCCTATTTTGTAAATGGTATTTATTATGCACGTAAATCTTTTTAATACGAGTCTGGATGCCATTACGCTGATAGATAATTCTGTTTGTTACTTCCGTAGATATATTACAACAGATGGTATATTTTAAGAGATAAGTTTTGTTTGCTAACAGTGTTTACAATATGGAATATCTTTAAAAGTCGACTGTAATTTTAGTTATAAACCCCATACCTAGCACTTTCACTTCCATGCTATGCGGCAAATATGAAATCCCTGTATCTCTGAAAACATTACACAGAACCCGGGGCTACCACAGCTTGGTATACACACACGAGGATGTAGCCTATCGATTCGTTAAAAAGCAGTGATATAGAGAGTTTGCACGTCCGTAGGGACTTTGAAAGTTAGGTTCCGGTACGGTAAAATTTACAGTACGGTAATAGTCCGTGTGGTGACGGATTAAGAATACGGAGTGTCACCACTCCTATTCATCCCGCAGGTGTCGCAAAAGGCGACTAAGGGATAAACTACGCAAGACAACATAAATTCAAAGAAAAGGAAAACTTGAAACCAACTCTATATCAACCCTGGCCTAGCAAGATCTGGCCAGCGTGGTATAGTAAAATAGAGGTCGTAACGCATGATAATTAATAACAAGATAGCAGGCAATATAGATAAGGTCAGTATACTCGTATGTCTCAAATAGCAGAAACTATATATATCACAGGAACTATACCTATACCATCTATACCAGATGGTTTAGGTATAGTTCCTGTGATAATGTAATTTCGTAACTTATTTATCTACAAAAATGGGTCAAAGTAGCCAAGTAAACAGGTATAACGTTATTTTCATATTTCACTCTTCAGTGAATTGTGAAATATATCTGTAGTATAACATGTCCTAATTCTGATATACATCCAATAAAGACGGAGCAAGGAAGGGAATATCAAAACTCTGTAATGACTTCTAATATACTTTGAGTTTGGGCTCCTTGAGTTTATAATACAGATTGTCATAAATTACATTTGATTATACGGGTCTGATATTCAAGACGGGAGTTGAGTGGTTTAATTATTCAGTTATACAGTTGTGTTGGTAAGAAAAATTTCATGAGTTATGATCTTATTTCTGATGGTTTGGTAAATCTGAAAAAATGGGTTAATGAATGTTCAAATTCAAATTCAAATTCAAAATTCTTTATTCACTTAGGATGCAATACATCTCTTGTGACAGGTCAAGATTCTACATGTACATTTATGCCATGTTCGCAAACAATAGGTAGAGCCGGAGAAAAGAACATGGCAATAAAAACTCGCGGCCACTCCTTTCAAATCGCCAATGTTTACATAGTTTTAATGTTTATAAACCTGATATGGGGGTAAGGTGCTGCCACTAATATACTATACACCATGTTAGAGGACTGATGCAAATTATAGTGATTAAAAATTAGAACTTATGCTAATTTAAAAAAAAAAACAACAGCCTCAGTGGGTACAACATAGTAGGAGCATCTACTTACAACAAAGGTAAAAACTATATGTGCTCAAATATTGGCCAAATTACTGGTAACGAAAGATTAAATATAAAATATTAATTATAAGATCAAAAGAAAGAAAAGAATGGCCTTTATTAGTCACGTAGAATCTTTACTTACAAAAGTAAAATCATGTTCTTAAACAATGTGATAACAACATTCACATGAGTAGAATAAAATGATAAGGAGCAAGTAGTCAAATCCATTTTTCTTTATCATTTAAAAATTCGTCAACTGTATAATAACCTTTACGTATAAGATAAGTTTTGACTACGTTTTTAAACTTTTCCACTGATAGACTCATAACACTAGCTGGTAACCTATTAAAAAATCGCACGGAAAGACCCATAAATGAATTATGGGTTTTATGTAGCCTATGATATTGACCTACTAATTTATGCTTATGTCTCGTGTTCACCGAGTGAACGTCACTATTCCTGTGATATAAATGCATATTTTGTTTTATAAACATAATGTTTGCAAATATATATTGTGATGCAACTGTCATAATGCCTATCTCTTTAAACTTTTCTCTAAGGGAAACTCGTGCACCTAGTTTGTAAATCGCACGCACTGCACGTTTTTGGAGAATGAAAATTGTTTGAATATCAGCTGCCTTGCCCCATAGCAGAATGCCATACGACATGACGCTGTGGAAATAACCGAAATATACTAGCCTTGCTGTTTCCACATCCGTAAGCTGTCTGACTTTGCTGACAGCATACGCTGCAGAACTGAGTTTCCCTGCGAGACACGATATTTGGGCGCCCCACTGTAACTTACTATCTAAAGTAATTCCCAAAAAAACCGTTGAATCAACAAAATTAATAACTTCATTGTTTAAAACTAGATTTGTACTGATATTCCTTACATTTGGCAAACTAAACTTAATACATTTGGTTTTTTTAGAATTCAAAAGCAAGTTATTTGATGTAAACCAGTCAAGGACTAATGCGAGGGACCTATTTACTTCGTCAGAGTAATCGTTTTTGCGATTGGTTTTGAATATAAGAGAAGTGTCATCAGCAAATAGAACAATATCGCATAACTTACTAGTAAAAAATGGCAAATCGTTTATATACACCAAAAATAAAAAAGGACCCAGAATTGAGCCTTGTGGCACGCCCATACTCACTGGTGATCCGGAGGAACTTATTCCATTAATATCAACATACTGTATTCGCTCACTAAGATAAGAAGCAACAAGATTAAGCGCTGTACCTGTTATGCCATAATGCCTAAGTTTCAGCAGAAGTGTACTATGCATCACACAATCAAATGCTTTTGAGAGATCGCAGAAAACACCAATGGCGTCCTGCGAGTTTTCCCAGGCACTATATATATGTTTAAGTAGTTTAGAGCCTGCGTCTACTGTTGAGCGACCCTTTGTGAATCCATATTGTTCACTATGCAGTAGATTATTAGAATTAAAATGTGTTTCTAATTGCATTAGTATGGCTTTTTCAAAGATTTTACTAATAGCTGGTAAAATAGAAATAGGTCTAAAATTACTAGGGTCGCTTTTTGAACCGGCTTTAAACAAAGGAATTACTTTACTGTGTTTCATCAAATCAGGAAACACACCGGTATCAACACATCGATTAAATATTGTTGCTAAATGTGGTGCTATCTTAATAATAATGCTATTAATTAATTTAACAGAAATACCCCATAAATCTGCTGTCTTTTTGCAATTAATTGACTTAAATATTTTTATTATGTCAGTGGGGTTTATTAAATTAAAACTGAATGGTACAGTACACTCTTTCACACTGCCTCTCATAAGTGATTGAGCATCAACCGGACATGATCTTAGGGAGCTGGTTGCATTTTTAGGTATATCAGCAAAGAAATTATTAAATGTTTGCGCCAGGTCTAAATTGTCAGTTACAGTTATATCACCAATAATTAATTCAAAATTATGTTCACGTGGCTTGACCCGCCCAGATTCAGCATTAATCATGTTCCAAGTGGCTTTAATTTTATTCTCAGCTTGTTTAATATTTTTACTTAAATATAAAGACTTGGCAGCAGCGCAAGTCTTTTTAAATACTTTGGAATAATTTTTAACATATTGAACAAACTTATGGTCAAAATTATATTGTTTCATGCCATACAATTCATACAACTTAGCTCTACTTATTTGTATGCCAGTAGTTGCCCAATCACAAAAGCTAATTTTTATATTTTTATAAAAAGTCTTAGTTGTGAACATGTTATTAAATTCCGATTTGATCATGTTAAACAAAGACGCGTAAATGTAGTTCGGATCATCCTGACTAAAATCTATATTGGTGATACGGACAGAAACATTTTCATTAAATTTGTTATGTTGCTTTAATGCTTTAATCTAACAGTAGACTTAAAATATAATAGAATTTAATGGAATGGAATGGAATGGAATGGAATGGAATGGAATGGAATGGAATGGAATGGAATGGAATGGAATGGAATGGAATGGAATGGAATGGAATGGAATGGAATGGAATGGAATGGAATGGAATGGAATGGAATGGAATGGAATGGAATGGAATGGAATGGAATGGAATGGAATGGAATGGAATGGAATGGAATGGAATGGAATGGAATGGAATAGTTTTTACTTTGTACAGTTTTTACAGTTGAAAGTTTCGACTGGATATCTACAATGTGCGGCCTTATTGCTAAAAGCAATCTGGCTAAAAACATTTCGACAGAAGAGAAATAGTAAAGAAGGGTAGGTAGTTAAGGTGTATTAAAGCTTTCCGTATCAGCAAGTAACATCATATAAAAGTTCTTGTAGTTCGTTGTAACTTTGATCGATGTTTTTATAATAGTGTATTAATTGAATAAAAGGTAAATTGCGGTTTACGATTTATGACGTATTACAAAAAAACTACTTACTAAATCTCATTATAACCAATTTTCGTTGGTAGTTTGTTTCAACATATTTTTTTTTTAGTTTTATCACTCACTTCTTTTAGAAGTTACAGGGGGAGGGGGGGGAAACATTTTTCCACTTTGGAAGGGTCTCTCGCACAAACTATTCAGTTTAGAAAAAAATGATATTAGAAACCTCAACATCATTTTCGAACGCCTATCCATAGATGGCTACAGACACGTTTGGGTTTCTTGAAAAAAAATTTTTTGAGTTTCAGTTCCAAGTATGGTGACCCCCAAAATGTATTGTTTTTTTTCTATTTTTATGTGAAAATCTTAATGCGGTTCACAGATTACATCTACTTACCAAGTTTCAAAAGTAAAGTTCCTATAGTTTCGGAAAAAAGTGGCTGTGACATACGGACGGACAGACAGACCGACAGACATGACGAATGTATAAGGTTTCCGTTTTTTGCCATTTGGCTACGGAACCCTAAAAAATTGCTACATGCCATGATCAAAACGTTACTAAATTTGCTACGACGTAGATGTTGCGTAGACAATCACGCTACGTTTATGATCGTTCATTTTCAAGATCAAAGATCGTGTATATAAATATTTTGGGTATCATAACCCAATGGGACTGAAGACCTCAAGCACAACAGTCACATACACCGAATAAGTATTGTAGTTGTAAATCCAGTGAATTCACCTTAAAAGTATAAAACTTTAAACAAACTTACTGAACTAACAAAGGTTATACATTTTCAAGAATAAATTATATTATAACTTACAACATCAAAAACTTTCCTCAACATCAAACACATTAATTAGTAAGTTTATTTCACTAGTTAAATATTGACAATATTTTGCAAATTATAATTAACTAAAGTTTAATTAAAAATAACAAGGCCCTCACAAAAACTTTTTGGCTATTTTAAATACTTAAAACAGTTGAATGAAAAAGAATATAAATTATATAAATATTTAAATATTTCGGTCAACTTACACACAGTATCATCTAGTCCCAAACTAAGCAAAGCTTGTATTATGGGTACTAAATAACTGATATAAATACATAAACATAGTTTTTTTTTTGTAAATACGCATAGAATAGAAATAAGCATAGAAAACACCCAAACTCCGAAAAAAATATTTGTGGATCACATAAATATTTAGCCCGACCCGGGAATCGAACCCGAGACTTCTTGCTCAGCAGCCGCATACGTTAACCACTAGACCAACAAGGCAGTCTTTCTATAATTATAATATTATGACAATAATTAAAGAAATTTATTACATAACCATCTAACCCTCCCGGTGTTACCCTCAGTTGTTGTGAAGCTACCGAAGTTTAAGATACTTCTTATATTCAGCTGTCTATCAGTGAAAAAAAAAAAAAAATAAAAAAAAATTGATCCGACAAAATCTGTACAAGAGATCTTGCTGAATAAACAACAAAACTCAAGTTAAAAGTTGTTGATCTATCATATATACTTCCATATTCATTAATTGAAAAGCTGTTATTTTAAAATTATAAACAGGCGAAGAGATGTCGCCTCAATGGTAGTCCTCTATCGCCTTTACCATTGGGAGTGTTCTGAAGAGCTCTTTCAACTCATCCCATCCCCCTTCCTCTACAGAACAACAGGAACTGGCCAGGGATGTCACCCCTTCAGAGTGGAAGACATACGCTCCAGAACTAAGCGGTTTGGGTCTTCCATCTTGTGCCGAGCAGTTAAACACTGGAACTCACTACCAGCTCATCTTTTTCCTTTATGCTATGATCCCGGATCCTTTAAGGGGCGTGAAAAAGCATCTCACTAGGCCGCCATAATGTGGTTCGCCATACTGCTTGCATTTGCAGTTTTGCAGACCCCCACTTGTGGATTTAATTCATGCTTTCCATCAGGCATAGTAAAATCACCTTGGACGCCTGCCAAGGTGATTTTACTTATTTATAAAAAAAGGATAATTCTCTTCATATATATTATTTGTATAAATAAAGTTCACTTAAGTACAATCCATTGTAGCATTCTCCGTTATTAAATAAAAGCTTTATTCAACCTTAAACTAGTAAACATCGCTTCAAAGTGCAAGGGATTAAAATCTCATTAGGTAACAACGGTAGGTCGGTAGCAATAAGACTAAAATAGATATGCAGAAATGCCATTAGACTCGCGTTAAGTTTAGATCTTAATTCAATTATTCTTCGTAACATTAACGATCTGGTTTTAACGACAAATTTATTTAAATTTCACTTTTGGAAGTTTAGCGGTGATTCACGCCCGTGCCTCGGAGAGCACGTAAAGCCGTCGGTCCCGGTCGTCATGAACATCTATGGCAAATTTACTGACAACTAGTTCAACCTTCGAATATCAGTTCTCCTTTAGGGTTGCGGAGGTCCGATACCAGTCGCTCCGTGGAAACACTGATATTAAAGTAAAACCAGTTTGTAACCCCTAGCCCTGTGTAGGGGGGATAGTGGGCCCTAGCTCTATCCAGGGGGAATCACTTCACCGACGACACAGTCAGCAGAACAAGAGATGCTCAGGGCGCCGTTCACAAGTAGAATTTTGATTAAAACAAAAGAAGGAATACTAGATAAGGTGTGTGTGCTAGTGACGATGGGCGGTCAGGGGACTCTTCAAGGAAACGCTTTCTCAAGTGTCACACATAATTATATATTCTTGTATTTAGTACATACATTGGTCATAAGTCATTGACATTAATTACATCATAACAATAAATCATTGCATTCGATGATTCTATACTACAGTCATAAAAGAGGGTTGATATAAATAATTTAAAGTTCGTGACCCAGTAACTGGCCCGAGAATGAGCAGCGCGGGATAGCCACTTCTTCAGGAGATCTCCCGACAAAGTAAGTGGAGCCTCAGGTGAAAAGAGTTTGCAGCAGTATTCAGCTGTAGCGAGCGAGAGTAGCAGACGACTGAAGCATACGACTGTAGCATAGGACTGTAGCATAAGACGGTAGCATAGGACCCTGAGAATGAAACCCTAATGAAAAACTATTCTAAATACATGTCTGCACAAACGAGAAAGCCTAGATAAAGTTTACAAGAGAATTAAAAGAACTTACCACAAACTGTGGGCGTTATCACAAAATTGTTCTTCACAATTAAGAAATACACGGAGAATCTTAGTTCGACTTTAGCTCAGTAGGAAAAATGAATTGTTCGAAGATGAATGCTGGCTTATATATCCCATTTCAAGGTCTTCCTGGAATAAAATCCTACCTTCCGACAAAAATAACATAAACATCACGCCATTTTCAGAGACAAACTAGAATTTATATTAGAAATATCTGTCAATAAAAACGAAGTCTATGCCTGCGAGTTGAATTGATTCCGACATGAACGCCATCCTGCGCCTCGTTGGTGAAAAGAGTTAGTTTGCAATTGACAGACGGCTGTGTAGTAGTTACCGCTGACCAAAGATGGCGCTAATAGCACGATCACTTCTGTGAGAGTCAGATAATTTCGTGATATTAAATAAAAGAAAAAAAAAAGTGTTACAAGTTGAACTAGTAGCCGACCCCAAATAATATTGGGAATAAGGCTAGGAAGATGATGATGACACTTTGTTGTAAGCATAATTTTGTACATATGGTGATGGATTCCTATGAGCCGACTATGGAAGAAGGAGAATTTTTTAAACAAATCCTATATTAACTGACCAGCGTTGTACAGAAGGCTTAAACCTCCTCTCTAGGGACATGCTTATATACCAGTGACATAAGTCTTTCTTGAGAGACATTGTAGGCTATCTTGAGGGACACTAATATATATTTTTTTAGGCGGTCAATGCTTTCCGCTCCATACCCTTTGTGGTGAGACGAAGGGCGTGTGTGGGACTCCCGGTGAACCCGATCTACTCACTTAAAACCGCGGTGGTCTACCTCGGCACTCGGGAGGAGCTCTAGGAACGCATTGGCAGCTTCTGGAGTTCTCACTGCCGCTCCCCATGGCTGAGGTACAACCAGGGTGGCCGGAGTCATCCCCGGGCCAGGTCGATGTCACGCCTTTCACCGTTATATACAGTAAAAGGCGAAATACCAAACAGCCTTAGACGACAACTCCAGGCCGCACCAGTGTGTCACCTGGGTTGTTGTGACCACATTGCCCTAAGATGAGGTCGCAGCGACCCTAAGGCGGCAATACTGCTCCTTCTTCGGCCCTTTCCCGATCCCGCTCGATTGTATCCGGCACAGTTTGCTCCCTTGGTCGTCTTTTACAACACTCATTGGATGGTTAGGGTCGGTCACACTACGTATTTTAATCTGTCACTACACGATCACATTTACACACACTAACATTTCCTTATTCCATACTTGAGTGTAACTGATGAGTAGATACAGGTGACCGTATGGACGCTAAGAACACTAAATAGAACTGCAAAAAGAGAAGGATTAATTTAATAAAGATCGCGTCATATTCCTAGCCTATAATAATCTAAACATTATTTGGAAGCGGCACTAGCTTAACCGCTTATACTTGAATGTCAGTTTTTGCACGTAACGACTGGCGTTGGAACTCCAGAACCCTGAGGGTGAACTGAATTCGAAAGTTGAACCAGTCGTCAGTATATTTAAAGGCTGACTTCTCAATAACAAATGCCATGGATTTTGTGCCCGCTCTACACTCGCGGCGCGAACGTGATTGTGGGGAACAAGCCCCGAACAAGATTGTGAAGCTTTGCGAATGTGAAAGGACACAGTTCTCGCGCGGTTCACGCCGTTTATTCACGGCGTGAATTCACGGCGCGAAGTCACATGCGAGTGTAGAGCCGGCTTTGAAGTTGTTTGAAGGCGCGGGCGAGTCATTAATTAAGCATTTTTGGTACAAAAACCCAATAACAGCTTGGCTTTGTCTCACTTCTGAAACACGCCATATTTTAATATATGTATTTCAAATTTACTACATACTTGAAATATATTAAAACCCACTTTTATTATACAAATAAATAAATATCTATTGATTCAAAATTAACCATGGATTCTAGTCATGCTTTCCTTCAGGCAAAGTAGAGTCAAATATGCAACCAATATAGAAAAATACATCTGACATAACATTTTAATTCTAACTTGTCCCAAATCCCATTACATTTTGATGTCATCCTTTTCCCAAGGTCTAGTCAATCGGAATTTTCCATTCTTCGACATCGCCTACATATGTTACCACGGGTAATGAGGTCAGATTCTTTTTGGGACCAATTGAAAACGGGCAAGTGATATATCTACTCTAATATATCGTGGAAGGTTCTTTATGAACATGAGTAAACTTTTGCTCATATTTGATTACTTATGTAATTTTTTTTATGAACGTGACTAGTTGTGCCCCGCGGTATTATTCGGTAGTTTTGTTGTTTTTGAATCGGATAAGGTTAACTATTTTACAAACTATGTTCTTCTTTTTTTCTAAAGTTTTTTTTTAAGAATAGTAGATACTTCTAGTAGTAAATTTGTTTATAATTATAGTTTATTACTTCATAACTGATGCTTTTTAGGTTTCAAACCGTATTTATAGGGATACGTCGTCGCCATGGTACTATATCTTACTACCACTTGAATTAAATTTGAACATTTTGTCAAATCTTGAAGCGGTGCAGATTGCTTACATTGATATTAACAGAAGTATGACTAATGTTACTTATATTCAACGACGTTTATACGTAGCCTAAATTTTTCCTGAAATATAATCTACGGACTACGTGTTTTTAGGGTTCCGTAGCCAAATGGCAAAAAACGGAACCCTCATAGATTCGTCATGTCTGTCTGTCTGTCTGTCCGTCCGTATGTCACTGCCACTTTTTTCCGAAACCATAAGAATTATACTTTTAAAACTTGGTAAGAAGATGTAATCTGTGAACCGCAATAAGATTTTCACATAAAAATGGAAAAAAACAATACATTTTGGCGGTCCCCATACTTGGAACTGAAACTCAAATTTTTTTTTTCATCAAAACCATACGTGTAGGCTATGGATAGGTGTTCAAAAATGATGTTGAGGTTTCTGTTATCATTTTTTTCTAAACTGAATAGTTTGCGCCAGAGACACTTCCAAAGTGAAAAAATGTGTGTCACCCCCCTGTAACTTCTAAAATAAGAGAGTGATAAAACTAAAAAATATATATGCTGTACATTTGCATACAAATTACCAACGAAAATTGGTTTGAACGAGATCTAGTAACAAGTTTTTTTTTAATACGTCATAAATCGTAAACCGCAATTTACCTTTCCTTCAATCAATACACTATTATAAAAACATCGATCAAAGTTACAACGAACTACAAGAACTTTTATATGATGTTACTTGCTGATACGGAACCCTTCATGGGTGAGTCCGACTCGCACTTGGCCGTTTTTTTATTATTAAACCTTCACCAAATATCAGTAGCCCTATTCCTCGAAGGAGTTATGACATTAGAATAGAATAGAATATACTTTATTGTACACCAATTACATTGTTGTTTTCTGTTAGTATCATCATCATCATCATCAACAGCCTTTAACAGTCCACTGCTGGACATAGGCCTGTCCTTGAAGGGGTGCGGGTCGGGTAACCTCCACGTGCGTCCTCGCGTTTCTTGTCCTTTCTGACCATAGGGTCGGTGGGGAACAGAAGCAGAGGACCGGTGCACCCTGGGCGGCGGTCAATGGCCTCTCTTTAGGGGGCTATTGACCGCCGGCGAATAACTCGACGGGGGGTATATCACTCTCGGTACTCTTCTGTTTATCAGAAGAAACTGAACGAGTGAAGGCAGCGCCGAGATGGAATCCGTAGAGAATCCAGGGGCGGGTTAGCTCACTGCTCTCGCAAGGGCTGACAAGCACTAGTGCTGCCGCCGGTGAGAGGGGGCTAGCCACCCTCTCGCGTTTCTTAACCAACAGAGCCCCAACAACGACCCGAATGGTGGCTCCAGGAGGGTACGCTGAGTACCTGTTGGCCGAAGGGCTTGCCTTAATTGGCCGGCCCATGACAAGGACAGTCTATAAAACCCGACAGTAAAGTCGTAAAAACCTGTGGATACCGGCCGACCTCCGCAGTATGTAGGCTTATCCGGGTGCAGGGGGCACCGTCCGGATGGACTTCATTTCCCCCATACTCGTGGGATTAGCTATGGATTTTGAAAATAATAAAACACAACAAACAACGGACGAATCTACAAATAATGAAACTGGCTTGGAAAAAGGACCTATGATTTTAATAGAGAAGGCGAGGGAGGGAGATGATCGGCGGTTGCGGCGTAGGTCGCGATCGCTTAAATCGTCTCTATCAATCTCCAGCCTCTCCGCTCCGCTTCCCCTAGATGGAGCTGAGCGAACCGAAGATAGTGATAGCTCGGTCTCGATAAGATCCGAGAGAATAACGCGTCGGCAGTCACGAAAGCGTGGAAATTTGGACCTTGATACAGAGGACGGGTCTAGCCATGCGAAACGGCCACACAACGAACCGGAGGTTGAGGGAAGACCTAACAACCGGAGCTCAGAAGAGGTTGGCGCCAACATGTTACGAAGCCTGTTGGAAGTTCAAGAAATTTTGGACAAACCTCGTGCTACAAAGGCGGAAGTAATGAGCTCCTTTCGCCGGACTCTGCAGTCTCTGCAGAACGACATTAAGGAGCTCTGCATTCAGGCGGCATCCCGTGAGCGCGAGTTAGCTACCCAGGTGAGAGATCTCCAACTAGAGATCAAATCCCTCACCGGTACAATGTCGTCATCTTCGGCCGTACCAGCTACAAAGGGGGCAGACAAGATCCCACAATCCTCATCAACAACGGGACTAAAGCCGACAAACGGTACCGCGGTGAAATTAGTTGCACCCCGCCCGGTAAGGGAGGACCATCCGGACTGGGAGCAAATCGAAAGTATCATGAACCGAGAATTTGCTCGATTCCAGTCCGGGCTTCTGGATAGATTTTTTCCAGAGAGAGGTGCCAGGCCTCCACTAGGTCAGAGACGGGCTCCTGTGGCGCAGCAGCCGGAAGCTATAATTACAAACCAAACTACAACCTCTTCTTCTAAAAAAAAGAAGAAGAACAAGAGGAACAGGAAAAATAAAAAGAAGATCAAAAAGCCAGATGCCGAACTAGCTCCAGTAACGAGGCAGGCAACTGGCGTAGCGGCGCTGCCAGAAGCTGAAGTAAGCCAGGAAGGGGGTACCTGGGCCCAAGTAGTTGGAAGGAAAACCCGAGCTGTCGCTGCAAGACAGGGTGTCGAGGTGGTCACTCCCGCAAAAGTGAAGAGGCCAGAACTACCACGTCCTCCCACAAACGCCGCCGTTCTGATTGCAGTGCCTCCAGGGTCTAATACCTCACTTGCGGAGGTTATGCAGGCCGCAAAGACACGTATCAGGTTGGCAGAACTCGGGATCACGGGTGGGGTCCGACAGAGAAAGGCGATCACAGGAGACCTTGTGCTAGAGATCCCCGGTCCTGATAGCGCTGCTAAAGCTGACGCTTTAGTCGCACGCTTGCGCGCTGTCATGAGCGACACAGATGCCAGATTTGTGCGTCCACACAAGACGGCCGAACTGCGAGTGATGGACTTAAATGAATCCATCACCCCCTCCGAGGTCGCGGAGGGAATAGCTGCAGCAGGTGGCTGTTCCCTGTCCGACATTAAGGTAGGGGAGATTCGCAGAACCGCAGCACGGCTAGGAACAGTATGGGTCCGGGGTCCGCTTACGGCAGTACGTAAGGTTGTGGCTGCCAAACGGGTGCAGGTAGGCTGGGTGTCAGCCCGTGTCGAAATGTTGGCACCACGACCCTTACAATGTTACCAGTGCCTCGAAATGGGGCACGTCAGAGTAAAATGCTCGGGTCACGCTGACAGGAGTGGGCGCTGCTACCGCTGCGGGGAATTGGGTCATAAGGCTCGAGAATGCGCATCGGACGCACCGAAGTGTCCAGTATGCACCGACTACGGCCGGCCTGCTAACCATCGGTTGGGTAGCAAGAGCTGCTGTCCACCGAAAAAGAAAAAAGACGGAGAGGTTCATCCTCGACCCGCCTTTACTCAATTGGGACAGCCCATATCGAGTGGTAACTCAATGGGGGAGGTTATGGAGGCCTGAAATTCCCACCATACACAAAGATTCTCCAGGGCAATCTCAACCACTGCCGCGCGGCACAGGATCTATTGATTCAGACGCTCGCGGAGCTGTCGGTTGCCCTGGCAGTAATTGCGGAGCCCTATTCCATCCCGGACCATCCGCGTTGGTTCGGTGCGGTCGATGGCTCTGCAGCCATATACTGGTCGGGTGGGGATGGTCTCCATTGCTCCCTTCTGAGAAAGGGTGTGGGTTTTGTAGCAGTAGAGTGGGGGGCTACAGTGGTTATAGGCTGTTACTTCTCCCCCAATCGCGGCCTAGCCGAGTATGAGGCATACCTGCACGGGCTAGGGATTTGCATCCGCAACTACGCTTCCCGTGCGGTATTCGTCCTGGGTGACTTTAATGCCCACTCAAGAGAGTGGGGTGACACCCGAGACGACGCGAGGGGAGAAGCTATCCTGGAGTGGGCGGCTGGACTGGACCTCCGACTTTTAAATCGGGGGTCGGTCAGTACCTGTGTACGGTGGCAGGGGGAGTCGATTGTCGACCTGTCGTGGGCGACTCCTTCTGCAGTGCGCACAGTATCGGGATGGAGGGTGGCGGAGGAAGTGGTTAGTCTTTCTGATCACCGGCACATCATATTCGATGTGTCTCTCCGCCGCCCGGACCGGCCACGCCAGGATAGAGAACCTCCGCGACGATGGTCCCTTAAGCGGCTCAACAGAGATATGGTTGTGGCCGCTTCCCACGTCGCGGATTGGACCGAGGAAAGGGTTTCGTCCGATCCGGAGGAACTGGCGGCTTGGTTTGGGAACATTATGGCGTCCATATGTGATGCCTCAATGCCCCGAGTCAAGCCAGCCAGAAAGGGCTCGGCGTACTGGTGGAGCGCGGAGATCTCGCGTCTGAGAATGACGGTCGCAAGATTGCGCCGCCCGTACCTTCGAGCCCGGAGAAGACGGCGAGCGACAGCCGAGGAGATCGACGGAGCACGGCGGGAATATGGAGCCGCTGTGAAGGCTCTCAGTGATGCAATCGCTGAGGCCAAGGCTCGGTCATGGAAAGAGCTTATCGCGGGACTGGATAGGGACCCTTGGGGGCGACCGTATAAAATGGTATTGGGGAAGCTCAGACCATGGGTCCCTCCGTTGACGGAAACCCTGGACCCGGAGTTCTTGGGAAGAGTGCTAGACACGCTCTTCCCAAGGGACCAGGACAGTCCCCCGACTCCTCCGTCACATCCGGATCCACAAATGTGGTCCGACGAGTATGAAGTGACGGAGGAAGAGCTGGACCGAGCCGTGCGGCGGCTGGCTTCCCGAAACACCGCGCCAGGACCGGATGGAGTTCCAGGTCGGGCGTTAGTGATAGCTCTGTCGGTGCTAGGGGACAAACTGAGGCAGATTTTCACGAAGTGTCTCAGCCTCGGTATGTTCCCCCTCGGCTGGAAAGAAGCAAGACTGGTGCTCCTTAAAAAGGATGGAAGGGCTGCAGATTCGCCATCTTCGTTCCGACCGATATGCCTGCTGAACGAGTCGGGGAAGATCTTGGAGAGGGTGATCTCTGACCGTATCAGCGGGCACCTGTCGCGAGTGGGCCCTAATTTATCGGATTGCCAGTTTGGATTCCGACAGGGGCGTTCGACAGTGGACGCTATTAGGTATGTTCGCTCCCTGTCGGAGTCGGCAGTCCGATCGGGGGGGGTGGCGTTGGCAGTTAGC
The DNA here is from genome assembly GCA_932526445.1 of Phragmatobia fuliginosa. Lineage (NCBI taxonomy): Eukaryota > Metazoa > Arthropoda > Insecta > Lepidoptera > Erebidae > Phragmatobia > Phragmatobia fuliginosa. The sequence goes on from OW052070.1 coordinate 17,690,635, forward strand.
CTTGATATCGTCAACGCTTTCGGCACCCTCCCCTGGCAGGCAATCAGGGCGGCCCTCGAATATCATGAGGTGCCGCTCTACCTGAGGGCTGTTATAGAGGCCTATCTGCGCGACAGGACGGTGAAGTATATCGATCGGAATGGAGGGGAAAATCGAAGGGAGTTATGTTGCGGGGTTCCTCAGGGCTCTGTATTGGGCCCATTGTTATGGAACCTCGCATACGATGCGGTCCTTCGTACCGGTCTGCCCTCTGGCGTAAGTGTCGTCTGCTATGCGGATGACACGCTAGTACTGGCCAGAGGGTCAAGCCTTCAGGAAGTGCTTCGGCTCGCCGAGCAGGGGGTGGCTTGTGTTGTGGATAAGATCTGTGAGCTGGGACTGAGGGTAGCACCCCAGAAAACTGAGGCTATATGGTTCCATGGCCTACGGAGGCGACAGGAACCACCCAGCTCACGCCTCCAGGTGGGTGACGCTGTAGTCCAGGTTGGTCAGTACATGAAGTACTTAGGCCTTATCCTCGACAGTCGGTGGAGCTTCGAAGAGCATTTCAGGCGATTGGTCCCCCGAGTGCGTGGGGTAGCAGGTGCACTGCAACGTCTGTTGCCCAATCTCGGGGGACCGCGGGAAGAAGTTCGCTGCCTCTACATGGGCGTCGTGCGATCCATGGTCCTCTATGGGGCACCCGTCTGGTCTGAAGACCTGGCGGGTTCCTCCCGCTGTCAGGCCCTACTCAGAAGCCTGCAGCGGTTGATGGCCATTCGGATCGTGCGGGGCTACCGCACAATTTCGTATGAGGCAGCGACGGTCTTGGCGCGTTCTCTGCCCTTTGACATTCTGGCCGACATGGACGCTACGGTCTACGACCAAATTCGTTCGGTCGGTCGGAGTGTTGAAGAGGCCGCGCCAGACCCTGAGCCTGGAATGCTACGGCGGAACGCGCATAAGCAAGCTCTGGAGACTTGGCGGGCACGGCTCGAAATTCAGGGCTGTGCTAGCCAACGTGCCGTCGGAGCCGTTCTGCCGAACTTCGAAGCGTGGATAGAGAGGACCGACTGTGTCACCTACCGATTGACTCAGATACTCACCGGGCACGGTTGCTTCGGTGAGTATCTGAATCGAATAGGACGAGAGGCTACAGCACAATGCCACCACTGCAGGTTTGACCTGGACTCCGCCCAGCACACGCTGGATGACTGCCCTGCTTGGGAGTCCGAGCGCCGAGTCCTGGTCGAACAGATCGGACGAAATCTGTCACCGCCAGTATTGATCGCGGCAATGCTGGCGAGTGGCGAGGGATGGGAAGCCGCGGTCTCCTTCTGTGAGAACGTTATGCTCCAGAAGGAGTCCGCAGAGCGGGATCGGGAAAGGGCCGATCCCGCTCGAAGGAGGCGGCGAAGGGGACGCGGCAGAGGCCGCTAGCTCCCCGACCGTCGCCTAAGGGTTGCTGCGGTCACATCCTGGGGAGATGCGACCGCTGCAAACGACCCGAGACAGTTGACACCCCGGTGCGGCCGGGGGTGTGTAGAGCGGTCAGAGGCGCAACAGCGTCCAGCCCCGGGGGTGAGTTCAGTCACCCCGGGATGTACCTCATACGTTGAGGTACGGCAAGGGGGACACCAGAAGCCGCTGACGCGTTCCTGGTGTTCCTCCCGACTGCCGAGGTAGGCCGCCGCGGGGTTTAGTGGGTAGACCGGGATAACCGGGAGTCCCACACACACCCTTCATTTTCCCCAAGAAGGGTATGGTGCGAAAAGCATTCCCCGCATTAAAAAAAAAAAAAAAAAAAAAAAAAAAAGGCCTGTCCTTGAAAAGGAGGTATTGGCCTACTATACCACGCTGGCCAGACGGGTTGGTTTAGGGTTGGTTTCAAGTTTTCCTTCTCTTTGCATTGATGTTGTCTTACGTAGTTTATCCCTTAGTCGCCTTTTACGACACCCACGTGGGATGAATAGGGGTGGTGACACTCTGTATTCTTAATCCGTCACCACACGGACTTAGAATGTTAATATCAGCACAACTTTAATGATGTAAATAGTTTGGGCGGCCTTATTGCTAAAAGCAATCTATTCCAGGCAACCTTTGGATGGACAGATAGACAGGAGATATAAATAAACAAAGTGTAGTGTCGGTATTTTAGAGCTACGGGGGCAATTAAATATGCAGATACATATATGCACAACATAAATATATACAATATCTATTTATCACTATGGAATCTTGTAGTAATTTACGACTATTGCGAATTTTTATTTATTTTAACCTTAGGTAATGATGTTTGACCACATTCTTAAATGAAAATAAATATTCTTAACATCTCTCATGTTCGGTAAGTAGGTTCTTATTACCTCCAAATGGGGCTTGTAAGTGACTGAGTGGGCTCTAGGGTAATAATGTAGCTAGAAAAGCCCTAGGGCGGTAAGTAATTAAAAAAAAAAAACGCTTCTTCCTTACAAAAGGTTCGCGTACATCTAACCATCATACTGGCAAAGATATCATGCATTCAGCCCAATGACCAAAGAGGTCGCTTTGCTATTCAGCCTTGTCTTCGTGTGAGTATATTAGTCATCAATTATTATTTTAAATATCGAACGGCGAAGCTCAATTTCATTCTTGAAAAAAAAAACAATTAAAAAGTTCTTTACCTGTTTCTTTTTAGTGAAAAGAGGCGGGAATAGAAAACTTTTAATTTGAATATTGTTTTTTTTTTTGGGATTTTGTTATAATTACGTGCTAATTAGGAAAAAACATGAATTCTTCAAGTGATGAAGATATAAGCTGCACTCCCGATTCAATGAAAATGGAAGCTGAAGCAGCAATTAACAATGTTTTATTTTTATAATGCCGGTTTTTTTCTACTTACCTCACAATCGAGATGTAAAGCAGAATAGTTACCGTAACCGCACCTTCGAACCATAGGCGCCCTCACTGCGCTCGTGCGCCTAAATATCTCGGGCTGCAATTGATGCCTTACAGCCCTTGGGTACTAATCTACTATAAATTATTACAATTTTCACACAGAGATCAACCATTAATAATTTCTTTAAAATTTCTTTAAGAAAATTTGCTGTTAAACTCGAAAAACGCTGAAACAATAAAGCTGAGCTGTACGTAATGAAATATTTAATCGAAACAAATTTAGGGTTTCACAGGGAAACTCAGCGGAGCGGCTTAGGTGGTCAACAATGTAAGACAGCTTGCGGCTACGAAACCAAACTAGTTTATTTTAGCTATTTATACAGCGTAACATCATACAGATATTCCTTTGTTCAATGCTGATGAAATTCCAGCTATGTAGTCATTGAAACTAATGTTACTGTCTGAAATCTAGATGCAGATTTCGACCTTACGTAAGTGTAAATTATAGAATGAATAATTGAAGTAATCAGTTTTGTATTGTGTGAACTTTTTAAACTGGATTTTATAAATGTTTTACATCTATTTTATTTAATTCTCGTGTCCCATTGCTACTCATGATGACCTCCCAAACTATTTAACCAATTTCCACATATAAATAACTAGCTGCGCCCCGCGGTGTTACCCGCGTATTTTCGGGATAAGAAGTAGCTTAAACATGTGATTTAGTAGAAATTATTTTTAAATTAGCCATTCTCAAACTATCATTACGGTTGCATAGCAACCTGTGAAGTTTTGACAGGAGATATACAGTGATACATCTTATCATCTACGATTTATGTATTTTTTAATCTAATAGCTGTCGCTCGTGTATTGCAGTAAAAAGTAGCGTATCTGTTATTCTACTATATAAGCTATATTACTGTTAAGTTTCATCCAAATCCGTTCTGTAGTTTTTGCGTGAAAGATCAACAAACATGCATACACACATACATACAAATATTTGCGTTTATAATATTAGAAGGATTAATATAATAATAGAATAGAATCGTTAACATTATATTTAGACCGACAGGTCAGGACAAGACCGTCAAACATGATTGGAAAGAGACACTGACGAAGATGTGTGGACTAGTTTGTAGGATACATTAATATGACGGATTATCGTCCAACCGACAACTTAAAATCAAGGCCCAACCGCAACAGACGGATTGCACTAATACACATATTTACACAGATTTAGTTGACTTAATCTGGACGCCGCCCGCTCGTATATCGGTAGTTGTGGTTAAGAAGAGCCTATAACATCTTGGAAAATCAAAGTACCTCCATACCTCCACGTAAAAGCGCAACAGACTAGACAAACGATAGAGAGACAAAGTTGGTATTCAGTATAAATATAGTATTGATGCAAAAAAAATGAAACTAAGCTATCTAAAATGATAATAAACATTTAAATTATAATAGACTTTAATACCAATATAGAACTAATCTATAATTCAAACTGAGAGCGAACACTTCATAGCTATCAATCAAGAGTCATAAGAAATTCAACGCTTTTACCGTCATAACCTCGGAACCTTCTGCAAGTATTAATATCTCCAGATATATTTCTTAGACCACAATCTCCCGGCCGACTATAAATCATATGAAGCCGATTCTCAGTGGACACCACGCGTAATGTAAGTTACGATCATTGTTATCCGATACTAGGGTATTCTTGTGAAATTGCGGGTAGTCGTGAAATGTTACTGATTGCCTTGGATGATTCATCGTGGTAATGAAAAGGCCAAATATTATGTTTGATGTTCGAGTGCGTAAAAATGGGACCATTACTCAAGTTACTATCAGCGTATGACGCATTAGAGTTATTAAATCATATTTTTATGAATAAAACTCATGAAATCTTAAACATCGTGATCGTTGTTGTTGAAGTAAAACTAGGGGCCCGCTCCGGCTTTGCACGGGTGGATATAGGTATTTATAAAACATTTTAAACTTGACAAATTAGATACAAAACTAACTAAACCTTCCCCGAGAGTCAATCTATCCATTGCTGATAACGCATGCAAATCTGTTTAGTAGTTACCTGAGGGAGAACTGAAATTCAAATATTGAACTACTCGTAGTTGTCAGTATATTTGAAGGCACTGACGCCCCAATAACGAAGGGAAAATGGAATTCTTAGTGTCTTCTTTGAAAAACATAAGATTGAGTTCTTTGATTGAAGAAGACAAAAGGGTAACATAAAATTATTTATTATTTTTAGGGCTCCGTAGCCAAATGGCAAAAAACGGTACCCTTATAGATTCGTCAAGTCTGTCTGTCTGTATGTCACAGCCAATTCTGTGTAGTAGTTCTTTAGTTTATCGAAAACACAGACACACAGACGCGGCCGAGGAATTCGTTTTATAATATGGTGATGTTGAAGCTATTCCATCTATATAATTTTATGTTTTATAGTTTTAAGGTAACTCTGTCTGACTTTTACGCTATCATGGCTTGACCACTGCACCGGATTCAATATTTGATATGAAGATACAAATTTTTTTGAGGAAGGGCATAGATTTCTGTTTACCACTACAAACAACATACGCATGAGCTGTACCGTACGCAAAAGCTAGTAAGTTCAAACATTTTTGTGTAAGAGTAATTCATTGGTAGTCCTCCGAGTTTTGTAATACTAAGGGGGAGTCAACGAGCAATTGCCTGTAGTAGCGGTAAGCGACTTTTGCTGTTAATCAAGAAAATTTTTTATGCATCTACCTTCCAAAGTGACTTCACTGGCAACTCTGCCTGATGGATAGCATGAGTACAGTCTAATAGTAGGGGTTACCGCACTCAGGCAATGCAGTATGGTGGACTCATAATATGGCTTCCAGTACGTACTGTTCCACAATATTTATTTATCCTGGCCGATTTCACCTTACGGCATTTTCGATTATTATTATAACCGTGTTTGTAAAATAGTATAATGAACTTAATTTATTATGTGTAACAAGTTCTACCAAGTAGCCTCAGTCAATGGTATAAATTAATTATACAGATAAACATGTTTTGGTCAATGTTCTATCTCAATGCAGGTGATTTTTTTTCCAATTTTGTTTCTAAAATACCTTTGTATGCAAGGATGTATCTAAATTAGCTATGATAAACATATATGCAGTACACAAGGACGCTATAGTTAATCCATTTTTAGAGTTCCGAAGTATATCATCGGAACCCTTATAGATTAGTCATGTCCGTCTGTCCGTCCGTCCGTCCATGTGTCCGTCCGTCCGTCCTCGATTTACCGTCAAAACAGTAAGTGCTAGAAAGATGAAACTTTGCATGAGTATGTGTTGTAATTACGTCGACAAAGTGTTACAATAAAATTATGAAAAATATTTTTATTTGGGGCACCTACCTCCCCTACACGTAAAGTGGGGATGTAAATTTTTCGCATGGGGTATCATTAGATAGGTTTTTTAAAAACAATGGAGGTTTTCTAAGCCGATTTTTGATTTAGGTATACGTTTGCGAGAAATTCCACTTTAAAGGGCACTTTTTTTTTAAAACAGGGCGCCCATCCCCCCCCCCCCCTCTAAAAGCTAAACGGCTCCCTCAAAAAATCTGGAAAAATTCGTGATGGTGGTCCATATAATGAACTTTGTAGGAAAACTATAACGTATTAGATGACTTTATTCAGGAGTTATGGAGACTTAACTTGAAAAATGTGCTCACTTGGAAAACGTCATACAAAATTAACGCATAATACCTAAACATCCACATAATACTTACACACATTAATAACATTAATACCGAAACATTATAATTATCTATTGGATACGATTTTAAATCCACGTACCATTATGGGTGACTGAAGAACCCTTTCCTGTGCGTGGCCTGACACGCACTTGGCTAAAAATCCATATTTCCATGCCTCAAATAGTTAAAACGTGATTACCATAAATTCTATTCAATGCTTATTCTGTAACTCGAAATAAAATTAATCATCAGAGTGAATACACATGTTAGCTAATATGTTTACTCCACATTCACTCTTTCCCGAGAGAAATGAAACCACACGTTACATTGCAAGTACTAAGTGGTTCTGTAAACTGGCAATTAAAGTTCCTAGCATTAGCGTTATTTTGTTAATGCACTATCGTTCCACTTTATTCTGGACTTATCAACATTGTTTTGGCTAATTGCCATAGGCTGCGTCAACGGGTTGTACTAACGTGGTCAAGTACGAGTATTTTGTGTGTTTCAAATAGAGATCTTGATTTCATATGTGTTGAAGTAACTTTTAGAAACTATACTCCTTGGATTTCTTCACATCAGTATTCTGGATAAAAGTTAATTTGATAACGGAACATGATAGATGACATGTTAAAAAATTATAAGACATAAAAAGGATAATTTGATAAAGTAATTATGATGACTTTGACGTATAGGGTTCCATCCGTAGACTCTATTACAGTTGTCAATCATCATCTTCCTAAACTTTATTCCCGAGATTTTTTGGAGTCGGCTACAAGTTCATCCAGTTTTAACTGAATATCAGTTTTTCCATGGAGTGATTGCCTCAAACCTCCGCAAGCCTGAGGGAGAACTGAAATTCAAAGATCGAACTAGTTACCCGTGACCACGAGCGGTATAACCCGTTCGAAACTTCGGAAAGTAGAAGGTTATTTAATTTAATTTTATCGCCGATAGGACTTATTGGCGATAAAATTAAATAAGTTTTACAGTAAAAAACATAAGATTAAACTAGTTGTCAGTATATTTGTGGGCACTGACGCCCCAATAACGAAGATAAAATTAAATTATTTGTATTTTTTTTAACACAAGATAGAGTTCTTTGATTAAAGAAGACGCAAGTGTAACCTAAAGTGATACATATATTTAGTATTTTTATGTTATAACGAACATACGAAGACTTACGTGTTATGGAACTAACTAATCATAAGCAATTTCTCAATATGCGCATAGTCTCTTTACACTAAGTAAAATACTTTCAAACAGAATATCAGTATTCAAAATATTATTTCTTCAATAATACGCGGTACCTTAGTAAAAACGGCTATGAAGTGTTTCACGGATGTTTAGGTTAGATAATGTTTCCTTGAAAGCTCTTTGAAACTCCTGCCAAAGTTAAAATGAACCAGAACACTGCTTTTGATAATGGTATTGATAACTAGTTCTAGACAATATTCAAGACTTTGTCATATCATATTTGTTTGTCATCATAATTTATTTGTTTGCTGATCAAAGGCATACAATAAAGTTACATTTAAATTTATACAATTCCTCTTTGGTCTACCGATGAGGTTCGTGAAAATTTCCTGTTATTTTTTAAACTATCACATAATTTAAATCACTTATCGTTTTACATTCGGCAAATGTCACATAATTAACAATGTCAACTTAAAAAAAAATAGTTTTAAAAACTAAACATACACGCTTTTAAACTAAAACGTAGAAAATAATTTTAATGAAAAAAGCGTGGGGCGACGTTATTGAAATATTTTCAGAAAGCACCCCACGCTTTGTTACATTATAATCATTTGCAAATTATTTTTTAAAACTATTGTTTTAGAAAGACTAAAACAAATAATTTGTTTAATTTTTTTTTTAGTTTTCTTTTCAAATTAGTGTATCGTCATCGGTCCTATATAAATCTACAAAGTTTGAACGAAAAATCTGGTCATTTAAAGATGGTCAAAATTGCACCCAAAGGAGTCGGTTACAAACATACAGGTGAAACTAATAAAAAGCGTGTAAAATAGCAAAGTATCAGTATTAATTATTTAGATGTCAAAATGCCACAATTAGGCATACGAAACAATTAAATTAATTAATAACAAAAAAGATAATTTTAACTAAATCCTATTATTCATGGGAGCATTTCTTTACTAACAAGATAATGTATTTTCATTAGATAATAATAGGAGTTGGTTTCCTTATTTTTCACTTTTCCTGATGTAAAAGCAAAAATATATATAAAATATACTGTAATTATATTTACATAATTTGTTTAAATTTCGAATTTCATGCTATTGATTTGTAACTACGATTGTACGACTACGATTTGTAAGTAAGTCTTAGTTTAAAGTAGAAGTTGTAACATATCTTCTGTTAAGTAGAACAGTTTTTTCTAGTTTTATTACCAAGATCAATCTCATATAAATTGCAGACACCTAGACATTTTTAAATGTGACAATGGAAAGTCAATTTAGCGCGTACAGTTCAACTATGAAATTTATTTTGCGTAGACTATTAGATGTCCCAAGATCGTGGTGCGATATTTATTCTGAACGCCCTTTGTAACAATAGTAGTCTAATCGAAAAAGAAGGTTTCTTATTTTATATTATATTATTTTATTTTAAATTTATATATTGGTATCTAAATTTTCATCATCCCTTTAGTTCGCAGTGGGATCATATTGGAATGCCAAGCGATTGTATGATGCCAATGATCTTCGTGTGCTCACGCGTTGTCTCAATCGGGCATTTTTTCTTATTACATTTTGTCTTTCTTCGCCTAAGTTCTGTGAATACACTTGCTGCTGGCTGGCATGTCTTGTGCGGCGGCCGATGTTCGCACGTCGTCCTCTAGGCATTTTGGACTATGAACAGAGTGGTGAATTTGACCTCAAATGCATGATCCACATAATTTACACAGTTCAACTTACCACCTCAAATACAAATTCCTGCTGTTGAAATTGAATAAAAATTTGCACAATACACGTGATTTATTTGATGGTTTCCAATTTTTTTTAACAATTTCACAGTGAACACAATACTGGTTTGTCACATGAAATTAACTGAGCAGAGAACAATGAGTAGCTGTCAAACAATGTATCACGAACCGGCGCCATCTACTTAAAATATTGGTTTGTAGTACATGATATGTATCAGAGATTAATGCAAGCAGTGGACAATAATACTGGTGGTCTATTCTTTCTGGACGCACCTGGAGGAACAGGGAAAACATTTGTCATTTCATTGATTTTGGCCATTATTCGATTAAGATGTGACATAGCTTTGGCGTTAGCATCATCTGGAATTGCGGCGACTCTTCTAGATGGCGGTCGTACTGTACATTCTGCGCTTATGTTGCCACAATTTAAACACAATTGATACTCCAACATGCAATGTTTCCCGATCCAGTGTAATGGGAAAATTGTTGATGCAATGCAAGCTCATTATTTGGGATGAGTGCACAATGGCACATAAGAAATCACTTTTTGTAGCCAAATTACAAGTCAAAGGAGTGAAATAGGGGATGACTTTTTTATGGGATTCTTTTAAGGGCAGGACCACGTCTGCCGGGACAGCTAGCGCTGTATGTAAAAAAAGATTTTCCCGCTTTTCTGTTGAAATTTTTCTTAAATTTTCCTTGCTATAAACCTCACGGAGCCCGAGACCTTTACAACGATTGCAAAACCGTGGAAATCGGTTCTTGCGTTCTGGAGTTATAGCGTCAGGAAGGAAAACCCGACTTATTTTTATATAGTAGATATTGTTCAGTAGCAACACATCTAGTAGCAGCGAATGACGCGACCGAACATATATAAGCATCGGTGGCATCGGTCACTTTCTCGTCAATTTGAACGTTTACCATCTCTCTACCTTAATTATTGCATTTCTGTTATTACCTTATTTATAAAATTATAAAATTGTAATTTCTTTGTTGTCTAAGTCTAAGTTGGATTAAAACTATTTTTAAGTAATTGATGTTTAATTTTATAAGAATATAAATACTAGCTACGCCCGTCGCTTCGCCCGCCGCTTCGCCCGCCGCTTCGCCCGTCGCTTCGCCCGCGTTTATATTGTTTATCTCACTAAATAGTAGCCTATGCCCTTTCTCTGGACTACCTGACTACCAAATTTCAATTAAATCAGTTCAGTAGTTTTGCCGTGACAGCCGGACAGACAGACAGAGTTACTTTCGCATTTATAATTCATTTGTAGGGAAGTAAAGATTTAACATTTTACAATACGTTGTTTCGATTTACAATTTGGACAATTATCTTATTAATATCAATACATAATACTGACAATTTGTTCTCGAAAGTATTTATTTAGTTCCTAACTACTAAGTTCCTCGGTAAATAGTTAAGAGTTGAATTCAAATTTAAACCTGAATTTTCTATTACTTACTATGCAGAGTGATTATGTTTCAAGGCCTTTCCTCTTTCAAAAAGTTTCTTCTCCGTTGTGTATCTAGTATTCGACCCGCGTATTCGTAGGTAACTTTCTATTGTGAAACTATTTTCTCTACAAAACCCTCTAATCAGTAAAGTACATAATTTAGAAAATTTGTACTGAAGGGTTCTGTGACCTGTTGCAAAGCGGTGGATACGGTTAGACTTAAGTTTAAACTAAATTTAAAACTTAATATTAGTTACCTTTCGAGTAGGCTGATATAATGATAAGTGTGAGTTATTATCTGGAGTTGTATACAAAATTGTTTGTTCCGTATTCACTGGACACAATTTATTTTACAACTATCACTTTCTAAATTTATATCACAATATATAAATTAGCCAATTAGTATATACACAATATTCCAACAACCGCTGGGTCTCAGCCCTCTACTCGTTGTATTGAAGAGATATAAATCTCAAGTTTTGAACTTCAAGCTGTTATTTAGCATTGCTACAATCAGAAAATCGCAATCATACTCTTTGGCCCCACCCGTGAATTGATCCCAAGACCTCTTGATCGGCAGTTGTATACACTAACCGTTAGACTAACGAGTTAGAATTACCTTGTAGCTGAGTTACTAATCGAAAATTAACCCTGACCTCCTTATAATTGACATGACGAACGAACCTCTTCACACGCTTTTTATTAGATTCACCTGTATGTTTGTTTGCAACCGACTTCTTTGGGTATCGATTTCGACCCACTTTAAACGGCCAGATTTCATTCAAACTTTGTAGATTTATCGAGAACCGATGATACACTGATTAGAAAAAAAAAACAAAAAAAAAAATAAACAAATTAGTATTTTTTAGTCTTTCTAAAAAAATAGTTTTAAAAAAACTTAACAAACTTAACAACTTAAAAAACAAAAAAAAACAAACAAAAAAAAAATTATAATGTAACAAAGCGCGGGGTGCTTTCTGAAAATATTTCAATAACGTCGTCCCACGATTTTTACATTAAAATAATTTTCTACTTTTTTGTTTAAAAGCGTGTTTGTTTAGTTTTTTAAAACCATTTTTTTAAAGTAGAGGTTTATGTTCAGCAGTGGACTGTCACAGGCGTTTTGAAAAAGTGGAACTCTTCCTCTAAGTCTAAGAAAATTTACGAGTTTCTTATGAGACAGTGTTAAGCTTTAATGAGTTCGTTTGATAATAGCTGTGTTAGATAAGTAGTGTCTTTAGATTAATAACATGACTTAGATGTTTGAGGCATAAAATACTTACTAATTATGTCAAGGTTCTACTTATTTCAATTTTCCAAGAAATTCTGAAGGAAAATATCGGAGTTTTAATATTTAAAGAGTGGATGTCACTTAAGCTATCCAACCCTATATTTTTAAACCATCCGTAAATGATGTTTATGTCAAATTACATCAAATTAAGTACTACCAATATTGACATTCTCAGTGTGGTGACATATGTCCTGCAGTGGAATAGTACGCAGTAAATAGTAACCTATTTTCATTCTCAAAACTCAAAGAAAAACATTAAAAAAACATTCTAATCAGTTAAGCTGTGAAAGCGGAACACAGAGTTACTGTTGAATTTATAATTAGTATGGGTAATGTATAGCTCAAACAGTTATAACTAAGATAACTCGAACATAATATTATGATAAATACTTTCGACCCGAGCCAGTGAGTCATTCAGCAGGCATTATCATTCACAAATTCTGAACTTTGCAGCCAGAGAGTCTGTAAACTGTTGGAAACAGTAATAAAAGTAACCCTTTACTGCAGTTCCGGCTCATTCATTCAGCAATAAAACTCAAAAGGAATTGTCGACAAATATGATTAGGTAGCTGGCATTTGGACAGCTTAACAATTTACTGTGTAATTATGATGGTGAACATATTTTTTATTACATTTCTAAGCTTATTTGAGGGAATTATGTACATTTGTAAAGATTATGTTTGAAAGTTAAAAGTGAAATTAAAATTAATGTTCAATTATTCAAAAAAATGAAGTAGGTATCACTTGAAGATAAGGAGCGCGAATCTTACTTAGAACATATTATAACAATAAACAATAGATATACAGATTATAACTTTGTCTTCGTCATCAGCATATCGCAATCGTCCACGTAAATAATACTAAGAAACAATGGTAAAGCCAAGCCATTCAAACCGGTGTGGGTTTGAATGCCTTGGCTTTACCATTGATACTGATATTGGTACTGATTTAAATGCGAACAGGTCGGCTCGGGCGATGCGAGGACGTATAGAAGACCAACCTTCATATGACTGAATTCGTGCTGCCGTGCTTTGTTGGTGAGTATGAGACCGGAGGCCCAATGATAAATAAATAATAAATAAATATTTGGGACACCTTACACACAACGCCATCTAGCCCCAAACTAAGCAGAGCTTGTATAATGGATACTAGACAACCTACTTTTTTGTAAATACATACATATCACATATCACATACAACAGCCAGTGATGGAACTAAGATATGTGAGTTGTTCTCAACTTATTTCTCCTCCGTATACAACGTTGATGACATTGATCCAACAATAGTATCAGATTCCGACACTCTGCAATCTTTGCGTCACTACAGTATGGGGTTATCAAATATTAATATAGATTCAAATTTTTTGATCAAGAAACTTAAAAGTTTAGACTGTAGAAAAGGTGCAGGACCGGACGGAATTCCACCAATTTTCATTGTCAATTGTGCGGAAGAACTGGTGAGCCCTCTGTTTATCATTTACAACAAATCTTTGTCGTCAGGTTCATTTCCATGCAAATGGAAACTGGCAAAAGTTGTACCTGTTTTTAAATCACAACATGACGATCTGATCACCAACTATAGACCTATCTCAATTTTGTCTGTGTTCGCAAAAATCCTTGAATCGATAGTTTGTCCAATTATGCAGGATCAGTTAAAGCCGCACCTTACAAACCATCAGCATGGTTTTGTTCAATCTCGGTCCACATCCACAAACTTGGTTCCATATACTGAGTTGTTGTCAAAAGTAGTTGATTCTGGAGGACAGGTAGATGTAATATTTACGGATTTCAGTAAAGCATTTGACAAAGTCCCACACAGATTACTAATTAGCAAACTAAGTGCATATGGAGTCAGTGGATCTCTTTTAGAATGGGTAAATTCGTACTTAAAAAATAGGTTTTTTTACGTGGTTGCGAATGGGTACCAATCGACTCCTCGTTTGATTTTTTCTGGAGTTCCACAAGGATCTCACCTGGGACCCATCTTATTTAATTATTACATCAATGACGTTTATCGTTGCTTCCACAACTCAGAAATTTACATGTTTGCTGATGATCTAAAGTTTCTTAAGGTTGTGGAAGTAGAAGAGGAGGTCAAAGATCTCCAATGTGATCTTAATAGACTTGTCCAATGGTGTAAATCAAATGGAATGCACTTGAATTCCAATAAATTTCACCACATCAAATTCACGAGGAAACATAATATTTTACCGTCAACGTACTATATTAATGGACATAAATTGGACACAGTCAATGTTATTCGTGATTTGGGGGTGATTTTCGATTCAAAGTTGACGTTTGTTCCGCACTTTAATAATATTGTTAGAAGGGCCTCACAAATGTTGGGCTTTGTTTTGAGAAATGGTAGGATATTTCGAAACACTAAAACAAAAATAATTTTATATAACAGCTATGTCAGGAGTATTCTAGAGTATTGTAGTGTAGTATGGAGACCTCATTATGCAGTTCACACATTGCGGCTGGAGCGTGTACAGAAGCGATTCTTATGGCACTTAGCGTTTTCGCAGGGGATCGCTAAGAAGATTAAGTCATACCACGGTAGGTTAAAACACTTTGAAATGAGTTCACTTAATAAGCGTAGATGTCTTAACGATGCAATGTTTGCGATAAAAATTCTAAAAAATAAAATAGACTCTTCAACTCTACTAGCTTTATTTAATTTTCGCGTCCCATCGAGAATACCACGTGGTTCTGTCACTCCTCTCTACCCGCCAATAAGAAGAACGGTGTTGGGCGCAAATTCTCCTTATGTGAGAATGTGCAAAGTTTTAAATACTCATAGTGACTGTATAGACCTCAATTATGACTCACAATCCAAAATAAAAGAGATAATCTTTAATCTCCTGCCACAATAGAATAGTGAATACTTAGTGGAATCACAGTGTTAAATAGTTTGTTGCATGGTTGGTGACTTCTTTTTCTCTGTAATGTGGAAATCTATCATATTGAATTGCTCTTATGTGTACCTCTTTGTTTGTTCAGTTTTGTTTTTTTTTTTTTTTCTTTTTATTGTTTTACCAGTAAGTAAGTTTAATTTTAATTTTAATCGCTATTGTAAGCACAAAGTACCTATGTTTCTATTCAGCACATTATTATTCGATATGTGGTGTTTACCTGTTATTATTTGTTACATTTGAATCAATTTTAAGTACAATCATTTATTGTTCATGTAAAAGTGTAAACAGATGTTGGTAAACCAAATAAATAAATAAATCACGTCCGTGTGGTGACGGATTAAGAATACAGAGTGTCACCACCCCTATTCATCCCGCGGGAGTCGTAAAAGGCGATTAAGGGATAAACTACGCAAGACAACATCAATGCAAAGAGAAGGAAAACTTAAAACCAACCCTATACCAACCCGTCTGGCCAGTGTGGTGTAGTAGGCCAAAACCTCCTTTCTAAGGAGAGGCTTATGTCCAGCAGTGGACTGTTGAAGGCTATGGATGATGACATACATATTACACATAGAAAACACCCAAACTCCAAAACATATATTTGTGGATCACGAAAATCTCTTGATCAGCAGCCGCATACGCCAACCACAAGACCAACAAGGCAGTCAAATTGTCACTGAGTAGTACACTAGTGTGGCAGTACACTATTGCGGCCTAGTGTGATCATTAGTAGTGTGCAATCACTATTAAATTTATTTGCTCCTAACTAAAAAAACTAAAGGAGCAAATAAATTTAGAAAGAATGTAATCCAAAAGTTGTGGTCACCACCATCTATGCCAATGTAGATAATGTAGCTTGGTGACCCACATTATGGCAGCCTAGCGATATTCGTTTGTCTTTTCAATTTATCTGTAAAAGATAATGCTCTATTACTTTCAAAATTCAAACTGCTATATCATATTAAACATACGTTTTTCTCCAGTTTGATTGGTTGCTCCCTCGGGAGTTAGAACGACGTATTATTTCCCGTTTCAGTCTCAACGGGTCTATAATTTTATAAAACCTTGAAGTTATATTAAATTACGTGGACGTGGAATTCGTGTATTAATTATTCAATTTGTAAGAAAACTGTTAGAAAATACGTCGCGAATCGTAAACAGATGTATAATTTCATGATTAATGATTGTTATCGATAAGTTTGCTTTGGAGTAGCGTTGTAATAATCTTAAAGTTACATAGTAACTAATGAATTTTATCAAATTACTAGCTTTTGCCCGCAGCTCCGTCTGCGTTTTTATATAGATAACATAAAAAGGACATAGGCTTATTACTGCGATTATAGTATCACAGTAAAAAGCCCATGTCCTTTTTCAGACAAAATTTCATACTAATTGGTGCAGTGGATTTTGAGTTTAGCTCGAACAGACACAAACTTTATTTTATTTCCTTTTCTTTCTAATATGTTACCTTATTTTCTAATATGTAGAGATAAATTATGCATCTCGCTCTTAATACCACTTAACTCTATTTAAATTCAGTGCATTATTTTGTTTTCCTTTATAGGAAAACTTACAGCTAACAATCCTGATGGGTGTCAGCTGCGGACAACGGTCGTCGCCTTTTGGAATGCATAACTAGGCTCGTAAATTTCCTGCTCAGCGGTCAGCTGAATCCATTGGTGTGTCCGTACCTTTACGGTGCCTCTCTCTTTGCGTTGGTTAAGAGGGACGGCGGCATAAGGCCAATCGCGGTCGGTAGCATTTTTCGTCGCTTAGCTGCTAAACTAGCATGTCGCGCTGTTAGAGAGAACATGTCGGGTTATTTGCAGCCGCATCAATTGGGGTTCGGGACGAGGTCGGGCTGCAAGGCAGCCATTCACGCTAGGCGAGCGTTTGTGATGGATCCGGCGAACGAGGGGAGCATCTTGAGAGGGACGTAATTTTGAGAGAGGTTAAGGAAAATGTTCCTTCTCTCTTTCCATTTCTTCACCAAGTTTATAGGCTGCCATCAAATTTATTTTTTGACAACAACCAAATTAGTTCTCAGGTTGGAGCTCAGTAGGGGGACCCCTTGCGAACGATGTTGCGAGCCTTGTCACTGTCTTATTAGGATCCCATGGTGGCGTGGCAAACATACCGTTTTTATCGGATGCTTTATCGGCGTGGTTGGCTCTCAGCCTGAGTGTGGATTTGCCCGGTGCTTTGCATGTGCAGCGAGAGTGGGACGATGTGGGGGTGAAGCGGACCCAAGGCGCCTTATTAGAGAACTCTTCGGGAGCAGGTATGGCTAGGCTGAGGGCCGTGTCGCGGCCTGAGTCCAGTGCTTGGCTGCGCGCGCCACCTTCACCTAACTTGGGGACGTTGCTTGATGACGATTCTTTGCGCGTGGCCGTTGCCCTTCGCCTGGGCTGCAACATTTGCGAATGTCACGTGTGCACCTGCGGCTCTGTGGTGGAGGCCGACGGCCACCATGCTTTGAGCTGTCGTCGATGCGCGGTAAGGTTTCCGCGTCACCATGCCCTTAACGACGTGGTTCGCAGGGCCCTCATTTCGACTAACATCCCCTGTCTCCTTGAGCCTCCGGGTCTGTGCAGATCCGTTGGTAAAAGGCCGGATGGGATGACTCTGGTGCCCTGGAACAATGGCAAGTGCTTGATCTGGGATGATACTTGCGTCAGCACTGTTGCCGCCAGCCACCTGAGCCGCACAGTCCGCTCCCGGTCGGCTGCGGCGGAGGATGCTTGTTATAAGAAGAGGCAGAAATATGCGGCTTTGGAGCAACACTACCACTTCGTCACTGTGGCGGTGGAGACAATGGGGAGCTGGGCTGCTGAAACTTCGGGCTTCGTGGGGGAACTGGGTCGTAGGCTATCTGAAATAAACGGGGACGCTCGTTCCTGCTCGTTTCTGGTGCAAAGGTTGGCCATTGCCATTAAACTAATTTGAATTTTGTTGAAAAAACATAAGATAAAAAGTCAACTAAAAAAGTTTTTACTAACTGAACACCGTTGTGGAAACTATATCATTATGAAATTAGGTTCACGTGTACTTAAAAAGATACGTTATAATACGTACGATACGGTATAATAGAAAACAAAATAATACATGGTGCGCTTGTTCTTACAGATATAAATTTTGTCACATTCATTGTATTAATAATTCTAAAATAAATTAGTATCATATTGTTCTTGAAAACAAAAAAGAAAAACACTTCAATTTTTTTTATTACTCAAATTAAACTCTAGGAAAAACGTTTTCGACAACCTACACAAATAAATATAGCATTTATCAATAAATAAAAGTATGTGCCGTTACTGACTGCCTGACAGACAACCCTCAGCTAAAACCTGAAATTTGATATGTGTTTTGTTTGAGGAGCGTTGGTGAAAAAGGTTAAAAAGACAATCAAAGTTGTACATCAGAATAAGATGTAGGCAAAGCCGCAAGCAATCGCTAGTTATAAAGGTCTTGTGATTTATGAACATAATATGTAGAACACCTCCTATACATGATCCATGATTAAATTTAATTCAAGTTTTTCATAGTATCACGTACAGATTTACTAGAACAAAGATCAAAATATTGTATGAATTTATGAAAAAGTATTTATATTTATTTTGTGCTTTGACTATTGTGTGAAAGTGTTTATTGCAATTTCATTACTTTTTAAAGGTGTTTTAGAGTAATGCTTCAATTCGACTCTATTTCGACATTATTTCTCAAAAAGAACTCATTGTTCCTTCTCTCGAAGACTTGAGGAATCATATATGACTTTTGAATAACAATACAACACACATGAAAGTTAAGGTAAACAATTCATGACTTTTACTTACGTTATTTGTGATAAGACTGACACGTAATAAAGAATGATAAATAAAAGTGATTTGAAAGTATTACCCTTGGACGAGCTCATTGTTAATGTTGAATTTAAAAGTAATAAAAGGCAATGTATACTGTTAATTTATTAGGGTAATACAATTATGCATTTCCACTTAAAATTAGAGAGTAAAGTTCTACTCTGCATATTAAAACTGGCCAATAATATGACTCATAAAAATAGTATAGGTAATTTTAACACTCATGTGCATTCAAATATAATACAAATGCATGCATAACGACACACAAATATCACAAAACACAGATTAAATTTCACAAAACAAAAAAAACGAATGGGTTCTATAAAAGAAAGTTATATAAGAACGCACCTAAGGCGCGAGAGAGCGAGGATTAATAAGAGAAAACCCACCGTCGGCCGATCTTATCTGCAGATTTTGAGAAAATCACCTCGACAGTTCACTCCTGACATAGCTGATGGGTGATTTTTTTTTTCTTGAAAACAAGCATAGATCCCAACTTGGTCAACATGTTTGTAAAAAGTGAATATTTTGAAAAGTAGCACATTAAGAATTCGTATAATTATGTTATTTAATATTAAGTATACTTGCATAAAAAATGTTTTAAATCTGACATTAGATCTAGGTGTTCTGTCAGAGAAATACTTGAACGATTACCTAAGTTATATTATACAAATTACTTTTATATACGCGGGCGGTACCGTCTGCAAAAGCTAATACTTAATTAATAATATAAAGCAAAATCTGAGATAAATATTAATTACCTTTAAATTTAATATACGAGGGTAGTTCAAATATAATCGAGACCAATTCTCATCATCATCATCATCAGCCTGCATGCATCATCGCAGTCCACTGCTGGACTAGGCCTCTCCCATTGAACACCATTCTGATCGATTTTGGGCTTCTCGCATCCAGCACCTGCCAGCAATCTTACGCAGGTCGTCACTCCACCTCGCCTGTGGGAGTCTTACACTACGTTTACCGAGACGGACACATTTATTTAATATCAAAAAAAAAATACAAAATATATACTTTTTCCAAATATTTCCCTTCACTAGTTACGCATTTTGTCTACCTTTCTGAAAGCTTTGATGCCGGTATGGAAGAATTCCTTGGGTAACTCAGGCAGCCATGTGCACACGAACTCTACTTTGTCGTCTGTCTTGAATATTTGACCTCTGAGGACTTCTTTCAGTGGTCTAAACATGTAGTAGTGGTAGGGTGATAAGTCAGGAATGTAGCGGGATTGTTCTAGTACCTATATACACCTTTTTATTTATGCGTCATCAAAATATGAATATAAAGTCTTGTCCGTTTCGGACTGTTGGCTTCTTCGACCATCCGTGTGTCACGACTCTTCCTAAGCACTGTAGATTATCGCTCTTACTTTTTAGGATGGCCATCGCTTAAGATAATTTTAACTCAACTTCTTAACTAGGTATTTTTCCTTCATACAAAAAAGTACGTTAGCTAACTTTTACACAACATTTTTACATCGAGTTGGGGATAGGGATTTTAAAGATGTACATTGTTTCCGTGGATTTATATTAAGCGTGAATTTATGTCTGTTTTGTAATTTTGTAACAAATTTATATGGTGACAGATTTCATTAGCAGCCAAATCCCTTTGTTAGAAGCTGCGTTGTGATAGACTACATAAATATAATATCTTCACATTAGCTTCAGATTTATGCTGGACAGTTGCAGGACTTAAAATAATAAGTGAATAAATTATGGTCCAATTAAAGCATACATCAAGAATCTTTTTTTTTACACAAATTATTACGGTGTTTTTTTGTGAAACTCTTTTAAGCTTGGAAAGTTTTTATTGTTCTTTTGTGTTTTAATATTTACAGAAGAGATAGAGATACAGAATTTCTGATATGGTTTCATTCTCGTGGGGGCACACAAAAGCGTATTGGACGCCCACATATTGTACTGAGCTCACAATTGGTTTCTGTTAACAGAACATTCTAAAAATAGTGATCTTGGGATTACTATAAAATGTTCTTTTAGAGTAAAAATACTGTAATTATTTGTGTCACTGCACAGTACTGTAATTTTTAATATTTAGGAATTTATATTTTATCTAATATATCTAAAAAAAAATTATGAAATAGAAGCGGAAATTAAATACATTTTTGAAACTCAGATCTAATAAGTATCTTAACAACTAAATACTTACTTATTGCTATAAATATCAAATTTAAAGAACTGCTAATGATTGTCGGCATCGAACCGTGAATATTAACGATCTATAAAGCACTGAAGACAGACGACTCGTTATAAATTATATGAAATAATGTTGTTAATTATGTCCTTAATAAATGATCGTAAAAGATTTTCCAACGGGTTTTAGAGAAATAAGAGCAAGTAATTAATGAGGAAAGTATATAGAGAAATGTTGTTTGTTTACTTATGAATAAGATGTAGACTTTTCGTCTTGTTATTATATTGGCATTTTTTTCATAAACAACTCCTGACTTAATATATTCTGGAGTAGCAAGTGACTTTATAGACGTGCAAGAAAATTTATTTTTTGATGCGAGAAGCCCAAAATCGATCAAAGTGGTGTGCAATGGGAGAGGCCTATGTCCAGCAGTGGACTGAGATAGGCTGATGATGAAGAATTTCATCTAGGGATTATAGCTATATCACTCAAGGTAGTAAAAAGTAGCAGAGCCTCTTAAGCCTCTTAATATGTTTTAAAATAAGGAGTTAGAAGTAGAGGTGATTGTGGATTATATTTAAAAACACTATAACGTGACCTTTATTCATTAATCATCATCAACAGCCTTTATCGGTCCACTACTGGACATGTGCCTCTCCTTAGAAAGGAGGTTTTGGCCTACTATACCACGCTGGCCAGACCTTCATTACTAATGCTTATTTAATAAACTTAAGTTTTGTATTATTATATTCATCATATTTTGATATTCATGGTATTCTAACAAATAATGCCCCCTGTTTTAAATTAATGTTTATTTGATTTAAAACAATTTTTATAACCTGTTTTCTTATTCTTATATCACGTAGAACCTCTACGCCGTAGCAATAGCTACGTAATTTCAAGCAGATGTCTCATGGTTTATACAGTAATTTAGGTCAAGGTACACCAACCGCATGTAACAATCGCAGTACTCAACTGTTTTCAATATAATATTATGATATCATTCGCTTACCTCTTAAAATCAAACATATATTATAACAACACAGAGAAAACAATTACGCTCAGTAAAAGTATGACATTGTATCGTATTACGACTTAAAAAAACACTCCACCGCATCGTATTAGAACAAAAGGAAGAATGAAAAACATTAATGAAGCAATTTGTTTCATGTCTACACTATACGGGACAGGATTAACGCTATCCAGCCTGAAAAGAACGTAGGGTACGGTGAGGTATGAGGTTAGGGAGGGAGTGAGCCCGAGGCATACGCATCACAAGTTAAACAGAAGGTTAAATGAAAAAACTTTAAAAAAAAATCTTTTAAAGAGGTTTTGACTTTCAAAAAAGTATTTCAATTAGTGTTTTAAAATTAGATAGCTGACGTTTTGACTTTTAATATTATTAAATTTGATTAAATTTTATAATTACTAAATTTTTAATTAACTTCGAAATAGACTAGAGAATAGACTACAACCCGATTACATTATCTGGAGACCTCGCTGGAATGAGAACCTCCCGCCCCGTTCTCCTTTCACCTCCCCGCGTTCGCAAAGGCGCGTCAGTACGGTTAGCACTTTCGTTGCAGATACGCGTCGACTTGTTTTCGTGGTATATTTTTAAACATTTCATTGTTACGTTTGGACTTTTATTGTTATTTTATTATTGCTGTCACGTTAAAATATTGTCTTTGTTGCAACGTAGGACATTTTTGTTAAGTTTGGACATTTACAATAAACACTTTTTGACCCACTTAACCAAGATTTTTTCATTTATTTTTCATCATTTTAATCATATCATTATATTATATTACCTACATTAAATTAATTAACACAATCTTTGTTTTGTTGGAAATCTTATTGTTTATAATAATATCCTACTAGAGGATACTTGTTTTGCGTATCTTAACAGAGCGTCGACACGACGTGACGTCATCGACGCCAGGTCTTTAGATAATGTGACCGGGTAATACAATATTTTTAAATCACGTACAATTCAAGTTTGCAGTTACCCTACAGTTGAATATTCCAATTTAAAAAAATGATTGAACTGTTTATAATATGGTGTATATAAAATCATTACTATTTATTTTCATATAATCAATTCTAAAGCAAAGCAAAGTCTGAAAACACTTTCAATGTTAAACCGCTGACCCGAATTCAATGAAATTTGGCATGGAGAGCCACTGAAATTGATGAAATTTGGAACTGGATTTGAGCATGGAAATAGGCTACTCTATGCAAAAACCGAAATACACGTGAGCATAGCCGTGTGCAAAAGCAAGTAATATTATAAAGTCCGAAGCAGTACTATCTGTTTGTCTGTAACGCTTTCACGGCGAAATCTCAATAAAATTTTGAGTAAAGATACTTTGAAACCTGACAAGGGTCAAAGGCTTCACTTTTCTGCTTAACCCGATTTCTACTTAACCTGGTTACTTTTTGTTCAATAAAAATTAACTTCTCAAATGATTAATTAAGTTGTGGATACTTCTCTTCTTAGCCTTTATTCTCAAGATTATTTTAGGGTCGGCGGTCAACCTAAATAATTAAGTTGTGAATACATATGTGTAACATGCACTGTTAATCTTTGAGAATCGCGTTTATCACTGAAACTGGACTTGAAAAAATATAAAAATACCCAAAATCAACCTCTGCTTAGTTTGGGACTAGATGGCGTTGTGTGTAAGATGTCCAATTTCCATCAGAGAGCACTATCACTTTGATTTTTCCTGATAAGTTGAACTCTCGAGCCTTTAAGAGTAGAGTAAAGAGGTTTCTTTTGGATGGGCGTTTACCATCTTCGTCTTCATCTACACTTTCCATCAGGTGAGATGGAAGACAAACGCCTATTCAATTACAACAATAAAAAAAAAAAATTCTAAACTCCTTTCTCTAATTTTATCTCCTTCACATATGCAAAGCAAACTTAACCTTCTGTTTTGGCAATAGTTTACGCTGATACTGTGGTTGGGAGGTGTTTCACTAGATCATAGTACACTAGAATAGGTGACGCGTAAATTGAACGCCCATTTTCACACAATGGCGGCCACTGTGAACTAAATGAATTTCGCACCATATGTTGCACGTAAATTTCGCATTATGTATCAAATGATATGAGTTTTATCTATACATGTTAAACCATTTGACACTAATCTATTAATCTTTATGTAAATAACACCTTATTTATCACCCTACGTGTTGAATTTCCAAAATGTATTCCTAACTTTACTTTTAACCGACTTCAAAAAAAAGGAGGAGGTTCTCAATTCATTGGATTTTTTTTTTATGAATGTTTAGCGATAATTTCGTAATTTATGAACCGATTTCAAAAAATATTTTTGCATTGGAATGGGCGTAGCTTAGCTCCCATGTTGGGATCTGATGATTGGATCCCAAGGAAATCGAGGGAACTCCTCAAATATCATAGGCACAATTGTCGCGATTTGGGTACTCGGAATAGTTTTTCTTGAAGTGGGTTCCTTTTTAGGGTTCCGAAGTTTATCACTTTGAACCCTAATAGATTCGTCATGTCCGTCTGTCCGTTTATCCGTCCGTCCGTCCTCGACTTACCGTCCAAACGGTAAGTGCTAGAAAAATGAAACTTTGCATGAATATGTATTGTAATTACGTCGACAAAGTGCTATTTTAAATTTTAAGTATATAAGGTAAGTGGAACCACGCTGACTTTATGAACGTGTCAGTTTGACTGGGGAGATACTACCTTCTCACGTAAGACCATTGTCTTTATTCGCAATGATACTCATTGACTCTTGTCTCCGTACTAGAAAACGACTTCTTTTGGGTTAGGAAGAGTAGTCACTTTTGCAGACTACTAGTCTAAAATCTGACTGCCTTGTTGGTCTAGTGGTTAGCGTATGCGACTGCTGATCAAGAGGTCTCGGGTTCGATTCCCGGGTCGGACCAATGTTGGTGTGATTCGCAAATATTTTTTTCGGACTTTGGGTGTTTGTATATATGTATGTATTTACAAAAAAAAAAGCATGCTTACGTATTTATATCACTTGTCTAGCACCCATAATACAAGTTTTGCTTAGTTTGGGGACTACATGGCGTTGTGTGTAAGATGTCCGAAAAATATTTATTTATTATTTAAAAAAAAAAAACAGTTGCTCAAACTAACCGCAGCGGTTTATACTCTGCATTATCAAATCAATCAGTTAGTCTAAACAAGTAATTTTATATCATCACTTTATATTATAAAACAAAGTTCTCTGCACATCTGTCTATCTTTCTGTTCACGATAAACTTAAAAACAAAGTTTTGTACCAAGATATTCTAAAGCCTGAAAGGGACATTATTATGCTACTTTTTACGATAACCGTCATGGACACCGGAGGAGCCGTAGCCGAAAGCTAGTGTATGTATATATCAATTAAATTAATTGGTATAATACTCTTAAGAGCATGAAATCACACCGATATCCTTCATCTGGCGATCAATCATCTAAGTAAATAGTCTTTCAATTACAATCCATCACTGAAGCAATCAGATGTGACGGAATCGAGTTATTAATCTTAATATTTAAGTTTAGTTGAAGGCCGTATTCTCAAGCGGTTATAAATGTTTCAACTGCGAATAATTGAAGTTTTATTTGAAATATTTTGATTTAAATTTATCTGTCTGTTGTCTTTTCCATTTGAAACAATAACTTCATTTAAAGAGAACTTTTGTTGTACTTCCATTAGCCCGAAATATTTACAATATTACATACTAATATATTATATTATAAATGTGAATGAAAGTTTGTTAAATAAAAGTTTGTAAAAATCTACTCAACCGATCATCATGAAACTTTGTACACATATTCTTGGAGGTATTAGAAGTAACATAGGATAATTTTTATGTAAACAAAAATTACGATTTTTTTACCGCGATAACTGAAATAGACGCGGGCAGAGATACGGATGAAAGCTAGTATTTCATATTTGAAAATAACTATGTCTTTAATGCTTTTACGATTTACGGCACTGTTGCATTGATTCCAAAGCTTTTGCATAAAAATACTTTACGCGATAATCGACAAACACGAGCACGCACGACAAAAGCTAGTAAATATATATTATTCCTAGCTTTTGCCCTCAGCTCCACCCGCATTGTTGTCGGTTGTTGCGGTAAAAAGTATCCATGTCCTTACTCACTGTCTAGATTATCTGTGTACTACCATTTTATTTAAATCGTTTCAGTACTTTTGCCGTGAAAACCGAACAGACAGACAGAGTTACTTTCGCATTGAATATATAATACTTATAGTAAGCAAGTGAGCATGGTCAATATACCGAGATTCAATGTATTTTGATGATCTAAATTTTGTATTCAGAGGGACAGCGTCAGTCGACGCGTGGGACATAATAGTGTGACAATCAATATTGATTAGCAGTACCGCAGCAGTGCGCACATCAAAGTGAATGTTCCTCGCCTATCAACAGCACAGATGTTTAATTTAAATGGAACCTAATATTATCTGTACTTGAATGTATAAATCACATTTTTTATATTTGAATGCCTTGTGGGTCTAGTGATTACCATATGCAACTACTGAACAGATCCCAGGCTGGACCAAAAAGTATTGTTGGGATTTCTTACAAGAAATTCTTAATAACAGCACGGAGTATGCAAATTTGGCGGTGATTCATGCCCGTGCCTCGAAGAAAACGTTAAGCCGTCGCTCCCGATTATCATGAACATGTTATTGGGAAGTAAGTGCCCTCAAATATACTGACAACTAGTTCAATCTTCGAATTTCATGTCTGATACAAAACTATTAAGTTATTTCTAACTTTTTCCGTCTGTTTTGAACAAAACCACGTCGAACATAATTATTATTATAGTTGTGTGACACATTCGTCACAACGGTGTAGTGTGTGTTCAAGTAGAAACCACTGCTTATAAACTTCAGCAATGTACTCATAAACGTTAGATACGAAGCAAATTGAAGCACTTTAATGTTACCATTCCTGTGTAATATCGGTAAGTACGTTAAGCTAATCTATTTAGAGCAAGCAATAGCAGACTAACAATTAATGTTATTTTTAAAATGGTATTGTTAAGTTTCTTATCATTTTACGAGTTAAAATTTATTTTTATTGCTTGCAGGAGTATAATGCTGTGCAAATGTTATATTATTATGTATATCCTACTAAAGAACATATTTTTTTAAATCAGTGATTCATAAGAACCGTGCTTGGAAATCAATGTTGATCTATTCATAAATTGTTTATCAGTGAGTGCGTATGTTGCCGCAGTCAATTCAAAAAAAAACAGTACAGTAGATATAACGCTACTGAAATTTGAACGATAACCTCGAAACCTAACATATTACTATAAGATTTAACCGTGATGATAAAGAAAACTAAAATAGCTTTTGATGGAAGATAGAAACAGCGTACAGGATAAAGTCGTTTGTACCAAGTGATGGGTACTTGAATATAATGTGGCGTAAAAAAAAGAAAGGGTTCGCTGAGTGAATTTAAATAACACTGTTATAGTGCCTAGAGGGTATTTTTAAACATATACATGAAAGATACAATCTTAACCCTTTACTGCATGATTTTTTGTTTTCGAGCAATAAAAATATATGTTATGTAAAAAAATAAATTATAAGACACGTATTTCAGCAAATTACAATTTATTAAAAGAAACGTAAGAAAATGAGGTTTTTCCACTTTGGTACAAATATTGCACAATGAGCAGAAATTTAATAAAAAAAGTACTAAATAGTATGAAACAGCAAGAAACAATTCCTCTTCTCGTTCAAGCATAAGTTGACTTGACATTTCCTGCATAGCACGTGGGATCTACCATTGCACT
Source organism: Phragmatobia fuliginosa (assembly GCA_932526445.1). Lineage (NCBI taxonomy): Eukaryota > Metazoa > Arthropoda > Insecta > Lepidoptera > Erebidae > Phragmatobia > Phragmatobia fuliginosa. The sequence goes on from OW052070.1 coordinate 17,718,692, forward strand.
CAGGCACTTTACAACGCTGCCTGGATGACCAGACAGGCAAGTGATCCAACTGGTCAAGACGAACATCCTGAGATGGCATTATTGCAATAGCTCCTCTGGACTTCTTCTCTTGGATTGCGTTTTCGATAACATTTGAGGAGGATGGTCGTCCGCGTTTGGTGACTGTGCTGGGCTTATTGGACATAGTAAGGGCTTCCGCCACAGCTACTTTGAAATCGCTAAGGGGCAACCATGCATCGATATCAGCATTTCTGCGTCTATACAACAACCAAGCATTGACTGTCGTCATATCTAAAAGATGAAAGAATATGCGGTGATAAAATTTATGTGATCTGATCTGGATCCTGTAATAACCAAGAAGTGCATCTAACAGATCTACACCTCCCATATGACTGTTGTAAGTCGTGACAGCCTTTGGACAGGGCACAGCTTGATACACTTTTTCTTTTTTATTATAGCGCCTCACTTCTGTCATGGGTTTGCTACCAACGTAGGTCGATGCCAAGTTTACAACTCTGTTGTCATACCACGTTGTCACAGATATGTCAACATTGTCCACGGTTGAAATTTTTTCAACTGTAGCACCACGTCCTTTCTTTCTCATCTCCTTTTCGAGTGGAACTTTATATCCTGGAACGCGGTTGGATTTGATTGTGCCTAAGGGCAAAATACCCTGTTTTGTTAAGTAAACTAAAAGAGGCAGTGATGTATACCAATTGTCAAAGAAAAGACGATAGTTCATGTTCTGTGGAATGGTTCTTGCAAGCCGGACGACAACATTGCTTGAAGTACTGATGTTCGGCAAAATGTCATCTACCGTTTCAGAAACATGAGCACCTGTGTATAGCTCAAAGTCGTAACTGAAACCAGAACTGCCGCTCAAGACAAAGTTCTTGTATCCCCACTTATGTGGCTTTTTTGGGTTGTACTGCTTCATTGTAGACCTGCTTTTAGTTGGTATTATCTGTTCGTCGACGGCCATATATTCCTCTTTTGGAACAGTCAATAGTCGTTCTCTAACTTGAACAAGAAATGGCCTGAGTTTATGGAGAGGATCATAGCCAACCTGACCTTTGGGAACTTGGGTTGAGTTATCATTGAAATGTAAGAAACGTTTAATTTCTTCAAAGCGATTACAGGACATAAACGAATTTACTTTAGGGTGTCCCAATACAGAACTCCAGTAGTCTCTGGTCGAAGGCAGCTGAATAATAGACATCATCAGGCATATACCAACAAACTGTTCTATATCCGCACTGGTAACTATCATTATCTTTTCGGGGCGTTTTTCAACTGCATATTTGAGAGTTTCTTGCGTAATATAGAGAAACATATCATGGGTGAACAAATATTTGAAAAACTGAACGGGTGTCTCTAATTCCATTATATCAGCAGGCAAGCTGGTATTGCCTAAAAACTGAATTTCTGTTTCCGTTTTCTCTAAAAAACCGTCCCTCCATCTAGGTTTTGTGTTTCTGTTAGCACGTGAACTGGTACTGGGAAGTTCTGATAATGGAATCTCATCTTCCGTGTCTGAATCAGATTCAGGTACTATTACAGGTGGCCGATTCCTAGCCCGTCTTCTGTAGTCATCATCATCAGAAAGCTCGTCATCAGTGCTGCCGTTAGGAAATTCTTGAATGATGGTATGTATACCTCCATAAAATATTCTTGGGTCCATTATACTACAACAAAATAATATAAATCTATAAAATAGGGTCTCTTAGTATTCCATCCGAATGGGTGTTGTTCATATAAATTGCATTCAGCCTAAATCACATAGGTATTTATTGATGTTGAATATAAATTTTCTATAGCTTTAATTATTAAAAATGTTGTTCATGCGAAAATCGAACCCACAGCCTATCATTGAAATAAAAATTACAGTCTGCAAGTATTACGTTATTGCATGATGTACCAAATATAAACCAACAGTAAAAGGAATATTTCTGCATGTTGGCTCATATTTAGTCCATACCTAAAAATAAGATTTTTTCAGAGTAAAACCATAAAAAACAGAAAACCTTACCTTGTCCAGATGAGTTGCAATATTTCACCAACGTTACGTATTTTTACTAATAGAAATTGCAATGATAACTATTTTTAAACTAATTTTGAAAACTCATTCACGCGGAACACCGGTCGAAACCTGTCCTTCTAACTTGCAACGGATTTTTAGTGCAGCTATTCATCTCAGAGATGGCGTTGTCACTATTTAGTATGGAAGCGTACGTACCGTTTACGATCCTTCATGCAGAAAACGAAAATTAATTTATGCAAATAGGAAATATTGATCAAAGAACGGTGTGGATCATATTTGTACCAAAATGAAGTAAAGGGTTAAGGTTACTAAGTTTACTTATACTTTGACTGCCTTGTTGGTCTAGTGGTTAGCGTATGCGGCTGTTGATCAAGAGTTCTAGGGTTCGATTCCCGGGTCGAATCAAATGTTCGTATGATCTGCAAATATTTGTTTGGTGCCAACAAAACACGACAGGACGAATACTGTCACTTTAAGGGCCACAGCACACTAGCTACTTTTAGCATCGACAGTCGGCAGCTAGTAGCTTTTTAGAAGCTAAATACGGCGACCGAACGCTCCACACCGCACACTTAAAAACACCAAACGCGGAGATTGAGTCGCTTTTTAGAAGCGCGGCACAGCAGCTGAACGCTACCTGCCGCACACATTCAGATGCCGGTAGCATCGATTTGGCATCGGAAAATTATAGACAAACAACAGCCGACGCGATCCAAGCATCTGAGCAGTAGCTAAAACGCGCGTTTCCGATACCGCGTTCGAACGCAGAAAGTCGCTAAAACGCGATGCAGCATCGATGCAGTCACAAAATCGCCGATCGCCGCTGCTAAAAGTAGCTAGTGTGCTGTGGCCCTAAGTTAGTTTTCTGAAAAAGGAATTGCTCCGGTCGAGCCAACCCGTTAGTACTAAAAGACGAGATAAAGAATAGTGGAATTAACACTTAATGATGGTTTTATTAGTTTGGATGATTTAGATATTATAATCATTGGAAACCGCAGCCAAAGAAAATGAAATATTTATAAACAAAAGCTTTCCATATTCATGAAAATCCATTCATCTACAAGTTCATTTAAATTTAGGAATTCTACATTAACTCCGTATGTGGGCAGACAGAACCTCGTACTATGTGAGCTGTAAATTGGATTCCTGTTTGCATTGTCATCATGAATGGACGGAATGAATGCCTTTGTCTTATTTCACTACACCATATGAGGGATTTGCTGAATGATAATTGGTCATTAAAACTATATTTATACCTTACTATATTTCATAATATAGCGTATGCGACTATTGTCTTTGCGGTCTCGGGTTTGATTCCCGGATCGTACCAAATGTTTGTGTGATCCGCAAATATTTGTAACTGAGTCCGGATTTTTTATATATGTAATATTTATAAAACAAGGCATGTTTGTGTATTTATATCAGTTGTTTAGTACCCTACAAGCTCTGCTTAGTTTAGGACTAGATGGCGTTGAGTGTAATATTTCCGAAATATTTAATATTCACAGTAGAAGTAATACAATAAAAGTATAGGAATGCATGCAATAAAGAAAATACAAAAGAGGTTGAGATAAATACATAGAAATTGTAAAATTTAATTGCCTTTAAAAACTAAAAAAAAAAATTGAGAGTAAATAAAAATGGATGTTAAAACTTCAAATGACGTACTTTAAAATAATAGATCGTTTCGTTTTAGATTGCATATGAATGAGTTGGTGTCAGACAAACGGCCGGTAATAAAAGGAAAGTCGAAACCATTTCGCAATGAAATAAGAGCACATGTGAAAGAGAATGCCAAGTGATTAAGGAGCACGGAAGGTAAAACTCATGAAACATTATAAGGAAAATGATCAAAACGTTTCTCTTTACATGTTATATAAGAATGTAAGACAGATATCAAATTTTCAGTAAAAGAATTGCTATGATTTGATGTTACGAAACATACATGTCGTTTAGGTATTCACAGAAGATTTCTCATTAATTTCTTATCGGTAACTAGGGAACGTTATTATTGAGCTTTCAGTTAACAGAAGAAGGCGATATCCTAAGCTACATTCTAGAGACGAAAGAGGAAGAGTGCTTCCTCCTACCCGTCTCTCGAATGAAGCTTAACTTTTTCATTTTCATTACACACACCCATAAATAAATAAATTAATTAATAAATATTTCGGACATTTTACACACAACGCCATCTAGTCCCCAAACTAAGCAAAGCTTGTATTATGGGTAACTAGACAACTGATATAAATACATAAACATACTTTTTTTTTTGTAAATATATACATATCATACATAGAAAACACCCAAACTCCGAAACAAATATTCGTGGATCACACAAACATTTGGTCCGACCCGGGAATCGAACCCGTCTCGGGTTCGATTCTTGATCAGCAGTCGCATACGCTAACCACTAGACCAACGAGGCAGTTACTCCCATAAAACTCCCATTTCTGGTTCGTAGGCTTCTGGAATAAAAAGTACATATTAAGATGCACATTATAATGGTACTACAAAGGCATGGATAGGATTTCCGTAAAATCTTCTCTTTATGTTGTCTAATGAGTGACCATATTAAATTAGTCTCTAAGTTTTGTTGTAAGTTGTTTATTACATTACATTTTCTAGAAAGAAAAAACGTAATTATTTGATATGATAATGTGTCTCTGTACACAAATTAATAAACTTGTTTATTTTATTGTTAAAAGAACAATAAACACAATTTCAGGCATCTTCAAACAAATGTAAATTAGGTTAAAAGTCCTTAAATATTCTCCGTAAGTCAAAAATATTTATCATAATTTCACTTAAAGAAATAATAATTAAGGATCTTAACTAGTATTCCAAAGTTATGTTTGTTGCAAAGTAAAGTAACAAATTACTCAGCGTAAATTCAACTTTCAAGATTTTGCTCACAGAATTGTATTGTTGCTCGTTATATTCAACTTACTTGTTGGTTCTAAAAATATTATATTAGATAAGTAAAGGCATAGACGAAAAAAATATATTTAGTCAATGGTAAAGGTAACAAAATAAGTATTGTAGAGAACGATTTTTGAAAAGAAGAAGGAATTGCTATTGTAACAAGCGGTTGATGCTTGAGCGTAGTGACATGTACAGCGTGTTCTTCAGCAAGAGCTCCTCGTTATGGTAGCTTGAAGCTAGCTACTGACGAGTCTATAAGCCTAGGACGTCAAATCTTATAAACAAAATAATGCATTTTATTATAAAATTAAAGAAATTGAAGTCTGTTTGTGTTTTAAAAAAGTTACATATTTTCACTAAATATGTCAATCATGAATCACTCAATTAATCGTTTATAAATACATAAAAAAAACTACTAAATTATTAGTAGCCTAAAGTACTCCTCACATCATCAGCTATCTGCCAGTAAAACTCCAATCAAAATCGGTTCAGCCATCCTAGAGCTTAACCAAAACAAAGAGATAGCGACACTGAAACCGAGAGGGTAAAACTGATGGAGCAGATCGGAAAATGCGGTGAAGGTCTTGTGGTAGCACCCATGAGCAACAAGAACCCGCTCGTCGTCCTCAAGGACCTGTACATGGAGGAGGACGATGAAGAAATGGTGAGGGCCCTTTACACCCAAAACCCGAATATCTTCATGGGCCTACCACAGGAGGAGAAAGAGCTAAAAATAAAATACAAAAAGAAGACACGTAACCCCAAGACATCGCATGTTGTCCTCCAGGTAAAGCCAAGGGTGTGGCAGAGGATGACGGAGGCCGGGAACCTCTACATAGACCTTCAAAGTGTCAGAGTGGAGGACCAGTCTCCGCTCATCCGATGCACCAAGTGCCTTGGATTCGGCCATGGCCGTAGATTCTGCACGGAGAGTGCGAGCAGATGCAGCCACTGCGGGGGCTCTGCATACAATAACTTAACACGAATACAAATAAACATACACGTAAATCACAACTGAGAGTCGCCAATTATATATACTTAAGTTTATATATATGTTGAGGACAAGAAAGACATGATGAAGACATGCACACATACAAACACACCAGTCATAAATATTACGTGGAAATAACATCTGCATGCGATGTTCTGGAGCTACAAACAACAAAATTATACACAAGACAGGACAGTTACAACAGACAACAACATTACTATCACTAACATATGTAGACAACCCCAACTATGGGAAACTTTCAATTAAAAGTTATAAAGACATTGTATAACTAAATGTTATTAGCTTATAGTATATTAAATAATAGACTGCCTCTAAAAGAGACAAATGACAAAAACATAAGCCTAAATGTAAATACAATAATAAATTTACACTTATGTAAATGATAGAAATGTAAATATACTATAACTCGTGCGAGCTAAGATGGCACCTGACTCAAATGTCAGTCGTTTGAAGTACTGAGTGCAAGAAAAATATACTTTATTCTAGTTTTATTAAATTTCAATATTTATTTTGTTTCAAGTAGTTTCTCATAACGTACTACTGTATCTTAAGTGGTACTTTACTGAGTAAAGAAAATACATATGCATACCAATAGGAAGCAGGCCTCATTCATTATTTACCCGAATGCATTCTTCGTGCAGTGATTTAAATAATTTGCGCGAAAAATGTAAATCAAAAATTATATAAGATAGAAATTGTAAATAGATATAATTAGTGAAAAGAAGTTAATTTGAAAATACAGACAGACACTCCTATTGTATTTATTTGTATAGATGAAAAAGTAATTTAGCAATTAGATGCAAAGTAAATACGAACGAAACGACTGCCTTGTTGGTCTAGTGGTTAGCGTATGCGGCTGCTGATCAACAGGTCTCAGGTTCAATTCCCGGGTCAGACCAAATATTTGTGTGATCCACAAATGTTTGTTTCGGTGTCTGAGTGTTTTCCTATGTATAATACGAATGTATTTAAAGAAAAAAGTATGTTTATGTATTTATATCAGTTGTTTAGTACCCATAATACAAGCACTGCTTACTTTGAGACTATGTGTGTAAGATGTCCTAAATATTTATTATTAATTATTATTCCTAAATTTGTATTCACTTTTGGAGGAAATAAAATTGAAAAATAGAACCATAAACTGCTTCAAATCACAGAGTGACCTAGTTAACAATAGACAAATATTTATCCATACGACTAATTCCCAAATAATAATACATCAGTATCTGTTGGGCCTTTAACTTCCTTCGCAAATATCATGACACTGAACAACCAAAACTTAAACTTTAAGTCAAAGAGGATCTTAAGCCCATTAGTTTACAAATATTTACTTCGTAAGCGATCTTTAGGATAGTTGTCGTTTTAAGTTGTCTGGTTTTAATGAAGGAAATTAGTACTTGTGATTTAGTAAAATAGTTCTTATAACGATAGAAATACAGCTTAAAAAGATATTAACTATTGCTAAATATTATATATATATATTTATATTGTATATACTGCACTATACATACTGTACTGTACTATATTATATAACTGCCTTATTGACCTAGTGGTTAGTGTAAGCGACTGCTAATCAAGAGGTCTCGGGTTCAATGCCCGGAGTTTGGAAGTTTGTCGGTGATTCACGCCCGTGCCTCGGAGAGCACGTAAAGCCGTCGGTCTCGGTTATCATGAACATCTGTGGCAATCGTTATTGGGAAGTCAGTGTCTTCAAATATACTGACAACTAGTTCAATCGTCGAATTTCAGTTCTCCCTTAGGGTTGCGGAGGTCCGATGCCAGTCGCTCCGTGGAAAAACTGAAATTCAGGTAAAACCGGTTAAACTAGTAGCCGACCCCAAATAAACTTGGGAATAATGGCTAGGAAGATGACTATATATATACTGTAGTTATATCGCCGTAAGAACTTATTATACCTTATCACAAATACTAATTTCCGTCTTGCCTTTTACTGAACAACTTACCAAAATAAATAACAAACACGGTGTTCAGTACTAAATTCGTTTTCTAGTTTAATATAGCATCAGGTGACATCTTCTTGTTCTTCCCACGTAATTGAAAAAGCCTGGCCGTGTAAGTGTGAAATTTCAGAAGAATAAATATACAAAGGAGGATTAAAATAAAATCTATACAAATAAATGAAATTGGAAATAAATAAATTTGAAGTGTCTATATGAAATAACAAAATAACAGTTTTTAGGGTTCCGCAGTTTATGAATCGTCATGTCCATCCGTCCGTCCTTCTGTCCTCGACGAGACCACGACCACGACTTCGAACTAGAATAGAAATACTATGATTTTGATATAAAGTAAAGTACATACTTATGTATTTACTTATATAAATAATATAATAATATTTCTGAGTAAATATTTGGAAATTTATCTGAAATTGAGACTAAAGAACTATACTATTTTATAATTTACTAGCTTTAGCGCGCATTATTGCGGTAAAAGAAAATCGTAAATTTTTTTTTTCATAATAAGTATACTATGTTACTTCTAAAACCTCCAAGAATATGTGTACCAAGTTTCATGATGATCGGTTGAGTAGTTTTCGCGTGAAAGCGTAACCAACAAACTTACATTCACATTTATAATATTAGAAGTAGGATACTGTCAGTTTGTGTAAATTGTTAAAATATCGATTTTGACTTGTGACATTATCAAAGGTATGTGAAAGGTTAATAATGCCATTAGGGGAAACCGTTCTGGTAATAATTGTTTAAAGTTCGTTGAATAGTGAAATAAAAGTACCAGTGAGTTTAATTTTAAGAATGAACTATACTATTGTTTTAGTAAAGAATTAAAATAGAGTAAAGTAAAATACAGTGACTGCCTTGTTGGTCTAGTGGTTCGTGTATGCGGCTGAGTGATCGGCTGAGAGATCTTTGTGTGATCTTTAAATATTTATTTCTGGGTTTGAGTATTTTCTATGTATCTATAATAAATTATGTATGTACTTACAAGAAATGTGTGTATATATTTATGTCATGTCAGTTATCTAGTTAATACCTATAGTACCTATAGTACAAGCTCTGCTTAGTTTGGGGCTAGACGACGTTGTGTATCAGATGTACAAAATGAAAAAAATACTTTGAAAGGCCTTAAAGTGACAATTAGTTCATACTTCTTTGTAAAACACAGCTAAGACCATTTGGCATCATAATTTCAATTTTACACGCTTTTTATTAGCTTCACCTGTATGTTTGTTTGTTTGTAGGTTTTTAACCGACTCCTTTGGGTGCGATTTTGACCTACTTTAAACGGCCAGATTTCGTTCAAACTTTGTATATTTATCGAGAACCGATGACAATTTGAAAAAAAAAACTAAAAACAACAAAAAAAAATGTTGAAACAAATAAGTATTTTTTCTAAAAAAATAGTTTAAAAAAATAAACATACACGCTTTTAAACTAAAAGGGGGTACTTTCTGAAAATATTTCGTCGCCCCACGCTTTTTACATTAAAATTATTTTCTACTTTTTACTTTAAAAGCGTGTTTGTTTAGTTATTTAAAACTATTTTTCAGTGATAAACTCTTCATTTAAAAAGTTTAATAAAAACAAAACCAAATTCTGTCTCTCAGTTAGTAAATAAAAGACCTCATTGAAATTACTATTTATGGAAAAGTATTTAATATACTTATGAAAACATAAGTTGGCAACACTTCGAACGAAATATGAAACTGTAGTAAAACAATAGGTGTCTAAAAAGCTAGAATGATGAACGTACACAGAATACAAGACAGGAAATGGAACCGACGCGTTACCGACTTTATTGAATTCGTAAACTAAAATGACGAAAGAAAATGTAACATTATCTTTTTTTGCTGATCGTACATTAGATAGGGTTGCGGTGGAGTGATACTGGGAAGTGGAATGTAAGATAATATGAATTTAACATAAAATTTGTGAAACTGGAGTTGCTTTTGTTTATATTAAATTCTAATGTCATCAGTTATGTCAGCATTTGTCAGCCGTAGTTCCTGTGATAAAGAGTTTGATCTTTTTACCTATATAATTATAAACGATATTTTTACATGAATTTACATACTAATAAAAACGGAAAATATTATCAGCTCAGAGAAGCAAATGAAAGTCACTAGTTGAAACTTTGAACCAAGATAATAATCTTCCTTTGAATGGGTCAATTATTTACTCGAAAAACTTAATTAATATTTTTTTATTATAATGTAAAAATAAATGTTTAGATTTTGGACAAAGGTCGCTGAGCACATAAGCAAATACTTACGTATTTAGTTTGTAAGTACGTGATCTCTATGCAAAAACTTGCAGTTATAATGAAAGTATTATTATTTGTCTTAGAGTTTGTATTAATGTATAACATTGAACTGGTAAATAGTACTAATAAAGCTTCACAGCAAACCTATCCAAATACAAGTGGATAAATATTTCGGACATCTTACACACAACATAATCTAGTCCCAAACTAAGCATAGCTTTTCCTGCTATATTCTATTTTTGTCTATTTTATTTTGTATATTACATCCTTTTTTTGTAAACACATACATATTGTACATAGAAATCATTTGCTCAACATTTGGTCTGACCCGGGAATCAAACCCGCCACCTTTTGAACAGCAGCCGTATATGCTAACCACTAGATCAACAAAGCAGTCAATAAAGAATTAGATATTCATTAAAAAACAAAAACAATTTTGAATTCAAACTGTATTACGATAAAGAGCGTATTCTGCCCGAAGACTTAAAAGTCTTGTCACGCGTATGCTAAGAAAAAGTCGACACCCGTCGTGATAACGTTTTGTTAGTGAAAACCGACTAATAAAGGAACTTTTAAAATAAGATTGAAAAGATTCTGAGTCTAAATTAATGCCTTAAAAATCAACATAGCAAAAAGACTAGACAGTGCCTCGTTGGTCTGGTTTTTAGCGTAAGTGGCTGCTGATCTCGGTCGATTCCCGGGTCGGACCAAAGGTTTGTGTGATCTGAAATATTTATTTTGGAGTCTGGATGTTTTCTATGTAAAATATCTTTGTATTTACAAAAAAAAGTATGTTTATGTATTTATATCAGTTGTCTAGTTACCCATAATACAAGCTATGCTTAGTTTGGGACTAGATGGCGTTGTGTGTAAGATGTCCGAAATATTTATTTAGTAAGCAAAATGTTTTTATAACACTGCAGGGAAATATATATTTTTTATACTAAGAATAACTTAATTTATTATATCTGCGTATTTATCTTGAAATTTGTCCCTGAAGAAGACTGGGGCTGTCATTTGTAACTGTCAGTTGACATCGAATTAATTTTTGACTCTCAATCATGAGGTTTGAAAGGATCAATAAGCGCTTCTATTAATACTCTCATAGTCGTTATTTAAAGATTATTCAAAGACTTTTATATAGTTATCTCAAGAAGAAATAATATGATGTGTAAAAACCTTTCAAAAGCAAATACCAATAGAGGAATGTTAAGATTATTTCATGAACAGCATCAACCGCCTTCAGGCTGCCGACTATCTAAATGTCTATCCTTATCTATACAAATAAATAAAATTAAGGTGTCTGTTTGTAATATTAAAATTTTAAATAAATATTATTATTATTTTTTCATCATTCGTAGTGTAGGACGCCCACAGGCCAGGTGGAGTGACGATTTGCGCAAGATGGCTGGCAGGAGCTGGATGCGAGAAGCTCAAAATCGATCAAAGTGGTGTGCAATGGGAGAGGCCTATGTCCAGCAGTGGACTGAGATAGGCAGATGATGATGATGAATGATTAAATATTTTTTTACAATTTTTGTCTGTCTGTCTGTTTTTTCCGGCTAATCTCTGGACGGGACTTTCACTGGCAGATAGCTGATGAAATAAGGAGTAACTTAGGTTTTTTTTAGACTAGCTTCGACCCGCGGCGTTGTCCGCGGATACAACAACAAAGGCGGGTAGCACCGCGGGGCTCAGCTAGTCTTGAATATAATTGTTATTGTTTTCAAAGTCAATCTAGGGAAATTTTGTCACTAGAATAAAAATTGTACGCTATTAGGGCACGCTCTCTATTTAAGCACTTCATAAAACATTTCCAGTACTAAAATTACTACTATCAAATCACATCGCTAATTTGGATAAAAAAACATGAAAAACGAAAATTTAAAATCACGGTGTTACTAATAATAACAAATCAAAAAATATCAATAACGAATTTTGCTTGTCGCTGCGACAAAGAAAAGAATCAAGCCCGCTTTTGTGGAGTAATAAGTTCAGTGTCAAATTTTTTGATGGTGAATAATACGGAAAACTGTTACTGACGATCCTGATTGCCTTTTCAGATTACAGATTTAGTGTATGATAAGATAGACTTGTATTGATAAAGATGTTTGATATTTTTTGAGAAGCGATAGTTTGTAACATTGAAAAAAAGCTGCCAATTGCGAGTTGGACTCGCCCATGAAGGGTTCCGTAGCAGCAAGTAATCTTTAAATATATAATTCTTCTGTGAGTGTGTATGTCACTGAACTTCTCTCAAACGACTGGACCGATTTTGATGAATTTTTTTGTGTGTGTTCAAGGGGATCTGGGAATGGCTTAGATTCGCAATTGGACCCGGTAGGTGGCGCTGCGATCAAGTTCTGGAATTTTAAAGTTGGGCGGTACGAAGTTCGCTGGGTCAACTAGTATCATATAAAATTTCTTGTAGTACATTGTAACTTTGATCGATGTTTTAATAATAGTCTATTGATTTAAAAAAACTACTGACTAGATCTTGTTCAAACCAATTTTCGGTGGTAGTTTACATGGTAATTTACAACATTTTTTTTTTTAGTTTTATCACTCTCTTATTTTAGAAGTTACAGGTGGGGCGACACATTTTTCCACTTCGGAACTGTCTCTCGAGCAAACTATTCAGTTTAGATAAAAATTATATTAGAAACTTCAACATCATTTTTCTAGACTTATCCTTAGATACCCTACACGTATGGGTTTGATGAAAATATTTTTTTTGAGTTTCAGTTCCAAGTATGGGGACCCCCAAAATTTATTGATATTTTTTCTATTTTTACATGAAAATCATAATGTGGTTCACAGAATACATCTACTTACCAAGTTTCAACAGTATAGTTCTTATACTTTCAAAAATAAAAAAGTGGCTGTGACATACGGACGGACAGACAGACAGACAGACATGATGAATATATAAGGGTTCCGTTTTTGCCATTCGGCTACGGAACCCTAAAAAGGGCGATCCTTAGTAGTTATTAATATTTTTATCATACGTAAAAAAATTGTTGTGCTACTTGAAATTTATTGTAGCTACTGTTAATTTACAATGTGTGATGGTGTTAAAAAATGATAGAAGTTGTTCTAGTTTTAATTTTGTATAACTAGCTTTTACTTACTCCACCTACGTGTATAACTATCTAGAGTAGCCTATTTCCTATTTCAAGAATCAAGGAAATCGGTTCAGAATTACTTTCGAATTTCTAATATTAGTATTAATAATTGCTTTGAATCACGACTCCAATTCTCGTTATCAAAGTTCAGTCAAAGTTCAGATCGAATCAACTATCGATGTTAAAACTGTCACAACTAATATTTAAAGTCTCAACTTCATAAGGCACTGTAAACCGCTTCGTAACGCGTTACAGCGCCAGTCTGTCTGGCTTCCCTTTCTCTCACGCATACGGCAGCAATAGGCAGGCTCCTCCTTTCTCACTCTAACACACAGCTCCAGCCGATAATAACATTATATATAAAATCTTAGAAATAACCGTACATTTTCCCAAGTTAAATTATTTCAATATTAATGCAATATTAAATACTTACATAAGTTAAGTTCAGATAGTTCAAGTTATCACTTAAACTATCTGAACTGTGGACTGTTAAAGACTGTTGATGATGATGATGAAGTTATCACTTCTGTCAGGCGTCCAGAGACACACATGTTTTTTTCTTGTAAAAGCCCTAAAGTAGAAACTAGTAGATGACCGATTTAATTTTCAATTGTACTTCTACTGTACCAAAATGAGCTTGAACACCTAAAATGTAAAACAGTTTATGAAACTACCTAAACGGCCACCAAGACAACACTTAGAAAGTTGGGAAAGCTTGACATCAAAATCGCTTTTCTTTGCATACTTCACTAAGTTTCATAACACTTTATGAACCTTCGTGAGGATAATATTATAAAAACAACAGACTGAAATAAGGAGCCATTTTTTATTCATGAGTTAGTCAAAGTGACTATAATCTGTCTGATGGAAATTATAAGTACGATCTAAGAGTAGTCACAATATTCGATAGTCAAATTATGAACGTTCACAATGCAGCATTTCGATCTAAACCATAGTGATCTATTGAGATGTTCCTGCATTATTGCATTATTGGGCCTCCGGTCTCGCACTTATACTGAAACGTGATAGATCGAATGCTGTTATTTTAGGTTTATCTATTTTTTTTTTTTTTTTTTTTTTTTTTTTTTTTTTTTTTTTTTTTTTTTAAGCCTGCCAAAGTGCCTGCCTGATGGAAAGCATGAGTAGAATCCAGGAGTAGTTATCTTCTGTGTTAAGGTAGTTCCGCCCCGTTCATGATGAAATCAGCTTCGCTTTAATACGTTGACGGATTGGAACGATTTTTCTGGGTTACATCACGTATTAATAAATTTCTTTTCATTCTTAATTTTGAAATTCTAAATCGTATCAGTATCGACGAGAATGTTCGAACCGAAGAAATACGGATTAAATGAAAAACAGACCAACTTATTATTTTGAAAGGAAATAGCATTCAAAAGTTGAAAATGCAAAAAGTGTGACTGTTTAGGTCCTTCTCCTGAAGCCTTGAGGTTTTCATAGGTAGTGATGGTTAGGCTCCACATGCCTATTTAGCCAAAAAAATAACTTGATAATAAAATGAGATTCAATTTATTATTCTACTTTATAGCTTACTTAGGCTGTAGTTATAGAATAAATACCTTTATTTTCAAACAAACAATGAAACAAAGAAGAATGTAAATAGGTACGCAAGAGAATAACTAAAATAAATTTGATGAAATAAAAAGTATAAATTTGTTTCAATCCGGCTCCGTTAAATGTTTTCTCGACTCCTTTCAAAGTTTAAATTTCTCGAACTTAGATTCTTTCATTGGTTTTTATAAGCTTTGTAACGTTTCACGACTATAGCTGAACGTTCAATGAAAAAAGTCAGTGCCAAAAATGTTTGGACCTACGCAATCTTTTGAGAAAGGCAATATGGCCAGTAATTGTTTTAATCCTCGTCCATTTTGTATTTAGTATTCAGAAATTTTATGAAATGTACCATCTTTGTATAACATAGCTTATTTTTTTTGTTTGAACATTGGTTAGACATCATCATCCACTGTTTATTATGTTTACTCTTACAATCTATTGAAATTTATATTAATATTTTGTGATAATCTGTTTATACCCAATCAAGATTAATGCTAATATTATTTTGGGAGGATTAAGATGACTAAATTAGTTTTTTTTTTACGGTTCTATACCCAGAGGCTATTATTAAGCCTCCGTTGTTCGTCTGTCAACAGGCTGTATCTCTTCAACATTTCTATTGCCGCTGTAATTACGAAAAATAGTGAATAGAATTAAATAAATATTTGAGAGGGCTCCCATACTACAAATGTGTTTTTTTTTTTTATCTAATTAGCTCAATGTTTTAATAAGGGCAACAGATAGATATTTGAAATGTACAGATAATGGTATGGTACCCTACATGCGGAAGTCCGACTCGCACTTAACTGATTTTTTTAAGACAACTCTTGCACTAGAAATAATCCCTGTATCATGAGGAACTTTACAATCATCCATCGAAAGCTGTGCTTATTTAACGAACAGTAAATTAATATCATAAACAAGGTGAGGAACGAACCTAAATGCCCGAGTGTAATAAAAATGGCTATGTCCTCTGCAATCATTGTGCATAAAGTAATCAATGCATTAATCTGATGTATGAACTTTTACGTAAAATAGTAACAAAAATCCATACATTCTCACGTATTTTGGAATTTACCCTATTAAAAATAATAATGGCAGGATAGAATAAATTTTCCCCAGTGTAAGAACAAATGACCCTACTTACTACACAATTATTTTCATATAGTACTGGGTGGGAATTGAATCCCCGAGCTAAGGCTCAGCAATCACTAACCACAAAATAAACGTAACAAAATAAATGAAGGCCAACAAACAACTATCACAAATTGAATAAGTAAGGGCCCTCCAAAACATATTGTTTGTTCAATGAGCCGTGTATATCGTCTGGCATAAATCCTAATAGGTCTTATTGTCTCTCATTTTGTTATATTTCTGCTTCGTACAAATGTGTCCGCCTGACTCTATTACTTAGGTATTAAGTCGGCTATTGTCAGCTTATTAAGACAATCCGATGTATATTTCTTTTCTCTTTATTTTACTTATACGTATGAGTAATCAATTAGTGGAGGCATTTCAAAAAAAATTATGACAGTGCGTAGTCAATTCATGTTCATTCGGAACTTAACATTCGATACTAGTCTTGATACGAATGGAGAATTTTTAATTGTTTTACTATGTGGTAAATGAAATAGTTTTAAACATCGCGATCTTTTTATAAACACGCTATCTCATCAGCAATCCATCCACCATGCATTTTATTAAAGTTATTTAAGAGGCTGCTTAGATGATAATATAGTGGTAACGAAGGTGTAGGGTACCGGGTTAGATGCCCGGTTCGGACCAAATAATTGTGTGATTTGCTAAAATTTTTTTCTTAATTTAGGGGTTTTCTCGTATAATATGTGTAATATAATAGTATAATATGTATGTATTTACTTACGATATCCAGCAGTGCTAAGTGTGATACAATATTTTGTAGGGCAAAACTAATAATTAAGTACTATAAAACAGAACACCACTGCCCAAAAGTATACAATTGTTTTAAAATAAACTTTGAAAATAAACAACCAAATTTGCCTCCAAAATGATTATAATTAAAGTGGATAATTATTTAAAGAGTTTTGTAATCGTCAACAAATTACAAATCATTATTTAGAACGTTATGACGAATCTAGAAAAGTTTAATTTACAAAGTCATAAACGACAATTTAACTCAGGAACGTGTAGCTATAGTTGCCTCGAGGTAGGTAATTAAAACTAACATTTACGGATATTGTAAACATACGGTATGCTTTTCGAGGACACAGAACATTCTAGCATTGATTTTATCGGTAAAATGGTATGGTATTACAACAATTTTAGTCCATTGTGTATTTATTTTGACAAATTACTTCTAAGCTTCAATGCAGAAACATCAATAGTATGTAAATATTACTAACAAAAAAAGGTGTGTGCGATTCACACACGATAGAAGTGAAACTTCAGTAAATCGACAAAAGAATGAGATGAATATATATAAAAAGCCGTAATACGCAGCTGCATATAGTGTGTAGTAGTATCAGCTCACGTACTTTTCACATATACTAACTTTAAACACGTTATGCAGGCACCACACTTCGTTATGCGCTATTCGTTGTGTCTGCGCCGTATTCACCCAAATATTAGTTATGCGCGCAAACAACAAAACATGCCATCCACACTTCGAACTGGTATGTCAAATAAGCATCAAATAAGGCAAATATGTGTGTTGTAGAGATGTGTCATTGTCATTTTTATGGTGAACGAAACAAATATACTCTCCACACTTCGCCGTATGCGCGCGAATAACCCGCATAACGAATAGCGCATAGCGAAATGTGGTGCCTGCTTAAGATGCTCAAATGTTAAAAGTATTAAACAAGCAAGTATTAAACAATGTGAAACACACACACTGTTATTTGCTCTCTCGCTCTGGCTCATTATTTTTGTATTTGTGTCTCTAACCTGTCGTTGCATCCGGTTTGAAATCACAACGCTTTCTTAGAAGTTTCACTTCAATGTACTAAATATTGTTAGAAAAATGATAATATATTTTCACTTATAACATTTGTCGTCTTTCATCGTAGTTATTGGGCGCCAAAAACGGTCAGCAGTTTACAAAACATTGGTGTCTCATAGGAAAACTTGAATATTCTGAATATGTTATTCATCATCGACAGACTTTAACAGTCCACTGCTGAACACAAGCCTCTCCCTAAAAAGTCAGACCTACTATACCACACTAATTAAACGGTTTGGGGTTTCTCATTTAAGGGTATTTATAATTATTTTTAGCATATTGCGATGAAGAGGGTTCAACTCCCGATACTTCCTGAAAACTAATCATTGAGTTTTTCTTAAAAGAAATTGCCGACATGGCGGCTACCCTCGGAGAGCATGTTAGGCATTTGGTCCAGTTGTTATATATTTATTAGGATTAGTACCCTCAAATATACTGACAATTAGTTCAGCATTCGAAATCAGTTTGTTTTAAGGGTTGCGGATGTCTAATGCCAGTCGCTCCATGAAATGATATATGTATGATAATCAGTTATACTAGAAGACGGCCCTAAATACTCTTGGGATTGATAAGGCTAGGAAGAAAACTTTAATAAATATTAAGTAAAATTCTTTTATGTATCTGAACTTGTTCGAAGAAATATTTTTACGTATGTTATGTGTAAACAAGAGTGCACTGTCACAGTATGCATTTAGTATTACAACAGAACCTTCGCACGGGTTCATTTTATTCTAAATTGCCTATAAAAACCAACTGCTTCACTTTTTTTAAAGAGCTCTCGTTTAATTGGATGCAATTGTACCAATGGGAAGGCCCACTGTAGAACTAGTAGAATGATTGAAAAAAGTAAAGTGTGTTTTTATTCTTGAGAATAATAAAGTAATAAAACTAGATTATGCAAATGTTAATTATTTCTGACTATTAAATACGCTCTTATAATGATAAATAAGTGACTAAGTGTAAATTCAAATGAAAACTTGCCTTCTTCAAAATAGAAGTCTGAATACTTCTCAAGTCACAAAAATAGATGAGTTTAATAAATAAATATTTCCGGGCATCTAACACAGAACGTCATCTAGTCCCAAACTGTAATATGGGTACTAGACAACTGATATAAATACATAAACATACTTTTTTTAAACACATAAATATTAAACATAGAAAACACCCAAACTCCGAAACAACTTCTGAGGATCACCAAAACATTTAGTGCGACCCGGTAATCGAACCCGAGACCCGGGACCTCAAGCACAGCAGTCATTGAGACAGTGAAAAGTCACTTTACTGACTTAAAACATATAGAACGCTGTGCTTTAGTCCCGGGTTCAAACCCTGGGTCAGGCAAAATGTTGTCAAATGTCTTATCATCATCAGCCAATCGTACTCCCCTGCTGAATCTAGCCTTTTTTAATGTTTAAATGATCTATTAATATTTATTTATCATATTTTCCAAAAAAAGTATATAAGTATTTCATCAGTCAATATAACTTTCATAGTGCAGGCTCTGCATATCTTGATGCTATACTGTATTTATTATTATTCCTAAGCAAATTATTCCTACATTATTATTATTTAAAAACCTCGTAGAAGCCGTATATTGTATAAGGCTTCTCAATCACATAATAGATGAACATCATTAAAATCGTCGCTTGCTTTGAATAATGGCGAATTGTCATTGCGTCAAATGCGTTCCCAGCATTATTAATGATGGCCCTTAAACATAAAATATTCCACCCTATAACGAAGTTAATATTTAAGTAGAGAACCCATCAGACTCTTTCTAGAGGTGCTTAAGTAAAATGAAATGTTTGAGATATGAGCTCGTAAAGCCTTAAAAGACATAAAATATTTTTGATATTACTTAAGTAAGCAACTGCAGAATATATATGTTGAACGTGTTCATAAAGAACTAGCATTAAACATAAGACTGAGTTTCTCCGAAAAATATTAAAATTTAAAATATAAAAATTACACTAAATTTCTTTCTACTAAAATGAGTTTTAGAAATTTTCTTTTTTACTGAGTTAGTAACAAGCGAAAAGAGCACGAATAAAGCAATGTTACACTCGTATTTATAGATATAGTACTTTTGGTTTGGTAAAACTAAAACAACATCTTTAGTTGTGAACGGACGTCTTCTTGGATACCACCCGCAGGTACAGTTAACTGGAACTGACCAAAACCTGCCCGCTGTCTCAGTTACTAGAAGTCAAGGAACCAGATGCACTCTAGAAAGGAAATTCCTGGAACCCCGACGTACCTTGGGACACCTACGGCTTTTAGATTCCCCCTTGAACTCCGGTGTCTCTAAATAGGCATGCGCTCTTTATAACTATAACGCCACAACCCGATTCTGCTTCTGCTAGCGTGGGAGATGGGCTTACCTGTCACATATTCAGGGTTGCACTTACGGAAGAAATTGCGTTTTGTCAGCTCCGGCTCCTGAATTTACTTCGGTACCTGACCATTTCCCAGTCCTGGTGGACCAGGAGAGTACACAGCCTCTCCGCTCTACCATTATCTTCGTAAGCATAAATTGCTCACTGAAAGAGACGTAGGAATTCCACGCGCTCTTGGTGTGTTATAATGACCGCAATCATTTTACCGAGCGTAAATTCTCTCATCTCAATCTCCATTCTTATGACCGACACTAGATCAGCGTGTGGAGCGCACTCTCCTCGGTGCCGTATTCGCAGTGGTGGAACTCAGGCGTTTGTGGTTCCTTGTGGATCAAACAGAGGTGATCTTCGAAGCATCCTGTTCCAGTGAACGCCTACGTCAGCCGGTATTAGAGGTTCGCATGATGACTATCCAACTATTTTCTTAACTTTATGATTAGTCTATTGTAATGAAAATGCACACGTCAAACGGTTGGCCTAGTTGTTTTAAGCGGTTGCCACTTTCTACTTCGCAGTGTCGTGGGTTCAAACGTGGGCCAACACTGTAATTGTGTGTAATTCGCAAATTGTTGTTCTGAATCTGGATGTTCTTTGTGTCCGTTTCATGTATGTTTATTAAGTCCCTCGCGACACAGGATTTATATTCCGAATGCGGAAGATGTCTTTTTAAATTAAAAAAAAAAAACAAATGTTACCACTAAAAAATTTTAACTAAAATCAGTTCATCAATGTCTAATAAATTATATTGTGATGTAAACTGTATATATGCACAAATGTTTATTCCAATTTGGTAATAATTACTCGTAATAGCTTCTTAAATCTTCCTAATTGCCATCTAAGATTTATTTGAAGAAAAATCCAAGTAAGCTTGTTGAAACATTTAGATATATTTTATACAAAACTAGCTGACCCACGTAACTTTGTCTGCGTCTATTTACAAACATGCTCGATTCTTGATAGTCTAAACGTGGGATTAACTATCCTATCTATCTTAAGCATGCTAGCAAAACATACATTTTATAAAAACGTAAAAATCGGTCATTTTGTTTCGCAGTTCATAATAAGCAACAACATAACCTGAGCATCCGTTTCATTCTTTATTATCTACGGGTATAGAAATAGCTTACGTTTCGGAAGATTATGGCAACTAACATCGTGCCATGAGAATTTTATATATAATATATATCCTAGATAGATATAATTTAAAAGCTCATTTTTAAATGAAAAATATTATTTACAAATTGAACTACTTGTTTGTAATATATAATCATTAGGGCTCCGTAGTTCATTACTCGTAATCCTTATAGTTTCTTCACATGTCTGTTCATCCGTTCGTAATTCCGTCCTCGACATACCGTCCAAATGGTTCGTACTAAAAAGGTGCATGCGTGCATGCCAGTACATTATGGTAGGCCATGTGATGAACTATAAAGGTAAACTATAACAGCTCAGATAACTTTGCTAGTTCACGAGTTATAACATGTAAAATACGCATAGTTGGAAAACTTCATACAAAGTTAACAAAATTATGAGTTCACATAACAATCATCTATTGGACATTATTGTAGATCCAGATATCCAGTAGATGATTACGGAACCTTATTCCAGACGTGGCCAGATACGCACTTGGCCGATTTCTTTAAATTAAATCGCTTAATTTAGAAGAAGTAAATAGTGTGAATCGTACAATAACAGATAGCTTTGGAAGTAATCGTATTTAGGCTGTTAGTTCTGTATTATAATGCAAGGTTTACGATTCAATTACTTATGAATGGCACTCCAATCAGTACTATTGTCTTCAAACAATATTGATAATTGCAATAGTATTGTCTTAATCGATTCTGTTTACTCTATATTGTGTTTGATATCGATCAAGGCCTGCTTCAGTGTACTATTGCTGCTTAACAACTTTTCCAATTAATGCATCTGAGCTTCAGAACAGATAGTTGTTTCAATTTAGAATTAATTTGTGTATACATCCATTCTTAGTGTGTTATATATGCTATATTTCATGACGAGACAGGTTAAGCAATATAATTATATATATATTGCTTAACAAAGTGCGGATATACATACAATATTTCAAGAAAATCCTACAATTCATACAAAAATTTTAAATGAAGTATCTTAAAATGTTTAATATGCAATATTATTGTATTTACATATTGTTCCAATGATACAAATAACTTTTCAAAAGTATCACGACATCAATGCATTATGATGAATAATAAAAAACTGTATTTATTTTTCTATTCCAGCATTAACGTTGATATATTTCTTTGTTTACATTCAGAAAGAATTTAACTAAAAGAATAACCTCCCAAAACCAAAAAGAACTTTCAAAACTTGGTTCTAACACAACTTTTTTTTGTGTTTATTATTTTAAAACTTTTTAAGACCCGATTATCAAAGTTCTTTTTCGTTTTCTCCTTAATTTTAAAAAATAGGTAAAAATAACAAATTATATTCTATTAGAATGTATCCAACAAATTTATTCTAACATTTTCAACACTATAATAAAAGTAATCAAACATACATCGCTTGTACAAGATCCAAAAACAAAATTACAGCACTCAAGCAATTTTCCTCATGTTCTCAACGATTGTATATTTTTTCCTGAATCCGAGGTTCCTTATAAATCTCACACGACAGCCTCCACTGACGTTACGTATCAGGCAACAGCCTTATATAAATCATAACTGAGCCCTACTCAGTTTTTGTGGCTTCAGCCGTATGTAACATGTTGAGGTGGCACTCCATATATGTTGGTAGACAACGTGGGAATTCGGACTGGTTGACGTATAAAAATGTATTTGGATAAGAGGAAATGAAATACAGGAATAAGGAAATACCATGGTTACGTAATAATAAAGCAGGTTACCACTTTAAAAGCTATTTGACATCTAACTGTCAGGTATTCAGATTAATTTGATGTTTCCAGGACTTTCGCTTTAATCTGGCTTTTGTTGTTTTAGTTTGAAATCGCATTATAAATATGATAATATTATGATATGACGCAGGGGACTTACAAACTTAAATAAAACTATACTGAAGGACTAAAACTCGAAATAATAATAAATTATGAATTAAACAAAGTAAACCGATGTAGAGATCAAACCTAAATCGAACACAGTATAAAGCAGCGTGACGACCATTTAATCTACTACGCCATCCTGCAGTTAATTGTACATGATTCCTTTTTAATCAAATTTATGAAATACTTACAGACCAACTTCATCATCATCATCTATCTGCACTAATCCCAAGTTTATATGGAGTCGGCGCAGTATGTTTAACCCTTCCATTCTACTCTATTGCTCGTCAATTCACTGTGAGTTCCTTTCCTAGCCATCTTCTTTCACATAATCCATTCACCTCTTCTATTATCTTCCTTTTATCTTGAAACCTTCATTTGCCATTCTTTCAGATTGAACTTCTGAAAAAAATGTATTGAAGAATCCAAGTTAATAGAATCGTACATGAAACAAATATGTCACAGATTAATTATTGATCTCAAATGTTTTAAATATTAAACAAATCTTTATCTACTATTGTTTTCAGGTTTAAAACACCTTATTTACCTTATAGGCCTTGAAATTCTATTCTCAAACTAATGTACGTTAATATTTAATCAAAAACATTTATATAATCGAAAGAAGGTATCTGACCGCTTTATGGTACATAATAGTCACCTAAGTTACGTAATTATATCAAATATAATTTAACATCATCAGAAGTAGGATGTACCCGTACACACACAAAATAAACAAAACCGAGAAAAAGGAAGTTCATAGTGAAAAATTTCTGTATCGTAATTGAATCGCAGAACTTGAATCGAAGCAACTTTAAAAATAACTTTTCACAACCATCTCAATGGTTTATTTCTTTTCTAAATAGCCTCTATATGTGCAGCTACGGAAGTATCATCGCCGAGTTCTAGGTTGAAGTATCAATACTATCAATTTTCTTAGAAGTTAGATTTCACGAATGGACTTGAAAATTGTTTGAAAACTTTTCAATATTATATGGATTCACTATATCTATATATTTGTATGTATCGCAAACTTTCTTACCCAAATCTCTACGGGTTATCATTGCACTAAAGCTCACGGTAAAGTGTTAAACTGAATAAAACCGCATGGTGTAATTATAATGCATGTTTGGCCATGAAATTGGGTAAGTCTTATTTTTTTAAGAACCTTTGAGAAATTTAACTGAGATGGGGAACAGGTGCTTACCTGCGCTTTATGGAACTTAAATAATGAGTAGGTATATGTAGGTAGAATAGACATATAGTATATGGCTTCTTATACATACCGTATTACTGTTGCTGGGTGATTCTGCGGTACCTTAACGATGCCGGCGGTATATCGGGGTGTGTGTGTGTGTGTAGTAGACCTAAGAGACAATTGTACCATATATTGTAAACCACTATTTTCTTTTAGTTATTATAATTGTGAATTAAGTTACATGTAATGTATTGTGGGTACACTGTACACTGTACCTATTCACGGATATAAAATAAATCTATAATTGTTCATCTGTTTTTAATTAAAATTTAACTTTAAACCGTAAATTAAAAAAAAAAACTTTGCCTTAAAATTTGAATGCATCCATGTTATAAGCAACATATAGTTTTATTTAAAAAGTTTTATTATTTGTTATCAAAAATAATCAATTCGATACAATAAGAAAATAATGTATTTTATGTTACTTTCATCTTCTTTGTTAATATTAAAGAAAGAGCGAAAGTATCATGTAATATAAAATGTTAACAAAATTGTAGAGGCACGCTGGTTTTTGCACGACCGGGCCGATTCGACCGGGACGGTACTACCCTATCACACCATACAAACTTAAAATGATAGTATTCGTGCTGAAGTGTTTCGTTGGCGAGTGCGATGCTGAAGGCCCAATGATAGTGGATGAACTCACAATGTGATGCTCAGAAGCATCTCCATAGGTTTCTCTAGTGTGGGTTATTATACAGCACTGTTTGCATTCGCAATGAGTTTGGTAGCAACTACTGTCAGATTCTGCTAATGCTTTCCATCAAGCAGAGTAGAGTCACCTTGATAGGCTCAAATTAAAAAAAAAAAGATTTGATTTACCTAAAGTTTCTACTAGGCTGCACGGCCCGTGGTCTCAATCATCTTTAATATATGTCAGAGCGTCAGACGAGCACTCACAGCGGTCTTAGAAGTGGCTAACTATCGTGAGCGGTGCAACGGCAGGAATTTCAAAATAAGCGTACACTTGTGTTACCCAATGTCATATTATTTGATCGTCTCATATACATCACCTTGCAAAATTTTTTTAGACGAATCATACTACTAATAACAAGCACATGCAAACAATTCAGAACTCTAATTTAATTCCACAAAGTTCATAAATGTAATCAAACAATCTTAAGTTTGAGTTAATTATTATTAACATATTAAACAGACAATGTTAATACGTAAGTTCAACTAGAAACTGCTACACGTGACTTCCATTAGTCCTGAAGTATTAAGATTGTACGTAGGTACTTAAATTAAGTATTAAGTGTAAAGGCACTTGTCAACTAGACTGGTCTTCGTTCTAAAAACGACAGAGCGATATCGTGATACAGAATGTAGTATGAATTTTGAAGGTATAGTATTTTACTAAACTTTTATCATCCTTAAATAGTCTATTAGGTCTATTAGGTATTTATAGGTCTTCTGTGGAAATGTAGTACTGCTGGCTAGGTCAAGCCGGCCCATTTGTGCTGGAATCAGCGTAGCTCTACTACCTATATAATTTACTTACCTATATACTAATTACCTTACCTACTTTTGGTAATATAATACAATATTTTAAACTATAACTAACTTTCGCCCACGACTCAGTCACGGTCAGTAATCGTAGTAAAAAGTATTTAAAAAAAAGTAAAAGTAGTTTATCGTGCACAGACAGACGCGGTAAAGGACTTTATTTTATTATACTATGTAGTGATAACTTGAGTGAATGCAGATCTAAAATATATAGATATACTTATACTTTGAAATAGTTTGTTTAAACTTCACTGAACGCATACCTTTTGATAATGAGATCGGACAAACCAGACGTCATTTAACAATGACGTCTGGTTAGTCCAATCACTTTGGAGATTATGAAAGTAACCAATAAAATAATTTATTTTAGGAATAGACTTAATTTTCAGCTAACCCAGTGAACGCATAGCCTAAATCTAAATTGTTACTTTTATTACTACTTGAAGAGTGAATTCTTAAACTTGATTATATCTTTTCTTTAAAGAAACCCAGACTATGAAGTATATTAAGTCTTAATGACTTAATATACTTCATACCTATCCACAAAATGTAAAAATATGAAGCTGGTGAAATTGTACTTAGATGGAATTATTATTTATTAGTCAAATATCTCCAACTAGTCTCTATGACATTCCTGTGGTATTTCTAAGTTATTTACTTATGTGACCAATGGCACTAAAGAGCAGCACGGTAGTAAATAGCCATACGCAGGCGCTCCCCTCTGTCAAAGCACAAGCCCAAATGGGCGTATGCATTACACTGCCATGATATAAATTATAAATATGTGTGTGTTTCAAATGTTAATTGTATAATTGTTTAAGTTATTTTGTTTAAATGATCTTGTGTGAATTCATAGTTTGTATGCGAGTTCAAAATGTGAAGATTTTCCCCCGCAAAAAGTGACAGACTGTTTTCTATTAAAAAAAAACGCTATTGCCTGTAAAAAAACGCGAGGGCCTGTAAAATAAATAATTCGAACATCTGGACACACAGTATCATCTAGTCGAAAACTAAGCTGTGCTTTTACGATGGGTACTAGACGGCAAATATAAATATTTGCAGAGCATACAATCATTTGTTCCGAGCTGGGAATCGAAAAAGATACCTCTTGATCAGCAGCCGCATATGCTAAATACAAGACGAAAGAGGCAGTCATATTTTCTTCTTCTATACCTATGTAATGGCACAAACATGACCAGACCAGTTAAGTTGGTCTTTCAAATTAACCTTCTTTTTTTTGATAATTCATCTTATGTAATTTGCTTCCTTAATCGCCTCTTGCGACACTGTTAAAGTGTCTATTTAAGATTTCAAACTAAGTGATTTGGACCTAATCGTTCAATCTTCTTAAACTGGAACTCACTGCCAGCTCATGTGTTTAATTCCCACTTTGATCCTGGGTTCTTTAAGCGGGAAATTAAAAATAATCTCAGTGAGTATGACAACCCCCACTTTTGTGTTTCCAGCAGTTATCCGATTTGGCCTACTGAGGTTTACTACTGAACGAAGGCTTCCTCCAAAGAGCGCCAACTATTACGGTTTTGGGAAATCCGCATCCCTCTATCAAATAGCTACCAGAAATTGTTTTCAAGTCGTCGGTCCATCGTGCCGCGTCCTACACTACGTTTGTTTAATCACGGTCTCCACTCTAGCACTTATTGGTTCACAGTCTGCTTGGAGACTTGACCGGTCCACTTCCACTTCTGCGTGCTGGTTCTCAGTGAGATATCGGTTATTCCAGTTCTTGGTCGAGTTTACTCGTAACGAATTCTATCGACTAGAGTAGACCAGTAGCTATATAGAGTATATTCGTCTGTACAGATTTTTTTATTTGAAATTCCTAACCCAATTTTAATGAGCGGTCACATAATTAATTCCTTAACAAATGTTGAAAAATGTCATTCATACGGATGAAGCTACATACGAACAAAAGATGATTTAAAATTAAATTTAAAAGAATAAAGAAACACAAAGTATACAATTTAAACACAAAGAATAAGAGCTTTGAATGAATACAAAAGTAAAAGTAAACCGCGCTGGGCACACATAGTGCAAGAGTCAAAGCGCAAATTTACGGAGATTGCTTCGCGTATAAGACGCTTTCAGACATTTTGTGCACTTGTCAAGGTTTGCATTGTAGCGAAGTTATGTAACATGAAATTCTGAAGCAAATACTATATATACTAATATTATAAAGCGTAAGTGTTTGTTTTTTTGAACACGCTAATCTCAGGAGGTACTGGTCTGATTTGAAATAATCTTGCAGTGTTAGATAGCCCAGTGCAGTTCGAGGAAGGCTTACAAGCTCTAAAAGAAGTGCCTACATAAGTCTATCTTTTTAGGTTGGCTCACTTTAACTTTTTTACATACGTCACCGATAAATATCATGTGAAATTTGTACCCACAACACTAAACGGAGTAGAAACCGGTGGGGCGGCCGCTTGAATCACTAGGACGAGAGCTTGAACCGTGCAGACGTGCAGTTACAAAAACACAGTTGTACTAAACTATTTAAAAGCTTTCTTAGCCAAGTTCGTTTCCAATCACCGATGGTAAGCAAAGACGGTGCGGTTAGTACCTGGATGGGTGACCGTTAAGCATGATATGTTATGAGCGTTTCCGTGAATCGTAAGTTACGTTAAGTAGTCGGTCCCGGTCGTTATCGTAAGATTACAGTCATCAAGCTTAGTTGGAGGTCTTCGAATGGTTTCAAATACATCCAACAGCAAGATTACGTAGAAACAATGTGTCGTGCCCGTCCCCAACCCGCACTCTGTCAGCGTGGGGACGTATGGTCTTAGCCCTCTCCTAAGAAGTGAGCCGAGCCCAGCAGTGGGACGTTATTAGGGATGTTATGGATATGATATTTCGGATCTTGATGGGGATATGGATATAGAAATAAAGTTATATCGGTTTCGGATACGGTTACAGATATATGATTATTTCGGATTATCCGTTACTTTCGGATAGTTTCGGTTACGGATATTAGATAGTAATCAATTTAATACTTAACACAAGACTATTTTAAGTTAAATATCAACTCTTGATTAAAAAGTAACCAGTTATGAAAGAGGTTATGTTATGACTAGAAATAACAAACAAACTGTAAGATTTACGTGGCGAGTGAGCGGTATAACAAAAACCTGTCAAAAGATCTCGTTTTATTGAGACTCCGTCTTTATACGAAATTATCCGAAACTTGTGAAATGGATACGGTTACGCTTACGGATATATTTTTATTTCGGATATCCGATAGTTTCGGTTACGGAGCTCCATCACATCTATGGATATGGACGTATATTACGTATAATGATGATGATGACTAGACTTTCTATAAGTTTCACCTTGGGATAATTCAAGAAAATTGCAAGAAAATACAGCCCAGTGAGTTATATTGTGCGTATATCACATAAATAAACATGAAACATAAGGAAAGAACTACTAAGGTAGCATGTCGTGGCAGCTGGTGCCACGTTTTATATGGCCATTCGGAGCTCCGACCTATCAAACGAACACGTGGATATTATACCAGTATATACGTACCTTAAGAATGTACACCAATGTAGATATAACATGTATAAAATTATATTATTATACATCTAGATTGGTTTTTAGGGTTCCGCAGCCGAATAGCAAAAATCGGAACCCTTATAGAATCCTCATGACTCATGTCTGTCTTTCTGTCTGTCCGTATGTCACAGCCACTTTTTTCCGAAACTTTAAGAAACTTCGTAGATGTATTCTGTGAACCGCATTAAGATTTTCACACAAAAATAGAAAATAGACGATAAATTTTGGGGGTTCCCTATACATAGAACTAAAACTCGAATTTTTTTTTCATCAAACCCATACATAAATGTTTTGGATACCATCTATAGATAGGTCTTCAAAAATGATATAGAGGTTTCTAATATCTTTTCTTTCTAAATATCTATTTATCTACTAGTTGGCGCGAGAGGCACTTCCAAAGTGCCAAAATATGCCCCCCCCCCCCCCTTGTAACTTCTAAATAAGGAAATGATGAAACTAAAAAAATATATGATATACATTACCATGCAAACTTCCATCGAAAATTGGTTTGTACGAGATCTAGTATGTAGTTTTTTTTTTAATACGTCATAAATCGTAAACCGCAATTTACCTTTCATTCAACCAGTTCACTATGATTAAAATATCGATCAAAGTTACAATGAACTATACGAACTTTTACATGATGTTACTTGCTGCTAAAGAACCCTTCATTGGCCAGTCCGACTCGCACTTGGCCGCTTTTTTTCTTACTCGCTGCCGTGTAAACCCTTAATATATTTACGTACCTACGTTTTTTTGTTCCGAATAATTTTTAGATTGTAACGAGTATTACTGATGATCGTGCATACACATATATGAAGAAAAGAAAAAAAACTTTACACTATCTAGAAAATGACCTTTAATTAAATGTAAAGCAAGCGATCTATATCTATAACTCGTGCGAGCTAAGATGGCACCTGGCTCAAAACGAAACATGATACCGTTCCCCCGCGTGATTTCTTTGTCATCTTGAGAGTACGTTAGCATGACTATTACCGTTGCACGAATCTTCCATAATAATTATAGTTTATTAGGTATTACCTAATGTCATATAAATCACTCCACGAATTTATTTTACTAATATATCATTAGATACGTCTGGATAACCCAATTGTTTTAAGAAAGGTCACACGGAAAAAAAACAGCATGACGACTATGAGACGCAATATTTTAAAATAAAGAAAATCCATACAGATATGATATTTAGAGACTACGATTAAAAGGCTTATCATGACGATTTAAAATTGTATTTTATAACCATATTTCAGTTCCTAACTTCATTTAAAATGATATTAGGGGATTACCTAATATTATTTAAATTGTAACCCCTAGCCCCGGTAAAGGGGGGTTTTTAGTCGGCCCTAGCCCTACCAGGGGGAATCACTTTACCGGTGCGCAGTCAGTAGAACTATGAGAAATATCCCAGGGCGCCTGTTCACAAAAGAATTTATAAGCTGAGAGAATAACAGACAGAGTTCATATGTGTGCATATGTCGATTTGGGCAGTCAGGGTATTCCTCAAGGAAAACATGGGTTCAGTCTCGCACACATTTAATCATTATAACATATGAAGTACAAATAGATCCACCTCTTACACACTAGAGAGAATTCACAAAGTTACGAAGGTGGGTTGTATAGCATTATAGTACTAAGATTCTTATATCTAAATATAAATCTAATCCTAAATAAGAGGGTTACTATACAAATAGTCTATAACTTAGGCTTCCCTGGATCTCTGGGGGCTCGACCGGGAAGAGCAGACGTCAGTGAAGTTAATACGGGAGCCCCGATGTGGTCCCTGGGGTCCATCATCTTATGTCCTAGGGGATTTGTCGTACAAGAGGGGGTTCTCCTTTACCCCGATCACCTCTGCACGCCGGATAACCCACGCACCGCCAGTGGGTTTCGTCAATAGTGCCCGAAGGTATAGCCGATGTAGGCCACGTTGCTAACGTACTTGAACGTTTCTTGATATAAATCTCAAACCAAAACTTGAAACCCTAGGGAAAAAAAAGGACATAATCCTAAATACCTATTGAAACAGATAGACATTGACACAACTAAATAAAGCTTAAATAAGCGACAGAGTTCTTACCACTTTTTTAGACTGCGGGTTTCTGAATACAAATTCTTCACGACTCCAATACTAAGATAAGCAGAGTTATGCACAATAACGTAGTAGAACCAAGTATGCTTTCCTCGGGGAATTATGGCCCGCCTTTTATATTACATTTCAAGGTCCCGCTGGAATAAAACTTATACCCTCGATTTAAAACTAAAAAACATGACCTGATTCTCAGAGACAAAGATAGATTTTTGCCCAGAGACTAAAATAGAACGCGATTTACCACAGAGTATCAATCACATCAGAAATATATCTGAGAGTGAAGACGCCATCTGACGACTCGCGGGTGAAAGTTTTTCTAAAACCAATGTGATAGATGAGTACGAGCTACCGCTAACCTAATAAAGATGGCGCTTACGCAAATACGTCATCTTATTGTGTTACTAATTCTAAATATTTCAATGAAACAAAAAAAAGTTGTTACAAAATCACTGCACGAAGAATGCTGGACCACGAAGTCGGCTGGACCATCAATTTTGACGGCACTTTCATTGGCAGAAAGCTGATGACCCAACGAGTATGTGATCATAGTATCGCCGCGGTTGAGCCTGTCGAGTGTAGTAGAATTCCATGATTTATGGCTTAGACCACGCTTACTAACCAATTAAAGCAATAGCTCAGTCACCTATTATTCAGCAGGATTTGCCACGAAACTAATTAATCCATACGATTTATATAACTTGCTCATATTACAACAACTTAGGAAGATTCTGAGAGAGACGTTCTGTCAAAACAAAGAACAGTTTATTCGCAGGTGCGATTTTTATTTATAACTATAAAAATCTCATGAAATAAATGTATGTGAATATACTTGTATGTACTAAGTTTTTCATAAAACACACGTTTTCATATAAAAACTGTTTACCTGTTTTTTGGAGGCAACAAAAAAATGTAGTTTCGTGGATTTTCCTGTATCTGGTAAATTACATCACGGAACAGTATAAATACACCTCCCTGAAGGTTTTCGTTCAGGGCTTATCTTGGGGTAGATACATATCAATTCTTTATAACAAACAAAGCAATGTGAAGCATGCATAGCGGAACTCTTACATTTATATAACTAAATGTAAATCCATGTTTTGCGTGATATACTAATGTCACTATCATATAATTTTATCACAGAAAGAACAGCATTATGAGATTCATATTTTATCTATACAAATAAATAAAATTAAAGTGTTTGTACTTTCAAATCAACAGTTTTTACTCAAAGCATATGAAAGCAAATACAATCATCATCAAGAGCCTTTAACAGTCCACTGCTGGACATAGGCCTTTGAAAGGAGGTTTTGGCCTACTATACCACGCTGGCCAGACGGGTTGGTAAAGGGTTTGTTTCAAGTGGGGTGCTGCTGGCTAGAAAACCTCCACGTGGTGCACCCTGGGCGCTGGCGATAGCACTGTTCCTCCTCATTTCCTCCGCGTTATCTGGAGGGGAGGATTATCGCCAGCGGCTAATATTCTAGCTGGAGAGGAAGCCATGTCATCGGCTCCCGGGCAAGGCCTGGTCCAGCGGGGCGGGCGTTTCCGCCGTTTCCCCTGCTGGCTCTTCGCTCTTCGGAGCAAGGAGGAGGTTAACCTCGTTAAAAAAACCGAAGGTGGGACCCTTCATGGGTCGGAGTTTCTCCCGCTGGTAGCGGTGGAGAAAGGAGGGCGGGCTCGGCGTGTATTCACATTACCACCGAGCAGGCAGGGTGACGTAGTCTTCCTGCCACCGTCGGCATAGCGTAGCCCCGAGAAGAATGCTCTGATCGGGGGCGTGGGTCTTGGCTTAACCGCCTGGACCGCGAGGAAGAAAACCTCTATAAAAAATCACCCCGAATCTCAAGCTCTGGTGCGTGGCCAGGGGATGCATGGCTGATGGGAAGTTCAGTTGCGAACGCACCCCAAGCCGAGGTACCTGCGGACCCCTCGGTTTGGCTAAAAATTTACGCTTGCCCGGGTATTGGGGGATCTCTGCCCGGGTCGACCTTGTATTTCTCCCCCTCTCGTGGGTCTTATTATGGATACTCTAAATTTAAAAACAAAAGAAAACGGATTGGAAACTATTAACAACGAAATGGCAAGCTCAATGGCAAACGTAAGCGAAGAAGGCAAGAAGGAGAGTGAGGTGGTGAGCATCCTGGAGGATGTCTCACCCGAGGAGTTGAGGGTGATGATGGACACGCCCATCTTGGAGGGGCTCCCAGTAGTCGAACAGACGACTGGGAGCCGAAGAGTGTCGGAGCGCTTGCGCTCCAAGACTGCCGCGGCGGACACGGATGGCTCGGAGCCAATGCAGATGGAGCCGAGCGACGTCCGGAAGAAGCGCGAGCACGCTGGGAATGACGACGGTGACGCATCCCAGCCGAAACGTAGAACGGCGTCACCCTCGCCGGTCCCAGGCCCGTCAGGCTCCGTCTTCAAGCCGGAGACCTACCGGCGCAACAGGGTGGACAAAGAGGCAAAGGCGGAGGAAGAGATTGAGGAACTCCTGCAGAGGGTCAAGGAGTTGATGACGACGGCGGGAGACGTACCACAGGCTCCTCCCTCCGTGCAGGATAGGGCGAAGGTGGCGGTGGACGTGATCCGCCGAGTGGCCACCAAGTCCACAAACCTGAAGGGCTCCTTTGTGAGGGCCCTTAAGGACTCTTCCTCCGCCATCACGGGGGCCGTGGATGAACTCGTCGGAGACGTGGCTCGTCTGCAGGCGGCAAATGACCGCTTGACGGCGCAGGTGGCCGAACTCGGCTACAAGTTCGCCTGCTTTCAAGCGAGTCATCCCGAGATGGTGGCCACTGCCCTGCCCCAGCCTGCCCCAGCCCCAGCCAATGCGGCGATGCCTGACGCCCAGCTGCGCCAGGTGCTAGTCGCGGTGGGGCACATGCTGGATGGTCGCCTGGCGGATCTGAAGGCAATGCTGCCTCCACCCCCAGTGGTACGTCCGCCGCTGGCATCGCAGAGGCCGAAGGCTGCGGCGGCGCCGACCAAACTCCCCGTTGAGGGAGGTCCGGTGTCGTATGCGGCGGCGGCCGCTGCCCCGGCCCCTGAGGCTCCCCAGAAACAGGGGAAGGGGGCCAAGGCGCCGGCGAAAGCGCCGGCGAAGGCGCCGGTCCAGACGCCAGCAAAGGCGCAGGCGAAGGCGTCTGCCAAGGCGCCAGCGAAGGTGCAGGCGAAGGCGCCGGCAAAGACACCGGCCACAGCGCCGACAAAGGCGGTGCCGGAAACAGGAGAGGAGTTCCCCCCTCTCCCCACTCCAACACCCCTGCCGGGCACCTCCACATCTGCCGCTGCTAACGACAGCTGGCAGGTCGTGGGGAGCTCAAAGAGGAGCCAACAGCGGCAGCGGCAGTGGGCCAGAAGGGCCGCCGAAAAGGCAGCCGAAGCCTCGCAGCCACCGCCGGTGGTGACAGCGGCCACCAAAAAGAAGCCGCGAAAACTGCAGCCGCCTAAAACCGCGGCTGTAGTGGTGACCGTCACGACGGAGGCGGCCAGTGGTGGACTGACCTATGCGGCTGTCTTCCAAAAGGCCCGGGCCAGTCTTGCCAGCGAGTTTGGACCGGCAGGGGTCAGGTTGCGCCGCGCCCAGACGGGAGCTCGAGTCCTCGAGTTCCCTGGAGCAGAAGGCGCAAAGACGGCGGACAAATGTGCCGAGACGCTGAGGGGCATGTTTGCCGAGTTGGATGGCGTCAAGATCGCCAGGCCCACGAAGTGCGCGGAGCTGCGTATTTCGGGCTTGGACGATTCTGTGACGGCCGAAGATGTCCGCGATGCAATCCGGGAGAAGACCGGCTGCAGCGCGGATAACATCAGGGTCGGCACCATCCGCCCCGGTCCAGGCGGGCTAGGCGCTGCATGGGTCAGCTGTCCCGTGGCATCAGCCAAAGTTTTGGGCGACGCCGGAGCTATCCTCGTCGGCTTTGTGAATGCCAGGGTTACGGTCCTGGCTGCGAGGCCGATGAGGTGCTTCAAGTGCCTAACCGCCGGACACACTCGCTCGAAGTGCGAGAGTTGCTTCGACTGCAGCGGTCTATGTTTCCGCTGCGGTCGACCGGGGCACAAGGCGGCAGATTGCTCAGCTGCCCCCCACTGCCCGGTGTGTGCGGCGGCGAATAAGCCCGCCAATCACCAGACCGGGCAGGGGGGCTGCAAGCCTCCCCGCGCGTCTCGGCAAGCGCCGGAGGCCAGCCTATCGATCCAGGCTGCCTCCGATGTCACTAGTGCGTCGGCACCGACGCCCATGGAGGAGGTTGTAGAGACGAACCCTTAATGGATCAAGTCTCCAACCTTCTCGTCCAGACGAACTTGAACCACTGCGCCGCAGCGCAGGATCTCCTCCTGCAAACCATGGCGCAGTGGTCGGTCGGTGTGGCCGTAGTCGCGGAGCCCTACTTCGTCCCTCCCCGTCCAAACTGGATGGGTGACTGGGACGGCTCCGTGGCAGTCGTCGGCTCCACGGTGGCTGGTTCCCCGCCCTTGTCGCTCAAAGACAGGGGCACGGGATATGTTGCCGCCGAGTGGGGGGGGATCACCGTTTACGGTATCTACTTCTCCCCCAGTAAGAGTTTGAGTGACTTCGAGGTCTTCCTGAACAACCTGGAGACCTCGATGCGGCAACTAGCGTCTGGGCGCGTCCTCGTGCTGGGGGACTTCAACGCCAAGTCCATTGCGTGGGGTTCCCCGGCGACGGACGCCAGGGGCAAGGCCGTAGAGGAGTGGGCGGCCTCGGTGGGCCTCTGTCTACTGAACAGAGGCTCCACCAACACGTGCGTGCGACAACAGGGGGGGTCGATAGTGGACCTTTCGTTCGCTACCCCTGCACTCGCCGCACGTGTACAGAACTGGCGTGTCCTGGATGAGGTTGAGACGCTCTCGGACCATTTGTATATCCGATTTGAGCTCTCCCGGTCCCAGGACGCCAGTAGGGGTCACGCGGCGCGGCGTCCCTCCCGCTTTCCGCGGTGGTCTGTCGCCAAGCTCGACAGGGACTTACTGGAGGAGGCGGCCATTCTTAACTCTTGGCTGCCTCCGCAGGCCCCGGCCGAAGAGGTCAACGTGGGGGCTGGTCGCTTCTGCAGTGCGATTACGCAGATCTGCGACTCGGCCATGCCCCGCGTACGTGGGCGTCGGCCTCCAAGGAAGGAGGTCTACTGGTGGTCCCAGGAGTTGGCGGACCTCCGTGCGGCCTGTGTTCGTGCCCGGAGGTGCCTCACTCGTAGTCGGCGACGCCACCGCGGAGTCGGTGAGGAGGTGGATCGGCTTCAAGAGGAATACCGTGAGATCCGGCAAACTCTGAAGCTGGCCATCTGCCGCGCCAAAGAGGAGAGCCGCAAGGAGATGCTGGAGAGTCTCGAGCGTGACCCCTGGGGTCGGCCCTATCGTGCGGTGCGCAAAAAGCTCTGCGCGGGGGGCCTGCCCCTCACGGAGACTCTCCAGCCCAGCTTCCTGCAGGAAGTGGTCGAGGGCCTATTCCCACAGCGGGCGGAGCACACGCCCCCGTCGATGGCCGTCATGGCCGGAGGTGACGACGAAGGCGAGGCTGATGTGCCGCCCGTCAGGGAATCAGAGGTAGGGGCGGCTGTTCTAAGGATTCGATCCAAGAACACCGCCCCCGGGCCAGACGGGGTACCTGCCCGAGTGCTGGCCCGAGCCCTCGATCATATGTCGGACCGCCTCAGGGGAGTGTTAGACGCTAGTCTGGCGTCCGGACGCTTCCCTGAGTGTTGGAAAAGCGGGAAGCTGGTTCTGCTCCAGAAGCCAGGTCGGTCTGCCGACTCGGTCGCGGCCTATAGGCCCATCGTGTTGCTGGACGAGGCGGGTAAGCTGTTCGAGAGGGTGCTCCACGCCCGCATCGTCCGGCACCTGCGCGAGGTGGGCCCTGATCTGTCGGACGCCCAATTTGGATTCCGGGAGGGGCGTTCGACGGTCGACGCAATTCTGCGTCTGAAGGCCGCGACCGAACAGGCGGTGGGCTGCGGCGACGTGCTGTTGGCGGTGTCGTTGGACATCGCCAACGCATTCAATAGTCTGCCATTCAGCTGCATCAGGGCCGCACTCCAGTACCACGGAGTGCCGCAATACCTGGGGCGGCTAGTGGCAGACTATCTGACGGAGCGTACTGTCATGTACGAGGACCGAGAAGGAGTCTTGAGACGTCGGGCCATGTCGTGCGGTGTTCCACAGGGGTCTGTCCTCGGACCACTCCTGTGGAACATGGGATATGACTGGGTCCTGCGAGGGCGTCTCCCCCCCGGGGTCGGTGTAATTTGCTACGCCGACGACACTTTAGTGACAGCCCGGGGGTCGACCTTCGAAGAGGCGGCACGCCTGGCCACCACAGGAGTCTCCCTGGTGGTCGGGCGCATTGAGGCGCTGGGTTTGCGGGTGGCCCTAGAAAAGACGGAAGCCCTACTTTTCCATGGGCCCCGTCGTGGTCCACCCGCCGGCGCCTCCATCGAGGTCAACTTGGTCCTCGTACCGGTCCGGGCCCACTTAAAGTATCTGGGTCTGGTCCTAGACGGTAGGTGGCTCTTCGACGAGCACTTCCAACAGCTTGCTCCGAAGCTGATCGGCACTGCCTCCTTCCTTGGGCGTCTTTTGCCCAATCTGGGAGGAGCCAGTGTCGCCACGAGGCAGCTGTACACGGGGGTTGTCCGGTCTATGGCACTCTATGGTGCACCGGTGTGGGCGGCGGCTCTGACCGAGCAGAATAGGGCGCGCCTCAGGCGGCCTCAGAGAACTCTGGCGGTCAGAGCCATACGGGGCTACCGCACCGTATCGACGGAGGCGGCGTGCGCCCTGGCCGGAACACCCCCGTGGGATTTGGAGGCGGAAGTGCTCGCCGACGTTTATCGGCGAGTGGCTAACTACCGGGCGGAGAGTGGTGGAGTTGGACCTCCGCCCGAGGACGTGCGCGAGTGGCGCGAAGCCGCTCACCGAGCCACGATGGATCGCTGGTCGGTCCGGCTGGAGACTCCACGTGCTGGCTTCGCCACCGTAGAGGCGCTTCAGCCGGTCATCGGCGAATGGGCAGTGCGGCAGCACGGGACCCTTACCTTCCGACTGACGCAGGTTCTTTCCGGGCATGGTTGCTTCGGAAAGTACCTGCACTCGGTCGCCAGGAGGGAATTGAGTCCCGCCTGCCACCACTGCGACTGCAGTGAGGATTCGGCTCATCACACGCTGGCGGTCTGCCCCGCATGGGAGACGCAGCGCCGGGTCCTCACTGCAGTCATCGGAGGGGATCTCTCGCTGCCGGCCGTCGTTCGTTCCATGGTCGGCAGCGAGAGCTCATTTACCGCGGTCGCAACCTTCTGCGAGGACGTAATCACGCAGAAGGAGGCGGCGGAGAAGGCCCGGGAGGACGACATCCAATCGGACCAGATTCGCCGCCGGCGACTCGGGCGGCGGAGGCGCGAACATCTGCGCCTCATGCCGCCTTGAGTGTGGCCGCGGGTGGACGGGACGGGTTTTCCCTCCACCCGCACTATGTGGCCAGCCGCGAGGGGGCGGCGTCGGTGTGTGCCGGACGCCGCCTAAGAGAGGATCGTCGTACAGAGACGGTGCCCGCATCAGGAGCGGGCAGGCGCTGGAGAAGTTCAGAAGGAGATCCCACCCTGGACTTCTCCCCCTCCTAAACGGAGAAGCGCGGAGAGGGCACACTGTGTGTTTTTTAGTCGGTTCAAGTCCGACACACCACCCCGCCGTAACCCCCGGTGGGGTGACGGTCCATGATGATTTTTCACACATAAAAAAAAAAAAAAAAAAAAGGGTTTGTTTCAAGTTTTCCTTCTCTTGGCAGTGATGTTAGCTGCTTATTTTGTTCCTTTAGTCGCCTCTTACGACCCTCATGGAATGAATAGGGGTGGTGACACTTTGTATTCTTAATCCGTCACCACACGGACAGGCAAGTACAATACTTACCGTTAAATAAACCGTTATAGTTTTCCTTTAAAGTTCAGTATATGAACTACTATCATGTTCTTTTTTAGATTTTTTTAGCCAGCCGTTTAGCTTTTAGAGGGGGGGGGACACCCTGTTCTTACAAAAAATGCGCCTTGAAGTTGAGTAGCTCGCACATAGATACCTAAATCAAATAATAGTTTGAGCCTACTCGCAGTGGGTACCCTACGCGATAGGGTAGGTAAAACTTACATTAAAAAAGATTACTATCTGTCTGTCCGTCTGTTTGTCGGCTCCGGCTAATCTCTGGAACGGCTTTACCGATTTTGAATAGAATTTCACTGCCATAGCTGATGATATACGGAGTATATAATTTAGATTAGAAACGCCCCGCAGCGCAACTAATGATCGTTATTGTTAAAATACTTATACAACCGAGTTCATTAGTTGACTAATAATAAATATTTATTCCATTTATTTCAATACAGTACATTCGCCATGAAATAATTTTCTTACAATGTTGTGAGTAATGTCCTAAGTAATACAATACCAATCATATGTAATTACCAGTTTTCAAGGTCCTAATCGATGGAATTGATTTTAACTGATATAAAACTGTTTGCGTACTGAATTTAACAGAAATTAAAGAAAAGACTCCACAAAATAAAATTCCTACTATATATTTATATATAATATTATAAATATTATAAAATCGAAAGTAACTCTCTGTCTGTCTGTCTGTTACGCTTTCACGCCTAAACCACTGACAAGATTTATATGTAATTTGGTATGAAGGTAGAACTGAACTTGGGAAAGGACATAGGCTACTTTTTACCGCGATAATCGACATACACGCGGAAGGAGCCGCGGACGATAGCTAGTATTCTATATAAGACCGGACAACGCAGACGAGGCTGCATGACTAGCTAACCCACGTAGCCCCGTGTGCGTTTTCCCGTCGTCGTAATATTATGACGAGGAAAGAAATTTGTTTCCCATTAAAAGGTTACAGTTTTTTTTTTTTTTTAACGTGTGGAAATCCCCGCGGACCGTCACCCCGTCGGGGGTTACGGCGGGGTGGTGTGTCGGACTCGAACCGACTAAAGCCACACGGTGTGACCCTCTCTGCGCCTTTGTATTGGAAGGAGTCCAGGGAGGGGATTTCCTTCTGGACTCCAACCGGCGCCTGCCCGCACTGTTGCGGGCACCACCTCTATCGTGTACTCTCTAATTCGGCAACGTCCGGTCACACGCGGACGTCGCACCCTCGCGGATTAAAAGGTTATAGTGCGCCAACCTTAAAAAATCATAGGCTGTCGCGGACATTTTTTAGAAACTATTATTATTTTTATTTTATTCATTACTTTCACGAATCCTTATCTAATTACATAGCACACGCAGTGAAAGTAAGCACTTTAAACAAAGGAAATAATTTACGTCCGTTTTCGTAACATTTTTCATTGATACTCGGCTCCTATTGGTCGTAGCGTAACGATATATAGCCTTTAGCCTTCCTCGATAAGTGGGCTATCTAATACTGAGAGAATTATCCAAATCGGATTAGTACTTTCCAAATAAGGTCTTCAGATTTACAATATTAGTGTAGATTACGAGACAGTTGTTCTCAAGACATATGACGGAAGCATAACCACATGTTCTACCTACATAGTTTACATAATATTGTGGTCTGAGAAACCTCGAACTGGACGGTTAATCGTACCTAATATGATCAGTAAATTCTCAGGCAAGGGAATGTTGGACGGAATACCTAGAATATTCCGACGCTATTGTCTTCAGTATAGACTTATGGAAGCTATTTCCAGTAATTCGACCTGATTAATGAATTTAATTAGACATTAGTCCCCGTTAATGGCATTGTTGTGTCGAGTTTGTTGTAAATATACATTGTTTATGGTATTTGACAAGAACAATGGGTTAACTCTACCGATATAATTCGCATCAAGCATTTTCCTGCGATTTTACTTCCTAAGTGTAGTAACTTTTAAACTTTCGCGTTCCCTGATAATTAATATTATTATTTTTTACGGGAATTAACGCGATCACTTATTAAAGGTATTACATACCTCTGATTTGCCTGACGTTTCAACCAGGTTGCACTGGCCGTGGTCACAGGCTGACTGCCTCATCGGTGCATGCCCTCCGTCGTCGAATACATATGTAACACCTTTAATAAGTGATCGCGTTAATTCCCGTAATAAAAAAAATATTAATTATGCCTAAGTGTAGGTTTTTTGCTTATGCGACTTTTTGCTTGCATTTTCAGGGAGTGTGGTGGCCTCCACTTTTGGATTCTTCTCATACTTTCCATCATACAGAGTAGAGAAACCTTGCCAGGCTTTCAAAAAAATAGTACCACGTCCTATAGATCCCTGATGTAACTTAAAACAGTGTGTTTACTCATATAGTAGATTGCCACCCGGTGTTTCTGGTGTCAAGAAGGGAAATGATATGGGTGACCTTACTTACTCGGTAAAAGTTTGATGCTTGAGTAAGTCAGTCGTAAAAGCGAAACAAATAAACAAACTGATAAACATGGTTTATGGTTAACACACGTGTTTAGTTGGAGGATACTAAATAAAGAGGACCTAAGGTTAACAGTAATTTATGTATTGTATAGTGTTTTTGCCAGATGAACTGATATACAATACTTCAAACTTCTATTAAACTAAAGCTATTTTGATATAAGCGTACAGCAGTATTATACTTTTTAACAGACTTCAAAAAAAAGGAGGAGGTTCTCAATTCGTCGTTTTTTTTTTATGTATGTTCAGCGATAATTTCGTCTTTTATGAACCGATTTCAAAAATTCTTTTTGGATTGGAATGGGCGTAGCTTACAAGTGTCCCATCGTGACCATATCGAGATCTGATAATGGGATCTCAAATAAATCCAGGGAACTCCTCAAACATTATAGGCACAATTGTCGCGATTTGGTTACTCGGAATAGTTTTTCATTGAAGTCGGTTCCTTTTTGTTAAAATTATTCCT
The DNA here is from genome assembly GCA_932526445.1 of Phragmatobia fuliginosa. Taxonomy (NCBI): domain Eukaryota; kingdom Metazoa; phylum Arthropoda; class Insecta; order Lepidoptera; family Erebidae; genus Phragmatobia; species Phragmatobia fuliginosa. The sequence goes on from OW052070.1 coordinate 17,761,365, forward strand.
CTAAACAAGTTAGACACAAAACCCAATATAGAGCAATGTATTTAGATTTTTTACATATTGTGTAAATGTATCCGTAAAAAAACTGACAAGACTATTTATCCATATCATACTATCAATGGCTATTTAGGTAATCCTACCTCAAAAGCCATCAATAATCTAAACGCAGTATTCCAACTAGGACATAGTTACATCATACAAAAGAGCAGCCACAATTACAACCAATAACAATTGATATCGATCCGTAAACAATGAAGCCTACCCAGGCCTAGCCCATTGTACCTCAGCCGTAAGTCATACGTCAATATGTCGAACACATACAGTGTGCTTTTACTGTCAATAGCATTTCTGTTTTGCATTTATTGTTAGCAAAAAAATGGTTTGGATTATGCATTGTTCAGTAGATCGAGGCAATACTGTTGGGATTATTCTTATATTTTATGTGAGTATGTATAGGACACATTATTGTATAGGTATGCATTATTATTATTCCAGTATATATTATTGTATTGTAATTGCATTAACTATTCTGAATATTATTCGTATTTGATGTCGGCTACTATTATAGTATAGTATAGTATACTATACTATGTATACTACTAGTATAGGCCTATCGTGTTGCTGGACGAGGCGGGTAAACTCTTTGAGAGGATACTCTCTGCCCGCATCGTCCGGTACCTCTGCAAGTTTAGCCCCGATCTGTCGGACGCCCAATTCGGTTTCCGAGAGGGGCGTTCGACGATCGATGCCGTAATGCGCCTTAGGGCCGTGACCGAAGAGGCCGTGAGAGGCGGCGGAGTGGTGTTGGCGGTGTCCTTAGACATCGCCAACGCCTTCAATAGTCTGCCATTCAGCTGCATCGGGGAAGCACTCCGCTACCACGGAGTGCCAGAGTACCTGAGGTGGCTGGTGGCAGACTATCTTGAGGAGCGTACCGTCATGTTCGTACATCGTACATCATCGTGGACCGAGATGGCGTCTTGAGACGCAGGGTCATGTCGTGCGGTGTTCCACAGGGGTCTGTCCTAGGACCACTCCTGTGGAACATGGGATACGACTGGGCCCTAAGAGGGCGTCTCCCCCCCGGGCTGGGTGTAATCTGCTACGCGGATGACACCTTGGTCACGGCCCGGGGGGCAAACTTTGAGGAGGCGGCGCGCCTGGCCACCACAGGAGTGTCCATGGTGGTCGGGCGCATCGAGGCGCTGGGTCTGCAGGTGGCCCTGGATAAGACGGAGGCCCTACTCTTTCACGGGCCCCGTCGTGGTCCACCCGCCGGCGCCTCGATCGAGGTCAACTCGGTTCTCGTACCGGTCCGGGCCCAGATGAGGTACGTGGGTCTGGTCCTAGACGGAAGATGGCTCTTCGACGAGCACTTCAAACAGCCAATTTGGGCGGGGCCAGTGTTCCCACTAGGCGGCTGTACACGGGGGTGGTCCGGTCGATGGCACTGTACGGTGCACCTGTGTGGGCGGCGGCTCTGTCCGCCCAGAATAGTTTAGAATAGGATAGAATAGAATAGCGCAAGTGAGCGTGAAGACGCGCTCACTTGCGCCTCATGCCGCCCTGATTCTGGCCGCGGGTGGACGGGATGGGTTTCCCCGTTCATCCGATGTAGAGGCCAGCCGCGAGGGGGCGGCGTCCGCGTGTGACCGGACGTCGCCCAATTGAAGAGGATATGGAGATGGCGTAACAGTGCGGGCAGGCGCCGGGAGGGGTCCAGAAGGAAAAGAGTTACCTGGATCCCTTCCAAATACAGGCGCAGAGAGGTCACACCGTGTGGTTTTAGTCGGTTCGAGTCCGACACACCGCCCCGCCGAGAGCCCCGGTGGGGTGACGGTCCGTGGGGATTTCCACACGTTAAAAAAAGAGAAAAAAAAAGTTGTCAGTATTTTTGAGAGCACTGATTTACGATGATAACGATTACCTAGCGATTACCATAGATGCTCATGACAACGCGCTTACCGAGGCACAGGCATGAATTAACGTCAAACTTTCATACTTCGAGCTGCTCATAGCTAAAAAATACTTGCTGGAGAAACTCAATAACACTAGGGACACATGCTAGGAATTGAACCTAATACGTCTTGAATGAAAGTCGTATACACAAACTAGACTAGATCTAGATCTACAATATATCGTTTAGTAAAACATTTAAACCGTCTTATATATGAAGGTATATTAAGAATAAAAGGTATCAAATTCGCTATGAACACGTTTTATTAAATTTAAAGTTAAATCTATAGAACGCTCACCCTTTTTGGTGTAAATTTAATTATATTTTACTTTTTCGTAAAAGCGTTCAGTAATTTGATTACAAGTAAAATTTGATTACAAGTAGAGGACACCCCTCTATAGTAAAGTGTTCATCGTAATATATTTTATTTGCGACTCCTTTATAAAACAAGAGTTTACTAAAAATAATCTAACTCCGAAACTAATATTGATGGTAATTAATATAAAATAATAGGAGATTATTATTTTTAACCGACGTCAAAAAATTAAAGAGATTCTTATGTCAATGCGTATATACTTTTTTGTGAATGACCCCCAGAGTTTCATAATTCTTTTTTTTGAAAAGGGTATTACCCGTAATAGAAATTATTTATTGTTCACTCACAGAGTTTAATGCTGAGTTATATTTACAAAGATGTTTCGTTACAAAAATACACGGTATCTTTTATAATTCATGGATTTTAAAGTAGGAATAAGTAACAGTTAATATCGAAAGTAAGTAAAGTAACTATTTAAAAAAATATATAAGCATGTAGTAATTAGTGGAATTTAGCCAAAAAAAAATGAAATAACACTGTTTAAATAAAAATTGAACCGCTAGAATAACTGGAAGATTAAATATAACAAACTTTTATTTGGCTTTCATTACTCAATTCTTAAACTAAAGTAAGTATAAAGTAGAAATTTTAAGTCGGCAAATAATTTATTTCATTCATAACTTATCCTTCATATCTAAGCTTCATATTACATATCTGCCGCCAATAAACTTTTTATAAGCTTACATTCAGACACTTTCAGTTGGATCATATTTTAATTTCTATTAATGTACTAATAATTAGTCAGTTACCAATAGTCTCCAATATAATACAAGTAATATAAAACGTAACAATAAAAACGAATTGAGGACACGATGCGAACGGTCGTCATCAAATTGTAATAGTCACGAGAAACTTGACCCGTTGACGTAGAAGAAGCGAACTAACAGTAAACCAACTCCATTTGTTGAAATATTAAAAGCTTGTTGTAATATATACGTTCTTATTTGTGACTATCTGGTCCCACGTCCCCCAGAAAGCTATAAAGCGCGAGTAAAGCCTCTGATCGAAGCTAATCTAAAAAAATTATCAATCAATCATCAATCATCGGCTTTCTGCCAGTGAAAGTTCCATCATTGTCGGTGCAGCCGTTCCAGAGATTACACGGGACAAGCAGACAGACAGACGAAAATTTTGATAATTGCATTTTTGGTGCAAGTAATATACTTTAATTTGCATTTAATAAAAAAAAACTGTTTATTTGACATTACATACAGATACTCCAATTTTATTTGTCTGTATAGATTTGATATTTGTAAAAAAAAGGTATAATTATATTAATAAGCATGAATTTTAAACCTTGTTTTGCTATCCCTAAATGCTTGTTAATTAAATTTTACTAACTGAAATGTGTCTAAGGAGCTTTCATTAAAAAAACAGACTTTCTTTTCAGTTTGCATAATAGAAAACCACATAAACGTAGGTTGTTTGTTGACCAATTAGCTCGAAAGGACGGCTGCTTTGGTTCTATCCGAACCAACAGACAATCAACTCAAATGTCACGAAGACAGGTACAGGAGATATCAGATGTTACTCATTATTGTCCAACTACCGTCAGCTTTGCAGTGTTTTTTTTTTCTTCTTAATATCATCCCCTCACAATTGGGGAACTACGTCAGGAAACAAGTTTGGACCTGTTCTTCTGTGCATGGTATACTGTCAGTTGTCAGTCGGATCACGCTCTCGATGGGCGAACAGTCCATGAGTGGCTCAACGTGACTGCCGTCCGATGAATATTTTAAGCGAGCTTTTTTTTAAACTCACTCGAATTTGAATTTTTGTGGACGTTAAATGTTTCTGGATGTTATTTGTTTTTCGGTTTTCATCATACTCTACTCAATTTTATACTTATTCGTCGTACATTAGCTGAACATTATCTTCTTCTCGACGTAGGACTTTTCAAGTTTTGCTACAACGAAAACCCCCATCCGCTCGTATCCAATGGTTCACGCTCACCAAGGTCACCTTCGGGAGGACTATACAGTCTATCCAAACTCCCTCTTTCGGATCCGATAGTCACTCAAGAACCTATCCGCTATCGGTTCCATGAGCAATGTGGGTCACATCTGACTTAACTTACAAACAATCGAACCAATCTAAAATTACTGCTAATTTCTAAAGTTTCATCATCCAAAATCACAGCGAACGAATCATAAAACACCATACAATTAGTTAACATCATCTATTTGTACCATGTGCCAACAAATTTTCCAGTATAGTGCCTTTCACAGGTGCATACATTTATTTATGCAAAGCTATGCTCTAAAGTTCTTTGTGATCCTATTAAACTCGTTTGCTTATTTTACATACGCCCTACTTGCATTTCCCAGTTAAAATATGCGCAGGTTAAGTATGTCACAGTTTACCTATATATTAGTATAACTTTGTTTATTATATAGTTATGAAATGAAAATTAAGATGTTTTAATTCTATAATTTGTGGATCGCAAAAGTGTTATTCCAAGTGGGACTTATGCCCGCAACACCCAGTGTAGTAGAAAACGACGTGGCCATCGTTGCAGTCAACTAACATTACTGGACCCATTCTTTTTTTTTCTGATTTCTTGTTAACTCGTAATATAGTAATAATTTGTAATGTAAGTAAAACACAAGACTGCCTTGTTAGTCTAGTGGTTAGCGTATGCGATCAAGAGGTCTCGGGTTCGATTCTCGGGTCAGACCAAATATTTGTGTGATCCACAAATATTTGTTTCGGAGTCTGGGTGTTTTTCTATGTATAATATGTATGTATTTACAAAAAAAAATATGTTTATGTATTTATATCAGTTGTTTAGTACCCATAACACAAGCTCTGCTTACTTTGGGACTGTTATGTGTAATATGTCCAAGATATTTATTATATATAAAATCCAAAACACAGCTTACCTAAACCGCCTCCTTAATAGGAGACTATAACGGAGTCTCTAAATTTTAAAAGTCTAAAAACTTAGGTGTCCATTAAAGGTTGTTGAAAACGAAAGTATCACTAAGGGCTACCTAACTCACTCTAAGTGGTCCCTTAAATTTAGGAGATGTTGGTGAAAACTCCCAAAGATCCACAATTTCCAAACTTTGCTGTTATTTATCATTTCTATAATTAAAAAAAAACAGTAAAACTTTTTGACCTGATCTTGAAATCGAACCCGAGATTTTATCAATGCGCAAAAAAGAAGCAGTTTAAAGATATAAAGAACTTCTTGACATTTAGGTAAACTGCTATTAAGACTACTTTAAACACCATAAAAATATACCTGTTCGCTTTCATTATTGAGAAATAATCCTCTGGCCGATGAGAAGGCCGATGTCTGTGAATTAAAGACAATGAAGAAAAATACTATTGCTGTGGGTATTTATTTGAGTAACAGGTCTCAAATAACAGTTTTTAGAATTTCGTCGACGTCTTAGGAATACAGAGTGTCATTAACCCCTATTCATACCATGGATCTAATTAAGAGCAATTAAGGTAGCTAATTATGCAGGACAGCTGCACTAAAAAGTGAATGAATACTTGATATAAACCACCTAGTTGGTGTTTCTTTCTCCAGCAGTCAATGGTTAAGGATTGTTTCTTTATTGATTTATTTAGTATAAAGGACCTCCAACGAAAGATGTACACAATAAAGTTGATGATGATGGTGATATATTATTATAGTAATAAAATAATAATTAAATCTTAAATCAAATTTATTATACATTTTTTAATTTACGACAATATTTTGAATATATTTTGTAGACGAAAATATAAAGTGTACGTTCTGAAAGTCTTTGATTCAAAAGAAACACTCTCAGCTGATTAAAATTTTAATTTATTTTAATATTAAAACGAACAAAGCTTGATCTCAGTCGAATATTAAGCATCTCTTGTGTTCATGAGGAGATGTCGTCTAAACTTGATATCTATGGAAACGGTGAAATATTACAGAACAATAAGATTAAAGAGTCTTCACATTCACACGAGAGGTACACGTCCAACTCGCGAGCTAGTCTAGAGGAAATACGGTCCTTGAGAGAGTCCATGATTGAACGGGTGAACGTGACATTGCAGTGGGTGTCCGATTGGGGTGACGCCAATCTTGTCCAGTTCAACCCTTCCAAAACACAAGCGTGTCTTTTCTCCGCGAAAAAGAGTAGCTTTGATTTAACACCCACTTTCGAAAGTGTATCCTTACCGATTACTAACCATCTAGGGCTTCTAGGTATTACCATCACCTCTAACCTCAACTTTGGCCAACAAATTGAGTCTATGGCACAAACAGCGTCCAAGAAATTATCAATTCTGTCTAAGGTTCGGCGATACTTCAGCTCTGAACAGCTGCTTAATCTTTACACTGCCCAAGTTCGATCCTGCATGGAGTACTGCAGTCACCTCTTGGACGGTGCAGCCAAATATCGTCTGGAAGCTTTGGACTCAGTTGACCGAAGAGCCCATAGGTTAATTAATAACGAAAAGCTCTCTAAAAGCAGACTACACACCCTTGAGCATCGTCGTCGAGTTGCCAGCTTATCGGTTTTTATAGGATACACTTTGGAGAGTGCTCGAAAGCTCTTTTCGAACTGATCGAGCCATCTCCATTCCTTTATCGGACTACTAGACGTAGGCAAAAGTTTCATCCATACGTTGTTGGCATACCCAAAAGACGAACTAAACGGTTTGACAGCTCGTTTTTGGTGAGAGTCGCCAGAGTTTGGAACGACCTGCCTGGGTCTATTTTTCCTGATGAGTTGAACTCTGGAGCCTTTAAGAGTAGAGTGAACAGGTTTCTTTTGGATGGGCGTGTACCATCTTCGTCTTCATCTACACTTTCCATCAGGTGAGATGGAAGACAAACGCCTATTCCATTACAACAATAAAAAAAAAAAAAAAAAAAAAAAATTCAAAGGAACACGCGAAATTTTCTTTTGTTTGTCATATTATACTGATCACACAGAAGCGTAACAATGTCTTAAGAATTTTTATATAACGATTATTAAGATAAAAATTAAGTGATATTGAAATGCCCTCATCATCATCATCATCAACAGCCTTTAACAGCCCACTGCTGGACATAGGCCTCTCCTTAGAAAGGAGGTTTTGGCCTACTATACCACGCTGGCCAGACGGGTTGGTATAGGGTTGGTTTCAAGTTTTCCTTCTCATTGCATTGATGTTGTCTTGTGTAGTTTATCCCTTAGTCGCCTTTTACGACACCCTCGGGATGAAAAGGAGTTGTGACACTCTGTACTCTTAATCCGTCACCACATGGATGATGAAATGCCCTACAACATGGTATTACTACCAGCGTTTTCGAAGTAGCATTAGTGATATGTCAATGTGTGTAAATATTAAAATGTAATTGTGTTTGTAAATCTCAACATAATATTATTAAAGTCAAAGTGACTTTTAATGAAATCTGACGTATAGAAACTTTGATTCTTGAGGTACGAAATTATGATACTTTTTCTATGATAACAAATAAACATGTGCCTACATGTATAATGGTATATTCATTACGTCGATGTATTTATATTATATATAAAAAAATGTGATTGAAATCCGTCATAAAAATATTTAAAATTAAATTTACCTGTTGCATTCGCATGGTTACAACAAACAATAAAAGCTTTACTACAATTAACTCAAAATGTACACTGTTATCTGTACATTAATTTATTTAAGTAGTACAGTTTAAATTGCTTAAACTAATGATAAAAGCGGATACATTTTCAACGGTGTCACAGTCGGACACATTAAATGCAACGGACAAAGTTGAATCCATTTTAAAGTTAGTTCCTACGGGGCTTTTAGCGCAATAAATGCCTTCCTTCCTCTACTTTCTTAAAAGTTTCCTTTAAAACAAAAAAGATTTGTTTCTTATTCTAGACAAACGGCCATCTTAAGCATCGCAACTGTCTCGCGAACGATTTTCTTAGAACTATTTTCACAATTTGAATCGAAATGAGGTATTTTCCTTTTTGGTTTCCGATTTTCTTTTGTTAATCTCCTTTGGAATTTTTTTTTCTTCTTACCTTTGTCCAGGACGGCAATGAATTGGCATATTTTAGCGTCGTATTTTGTTGTTTTCTAATGTCGGATAAACTTTTCTAGATATTTTTTGTCTGAATTTCCTCAACAAATGTCTTTTGTAATTTAACTCTATTCATCGTTATTACATATTATATACTGGCATACCTACGTACATAAGAAAGAAGTTTAAATCCAAAAAGGATCATCTTCAAAAAGCGTTATCTGTCGTCTTTGACAGGTGTCAAACTGAATACTAAAGTGTAGATATTTGATTAATTAGGATTACGTGAATGAAGAAAAATATAATCAAGCAGTTAATAAATTTTGAATGTATATTTCTGTTAATAATCATGTGTATGCATAATACATTTCTAATAAAATAATAGTAGTCTGAAATGAGTATCATTCATAGTAATCCCTTAAGAAGTTATTCTTATACATTTTTGATTTTATATGTAAAATTTCGTATTGTGGTATTTGTTACCAAACTGTAAAACTATATAATATCGAGTAGGTCTGAGAATCAGCTAGCCGCGTGCGTAAGCATCTTTAAAAAATATATTAGGAACAGTTTGAATACTTTAATAGAGAACCGATCTTAGAAAAGTAATGAATTAAAAAAATAACAAACCCGATTACGTGAAAAGTTTTTTCTGTATACATATTGTACAAACATTCACTGGCAACACCTGGGAAACGAACCTGAGACTTCAAGCACTCAGGTAAAAAAATCCACATGTTATCTTAAGCTGACACCAAGTAAATAAAATATATTTAAGACTTTAACATTATTTAGCAGACAAAGTTTTTAAGGGCATGAATTTAGATATATTATACTAAAACAAAAACACTCAAGTTCCTTTTATGTCCTTCGCCTGCCTAGATCCTAGTGTACATAATGCATTTTATTAAGTTATATTCTACAAAATGCATTTACGTAAGAAGGTCATAAATTGTAGATACAAGAAACTTGCATTTGCCTTTTCCACAAAGTATACGTTTATATATCTTTGTAAGGTTTAGTTCAAGATTGTAACAAACGGAATTTTTAATAACTTTTTATCCGTTTATTTATTATTTTACTAGCTAAACACTACGTATTTTAAATTTGTTATTATATGTTACTAATTTGTAAAACAGAATGGTATTGGTATCATACATCGCAAGCGAATATCACACAACATCACCATCTACCGAAGAAACATTGAACTACGAAGAAAACACGTAACGATCTATACGGAGTAACTACTAATCCTGAATCGCGAAAGAGAAATTCTCGCGCCGATTAGCATATATACAACATTCCAACATCAACTGTTGGGCAGTGGCCCACCAGGCATAATCAACTCGCCTGGTCGGAGGATCCTCCCTTTGTGTTGGAGGGACATGATTCCCGTTCCTCCACAGTATCATAACAACCTTTGATATTTTACACGTAATGAAAAGAGCAGAAGAGAACACCAGTCACGTGATATTTGCAATACTTTGTAATAGCTTGTACATGTAATACCTTTATCATCATCATCATCATCATGAGCAGCCTATTGCAGTCTACTTCGAAACACAGGCTTCTTCTATTAAACTCTTACGACTTTAAATCAAGAATCATAAAATATAAGTAAAGTACATAATAAACAAATAAAATAAATAAATATTTTGGACATTTTACATACAACGTCATCTAGTCCCAAACTAAGCAGAGCTTGTGTTATGGGTACTAAACAACTGATATAAATACATACATAAACTTACTTTTTTTGTAAATACATACATATTATACAAAGGAAAACACCCAGACTCCGAAACAAATATTTGTGGATCGCACAAATAATTTGTCTGACCCGGGAATCAATCCCGAGACCTCTTGACTTGATCAGCAGCCGCATACGCTAACCACTAGAGCAACAAGGTAGTCAAAATAAATAATAGCTTGAGCATTACAAATTCACACATACACACAAATCGTGCTTCGACGAACAATTCAAACCATTAAATCGACAAAAAAGAAAATGTAATTTTCATACTTTAAGAACCCAAAACAGTTAGAACCTTGACCCTTATCATACTTTGAACATCAAACAGGTACATTATGAGAAGAGCAATTTTGCTTTACTCAACTTTGTTACACGCAAGAGTAATGGCAGCTTCTTTGGACTTGAATAACTTTGACGTTAATGCATATCGGAAGACTTTTATGACTAATGATTGTTAATGGGAAATATTTAAAGGCATATTTTCTAAAAGTATAACTCGCTAGATATACATTAATTAACTTTAGTTTTTTGGTCTATGGGTTGTGTTCTGTTATGCTATAAATTTTATTGTCTCATTGCTTATTGAAACCTCTACTTCTTCCTAACCTTTATTCCCAATATTATTTGAGGTCGGCTTACTATTTCAACCGGTTTTTTAAGTTTATACACGTAGCGACTGGCATCGTCAGAAAAAAAACGTAAATGTGGGCGTGAGCATCATCAATCACAAACAAATTTATCATTTAAATACAACTTTTACAACTTTACATAGTCTTTATCACAGCTAAAATGTTGACTGCAGAGAATTACATGACTACATTGGAAATCATTGAACTATATTGTTTATAATGATATAATTGATACATAAAAAAATCTTCTCCGAATCTTTTTTAATATAACCACTCCTAAAAGGTAAAGAGTTAGAAATCTTCCCTCGGGCAATTTCATTATTGTCCATTGGCCGAAAGGACGTGCAAGTAATATTGCAGAGGGCATTCAGTAGATCCCGTAGTTTGGACATAGAAAGACTTTTATGAATCTTACCTTTTTGTGTGAAACGAAATTACAATTTATAATGTCCGCCTCTTTCTTGGTTCACTAATCTTGGAGAGTATTAGCTCGGTTGTGTAGTTGGAGACGAATAAATTTTCTCACAGAAGTATGTTGAACGTTTTGCTACATAAAAATGAATTTAACTATTCACTACTTAAAGACTCAATTGCAAAACTCTGCGAGAGCACTTTTAAATCTAGATTTTACTTCAAAACTATAGCAGGAAGACTAGATGGCATACATCATCAATCATCAACAACCCATAACGTCCCACTGTTGGGCTCGCGTCTTCTCTCAGGGATTTAAAGCCATACCCACCAAAGCCTTCAGGCGGCTTAAAAACATCAACTGGCGAGATTACATAGCCACAATCTTGTCTTACCCTGTAGTACCCGAGTGCTGGTTAGGGACAACTCCCTAACCAGCACTCGGCCAGAGCAGGAATGTATGACCTTTCCTTAGGAGAGACTTGAGCCCAGCAGTTTAACATTATGGGTTATTGATGAATGATGATGAAGTGTTTGTTAAGATAAACAAAAAAAAAATCTAATCTATCAAAAATAACGTCTAGTCTAGAGAAATAATAATTATGTTATGTAATATTAACTTCACATTATGTTGCATTTTAATATTAATGTGTTTATTTGATGTGGCTTTGTTTTTGTTTTACCTGCGATTGTAACGCAAAACGAACGAGTGAATATTTAAATAGGTGCTCAAATGTTTGAGAGTACAGTTTATGAGGAGTATCGAGTGAATACCCAAAATTTGAAGATAAATAATACAGAAACATCAATTCTCGTTTAAACTTCTCTTCAAACATGTAATATAAGTAAACCTTATCGTTAAATTAATAACTATGAATATTATAAGACATCCGTGATTGTAATTTAAAATAATAAAACAGAGTTAATATTTTCACAAGGTAATATTAACGTTTTATTTTAATATTTTTCAAATTAATCAAGTATCAAGATTCTAAAGTTTCAAAAACTTGCCTTCGTTCTGTCAACTTAGTTACACCATTATCCTGACTAACGACCTTCTGTACATATTTTATAAATTAAAAAAAAAAATATACGGATATGTCATAAAATTAAGTAAACTTGCACTAATTTCACTAATTTGTTTAAATCTTCTGGTTTACCAAGATACCTCACATTTTTGTAGTTGTAAGAAATTTCTATCCACCAACTTGTAACTTAGAACTCCACGCCAGTGTATATTAAATTTCATTATGAAGGCTGTATACGGGTATAGAATATAAACAATAGAAATGTGCGATGTTTAATTTAATATTACCCTGACCTGATTCACACCAATGAATACAAGTACATATATTTTTCTCTGTATTTTAGACCTGCGCTCAGTTGTCCAGACTAGGTATAATCAGCTGTGTTGGCAGTGGTTGGGATTTGGAGAGATAGATCCATTTCTCAAGCTCCCCTTAGTAAGGCAGCACATCGGCTCTCTTGAGTCTACTAAATGGATTTGGCTGCAGGAGCATATTGGATAACGGGTTTGGGTAAGTTGTCTAGGGATCCTCATAATTGGCTGAGGTACTTACCTCAACCAAATAAGAGGATCCTATACTTACGAGTATGTATGAAAATATTTTAGTTATTGTATATTTACAGACAGAAAAATCTATTTTTAAACCATTTTTTTAGAAACAGTAGGTAGATCTATTAATTTGCAGCGCGACGTGTACTCGTCTTTTCTTGTAATCAGACCCATCTCATTACAAGTTGTGGAATGGTTGCTGAAAAGTTCTGTAGGGTTCAATTTAGTATCCAGCATCCATGACCAGGATTTCCGTGAGGTAATGAGATACCTACAAACGAGGATCTAATTTCTGAACCTACTACTATCTAGTAAGAGTTTGGAGAAGATTGAGGAATTTTTCGTTCATAATAACTTCGTTTAACATGACAATAGAAGACTATATGCTCTAGTTGCGATTCAGAAGTCGAATACTCATTTTTAGGGTTCCGAAGTATATCACTCGGAACCCTTATAGATTCGTCATGTCCGTCTGTCTGTCCGTCCGTCCGTCTGTCCGTCCGTCCGTCCTCGACTTACAGTCCAAACCGTAAGTGCTAGAAAGATGAAACTTTGCCCGAATATGTGTTGTAATTACGTCGACAAAGTGCTACAATAAAATTATGGAAAATATTTTTATTTGGCCTGACACGCACTTGCCCGTTTTTAACACTTGCTTTTACTTTTCGTTTAAATGTATTGTGTGTTTAATTCATGTAGTTGTTTATATTTATTTATACGTACATTGTGGTTTATTAATTAAGTCTTTTGTAACATACAAAGCGGTTTGCCACGCGTACACAATCAATTGCAAGACTACACAACAATACACAGTTGTACACATACCTAATACTCCACTACTATCTCGGAACAAGATTTTTTACCTTGGATTACTTAATTATCACAATTGAAATCGACAGTTTTACTACAAACATTCAAAACTAATATCACAAAAACCAATCTTCCAATCACCACTTCCAGGAACAGTTAATCCAACATTTATCCAGCAAACTCCAACAAAGATGCAATTTGATTAAAAGTCTACTACAATTTTTCTTCCAGTTCATTTAAAATCAATTTTGCAGACTTCGTTAGCGTTATCGGCGCAAGATAGATTGTCCGGCGACTGGAGATGCCTTCCATTAATTCTATCAGTCGTAGTACAGGTTTGGAGAGACTTCAATTAAATCCTTCAAATAATCTGAAAGAAATAAAATTCGTTTAGTTAACTGGAACTGTATTTTCAAGTTACGGGTACAGGACACTGAGGTGGTTGAGATGTTACATAAGTTTATTTTACATTTAATTCCTGAAAGCAGCCTCCATTTCCTTCTGCCCTCCTTTTAAGGCGTATAACAGATGGGTACCAAGTAATTCATGGATGTTAAGCAAAATGTTAATAGGTCTCTGCGGGGAAATTTGCATGAGCGCGAGTGTTGTATGTGTATTCATAAGTATGATTTATTTGTACAATGTTTAATATGTATTAGTCATGATAAGTCAATACTTTAAAGTTATAACGTTGCACATATAAACGGAAATACACATTTAAATTATCTATATAGACCTATACAGGATGGTGACGGTATTTCTACATCTCAAGATATGTTAAATAGTTAAGGCCTGGCTATTTTACTTTTTACCATATTATACACAAAGGTACCATTAGTAATTGTTTTCTTATTTGTGATAGCATTAAAACAATGAACATAAAAAACACTAAAAAAAGTTATACGGTTGACATTGCACTAAAAGCTAGAAATGTTCGGTATTAGGTAACAGGCATCACAACACTCTTTTAATTAATTAATATTAATCAGATAAAAAAATAATTTTAAACTTTAATAAAGTAATTGCATCCCTAAATAAAAATACTGCTATTTAAATAAAGTATTCAATCTTATACCCCCACACTGAAAAAATCAGGCACAACATTTATATGACATAAGCTTTGAATTTCGTATTATATTGGATGTGGCCCAATCAAATATGCAAATAGTGCGGTTCCACCGTCATGTATTGAGAGACGTGAATTTTAGCAAACAATGGATAGCAGATATAACCTGATGGTCAAATTCCGAAGGTTTTTTTTTTACTTTTTTTATTTTTACTGTCATAGTATAGACGTAAAATGACAGGTTGACGTATGTTCTCCGAGTATGTGGTCGGAGTACTTTGGTTCCCGAAGCACGAATCCGAGGCGTAGAGTTAATGAAAATATTAATTCCAATTGCAGTTTCAATTTACATGTTTTGGTCCTTTTAAACTTATTTTTACTTTCTTTTACTAAATTTTCACTCTCAGATCAATTTCACACACACTTTATTAAACCTATCTACCTTTAAGTAATCAACCTTCCTTGTCAAATCAGACACGAAGTCCGACTCTTTCAGAATATTAATTAATTACTTATTTAGTTGGTCTAGTGGATAGCGTATGCGACTGCTGATCAAGAGGTCTCGGGTTCAAATTCCCGCTCGGGTCAAAAGTGTTGTTGGGTTTTTATATTAATAAATTCTTAATAACAGCCCGGAGAATCAAAGTTTGGCGGTGTTTTACGCCCGTACCTCAGAGAGCACGTAAAGCCGTCGGTCCCGGTTGTCATGAAAATCTCCGGCAATCGTTATTAAGTCAGTGCCCTCAAATTTACTGATAACTAGTTTAACCTTCGAATTTCAGTTCTCCCTTAGGGTTGCGGAGGTCCGATGCCAGTCGCTCCGTGGAAAAACTGATATTCAGGCAAAACCGGTTGAACTAGT
The DNA here is from genome assembly GCA_932526445.1 of Phragmatobia fuliginosa. Taxonomy (NCBI): domain Eukaryota; kingdom Metazoa; phylum Arthropoda; class Insecta; order Lepidoptera; family Erebidae; genus Phragmatobia; species Phragmatobia fuliginosa. The sequence continues at coordinate 17,776,803 of OW052070.1, forward strand.
AGCTGACCCCAAATAATATTCGGAATAAGGCTAGGAAGATGAAGATGAGTAGAGCCACGCTGATTTCATTTCAAATAGGCTGGCTCAATCGAGGCAGTACTACCCTCACACAGAAGACCTAAAATTCCAGTATTCGTGTTATTTTTGTGCTTTTTGCATTACTATCCCGGCCTTCTTGGGCCGGGAGAATCATGAAGACGCATCTCACTATGTCACCATGGTATGGGGCACTAAGTTTCCGAGAAACACTAAAAACCTAAATAGACTGGTCTTGGAATGTACTCCAAACACTGCTTATACAAAAATAATTGTTACTAATAAATCAATAATAAATATTTCGGACATTTTACATTCAACGCCATCTAGTCCCATTTCATTACTTTATTCAACCAAACTTAACTATAATACTTTGCTCTCTAATAGTGCACAGTCAAAAAAAATAATATGTTTTGTGACTGGGTAAGTAACAGAGAAACTGAACAACTAAAACTTAATAGGACAAAATTACGCAGCAATTTTGAAACTTAGTTTTAACTATGAATTCTTATATGCCAAACACCTAACAAATAGTCATATTCCTACACGATATTATTTGCACAATAAGAGAATCGAACCTAAATAGGTTAATGTAATCTATAAAGGTTCGATTCTTGTACCGTACCCACAGTCTGACGACCATGAGATGAGCGCGGTGTCTTCTTGACACTGTCAAGCTACCAACTTACTTTGTGTATTAATACTATTAGTAATTAGTAGCTAGCAGGTAAGTAGTTAGTAGAGCAACACTGATTTTAGCACTAATGGATGGAGTCTACCGGGGCAGTACTACCCTCACACAGAAAACCATCCTAAATGTAAGCATTCTTGCTGTCGCATTTCGTTGGTGAGTGTTAAACCGGAGAACCAATCATTCTGCATCATTCTCCCGCCCTCCGTAGGCAGAAAAATCTGACCAGGCCACCATGGTATGGGTCACCATGCCTAACCTCAAAATGATTATGGTAACCCCTACTTAAGGATTCTACTTATGCTTTCCATCAGACAGAGTAGAGCCACTTTGGTAGGCTTAAATATATTTAAAAAAAACACCATTAGAATTAATTTGAATCCACACTCTACAGCAACCACTATATTACCATAAAGATAACATAAAAAAGAACATAAAAAAAAGATCGGTTTATGTTATGTCGTGCTTACTCACTTCTGAAATAATTACTTCGAAATAATAGAAAAAAATTATTCTAAAGTGAATAATATAAAGTTTATATTTACCTGAAATGTAAAAAGCATCAGAATATAAAAGACAAAGCTTTGTATAGTACATCAGTGTCACGGACTTACCCTAACGAAGATTCGCACTTTCATTATGATAATGCTTCAACCAATCTTTGAGATCACAGTGTTTATTACTGTTTAGTCTTGTGTATATACTTTGAAGCAATGGCCGTCGATTTTTTTCGCCCTTACTTTGCATTTTAGGGCGTAATGTTTTTATTAATGTGATAATTTATTATTTGTGGATGATGGTTTAGAGTATTGTTATGATTGGAAAATTAGAAGTTAGTTTAAAACTGATGTTTATTAATGTTTACTCAAAATGTAATTAAGTATTTTGTAGAATATCAAAATAGATAGGTAAGTAATATGAATAAGGGAAAGCAAGTTAAATTTCAAAATATGTTACATTTATAAATGTTTTTTCAAATTATTCTATTTAAATATACTACATAATTTATTAAATTTAGTAATAGTATTATATAGAATAGCTATCGAGTAATACTATATATCATAATGCTCTTACTAAAAATACTGCAGTATCAATAAAAAAAAATGCAAAAACAGGGAAAAATACTACTTTTGAGAGCTTCCACAGCGTACTCTGTGTAAACAGTAAAAGTTTTACAAAATCAATGTATGAACAATTTTTTTCATTGTCAAATTTCCAAAAAAGTTGACTGTATAACAACTGTTTATCTTTTAAGGTTGACTCAATGTAACACATTTTTTGTGGTAAACGTTTGATTCAAGCTGTTAATGAGATGTAACATTACGCTAAGGGTAATATTACAAGAGGTAGACAAAATTGCGTGGGTCAACTAGTTATATATAGTTTTGTTGATACCCGTAGATATTTATAAAAGCTAAAATTATTATTTTATGAAATTATATGACCGATCGGGATAAAGGCTTTGTTGGGGTTTTCTAACAAGAAATTCTTAACAACAGGGCGGGGTATGGAGGCTTGGCCATGTTTCATGCCCGTTCTTCAGAGAATACATTAAGGAGTCCGTCCCTGTTGTCGTTATCATCAATGGCAATGGTTTTTGAAAAGTCAGTACTCCCAAATATACAGACAACTAGTTCAATCATTTAACTTCAATTCTTCCTTAAGATCCGGTGCCAGTCGCTCCGTGGAAAACCTGATATTCAGGTAAAACCAGTTCAACTAGTAGCCAATCCCAAATAGTTTTGGGAATATTAAAGTGGTTGGAGACATCGCTCTTCTCCCAGATAAGTATTAGTAAAATTAGTGATTAAAAAACTAAAGTCCCATTACATTACTGGTCTTTTGTTAATTTTCCTTAATCCCGAAAAAAGAAAAACATCCATAAGTTGCAAACAATTAATTATTTCCAACTGCTATTACGTTCAGTATGAATGAAATTCATCTTTAAGCGCTTTCAATTTAAGTACAAATCCCTTTAACCAAAGCCTTTATTTAGCCATTGTATAGTCATACTAAAATAACCAGTTCATAATGGTAATATTAAAACGTTATCATGAAGAGAATATTACGAAAATATGTAAATTGTAATATCTAAAGAGCTTAAAGGTCTGAGCGAAAATTAATTAAGTCAATAGCGGAATTTTCCTATCAATTTGTTTCGAATCTGTTTATAACAAATCGCAAGGGATGGTAATAGGGGTTTAGCGTTACGGACGGGGTCCGAAATATAAGGGTTCGTTTTATCGATAGTCGTGATAGTGTTACACAAAATGTCACGATCGATTAATTCTTATCGATGGACAGGTGTAGTTTTAGTGTTGAGATTCAATGGCATTCAATTCACGGTAAACGTTTTTATTACTATTTTATTGCACTACTAAGTAAGCAATGAGCCAATGGTCTTGCTTTATTCTAGAATTACTTATCTCAATTATCCGTTCTTTTGTGTGTTTTGGCAGACCTCCATAGACCCGTAGACAGCAATGTGCTAAAAAGAAATAGGCACAAACCCTTTTGTGTCTTGCGTGAGGCGTTATGAGAGTAACAAATAACAATATTATGCATATAAAGTTTTTAGTACAAAATCTTGTATGCTATTTCTTAAAAAATCTAATTTGCATGAATCATAGTACTATATTTCTATAAGCTGCAACCAAATTAGTACTCAACTTATTCTCTCTTAACACCAATGTTTTAAATTAAAATGTAATTGTGTCTGTCCATTATTCTTCCTAGTCGAACACTCTTGACAGAGTGGTCGTGGCAGTTGATAGGCAGTGTTGCGACTCGTCAATCGACGACGACATTTTATATGAAGTTCTTTGAGGATTGAAATATCGTCTCCAGCACAAATCTCTAAAACAGATTTTTCGGCGAACCTGTTTTCTTAGAGACCAGGTGTCAGCCCCGTGTAGAAAGATTGGAAATACGACGCAGTTCATCAAATTGCATATGTCCATTACGTGAAGCTAAATCACTGCATCGATTTTAGTGAAATTTGGAATGTAAATACTTTGATTCTAGAGAAAGGACATAGACTATTTACCGGGATGACCGATATATACCCGAGCGGGGTCACGGGCAATACCTAGTTTTCATTTAAATTCATGGTTAGTCAATATTTTTGACCTACTACTATTGACCGCAATTTTAAGCATTTACGGCTAAGCCGCTAAATCAATTGGAATGTGTTGGGTATTAAGATTGTATTTCTCTAGTAACTAGTAACATTTACTATCATCTATTTCACGCAAAGGAGGCTATATCCGCTCACACACGACCATTTTATAGTTACAGTTTGCAGAAGTAAGCTTTAAAATTGGTTTTAAAATTGAATGCCACTACAAAGTCTATGAAGCCGGTCCCCAATTAACCGTTCAGACCTTCATGATCCTCGGCTTTGAGAGAGAACTTCTGGTATTATAGAAATAATCGTTTGATATTTAGGAAATAGGTTTGAATGAATTGTTTATATAAATTATATATTGAGAATAAAGTATAAACTTATGTTTAAAAATCTTGTTCATCGTGGTAGCGTATGCTACTGCTGTGGCTTGAGGTCTCGGGTTCGATTCCAGAGTCGGACCTAATGTTTGTGTGATCCGCAAATATTTGTTTCGGAATCTGGTTGATTTCTATGTATAATATGTATGTTATTAAGAAAAAAAAATGTTTATAATCTTAAATCAGTTGTCTAGTACCCTTAATATAAGCTCTGCCTAGTTTGAGACAAGGTGACATTGTGTGTATTTAGTACTGATATTTTGTTTAAACCTATATCCCCAACAGGAATGATTAATTAAGTAGCTTTTATCAATCAATCATCATATCCAAATGATGATTGATTGATAGATAAAAGTGAACGTTTAGAAAATTCATCAATAATCCATAATGCCCCACTACTAAGTTCGGGTCACCTCTCAGGAGAAGGTTAAGGCCATACGTCCCCACACAAGCCGAGTGCGGGTTGGGACTATCAAGACACATTGTGGCTACGTAATCTTGCCGTTGGATTTTTAAGCCGCAAGAAGACTTCTAACTAAGCTTCAAGTTATCTTATGATAACAACCGAAACCATGCCTCAAATGGTCACCCATCTGGGTACTGATGTAGGTTGGGGGGACTCCAGAAGCCGCTGATGCGTTCCTGGTGTTCCTCCCAACTACCAAAGTAGGCCGCCGTGGGGTTTAGTGGGTAAACCAAAACCCACGAAGGGAATGGTGCGAAAAAAAAAAACACTCACCGCGTAAAAAAAAAAAAAGGTACTGACCGCTTTGTCGTTGCTTAACCTCGACGATTGTTTCCAGTCACTGAAGTTTATAAGGCTATGAACGCTTCAATGCTTAGAATATTACACAACAATAATAACATTTTCCTATACGGCTCATCGTTTTCGGTAAGGTTCTACTTAAGTTTAATTGAACCGATCATGGTCACGCGTAACCACATTTAATTCCATTTAAATATTTATTATGCATAGAACTCCCGAAAGTTTGAAACTTATTACCGCAATTAAGTCCTCATTTACATATGGCGTACTTTAGACGTGGTAATTTAAAATCACTTTGTTTAAAGTTATACAAAGTTAAGGTAAAACAAGAAACTTTTTTTGTTTTTTTTATTTTATTTTTTATTAAAGTAACATTTTATGTGAGGTTTTTTACCTCAAAATCCGATTTAGATACACGTAAACGGAGCCGCTGTCAAAAGTTGGTAACTTGATAGTTAGTCTACACATTTAACTCATCGTCTATAATAATATATTTGTTTTAACTAGTCACCAATCAGTGGTCGAAACTCGACTATAATGGAAATGAAATGATTTTTTTTATTCTTGGTCCATAATTCATGAAACAGAGACAATAATAATATTTACAGTACTGAGCCAGTAACCATCTCAGCAAAATGCTACAGGGTGTCCGTGCAGCGCTGGTTTTCAGATTACATAACTTATTATTTTTTTAGGTTTCTACCGTTCTCAACATAATAACTTTAACTGTACCAGATTTCAAAGTTAAGGTATACATAATTAGTTTTATATTGAGTTTGTGTTTCACACAACGATTTACAGATCTTTTAATTGACTGTCAGTTTAGCTATCAATCTATTACGTAATAAGAAACTCTTCAGCATTTCCCATTTGGAATATATCAGCTTAAATTTCCTATTATTTGACGTTGCTATTCATGACGGAATCGCTTTAACGAGCGCGTCACGTTTTGCCATTCATGGCTCCCGTACGCGGCGTGACTGCTGATGTCCTTATACCATCGCCGTGATGTATTACCAGACTGGGGATTCGAATCAGGTTTATATGATTAGGAAAATGCTTTTTTGTGATTTATGTGAAAGATTACCGTCTGTCCGACCTTCTTTAAAATTAAGTCTTTTTGAAGATTTACTGTGGGATAGTTGAGTACAATTGAGTGCAAAGAATAAAATAAAAAATCATCGAATCAAATCAACGAATAAAATATCACGCTAGTACACCGCTTATACAACAGTACATATCGATACTATTACGTATTATTACGTATATGCGGTGTAGTAGGGTGTTATTTTGTAACCCCTATCGGCCCCATGGCCAATGGCATTAAGGTTCGATTGTTCATGAGATTATTTCGTCAAGTTTGTTTTAAGATGAAGGGGGCAACGATTTCCCAGTTAAATTGATGTTGGGTGATTTCTACCACCTATGCAATTCACTACTTTAATGTCACACGTACGATATTCCCTGGACACGAACCGACTAAAGCCGTCTAGGTACTTTATGCTGAGGAACCGGTGTATCCTCGAAAAGAAGTCCCTGGAGCGCTGACAAGTTCAATTTCGCTGGAATTTGGGCGATGGTCAAAGGGCTGGTCACCAATAACCTTAATTTCTAAATAGCAAAGCAATGATAAGCTCGCCTAGCACTAGTTTTCTGAGAGACTGTGTTTTCAGTAAGCTTACTTGAACCATTTGTGACGTTAAATATATTGTGTATCACAAATATTTGTCCCGTTTCAACATACGCGATGCACCTACGTATACGTGGAAAATTAAAATACTGTCGGTGTTAGATACCCACTTCAAAACAAAGTTGCAAAATTAAACACGAACAAAACATTCAATGCAATTTAAAAACAAATGTAAATACAAACTGATTCAGTCTATATAGATACACAAAACCATAGGTTCACGTTACATTTTAGATTAATTAAAAAGCATTTCTCTGTCAATATAAATTTTAGAGTAATTCTAAAGTTCAGTTTGCTTCTATGCCTAGTACTGTAAGGTATGTCGAAATTAAACAATGAAACCGGCGATAAAACAGTGAGTTTCAAGTGACTAATTATCTTGACCGACCCCTCGGCTGGAGTAATTAACATAACAATTTACATACATTGTAATGCCCTTAAATTATAATCCTCCTCCATTCACAATAGAACTTGGGATCGGGATATGTAAACTTTGGATGTTTTGGATATTACTCGGGCAAAGATATTGTTTAGAGAAGGATAAGTAGGTTTAATTGAAATATATGCCTCTGTTGTATTTGATGTTAATTGGTTTGCGGGATTTTTGCGGTTTCTGTGAAATGGTGTTTATTAATTTATTTGAACGAAGCCTTTTGGTTTCATCATCATATCATCGTTTATGCTGTTGATAAAAGAAGCGAATAAAATTCACACACTTAGGCCCTGCGCGCACGGGAAACTTTTGTCACTGTGACTGTTTTGTCACTTTCATGATGGCTGTAGAATTATATGGAGATGCGCGCACGTTGCGACGTGACAATCGGATGACAAAACAGTTTTGTGCCTGCGAACAGGCGTGCGACAAAACTGTCACCGCGCCGCTAGATTTAGGCCCTGCGCGCACGGGAAACTTTTGTCACTGTGACTGTTTTGTCACTTTCATTATGGCTGTAGAATTATATGGAGATGCGCGCACGTTGCGACGTGACAATCGGATGACAAAACTGTTTTGTGCCTGCGAACAAGCGTGCGACAAAACTGTCACCGCGCCGCTAGAGTTTGATAGAAGCGCGCGCACGAGTGACGAAACAGTTTCTGCCTGTGCCCTAAGCCAAAAGCGGAAAGCGGAAAGGATTAACTTTTTATTTATATTTTCAGACAACTTGAAATAGCATTGTAATCAAAACAAAAGTGTCTCCTAGCGTTCAATCACCACATTATCATAAAGGGTCTAAGCAGTATGCATTGAAGTTGTTCTAATAAAATATTCAAGGTTTTCTTCGAAATTACTAGAGCTTGAATTGTTTTAGAGAAAATGAAATATGATATAATTTGTTTAAGTTAACACTGGTTGAAAGATTACAAGATGTTATTCAATTTTGAGAATAACACAATGATCGAAGATTCTATGTTTCGGCCCAAAAAATTGAATTTTGTACTGAATCGATTTTTACCCTTGAAAATCGACTGTCGATTTTTTGTGTTGGTATAAAAAATATTTACAATAGTTACAATTAGCTGAATGTATTAATTTGATAGGTAATAAAAATAATTCTTATAATCGAATTCCTTGAACTAAAAAATAGATGATTTTACTGATAAGAGATCCCACAGATTGTTTAATGAATATTTTTGTTTTTCATAAAATGGATTTATATTTATATTGTAAATACAGAAAAGATATAGAATCGATCCTTTAGAAATCGTTTTTTTATAAATCGATTCTTCATGTTCTGATTCGAATCGAATCAAAAATCCCTACAAAATAGTTTATCCTGACGCCATTTTCCGTGCCCCGCTCTCGGCTTACTTTTGATTGCCCGCTGGCGATAAGCAAATATATATAGTATATTGAAGAAGTGGAAAGAAGACCAGCACTTTACGAGAAAAGATTAAAAGAATATTCTGACATATGATAAATACTAGGCATGCCTTTTAAGTTCTGTCGTTTCCATATTTAACGGCAATTTTGAATTTGAAACAGTTCTATATTCGAATGTGTTTAAATTTTGAATCTCAAAACATTTTTAACACCCCAACTTTAAAGTGGAATAAATGTTATAATTAGTGGTTTGAGCGAAGGGAAAAGTGTACTAAACTATGTGGTGAATACTTTGAAAATATGCAGTAATTCATTAAAACTTTCTGCAATCATTCGAAAACTTTTACGACGTATGAATTCGCAAATAATGACTGTCTCCTCCAAATGCATATCGTTGAATGAACCATGGATTTACAAAAATGTTTCGTGACTGTCATTCGCCGTGTGCGCACTCAGATTTTAAGACGCGACGCGACATGACAAAAACTTTTTTGTCGCAGCGACAAAAGTCACCCGTCAGCGCACTGCTTTAGATACAAGCGCGCACACGGGTGACGAAACAGTTTCTGCCCGTGCCCTAAGCCAAAAGCGGAAAGCGGAAAGGACTAACTTTTTATTTATATTTTCAGACAACAGGGGATTCTGTTTGAAATACCATTGTAATCAAAACAGAAGTGTCTCCTAGCGTTCAATCAGCACATTATCATAAAGGGTCTAAGCAGTATGCCTTGAAGTTGTTCTAATAAAATATTCAAGGTTTTCTTCGAAATTACTAGAGCTTGAATTGTTTTAGAGAAAATGAAATATGATATAATTTGTTTAATTTAACACTGGTTGAAAGATTATAAGATGTTATTTAATTTTGAGAATGACACAATGATCGAAGATTCAATGTTTCGGCCCAAAAAATTTAATTTTGTACTGAATCGATTTTTACCCTTGAAAATCGACTGTCGATTTTTTGTGTTGGTATAAAAAAATATTTACAATAGTTACAATTAGCTGAATGTATTAATTTGATAGGTAATAAAAATAATTCTTATAATCGAACTCCTTGAACTAAAAAATCGATGATTTTACTGATAAGAGATCCCACAGATTGTTTAATGAATATTTTTGTTTTTCATAAAATGGATTTATATTTATATTGTAAATACAGAAAAGATATAGAATCGATCCTTTAGAAATCGTTTTTTCAATAATCGATTCTTCATGTACTGATTCGAATCGAATCAAAAATCCGTACAAAATAGTTTATCCTAACGCCATTTTCCGTGCCCCGCTCTCCGCTTACTTTTGATGCCCGCTGGCGATAAGCAAATATATATAGTTTAAAGAAGAAGTGGAAAGAAGACCAGCACTTTACGAGAAAAGATTAAAAGAATATTCTGACATATGATAAATACTAGGCATGCCTTTTAAGTTCTGTCGTTTCCATATTTATAGGCAGTTTTGAATTTGGAACAGTTCTATATTCGAATGTGTTTAAATATTGAATCTCAAAACATTTTAAATACACCTTCTTTACAGTGGAATAAATGTTATAATTAGTGGTTTGAGCGAAGGGAAAAGTGTACTAAACTATGTGGTGAATACTTTGAAAATATGCAGTAATTCATTAAAACTTTCTACACTCATTCGAAAACTTTTACGCCGTATGAATGCGCAAATAATGACTGTCTCCTCCAAATGCATATCGTTAAATGAACCATGGATTTACAAAAATGTTTCGTGACTGTCATTCGCCGTGTGCGCACCCAGATTTTAAGACGCGACGCGACATGACAAAAACTTTTTTGTCGCAGCGACAAAAGTCACCCGTCAGCGCACTGCTTTAGCCATATCCCAAAGAAATTTGTAAATGCAATAATTACTATTCTAATACTATCAAATTTTCAAATAAGATCAATGTAACTCTTATTCTATAGTCTAGCGATAGGGTCATATGTGTATTTGGTCGCATACACTGCCTTACTCACTTATGGGAACTTTTGAGAGAAATACAGACCAAGCATTACCTATAGAAAAACTTTAATTTAGGTCGTCTTAATATTAACTTGAGGTCTTTTTTCTCAAGGTACTCTAAGAAAACAGAATTTATTTGAAGGAACCCTTATGTTGATTTTTTTTTAAAGAAATAAATATACTTACAGTCCCATTTAGAACATTAGTTAGGAAGGCTACAAATGTCTCGTACCAGCTATAAACCAAGTATCTAGTATTAAATCCTCTGTGGATGTCCCGTCCACAAGATAAATGGCGTTGCATGCTATGACTATGACACAATATTACCCCGATCCCTCCCAGGCCATCAACATTTGTATTGAAGATGAATTGGCGTTATTGACAGGTTTAGTGTTAGTTATGTTTCGACGTCTGTCATTTATTATGAGGTAATGTTTAAAGAAGCCCCGTATTCATGGTAAACATCTGTTTAGCAACAAAGTTGAATCAACGTGTTGCGGAGTTGCTGTCAACATGTTGCTGATAACACTGCGTGTTGCAGAGTTGATAGCATCATGTTGACAAGCTCAACCTGTATTGATTTAAACATAGTTGCTAGCAACATTCTCGCTGCTCACCAACAATGTTGATCAACTGTTGCTAAACAAATGTTTACCATGAATACGGGGCTTATAGACATTAAAACAAATAATACTTAATTTACAATCACGTATTTTATGCCTGATTTATAATTTTATTGATTATTATAACCATGGAATAGGGTTATTGAATAAAATATCAGTAATAGTGAATCACAATTCGAGTTTATTTATTTATTTTCACTAAAATAACTCTCATTACATGTGTAGTGTAGCGTAATGTGATAGTTATAAACAATCTTCTTATGTACTTATAACAATGAAGTGGGGATATATTATAAAACCAAATTAATAAAAAAAAAGATTTTTATTATTTGATACCTGCTAAAGTGACTTCACTCTGCCTGATGGTAATCATGAGTAGAATCCAGGGGTGGGGGCCACCAGACTGCCTGCCTGCAGGAAGTATGGCGATGCCGAACTAAACTATGGCGGCTTCTATGTACATATGTATGAATTATATAATATACATTGTAACCGACTACCTTGTTGGTCTGGTGGTTAGCGTATGCGGCTGCTGATCAAGAGGTCTCGGGTTCGATTCCCGGGTCAGACCAAATATTTGTGTGATATTTGTTTCGGAGTCTGGGTGTTTTCCTATGTATAATATGTATGTATTTACAAAAAAAAAGTATGTTTATGTATTTATATCAGTTGTTTAGTACCCATAACACAAGCTCTGCTTACTTTGGGACTAGATGATGTTGTGTGTAAGATAACCAAACTTTTGATTCGAATGAGTAAAAGAAAACCAAAACCAAAAAATAGAATTACATAGTTCTGATACAAAAATTATATCCATAAGTTTACGAGTACAAAATCTTAATTGATTTCATCTCATCACGCAAAATATTCGCATGATAAGAAAGAAAAGACGAAATATAAGATATTACATGTACTTGCGAATCGTAATGAGGGTTGAATGGACAACATTTCGTTATAATCACCAACCATTCAGTTCACAATGGCGGATATAATAAAGGAAAAGTGAATGGCGTCACGCCCGGTTTGTAGGACACACAGACTCATATTAGATCTAGCATGATGATTTTTTTATTAACGAAATAGGTTTATTAATAGTAATTTAATAACAACATTACATAAATAAAGATAAATTTATATGAGTCATATTTGATGTGCAACGAGAGACCTATGTCCAGCAGTGGACTTCTACAGTCTGATGATGATGACGATTGATGTTACACAAAGTTAAACACTTCTTGTCCTTTTCAAATCACTGCCATAAAATATGTTGCTATAAAGTAATTCAAGAAAGCTTACAGTATGTCATGCAGGCTTTAAGTTAATTAAACGCAGGTGTGATAAAACAAGAGACTTCTCTGAATATGTTTTTGTAAATTGCTTCAATCTTTTATTAGTTTGGATGAATATTTATTTTACTATTGTATTGTTATCACGTGTTACCCTTTGCTCATAATTCCATCCAATGCAGTTCTAAATATACTTACAACTTTATAATATACTTACAGCTTTAACCTGCGGCTCTGTCTGCGTGTATGTCGGTCACAGAATAAATCTAAAATCTTTTATCTAAATCACTGGGTTGAGTTTCATAACCCTCAGATAATTGCAACAGAACGACACTTCATACTTGGATTGGTCAGGGAAGCGATTGAAATTACTAAATACAAAAATTTCAATTGTAAGGATGGGCTTAAATTATCAAATGTCTGGAATCATGTAATTCAAATGTGCAAAAACCGGCGTAATCGACAAAATGTAGTTTCGCGGTCAGATACTATTAGTGTGTCGAGAACAGTTGCTAGTAAATAGTGAGTAAAATCTGTTGTTTCATTTTCCTTTAATAAAGACCCTTTCATTAGTTTTTTCTTTAAATCTGTAATGTCAATTACAATATTAACTTGCGTATTCAAATGAGTTCAGCACTTTATAAAGCAGTGTGTCCGCAATATTAATATCCGTTATGAAGGATATCAACAAGAGGCAGAGCAACAAATAAATGTCATCACAAACAAAGGCTTCAATGGCGACCACCAACGAGCAGCCGTTTGTCAACTGTATCAACAGTCATCGTGGCAGTATCAATCTTTTAGATATTTGAGGGAAATGTCATTGTCTATGCCTTTGAGTCATTGTGAAAAATAAATTGAAATTAAGGCTCTGACAGAGTCGGAAGACATCTCGAAAACACATTTTCAATAGAGTCATGTGACTGTATTAGAATGTATTTTAATGCTGTAAAAGCAAATACGCAAATCAGGCTAAGTACCTTGTGGTAAGCTATCATCGTGGACACAAGAAATTAATTTCAAGGTACTGGATCCACGTTGATTTTAGCATGAATGAGCCGCCTCGACCAAGCTGGGACTAGCCTCGCATCGAAGACCAACCACAGTATTGGTACTGTCGTATTTCGATGGTGAGTGCCAGACCGGGGCCAGAAGCGCAATGATAAAAAAATTATAAATAAATAAATATTTCGGACATCTTACACACAACGTCATCTAGTCCCAAATAAAGCAGAGCTTGTATTAAGGGTACTAAACAACTGATATAAATACATAAACAAACTTTTTTTTTTTGGAAATACATACATATTATACATAGAAAACACCCAGATTCCGAAAGAAATATTTGTGGATCACACAAATATTTGGTCCAACCCGGGAATCGAACCCAAGACCTCTTGATCAGCAGCCGCGAACCCAAACCACTAGACCAAGAATGGATGCTGCATTGTCTGTATTCACAGTGACGATGGTGACCACTATTCGTGGACTCTCTTGGATTTGCATTGATAGATATTATACATATATACGTAGCTATCAGGAATACCATTAAGCTCTCGTCTTCAGCTTTACTCGTGTTCGTTAAGATTTTGTAAATTTATTTAAGTAGGATATCCACCAGAAACAGTTTGTTTTTTGGTTGAAAATTAGTTGGTCTGACTAAGTTGGTGGTAGTATATTTTGCATCTAAAATATGATTTCGAAGTTAAATTATAATCTGTTATGCTAATAAGACGTGAAGCTGTAAATAATAAACTCTAATCCAAAACTCGTATTCAAAAAAGAAAAGTCAGATCTATTTAAGATAGTAAATTAAATTTAAAACGAAATAGTTTAAATTATAGTAAAAGATTTTCGATCTACATATAGATGTTTAAATAAAAAAAATATTTGAGTAAATAAAAGTCTTCTTTAAAAAACATACCAACTCCCATCCCGTCACGTTCTTTCCACATATTCAGGATTCAAGCTATTTCCGTCAGCTTATCTTATTCCTCGTCTGGCTGTTAGAACGAGAGTTGTTCCTGAATATTCTTCTCTAGAATCGAACATTAATAAAGCTGAAGACATCGTTACTAGCACTTGAATAATTTTACATACATAAGTTCTGGTGAAATAGGGGTGAGAAACACTGTTTGTAATTGTTTTATCGATGAAAGTTTAATTTCAACATATATTATTATTACTTATGCACACATCAAGGAACATTTTCAAGCACAAGCACAGGAACATTTTGCAACTCAAAGGTCAAAGTATAAACAGTTTTTTAGTATTAACTAAAAAACTGAATTTTGTGTATTGTGTACGAAGAAGTAACACTCGATGCACAAAAAGTCGTGGTCAAAAAGGTGGCAAAAACAACTGTGACCTTTGAGTTGCAAAATGTTGATGTGCTGACTTGGATTTAATCACTACTGCTAGCTACTTAAAATCATTTAATCCATATGCACTCTTGCACTTATGCACTCTTATCTATAAACAATCATAATTATATCCGTTTGAACAGTTCAATAGTAACTAGTTTGGCATTAAAAGGAGGAATTAGATCTAGAAAGTGATATTTGTAACGTATTCCTACCACAATTTTTTGCAAACTTACGTCTTCTTCAAACTTTTGCTAGTTTTGGAACAAGAAGTACATATATTAATTTATACTCAACTAGACTTTGAAGACAATACTTAAACAATTTTCATTACATTTCCATATTATTATTATATTATATTTCCATTCATTACAAATGAAGAATTCCATTACTACTTTAAATTGTTAAGAGCAACTATTCGTAATTTGTCTAACTAGCATTTCATTATAAAATTCAGTGTCTAAATATATGTATTAAATCAATACACTACACCAATCACAAATTTAAACATGCTCACAATAAAGGTATAAAGTAAAATCTATTCGTTAGTGGTTTTTCGTCTCGTATTCTTACACTAAGCCTATGATTCTTCCAATTAGTTACTTATCCTATCAACCTTTGAGAGCTCATGAGGTCAATTAATGATTAAGTACCGTTGTCATTCAATAAACGAAGTAATTAGTTGATTGAATCACTACTGATAATTGCATTCAGGAAATTAATCAACACTAATAGAAGTACGCACACATATGTGGGCAACAGTAATAATAATTAACTATAAGGATGCTTCAAATTGGTGATAAATTGATCCAAATATATTAAAATCTAAGTCAAAGTTGAATGTTTCTGTTGATGCTTTTAGTCACTTCAGCCGCAGTTGTAGGTACTGTTCAGTTCATAAGTTGGCTGTAGATTATTGTTCTGTAATATTTAAAAAAAAAATTATATGCAAATGAACATAATAAAACTTATTCAAATTTAATTGATAGATTTAACTTTATTTATTTTTATTGTGCCATTATTTGTTGCCAAAATCACTCTGCCCTGCCTGATGAAAAGCATGAACAGAATCCAGGAGTGGTGGTCACGTTCCTCGCTGCCACTGCGGACAATGCAGCACGGCGACCCACACTATGGCGTTTTAGGCTTCTTTTGATCGAAAGTGTATGTCAACTACTCTGAAGCTAAAAAATATTAAATTAGACTATACGAAAATATTACTATTATTTAGAGGCTTTCTCGCCACATAGCGTCACAATTTTATTTTATCAATAGTCAACTTTATAATACTCTATCGATATTACCCCATCACTATTCGTTAATATTTTTCCTGACTCAACTACGTGCATTTTAATAAAAACTTTAAAAAAAATACGTGCCGCTCTTAGTTTGGCATTATTTATGTATGTAACAAACATTATAGTTACACCTGCGGGTATGTTATAATTTTGCCGTCTAATCTGCATTAAAGGAGCATTGTATTCCACACAACGTATTCTATTTTTAAAACTGTCCAAGAACCAGAAGCATTTATTTAATATTTAATCATTTTGATTCCGTTGTCTGAAAGTAATTGAAGATTTGGTTAGGGTGCGTACTGTGTGTTGAAAATTTAGACACAATACTTGAATGGAATATTTTAGCTTATTGGATATGCA
Source organism: Phragmatobia fuliginosa (assembly GCA_932526445.1). Classification (NCBI taxonomy): domain Eukaryota; kingdom Metazoa; phylum Arthropoda; class Insecta; order Lepidoptera; family Erebidae; genus Phragmatobia; species Phragmatobia fuliginosa. The sequence continues at coordinate 17,793,207 of OW052070.1, forward strand.
TCACATCCTTGAGTGAGATGGTAAATTTACAGTGTTAACACAGTTACAGTGAAAATTAATCTATTACGAAAAGTATAAATCAGCTAGCCAGTAATATTGAAAGTTTTCAATAATAAAAGCGGCCAAGTGCGAGTCGAACTCACCCATGAAGGGTTCCGTATCAGCAAGTAACATCATTTATAAGTTCTTGTAGTTCATTGTAACTTTGATCGAAGTTTTTATACTAGTGTATTGATTGGATGAAAGGTAAATTGCGTGTTACGATTTATGACGTATTAAAAAAAAACTACTCACTAGATATCGTTCAAACCAATTTTCGTTGGTAGTTTGCATGGTAATGTACAACATATAATTTTTTTAGTTTTATCACTCTCTTATTTTAGAAGTTAGAGGGGGGGGGACACATTTTTCCACTTTGGAAGTGTCTCTCGCGCAAACTATTCAGTTTAGAAAAAAATGATATTAGGAACCTCAACATCATTTTTGAACACCTATCCATAGATACCGCACACGTATAGGTTTCATGAAAAAAAAAATTTTGAGTTTCAGTTCCAAGTATGGGGACCCCCAAAATATATTGTTTTTTTTCTATTTTTATGTAAAAAATCTTAATGCGGTTCACAGAATACATCGACTGACCAAATTTCAACAGTATAGCTCTTATAGTTTCGGAAATAATTGGCTGTGACATACGGACGGACAGACAGACAGACAGACTTGACGAATCTATAAGGGTTCCGTTTTTTGCCCTTTGGCTACGGAACCCTAAAAAAGGAAATCTAAATTGCCGAAGCTTGAAGAAAGAGTATAATTAATATTCATCATATGATTAAAAAGAGATTATAGAACTACCACATTATTTTCTCATAAATATTATTCTTAAAAACAATAGATATGGAATACTTAGGTACTTATTTCACTATGAGATAAGTGACTCCACTGTGCCTTCTATCAGGCACATGGCACATATCAATCATGAGGAGAATTCAATGGCTTAATTGTAACCCACACCGCCATATAAGCATTGAGCCGAAGATTGAAATTACTAAAGATTAAATTAACTTTGAAACAAAAAAATCTGCCCAGAGGTCTTGACCATTGCAATATCATGAATCATATATATTGTACTATTTGCTTCATATGTTTCGATTATCAAAAAGCGTAAGATTAGTCAATCTGGCCACCTGTGTCATATTTTCCGTACTGCCTTAGTCGTCTAATTCTGATGGAAAAAATATGTGACAAATGCCACGTTTTAAGTCGAAGAAAATCATGATCCAGAAACATAAAAGAATGAACAGAATGAAAGAGTAGAAGTACTGTTTCGTCTAACAAAAAACAGAATGGAGTTTGCAGAGCTGATGGTCAAGCTCTATTAGTGGAGATTTACCATAACGAAGGAAGGCTCCATATGTGTTACTTGCTTCAAATATCTTACTATTCTAACTTGTCTACAATTGTGTTGCAATGATCATTTATAACGGAAACTGTGTCATTACTTGAGGTACATTTTTATTCCACATGGACGCTCTGAGGACGGGGGCACTGTTTCGAATAAAATTGGATCGCAATCAACCCTGTCTTGTTATCTTATAGATATTATCTGGACAGTGTTGTAGTTTTCATAATTTTATTTTAATGCAATAGTCATGATTGCATATTGATTCACATTTGCAGTGTAAAATGGTTTGTGACAATGTAAATTTTTGTTTCAGAGTTGGATTTTTTCCTATGTTTAAATGCATTTATTTACAAAAAAGTATAGGTATGTGAACTAATACCAGTTGTCTGGTACCTATAGCACAAGCTCTGTTTGATTCGGGACTAGATGGCGTTATGCGGCTATGTCCGAAATATTCAAAATATTTATTTAAATAAATTGATTTATTGAAGCTGTATACTAAAATTTTGAGGTAATAAAACAGTTCCACAAATGGAAGTGAATATAGGTCAAAAAATTTTTAACAAAATAGTTACGACATTCGTGTCAGTCTGTGACTAACCTAAAACTATAAATGTTCAGTGTGACCTAGCTTCTAACTCGTGAAACACTAATGAAAAATGAATGACGATTCCGGCATAATCTGCCAAAGTGGATGTCTAAGTTTGTAAGTACGTATTTATTTTTGTCTTGGTTGAAATATGAAACATGATGTAGTAGGTTTATTGTATAACTGCCTCGTTGGTCTAGTGGTTAGCGTATGCGACTGCTAATCAAAAGGTCTCGGGTTCAAATCCCGGGTAGGGCCAAAAAGTGTTTTTTCTCGGTTATCATGAACATCTACGGCAGTCATTATTGGGAAGTCAGTGCCCTCAAATATACTGACAACTAGTTCAAACTTCGAATTTCAGTTCTCCCTTAGGGTTGCGGAGGCCCGATGCCAGTCGCTCCGTGGAAAGACTGATATTCAGGTAAAACTTTCTTTCTTTTTTTTTCTTTTTTCTTTTTTAAAATATGGTTTGAAAAAAACCGGTTGAACTAGTAGCCGACCCCAAATAAACTTGGGAATAAAGGCTAGGAAGATGATGTAGTAGGTTTATTAATTCATTTCTATAGCAGCATATATATAACACACTTTTAACAATATTTTCACAAAAAAACTCAACCCCACTTATATCTTAACTTTGTTCACAATATTGTAATATATGAACATTAAACAGTTAAACAAAATGTTGAAATAATATAATTAGTTATATGTATCTCCAATAAGAAAGTAAAATATTAGATAGGAATTATAAAACATGAATTTTTTTTCATCGACAGATTTCAACTTCATTATTACGGTTGATAATTTAATAATTATTGCAAACAGAGAAAAGAAATATGATAAATCTTTATGAACTGTATTACTATCAACTGTCGGTACTTGTTTGTATATCAACTGTGTGAGAAATAACAGGAGACGCTCCGACTAAAAATTTTCTAAGAAAAAAATCCACTATATGTCCGTATATTTCCTTGCCAACATCCTTCGTATGTGGTATTCAAATATTTACGTTCAGTATCTGAGGGTTACACTGTTCGAAAGAACGTAAAACTGAATGTCATTTCAAATAAAAAAAAACCTGAATGTTTTTATAGTAGTATCTTTACAAATAAACCATCTTCTATCGAAATAAATAAATTTGTGGTGTATATTTATTATTTCAATTTCACAGCTCATAAATAAGGGTAATTTCAAGGAGTAATTTAGATTGAAAAAAATTCAATGAATAAAAATAATTAAACTCATGTTTTTACTGTAAACGGTACTTATTCGCGATAACATCGTAGACGCTAATGCTAAATTTAGATATCTTAAAAAGGATATTATTATGTTACATTTTGTTCACGTAAGTCTGAACCTATTTCAATTAGTATTTACCTAATGTAGCAGCAAAACTAAATTTAATTAGGTATCAAATTGCTTATTTCTGCGAACCTCATCTGAAGGCATAGCTTAAATAAAGCCAATTACGTAGTCATTTACCTAATATATTGCTGTCAGTGTTCCATGGCAAAGCTTATAACATATTTTAATAAAGCCTTTTATAGTCACAGATTCAACTGGGCTAAGACTTAACACACAATCTAATATATAAAATTCTCGTGTCACAGTTTTCGTTGCCATACTCCTCCGAAACGGCTTGACCGATCTTTATGAAACTTTATATGCGTATTCAGTAGGTCTGAGAATCGGCCAACATCTTTTTTTGATACCTCTAAAACGCGAGCGGAGCCGCGGGCATCAGCTAGTAATATATATTATTTAAATAATCCTGGGTTTGTAAATCACGCAAGTCAATATTAAAAACGAAAAATAATTTCAGCACGAATGGGCCGGTTCGACTGCGGCAGTACTACCTCGACACAAAAGACCATCCTAATGATGACAGCGTTCTTGCTATCGTATTTAATTGGCGAGTGTGAGACTGGATGAATGTTCTAAGTCTGGGTGTTCTTTCTGTACTACTACTGTTCCTGTTTCTGTTACATACTTTCGTCCCTTCTCCAAACTAACCAAACAGATTATAAAAAAAAAAAAATGAAAAGATATATCACAGAAAAGACATTTCATAATAACATTATCATTACTTTATAACATCTTACATTTTTGTCATTTGCAGATACACGTTCTCACTCTTCACATAAATCTCCGTATGTCTCATAGCCCCAAGAGCACCGATACACACATTAGGTTTGAAGCCACAATCTGCTGCCGGCATCGAGAATCTGTTAAGGATACGATCACTCGATACGACTCCGTTTAGGCGACGCCCCTTTCTGATTCTTCGCAAAACGGAACGTGTCGTAAATCGAATCCAAATTGGATTCCAGATTACGATGGGTGCTACTCGATTTTTTTGCGCCTCGATTTAAATTTAGAAGTGATTTTGGATATTTACGGGATTTATATGCGTAATTTGGTCGATTAGCATTCACTTGACATGATATTTTGACGTAAGTAATACTTATGGCACTTGACAATGAAGTTCCGAAACGCTTGATGCAGGGGTTCAGTATCTTAAGATCTACTATGTTTTTATTTGAAATGTTTTAAATACAAGAAGCATACAACAGTATTTTTTTAAATTAAATCCTATCGAAGTGACTGTACTGACAAGAAGTCACCATTCTCATTTAAACCTGCACTTTAAATCTGGAACTCATTATCAGGCCTCCTATTTCTCTCTCTCCATGATCCTGGGTCTACTAAGCGAGATGTGAAAAGCATATCACTAAGCCGCCACAGTGTGGGCTACCATGATGCTATTGTGCGTGTTTGCAATGAATATTACCTCCACGCTATCTATCAGGCAGAGTAGGGACATTTTGTCAGCTATTATGAAATAAACTTTTTTTATTATATTTGTATTTCAATAGAATTATTCTACTGAAGCAAATCTAAATACCATGTTTTGGTCGATGTTAAATTTGTAAAATGGGAAAAATAAGTGCTAGAAAAAGTTCGTTTTAAAAAGTGGTCTTTTATTTTTATAACAAAGACTCTCGGTATCTTTACAAATGAAAATTAAATGTACAAATAAATTTGAAATCATAGAATAGGTTTTGATTGGTGAAATATCAAAAAAGTAAATATTGATATTTTTGGCTATTCTAGGGAAAATACTGACTATAAAAGAACTGTTTTACATTCAAAGTCAGTTTAAAATATTTCGGTAATAAGAAACAGACATTTTTTTTTTAGATCTATATTACCTATACAAATAGATATAATTGAATTATTTATTTGTAATTTAAAATTAATACCTGCTCTATCTGTCTTTTTGCTCTGGATAGCCTGGAATGGCTTGATGAAGGGCAGTTAGCTGATGATACAAGGAGTAACTTAGGATATTTTTTTAGACCAATTAGCCTTACCTCGAGGTTAGGCGGTACAACAACTGTGGTTACAAAAAAACTGAGTGAGGTATTCAAGAGACTGTTATGTGCTATGTAATATTTACATTCAGTAAATAATCAAAAGTAATTTCATTAACGCACTCAATTTAAAATTATTAGATTTGCAAGTCTCAAATCAAATTCATTATTTTGCAAAATATTCCAACACATGTCAAAGTTTATGTCGAGTATAGCCGTCTCAAGAACTAAATTATATTATAAATATGCTTAGACGTAATATTGAAAGGGAAGTCTCGTTTACAACGTAATTTCCTGAAAATGTCTTGAAAGCACTTTTTAAAGAGATAGCGCATTTAGATAAAATGCTAATTTATTCATTGGCAAGAAGGAAGAAAGGAATAAGCCTACTGATACTCCAATTGAATCTTGACGGAACATAATTTGATGTTAGATTAAAATTTATAATAAAAAGAAATTATTATATGATTTCCAGTTCAGGAACATTTCACTCCTATTTTAATAACCAGACCGACACCGGTCGTGTCGAACTTTACCTATTAACTCTGTTAAAATTAGTTTCAACATCTTCTTCCAAGCCTTTATTCCCAAGTTTATTTGGGGTCGGCTAGTAGTTCAACCGGTTTTACCTGAATTTCAGTTTTTCCACAGAGAGACTGGCATCGAACCTCCACAACCCTAAGGGAGAACTGAAATTCGAAGATTGAACTAGACACTGACTTCCCAACAACGATTGCCATAGATATTCGTGACAAGTTGGGCGAGACAAGTATTAAATCATTTGCAAGATAACTGGGGATTAGTCGCATAGGATACTTAAACGAATAATTAAAACATCATGCATATTATGTATTTTATATTTTATGAAAGCCAGGGTAACAAATTTGTAAAAAGATATAGTTTGATTATAAATTAGGTGATTTTAATTTAAATATAATTTTTGAGAAAAAAAGTCCAACATTTTCAAATTGTATACTTGTTATTACAAAAGAAATTAGTTCTTATTTACTTGTTATAAGTATTTCAGTAATAAGAAGAAAGACTTTGTTAAATAGAGTTAAGTGCCTTTCACAAAGTTTTACAAATTGTCTATAGTTAGTACAAAGATTCTGTAAAAACATTTTTTTATTTAATTTATAAGAAACTTGTTTTCTTTCCCTCTTAAAGCTAAACGGCTGGCTCGAAATATCTGAAAAAAAAACACATTGAAAGTTAAAATGAATATATTCAAGCTACATACAAAACGTTATGTAATTTCACTAAGACACCGCATGCATTACCTCCCCTAGTAGATGTCCTGTCATATTTACTTAACCTTGCGCGTAATGTACTATGTTATATCGTATCTGTACACTGTCAGTGTTATCAACTAGCACTTAGTACAAATTGTTGTCTCAATTAAGTTTAGACATTTCTCGCGACGTCGTCTTTAACATCAGTTTGTGTAAATATTACATGTATAGTCTAAGACTACTTAGAGCAGTAAATTTATTATATTTTCAAATACTTAATAGGAGCATTCTGTCTAGACAGAAACTTGTTTGTTAAATAGGTTGGAAATTAAGCTAATTTAAAAGGTTATATTTTTTGTTGTTCTACTTTAATATCTGTTAGAGCGTTATAATTGTATTTGAATAAGCTTAAAATTTGTTTTATTTTTCATTATAAATATTCAAGTAAGTTTATTTTAACATCTGTTTAACAACTTTTAATAGTCTATGGCTAGACAGACATAAGTTTCTATTTCGAAGTATGGGTCCACTATACCACGCAGGTCTGACGGGTTGGTATTCGATTTATTTCAAATTTGAATTCTTTTGAAAATACAAAAGCCATGGTGTTGTTCCTCGTTGTTTGTTCCATTAGTTGACTTTTACGGCACTCGTGGGATGAGTAAGGATAATGACACTCTGTGTTTTAATCCATTATGACACGAATAACATAGATTAAAGATGATTCAAGTTCGTCAGACCACATTGCCCTTTGTCTAGTAGAGCGACATCGACGACTAGAAGTTTTTATCACTGGCTGATTTTTTAGTTAGTATGAATATATTATTTCAATGAAAATGAATCACCAAACGTATTGCTCAGCTCGAAACCCGAAAACCGCTTGACCAATCCGTCAACTTTTATAATATTTTTATTAAGGCTCAATGAAGGTTTTTAAGGTGAGGAAAAACGTAAAAAATGCAATGAAAATAGTAAAAATAACACTTAACTTTCCCCAAATTAAATCTATTAAAAATATCTGACCGATTTGGGCGTGATTTCGCTTACAATTAGCTGATGATATTATGAGTGGTAAATTTATTTTTTACTTTTATTTTGTAAAGTTTAAACAACAAGCTTTAATAACACAGCTGCAATTAGTTTATTTAATGTAATTTATATAATTATACTAGTACGTTTAGGCCGTCAATTAATTCCACTTCTAATGTACTCATAATTTATAAATGTAATTACTTTAATTAATTAGAGTGAACTAATGATCAATTTAATTTTAAATATTTCTACGAACTTTATCTCTATATAGGCAATTTACTTCATAGTGCTTAAAATTACATCATTAAAAACTAAATTTCAGTGGAGTGGAGTGAAAATTAAGGTAGTAGAGACATGTTGATTTCAGCACGAATGGGCAGGCTCGACCGAGGGAGAACTACCTTCACACAGAAGACCATCCTAATAATGACAGCATTCTTGCTGTCATATTTTGTTCGTGAAGGTGAGACCGGAGGCCCGATAATCCTGCATCATTCTCCCGGCCTCCTTAGACCGGGAGAATGATGCTGAAACGTCTGACCACAGGGCGCCATGGTATGGGAAACCATGCTAAATTGCCTACCTTCACAATAAGGATAGTGACCCCTAATCCTGGATTCTACTCATGCTTTCCATCAGTCACTGGTAGCATAAATAAAAAAAACGACTGGACGATATTTTGACAAAAAATTAGGAAAAATATCTTTTTAAATGACATTGTTCTACGTCATAAAGTCGCTCTTACTTTCTTTTTTACAGACTGTTATAGTGCTCAAAATTAATATATAATCAGTTTTATTACAGTTTCATAGTAATTGTTCACACTAGTCGACATGATCAAGATCCTTATTGACATTAAATTTAATTATTGCTCACAAATATTTAGACTACAAATAAAGTACATAAATAAATAAAGCATTTAACACAAACATACACACAGGCACCACAGTTGTGTATCAAATCAAACGGAAAAACCATTCGAATGTAAAACGTAGTGAACAGTTTTGGATCGATGTTCACAGCCGGTTACTGGCACCATTTAATACATTTGAATATTCCTTACATTTATAAAGTTACTCAATATTTTGTAACATAAATTATTCAAACTCGGAAAAATTGTTACTTTTGGAAATATTCAGTTTTGGGATAGAAATCCTTGGGAAATAAGAGGAACTATTGTTAAAAAAAATTAGAGTCTAACTGTAACATCAAGCACATCTAAATAATTAATCACATTTACATGTTTAATAAATATATAAAAAAATATACATTTGTGGGCACAAATGTCACCCGTGGCTGTCCCAAAGTAAGCAAAGTTTGTACTATGATAACCAGAATGTCGAAAAAAATATTAAATTATGTATTTCTGAAAACATACTTACATATAATCAAACTGTAAGTACAGTGAGCAGATAATTCTATAAATAAATAAATACTGCTGCACGATTGGCTTAGTCGTTTAAGCGGTCGCCACACCGCTTCCAACTGCGCCAAGTGTCGTCGGTTCAAATCCCACGTAGGATAACACTTTGTGTGATTCACAATTTATTGCTCTGAGTCTGGGTGTTCTTTGTGTCCGTTACATGTATGTTTGTAAAGTCCCCCGCGACACAGGAAAATTGTATTCCTAATGCGGGAGTTGAATTTAAAAAAAGAAAGAAAGAAAGAACACACACTTAATGAAATTACACCCAAACACAGCATAAATTAATGATTGTGTCAAGAATATATTCATTAAAACATAATGACAACAACTAACAGTAATAAAACGCAGAGTACACTAAAAATTTACCCTAAAAATATTATATAATGCCTTTTTGGTTAGTCGTATCTCCAGATAGAGACACTGCACTGTTGAAATACTGCACAGAACCGATTTAGTTCAGAGACTAACAAGGGATTTGTACATCGAAAGGTAGGAACTCTGTTTCAGTAGATATCGTAGCGTCAGGCTGTTTGGAAGATTGCTTTAAGAGCTTTGTGAGTGACGCGAATACTTAATATTGTACTTTAATACTACAGTTATATAAATTATATTTAACTAGAAAGGTGGGCAGTAAATAGAACAGAGCAAATGATAATTTTATTATGTTTATAGCAAATACAGATCAGTAATGTGATTTTATGAAGTTTACACACTGCTTGACTTGCACTCATTGTAAAATAGATAGTTAATAGGGTTAGTGTTCCATCAATAGGACTGTGTCCGTCACTTCATCATTGAAAGTAATATTTTAGTATGAAACTTTTAGCATATCACCAAATTAAATACGTCTTGCTTCTTCAGAGTGCGATGCTGAGTTTGTATCAAATTACGTCAAGAGAGACATTTAACGGAGACATTCCAAGTGGAAGGATGACTTGTGCAAGTTGGCTGGAAGAAACTGAATGTGAGAAACCCAAAATCGATCAGAGTGGACCGCAATAGGCTAATGATGATGATGATATTGTTGAAAATAACTTCTTATTCGTCAGTTGTATATCTTACATGTTATAAGAGTGTATATTATGTTTTAGAGTATCACAAATTTTGTCTCAGCTAAACTTTGCTATGCCAATCAACTTTTTCTTCACATCTTACAGGTACTCCAAGAATTTTGGAAAGTGATCAAACTTCACCCAACTTAATACTGTCAAGTGGAAACTTTAGAATACTTCAGCCATTCGAGCCTAAACATAAACAAAGGCGTTAACTTACCAAAATACTGTTAAGAAGTTAGCAAGTTTGCCACTTTGTATGGAGTGGCTTGGACAGGGAGAATCTTCCAGTACGTGATTTTTGTACGAAACAATGTTTTAAAATAAACAATTTAAAGTTGTATTTATTTATCGGGCACTTTATTTGAGGATTTTTGTTTTCATAATGTACGTACTTTTAAATACTTTTATGTGAATACTTTTAAAAGACTCGTCAAGGATCACTACCTATCTCTGTAACAATTATGAGCAGTCTGAATATGTATGTTTATGTATGTAGGTATCATATGTATAATATGTATGTATGTAGGCGCATGAATGTATGTATATATATGAGTATTAGAAAATTGTAAATGTGCACCGCTAACTACAATTATCTTTGAGTATAGTCCATTTTAAGGTTGCCTGGAAGAGATCGCAGTCTGCGATAAGGCCGCCCATTGTACCACTGTTTTTATTGGATTGTATCCTACTATGTATCTTTTGTATTATGGTGTGCAATAAAGAGTATCTATCTATCTATCTATCTATCTACTTAAATAGTACTTCTTAGCGGATTTTCTCTATTTAAAGTAAATCTAATCCCAAACAGCTCTATTTATAAATAGAGCCTGACAAAGTGGCTCTACTCTGCTTGATCCTCTATCAGCAGAATTGCAGAGTGATTGTCACCATCCTCATTGTGAGTACACATAATGCATTCATGGTTCTTTGTGGTTTTTGGTAAGGTGTCTATGTCTTTGTACAAGTTGTCTATCTCTGTCACAGGTCTCAGGTATGGTGTTGTACACTGTGGCGGCTGAGTGAAATGCTTCTGCATCGTTGGGCTAGTTGTACAGAACAAGGCGGGGCCAGTGTCCCCACTAGGCAGCTGTACACGGGGGTTGTCCGGTCGATGGCACTTTACGGTGCACCGGTGTGGGCGGCGGCTCTGTCCGCCCAGAACAGGGCGCGCCTCTGGCGCCCCCAGCGGATACTGGCGGTCAGAGCCATACGCGGATACCGCACCGTGTCCAAGGAGGCGGCGTGTGCCTTGGCCGGAACACCCCCGTGGGATTTGGAGGCGGAAGTGCTCGCCGAAGTTTATCGGCGAGTGGCTAACTTCCGGGCGGAGAGCGGATTTCGCCCTCCGCCCGAGGACGTGCGCGAGTGGCGCGAAGCCGCTCGCCGAGCCACTATGCTGAGATGGTCGCTCCGGCTGGAGACCCCACGCGCTGGCTTCGCCGCCGTGGAAGCTCTTCAGCCGGTCCTCGAGGAGTGGGCAGGGCGGCAGCACGGGACCCTTTCCTTCCGGCTGACGCAGGTACTTTCCGGGCACGGCTGCTTCGGAAAGTACCTGCACTCGGTCGCTAGGAGGGAACCGAGTCCCGCCTGCCACCACTGCGACTGCAGTGAGGACACGGCCCAGCACACGCTGGCGGTCTGCCCCGCTTGGGCGGCGCAGCGCCGGGTCCTCACTGCAGTCATCGGAGGGGATCTCTCGCTGCCGGCCGTCATAAGATCGATGGCTGGCAGCGACAGTTGTTTTACCGCGGTCGCAACCTTCTGCGAGGATGTAATCTTGCAGAAGGAGGTGGCGGAGAAGGCCCGGGAGGATGCCATCCAATCGGACCCGATCCGCCGCCGGCGCCCCGGGCGGCGGAGGCGCGCATACCTGCGTCTCATGCCGCCCTGAGAGTGGCCGCGGATGGGCGGGACGGGTTTCCCGTCCGTCCGCAGTAGAGGCCAACCGCGAGGGGGCGGCGTCCGCGTGTGACCGGACGTTGCCCAATAGAGAGTCGAGAGTCTGAGACGGTGCCCGCAACAGTGCGGGCAGGCGCCGGTTGGAGTCCAGAAGGAAATCCCCTCCCTGGACTCCTTCCAATACAAAGGCGCAGAGAGGGTCACACCGTGTGGTTTTAGTCGGTTCGAGTCCGAAACACCACCCCGCCGTAACCCCCGACGGGGTGACGGTCCGCGGGGATTTCCACACGTTAAAAAAAAAAAAAAAAAAAAGTTGTACAGAACAAAACCGTCATTTTAATTTGATTTTCTATATGTCGGTAGTATTTTTATATCCCTGTGTACATATTATTTTAATGTATAAACTTAAAGTAAACTTGTATCATCTTCTTAGCCTTATTCCCAAGTTTATTTTGGGGTCGGCTACTAGTTCAACCGGTTTTACCTGAATTTCAGTTTTTCCACGGAGCGACTGGCATCGGACCTCCGCAACCCTAAGGGAGAACTGAAATTCGAAGATTGAACTAGTTGTCAGTATATTTGAGGGCACTGACTTCCCAATAACGATTGTCATAGATGTTCATGACAACCGGGACCGACGGCTTTACGTGCTCTCAGAGGCACGGGCGTGAATCACTGCCAAACTTCCAAACTCCGGGCAGCTATTAGGAATTTCCTAAGAAAAACCTAAAGCACTTTTTGGCCCGACCCGGGATTTGAACCCGAGACCTCTTGATTAGCAGTCGCATACGCTAACCACTAGACCAACGAGGCAGTTAAAGTAAACTTGTATAAAAATTATAAATCCGATGTCGTGCAGAATTGTTGTTTTTCACATCTTTCTTCATCAAAGAATCTAGAAAATAAATACTCTCTTGTCATACAGCTATAAATAAACACAATTATTACTTATTTTGGAATTTAATTTTTGAATATTAATAAATTACTTGGTGTAACAACCGTGTACAAACCGTGTAACAACAGAGGTGTAATAACCGTGTGGTGACGGATTAAGAATACAGAGTGTCACCACCCCTATTCATCCCGCGGGTGTCGTAAAAGGCGACTAAGGGATAAACTACGCAAGACAACATCGATGCAAAGAGAAGGAAAACTTGAAACCAACCCTATACCAACCCGTCTTGCCAGCGTGGTATAGTAGGCTAAAATCTCCTTTCTAAGGAGAGGCCTATGTCCAGCAGTGGACTGTTACAGGCTGTTGATGATGATGATGATGAAATTACTTGGACTTTAGAGGCGCTCATAGCCCAATTGGTAATTAGAAACAAGCACTGAGGGTAAGCAACGACGTCGCGGTCGGTACCTGGATGTGTGACCGCTAGTAGCATGATACCATGCGCACCTCCATGATTAGTGGTCACGTTTAGCAATTGGTCCTGGTTTTATCATAGGATAACAGTTGTGAAGCTTAGATGGAGGCCTTCAGGTGGCTTAAAAACATGCAGCGGTAAGATTATGTAGCCACAAATTGTCTTACTAGTCCCCACTCGCACTTGGCCAGCGTGGGGACGTATGGCCATAACCCTCTCCTGAGGACATTCGGGTGTCCTCGGCAGCAGTAGAACGTTATGGGTTGTTGTTGTTTGTCCCGACCCGGGAAACAAAACCTAGAAGTTGATTGCTTCATCATCAGGCTGCTAAAAGACATCCAAAGCCAAGATTAGGTAGCCACAACGTGGTTTTTCAATCATGATGAATTTGAACATTGAAATTTATCTGTTACTAGCCGTGCCCCGCGGTTTTACCCGTGTTTTTCTCGTTTCTGTGAAAAAAATAGGTTTTCGATTTTACACCTTGTGTTACAAAATAGCAATTTTATTACGGATCCCTAATTTTGAAAAAAAATAGCCTATAGCCTTCCTCGACAAATGGACTACCCAACACTGAAAGAATCATTCAAATTGGACCAGTAGTTCCAGAGATTAGCACGTTCAAACAAACAAACAAACAAACTCTGCAGCTTTATAATATTATTAAGTATAGATTAAATCATTGGATGACCTCACCGAGATTCACTATGATATTCAGACAGCCCACAACGCCATCTAGCTCAAAACTAAGCAGAGCTTGTACTATAAAAGCTGGATCGACTAATAGAATACTTCTTTTTTTTTGTAAAAATATACATACCTACCTTTTATAGATAGAAACATCTTTAAACCATACAAAAATTTGATTCGTATCTCATCAAGTACGGCAGTCGCATGAATTACCACTGTGCCACTGAAGCCGTCAAATAAGACTATGTAAGTGTAAGCCTATTTTAAAAAGATCTCCACAGTAACTGCACGTGGCTGCTGTTATATTATGCATAGTATTAAACTATGCATAATATAACAGCTTGTAAATACACCTTAATTTATTCCCAGTATGAAATTGAACCATTACAGTAATGAGTGTAATGGACACACTAATCAATCAATTCTAATCCACTCTATCTATTAAAATGACTAGCTAATTAACATTTCTCTAATATTATGCAGAGAACTAAATATACAAATTATGCATGTGTTCCATTTAATTTGTTTGATAACATATTATATCATTGTATTTATTGCATTGTAGTAAATCGATTACTTTACAAATTTTAAAAATAAATTGTACTGGCTTTTCCCTGTTGTTTTATTAATGTCAACTTGGTAAAACTAAGTAAAAAATCTAATCGAATAAATATGTATTTGTATGAGTACATAGATTCGTTTCTACGTACTTTGAACTCTATATCTGTGCTAAATTTCATTCGAATATGTTTAGCCTTTTTTATTGATTTGATTTAGTAAAAAAACTTTATAGAAAAAAAAAAAAACCGCTGAAAGGCCCGAGAGCAGAAAATAATAAACTAATAATACTTAACCTTAAAAACTAACTTCTTAAACTAATGTAAGAATACCTAAATTATTTTGAGTACTCACTTTATGGAAGAAAAAGATTTTGGCTTACTCTACCATTTTTAGGGTAGTTTTTTTAATACATCATAAATCGTAAACCGCAGTTTACCTTTCATTCAATCCGTACACTATTAATAAAACATCGATCAAAGTTACAACGAACTACTAGAACTTTTATATGATATTATTTGCTGGTACGGAACCCTTCATGGCGAGTCCGACTCGCACTTGGCTCCTTTTTAGGGTTCCGAAGTATATCACTCGGAACCCTTATAGATTCGTCATGTCCGTCTGTCCGTCCGTCCGTCCGTCCGTCCGTCCGTCCGTCCGTCCGTCCGTCCGTCCGTCCGTCCGTCCTCGACTTACCGTCCAAACGGTAAGTGGTAGAAAGATGAAACTTTGCATGAATATGTATTGTTATTACGCCGACAAAGTGCTATAATAAAATTTTGAAAAATATTTTTATTTGGGGTACCTCCCCTACACGTAAAGTGGGGATGTAAATTTTTTCTCGCGGCTACCCCATCGTGTGGGGTATCATTAGATAGGTATTTTAAAAACAATACAGGGTTTCTAAGACGAGTTTTTGATTCAGGTATCCGTTTGCGAGAAATTCCACTTTAAAGGTCACTTTTTTGTAAAAACAGGGCGTCCCCCCCCCCTCTAAAAGCTAAACGGCTGGATCAAAAAATCTGGAAAAATTCGTGATGGTGGTCCACATAATGAACTTTCAAGGAAAACTATAACGGATTAGATGACTTTATTAATTCAGGAGTTATGGAGACTTAACTTGTAAAATGCGCTCACTTGGAAAACGTCATACAAAATTAGCACATTAATACGTGAACTTAATACAGCAAGATCCCAGAGCCGCCGGACGGACCTACGTCATTTGTGCAAAGCTGAAATTTTCAGAATTATTAGTAAGAAGTAAATTATTAGGCAGAAGTAATGGCCCACCGAAAGTGTCTGGCAGTAATGAATTTTAATTTTAAATAATATTTTTTAAAAAAATATGTAAATACTAGCTTTGCACCTTTAACGTAGGTAAGTAAGGTTTTTTACCATCTGTACTTCGCGCTACCTCAGAAACGGCCCCGCTTTCAAGCTAATGGGTACGCATACATCTTAACAAGACATTGTACTAATAATCCTGAAAATTTCAGCTTTGCGCATATGACGTAGGTCCGGCGGCTCTGGGATCTTGGAGTATAATAATTATCTATTGGATACGATTTTAAATCCACGTGACTGAGGAACCCTTTACTGTGCGTGGCCTGACATGCACTTGGCAGATTTTTTTTCAAATAAGGCCTACCGAAGTGACTTCAGGAGTGGGGGTCACTGTCCTCATTGTAAGTGCAGACAATGCAGCTTGGCGACCCACACCATGTCAGCCTAGTGACATGTTTCTGCAACATTCTGCCGGCCTATAGAGGCCGTGGGAATAACGCAGAATGATTGGGTCTCCAGTCTCACATTCACCGACGAAATACGACAGCAAGAATGCTGTCATTTTTAGTTTGGTCTTCTATATGAGAGTAGAAATCCCTCTGTTGAGCCGACCCGTTCATGCTGAAATCAGTGTAGCACTACTAGTACTACTTATAAACCACTATACTGCTCGATAATATACGTTAAAAATCGTAACTGTCCCGTTAGGTAAACATTAATAAGTTAATTCTAGCAAAGTTTTTGAATTAATTGTTTTTGTTGAGGAAAAGCTAGAGTTATAATTCCTCAAGCTTTCATAAGAGGAAAACTTTCTAGTATTTCAGTAATCTGACGCTGCTAACGAGCCTGAGACCTGGCAAGCTGTCAACAATTCTGCACCGTTGTTATTAGGATAAAGTCTACTTAATCCGGCGCTTGAAAAATATGACGTAATTTCATTTAAATAGTTCCAAGATATTAAGCAACCAAGAGTAGTTGTTCTTTGCAATACAAGTTTGTATTGCTTTTTTATTTATTCATACTAATATATAAAGAGGTTGTGGTGACTTCCAAATACAGATCAAGTGAAAAACGTATAACAGCGCCATCTCCGGAAGAACACTATACGGAGTAACTACTAATCCTGAATCGCGATAGAGAAATTCTCGCGCCGATTAGCATATATACAACATCGCAAAATCAACTGTTGGGCAGTGGCCTGGCATGATCACCTCGCTTGGTCAGAGGAACCTCCCTTTGTGTTGGAGGAACACGACACCCGTTCCACTGCAAGTTAAAGTTTGTGAGTTTGTGACGTTGTAATTGGTTAATCTTTTGTTTAACTAAACCGATTTTGATAATTCTTTCTCCTGAAAAAACAATACTATCGGGCGGGGCTTTGTATTTATATTTGCAATATTTTAAGTTTTAGGGGGGAGTGGCAGAAGCTGGTTGCGAGAAGTTCAAAATCGATTAGAGTCGCGTGAACAGACCTTTATCCAGTAGTGCACTACAATAGGTAGTTGATGATGATGAATACGTGTGTTTTAGGTGCACCCCTTTGCTTATAGCGTAGAACTAAGCGTTCCCCTCTTTCAAAGTATAAGCCATAACGGGCATATGTTTTTTTTTATTGTTTTAGTAATAGGCGATTGCTTTTGTATGTGTGTCTAAAATGTGTATGTGTGAAGATACCTACCTCTCTCGCAAGAAATGGCATACTGATTTGTATTGCAAAAAGATGCCATGAATACTCCCGGCTTGTCCTGGTGGTTCCTTTGTTTGAGTAACTACTATGAACAGAGTAAGTGTTGCTTCACTAATATAAAGATGTAGCTTCACGTGCTTATGAAGAACTCGTGTTACGTTTCAATAGATAGATAGATACTATTATATGAAATGCATATTAGGCACTGACAAAACTAAATTATTTTCTAATGCTAACCAGTAAAAGCAGTTGTCTTTGTACCTTGACCAAATTTACCCTGACTTTGTCGATTCCTGGGTATATGTATAAGAATTTGTGTTTAAAATTATGTATGCATAGATGTATTATGTATAAATTTATATCACTTGCTTAGTACCCATAGTACAAGCTCCGCTTAGTTTAGAACTAGTTGGCGTTGTGTGTTAAATGTCCGAAATATTTATTATTAATTTACTTGACAATAACCGCGTGAAGTCAAAGTTATAGAATATAATTTAATCTATTTAAATAAAAATGAATCGTGCAATTTGATGCTAAACGCTATATTTTATATACGAATTTGGTACAAACAAAAGCCTTATGGAGGAAAAAATATGTAAAAACGGCGAGAGAAAAAAGTGAAAAAACGACGCTTTTCATTTCCCATACAAGTCATAAAGCATATTAAAACATGTCTGATTTCGACAAAAATTTCACTGTCAGATGAATTTTATTTTAAACTAGCTTCACCCCGAGGTGTTACCCGTGTTTATGGTTGTTGTAACAACAACAGTCTACTAGTAGAATAAACTTTATTGTATACCAATCCTACCAAGTACCTAATAGCTCTGCTTAGTTTGTAACTAGATGACGTTGTATGTAAAATGTCCTAAATATTTATTTATTATGATGGTGGAAGTTTATGGACAAAGTATTTGTATTATAAACCAATTCTCAATCAACGTCTATTCAAGGGATATCTTATTTATTACTAGTTACCAGCATCACTCAACATACATCGCAATCAAATCAGTGTTATCACTCGCAAATAGAAAAAAAATCCCACCTCGGAATCTGTAAGACTTCGGAGTGTGTTTTATTCATAAGTAGGTTTCACCAGAAGTTCGTGGTTTGCCCTTTTAAGGATTACATTACCATAAATCCGTTCTTAGCGGTTATCTATAAATAATACATACATAAAATGTGGTTTAAATTGTTATAAGTTAAATACGAAATATTGAGGAGGTTAAAAATGTATTCACTTCCTCATATTATTATATGTCTTCAATAATTAGATTTTAGAGGTTTGTTTCTTGCAATCTATGTATTCTATGTATAGTATGTATGTATTTACAAAAAAAGTATGTTTATGTAGTAATATCAGTTGACTAGTGCCCATAATACAAGATCTGCTTAGTTTGGGACTAGACGGCGTTGTGTTAAATGTCCGAAATATGTATTAATTTATTATTTATTCATTTTTAATATTTGTTTGTTGGCTGTTTAGCTTACGCTTTGGATGATATAAAATTAAATTCATATCTAATTGCTGTTAGCAAAAAATATTAATATATATTTAGATTCTTTACTTCATCTCTGTAATCTACGCAATAGTATCTTCTTAAATAATTTAGCTATGATGAAAAAATTAAGTTTAAATTCAAGAATATCTAGATCTTTTGTACAAGTAACTAAAGCGCGATAATCAAATTTAATTTGATCCTCCGCTTGATGTGCTAGATTTATTCATTATACAATTTTAAAACATAAATATGAATTTCCATTACTCAATATTGACAAGGTTTATAGAATTCTAGCTATCGAATATATCTAAATTTATTTTCAATTTAGTAAATTAAAACTTTATTAATATAAATTGATAACTAAATAACACTGTCCATTCAATGAAATGATTCGAAACTTCCCTGTTTTGTGAGAAAGAGACAATTGATTAATGAGAATTTATTATTGTTTTGTCAAGAATTAATTAAAGCCTAAAACTCGTTGGTCGTGACCGAGTAATTTCAACTTTGACAGTTTACTTCCTTGCAAAAGTTTGTGAAGGACTCCAAAATGTTATTTAAGGACTTCTTCTATATTGTACTTGAATTATTATTTAGATGTATATGTTTTCAGAGCTTATGCCCAACGGCCACAACTATAACTACCACCACTGATGTCGTGGCGACATTTTTTTTTAAAAATTCCCAGAGGCCGGAACGGGAGGACAATGACTTCATATAATTTTTATTTTTATATTTAAGCCTACCAGTCTCTGACCGATGGAAAGCATGAGTGGAATCCAGGAGTAGGGGTCACCATCCTAAATGTCCCTTACATTTAGGATGGTGACCCCTACTCCTGGCAACGCAACATGGTGACCCATGGTGGCGGCCTGATTAGATGTTTCTGTATCATTCTCCCGGCCTCCATAGACCGGGACTACTAACATTACATATAAGTGGTAGTTTTAGTGGTGTTTGTTTGGAAATAAACCTTGACTGCCTTGACGGTATAGTGGTTAGTGTATGCGACTGCTGATCAAGAGGTCTCGGGTTCGGGTCAGTCCAAATGTTTGTGAGATCCGTAAATATTTTTCTCGGAGTCTGGGTGTTTTCTATATAGAACATGTATGTATTATCAAAAAATTATGTTCCTGTATTTATTCAGTTGTCTAGAACCCATAATACAAGCTCTGCTTAGTTTGAGACTCGATGACGTTGTGTGTAAGATCTCCGAAATATTTATTTATTTTTATTTATTTATTAGACATGGTCATAAAGGACTTCAGTGGTGGAACAGATGTAAAGTATTGTAAACTAGTATTGTATTCAAACCCTCAACATTCAACGCTAAAATATGAAGCGATAAGGTGACCGCTTAAACAATGGACTATAATTATTTCGTCATCATCTTCCTAGCCTTTATTACCCCTAAGACTATTTTGGATCTGCTACTAGTTCAATCGGTTTTATCTGAGTATCAGTTTTTCCACCCAGCGACTGGCATCGAACCACCGCAACCCTGAAGTATTTGTCAGTATATTTGACACTGACTTCCCAACCACAATTGCCATAGATCTTCATGACTACCGGGGCCAACGGCTTAATGTGCTCTCCGAGGTACGGGCGTAAAACACCGCCAAACTTCGATTCTCCGGGTTGTTATCAAGAATTTCTTATTATAAAAACCCAACAACACTTTTGACCCGACCCGAGACCTATTGATCGCCAGCATTAGCCACTAGATCAACAATGCAGATTTAAAACAGTTGATAATGTTTTTTTGTTTAGATTTAAACAATTCATATACCTATATGATTTTATATAATTTATAGACTTTCAACTGTTTGAACTCGAATATGTTAAATTTTATATGATTTTTAACATCCAGGCCAAATTCAAATCGGTTCAGTATTGTAGGCGCTACGGTGAAACAAATATTATACTGCCAGAACTATTGTCTATGATATGGCTTCGTCGTAGTAGGGTAATATTACATCAATCTTGTATTACATTAACTAACAATATGATAGCTATATAAATATAATATATATATATATATAGTTAAGGATGTATAAAATATTGCCTATAAAAGGCAGTACAAGCACAAGAATTGATGATTTGCCTGTCAACATTCGTGGAGAACGGTAGTAGTATATTTGTTTGTCTGTTTCGCCGAATGAGAAACAACCAATTATTACTGATCCCGTTCCATTAATTAACGGTACATAAAAATAGTAAAGTTAATGTGACTTTCCAAAGTAAATATCAGCAATTTAACGATAGGCTCCGTTATCGCTCACGGGATTAGCAAAACAAACGTATCATGTAAAAGGATCTTAAATTCTTGATCGAGATTAATTGCTTTAAATTATAAATGAGCCTTAATATCCACATGTTAGTTATCTCACGTAAGTTGTCCGAAACTTTTAGTAGGTCGAGCAACATTTAGGATTAGGCTGAAAGGTCTCGTTAGACAAAAGTAATTAGCACTGAGGCAGTAGGGTGTTCGGACTTTGTTGCCTATCTGTTATCATCAGTCACCTAATAACGGTGATCTGTGTTTCTCTATGCGTAATAGTTAAAGAGTTATCCACACAACTATATATTGTATGTATGTATGTAAAGTCAAATGAACATTGCAAATGAAAGTATACACGATTCTTGGTTCTAAAAAGTTTTTTTTTTGTTGTCTGTCTGTCTGTTTGTACCGACTCATCTCGGGAGCGTCTAGAAGACGCTAGCAGATGGTATAAGAAGTAGCTTAGGTTACTGTACAGGTTACAAGACAGCAGCTATTTTAATATAAACCATTTAAACCGTTTTCTGTCAAACAAAATTTCCACCTTGTAATATAAGATTTCTAGATATACTCAATTGTGGAGGAACGGGTATCGTGTTCCTCTAACACAAAGTGAGGAACCTCCGACCAGGCGTGGTGATTATGCCTGGTTGGCCGCGGCCCGACAGTTGATGTTTGGATGTTGTGTATATGCTAATCGGGGCGAGAAAATCTCTATCGCGATTCAGGATTAGAAGTTACTCCTTATAGTTCATTCCGTGTTTCCTTCGTGGTTCAAAGTTATTTCGGTAGATGGCGCTGTTGTATATGGAAGTCGCCACATAATAAATAGACCTATTTACAACAAAATTGTAGATAAAAAAAAATCCAAGCATAATCACAGCAGGAAACCTCTTCAATTTGTTTCGGAAAAACGAGTAAATAAAATTACTTCAGTAATGATCATTACCACACCCAATTATACAACAATTATGACAGTTTGTAACACAAATTCTTAGACGATAATTAGCAAAATTTAGGATCTTAATTAAACAGTAGGTACTCTACAATTAATTTTAACGATATGGGCTTCAAATTTCCAGCTTTCATAAATAGTAGAATAAGCAATTTTTTCTTAAGATTTTTTCTTGTTTCAACCACTAGCCTAAAGCGATCGAAATTATAATGTTTTTCAGTATTTTGACAATAAATAAAACTACATTTATAGCAAAACTAGCAGGTTCCTTTCACTATTATAATTTAATGTTACTATTATTTTTATGTTATTTTGAGACAGAGTCAGACACAATTACTACATTTGTTTCTTTTGGTCGTGTTACACTTGAATGGCTGAACCAATTTTTAAAAATTATTGTTTTTTGCCTATGTAATTGATAGAAGAAAGCATTTATTCAAAAAAAATTAATAGTTGCGGGAGACATTAGAAAAATTACCAGAACTGGTCCAGTTCACACGTGCACAAGGTAAATAGAGGTAGTTTTAGAAATAGATACCAGTGCGTATTCAATTCAATATTCATACTCGTTGTTTAGATAAGACAACATTTTTTGGGACAACTACACTTGATACAGAAAGTTGAAGTTACTTCAGGGATATTTCATAGTTACAGTTAATGTGCTAATTTTTTTCATTTATAACTCTGTGTATAATGGAAAGCACGTGTAACATCCAAAAGTAGTAAGTCGTCATTTTATTCCTCGGTCATTGCGAACGCAGTTTATATGATATTTTATGAGGCTAAATTTAATTACAAGTTTTTTATTAGTTCAACGTTATACATTTTTTAGTTCTACAATTGCAATCAACACATAACTTAAAACAAGGAAATAGCACTTTGATAGTAATAACGAATATAAACGAATATCATTGCAAGGAATTAAATAGGAAGTCGTATAGAGGCACTTGATCCCTACTTGCTGCGTCCGCAACACACATTCTAGGAAACATACGAACAGCTATTCTGCTTAACTTGTCATAGAAACAAAATATGTCACTACAGATCACAGAGAGGTTTTAAATGGACCTAACTAGACGGTCTCTGCTAAATTGGGTTAAAATCAATAGGAGATAATCTACTTTAGAGAGAGAGAAACAGAAATGTAGATAAACAGGATATATCTGTTTATCTACATTTCTGTTTCTCTCTCTCTCTCTAATACGAAAGAGGATAAATAATAGGATCAAAAGACTTTACAGTTAGATCACAAACCTAACAATTTAATTAAGTGATATACTGCTGCAAACAAACAAAGAGAATATCTTCAGTTTGGTTGTCTTTTGTGCTTTCGATGCTTCGTGATACCGTTTTAGTGAAGCGATTTCTTAATTAGTTCTTTCATTAATACGGTAAATTATACTTTCCGAAAATTATAATTTCAAAACGTGTGCCTACATTTGATTCAATATCAACAAAATCTTGTTTACAATCGTCAATTTTTATTCGTTTTAATTTAAAGTAACGAATAGATTTACGTTACATTTTGAGATCATAATGACTTGTATATTTTGTTCTACTATTTAATTATTCTATATACCTGTCGTAACGTAACGTATAGTCGTAAGGTTTTAGATGTAGAAAATTTAAGGGAATCAGTAACCTATAATAATGCCATAGGACCGATCAAGTTAAATTTTATACAAATAAATGGTGGTATAAAGTACAAGTGCATTTAATTTTCAAATTTCATTATAACAAGTTCCACTAAGAGCCTACAGTCGAAGTTACAAATAAATTTAACATATTTAAAACATATTTTAAAACGTAGTAAAGCTAAATGTGACAATTCCAAAATTGAACAAAGTGGTGTGTTGTGGGAAAGGCCTATGTCCATCTGTGGACTGTGATGGGCTGATGATGATGAAAACATATATATATATATATATACCTGACATATTCGAACACATTTCTGTCTGTATATTTCAGCTGATACGACGAAAACATTACAGAGCTGGCATGTCACAATGGGCCTGGTGTCACTTGAACTACAAACTCTCATCGGTCACATGAATATTGTATGAACTCGTACATCGATCTGTTACATCTGGTTAAAAATAGTTGATTTTAAACCTACCCAGCAATATCATTTATGCTAGCCCATTGGTCTACTAGCTTGAGAATCTGACTACTAAGTTATAGTGTGATGAGTTCTCTAATTTATTTTGTATTTGGGTAAAAATGTATGATTGTATTTAGAATATATAGGTATATTTATTGGCGGTTACTACTATAAAAAAGCGGCCAAGTGCGAGTCGGACTCGCCCATGAAGGATTCCGTAGAAACAAGTAACATCATATAAAAGTTCTTGTAGTTGGTTGTAACTTTGATCGATGTTTTAATAATACTGTATTAATTGAATGAAAGGTAAATTGCGGTTTACTATTCTTCTCGATCAAACCAATTTTCGGTAGAAGTTTGCATGGTAATGTACATCATATTTTTTTTTTAGTTTTATCTTTCTCTTATTTCAGAAGTTACAGGGGAGGCACACACATTTATCCGCTTTGAAAGTGTCTCTCGCGCAAACTATTTATTTAACAAAAAAATATCATTATAAACCTAAATATCATTTTTGAAGAACTATCCATAGATACGTAAGCGTTTGATGAAAAAAAATTTTTGGGTATCAGTTTCAAGTATTAATTATTGTCCTTTTTCCATTTTTGTGTGAAAATCTTAGTGCGGTTCACAGAATACAAAAACTCACCAAGTTTCAACAGTCTAGTTTCGGATAAAAGTGACTTGTGACATACGGACGGACAGACAGACATGACGAATCTATAAGGGTCCCGTTTTTCGCCATTTGGCTACGGAACCCTAAAAAGGGATCGTGTGTGACGTTTCAAGTTATTCTTTATATTATAGGGTTTTCATCATCACCATCAGCTTATCACAGTCAGTGGACAGCAGTGGAGTCCAGCAGTGGTTGGATATAGGCCTCACCCATTGCACACCACTCTGATCGATTTTAAACTACGAAAGTCTTCTGAATTGTTATGTTAGACCCTCCAGTCAAACATAACAATTTAGAAAAGTTTGCTAACATAGCACTTTAATGAGATGATTATGTATCATTGGGCAGAGTGTGAGTCACCTGCTATGCTTCATTGTCTGCATTCAGAACTAGGACGATGACCACCATTCATTCTTGGATTCTACTCATGCTTATCACCAGGCAAATTCACTTTGGTTGGTAAATTTTTACCACTTCAACCGTTCAGATATATTCATATAGGTAAATGTGTTCTACACAGAATATTCAACAAAGTGATTTTAACTTTAAGGAAATGCTGTCAGTTACCACTATTGCATGAAGATAGGTTGTAGAAAGAATTTTAGAAATGATCTTGTTCACAAAATCTTAAGAGCTTGTTTTAAAGTAGGGACCTCACGTCTAGGGTTATATTGTACTGACAAATCGGAGCCATAAACTCTTGTCTTTGGATAAGGTTTATTAATGACTTGTTTTTTCTTGAACGTATTGCACAACTTCAAGTTAAGACGGAATTTAAAGTCCTAGTTAAATTATTTAATACTGCGGAACTGGACAAGCAGCTCTCAACGTTCTTCACTAGTGACAAAGAGTTGTGTATTTTTCTACCGTTTGAATGTAAAAAACCTTTGGCTAAAATATACCATTCCCGGCAATAGCTGAAAGTTGAAATATGTTCTAGACATAGGCTTTTTAAATTTGTTTTCTCATGCACACTTGTTGGGCTGGGTAATCTTTAGTTCATTAAGGTAAGAACTTAATTGTTTAGTCTCACTCAATAACTCAATCGTGCACTCCCTCGAATGATACCCAAGCTCTTCCAGGAAGAAAAAGTTCCGAAAATCCTTTTCGAATTTGAAAGCAGAATAAGGAAAAAGCAAGGAATAGAATCAATTTTTAATAAAGCACTCTCAAAATCTTTTCCAATTTTTTGTATTTCTCATTGTTTTATTTAAATTTCCATAACTTTCGGTCGCTTGGCAAATGATAAATTATGGAGTGAAGCTATAAATTTTTATTTTACACGATCCATTTCTGACTTGTAGCGACTTGAAGTGTCTTGTCTATGTTACTCTCTTATCGAAGGTTTAGTTATATTGAACAGGTTGTTTTATATCACCTTTCTGGTGAATAATTTATATTCTTGATTGTCAGCACTTAGTCTTCTTCTTCGTCGTTCCCTCAATGCTGAGGATCACGACCACAAGTTATTAGCTTCCACTTCGTGCGGTTATACGCAGAGTGGACTGCACGGTGCATGCTGCCGCCCACCGCCTCCTTTACAATATCACTCCAACGTGTAGGTGCCCTGCCTCGAGCACGTCTGCCGTCCATTTGCCCAACAATGATCTGCTTCTCCAGACTGTGCTTTGACGACCGCTTGTTAAAATACTTTGATGAAATGAAATTCACTCGTACTTTATAAAATGATGCATTCTAGTTTTACGCTTAAACATTTACAAATTGTAAAACCCATTGTATTTTTATAACTTGTATTTTTTATAATTTTCACTTTATAACTTGTATTTTCTATATTTATAACTTCTAGTCAATTTTCAAATTAATTTCTTATCAGATACTAAGCAATATCAAAGTTCTGTACAGATATTTTGGTATTGCACTATTTACGCCTCTAACCATCGATACCATAGCATGCTCTCTGAGACACAGAGTGTCCTCAAAAAGTTCTCAAAGCTTGCCAGCTTAACCAGTGCAATATATGTATATCCTACGAATATTATAAACGCGAAAGTTTGTATGTATGTATGTGTATATGTATGTTTGTTGCTCTTTCATGCAAAAACTACTGAACAGATTTGAATGAAACTCTACAGTAATAAAGCTTATATATCAGAATAACACGTAGGCTACTTTTTACGGCAATAATCGGGATATACGGGCGAAAGCTAGGTGATTAATAAAAACATAAATCGTAGATGTCAAAATGTATCACTGTTTCTCTCCTGTAAAAACTTCACTGGTTTGCTATGCATTCACTTGCATAGCAACCATAATTATAGTTTGTAAATGGCTAATTTAAAAATGAGTTCTGGATAATCACATATGTAGGCCAGTTTTTATCCTAAAAATACGCGGGTAACACCGCGGGGCGCAACTAATATAATATAATCCTAAACAATAGAACAACCCAAAATAAAGGCCCACTGACGCAAAAACATCAATAGGACGACATAGTTTGGATCACCATGCTGCTACTCCTGGATTCTACTCATGCTTTACATCAGGAAGAGTAGAATCACTTTGGCGTGCTCATAAACAAAGTAATAAAAATATATGTTAAGAATGTCCACCTATCTACACTTGGATGCAATAACCTAACCACCACGAGTATATCAAGAACAAAAATTTTGCATAAATATCATTAAATATATCATTAACAACTCAAAGAGACAGCTCTCGTCTTTGAATGATGAAAAGCCCATGACGCAGAAAATGCATGACAACATGAATTCTCAAACACATAGCTCACGTACAAACTTTATACACATCACTCCGACTTAAAAATTGTACTCCGCTGAGTAAAATAGAAAACGTGTGTCGGATGCTGGATGAAGCACAATTTTGTTACTTAGTTACGTGAGATGGTGTATCAGGAACTTTGTTATTTAAGTTGTTCTTTGTCCAGGTGCTGGAAGAAACGGCAACTAATTATTAAGGAAAGCTTTTACGAAGCTTTAGGTTAAAAGTGGCGTAAATTATTCATGACAGAGTTAACTTGAATCTTTGTTCCCTTTGGCTTTTATTTTTATAAATAATGTAAGTATAGTTTATCGATGTCTGATTATTTTATTGATATTATACTATTAATAATATTTATAAAATAATATTGTGCTGTTGTAATGCGTGCGAGGCCAGTTGTCCAACATGTTGTAATAAATAAATATGTAATAATAAATGAATAAATATTTCGAACAATTACACACAACGTCGTCTAGTCCCAATTTAAGCAGAGCTTTTATTATGGGTACTAAACAACTGATATAAATAAATAAACATACTTTTTTTTGTAAATACATACATATTATACATAGAAAACACCCAGACTTCGAAACAAATATTTGTGGATTACACAAATATTTAGTCCGACCCTGGAATCGAACCCGAGACCTCTTCATCAGCAGCCGTATACGCTAGCCACTAGACCAACAAGGCAGTCAAGATACATCACACTAGGCCACTATAATATAAGTTACCATGCTGCCACTGTTAGCATTCACAATGAGATTTTTCGTGTGTTGTCTCATAAATACGTCACTGATTTACAGAACATAGCTGCACAAATGAACAGAAGCATTAAAAAATAGATAGATACCTATATACTCAAAAATTACTTGAATAATACATCAATTAAACAAGGGCCAATACTAAACACCTCTCGAATAGCTAGTCGAGACTCAAACTAATTGGATGTAAATCTGTCTTGTTGAGAAATTTCGATAATTTGCTGAGGAGAAATTAAATGGGCCCCGTTTGATTGGCCTACCCTTTGAATGTAAATGGCAGTCAATTGAAGCTGCTCAAATGTTGCTCCAAATACTATTGTAAGTCATTGTACATCGCAATCACGATTTCAGCTTGTAGAAAATCGTGTTAGAATTTAGTTGTGTACTTGTTACTCCAACTTAATATTAGTTTATGAGCTACAATATATTCAAATTTAATTTTCAAAGAATTTTGTGTGTTTTAATAACATCCATAAAATATCAATTATTTATTCACCACAATAAATTGATTTGTTTTTATATCCTAATAACCTTCAAATATATATTTATTTTAAGAAACAAGTGTATTTTCATTTCAAAGTAAATTGAAGTATCATGTTACTAAAATCAAACACCGTGGTGTATAATTTCATGAAATTGAAAATGAATTCATTACATGTGAATAGACTGACATGTTATGGAGTAATTATACAACAGACCAACCTATAATTTTATTTTATTGTCTCTGGAAAACATACAGTATCAAATAACAACATCTCGCTTTATTTGAATACCTAATTAATCATAAAATTAACTTAAACCTAGGTGACTACACTGACTACCTCATCGCTCGGAAGCAATCCCTTACAGGCAACCAAATAAAAGGAAATCAACATAATTACAGTTAGTTTTATTAATGTTAGATGAGTAATTTTATAATTTGATACAAATCCCATTAAAAATTGTATCTACTTATGCAATAGGAATGGTTTCCTCTCACTCACATGCCAAATCAAGATTATTATCTTTGTCTCCTTATGGATAGGGTCTTAATTTCAATTTTAACATATGTATGAATGGGATATAATTATATTATTATTTATATTTTCATGACTTGAAATTCGAAACATATCTACCGAAGTAATAACTTTATTTTTTATACGTTCACTATTTCTTTATCAAACTTTAAAAATGTAATATCTGAATACATTTATATAAATACACTTAATTAGAAATCAATGTATTTCAAATTTATTACAAGTTCAATTACTCATAATTATCAGCGTGCGTTACCCCAGCAAAAAAGCAAAAAAAATAGGGCCTTAGAGAGATGAGAGTATAACAGAAAATTAGTGTGTTCTGAGGTGTAATTTGTTAGAAATAGCAAAATTAGTGCATGTAGTAGTTTAAAAGTTATTCGACAAAAACACTTTTTGCTGGAGTAACGTTTCAAACGTTACCCCAGCAAAAAAAATTTTTTTTAAACGTTTCAGACCCAAACGAAATACATGAATACATAGCTTTTGTTCCGTATTAAATGTTAGCAAACAGCAAAATTTGTGTGAGCTGTGGTTCTTAAGTTATTGACAATTTTTCTGGGGCAATATTTCGGTCTTGTCTAGAACTTGAAAATGGCTGAACGCAGAAGTTCGAAAAAAATACCATCGATAGACCTCTTTTTGCTTAAATTTGTTTAATAATTTGTTTTCAAATTGTTTGAGGAACACCGATGTAATAAAATGGTTTTAAAAATCAGAAAAAACTGTTTTGCTAGGAAACCAGTATACGTACAATCAAATAAAAAGCTGTAACATATAGCCATGGTTTACATTTATAATGACTGTAAATTTGGAATTAGTAACTTTAAGCAATGTGAAGATATAAGTAAATATTATTAATTTTAAATGGTATATTTAAGTCATCGAATACGCAGTTCCTATAAAAGAAAGAAACGTGGCAAACTCTAACAAATTTAAGTACATCATCAACAAACAAGCCTGTAAATTTCAGCTATCAATCACGAATATTATAAAAGTTATATGTAAAACAAGAATGTAACAACATTCTCTTATAACCTGACCAAATTAAAAGGTTACGTAAAAGCAACCGCGCCATACATTCGGCTGACATCTGAAATGAATGGTTTAATAGAATATTTTGTTGGTACAGTTACGAACAAAAAAAGTTAGGTCCGGGTGACAAGAATTTTGAATTGAGTATGATTATTTTTTTTATTTAAAATCAGTCTTATACGCTCACATAAGTACATAAATGTTAGAAAAATCACAGATAGTTGAGTAATTTCAACATGTTTAGATACTAACTTAGATATTTTTTTGGTTCTTTTTACAATGAATTAAATAAATATTTACAATGTTTAGTAACATTTTCTTGTAAATTTTTTCTTGTCCTTTCCTTGTAAAATGTGTTCAGTATTTTAGACGCATTATTCTTTTTGAAATTACATTTGTTGCCTTCCTGTTGCTTCCATGGTGTCGCGGTGAATGTAACTTATTATTTTTCTCATAACAAGAACAAAAACAGGAAAAAATATAGCATACTATATGAAATTTTTATATTGTTTTATAAAACACTATTCCCAACTGAGTTATGATATTTTAGTTTGCATTAATTTGAATTCGAATGAAGCATTAAATTGTATGAAACAAAAAAATAAGGTTTTAATTAATTTAAGGTTTTAAAATTAGATTAAATATTTTAATTACAATCTGATAAAAAACATTCTGTTGACTGTACAAAATACCAGATACTAAGCCGTTAATTTACGAAGATATTTAAATGTATGGCGCGGTCGATTTTACGTAACCTTTTAATTTTGCTCGGGTTATAGGAGAATGTTGTTACATTCTTGTTTTACATATAACTTTTATAATATTCGTAATTGATAGCTGAAATTTACAGGCTTGTTTGTAGATGATATACTTAAATTTGTTAGAGTTTGCCACGTTTCCTTCTTTTATAGGAACTGCGTATTCGATGACTTAAATATACCATTTAAAATTAATAATATTTACTTATATCTTCATATTGCTTAAAGTTACTAATTCCAAATTTACAGTCATTATAAATGTAAACCATGGCTATATGTTACAGCCTTTTATTTGATTGTACGTATACTGGTTTCCTAGCAAAACAGTTTTTTCTGATTTTTAAAACCATTTTATTACATCGGTGTTCCTCAAACAATTTGAAAACAAATTATTAAACAAATTTAAGCAAAAAGAGGTCTATCGATGGTATTTTTTTCGAACTTCTGCGTTCAGCCATTTTCAAGTTCTAGACAAGACCGAAATATTGCCCCAGAAAAATTGACAATAACTTAAGAACCACAGCTCACACAAATTTTGCTGTTTGCTAACATTTAATACGGAACAAAAGCTATGTATTCATGTATTTCGTTTGGGTCTGAAACGTTTTAAAAAAAATTTTTTTGCCGGGGTAACGTTTGAAACGTTACTCCAGCAAAAAGTGTTTTTGTCGAATAACTTTTAAACTACGACATGCACAAATTTTGCTATTTCTAACAAATTACACCTCAGAACACACTAATTTTCTGTTATACTCTCATCTCTCTAAGGCCCAATTTTTTTTGCTTTTTTGCTGGGGTAACGCACGCTAATTATTGTACTCATTAATATTATTGTCTTAATAAGTCATGTAAAGCGTACCAATTTTGACTAATGTTATGTGGCAAACTGTAAGTAGCAAAGGGCTTGTGCTTAGTCGAAATCAAAATGAATTTTGTTATACAAATTCCTTTCATGTAGTGTCAAGGCTTCTAGATCTAGTCATGTCTTTATTTGGTACAAATACCGAGTACTACCATTTGACAAGACTTGAAGGGAGTCCTAGGGCCTATGTTTAAAACAATTCAACCCTTTATGTTGCGGAGATCAGACGATAACCGCCTTCGTTAGTATAAATCAGCCGTACCTTATTAGAACGTAAGTTGAGTCAAACTAGAAAATTAGTGAACGTTAATTTATAAATAATAAGATTCTTGATACATGTACCAGCGTAATTACGAGATATTTTTCTCCGACTCCGGCAAAGCCTAAAGGATGGATAATAGTTTTAGGAGTCTATGTATTTATGTTTGTATATTCCATTGTAGCACCTAAACTAATGCACCCATTTTTAACCGACTTCAAAAAAAAGGAGGAGGTTCTCAATTAGTCGGAATCTTTTTTTTTATGTATGTATGTTCAGCGATAATTTCATCGTTTATGAACCAATTTCAAAAAATATTTTTGCATTGGAATGGGCGTAGCTTACAGGTGGTCCCATGGTCACCATATCAGGATCTGATGATGGTATCCTAAGGAAATCGAGGGAACTCCTCAAATATCACAGGCACAATTTGGGTACTCGGAATAGTTTTTCTTTGAAGTCGGTTTCTTTTTGTTAAAATTAAAATAAATCAGGTGTCAATAAATTCGTAATAATATAAAATAAATATAGAGTCTAAAAGTCTTCTATCAATTTACTCAAATAGAAAAGTAAACGCAACTTCCTTTACTTCTCTTCTCAATCTCGAAACCTCTTGGTTTAAGCGTGATGTTAACTATCCTTTCCTCTTAGACACGCCAGGAAAAAACACATTCAAAAGTTTGGGCAAGTCTGTGTCAGGCCATGCATAGAAAAGGGTTCCGTAGTCACTCATAATGGAAGGTAGATTTAAAATCTTGGCCAATAGATAATTATTATGTTTACTTATTATTTATTTATTTTTGTACGAAGTTTTAAAAGTGAGTGTATTTTACAAGTTAGGCCCCTCCTGAAATCAAAATCTTACCAAAACCACTATAGTTTTCCTGTTTCCTGAAAGTTCACATGTATGGACTATGAATTTTATCAGATTTTTGAGCCAGCCGTATGGCTTTTAGAGGGGGGCACCCTTTTTTTGCAAAAAATGATTTTAGCAACCTTGCAATGTTTTTAAAAGACCTATTTAACGATATTCCACACGATGGAGTAGACGCGAGCAAAAAAAAATTCCCATTTTACATGTAGGGGAGGTACCCGCTATAAAAATATTTTTTATAATTTTTATTGTAGTACTTTGTCGATGTTATTTTAGCACCTAACTTTAGGACTTAATTTGTAGCACCAACCGTTTAGGCGATAGGCCGAGGACGGACGGATGGACGGGCGAATCTAAAAATGAACTGAAAATTTGTTTGATGGTTTAGATGTTCATCGTGAGCAAAACTTGGCACTAGAAATATGTTTACTGGATTCAAGCGTTCAACATCGTATTACTTAACAAATATCCCGAATATAACAAGATTGTAATGGTATTAGGTAACATGAGACCGTTTCAATATATCAAAATAGTAATTGACAATAGAACCGTTTAAAATTAATATAACATCTGAATACAGTAAGGCCCTTATTTAGTTTTTCTGTTCGGTCCTTGGGTATCACCAACAACCCATAACGTCCCACTGCTGGACTCCCGTCTCTTCTCAGGATAGGGTTTAGGCCATACGTCCTCACGCTGGCCTAGTGTGGGTTGTGACTACGTAATCTTGCCGTTGGATGTTTTTAAGCCGCCCGAAGGCCTCTAACTAAGCTCCACGACGGTTATCTTATGATAATAACCGAAACCGACTGCTTGACGTGACGTCTCAATCACGCAAACACTCACAACATATCAAGCCACAAACGGTCACCCATCTAGGTACTGACCACGCCGTCGTTGCTTACCCACGATGAATGTTTCCAATCACCTAAGTCCACTCGGCTATGAGCAACAATGAGTCCTTGGGTATATATCATAATAAATCGTCTCCACCAAAACTCGAATACATTCATCATTTCTTAATCTAAATATGATTCTTACAAATTTAGATTTCGTATGAGCCTACATATTGTGATGAAAAAAGATTTTCTATCAGAACTCCCCACAAAGCCAATCGACATTTTACTAAAGGTTTCTGATAGAAAATGGTATGTCTGCGACTAAATCATTGACAGTTATTATTATTGGCATATGAAGCCTATTCGATGGCAAGAATATAAGGGTTCTATTAGGTAAATTGATAGAAATTGCCCTAGATTTTGTAACGTTGCTACACTGCCCCATTCCCCGCGAGCAGGCGAGCGTCTCCCCGCTACTCCGCGCGCGGCTATAAGAACAGCGCGCGCCTCGAGCCCAGCCCCTTTTTCTACGGTCTCGCCGCTCAAAGATAAGTGTCTCCTATTTCTGGAGGCATCACCGACCAAACTCTCAAGAGCCCACGCTCTAACGTGCTCGCGAACTAGCCCTTGTATTCCGATTATATCTGTCTAATTGTATTGATTGTTAAAACATTAAACTTCTTGTAAACTCTCGTGATTTAGTATATTTCTCTTTCTCCTATCTATCGTGCACAACCCGGCGACTAAAGCCGAGTTGCGTGACAATTTTATTGTACTGCAGTACACTCCTGAACGAACGTCCTTCATTTAGACCGCCAACCATTTCGGGCATCGGCAGTCCGCATCCATTCGCCGCTACTTTTTCAAATAGTCGATCTATTATTTAATGCCATCTAAATATTTTAATCGCCATCATTATAATATTAAATTTGTTTTGTAGTCTCATAATTTAATATATATATAGTATAGTATATGTATGTATATAGTATATATATATTTATAGTTCAGTTTAATTTAATATAAAATGTAACACTTGTACCCTGATTATCTCAATTCTATCTCTGTAACAAGATTTTGTATCCATAGTCGTTTTTTTCTTAAAATTATTTAATTCAAAGACAAGATATTTGACATAGTGTACTATTATTTTTTTATTTGGTAAAAATTCAGTATCTTATGACTACTTAACTTCTTATTAAAATACTATAAACCATTACAGGTTTAGGTAAATAAAAGGTAATAAAATACAACAACGGAATAATTAATTCATTGATGATTTTGATAGCCGGATGGTGATGGATTAAGAATAGGTATCACCAACCCTACTTGATCAACGACAAAGGGAGACAACAGCGCAGGACGAGGTAACTGTAAAAAGAAGGAATACTTGAAACAAACCCTATACTACTCCATTTGACCAACGTGGCGTTAATACTCCACGTTGGTCAAAACCTAAGCCTAGCTTAGGCCTAAGCCTCTTTTCTACGGAGAATTATGCCCAGCAGTGAAATGTTTAGAGCTATTAATGTGATGTGTGATGCGCTCTTATTATTTATTTATATTGTGAAAAAAGCTGCCCAATTTGAGTAATACAATGAAAATAATATTATTGAGGTATTTTAATTACCACTGTGGGAAAAGTGAAATTTGGAATGACTGGATGAATGTTTTTCGCAATCATAACAAAATGACTAAACAAATCCAGATTTCAGTTAAACTAGACAAGATTACAGTCTGCATCAACACAAAGATGTTATAAAGCATAAATTAATTGGGTTATCCCACAATAGTATTAAACCCCATAAGAGTTATTAATGAAAAATATTACACGAAAAAAAGATACAGTGTAAATAAACAAACTTGCTTTCAAGACACGTAATAACTCAAAGAGAATGTCAAAGATTTTTACTTACTTTATTATTCATGTTCATTGATGATATGTGGGTCGGTAGAAGTGAAGCCCACTATTTTATTCACAAGAAGATATCTTTTGACTAGAAAACGGGCTGTCGAAGACAGAGCTATTATATGTCTACAGTTGTAAATATACATTAAATAATTGTAAGAAGACGATGTTTAAATGTTTTTGAAATTATAAAAAAAAAATATACAAAGGTCGTTCTTTAATAGTACTAAAATATTTATTTATTTTGATTTACCGATGTGTATGTATCTAACACTAAAAAACATAATATAAGACCTCGCTTCAATTTGGTAAGCTTAAATTAACATGAGACAATTTTTGTCTATCGCCTACTTTCTAATTTAAATAAAGCAGTATTTTAATTTGCTTTCTGTACCTAAAATCTGTTTGAAGTCGGTTTGAAGACGAATAGGTTTTTGATAAATGACGTACATCTGCCCAAGCACATCAAATACGTATTTATAATTATATACATACATTTTAATACAATAATATACATACATATAAAAAGCAAACTATATGTCATTCACTGATTTAATGATCCTCCCGTAAAATGTACTTAAAGCATTAAGCAAATTTTATTAAAATAACGCAAATTGGTAGCACTTTCTCGACTACAAAGGTAATTAAGACCATTATATTTAAGTATGTACAGAAGAAATAATATACAAGAAAAGACATTAAGAAAAGAACAAATAAAACTTGGGCTAAAAGGTCAATACATGGGAAATTCTTGTAATATTATATATTTACTTTAAAAGAAAATAGTTACTTGTCATCATCATCAGCCTATCGCAGTCCACTGCTGGACATAGGCCTCTCCACCACCACTTTAATCGATTTTGGGCTTCTCGCATCCAGCTCTTGTTACCCATCGTCACTCCACTTGGCATGTGGGCGTCCTTCACTAATTTTGCCGAGTCACGGTCTCCACTCCAGAACTCTTCTACCCGTATGGTCATTAGTTCTGCGGCTAATATGGCCAGCCCACTTCAGCTTGCGAATCCGGTGAGCTATGTTGATGACCTTAGTTCTCTGACGGATCACCTCATTCCTGATACAATCCCTCAGAGAAACGCCGAGGGCTATGCCCTTTCCATAGCACGCTGAGTAACTTTGAGCTTTTGTGGACCAATCGTACCGTAAGTGTACACGTCTCGCTCTGTATGTCATGACAGGTAGGAGGGACTGATTAAACTTTTCGTTTTTAGGCACTGTGGGATCGACGATGAGAAGACTCGATGTAGCTTTCAAAATGCTGCAAGTTACTTGTGATCTACCTGAAATGTTAGAACATATTAATTAAATAAATAAATATATCGGACATCTTACACACAACGCCATCTAGTCTTAAACTAAGCCTAGCTTATATTATAGGTACAAGATAATTGATATATAAATACATATATCTTTTTTTTTTGTAAATACACAGGAAAAGACCATTCAAATTTCTCATTTAAAATAAATATATCAATATCTCGGATATAGTACAGATAAAGCAGTACCGAACACATTTTTTGATTTCTAATAGTATCGTTTTATATGTTTAGAGCAACCAAAGCTTACAACGCCTGGCAAGCTTGGCAACAACAGGATGCATGAGAACAACTCCATCAGCCGCATTAGAGTATCTCCTGAACCTAAGACCACTAGACCTGGTGATACAGGAAGAGGCAAAGGCGGCAGCCCTGAGGTTAAGATCTCTGGGCATATGGAAATCAAATGTAACAACAAAACACTCCAACATTCTCCAAATATGCATCAAGGAAAATCCGCTCCTTGATGCGCCTATGGACAAGATGTTGGGGCAACACATCTTTGATCGAAGATACGACATCCAGCTTTCCGCAGAGAAAAATGACTACTCTGGCACTGGGGAAGTCAGGATCTACACCGACGGCTCCAAAACCAGCACAGGTACTGGAGCTGGTGTCTTCTCAGACGACCTAAACATCAAGATAACAACAACACTAGACAAGCTAAATACAATCTTTCAGGCAGAATGTATTGGCATTACCAGAGCGGCACAGGCGGTTGCTGCCAGAGACATCAGTGACTCTAACATCAAAATCGTCACTGATAGTGCCTCCGTGCTCCAGGCCCTCCGTAACAACACAATAAACTCAGTCCTGATAATGGAATGCCATAGTGCACTCCAAACCATTGCGGCAACCAACAGAGTGACTCTGCAATGGATAAAGGGACACAGCAACTCACTGGGAAACGATGCCGCAGACGAGCTGGCAAAGAAGGGAGCAGACACGAAAGTGCATGGTCCAGAACCACTGCTACCCATACCTCAAGCCCAAATTAAAGCATGGCTGCGCGAAAGAACCCAGAAAACTCACTTGACAGAGTGGCTAAATAAGGAGGGATGTCGGCAAACCAAGAACGCTGTATCAGCTCCCAATACAAGGCTTGCCCGCACCCTCATCAGGATGAACAGAGACAAACTCCGCAAGATCATAGGAACCCTAACCGGACATTGTCTCCTAAACAAACACCTACACACCATAGGAGTAACAGACAGCCCCCTATGCAGAGGATGCATGGAGGCAGAAGAAACGCCACAACACGTCATCATGGAATGCAGCAGTGTGGCCGAACAACGGGCACAAATTCTACAGTCACCGGCAACGTATCGGGAGGCCTGCAGTAATCCCCGGAGGCTGCATTCCTTCTGGACCATCCTAGGCTGGCTGGAATGAATGGGAAATAACTTTTCACGCACAATGGTCCAATAACTAGGACTAAGTGCGGAAACCGCCCAGTAAAACCAAACCAAACCAATGTTTAGAGCAAATTGTCAAATGTTTTTATGACAGAAATAATTTGATCCCAGTTATATCTGGTTTGGCTTTTCAACGGTCATGAAATTATTATGAGTTTGGTAGAAATATCGCAAAAGCACTTATATGACTTTTATTTATGTAAAGAAAATACTGTTTCTGAGAAATAAAGTACGAGTGTGCTTCAGACCAAATGAGTGAAGTAAAATTTAAGTAAATATAGAATATAGACAATAACAGGTCTATTTTATATACCTATTTTATACACCCTATCTCAGATATATGAAATGCTATGAGAGGAAGGGAGAAAGAAAATGTGCGTGCGCACTGTTCTCTTTTGCTCCTATAGTATCATACGAATATTAACTCTCTGTTTCTACCTTCACTAATCTCTAGCTCCCTCTCAACGTCCGTTCGCCTCAACCGATCACACTTTTCGTAACGCTTGCGTTACGTATTCACCAGCGTACTTCAAGCGTCAAGAGTGCTTAAAGATCTGCTTCAAAAACTTACACTCCCAGAAAGTCGCAGTAATAACTAGTATAGTAATAAAACAAAGTAAATACCAAAACTCAACTACGACAAAAACAATGCTAAAAAGGATGTAACAAGATTTTCAGGACACTGTATTAATCAATGTTAATGAAGAAGCAAGATAAGCGACACATAGCGACACTACCAAATTGCCTTTATCGCAAGTTGACAATAATCAGTGTACAGATACACATGGTAGTAAATGAGGTATCCAGTTTATCCAGTTGTAATAAATGATTGAGGGGCTTAAAAGGAACAGATGAACATACATACATACCTCGTCAAAATCATAGCCCTCCTTTGGATTTGCCGAAGTCGGGTAAAAATATGCAATTCAAATTCACATCACGCTCTCTTGAAATATTTTAACATTATCAATCTTGCAGTACATGAAAACTGTATGAAGAACAATTTCAATAAAGTTCTCCTGTAGGATACGTTCGATCTTCTCGCAATAATATTCAAATATAAAACACGCAGCCGCGGTACGTCCCGTTTGGAATGCAATCGTGCAAGAAATTAGGGGCAAGTAAGAAACATGTACTCCAAATTGAAATCTGTCTCGGGTTGTTGAGGCACTCAAGGATTGGTGCTGAATGCAAGAGTTTGCGATTACTTTATCTAGTTAGACTTAGTGATTAGGTTCCTGAACTTTTCAAATAATGGTAGAAAATAATGCATCACCGAAACCGTTAGTTTTTGTTGTGTCGTGAAACTTAGCTCGAGGCCTTCACGCGGTAAAGACATCTATCGGCTAGATTACGTTCCGTTCGATCCCCAAAGTTCCCAACCAGCACTCGGGTAGTGTTTGAACGTAAAGCCGTAGGGTTACGGCTCCTGTGGTCTCCCTGGTCTCCCTCTCTCAAGAGAGGGTTCTCTTGAGAGGAGACCACAGGAGCAGTGGCACATTATGGGTTGTTGATGTTGATGATGATATACTTCGTATAAAAAATAAGTACTATCCCAAAATATTCATTCGTATAAAATATTCTTACTTCTTTTCACTTGAGCCGTAGAAAATATCGTCCGTTATATCGCGAAGTGAGTTCTACGTCGTGAATACGTAATTCGTAAAAACCTTTTGAGGTTTTCACTAGATTTTTATATACCCTTTTATATTGCTATAATTAAATGTAATATCTGCTATATTTTTATTCTACGTTTTTGTGTTTTATTTTCTGCTTAGAAAAAATTAAGAACTTTTTGAGCAAAAAATTTAACCACCGCGGCGACGAAAGAATTGAAAAGCGAATGATAACAATAATATACTATTACTGTACCTTAAAAACTAAATTCTTAAACTAGTGTAAGCATACCTAAAAAAATAAGTTAAACAAGAAAGTTTATTAATTTACCTGAAGCGATGTGTTGAATATAATGTTAAAACATATACTGCACTGTCTGCATTAGTAATGAGTATAGAGACCACTTCTCTTGGATTCCACTCATTCTATCCATCAGGCGGAGTGGTGTCACATTAGCAGACTTCTTTAAAAAAATAAAAGCAATCCACTACCTATATTTCCCAGAGTTCGTGGTTTTGACAGATTTGCCTATCTGATCAAACGATCCTTGACAATGTTATCGCTTTACTTTCAAAGAGACAAAGGAAGCACGAAAGATTTATAGATACCGCAAGTCTGAAATCTGAAAATTATCGCGGTATATATAAGATGTATAATGCCTCGTTCATCTAGTGGTTGGTATATGCTGTTCAAGAGGTCTTCAGGTTGGTATATCCACAAACATTTGTGTCGGAGTCTGTATCTTTTCTATGGATAATATGAATGTATTTATAAAAACAAAGTTTGTTTATGTATTTATATCAGTTATTTAGTACCCATAACACAAGCTTTGCTTAGTTTGGGATTAGAAAATGCTCTGTGTGAGATTTTCAAAATATTTATTGTATTGCTGTAAAGTTTCAAACTTTTTACCTGAAATAGAAGTTCAAGTGGGTAGGTTGTAAAAATTTCGATCCAACTGACGCACGCATATATATGGTATATCAACTTTATCGACTTCTAAACTTATATTTGTTCTAAGAAATGAATCAATATATATTGAAGAGTAAGTAAGAAGTAAACAAAAGTTTTTTAAGGAGTTCTTATTTCGACCCAATGTACTCGTATGTATTTTATGGGTATTTACGAGTAATATATGATCCTTATTATATAAAACCCTACAATTGTTTCGTTCTCTTTCACACAAAAACTACTCAATGTATATACTCAAAATATAAAGCAATAGTCACATATAAAAACTGAATTATTTTGTTTCCATTGAATCACTTTAACACAAATATATATGTCTAGGAATGGAAAATATTTGTACCACTTCACTATAAGTAGTTACAGTTTGCTAACACAATATTGTTCACATTAGTTTCATTCCCAGACCGTTTATCATAATCTGTTCAGTTAAATTGAACTATTAATAACCCAAAACAGACTCTACTTCATTAAATATTATTTAAATTTACCCTGTTCCACTGGGTTTTGTAAATTGAGCTACATTAATAATGCGCACGAATGCGGTCAACCCTAAACCGACGTTTATATATATATGTATTTAAATTTTGCTGTTTCTTTTCTATTTCAAGTCGACACAAAGGTCAACTTAATAATTTTTTTGTGCGCCTTTTGAAGAAGAAAAGCTTTTTGGAACATTTACGAGCAATTTCTTGGAAACTGTACTTTTTTAGTTTTCATTAGATAAATGAAAACTTTTACATTAACTCTGGATTGTATTTATAAGGTTGAGTGATCTAAATAAATGTTTTTTTTCAAGCCAGCCACTTTAACTTGCTCAATCCGTAGCTATGTCGATGACTTTAGTTCTCTGTCTGCACCGAACAGTGTACCTATACACCTTTATAATGGTAACTTAAGTGACATTATCTGAAGCTTTCTATTCATTGCTAGACATAGGCTTGTCCTTATATGGGATCATCAGCATTATCATCATCATATCAGCCGTCAGAAGTCCACTGCTGAACGTAGGCCTCCCCTATTGATTTCCATTTCGACCGGTCGGTAGCGGCCTGCATCCAACGAGTCCCTGCGATCTTAATCAGGTCATCCGTCCACCTGCGGGAGGCCTTCCTACGCTGCGTTTGCCGTCACGTGGTCTCCACTCAAGAACCTTTCTGCCCCATCGGCCATCGGTTCTCCGAGCTATGTGCCCTGCCCACTGCCACTTCAGCCTGCTGACTCTCTCTGCTATGTCGGTAACTTTAGTTCGTCTACGGATCTCCTCATTTCTGATTCGATCCCGTAGAGAGACCCCAAGCATAGCCCGCTCCATAGCTCGCTGTGTGACCTCGAGCTTCCTTATGAGGCCCATAGTTAGATACCACGTCTCGGCACCGTAGGTCATCACTGGTAACACGCACTGGTTAAAGACCTTCGTCTTTAAGGACTGTGGTATTTTGGACGAGAAGACACTGCGTAATTTCCCGAACGCCGCCCATCCGAGTTGGATTCGTCGATTGACCTCTTTCTCGAAGTTGGATTTGCCTAGTTGGACCATTTGTCCCAGATAGACATAGTCATCAACAACTTCGAGAGCCGAGCGTCCCAGTAATACGGGGGTGGGCGAAACATGGACATTTGACATGACTTTCGTCTTGTCCATGTTCATCCTCAGGCCCACCCGCTGGGACATTCTATTGAGGCCTCCGAGCATCGTGCTGAGCTCCTCTAAGGACTTTGCCATGACCACGATGTCATCGGCAAACCGAAGGTGAGTGATGTATTCGCCATTAATATTGATGCCGAATCCTTCCCAATCCAGAAGCTTGAAGGCGTCTTCCAGGGCATTAGTAAAGAGTTTAGGCGAGATAACATCACCCTGACTAACTCCCCTTCGCAACGGAATAGCCTCTGTACTCTGGTCCTGTACTCGGACCGACATGGTGGCGTTTTTATACAAACACTTCAGCACTTCGATATACCGGTAGTCAATGTGGCATCTCTGAAGAGACTGCAGCACTGCCCAAGTCTCGATAATTGCCTGAGGTCGTTTGACGGTAGCATCTCGCCCGGAGATTCTTAGCACCCCTGACTCCAGTGCTCAACCGACACCCGTCAACGTCCGTCTTGCACCTGGAGCCCCGGGCACTTGGGGCCGTGCTCCTTTGTCTATCATCATATTAGGGGGTTTGGACCGTACCCCGCCGCGCTGGTCCAGTGCGTGTTGGCGGGTTGCCAGAGCCTTCTTCGTTATTCAGCAGAGTGCGCCACGGGCAGGCGAGGTTGGCTTGGGTCCCGATGGATGTTAGTGGGACCCCTTACACTCCTTATATGGGATATTGATATCAATTATAAGATTATAACATTTATCATTATTACCATTGAGCCAATTATTTCTGAGCTAGATCTTGGGGAGATGAGACCGCTGCAAACGACCCGAGACAGGTGACACCCCCGGTGCGGCCGGGGGGTGTCGTCTAAGATGGGTCGGTGTTGCGCCTCTTACTGCGCAGAGCGTTAGGAGGCGCTACATCGTCCTGCCCTGGGGGAGAAACTAGTCACCCCGGGATGTACCTCAGTCTTTGGGGTACGGCAAGGGGGACTCTAGGGTCCGCTGATGCTTTCCTGGTGTTCCTCCCAACTGCTGAGGTAGGCCACCACGGGGTTTAGTGGGTAGATCGGTTCCTCCGGGAGTCCCACACATGCCCTTTGTTTACCCCACGAAGAGTTTGGTGCGAAAAGCATTCCCCGTGTAAAAAAAGGGATATCGCACTAATAATAATCATATAGTGATAGCATTGTTTATTTATTATTCACTAATATCAAACTCAGAATTATCATTATCTTTTTAATCTGTGTCTAAATGTATTTGAGGTTGGTGCAATGAGTTTTCATTTTCTCAACCGCTTTCATAAATAGACAAAAAAAAGGGAATATAAATCTAGTTTATCATAATCAAAATTGAGTTATTTATGTAAACTTACATGAATAAGATATAATTTACTAGCATTCGCCCGCGGCGCCGCTCGTGTGTATGTCGATTATTGCGGTTAAAAGTAGCCTATGTCGTTTCTCAGGCTTTACACTATCTGTGTATATAATTTCATTCTAAGCGGTTAAGCAGTTTTGGCGTGAAAGCAAGACAAACATACAGAGCTATTTTCGAGTTCATATATTATTTCAAAGTAAGGATAGTAAGAAATAGAAACATAATTCAATATCATTATACATACATCGTTGTTGTGGATGTTTCACATTTTGAATATAAGTTATAAAATCATTTGTATATCTTAAAACTATAGCTTTACATTTAACAATATTCTAATTCGTTAATTAATTATCTGTAAGTTTAGTATTTGAAATATAAACCTTTAAAACTCAGTTTTTCATTAAAGTTACTTGATTATTACATGAACAATGTACATTTTATTATA
Organism: Phragmatobia fuliginosa; assembly: GCA_932526445.1. Taxonomy (NCBI): domain Eukaryota; kingdom Metazoa; phylum Arthropoda; class Insecta; order Lepidoptera; family Erebidae; genus Phragmatobia; species Phragmatobia fuliginosa. The sequence goes on from OW052070.1 coordinate 17,838,117, forward strand.
ATGTTATAATTAATATTTGGTCCTAAATAAACACAGTAAGGCTCAATTCACCTCATTAAGGATCATTGGTTCAGTCTACGAATATCGTAATATCTATTAGTCTCTATATAAATTTAGTAATTTTAATAGCTTTGCTTCAACACATCTTAATTTCAAAATACATGTAGACATTTTCGAATTTTTTATTTTATATTGAAGCCAACTAAAGTGACTCTACTCTGCCTGATGGAAAGCATGAGTAGGGGGCCATCATCCTCATTGTGAGGGTAGGCAATGCAGCATGGTTACCCCTACCAAGGTGGCCTGGTCAGTTAATGCTGCATCATTCTCCCGACCTCCGGAGGCAGCGAGAATTATGCAGAATGATTGGACCTCCGGTCTCACACTCACCAACGAAATATAACAGTATGAATGCTGTCCTTATTAAGATGGTCCTCTGTGTGAGGGTAGTACTGCCCCGGTCAAGCCAGCCCGGATATTTTTAATTTCATATTAATAATTTTTATTTCTTTACTTAATTTTTTTAATTAATTACTTTTATAATTACTTTTACCAAAAAAACAGATGGACGAAGTTCGTTTCTAATTGTATTCTCTACTGTATGTCACTCATAAAGAATGCGAATTTCTATTAGCAATAGAATTTTTAAAATTGGTTAAGTGAATCCAGAGTGGCTTATCCTTACAACTTCATAATATATATACTTCGTTTAAATAATTATTATATGACATGAATAATTTTGTAACAGGCAAGTTATTTATTTTTTAAAGTACAAAGAGTTCACAAGAGTTCTCATATATATATGTAGCAGTACACAACGTTACATGAACAGTCTTATAAATACACATTATATGGATGGCTGTGCTAGTTCGTGTGAAAAAATTGTCAACGAGGAGATAGCAACACTTGTTATTAAAAACCAGTGATTATATTAGTGCAGCTTTCATTAAATACTGATATTAAAAAGAATGTCATGTTAAATCGTTGGTTGGAATTTTTTAATATAAGTTCATTGGCAAAGGGATGCACGAGAGGAGCCTCCCCGAGCGACGTAAAAAAGAGAACAAGAGTCCCGACGTCCGGCGCACCCTGGACACCTAACACTCAGTATCGCAGAGTTTAGGTGACAAATTCTTTCACCACAATGGATCAACACAAGGCCAAACGCAATCCGCGTTGCCGAGCACTAGGCCAAAACCATGTAGTGTTGCCATTGATACGATAAGAAGATTGGCAAAGGAAGATTTACAAAAAAAAAATACAATATTAGGAGATTGTACCGCAATAATCGATAGACGCGCGACCTAACGGCCCATTCACGACCTTTCCGCTGTGAGCGGCAGCTAAGAGCGAAACGCCGAGCGGTAATATCAAAAGTATAAAAATGTACGAGGCACGCCACGAGTCGCCGCTCATAGCGAAAAAGCTAGCGGTTTTTTCCGAGCGAATTGCTACAGCGGTGAGCGGTGTGGAAAGCGGCAGGAACAAAGGCACAAGTTAGTATTTGCGACGCCACGAAACAGAGCGGCGTGGACAGCGGTGCAGGAGTGACGGACTCAGCGGCGTTAATAAAAACAAAACATTTTAGATGATTTTATAACGGTAATGGATACCTAGGCTTTTATAACAGAAATTTAAATAGATTGCCTATATGGATGTCAAAATATCCCCAACATAAATATAAAAAGGTTGTGGGAAGAAATTAAACAATGTTTTCCGGAATATAATGGTACTTATATTTAATTTAAATTGATAACACAAAAACATAGAGCCTAGGTACCTACCAAACGAAGCTACTAATATGTTGACAAAACTACTGGTATGTTTACTTAATGTAAGTGGATAGTTGTCAAGTTTTAAAAGTAAATTTTTTTCTCTGTCAGTAAGTAGATACCTAATTAGCAAAACAGTAAACATATCAGTAGTTTCGTCTGTAGATTTAACTACACACGAAACTACTAGTATGTCTTATTCGCAATGTAAGTAGTTGACAAGTTTTTAAAGTTTTTTTCTATCTGTAAGTACCTACTTAGTAAAACACTTGGAAACATCAGTTACTTCTTATAGGTAGGACCTTCGTCTAGTTCACTAAATCGCCATTTAAGTACCTATCTCTATTTATAAAAATGTTTTAAATTTTTAAAATGTTTGTAAATTTTTAACACGTTTTGACTACCTAAATACGTCCACCGTGGCCGCTGCAACTCACCGCTACTGAGGGTACGTGGCGTGACAAACGCACCGCTCACCGACGCCGCTCCGCTTGTCGCTAAGACCAAAACTCATGGCCAGGCCGTAAGAGAGAAGTAAAATCTAGTACGATCGTGAAATTAAAGTCACTTGTACTTTTATTCCACTATTTAATGATCTAAAAATATACCTGACTGGTGCCGTTTTTGGCATAATAAAAGAATGTTATTTTACAAGTTTCACCAAGATCAAAGTATCAAGAATATAAATTAAAATCTAGTAGATAATAAAAAATATATAACATTTATTCGAAACAGCAATAACAACAAAATAAGTCATTATTTCCAGAACAAAAACAATAATCCTTTCCAAAAGGGTTACAATTTTTTTCGCTGAGATATTTATCGGGAAGTGGTAAAACCACAGCCTTCGAAGTGTCTACTGGCTAATTAATTGCGATTGCTGTTAAACGAAGCGTCGGGTCCTTACAAAATGATTGCACAATCTTTTTAGCTCCCAGTTTAAAAAAAAAAGAATTTTGAAGCGAATTTATCCGGAGCATTTTAAAAATGAAATGGCAGTCTTTGTTTCTCAGTGAGTTTTTAGTTTAAAATATATACTGTTCGACGGGATTAAATTTTGGTAAGTGCTTTTAAAAATATCCTTTCTAACATATGAAAGGTTTGTTAAAACAGAGCTGTTATGAAACACGAAATTCAAAAGAATGTCAACTTATGAAAATGTAATGCCCAATTTTTTATACTTGCTCATACACTTCAATAAATTCTATTAACTTCAAGAGAGCCGTCATCATCATCACCAGCCCATCGCAGCCCGCTGCTGGACATAGGCCTCTTCAATTGCACGTCACTTGGTTCGTTCCTCGGCTTCTCGCATCCAGCTCCTGCCAGCCATCTTGCGCAAACATCACTCTACCTGTCCTCTGGACGTCCTACACTACGTTTTCCGAGTCGCGGTCTCCACTCAAAAACCCGTTTACCCCAACGGTTATCGGTTCTACGGCATACATGGCCAGCCCACTGCCACTTTAGCTTGCAAATCCTGTAGGAGAGCCGTACGTACATACGTGGGCTACGTACGTACGTAGCCCACAAGAGAGCCTTACTTCTGTAAATATAAGCCTGATAGACAAAACTATTTTTAGGGTTCCGTAGCCAAATGGCAAAAAACGGAACCCTTATAGATTCGTCAAGTCTGTCTGTCTGTCTGTCTGTCCGTCCGTATGTCACAGCCAATTATTTCCGAAACTATAAGAGCTATACTGTTGAAATTTGGTCAGTCGATGTATTCTGTGAACCGCATTAACATTTTTATGTAAAAATAGAAAAAAACAATACATTTTGGGGGTCCCCATATTTGGAACTGAAACTCAAAAAATTTTTTTTTCATCAAACCTATACATGTGGGGTATCTATGGATAGGTGTTCAAAAATGATGTTGAGGTTTCTAATATCATTTTTTTCTTAACTGAATAGTTTGCGCGAGAGACACTTCCAAAGTGGAAAAATGTGTGTCCCCCCCCCTCTAACTTCTAAAATAAGAGAGCGATAAAACTAAAAAAAATATATGTTGTATATTACTATGAAAACTACCAACGAAAATTGGTTTGAACGAGATCTAATGAGTAGTTTTTTTTTTAATAGGTCATAAATCGTAAATCGCAATTTACCTTTCATTCAATCAATACACTAGTATAAAAACATCGATGAAAGTTACAACGAACTACAAGAACTTTTATATGATGTTACTTGCTGATACGGAACCCTTCATGGGCTAGTCCGACTCGCACTTGGCCGCTTTTTTATCATTATTTTTGTCTGAGCGAACGTGGAATCATTGGTTAAATTCTTTCTTGCACTCCTAATGGTGGCAGCCCCCTGCCAATAAATCCCTTGTAATTCCATGAGGTGCAAGGGATGCATTATTGCATTTGTATCTCCTAATATTTATGTCTATATTTGTAGCGGTAAACACCATGTGACTCGTCTGTTCCTATGCCACCTGTTCTAAAAGAGTTACAATTGAATACTACAATAAACTTAACTTTTAATGTTGAAGGTGTAAAATAAGTTCCTTTATTACAGCTAGTACACACTTAACTGAAATCAATAAAACTAATTCAGTGAAAATGTCTCTAAGAGCTGGTTTCGAATCGTTGGAAATCTCATTAGAGACTGCGACTAAGCATTGAAATTAATTTCAGCTGTTGAAAGATTCGAACATTTTCATGTATGAAGTGAATGAAGAGTAGATGAATTGAATTTCATTTAAAGCTTACTTGAATTAGTTCTGGTGCAAGCACAATAAATCAAAATATATCAGTATTTTAGTAATTCTGTTTAGTGATCTTCAAGCTTAAGTTAGAACACAATGCTATAGAAGAATATAGCCACACTTTGACTATATCTATAGTTTAATGAAATCCTCAGAGTCCTAGTTAAGATTTCAGGGAACTGATGGGTAGCTCAGAACTGTTTGTCATGGGGATTCTCGGAGGAGGCCTATGTAAAGGAGGCCTATGTGTCTTGGAGGACGTACCTAAAAATGACAGCATTCTGCTATCGTATTTTGTAGGAGAGTGTGAGACCGCAGGTTGCCATGGTGTGGGTCACCATGCTGCATGGTCTACATTTATAATGTGACCCCTACTACTGAATTTTACTCATGCTTTCCATCAGGCAGATTAGAGTCTCTTTGACAGACATAAATTTAAAAAAACCATGGGACATATTCATCTCCTTCAAAAGGAGATTTTGGATACTATATTCACTGGTCTAGCTGGCTCTCTCATCATCATCATCTTGCTAGTCTTTGCCATATATGTATAGCCAAGTCTATATGGGGTCAGTTACTGCCTTACTTTCTCACTTTAAGTTACATATATTATGGGGTTTTTTATATATTGAAATCAACCAAATTACCTTTTTAAGCCTACTAACCATTCAAGAATGATTAGGCCTCCGGTCTCTCACACTCACACACTCACCAACGAAAGACAACCGCACGTATGCTGTCATTTTAGATTGGTCTTCTGTGCAAGGGTTAAAACATTTTAAATTCTCATAGTAGTACCTGGTTCTTAAAATGGAACTTTTAAATTTATATATACTTAGTAAAACCAAGTAAATCACTCGAAGCACTCAGCAGATTCAGATAATACCTTTAAAAATGAACCGTTTCAATGTAAATGTTTATTGGAGAGGAGCTTTTTTAGTGTCGACTTAATGGACATAATTAAACCTACGCCAAGAAGTTGATAGGTAAGGAAGTTGGGGATAAGATTCGGATTATACATTTTACTGGGTAAGCAAGTCCTTTTTCGTTCTGTTTTTATGTTAGCTGGGACTAAGTATGGCTCTAATGAGTGTGCTTTTCAGATAGACTTATATTTTATACTTAAGCCAAGAATTTGATAGGTAAGGAAGTGGGGATTATACAATTTGTATTATGAGCAGGATTTTAAATCTTTCTAGTTCTGTTTATACACTAAAAGGTAATAAGTTAGGCTTTAATAACGAACACTTTCTCTATTTATGAGGATTGCTGAATCTGAATAAAATTTCCATTCATAATTTTAATTAGATTTTAGCTGCCAAGAAATTAAATGACTAACCTAACGTATATTTTGATGGCGTTCTCACAAAACTTTTGTATTTAAGTATTAGCTTTTGCCCGCAACTCCGACAGCGTGTATGTTGGTTTTGACGACAGAAACTAGCCTATGTTCTTTTCCAACGTTCATCAAGGCTTATCAAGAAATTCTTCCAAATCACTTAAGTGGTTTAGCAGTGAAAGGCTAGCAGGTAAACAGACAGACAGACAAAACTACTATCGAATTTATAATATTAGTATTGATGTGAAATCAGTTTGCAAGATATGAGGTCGTTCTCAAATAAAAAGGAATTTGAACAATATGACGAACAAACAAACGGATAAACAACCAATTAAACGTAGACTCTTTCCTTTATTCTATACGGAACCCTAACAAGGATTTGTAAAAGAATAAACTTAACTGCTACATTACTTTTATTACAAATAGGGATTTCTCCGAACCTTAAATTTCTCAGTCTTTCTCATAATTTTAATATTCTGTACTTTTTAGCGTTGCTTTTAAAGAAGATAATTTTAAGGAGCAACATTTAACGTTTTGTTTTATTCAGAATTAAAGGCTTTATAACAGCAACGTTGTTAATTGGAAAGGCCATTATCCTTCATTACCATCTTAATCATAAACATTTCACAGTTTATTATAATACTGTTTATAGCAACACCCGGATATAACTGAGCGTCCTAAGTATTTTCTTCTGGCACAAGAAGATGAGGTTAAAAAACTTCTGGAATTTTATACAAAAATTTTGCTCATGCTTCTAAACATATAAAAAGTATATTTGTATTTTAAATGATACTATCTTTTGAGCGTGGCTCCGCTGGCGTGTAGGTCCGTCATGGCGGTAAATAGGAGCATGTTATTCCGATATGTAAGCTATATTATTGTAAACTTTCATCAAAATTCATTTAGTATTAAAATAGAAATCTGCGGGATTGCTACCAATGCTACCATGTACCTATTTGTTTGTGAGTATCCGATATTTCGGCGCTATTGCAAGCGCCATGATCACGGAGTAATGGGTGGGATGTTATTGGCAGACATATCGGTCTACCCTCTTTCGCAGTCTTTTACTATGATCCACCAACAACAGCAACAATGCAACAGCGACGAAATATCGGATACTCACTAACAAAACGGTAGCAATCCCGCAGATGTCTATTTTAATGTTACTGACCATAAAAGTTTAAAACTATATATCCATTTAGTAGTTTTTGCGCGAAAGAGCAACAAACATACATCCATACAAATAATTAATAACTCACAAACTTTTGCATTTATAATATTAGTAGGATTGTATTGTTTATCTAGTACCAATAGTACAAACTCTGCTTAGTTTGGGACTAGATGGTGTTGTGTATTAAACGTTCAAGATATTTATTTATTAATTTATTTAGGTAGAAGTCGATTCACTTATAGACCTATTTCAATGTAAACACTTCAATCACCAACAAAACACGAAGGCACGATATTCATTTTAGGTTATAATTGGTGACACTAATTTTGTTATTGCTCGCTGTACATGTTGGGTAGAATGTAATTGAAGTTAGCTGTTAATTTCAATCTATAAAAAAAGTGTCTGTTTGCAATATGAGAAATGAATAGTTTATTACTAGCATACAAAAGTACGAGTATATACGATACTTACAACATTTTTGTCCGACTAATCTCTAGAACGAAACTACTGATTTCGAAAGGACTTTCACTAGCACATAGATGACGAAACTAGGAGGAACTTAGAAGTGATTTATGTTTTTAGACTATTAAAATAAATAAAATATAGATTATGTTTTTGTAGTTTGTTAAAATGAAAAAATCTTTTAGAGATGATTTTTCGCTCGCTCTACTACGTTCGGTAGAGGTTTTAGTGTCATCGTGTTTTATGTTTTGTTTAGAACGACGTGGATGGATCGGTTGTGTGTATGATATACAGCTTGTTTTGTTGTACAGTACAGCGGCAGTGTGCTAAATTAAAAAAAGTGAAATTGTTTTAGCCGACTTTTTACATTGTACTTTTAAAATATTAACGTTTATGAGTGAAAATGTATTTTTTTCGCTAAGAAAACCTTGAAATACATATATGATATCATGCCCTTTATACCGAAGAAGTAGGTGGAGGCAATTTATACGCCTACTTTTACCAGTTTTTGATCCCACGTGATATTAAAAAAAATCATAAAACCGAGACGAAAATTCCAAGTTACATTTGAACGATTTATGGATCACACAAATTATTGTCCCATTTGCAGATCCAACCCATAACACTATTCAGTTGCATCGGCAAACTTATTGTTTGAACTACTATTTCATTGATTTAGTCGCACTGTGATATATTTATGTTTATGCTAACTATCGTTTAATGATAACAATAATTATATAAAGCCGCGCTAAAGTACACTGCTACCTCTCTGATTTATCATAGCGTTATGTTATACAGTTAATATCCTCCCATAATTAATTATCATTATAGAAAATTCTTTGAAGCTAAATAAATATTGTATTATGGACATCTGATACACAACGTCATCTAGTTCCAAATTAAAAATAACTTGTGATATGAGTACTGGACCACTGATAAACATACATAAACATTCTTTTTTTTTTGTAAACACATATTATACAAACACCTAAACCCCAAAACAAATATTTGCAAATCATACATACATTTAGTCCGACACAGGATTCAGACCCGAGATCCTTTGATCGGCAGCCGCATACACAAACCACTAGACCAACAGGCAGCCTATCTGTTTTATAGTTCAACGCATAGAAGAATAAAAACAAAATCGACTTAAAGTGAAAAAAAAAATTCATCTGTGAGAAAACACTATTTAAATAAGACTTAAACTGATCGGAGTAGATAATCGTAATTCCAAGAATATTTTATAAAAACTCGACTATTAATCGAGTACATTATTTGTTGAAAATAAAATGATGTCATTATTTAACACACTAGTTATATCGAATAAAGGTCAAAGTCTAAAACGGATGGGTCGAAATTGCGGCTAAGTCTTAGTCAAAACATCAATCTATCAACAAAACTCGATATTTTACGTTTTACATCACAAAAATAGTCTCAAAGTTTAAAACAACATTCTAACAAGACAGATAAAACGCCACATCTCTCGCCACCCGTCATAGACATCGCAAACCGCAGAACAATATATCAAATAACAAGGACGTTCAATCAGCAACTGTACTATTCCATTTATCTTGGGACCATCGTAGGAACAAATTAAACACTTTAATACATGAGGCGTGACTAAAAAAGGAAAAAGGGGATGAAAAAAGTGCCCTATCGAGTGGTTACATAGATACTGTTACACTGGAAGCGACTAGCTTAATAGTTTTTCAATGTTTTGTTTTAATGAAACATCGTTTTATTGCAATTTGGGTCATTGCTTTCAAGAAACGGGACGGCAATGTGTGACTGTTTAGGAAGCTCCACACTTCGGCAATTCCACTTTAAAGGGTACGCTTTTAAAAACAGGGTGCCCCCCCCCCCACTAAAAGCCAAACGGTATACTCAAAAATCTGTAAAAATACGTGATGGTGGTTCATTTAAGGAACTTTATAGTCAAACTATAACGGATTAGATGACTTTGTTAGTTCAGGAGTTATAGAGGCTTGACTTGTAAAATGCGCTTACTTTGAAAACGTCATACAAAATTAACGCATTAATACGTAAACATAACATTATCTATTGGATACGATTTTAAATCCACTTACCATTATGGATAACTGAGAACCCTTTCCTATGCGTAGCGTAACTCGCACTTGGCCTATTTTTTTATATTAAACTCTACTAAAATGACTCTACTCTACCTGATAGAATGCATAAGTAGAAACCAGGAATATGGGTCACCATCCCCATTGTGAGGGTAGGCAATAGGCAGTAGTTTTGTGTGTGATGTGATTGAATAAGGTAGTTACCGATTAAATTACACCCCTAATTTAGAGAGGGGACACATAAGACACGGTAACGTATTTGTATCTCTAGAGAAAAAAGGCTTATTGTGCAGATGTCCATGGTTGTCGGCAGTGACTTACCATCAAGTAAACAATAAAACGTCATCAATCATATTATATTTCATAAACATAAAGAGGTGCTCGACGGCGCCCGTGCTTTCGCCAACGGCGCCTTCTAGCTGTTAAATCCGAAGTATAAATATCTGTAAAAAATTATGTACCATAATTAATTACAAAAATATTTTAAGAAAGACAGACACCACCAATAAAACTTGACCAAGATATAAATTTACGAAAATAATTTGGACCCTTAGTAACATAACCATTCAATAAGTTTTGTAAGTAATATGTGAGTATTTATAAAAAAAAGTATTTTTGTATTTATATCAAGTACGAGATCTGCTGAGTTAGTTTTTATTAATCTAAAATTGGCTTGCATCAACATATTTAGAATGTCCCATCTAGTATAACTACATCTGTTGCAACCGTTTGCCATCAGTTGCGCGACGTAACGCCAGCAAAAAAAGTCGAAGTCCCCCTATATCCGGATTCTAAATATGTCCTCCCACCCCGCTTTGACGTCTACCGAAACGATACCTCTGATTAGTAATTTTGGATTTCGAAACACATAAATAGTTCGAATTTAGAATCGAATGGGACTTAAAGAAGCGTATCTTCTGAGAATTTTATGGATTCAACCTTCTTCGTTAATTTTCTAAAGGTTAATAACTTTAGTTAGACTGTAAGTGGATGGGACTTTGGCGTCAATTAAAATTCATTTACTTTGTTAAGGAATCTTGATGTACTAGCATACATAGACTTAAAAGATCGTAACACTCCAGTGATTTCTTTTTAAATGAATAAACTAACCTATTCATTAAAAGACACATAATTTAAACAATTAGAAAATTGTACTTTTGAATCTATTTCCATTTTGAGATTCCAATTAGAATAGAATGAGTCTAGTCTACCTAATTTGATTTCGTATGTATATAACTTTTAGTATTTAAAATCTAAGATAAAAATGATACAACTCTTGATGTATATACTACTAGCTTTCGCCCGCGGCTCTGTCCGCGTCTATTTCAATTATTGCGGTAAAAACATTTTGTATTTTTTTTTCATGAAAAATATTCTATGTTACTTCTAATACCTCCAAAAATATGTGTACAAAGTTTCATGATGATCGGTTAAGTAGGTTTTGCGTGAAAGCGTAACAATCAAACTTACATTTACGTTTATAATATTAGTAGGGATTATAACACCAAAAGTATAATATTATACAGAAATGTTTTCAATTAATTATAAATGAAAAGCGGCCTTATTTATTCAGAAAGGCGGTGAAAATACATACACAAAAGTGAGCTTCTTGTCATTTCTATACTGAAATTATAATCAACTTACACCTACTCAGAAATGTTATAGTCATAAAGTATTTTAAATAATAATGTATTTTAACAAGAGAAAATATATTGTAATAACACTACAATTAAATTAATTGCCTACATTGCGTGATATTAAATATTGAAAATACTGTGAACGCTCTCAACGCAATCCAAAATGGATGACTGAATAAAATTAATCACAACTCAAATATAGAACATGGAGTAGTCTAGACGCCTGCAGGCAAAGAATGTCGTTGAGACACAATCACTGATTATCTTGTCTCAAGTGTGTGTGTATGAGTAGATTGACATTTAAACCAAACCTTTGTAAATATCAAAGAAACATAAAACTGATTTTGATGTTTGTACCAAGATTTTTCAAATAAAATTTAGTTTTTGAATTGACTACTCGTAAAATTTAGTTTTTGAAATGACTACGAGTAAAATTTATTTTTGAATTGACTACACGTAAAATTTAGTTTTTGAATTGACTACACGGTTGGCCTAGTGGTTTAAACTGTCATTAAGAAGCCGTTTAGTTCATATTTTATTTATTTTTGTCTCTAGAGAATAAGTTACGTGTAAATTTTCTTTTTTTTTTAACATGATAATTAGTCAAACAACGATCATAATTATAATGATAAATGGGACCTAAAGGTAAAGGTAGCAGAGCCACGTTGATTTCATCTAAATACGCGGGTTCAACTGGTGCTGTATTACCCACATAAGACCGACTTGAAAATGACAGCATTCGCGCTATTTGTATAATAAATAAACAATATGATGATGCAGAAGGATCTCAAATAACCGCCACGATGTGGATCAACAGCATCAACGGATTCTACTTAGACTTTCTATCAGGTAGAGTTACTTTGGCAGGCTTAATCATGAAAAAAATATAATTCCAGAGTTGAAAAAAAAAAATTGCTTAGAGCTCGTTGAGCAGATTAGTTTTAATTGTGAGAAACCAAAAAGTCTGCAGTCTTTTTTACGCTAAAACGAAAAACATGATATTAGGTGAAAGCACACATAATAAGTATAATATGAAAATAATAACCACAGTAACAAACTGCCTTGTTGGTCTAGTGGTTCGCGTATGCGGCTGCCGATCAAGACGTCTGGGATTCGATTCCCGGGTCGGACTAAATGTTTGTATGATCTACAAATATTTGTTTCAGAGTTTGGGTGCTTTCTATGCATAATATGTATGTATATACAAAAAAAAAGTATTTAAATCGATGTCTAGTACCCATAACACAAATTCTGCTTAGTTTGGGATTAGATGATGTTGTGAGTCAGATGTTCAAAATATTTATTTAATATTTAAACTAAGCAGAACCATTTTCCGAGCCCATATTATTTGAATCGGCTACTAGTTGAACCAGTTTTACCTGAATATATCAGTTTTTCCACGGAGCGACTGGCATCGGACCTCCGCAACCCTAAGGGAGAACTGAAATTCGAAGATTGAACTAGTTGTCAGTATATTTGAGGGCACTGACTTCAAAATAATGATTGCCATAGATGTTCATGACAACCGGGACCGACGGCTTTACGTGCTCTCCAAGGCACGGGCGTGAATCACCGCCAAACTCCGGGCTGCTATTAGGAATTTCCTAAGAAAAACCAAAATTTGGCCCGACCCGGGATTTGAACCTGAGACATCTTGATTAGCAGTCGCATACGCTAACCACTAGACCAACGAGGCAGTTTAAACTAAGCAGAACCAAGGAATAATACCATTTATTTTGATGAATAATTTAGTAGAGTGTAGTCTGACTGTTTGTGCCTCGTTCGAATAGTCAATGACTAACGACACTGCTTCTCCCACAAATATTTAGGAATGCGGATGAACAAATTAGTCATTTAACGGTCAGGTCGGACATTTTTTTGCAGTGCCATGTATATTATGTTATCTCTTGAGCGCTAATTAATTCTACTTGTATTCCTTAATGTGGAATCAAAACAGTGTGTATTGAGATTTGGTTAGAGCTCAAACAATTTAACAATATCAAAGATTATAGATCTCAGGCCTGATTAGTTATTCTGATCGATTAAAACGGCTCGTTGAAGCGAAAATTTACATTGCGCGATGTAGAACCACTAATAATCAGTGGTAAACTGAATTACTTAATAAAGCAATTCAATTTATTTTTGCTAGGTTTAGTGCATATTTTTTCGAGACATGAGTTGTCTAAAATAATAAGCAAAATAAATATGTATTATAGTTTATGGGGCAAACAAGTAAGCGGGTGACGAAAAGTAAATACCGTCGTCCATGGAAACTATGAACACAAGTGACAAGCACGTAAAGACTTTAAATTCATTCAAAGAAAAGGTCTCTAATAGCGGTAAAAAAACAATGAAAGAGTTGTTTGACACCAGTTTTCTGTGGAGCCATGGGTCAACTCCGGTCGACACGGCCTATTTATACCGAAAGTGATTGATATTATGTATGCGTGCGTTCGTGCAAAACGTGTGTGCATGCATCTGCGTCTGTGTGTGTATGTGATGCTACATTCATTTTATATATATGTTTTTGCTGAATATTCTTAATCATCGCGAAACATCTTTTAAAGAATCAAACGAAATTTATCTACCTTCAACTTAAGCTAAAGCTCACACAAGTTACCAGTAAGTATCAAATAAGATCATACACATTTTTGTTAGTATCAGAAACTGAACTTACATAAAAACAAGAAGATTAGCTAGAAATCAAAAAAAAAATCAAAGTATAAACATAATATTCCAGGCAATACCACCTTTGAATTCCATGTCGGCGTGCTACAAGAGCACACTGTGAGATTAGTTAACGTTGAACATACAGGATTTAGCACACTTCCACTGTATGGAAATACACTTAACTTAGCACAAGTATTTCGTGACTCGCAGTAAATAAACGTTCGCACAATAAATAATATTACTCAAGTGAGACTCAAAGACTGACTGCCTTGTTGGTCTAGTGGTTAGCGTATACGGCTGCTGATCAAGAGGTCTCGGGTCCGATTACCGGGTCAGACCAAATATTTGTGTAATCCACAAGTGTTTATTCGGAATCTGGGTGTTTTCTATGTGTAATTTGTATGTATTTACAAAAAAAAAGTATGTTTATGTAGTTATATCAGTTGTTTAGTACCCATAATACAAGCTCTACTTACTTTGGGACTAGATGACGTTGTGTGTAAAATGTCCGAAATATTTATTATATTGTTATAGAACTCTGATCGGCTGGTCAACTAAGTATTGCCAGTCTCCAACACGCACTCGGAAAGCGCGGGATGTATGGCTTTAACTGTCTCCTGTAGGAATACCCAGCATTGGCATATTATGGGTTGTTCATAATGATAATTCTGTTAGAGTATATCGTATGAGTTATTTCCATAGCTATTTAAACATATTGCTAATGTTTTTATTTTGTCATATGCCTGGTCTTAACAAAAAAAATTTTTTCGGAACTTAAAATCAAAGAAAAACCATTATTGAAAACCAACTCATATCTAAATCAAAAAGCTGTTATTTCAAAAAGGCCTTTTTACAACTGATTAGTTACGAGGTTTCAAAATATCATTCCTATGGGGAGAACCAGCATGAAACTCTACTCTACTCTACTGTAGGTAGTAGAGCCACGCTGATTTCAGCACGAATGGGCCGGCTCGACCCGGCCAGTACTACCCTCACACGGAAGACCATCCTAATAATGACAGCATTCTTGCTGTCGTATTTCGTTGGTGAGTGTGAGACCGGAGGCCCAATCATTCTGCATCATTCTCCTGCCCTTCGAAGGCCGGGAGAATGATGCAGAATAATCAAACCAGGCTGCCATGGAAGGGGTCGCCATGCTACATTGTCTACCCTCACAATAAGCATGGTGACCCCTACTCCTGGATTCTACTCATGCTTTCCATCAGGCAGAGTAGAGTCACTTTGGCAGGCTTAAATTTAAAAAAAAAAACTCCATATTAAAATTAGATTAGAATTAAAATAGATTATACTTTATTGTACACCAATTACATTGTTGTTTTTATACAGATATTACAAGTAAACATGTACAATGGGCGGCCTTATTGCTAAAAGCAATCTCTGCCAGGCTTCTCTATTAAATTGTACTCTATTAAAAATAATATTTAGAATTCTCGAGTACAATATTATGAGTATGAACAAAAACATCGTAAAATAACAGAATAAGCATACTTCTAGTTAGTAACATTTGTGACGCATACACATAAGTGATAAAATCATTGAAAGTCACAAATATTTAAACCTAAAAATCCTTTTAAGCAAATTTCATCACAGTCAACAACGATTTGCCGCCGTCGCCAGAACAATCTAATAATGGTAGGTCACACGATTTACCCAAACACGTGCTCTCATTTTTTATATGAAGCACTATTATTGACAACCCTATCCATTCGTAATTTACGATCTTACCCGAGGTTTTACGACGTCATTCGGATACGTCACAGTGCGGTCCCGTTAATGAGAATGGGATCTATCATTCAGCAAGCGGCCGGAATCAACGATATTGGACGGAGAACGGATATATATTTTTAGATTTTATCTCAGTTCCTCTTTAAGTGTTCGTTAGAACTTATTCAAAGGTTAATAGGTTTTTGATGATTTTCTTGTTTGTGAAATTCTAGTCATTTTACCGATATCAATCATTGATAAAATTGAATCTCCTGATGAACTGAGTATATATTTAAGATTAAATGTTGCCGATTTCCAAATAAGATGTAGAAAATAATGAACTGCTATTGAAATGACACGTCCGGTAAGTTGAGGAAACATTTTGTCCTGTAATTCCTAGTCGAGAAATACCCCTAAACCAGTGCAGTTTTTTTCAAATGTATAATTTCTCTCTACCTCTTAAGTCTGAAAATCGTCAATTGAATAGTTAATGTCTAGTTATCGTATTGTTATTGTATAGTGTATATAAAGCATGGCCCAGTGGCCATATATGATTAGAAACAATCACCGAGGGCAAATAACGACGGCATGGTCAGTACCTGGGTGACCATTTGTAGCAGGAAATGTTGATTCCGTCACGTTAAAAAGTCGGTCCCGGTTGTTATCATAAGATTACAGTCGTAAAGCTTAGTCGGAAGCCTTCGGTGGGCTTCAAAACATCGAACGGCAAGATTACGCAGCCACAGTGTGTATTGCCAGTCCCCAACCCACCACGTTTATAAACACTTCATTTATTTTTTATTTAAATTTATCATTAACTGAATATTTCTCAATCAATTCAAGGACCTCTAACTAATAGAACAAGTCTATTAAGTCATAATAGACTTGTTCTATCAGGGCGATAGTTAATTCGGTAATCCGTCAAATTGGCATCTTTAATTCAGAAATTGGGTCGAAATTGAGGATCAAATTTAGGAATAATAATTTGGAACTAAATTGAAAAGGTAGGTTAATTAAGGATCACAATGGGAGCAAAGGGATATTGAATTATCTTATAGATTGTTAGCTTTACAGTAGCTAAATCTCCATCAGTTTTCTTCCGATATTTTTTTTTTTGTGTTTTGCCGAGACAGTTTTTTTTGGAACTTAACGAGTGTGACAACTAGGCGCATCATCATCATAAACAGCCTTTAACAGTCCATTGCTGGACATAGGTCTCTCCTTTGAAAGAAGGTTTTGGCCTTCGGCCGCTGGCCAGACATTTTGGTAAAGAGTTTGTTTTAAAGTTTTCCTTCTCTTGGCAGTGATGTAAGCTGCTTATTTTGTTCCTTTATTCGCCTCTTACGACAACCATGGAATGAATAGGTGGACACTATGTATTCTTGATCCGACACCACACAGTTAAACTAGGTGCGTTCGAGGGTAATTACTTTTGATTATGGGAAACCCGAGTTATAGCGGTGGATACACTGGAGTAATCAGTCCCAACAAAAAGGGATTAAGCAGGAACAAACCATTAGCATTAGTTGTCGTCGGTAAGTCCAATCCTTACAATTTATAAGGTATTTTACAGATACTATTTCTATTTATAAAAACTGACTTGACTGATTCGGTGGCGCAATGTTAGCATATGCTACTGCTTGAGGTCTCGGGCACGATTCCCGGATCGGACCAAATGTTTGTGTGATGCGGAGAGTCAGTGTTTTCTATGTAGGTACCTATTTGCAAAAAAAGGAATGTTAATGCATTGATATCAGTTGTACAGTACCCATAGTATAACCTATGCTTAGTTTGGTATTAGATGGCGATCAGATATTTTTTTATTTATTTAAAAAAGTAATGTATCAGTACATAATTAATTTAATTTATATAATAAGATGATAACGTTTCTGATAGCCCCATCGATAGATTAGGCACTTGCGTGTTAAAATTTGAAAGGTTCTCTCGTAAGCGAGATGATAATTTAATTTTTCCAAATTTCTTATATTGTTTTTTTTTTGTTTAAGTTACAGTACACACCTTAGTAGGCCAAAACCTCCTTTCTAAGGAGAGGTCTATGTCCAGCAGTGAACTGTTAAAGGCTGTTGATGATGATGATGACACACCTTTTGTATTTTCCAATTCACGAAAAAGTGATTTTGACATATATGAATTAAGTATTCCGGATTGTTAATATGTTCTGTTTCGCGGAGGATTTCGAGCACATACATGGTACATACACAAAGAGCAAGAAGACTCAAAACATCAATTTGTGGATCACACGAAAATAACCTATGTGAACTTTAAAGCCATATAGGTTGTTTTTGTTGCGGTAGCAGTGTGTTGTGACGGAGATATAATCGCTGAGAATATTACAAAATGTAAAACTTTAAATCAATAAATTTAATATCGTTACAAAAGAGAATGAAAAGAAATTGAGAACGAAAACTCAATTTGAAATTTCAATATGGAGTCTACCTAGAAACAGAATAAACCAAATGATGAAAAATTAATTTTATTGCTTTCGCTGCATCGGTAGCTGCAATACATTACAGGTTCGAACACAATCAGATTTTTCATGAGGCATGATGTATTTATTCGTGAGTACCGGATTTTAAATCCGGGAATATCATACGAGTTATTTCGGAATTATTTAATTTCAGATGAAAGTTATTTGTTTAATAATAAAACACTTTCAGAAAATTCATTTGTTTTATGTATTTGACCACGTATTTTGATATTTAATAGGTATTTCAACATCATCATCGACAGCCTTTAACAGTAAACTGTTGAATATAGGCATTTCTTTAGAAAGGAGGCTATATGTATTTACAAGGGTTATAATACTTATATGAACAGATAATTTGGTTGTGATGAGACTCTGCCATTATCAGTAGTATTGAATAATCAGCGCTATTATTTATTTTGTGTGTGTATAACTAAGGACATTTACCACATATGTTTAAGGTAGAGCTGTGCCCCGTAACCGAACTTACTGAAACCACGAGAAGATCTCTTTTTCAAATTCATCTATAGATTTACCTATTCGACGCAGATCGATCCAAGTGACGTGTAATTTGAGAGACTTATTTCTAGCAATGAACTGTGACTGGCTACTAATGATGACGATAAGGTTTTATTGAATTGTAAGTTTATAACAATGCGTTTCCAGAAAATAATAGAATAATAGAAGAATAAGTGCGATCTTTTGATTTAGCTTTCAGGGCTTTAATGCTGCGCATAACTATTACTGGTGATTTTCAAATAGTTCTCAGTATTTAAACTATGACGTAAAGTAGAAAGGAAAACATCTATGTTATCTTTTATATTTTTAGAACTAGTTAACTTGTATGAGCAGGAACAATTGACTGACGATGGCATATCACCGTCACAAGAGTGACGATATTGCATATTACCAGCGTCAGTAAGAATTCGCAACGAAAGAACTGCTAAATATCGATATTCTATGAGATCTAGTAATAAAATGCATCCGTAAAAAATCAGCCAATTAAACATCTTAACGAGTTCTTTAAATAGACTCGCATCTAAAATTGTGTTTCTAATAAATGGCTAAGTCACATGCCCGTTCATAGACAAACATTTATATAGTTACATAAACTACAGAGCACTCTTCTCTCCCTAATGTTTCCATCAGTTACATCTGAAATTCAGTTAAAGTGAATGACATCGACATACCTTTCAGAGGAGAGTGAACGAACCCGAGAACAGTCGAGTGCCGCTAGTCTAAAATAACCCGTCGGAGGGCGCTCGCTCCCCTCTTCTTTTGTTCCTATTTTGAAATTCAAAAAATAGAACTGAAGGGTGTTTCGGGATGCGCGTGAGTCAGTGTCGGTCGGCGCGCTGGCGCGTGCGCTGCTTCCGCCGTTAATATTGGATTGATTGGATTCCGGAATTCCGGTTTTTTTAAAGTGGTGTGGAGTGGCTTTGTTTAATTGGAATTTAATGTGAATAAGTGAATTGTGTGTTTTAATTCATCCCTAAATCTTTAGAATCAGCTGGATTTGGTACGTATCTACTCGTATATGTTGGATTTTATATTTAATATATTATTGCACCACGTGTGTCAAATTTTTCGTGCATTTTTTTAATAATTGAATTATTATATAGTTATTACTAACATTTATTTATTACAAGTTTGGGGGAAAATTAAATTTAAGCTCTTATTCTCATAATTGGTAATTTTGTTCACCAAAATTAAAAATTATACACAAACTATTAAATTACTTCATACCCATTTATATGGTATTATTAAAGCAGCTTTTGATGAATTAACTAACAAAACGACCTCATTTTTGTGAATTACTAGTGATGGGAAGCTTACGGTTTGCGGGTACTGCGAAAAAAATGCGGTTATTACTTCCGATTGAAGTACCTAGTTTGTACTGGACAAAATTAATACATGAATAATATCATGATGATTAAATTACAAGGTATTGGAAACAAGTGTGTTATAGCTAATCATTTAGTATGTTACCGTAAACATTGACACGATATTCTGAATGACTTCAATTTTCTTTTAAATGTAAAATAGTTTTTCTGATAATAATGTGTTATAAGTAATAAGTTTTTGAATTGAGCTATTAAAACTAAAAAATAGACTACAAAGACCAACAGTTATTTTAATCTCTCTAGGATAAAAGACATTGAGGCCATTAAGTCTGCAACTAAACGGACTTTGCAAATGAAAATTTAGTAGATGTTTAAATCATTAGTTTTCCAAATAATACAAGATTATTTGATTTGGATCTTTTGCGTCTCTATTGCGAAACTCACGCCTCAATCTTTAGATTTAAAGAACGTAAAGAACGTCATCAATAGATTAATAACGTTAAAAGTTTTTGCACGTCCAGTTATGAGAACTTCAGTAGAACAACTAGTTTATAAAAGTCTTTTATTCTACGTCCATCTGACACTTTCTTTAACTTAATTATTATATTCTTTATTTCAATTTCCAGTTCTATTTATATAAAACTGGTTTTATAACTTAATACAATATTTTACTTTCTCTTTTTTTCTTAACCGCATCTACTAAAAACTTTGTAGAACTGCAGTATAATTTATATGTCAAGAGCTGATTTCGCTCTCTCATTTCTACGCGAAATACTTTAAAATAACACAAGCTTGTCACTTCAAAGATTCGTGTTTTAGTCATTAAGTGTCAAATAATTCATCAAGCCGTAAAATAAATTGATAGATAATATTGATGATTTTGTCATTAAAGGACGTCATGAATATTTTAAAGTAATAATAAGTTAACCGAAGGTAGTGTTCAGACGGATAAAATGTTTGTAGTTTGAACTTCTTAGTTTTTCTTACAACTGAAAAAAAAACAATTTTCCGGCTTTTATCTAATCGGTTTTGTGTATTGTGTATCCGAAACTTTCGGATACGTAATGTACATCACTATTTTCAACGTTAATAATAATTTGCGCGTCCGCATATCCGTTGTAAAGGGGCCGGCAGACGGGCCAACGCGGTCGATAACACTAACAAAAGTATTTCTGAATGTTACACTGATAGTAAAGCGCTTAAATTGGTTTCAGACGACCAAATGTATTCGTAACGAGAGTTTCCTGAGATTACCGGATTAAAAAGTAAACAGTTGATCAGCTGTTCGCGTCGAAGTCAACAGATGTCAGAAAAAAAAATAGGTCGTTGTCCGCATGAAATATTTTCGTAACTATAACATTGGCTAGTGTGAGAACTATTGGATAGAGAGTTTTACAAAGCTACTTCTTTACCACATACTCGTTATGTGAAATATTATATAAATTGAGAATTGTTTTAACAAAAACATATAATTTACTTTGAAATCTTGTGATTTGACTGGCTCGTTGGTCTAGTGGCTAGCGTATGCGGCTGCTGATCAAGAAGTCTCGGGTTCGATTCCCGGGTCAGACCAAATATTATTTGTGTTATTCAAAAATATTTGTTTCGGAGTCTGGGTGTTTTCTATGTATAGTATGTATGTATTTACAAAAAAAAAGTATGTTTATGTATTTATATCAGTTGTCTAGTACTCATAACACAAGCTCTGCTTAGCTTGGGACTAGATGATGTTGTGTATCAGATGTCCAAAA
The DNA here is from genome assembly GCA_932526445.1 of Phragmatobia fuliginosa. Lineage (NCBI taxonomy): Eukaryota > Metazoa > Arthropoda > Insecta > Lepidoptera > Erebidae > Phragmatobia > Phragmatobia fuliginosa. The sequence continues at coordinate 17,859,776 of OW052070.1, forward strand.
TATTTATTTATTTATTTTGATGATTACAATCTCAATTAGTGACGCTTGAGTTACATTTTGTCTTTTACTAGTTTGGTAGGTAGTAGATCCATGCTGATGAACACGAATGGAGTGCGGCTCAATTTGAGTCGGTCAGAGTTTGAGACCGGAGGCCCAGATAGGCAGCATCTGCATCTCACTAAGCCGCTAAACGAATAGTGTGGGTTACCATGCTGCTTTGTCTGTACTTGCAATGAGGATGGTTATTCCTACTCTTGCTTCCTATCAGACAGAGTAAAAGCACTTTAGTAGGCAAAAATTTGACTGATGACTAATCTGAACTCTACATCTAAACAACGGCTGTTAATCTGAATCTAGACTCAGCGGCGCGCGAATTAATAAAAAATCTAGTTAGATCTGAATATAAATGTTATGACTATCCTTGGCACAGAAAAAATTTGATGTTAGTAGTTCGACAGATCAATTACAAGAATCTCTCCTGAAAAATGTTTTCGTGGATGTTTTCATTTTACTTTCAGATTTAGAAGCATATGATCATCTTATAGATTCTTTTTCTCGTGTCGTTTATCTGTCTTTCAGGTTTTATATAAATCTATGATATCACATTGCTCACGAGCGGGCCTATTTGTGCTAAAGCACTATCGATTTCACTCCATGAATGGTGTAGTGGATTAAGTGGTCGTGACGCTGCTTTCAACTGCGCTAAGGAACACCTTAGCGCAGTTGAAAGCAGCGTCACGACCACTATGTGGGATTTGAACGCTCAACAGAGCGTTCAAATCCCACATAGGATAAAACTTTGTGGGATTTACAAATTGCAGTTCAAATATAACTATATAATGTAGACAGACAAAAAATTTGTATAGTTCAATTCATCGCTCAATCAAACCTAAAATTCATTAGAGAAAATCATTGGCATTATTCTAGACAATATACAAGATGAAGAAAACGTTCTTCTCATCTCTATAGTCCCGTAAATTCCATCCGCTTCAACAATCCTTCGGCATACCCTTTGCTTGTACTGGAATTTGTGTCTCAGTAATTTTGATATACAGTTTACAAAGATATTGCTTTTATAAAGTGGGTTTTGAGCATCTTGAAAATATTTTCCATGTAAATAGAATGTGTTCAGTATTCCTGTGACTCATATTTTTTAATGAATCCTGTGTTCATACTAGAATGCTCTTTATAGAAAAGTATTTTTAGATTCTCTAGTAGTCTGAAGTCGGATTTTTGTGGATAGGATTAGGGTCCCTTTGAAGTGGGTTTACGAGGGTTAGGAATATCCATAAGTAAAGTATTATTTTGCAATAAAAATAAACATATAGGTAACATTTGACTTTGTGATATATGATACAACTTCACGTATCATTAACATTGAAGGAGCTCCAGTATCTCAACCAATTTTGAACTCTATAAACATTATGAGTTTGTCTTCGGATAATATTTACGTGAATTCTCATCCTTCCTTCATGACTTCGTGACAATGCAGCGGACAAAAGACGCGGATATTCCACGTCCTGCCCCGGTTAGGTACACATCATATTGAGAGGGAAATCTCGCAGTGCATCCGGTACGTCCTTTGTAAAGCCCGTTCATAATGGAACTTGGTAAATGGGATTACTTGACGATGTTTTAAAGTTTAAAATATTCAAAGTTCCATGAAGGTCTAGGTTAATTTGTATTCCGAAAGATTAGGATATATGCAATTTAATTATTTTTCTCAATGTATCAATTGACATTGCAGGTTAGTTCGTCTAGTGGTTAGCGATTTTGACTGCTAAAGCTCAGGTCGTGGGTTCGTGGGAAAAAACTGGTTTTAATTGTTTTTATCATTGCTTTTCACCGAGTGAGGTTCCTGTAAGCTAAACTCTACTTTCTGATTCTGGGGGCAGGACTTAAGGATAGCGTTATTGTGTCTTTTGAGGTGACCATGGGTGGTTGATATTACTAGCAGTGTGTCGATTACCACCAAGATACTCCTAAATACCCTTCTTTTGTGGAAGTTAACCTAGATTCCATTTCTAACTATGTACCACCTTTCGCATTGGCAATATATTATCCCGTTTTACGAGGGAGCTTACAAACACACATGAAACGAACACAAATGACTTCAAGCCTCAGAAAAAAATTTCGTGGACCTCAGAATGTGTTGTGCCGTCGAATATGCAAAATATTAAAAAATTATAATTAAATATCTGTACTATCGTCCCTATGTGTTATGAATAAAATATTCCATAAATTCCTTTGCGACGACAACCCCTGTGAACCACGTTTTCTGTAGAGAATTTTTATTTCGTTTGTATTGGAAAAACCATATACGAAATGAAATTAAAAACAATTTCGGCTTTTCATTAAATTAATGACCGACAATGGTATCATTTGTAAAAACGGGGACATTCGTAAAGTTAACAGGTAAACCGAAATTGTACAGAATTTTCCAGTTCAATACAGCTGCCGCTAAAATTGTTCGAAATACCGTAAATGTTACCGACAAAAATTGTTCTCTGCTGAATTTTTGTTCATTACATTTAAGTCGTGTGGTCTAAGACATGAGTAAATGCGTATTATATAAAAATATTTTTAAGCTACGCTAAGACACTACATTTATTTACTTAAGGATTTCTAAGAAAATGAAAAACAGGTACCTGTAACAAGGTATCTATTTTACTATGTGATTTTAATCATAGACTTATGTAAACTTTCAAACATCACGATTATAGTGTGTGTCGGGACCAACTACTACGCAGTTACTTTCGCTTGGTGTGATGATTCTCACGATGCGTGTATTTAGGGTTCCGTAGCCAATGGAACCCTTATAAATTCGTCATGTCTGTCTGTCTGTCCGTCCGTATGTCACAGCCATTTTTTTCAGAAACTATAAGAACTAAACTGTTGAAACTTGGTAAGTAGATGTACTCTGTGAACTCCATTAAGATTTTTACACAAAAACAAAAAAAAAACAATAAATTTTGGGGGTAAATACTTGGAACTGAAACTCAAAAAAAATGTTTTCATCAAACCCATACGTGTAGGTTTGTGGATAGGTCTTCAAAAATGATATAGAGGTTTCTAATTTTTTTTTTTTAATACGTCATAAATCGTAAACCGTAATTTACCTTTCATACAATCAACACACTAATATTAAAAAATCTATCAAAGTTACAATGAACTACAAGAACTTTTATAAGATGTTACTTGCTTCTACGGAACCCTTCATGGGCGAGTCCGACTCGCACTTGGCCGCTTTTTTCGATCAACTTTTATTTGGGACTGAACTGAACATAGTGAAAGCTACAATTTTAGGTATCGAAAATATACTTTAAGTAAAATAAATTACAGTTTGCAATCCAACAACAAATCTAAGTCAAATTTAGCTTAGTGAAGTCAACGACAGAATTACTACCACTCTTTCTTTACTTAGACCATGCAATACAATACGAGAAACCGGGGCCCACGAATAAGTTTATTCCAACGACACTAATTGGGAAAGACAGATAAATGATTACCATTTTAATTGTTTTTCAAGTTCTGATTGAAGAAGATCTTGAGTTTGAACATCAATCTTTGCCGGAAAGTTACTGGAAATAATATCAAAATGAAACTGCATGATTGATTGAGTTTCTTTATTGTTATTTTTTTTATATTTTGTATTTTTTACGGTATAATTTACAATGGAGCTGACAATGGGTTACTTAATGGTTAGTGACTCACGTCGGCCAAAGACACCCATTAATTAATTTAGTAAAAAAGCCGTCTCTTTTATTGAAAAGTTTCGTCTATCTATTTCAAGAGTTTTTTCTATTGTTTGTTTTAGTATTTATCTGTTCGTTTTTAATCGGATCGGTTTCAATGTAGATTTATCAAAAGGGGTAATACTATACAACTACTTTATCTACAGTATAAAAAAACACTTCTTCTATCACATAGACTGTTTGAAGTACACCTCACATAATAGTGTGTTGTCCATCTACAAACAAGTCACAGTCTATATTTGAGTCTGAAAAAGCATTGAGTTTATGAGTGCCCTAGGATTAGGCAAATGTACTACTGTGTTATATAAAGGTGCAAGTTGTATGTGACTTCTACGTTTGTATTTATAGGATAGCAACCTAAAATGAATGTCGTGTTTCGTTGGTGCGAAACCAGAAGCATCATACTATCAGTCTAAATGTCTGATTGCTCGGGCTAATCTCTGCAACACCTGGACCGATTTTGACTGAGACTTTCAGTGGCAGATAGCTAACAGGAACAAAATTAGACTTTTACCGGCGATACCCGCGGTATATTAGAAACCGCGAGTAATACCGGAAGGCAGGTAGTATTTACACTGAATAATTATTAATAAAATTAATTTCTGGTGGTTACTAAAATTAAATTTCTTGGAATATGAAATTCCGAAAGTTAGTATAAATATAAATACGTATTTATTCAACGTCTTAGCTTAAAGTTTCCTTAAAGATAAGAAAGTAATACGAAGTCTAGACTGACCTTGAAACAAAGTTTCATAACTTTACAAAACTTAGCACTAAATAAAATTAAAATTTAAGGAACTTTGAAGACTAACTAGGTTAAAATTTGTTTAGTGACCAAATTTGTGTATTTTGATGAGAAAAATAGTCGAGAACCAATTTAGATGGTTAATAAATAATGGTGGTGAAAATTTTCTGTGTTTTAAAAATTGTAACATCATATAAGTACTTTTCATATTTCAGTAATGGTGGTCTTTAACCCTTGATAATATGTCACCAAATCAATATCAGCCTACCAACTTGTTTCAGTCATATTCCCGATGTAACACTACATGCTAGTCTTCATAATATTTTTTAAAATATAAAAATTTTGGACATCTTCTGCCATCTAGTCCCAAACTTGGCAGAGCTTGTAGTATGGGAACTAGACAACTGATATAAATAAATACATATCCTTTTTTTGTAAATACATGCAATACTTATTATATAAAGAAAACTGCGAAACAAATATTTACAGATCACACAAACATTTGATCCGACCCGGGAATCGAACCCGAGAACTCAAGCACAGCACGCTCTCGCTATACCACCGAGGTAGTCAAATTAATTTTACAAATGAATTACCTACATTAGAGCATTCATTGACTTGCTTCTCAGCTTGAATGCCAGATGGTTACTAGTAAAGCCTACAAAGTAGAATATAACTTCGTAACTTTTTGTACTGAAGTTGAAATAAGTATACGTTTTCAGAACTGATATCTCACATAAGTTTACGACGTTAAAGCACAATTTTGTATGACATTTCCCATAAATTTTACTTATAACTATTTTATCATTACTAAAAAGGTGTACTATTAGCCTGCCCTTATTCGAATTTAACTTTTTGTACTTTTAATATAGAATCTATATTAATACCACTCGTCATTGCACTGTTAACTCCCTTCTAAGCCATATCCTCTTTCACATAATTCAACCACTTCTTCTTTGGCCATCCTCTCCTCTTGTACGCTACAACTCCTAAACCTAACACTTTTCTCGCCACATTCTCCTCATCTTTGCACATAAAATCCAAACAAAAGTTGCGTATTACCATTTTCATCTTCGGGATTCCGACTATTATTTATTTCTCATTTCTTCATATTTCTAAATTTAAAACTTCAAATCTTACATTAAAAACGATTACTCCTACTACAATTAAACCTTTTACTTAATATCTAATATGTACTAAACTAATATTTCAAAACCCGGTCTTTGAGGCATTTCGTCATACAATTATATCTGTTTGCCAGCAACCCCAACGTTAAATTCTATGAATACCTTACCTTATTTGAAGTGCAAATTGCGGGTATTTTATGTTTAACAAGATAAACGTTTAGTTATACTAACTGGAATAATATGATGCTGTGCAATGTTTGAGATGAATGGACTACTTACGTAATAAACATTAAAAGTTTTATTGTGTTTCCTATTTGCTTTTTGAAAACTTTCATGCGTTATAAATATAATAATGAAATGTAAAAAAATATGGTACCAAGCCTCAGCGGGAATTAATTTAATTGAATAGTAATAATTGAAATTCATTCACAACAAAGCAATAGGGAAATTCGCTTACTCTTCAATCCTTTTACTTTATTTACTAAAATATGTTGTTTACTCGTCGAAGCATCAAATACTACAGAAACTTAAGTTAATCACGTTGGGTAAGATGATATTTATTTTCTACTTAAGTATAGTACTGGTTTATTTATCGCCTTTTCGATGCGATTAGAACAAAAGACGACTGGTCGGGATCTGAGTTGTATTCAATGCTCAGTCATTTCCATATTATTAAAGCTATGTTAGCCACACGTGACACTGTTTTAGTCGAAACCAAAAATCAAATTAATTTACATTTTTGGGGTCTACAGATCTTGTTCGTTCGTTGATAGTTTACTAAACTAAATATTTAACTACTCCTTCGTTAAATTTTCAGTTTATAATTATAAAAGGAACATGTAATTGTACATAATCTAAACTCCAAAACTTTAAATAGTTTCAAATCCATAAAACTAACTAGACTAAAAATCTTGATTTGTAGCATAAAATTGAACGACCAAAAGAAAAATAATAAAATATTACAATTTATGCTTAATAACTAACTTTTTAAACTAGTATAAGCATACCTATATAATTTTTTTCAAATTTACGTGCCTCTAAATCAGAAGGATACTTTTTCAAACAAAAAAAGAATGATTAAAATCGGATTACTCTGTAAAAAGTTAAGCGTGGTCATATTTATAAAATATAATAATCATCATCACAGTCCACTGCTGGATATAGGTCTCTCACATTGCACACCACTCTGATCGATTTTGGACTTCTCGCATCCAGCTCCTGCCAGCCATCCTGCGCCTATGGGCGTCCTACACTACGTTTGCCGAGACCCGGTCTCCTTTACCCCAACGGTCCTTTACGTCCTTTACTCCAGAACTCTTTTACCCCAACGGTCATCAGTTATAAAATATATATACGCGTTGAATTGAGAACCTCCTGAGGTTTTTGAAGATTGATATCTTTGGTCCGCAGCGGCAGTTACAGCGGTAAAGGGTAGCCTATTTCCTTTCTAAGGCTCTAATCTATCTGTGTACCAAATTTCACTTAAATCATTTCGGTAGTTTTGGAGTGAAAGCTTGACAGACAGACGGAATTACTTTTGCATTTATAATATTAATAAGGATTTATTATCGCTTTCGAAAGTGGAGGAGAACTGAAAAGAACTCATTGTTTTAAAAAAAATTTTGCTGTTTTTTGCCAAGCTTCCATTTGCTAATTAATTTCAAGGTTGTTTTTCACTCACGAAAAATATTTGAGAAGGCTTACTTCGTTGTTATGGGGCTTTATAAGAGAATCTTTCAATTAACTTGAGCTTAATTAGTACGAAAATTTTATTTTCCTGGAAACATTTAGAAGAATTCTTTTTAGTTTTACTATACCTAACGATGATTTCTACACCTTATAAAATAATGATGAGGCGATTCTTTTGGTTACTTTAGGTTAAGTAGATGTTTTATTCCAAATAAATACAAGTGTCACCACCTCTATTAATTCCACGGGTGACGTAAGAGGCGACTAAAGGAACAAAATAAGGAGCTAACACCACTGCCAAAGGAAGGAAAACTTGAAACAAACCCCTTACCAACCCGTCTGGCCAGCGTGGTATAGTAGGCCAAAACCTCCTTTCTAATGAGAGGCCTATATCCAGCAGTGGACTGTTAAAGGCTGTTGATGATTGATGTTACTTTAATCATAGTACGCCAATTGCAATGTTACGTATATGATGTAATAATATATTATACAGTATGAATAATATATAGTAGGAATCGTTTATTATACTATATTAGTAATAATTCAGACGGGTGTGAAAAATTCTCGACTCGTTGTTAAAATGACTCTCTTATTATTTTATTTTTTAATTTAACTAAATTTACTATAATCAAGGGGGAGGTAAATATCGATATAATCGCATCGCCTAACCTAAACTTCAAGCCAAAAGTCAAATGGAAATAGTGTGGAGAACCAAAATGAATTAATTTAAGCTTATTGGGCTTGTTTCCTTTAAAAGACTGCACGATAAAATGATATCTTTCAGATCTGTGAACCATAATATTGTGTGGATTTAAACTTGGAGGATTTTCTCGGTAATCAATTTAGAACTTAATTGCAAATTAAGTCCTTGTTTTTTTTTTTAAATACTATCTTTCGCCCGAGACTCTGGCCGCGTCTGTTTCAGTTATCGCGGTAAAAAAAACGTAATTTTTTTTCATAAAATGTATCGGTACTTCTAATACCTCCAAGAATATGTGTGCAAAGTTTCATGATGATCGGTTAAGTCGGTTTCGCGTGAAAGCGTAACAAAGTAACTTACATTCACATCTATAATATTAGTAGGGATTATTTACAGAAGTTCAAAAAATGGATAAGAGACCTTTAAAGTTGTTGATTAAAAAAGATTTTTTGTGTTTTTCGGCTGGACACATGTCAAAATAGATAGACGAGGGTTTATACAATGTGATATTCTAGTTGCCAAGTCATAGACAAACATTGCTTTTACATTAGGCTTTATAACTGTAGTAGATTAACTACCTGATATATTAATGGTAAAGTTTTTCACAACTATTTACAAATGACGAAGATTTTTTGTTATATTATATTTGTCTACAATCTTATTTTTCTCTTTATTTTTAATGTGGTTCTTTATTAAATTTCAATTTATTAATTTATACTGTATGTGTAAAAATCATAGAGGAGTAAGTTAAGCCTACGCTATTCTTTTTTTTTCAAATAAGAGAGTTTTAATAAGTTATAGTCAGAGTTATAGTGGACTGCGATAAGCTGATGATGATAATAAAGAGTCATAATAACAAAACGGGCAAGAATGAATATCAAACAAAAACGTTCCGATCTACCAAAATTTGCACTGACGTCCACTACAATGACATAAACGATTTTAAAATATTTACAGTATTCTTATGAAACAGAAGTGTTATACGAAACTATGTTAATAGGTAGGTATAACTTGACTTTAAAATACAATAATAAATTTGCAAGGAGGTATATTTTATACACATACTAGCTTTCGACCGCGGGTCCAACCGTGTGTATGTCGGTTATCGCGATAACAAGTAGTCTATATCCTTTCTTAAGGTCTAGAATATCATTGTACCAAATTTCATACAAGTCAGTAAAGTAGTTTTGACTTAAATGGGTTTTTACCTACCTACATTTCGAACACCACTAAAGTAAAGATTACACACGCAGAATAAAAAAAATACAGGTTGATATTTTAATATTTCACGCTTGTCATGGCATGTCCAAAAGTGTTCAAGCCAATGCCACTCGGTTTCCACAGATTAACCGGCGGGTCGACGAGCAGTCTCTGGGGACTGTCGCCCAAAAAAGTCCTGAAACTTTTTCCCGTAGAACACGCTTCTCGAAAAACTACTAAAATAAACCGCATTTTAACGACCGCCGGTGAAATAGAGCTCCCGTTTTTTTTCTTTTCCTTTGAATGACGATACCGGTTTTTTAACTGCAGTTTTCGGCTATACTTCTAATTACTCTGTGCCTTTTTAGTTTTCAAAACTGGCTCAAATACCAAGGCTAGAAAATTGTTTTTGTTTAGATCCTTTTGAAAATAAGTTATATAGACAGGCAGACTTTAAACATGACTAGGTTTACTACATAGATGTTGCTTCATCATCATCATCATCAGCTTATCGCAGTCCACTGCTGGACATAGGCCTCTCCCATTGCACACCACTTTGATCGATTTTGGGCTTCTCTCAACCAGCTCCTGCTAGCCATCTTACGCAGGTTGTCACTCCACCTCTCCTGTGGGCGTCCTACACTACGTTACCCGAGACGCGGTCTTCACTCGAGAACTCTTCACTTCCTCGCTTCAGTTAGAGAAATTGCAATGATATTGCGTCAGTACACCTATTTCTTTAAAAGTTATTTGAATAAAAAACTTTCTAAATTAGTTTAAATAAAACTCACTGAAATAAAACATAAAAATCGAAAACGGAAAACGCTTCAAAGGAAACTGGAATGCGAACTATTTTTATTTTTTCATTGCCGTGTGGTGTTATATAATTTTATTGTATGTTATTTGATGTAAATGGAATGGAATCTATACTGACTACAGCAAGCTAAAAGAATGTTTTTTTTTTATATTGAAAGCTCCCACGTTTAATGAATGGAATTATTTCGGATTGGATACGGCATATTTCGCAGAAGACTATAGGGCTTACAACATTATGCTACAAACTAACATGGGACCTACAAATGAAAAAATAGGAACAAGGAAAACAGGAAAATAATTAGTTCGTTTGAGGGACATACAGTCAGCTAGTATGATTCATAAAACCACTTGTACTTTTGCAACGAATTTCGTACATTGGCATGGTTGTACAGATAATTTCTGTTAGCGAGTCCGAACGACCGCAACTGCGTCCATAAAACAAGGAAAAACTTTTTCATACTTTGTCCTTGAACTTTCGACAAAGGAGAATTTCCTTATCAACCTACATATTAACTTTTATTAGGGTTTCTCAGCAAAGATATAAAAACTAAACTTCTGGTTATGGACAGATAGGTCGGAACAGCTTTAGCTATATTTGAAGAGTGTAAAACTAGATACTGTTTATATGGTGTTAGATGTTTTTATGTGCGAATATTTAGTAGATGGTTTCTATAAAAGTGTTTGTGTGAAAGTTTGAAAGGTTTTAGTTTTAGGTCACTGTTTACTTGATTTGGACTATCACCCATTCTCCTAGTTTTTTTATGTGTAACATCTTTTCTTTCAATCATGTTTCCTCTCGACTCCAACATCAAAACTCAACAAGTCGTTGACTACAGAGCGTATCAAAACAATTTCTTACATACATATAATCAAAGAGATAACCCTTCTTTTGACACAGTTTTTTTAAAACCTACCAAAGTGACTCTACTCTACCTGATGGAAAGCATGAGTAGAATCCAGGAATAAGGTGTCACTATCATCATTATGAGGGTATGCAATGTGGTGACCCATACTTTGACGACCTGGTCAGATGTTTCTGCTTTATTCTCCCGGCCTCTGGAAGTCAGGAGAATAATGCAGAATGATTGGGCCACGCGTCTCACATGAGTGGTGAGCCAACGAAATACAACAAGAATGCTGTTAGGATGGTCTTCTGTGTAAGGGTAGTACTGTCCCGGTCAAGTCGGCACATTCGTGCTGAAATCAGCGTAGCTCTACTACCTACTGCAATATTACAGTGGTGTAATAATGAACTAACGAAATAAAAATAAGGAACGAACACCTGTATTTTATTTAGTATACATTTTTCATTCATTTTTAAAGTTATACAAACGTTTTTCTCAAAATCCCCGCTCCGTTACCACCCTGTATAAAAATATTCGAATAAAGTCAACTTGGCATGCTGATATCACATGAATTTTGTATGCGAGACTTTTTTTTCGACAGCGACCCGATGAAATGATACGTTTGAATCCACCTACACTTGTAACGTTGCAGCGGGGCGCTGATAAATTAAATTCTGTACTGAACTGACGGTTGGCTTGATAAACGAAAAAATAAAATTCTTCAAACGAATATTGAGGATTAAATTAATGAATTTTTGCACAGTCTTTGATTCCCTTAAAGCACTATATTGTACTTTTTATGTTGAAATCTGTACATAAATAGATAATATTTACAAATCACAGATCTAATTAGGCTAATCTAATTAGGCTAAAAATGCATTTTCTTTTAATTTTGTCTGTCTGGTTGTTCGGGTAATCTCAGGAACGGCTATACCAATTTTGACGGGAGTTTCTCTGGTAGAAAGCTGATGACATAAGGAGTGGCATAGGCTATTTTCTTTACTAACTTCGTTCCGCGGGTAACACCGTCGGTCTCAACTAGTATACATAGGAGAGGTTATCAACAGCCTTTAATAGTCCACATAGATCTCTACGTTGAAAGGAGTTTAAGTTGAGGACACGTACCAACGTTGACCAGACGTTTTGGTATAGGGTCTGTTACAAGTTTTCCTTGTAATTACATTATATTGGCTTGCTTAGTTTGTTAATTGGAATACTCAGCATTAGAGGAAGAGAAGAAAGCTTCAGAGCATCTAAATGCCACATGTCTCCTTTAAAATAAAAATTAAACCCTAACACTAATTATTCACGACACAGAATTCAGTGACAAAGATACTTTTCTTTTTAATAACAGACCCATCAGAGCGTTGTGCCCTTACTCATAAAAACTCAACTCATGACAAACGAGCCTAAGGTGTAAGTTCTGCCAGGGCTTGTCGCCGAGAAATAATAAATTGTCGGCCACAGAAACTTGATTACAGAAACTAGGTTACCTTATTGGACTGGATGTAATAAATAGGGCTGTGGTTTTGTGATTTTGCGGTTTAATTTCAGACACAAATATTATGAGTATTTAGAATTTTGTATTCATAATTTGTGTAAAGCTTTGCGGTGCCATCACTTAACGGCCGTAATATAACGGTGAATGACGTCACTAGAACGTGGTCTATGTAAAGCTTTGGTTTCCCAGGATAGTAGTGCCGTCATATAGCGTCCGTAGGCGTCACTAAAACGTTGTCTATGTAATGTGTGGAATCTACGGCTTTATTAACACACTGTCAGTCATTTTTTTTAAACAAACATCAAACGAAAAGTATCCAAGAGAGAAAATGAACGACCTTGATTTAGCTTTAGTTTCATGGTTACGTACGAAATCTATTAAAATTTCATCGTCCTCGCTGCTGCAAGAGTTGAAACACATTTAGTACGTCGTTTCAGTAAAAAATATAAATACGTTATAAAAAAGCCGCTTCACCGCTATCAATAAAACGTTTACGAAACCATCTGACACCGACAAGAAGGCCGTCATGCAAATGGCGGCACCGTTTTTTGATATTACGGCGTCATTTAGCGCTCTCTAGGAAACTGCGCCATTTTGTTTACATAGACAACGTTCTAGTGACGTCATTCACCGTTGTATTACGGCCGATAAGTGACGGCACCGCTATCCTGTAAAACCAAACCATGATGTTATTTTAATTTTCTTTCAAATCTAGCTGGAGGAATGATTTCAATAATAATACTGGTACCCTGTTGAAGTCATGCTATGATAAAGACAACTAAATTAATCTATCTTTATCATCATCATTAGCCCGCTGCAGTCCACTGAAGGACATAGCTAATTTATCTAATTTTACCGTAGCACTATAATTTAAAAATACCGGTCGTATATAAAATACGTATACCACTGCCTCGTTGTCCTGGTTAGTGTATGTGACTGTTAATCATGAGATCTCGGGTTCAAATCCCATGTCGCGCCAAAAGTGTTGTTGGGTTTTTCTTTGAATTCTTAGTAACAGACCAATAATATGGAAGTTTGGCGATGCCGCAGCAGTTCTCTCTCAGAGTTGCAGAAGTCCGATGCGAGTCGCTCCTTGGAAAAACTGATATGCGTATAAAATCGGTTAAACTAGTAGCCGAACCCAAATATTACTTTTAATATTACATTTAATTAGTATGCTATTATTAGCAAACTGTATTAACTGGTCTACAATAAAGTTTAATATATTTTAATGTTATTCTGTAATTATAATATTGTAAATATTTGTTCCAGAATACCACACCTTTACTGCAGACGGTATGTATAAATTTACTCTAATTAATCAATGGCTAAACTAACCGAAATTAAAAGATCAAAGGCAATAATTTAAGTAATTGAATTAAATAAAAAACAACTTATTTTTCAGATATCCGAAATATTTATTAGTAACAAGTTTTTGTACTAACGCTATTGAATCAATTTGCCTAAATAAATACAACCTTTTTTTTTGGAGCTAAAAATAAATAAAAATTAATAATAATTACGTGTGTTTTGAATATCGCGGTCACAGTTATTCACAAACAATGTGGCTTTCTATTAATTATTTACTTCGCTGGCTCAGGGACCCAAAGTGTATGTGGCCAACAACCAACAGTAGATCCACTATTTTCTTCTGTTATGTACGAGTTCAAACTACAAACACTAAAAAATTATAAACGTTACTTTTAAAGCCATGAAATAAACTATCGCCTATAAAACGATAATTTTTCTTCCAAGCCTTTATTCCCAAGTTTATTTGGGGTCGGTTACTAGTTCAACCGGTTTTACCTGAATTTCAGTTTTTCCACGGAGCGACTGGCATCGGACCTCCGCAACCCTAAGGGAGAACTGAAATTCGAAGATTGAACTAGTTGTCAGTATATTTGAGGGCACTGACTTCCCAGTAACGATTGCCATAGATGTTCATGACAACCTATAAAACGATAATATAAATATAATATGTTTTGTGCATTAAATATTATTTACATATTGAACTGTTATAGGATTACGTAGCACACTTATTTGCATTTCCACAAGCGATCGCCAACGGCTTATCGTCCATCATAGGTAATATTTGCTCCATACTTTGAAATACTACCATACGTGAAGCGAAAGCTTTAATTAAGCTTTTATTGTCTGAAATCGTATGCTATCATTTACATTTAAATGTGTCGCTTCTCTGTTCCCGGAGTTTCGACGTGTGAATTATTCTGTTTCCACCTGTTTATCCGGAGGTTGTTTGGAGTTATTACTGTAATACGCTTTTTCGTTCCGGAAAATGTATTACTGATATTTATGTAGCCGGGCAATACTATTAACTTAATGTACTTAATATAAATCGGTGGTTTTAATGGTCCGTACGATTCCTACTAGCCAACCTTTAGGGTGTAGGAATCAACTAAGGTACTCGAATTTTGGTGTTCTTCTAGCCGATTTGGACCACGGCGGGCAGTCTCAACGGGGACACAGCACTGGTAAACTTTCTGTCTTAAAATCCGATGGGATGGCTATCCGACATGACTGCGGACATATCCGGGGCAGGATCGATGACTTTAGTTGCTCCCCAAACTCCGAGCTACGGTTAAATGTTGCCATAATCAGAAAAACTGAATAAAACTTTTTGGCAAGAAATAAATAAATAAATAATAATAAATATTTGGACATCTTACACACAATATCATCAAGTCCCAAAATAAGCAGAGCTTGAGTTATGGGTACTAAACAACTGATATAAATACATAAATATACTTTTGTTTGTAAATACATACTTATTATACATAGAAAAAACACCCAGACTCCGAAACAAATATTTATGGATCACACAAATATGTGTTTTTAGTTGTTAGTCTAATACTCGTATATGCAACTATCAATTAAAAATCCACATTCGGACTGCACGATTGGTCTAGTGGTTTAAGCGGTCACCACGCCGTTTTTTACTTCGTCAAGTGTCGTGGGTTCAAATCCCTCGTAGGACAACACTTTGTGTGATTCGCAAATTGATGTTCTGCGTCTGGGTGTTTTTTGTGTCTGTTTCATGGATGTTTGTACAACATTGCGGAGTTATGGGATACAAATAGGATATAGTAATATAATATTAGATGGCAATACATACATTAGTTAGCTAGTTTACAATAAACGTTTGTGGAGGAAATTCTAACCTTCAATCCGTTTAATTACTTCTATCTCAGAAGTCAACACCATACTTAGGACTTCAAAACATGGGTGTCGGAAGTCACTTTCTGTTGGCCTCCTATACCATTTAAAAGACTTGGAAGTCAGACTATAAACTTTGATACGCCTGATTACAATAACATTGCAACTTATCCTACAAAAAAAAACTTTGAGCACATAGGTAAGTGTAATTATTTGTATTTTTTTTGTCAGACACAAACACATTCAAATAGAATCTGTAAACTTTTTCCATTTCCAAGTTGTAAATATTATTAATAGTCTTCGCAACATTTGAAAGCATCAACCTACTGAATGTTGAAGCTTAAAAGGTTTAGTTTCAAACAGAAAACAAAATAAATCGTCGTACTTGAAACACCGCCGTTGACCGTACCAAACTATTACAATTAACCTAACTCCCATCCAGCCTGTAGTAAAACACATCATGAGAAGTTCATTAAAACATCCTAACACCCGAATTAACGAAAGAAACTTCAACTACCCGCATTTGAACACATATTCACAAATCGCACGGGACGCAATTGAAACAGGCATCCGCTTAAATAAACAAGAACAGCATTAATGCGGCTCCAAATGCGTCCCTGGAGTTACATTTAAGGTCTCTCAAGCGAAAACCAATAACGTAAATATGTCTGTTGGTAACTTGTAGGGAGAGGTAGGTGACGTAATTTCTGAGGTCTAACGGATTAGGGGTTTTGCCGGTTTTGAATTTGGAATGTTCTGGATACAAGCGTTTTGGATTTTATCAGTAAAATGTAAAGCAATAAGGTAATGCTATCTGCTTTTTCTTTCTAAATACAACAATCGGGAAAGTGTTTTTTTTGTGTTTCTTTCTCATTCGCCTTGACAAAGCATTAATAGCGGGGTAGTTTACCACACAGTGTCTTTAGAATATAAAACAACACTGTAAAGAGTTTCTTACCCATAAAGGTTTTCAGTGCGTAGCTTGTTGTACCGATGACGCTGCCGCCCGTCTCCGGCCACTTGGCTTTAGCTATGCCTGATAGGATGGGTATACCGCCATCGGTCGGTCGCCAAAACCTCATTCATCGTCCAGCAGAACGTACCTCGTGCAGGTGAGGTATTGGGGCGATATATTAATGTACACCCCTTACATCCCAGCTGGATGCGAATAGCCGAGGATCGAACTAAGTGGCGTGCAATTGGAGAGGCCTTTGTAAAGCAGTGGACTGCGATAGGCTGATGATGATGATGTAAAAAGTAGAAAAACTATAAATACCAATGTCAGGGCAGATTGGTTAGGCATAGTAAAATCTCCTTCCTAAGGAGAAACCTATGATAGTAGTGGGACTTCACAGGGTGTTGATTACTCCAATATTTTATTCTAAAAAAGATATTGTAGCTTACCAGTATATTATATTATTCTATATTTGAACACAAATACAATTCTTTACCACCCACGTAACCATGTTGAGGCAAAGCTTCACCTGACCTTTCACGCTAATTATATTCCATGTAAGTCTAGGTTACGGTTTAATTCTGTCAATTAATTTACGTCAGATATAGAACATTGTTCATTATGAATGATGTTTATTAATTAACAGTATCACTGTGGTCTAGTATTCGGAAGTAGACTTTAAATTTAAAAAGGCCTATGTATGTTAATACTAATTCTTAAATACTCATTATTACGGTTAGATCCGTTTTCTGTTAACGAAATAATCTATTTCGACGGTATCCATACCTCAGTGTCTAACTAATAAACTCCGAAATGAAAAAAAAACTACGGTTCATATTAAAGAGTCAACGACAGTATTGCTACAAAATCAAAAATTATAACCTTCCAATTGGCAAAATAATTTTAAATTATATTTATACAGTACAGATTTCATTGAAAAGCTTATATTATCTCACTTTTATTTTTAGTCACATACCTATTTAATAGAATACTATATTAATTTTCATTTTTAAAACTAACATTGTGTACGAACATAGAGAAGTCACAAACTTAACGCATTTTCACATTAAATAACGGATTGGGTACAATAAGTTGTTCATCGATGGTTTCGTAGTGGCCTTACTGGGAAGTAAATCCACTATCAAGCAATTGATCGTGCACATAATCACAGACTGCACAGTTTGCCCAGTGGCTAGCTACTCCCCTTTCTACAGCGCCAAGTGTAGTGGGTTCAAATTCCACATTTAACAACACTTTATGTGATCCACAAATTGTTATTCTGAGTGTGGTTTTTCTTTTGTATGGTTCATGTATGTTTGTAAAGTCCCGCGTGACACAGGATGTACATTCCTAATGCTGGAGGTGTCTGTACAAAAAATTCAAACATGGAAATAATAATCGCATGAACTCTCCCATTTGTTATTACATAACCATCAAATATACGTCATCATCCTCCTAGCCTTTATTTCCAAGTTTATTTGGGGTCGGCTACTAGTTCAACCGGTTTTCCCTGAATTTCAGTTTTTCCACGGAGCGACTGGCATCGGACCTTCGCAACCATAAGGGAGAACTGAAATTCGAAGATTGAACTAGTTGTCAGTATATTTGAGGGCACTGACTTCTCAATAACGATTGCCATAGATATTCATGACAACCGGGACCGACGGCTTTACGTGCTCTCCGAGGCACGGGTGTGAATTACCGCCAAACTTCCAAACTCCGGGCTGCTATTAGGAATTTTCTAAGAATAACCCAAAAACACTTTTTGGCCAGACCCGGGATTTGAACGAGAGACCTCCTGATTAACAGTCGCATACGCTAACGAACCAACGGGGCAGTTAAACAAACCAACCATCAAATATACGTACTGTATATTAATATTAATGGAAAACCAATAACCATATATATACATTTACTCACCGAATCTATACCAAAGCATGTCAAACATATTCTACAATACTTCGACCGATATCTCAAACATCAACAGAGAACATACCAAGTTTCCACTAATGAACGTTGGTGGTCTTACCGAAGTTTTAACAATAAATCCTTGTATGTATGAACAAAGCTCCTAAAGCCTTATAAATCAACATCGATCGCTCACTTGTTTACTAACTTAGCTAATGTTATTGTAACATTACTAATCTACAAATCAAATGTTCGTAAAAAGACTTTACACTGTGAAATACTTTTTAACAGAAGTTTTTTTTTTCATTAACTCGTTCAGAAACATTAATACAACAACAACTAGCTGCTCCCCGCGGTGTTACCCGCGCATTTTCGGCATAAATTTGCCATTTACAAACTATCATTATGGATGCTATGCAAGTGTGTTATGCATAGCAACCTTTGAAGTTTTGACAGGAGATAAACAGTGATACATTCTGACATCCTCGAGATATTCATTTTTATAATCACCTATCGCCGTGTATCTCAATTATTGCAGTAAATAGTAGCCTATGTGTTATTCTGATATATAAGCTATATTAATAGAAAGTTTCATCCAAATCCGTTTAGTAGTTTTTGCGTGAAAGAGCATCAAACATACATACACACATACATACTCACAAACTTTCGCGTTTATAATATTAGTAGGATTGGCTTAACGATGTTTGCATTTAACCACAGAAAAGTAATGTTTTGGTAACTACGACCCGGCTCGAACAGATAATTTAACTGTAGCCTACTAGGAAACCAGTGTCGACCAATAATTTCGTTGCTATCGAATGAAACGTCACCATAAAGCCCCCTATCGCTAACTTTGGCAACCGTTTTCGAACGCAGAAATGGAAAACTAAGGTATGTTTATATGATTCACAAAATAAATATTTTCTGAAGGTACTTCCCGTTCTGATAACGAATTCTTTGGACTATGCAACTGATGGCAATGCTTTCCACAGTACACTCCATAGGCCTCTGTTTACAACGGAGTTTTTGTCTGACTAAGTCACGTTCGCCAGGTGTGTTGGTAGGAGTATAGGGTTTATTTCAATTTATTCTTATGTTTTGCAATGATGTTGTCTTGCGTAGTTTGTGCGTACAGGGGTTTTGACTTTCCGTATTCATAATCTGTTTCCACACTTAGAGGACGAAACTTAGGCGTTTATTAAATATTGTCGCCACGTTGCTTTCTATTGCGCCAAATGTCGCAGGTTCCAATCCCACGTGGTACAACACTGTGTGATCCACAAATTGTAGTTCTGAGTCCAGACTCAAACGGACACAAAGAACAAAGAATAGAAATATGTTTGTTCTCCACGACACAGGGTGTATATTTCTAATGCGGGAGTTGACTTAAGAAGGGAGGGAAAATATGTAAAATAAACTGTGCAACTATTCAAAGAAGATGCACAGTTTTGCACTTTCGATATACTACAACAAGCAGTTTAAAATTTATCCTTTCTCACTTTACACTCCAACAACAACACTAAAAGTTAAAACAACTGCTAAACTTGTACACTAACAGTGGAATTTTATCGTTCTTCCCACATTGTTTAGTGTACTTCGACATTAATCGTTCTTAGTTCGTAAATAAAGCTCGTGATGTTGATTTACGACTTAGCAGTAGACTTAAAGTATTTATTGAGTTCGGAAGCAGTAGCTACGTAGTAAACATTTTCTTCAAATCTCAGCCCGTAATCAACAGTTCTCTTGGGATATTATATTATAATGACTTATGATTATTAATTATAACTGCTAAGTACTTGCTCGCTAGTAAGTATAATTTAAAAAAAAATGATTTTCCTTATGAAGGTCTTCTCGACACATAAATTTAATTTCAGGGTTACTTCTTAGTTCTATCCTCACAATTCATATTAATATTACGAATTCGAATGTAACTCTGTATGTATGTCAGTTACGTTTTCTCGGCTATGTAGACCAGTTTTAACAAATTCGACGTGGAGATACATTGATTCTTGAGGTAGTATTTAGGCCTACCGCGATTACCAACATACATGCGTTAGCTCAAAATATGGTTTTTAATAACATGCTTGCTTGTGTAAC
The DNA here is from genome assembly GCA_932526445.1 of Phragmatobia fuliginosa. Lineage (NCBI taxonomy): Eukaryota > Metazoa > Arthropoda > Insecta > Lepidoptera > Erebidae > Phragmatobia > Phragmatobia fuliginosa. Next base: position 17,880,288 of record OW052070.1, read on the forward strand.
CCCACACAGAAGCCTAAGAAAATCACAATAAATATTTACAAATCTTCTTGGCAAAGAATGGAGGCACAACATTATTTACTTCATGGTGGAATCATTTGTCTCTATGGGAATTTCTTATGCTGAGTAATTTATATGTCTCTATACGCATTGTTCTATTTTAGAACATAAAGCTACACGATTCAATAAGAATGTCGGAAAAATGTCCTAATAATAACAACTGGATGATGATGGAGAATTCTGAAGTTGAGAAACATGACTTGACAATGTCGACCGCCATCACCACCACGTTTTTCTAATGAAAAACTAATGTGATACGATTTTAAAATTCGAGAACATGCTTCATAGTGTAATTTTTATTTGTGTAATCTTGTCTCTAACGTCTAATGTTATAGTTGCATACTATAAAAATCGGCCAAGTGCATGTCAGGCCACGCACAGGAAAGGGTTCCGCAGTCACCCATAATGGTGCGTGGATTTAAAATCGTATTTAATAGATGATTGCTATGTTTACTCAATTTTGCGTTAATTTTGTATGACGTTTTCCAAGTGAGCGCATTTTATTTAGCCATTAGAGGAGAGGGGGCGCCTAGTTTTAAAAAAAAAGTTTAAAGTGAAATTTCTCGCAAACGGATACCTAAATCAAAAAATCTTCTTAGAAACCCTTTATTGTTTTGAAAAGACCTACAACATCCCCACTTTACGTGTAGGGGAGGTACCCTAAATAAAAATATTTTTCATAATTTTATTGTAGCACTTTGTCGACGTAATTACAACACGTATTCATGCAAAGTTTCATTTTTCTAGCACTTACCGTTTTGACGGTAAGTCGAGGACGGACGGACGGACAGACGGACGGACATGACCAATCTATAAGAGTTCCGTCATTAAGTCATGAACTTCGGAACCCTAAAAAGGATATGAGAACATTATTTTTTAGTTTTTTAATGTAGATTATCTGCATAAAGTCATTTATTACAACCATTCTGCATTTTTATCGGTCTGGAGGCTGCAAGAATATATGGACACCGTGTCGGATTCAAATTGCTATTTTTTAGGTGTACGATTACATTTGAAATAAATGAAATTGTTTTATCGCACTGAGATAATTCGAATTTAATCTAAATGCTATGTAGATTACTGAAATTAAAAATGACTTTATATTTTGATTTCAAACCTTTATCTTGTTTTTATGTGACAAGTAATTTAGTATCGGTTTTTAGTTAATTTTTTTTTATTTAAGCCTATTTAAGCATAAGTAGAATTCAGGAGTAGGGACACCATCTTCACAGTGAGTGCAGTCAATGTTGGATGGTGATAAAAACTATGGCGGCCTAGTGGCCTAGATACATCTGCATAATTAGGAATATTTAAGCTTTTTGGCTTTTTGAAGTGGTCGTACTTGCTAACAGCTATACCACTTTGGATACATATGTTCAGTGATCTTTGTACTACAGTTCACACCATTGAATAATTATGTCTATCACTGAAATACTATTTGATAAAATGTACAACTATGGTGTCCGTTTTTAAATTGAACTCAATTGTACTGTATTGCACTATTTAATTATATAGTGTACATTTAACCTGACCGGTTTTCCCTTATAGAATTATTAAAGGCACCATACCAATGTAACCTACTTAAATAGAAGTTACAAGTTAGTTCAAATAAAAAAAAAAAATTAACAAGTCCCGACAGTCGAAAATATAAATCTTCGATGTCATAATACATAAAGCACACATTTAATAAATAAAAGTATATTTATATATAAAATGTGTTTCAATAATAGTGTTAATAACAAATCTATGGCCCGTAATGTAAAATATACACTGAATATCATCATAAAAGACAAAAAAAACAGTGAATATAACTTTGACAGTCTACAAACTGTTTTTTTTTATTATTCTTGGAACTCTCTTTGTAAAATATGGAAATATTTTTACTTTTCAAACATAATCCGAGAGGGTCGTACTGCCAGTCTATATTTATTCAGCCCTGTAATCGGTTTAACGCGGTAGAAATTGATGGGCTGCAGAGCCCTCTAGCGGCACGAGAAAAAAGTGGCATAAACTTTATATCTAAATATGCACAGAGTATGGAGGTACATTTTAATATTACTTTTTATGCTGCCTGTCTGGAAAGTGCAAAGCTACTTTTGTTGCTTGAAGCATCTTCTACAATCCAACTCCTTCAGCATTCCATGATGCTATTTAGATTATTTATTTACAATAATTTAAGTAATTTCCTGAGTGTGAGACCGGAGGCCAAATCATTCTGCATCATTCTACCGGCTTCCAGAGGCTGGAAGAATGATACAGAAATATCTGACCAGGCCGTCATGGTATAGGTCACCATGCTGGCTTGTATAGTACGTTGACCCCTACTCCTGGATTCTAATAATGCTTTCCTTTAGGTGGAGTAGAGTCACTTTGGAAAGCTTAAATATAAAAAACACTGAAATATCTAATGGCATGTAATAGTCTACTGCTAGAAGCCGATATAAAAAAGGAGATGTTGGTTTATACCACGCCAGGCTAGTTATAGATTTCTTGTCTAGTTTATTTTAGATTTATGTAAACTTGCGTGGATAACTTCCTTAATTGTCTATGAAATAGTACCGCAGTGCGTATGTTACCGAGCTGTTAAACCTCCACGTTACACCTCTCAAATTTCCATCCCACCATATTCAATAATATCGCAAACTTTATAACCCAAAGCCTTATTTACATAGTTAGGATGTTCAACAAAAAAGGGCGTGATGGCTAAAAACCATGAGATATGTCCCTATTTGCATATTTATACGAAAAGATGTTTTCAATTTCCTTTTGCCTTTTAATATTTACTTAGGCTCGTGATTTTCAGATAAGGATTAGATTGAAAGTGAATTTGTTACTAATAAAAATTCTTGGCAATAAATTTCTTTGTTTTCATCTTTTATTATCATCTGTAAATCAATTGCAGCACAGCATTGGATATCTGACACATAAAACCATCTAGTTTAATACTAATCACAGTTTGTAGTATGAAAACAACGTTGACTATTAGAATAATGATCTACTTTCTTAACGAAATACATCTATATCGTTGACTGCCTTCTTGGTCTAGTGGTCAGCTTATGCGGCTGCTGATCAAGAGGTCTCGGATTCAATTCCCGGGTCAGACCAAATGTTTGTGTGATCCACAAATATATGTTTCGGAGTTTGGGTGTTTTTCTATGTATAATATGTATGTATTTACAAAAAAATAAAATAAAGGAAGTATGTTTATGTATTTATATCAGTTGTCTAGTACCCATTATACAAGCTCTGCTTAGTTTGGAACCAGATGGTGTTGTGTAAGATGTCCGAAATATTTATTTATCTATACTAATATCATAAAGAGGTGAAGTTGGTAAATTTGGGGTTTACCTCAAAACTACTAAACTGAATTTGAAAGTTATTTTGCATATAGAAAGCTATATTATTTGTGAGTGTCATAGGCTATATATTTTTAGTGATTGTCAGTTTTACTTGACAATGTTTAACACTCAACCAAGTGGGCAGTAGTATGGCAGTGGAACGCCTGAAATAAATTTCTGCTGATTGTACAAAAGTATGTATATTAATTCTCTATAGTCACTTTAAAATAATCAAAGTAACTACAAACTTTGGCAAAGTTTCTTCGTAAAGTTTAACGTTTAATATCCACGAGCTCGTGGTTTCCTCAACTATGTTCAACAAGAGTATATCAAGTTACTCTTATTATATATCAACATGATATTGCAGTATACCATCGGGGCTATGGAACACTCACTGAACCTATCACTTTAATATTAATTTAGGTACCAATTTTTAAACCCAAATACTCAGTTTTGGACTAACCTTCCTAAGTTTAGATGAAAACCCTTGTGTTTTATATTTAGTGTAGACAGAAATTGGACTTTGGCTCAATGGACAACAACTGTAAATGCCTGTATAATACAAGCCGTGTTTGGGACTAGATGGCGTTGTGTATAAGATGTACGAAATATTTTTTCATTTTTTTTATTTATAAACGCACATATGCATTGATTGCATTGATGTTAGAATAGGTGGCCCAAGCCAATTTGATCGGAGGTCCAACACCATTCGCTCCATTCATTAATAAAGAAAATGTGATAGTTTAACTCAATCGGGTTAAAGTTACAAAGTTAAAAGAAACAACGAAGTAGTACATACTACTTAGTGCGTTAATTTTACATTTGTGACTTGTATGTTAGCCACGGGACGTAAGCTTTTATAACCTGTTTTTGATCGGCTCATTTTCTATGGCACTGGTTTATAATGAAATTTTATGAAATGAAAATGAACATGGACTGAAGATGAATAGTGCTTGCATATTTGGCTTGCGTTTCGTAGTAGCGTGCTGGCGGCATGTGGTATTTATTACCTCATGTGATTTAGAAGGGATTTACAGAAATTAAGGAAGTCTATTCAATAGTGTGCTAACAGTTTAGAATATACCAGTCTGCATTTGGTATGAGAAAGAAAAGTAATTCTTATTAATATCATTATTAATTCTTATTCTTCTTCCTAGCCTTATTCCCAATATTATTTGGGGTCGGCTACTTATACGACGGAGGCTAATATCTTTACTAATATTTTATTGTAAATGCGAAATTAAAGTCAATCTTGGTAGCATATTAAACTCTAGATTTTATAATATACACCAAAAAAAAAACAAAAAAAATATGTGTTGTAAAATGACATTCATACATTTCAATCAAACACCGTTTCAAGTCTCTGTACTTAGTAGATCACATAAAGATCACATTTAAATAAACAAACTTACAGAACATTGATCGTAATGTATACTAAGATACGGTTAAAATAAAGTGTAATTTAACTGATGTTATATTTAAACTCAGTAATTAATTACTATAATGAAATGAAATGATCAAAAGTACAGCTTGGTTAATACACACAGGCATTCAAAACTTTCCTAAACACAACGTTCAAGACACGACAACCCTTCCATCTGGCTGATTTTGTAAAACACAAAGCCACAAGAGATTTCCTCAATAAACAACCGCAAAACAAAGTGGAAGCGGCAAAGGTGGGCCTAACAAATGATTAAACGTACAAGTTGAATAATTTGCGAACACGGTTATAACTCCACAGTTCCGGGGTATTTCCTCAAGTGTAAAAATACCTTGGCTGGTGGAAACTCAGGAACTCTTGATTGTGTTGAGCGCTCAGCGTTTGAAGATTTTATATGGAGTTTATTTGATTACGCGAGTTTGGACGTGTGGTTTTTGTTTTGTTGAAGCGATTATAAAGTACGTGGAATTATTAAGTACATTAATTATGTTTTGCGATATTTTAAGACATTAGTTTTTTTTAGCTTCAAGCAATTACATACATTTACATACACATTTTGGACATCTCACACATAACGTCATCTAGTCCCAAACTAAGCAGAGTTCATGTATTTATATATATAAAAATACATAAACATGTTATTTTTTAATTCATATTATACAAAAAAAACACCCTAACTCCAAAATAAATATTTGCGAAGCACACAAACATTTCGTCCGACCCACGAATCGAATCCGAGACCTCAAGCAAAGCAGTAGCTTACGCTGCCACTGCGCCACCAAGGCAATCACACAATTCTCACACTTTTTTCGAACACCCCTAGAAGAAATGATAGAAAATGTCGAGTAAAGGTATTCCTATTATTTTCTTTTGTAATATGAAAAGGCAACTAAACCGATAATGGCAGTCATCTACTATGAGGTTATGTATCTAGTCTATTCATTTGACCTTACAATAAATGAAATAGTGGGAGAGACAGTGTTCCTAATTATTTTCTTTAATACCCTAAGCCCGTAGATGACGTAGAAGGCGATGACGGCAACGAGGTCTTAATCTCGGCAGGTTCCTATTATTACCATAAGATAAAAATATTCATTAAAATTCCTCATTACATTCATAATAAGTTAAAACTTAATAATGTTTATTCGCACACACCACTATCATTTGCCGTATAAAACCTGATGTTGATAAAAATCTACTCTAACATTTCTGTTACGTACTAAAATATATTATAACAACACCAAAATGTCTTCTAGAACGACCAATATACTGAAATGTAAATAGAACGACGCAGAATCGCTAAACTTCGTCCTCCAAATACCGTGAACTCACTCACCGCTAGAAAAGCCAACTTATTTGATTTACACGATTCATAAAAACTGCAATATGCGCTAATAGTTTTAGTTTTAAATTTGTGTGCGCTACGTGGATAACTTTTTCTGGATAAAGAGAAATTTATTCATGGCTTGGAATGGGATTATTCAAAAAAATATATTATTCAAGTTTAATGTTATGATGAAAGTTAGTCAATTACTCAATTATGAAACAAAATAAAACTTCTTACATGCTGCACTGATTTTATAGAAGAGAATAGAATAGAATAATCTTTATTGTACACCATTTCATTCAATTTACATTTAGGATTCCAACGAAAGTAAGACCATGTACGGCGGCCTTATCGCTAAAAAGCAATTTCTTACATACATACCTTGGGATGGAAAAAATAGACTGAAAAAGAACAAATTCACAGGCAGTTTTTGGTGCAAAAAGTAGACAAAACAAAATATATACACACACACACACACACACACATACACACATTCTGTCCCCCTTTCCACACACACACACACTAAACCACATGTATACATTTATAACAGATATACTGCCTGCTTTCACACAGAAGACCAACATATGACAGCATTCGTGCTGTAGTATTTCGTTGGTGAGAGTGAGGCCCAATCATTCTGCATCATTCTCCCGGCCTCACATACATTTCCCTTGCCTGACATGGTGTGGATCACCATGCAGCACTGTCTGCACTCGCAGTGAGTGTGGTGACCCTTACCCTTGGATTTTATTAATCCTTTCGATCAGGCAGGATCAATCACTTTGGTAGGCTTAAATATATAAAAAAGAGAGGAAATTGTGGGTGGAATGAAATTCGACAACCTGCCCCCGCTCAATTTACTTGGCAATTAGGGTTTACACCCACGCAAAGCTTTTTAGGCTCTTGTATCGTCCTCGACAACGTGTCTCTTTGTACCTTATTTGAGATCACTTATTGTTGTAATACAAGTATATTTTTAAAACTTCATTTATTATTTAAAGTGTAAATATTGGTATGAATGGGAAATTTTGACTGCACTACTGACGACGCTGTTTTCAATCACCTAAGGCCACGGGGCCATGACCGCTTCAGCAGCGCTTAAAGTCCTGACTGTACCATCATGACTTTAAAAAATAAATCTAAATTTGTATTTACGATTTTTCCGTTTGAAAAGATTGTATTATGAAATCAGAATAAAGTAAAAGGATTTGATAGAGTTTAAATATTAAATTTCTATTACTGACTTCTAAAGCATTGAGCAGTATTTGTAAAGCAGTCGACGGTAATGGATCGAGAAATTTAAATCCAAACCGATTGAGCTACTGAATATCAGAAATAGTTCCGCAAACAGTTTTTTGAACTGAATATATATTGCTCATAGACTTTGAAACTTCTTTGTGGCTTATATTTGTCATTTATTGCAATTATTTTATTAAATCGATTTCGTTGTGTAAAGTAATAGAACTTAAAATGTACCTATTTTTTAATTTTAACCTGGTGTAGAGTTACTAGTTTACTTTTAAAAACAATATTTGTTTGATAGAAAATGATTTTCTATAAGACTGTAACTGACTGTACAAAGCAGTATTATTCGCAATTATATCTCACCGTTTAAACGTGAAAACGTTATAGACAGACAGTCGGAGAGTAAATGCGAAAGTATTGCATTTATAATATTAGTAGGGACTTGTATGGATTGAGTAGCACAGATATATTTTTTGAATTCAACACACTGGTTTGTAAATAAAAGATGATATTTTATTTCAAGCATCAATAGCACAGTGTTCCATTTTTGTAAACTGCATAATTCACTAAATTTGAAGCTACATCACGTGAGACTATACAAACACAAAACTGGAATACTTGGAAATCAGAAAGACATTCAAAGTTAGTGAGTTTCTTCTCTTGATACCGTCATTGATTTACATCTGCATGTATGGAAAGTTCTCGTAAAATTCTCAAGGCATCTCGTAAAACAAGAGCGTGTATCTCATTTACGGCCACTTGAGCTTCATAACAAAAGCTCTGTGTTACACCGTCTATGTTTTATTGACCTGAAGCCAACTATAGTACAACCCTAAATGCATATCGTCTTTCTAGTAACAGTGCATAAAAATAGAGATTTGCGGCAAGAAACAGATGTAATACGCAAAAAAAATAATTAAATTGCTTTTCTGATGTAAGCACCGTATATACTTTGAAATGCATTTCTTTCAGATCCTTTCTTATCCGAACACTTTCTGAAGCTAAAGTTGGTATAGTCTGTGATTCGTCTTATAATTATCATAGAAAAAAAGGCAAAATCACTTTAATCAATTGAATGTAGAGAAGTAATTACCTACAATATTAACTTCAAGAATATTTATAATATTTACATACAAGCATCAAAATATTCCCCCGCATCATCGCTTACTGGTAGCTTTCCCAAAAGACTGGCAGCATTGCCACGTTGAATCACAATTCTAATTCTCTGTGTTAGAAAAAGGCCAACCTTTTGGTCACAAGAAGCATCGAGCAAGAACATAGCGTCTCTACCCGAAACGCTTCAAAAATATAACTACCTGTTAATTGTTGGTATTTACGCCGTTTGAGGTTTTCCGTTGATGCAGCAGCAGTGCCAGCATAACCAGCTGTACTTGGAAGATGTGATGGCGCGAGGGTGTCAACGCATATTGCGTCCCACATCAGTTGCTTATCTATGTTCCTTGGCAGTAAACACATACCATCTGGTCTTTCGCCATCGTCTCGTACTAGACCATTGGGTTCACGTAGAGCTGGGAGGATCGCGGTAACAAGAGAAGTATTTAACATATATCTCTTTAGAACGAAACCGAGCTAAAAACTTTAAAACATTTTCCTCACCTTCTATGCGTATAAAAACCTTATATATTTATATTTCTAATTCTGATAATCTATTTATTCAATAGAATATTACATGTCTGTCTAACACATACCCTAACTAGCATCGTAAAGTGAGTTAAATCTGAATAGACTCGACGAGGACCGTTATGTTTTCATGTGGGAATAATAACAAGGTGAGCCTTGTTAGATATTGCTATTTTAAAGTTTGTGTAACCAGGGGTTTATGACACATGAAACTTCATGAAATTATTATTGATTTAGAAATAATATCTCTGATGCTGTTTTAAAATAGATCGCAACTATTCGAAAAGTATTTTGTGTTTATTCTAATATCGTATTGTTTACTGATTAAAACAGAAGATTTTAAAATTATTATAGAATAATATTAATGAAAACATTTTAGATCTCATGTCAAAAATATTACACATCACATGTCCGACAGTAGTCTGCAAAAGGTTTTTGGTTATTATAAACATATTATATATAGAAATGACTCGAATTCTGAAACAAATATTTGCAGATTATATATTGTACATTTGGTACGACCTGATAATCAATTCCCAGAGCTCAGCATTCGCATACGCTACTTCTTCAATATAAAGTGGTGAACTATTGATGTATTACACATGAGGTGAAATCCTTTAAAATTGTTTGATATACATACATAATCTATATGTATACAAAATAAAAAAATCGGCCAAGTGCGTGTCAGGCCACGCACAGGAAAGGGTTCCTCAGTCACCCATAATGGTAGGTGGATTAGAAATCGTATCCAACGGATAATTGTTATGTTTACGTAATAATGCGTTAATTTTGTATGACGTTTTCCAAGTGAGCGCATTGTACAAGTTAAGCCTCTATAACTCCTGAACTAAAAAAGTCATCCAATCAGTCATCCAAAAAATCAAAAAAGACCACTACCACGAATTTTTCCAGATTTTTTGAGCCAGCCGTTTAGCTTTTAGAGGGGGGGACGCCCTGTTTTTACAAAAAAGTGGCCTTTAAAGTAGAATTTCTTGCAAACGAATATCGAAATCAAAAAATCGTCTTAAAAACTTCATATTGTTTTTAAAAGGCCTATCTCATGATACCCCACATGATGGGGTAGCCACGAGAAAAAAAAAAACGTAAAGTGTTACATGTAGGGGAGGTACCCCAAATAAAAATATTTTTCATAATTTTATTGTAGCACTTTGTGGACGTAATTACAATACATATTCATGCAAAGTTTCATCTTTCTAGCACTTACCGTTTGGACGGTAAGTCGAGGACGGACGGACAGACGGACACGACGAATCTATAAGGGTTCGAAGTCATAAACTTCGGAACCCTAAAAAACTGCCAAGATTTATAAGAGAAAATTACATGATGTACAACACGCCATAAAAGACGATATTTTTTTGGAAAGACAAAATAGTTTAACCTATTAGTAACTTCGTGCATGCTGTGTTTGCATGAAAGTGGTTGTACATTAGCCTTAATTTTAGTACATGTAATCTTCACTAAGTATTAATGTTTCAACTGAAAATAAATAAACATATTACTACATATTTTTATTATATATCTACACACATGAACCTTCACCGAATTTTGTCAAGGAGGGTTCCGAAAAGCCTTTAGTTTGACATTTTTCCTTTCCTCAACACAGGAAAATATTCAAGTGGGATTTCGTAGAGGAGATTTGTTGCAAATAAGAATACAAATTTCTTCAAGCATGCTTGAGTGGAGTCGTGGGATTGTTTGAGATAACGATATAGTAGGTGTCATGTAAGTTATTTCCTCTATTGCGATATATTTATACTTTTTTTATGTTTATCTGATAAAATATAAAAGCTTCCTTCAATTGTTTTCTGATACTTGTAAGCCAAAGATTTAGGCTGTTTTAGCAGTATCAAGTCGTTCAAAAATACCAAATATTCAACAATATTGAAAATCTATGTGTAACATAAAGTTCCTGAGTTACTGCTTACCGTGAACTTCTGGTAGGTCTGATGGTTTGAGGTAGTTTTATGACCTCGTAAAGGTCGCGGGATATCGTTGACATTCGATAGACTGTTGTGAAGCACCCCTTGACGTCCTTTGGCTGAGATGATGTAGACGTATAAAAATACATAATACTAAATAACTCGGTAGCGAATTAGTAATGTATGTGAATCCTGTGTTTTAGGTTTTGGGTTGAAATCCTAGGTTGTCCGGAACAAATATTTGTGTGAATGACCAATATATATATTATTTAGAAAAAAAGTACGTTTCAGTCAACTAAGTGTGATCCACAAAATTATTTGTCGGAGTCTGGGTGTTTTTCTATGTATAATATGTATGTATATACAAAAGAAAGTATGTTTATGTATTTATATCAGTTGTTTAGTACCCATAACACAAGCTCTGCTTACTTTGGGACTAGATGATATTGTGTGTAAGATGTCCAAAGTATTTATTTATAGTACAATCTATGCTTAGTTAAAAAAAATTGGCGTTAAGTGTTAGAAGTACTAAATATTTATTTATTTCAAAAAAAAATGAATAAACAAATATAACATATTAATGATTACTTTTTGTTACAACAGTTTCATACCAATTCACTAGAAAAGCACTACACATTTTTTTTGCAATCAAAATATAGTAGGACAGATGAAATTTTCACTGTGTACGTAAAACGTAGACTTGGCAACCAGACAATTTTTTTAGCGATGCAATTGACACGATTCGCAAAAGTAGAATAGGCCGAGCGTAGGCGAGCCACAACAAAGTTAAAAATATAATTATATATTACGGCAGGCGTTCTGAAGTTCATGATGTATTGGCATATAATCGATGTTAAAAATTGTACAACTTTTTTTCTTAAACAGATGGGACTAGCAATCAAGTTTACAGTATCTACTCGTTTACGATTACGATACGATTAAGAATACAAAGTGTCACCACCCCTATTCATTCCATGGGTGTCGTAAGTGGCGACTAAAGGAACAAAATAAGCAGCTAACATCACTGCCAAGAGAAGGAAAACTTGAAACAAACCCTTTACCAACCCGTCTGGCCAGTGTGGTATAGTAGGCCAAAACCTCCTTTCAAAGAAGAGACATATGTCCAGTAGTGGACTGTTAAAGGATGATGATGACGATTCCCGGGTCGGACCAAATGTTTATGTGATCCGCCAAAATTTCCTTCTGAATTTGAGTGTTTTATAAGTTTAATATGTACGTTTTTACAAAAATAAGGATGTTTATGTATTTATATTAGTTATCCAGTACCCATAATACATTCTCTGCTCAGGTTGGGACTAGATGGCGTTGTATGTAAGATGTCCGAAATATTTATTTATTTGTTCTTCTTCAAGTAAAATGAAATATAATTAAAATTCCCTTCCAAATTCTACTTAAAGATTCAGATTGCGGGTAACTGATATTGTCAAAAAAAACTTCAATAAGAATGCTAACAAAGTTCACTGAGCTAATCCTTAAAGTGATCGAAAACTTGTTTAACGTTTTAGAACTTTTGTGAAACTTACACACACATTTCTTTTAAATTTTACTAATGTACTTCAGTCCATGAGTGGCGACCGCATACCGAGGGACGCAGCGTTGATAGGCCTCCCTTAAGGTGGTTCGATGACCTGGTAAAAGTCGAAGATATTGGATGTGGGCAGCACAGCACCGGTTGCTGTGGAGAAATTTTAAAAAGGCATATATCCAGCAGTTGTCGTCTTTTGGCTGATCTGAGAATAATGAATGTACTTCATCGAGGCTTTGACTTGGCCTAGTAGTTTAAGCGGTCATGTCATGAGTTCAAATCCCACGTGGGAAAACCCTTTGTGTGATTCACAAATTGTTATTCTGAGGCTGGGTGATCTTTGTTTCCATTGCATGTATGTTTGTAAAGTCCCCTGCGACACAGGGTTTATGTTTCTAATGCGGGAGTTGTCCTTAAAAAAACATAGGTAAATTCTAACAATTAAACAATTGACAGTTAAAATTTATGGACTGTGCAAATTAAATTGCTTACTAAAACTGGAAACTGTTCGTGAATTGTAGACGCTCTATAAATATGAACATTGAAACTGAGCTGAAGCTTGTTTTTATAACGTAGTACAGCATCATACGTCACCACACATTACCGAACCTCAGCACACACCACAAAACCCTACGTTAGTTAAATTTGCAGAACGCTGCACTCACCTCCAAGAGCCCATACATCGTTGACGTACATTAACATATATGAAATTTGCAAAAATGATCCTGTAAAATACTATTCAAGTTAATTTCTTTAGAGTATGGACGAATTAAATATTATAATGTATCGTTTAAAGTTATAAGTACAATTCAGCATCAAAAATTTTTATATAAATATGTCGGCGTATCGATAATTTTAGCTGGCAACACTTGTAAGTGTCTGAAGGTAAGACACTGACGCAACACCGGGCACTGGCGTGTGCGACCGGTGACCGCAGGAATGGAAATCATTGACACTTTAAAATAATAATAACGCGATTGAATGATTGATTTTAGTCGATTACTTTCATGTCATAAGTCATAGACAAGGATTTTATCCCATCCCTAGATGATTATTGTTCGTTCATTCGTTCGTGAGTTCCTTTAAAACTGGAACGTCGTCGTTGACGAGGAGAGTTGTCGCGGATCGTCTCGTGTGAGCACCACGTGTTCGGTGGAGTGTCTTATTTAAAATTATTAATCATGGGCTGTTATTCAATGTCCTAACTGTATTTCGTGATCGAGTGCTACAATAAAGTGAATGTACGAGAACATTCTCCTCACCCGCTAAACTCACGTCTACCCTCAATTAGAAATATGAGGCCTACTAACGTTCCCAGTGGATTCAAGATTTAACAAATATATTAAAATTTAAATTGAACTTATTCTTATATTGAAAGATTCATAAACCCACCACTTTCTACTTCCTAGCCTTGTTCCCAATATCATTTGGGGTCGGCTACTAGTTCGACCAGTTTTACTTGAATATCAGTTTTTCCACATAGCGACTGGCTTCGGACCTCAGCAACCCTAATGGAGAACTGAAATTCGAAGGTTGAACTAGTTGTCAGTAAATTTCAGGGCACTGACTTCCCAATAACGATTGCCATAGATGTTCAAGACAACTGGGACCGACGGCTTTACGTACTCTCCGAGGTACTCTCTCTTACTCACTCTTCCAAACTACGGTCTGCTATAAGGAATTTCCAAAGAAAAACCCAAAAACACTTTTTGGAGCGCCCCGGGATTTAAACCAGAGACCTACGCTATCCACTCGACTAACGAGGCAGTTTATAAATCCACTACTGATTGGTAATAATAACTAATATCACGGTGTGTTTTACAGTGGTTTTCCTTTTATTTATTCGTAGGTTTCCGCCCATGTCACTCTCATGTTAAATTTCGATTGTCATTAATATCACATTCTCCGGGGCGTTGTTCGTTAATACGTAATGACATAATATTTTATTTGTGAATTTGACCTGCGGTTGTAAATTATACAATACTGATTTGTTCAGATATACTGTGGTGTTCAGACGTGAAATGGATGAATATTTAAATTAAAGCCTATTTAATGTAACAATACGTCATCGTTATCTTCCTAGCGTTCTTCACGGTTGCTTTAGAATCTAGCACTTTGAAGCCCATTCCTTCTCCACTTTGCCATGTCTTCGGCATCCTTGGAAGTGGGACCGTTAACACGCATATCACCCATAACTTTTTTATATAAATAAATAATAATAAATATTTTGGACATCTTACACACAACATCATCTAGTCCCAAAGTAAGCAGAGCTTGTGTTATGGGTACTAAACAACTGATATAAATACTTAAACATACTTTTTTTTTGTAAATACATACATATTATACATAGAAAAACACCCAGACTCCGAAACAAACATTTGTGGATCACACAAATATTTGGTCTGACCCGGGAATCGAACCCGAGACCTCTTGATCAGCAGCCGCATACGCTAACCACTAGACCAACAAGGCAGTCAAAATATGTATATATATTTAAGCCTACCAAAGTACTCTATTCTGCCTGATGGGAAGCATGAGTAGAATCCAGTAGTAGGGGTCACCATCCTCATTGTGAGAGTAGGCAATGCAGTATGGTGACCCATACCATGGCTGTTGGGTGTTTCTGTATTATAAATTCTCCCGGCCTACACTCACCAACGAAATACGACAGCAATAATGCTATCATTTTTAGGATGGTCTTCTGCGTAAGGGTAGTACTGCCCCGTTCGAGCCGGTATATATTTCGGGCAACTGACACACAACGCCATCTAGGCCCAAACTAAACAAAGCTTATACTATGAGTACTAGACAACAATATATACTGTATACTTGTTTTGTTAATACTCACATATTATACATAGAAAACACCCAAACTCAGAAATAAATATTTTTGGATCACACAAACATTTAGTCTGACCCGAGAATCGAATCCTAGACCTCAAGCACAGCATTAAGAGGCACTGTGCCACGGAGGCAGTTAAGACAGTAAAATATTTATTAATACATATGTCCTTATTCTACAAAGTCAAATCTAATCTGTGCAGCCTCCATTATGCAACATTGGAAGGTACCAGATAAAGAAATCGATTTCCATCGAGAGTACATCCCGAGTACAAATAGGGTTCATCAGAGTCCTTTCTGAATACAAACGGCTGGATTTGAACCCGTGAAAGTTTCGTAGGTAATGGCCTGGCAATGAGTGTTACCGTTTTTTCTGCGTATACTAAGCAGATTTTCTTTTGTGAATGTTTCTATGCCCATCGTCTTAGAACGTTGTTTCTCTATTGATTTCTATTAAAAAGGGTTTTTAAAAAGAAACGTGTCGATGAAAGTCTGACGCTTGATAAAATAATCAATCCTACTCCAAGTAAATATATACTATCTGATAACTTGTTATAGAAGAGTAAACCGCTTCGAGACGGCCTAGCACCGTAACGCGTTACGTAACGTAACGCGTTACGGTGCTAGGCTGTCTCGTTTTCCTTTCTTTCATGCATACGGCAGCGATAGGCAGGCTCTTCCTCTCGCACTAACCCGTACAGCACTAGCCGTATTTTAATATTA
Source organism: Phragmatobia fuliginosa (assembly GCA_932526445.1). Lineage (NCBI taxonomy): Eukaryota > Metazoa > Arthropoda > Insecta > Lepidoptera > Erebidae > Phragmatobia > Phragmatobia fuliginosa. The sequence goes on from OW052070.1 coordinate 17,896,390, forward strand.
AATAATTCAACTCAGATTATTTTAGGTTATCACTTCTGTCGGGCGTCCCGTAACTCACACGTTTTTTTTATTATTTGCCCCATATCAACACACTCTGTAATGAATAAACATAGAATTTCATTTAGATTTTTAATACCTCCCTTCGTTTTGACCATTCAGTTGTAACTAATACAAAATGAAAGACAGCGCTTCCTCAAGGTTACTGAGACGCCTCATAAATATTTCTTGGAAAGTTCTTTTTTCTCGAAACTTGAATAAAAATGTTATTTTGTAAGTATTTACTCTATCTTAAAGGCGATAGCTTTTATTTTGAAACGTGTAGTGAATATAGGTAAAATTGAGAAGTTTTTACAAAATATTCTAATATCTCTACCTACCTCTCTGGGATTTAGGGCCTGAGTTTATGTATGTCTACAACAAGATGTTCGAACATTAATTTTGAAAAGCGTATATCCATAATTGTATGATGATGAAAATATAATTGTCATTTTATAATTTACCAGTACTCGTTTAAGTTAAACTCGAAGCATTACAAACATGTTCTGGGTTTTGGAGTACCACTGGTAAAAACACACATTCAGGCTTACACCTAACGAGTTAGAACTAATATTGGGCTAAGACATATGAATTAAAGGTAATTATAGACGGGTTTTAAAAGTTCTCTACTAAATATAGTCTTTTCCTTAAAAATTGGTTTACTACGAAGAGTACCTGTCTCGTCTTTTGTAAACCACCAAAATACATGAACGCTTTAAAGTATTAAGGCTTTAGAGGCAAAAAAATCACATGGTAATGTTGCAAACTAATTAAAATAAGTAAAATCATAGCCAGGAATACGGTGTTAATATACTATATTATGTTAGCATTAAGCGAGTGGATGAATTGTAACACACTAATGGAACAGTCCATTAACGATATAATCAATCTAATGAAAGGATATGTGAAATGGTAAATATTTAAGGAGATTGGTTTATGTAAGAGTCTAAATGAACACACAGATATATATAAAATTCAATGTGAGCTGCCATTCTGCTCCTTCCGAAAGGGCTTGATCAATTCTTATGAAATTTTGTATGTTTATTCAGTAAGTCTGACAATAGGACATAAACTATTTTTTATACCCCTAGGTAATAAAGATTGAAACGGACGTGAGTAGAGTCGTGTGGATCAAATAGTAATAAATATATTCTCCATGTGGTGACGTGTCAAGATAAGAATATGAAGTACATATCACCTTTATTAATCCCATGGGTGTCTTAGGAGATGATTAAGAAAGAAGACTATACGGGATAATATCACTGTGTGGAGGAACGGGTATCTTGTTGCGAGGTGATCATGCCTGGCGGGCAACTGCCCAACAGTTGATGTTGGGATGTTGTATATATGCTAATCGTCGCGAACATTTCTCTATCACGATTCAGGATTTGTAGTTACTCTTTATAGTTCATGTCGTGTTTTTTTCGTGGTTCAGTGTTCTTTCCATAGATGATTTTTCGCTTGCGCTGTATGTGGTAGTCGCCACAACTACAAAGAAAATAAAATATTGGAACAAAACCTATACCAATCCGTCTGGCTAGCGAGGTATAGTAGGTCAAAACCCCCTTTGCTAAGGAGATTCTTGTATTATATCTATATTTGTGACGTGCTGAATGATGATGGTGATACAGGTAGTAAAACTAAGGTTTTTTTTTAGTTCTCCTTCTTTTATCATTGAGGTTGTCAGTTAGACGCCTCAAACGACACCCATTGAACGATAGGGGATTGGTTACACCCCATAATATTAATCAGACCCACGCTGAAATCTGGTCATCAAGTGGTTTTGGGTAAGCTAAATGCCAAACTTCTTTTTGTTTATTTATAAATTCTCTGGAAGAACTCAAATCCTCATGGCTGGCAGCGACATTATATTTCTGGAGTGGCGGTTGTTCATTGGTGGCGATAACCGCTTACCATCAGAAAACTTCTTCTCTTTTCTTTTACTTAATGTTCATAAGTCAAAGAAATGAAAAAATCCAGAAAGATTTCGCAATGTGATTAGTACAGTAAACGATTTTGATTTTAAAATTTATCTTCATAAGCGAAGCCAAGGGCAGAGATTCTAAAAATACTATCTTCATGAAGACTTCTCGCAAAGCTAAACTAAATTATATACTAAGCTAAATAACTTGAGGTTCATTTGTATTACTAGACGCGTCCTCATAATGTATTCATAGTAAGCAAAATGGATTCTTGGCAGATTATATTAATGCTAAAGTACATTGATGTATTTAACGAAAGACAGTCCTGATACGTGTAGATTAATTGTTTCACACTGTGTTTTAATGTTATCAGAAGCATCTAAATATTAACAAGTTGAAAGGTTGTTTTAAAATGGTAAATGAATTTTATTAGATAAAAAATCGCATTATGGTTTGTTGAATAAGATTTTATAACTTTATTATTTATCTTCTTTCTGTATATTCCAGGCACAGTAATGTATAAGTATATATAAAGCTACTATGTATCAAAGATGATGATGATGATGAGATGACAAGGCGCATCAGTAATAGAATAAGTTGTCCGTAAAAGTACCGAAGAAAGGAAAGCCCAAAATAAAGCATAGAATACGTCTTTTTGCATAAACAATTAGATATCAACAGGTTTTAAAATAATTACTAAATTATTTTAAAACCTCTTCTGTCTAGTGGTTAGCGTATGCGGCTGCTGATCAAGAGGTCTCGGGTTCGATTCCCGGGTCGGACCAAATATTTGTGTAATCCACAAATATTTGTTTCGGAGTCTGGGTGTTTTTCTATGTATAATATGTATGTATTTACAAAAAAAAAAGTATATTTATGTATTTATATCAGTTGTTTAGTACCCATAACACAAGCTCTGTTTACTTTGGGACTAGATGATGTTGTGTGTAAGATGTCCAAAATATTCATTTATTTATTATTTATTTATTTATTACTCGGTCAGCATGCTGCGTTGCCTACTCTCACAATGAGGATGGTGGCCCCTACTCCTGGATTCTACTCATGCTTTCCATCAGGCAGATTAGAGTCACTTTGGCAGGCTTAAATAACAAAAAAAAAAGTTCCACCAATTCCAAATGCAACATAGGATAACTTAAATATTTCAGCCCATTCACTTGTAATTTTAACATATGTATTGGCACTATGAATGAAGATATCGAAAGCGTTAGATTTTGCTAAGAACAACATTTTATTTGTCTAGAATTAGGAGAATACATTGTTGATGATGTACACAACAAGCACGTTATATTTACCAATATAAGATAACGAAGTGCTAATACAATTACAGATATTCAATCTCTCACCGTTTTCCATTTACCTCCTATGTTCTTTATTACATTTCCTGCACAAATTTCAGGCGTTGATTTTCGCAAACAAATTTTGTTACAAATTTGTGCGTTTATTTACGGAAATTCCTAAGAATTTTCTGTTGAAATGTTTTGGCAAAATGGGCGCAAATCACTAAACTTCTGAGGCCACATTTAGGTATTCATCAAATCTCCTCATTCTTGTTTAGAAATTGAAAAACTTTGACGATCATTTTGAGAAATGTGATGATTATATTTGAAAGTATGGTAACTCAAATTACTAATAATGTAATTCCAATTTATTGATACAAGCAGAATACTGAGATTATTTTGAACTGACTTTTACTCATGGCTACGCCCGCGTGTGTTGGATATAAAATAGTTTTAGGTTAATAAGTAGCCTATGACACTCAAAAATTATGTGAATTTCTATTAGTAAAATAATTTCCAAAACCGGTTAAGTAGATTCAGAAATTACCTCTTACAATATCATAAACTTTATCTTTATGTAATATTATTAGCTATATAAACGTTACTTTGTAGGTATTCTTAATCAACAAAAACTTTTGTCATAATCAAAAGGCAGTAGATATTAAATTAGTATTTTAGATGTTGAGTAACCATAATTTCGTAAACATTAGTATTAGGGCTTTAGTTTACTTTACATACATTCTGAAAGCAATCCTTTGAAATAAGACTTTCCAGTGCTTTTCAAACTGCATTTCATTCGAAAGTTTTAAAACAGCTATACGCGGAAAAACTAGAGCTTACCAGTTACTCTAGCTTACATGAACAAAAAGTTTTAATCAATCTTTTGAACCCGGAACGCCGTGTACAAAGTGAAAACGAATCCATACATTTCAAGTCAAACTTCAAAATGTGTTCTAAACTCCAGCACTTAAACTTGTTAGCGAGCTGCCTTAGAACGACTTACGACAATTTTGGCTCGTAAATCTTGTGAGCCAAAATTGTATTAGGCGGACCACATACCGCGCAAGTTTCAGTTGGAAATTCGTTTTATGTCGAGCGTTTTTTGAAAACAGAAGACCGTAGATATTTGATTAAATACTTCGCTCCAGTTTAAGCTTATATAATCTTATAAATTGTTTTTGAGAATAGTTTTTTTTTGTAATTCTACTGCATATGCATGTCACTGTCAAATTTTATCTGTTAAATGAACATAAAAATTCAATGTTACTAACAGGAGTCTCTATTTACTAGTTACTAAAATGTATGTTAAATTCATTTCAAACTAGAGTTTGAGATACACATATTATACAGAGAAATTTCATGTAACGAAACTTACATTTCACGAAAAGGTCATCAACAAAAGGCTTAAGCATAGCTTTGTGTGTTTTGGGCTACTTTTTTTGGTTTCACAACAAGCAATAAGGTAAAACATGCAAGATACATAATTTATTTAAGCTAACCTTTCTTGTTATGATAAAACCTTGGAAAGTTCACATACTTTACAAATCATCATTAGAATTTGAAAGGAATCATTAACCTACGCTTTTGTAGCAAAATAATCTGTCTATCAGTGTAAGGGAAGCCTAATAGAAATTTATGTTTGTTGGTTACTTATATTTTGAAACGTAGTCCCAGTTTCCGAAGTTTCAAAAGAAAATGTAACAAACTTTGATTTTTACACCCAAAAACGTGTTGGCGAAAATTTATAGACTCACACTTCGCTTAAATTTTGAAGTTCTTGACTAAAGTGCTTGTTTCGTGAAATAACTTTTGGTCATAATTCAATCCTATAACACCATGTTTAAAATGCTCAGAATGTTTATTTCATCTAAGTTGTTTATTCTTATTCTCTACCCATCAAATGTACTGCGACAATGTGCAATGAATACATGCCAAGGCTTATACTAAAAAGATAAACTAAACCGCACAGCGGTCTTACCAAGAGAAAACAAAAGATAAATTCTCAACAAGACACCTTTTGCACGTTTTGTGCAAGTTATTCGAAGAACCTACCACAGGTGTGTCTAGACTAACCTTTGTAGTAAAAAATAGTTATATATTCGTGTAGAGAATAACATGGAAATTGTTTGTCGCTTTTATGCATTGCTCTTCCTTCTTATGCCGAGCAGTCAAAAGCTGGAACTCGCTACCAGCTCACGTGTTTCCTTCCCACTATGATCCCGGGTCCTTTAAGCGGGGCGTGAAAAAGCATCTCACTAAGCCGCCATAGTGTGGGCCGCCATACTTTACTGTTTGCATTCGCAGCAATGATGTGTGGTTTCTCCCACTCTTGGATTCTGCTCATGCTTTCTTCGGTAGAGTCACTTTGGTGGGCTATAAAAAAAAACTTATTAAATATTTTATTAGCATCAGAAGCAAAAGCAATAACTTTTCATTGTTTTTGCAACATTTTTATTGATGGTTTCTGTTGGTCGTAACGTGATGCTACATAACCGATAAATTATCTACGAATTATTATCATTAATATTTTATCAAGTATCTAATACACTTGTGATAATCACAGTTTCAGGCAAAGAGTTCCACTTACACACGACTTGGTTTAGCAAGGATGGATTTCGGGCATCTATAACTAAATTAATTTATTTTTCATTTTGAAATAAAATAATATTAATACATTAGTGTGTCTACAAAAAATTGCTTGTTTAATTCTACTGTTCGCTGGGAACATTTTGACACCAGTGTCGCGTCACTTGGGGTGATTTGAATAAAACCACTGTATCATAATATTAGGTATACTGTATATATTTACACAACTATAGTACCCAATACACGTGCCTTGAAAGAATTCTTAAACAAATGGTCTATATAAGTCGCCATGTGAACCAAACTATATCGCGATTCAGAAAAATTGAGGTGCGCCATCTATCGATCAATTGATAAACTAATTTTATATTACTCTAAACACCTACTCGACCCATACTTTCTACGGAAATTATTTTTCTATTCGCTTAGATTGATAGTTTATCATTGCAAGCTCGTGGTATATGCACTCAACAGCATCTCACCATATATCATGTCACAGGATTGTTTAGTGCTCGCATGACTGGTGGCTTTGTATGCGTTAATATTCCAGACTGGTACCTAGTGTATATGTGAGATGCAGGTGAAATTTTGAATTTTTATGGAGAATATTAAGGGCTTTATTTAACCTCTAATATCCCCTATAACAATTCATATTTTCACCTGACTGAGAAAGAAACGACAAAGTAATTTCAAACAATTTTCAGGTACTTTTCATTAAATTAAAAAATGGGATTTATTTAACACAATAATTCGTTTTCTTTTTTCAAAGGCTATAAGATATGTTATAGTTTTTAGTTTTAAAGCAAAAAAAAACTGTAAAAAAAATAATTTGTAAATTTTATAATACTTTTTTAATATACCTACATAAAAATATAAATATAATAAAAACATCTGAGAAACAAATAGACTAGAAATAAGTAAATGTAAGTACACATTTCACTAAAATAGGTTATTCTGCATGTGCTAAAGTTCTAGAAATATATCTTTGGGTGACAAGAATGTTACAGTTTTGGCTAAAGGTGGCTATTTAAAACAAATGTAATAAAAATAACATCACATTTACTCAACGTGTATTTGTTTTTAAAAGTTGGTAATAAAGAAGCGCTCATAACCGAGTGGTGGTGGAGAAACAATCACCGAGGGTAAGCAACTAAGGTGCGGTCAGACCTAGATGGGTGACCGTTTGTGGCAAGATATGTTATGAGCGTTTCCGTGATGAAGGTCACGTTAATGGTGATCGCACACTTATCCGCGCCGAACGCGCCGAACGAACCGAAGTCAAGGAGGCCTCGCACACTTATCCGCAGCGGAAGAATCGACCGCGCCGAAAGCATCGACCGCGTCGAAGAAATCATTTCAAGAAATAGTACTCGTGCGTTGCTCTGTCATACGCAACTGATAGAATGCGGGCGCTTCGATCGAGGCGTCCGCATCATCCGCGCAGAATTTTATGACGTCATCCGAATTCGTCTACGATTTGTGCGGGTAAGTGTGCGAGGTTTCATGAGATTTCATATAAAGAATTCTAAAATTCGTTTCGTTCGGCTCGTTCGACGAGTTCGCCTCTGATAGATGTGCGATCACCATAAGCAGTCGGTCCTTAAGCTTAGTTGCAGGCCGTCGGGCAGATTTAACACATCCAACGGAAAGATTACGTAGCCACAACGTGTCTTGCCAGTCCCGAAACCGCACTAGGTCAGCGTGGGGACGTATGGCCATAACCCTCACCTGAGAGGAAACCGGAGCCCAGCAGTGGGTATTACGCATGTAAATAAAGTTATGTACAGTATATTGAAATAAAATATCTATTTACAACTTCAGATATGGTCTCCTTTTAATAACAAAACGAATTAGAATGCCAACAATAAATTTGGTAAATATAATTTCTTAATAATAGTTCTTCTATCGGCGTAGACGAAAAACTTTTCAGACAGATTAGTTTTTCTCTTATTGATTAAATAAAAGCTTAATATCATAGGTTTCCTTTGTTTTCATTGAACTCAGTTGCTCGAGGCATCGGGTTCGATTTCCGGATCGGATCAAATGTTTGTGTGGTCCGCAAATATTTGTGACGGAGTTTGTTACATACATTTACAAAAAAAAAATATGGTTATGTATTCATATCATCATAGTAGTAAGTACCTAATATAAGCATAATACAAACTAAACTGAGTTTGGGACTAGATGGCGTTGTGTGTAAAATGTCCAAAATATATGAAAAAATATAATGTTTTTTGGTGAATGTGAACTATGATGAGTTACAGAATAAAAGGTTTTAACTGAAGGAGCACCTTATTTTTAACCGACTTCAAAAAAGGAGGAGGTTCTCAATTCGTCGGAATCTTTTTTTATGTATGTTCAGCGATAATTTTGTCGTTTATGAACCTATTTCAAAAAATATTTTTGCATTGGAGTGAGCGTAGCTTACAGGTGGTCCCATCGTCACCATATCGGGATCTGATGATGGGATCCCAAGGAAATCGAGGGAACTCTTCAAATATCATAGGCACAATTGTCGCGATTTGGGTACTCGTAATAGTTTTTCTTTGAAGTCGGTTCGGTTCCTTTTTGTTAAAATGATAAAATGTTGAATTTGAAAAACCCAACTTAATCGGGTACAAATGGAAATATTCTACTAAGTTATGTAATTTTAATAATCATAAACATATCGGAATAACACAGGCTACTATTTACCGCTATGGCAGACTTACACGAAGACGGAGCCGCGGGAAAAAGCCAGTATATAATACTCCAAGTCTGTCAGTAGATACGTATACATTTGACACGCACTAGAATCAAAGCAAGTGAGTACGAGACTACGAGTGCTCTTTACATGTCCCACTTCATTAGAACGAGCCTTTGCGTTCACGCATTTCTGCGGTAGCTGAATTTAATGATCTCTTATGAACGTAGAAATGTATGAAGTATTAAAAAATAGAATTGGTAGGTATTTCTTTTTGAAGATGTTTCGAGATCAAAAAAAATATTGTAAATTGGTGTACGAGATAATAAAATTACATACTCTCAAAGAGCTTTACAATAATTAGATAAGGTGGTGGTAGGCCACGCATAGAATAGGGTTCCGTAGTCACCCATAATGGTAGGTAGATTTCAAATCGTGCCCAATAGACAATTGTCATGTTAACTTATTACTTCTTTATTTTTGAACGAAGTTTACCAAGTGAATGCATTTTACAAGATAGGCCCCTATAACTCCTAAAATAAAAAAGTTATCAAAACAGCTATAGTTTTCCTTAAAAGTTCAATATATGGGGTACCATAATGGATTTTTCAGATTTTTCGAGCCAGCCGTTTAACTTTTAGAGGAGCGGGGGCGTACGCCTTGTTTTAAGAAAAAAATGCGCTTTCAAGTTGAATAACTCATGAACAGATACCTAAATCGAAAAATAGTTTTACAAACCTCACAATGTTTTTAAAAGACCTATCTAATGATACCCCTTACAATGGGGTAGATGCGAGAAAAAAATCATCCCCGCTTTACATGTAGGGAAGGTACCCCAAATTAGGATATTTTGCAAAATTTTATTGTAGCACTTTGTCCACGTAAATACAACACATATCCATGCAAGGTTTCATATTTCTAGCACCAACCGTTTGGGCAGTAGATCGAGGATGGACGGACGGACGGACTTTATTTTATGTATCTGTTTGTTCCGGGTAATCTCTAGAACGGCTGAACTGATTTTAACGAAACTTTCACTTTCAGAAAGCCGATGACCCAAGGAGTAACTTAGGCTAATTTTTTTAAGACTAGCTTCGTTCCGAGGTGTTTGTAAAAACTCGCGATTTATAAAAATAACCATGTGTAACACCGCGGGATACAGCTAGCTTGTTAATAAACGTGTATCTTTTTGTTTAATATGAGTTCAAAGACTGCGAAATATTTTATTTAATTTTAAATTGTAGGAAAAATAAATATATTAATAAAATTGTACACCTAGTACGTAAAAAAAACAAAAAGTTTTCGCAAAGAACAGAACAATGACACTACCATTTCCTATTTTCCAAGAATATCCATAGTAAAACATTTGTACAGTAATTCAATTAGACTATACAGATTATTTTAATATCAATAATGATCTAACATTAAAAGTAATAAAGTATATTTCACAAAAGCCTTTCACAAAATTTCCAATAAAATTTCACTTAATCACGGCATGTTTTGAATGCGAAACATCTTTTAAACGTATTAATTCTATATAATTTACATCTTAGAGGCATCAGACACACCCCATAATACGAGATGATATTACACGTACAAATTCAAGTAAAGCATAGAAGCAGAAAACCAACTTAGTATCATAATGATAACGTGTGTATAAAACTATACTGGGTTCGAGTTGGTCGAGTAAAAAAATAAATTCTTACTAACAACCTGAAATACGGAAGTTTGGCGGTGTTTCACATCCATGCTTTGGACAGCACACTAAGCCGTTGGTCCCGGCCATCATTAACATTTATAGTTATTGGGAAGCCATTGGCCGCAAAGATACTGAAAACAACCTTTGAATTTGGTTCACAGTCAAAGTTGCGGAGAACACACAGTTGCGCCGTAGTCAGGTTGAACGATACCGGTTGAACTAGTAGTCGACCACAAATAATCTTGGAATAATACAGCTAGGAAGATGAAGTATATTGTATGAGTGGAAAAATAACATTATTAAGTAACCTCTCAGAGCTAGTGAAGAAGAAGTCATCGATGTTATTTAACACTTTGTAGTCAGAATAAGTAATAGTAAACTTTTACATAAATTCGAAAGATAATTTTGCGTTTTTCACGTTTAATATCACAGAAATGACTCCCAAATATAACAACTGTTGTCATATGTCACAAAAGGTTATGACTATTTCAAAACGAAATTGGAATACTGTTTTATATATGCACTATGTCCCTTAAACCTACAGACAGGTGGCACGCTGTATTAAGACGTGAACAAAAGATGGTACACAATGAAGCAAGAATGAAAGACGAGGATAGACGCTTTTAGAATGTGTGTAATGAAATCCAACACGTGTTTTGTACCTTATGTTATACCTATGTTAATATTCGTATACTTAACTATAAAAAAATACTCGTATTAGAGTAAAAGTGGATCTACGAGTATTTCGGGTCACGTTACGACGCCTTATTGGTGTGAAAGTTTGTGACCCTAACTACTAGAGCGGAGGTTGTGGGTGTGGTTAATTTCCACTCAGAAGAAAATAATTGTGTGAAGAACATTATCATTTCAGTGCCGCGATGGCGCAGTGGAAGCGTATGCGACTGTTTTGGTTGAGGTCTCGGGTACGATTCCCGGGTCGGATCAAATTTTTGTGTGATCCGCAAATATTTGTTGCAGAGTTTGAGTGTTTTCTATGTATAATATTTATATATTTATATCAGTTGTCTAGTACCCATAATACAAGCTTTGCTTGGTTTGGTACTAGATAACGTTGTGTTTAAGAGGTCCCAAATATTTATTTTTATTTTTCTTCAATTTATTCTATTTCCAAGTATATTGAAATACTTACTACAGAATAATCAGATCGCTGATGACTTCTAGTACTAATCCTGCCTAGTTTGAAATTAGTAGAGTTTAAAACACGTAGAGTCATTGTCATTTTCATGTACGAATACATTGTTTTAAAATAACATAAATATTAAAAAAATCATAGTTTTTTTTTCAAATTGACTTCAAAAGTTTTATGTAATTCATGTAAATGTGTGTGATAATTTATTGAGAACTTACGGTTAATACAGCTTAGCAATTATACATTGCCACATATACCATGCCCATATCCATAAATTATGTTTTTTATTTTATTTTCAGACCCTGACTATATCATTTAAATCGCCAAGGAAGGAAAAATATGTGTAATATTTCCTATCCATCGCAGATTGCGCTGAAAATATACCCTCACTTATTTGCCCTTATAAATTCCGTTCAAAGGCCAAGATGCATAATTTTCGAGGTAACAAATTGTCAAGGCTGCTAAATTCATAAAATAAACAAAGCCACAGGTGTGCGAAATTAAATCCGAAGTGTATAACGCCGGCCCAATATAATAATTCTAGCTTTAATTTGGAGTATTATGAAAGGGATATTGAATTACATTAACGGAATAAGATTTAAGAAAAACATATTAAATATCTGATCCCTATTTATATTATTAAGTTGAAGGATCCTTACTAATATGAAAAACGCGAAAGTTTGTGAGTATGTATGAATGTAAATATGTTAGTTGCTCTTTCACGCAAAAACTACTGAACGGATTTGGATGAAACTTAACAGTAATACAGCTTATATATCAAAATAACATATAGGCTACTTTTTACTAGAATAATCGAGTAACACGCGAGCGGAAGCAAGTAAATAATAATGCCACGAACATATAAATCATAAATCATATTTTGAGTAGCACGACACATACAAATTAGCTTCTGATATTCAATTATTAATATCAACAATAATTGGACAAGTTAATACATTGTTTAGTTGACTTTGATGGAGATACGGAATAATCTAATTTCGTATGTAGAGAAATTTCACTTAATAAATCCTATTATATTATTATTTGTACAGTGTAATGTGATATCTGTAAGGCAATATAATTAAATGAAATCACTATTATTTATTATTATTATTTTGTGAAGAATAAAATGATTTCTTACTTACATCATCATTTTCATCAATAATACTACAAAGTGTCAGGTAGTTCACACCCAGCGTTGGTCATTTAATTTCTTACGAACTTGTCTCTCACAAAATGATTCATGACAATTCTTGACATTTGCTGCTGACAAAGATTATAAAGAATAAATAGCTCAAAATTCCTCATAAAAAAACTCTAGTACAGTATTCTATCAACCAATATTTTCCTTTCATCTTCATCTTCAAGTAAAGAACTGGCACAATTTTGCGTCACCTGCATTGAGTTAGTTATTTTGGTTGCTCAGATGTTGTGTAGGTCTTCTTTAACAGCATTGTCAGCTGTACTATTATTCCAAACATGAAAGAGTAATAAACCAACTCCCTTAATACTACTTAAAACATATCAAGGTTCGCACAGTGTAAGCCTTCGCTTTATTCAATGATGTCACGTGATTAATGTATAAGCTATAATATGGCTAATCCAGATTGAAATCCCTTTGTTGCTTATTCCGTAAGATTATTCAATTATTATTACCCTTTAATGAAGTTCTAGATAGGTTTATTCAAAATAGACATGTATTTTAACTTGTGGAGGGAACGGGTTTCGTGATTCTTCTTTATCGTTTTTCATAAATTTCAATTTACTCCCTGTGTCCAAAAATTGGCATACCATCTTACGCTCGACAATTGAAAATGTGAGGTGATTTCGCCACTGCAGGCCTTTTCTTCCTGAATTTTTATAACTTTAACATATTAAAATAACTTCAGATGGTATTTTATAGTATCGATTTCCTTTAACACTTTCAATATTCTTTCACAAAAAACTTCCGCATATGAAGTAAAATTGACAACAGTCTTTTGAAAGCAAATGCAAAAGGAAACTACCATTTTTATTATCAGCATCTTACGGCTCACAAAACAAAAAATATTTTACTCTCAACAAAACAGTACCATCGAGTTACGATGTAGCTTATTCTCAAGATTATCATAATTTTAAGCTCCATAAACTTCAATATGATAACACGGTTTTTGTAAGGGATAATTTACGTCAAATCGTGCGTGAACTCCTTCTGTCCGGCAGTTGATACTCAATGAATGAGAAACTCTGATAAGCTGGTTTTAAGGTTCTACGCGCTAAGTGTTGAGGGCTTGGATAAATCGAGCCCCTCTTTTTCTTATTTTCCGTCGGAAAAGTATAATACGGCAAAATGTTCACTTTTATTTTGTTTCTATTATAGAGAGAGATTAAGAGTAAGTGTACATTAAACTTCTAAAAACAAAGGAGGTCTTTTACCAATGAAGTAGATTTTTAGTCAGCTACAAGCAGCAGCTGGTTCATTTATTAATCATGACTATGATATTTATGTCTCTTGAATAACAAACCTTTTGGATGGTATGGTCGCCTATTGAGGTGCCTTTGCACGAATGCTGTTATTTTAAATTGATCTTAAGTTGAGGGTTTGCAACCAGGGCTACGTTATAGCAAGTCATGTGTTAATTAAACGAGAATTTGCTATCGGAGGCCGCCTTTTCTTTAAAAAAAAGTTCTAGTATTATTTTATACACATCTGAAATCATCTTAAATAGCACTAGAAGCTGAACTAGTTAACAGAACATTGAATAAAAAACATTGAAACTTAGAAATTGAGTACGTACATTTCACAAAAGAGTTCTAAATTCTTAGACAGATTAAGAACACCCTCTTAGGTTTCTTGTGACCTAGATAAAAGTAACTAACATAGATCCTTGGAGATACTAACTTACTTCTTTGTGTAATTTATTGACCCTAGCACCGTTTATCACTGAAGAAAAGTAACACAGTTTGTCTTTTTAAAGGACGTGAAATTTCGATTTTTTTATAAGAAATGTCTGGAATTATCTATATACTGATCTATTCACATATATCTATACATGTAGATAAATAAATAAAATTAAAGTGACTGTTTGTAATTTTAAATTAAAAGCCTTTTACTAAATGCATATGATCCGTGTGGTGACAGATTAAGAATACAAAGTGTCACCACCCCTATTCATTCCATGGGTGTCGTAAGAGGCGACTAAAGGAACAAAATAAGCAGCTAACATCACTGCCAAGAGAAGGAAAACTTGAAACAAACCCTTTACCAACCCGTCTGGCCAGCGTGGTATAGTAGGCCAAAACCTCTTTTCAAAGGAGAGGCCTATATCCAGCAGTGGACTGTTAAAGGCTGTTGATGATAATGAAATGCATATGAAAGATACATCATCCTTAACTTTTAAAATTTTTTGTCTGTCTGTGACTTTCACCAGGTCACCAACGATGCGTCTTTTGGTACGCGATCGCCACTCAAAAACTTTTACTTCACTTTGACGATGAGAAACGGCAACAGAATTACTTAGTACCGTTTTTCTATGAGGAAATGGTATCACTTCGATTGAACTAGCTCATTTGTAACGAGGTATAGCTCTCCCACGGCATTGCAATCACAATCTTGTCGTTGGATATTTTTAAGCCGACCGGAGGCCTCCAACTAAGATTCACGACTAACATATCATACCAGAAATGGTCACCCATTTAGGTACTAACCGCTCTGTCGCTGCTTATGATAATGTGTAATATTAAATGTAAATATGCTACATTTATGTCTATTGTACATTTGTTAATATGTGTACTCGTAATAGTAATTTATTAATGTAAGTTTCTATCTTATTAACAAAATCTAATATCTTTGCACTTATCGGATCATATTTCTGCACCACCTGAAGGTTGACTTAGCGAGAATGCGTCATTTTGTTAAGTCCGTCTTTAAACAACATTCCAGTAACTTGTTATAAATAATATTTCGGACATCTTACACACAAAGTCATCTTGTCCGAAACTAAGCAGAGCAACAGACAACGGTTATAAATACATAAACATACTTTTTATTTGTTAAAACATACATATAACATAGAAAATATCCAAACTCCGAAACTAATATTTGCGGATCACACAATCATTTGGTCCGACCCGGGAATCGTACCCGAGACCTCAAGCACAGCAGTCCCATACGCGACCACTGCGCCATTGAAGCAGTACATATATTCCAAGTCTTCTGTGTTCATTATTAAGAAGAATTGCTTTATTAATGTTGGTAAACATTAAGCAAAGCACAGAACATTTGACGATGAGTTGTCTAATGAAGTGTATACACCGAATTTATTCGAGTGGACGTCGTGGGGGCGGCTGAGTATTCACGTGGAAGAGATACAAGTGGATATTTATTGTTATGATGAATTATTGAATTGTTTATGAGTTCTTGACTTTCTGATATAATTTTCCGCGCATTTTATACTTCTTATAGAAAGCAATATGTCCTTTTGAACATCAGTAGACATTTATATGATGTATGTCGGTTAGTGTAAAACATATGAATCTAAGTATCTTCAAATTTTGTTGAAATCGATGCAGCGGCTTAGCCGTGGAAGCGTAACAGACAGACAGAGTTACTTTCCAATTTATAATGTTAGTAGGGATTGACTTTTTGCCATGACTTCCCTCGGATTTAATACTTCTTACAAAAAAGTACATTCTTGGGAATGTACCATATACATATTCTATCGTAGGGTGTATCAAGAAAAAAAACATACTATTCTTCGTTCCATTTCCGAATTTTGATGTTTTTTAATTGTGAATTTTACTTCTTATCCGTTGTTATATAAAATAGTTTTTTTTTAAGCTTAGTACATTATACTTAGAAAAAAGTTATAAATTAATTATTTTTTGGTTTCAGATCATGGTGTATAAAAATATGTAAGTATAAACACAAAAAGCTATTCGTAAAAGTTCCATAAATGCCATTGCAACGTTCCACCATTTAGTAATACAATTATTTTGTATAAATCTGGCGACCCTTTGGTTTATGAAATAAGAATTTAATCGTTTAATGATGAGAATATTTCTTAAAAACCAGATTTGACAATCTTGCAGATTAGGAAATCTGAAAATGCGAATCCCTTCTATTTAAGTGTAGGCATATAAATTACGGCATGTAATTAAGTTGAATATCACCAAAATTATCAAATCTATGCAAAGAGATTGCGAATACTCAGATTATGACTTACAATACGACTCATAAAACAAAAGATCTTCTTTAATCCAAATGAAACCTCTAAAACAAAGTCTAAAAGCATAATTCAGACCAATTATCTTAATCCCAGAACTTCCCTCAGACAGTATTATGTATAATTTCTAATTATTACTTTGACAAATCACGCAAGCGGCCCCTTAAGGCTTTATGTTAATGATCTCCATTTGATGTGGGTGGTAAGCTGTATTGAGCCTTCGTGAAATAGAAAATAAATATATTTCATGTAATGGCCTGATTTGGATGGAAATAAACTCGTACAGACTTGTTAGACTTCGTATTATGTAGATGTGGGTATCTAGATTTGAAGGCGAGAAAATGAATCATGAATATGTTGTTTCATTGGTATAAAATAGCAAGGTATACTTTATAGCTAGTCGTTACTTGTTATCGTAAATTTTGGAACTCTATTTTATCATTTCAAAAGATTTTAGAACACGGTACATAGTAGAAGTTAATGACTCAATTTCTATCTGAATTCAATTTTATGAACAGTAGATTTCATGATAATTAGGTTTATTTTTGACTAGCTGAGTCCCGCGATGTTACCTGCAATTATTAAAGTAAAGGCGAGTAATGTCGCGGAGTGAAGTTACTGCTACCTGATGGAAAGCATAAGTATTATGCAGGAGTAGGGACCATCCTCCTCATTGTCAGTGCATATACTGCAGCATGGCGGCTCCGAGAGATGCTTCTGCATCGTTCTCCCAGCTTACGGAGGTTGGGAGAATAATGCAGAATGATTTGGCCTCCAGTCTTACACTCACCAACGAAAGACGATAGCACGAATGCTGTCAATTTAGGTTGGTCTTCTGTGTTATGGTAGTACTGCCCCGGTCAAGAGGTCTCGGGTTCAAATCTCGGTTCGGACTAAAAGTGTTATTGGGTTTTTCTTACAGGAAATTCTTTATGACAGCCCGGAATGTGGAAGTTTGGGGTGGTTCATGCCCGTGTCTTGGAGCCACATAATTATTATCAGCCTCTCGCAGTCTACTGCCGGACAAAGGCCTCTCACATTGCACACTACTCTTAACGATTTTGGGCGTTTCCCATTCAGTTTCTATGGAAATTCTTATTAGGAAGTGTCCCCTCAAATACACTTACAACAAGTTCAAATTTTAGTTCTCTTTTAGGGTTGCGGAGGTCCGATGCCAGTCGCTCCATGGAAAAACTTATATTTGGCTTTGGCTTACTATAACACGCTGTCCAGACGGGTTGGTATAGGGTTGGTTTCAAGGTTTCCTTCTCTTTGCAATGATGTTATCTTGCGTAGTTTATCCCTTAGTCGCCTTTTACGACACCCGCGGGATGAATAGGGGTGGTGACACTCAATCCGTCACCACACGGATAATAAAATCGGATTAATAAAAGTTCCTTTATATTAACGCTGTTGCCCAAAATCATGATGCCATATGTCATCCACGAGTATGCATATGCATAATAAGCGAATAGTGCCTCCCTAGTTTCGACTCCCTTGTATCTATAGTTCGCTGCTAAATTTAAATACAGTTACAATAAACAGATCTATAAATAGCAAAGACTTTTAGTAAACTGACGACTTATTTATTTAGGGTAAAATTAGATGAAAATAACTTTGATGGGGTTGAGGTGGGTAGTAATTACAGGCGGTTGTTTTCTTTTGAAGTTTCACGAGAAATTTAATTTATATTTTATTTGGTGCTAAGCGGAATTGTTCTTTCATTGAGTTTCTTGCTGGTGATTCGCTATGGAATGACGTTTTGAAATCGAACTGAACTTAGCATTGTAGCTTTTAGAAAGTGTCTGAATACTTCTTTAAACTGAAAAAAATATATTAATTTTGTACATTTTATGGTTATACCTATGTAAACCAGTGACCTTCACACAATGGGCTGAAGATGATGTAATGAACACAAAGAACCACGCCATATAGATATACTAGCTGATGCCTGCGACTCCGCTTACGTCCTATAGGTTTTGACAACAAAACCTATAGGACGTAAGCGGAGTCAACATACTTGTTGACCGATTCTCAGACCTACCCGGTATGCACACAAAACTTCATACAAATCGGCCCAGCCGTTTCGGAGGAATATGGTAACTAGATTGCCTAATATGTTGCGGTAGTCATGTGGAATAAACCAACAACTATTTTTTGAATTTTTCCCAATCCAAACTTATCGGAAAATCATCATATTTGTCTTTGAAACTCTTCATTGTTAAGAAAACCCTAGCAATCAATAGATTCCTTAGATTATCTACAAAAATCGATTAAAACAATTGTATTGTTTACAACTGATCAATGACATTACGATTATTACAATATCAATATACTAATACTAGCAATATTACATCAAAGATCTGATATCTTTAATAATTATTATTATATACGATATCAAAGCTAATGGGAGCGATCGTTAGGCGGATAAAGCTTACTTGTCAACGTGAATCTAACTTTTGATGGTATTAGAGCGATTTATCCTTACTTGGAATGATCATAGACTGGCTGTTCATACGAAGATCTTTAGAAATAATGCTAATGATTTGTTTTACTAACTTTGATAAACCGATAACTACAAAAAATACAATGAATGATTTTATGTATAATTTTGAGCTAATTTTATGTTTTCACGAATTGAAATATTACACGGTTCCATATTTTACTGCTGGACGAAGGCTTCTGTTTAGTAAGAAGGTTTTGGCTTACTGTATCAAGATGGGCAGGCGAGATAGATGATGATGATAGGATTGGTTTCAAGTTTTGATGTGTGATGAATTGATCTCGCTTAGTTTATCCCCTTAGTTGCCTCTTACGACACTCACCAGATGGATGAAAATAGTGTCACGCTGTATTCCTAATCAGTTCAAACAGAATTAAAGTCCATATGGTGACACCACACGGATTTTATCTTAGTTTGAATTTAGAGCACTAGATAATATTAAACTAAACCCAATACTGAATATTTTTTTGCATGTCATAGACCCATCAGGTCTTTCAATAAATTAATTATTTCTTAAGAACTCGGTCGGTCTCAGTAAAATTGCAACAATGAGAAGGACAAAACTTAAAAGTTAATACAATTATAATAATAATAATATTTAAATTATTTTTATATATCTATATTAATACAATTTTAATTATTAACAAAACTTAAAATTTAAACTTGTGTATATGAGAAAAGCAGTTATGAAAAATATATACCTATCTGTTGAAATTCGTCGGTCTTCTAATAGTGTAAGTCTTGTAATAATAGTTATTTGTTACTCGTTAAACTATACAAAAATAGTTGTAATGTCGGAACTATAAACTCAAATTAATTTTGGAAATCATTTTCTTTATGCCTGATGGAAAGCATGAGTAGAATTCAGGAGTAGGAGTCACCATCCGAATGGTGAGAATAAGCAATGCAGCATGGAGACCATAGCAGCCTGTTCGAATGTAACTGCATCGTTCTCCCGGCCTCTGGAAGCCGGGAGAATGATGCAGAAAGATTCGGCCTCCGGTCTTACACTCACCACCGAAATACGACAGCAAGAGTGCTGTCACTATTAGGATGGTCTTTTGTGTGAGGGTGGTACTGCCCTGGTCGAGCCGGCCCATTGGTGCTGAAAGCATGAGTCTTCATATATTAAGCCTTATGAATTACTCCACATATAGTAATTATTTATGTTACAGAAACTTAAAGCCATCTGAGAGACATTCTCTCAATAGGAGACTATAGTTTTGGGTGACCGATTAAATTATTGTCGTATAAGTTTAGACTATTGAACACCGTCTTTTAGAAGTACGGTGGCTTTAAGAATAATTCCGTCACACAGAATAACAGCAATAATTGACGTATTAATAGGTAACCTAATTGCTGCTTAGTTTTAGGGCAATCACTATCTAATCAGATCCATCATAATTTAGTACTATCCTCTTCTAATATTATGTAATATGTTTTTATGTATGTATATATCATTATAAATATCTACATAAACGTTTATGTATTACTAGCTTTCCGCCCGCGGCTTCGCCCGCGTGGAATTCGTCTTACATGATTTTATGTTTGATAATAAGGAACTTCGACACAAAAATCGTCTTAACAACCCTTTAATGTTTTTAAAAGACCTATATAATGATACCCCACATGATGGGGTAGCCGCGAGAAAAAAAAAACATCTACATTTTACGTGTCAGGGAGGTACCCTAAATAATAATATTTTTCATAATTTTATTGTAGCACTTTGTCGACGTAATTACAATACATATTCATGTAAAGTTGCATCTTTCTAGCACTTACTGTTTGGATGGTAAGTCGAGGACGGACGGACATGACTAATCTATAAGGGTTCGAAGTCATAAACCTCGGAACCCTAAAAAGTAGTAGATCTTTTAATTACCTATGGCGGCCCACACTATGGCGGCTTAGTGAGATGCTTTTTCACGCCTCGTCCGAGGAGGACCCGAAAACCTCCCCCCCCCCCTACCCGACCCCCCTCAGATCGCAGATCGCCCGTAAATTATTTTTCCTTTCATTTTTATAATCTTCTCCTCCTTTTCCAATGGGTTTCATCGTACTATAATTTTGTTTTCAAAAATTATCTACCCTGCTCTACTGTTCTTTATGTCATTTACAAACTATCATTATGATTGCCATGCAAGTGTGTTATGCCTAGCAACCTGTGAAGTTTTGACAGGAGATAAACAGTGATACATTTTGACATCTACGATTTATGTATTTTTATAATCACCTAGGTAAAAAGGTAAAAACATTTGTATCTCGATTATTGTAGTAAAAAGTAGCCTATGTCCTTTCCCAAGTTCAGTTCTATCTTCATACCAAATTTCATCAAAATCGGTTCCGTGGTTTAGGCGTGAAAGCGTAACAGACAGACAGACAGAGTTACTTTCGCATTTATAATATTAGTATGGATGAGTATTAGCATCGCTATCACTTATTGTATATCGGTATATATGTATGTCGGCAAAGGGGTGTTTGTCAGGGCCGTTGCCTTCTCCGGAATACATATTGTGTGGGCTGAGTGATGTTTCTCGAGCAGAAAACGAAAGTAGTTAATTTAAATAATCTTTTATAAACACGTAGGTAACTTAAAGTGAGAAAAACGAGCCGTTAGGTAGTTTCTAGACTTGTGATCAACGTCGTGGTCGATCGCTGAATGCTCCGCGCTCGGCCCCCACGTACATTTATATAGACTCCACCGAAGCGATGACGTTTCACCGCTTGCGCCTCGTTGTCAAATCAGCTCCCGTATAATTGAATATTCTGACATGTATAATATTTCTTTTCAAATTTCAATTTCTGTGCATATACCATGTCTAACTATGATCACCCTAACATCGATTGGCAGAAATTGTCTACGAAATTAAATCCAAAATTATTATATTTGAGCTTAAATATCTAAAAAAACAAAATATTGGAAAGATCTTCAACATTAAGCTTATGTAAAAATGAACTCGAACCAACTTAAAGTAACGAAATTCAAACTGGTTCAATATAAAGTAATAGTTGTTACAAATTCTACTCAAATACTGAAGACAAACGAAAAATCTTTATTCTCAACGTCTTTATTAATATATTCATAGCACAGATACTCGTAGATGAAATTTAGCTCCTTCGCACATGTTACGAAACCTTCAACAAATGACCAACGAATGTCAGCCTCTCAAGCCTTAACGTTGTCATTTGGAGGGTCAAAATGTTCTTCATCACATTATTTATGCAAACGCTCGAGACCTTCAAGACAATTCAATGGAGAGATCTGCTTGAGTTTAGAAACGTGGTACTGAATTTATAACTTGATCTTTGGGTCTGTTACAAGTCAATCAAATTTACTTAAAACGATTTACGTTTTCATAGTCTCGAAACTAGCAGGAAGTTTTACTTATTTATTGATGTTTAAGTAGAATTAATAATTTGATATTTAACACATTTGAAGAGAAAATAAGAATAGAAAGTATAGAAAAAGTGAAGTTCATATTTCGTTTTATTATTATTATTCTCTTTATTTGATAATATTTACATATAAGTTACAATTTTAAATATAAATATAAAAAGTACATTTAAAAATATAAAAAATAGTAGACCACCGACTTCGGGTACAGAGATCAAGAAATCGGCGGTTAGGGCTCCAAAGACAGGAACTTCCTCACTATACGTGCCGTGTTAGGCCTGCCTTCTGCATCAGACCCTTGATCCAGCCATCTAACGTGAGCCTCATAAGGTGTTGGTTGAGGCTATTAACTATTATTATTATTCTCTTTATTTCATAATATTTACATATAAATTACATTTTTAAATATAAATATAAAAAGTACATTTAAAAATATAAAAAATAGTAGACCACCGACTTCGGGTACAGGGACCAAGAAACCGGTGGTTAGGGCTCCAAAGACAGGAACCTCCTCACTATACGTGCCGTGTTTAAAAGGACTGCCTTCTGCATCAGACCCTTGATCCTGCCATCCAACGTGAGCCTCTTAAGGTGTTGGTCGAGGCTCTTGGCTATCAAACCATGACCAGAAACAACTATCGGAACAATGATCGCCGAATCCACATTCCACATATCGACAATCTCGTGAGATAAATCCAAATATTTGATTTGTTTTTCTTTTTCAACTTTCACGAGATTTTCGTCATGAGGAACAGCGATATCGACAATCATTGCGCGGCGCTCTAATCGATCTATCACCACAATATCAGGCTTATTGGCAACAATAGTCCTGTCTGTGATAATAGATCGATCCCAATATAATGTAGCACGACCATTCTCGAGAACTGGGTCGGGCTCATACCTGTAGTATGGCACCTCCAAATTCACAAGTTTGTATTTAAGGGCAAGTTGTTGATGTACGATCCTGGCTACTTGGTTGTGTCTGTGCAAATATTCACCGTTAGCAAGACGAGAACAACCAGAAATAATATGCCTGATAGATTCCCCGGGACGGTGACATGCCCGACATATGTCAACCGTACCATCCTTCAGGATATATTTTCGATAGTTATTCGTCATGATAACTTCGTCCATAATTGCACAAACAAAACCTTCGGTTTCTCCAAAGAGATCACCATACCGTAGCCAGGAAGTCGATGCTTTAAAGTCTATATCGGGCCCGTTCAAAGCCCGATAAAACCGACCATGAAGCTCTTTGCCCTTCCATACCTCCTTGCGATCATCAGTACTAAGTACTACAGGTTTGCGCCAATTCTCTTTAGCCAGAGCGAGTGGAGTGAATCCGTTATCCACTGCAACCACATTGCGATGCACTCCCACATCGGTATTAAGAAAATATTCTCTGAGATTGTAAATCTCGCGATTATGTAGGGTCTTGATATTTAAAAATCCACGACCCCCAAACTTTCGCGGGATGTACAATCTCATAACCGACGAACGTGGGTGGTGCATTCGAAATGCAGTCAGTAAAGTACGGACTCTCCTGTCAAGGGCATCTAATTCAGTTTGAGTCCATCTAAGTATGCCGAAGGAATACATCAGAACCGGCATGACCCAACCATTGTAGGCTCGCACTTTGTTACCCCCCGATAAAAGACTCTTAAGTACTTTTTTCAGGCGGCCAAAGAAGCGTTCCCGCAACGTTTGTTTCATATCAGATTCTGGTATTCCCAAGGACTGTGAAAAACCTAGATACTTGTAGTCTTCGGTGGCAGAAAGAGATCTGAGTTTTGTAGAATCTGAAAGTTCTATTCCTTCAGATTCTACAATTACACCTTTCTTCACATACATGACTGCACACTTGTCTACACCAAATTCCATCTTGATAGAATTGCTAAAGTTTTCAGTGACCTTCAGTAACGCTGTCAATTGTAATTTAGTGGAGGCCAGAAGTTTCAAATCATCCATGTATCCATCCATTATTATTATTATTAGCTGTCTGGTTGTCATAAACGCCATAGATAAAGTGTCTGCCTAGCTTACAACCGACAGACAACCATAAGTGTGACGTAAAAAGGTTATTATATTATAAACTTAATAGATAAAACTAAAGAAAATAGATTCTATCATCATCATCATCATCAGCCTATCGCAGTCCACTGCTGGACATAGGCCTCTCCCTTTGCACACCACTCCGATCGATTTTGGGCTTCTCGCATCCAGCTCCTGCCAGCCATCTTACGCAGGTCGTCACTCCACCTCGCCCGTGGGCTTCCGTCACTACATTTACCGTACAGGACGTAATATGTATATTTATTGATATATTTTATAGTACTCTGAGTAAATTCTCAAATATAGCACTATGCAAAATTAGTTACATATACCTACTTGCAATTAGTTTTTAAAAATAATGTAACTATAGTATCCAATTGAATGAATCTATAAGGATATTGTAAGAAAGATATAAATAAACAAAATAATGACACTTACAAAAAACCTTGGCTTCCTTGGTCTAGTGGTAAGCGTATGTGGCTGCCCATCAAGAGGTTTCGAGTTCGATTCCCGTTCGGACCAACTGTTTGTATGATCTCTAAATATGTGTTAAGGTGTTTGGGTGTTTTCTATATATAAATGTATATATTTACAAAAAAAGTATACATGTATTCCTATCAGTTGCCTAGTAGTTCCAAACTAAGCAGAGATTGCACTACGGGTGTGCAAGCTCTGCTCAGTTTGGAACTGGATGACATTATGTGCAAAAAAAATTAAACCAAATTCTGCAGTATTCGAGGAACTGGTTTCTTTTTAGGCGGCTTTCGGATTTCTATATTAAAGGTGAACTTCGTTTTATTACCCATATGAACCGCCTGTCATCAGACCTCCACAAAGTAAGCACAACATGGTATCGAACCTCTGCAGATAGATTTTACTGTCGGACTTTTATTAAAACGACCTTCGTCCTCCATAAGCCTGAGGGTGCCAGGTGAGGCCGCCTATCATATAAGCGCAAGCAAGCTCAAGCAAGCGCTACAGAGACACGCGCTCTTTTGGGGACAGCAAGGGAATATAGGGATTCCCATGGAGAAGTGTACCATCTTCTAATTGGCGTAAGGTAGGAGTTCCAGGCATTTTTTTTTTTTTTGCCTGCCTTGTTGGTCTAGTGGTTAGCGTATGCGGCTGCTGATCAAGAGGTCTCGGGTTCGATTCCCGGGTCAGACCAAATATTTGTGTGATCCACAAATATTTGTTTCGGAGTCTGGGTGTTTTTCTATGTATAATATGTATGTATTTACAAAAAAAAAAGTATGTTTATGTATTTATATCAGTTGTTTAGTACCCATAACACAAGCTCTGCTTACTTTGGGACTAGATGATGTTGTGTGTAAGATGTCTAAAAAAAAAATAAATATTTCCTAGGGTTCCCCGGCTTCTAACATCGGAGACGGCGTGCGGTATTTGGTTGGTTCGTGTCCGATATAGCCAACAGCAGATGGCATCCGAGGAAATACTGCACAGAAAAATGTGCTCTAAGATGTTGTATAGCAACAGTATATAAATAGCATATATAAAACATAATATATAATTGAAATGATAGGAAGTTTCGTAATAGTAATTACTTGAAATGCCACATTAACTGTTATCGGTTCCTCAAACATGAGCATAAAATATTTATGGGAGTGTTGAACTCTTATTGTTTCATTTAATATCCATTTATACATAAAACATTAACTAATCTATAACAAACAAAACTTACTTCACAAAAATAAATATATACTAGCTGATGCCCGTGGCTCCGCTCGCGTCCTAGGGGTTTGAAAAATAGATGTTGGCCGATTCTCAGACCTACCCGATATGCACACAAAATTTCATACAAATCGGTCCAGCCGTTTCGGAGGAGTATGGGAACGAACATTGTGACACGAGAATTTATATATAAGAAATATAAATCACATTGCTAATCGTGATAACAACAACAAAAAATAAAATATTCTCACTATATGAGATAAAGAAAATGATATTCACAACAAAATGTTCAATTCGATTTAATAACGTCAGTGGCTCCGTTCGAATACATCCTGTAAAAATAATAAATAATTTAAAAAAATTAAATCTATATAAAAAAAATAAAATGAAAGTGTCTGTTTGTAATTCCATACTAACAGTTTTATACGAAATGCATATTAAGATGTATATATGCGTTACAATAAAAAAAAAAAACATTTTTAAAAACTTTCTCTGTGCACAAGTTGACCAATTTTGACGAAATTTTATCTGACAGATAGCTATTATTATAAGGAGTAACTTAGGCTACTTTTTCAGAAAAACAATTGGAATAAAATTATAAAGTAAATATGATCCGATTCAAAAAAAAAACAAAACTCGCGAATAAAACTGGAGGGCGCAGCTAGTGAAACAAATTATTATATCTAAATTAATGAACCAAGCAAAACCAATAATTTCACTTTTATTAATACCTTTTTCTGAACAAGCTATTTGAAACAAACGATGAAATTTATACGAAATAAATATAGATTGAAAATATAATTTAAATTTGCCTTTATAAGCAGAAGATTCAATTTCATAGATTTCTACAACCTACTACTGACAAATTTCACTAAACAGTTTTGTGTTGGGCCTTGTACTTGCAACTTTTAAGCTATTGTATAGCTTTATCGCGGGCTTTGATGAATCAAGAAATTCCGTAACGAAGAAACCTAACACACTCAAAAGGATAGAGAATATGATTATAACTGCAGTGCGACAAGGATGTGGCTGCTCTGTGCTCTATAGACAGATTAGCGCATGCGTGCTGCCGCCACCGACCGTTATCCGTTGCCTTGACAACACAGTCATTCTAGATTCTTCTTCCTGGCTTTTCTATAATCCTACTGTAAAAACCATTTACAAAATACGAGTATATAATTGTTATCTACTTTACACAATACATAGCGTCCGCGTCCTCCAGTACCGTCTATTGTATCTTAGTGTTTTTTTATTCCATAGATATGCTCATATTACTATTATGTTCTCTGTTTAGTTGTCATTGTCTTTCGGATAATAGGATGATTATATTGTTTGGCAATAATATTGTTAAAATGTATGTTGGTAAAAAGACAGTGTATATTGTTTTTTAAACTCGAAAAAAGATAAAAAAATACTGCATAAATAAATAAATAATTATAATTGCATAAGTTGATAAAAAATTATATGCAATAGCTTTACCGCGGCAGTCCTCGAGTGCCACACGATTTTTTTTTATATAAGAACTTTGTCAATATTCGGTCTATTTTTTACCCACTTCAGTGTGTACCATCCTTATATTTCCATTTGCTTACTTAATCTATTTTACATTAAGGGAATAACAAATCATTTTCGTCGAGACCAGCTGGTGTAGGCAGATTGAGCTTTTTCTAACCCTTTGTGACGACTCGACACGATGACTGAATTTTGGACTAGAAATAAATTTTTTGTTAGAGGAAATTTAGGTATTCAAAGTGAATTTCTTTAAGCAAATTAGAATTAAATTTGAATAATTCAAATAACTTGAAATATTCTTATTAAGAAATAAGCTATTCTTTATCGCGATCCCCGATTTACAGGCGAGCGAAGCCGTATTAAAAAAGTAGTAGTTTACAATCGGTAGCTAAAATTCCACTTTTCAAAAGAAAACATATTATTTAAATATATATTTGGCCAGTCACTCCGTGTAAAAACTGATATTCAGGTTAAACTGGTTGAACTAGTAGCCGACCCCAAATAATATTGAGAATAAGGCAATTAAGAAGAAAAAAAAATTGCCTACCAAAGTGACTCTACCCAGCCTGATGGAAAGTATTAGTAGAATAAATCCAAATCCATTTAAACCAAACTCATACACATCAAACACTAACTGTACAGATAATAGGACTCGCAGGTTTATGTGTTACACCCACTCCAATCATTCTAAAAACAGAAAGTACCTATCTACCATTCGTTCACATAATAGTCACGTTGTACCTAATGGGACGCGCTTCTTCCATTTGTATTAAAAACAGGTAAGAAACGAATTCTCCTTAGAAAGGTATCAAAGAGCCCTCACGTGCCGAATTTACGCTCGTTTTCTTGATTCCAATCGTGATAAGTGAGACGACGATCATTGTACACACGAGCTCAGTATATTTGATGTAGAAAAGCAATGTTTGAGACTCACTGCAAGAAAAACTGAACAACAGCCCGCGGTCAGAACTCGTCTTACAAAAGTAGCTAAATTATTCCTTAAATATTATCATCCGCTTTCTGTACTGAAAAAAATACCGTCAAAATCCGACCAGTCATTTCAGAGATTACCTGCAATAAACAAACTGAAAAAAAATATTTTTTTTTAGTAATTTGAAACGTTCTGAAATTTATAAATACTTCTACTACAGCTTTTCACTAATTGCATATGCAAGTGTTTACGGTACTTAAATCAAAAGTTAATTTTTAAAGCTATTGTATTCCTCTATTTGTTATTTTCTAAAACGGCTGAACCTATTGTAATGGGGCTTTCCCTGTCAGATAGTTAATGTTATAAGGAGTAACTAAAATAAAAATAAATAAATAATAAATATTTTTGGACATCTGATACACAACATCATCTAGTCCCAAGCTAAGCAGAGCTTGTGTAATGGCTACTAGACAACTGATATAAATACATAAACATACTTTTTTTTTTTGTAAATACATACATATTATACATAGAAAACACCCAGACTCCGAAACAAACATTTGTGAATCACACAAATAATATTTGGTCCGACCCGGGAATCGAACCCGAGACCTCTTGATCAGCAGCCGCATACGCTAACCACTAGACCAACGAGGCAGTCAAACTTAGGTTCTTTTTGTTTTAACTTTTAACATGGTTACGAAAAAACAAAATTAAGACGCAGGCTGTGCGCTGAGTTTATTCTATAAATAAATAATTAATCAATCTTTTATCAAAGAAATAGAATTAACCCATTAATGCATTAAAATAGAATTAACATTCAATGCAACATTCAATGCTATTAGTGCATTTAAAATACACACGGAATTGATTTTACAAATTCAAAAACTTATCTTCG
The DNA here is from genome assembly GCA_932526445.1 of Phragmatobia fuliginosa. NCBI lineage: Eukaryota > Metazoa > Arthropoda > Insecta > Lepidoptera > Erebidae > Phragmatobia > Phragmatobia fuliginosa. The sequence continues at coordinate 17,925,947 of OW052070.1, forward strand.
ACAACCCATTAGTGATTGATCCTTGTAAAGTGCTTTAGCTTGTTCATCGCACTTAGAAATACTACAGGATGTCCACTAACCGTTTTACGTTCAAAAAGAAGGTACATGATCTCCTTCTCAACGAAATGGCAGATTGTTTAAATCGATAGTTGGAACACAATATCATGTTGTCATAGTGAACGAATATTAATTATTTTAATTTAAGTGCATGTATATATGTATGTATCTTTGTATGTATGTAAACATGTGTATGTGTATTTGTTTGAATGTATAGTATTTTTCACTAGTTATCAGTGCACCTCCCTACAAGATTTCTTCACCACTCTAAGGTTGACTGGTAGAGAATGCCTTGGGCATTAAGTCCGCCGTTGTACAAAGTGCATAAAGAAATAAATAAAAAAATAAAAAATAAACCATAATTTCATAAAATTGATAATAAAAATGTATTCAGGAACAGTTTTTATTTATTTCCTTCCTAGCGCTTTCCTGCAAAAGCGTTGTATTCATATTTGTATGCTAAAATCTCCATTGGTAGACGGACAGACCCGCACAGACGTTACAGGCTACGAGTTAAGAATAAGAAAACAATTTATCTAATACTCATTTTATTTCTTTCCAGATCCAGCATCCTAGTTACTTTGAATAAATGTGAGTAAGCTTTTTTTTATAGAAAAGCGCATTTGTAATTTATTAAGCTAATGAAAATATATACAATTATATACTGAGAATGATTTTAATATAATATATAGATATGTTACATGCTAAGGTGATTATTATGCAACAGTCTTCTAAAATTTATAGCCATGACAAATGTTATGAACTGGCTTATGTCACGGCATTAATGTCCTCAACCCTCGGCTTAAATTAAGTAGAAAATAATGATGACATTCTGTAGCTGTAAGCTGTACTGTTAGCAATAAGGCTATTTATGGTAAAAGCATTCGTATGTAATATACATATAAATATATGTATACAACTGCCTCGCTGGTCTTGTGGATAGCGTATGCGACTGCTAATCAGGAGGTCTCGGGTTCAAATCCCGGGTCGGGCCAAAAAGTCTTTTTGGGTTTTTCTTAGGAAATTCCTAATAGCAGCCCGGCGTTTGGAAGTTTGGTGGTGATTCACGCCAGTGTCTCGGAGAGCACGTAAAGCCGTCGGTCCCGGTTGTCATAATCACCTATCAATCGTTATTGGGAAGTCAGTGCCCTCAAATTTACTGATTATTAGTTTAACCATTGAATTCCGGAGGTCCGATGCCAGTCGCTCGGTGGAAAAACTAATATTCAGGTAAAACCGGTTGAACTGGTAGCCGACCCTTAATATAATTGGGAATAAGGCTAGGAAGAAGAAGTAAGTAGTGACATATAGCGACGTAGACAGTCATTAGTCAAACACTTAGTATTTCACACTTCGATGAAAGTCTAATTTTAGAACTTGTACTAAAACAATGAAGACACACACATAAAACATTTTTAGTATTATCATACGTACTATTTATATTTTGGACATGTCTATTACAAACACTAATAAAGATATTGGTACCACAACAGAATCCCCGCGGAGTGTTCAGTAGTTTATTTTTCTGCACTCTGTTTTATTAGTTAGAAGCTGCAGCACTGGAGAGTTGAATGTAATGATTTATTGTCTGGCTCCATTTCAAGTAGTATATAGATATGTATACGAATAGCAGATAAACAAACACATTACCGGTTTTGTGATATTGATAATAATATATGTAAGAAAATGTTATAAAGTCTCGATTTCCCGGCAGCAGGTTATAAAGTTATAAAGTCTTGAATAACAGGTTTTGGTTCCTTCACCTGTTCTAATTATTCTTAACATTTTTTTGACATCCGCAGAAGCAATATCTGTTTCTTGTTACGACTTTTCAATATAGTCCAAATACCTTGAAGGTATTTCATAACCTGGAAGGAGTGATATTTTATAACGAGCTATGGTTGGTGAAATGTATGTTTGCATTTGTGTATATGTGTATTTAAATATTAAGTTATCCTCCAGATCACATTAGTATGATATTACAATTATTTCCCACTTTGCTATAGAGGACTATGTAAGTCTATGTAATAAGAAAATAAATGGTACAAAGCTAGCATATACTTTGAACAGAAACTGTTAAAAGTTCAGTATTTAATCACTTCGGTAGCTCCAGTTTTAAATGACTAATTTCCAATCCCAGGTTTAATTTATAACTGTTTCTCTCTCACACGAAGGCGGCACGTTAAGGAAAGAGGATGGTGGTCAATACCTAAGGGAAATCCCATAGCATTAATACTAAAACTGTGTTCACTAGTTTATTTCTACCTCGGCTCTTGAGATTTAGCAATTATTTATTTATCTTGTTACATATTATCTTTTTGGTATGGTTTGACTGCTGTAAATAGTTCTTAGTATTTACCTTATCAATTTAACTTTTAGTGTATTTGGTCGACCAACGGCTTTTAAACTTACCTCCGTCACAAACATATTCGAAACAATTCAGCGAATCAAATGCAATATTAAGTTCCAACATATTTTTTTTTAAATATTGATTTGAGTTTCTATCTTATTAATTAAAAAAGGAGACATATACAAAGGAGAAACTAGTATATTTCTTTCAAATTTATTTAATTTTCAAAATTGTCAATTTGAAAAGTTTGATCAATGATTTTTATCGTTATATACTCAGAATTAAATTATAATGCAGGAGGATGGTGAGATATGTAGACTAGTCAATGTTGTTTGTTATAGTACAAAGTATAGCATTTGACATCTATTTCAACAAAATTAATTGCACGCTACCTTTAATGATCAATAATCAGTATACCTTCTTATTGATTGGATTTCGAAAATTTCCCACAGTTTTATGTTAGCAATCAAAAGGACAATAAAAAAAGTAATAATGTTTAATCTAGTCCCTGCTGAGGCGCGTTTTACTGAATATTCTAAACATAAAATGCGACCAAAACCTATTGTAATATAAATTCTTTGTGGTGTAAATGAAGGGAGGTTGCGAAATTCTATTCACATTTCAATTATAGTATATTATTGGGGGTTTAGACGTGCATATGATTAAATATATTCTAATTACTTTTATTTTCATCATCATCATCAACAGCCTTTAAAAATCCACTGCTGGATATAGGCCTCACCTTGAAAAGGTAGTATTGGCCTACTATACCACGCTGGCCAGACGGGTTGGTTTCGGGTTGGTTTCAAGTTTTCCTTCTCTTTGCATCGATGTTGTCTTGCGTAGTTTATCCCTTAGTCGCCTTTTACGACACCCGCGCGGGATGAATAGGGGTGGTGACATTCTTAATCCGTCACCACACGGACTTTTATTTTATGTGTTTTATATTGAAGCCCGCCAAAATGACAACGCTCTCTGAAGGAAAGCATGAGTGAAATCCAGGAATAGGGGCCAACACCCTCATTGTGAGTGCATACAATGCAGCATGGTAACCCACACCATGGCGGCTTAGACGAAAGATGACAGCATAAATGCTGTCATTTTAGATTGGTCTTCTGCACTGCTCAGGTCAAACCGGCCCATTCCTGCTAAAATCAGGGTTATTCTACTACCTTTAAATTTAATAACTTTATCATCCGATGAGCTATCTAAAAGGTGCTATTATAACTAGTTAACTAAGTAGTTATTTTACTGTTTTATGATTCATTCGATTATGAAACATCCTTCATTGGTGCTCCGCTCCTATTGTTCTTAGTGTGATGATATCAAATTTAAAGCCTTTCTCGGTAAATGAGCTATATAACACTAAAAGAATTTCACAAATCGGGTATTTTCCTAAGATTAGCGCCATCAACCAAACTAACATCTATGCAACTTTATAAATTATTAGTATGGATGTTCTTAAGTATGTATACGGAATAGGCTAGAACGAAACGGTTCGGCTCTTCCTTCTTATGCCGAGCAGTCAAAAGCTGGAACTCGCTACCAGCTCACGTGTTTCCTTCCCACTATGAGCCCGGGTCCTTTAAGCGGGGCGTGAAAAAGCATCTCACTAAGCCACCATTGTATGGACCGCCATACTTTACTGTCTGCATTCGCAGCTGTGATGTGTGGTTTCTCCCACTCTTGGATTCTGCTCATGCTTTCCATCAGGCAGGGTAGAGTCACTTTGTTAGGATATACACATATAAAAAAAGGCTATGTGCTTTATTGAGTTTTATTATATCAAAATTATCTAACGCTAACTTGCTGCGTCTGAAACCGCCTCAAAGCCATTAATATGAAATACGCAAAGCGGTTTTATTCTCACCTCAGTTGAGACGGATTAAAATATTTGCCCTCATATTTGTAAGCGGCCATTTTTATTATTTAAACTTACGATGCCTTTGCCTTACAATCATAAGAATTTGAACCTTATTCTATATGCCATTCGTTATACATTGCACTGAGTTTAATTTTAATGAATTTCGTTTCAATATTTTCTTCCTGGAAGGCAGACTAATGTGATTACAGTTTTCCTTTATTTAAGTTTATTTCAAAATACCTTTCAGTCTGATTTTTTAGTATAGGTAGGTAGGTAATACATGGGAATTTCACGAATACTATAATATATTACTTCTACAGCTTAAATATTGGGAGGTCAGACAGTCAGAAAATAGACATATTTTTTTTAAATAATTTCATAGTAGGAAAACATTTTTAGTGTGGAATGTAACAGAGTGTGATAAATTATTTTCCTTACTACACGACGCAAATCCTTATGATGTTCACTGAAAATAATAATATAAATCTTTATGTAACCAACATACACGTCTATCACCTACCTACCTATTTTGTGAATCTTACGAATAGATTTAAACATATATGTATTATGTTGGAATAAATGAGTTATACGGGAGCTGATTTGACGAGGCGCAAGCGGTGAAACGTCATCGCTTCGGCAGAGTCTAGATAAAGGTGCGCGTCCATTGACCCGCGCCGGACGCACGGCACGCAACGGACTGAACTAATTTACCTTACTCAGAAATGCCGGCGTTCGGTGCGGGCGGCGCGGAAAGTGGATGCAGCACTAAGTGAAATCATACAAAGCAAAATAAAATCAGTTGCGTGCGGTGCGTCCGGCGCGGGCCAATGGACGCGCACCTTAAGTGTTCCTGTGGGTCAAGCGGTGCACACTCACCGATAGACCACGGCACGGATAACAAGCCTAGGAACTACCTTACGGCTCGTTGTTCTCACTTTAAGTTACCTACGTGTTGATAAAAGATCATTAAAATTAACTACTTTCATTTTCTGCTCGAGAAAAACTACGCAGCCCACACAATATATATCCCGGAGAAGACAAGACCCTGAAAAATATATAGTAATCTTATAAAAAAATATACTGAAATACCTTCATTGAAATTGAATGTATCAATCAAGTGAAATAATAAAAATATCATCCTCCTTGTGCTCCGTGTTTGAAGAATTCATAACTTCAATATGTCTATTCCGGTTCTCCAAGGAATTCAATATAATTTAGTAAATATTGTCATAGGTATCTTCTGATTTATTGTTTGTTTGCCCAATTTCTTCTAACGCTGTGAAACTATTCGGATTGTATCTAGATAATAATATTTTGAAATTTATCTTGAAATTATTTTATATTTACGCAAACAACCCAAAGAGCAACACGATAGGGAATCGCCATATGTAAGCGTTATGCATTATATTATTATGACACAGAATGTGCTAATGTGTGTGTGAGATTTTAAAAAAAAATGTTGAAATGGTTATATTTGAGTTCATGGTAATAGGCGATTGTTCTTGTATGTAAGTATTTAATTCTTGTGTGTGAAGAGTTTCTTCGCAATTAATGAAAGACAGTTTTGTATTAGAGAAAGACTAAGTTACTCCGGTCTAGTCCGCAGACCTGTGTTGCAAAATCAGGTTTGCCTGTATGTCTGTTTCTTTGCGATAAACTTAATAACTACTGCACCTTTTTATTATTAAAGACTACTGCACCGAATATCATGCTGTTTTCAGCAATGGATAGATTGATTCTCGAGGAAAGTTTTAGTATAAATTGTCAAATTCAAATTGTTTTTTAAATACCTATAGCGCTTGTGTTTTATAAATAGTCAGATTTAAATACAAACACATACATCATAGCACAGGTTATCTTAGTTTGAACTCCTGACGCCCACATAAACTTATGCAATCATATAAACACTTTTATGTACTCAGTCAAGACACTCACCTTTGAAAAATAACCTGAAACTTATAACTTTTCGTTGGAGTTTATTTCATTTTATATGTTTTTTTTTTACACGCTTTATATTAGCTTCACCTGTATGTTTGTTTGTATGTTTGTTTGTATGTTTGTAACCGGCTCTTTTGACCCACTTTAAACGGCCAGATTTCGGTCAAACTTTGTACATTTATCGAGGAACGATGACATTACACTAAATATTAATTTGCTGAATAAGATTTTTGTTAATTTATATTTATACATCTACATAAAATCATGACATCAAGTATTTACTGAATAGTGTAATCTGTCATTTAACTAGTCTATACTATAGCAAATCTAGTTTTAGTGGTCATTGAAATGAAGAACATTTAAAACTATAATAATTTGACATCCAGACCAATGTTTTTCTCAAATAATGATACTGAATTTAAATTTAGATCTTTTACTAGAAGGTCCACTGCCTTTGACTTTGAATTTCAGACAAATTTTGGAACCTTTGAATCTAAAAATATACCTAGATAATGGTTTTAGCTTATACCTGATTGAATACTTCTACCTACGCTCTTTCAGCTACAAATATGTGTAGGTTGGATTTATTTCCATTTTAACTAGTTTTCTGATGTATCGAAGAAATATTCTGAGAATCGAGATGAAATAAATTTAATTGTTATTTTAGCCTAATTTCGGTTATTAGTTAGCCCTTTTGCAATATTAATATAAATTTCGTAATATTTAAAGCTCATAAATGAAAAATCTTTGAAATTATTACGTGGCTTTTCAAATTTACGGCCCTATGTTTTAAAAAAATACGTAAAAACAGAATCGTAGCGAAAACATATTGTATTTCGTACGTTTTCGCTATGGATAAATTTAGTTAAAGCATCGATCAAATATTTCACAATTTAATTCACTCTATGGCTAACGATTTCCGAGTTTTTCTAATTTTTGCATAAAACTTTTCTCTTTGAACTGAATATTTAGTCGTTTAAAATCAGTTTCAAATAAAATAAATAAAAACCTTTTATAGGGTTTTGCCGTTACCCTTCGTAAACATTAACATCGAAATGGACGCTTTACCACAGAGCTTGTTGAAAATATTTAGATTTACACTCGTCATCAATCAGTACGTGGAATATAGCGTAGCGTGTGTAATACCCTGAAAACTCCGATAGGCGGCGCCACTTGTTAGAATGACTTGGAATGGTAATAAAAGACATAATTTAGATGTTTTGCCTAAAACATTTTTATGTGGCGTTTTGTTGACACATACGTAGACGCATTTTTGTATACTAACTGAGCCCCGCGGTGTTACCTGCCGGACTTAGTTGGTTCAAAAAACGTATCATACGTTACTCCTTACATCATCAGCTATCTACCAGTGAACGTCCCAACAAAATAAGTCTAGCCATACCAGATTAACTAGAACAAACAGACAGAAAGATAAAAAACCTAAAATTATAAAACTATATTACACATTTTTATCCATTTTTCACTTTGCCATTTAGAATAGGACAAAACATTTTTTTTTTCAATAAAGTTAAAAGTCTCTGCGCGACACGGATTTATGTTTGGCACAAATCAAAATTTACGCCTGCATATACAGGATTACAATGCACCTGAAAATGTCTACTAAAAGAACTAAACATTCTTAATATAACGCTAGTAAAGTTCAATATTGCTCGTATTCACAATTTCAACAGCCAGCAAACTAAATTGTTTACTTAACAGCGGGATATGGAAAGGGCACACTATCACACCGTTGCGTAGCATACTTTCATTTGATTTAACCTTTTAATAATATAAATGAAAAATATCTAACCTATCTTAGATATAATTAAATAATCTCTACTTTTTTGTGCATGTACAAAATTATTATGTGTTGTAAAATTTTTAAGGAAATAAAAAAACTTATCATTATTATTATTTACACAAGTTAATAATACTAGTATCTATTCTTAATATCAAATGCACAGTTTTTTATTAAATGCATATCAAAGTATTATTTTTCTAAGCGTGTCTATATGTTCCGGCTAATCTCTGGAACCGCTGAACCATACATTCACTGGTAGATACCTAATGACATAAGAATTAAGTGACCATAACTGCGGGTAAAATCACAGGTAATAGAATCGCTCATAGCCAAGTAGCCTCAAGCGATTGGAAACAATCACTGAGGGTAAGTAACGGTCTACGAGGAAGTACCTAGATGGGTGACCGTTAGTGGCATGATATGTTATGAACCATTCCATGATCCAGAGATTACTTTAAGCAGTAGGTCCTGGTTGTTCTCATAAGATAACAGTCATGAAGCTAAGTTGGAATCTTTGGGGCGGCTTAAAAATATCCATCGGCAACAACGTAGCCACAACGTGTCTTGCCAGTCCCCAACCCGCACTCGACCAGCGTGGGGACGTATAGCCATAACCCTCTCTTGAGAGGAGACCAGAGCATAGCAGTCGGATATTATGGGTTGTTGTCAGTTTGTTCATAATAATGACGAGTATATGAGGGCAGAAAATTACAAAGTATTAAAGGACAAGGAAAACTTTGATGGGAATGAAGTAAGAATAGATTATCTTTCAAACAAAGTTTTTGACAATATACAACACGGCAAACGAAATACCTGGTCATGAGTACGTACGTACGTAAGTAAATACTAGTGATTTTAATAAACTTGTAGAATTATGAAACAACTCTAGTTTGCATATCTTTTTATAGTTATCATAAAGCCAACCCCTATTATGCTTCGGTGTGACAAACCCACTAAGGCAAATCAGACAGACGGGGTGACGTCACCGGAAACATGGCGGCGGAAGCGCGCGCGCCACGTTTCCTCTAGAACCGCCCCGAAGCGGCCGTGGTCGCGCAAACTACATTAACCAATACAGCGACGCGATAAATCTGCTGGATTAAATCCCTCATATTTAGATAAATGAAAATACATTCGATCATATACACTCACTTATTTTAGTTTCTGCCTAAGCACTTCAGAGAAAAATCACTCGTGTGAGTGACTCGGTTTCTTGGTAACCCATACCATGATTTTTGAGTTGCATTTGGCCGTGGCAGTGGGTACCTCTCTGCTTGTTTGCATTACCATAAAAAAAACTAATTGAACTTACGCAATACTACCCCTCCAAACACTATTTCCTGGACACGGAAAACCATAATTTCCTTTGATAAGCACACTTCCTCAATTCCGTCCAGTTGATGCAACTGTCATTTCTCACGTAAATTAGTTGTATTGATGAAACACACTGGCGCATCAGTGTACTTAGTAGAACGCAATAAAACTTAAAAGTTCATTAGCGGTGTAATGCCCGGTTATTTTTGGAACGGAAACGGCGGGAACATCCGTTTGCAGGGGGTCCTGTTGTTTCGTTTGGAATTTGAATTTAAAGTTCATTGTAATAAGGATGTTCTTTATTTTTTATTTGGTGACCGTCCTTACAGATTATTAAACCGGTCATATAGCTTATGTTTCACTAAGTAGTTTAATTTAAAAAATAATTAAATATTAAACATAACTTAGAAATGACCTGCAACAAAATCTATTAATTAAAGTGTTTAACTTGCAATTGCATTTGAATTTCATAACTTAAAAATTCTAATTGTAGAAGTTCAGAATATTGTCGATAAATAAAAAAAAACTTTTAGAAAAAGAATTGAAAGGTTCGAAAAATGCGAAGGATTTGTGTCGACGCCAGTTGACAGTTTTGCAGTAAGCCGAGTGCCAACTGAAAATCAATGGTATTACGTGTCGCTCTAGCCAATATTTAATGGAAATAAAATTATGACTGTCAATGAAAGAAAAAAATATCTAACTATTTATTTCTACTGAAATTAATCATATGTCGACTTTGCCTGTTTTCTTATTGACTGTATAGAACATGAACCTACTACTAATGAACCTTTGTTTAGGGGTCTGTAAAAGGATTTATAATTATGTAGCACGATATACCGAATTTCCGACATTCCGTCATCATAGGCAGGTAGTAATGGAGATATGTATTTGCCTTGAATTTTGTATTTGTAAGATATACAATAAACTACACTCATCTTCCTAGCCTTATTCCCAAGTTTATTTGGGGTCGGCTACTAGTTCAACCGGTTTTACCTGAATTTCAGTTTTTCCACGGAGCAGCTAAGGAAATCCCAAAAACACTTTTAGGCCCGACCCGGGATTTGAACCCGAGACCTCTTGATTAGCAGTCGCATATAAACAAATAATAATTTGTTCACCAGAAATGTGTAAAATATTATGAAGTAAAATTATTGACTATTTTTTATGTAATCCTGCCAAAGTGTGCCTCATTGTGAGTGCACAAAATGCAGCCTGGTGACCTACACAACGGCGGTCTCGTAAAATGTTTTGCATCATACGGTCTCTGGTCTCCTACTCATCCAACGAAACACCACAGCAGGAAGGCTGTTACGTTTAGGTTGGTCGTCAACGCGAAGCTAGTACCACCCCAGTCGAGCCCGCCCATTCATCCTGATTTCAGTATGATTCTACTACCTTCACAATTGAGTAACTTACAACATTGGTACCTGAAATGTGTAATCCGGTCCGGATGCTTGAAATTTTTAATGTAATACGAGCCACCAATAGTTCAAGATAATAATATTACATTGAACACACCATCAAACTATATTAAATCTCAAGTTACTCAATATTTAATAGCAATCAATATCTTGAAGTTTCAAATTGCCATCACACGTAATAGGCGAAGAGAACTTTCCCTCACGCCTGCCAATAATCCTTTGGTAACCAACCAGTTTGACAGATGAGAATTCTATTGTTGAATTTTTCCCCCTTTTATCGCGTCTTCGTTGAATAATGGATGACGTAATAAATTTTTAAATAATCGCCTTGCGTTGAAGTGAGCATTACAATTCATCTTTAATGAATTCGATTTAATATTTTATATGTATAAAACGTTACATATCGACAGCAGAAAACGCAAATGTATACATATATACTATAAGTTCATGTTTAATGTAGTTTCCTAACGTTAATTACAATATACTGTTCATAGAAATTCAAACAAAGAAAGACAGGTATACAGTATACAGGTCATTTCAGCCATGTAGCTACCTATATTTGGTACACAAAGATAGGTAGCTACATGGCTGAAATGAAGACCTTTGCAGATGGTTTAATATCAATATCACAGTCAAGTAGACCTAGTTTTTTATGGATACATTTTTAATCTAGTCGCTTTGACAACAACAATGGCTGAGCTGAGCCTTATTTAGCTAACATACGAAAATAGAAAATAAAGATCCTAATGGATTTAGATGGTAACAATTAGATATCGGATTATATGAACTAGGATGCCAAGTAATCGCCAATTCCAAGCCTAACACTACTAACTTCTAGTTCATAATAATAGAATTGAATCCAATCCTTTAGCATTTTGATAGTACTAACCTGTAGTCAGTAACATCAGAACTAAAGCCAGCAATCCTCCAGCACCTTGATAGTGCATATAAACGTGTAAATGGTTTATGGTAATTTAATTAGAGGTTAATTAGTCATAAGATACTGTATGTTTTCCAAATAAAATAAAATAAAATAAATAAAAGCGCAAGTTTAGAGTTGCTTTCAGTTGTTTCAGAATTTTTACAAAACATTTAAATAATTTAATTTTTAGAATCCTAAATTTAATCTTACAAGAAAGCGTTCTATTTTACCACATTTTACTATTATTAGATATGATTCAAGCGAAAGTTGACAAAGTTATTTATTTCTTAAGCGTCCAAGGAAATTATGCGAAGATGGCTACGAGCGTGATGGAGAGTCTGTCTGGGGTATTATTATATCGAATCAATTCCAAAGCCCTTACTAATGGACAGTTTAATAAGAAAAAATATCAGCATAAGACGCATTGCACTTGCACTTGCGCTAGTGTCAAATTATTTACCATTTTTGACACAATTTAAAATCACATCTTAATTTGTTTAATATTTATTCTCTCGAGTTTTACTATTATCCATACTAATATTATGTAACAAAGGTAACTCTGTCTGTCTGTTTCACTTACTTAGGCCTATACCCTTGTGACAACTTCAATTATAATATTATATATGTGCTGGCATTGCTATTGCAGCATATTTTCATTTCACAAATAAAACTTTTACAGTTTGTATAGAAGAGGTTAGAGAGGCTAATGGAAAGTGTTCGAAGTTCTCTTATTACTATCCTCCTTATTGATTTAATCGAATTTCAATCATTTTTCACACAAGAACCTAATTATTTTTTTGTTTGCATACTCCAAGAAAGTATTAATTTGCCTAAGATTATAAATTACATTGCTGCTTCTATTTTGGTACAAATAGCATTAAAGGCTTATGAGTAATGATTTCAAACTATTTCCAAACCTATAAGAAGTTCGAGCAAATGGTAATACCCACACCAAAAACCGCGACTTTTCAGTACAAATAATTTCCTATTAAAAGTACACTCTAAGCCGCTTTTCCAATTTTCTAAAATAAACATGCAGTTGGCAGGGCTTTCGTTTTTAAAGCCAAGATGAATCTCAAATCAGGACGATGTTGTGTTGTAATTTATCCTATAATGTAAAGGAAAATTCAGAAATAGAACATGATTACCGGAAGGGTTGTCTGTCTTAAATGGACTCTATTTTAAATGAAATACTTATTCAAGCTTAATTGACGATATATTCTATGTATCTAAATTGATGTTCAAACTTGTTTTTGACCTAGAAAGAACTGAACTGACTAGAAACTTAACTTAGGAAGAAAATTATAATAACGGGGTCTTAGTTTATCAAAGATTCTTATTGGATTCTACGTTAATAAATATATTTATGTGTATGTATGTGTATAAATATAAACATATATATGTTTGTTTATGTAGGTATACTACTTACCATATAATATGTATGTATATTACCTATGACATTTTCTACTATAATCTATCCATTCACCCTATATGCACCTACCTCATTTTTTCTCTGCATCGCCCAATCGATCGACTGGCAGAAAATGCCTAAGGCATTAAGTCCGCCGATGCAAGGAATTGTGCATAAAAAATATAAATAAATAAATAAAAATATTAGTGTAATAACAAGAGAAGGAAAACTTGAAACAAACCCTTTACCAACCCGTCTGGCCAGCGTGGTATAGTAGGCCAAAAACTCCTTTCAAAGGAGAGGCCTATGTCCAGCAGTGGACTGTTAAAGGCTGTTGATGATGATGATGATGATGAGTGTAATAATAACAATTAATCTACTTCTACTTAATGTCTTGGTAAAAGATTTCTCAGAATTGGTTCAGTAGTCACAACGTCACAAACTTTCTCTTTTTTTTGTATATTTAAGCCGACCAAAGTGACTCTTCTTTACCTGATGGAAAGCATGAGTAGAATCCAGGAGTAGGGGCCACCATGCTCATTGTGAGGGTAGGAAATGTAGCATGGTGACCCATACCATGGCGGCCTTGTTAAATATTTCGGCCTTCGGGGGCCGGGAAAATGATGCAAAATGATTGGGCCTCCAGTCTCACAGTCACCAACGAAATACGACAGCAAAAATTCTGACATTATCAGGCAGAAGACCATCCGTCTTCTGTGTGGGGGTAGTACTGCCCCGGTCGAGCTCGCCCATTCTTGCTGGCCCATTCGTGCTGAAATTAGCGTGGCTCTTCTACCTATATATTTATTTATCAAACTTATAAAATTTGTTAAAATATCGAACACAATGGACATGATTATCTTATTAACATCACCAAATTTAAGTATACTAAAATTTGTTGTTGAATTTTAAACTTCATTACCGTTGGCTTATAGTCCATTTCTCAATATCGCACACTTAGGTGTTTAGTTCAGGCTTGGTTATTAGTTAAAAACCCCTTTATCGTGGACAATACGCATTATAAACATAATCGACAGTAAAGCAGTAAGCCGTTAGCCGAAATTCACAGAAATAGCGCAAAGTTGCAATAACGATGACATTTTTAAAAAAAAATCTTTATTACGTATTACTTTGCTAATAATCATCTGACACACAACATCATCAAGTCCCAAACTAATCAGAGCTTTGTAGTATGGGTACAAACATACTTTTTTTTTGTAAATACATAGATATTATACATAGAAAACACCCAGACAGAAATGTCATATTTATACTAATATCAGGGGGGTGTCACTCCGCAGTTTAGGTATAGTCGGCCGGTTGCCTCCCGGGTCAGACACGCTGGTCGAACAGACATCGTCAGAACAGTTAAGAGTTACACGATAGAAAGAGACGCAATTGTAGGTAAATATAATCGTAGTGATTCGGCGCTGTGCGATCTGAATTGAACTTAATCTTTTGACACCGAGGGTATCTATAACTCTAATTTACTTTTCGGAGTGAGTCTTCTGTACTGGTACTATTATGTATTCTGTGCTAATATTATAACGCCGAAGAGTTTGTTTGTTTGGTTGAACGCGTTGATCTCAGGAACTACTGGTCTGATTTTAAAAAATCTTTCAGTATTAGATAGCACAGTTATTGAGGAAGGCTACAATATAATCACCCTAAGACTAATAAGAGCTGATCAAAAACGAAGAATGTTCCAATTTCGGGGTTTCTTTTCCTCTTGGGCGCTTCCGCTGCGTGCGCTGCGTAAACGGTTAAAGTATCGCAAAAATCATGTATGACAGAATTATTTAACTTTAAAAGTTTGCCACAGCATATGTCTGTCTTATAAGGTTGGCTCACTAAAACCATTTTATGGGAAACTGACTGCTATATTGGTCTAGTGGTTAGCGTATGCGGCTGCTGATCAAGAGGTCTTGGGTTCGATTCCGGGTCAGACCAAATATTTGTGTGATCCACAAACATTTGTTTCGGAGTCTGGGTGTTTTTCTATGTATGTATTTACAAAAAAAAAAAGCGGCCAAGTGCGAGTCGAACTCGCCCATGAAGTGTTCCGTAATAGCAAGTAACATCATTTAAAAGTTTTTGTAGTTCATTGTAACTTTTATCGATGTTTTATTAATAGTGTTTTGATTAAAAGTAATGTAAATTGCGGTTTATGATTTATGACGTATTAAAGAAAAACTACTTACTAGATCTCGTTCAAACCAATTTTCGTTGGAAGTTTGCATGGTAATGTTCATCATATTTTTTTTTAAGTTTTATCATTCTCTTATTTTAGAAGTTACAATGGGGGGGGGGACACATTTTACCACTTTTTAAGTGACTCTCGCGCAAACTATTCAGTTTAGAAAAAATTATATTTGAGATTGAGGTTTCTCAATATCATTTTTGAAGACCTATCCATGTATGGGTTTGACGAAAAAAATATATTTGAGTTTCAGTTCCATGTATGGGGAACCCCAAAATTTATTGTTCTTTGTTTATTTTTGTGTAAAAATATTAATGCGGTTCACAGAATACATCTACACCAAGTTTCAACAGAATATATATAGTTTCGGAAAAAAGTGACTGTGACATACGGACGGATAGACAGACAGACAGACATGACGAATCTATAAGGGTTCGTTTTTTTGCCATTTGGCAACGGAACCCTAAAAAGTATGTTTATTTATTTATATCAGTTGTCTAGTACCCTTAATACAAGCTCTGCTTAGTTTGGGACTAGATGGCGTTGTGTGTAAGATGTCCAAAAATATTTATTTATTTATTTATTAAAGTTGCTTCCGCGGTATAACATCACGCTACGCTACGAGCAATAAAAGACGCAGACGGTGCTGTGTGGGTCAGCTAATAAAAAACTAAAGTAAAAAAATAAAACAAAACAGTATACTGCTGACTAAATATTTAAGTCAGGAATGACTTCTGAACTTAGTACTAGTGTTTAAATCATTCTTCATAAGTTGTCTTAACGATTTCGTGTAAACATGCTATGAATTTTGAAGAAGAAACAATAAAATAAAAGGGGCCAATTGCGAGTTGGACTCGCCCACGAAGGGTTCCGTGAAAGCAAGTAACATCATATAAAATTCTTGTAGTTCGTTGTAACTTTGACCGATGTTTTAACAATAGTGTATTGATATATTTTTTTTGAGTTTCAGTTCCAAGTAAGGGGAACCCGCAAAAAAAATAGTTTTTTTCTATTTTTGTGTGAAAATATTAATGCGATTCACAGATTACATCTACTTACCAAGTTTCAACAGTACAGTTCTTATAATTTCGGAAAAAAGTGGCTGTGAAATACGGACGGACAGACAGACAGACATGTCGAATCTGTAAGGGTTCCGTTTTTTGCCATTTGGCTATGGAACCCTAAACAGTTGTGTGTTTTTAGACTATTTGATTTGATTTTCATAAATCAAAATATTTTTATTTTCTCTTTATTTTACTACAAAACACACAGGATTTTTTTATGGACACATAACCTCTCTAACTTTATTATAACACAACAGAAATGCTAGGTGTTGAACTAAGAACTCGCCAGTTCCGCTTATTCACCTAGTCCTACTTCACTTTCATCTTGAAGGAGTAAAGCCTCTAGGCATTCTTACTCCGAGAGAAAAATCATTCCACAATAGTACCATGAACGAAATCTGACAAACCTAGTAGCGTGAGAAGGACAAAGAAGGAGGAGTTTGTTAGATGAACGAGGATTTCTGTCGCGGTTATTGCTTAAAAGTTGAGTTCAATAAGTAGGTGAGTTTGAGGAGTTGATTATAGGAAACAGGAATGCGAGTTTACGTAATTTTCTGTGTTAACGAACCATGCTGGGAATGAAAAGATATGATCGTATTTACGAAGACTAAAAATGAATCGAATTCAGTTGTTGAGAAGACGATCTAGCTTGTTGAGGAGGTCTGCATTCAATTCATGTAGCACGCGTCACCATAATCGATTAAACGAAATATTAAAGATTCAAAGAGCGCTGCTTTAGTTTTAATGGGGAGAAATTTTTTAAGGCGGTGTAATGTTCCTAGAATGCCGGAAACCATTTGTCATACGCATGTGACTTGATCACGCCAGGTCAGACTATAGTCAAGTTACCTTGGTCTTTCACCATTGTACAAATGGTTATAGTGGTGCTATTTAATATAATTTTTGGTAGCGTCTCAAGACTAACTTGGATCATCAATCGGCGCTTGAAGTTTTGTAGGATTAGCCGATAACTCAATCCTCCCCGAAAAGTCTTCGATAGCCCTCAAATCTGTGTTTATCCTAAGGATTGCCGTTGAAAAAATTTGCAATCTAAATCTTCAACGTTGGCACAGTTGCAAGTAGTCAGCATACAGATCATACGCACTATCAAGTTCAAGGGTAAAGAGATCAATAAAGAGAGCGAAAAGAAGTGGAGATAGTATACAACCTTGAATGACATCATACTAACTAGAGGAGAGATCCTCTACCTGAAACTGCTGGCATCTCTGAATGTAAGATGAGAACCATTCCAGCGCTTCAGATGAGATCACAAGATAGGAGAAGATGGATAGGAGAATATCGTGACTGACCACCGTCAGTCACGATATAGGCGTTGTTTTATTCAGGACTTCTATCAATATCTAATGAAATCTAAGACAATAAATGAGTTTAGTAATTTATTTCTCTTAATATTTTTCACCACTGCACACAAGAAATGTGGAGAGGGAGGTGGCAAATTAATTACTAAAATCGGCGTTAAGATGGCGGCCAGGTTTTAAAGTGGCGATCAGCCTAGGATTCCACAAGAACAGTCTGGCTAGGTGTGGCATTGATCCTAGGGGGACCTGAAATAACATGATGCAGGTCCTCCTCAGAACAGGGTCTGACCCGGCCGTCGTCGGTTTGATTTTCAGAGAAAACACCAGATACTTCTAGCTTCTAACTATGCCAGGAGCCGGTGATCAGAAGGGATTTCCATCCCCATCAGAATAAAAGTAAGATATTAAATAAGTAATACAAAATAGAATTAAAAAGATGTTTTATAGTATAATATTGTAACTTACATTTTAAAATTTATATAAACCTACATTCTTTTTGGTATAGGTTTTTACAATTATTTAATAGATTTTAATTATTAATCTCTACATTCATACTTAATGTATTTTGTTACCATCTTCTTCTTTTGCTTGACTGTCATGTTTAGCACACGGATCTTTATTTTCACCATTTTCATTAGACTCCTCGCCATTTTCGCTATTTCCATCATCATCGCCATCATCATCGCCTCCGTCTTCACCTCCGTCTTCATCTCCGTCTTCGCCTCCGTCATCGCCTCCGTCATCATCTTCATCACGACCTTCATCTTCGTCTTCGCCTCCGTCTTCGCCATCATCATCGCCTCCGTCTTCACCTCCGTCTTCGCCTCCTTCATCATCTTCATCATCATCACTATCTTCAACTTCGTCTTCGCCTCCGTCTTCGCCTCCGTCTTCGCCTCCGTCTTCGCCTCCGTCTTCGCCTCCGTCATCGCCTCCGTCTTCGCTTCCGTCTTCGCCTCCGTCTTCACCTTCGTCTTCGCCTTCGCCTCCGTCTTCGCCATCATCATCGCCTCCATCTTCACCTCCGTCTTCACCTCCGTCTTCGCCTCCGTCATCATCTTCATCATCATCACGAACTTCATCTTCGTCTTCGCCTCCGTCATCGCCTCCGTCTTCGCTTCCGTCTTCGCCTCCGTCTTCACCTTCGTCTTCGCCTTCGTCTTCGCCTCCGTCTTCGCCTCCGTTTTCGCCTCCCTCGTCATCTTCTTCATCATCACGATCGTCACCTCTGTCATCGTCTCCGTCGTCACCTTCATCTTCGCCGCCGTCTTCTCCTACCTCTTCGCCTTTATCTTCGCCTACGTCTTCGCCTCCTTCTTCGCTTCCGTCTTCGCCTCCGTTTTCACCTCCGTCTTCGCTTTCGTCTTCACCTTCGTCTTCGCTTCCGTCTTCGCCTCCGTCTTCGCCTCCGTCTTCGCCTCCGTCTTCGCCTCCGTCTTTGCCTCCGTCTTTGCCTCCGTCTTCACCTCCGTCATCGCCTCCGTCATCATCTTCATCATCATCTTCATCATCATCACGATCTTCATCTTTGTCTTCGCCTCCGTCTTCGCCTACCTTATCGCCTTTATCTTCGGCTACGTCTTCGCCTCCGTCTTCGCTTCCGTCTTCGCCTTCGTTTTCACCTCCGTCTTCGCCTCTGTCTTCGTCTCCGTCGTCACCTTCATCATCATTACGATCATCGCCTCCGTCCTCGCCTCCTTCTTCGCCTACCTCTTCGCCTTTATCTTCGCCTGCGTCTTCGCCTCCGTCTTCGCTTCCGTCTGCGCCTCCCTCGTCACCTTCATCATCATCACGATCGTCAACTCTGTCATCGCCTCCATCGTCACCTTCATCATCATTACGATCGTCACCAACATCATCAACTCCTTCATCGCCTCCGTCATCACCTCCATCATCATCATCATTGTTATCATTTTCAATCTCATCTTTGCTGTCATTGTCGTTAACATTATCATTATTCTTACCGTCTCCAGGCTTCTCGTCATTAGTATCATCATTTCCATTTTCATTGTCTACTTTGTCAGGATCGACAGGCCTGTCGTTATTGTCATCAGTTTTGCTGCCTTCAGTATTTGTATCGTTATTTTTCTCGTTATTTTTACCATTATCTCCGCTATCATTATCGTTATTTTTTTCACTTTTATTTATGCTTTCATCATCTGTTTTTGCTTTACCTCTACTGTCATTTTTGACCTCGCTTTGACCGGTAGAATCTGTAGTTGTGCCACTACGAGAAGTAGTAACTCCAGAACTATTGTTGTCACTTTGCTTTTCAGTGGTACTATGTAAATTACTACTTGTAGTTGTTGTTGAATTTTCATCGTCGGCATATGTTAACGCGATAGCACATAATGCAACCTGTAGTAGAAAAATGAAATTAAATTAATTTAGATGTTTCTTAAATTTTCCTATCAGTTGGATAGCTTATGATCAAGCAGATACAGATTGAGCGACAGAGTCAATAAGTATTTACCAACAGGGCACTCGTATATATTTTTGTCTGTCAATATAACATGCTGTTTAATTTCAGTTTTATCATTTTCTTGAATGACGGCGTACCTGGTAAACTTTATTAAAACTAGTCACCAGTTTTAACTATCCAGAATAGTTGAAACTGGTGACTAGTTTTAATAAAGTTTACCAGGTACGATAATATATTTAAATCTATTTAAATATTTAAAATATAAGTGTCTGCTTGTAATATCAAATGAACAGGTATTGAAATAAATGTATATGAAAGTAGATAAATACGGTACTTTTTAAAATTTGTGTCTGTCTGTCTGTTTGGTACGGCCAATTTCTGAAGCCGCTGGACCTATTTGCACAGGAATTTTACCGGCAGTTAGCTGATGACATAAGGAGTAACTTATGCTAATTTTTTAGAGTACTAAACTCCGTGGAGTTACTTGCAATTTACCCAAGTCTATACTACAAAAAATGTCATAAAGTACTTGTGTGGCGATCGCGTACTGAAATAACTAGCATCGGTAGGCTCCAGACGAAAAATTTTAGATAACCTAGAGAAAGGTCGTGGTTTCCCACGGATGTCTTATCCTTGGATGATGTCAGCACAGAAAAAAATTAGGAGAGGCATAAGCCTCTCCTAATTTTTTTAGATTTATATCTAGCAGTAATCTTTATTGGCTGAGAATATGATATCTATTGTAATTTACAGAATATGTGCGTACTTAATTAGCTTTCATGAAGAGTAGTGTATACCATATTTTGGAAACAAGGTTTTGGGCTAATTTACTTAATGGTACGTTACCTCAATCACCCATAATGATACGAATATTTAAAATCGTATCCAATGCGTTATTAATGCATTGATTTTGAATGACGTTTTCCAAGGAAGCGCATTTTACAAGTTTAGCCTCTATAACTCCTGAACTAACAAAGTCATCTAATCCGTTATAGTTTTCCTTTAAAGTTCGTTAAATGGACCACCATCACGAAATTTCACAGATTTGAGCCAGCCGTTTAGCTTTCAGAAGGGGGGGACGCCCTATTTTTACAAAAAAAGCGGCCAAGTGCGAGTCGGACTCGCCCATAAAGGATTCCGTAGCAGCAAGTAACATCATATAAAAGTTTTTGTAGTTCGTTGTAACTTTCATCGATGTTTTAATAATAGTGTTTTGATTGAAAGAAATGTAAATTGCAGTATATGAGTTATACTGCAATTTACGTAATTTGACGTATTAAAAAAAACTATTTACTAGATCTCGTTCAAACCAATTTTCTTTGTAAGTTTGCATGGTAATGTACATCATATATATTTTTTAGTTTTATCACTCTCTTATTTTAGAAGTTACAGGGGGGGGACCAACATTTTACCACTTTGGAAGTGTCTCTTCTCTGAAAAAAATTATATTAGAAACCTCAACATCATTTTTGAACACCTATCCATATTTACCCCACACGTATAGGTTTGATAAAAAAAATTTTTTTGAGTTTCAGTTCCAAGTATGGGGACCCCCAAAATTTATTGCTTTTTTTCTATTTTTGTATAAAAATATTAATGCGGTTCACAGAATACATCGACTGACCAAATTTAAACAGTATAGCTCTTATAGTTTCGGAAATAATTGGCTGTGACATACGGACGGACAGACAGACAGACAGACATGACGAATCTATAAGGGTTCCGTTTTTGCCATTTGGCAACGGAACCCTAAAAAAGTTTCCTTTAAAGTGGGATTTATCGCAAACGGATACCTAAATCCAAAAATCGTCTTAGATACCCTTTATTGTTTTTAAAAGACCTTTGCCATTGTTCTCTTGGAGCCATGTTTATTAATTAATTACTGTACTATTATTCTAACCTTACGTACTAAGGTAGGAACATGGTATCTCTCAGTTATTCTCTTACGGCTACATTATATATTCTAAACCTATCGTTACACTTCACAATAAACACGTCTTAATATCAACAAGGAAATGACAGTCGGAATCCTACGTGCTCGATAATCGGCACATATCTGAAATGTGCTGGTCCAGCATATCTCTGTATAATTTCCGTCTATTACTTTAACTAATATATGACGCAGGAATAGACCTATCTAATGATACCCCATACGAAGGGTTAATCGCGAGAAAAGAGAAAACATCCCCACTTTACGTGATGGTCGGGAAAATATTTTTCATAACTTTATTGTAGCACTTATCGAACGTAATTAAAACACATGTTCATGCAAAGTTTCATCTTTCTAGCACTTACCAACGTCCAAACGGACGGTAAGTCGAGGACGGACGGACGAATCTATAAGGGTTCCAGGTCATAAACATCGGAACCCTAATAAAAAAATATAGCAACGTTAGGTTGGAAACTTTTCATCGATTGTTTAAATGTTAGAACTATTATAATTGCAATTAATTAAAATACAAATCAATATACATTTCTATCAAAGTAGTTACTTCTACATAACAATATTATTAAAAAACTTGAGCTGACATTTTGTTGTCATTAAAGTATCTTGGCACATTTTTTCAAAAAATGTTTTGGCAAAGCAATTCACCGAAATAGGAAATTAAATTTTTTTTAGAACAACGAAAAGATTTTTTTATGTGAATAAATTAAGAGCTAATGGGGACCAAATTGTGAATATTAAATTAAATTTATATGAGATACGAGAGAAAAGGAAAGACAAATCAATAAAAAAATAAACCTAATATTTAGAGGAATAAATTTGTACTCACTATTATTAGTAACTTTAAATAACCCATTATTGCTGGTTTGCAATCAAACTGAATTTGAAATAGTAAAATGTCACATTATATACCACACTTAACTACTTACGTATAGTAGATATGATAAAGTGAACTGTTTTGTTTGTGAATAATTCAGACAATTATGTTAATTAACGTACTTACAGTTTTCGCCAGTTAGTTTCGCCAGTTGCCTTTTCTAAGTAATTCTAACGATAAATGCACTACAATTTTGTTGGATAAATCTATTCAATATATTCTGATATCTTATATATTGATGTATTTTCAAATCTTTTATTAGGTTTTGGATTATTACGATAATGTTTTTGTTTGTTTGTGAGACAAAGAAAAATACTCGTAATTACATATCTTCACACGCAAATATACGGATGCCAATCTGTTGAAGATATATCACCTTCATGGTCTTATGAAGTAGGAATATATTTTAGAATATATTTTATAATATGTTTGAATATATTTTTAGAATGTGTCACTTATATTCCTATGTCTACTTGAAGCGTTTGTGTTTTTACTTAAGTATTATTTTTATGAATATATTCTGTATTTCCAAGATACCACTGTGTATAATTCCCTGGAATAATCCTTACCAACAAAGGTTATGGGCCCAGGAGCCAGGATGAATGGAAAACAGAAATAAAGTAAAATATTACGAAAATATAAAAACAACAAAATGTCGAACAAAATGTCGAACGTACGTGTGGAACTATTAGTAGGCGACAACTACGATAGTTGGAAGATTCAAGTAGAGGCGTTGTTGATAAAAAACGACTACTGGGAATATGTGACCGGTGAGAAACCAAAGCCGTCGGATGAGGCCAGTGTGTTAAAATGGGAGACTGCGGATAGAAAAGCCAAGTCTGAAATCGTACTGGCCATGGATTCGAGTGTGGTACGTCATGTTAGAAGGGTGACTACTGCAAGTGAGCTGTGGCGTAAGTTGGAAAGATTATTCGCGTCAAGAGGTCCCGCGAAAAAGGCGACCTTGATGAAAAGGCTTATGTTAAAGAAGATGAGCGAAAATGAAAAAGTAAGCGAACATCTTGACTCATTTTTTGAGGCCGTCGATAAACTCGATGAAATGAATATCAAAATTCATGACGATTTATTAGCTATAATGCTATTATATAGTTTGCCAGCAAGTTACGAAAACTTCAGATGTGCAATCGAATCGAGGGACGAGCTTCCAACACCGGAACAGCTGAGAGTGAAAATCGTCGAAGAATATAATTCGAGAGGAAATAACTCAAAAGTCGAAAGTATGGAAGGCGCTATGTATGTAAACAAATACGTAGAACCCAAGAAGGAACAAAAAACTGGACAAAGGGACAAATTTAAGTTCAAATGCTTTAAATGCCATAAATTTGGACATAAGACTTCGGAATGCAAGAAGAAAGAGAGTACTTCGGAAACTAGATTTGTAGAGTCATGTGCTAGTGAAAAGTGTGTTGAAGCTTTAACTTCTATTACAGTTTCATATGAGTGCCGTGCTGTAGATATCAAACGCCGACACGAATGGCTGTTTGATAGCGGCTGCACTGCTCATATGTGCAATGACGGGACAAGGTTTGATGAGGTGCTGCCATCGAGTCAGATATTAAAATTAGCCACTGAATCTTTGTCGTCTGTGCAAGGTAAAGGTACTGTTAAGGTATTAGCATGTAACAATGATGGTACGCGTAAAATTGAATTCCAAGATACGTTGTTTGTTCCTGATTTACGTAATAGTCTCATTTCGGTCGCCAAACTCACTGAACGAGGCTGCGAGGTTATTTTTAAGCGCAATATAGCCTACGCTGTGAAAAATGGTGAGGTTAAGCTAACTGCTGATAGGCGAGGGGACTTATATTACTTGAGGGAGCTAGATGCCTCGGCATCGGTAGTATCAGGGAATGATGTGGATTCGTATGAATGGCATGAGCGTATGGGACATTTAAATGCTAGAGATCTTATGAATGTGCTGAAGAAATCTGGAATTAACCTATCCAAGGTTGATAGTAACTTGCAGGATTGTGACGTGTGCGCTAAGGGTAAGATGGTGTCGTTACCTTTTAAGAAGTCCAGGGAGCCCTGTAGTGAGAAATTAGGGATCATCTATTCTGATGTGGTAGGCCCTATGAGAGTTCAATCGAACGGAGGTAATAAATACTTTGTAACTTTTATCGACGACCATACTCGTTGGTGTGAAGTATTTATGATTAAAAATAAAAATGACGTATTGTCAAAATTTTAAATGTTTAAATGTCAGGTTGAAAATCTGACGGGCAGAAAAATCAAAACATTTCAAAGTGATAATGGTACGGAATTTAAAAATAAATTTTTTGATGTATTTTTACAACAAAATGGAATTAAGAGACGTTTTACTACACCCTACACGCCGCAGAGTAATGGAGTTGCAGAACGTAAAAACAGAACGCTCCTGGAAACGGCGCGTTGTATGTTGATATCTGCGGGACTGCCTTCGAGTTTTTGGGCAGAAGCAATTGCAACTGCATGTTACATTCGTAACAGATGTCCAACAAAAAGTCTGAAGGGGAAAACTCCGTATGAAAAATGGTTCAATAAGCCCGTGAACGTATGTTACCTAAGAACTTTTGGTACAAAAGTTCATGTCTTAAATAAGGAGCCAGGTAAAGATAAATTTGCGTTACGCTCTATTGTTGGCTATTTCGTAGGTTATCCAGAAGAAGCTGTTGGTTATAAGCTATGGATACCGGAGTGGAGAAAGATCATCGTGTCCAGGGATGTAAGATTTCAGGAAGGAAAGTATTTTGAAACTAAAAGTAAAGTCTCAGATCAATCACTTCTTGATTCACAATGTGAGAAGAATGTTGTGAGGAAGAGTATCGAGGTAGAAATTCCATTGGAAAGTCCATCAAATGTATCGACTCTTCAGAGTGAAGGAAGTCAATCCATTGTGTCAGCAAGTCAAGTACCGAGTACGTCGAGTGCGCCTTGTACAAACAAGGAACCGTATAGAATGAGAGATTTCAACGAAGTTCAGAACTTATCAGGACCATCGCATGAGCTACCAAGTACAATAAGTACGAAAAGTGCTGAGAATGAGGAGAATGTAACTACTCTGAAGAGAGGGCCTGGTAGACCGAGAATTGAGAGAGGGCACATAGGTCGACCTCGTAAAATTTACAACATGGTCGAAGTTCAAGAAAATAGAGAAAATGAATCATCGACAATGGACGAAGATGACTTCGTGGACGCTGATGATTTTGCAGGAGCTATTGAAACTTCATTGAAGGATGCTTTGTCTAGTGACGAAAAGAGTCAATGGGAAGAAGCGATTTTATCAGAAATTCGGAGCCTAGTGAAAAACGACACATGGAAAATTGTAAGGAAACCAATTGATCGTAATGTCGTAGGATGTCGATATGTTTTAACGACGAAGCTTAATATCGACAAAACTGAGAAAAAGAAGGCGAGACTTGTTGCGAAGGGATATAGTCAACAGGCAGATCTTGATTATCACAGGACATACGCACCGGTTGCAAGGATTTCAACCGTACGTTTGTTGGTCGCATTAGCTGTCGAGATGAACATGGACATTGATCAAATAGATATTAATACGGCATATTTAAACGGAGATTTGAATGAAGATATTTATATGAAGATTCCAGAATTGCTGAAAGAAAGTTTGGAAAAACTTGTGAAATGTGATGGTGTTACTAGCATCACAGGTAAGAGAGCAATGAAGATGCTTGAAGATATGAAGGAAGGTGGAAATACTATTTGTCACAAGAGAAATATATCAATGATATATTGAAGAAATTTAAGATGGAGAACTGCAATCCTGTGAAGACTCCTATGGAGATTGGGAAGCCAGTGTTGAGCACGAAGAAAAATGAGGACGGGAACTCATTTCCCTATAGAGAGCTGATAGGTTCGCTCATGTATCTGAGTGTTGCTACGAGGCCGGATATAGCAAACGCAACAGCGAAGTTGGCGCAGTTCGTGGAGAATCCGCAAGAATATCACTGGAAAGCAGCGAAAAGGGTTCTTCGTTACTTGAAAGGTACGATAAATTACAGTTTGGTATATAAACCAACTGGTTTGGGCATGTATGGGTATGCGGATGCTGATTGGGGTAGTTGTACATATGATAGACGTTCATTCAGTGGATACGTTTTCATTTTAGGAGGTGCAAGTATCTCATGGGCTTCACATAAGCAACGCATTGTAGCAACGTCAACCTGTGAGGCTGAGTTTGTGAGTTTGGCTTAGGCTATGAAAGAGGCTGTGTACTTAAATAGCTTATTGAACGAACTAGGTCTACATAATTTTTCTAAGGTAAAAATGCATGCTGATAACTTGAGTGCGATTTGCTTAACCGAGGATAACGGTGTTTATCACGCGAAGAGTAAGCACATTGATATACGTTATTTCTTTATTAGAGATGTGCTACGTGAAAATAAAGCTATAAGTTTGGAACACTTATCGACTGATAAGATGTTGGCTGATATACTCACCAAGCCTTTGTCCCGTTTTAGGCACGAAGCTATGATCTGTAATTTAGGTTTGTGTGTGCGATAATTTAGGTAGTATTATTAATAACCCATGTAGTTGAAGGAGGTGTGTTGAAGATATATCACCTTCATGGTCTTATGAAGTAGGAATATATTTTAGAATATATTTTATAATTTGTTTGAATATATTTTTAGAATGTGTCACTTATATTCCTATGTCTACTTGAAGCGTTTGTGTTTTTACTTAAGTATTATTTTTATGAATATATTCTGTATTTCCAAGATACCACTGTGTATAATTCTCTGGAATAATCCTTACCAACGCAATCATTTCCGTTTTCTACCCTTTTTGTCTCCGGAATAGTCACTTTAAATATGTTAGGTAATGTTACGACTTAATCGGCAAGGTAGAAAATTGTCTGTCAAAAAGTTATATTTCTTTGTGAAAGACGGTTATCATCATCAACAACATCAGTGGAACTGATTAATTGTTCTACATCAAAAGCCTTACAGTCTACTGCTGAACATAAGCCTCTCTTTAGAAAATGTTGTCTAGTCCCAAACTTGTATGGATATTAGACAACTGATATAATTACATGAACATTTTCTTTTTGTAAATACACATATATACATACATATTACACATAAGAAACACTCAAACTCCCAAACAAAATATTTCTGGATCACACAAACATTTGGTCCGACCCAGGAATCGTACCCGAAATTTCAAGTACAGTCGCATGCACTATCATTTCGCCACCGAGGCAGTCAGAAAAGTGGATAATTAATGACTTACTGTATGCAAGTCCCTGCAGCGCTGCCAAATAGATTGGCGATACATCGAAGTGTTGAGATGTCTCTACGAGGCCGCCACCATGTCCGTCCAAGTACAGAATCAGCAAACAAGGCCCATACCATTGCATCGAGGAGTGAGACAAGGGGATGTTATTTCCCCGAAATTGTTCACAAATGCAATGGAGGACTTGTTCAAGACGCTGCACTGGAAAGGACGTGGCATAAACATCAATGGTGAACACATCTCACACTTGCGATTTGCAGACGACATCGTCATCATGGCGGAGACGCTGCAGGACCTACAACAGATGCTGAATGATCTGGCTGACTCTTCTGTACGCATCGGCCTACGGATGAACTTGGACAAAACCAAGGTCATGTTCAACGAACATGTACTACCGGAACCGGTTGCGATACACGGTACCGTTCTCGAAGTTGTTCAAAAATATGTGTACCTCGGGCAGACTTTGTAGTTGGGTAGAAACAACTTGGAGGACGAGGTGAACAGGAGAATTCAGCTGGGTTGGGCGGCGTTTGGGTAGCTTCGTCGGGTCTTCTCATCATCGATCCCACAGTGCCTAAAGACGAAAGTCTTCAACCAGTGCGTCCTTCCCGTCATGACATACGGAGCCGAAACGTGGACACTCACGGCTGGTCCACAAATTCAAAGTCACGCAGCGTGCTATGGAGAGGGCTATGCTCGGAGTTTCTCTCAGAGATCGTGTTAGAAACGAGGTAATCCGGCAGAGAACTAAAGTGATCGACATAGCCCACAGGATTAGCAAGCTGAAGTGGCAATGGGCTGGCCATATTAGTCGCAGGACCGACAACCGTTGGGGTAAACGTGTTCTTGAGTGGAGACCGCGTCTCGGCAAACGTAGTGTAGGACGTCCACAGGCCAGGTGGAGTGATGATTTGCGCAAGACGGCTGGCAGGAGCTGGATGCGAGTCGCCGAGGATCGAACTGAGTGGCGTGCAATTGGAGAGGCCTATGTCCAGCCGTGGACTGCGATAGGCTGATGATGTATGCAAGTTCAGATGTGACTACAGTTTTTGTTATTAGAAATGCAATGGCAACACTGTACTTTTAATCTGAACACATCGTAATAGTCTTTCTTTTATATATATATTTAAGCCCACAAAAGTGACTCTACTCTTCCTGATGGAAAGCATGAGTAGAATCCAGGAGTAGGGGCCTCCATCCTCATTGTGAGGGTTACACACACATTTGGCACACGACTTGACTCTCATTTTTTTTTTTATTTGTAAACAAAACCACAGATTACAGAATATTGCAATATCATTACAAATCACAGACATAAGTAATCAAAGTTGCAGCATGACGCGCGATTTTGATACCGCGATCGAACGCAGAAAATCGCTAAAACGTGATTCAGCATCGATGCAGTCGCAAAATCGCCGATCGTCGATCCTAAAAGTAGCTAGTGTGCTGTGGCCCTTAATTGTTTTTATGTAGGCAGACGAGTCGGTTACATTAGTACTTATGTGTTTATATATAAGATTAATTTTTATTAAATTATTT
Organism: Phragmatobia fuliginosa; assembly: GCA_932526445.1. Taxonomy (NCBI): domain Eukaryota; kingdom Metazoa; phylum Arthropoda; class Insecta; order Lepidoptera; family Erebidae; genus Phragmatobia; species Phragmatobia fuliginosa. Next base: position 17,955,647 of record OW052070.1, read on the forward strand.
TATAACTTTCAACTAGGTACGTTGTTTTCAATACAGTTAATTATTTTACAACTTCTGCTACCACACTTACTTGATTAGAATCTTTATGAGCATTCGTAAGGAAACTCTTTGTACGCATTTTAAGTGAACGCACACACAAGGGAAAACCTTTCGTTACATACCAACAGCTTCTATGTGGCTTTGTAGAAACCATTTACATTTAAATTAAACAGCAGTAATATTAAAACAAGAATTTTTAAATTTATTACACCTAAAAGGAACATATTTATTTTGCGAAAAGGTTGCAATAGCGAATTCTGTTAAGAATGCTGTAAAAATGTTATTTATTTTAGCCAGTCGTTAATAATAGTTATACTAGTCACAGATATAAAACAAGACAACTCAAATGCTGGAAATTCGACTGCCAGTTGAATTATTTCTAAACTAAGTTGAACTATTTTTTTGTATAGATAACTATTTAGCAAATATCCAAATTTGAAACTAAACTTGCATATTTGGTGACTGTGGTACGCAAGTGACGTACAAAGGTGTGTTTCTACATAACATTTATTGAAGAATGGAAATAAAATATACTTATTCTTCTTGCGATGCCTCTCCACAACTGGAGGTTGGCCGTCAGCTCCGCATATCTCTTCTGGTCCCTCGCCAGAGGAAGCAGTTCCTCTACGTTGGCGATACCGGTCCATTGTCCTTTTCATTTTCATTCTTCCGACGCGTCTTTTCCCGTCAACCTTTCCCATCATTATAGTTCTACTAAATTTACTTAAATACATTTATAATAATGTGTAACTTCTCAAATCAATAGTAAGATCATTACTTCTTCAATATATACAAGTTCAAATAAACAAGAAAAAATCATCAGAGTAAAAGTAGGTATTTCATTTCAAAAATTTTTAGGACAGAATAAATTTCTTTGCTACAATAAATGTTCTTTCGTTTAACTTTTACTAACAATATTTTTTTTTACTTACCAATTTCAAAACCTTCATATTCCTCCTGACTTTACGCCGGTAATATGACAGAATTTAAAGTGAAACTATTTAAACCAGGTCTATAATTAGTTAACTACAATTTTGCGGTTTTCCTTTTCGTGAATAATTTAGATGTACGTAAAGGAGTTACACACAGGATTTACATAAAATAGTTTGAAAAAAAACGGTGTTGAAAATGCTTCTGTTACTTCCTCTGTGATCGAGGTTATTGGAGATGAAATCCGCTTAATTTAGATATATTTAACGAGAGAAGAAATAACGTGCACAGTTCGCAGTCTGAGGTTTATGCAAACAATTGAGCCATGCATAAAAGAAGTGATAGCATGGTCTTACAGCAAACCAGTGTTAAACAATATTTATATTGCTTTTCTTCTAGTGAATGAGGTTATTGGAGCTTTCATTTTGGGGCGGGCACAAAAGGGCTGTAAAACGCTCGTGACTCTTAAATTGCACTTGTATTGCTCGTTCTCATTCATTCATTAATAAGCCACTATCACGGGATCCTGACTTGCTTCTTATGCATGAGGTGACCCAACTTTTCCCCCTTAAACTCTAAGAAATACAATTTTACCTTTTCGTTCCCAATCGACAGAATCGCAGTTGAATTCATTACTTAAAAATACACTTTTTTCCTGAATTTTTTTTCTTTCTGTAAACGCTCCATAATTGTGATAAGTGCTCACGGCTGTCACAAGGTCAATGACTTTTGAGGTAAGTAATTGGAATGATTGTAGAAACCATTTTGTTTTTCCAATTTTAAATTAGATTGAAAGTTAGTATATGAAAATAAAATCATGTAAAAAAACACAACCACCCTTTTTTACTTACTACCAGCTCACGTGTTTCCTACTATCATCCGGGTCCTTTAAGCGGGGCGTTAAAAAGCATCTCACTAAACCGCCATACTGTGGGCCGTCATATTTTACTGTTTACGTTTGCAGCAATGGTGTATGGTTTCCCCCACTCTTGGATTCTGCTCGTGCTTTCCATCAGGCATGGTAGAGTCTCTTTGGTAGGTTAAATATAAATAAAATGTGAGGAGTTATTAAACTATAAGTTAAAACAATATTATATACTTCGGAACGCAGCTGGTCTAATCTAGTAGTAAAAATAGCTTAAGTTACTCTTCATATCATCAGGTATGTGCCAGTGAAAGTCCCGTCAACATTGGACATGGTTTCATTTACTCCATGGTTTGTATGGAAGAAGAATTGTACTGTTTTCCAGTTTATCGGTTTCTCCCCTCAATTTTTACGTTTTTTCTATCCATAAAAACCTTTTATTGTGCTTGAACGAGAACTTTAAAAATTTTTGTTTGATCTGTAATTTGGTCTAACTTAAGAGATAGTGTAATTTATGATTATTAATCTCAATATTTATTTTTGCAAATTAAATGTTTATTATACGACAAAGACGTGTATTTATCGGTTAGTTCTTTAAACCCTAATAACAACATCTAGGTTGCGCAGATATCCGCAGGCTGACGGTGTGTTTCTATTTCCAGAATACTGTTTATTTATCGATTAGTTCAATAAATTTCTAATAGATGGCGGTTAGATATCAAGGTTGCGCAGAACTCCGGTAGAGGCGCCACGTTTCTAAGTCTATATTAAAAATGTACTAGAATTGGTATTATAAATTTAAAAGTAACTATGTCTGTTACACTTTCACGGCAATACTGCTGCACCGATTTCAAATGATTTTGGCTTGGTGAAACTTTCATCTTTGCGATAGGATATAGGCTACTCTTTACCTAGATAACCAATGTACACGCGTGGCACCGCGGTCAAAAGTTAGTACATAATTATGTTAGTTCACACATTGCTACGCGCTGAGGCAGATTTTAATGTTGTGTGCAAGTACATCGACTAGTATTGAAAACACGCCAGGTCCAACAAACCGAAAACGACTACTGTAGTGGTTTAACCACACTACTTATGTGATGTAGGTTCGATTCAGAGATAGAACAATAATTTATATGATTCACAAACTATTATTCTGAGTCCTGAAGTTCTTCGAGTCCATTTCATGTACGTCTGTAAAGTTGCTCAGCGCGGGAATTAACTTATTAGAAAAAAAACATGGCGTAACAATTACAAGACATTAATTTGATGGGCAATTGTTTATGGTACATACAGTAAGGATCATCACTGTATGCCTCAAATTTTAATATGAATCATTACTAGATCAAATTCGTCATGCATTTTATCGTTTACCTAAAAAACAACAATACTTTTTGGTGACAATTCAGAGTGATGAATCATTCTAATTTACATTAACTAAATTAGAAGATCGTTACTATTCTATGGGAGTTAATGTTCTTGCGTTATGATAAAAAACTGTTGGTTTCTTAAAGAAAGTGAAAAATTATAGCCTAACATTATTACGCATGTAGAATTAAGGTGTATTCAATGTACTGCGCTAGAAATAGACATTTTTTTGTATGAGAGAATTAAAAAAATGTTAGTCCATTATTTGAAAATCAACTACATATTTATAAAAAACTTATTTTTTTAGTTTTTGCAGTTATTGTTTTCATATAGTAATATTCTAATCTATTACAATAATGGTTTCTAATCCGATAATAGTACCCAGTTTTCTGTTAAACATAAAAAGTAAAGTACAAAAACGAAAGCAACACACAGCGAAGTTTTCAGAGAGCAAATATATATAAAATTGTTATATTAAGAAATATGTTTGCACTTCGGTACCGCACTACTTTTGCAGGAATGTGAATTATACTGACTGCCATAACGCGGTAAAAGCACTTACACGAATATAAATAATACAGGCTAAAGTTACACTACTTTCTTGTAATTTATTCTGTAAGAAAACAATAAACAAAATAATTTAATAAAAATATATTTATTGGTTTTTGTATTTTTAAGACAACTAAAGCCTAAGGCAGAGTTTAGTCACTTTGGTAAAGTGACTAAACTCTGCCTAATAAAAACCACACTATGACGGCTTACTCAAATTATCATACTCAAATGATGTTTTTTTTTTAAAGGATTGTTGTTATTTTAGGTTGATCTTCTGAACCTAAATACGGAACCTATTCTATGCGTGGCCTGACACGCACTTGGCTGATTATTCATAGCTATTTTAGTGTTTAGCGTCAGTAAACTGTGGCACTGGAACCCTAGACCTATAGCATTTCCCAGAACAGTTTGTATAAACGTACACTTTGATTACTAATTCAATACCTTGTCCAGAGCATTGCCTTTGCTATATTCACTCCATAAACTTGAGATCAATATCAATCAAATTAGGCAACTACATATATATTGTTTGTTGCACTGGTTAGCTTGTGAACAAACCATCAGTGCGGGTCCGAATAAGCTGTCATCAAATGATTTATGCGTAATCTCGAACTCGGCTAAGTGCTCGGTTCGATTCACGCCATTTGGTGGGCCACGTTAGTCATATTTCAGCTTTGTGGTCGATGCTAGGGCCATAAAAACACCGATGGGCTTAAAATATTATTTTTGTTTTGTTATGAGTGTTTTTTGTGTTCGTTTCAAGTATTTTGGTTTATACTCCAGCGACATAGGAACATAATTAGGAAAAAGAAGAGATTTGTTTTAAGTATCACAATTTGTCTCTCATTTGCTTTAGAATTAGAATTTTAGAATTAAAAAAAAACAATTGGAAAAATTTGTTATACAACAAGCAGATATATCATTCAGCGGTTTTCTCACTTACGGCGATTTCTTGCAGACTACCAAAACACAGGAAAAAAAAGCTTACAGGCGGAGCGGGACTGAGAGGGGTTTAGAACTCATCCGGTCCGCTAAGCCCGAGAATAGGCCCGGAACCACAAAAGACTCAGGCACCAAAGATCACAGAACGATCTCCGTTCTCCATATGCATAAGCCTAGGCATTACCTGTCACCCCCAGGGGTAAAACTAAACCATTTTTCACCGTAGCAGAAGCCAGGGTGGAGCGCGACAATATAATAAAACAAGAGTATTATTTAAAAAATACATTAATATACGTACTGAAATACATGATATACTCGTATTTAAACTATACATGTATACAATATAAAAATAATGACAACAGTAGTCCTTCATCAGCCTAAATATTTCTAATATTGACGAAATCAGAATTTTGAAATTTGAATGATTGTAAAGATAATAGTTTATTCACTTCAGCTAACTTAAGAGCTCCACAGGAAAAACATAAATGCTAAAAGCTCACAAACAATTTTAACCTATGCTGTAAATTACATACTTAGGTTATTCCATTAAGAATTGACACACACTACTAATCCAAACTACTTTTGATAGATAACTAACTCGGTAGCAATTCGTACTTGAGGTATCGGATTCGATTTCCGGGTCAGGGAAAAGTTTTGTATGATCTTAAAATGTTTGTTGGTTTCGGATGTTCGGGTCGTTTCTATGTACGTATTTATATCAGTTGTCTGGTACCCATAGTGCAAAACCTGCTTAGTTTGATGCCGCCTTTTATCTTAGCATTTATATAGAATTTTATCTTAGCAGATACAGGAAACAGAAATTATGTTTCGTTCACCTCTCTAAATGAAATTGAAAAAAGCTTTTCTGCGTTACACCTATAGAAAGCCATATGACTACAAGACAATTCGTGTCTAACAAACATATCACTCTAATATTAACTATTACTTAAGAAGAACACGCCCTACGTACGGCTGACTAAACTTTACAAGGCCTTACGAAAAAGAGTTCAAGGCCAAAACGCTATTTCCATATGTAAATATACGGCTCACATAAAGACAAAGGGAGATCATTTGTTACCTACTTTAATCAATTGTATATTTAAAAGTATAATTACGAAATAATCTTAATTGTTCCCCACTCGTTCTATCACTACTACTACCACCATAGTAAAGAAGCCTTTTTATCTTACGTTTTTATACTAAGCACTCGTATTACACAGTATAAAAGTATATAGCAAATGAGGAACAGTTTCCAGTTTCTTCCAGATATTCAATGAATGAAATTTGAAAATGAAAACTTTGTTACTGGTAAGTAATTACAATATTATGTTCTTAAATTCGCTATTGGTATTAATTATTCTTATAACTTTGTATAAGTAATATACTACATACTTTTGTAATATGTAATATATTTCTTAAGCCCAAAGACGAATGGAAAAAAGTCGGGGTGTTATAAATTTGACATGCCTGTGTCTTTGTAACTCCTGAATGAATGAACCAATTTTGATCTTGTTTTCTTTTGTTTTTGGTTATGTTCGATGAGAATCCATCCAATCGGTCGGGGATTTTTAATTTTACTTGTTTTAAAATTATTTCAACTTAAAAATTTTATTTTAAATCATAATTAATTAATATAGCTTAATTTCACATCCGAACTCAGTTATGTATCGTAGACAAAGTTCGTAACACTGTGTGACTGAAAATTTAAGCTTTGATGTTGAATTTCATTACAGATAACCACGACCTCAGTATTTTCAATGCTGATGAAATTTCAACCGGTTGCTGGCCAAACGCTACAGCCCCCTAATGTTCATCCACCACAAGGAAGTTCATATGGATTAATCATGTTGCCTCCAATTAACAAAGCCAAATTCAAAAGTTGTCGAGAGTACAGAAAGGGTTTAACTGATTTCTTTCACAAAATAATAACTTCCTTACGATCACTTGTTAATGAATACAATAACTGGAAGCCATGTGAAACAAACCAAACTGCACTTGCTGATGCTGGAAATACAACAGAACCGTTAAATAGTACTGAGTCTTCCGAAAATTCATCAAACACTACCATCATATCGCCTGAAACGCCGAGTGGTTCAACTACACCAAGTGAACCAGGTAATCTTGAGAGTTCAACAGCAGGGCCTAACAGTAGTGAACCTTCGTCAGCTACGGCTGGTAATTCTGAGAATACATCAGAACCGTCCAATAGTACTTCGTCTTCGGAAAATTCTTCAAACGCTACTAACAAATCATCCGAAACGCCGAGTGGATCGACTGCACCAAGTGAGCCAAGTAACCCTGAGAGTTCAACAGCAGGGCCTAACAAAAGTGAACCTTCGTCAGCTACGGCTACTAATTCTGAGAATACATCAGAACCGTCCAACAGTACTGAGTCATCGGAAAATACTTCAAACGCTACTAACAAATCATCTGAAACACCGAGTGGATCGACTACACCAAGTGAACCAGGTAATCCTGAGAGTTCAACAGCAGAGCATAACAGTAGTGAGCCTTCGTCAGCTACGGCTGGTAACTCTGAGAATACATCAGAACCGTCCAATAGTACTTCGTCTTCGGAAAATTCTTCAAACCCTACTAACAAATCATCCGAAACGCCGAGTGGATCGACTGCACCAAGTGAGCCAAGTAACCCTGAGAGTTCAACAGCTGGGCCTAATGGTAGTGAACCTTCGTCAGCTACGGCTGCTAATTCTGAGAATACATCAGAACCGTCCAACAGTACTGAGTCATCGGAAAATTCTTCAAACGCTACTAACAAATCATCTGAAACGCCGAGTGGATCGACTGCACCAAGTGAGCCAAGTAACCCTGAGAGTTCAACAGCGGGGCCTAATAGTAGTGAACCTTCGTCAGCTACGGCTGCTAATTCTGAGAATACATCAGAACCGTCCAATAGTACTTCGTCTTCGGAAAATTCTTTAAACGCTGCTAACAAATCATCTGAAACGCCGAGTGGATCGACTGCACCAAGTGAGCTAAGTAATCCTGACAGTTCAACAGCAGAGCCTAACAGTAGTGAGCCTTCGTCAGCTACGGCTGGTAACTCTGAGAATACATCAGAACCGTCCAATAGTACTTCGTCTTCGGAAAATTCTTCAAACGCTACTAACAAATCATCTGAAACGCCGAGTGGATCGACTGCACCAAGTGAGCCAAGTAAACCTGAGAGTTCAACAGCAGGGCCTAACAGTAGTGAACCTTTGTCAGCTACGGCTGCTAATTCTGAGAATACATCAGAACCGTCCAACAGTACTGAGTCATCGGAAAATTCTTCAAACGCTACTAACAAATCATCTGAAACGCCGAGTGGATCGACTGCACCGAGTGAGCCAAGTAACCCTGAGAGTTCAACAGCGGGGCCTAATAGTAGTGAACCTTCGTCAGCTACGGCTGCTAACTCTGAGAATACATCAGAACCGTCCAATAGTACTTCGTCTTCGGAAAATTCTTCAAACGCTGCTAACAAATCATCTGAAACGCCGAGTGGATCGACTGCACCAAGTGAGCCAAGTAACCCTGAGAGTTCAACAGCAGGGCCTAATGGTAGTGAACCTTCGTCAGCTACGGCTGCTAATTCTGAGAATACATCAGAACCGTCCAACAGTACTGAGTCATCGGAAAATTCTTCAAACGCTACTAACAAATCATCTGAAACGCCGAGTGGATCGACTGCACCAAGTGAGCCAGGTAACCCTGAGAGTTCAACAGCAGGGCCTAATAGTAGTGAACCTTCGTCAGCTACGGCTGCTAATTCTGAGAATACATCAGAACCGTCCAATAGTACTTCGTCTTCGGAAAATTCTTCAAACGCTGCTAACAAATCATCTGAAACGCCGAGTGGATCGACTGCACCAAGTGAGCCAAGTAATCCTGAGAGTTCAACAGCAGAGCCTAACAGTAGTGAGCCTTCGTCAGCTACGGCTGGTAACTCTGAGAATACATCAGAACCGTCCAATAGTACTTCGTCTTCGGAAAATTCTTTAAACGCTACTAACAAATCATCTGAAACGCCGAGTGGATCGACTGCACCAAGTGAGCCAAGTAAACCTGAGAGTTCAACAGCAGGGCCTAACAGTAGTGAACCTTCGTCAGCTACGGCTGCTAATTCTGAGAATACATCAGAACCGTCCAACAGTACTGAGTCATCGGAAAATTCTTCAAACGCTACTAACAAATCATCTGAAACGCCGAGTGGATCGACTGCACCGAGTGAGCCAAGTAACCCTGAGAGTTCAACAGCGGGGCCTAATAGTAGTGAACCTTCGTCAGCTACGGCTGCTTATTCTGAGAATACATCAGAACCGTCCAATAGTACTTCGTCTTCGGAAAATTCTTCAAACGCTACTAACAAATCATCTGAAACGCCGAGTGGATCGACTGCACCAAGTGAGCCAAGTAACCCTGAGAGTTCAACAGCGGGGCCTAATAGTAGTGAACCTTCGTCAGCTACGGCTGCTAATTCTGAGAATACATCAGAACCGTCCAATAGTACTTCGTCTTCGGAAAATTCTTCAAACGCTGCTAACAAATCATCTGAAACGCCGAGTGGATCGACTGCACCAAGTGAGCCAAGTAACCCTGAGAGTTCAACAGCTGGGCCTAATGGTAGTGAACCTTCGTCAGCTACGGCTGCTAATTCTGAGAATACATCAGAACCGTCCAACAGTACTGAGTCATCGGAAAATTCTTCAAACGCCACTAACAAATCATCTGAAACGCCGAGTGGATCGACTGCATCAGGTGAGCCAAGTAACCCTGAGAGTTCAACAGCAGGGCCTAATAGTAGTGAACCTTCGTCAGCTACGTCTGGTAATTCTGATAATACATCAGAACCGTCTAATAGTACTGAATCTTCGGATAATCTATCAACCACTTCTAAGGAATCACCTGAAACGCCGAAAGGTTCGACTACACCAAGTGAACCAGGTAACCCTGAGAGTACAACAGCAGGGCTTAACAGTAGTCAACCTTCGTCAGCACCTGCTGGTAATTCTGAAAATACCTCAGAGCTGTCCAATAGTTTTGCGTCATCGGAAAATTCTTCAAACGCTGCTAACAAATCATCTGAAACGCCGAGTGGATCGACTGCACCAAGTGAGCCAAGTAACCCTGAGAGTTCAACAGCTGGGCCTAATGGTAGTGAACCTTCGTCAGCTACGGCTGCTAATTCTGAGAATACATCAGAACCGTCCAACAGTACTGAGTCATCGGAAAATTCTTCAAACGCCACTAACAAATCATCTGAAACGCCGAGTGGATCGACTGCATCAGGTGAGCCAAGTAACCCTGAGAGTTCAACAGCAGGGCCTAATAGTAGTGAACCTTCGTCAGCTACGTCTGGTAATTCTGATAATACATCAGAACCGTCTAATAGTACTGAATCTTCGGATAATCTATCAACCACTTCTAAGGAATCACCTGAAACGCCGAAAGGTTCGACTACACCAAGTGAACCAGGTAACCCTGAGAGTACAACAGCAGGGCTTAACAGTAGTCAACCTTCGTCAGCACCTGCTGGTAATTCTGAAAATACCTCAGAGCTGTCCAATAGTTTTGCGTCATCGGAAAATTCATCAAACGCTACTAACAAATCACCCAAAACGCCTAGTTCAACAGCAGGGCCTAATAGTGCCGAACCAGACAACATATCGGTACTGTTGAATAATAGTGAGTCTTCGACAAATGAATCTTACGCAAGTAGAAACTCGACAATCCCATCAAATGCAGCTGGTAACGCAAGGATATCACAAACACAACAAAATACGACAACAGAATCAATTGGTTCATACATATCACATTACTTGCCTTCCGTTCACATTGGCCTTCCAGACTTTGGATTTAATAGTGGATCAAATAACTCTAATAGTTCTGGAGCTTCCTCAGGATCATCTAACAGTGACGTATCATCAACAGGTCCGTCAAACAATTCCGAAAATGCATTGAATTCATCAAAGAGTGGTGAATCTTCGTCAAATGAATCTTATGTAAGTGGAAGTTCGACAGTAAGGATATCACAAACACAACAAAATACGACAACAGAATCAATTGGTTCATACATATCACATTACTTGCCTTCCGTTCACATTGGCCTTCCAGACTTTGGATTTAATAGTGGATCAAATAACTCTAATAGTTCTGGAGCTTCCTCAAATTCATCTAACAGTGACGGATCATCAACGGGTCCGTCAAACAATTCCGAAAATGCATTAAATTCATCAAACAGTGGTGAATCTTCGTCAAATGAATCTTATGTAACTGGAAGTTCGACAGTCTCATCAAATGCAGCTGGTAACGCAGGGATATCACAAACACAACAAAATACAACAACAGAATCAATAGGTTCATACATATCACATTACTTGCCTTCCGTTCACATTGGCCTTCCAGACTTTGGATTTAATAGTGGATCAAATGACTCTAATAATTCTGAAGCTTCCTCGGAATCATCTGAAAGTGATGGAGCATCAACAAGTCTGTCAAATAATTCTGAAAATGGATCGAATTCTTCAAGTAGTGGTGAATCTTCATCAAATGAATCTAATGTAAGTGGAAGTTCGACAGCCCCATCAAATGCAGCGGGTAACGCTGGTATATCACAAACACAACAAAATACAACAACAGAATCAATAGGTTCATACATTTCACATTACTTGCCTTCCGTTCACATTGGCCTTCCAGATTTTGGATTTAGTAGTGGATCTTCGTCAAATGCCAATAATTCTGAAGCTTCCTCGGAGTCATCTAACAGTGACCGATCATCAACAGGTTCATCAAATAATTCTGAGAATGCATCCAATTCATCAAACAGTGGTAAATCTTCGTCAAATGAATCTAATGTGAATGGAAGCTCGACAGTCTCATCAAATGCAGTTGGTAGCTCAGAGATCTCACAATCACAACAAAATGCGACAACAGAGTCTACAGGTTCATACATATCACATTTTTTGCCTTCCGTTCATGTTCCAATTTTAGGTTTTTAAATTTAGGTAAGTTGTGTTTTATATGAACGAAAAAGTATTTCACCATGGCTCGTTTACCAGTTCGAAGGTGTATTTTGAGAATATTATCATTATAATTAATATAATGTATACCATTTTTAGTACTTGTGAAGGATTTATTATATAACTTAATTTACTGTACTTAATTATTAATTGTAATACTAGACTAGTACGCAGACTACTGTTACTACAGTATAACAAATTCAAGATTTTCATAGTCATAATGGATGATGAATGATGATCAACCGTTCTGATCAATAATATAATATTAAATTGCAACTACACAAGCTTTAATCAGAGAATACTATTTTTCAAGTGTATCCAATCGTGACTGCTAAACCTCATAATTGTTTATTCGATTTAAATTCCCAGCAGTCCGAATTTAAAAGGCCTAAACCAACAATGTCACTAGCAAATAGTGATATTGAGTTAATTATAACATGCTTATCACTGTATCTTGTTCATTCGTTCTCTCTATGTGTATAATTTGTTTTAAATATACATAGATAATGTATTTAGGTACGTATATTTGTTAGTAATCAGTCTTTATTTCTAAGGCTCTGTTTTTTTTACTACTGTTTGTATTATTATTAATTTGTTGCTTTAGTTTGATACCACACTTCAAGAACCATTGTTCTTAAAGTGTAATCGTAAGCAGTGAACAATTTCACTGTTTCGTAGATTTATAAATGGATCTAAAGATCATTTTCCACATTCACGGTTTCAAATCAAAGACAACCTTTGATTATGAACATTATAATTATTTGTGCGTAGTTTAATTTATAAAGCCGCTATTCATGTGGAATTTACTAAAGGTCTAAACTTAATTGCGGTCCACTCACCTCTAGGTCAATTACGGCTAAGGACTCACGTTGTGTGTGTTATTAGAAAATGGTAAACCACCTGTCATTTGTCAAAAGGTAAAACAGAACACGGAGATGTTACCCGTCTTTTATTAGATAAGTTAATAATTTAATTAATTTATATTAATACCTTTGTGTTAAGTTAAATATAAGTTCAATAAAAAAATCTGACATGTAGTTTTGGGTTTGAATGAGAAAATAAAATACTTATGTACATAGAAAAAAGTGAGTGTAGGTTCAAGTATGTGTTTCAGTTTGTCACTTCATTTATCTTAGCTACAGTAAATGTTTAAAATATTGGCTATAATATATAATATGTTTATAATATGGCTACACTTTTCATAAAACTGCACAATATGTATTTCCCAGCAATCAACTTAGTAAATGTATTCTTGTGGATTAACAGAACTTTTTATTCATTATTATGTAAAGCAAACTTATTCATTTTTAAATGGCATGTCTACGTTTGGAATAAACAGTCGTTGTTTTATATGTATTTTAAATATTGTATCTCTATCCGGAGATGAGTACCACCTTTGCCTTACCTTTGCGTAACTATAAATACATATTAAAGTGAGAGCCTGTCGACAAATGATTTCAACAGTGATTGTGAATTTTCCCCTAATTTGGTTGAATAAATAAATTTGCCTGTTTCTCTTTGTAAAGTATTACAACACATAGTGTTGATGATAGAGTATATTTTATAAAACCACTCTTGACTCTTAAAACAATAAAAGATAACAAAGTATTCCTTTCTTTGATCATATAAAAAGTTATAGCTGCATACAATATATTCTTCAATGTAGTTTTTAAAGTATCGGTATTGTTTTGTTTTAAGAAATAAATTGAGTACTCATTACCTCTTTGCCTGCGCTCACAGAAATGCAGGCACCCGTTTTCTGTTTGTAAAATACAGAACTGTTCTGGTTTTGTGGTTTATAAATACATACTCGTAAGTACGTGAATGTTTTCGTTGTCAAAGGTACTGTATTTTACTAAAGTTATTTCCTAAGCTGAGCTCTAATTTTGAATGTTAATAATATTTTATAGTTATTTATTGTATGCATTTAGAAATCCAACTTATTTTACTTATATTTTTTTATTAAATCTGTTACATTGCATTTAGTTCTTAAGCTAATGCTCGAACTCTTTTTATGATTACATCCAACTTTGTTAATACTTCAACAGACTATATAATTTTAATCAGTACAGTGTATGTACATCGGACCGAGAAATGTATATAGAAATATCTGTCTGTCTGATATATCTTGCCACTTTGTCGTCATACATTGTTCAAAAATGTGTCGCATACTATACATTTTTGAAATTCCACCATCACTTCTAGTGACTTTGACTTAAATCTGTGAAGCTATTTACTTCACATCATCATCACCAGCCTATTGTAGTCTACTGCTGAACATATGCCTCTCTGCTAGACAGTATCAGATCATGCAGATCCTTTTAGTGACCGATAAGGAATGCAAAGTGTCAAGAGAAGAAAAAGCTGATTTCATATGACCAGAAGAAAACCTCCTTTCTACCGAGAAGCCTATATTCTGCAGGGGTCTATCAAAGACTAATGATAATACAGAAAAATTAAATCACCACTGTTAGAAGGAGTCAATTATTTTAAATAATACCAATAGCATTTCAAGTGTTTATAAAAGGTTCAAACAAGCGATCAATGTGCATATATCATAATTAAATTGAGTTAAAAAAATACTTAAACTGATAATTAGTCACTTTAACGTTAATTGGTGATTAGAAACTGGTTTCCTGAGCATGAAACTGAAATTTTATTAACGATAGTTAATACATAAATACACTTGGAAATAACATTATAGGTGAGTGGACTCGAAAACGCGTTGGGACTTTTTAAGAGTTAATTGATTTTACTTGTTCAGGAAACCACTATCATCATCATTCTAGCCTTTATTATTCCCAAGTATATTTGAGGTCTAGATCAACAGGTATTACTTGAATATCAGTTTTTCCGTTGAGCAGCTGGCGTCTCCCGTTACAAACCTGAGGGCGAATTGAATTCGTGGGTTGAACTGACGCATTGGTCCAAATGGCGTAATAACAGCTGTTACTGGACTCCTCCTATTTCAGGTGCAGGGTGGCAGGTGTGGTTTTAGTCAGTCTGATTCCAATACACCGCCCGCAAACCTCGGCGGGGTATCGGACGGACGGTGAGAGTTTCAGAACGTAAAAAAAAATGATTTCTTTTTTTTATTGGGCCTTAAATTTGTTTTTTTTAAGATCTTACCAATGCACGTGGTTTCCTTCCACATGATGGTATCGTAAATACTTAGACAATTTTCCCTATAAAAATTTGCAGTAAGTTTACTTAGATGCATGAATGGGCAGGTTTTTCGTCGTTTCAGCACAATTTATTATAGATCCATGATCCTAATTAAGTTTTGGAAAAATGTAGTTGTAATTTAAAGTTGAACATTTTACAACCTTCGTCAGTGACCTTAACTACTAAGCTGAAGAATGTGAATACGATTTTTACCAAGGTCAAATAATTGTGTCAGGTGTAATTTTATTAAAATTATAAATTTTACCGCTGGTGAATTTTACCAATTTCAAACTACCCAGTGTGTGCTTGCTTAGTCAACGAGTTTACTATTTATTAATAGATGTCATTCACCCGAATAGAGTAAACCTATAAATCCTTATCCGTTAACTATAAAATTCTTGATAGAACATATTAAAAGGAACTCCAACATTCAATTCACTCATGTGTTTTTCAATAGTCGTTTCTAGATTGCACCAAGACCGTATTTCTTATTGGCTAAACGCCTGTTTCCTTTTCCTGTTTGTGGGGCTTTGGCTTAAGCGAAGCTTAAACCTCGTTCGATTTATTAAATTTTTGTCGGAACCCGTAGCAAATGGAATTGTGAAGTTGACGTCGTAAAAACTGCACCGACTTAAATAAATTGAAAATGGAACGTGTGTATTTTTCTCAAAGTTCTTTTTACACGCTTTTTATTAGCTTCAGCTGTATGCTTATATGTTTATTTGTATGTTTGTAACTGACTTCTTTGGGTGCAATTTTGACCCACTTAAAACTGCCAGATTTCATTCAAACTTTGTATATTTTTCGAGGACCGATGACAATACACTAATTAAATTCGAAATAAACTAAAAAAAAATTAAAACAAATTAGTCTTTTTTAATCTTTCCAAAAAAAATTGTTTAAAACACGAAACAAAAACGCTTTTAAACTAAAACGTTGAAAATAATTTGAATGTAACAAAGCGTGGGGTGCTTTCTGAAAATATTTTAACAACGTCGCCTCACGTTTTTAACAATAAAATATTTTTTACGTTTTAGTTTAAAAGCGTGTTCGCGTAGTTTTTTAAAACTATTTATTTAAAAATAAAATCTCACACAAAAGTAGTCATTTACGTTTTTCTTAAAAATCACTCAACATTTTGATCGTTTTAGATCAAAAGTTTAAAGGTTTTCATATTTTAGTAGTAGAAAAGGATTATTACTTATTAAATAGCATTTTCGGGCGTCTGTCAACGTGTTGTACATAGATAGACACTTTGAAAATTAAGTTTGTTTTTTTTTTTTTACACAACATCATCTAGTCCCAAAGTAAGCAGAGCTTGTGTTATGGGTACTAAACAACTGATATAAATACATAAACATACTTTTTTTTTGTAAATACATACATATTATACGTACAAAAACACCCAGACTCCGAAACAAATATTTGTGGATCACACAAATATTTGGTCTGACCCGGGAATCGAACCCGAGACCTCTTGATCAGCAGCCGCATACGCTAACCACCAGATCAATAAGGCAGTCATATAATTACAATTATAGTTTTTTTTTAAGTTAAGTTATTGTTTTTGTTTTACTTAGAAATTAAAATGTTATTCTATATGATAACAAAAAAGGAGACAAGTTAGGGATAAACTACGCATGACAACGTCAATGCAAAGATAAGGAAAACTTGAAACCAACCCTATACCAATCCAGCCAGCGTGGTATAGTAGGCCAAAACCTCCTTTCTTAGGAGAGACCTATGTCCAGCAGTGGACTGTTGAAGGCTGTTGATGATGATGATGATATGTTAACGCCATATCGTCTAGCACTTTCTAACGAAGATTGGTTTTCGATATTAAATAAGGACTTTGCTACAACAAAGCGTATTCTCCACTGTTGGACGAAGATCTTGTGCCGTCAGTATCTATCATCTGACAGTCACTCTCCCAAAGTTGCCAGTTCATCCAACCGCTAGAAAACCTAAGCTAAATTTCTCTCATCATCGCCATTTTCACTCCAGCTCTTGTTGGTTTGGACTGATGACCATCAGTCAAACCTGGTGACATAACCTATCAAGTTCTACTTCAACGTATCGATTCTATGTGCAATGTCAGTGACTCCAGATTTCTTTAGTAAACTTTAAATTCATTCACAAGTATGATTACATACATATTTTCATTTATTAAACATTTTACACACAACGCCTTTTAGTTTCAAACTAAGCAGAGCCTATACTAGACAACTGCTACAAATACATACACTTTGTTTATAAATACATACTTATTATAGAAAACACCCTAATTCCGAAACAAATATTTGCAGATCATACAAACATTTGGTCCGACCCAGGAATCGAACCCGAGACCTCTTGATCAGCAGTCGCTACACATGAATATCGATCAATTCTCACTTACCCGATTTACGTAATCAATAGAAGTATCTCTCCTGAGCATTGCACACAATGATATGAATAGTACAATAAACTCAATAGTACTCGACTAGCATTATACTATTGAATGCATATTTCTGAGAGCATACGAGCAATAATATTTTGCTTCATTCATGACTATTAAACTTATTCCAAGAATGTTTTATTCTGTATAAAATGCTACATACTTCTTACTTTATATCCATTTTATTTCAATCGTTCGTGGTAAACACTTGTCAATATTTGTATTCGGACTATGAGACTAGCAATGGAAAAACCGCAGAGGAGTTATACGCTATTTTATACAACTCTTTTGATGTTGATTTTAACTGTAAGTTTTTTAGAATTTGACATCATATAACTAATAGGTATATAAAAATTCTTGTGTCACAGTGTTGTTACCAAACTCCTCTGAAACGGCAAGACCTATTTTATGAAATTTTGTGTGCATGTGGGGTAGGTCTGACACTCGACCAACATTTATTTTACATAACCCTAAGACGCGAACAAGGGCTTCAACTAGTGTAGATATATTGATATAATATGATTGCATTTGACATACATTTTCTACGATATTTTCAATGATTTATACAACTCTTGGGCTATATTTAAAATATGTAGATTATGTAGGTATTTTAATTGTATTTTCTGCAAATTCTGCTTACTATCTAACGTGACCTATCTAATCATATAAAAAACCTTATTACGTTTTTTCTATAGTTAACTTACTTATTACTTTTGGTGTTTATTATGTTTTTCTATTTTAATATAGGTCCGGTTACACAAGAAGAAGCGGAACCTTCCTAAATCCTAAAATGCATGCACTACTTTAAAACTTTGAACTCACAGTATGTCTTCTAAAATCTATCTATTTTTCGTTTATGATTAGACGTAAGATTTATAACTGTAAATCTATGACCTTGACGCTTGCTCGACTTGGCGGGTGCACTCCCGTGCCCCCAGATATGAGTAGTCTACATGACTTATATGTATGACTATTTTATGAAACGGCTTTAACAGAGACTTTTATTTAATTTTTCTTAGTGTTTTCTTCTAAGACCTCAGTTTTATACTTTTTCTATTTTCACAATAGAAATCTATTATCGCTCAACTTACCTCAATTTATTTATTGAAATTCTTTTGCTGTTGTTTGTTCGAATCGTTTTATAAGGAAGTTCTAATCAAACCATGGCTTATGAATAATTTATCAAATCAAAGAAGTCCGACTTAAAATGATAGCATTGGTACTGTGGTGTTTGGTTGGTAAATGCAAGATCTGAGGCCCAATGATCGAACGAGGGGCCGAGGATCGCACTAAGTGGCGTGCAATTCGAGAGGCTTATGTCCAGCAGTGGACTGCGATAGGGTGATGATGATGATGATGAGGCCCAATGATGCAGAAGCATCATTAGTAGGTCTCCATAGTGTGGTCATCATACTACATTGTGTGTAAAAATATGTATAAGTAGTAATATAGGTGGATTAAGTATGTTCTTTTATGATATTAAAATTGTTTTAAAATAATGAATATTACATTATTTTTGTAGACAAGTGTCATAGCACGCCCAGCTGTGACAGAACGCGCGCTACTGTATTTATTGAATTATCTGGATTTTGACGGAACAACTCGAAAACCTTCTGATGAAAAATGGCAGTACATGGATTTTAATTATGGAAGATAGTTATAGTTATGAGTTGTTATAAAATAGGTTTTAAGTTGCTAATTGTTGCTAGATACGTCTGTTAGACACAGAATGTAAGTGCGATTTGGATTTGAAATGTATTTAAAATTGTAAATACATGTTTCTTTTTTAAAATAATTTTTGTTTGGATCATTGATTCTAAATCATAACTATATATAATGCATTTCAACAACATCATCATATCAATAACTTTGATAACAAGAGCAGGCTATAATTTAATCGTTTTTAGACTCGCACGTGGTTATTGTTGTACATCAGGACTTGTTCCCGATAAAAATATTTAAAAGGTACGATACCTTCTGCTTCCCGACGTTTCGAACGGTATAATAGAGTCCCTTTAAGCCCAGATGAAGCAAAGCTCATTCTTAGAAATGAAGGATAACCTAATAGTTTATATGCCACAATTTCTGGTTTGATACTTTGTAAGAAATGTCTTAATTCTCGTTAGAAAATTGTGTATTTATTTATATTTATGCGTTTTACTCTTTGGGTTTAAATATTTGTTCTACAATAAAGCGAAGCGAGCGAAGCGAAGCCAAAAACCGACCATCTACGGTTAGATAGAGGTACCTCCCAATTTTCGCAATAACAACGGAATCCACACTTTTATTTTAAACAATCATTTAATATTAATCCACGTAATCCCAAAACTCTTGAAATCGTTGATTAAATTTGCTATCTTTGGTTAGGTTAGTCCATGAGTAATTAAAAAAAAACTCCGAAATAAAATATCTCTTATAAGACTCTCAGGGCAACTGACGTCCTGTGTGTAGAACAGTGTCCTACTGAATAATGATAATAATAAAATATATAATAGGTACTAAAAGTTGTGGTGTAACAAATCTTTTTAACTTCTCAAAAAAAATTAATTCTCCTCTGAAAAGTCAGCAAAACAATAAATATTCAGACACAAATCTCCTTAAATCAATTGGATTTTTTAGAACTTGGTAACATTGACCTTTTAAATGAAACACTCAATGTTTCACCTTTCAATCAGTAACATTTGTCCTACTTAGAATTAGGTGAGTTTTTTTATTATTATTAAGACTGAAGCGAAACCGAACGAAGGCCGAAATAAGACCAAAGTAAGGCTTAAATCTTTCAAACATAAAGAAAAACTCATTGATGTTCCATTACGAACGTTTTAAACGTTTCTCTCGTCCTAATTCTAACATCAAATATCTTTTTTATTTTGTTACGTATCTTACAACCCTTTCTGAAGCATTTTGAAATCAAACGGAATATTGTTACTACTAATAGCGTATTCGATATTCGATTATTAACCGACTCGTATAAAACTCAACTCGATTTATTTTATTATTGAGTTTTACAAGATAATAATATGCTTTCTAGTTGTCATTAAACCTGTCGCTTTTTCGTTCTCTAATCATCTATACGATTATTTTAAAAAGGTTTGAGTTGGTGTTTTTGTTTTAGGTAGGTAGGCAATCTCAGGATTCACTGACTAGATTCAGAAAATTGTTTTACAAATTTAAAAGCACTTTCTTTGACAGTGTCGCAGGCTATATATTAACCTGAAAATGAATATCTATATGGTCTATCGTCCGTGTCATGACTGTTTGTAAAACCTACATTACATTTGTGTGTGTTTGCTTCAAAAATCATCATCAACAATATAACACAATATACGCCTTAACAACATACAGCCTTTAGCAGTCCACTACTAAACATAGGCCTCTCCTTTTAAAGGAGGTTTTGGCCTACTATACCACGCTGGCCAGACGGGTTGGTTTGTTTCCAGTTTTCCTTCTCTTGGCAGTGATGTTAGCTGCTCATTTTGTTCCTTTAGTCGCCTCTTACGACACCCATGGAATGGATAGGGGCGGTGACACTTTGTATTCTGAATCCGTCACCACACAAACACTTAATATATAATTAATTGGTAATTCGTTTTGAATTCCCAAATTAAATACGAATTACCAATTAACAAAGTTGTCAATGGAGTTCCACTAGCGTGTCTGCTAAACTCAGGGAAATATCGAAAAGGAATATTTTTTTCTAATACGAAGTGCATTAAAGGAACAGTAATGTATTACAGGAATCCTAAAGGGAAGAAGAAGTGTAATAATCACCCACGATGTGTCTTCTAGAAGTTGGTACCGTTCCATTGCATTTAGATACTTTGTAAATACCAATTTATGTTTTAAAAGCAAAAGAACCATATTCATTCATGCAAGTCTTTAAACTAAGTTGTAATTCAATACAAAAGAACGTTTCAACAATGATGGTGGTAAATTAGTTGTACCACTATCTGATGAAATAATTGCTTAATCCAAATTGATTGCCTCGGTGGCGCAGTGAGATTCGATTCCCGGGTCGGACCAATATTTGTGTGACCCGCAAATATTTGTTTCGGAGTTTGCGTGTTTTGTATGTATAATCATCAACAGCCTTAAACAGTCCACTGCTGGACATAGGCCTCTCCTTTGAAAGGAGGTTTTGGCCTACTATACCACTCTGGCCAGACGGGTTGGTATAGGGTTGGTTTCAAGTTTTCCTTCTCTTTGCATTGATGTTGTCTTGCATAGTTTATCCTTTAGTCGCCTTTTACGACACCAGCGGGATGAATAGGGGTGGTGACACTCTGTATTCTTAATCCGTCACCACACGGACAGTATGTATAATATCATGTAATATTTCCAAAAAAATAAGTATGTAATAATAATATACAAGCTCTGGCTTTGGAATTGAAGCTTGGACTTTGTGTCATTGCGTTGTGTGTAAGATGTACGAAATATTTATGTATTTATTATTTATTTATATTTAAATTACCCAACAATAATAAATTATAGAATCGAAAAGGACATAATCACATAAAGAATCTTAAATCACATCGCGTTCAGTAAAACCAACGATTTATCAAAAGTGGCCCAATTTTGAACACAGAAATCGTTCTATCGTAACCCTTTCAATTTGAACAGTTAATCAAACTCTGAATTTTAAACCCAATAAAACCCATTCTAACAACAGCAAACTCTAATGATATAAAATTCAGTAACAACGCGACGAAATAAATCAACCAATTCAGGTATCTGTTGCCTTTGAATTGGAAAGTTAGATAAATTAAAACCGGGCCATATAATGAAGTGGCCGCTCTGAAGTTAGATTTAAGTTATTGTCGAACATAAATTACACTAAGTTTTGACTATAAATCTCTAGGGTTGATCTCCGAGATATTGGTGTTGAATTTAAATTAAACTTGGCTGTCAGTCGATCATTCAAAGGGATCGCGGATATTAATAAATTATTAAATCTTAGATGTCTTAAGATTCCCAGATTTTCATTGTGTTGTCTGAAAAGCTGTCTTTGTTCTTTTATGCTTAATTGTGTTCGGAATTATGAAGATGACGTTTACTGTTTTGAAATCAGATTCATCAAAATTATAAACAATTTATTTGTGTAAATAATTCTGTCTGAATAAGATTTTTTAATTTTATTTTATTAAATTGTTAATTTACTATCTGTGTAATGAAAGCTTGACTTCCTTGTTGGTCTAGTGGTTAACGTATGCGGCTGCTGATCAAGAGGTCTCGGGTACGATTCCCGCGTCCAACCAAATGTTTGTGTGACTCGCAAATATTTGTTTCGGAGTCCGAGTGTTTTCGATGTATAATATGTATGTATTTACAAAAAAAAAACTATGTATTTATATCAATTGTCTAGTCCCCATAGTGCAAGCTCTGCGTTTTGGGACTAGATGGCGTTGTGGGTAAGATGTTCACACATTTATTTATTTACTATTTATTTAATTATCCAAAGTTGCTCTCAGTACAAAATTACGAGATATTTGGTTGTCCACCGCAAACTCATACTTAACTTCTACATATCCACCTTGACCTCATTTCGCTTTCATTGGGTTAAGCGAAGTAAATAGTACAGTTTATATGGAGGAGCAAACGCAACGTGTGTGATTCCTTCTCTTTCTGCAGACTTACATTTATCAGGAACTAGTTTTCGCCCTCGGCTCCGCCCGCTTGAATGTCTGTTATCGCGGTAAGAAGTAGCCTATGTCCTTTCCCAAGTTCAGTTCTATCTTCATACCAAATTTCATCACAGACAGACAGACAGCCAGAGTTACTTTCGCATTTATTATATTAGTAGGGATTTAGGGCAAACGCTACATAATATGTAACTACCTCTACTTATAGTTACGAGATAGAAGAAGTTCGATTTTGGGAACCTCGCCTATTCGGTGAAAAGCGATGAACTTTTCAGAAATTTAGACAGATAAATAAAAGAAAAACCAAATTCGTTTACAATAACAAACATGAAAACCTCTTTTTTGCCAGTTGGTTTAAAGAATTTCTACCCAAATCCAGAGAGCTGAGACGGTCACAGCTACAAAGGCAAACTCTCATAATAATTCACATCCGGAGGGCGTATTGACTCAAACGTATTTTGTAGTGTGGTCGACCGCAGTATTTCATTTCCTGTGAGATCCTGTCCTAACATCAGAAGCTTTTTTAGGGTTCCATTTATTAGAATAAGAAAACGAAAACCTTGCAGAATCATTTGTGCATTTGCCTGTCACTGGATCAGTTGAGTTGCTACGGATCTGTTGCAAAGAAGATTTTAAAGTTATTATTTCCAGTGATTTCATCAATCATCATCATCAACAGCCTCTAACAGTCCTTTGCTGGACATAGGCCTCTCCTTAGAAAGGAGGTTTTGGCCTACTATACCACGCTGACCAGACGGGTTGGTATAGGGTTGGTTTCAAGTTTTCCTTCTCTTTGCATCGATGTTGTTTTGCGTAGTTTATCCCTTAGTCGCCTTTTACGACACCCGCGGGATGAATAGGGGTGATACCCTGTATTCATAATCCGTCACCACACAAATAATCCAGTGATTTATCAAATGAATTTTAAAATTTAGGAATTATCTTTGAGCGAAACATTGAAAAAAACATTTAAGTATTAGTTGTTACTGAGAAACTAATACAGCGAAACAAATCTATGTTACGAAATATAAGAGATAGATTAGCATGGTACTGTTCAGTCTATCATCATCATCATCATCAGCATGGCAGTCCACTAAAAACTAATTGACGTGCAATTGGAGAGGCCTACGTTCAGTCTATAGTAGTATTTTAAGTCGGATTTAACAGCGTGAACCCCTCAAGTGATTTTATTTCGTACTTAGCCAGTTTTTTTGTTCAGGATGGCCTTGCGATTGTCTGTGATACGGGTTTTCAGGCTGTTGATTTTTAATATCCGGTCTTGGAAGTGTTATTTCCCTGTACACAACATTTAAAATTAATATTAATTTTAATTTGATGGGCAATTTTCCAAATATTCATATCAAGTACATGTCTGTAAAATCATTGACTTTGAAGACATTCAAAAAATCATTCAAAGACATTGACTGCCCTGTTGGTCTAGTGGTTAGCGTATGCGGCTGCTGATCAAGAGGTCTCGGTTTCGATTCCCGGGTCGGACCTATGCTTGTGTGATCCGCAAATATTTGTTTCGGAGTCTGGGTGTTTTCTATGTATAATATGTATGTATTTACAAAAAAAGTATGTTTATGTATTTATATCAGGTGTCTAGTACCCATAACACAAGCTCTGCTTACTTTGGGACTAGATGATGTTGTGTGTAAGATGTCCAAAATATTTATTTATTTTATTTATTTATTGACGAGCTCATTCGTGGAAGTTTGTCTGAATTTATCAAATAAATTAAAATTCCCCAGTCTTTGCCACCTTTTTCGACTGATACTAGGTTCCTATTTTATATTCTACTGGGATATTAAGCATATCTATCCTATCTTTCTAGGAGAATGAGAAGGATGTTTTGATGGATGGATGTTTATTCCTTTTTCAATCAAAACTACTAAACGGATTTACATAAACCTTGACAGAAACATAGTTGCACCTGGTTCATCATCAACAATCCATAACATCATGCTGGGTTTGGGTCTCCTCTCAAGAGAGGGTTAAGACCATGCGTCCCCACGCTGAGAGGGTTGGGGACTGAAAAGACACGTGGTAGTTACGTAATCTTGCCGTTGTATGTTTCTAAGCCGCCCGAAGGCCTCCAAATAAGCTTCACGACTGTAATCTTATGATAAGAACCGACTGCTTAGTGTGAACTCCGAATCACGGAAATGCTCATAACAAATCAATCTACAAGCGGTCACCCATCTATGTACTGACCTCGCCGATGTTGCTTACCTTCCTTGTGATGGTTTCCAATCACCTAAAGCATCATAATAATACAAAGGCTACTTTCTACCACGAAAACCAATATATACTTACGCTAGTTAAATGTATTTAACCAATAAAAGGCCGCTTCAGCTTTGTTATACGGTATGAATGTATTGTCGGTTTGCTAGAAAATGCTCGCTATTACATTACATTCGTTAGCCACAGACTTATTCGAGACCTTTTGAATTTTAACATAGTTGCAACGGCAACATTTTAACGAACTATTATGCAGAACTAAACCTTCAAAGTGTCTGTCATTCGTTCGTTTTGATGCTGTAATTAAGTTCACGCTTAAGCTGCTTTAAGCTGAAAAATCCAGAATGTGCACCGTATCAAAAGTTTGAATTATGTATTCTGGTTTAAGAGAAGATTTTACAAAAGAGTTGTAGATTTTATATCCGTGGTTGAAATGAGTCATTGAGCAAAAAGTCTTTGTTTCATAGCGATTTTATATATTGAACCAGTTGTGGGAGATACCAGTAATGCCCCGTTGGACTAACGGCTACCGTATGCTACTGCCGATCAAGAGGCCTCGAGTTCAATTCCTGGGTCGTGCTGTTGTTGAGATTTTCTAACAAGAAATTCTTCATATCAGCCTCTAGTATTGGAGATGACGGTGTTGTTATGAAATGAAACACATTATGAATATCATTATAGGGAAGTCGGTGCCCTTAAATATACTGACATCTGGTTTAACTGTCGAAATTAATTCACCCTTTGTGCCTTTAGGATTGCGGTGGTCCGATGCCATTCGCTCCGTCGTAGAACTGATATTCAGGTAAAACCGTTCGAGCTAGTGGCCGTTCCAAATAGTCTTGGGTATAATAAAAGCTAAGAAGAAGATGGATCAGCTATAGAAAACTATAGTAGCAATTTGAATACATTAATAATAATGGCTTAGGATTTTACAGGGGCGAGAGACATGCAACACTAACATACAATTTTAAGATAAAATAATTATTAAATAGACAAATGAAGATTATAGAAACTTAAAATAACTTAGTCTAAATTCTAGTCTATTCCCTAGAAGCCTCTCTAGTAGTAAAGAAGGCACGCTGTAAAAACTATCAAAACATCAATAAAAATAGTGTAGTATCAACCTATCGCCGTCCACTGCTGGACGAAGGCCCAAGGAACGCCATCCCGGTCTTGGGCAGTCCGCATCCATCCGCCGTCAGCCACCCTCCTCAAATCATCACCCTACACTACGTTTGCCTAATCGCGGTCTCCTCTCTAGCACCTTTCGGGTCCAGCGTCCATCAGTCCGTCTGGACACATGTCCGGCCCACTTCCACTTCAGCGTGCTGATTTTCCATGCGATGTCAGTAGCTCTAGTTCTCTGTCGTATAAAAAAATTGTGTACATCAATTCTTACTGTGTTTCTGAGTAACTGTTTGTTTCTATTGTGTCGTAATAAATATTAACAAAACTAGTGGTAGTAACTGGGCATAACCAATATTTTTAATAAGACTTTACAGACGCAGATAGTGCAGTAAAGTAGTAGTTAAGATACAGTATGGCCGACGTGAAAGAATAAATAAGACTATAGTTACTTTAATGTTTTCATTTTCCAAACTTTAAATAAACTACGTGACAAGGATTTTACGAGTATGTACGTAGGTTGTACGAGACATGGCTAGATCTTATTGCGAGAGTAAACAAATAAAAATAAAGTAATTAAAAGCTTTTATTACTACTCAAAACTTTAAGTTGCAATTTATAATACGGCGTTATAAAACTGGTTTTATGAGGAGTCTCAGTAAACTGCTTTCCTGGATAATATTAAACTACAGATCAGAGTCTCTATAAAGTGCTGAGTGCTTTTTTAAATATACAAGTACAAAATCATTATATCGACTGCCTTGTTCGTCTAGTGGTTAGCGTATGCGGCTGCTGATCAAGAGGTCTCGGGTTCGAATCCCAGGTTGTACCAAATATTTGTTTGATCCACAAATTTTTGTTTCGGAGTCTTGGTGTTTTCTATGTATAATTTGTATGAATTTACAAAAAAAAAAGTTTGTTTATGTATTTATATCAGTTATTTAGTACCCGTAATACAAGCTCTGCTTAGTTTGGGACTAGATGACGTTGTGTGTAAGATGTCCGAAATATTTATTTATTGTTAAATATGAATTGTCTAAAACCTCACAGTGCACCGTTGCGGAGGATGTTGTTCGCTCCTAAATTTGACCTTGCACCTTAGATACTTATTTCTGATCCATTTCTGGTATTTCTTTTATAATATTACATATAAATTTCTCTCAAACTACAAAAATCTGTTAAATACCATTCGCGTGTCACGTCGTTGACGTCATTAATTCCAATTTACAAGCTATCACCAAGGTTATCACCATATGAATATCGATGTATAACTTTGTTACGGATAGACAAACCTAAATTACGGTTAATCATCAAGAACCTTCAATTGATCAGTTCTGGACTAAGGGACTCCTTAGAAAGGAGGTCTTGGCCTACTACACCATGCTGCCGAGATAGTTTGGTGTAGTCGTTTTGTAATTTTTTTTCCATCCATGGGAAGAATAGGGAAAGTGATACTCTGTATTCTTAATCTGTCGTCATACAAATCATCATCATAATATGAAAAACCTAGATAGTATGAATTTTTTTTATATCTTACATAAATTAGGCCACAAACTATGTTTAGTACATTTCATTGGTGGTAGAAATCCCGCGGTAATCGATGCGATGCGAAAGCGAATCGGTTCAAAGGTGGTTATTGTACCAGAGCGATGGACAGCAGTTTCATTACAGCTCAACGTCTGCCCCGTGTATAATTAATCAGAAATAGTGTTGTGTAATAATCGATAGTTGTTTCCAATCGATATGATAACTTCTTCTAAAGCTACTTTTTATTTTTATCACAGAAATGTAGTGTAATTTGATTGTCTTTTGATTGATCCATTGATACGTCTAAAGTTTCAATTTCAAATTATTTTGCTAAATTTAAATGTATAGAATTTTAAGTATATATTATTCCAAATTATAATAATTGCTATATAAAATGTTATCCAGATTTGTTCAGCTTCTGGAGTGGCCAAGTAATAAACATCCATCAGCACTTTCGTAGTCTCGCAAGATACATTTGTGAAATTGTATCTTGCGCCATCGCTCGCAGACAGACCGTACTACAGAGTAACCATTATTCCTGCACTGCGACGTAGAATTGCTCAGGTCGATTAGATTATACCGAATTTTCCAACATCAACAATAGGGCGGCACCCCGCCAGGCATGATCACGTCGCCTGGTCGGAAGCCCTTTTTGTTGGAGGAACCTGGATTCACGACATTTTGTTTTACAAAAATTATAGAGAAAATATCGATAAACCATATCCCAGCCCTATTCCAAACGTGTTAGTGGCTTTACACGTGTGAATCATGAACAAAAGATTGGTATAACCTCATTTATCTGAGTCGAGATTTTGCGGAGTGTTCGTGAATTAAACACACGTTTGCAGATCAAATTCAACAAGTTATGTATGAGATAACTGATTACCCTATTTTCTGAGTAATTCTGAATTAATACTTAGAAGTTATTGTAAGGTGTTTTCTGACAAGTATACTATATTTTCACAAGATGGTGGTTTATTATCCTGTTAATATTATAAAGAAGTAAAGTTTGAGAAGTTTAAAGAGCCGGTATCTGAATCTACTTAACCGATGTCGTAAATTCTTTTACCAATAGAGGCCACGTTATTTGGTACTGTCATAGGCCAAATATTAACCTGGAAAATTGTAGTATTATATTTTTTGTGGTACTTGGATTTTCAAAGGAGGAAGCGTGTGTGTTTGTGTATGCGTGTGTATGTGCATAATGCAAATTGCAACATCATAAGGGAGAGAGTAGAGGCACAGTGGAGTCACTTTGGCTGTATAAAATAAAAAAATTACAGGACTCACGTTTCTATGAGTAAGACTTAAAATTTTGTAATTATTAACGTATTCGTAACGGTGCATTTTTCTGACCTGGTAACTTTTTTTTTTTACCGCGAATGCTTTGGGCACCATACCCTTCGTGGGGCAAGCGAATGGTGTGTGTGAGACTCCCGGGCAACCGGTTTACCCACTAAACCCCGCGACGGCCTACCTCGGCAGGGAGGAACACCAGGATCGCATCAGCGGCTTCTGGTGTCCCCCCTGCCTTACCCCTAATCTAGGGTTCATCTCAGGGTGACTGGACTCACCCGAGAGGCAGGATGCTGCCTGCGCCTCTCATCACTTTCTATAGTAAGAGGCGGAACATCAACCCGCCTTGGATGACACCCCCGGCCGCACCGGGGGTTTCCACCTATCTCGAGTCGTTTGCAGCGGTCACATTCCCCCAGGATGTGACCGCAGCGACCTTTAAGCGACGATTGGGGAGCTAGTGGCCTCTAGCGCGTCCCCTTCGCCGCCTCCTTCGAGCGGGATCAGCCCTTTCCCGATCCCGCTTTGCGGACTCCTTCTGGAGCATTACATTCTCACAGAAGGAGACCGCGGCTTCCCATCCCTCGTCACTCGCCAGCATTGACCTGACATTGACATTTGGGTGTCATTTTAAAGACGATTCACGTCAAATAAAGTATTTTTAATATAAAGTATTTTTTTATTTGCAAAGTGAAACTTGTCTTTAGAACCAAAATATATGAACTTTGCAGAATTCAGAATTTATTCCCGAGATGTATGAATAATAACTTACTGAAAAATATCATCTAACAAGCATAAACTGTTCCACTTAAAGAACTATAATGATACGAATTCTCGCAATTTAATACTCAACAACACTTAGGTATAAATATCTTGATACAAAATAATTTCTTACGTAAACTGCGCGAGGTAATTTTATGTAAACATCTAAAAATAAACTCCCTCCTATATAAAGCTTAATAACCTCATATCTACATAAATAGACAGATCAATGAACCGTAGAAAAATAATATTTGGAAGATTTATTTGTACTTGCAACCCTATGGGAAGCTTACGAGGGTGTATATCTATTTTTAACTGGCAACATTGGCATCACACCTGGCTAGTATCTTGTACCCATAAGTCAAAGCGCTTGTTAAATTTAAATTTAGAAATGTGTTCATCAGCTGATTGTTTTTTTTTCTCGAATTGTCTTTAATAAAAAAAAGAAAACATTTAAAGAGTACTATAATAAGGAGATTTAATAGTCAAACTAGTTTTACTATTTGCAGAGGGAAATAGTGAAAACCTGCCAAATTTCTTATGTGTGAACTACTTGATAGCTTAGGAAACAGTTAAAGGGATATTGGAGAATCTCTAGGTTTCCCGGGTTTTATGTTGATGAAAAAGATGCAATATAAATGAAAAATAGGAAATAGAACACCATTCATCGCATGGGAGAGTAACGCATGAGTAAATTTATATTTAAACCTACCAAAGTCTCTACTCTCCCTGGTAGAAAGCAGCATGAGTAGAATCCAGGAGTTGTGACTGTTGAGGTCTAGGACAAGTGTCAAGAGTACATAGGCGCCGGCATATGCTAAATGTTAAAAAAGGATCAAGTGCTGTCAAGCCACCTATTGAATAGGGTGCCGTAGTCACCCAAATTGGTTCGTGGAAAATCGTGTTCAATAGAAAATTGTTATGTTTAATTTTTATTTAATTTTGCACGAAGTTTTCCCAGTAAGTGTGTTTTACAAGTTTGGCCTCTATAACTCCTGAACTAACAAAGTTATCTAAGCCGTTATAGTTTTTATTTCACACACACGTTCGTAATTTCACACACACAATGATGGTAGTGTACTACCATATCTATTGCTTTTTTCATATTTTTGGAGCCATCCATTTAGCTTTTAGGATTCGCCCTATTTTATTAATAATTTTAATAAAAAGGAACCGACTTCAAAGATAAACTATTCCGAGTACCCAAACCCGAGTGACAATTGTGGCTATGATATTTGAGGAGTTCAATCGATTTCCTTGGGATCCCATCATCAGATCCCGATATGGTGACGATGGGACCACCTGTAAGCTACGCCCATTTCAATGCAAAAATAATTTTTAAAATCGGTTCTTAAACGACGAAATTATCGCTGAACATATATAAAAAAAAGATTCCGACGAATTGAGAACCTCCTCCTTTTTTTGAAGTCGTTTAAAAATATGCTTTAAAATGGAATAACTCGCAAACGGACTCCCTTATCAAAAATTGTCGTATCAAATCATCCATGTTTTTAAAAATTTATTTCATAATGGGGTATAGGTATAGACGTGAGAAAAAAAAAACACCGCACTTTATGTGAATGGGAATAAATAACTTTAAAAAAAAAAGATTTTATTTTAGCAATTAATCAACATAATAAATACACATATCCATGCAAAGTTTCATCTTTCTAGCAACAACCATTTGGGTGAAATGTCAATGATGGACGGACGAACGAACGGACATGACGACACAATAAGTGTTCTAAGCCATGAACTACGGAACCCTAAAAATACTGATTAACGTATTATGGTATTTCTCCTAATAGGTATTTCGTCTCTCCTAAACCTTTGAGATTAATTAACTCCATATGATTTGAATTGTCTGAAGGGTGGTTATAGGTTCATTTTTACCAAACTATGACAAATCCGAAAAGATGCTAGGTTTGGCAGCCAATGTATGTTTGTACCTATGTTCCAACGTGGGCACTGTGTGTCGGTAGATTCATAGTAAGTAATGGGCTGGGTTTCATAGGTAAAATTTTCTCAGAAATTTTTATGTAGTCAGATTCTAGTTTTTTAATCTTTTTCTTTTTGAATTTATCTTTTGATGCCGAAATCCACCCAATTAAGCACTCGTTACACAGATGAACTAACTAGGGACTGTCCATTAATCACGAGAGGCTCGAAGGGGGGAGAGGGGTTCACAAAAAATCACGTAATATCACAAGGGGGACGGGGTGTAGGAATATATCACTCACTCATATTTTTTTGCAAATTTTCGCATTTCTTTCATTATTTTTATTTCAGTCAACCTGCAACCTTTCTACTCTAGCTCTGAACGTAATTAAGTAATTATTGTAGTCTCTAAATTTCTATAATAAAATAAGTTGATACTATACCTGTATTTTATTAATATTAAAAAAAATAAGATTCTTTGTAGGTACTAAAAATACACGTAATATAGGAGGGGGTTGGGGGAGGGGTAGGCATAAACCTCACCATGTATCACCAAGGGGGAAAGGGGGGAGGGGTTAGAAAATGCCAAAAAAAAGATCACATGATTATTACACTGCCCGCTATGAACGCAGATGTAATTAAATATAATGATAATTTTACTTTTTATAAAATTTTTCTTCTCACCATTTACTTTTACTATTGGAAAATATTTGCACGATTCTCAATATTATTATTACTTATTTATTCCCATAATTTTATTGAGTCTCTGAAAATATTTTATAGCGCCATCTATCGCAAACTTCTGAAACTGTTAAGATGCGTATTTTAACAACCGAGTAGTTCGTTTATCAACGCTACTTTAGTTCGTTGTAAGTTAAAGAAGTTTCAAGTAATAATACTAGATGGCGCTATCGTATATTTACTTCAAACTTATTTTGTAAGGATCGTATGTATACATACATAGTAAACATACATATAAATACACAAAAATAGTAAAAATAGAAGTGTATGTGTTTAATATCAATTTTTATCAAAAAAAAATTTTATTTTTTCTTTTTATCTAATAATTAATTTCTATTGTTTCAGATTGCCATCAACCACCAAACGAATAATTCCTCCAAAATTAGTCAGAAAAAGTTCCTAGTAGTTTAATTTAGTTAAAAAAATGTATAATTCCAACGAATTCTTGCACAGCGCTGGCGTCAGTCGTCACATGCAAGCGACGGGGGAAACCCCCTCGCAAAAGACCAGCATGAAACGACGCTCATGCGAGGTACCTCTTGGAGACATATCTGCTAATAACTTCAAAGTATCTCTGAATGACTTGTCTGTTGAAGGGCCGAGTTATGACTGCCGGTCCCTTCGATCCATCAAGTCTGAAGATACCAGATCAGTTCGTAGCTACCGGCCCATCGATAGCCGTAGTTACAAGAACTTTAGGTCTTCCCTAGCTGATATTTCCGGGTACTCGTTGTCAAGACCTCCTAGCTATGATCAGCTATCGCGAAGGTCTTTGGTCGAGGGTCCCGATGGGCAAGGTATTACGTCGAGTATTGAGGGGGTACTGTGGTCGGATGAAGAAGAGACGGAGTACTTCTATCAGGAGAATATTACAGCGGCTTGGAATCAAGGTAAGAGAACCATACTCTTATTTCTTCTTCTTATACACAACATACTTCCGTGTGGTGACGGATTAAGAATACTGAGTGTCACCACCACTATTCATCCCGCGGGTGTCATAGGCGACTAAGGGATAAATTACGCAAGACAATATCAATGCAAAGAGAAGGAAAACTTGAAACCAACCCTATACCAACCCGTCTGGCCAACGTGGTATAGTAGGCCAAAACCTCCTTTCTAAGGAGAGGCCTATGTCCAGCAGTGGACTGTTGAAGGCTGTTGATACACAACAAAAAACATTTGTTCTTATTAATCATAAAGTCAACAACATCCTACTTCCTACTAATATTATAAACGCCAAAGTTTGTATGTATGTGTGTATGTTTGTTCCTCTTTCACGCAAAAACTACTGAAAGGGTTTGGATGAAACTTTACAATAATATAACTTATATATCAGAATAACACATAGGCTACTTTTTACTGCAATAATCGAGATAAACGGGCGAAAGCTAGGTGATTATAAAAATACATTAAATCGTAGATGTCAAAATGTATCACTGTCTATCTCCTGTCAAATCTTCACTGGTTGCTATGCATAACAAACTTGCATAGCAACCATAATGATACGCGGGTAACATCGCGGGGCGCAGCTAGTTTCTATATAAAGACGACCCGGATTTGAGCTGAAATCTGCTGTGCATTATCGCTCTAAGAAAAACATTTACTCTTTTCTTTAAATAGAAGAAAGTATTTCGATTGCTTTCAATCCCATAAGGAAATACCACAATACCTAAAAATAAATGAACTATTAAAGTTCACGGAGAGTTCATCGACCTTCCCTTCCATCTGGTAGGTGATCAATGGCTTACATCATCATTAAGAACCGCCGGTAATGAAAGATGTAACATCATATCATTGATATAGTGATGACCTAATTGAGTCATTAATTATGTAAAAGGAGTTAGTTTTTTAGTTTCGTGTGTACGATTACCAATATGTAAAAATCTTATTATCAACAGCCTTTAACAGTCCACTGCTGGACATATGCTTCTCCTTGAAAAAGAAGTATTGGCCTACTATACCACGCTGTCCAGACGGGTTGGTATAGGGTTGGTTTCAAGTTTTCCTTCTCTTTGCATTGATGTTGTCTTGCGTAGTTTATCTTTTAGTCGCCTTTTACGACACCCGCGGGATGAATAGGGGTGGTGACACTCCGTATTCTTAATCCGTCACCACACGGACGGCACCACACAAAAATCTTATATATGTATATATATAATTCTCGTGTCATAATGTTAGTTACCATCCTCCTTCGAAACGGCTGCACCGATTTGCATGAAATTTTGTGTGCAGCATATCGGGTGGGACTGAGAATCTGATCTGGTAATATTTTTCATACTCCTAGGATGCGAGTGGAGCCGCGGGTATCAGCTAGTATTTGCAGTAGAAATTGAACTATAATATTTTTTTTTCTAATAATTTGAACATCTAGTCCCAAACTAAGTAGAGCTTGTACTATGGGTATTAGTTAACTAACATATACATATTTTTTTTTGTAAATACATACATATTGTTGATAGATAACACCCAAACTTCAAAACAAATATTTGCGGATCATACAAACATTTGGTCAGACCCGAGAATCGAACCCTTGATCAGCCGCGTAAGCTAATTACTAGACCGAGGCAGTCAAAAGTAAAATTACTGTATATTATGATCATACAATTCGTCGTTATAAAAGTCGTTAATTTAAAATTACACCCCAACCCTTAAATTTTTCATTAATTTTGAATTAAGTAACAACTAGCATTATACTAACTGCCTAACCTACATGTAATTTTAGACGGTTGGCCGAGTGGTTTAAGCGGTCGCCACGCCGCTCTCTACTGCGCCATGTGTCGTGGGTACAAATCCCATTTGGGATAACACTTTGTGTGATTCACAAATATTTGTTCTGAGTCTGGGTGTTCTTTGTGCCCGTTTCATGTATGTTTGTAAAGTCCAACGCGACACAGGAATATATATTCCTAGTGCGGGAGATGTCTTAAAAACATTATTAAATACTAGCTTTCGCCCGCGGCTCCGCCCGCGTGTATGTTGGTTACCGCGGTAAAAAGTAGTCCTATGTCCTTTCCCAAGTTCAGTTCTATATTCATACCAAATTTCATCAAAATCAGTTCAGCGGTTTAGGCGTGAAAGCGTAACAGACAGACAGACAGACAGAGTTACTTTCGCATTTATAATATTATTAGTAGGGATAAAACAGATAGCAAAATAGTAAACCTTTTAAAGCTTGCTTCTAAAGAGGCCTTCTAGTTGTACACACAGGCTTATAAACAAGAGTTTCCTGCAGATCGTATCTTGATCGATGAGCGGTAGGGACAGTCTCTCTAATTGAACTCCGTAATGAGACTACTGTGCTGAATCAACTTTCTTGTCCCTTAATAATGGATATGGGTATTTATGTAAAGTGAAATCGTGGTTTTAATCGATATGTAGTTGTACCTATACCTACATCTGCTACCCTACCACTCAGACAAGTGATCAAAATAAAATATTAGCCAATTAAAGAAGAGAATAAAGGTGTCAGCGATTGCAGAAAGAAAAACACTTGTAACTTGGTTTGGGAAGCTGTTTTTGTCAACTGTACTCAAACCTGAACGTTCCTAATAATAAAGGTAGCCCCAAAAGATGTCACTTGTAAGTGTCTGTTAAATATTGGTGAAAACGAAAAATTAAAAGGTTTTTGTGAAAATATCTATTAGTTTTACAGTATAAGTTAGGTATCGGATATGTAATACTTTAAATGCAAGCAAAAGTTCTAACAAACTATAACCTGACTTAGTAAAATCTTTAGATAAAATTGACACAGCCTATGTCACCCAGTTCATTATTATCAATTAATTTATACTATAAATTCCTTTTGAAAATCCTGTTTTGAAACTTTAAACATCTCGTACACAGCAATCTGACCCCAAAATATGCAGAACATACATATCATATAAAACACAGCAATACCAGCATTGAGCATTGAGTGAGGAAGTGATACTTCAGAATTGTCATCATCAACAAGAAGCGTTATTGCACATCACAAAATTTTTCATGCTAAATACCTATGGATAACTAAAAATGAAATCGCAAAATTTCGTCAGTTAATTTGCTACTCCGAGAGAAGTTAAAAATAAGCAAAAGCTAATACAATACAAGTATATCGTAAAATAAAAACCAAATTAAGAAACACGATCAATAAATGTAAGGTCTAATAAATAGACCCATTTATAGGGCCAATCACACAAAAACAGCAATAATAACTTGAACTGTACTGAGGGGGTCTCCATAAATAAACTAACAAAAACTAGGCACCTACCTAAGTACGAGTAATTGTGTAGTAAGAACTAAAATATGAACTAATGCAACTTTATATCAAGATAAGTGTGTAGGCTTGAAGGTCTATTCGAGGAAAAACTAATGGGTACGGAGTTACTAATTGTTGGCGTATTATTAAGGTATGTTTTGAGTGATATCGGATCGAGAAAAGTCCTAAGTTACCCTATTCTTTTGGGTTTTAAGCGGTATAAAATTGTATTTAAATACGGCACTCTGCTTTTGAATTTTTTAACGTATAAAAGTTTTTATTTATTGGAAATGTTATGTATTGGCGCTTCATCATCATAACCATCATCATCATCAGCCTATCGCAGTCCAATCCAGCTCGTGCGAGTTTAACATACAAATCCAATAATTTGTGGATACAAAATGAATAGATAATATAACCTTAGCCTTGCTTTGCAAACTTACTACATTGGCTCAATATTTAAAACATTTATTTATATAAATCTTTTAGCTCATTGTAGCGCTATATTCATGTCCAAGTTTTCGTTCGAATCCATTAATATCATGCCAATTTTGGTATCGAGTTCTAATCGAGTTTTATCGTAGTAGGGTCCTCACGGTGAACATAGAAATCTAATTGGCACAAGAGAGTGCCACATCCTGACAGATAAATCGAATTAATGCGATCATTCTAAGTTAATTGAAGGTTGTAAGTTTACCCACTTAGGGGAGAAATTGTTAGGCTGTTAGTTAATTAAAAGTTTTTGACGCAAAGAAAAATTGATATTTTTATTTAATTTTTATTATTTAAAGCCTAGTAGAGTGACTGTCGGATGGAAAGCATAAATAGAGTCCATGAGTAGTAGTCACCATCCTTATTGTGAATACAGACAACATAGCATGGTGACCCACACTATGCCGCACATATTTTAAGCCTTTGCACTCGCACTCGCCACAGAAATACAAAATACAATATACAACACAAAATACCACAGTCCAATGCATTTTAGGTTGAATTTTCAGTTGGCTCAAAAAATCCGGGAACATTCGTGATGGTGTTTCATATACTGAAGGAAAACTATAAAGGACTAGATGACTTTGTTAGTTCAGGAGTTATAGAGGCTTAACTTGTAAAATACGCTCACTTGGAAAACGTCATACAAAATTAAAGCATTAATACGTAAACTTAACAATTATCTATTGGATACGATTTATATCCACGTACCATTATGGGTGACTGAGGAACCCTTTCCTGTGCATGGCCTTACACGCACTTGGCCTATTTTTTTAGTAAATACGTACATATTATACATTGAAAACACCTAAACTCGGAAGCAAATATTTGCGGATCACACAAACATTTCATCCGATCCGGGAATCGAACCCGAGCCCAACATAGCAGTCGCATACGTTACCACTGCGTTACCAAGAGAGTGATGTCTCTATTGCTATTACTTTAACTTATTAAAGGTAGTGTGTAAACCATATGATGAATGACAAACAGGAGGTCCTGTTAGCCGGTTAAATATAGTCTGGCTGACCGGAATCTGACTGACGTCATTAACATGTCTGCGTGTCTAGACATGTGATTGATGCACCAAGTTAGTAGCGCTTAGATAGAACAGGACAAGTTAGACGGGTGAACTTGTTCGAAGATTAAATTAAGCAACTACACGTTGATTAATTAACTACAAAATTAATTACATTAACATTTATGACAGAACAACATAATGTTTATTACTGCACGGTTGGCTTCGCGTTTAAGGTTCGCCACGCCACTTTCTACTGCGCCAAGTGTTGTTGGTTCAAATCCCATATGGGACAACACTTTGTGTGGTTCAGAAATTGTTGTTCTGTTAGGTACTTGTTGTATCCATTTTTATATATGCTGGTTGTCTTTTTGAAAGATTCTTTAACAGAAGAAGAATAGAAGTGGAAGAAGATAAAGAGTAATTTACTCAAGACTAGTCTGATGACGCCCAAGACTTGAATTTGTTCCAGTTTCTATTATGTTATTCTGTTTTGTTAGCTTATTTTATCCCCAATAGCAGTGAAATATTTACCAATCTTTTC
Organism: Phragmatobia fuliginosa; assembly: GCA_932526445.1. Taxonomy (NCBI): domain Eukaryota; kingdom Metazoa; phylum Arthropoda; class Insecta; order Lepidoptera; family Erebidae; genus Phragmatobia; species Phragmatobia fuliginosa. Next base: position 17,994,524 of record OW052070.1, read on the forward strand.
TAAGTCCGTGCTTAAAAAGGAAAAATCATCAACTGCTTACGCATTAGATTTGTAGCTTCAGCGTTTCAGGCACTGTATTTATAAATAAGTCAGTTACCCAGTGCAAGTAATTTAAAATGTATAGATGTTTGTAGCACTTTCAATCCGTGGCCTTTTCGAGTCACGGTTACCCACTCGGCAGGTTCTTCATGTGATTCATCCTTAACACGTGTATGTTCGTGATTCATTCACAAAGGTGGCGCTAGTCACATTCTCATTACATTGATGAAATTAAGAATAAAACTAACACTACACAAAATTAAAATTTTGAAGCATGTTGTAGTACCGTGTTTAAATTTAACCTTCATTGGTCCAACACTTTTGAGTTTTTGAAGCATACACAAACTAACTTTATGTATAGCCACCGAGAAAATACATAATAGGCGAAAAATGGGTGCATGACGTAGAAATATGTAATGTTAGGTCCTCAAGGGCACACTAAAATGATATATTTAACAATGTATGTATGTTACCACCAAAGACTTAAAGCTCACATGGTGAACACATCTCTCACTTGCGAATGTAAATTTTCTTCTTTGCTTCAAAATTATTACATATTTTGAACTAAGTGGCGTGCAATTGGAGAGGCCTATGTCCAGCTGTGGACTGCGATAGGCTGATGATAATGATGATGATAATTCTAATCTGCTGATCGATGGATGAGGCTCTGGCAAACTAAACGTCCCGGTAAATGGCAATAGACTTACCAACTGTTTCGTGGGATCCAAAACCTGGCGCAAAGTGGGTGTTTAAAATGCCTCTGCCCTTTAAGGGAAACAGACATAATTTTATGTAAATTTCCCAATTGTAATAAATAAAAGTGTCTCCTTAGCACGTTTATGGAAATACGAGGTTTTATCGTTTCGTCCGACTTTCCACACACCCTAATCAAATGAAATTCAAATAGAAATTGCCACCACCCGTTATTACAAGCTCACACACGAACATATACCCACTATATATGCAAATAAGGAGAAAATCATGTCCCTACTACAGTTTACCCTTTGAATAAGTGCCTGTAACCGTACCGACCAACATTCTCTACACTCAGTACTTATCTTGACGACGACGCCTATTTGATTTAGTCTGGAGAAAATTTCTAAGCTAGCTATAACAGTAAGTAGATTTTACTATAATTATATGACATTCCCATTATCATCAAGATTATGATGGAACTTGAATAAATTAAAAACAATGGGACGATCGTATTATCATGGTTGATATATGATTTTTTATTTTGCAAGTGAATTTTTTTACAGATACTTTTACAAGTCGGACTTTAGAAGGTGCTCGCATTTTCTAAGACTCACTCTGGGAAGAAATGCCGAAACAAACCACTAGTGTCTATTTTAAAATCCGTGAACAATGATAAAATAATAAATTATGCTATGCTAACTATAGTGTTTAAATGTTCTTGACCTAATGTTAATATATATAGGGGAAGAGAATTTCTCGAGTCGTTTTCATTGAGTTGCTATCTCGTAAGGGAGCAAATTACAGAACAACATCACTGTAATGAGAAGGAAAACTCGAAAGAAGTCCTATACCAGTCCTCTGGTCAATTTGGTAGACATAAACCTTCTTGCTGTGACCAGCAGTGTACTGTTAAAAGATATTGTTGATGAGGGCGATGGATACATTTGCTACTTATCATATTGAAAAAGTTAGAATTTCGTACAATAGGGCTGACTTTATTATTTAAAAGGGTCTCTCATATTTAGCATATATGTTAGATTTATTTCTACCGAGAATAACTTCATCTGCTGTGCAGTTTCCTAGCAGTCCATACAGCGAACAGAATCTCGAACTATACCATAATAACAAATACTATTGTCCCAAGCTTTCTCCTAGTATTACTCCATGGAAAATATTCAAGCGAATTCTACCTACTTATTTACCATACGAAAGCATTTAGTCCAGGTGAAATCAACAATATTTATGAATATTAGCATAAGTGTGCCACAGGTGATTATGCCAATCGTATGGACCTTAACTGCATTACCTATATGCCTATTTATACTAACCTGTGGTCACTTAAGTCACTACCACATGCATTAGTAGGTCGATATTCGACAGTAATCCTTTTTTATTTTGTTTTTTTTTGCTATTTGCATTCCTTTGCCACGTTTTATACATTTTGGTAAGCTTCACGTTACAGTGTTATCCTTACTAATGTATATTAATATTATAAATGCGAAAGTAAATCTGTCCGTCTGTCACGCTCTAACGCCAAAACTACTAAACCGATTGAAGTGAAATTTAGGACACAGATAGTCTATAAAAGGACCTATACTACTTTTTTTTGATAACCGATATAAATGCTGATGGAGCCGCGGCCGAAAGCTGAGGTTTTCTTTTGATTTAGTTAAACTACTTTATATTATTTGCGAATAATAGAAGGCTAGCATCAATGAAAGATATTGCGAAAATTTAAAATATATAAAATACAGTTTCTGCTATACGTATAAAGATAATATTTAATATCCATGACTAGATGACCCACGTGAAAAAAGAATCGAGCTGCGATTCTTTTTTCATTAAAAAAGGTCTTAGTGAGTCAATCTTAAAAGATAGACATATGCTGTCCGGGACTTATTTTAAGAACTTTTCAAAAGAAATATTTCTCTCATACATTATTTTCACAAATCTTTGACCATTTACGCAGCGCACGCAATGGCAACTCTCAAAGAAAATCATTTTCCCCGTTTTTTAATATTTTTCATTGGCACTCCGCTCCTTTGCTCAGAGTGTAATGATAAATAGCCTATCACCTTCCTCGATAAATGGACTGTTTAACAGTGAAAGAATTTTTCAAATTGGACCAGTATTTTCTGAGAAAAGCGCGTTTGAACCAACAAACTCTTCTGTTTTAAAATATTAGTACTCATTTTTATATTAAATATACATACCCACACGTACATACATACTCACGCACTCTACTAAAAAGTATTTGTTTATCAAAAATAATCCAACGTAACAAATCAATTTTGAATTTTTTCTGATTTGTGCGCAATATAATGAAGTGTAAATTATGTATGATTCATAGTAATATGAAATAATTATAACCACATAACATAAAATTGATACAAATCTCACTACCGTTTCGACTACATTGCCTTTTTTAAACACGACAAACATAACACTAATCGAAATGTATAACTCGTGCGACCTAAGATGGCACCTGACTCAAATGTCAGTCGTTTAAAGTACTGAGTGCAAGAACAATATAATTTATTCTAGTTTTTTTTAATTTCTACATTTATTTTGCTTCAATTAGTTTCTCATAACATACTACTTTACTTTAAGTGGTACTTTACTACCTGAGTTAAGAAAATACATATGCATACCAATAGGAAGCAGGCCTCATTCATTATTTATCCGAATGCATTCTTCGTGCAGTGATTTATATAATATTAGGTAATACCTAATATCATTTTAAACGAAATTACGAACTGAAATATTGTTTTAAAATACAATTTAAAGTCATGATAAGCCTTTTAATCGTAGTCTCTGAAAATCATATGTATTTGGATATTCTTTATTTTAAACTATTGCGTCTCATAGTCGTCATGCTGGTTTTTTTTGTGTGACCTTTCTTAAAACAATTGGGGTATCCAGACAAATCTAATGATATATTTATAAAATAAATTCGTGGAGTGATTTATATGATATTAGGTAATACCTAATAAACTAAAATTATTATTGAAAGATTCTTGCAACGATAATAGTGTTGCTAACGCTACTCGCAGGATTACAGAGGGGTATCACGCGGGGGAACGGTGTCATGTTTCGTTTTGAGCCAGGTGCCATCTTAGCTCGCACGAGTTATACACAACGCGATGCCTGTATTGAAAGGTCTAATGAGAAGGTTATTTATCAAAGGCAGTTTAGTACGTGGCGAGCTTCCAAACTCGACTCATAATGAACATCAAGTTGATCAGTAGCCGGCGCTTTCCTGCTCACTTTCCAGCCGCACTATAAATAATAACATTCGCACGGTCAGCCTATTTCAATAAATACGTATCAACTTTCTCGATACAGTGTAAAGTGATGGGCAAGGTTAATTGATTTCATCGATATCTTGGCTCAGTGTAGTGATGCTTTAAGAATACGAGGTGTCATCATCCCATGGGTGTCGTAAGAGTCGTCTAAGGAACTGACTACACGTTTGGACTATTGGTTTAAACGGTCGCCATGCCGCTCTTTGCTGCCCTAAGTGTCGTGGGTTCAAATCCCACGTGGGACAACAATTTTGTGTGTACCAGTTTTTTTTCTGGATTTGGTTTGGGTGTTGTTTGTGTACGATTTATGTAAGTTTGTAAAGTCCCTCGCGACACAGGATTTATATTCCTAATGCAGCAATTGAATTAAAAAAAAATACCTAATACAAGATAAATTCGAGAAGCAGGAAATCTTGAACCATTTTTTTTCTACGTGTGAAACCCCCTCGGGCCGTGTGTCTAAAAACAGTCACTAATAAAATGTCATATTGATATTAATTAAAAGGTTCACGTTCTGAAATGAAAAGTGGTCAATTAATATTTATGTGTGCAGGTATCGTCAAGATCACAATAGAAAATAGTAAACAGTAGGCATAGCTCACTATGAATACATAAACCACTTTGAACAATATGCAAGCATATATGAATAAAACTATATATTACTTTTTATAACTTCTAAATGTTTGTAAACCAAAGAAAAAAAAAGTATTAAAATTATTTCAAAAAGAAAACAAGCCAACCAATCTATTCTAGATGGTGTTCGATTATTCAGGGCATAAAAATAGACACCGCAAAATTAAATTAGAATATAACAGTTAATACAAACTAATCAATCTTTTAAAAAGAGATCCAGTATAGCTTTTTCATAATAGTATCCACGTCGTAAAAATTATTACTGAGATCGACTTTACAAATGAACTCTAAGACATAACTGTTAGCCTAATATTAATTTACTGACACCTAGACAAAAATGTTGATTCAATTATTCAAATTCTCTACTTCATTCTTGGGGCTTATTTACACAAAACAATTTATTCAAGCTAATAATATGTTGATATCTCTTTTGTATCCATAAGTTAGAGTGAGACATTAGAACCTAGATTCAAGAAACTTAACACAAATGAGGCCTAATACTTGACGCAATTAGCATGCGTTTTCTCTTATATAGAAATGTTTTACATTTCTATCATTTGTGCGATAATTCTCTTAAAACATTTACACCCATAAAGTCATAAAAGAAAATTGTACACGGTCATAAATTATCTGTCTTCTTCTTATTTTATTTGAGGTCGGTGGCAAAGGTTTGGTTATTTAATTTATGACTGGCGATTTCTTTAAGATTAGCCGGCACTGAAAGGGTGAATTGAGGTATAAGGAACTGATAGTGGGAAAGTTAAGGTACTAAAGAGATACCTGAGATTCTAGCCGCTTAACGTACCAGGATACCTATATTTCTGTAAATTGAAATACTTTGAGACAATGATGACATCAGGACTTTAGAAGAAAAGCTAGAGTAATCAGCAAGGTTCATAAAAACGTGTACTTCTTAGGCAAGAACCAAAGTAAAGTGTAGCTTAGCTATATGATCGAGCTAAGCAAAGGCATATAATATGTAGCATATATAGTAAACCGCAGCTACTTGTATTTGGGGAGATCCAAACTTTGGGACAAAATAGACTAGAAGTGATACAACTTTCTCAGAGAAACCAGTGTTAACGAATTCTTTCTATATTTCAACCGAGTGATTGTGGTTACCGGAATCCAAAACCATGGGCGGAAATTCATGAACGAACTTATTATATATTTTGTTTTTGTCAAACCTATTATTTTCATAAAAGTCAGAAAATCAGTATAATACAACCTAAGAGTACTATCTGAAAACCAGTTAAAAAATACCTAACTGTCTAAGACCATGAATTTTCTATATAAGGAACTAACGACGCACCTTATGTAGCCACCATTTGCATACGATACATTTACATGAAATCGATTCTCACTATCGATCCCGGCAGAAATCGATACACCCATTTTAAGGCACTTCACTAGTTAACAGAAACTACATAAGAATGTGGGTACGTCCTGACTCTCGCATATAAACTTGTTAGAAGAGTTTAGAGACATAGTTATCTAGGCATCTAGTATTTACTACTCGCAATTATTTATAATTATTAGTAGGAATTATTGGTTTGGATAATTAGAAACTTAATTGTCTAAAAGGTATTTCAAATTGAACATATTAAAGGCTTTAAGTGTAAATTTTATTTTAATATAAAGTATGTGTGTACACGAAATAGTGACTTGATATTATTATGACGTGTATTTTAATGTAACTTTTTACAGTAGGAAATAAAGTTATTATCTGTTGTAAGATTTTAAATATGGATATGCAAAAAGAAAATTATAAAATAGTTAATGAAATCTGAGCAAGAAATACAAGGGTAGGTTGACCCTTAACTGTCCACTGTCCATGAAAAAATTAAACAATCCAGTGGGACATGCCTGGGAATGGAGTAAAGTGGAGGTTATAAAAGAGCTGCTACATTTCGGTTACGCTTCATCATTGCATTTTTGAGCTTTATGTGTTCAGATAGTCAGTAAACGATATTACTTATCATCGTGTGATATATAACACCTTTTATTGAGTAATTATACGCTATAAGATAAAAATAACATCTCTTTTATAACTTAAAAGACAATTAATTAAAATACTCAGAATAATTAGTTAAAGACAGACGAAAACTGGGTCACCTACCTCATATAAAGGCTTTAAATAAACACAATTATCACGCCAGTAGTTTAATCAAGTAACTTTCGCGATCCTTTCACTTGCAAATCAATTACACTTTAATATAAGAGCGAATTAAAAACACTTTTGTGCTTTTGATTAAACGAAGTTTAAAAGAAAATAATTAGGTGCATATTTCAATTTAGCTTGACGTAATGGATTGCTGATGTTTATTTTGTGTTTATAAGTGAATATTTATTTTATTTAATCAAGTCATGGAAAGCTCAGATCAGATAGATTTAAGCTTGAAAAATATTCCTCATTAAAGCAATACTTTTTAGTTAGTTAGGGGGGGAACGCCCTGTTTTAATAAGAAAACGCCCTTTAAATTGGAATAACTCGCAAACGGATGCCTAAACCATAAAATCATCTCAACAACCTTTCGATGTTTTTAAAATACAATACTATTTAATTAGGCAGACGCGATATAAAAAACATCCATACTTCACGTGTAGGGGAGGCACCCCATAAAAAATAATTTTCATGATTTTATTTTAGCATCTTATCGACATGATAAAAACAACTGCCTCGTTGGTCTAGTGGTTAGCGTATGCGACTGCTAATCAAGAGGTCTCGCGTTCAAATCCCGGGTCGGGCCAAAAAGTGTTTTTGGGATTTTCTTACGAAATTCCTAATAGCAGCCTGGAGTTTGGAAGTTTGGCGGTGATTCACGCCCGTGCCTCGGAGAGCACGTAAAGCCGACGGTCCCGGTTGTCATGAACATCTATGGCAATCGTTATTGGGAAGTCAGTGCACTCAAATATACTGACAACTAGTTCAATCTTCGAATTTCAGTTCTCCCTTAGGGTTGCGGAGGTCCGATGCCAGTCGCTCCGTGGAAAAACTGAAATTCAGGTAAAACCGGTTGAACTAGTAGCCGACCCCAAATAAACTTGGGAATAAAGGCTCGGAAAATGATCGACATGATAAAAACTCATATCCATGCAAAGTTTAAATTTTCTAGCACTAACCGTTTGGACGGTATTTTTAGGACGGACGTACGGACGAAACTATAAGGTCATGAACTACGGAATACTAAAAACTAATAGGTTACCTACATTTTAAACACAAAAATGTCGGTTAATGACTTCGCAACTTTACGATTCCAATTCAGTAACATTTTACGGTTGACACAGTCTTATACTGAGTACTAAATATAGGTGCTCTCTGATGATAAAACAGGCTACAACTGGAGATGGCATCAATGTTGCTTAGGCTTATATTGCCCCGTATCGTATTTTATATCCACTTTATGGAGAAGCTTAATCGCAATGTTTATAACACCTTATGATATATTCTTACACTCAGTATAATTTATTCATAAATACTCCTATATTATATCCTATATTAACTTTGTGAAAGTATTAGGATTTTAAATTAAAAAAGTTTGTTGTGCTAATTACTCTTCATTTACTACCCCAGATTTAGTAATATGAAACCAATACGCGGTTAAAAAATTTAATGTAAAGGTCTACTCAGAAATATATATTAATTTGTAAAACACTGTTAGCGCGATGCAGCCTCAACAGTTCGTTAGGTCTTCGCTAGATGGCGCGATATTTATTTTTCTTTATAGTAATAGTGATTTCTTTAGTTGCAGATTTTAGTTACGTCACACAATGCTTGAGTCCTGTGGGTTTTAATATTTTATTACCAAGCCATAGGTTATGGCTCATAACCTACATGTCAAATCTATCAACGATTGAATATTTCCACACCTAAACAATTTAAATTCTGACACAATAATTGATGAGCTTTCATTGTCTGAACATCTGTTTATTGGCGCAAATAGACAACCGGTACAATTGTATTCGAACGCGCGCAAACATTGTAGAATAAATTGTTTGAGGGCGCGACTTTATATGTACGTTTCATTGTTTAGATAAATGTAAATAGAATGAAAAGGGAACGTTTATTAGTATGCAAATTGCACTTAATTTAAGAAACGTTCTACACAAAGTAGTATTTTAATAGAAATTTGCATCGTGTGCTATACCTCGGTTGGAGTGAAAATACTTCAGCGAAAACTGGCGTTAAGCAATTATTTTGGTGGGTTTTACTGAGTGATTAAGGTAACCAGATCTAGCCTCCTTTTGTTCCTTGATTTTGATATAGAGAGGCTCATAACCAGTTTTTTGTATCAAAATACTGTTTTGACGCTAATTTTATCATTCATAAATTAATTTAAAAGCGCCCATAATATCATAAATATTTAATAACATGGATAACAAAAATTTGGTTTCTGTTAGTCAATGAATCTAGTACATGTGTACTTTAAATGAAACTCATTTTAATACATAGAAATTATTGTTATCATAGTCTCAAAACTCGCCCTCCTCCCTTTGCTCCTCCCTGCAACCAGGCAAGATGATCATGACATGGTACGGTCTAATGATTGATGTTGCGCAGTTTTATACATGATAATCGGCTCAAGAACTTCTATATCGCGTTTCAGGCTTATTAGTTGGTTTAGTTGTTACTTTGCATAGTTCGTATCTCCGTAGTTCGGTGTATCTGCGATAGATGGCGCGGTTGTATATTTTTTATTGTTGTGTTATATATGGAAGTCGCCACAAACCTTTACTCAATACATTTACCGGACATTTATATTACATGTACAACAAGTAATTCCACACTCAAATATAATGTTTATAAGATATGTTTCAGTAATAACACACCTACTTCTTACATTACATTACATATTAAATATTTGATGAATTTTCAATAATATTGAACACATATTAAATTTTATAGCTCCGTAGCTTGGTAAACAATTCATGTTGTGTAAAAAGACATAACTGCTATTGATACAGGAAAGTGGCACAATGAAGCAACTATGAACCTGCATTAGAGTGAATTTAGCACGTGTATCAACATGGAATCAAACGGGAGTTCCATATTTAGAAGATAGATACCTGCGGCGCTTATTGTAGGGTGACATTGCTTTACTTCGTGAAGATATTTTTGATTAAGACAAAAAAAACATCTTCTTCTTCTCAATTTAAGGGTCAGTCCCTTGTCGGTGGAGCAATCGCCACTCCTGTCTATTTTCCGCAATCCGTTTGACCTCTTGATAGGCCACGACTCCTACTTTCTCCTTTACTTGTTGTATGTACGCCAATTTAGGCCTTCCGCGTTTTCTTCTACCTTCTATCTTTCCTTCTAGAATGGTTTTAAAAAGGTTGTCGTGTCTTATCAAATGGCCAACCAAAAAAAACATGCTGAGACAAAATTCTGTTACAAATTTAATCTGACTCTTAGTTATTTTTAAGAGTTAAATGGCGAGTAGAACGCAGTTAGGGTACTGAAATGTCATTAAGAGCATACAAATATACTGGTAACGCTGTTCCTTCTCTTGATTACATGATGCATTGAAATTTAAACATGTAAAATTCATTTTTTCTTACTGGATGTAATTGAAAATCCTGCATTACGTAAAAAAATACATACCATAGGTATCTGTTATACGTTTGATTGAATATTTTCTTTTGCGATATTAGTGTGGTAATGTATAGTGGTAGAGTGGTATTAATTTCATATTTGAACTGCTTTTTGATAAAGAAAAAAGTTTAATAACGTGACGTTAAGCGCCGTAATTTTAAGCATCATTATTTCTTTGTACAAAGCGAATTTTGGAAGATATGTTAGTCTCTCTTTTCCCGAAATGCCTGGCCAATCTACTAGCTGTCACAGTTATTGGAAGGTAATGTTTAAAGCCAGATGTGCAGTACAACGGACGTAAATATTTACAACTTTTCTGTAGCTTCCGTAATGAAATTTCAGTTGAAATAGTTTTCTACTGCATACATTTGTTTTATATCCATTTTTATGAAGGTTCATGTTCAAATTTTGGAGAAGGTTGTGTTTGTATATTTAGTTACGCATACGTGTTATAATTTATTATTATAATTGAAGTTGTGTGGCCTCCGTTGAATTTTATTAACGATTTAAATAAAGGATAAGTAAATATAAGACCAAGATAATATTAGATAATATAGACTAACTTGTAGATCGAGTCACAAGCTACTTATAGATTGTGACTCGATCTACAAGTTAGTCAAAACCCAAAGCGGTCTTGGTTGTTATCATAAGATAACAGTCGTGAAGCTTAAACAGGCCTTCGGGCGGCTTAAAAACAGCCAGCGGCAAGATTACGTAGCCACAATGTGTCTTGCCAGTCCCCAACCCGCACTTAGCCAGCGTGGTGATGTATGGCCTTAACCCTCTACTTGGAGGAGACCCGAACCCAGCAGTGGGATGTTATGATGATAACAAATCCAATGCCAATTTCAAGTTACGATGAAAATAGTTACGCAGTGTCGAGTTCAAAAGTACGAAACGTTACAGTTCCAATTTCGATCAGTCGGCACTCGGAATTAAAACCAAAATATGTCCGTAGGTAGGCCGCATGCTGTATAAAAAAAAATCAAGAAAATCATTTCATAATACGAACTTAGTGGCCAGTAATACTCTTTGTAAGTTTCAATAGTAATACTCACCAATGAGGTCTTACTATGTGTATTTGTTGCAAAAAAAAAAACAGACTTGATTCATACCACATAACTGATACATTAATCTTTATAATTAATACTGACATTTACTTTCACAGAACATAATCGTCCATGTACGCTGTCGATTCGACTTGCAATAAATGTATTGATCTTATTGAGCGAAATTGATTTGACATGAAATTTAATTGAGCTTTTAATTACCCGACTATTGTGAAGCCAAAGGGAAGGGCAAGATTTTTGGTAGTCTACCTATATTTTTTTTATAGCCTACCAAAGTGGCTCTACCCTGCTTGATGGAAAGCATGAGTAGAATCAAAGAGTAGGGTTCACCATTCTCATTGTAATTACAGGCAATGCATCAGTATATTTTTATGTTCCACTGTACCGCCTAATAGTTTAGGTGGTACTTACTCATTATTAAAATAGGTTTAGTAGTTTAAGCCTATTTTAATAATGAGTGAGGTGTCACGAGACATATGGCCAGGTGACAGGCTTTAAAAAAATATCAAATTTTCTTACCTAGTTGATTTATAATTTTCAACCATTTCTTGTTCAAGAGTGATGTAGGGGATGCATAGGTTCATACTTTTTTGTGATTCACAAAAACAAACAACCAGACGGGTCGATTGCAAATCTAAAGTCATAAGAGCGTTTCCAAGTCACAAATATCGTGAAAGATTATTTCGTAGTAAAGTCACAGACTACTAATAAGATACTACATAAAGTACAGACATTTAATATCTGACATTGTTTATAATCGTATTTTCATCGTTTAGTTGAAGTAATGCTAATCTTAGTAATACTATTAGAATACTTAGTAAGACTATACGATTGAGAATAGTTCAATGAGAATCTGGACAATTTTTATTACAAGAATTTTACATTAGAGTGTTTCTGTTCATAGTTATATACTAGCCGTGTCCCGCTTCATATTTAATGAGTTTTATTTTCAGAGATTAGCCGTAACAAACAGACAGATACATATACAAAAGTAAAGAAATTGTTTTTGTAGTGTAAGTTACGGTATATACGGTGTTTTCTATGTATAATATGTATGTATTTCCAAAAAAAAGTGTGTTTATGTATTTATATCAGTTGTTTAGTACCCTTAATACAAGCTCTGCTTAGTTTGGGACTAGATGGCGTTGTGTGTAAGATGTCCGAAATATTTATTTATTATTATTTATTTATATGCAATTATTGAAAAGGCTGTTTTAACTTTAATTTATTTGTATGCATACATATCAAAGGACAAAAAAAAATTATAACACCTAGCACTTATTGGATCTAGCAATTTTAAATCATGCTAAAAACATAGAACACTTATAAGCATCTATAGATCCAGTAAGTATTATCCTTTATCAAGTCTCAAGCCAATATTTTAGACTTTTTCTATACAGAAGCCTTCAACATTACTAAAAATAAACTATGCACATTCTTGTACATTTATGGAGACTGATTCATTCATACAAATATCGCTACCGAGCGGCCGGTGTGACCATGTCTTGAGGTGCAACCCAACAATGGAACAGGTTGCTCTCCCTTTATAGCAAACAATTTACTTATTAGATGGGAGAAAAATTGGGCCTATAAAATGACGCTATTAACTTTTACATTTTTACGATACTCTACTTATAGGAATTACCTACTAGTTTGCATATGCACGCGTCATAAGCTTAGATCTTTATGACGCATGCGATGGACTTCAATGTCCAGGAATAGAACCGTATCTTTTTATTTAAGTCCCTCTAACATGAACCAGGCAAGGTGGTCGTGCCTGGCAGGCCATAGCCCCAACGGTTGATGTTGGGCAGATGTATATATGCTAATCGGCTCGAGAATCTCTATATCACGATTCAGGATTAGTAGTTAGTCCGTGTATTGTGCTACTCTGTAGTTAGGTGTATCTGCGATAGGTGGCACCATAGTATATTTATATTTTTTTTCATAGATTTAAGCCTACCAAAGTTAAGCCCGAAATCGATCAGAGTGGTGTGCAATGGGAGAGGCCTATGTCCAGCAGTGGACTGCGATAGGCTGATGATTATGATGAAAGTGACTCTACTCTGCCTGATGTAAAGCATGAATATCTATATATCATTATTAAGATGGTCAGAAGTCATTTGAATTCGAATTTATAAATTGATTATCATATTCTGTTCTAATTCTTTTGATGTGAATGTTGGTGATAAGTGCATATGCAAACATCAATGTCATTTTATTGATCCAATTTTTCTTGTATCCATCGACTAGATCAGGGAGCCCGTCATAACTAAACTCGTGAAACGACCTAAAATTACATAATCTTTTTTTCTGAAATGTTACAACACTTTTTTTTATTTGTATCAAGTTCGGCGGTATCTTAGCGCTCTTTGAGCAAGTCTCGGCGTTCGACCGATGAGTCACAGAGTCAACGCACGGAACCCAACCGCGCGCCTTTGATGGTACATTTTTCATTATTACCTTTTTGCAAACTCCATCGAGTCTGCGATGGATTATATATTATTTACATTAATACGTTCCTCGCAGTTTATTTTTATCTTGGAATAGTAAGAAGTTATCAACTTTTTTTTGTAGTTCGTTTTGTTCAAATTGGGTCAGTTAAGATAAGATTGGCTATGGACTTGTTTAAACAAGTTTCTTATTTTAAGGAAATTAATATGTGTATTCTGAAGATAGAATATACTACAGATACAAGGCTTATTATAACGGAATCCGTATTATACAAGTCTCAAGAAAAGAGACTAAAAAGTTAAGGCTTAACATAAAAGTACGATGCAAATTTAAAATAATGTCTCTTTTTAGTTTTAGATCGATAATCTTTATATATGTAAATCTTCTGAGTGTGTATGTCACTGAACTTCTCTCAAACGACTGGACCGATTTTGATGAAAATTTTTGGCTGTGTTCAAGGGGATCTGGGAATGGTTTAGATTCGCAATTGGACCCGGTAGGTGGCGCTGCGATCAAGTTCTGGAATTTTAAAGTTGGGCGGTACGAAGTTCGCTGGGTCAACTAGTTCTATATAAAGTTATAATAAGTTTCAAGCTGGATGCGCAAAGTCCAAAATCGATCAAAGAGGTATGTAATGGGAGAGGCCTATGTCCAGCAGTGGACTGCGATGGGCTGATGATGATGAATAAGTTCCATACTTTAGGTTAACGGAATCATGTAATTGTATATCTATACAAACAAATAAACAAAATTGACGTCTCTGTTTGTAATATAATATGAAATGAACAGTTTTTTACTAAATGAATATAAATATTTCGGACATCTTACACACAACGCCATCTAGTACCAAACTAAGTAGAGCTTGCCTTATGGGAACTAAACAACTGATATAAATACATAAACATACTTTTTTTTTGTAAATACATACATAGAAAACACCCAGACTCCGAAACAAATATTTGTGGATCACACAAATATTTGGTCTGACCCGGGAATCGAACTCCAGACATATTTATTGATCAGCATTACGCATACGCTAACCACTAGACCAACAAGGCAGTCGATGGTTAAGTAATATATATAAGGAATATGGATGTATAAAAGGTGCTTAAGAAAAAAAAATTAAAATTATTTGTCTCTCTATTTGTTTGTTCCTACTACCTTCGCTCTGTGGGGAAATCCGAATCGCTAGTAGCATCGCGAGTAGCATCGCGGGTCTGAACTAGTATAGTTTAACTATGATAAATACGAACTTCGAGAGACTTACAGAGTTGCAATATCCCTATATCAATCGCAACATAGTTTTAATTACTGTTAATTAAATTAAGTATTAGAAAGTGCTTATCGCGATTATTGAGCAAGTAACTGACTGCGGCATTTGCAAAGGGCAACTAAACTGTAATGCAAGATTGTCTGTTTTTAATTATATTTATATATATTTTATTTCTAAATGAATATCATCATATCATCAACAGCCTTTAACAGTCCACTGCTGGACATAGGCCTCTCCTTTGAAAGGAGGTTTTGGCCTACTATACCACACTGGCCAGACGGGTTGGTGAAGGGTTTGTTTCAAGTTTTCCTTCTCTTGGCAGTGATGTTAGCTGATTATTTTGTTCCTTTAGTCGCCTCTTACGACACCCGCGGGATGAATAGGGGTAGGGTGACACTTGTATTCTTAATCCGTCACCACACGGATAAGTAAGTGAATATAATAAATATAATATCTAGCTTTTGTCCGCGGCTTTATCCGCATGCAAGTTGATAATCACAATGAAGAGTACCTAATGTCCTTTCTGAAGAATCAAGGTATCTACAGATCAAAGTCATTAAAGTCGTTGGATCGGTTTAGACGTGAAAGCGTAACAGACAGACACTAGTTACTAGTATAGATTTTATCTTGAAGAAGTAAGTAGATGCATATTAAAAGATCGTACAGGAGTAGGGGTAGGTACAGCATGGTGACCCATCCATGGCAGCCTGGTTAGATGTTTCTGCATCATTATCCGGAGATCGGGAGAATGATGCAGATGGAATTGGGCTTTAACTTAAATTTAAAGGTAGTATACAATATTTAATATATTTTTTCAATATTTTTCTAAATTTTAATTAATATAGTAATGTGATCCAGGGTTTAATCGTAAAGATTACATCAAGTACTTAGATACAACTTTCACATCTGTATACATTTACAACTTCAACACTTCAAACTCTGACTTATCAGTATAGAAATTTTCTTAATTAATTCCTAGACTCATTAAACTAAATAAATATACTTTCCTTTATATATTATAATCTTTTCTATTAGTACTAGCTGAGTTCCGCGGTGTTACCCGCCGGTTATTGTCGTGAATCGTGAGTACCCGGAACAAACAGACAGACAGACAAACATATTTTTTTTATTTAAATTGCAAAATGGATGTCAGTACTGTATATACTTTCATATGCATTTAGTAAAAAACTGATCATTTCATACAGACGCTTAATTTTATTTGTTTGTATATATTTATCTAGATTATATAATATTGTAGAGGGGTAAACTGGTCAGTTTTAGAGACCCCAAGTTTAGCACTCATTAAAGGCCCACAACCATAGGAATTATCCTTCATATAATAAATGACCAACACTTTTTTTGTTTGTGTGTGTTTTATGTAAATGTTTAACAAATGTGTGTTTTATAGACTTTATTTTTAAAGACAAAAATAAGAGCTGCATATGATGCTTACTGCTTATAAAAATATCAGCATCAATAAAGCATTCATTTCAAACAATATAATTTATCAAGATTGTGGACACATCACGAATAACATTAAAATTTTGACCCACATATGTAAGTCTTATTTAGACAACGATCTCACTTTCTATCTTAAAAATATGTCACAAAAAGCCATTTAATTCAGCTTATTCTTCTAAAAATGCCTTACAAAGATTAAGGCTACACTCAAATCTCTACTTTCGATTCAGATCACGAGCGAGCCTCACATTTAATTTAATCACACACATTCTTCAATCTCCTTATGAGGTTCAACATCAACTGTGAAACATTTAGGGTGTAGTATAGAATTACAATTTACTTTTTTTACTTGTTTTTTAATGTATGTGGATATTATTTTCCATCATAAATTAAATTTCTAAGGCAAAGAGACACTAACAACTTATATTATCAATTCTAATGTTGATTTTGTTAGATTGTGAGATTGTAGGGTTGTGTAATCTGTAGATTCACTGAACCGCTTTTGAAAAATCTTTTACCAATAGGAAATCACATTATTTGTGAGTGTCATAACCTATGACAAAAAAAATACAGCGATATACGACATACACGCATTTAAAGCCGCGGGTAAAATCTAGTTCTTTATCGATTTAGAAATTTAGGTTAGAAATTGAAGAAGGTTTATAAATTCTTGTAATAAATATATAGTAAGTTTTACACATAGGTAGAATAAAGAAATATATTAATCTTACAACAATTAAGAAATCAGTGAACGTACAACAGTAGATTTAAAACATATGATAATAATAAATCGCCGACCCGCATAACAGCGGGACAATTTCTCGCAATACATTTTTCTGGCCCGGTTCATAAAGTTCCAATAAATAATACAATAGATCCAAAACCGTTTGAAGAGCATCAACGTTAATAATGAACTCACACAAAATCGTTACTTACAAGTTAGACGCTCAACCCCGACAAAAAACGACAAAGGACTTAAAAAAACTATGGGAAAGAAAGAAGGACTCGGACGCCTAAAAATGTTAGGAGCGCATCTCGAACAGTACGGGAGCGGAATTTTAAATAGAACTCCTTAAAGGGAACGTTGGGGATGCCTCAGGGTCTGATGAAAAACATCCAGACGATGATTCAGAATTTCGTCTGGACTTTGAAATAACTGGCATTATTGTTTTTGCTATAAATAAAGATGCGTGCGATGTTTGAAAGGGTATGCGGTTATTTTATTGTGTAGGCAAGTTGGCTCTGGAATTCATCGAGTTTAAAATAATATACAAATGTGTAGTGAACTATTGAAGCTCAATTTATAACCTACTGTGGCTAGAAATTAAGCTTTTTTCTTTGTTTACTTTCTTTGATTAAAAAAAAGTATTAGTATTTTTTATTGATCAGAATTTATTTTAGATAAAATATGTGGTAATGTATCTCTGTTTATGTTGCTATTAGTAAGCCGTTAATAAACAGCTCTTGAGTTTTCCTTACAAGAAATCTGTAACCACAATCTGGAGTATAGAAGTTGGTATTGATTGACGCAAGTACCTCGAAGAACATTTTAAATCATTGGTCCCAATGTCTCAAAACATCTATCCCAATTATTGAATAGTCAGTACCCTCAAATCTGACCAATGGTTCATACCTCGAATTTATTTCTCCATAATGTTGGCGGAGGTCAGATGCCAGTCGCTCCGTGGAAAAACATTCAGGTAACACCAATTGAACTAGTAGTCCACCCTAAATAATAAAGGACATGAGAAAGAGAACGATATAAAAAGTCATAGCAAGGATAACAAAAAAGAGTATTCCAGTATCTGATCAGATCACTAACAAAAACAAATCTCAACAAATAATTTGATTATACGTAATTAAATTCAACAGTTGCTGATTTATGTACAGTATTTAAGGACTGGTCTTAAACGACCACTGCAAAATTACAACTGGTACTAGTTTATAGAATCACTTTATTTTTTGTCCATGTCATTCATGTTGATGAACTTTCAAATTTATCAGGCACTAGCTGACGCACGCCGCCCGGTCTGCATCTTCTATTAGCCGCAGTGTGTTGTTATACCGCGAAAGCAAATTTGTTTTCCATATAATTTGAACAAAAAGAAACCGACTTCAAAGAAAAACTATTCTGAGTACCCAAATCGCGACAATTGTGCCTATGATATTTGAGGAGTTCCCTCGATTTCCTTGGGATCCCATCATCAGATCCCATCCATGTAAGCTACGCCCATTCCAATGCAAGAAGAATTTTTGAAATCGGTTCATAAAAGACGATATTATCGCGGTACATACATAAAAAAAAGGTTCCGACGAATTGAGAACCTCCTCCTTTTTTTTGAAGTCGGTTAAAAAAAGGTTATTTTTTAGCAATAGCGGGAACAATTCTGTCATAAATGATTTTTGCGATACTTTAACCGTTTATGCAGCGCACGCAGAGGAAGATCTCAAGAGGAAAGTAAACCTCCTGGTTTTGAAACATTCTTCATTAGTGCTCTGCTCCTATTGGTCTGAACGTGATGATCTATAGATCATCTCGTTCAGATCATAGTCTTCCTCGATAATCGGGCTATCTAACGTTAATATAATGTTAAATTGGACCAGTAGGACGACTGCCAAGTTGGTCTAGTGGTTAGCGTATGCGACTGCTGATGTCTCGGGTTAGATTCCCGGGTCGGACCAAATTGTTTGTGTGATCCGCAAATATTTGTTTCGGATTTTAGGTGTTTTCTATGTATAATATGTATGTATTTACAAAAAAATAAGTATGTTTATGTATTTATCATCAGTTATCTCAGTTACCCATAATACAAGCTCTGCTTAGTTTGGGGACTAGATGGCGTTGTGTGCAAAATGTCCGAAATATTTAGTAGTACCTGAAATTAATGCGTTTACCCAAACAAACAAACTTTTCAGCTTTATATATTAGTATAGATAAATTAGACAGTCGACATTCAACACTATTAACGTCACATTAATAGATACATTTAAATATCAAGTTTATTTAGATATATCTTGATGCTGAATAGAAAACTTAGATGTGGTTGATAAACAAATCAACATCTTCAAATTACTTTCTGTCAAATATTAAAAAGCAACGGTCAAAGAACCTGTTGACAAGCTAATTATAACATGTCAAACGAAACTTAATACTAATTTGGATCTTGTTAATAAATACTGGACTCAATTCTACAAAGATTCAAATCTTTGTGGTCTACTTGTTGATGTTGCAATCACTGATGAGATCAATTTTTGTTGCATGTGTATTTAAGTTATATTCTGATCTTGCGCAATATATGAGTACCGATGTATAAGATGTAATTATCTTAAAACCAGCTAACTGGGATTATCTTAAAAGAATGCGGAAAATAAAGGTAATTCTCGCCTACTTACATATAAATGCCTATATAAATATAAATGACTGCCTTGTTGGTCTAGTGGTTAGCGTATGCGGCTGCTGATCAATAGGTCTCGGGTTCGATTCCCGGGTCAGACCAAATATTTGTGTGATCCACAAATATTTGTTTCGGAGTCTGGGTGTTTTTCTATGTATAATATGTATGTATTTACAAAAAAAAGTATGTTTATGTATTTATATCAGTTGTTTAGTACCCATAACACAAGCTCTGCTTACTTTGGGACTAGATGATATTGTGTGTAAGAGGTCCAAAATATTTATTTATTTATTTTATTTAAATTCATGGCTACCTTTACAAATTGTTCATGTTTCCACTATAAATTTTATTATCAAGAATACGCCCAACATCTGTATAAGAATGGGTCATTATGTAAATGATGGATAATGAAAAGTGTTTGTGACCATTAAAGTTAAATTTGAGATTTTACGATCGATTTGAGTCGATATCGTTCCAAAGTGTTAAACTTTGTCATTAAAGACAAATGTGTAAATAAAAAAAATAGGCCAAGTGCGACTTTGGATTAGCGCAGGAAGGATTCCGTACTATTATCTTTACATTAAAAGCGTCTTCATATTGCCGTTGTCAAAACGAGCAAAAAAATCACTTTTAAATACACGTGGAGAAACGGTGATTTCAGCACGACCGTACTACCTTCAGTACTACCCTCACACAGAATACCCTCCTAATATTGACAGCATTCTTACTGGCGTATTTCGTTGGTGAGTGTGAGAACGGAGGCCCTATATTAAATATCTGAAAGGCCAGGCCGCCGTGGTATGCTGCATTGCTTACCCTCACAATGACGATGGTGACCCCTACTCTTGGATTCTACTCATGATTTCCATTAGGCAGAATAGAGTCACTTAGGCAGGCTTAAATATATATAAAAAATATTCGGTTTATTAGTATTTGTTGATATAACGGCAACAGAAATACATCATCTGTTCAAATTTCAAAAGCCTAAACATCACGGTTCATGAGATACAGCCTGGTGACAGACGTACAGACGGACGGATTGTGGAGTCTTAGTAATAGGGGCTCGTTTTACCATTAGGGTACCTCATCTTCCTAGTCATTATTATTCCCAAAATTATTTGGGGTCGGCCACTACGTGCCTCTTCGTGCACGGAACACAAATCACACTGCTTTAATTTACTTTTTATTTCTCTTTCAAATTATGGAGAGTAATGAAGTTAATTGCTTTTCTGAAAATAAAAGTGGGGCACATTTTATTCATTCGGTGATTTTGAGAAATAACTGGAATTGGAATTTAAGAAACGAAGCCATTATTACAAAGATCAAAATTGTATGGCAACAATAATAATATCAGATAGTTCCAATAACAATCGATATAAATGAATAATCCTTATTTTATAGGTGGAACAAGTACTCAAATACTTATTTCAGTATAGAGAAACAACAAAAGTAGACGAAAAAATATAAGATCATAAAACCTCTATAAAATAATGTTTTAGTTAAGGAAGGAAGGACACCATAATTACCATTATGGTGTCCTACTACTAGTGTCCTTGAATGTAGAATTACTTTAATAAACCTAAAGTACATTTTATTAGTAATATTTACCTGAGTCCACTTTACTTTCACTGTTGGATGTTCAGTTTGTCATTCTTGAATCACTCACGAAGATTAATGGTGTACAAAATTATATGGTGGTCGTCTTTGACGAAATTGGCCGGGAAATCATAGGGCCTTGGACCTTAATATAAAAAAAGTCAGTGCGGTGTGGGAACATCCTTTTATACATTAAGAAAGTTTTTTTTTTCGATCGATCGATAGCAAGGAAGCGCGCTTGATCTGATCAAAGTTTTATAACCCACTCACCGATTTTATGGTTTTAATTTTCATCAAGAATCCTGATAACTTTTTACTTATTGTTGTGATAGATATTTGAATGTGTGTGTTTAAACAAAATACAAGTTTCGAGGGTGGTATTATTACTAAAAGCTTAACACATACGATAGGAACAATGCGAGATTTCTCGAGGGATTCAACCCCTTTTGCATGTTATAATATTCCTGTTCGCCATTAACATACAAATCGGTCCAATGCAAATTTTTTAATAAAAACATATTTTAAACATAATTAATACCAATACTTTTTAAATAAAAAAATCTTTAATGACTAAAAGAAAGGACTTTATATGACATGAAGTGATATACAAAACAATACGGTATGTGTGTAATCAGATTATCATGCAGGTCACTCAGTACAACATGAATCTAGGCGCATATGTCAGCAGTGTGCAAAGCGTCATTCGCGTCGGTGAGGCGTCAGGCATTGGACGTCAGCGCGCGCGCCGCGACCGTTAAATTTCAAATTTCAAAAGTTTAACAGATCTAAATCGTGACATTTCTTGTTTTGAAAGAGAGAATAAAAAGATAATAAAAGTGTGTGGAACGTAATATTGCAGAATTTGTGTGTGTTTTAAGTGATACAGTAATAATAATAATTGGTTAGTGGATTCTGTACTGCGGTGTACATGTAGAGACAAGTGGTTGTGACCTTCTGTGTTGTAAAAAAGGAATTTGTTTTTAAACTTGTATACATAAGTGATGGAAATATGAATTCGAAAAAATTGGAATGTTTTGAGGACGACGATTCTGCGGATGATAAGCCGAGTCTCAGCTTTTTAGGTGAGTTTAAGATAATTTATAAGTTCAGGAAGGAAGGGTTCCGATTAATTAACTAGTTGAGTTTTGCTTAATCTTAATCCCCAAACTCGAAACTCAAAACAAATAGAAAACTGAATTACAAAGATTAGTTAACGTTTCCGGATAAAAACATCACAGATATTATACTGGAGATCGACAGTAGATTTTGCAAACTAATATGTGTAGTGGTAGAGCGGCAACTGAGACCAATAAACAACTTAATTCAAAAAGTACCTTAATAAATAGAAATAGTTTCATTGATAACTTCGTGTTTACGTATAACAGAAATCAGAACAATTATGTCAAAGATAAAGCACAGTTATTAATAAATGTCGTGAACTTTACTGAAGAAATCACGATTCATAATAAACAAAATCGTTTAGATAGGATTTCCACATCAGTAATTTGGACATACATTTATGCGTACCGTGGTTGAGCTGCCTGTTTTAAATTTAAATGAGTTCTGAAGGGGATATGTTGTTGGTTGAAACTCGATTTGGCTTAAATCGGACATTTATAACTAATGCTCGCTTAGTGGTTAAGCAAATTCGATTAATTTATTTTTTCCCTGCACTTCACCTCCATTTAAAATTTAACTTTGCCAAATTTTATACTCTTCGGTCCACATAGTCTTGGATACAAAGTTTTTGATTTACGTATTAATTTAATAGAAAACTATCCTTTTTTAAGCTGGTATTCAAATTGGATTTGTTAGATTGTACGATTTCTTCAATATGCCTTCTTAGCAGAATAGTCCTCTACGCATGTACGAAGCTTAAGTACGACTGGTATTAAAAGGTCATGTCTTACAATTAACCTTAGTAGTTTAGTGGTAGTTTCTTACAATTATACTAATTATATCAGTTTGTAGAACGTGCAGTACGAATGATAGTACATAAAGATAAAAGTAGGTAATTGCAACAGAATTCATGAATCCTAGAATTGCATTTTGTGTCCCTGAGTTCTTTTGTCTGGCCAGCGTGGTATAGTAAGCCAACATCTCCTTTCTAAGGAGAGGCCTATGTCCAGCAGTGGACTGTTAAAGGCTGTTGATGATGATGATGATTAGTTTTTCTTCTTGCAATGCACTTGCATAGATGTGTCCTTTTATGAATGTTTGAAACGATTAGGTACATGTTTCGTAAATTTAAGGAGCTAAGCTTTAAATATTTTTATGCGTACTTTTTTGTCAATGCCATTCTGATGCAATATCACCAAACTCTGATCCAACATTTTGCAATATCATCTAAATCTGGATACTGTGGGGGTGTATTGACTCATAGATAAATGAAACCACGTATCCTGGTGTGAGTCAAGTTCACCAAAGATGCAGAATACTCCTGCCAATAACTTTAATAACTGACACCCTGAAGATTTTACGTGGGCAGTTTAGAAGGAATTCGTCATTTCAGTTCGTCAGTCAAGATTATACAGACATGAATAAGTTTTACAAAGTCAAGTGTAATACTTTATGAAAGTTAAGTATGAAATGACCTAAATTTCAAAAAGAAAAAAAAAATCATTACTGACATGCTTTTTGATTACTTTTTAAGTGGTTTTGTCCTCGATTGCATGGTAATGCTTCATTATCATTGTCCGTATTGAGTTCAGTTGTAATGAACATATCTTAGATTCTGTATCTGTCAACATATACAATATACATGTCTTAGCCTATTATACAAAACTAAATTACAGTCGTTTTTATCTTTTTTGTCCTTGACGATTCTACTAATATGTCTTATCCTTAGATATGTTTTTTTCTGTTACGCCAGTATCTCTACAAGGTTAGACAACTGTGTATTAAACAATCGTTTTTTGTGTAATCTCGAAAATAACTGTCGTGATTCGGACTTACTGGAAATGAAATACGGCAAAATTGGTAGGAATTGTAAAAGGCAAGTAAGGTCACCAGTAAAATAGGGATATCGTTTAGAGTTGTTCGGAGAGTTTAGGGAATAACTCCAGTAAATTAGCTTCGTATTCCTACCTGTAACTTATAGGTATCATCTGTTGTTTTGACTTTTTCGGATCGTCTTTTTTTTTTTTTTTTTAATATTTAAGCCTGCCAAAGTGACTCTACTCTGCCTGATGGAAAGCATAGCATGGTGACCCCTAACATGGCAGCCTGGTTAGATTATTCTGCATCATTCTCCCGGCCTTCGAAGGGCGGGAGAATGATGCAGAATGATTGGGCCTCCGGTCTCACACTCACCAACGAAATACGACAGCAAGAATGCTGTCATTATTAGGATGGTCTTCTGTGTGAGGGTAGTACTGGCCGGGTCGAGCCGGCCCATTCATGCTGAAATCAGCGTGGCTCTACTACCTAAAACTTCGATCAAAGATTGTTGCGAAATTAATCTAAAACATTAAAAAAGTATTTTATGTTTATGGCTTGTGTGTTGAAATCTAAAACTAGGTTTATGTTTAGATAGATATTTTGTTCGTTTGATTGGCAATGACCCTAATATCTAAATGGATATGCTAATATATCCATTAATAATAGTAACTTTACGTGCATTTAGAGACTTTTTTATTGCTATCACTTTCTTTAAGTGTTGTATTGCTAATCTTTGTCCATTTCTATTTACAGTGTTTATCATATTTTACACTTTATTACTTGATTAAGTTCTTTGTATAGTGGATTGGATGCCAAAAATACCTTTTATTTTTGACTGGAATGAAAACGCAGACTTTCATTTTTACATTGTAACTTTTTGAGGCACTAAAGTGGTTGTTATACTTGCTTTCTACTGAAGGTAATTAAATATGATGAATGACCTCACACACGTATACAAAATAAAATAAAACGTAAATGTAACGAAAATGTTTTAGTATACTTTAATGTGCAGTTTTGCTTACATTTATTCAAACAACTTTTTAAAAATTAATTTCAACTTCAACATTCTTGTTATTTTTTATTCTTTTACTTACTGTAAAGAGTACGGAATGTCACCACCCTTTTTGAATCCGTTGCTTTTGTTAAAGCTGACCTAAGAAGCAAACTAAAAGCCGATTAAAGGAGCAAACTACGCAAGGACTACATAATTACAGAAAAAGGGAAAATGTAAAAAATCCATAAACTCGGCCGTAACCGGAGGCCATAACCTCCTTTCTAAGGAGAGGTGTATGCCCAGGAATTAACTAAAAAGCGGCCAAGTGCGAGTCGGACTCGCTAATGAAGGGTTCCGTATCAGCAAGTAACATCATATAAAAGTTCTTGTAGTTCGTTGTAACTTTGATCGATGTTTTTATACTAGTGTATTAATTTAATGAAAGGTAAATTGCGGTTTACGATTTATGATGTATTAAAAAAAAAACTACTTACTAGATCTCGTTCAAACCAATTTTCATTGGTAGTTTGCATGGTAACGTACAACATATATTTTTTTTAGTTTTATCACTCTCTTATTTTAGAAGTTACAGGGGGGGCAGGGACACACATTTTTCCACTTTGGAAGTATCTCTCGCGCCAACTATTCAGTTGAGAAAAAAATGATGTTAGAAACCTCAACATCATTTTTGAATACCTATCCATAAATACCCCATACGTATGGTATTGATGAAAAAAAATTTTTTGAGTTTCGGTTCCAAGTATGGGGACCCCCAAAACTTATTGTTTTTTTTCTATTTTTCTGTGAAAATCTTAATGCGGTTCACAGATTACATATACTTACCAAGTTTCAAAAGTATAGCTCTTATGGTTTCCGGAAAAAGTGGCTGTGACATACGGACGGAAAGACAGACAGACAGACAGACAGACTTGACGAATCTATAAGGGTTCCGTTTTTTGCCATTTGGCTACGGAACCCTAAAAAGGGCTGTTGATAAATATGTGTTACATACAGAGTTGTTCCAACAGAAGTTTAATTATCCAGCTTTATTATAATTATTATAATTATCTTATGCTTGTTCCAGTAATTAAGATATTTGAAAGCAATTATAACACGTTTATAGTAGGTACATACCTATTTTACTATTTTAATTACTCCCAATTTACTTGTTTCCTTTTTAGACTAGAAGCTTACTAGTAGCTGCAAAATGAAAGGTTATTTGGCCAACCTAAAGCTTATTTAGATTCAAGAAGGATTATTGGTTACATTTAAACAAAATAAAAACATGCTCTCAGTCAAACTTCTTATCCTCTTCTTCTTATTGAAAGTACTTCGCTGTCTATTACGCTTTCACAGCTAAATCGTTGCACTGTTTTCAGTGAAATATGGTTTTTGATACTTCGATTCTTGAAGAAAGATATAGGCTAATCTTTAATGCAATGACTGACACACACGGTCAGACTCACACAAAAGCAAGATGTTAATGCTGCCTTGACTGTCTACTGGTTGGCGTATGTGGCTGCTAATCAAGAGGTCTCGGGTTTGATTCCCGGGTCGTACCATATATATTTGTGTAATTTAAAAATAATTCTAAATAATATGTGTTTTTACAAAAAAAAGTATGTTTATGTATTAATTATATAAATTGTTTAGTACCCATAATATAAGCTCTGCTTAGTTTGGGACTAGATGATGTTGTGTGTAAGATGTCCGAAATATTTATTTATTTGTTTATTATATTTAATAAACCATTTATAATCATGCTATGTTTGATGATACACTTGCAATTTTGCATCGTATATTTCATGATCACGATTCCAGTTAACATCAAAAATGAATATTTCACAACAATACGTAACAGCCTACCTTAGATCTAACTTCTTATAAAGTACACTATCAATGTTTACTAGATATTTCTGCATATATTTCCATAGTTTTTAAAAATACAAGTCACGTCCATAGCTTATCAGATTTACTTAATTATCAACAGCAGAATTGTATAGTAAATAAATAAACACAACATAAATACAGGTTACCTTTTTACAAGTTCGACTTAAAAACAAATAAACATTATTTTTATTTGATTACGTCATACAATTGACTGTGTTGTGTTCTAGTGGTAGTTAATGCGACTGCTGTGTTTGAGGTCTCGGGTTCAAATTCTGGGTCCGGACCATGTGTTTGTATGATCTACAAATAGTTTTTTTCCGAGTTTGGGTGTTTATTATGTGTTTACAAAAAAAAATAGTTTTCTATCAATCAATCTAGTTTTCAAAGCACAAGCTCTGTTTACTTTGAAACTAGTTGGCGTTGTGTGTTAAATGGCCCATCTATTTAAAAAAAAAATGCACGCATTCGACGATTTTTTTTTAAATTCATTGATCGTATTCCTTTCATAGTACAGTTCAAAAGTTCTAATTCTTTATGCGGTTAAAATCTATGTGTCTAATAATATTAGTTTTTTAATCCATCACGTAATTTACAGCTCATTCCTTTTCTGTCTGCTTCTTTAATCCGTTAAATTATTTACCATTCCAGTTTATTTTTTAATTTACCTTTGATGTAATTCTTCACGCTAAAAAACTCAGAGATCAATTTAAACACGAGATTAGGAACGAGAGTTAATCCAAAATAACTGGTTTGTTTATTGGCGATTAATGATATAAACTTCACGGGTTGATTTTAATTAAACTTTTAATGTAATTATCAATTACAAGATTAATTATATATTCCAATTACAAGTTTTTTAAGAGTTTTGTTTTTTTTATAAGAGTCTTTCCAATCTGTCTTTGAAATTATTATAATTCGTGTTTGTACAAATATATTGACAAGTAACTATCTATGTTTCCGTTAATTTATTAAATTAAGTAATGCTATAAATTATAATTATTTTTAAGCTTTCATTAAAACCATTAGATGTTAGAAATTGTGTGTATCATATAATTGTGAAAATATTAATTGATTAATTAAATTATTGCTACTATATCATTCAAAATATATTATCAATGCAATCTCCTGGGAACTCAACTCAACGGCAATTTAAAATAGAGTCAAAATAAATTCAGGACTTAAATATAAACAAAAAGTTTATTATTTGATATAAAAAAGCTTGTTTCTGAATAGGCTTGTACTTTTTGCTTTATCATAATAGCAATGGTTCATGTGTTAACAGATTAAGAACACAGAGTGTCATTGTCCCAATTTATCCCATGGGTATCGTAAAATGGTACTAAGGGAGCAAGTTTCGCAGGACAGGGACGGAGATAGGAATAAATCCTGTAACTATCTGTCGAGCCCGCGTGGTATGGTAGTCCTAAATAGTCATTTATGAACCTACGAATATCCAGAAGTCGACTGCTTAAGTCATGTGATGATAATGTCAATGATATTTTAGTAATGAACTAAACGCTAAACTTAGTGAAAAACTCAACTATCTATGGATTCAAAAACAACAACAAACAAGCTAATGAGAGTCATAAATACCAATATTTTACTCAAAAATAATGCGTTTTGTTATCGCTTTTAAAGCACAGGTAAAATATACTTAACTGTATCGTTAACAATAAATTATGTTCGTTTAATGGTTTAGCCGCTTAAGATAGATGTCGTATTATATCTTAGTGTACGTTTAGTTAAATTGTTTTACACTTCATTTATCTTGAAAGACCTTATTTACCTCTTAGACTGTGTCACGTCTGCGGTCTTTGTCTGTAGTGATTGCTAATTCTGGTTTTATGAATACGAATTTCAGTTTGTTTTTCAATCCTTAAGTTTTAGACTGATCTGCATAAATACATAAATAATTAATTTTCGCCCGCGGCTCTGCCCGCGGCTTTTTCAGTTATTGCGGTAAAAAAAATCGTATTTTTTTTTCATAAGAATTATCCTATGTTACTAATAACCTCTAAGAATATGTGTACAAAGTTTCATGATGATCGATATAGTGGTTTTCGCGTGAAAGCGTAACAAAGAAACTTACATTCGCATTTATAATATTAGCAGGATTATCATGTTTAGAATTTAAATAAGAGTATTTCATGTCAATTTCTTTTAAAACAGTGATCGATAATTTCTACACTTACGATACATAAACAGTGAACCAAACCTGGGGGATAATAAGGGGTAAGTCCACAAAAATTAAAGTATTTTAATAGACTGAATTTGTATTAAACCTCGTGAAATCCTAATTCGAAAGTTTCAACGTTTACTTGGTTCTTATATATTTGTTTATTAAAGGATTATTTAACGCCGGTTTATTCCCTACTTTTTTATCACCATGGGCTAGTAAGATTATCTGTAAAAAATGATGAAAAATAGCAATGGCCATTCTACAAATACACACACAAGATATTATACTTCAAAACATTCTTAAACCTTTATACGGTTAATCTTACAAATTTTAAATGAATTGTCTTGCATTCACTGAAATACTTATAGGTTTTACAAATCGACTTGCATGTTCTTGAGATTCTTAATGTTAATATCCAAAAATAAAATCGTAACTGCTCTATCTGTTACCTTGAAAAAGTCATGCAAACAGGTTTTCAAAGTGATCCGAAAACATTTTAAATCCACATTTTTGCACTACTAAGGATAATATTACTCCATTCAAAACTGTACTTTACTCGCTTAATAATAGGTGTTAAAATACAAGCGCAAATTAACTTCAGTCAATTTTTTGTTGGGCGTAAAAAAGCCACACACCTGTAGACAATAGCTTTTTTACAGTTAGTTTTGTATTGATCGACACATTTAAAAATAATTTGTCATAATCAAACCGAGACGATGACGTCACTGTATACTAAGATGGCCGGCAGCACAATAGCTGCACGGAAGTGTTAAAGCCTTGATTGTTATTCTGGATACGACCAACTAATAAATTTATATTACCTTCTAATATTTTATATTTGTTTTATATTTTTTTTTGTTTTATTTCTCTCGGTCATACGGTAAATTTTAAATAATATATTTCGGACATCTTACACTACATGATCTAGTCAGAAAACTAGGCAGAAATTATATAATTGATACTAGGCAACTGATATAATTACATGAACATACATATTATACATAATAAACAAGCAGACTCCGAAACTAATATATGCAGATTACACAAACATTTGGTCCGACCTGGGAATCGAACCCGAGACTTCAAACACAGCAATCGCATTCGCAACTAGCCAACGCAGCTACTCAAAGCTCCAAGCTGCAAAGCTAAATATATTGCCAGTTATTTCAAAGATTGTGTTAGAATTTTCACTCTCGCTGCCTATCTCTTTGACATTAGTTGATATGCATGTAAAGAGGGTGAAAGTAAGATTAACGTTGAATTAGTAAACTGACTGGTTAATTTTACTTCAATAAAAATAATATTTCTTGTAGAACTTGTAATATTAACATAAAATTTAATTTAGTGTTTTTTAAAGAAAATCTTTGATACTTGATATGCTTATTAACTTTATTTGACGAACCCTGATAGATCGGATAGACTCTTCATCAGTAAGACAAAATAATTTAGACTATAACCAGTTGTCTTATTATATTTTTTTCGGACATCTAACACACAACGCCATCTAGTCCTAAACTAAGCAGAGATTGTATTGTGGGTACTAAACAACCGAGATAAATACATAAACATACTTTTTTTTGTAAAAACATACATATTATACATAGAAAACACCCAGACTCCGAAACAAATATTTGTTGATTACACAAATATTTGGTCCGACCCGGGAATCGAACCCGAGACCTCTTGATTAGCAGCTTCATACGCTAACCACTAGACCAAGAAGGCAGTCAGTTATTTATCTTGCACATAAACATTAAAAACATGGCCTACTATGAAGGCAAGATGTGTACACAAGTATGAGATAAAATTATAAAACACCAGAGGCATCTAACTCCCAAAGCAGGTTGCATACAAAAGATTATATTTTCTCCAATCTAAATCATATATGTTTATCCTCACCATGAAATTCCCAATATGGAATCGATTATAAAATCTAGTCCCGTAATCGATTAGTTATAATCGAATAATATCTACATAATATCAAAGCTCGTATCTTATTATAATAAGCTTTTTAATCCCGTATTTGACAGATACTTTATAGGATTATCATTTACAACGTAATCGTTTCAAATGGGTTGCTCCCACGACAATATATACATTTATTATATTACAGGTTGTAATTTTTAAGTTTAGTTTAATAAAATTATATTTAACCTATAAAAAGGGAAAGTTTTTCAAGAAGCTATAATTTTTGCGTAATTTCAAAAACTTTTACCTGTTTCGGTACCCCCTGTTTCCCTGTTTCGGGGTCAGACGAAGAGGGTAGGTACTCAAGGTCAAATCACTTTTCATTTGCGAGTACTCATTGGTGAAGGTAATCACTTACCATTAGTAACCCATTTACTTAATGGTACTGTCATAGAGCAAAATGCTTTTACAGAAGGTAACGCATATGAATGAGTATCCACTCATTCATATGCGTTACCTTCTGTAAAAGCATTAGCCCAAATGGGCATATACATTACATGGTTATGACACAGAATGTATTTCTATGTGTGTGAAATTTTGAATCTTAAATTGTGGCTGACTACTCCTCATCGGTCCGCTTGCCTGTATTGCTCGATGACAGTAACATCTTATAATGTGTCAAGTTTTGCACATTGGAGATTAATATCAAATAGAAATGTTAGTATCATTTACGACATAACTTTATAAAGCAATCATCTTTGCTAATGAAGCCAATAAAAGTTTAATAAGGGTTAATGTTCTAAGCTATTCAGTGTAGAATATTAAGTTTAAATTGATGAGATTGCACTTAAGTCCGCAGATTTGCCAATAAAAAGATTAGCGTTATTAATAAAAAACTCATAAGAAATGCTGTACCTTTCAAAGCTCTCAATAATGAAGTCAGTAATAATAGGTTTCAATTCTAGAAAGCTCTCATTTCTCTAGTAATACGTAAGTGCTGAAACCGTTTGAATTTTATTTTATTATGATTCTTAGAACTAATTCCATGGCAGTGGCTACCGGCAGTTAATAATATACTTTAATGAATAAAACAGTATTAGAGTTGGTGGTGCACTTGTTACAGAAATACGATACAGTAGGAACCTACTTTATTGTTCTTGATTTATCGATAAATAATTCGATTTGTCGATAAATGTACATTTGAGAGAAATAACCTGTGAGTAGAGATCACCTAGTAATCGAGTTTAAATCGAATATGTCGATAATATGGGTTGTATGCCGCTGCAAGTAATTGACATACGCTTTCTAACTAAACGGTTCGGTTCTCCCTTCCTGTGTTGCGGAGTTGAAACTTTGAACTTACTACCAGCGGTCGTGTTTCCCTCCCACTGCCTCCCCAGGTCTCTTAGCATCTCACTCGTTATTAGAATGGTGGCCACACTCTTGGAATCTGTTACATGCATACACAAAAATCTCTTACAAATATCTCTTATTGAAAACAAATCCCAAATAAGTCAAACTAATTCAATATCCTTCTACAAATCCTTCGGAATAGTAATCCTACACAGAAACCATTGATACGTTAATGCGTATCATAATTTCTTCTACGCTTTCCCCTACGTTCTGTCGAGTCCCGCTAATCTCCTTTAAGCCGTGAACACACCGCACTGTAAACATCGGATGAGCATTCAGTGTGGTCTAATAAACAGCAAAGGGACTATTCCGACTAAACTTTTTTATGTAAAATGAATTGACTAAGCATGCTTAGATTGTTTTTATATATTTTATATAAACATACTAGCGTTTATCTCGATAATTGTAATAAAAATTAGCCTATGAGTTATTCTGAGATATAAGCTTTATTACTGTAAAGTTTCATCCAAATCCGTTCAGTAGTTTTTGTGATAAAGAGCAACAAACATACATACATACAAACTTTCACGCTTAAAATATTAGTAGGATTTGAGTAATTGTTTTCTGTGACTACGCTTAAGTGGTTACTCCTTAATTCCCATTTCTAACTTTAAAAATTACGAACTGCAATGTAACCTTACATCCCTTACTTTACCCCTGTAGGGGTGGCATTTCTAAAAATCCTTTCTTAGTAGATGATTAATGCTTACAACATATTGAAAAAGCCAATCAGTCGGAATATATAATCAGATGAGTTAGATATAAAATTGATTATTCATCTGTATTATGAGCTGTCATAACATACTTGGATATTGATTAATTATAATGTTATGAATCATATTTGTTCCGTGAAATTCGGTTGCAATTTTTATAAATTCACTGTAGCTTCATTCATCATTATTATAATTTTGTTGGTAAAAGAGCACATTGGCCACCAGATGCTAAAACACTACCGTGAGCCATAGACACCTTCAATATAAGAGCAATGCTGAAGTAAAAGCATGTTTATTTATTTTAATTTACAAGTGTCATCATTTTGTACATAGACGTAAATATACATTTACAATTGATGCTATGCAATATGCGGTCTTATCCCTTACGGCGATCTCTTCCAGACAACCTTTGCACGGATATTGTAGGATTCGATTTTGGATATTCAGAGGTGCATGTTATCAGCTTCCTGGTTACCATAGAACAGACTCTTCCTAATTATGAAGCAGTCTGCGTTGAGTGAAATGTTTGAAATCGCTGCTACTTATTCTTATTTGCACAGCTTGCACGGCTTATGTAGACTTGGACCCTTGAGTTTCTACTCTAGAGTAGACACAGAAAACTACTTATCCATTTATAGATCTCTCAATCGATATACATATCTGTTAATTGAAAATAAAGCGATGATAAATAATCAACACATCAAAAAGAAATTGATCTTGGAATATTTAGAGCTAAAAATTGCCCCAGATTCAAGAAACGTGATTATTACGCCTCAAGTAAAATAAATAAGATCTCCTACATCTAATTGATATAAAGTGATTTGATACGAATTAATCCGTCTGCGATTTATAGATTCATTTACGCTAATTAAATGCAAATATTTGAAATCTTAATCAAATATTTAAATTGAAATCACAAACAACATCAATGTTTGTTTTCATTAGCT
Source organism: Phragmatobia fuliginosa (assembly GCA_932526445.1). Lineage (NCBI taxonomy): Eukaryota > Metazoa > Arthropoda > Insecta > Lepidoptera > Erebidae > Phragmatobia > Phragmatobia fuliginosa. Next base: position 18,029,023 of record OW052070.1, read on the forward strand.
TGGATGAGTGCTTTCGACATCTGTCTATATGTCAAGCGATTCGGATACACTTTAATCTTCAACAGTGTAATGGTTAGAGACGCTGGTTGCTACGTGGGACCTTGTAGGTTCTGTTCCCAACAAAAACAACAAATAATTGTATGGTAAATTTAATAATTTCCTCCTCCTCCGAGTAAAACTACCCGAAAATCAATCACAACTCTTAGATTCTACTCATGTTTTCCATCAGGCAGAGAAGAGTCGCTTTGGCGTGTTTAAAAAAATTGAGATATAAAGAAAACTAGAATATAATTGACAAGCGTCCATTAGTAGCGGTAATCGCTTACCTTCATGTAATCTATATAGGTACCATAAAGAAAACTGTAAACCAAGTAATTTCTAACATTTTGAACATCGCCTTTCACTTTACTCGAAATAGGATTGTTTCAGTCTATTAAATTCGCTTAATTGGCTAGATGATATTTGAGACACGGAGTCGCAAGATTATAGGGTATTGTTGACTTTGTCCGGGTAATGCTGACATTGCGTAATGTAAACTAATGTGACCTATGTGTAATCTTAGGAATGCGCACCCACTCATACAAACAAATTGATTCTTCTTCATGTATATATAATTATATTTTTTTTAAGATCGCGTCTTGGTAAAATAATTAACTATATATTTTGGACGTCTTACACACAACGTCATCTAGTCCCAAACTAAGCAGAGCTTGTATTAATAGTATTAAACAACTGATATAAATACATAAACATAATTTATTTGTGTAAATACATACATATTACACATAGAAAACACCCATACTCCGAAACAAATATTTGTGGATCACACAAATATTTTCCGACCCGGGAATCGAACCCGAGACCTCTTGATTAACAGCTGCATACGCTAACCACTAGACCAACGAGGCAGTCACGAGAGCAGTGTGCCAATCCTAACGTAGTTTGGAAAAAGCTCGGAGAATGGTTTTTATATACTATACAGGTAGTACAAACACCCTGATTTCAGCAAAATTGGGCTAGCACGTGCTACCTTTACACATAATATCAACCTTAAATAACATTTGCGCTGTCTTATTTTGTTGGTGAGTGTAAGATCGGGGACCTATTGATGAAGAAACATCTCACTAAATCGTAAGTGGGTCACCATACTCACCATGTTGTATTTCCTGTACAGCATGGTGAGTATGGTGACCCGTACTCTTGGATTCTACTCTTGCTTTCCATCTGCATTTGGTATGCTTAAATATAACAAAAAAAAACTCATACTAAATGCAGAGATACAATTTTTTTCTTGAGTTACTTTAAGAAAATGAGTTGAAATTCACTTTAATGACACAAATATTTATTTAAAAACATCTGATCAGTCAGCTGTTTATGTATCACCTGTTAATAAGTGTGCCATCAATTGTTTTGTAGTGTTTACTTCACACCTGTATCATATATAAGCTGTGCATATTAAAAATTAACTTTGAACCAAAGAAAGCCTTGATTTCAATCATTTGTATGCTCGTTTCAAAACTTTCTTGAAATATTATTAAAATAGTATGCCTAGAAAGGATGCTATTTTATGTAATATTGACTGGTCTGTTTTAACCACGCACCGCCCGCATGTATGCCAATTATTGCGGTAAATAAGTAGTCTTTGTTGTTCTGATATACAACCTGTAAATACACACAGACTTGCATTTTAACTGCCTCACTGGTGCTGTGGTAGTGTACGCATCTGCTGTGCTCAAGCACAGCAGATGCGTACACTAATTCGGACTTGAGGTGTCCAGTCCGAATTCTGGGTCGAACCAAATGTTTGTATTATATACAGATAGTTGTTTCAGAGTTTCGGTCTTTTCTATGCATAATATGTATGTGTACATATTTTAAAAAATAAGTATAGAACTCTTCTAACACTCAAACTAACTTAAGGTGCTTAGTTTGAAGCTAAATAGCGTTGTGTGTTACATATTCAAAATATTTATTTATTATTTTTTTACAATAGTAGGATAGGATTGCGTTTACAAAGGAATTCATAGGTAGGTTTAATTTCAAATTCTGGGAACCGCTTTCCCAATAGTTTACCGATTCTAATACATATGCTAACAGATGGGGGTAAGACAAAGGAACGCGCCTAAATAAACGGGGCCCCACTAATTTGTTCGGTTAATATTGGCTTTACTTTACATGCACGCTTCCAAAAATAGATAATGCATCTGAGAGGAGCTTTGACAAAAAACGTTTTACTAGGTGTTCAAGTTGAAATGTTTATTATGTTTTAAACTTGAAGATAAATATTAAGTTTTTAGGGTTCCGTAACCAAATGGCCAAAAACGGAACCATTTTAGATTCGTCATGACTGTCTGTCCGTCCGTTCGTGTGTCACAGCCACTTTTTTCTAAAACTATAAGAACTATACTGTTGAAAATTGGTAAATAGATGTATTCTGTAAATCGCATTAAGATTTTCACACAAAAATAGAAAACGAAACAATATATTTTGGGGGTTCCCCAAACTTGAAACTTAAACTCAATAAAAAAATGTTCATCAAACCCATACGTGTAGGGTATTTTTTTTATTTTTTATTTTATTCGGAATACCAACAGCTTAAATATTATAAAATAAACATTAAACATAGTTAACAACAAAGCCATTTACAGGTACTCGCAATCTATGGATCTCGGTATCTATGGATAGGTCTTCAAAAATGATATTGAGGTTTCTAATATATTTTTTTTGTAAACTAAACAGTTTGCGCGAGAGACACACAAAGTGGTAAAATGTGTCCCCCTTCCTGTAACTTCTGAAATAAGAGAATGATAGAAGTAAAAAAAAAATGATGTACAGTAATATGCAAACTTACACTGAAAATTGGTTTAAACGAGATATAGTAAGTAGTTTTTTTTAATACGTCATAAACATAAATCTTAAACCGGAATTTACCATTCATTCAATCAATACACTATTATTAAAACATCGATCAAAGTTACAACGAACAACAAGAACTTTCATATAATATTACTTGCTTCTACGGAACCTTTCATGGGCTAGTCCGACTCGCACTTGGCCACTTTTCCAGTTCTAATTATAAAAATGTCGTTGATGGAATAGTCTTTAAAAGGTTTATAAATTAAGTGCTAAATTAATTTATATCTACCTAATGTGTGAAAAAGAAATCACTACCGTTTGTAAAGTTACTAAATCACTTTAAAAATACATCATTATTGATTGATTATATCACAATACCCGATAAGACGTGACACATTTTGATTAAAAGAAAAATAATTAACATGCTGCCACGCATCTTATGTAAATACTTGATTTTGATTGAACTCTTTTAGACAAGTAATCCCAATACAAATATACAAACATCGTTTACGTGATATAAATGTAAGATAATAAATTTGACTGCTGATCAAAAAGTCTCGGGCTTGATTCACGGGTCGGAAATGTTTGTGTGATCCACAAATATTTGTTTCGGAGTTTGGGTGTTTTCTATGTACATATAATATGTACATATGTATTTACAAAAAGAAGTATGTTTATGTATTTATATCAGTTGTCTAGCATTCATAATACAAGCTCTGCTTAGTTTGGGACTAGATGATGTTGCGTGTGAGAATTCCAAACATACCGTAAGTATTTTTATTATTATCAGTTCCATAAAAATTAATAAATAAATAAATTGGGATGTATTACCAGCTCTATATTGACTCATCTACTATTTACAAAACCAGTAAACCACTATGAATTATGCATTTTGAACATAATTTGAGATAAAGCTGCTGTAGTCTTGAATAAAATTAGGTTGGTTCAAGTGCTTCTGAGGTACTTACATAAATATTTTTTAATAGGTTTTTTACGACTTAACTCACAAATAAGTTTAGTCAACATAATCGTAAGCAGTTGACCTTTTTGTATATCTTTGGCTGCTATACATTTTTTTTTGCTTTTTTTTAAAGACCACTCTCGTATTAGAAATATAAATCCTGTGTCACGGGGGACTTTACAAACATACATGAAACAGACACAAAGGACACCCAGACTCTGAAAACAATTTGTGAATCACACAAAGTATTGTCCCATGGGATTTGAACCCACAACTACTAGCGCAGTAGAAAGCGGCGTGGCGACCGCTTTAACCACTAGGCCAACCGTGTAGTCTTGTATTCTTTTTTTTTCTATACTTGTATTCCTTTTTTTTATTACCCGACCAAGACGAAGCCAAAAGCAAGGGTAAATTTAGTAGTATATGTAATTATGTATAGGGTTAAATGTTCCTATGTATCGCCAAAATAACTAAACTGATTTTAATGAATGAGTTAGTAGATTTGTAACAATGGCCCGAGTAACATATGTTACAGTTGGTTGGGTGCCGGGGCGTGTAGTTGGGTGATAGTTTCGTATACTTTGTCTCAATAAAAACCGGGTAAGGCTCTTTTAAAGGTTGTAGAACCTACTAAACCTTCCTTTACAGACCAATAATTGTAAAAATTACTACTAATTGAAACAAGATCTGTGCGACAAAAGTCCGTGGGTGTATGACATCTGCTGTCCTTATCATTCTTAGAGTGTGTGACCGAGAAGGGTAAAAAGGTTTATTATTGTTAACAGAGCGACAGGAGCCGGTTTGTATTATTAGGGTGACTTTTGAATGGATGTTGAATCGAAATGCTCGATTTAAATATTATAATAGATAGATTTTCGGTATTTACATACGTGATACTACTTTCGGTATAATTTATTTGAGTGATTAATTTAAGTTTATGGTATGGTAACAGTTATGTATGGAAGGTGTACAGTCAGAAAGTATGTATGTTTGTATTCTATTCAAGCGTGGATAAAAATAGTAATGGTTCTTTCGTAAAAGTGTACCTACCTACCTACCTACGTCGACATTTTTTGGATCAAGAATTTAAAATTTAATCACATGAGTAGTAAATAAAAGACTGTTGACTTATTTAGTAATCGTACTTTTTTTTCATGTGCGGAAATGCCCTCGAAGGTTCTCGGGGGATTTCCCGAATTTCGAAACGACTAAAACCGCACGCCATCTTCGGTACTATAAGCCGAAGAACTAGGTCTACCCTGGAAAGGATATCACACCTCTCAATTCAGCCTACTGCTGTCCACAGCTGAACGAAGGCCTCCCCCAAAGAGCGCCAACTATCCTGGTCTTGGTCCAATCACACCTTAATATATCTAATATAGTCTAGATTCAAAAGCTGTTACATAGTAAAATGCGTTACTTTAAAACTTTAATTTTATCCGTCTAACTCTTTTCCTTAGATTTTTGGTGGATCACTAGATTTTAGTATTGATTTTGTATTAAAAACATTTTTATTATTATAACTTTGTACTGTGTATATCACTGCGTATATAAATTCGTAATACTTACGGCTGACTGTAGTAGGTTTATGAATCTTATGGTTTTTTTTATTAATATTTTCTACTATAATAAATATATCACGTGTTATCCAGTTGTTTAGTCCTAAAAAATCGGTCAAGTTCGAGTCGAACTCGCCTAGGACGGGTTCTGTACCATTACCTGTACATTTCAAGCATCAACCTGTTGTTTCTGATATCGAGCAAAAACATTATATATATTATTTGTATTATAAAGTCCGTGTGGTGACGGATTAAGAATACAAAGTGTCACCACCCCTATTCATTCCATGGGTGTCGTAAGAGGCGACTAAAGGAACAAAATAAGCAGCTAACATCCTGCCAAGAGAAGGAAAACTTGAAACAAACCCTTTACCAACCCGTCTGGAAAGCGTGGTATAGTAGGCCAAAACTTCCTTTCAAAGGAGAGGCCTATGTCCAGCAGTGGACTGTTAAAGGCTGTTGATGATTGATGATTATAAAGTAGTATTCGTTGTTATAGCGGCTACATAAACATAGGCATTTCTTCATTTTTGGGGTCATATTTTACCCTTTTGGTACGGAACCCTAAAAAGGAAGAAATGAAATACTTTAGTGACATAAAAAATTATAGTGTTTTATTACCTGCCGATACCATAAAAAAGGGATCAAAAAACACCATCTGCCCTATCTTTATGTTTCAAACGCCCGCTAATTGAAAAGGTACCATTGGTTTTGTAAAAATTTAATTATCACTTTAGAGAGTTCTATTAAGAATTGATATGTTTCTGTTTGTATTCTATCTACGTTTTAGTTTATTGTAGATATTAGAAAAGAAGAAATCATACCTTATAAGTACTGATAGGCTTAATCATTACGAGTGTTAGAGGTAGATTATATTAATTAAAAACCTTTCACAATGCACTGCTGGACATAGACCTCTCCTTTTGTCTACGGTGTTTTCGAAATGGGACAAAACCTTGAAACTGGCGCCAATCCCTTCAGTGTTTGAGACAAACTGCCAATGAGTAGCATTTTTGTGTTACTACTTCGTTTTGCGTTCAGAAATCACTTAGTATGTGTTTAAAAACTAACGGCGCGGCATATTGAAAAAGAAAAGTTTGTTTTTCAAACTATATATTATGATTCCATTACTTGATAAAAACCAATGAGATTGTAGGAGTTTTCCCCGATTGAACAAATGAAGCCTCTTTAGGCTTCATTTGTTCGATATTTTAATTTTGTCTCAAGGATTTGGAGCCCCCATGAAACTGCCACTCGGGGCAAGTGCCCCGGTTTGCCCCCCAGATCCGGGGCTGCCTTTTGTCCTATTATGTATTTTGTGCTACTATACCACGCTGGCCAGACGGTTATGTATAATAATACTTCATATTACCATGTTACTTTTCGAAACTTCTAATCTTAACTTTAAAATAACTTCCTAAATACTATTTGATATTGCACATTTTTGTTACACTGGTGAAAAAAAATAATTAAAACATTCTTTGAAGCGGTATCATTTCAAAATTGAAGCACTGCAAAGCTATTAAAGTTTTTAGAGCATAGACAAACCAACATACATTTCATCATCCCACACATTAAATCAGTAAGATGGTTTTAGCCTAGTTTATCACGTTGGTTGTTGTGGGATTTGTTGTTCCTTCTCTTTGTTATCTTGCTTATCTTGTTCCCTTACGATGGAAGGTTGAATAGTGGTACTGACACTTCGTATTCTTAATCCATTACCACAGGGACATTAAGTTAACTTAATATAATATTTTAGTGAAGTGAAATTAGTACAAAACTGCAGCTAAATTAACCCATTCAGGTGGAATGGTGACTAGTTTCGCATTGTATAGCAAAGGCCAACTTTTGCGCCAGGAACGAGCCGAAATATAAGTCGATTTATAGAAAGCTTCACATAAGTTTGACCAGTCGTTTAAGGAGTCTAACAACTAGTTTGTAATTAACTTAATATTGTGTATGACTGCGTAGTCACTTGAAATTATAATTACAGTAAAAAGCTTCGCTGTATATTAAGTTTATGACTGTAGTAAAATCTGAAGAGGTCTCTTTAATGTACTTTAAAAGTTTTATTAGCTTTTAAGAGTACGGCTCCAATATTGCACCTGTTCTTCATGATGATGAAGAGGATGACCTACGAGCATTATATTAAACTCTTGTAATTACATATCTGGAACATTATTGCGTAAGAGCAAAGGTGTCAAGATTGTATAAACAATTCCTATATGATATTAAAAAAATATACGAGACTTTTGTTACAACACTAAAAACTTTTAGTTATAAAAACATATTCATGTTTATTCTTTTAATTATTAATAAAAAAAATTATATTTTAATACTCTTTATTGTCTTTTAATGTCTTAGGGTTTGGTTACACAGTTTTCTTAAATTAAGTCTTACGAGTAAAAGAAACTTAGGTTTCCCTTTTCATCTTAAGAATAATAACATCTGTATAAAGTTTCAGATAGCCACCTGAAATCAACTTGAAAAATAAACTATAATAAATTGGTTTATAAATGCATAAATTTGAAAAAAATCGAAAAACTGTTAAATCAATTTACAGCAGCAAACAGATTTATTTTCACTTTAATATCGCCCATAACAAACTTAACAGTAGATTTATACGTCTATCTTCAAATCCAGTTTTTAAATAACAAAAACAGAGAGATTACTTAAATTAGATTAAACCACAGATTGAGAATGTTTGTTTCAACTCACATCACATTTAATACCTTCCCAGTTACAACTCCTCAACACCAAAGTATCTACTGACCTAAATTAAACCATCTAATGCATGTACCTTTCATTACCATAGGAGATTATAATTTCGAAAGCATTAAAACCAACAGTATAAGTTTGGTTAACTATTTCTTTCTACACAAACAAAAATGAACCATGTTCTTTTTAAATAGAGTTCAGATTTCGTTGTGTTCATATAGCAATTTGTCTCTTAGGAGTCCTGTAGTTATAAAATTTATTACGAAGACAGTTAATTATTGATTATCAGGAATGGTTTGCGTTTAAACTAACAATTTATAACGAACAATCCTGGTTTTGTGACTGCTCTATTAATATGTAGAGATATTTTTAATAATATGGCCGAGCCATTGATTTATAGAAAGCTTTTAAGCTTTAATTACTTTTTAATTATACATTTTTTTAAAGATTCATTAGAGTTGGTTTTATTGCTACCGTGGGTGTTTGTTTGTCAATATTTTGTTTTCTTTCGTTAATCAAATCTTTTATTAAAGTCGTTAAGTTGATTAGAACATAAAAAATAAAAACAAACCTGTGCTTATTTTGATGGATTTTCAATCAAAATTTTTATTGTTTTTTCTTGTTCATAGAAAATTAAAAAGTCAGTATTTTTGGTAACTTTAAGCCTTTTTATAAATATACTCCACTTACTAAGCTTAATATTTCATTATAAAATCCTGCATCGCACTATTAAAACTCTCACATTGGAAACAACGTCAAGAGGTAAAAACTGATTAAAAAAAACACAGATTTTATTTCTTAACTGCTTAAATAAGTTAATTAATGTATGCTTTTTCAATTTACAATAATAAATGTTTCCTGTGTTCAACAAACCCACGACTTTAGGATTACCAGTCATACTAACAACTAAACCAGCCAACCCGTCAATAATTAATACATACTATGTTTATTAATACATACTATGTTCTTGAGAGGAGACCTGAGCCCAGCAGTGGGACGTTAAGGGTTGTTGATGGATGTTTATTAAGATACTTAACTAAATTATTTAATTAACACCTCACATTACAACACATTTATTACGACCACCTAATTACTTTTTTACTGACATTCAAATTATAAACCTTTTCGTCGAAACGAAAAAAAAAACTAATTACCTTCAAGTAACGCCCTTAACAAATCGACAATCGTTTTTTTTTAAATTAAGAACGGTGCTTATCATTGTCCGTTGTGTAATATACTTGAGTTGAAGGGTCAAGTACCAGTACCTTACAATCACTTAAGGCTAAATTCATTCTTCTCAAACCGATCACATCGACTAAAGTTGACGATAAAAAACAGTAGACATGTACAGTCGTAACTTTAAAGTATTTATTTGATAAGCAAATCTTTGAATAGTATAAATTCAGCCTCCGCTGTCTATTCACTTCGATCTTTTAAACTACTCAACGGATTTTATTGTAGTTTACAGGAACAGGCAGAGTTATTCGAGACTATGGCACGTGAGATGTAAGATACATGCTTAATAAATAAATATTTCGGACATCTGACATACAACATCATCTAGTCCCAAGCTAAGCAAAGCTTGTATTATGGGTACTAGACAACTGATATAAATACATAAACATACTTTTTTTTGCAAATACATAAATATTATACATAGAAAACACCCAGACTCCGAAACAAACATTTGTGAATCACACAAATAATATTTGATCCAACCGGGGAATCGAAGCCGAGACCTCTTCATCAGCAGCCGCATACGCTAACCAAGGCAGTCAAATATTCGTAAGGTCTTTAGTATGATTTGATAAAAGTGAATCTTAAGTAGTGATTGATATGGTACTAACTGATATAAAGTAACACATTGTCTGCAAGAAGCTTAGGATATAATTATAATAATCACTCACGGATGTCTTGTCCAGAATTAGTCAGAGCATGTACTATGGTAGCTGGGCAGCCGATAAGTATACTTATGTATATGTATAGTAAATTTAGATAAAGCTTTACCAATAAATAAATTGAAGTGCCTGCCTGCCTGCTTATAAAAGTGTTTACTGTACTTACTCGCACATCAAATAGTAGCACAGGAATCAAGGAGAGCAGGACAATATCATAGTGATTTGTGAAACACATAACATGAATTCTAAAACACATTCAAACAAAACATTGCACCGCAATAAGCGTTGAGCTGAAACATTATCCTTACCTCACATTACGTACTATTAACCTTTTAAACAATTCTCAAATTGCAGTTCAACTATTTTGTACCTTAAAATCAAAGCAGGAAGATTTAAATCCTTGTTGACTAAAAATGAGGTCGAAATGGCGTTATTGCGTAAGTTTTTCGGTTTTCTTTAATAAAAACATGTGCTAAAGTAGATTGATAAGGCTTTCGTGAAACAGTGTGATGTAGTGTTCAAAAACTTAATTATATAATCTGATTCCAGTTAGCGGCTTTTATAAACTTGATGTTGTAATGTATTTGCTGTTAACGATTAACTGTAAATAATTGGCTACCTGCATATTAGGAAGATGTGTACAGCAATAATAACCCGTCTCATTATAACAATACAATATTTTTATAATAGTACTAGTTGACCCAGCGAACTTCGTACCGCCCAACTTTAAAATTCCAGAACTTGATCGCAGCGCCACCTACCGGGTCCAATTGCGAATCTAAACCATTCCCAGATCCCCTTGAATACACACAAAAAATTTCATCAAAATCGGTCCAGTCGTTTGAGAGAAGTTCAGTGACATACACACTCACAGAAGAATTATATATATAAAGATAACTAAAAATAAATAGATGAACACCATCAGTATTATCACATATCTTTATTTATATAACCGGTAAATCTGACTAGGCAAAGTGCACGAAGGGCTCCGTACCATTGTCTAAAAAAAAAGAAAAAAAAAAGTTTTTTTTTTAGAATGTATCGTTATAGTAGCAAAAGTGAATTTTTTTGTTGTAACTATTAAGGTTCATGAGATCAGATACAGTCTGATGACAGATGGACAGATAACGTGTTAGTATGTAATTGGTCCCGTTTTACTCTTTGTATACAGAAGCTTGAAAAATGAATGAAATTCTATCATTTTAATTTGATGTAGAGCAAAATGTATTGTATTACCATAAAAAATCATTTATCTAAAAAATCAACTTGTAAAAATACAACATTCTAAAAGAATACATTGTGTGAATTGATAAAACCAGATTGATTTAAAAATCGAATCAACCTTAAATAAAATGTGTGTCAGTTTTAATATCAATACCGTTGACTGTACCGTTAATCCATTGGTAATCAAAAAAATATCAATGCTAATTTTAGCATGACTGAGGTTTACAAAAAATGTTTAATCGTTTTTACACAGTAGATATACGGCTACTGAATATTTTAAACCGCATCATGATGAATTACAAATGTCTTATTTAACTCATCACAAATAAATCATCACAAAAACATTTTCTGAACAAATTCATCAAGAACTACCCAAAATCAAGACTATCTTTTTCAAAACTAACAAAATCCATACTTTTATTTTATAATAAGATTTTTAATGTAATTTTTAACACTTTCACTGAAGTGACAACGAACCCAGACGACATTTCAATGCTTATTAAATTCCTTGTTGGGACTCGTTCTTCAAAATGTATTAACGGGTTTCAGTTAGGGACTGAAAAGGTAGTGGTATCAAAAATGATTTTCTGTTTATTTAAGTCAGTGCAATCTATGTTCAGATATGTGTATTATTCGCCAAATCATTCATATTATCTTTGTAAATAATTTATTAAGCTCCTTAAATAACAGTTCTTTAACATGAGCTTTGAATAAAACTTGATATAATTTCATTTTTTTAAGAACATCCTAAAGTCCTTTCTCAAAAACAAAACTCAATCAAAATATCCATCTTAGCTAAATGATTTTCGTATTGTTAGACCGTTTGCTAATTCCATTTATATTATTAATCAAGGCATCAAAGCTGCAAATATATATCTGTATATTCAATACATCATAAAATAGGTGTGGTCTGTTTTTCTTCTGTTACACCTTATTTACAAGTCAAATTTCACGCCACATTCCATACCATTCTTCAATAATACAACTGACGCTTGCAAAAATTTTGTACGCTTCAAATTGCCAAGCAGCTGCTAAATTACGTTCCTGGGTCATGCTGTTCAATGTTTCGCAATACATAAGTGGTTCTTTTATTCTTGATCAATAGCTTTTGAAAATTTGAGTACTATACTTACCATTTATTCTTGTTTCTGTGGTTTTTATTCAGTTTTGTAACAGTAGCAACATGGTATATTCTTGTAGTAACGATTTTAAGGTGTCATAAATATATGAGGTACTAAAATTTTCCATGTCAAGGACCTATCTCAAATCTCTTTTTCTTCATTTCATTAACCAATATTACTTCATAATAAAGGTATCTCGAGGGCCTCTCGCAATGAAAACGGTTCAACTTTTAGCATATACTGGAATTTATTTATTACAGAAAATAAATTTTGTGTAACTCAAAATACTCCGCATGCACTAAATCACATCTCGTGCCTCAGGCCTCTCGGAGAGGTCAAACATGTTCCAATAAATGTTACACATAAAAAAGATTTATTTTTCATCGTACAGAGACTATTAATATCAGTTCAATAGCCCTGTTGTGTAAGGATGACGTAAGCCTTCCACCTGCCTGCTAAAGTATTCATTAAAGTACGAAAGGGACATTGTAAACTAGATACAGACAGATAATAGCCAAAATATTTTCCCCCGAATCTGACATTCACGTTCAATTGTAAGATTTTAATCAACAACAATGTTTTTTTTTTTTCATTCGTTAATTCTATAAATGACAATTCATAGTTGCGTCACCTTGTATTTAATTTTTGAGCAAATTAATCGGCCAGAATTATTTCATAGGTCAAGGCGATCTTTAACAACTAAATAATACCCTGAGGTCACATTACCTTATAAAGGGAAGATGCGTGTCAATAAATACATCTCTCTCTTGTTTTATATCATCCATCATTAAAGCTGTCACTTAAAGTTGACCCCAACACTTTTGGAAATTGGCTAGTATGATGATAATTTGACTCTTGAATTTAAGTGCATCTTAAATAATCTTGCCATGAGCAGATTTGCTATCTCTTAATTAAAACCTTACCTACCTTACCCATAATTTATAAGTATAGTATATGTACATCTTTCTCTACTTTGTTTCATACTTGAATTCATAGGATGTTTTCCAATTTTGCACCTACATTTTCAATCTTTCGTTACTTACACTTAAAATACGATATAATACGAGTATTTATGTGAACACTAACATAAATAATAGGTCCCGGTTTCACATCTCGGTAGTTTCTTTTGTTTGAGTGAACGTGGGTATGTGACCAAATTGTGTTACAAGTGGGCAGTGGATATTTAAATGGCAAATGAGGTGTGTTAAATTTATTGAATTCTGTTGTTTCATATTGATTAGTTAATTGATCGGTTGTGTTGTTTATCGTTTGTACTTGATTGATGTTTCCTCTGATGTCTTTATGACCATATTTTGGATGAAGGTCAGGTTTATTATTAATTGTTACATGTTGAGTTTCATGTAATTGAATCACGATGACGTGATGGAGATATTGTCGGTAATTAGATCAGCTCATGAATGAGAATATTACTTTGTGTACAAGTAATGATCATTTTATCATTTACATATATCAGGTTTTGTGGTTTGGAGTAGATTTTGGCTATTTTTTACATCCAAAACAGTAAGTACATGTTTTAAAGTACACTCAAGTACAAAAGTTTATTGCATAACTCTTCAAATTAGTTATAATAGATCATCCGAAGTCTATCTAGTCATGAAGTAGTTGTAATATTATTCAGTATATGTCGTTAAGATTCTCATCTTTACTAAATAATAATTTAAGGTAATTTAAACATTAAATTACCTAAACATCACAGTACACGATCACTATCAACTCTCTCCACGTATTTATTGTGAGGTTTACTACATCGACGATCGTGCCAACTACGTATATTTCATTTCAACAACTTTTATTATTAATGTATTTTGTTGTTAATAAATTTCATAACAACAAGTCTCTGCGAAGTTTATTAATGTATTTACTCGATTTATAGGCATCCATAACAGCTTTTACTTCTAGTATGACAAGACGGCTAAGCAAAATTGCTAAAAAAGATGTCTATAAAAGCCCTTACACGTTTTCTGTTCATAGGTAGTAGTTTCACGTTGATTTCAGCACGAATGGGCCGGCTCGACCAGGGCAGTACTACCCTCACACAGAAAACCAACCTAAAATGCCAGTATTCGTGCAGTCATCTTTGTCGGCCTCCGGAGGCCGGGAGAATGATGCAGAATCATTTCACTAAACCATCATGGTGTGGGTCGCCATGCTGCATTGTAAAAGCTCACAATGAGGATGGTGGCCCCTACTCCTGAATTCTACTAATGCTGCCCATCAGGCAGAGTATAGTCACCTGAGTGGGCTAAAATTTAATTATAACATTCCTCTTCAATGAATTGCTATGGTATAGCTCAGGACTTAAATTTATCTATTGAGATCTCTAGCAAAAACAAACCATGAATATAATATAAAGGGAGCGAAGATCGAAAATGTAAAAAGTGACTATTAAAGTGCAATCATGCAACAGTGACCTGAATGAGCGTCATACGTACATACTTAAGTAAGAAGATCAAGTGCCTTTTAAGTTGAGCTTTTGATTTTCCCAGTAATATTCTTTTAAGTAGTTTAAATAAGCACTTAACATGGTATTCGTATGCTTAACTTAATTATTCTATTGGTTAAAAATTCTGACAGCTAAGTGAATGAGGAGTATGATGATTATTTCAGTGTCTAAGCAAAATTTATCTATACTATCATCAACATCATCAACAGCCTTTAACAGTCCACTGCTGGACATAGGCCTCTCCTTTGAAAGGAAGTTTTGGCCTACTATACCACGCTGGCCAGACGGGTTGGTAAAGGGTTTGTTTCAAGCACTGCAGTCATCGGAGGGGATCTCTCACTGCCGGCCGTCGTTCGTTCCATGGTCGGCAGCGAGAGCGCATTCACCGCGGTCGCAACCTTCTGCGAGGACGTAATCACGCAGAAGGAGGCGGCGGAGAAAGCCCGTGAGGACGACATCCAATCGGACCAGATTCGCCGCCGGCGACTCGGGCGGCGGAGGCGCGAACATCTGCGCCTCATGCCGCCTTGAGTGTGGCCGCGGGTGGCCGGGACGGGTTTTCCCTCCACCCGCACTATGTGGCCAGCCGCGAGGGGGCGGCGTCGGTGTGTGCCGGACGCCGCCTAAGAGAGGGTCGACGTACAGAGACGGTGCCCGCATCAGGAGCGGGCAGGCGCTGGAGAAGTTCAGAAGGAGATCCCACCCTGGACTTCTCCTACTCCTAAACGGAGAAGCGCGGAGAGGGCACACTGTGTGTTTTTTAGTCGGTTCAAGTCCGACACACCACCCCGCCGTAACCCCCGGTGGGGTGACGGTCCATGATGATTTTTCACACACTAAAAAAAAAAAAAAAAAAAAAAAAAGGGTTTGTTTCAAGTTTTCCTTCTCTTGGCAGGATGTTAGCTGCTTATTTTGGTCCTTTAGTCGCCTCTTACGACACCCATGGAATGAATAGGGGTGGTGACACTTTGTATTCTTAATCTGTCACCACACGGATCTATACTATATAATTATGTAACGGAAAGGAAAAGACGAGGTATATATTGGGTATTGAACTACTAAAGGTTATTGATGACCTAATGTATTTTGTTGATATACTTCAATGAATAGTAAGATACATATTTGTTATCAGTAAAACATACATTGATACTTATGTCTCCCTTAAAAAACAACTCTACGCATTAGATACTTGTTGGATACAATGGTATTCAACGTACGATGTCACGTGAATTACAGCCTAATTCTTCTTAAAATGGAAATAATTAGGCCGTATTTCCAAAAAGGGCCTTAAAGAGCATCAACATTTTATTCATGAGAATAACAATATGTAAACACTTCATCCGTGTTACAAAAAGATTCATCAGATTCTTGATATCAGTTCAAGCTGAAATCTGCAGTAAAGTACCTCCTACTCAAGTTCAAAAGACATTATCTTATATACATAGGAGAATGATCATCGCACCTATACCCATATTAAGTAAAATAGGTTAATGTGATACTGTCAATCACGTTTTGACACTAAGTGCTTAAATGTGTAGGTATGTTAATCTGAATTAAACTCGTACACGTAGTATCCTATTAATGACTCTGTTTAACTGATGGTTGGTTTAAACGATTACTATCTGAATTTATTTGATAATAAAGTTTATTTAGGATTGACCATAGTTACTACAGGTCACTTGAAGCTTAACCATTTACCTAAGTAGCCTGTAGTAGTAGACCTGTAATTGAAATGGCTACCTTATAGTTCTAATTTGACTTGGTGGTCACTTTGGTCACGGAGTCGCTTTCTACTGTTTTGGGTGGGCTCGGGCAACATATAGAACGGCACATTGTTATAATTAACATCTATAGCAATCGTTTCTGGTAGGTAAATGCCCTTAAATATACTGACAACTAGTTTAACCTTAAAATATTAAAAACTGATATTCAGAAAAAAATTCTTGTATTTCAATCAAAATATTAGTTTTACACGGAGCGATTAGCATCGGACCTCCGCAATCCCGAAGGTGAACTGAATTAGAAGCTTGAACTAGTTGTCAGTATATTTACGGGGCACTGAGTTTCCAATAACGATTGCTATAGATTTTCAAGACAGTCAACATGCTCCCTGAAGCACCAAACTTGCATATTCAGGAATTTTATTGGGAATTTCTTATGAGAAAAACCCAAAAACACCTTTGACCTAACCCTGGATTTCAACCTGAGACATCTTGATCGACAGACGAATATACAAACCGCTAAACCAATAAAGCAGGCAGTGTATGAAACGATATCAAACAAAAAAAACACATTATCACATGAAACTGTTCATTAGAATAAGAACAAAACAAACAAGTATTTTCTTGGTCTAAATCTTTATAGGAACAATTACCGTCTATCCTAGTCTATGCCCGCGATCGTACCTAACAATTCTTGTCCGTTACGTTCAAATAGTCGATCGCTACAAAGTCGTGTCTTCCGTTGCTATCGATACATCGAGATGGACTCGATACCGCTGCGTAATAAATTGGCTGCTGACTGTATCGTCTGAATGCATGCACCGTTAACGAGTAATAGATTAAGATGCTTTCACACTATCTTAAGTTAGTTGCGATTTGGTTTAATTAATTTCATTCCAACCGACAGTTAATAGATAAATAAATTTTAGTATACTGTGAGAAATATTAAAATACTTTGAAAGCTTTATGGAACTTTTTATACGTACAGATTTAGTTCGATTGTTTTTTTCAATAAACATTCCCTATTCAAATTAATTTTCAAATAAATTCCTAACGGTTTATATCATAAGGTCATCGGAAGGGCCATCAATATAATCTTACTTATCTTTCTCCCTCGTAGGATTGATGATAGCGGTCACTCAAATATAAATAGATAGTAGTAGTAAATATATTGCTCTAATAACTGTTTTTTCATAATTTTATACAAAATTGTTTTATAAAATTATAAGTCAAGGACTTCTTCTCCTTCCTAGCCCTATTGTCAATATTATTTGGGGTCGGCTACTAGTTCAACCGGTTTTACCTGAATATCAGTTTTTCCACGAAGCGACTGGCATCGGACCTCCGCAACCCTAAGGTAGAACAGAAAATCAAAGGTTAAACTAGTTGTCAGTAAATTTGAGGGCACTGACTTCCCAATAACGATTGCCATAGATGTTCATGACAACCGGGACCGACGGCTTTACGTGCTCTCCGAGGCACGGGCGTGAATCACCGCCAAACTTCCAAACTCCGGGCTGCTATTAGGAATTTTCTAGGAAAACCCAAAAACACTTTTTGGCCCGACCCTGGATTTGAACCCGAGACCTCTTGATTAGCAGTCGCATACGATATCTTCTAGTCAATGTCAAAAAATTATTAGTTTTTTATTTTACGATAACCTAATAATTGAGACGTGAAGTGACGTGACCCTTGTTCATCTGACTAACTTCAATTACTGAGTCAGGATCGAACTGACAACAATCCACAAGAAGGTCTTAACATATAATTGAAAAAATTTAAAAATAAAAAAACTAAAATAAATAAATAATTTCAGCAACAAGTCTGTTAGCCCTTTAAGATTATATCAAAGTATAAATTATTTTCCAAGACCTTTAGTAGAGAAATCTAGCAATAACTATAAAATATTAAATCTTCCAACCCTTCAATTTCGTTTCGCTTTCACTGCGCTATTGCTTAAAGTTGTATTTAAATACGAGATCTTTATTTTACTTGTTAACCGGTACAATATTGTTCTTCGTAACGAATAGATTTAGATATTTGCTATACCAACATAAACCTTTCTATTTTGTACATATATTTTAAAGTTTAGCATCCGACGCAAATGCTATGACACTAAATAAATTAGGATAATTTTAAAAGAGTTTTTTTTTGGATTTAGATAAGCTTCTCGAATTTTATAAATACTTCCCTGATACGGAGATCTATCTCCTTATGGTAAAGTAATACTAATTTAAAGGTAACATCATTTCTATTTTTCAAATACAGTGTAAAGTGTGCTGCTAAACTGTACTCTTAAGGAAACTCTCCAACAAACGATTTAATGATTACAAAGCTCCAAACTAGGTCGGGCAATGAAAACAAAAATTCAGAAACACTAACCGACCAGTTTAAAAAGTGCAGTAGTACTATAGATCTAGCATAAACCTCCTGACATACACATATTGTCCGTTGTATCACTCGGAGGTATATTTATTTAATCTCAATCTATCGCAGCACCAACAGTTACAAGTTGCATTTCGTAACTTGTACAAATAGAAACATTACGTACTGGCTTCCTTATCGCCACTTTGATGTTTTATTTCCTGTGGGTTATCTCCTAAATGTATTTAGGACTTTCTTGACATTTCTTAATGGTTTGATTATTTATAATACTTTTTTAAAATGTATTACTTTTATCTAGATTTATGGTAGTTTGGTTTAAAGTTTAATTTGATATGTTTGATTCGTTACAGGTAAGCGGTATTTTCTTCACGGAGCATTTAAAAGTAAAAATTACTTTACTGGTATGTTAATCTTTTTTGGATTCTTCAAAATTTGAAATTTTAAAGACTAAAATTCAAAGACATTGCTGTAGACATTACATCTGAACCGGGCTATCTATTCACTTCTTTTGTTGAGTGTTATTAAATTGAAATTGGCACTCTCATTTGATCTTAGCGTAAGCTGGAGAAAGCAATAAGAAATTATTGTCTTTAAACTGTTTTAATACCGGATTATCTAAGTAAGGTCATTGGTATTAATGAGAAATATTTATAAAGTTTTATGACCATTGATTTGTTCGACGAAATCAAAATAAAAAAATGTTTATGCTAATCATTACTCATTTAGGGTGTAGCTACTTAGAATTGACTAGATTCAAATGTATGTTCAAAGTTATATTACCACCATCAACTTAGACAACCGAAATAGTCAGAAAAGTAATAAAATCAACCAATTTGATTTTACAGGTATATTACTAAGCAATTTGAACATTACACGACCAATTTCGTTAAAACTAGAATATGGTTATAATAAAAGACATGAAACTATAACCTTAAGTCTTGTAAAATTTATTGAACCTATAAAATCTAGATCTGTTAAAATCAAAAGGACAACTAACAAATAAACTATTCCAGAAAACATTAATCGTGTCGTCTTTGTCTATTTCTTTTAAAAAGATAAAGATAATATAATAACTATTGGTACTTATAGATCAGGGCCTATTTCAGGGCGTATTTAATATCAAAGTCACGTACAGCAAGCCAATGCTCAAACATTACTCATAGTGATTGATAAAATCAGGTTTGTTGCTTCATTCATTATTATTATATACATACAACATAATGTCCGTGAAATTGCCGTGTAGTTCTCGACTTCATGTCAAATAAATCTAATTCTTCCCGTAGGCGTTGTCTAAGGTGATATGGCCGAAAATTGTGACAACACACTTTCAATTAACTTTGATGATATCCAAGAACACGTTTATTTTTACAAACATAATGATAACAGAAATTTTATGTGACAAGCTGAATAGTGTGTTCAATAAATTTAGTAATGTATTTCACAAGCGTTCTCTGTATAATAATAATAATAATAATAATAAATATTTTGGACATCTTACACACAACATCATCTAGTCCCAAAGTAAGCAGAGCTTGTGTTATGGGTACTAAACAACTGATATAAATACATAAACATACTTTTTTTTTTGTAAATACATACATATTATACATAGAAAAACACCCAGACTCCGAAACAAATATTTGTGGATTACACAAATATTTGTTCTGACCCGGGAATCGAACCCGAGACCTGTTGATCAGCAGCCGCATACGCTAACCACTAGACCAACAAGGCAGTCAAATGTATGCTCTCTAAATTAATATAACTCTTTCATCTGCTGTATTTTATCGTCATCTATTACCTGTTTTGGTAGTTTTAAGGTTATATTTTATTTATTTAGGTTCGATATGTATCTAACCAACATCAACACAATATTCTGAAGAAGAATGAGTAGAAACATCGAGAATATTTTTAAGAAATTTAGAAATGCTTTAGTCATATGGGTTTGGTTCATGTTTTTATCTGAAAAATTCAATCATTTTTTCTGCAATTTTGTTGTGTATAGTAATTATAGATGGATTACGTCACCGTTTTATTGATTCCTGGGGTTTTGTAAGGATCGACTAAAGAAACAATCTATACCCAACAACAGCGCTGTAAAGAGAAAGAAACACTTAAAGAAACCCTATACTAAAACGTCTGACCATCGTGGTATAGCAGATCAAAACCTTCTTAATAAGAAGAGGCCTGTTACCAGAAGAGAACTGTATTGGGATGTTAATGATGATCATCATATTTAGTAATCTCATCATTAAACTAATTAGTCCTTTCTCTAAAACGGTAACTGTTTTCTAAATTTACTAACATAATTGTCATTCTCGTCTAAACATATAAACTGCCAATTTCTGTCATTATTATCAATTATGGTGAAATCTTTGATGGTTACGGTAATTTTACTCATTTTGCTCTTCGCAGACTTTCTAAAGACCAATTAACTGCTAACTAGTTGTGTCTAGACGATGCTAAGATAAATGTTGATGAGATATCTAGAAATTGATTTGTCATCGTTGCGATTGTTTCACTTGATATAACCATAACTTCAAGTGAAGTGATGACTAGTTCGGCATGCATCAAGTTTATGATGTAGAACAAAACGAATGGTTAATTTTACGATTAAATATATTGAGCAAGAGCTTGTAAATACTCGTGTATATATGACCAGGTAAGTTATTAAATAGGCTCAGAGGAAAACTTATGCGCCTAAATATAATCGAGATAAATAGATACAGAAATTCATTGGTTCTGCGTGAAATCAGAAATTTATTTTAAGGTAATTTTCAAGTGTTTTTTTATTTACCGATATTTTTAAAACCAATTAGTCAATTCTGGAAAACCTCTTAGGGTTATCTGGGTATTGGTGAGCCGTTCATAGACTTAGTATGTATAAATAATACAAACATTAATATGGTTTAATCAATATAAACATAGTTCTGACTACACGCACGATTAGCCTAGCGGTTTAAGTGGTTGCCACGCTACTTTCTACTGCGCCAAGTGTCGTGGATTCAAATCTTTGTGTGATACACAAATAGTTGTTCTAAGTTTGGGTGTTCTTTGTGTCCGCTTCATGTATGTTTGTAAAGTCCCAAGCGACACAAGATGCATAGTCCCAATGCAGGAATTGTCTCTTTTTTTTTAAAAGTTCAAACTTGATTTATCGTTAATTTGGAATGAAATTTTAACAATTTTCAAATAAAGGTAGTATTAAGGTATTTTTTTATAATCATTTTAAAGCTCTAAAAGCTTTGGTCAAGGCAAATTACAACAAATGGTGGATTAACATAAATGAGTCAAGAATCACATTGTTGAAACACCCGTCGGCCTTATGTATCCAAATCGATACTATAATTTGTTTTCCCTAAATATGTTCATACAAATTGAAATTTAATGATCCGAATCACATTATAATGTTTTGGAACAAGAAAGATTTATCGATACATCGATATTGTATTTTGGAATCGATTGATATTCAAATAAATAAAATTAACATTATCACACAAACACTCGACATTCACAAATTGATTGCTGACTCACTTAAAATAATGTAAAACCAATCCAATATCCTTAAATAGAAAATCGTTGATCATTAATTTAAAGACTTTTAAATTATTATCTATATGCTTAGAATATTACAGTAATTGGTTATTTAAAACACTAATAAATATTATACGCAGTATAATTCATTCTATTGACTAAAGATTTAAATCTGTGCCTGGATATAATATGTTAATCCTAAAACTGGAAGTAATAAAATATATTTTAATTACTTGCAAGTAGCTATTTGTTACTTGTCAAATTATAATGCAAATTGAACTTAATTATAAACTAAAGACTGATAAATAGCAAGAAAAACACATATTTGATGAAACTGCAGATAAAATACGTATTGTACATCTTAAACAAATTTCAGTTCATTCAAAGGTTTGCTTCGAAAATAAGATAGTCAAATTGTTTATAATCGAAAAGACGGCTTTCATTGAATCTCATGAAACTAAGCTTAATTAAGCAAACCAATTATAATAGAATGTAACGGTATCGATAAAATCTTTCGTGGGAATAAAGTCGTCCTACAAATATAATTACGATTAGTAAAGATGGATTTAAACCAACGTCTTAGAGCTATAAATTCTGTAACAGGGTTTATAGAGGCACAATGTCATTGATAGAGTTTAAATGTAGTGACAATATGAAAGTTTCGATCGTAATGTATCTAAACGATTAAATGAAACTGAAGTGTTTGCTGGTTATTTCAAGTCAACTGGTTTTCTCGAAATGCATATGAAAGTAAATACGACACTTTTAATTTTTCTGTCTGTCTGTATGTCGGTTTTGTAGAGGAACTGGTGTCACGTTCCTCCAACACAAAGGGAAGATCCTCCGACCAGGCGGGGTGATCATGCCTGGTGAGCCACTGCCCAACAGTTGATGTTGGGATGTTGTATATATGCTAATCGGCGCGAGAATGTCACTTACGCGATTCAGGATTAGTAATTACTCCGTATAGATCGTTACGTGTTTTTCTTTGTAGTTCTGCGTTTCTTCGCTAGGTGGCGCTGTCGTATGTTATCGTCGGGCTGTATGTGGAAGTCGCCACAGTTTGTTCCGACTAATCTCTGGAATGGTTGGATCGATTATGACGGGATTATTACAGGCAGAAAGCTCGTGATATAAGAAGCAACTTATGCTACTTTTAGTAGGCTAACTTGGCCCTGCGACATTATCAGTACAACGTACCACTGCTAGGTTCGGACCTCCTCTCAGGAGAGTGTTAAAGGCATACCTCCCCACGGTGGCCGAGTGCGGGTTCGGGACTGGTAGGACACATTATGCTGTTTTTGTCGTTGGATGTGTTTTGGCCACCCGAAGGCTTCACGACTGTTATCTTACGATAAAAACCGGGGCCGACTGCCTAACGTGACCTCCGATTCAAGTAAATGCTCATAACATATCGTTCCACAACGGTCACCCATCTAGGTACTGACCGCGCCGTCGTTGCTTATCCTTGGCGATTGATTCCAATCATCTAAAGCCACTTAGCTTTGAGCGCCTCACTGGGCTGTATACACCAAATTTATTTCGTCATATTTTTATCTGTTAGATTAATGCTTAGTCAAGATCAATATTAAAAATTAATTTACTTAATAATAAAGGTGTCAAAATAACAAGCATGATAAAATAATAAAACAAAGATAATGAGGAAGATCTTTAAATTGTTTGATAAATTTCATTAGGAATTTAAGATAACACGAATGGAATTCTGAGAAACACAATGAAGACATCGGTATTACTCGAGATAAAACCGAGATAGTACACGATAGTCATGATACCGTGAAAAATTTTGGTTAAGTGGCATTGCATCAAGCGTTTAGTTTTAAAGAAATGTTTTTTGGTTCTTTATTACAAGTTTTGCAGACTACTGATGGCAATGTAGATAGTACACTTGATTTGTATCAAAACTTTCCCACGTTTGTCTAGTCGTCAAGTAAGTTTCAATTCCCCCGGTTCATCACACTCACGCCTCAATGTAGCTTCCTTATATTTTGCCATTTCATATTTTATTACAGTAACAAGTGATTTAATTTAGTTTTAGTTCATTATAACGTACTGAATTTATATGATAGTGCCATTAAAAGTAGGAAAAATTAAGCCAATAGCAATTGTTGTTTAGAATTTTGCCTTCCAAATGAATTGATGTAAGAATATTGAAAATGTGAAATAAAAAATACCAATGGCAATGAAACAGAAAGAGAATGCTTTTTTGAAGAAATTGCTGCTATTTTTAACCGAATTAAAAAAAAGGAGGAGGTTCTCAATTCGTCGTAATCTTTTTTTTTTTGTATTTTTTTATGTATGTTCAGCGATAATTTCGTCGTTTATGAACCGATTTCAAAAACTCTTTTTGCATTGTAATAGGCGTAGCTTAGAGGTGGTCCCATAGTTACCATATCGGGATCTGATGATGGGATCCCAAGGAAATCGAGAGAACTTTTCAAATATCATAGGCACTATTGTCGCGATTTGGGTACTCGGAATAGTTTTTCATTGAAGTCGGTTCCTTTTTGTTAAAATTATTATCATGATACTAGTAAAATAAGAACACAATAACATTTATATGAATATAGAAAGCAGAATCCTTTCATAACCTGAATGAACATAAATTAAGTAAGAAAAGAATTCCACAAGGCTTTTAATAGCATAAAGACTAGAATTCCAAAAACATTAAACAACATTCCGAGACAATTTGTTGAATTTGCTACTTCCAGTTTCGCGATACGAAATCAAAGGAAAATTACCATCTGGGATAAAACATGAGGCATTCATTCCCATAAATGGTTTTCTGAAAGTGATACCAAACAGTTTGCACCAAATATGGTATTGCGATCCAGTTTCTAAAGCAGAGTATGAATTAATGTGAATAGTTGGTTGGACAAAATTGAAGATGATTGTTGTGTAAGATGTAGCTCTGGTATCTTAGTTGCAATGCTTATCAAAAACTAAGGTCTAGGGGAGCTTAGTATTTGCTTTGCAGATCATCTGTGTCTGATCCGCAAAGAGCCAACGCCTGAGTGCCACCACTGCGGTGGCCGGACTGTGCACACGGCACTTCACTCGCTGGTAGAATGTCCGGCGTGGGAAGAGCCGAGACGTAACCTCGTGGCGGCCATCGGGGTGAGGAGTCTCTCGCTCCATAACATGATTGTGGGTTGAGTGTGGGGATTCCAGGGACTTCCTTTCGAGGGTATACCTGGTTCCTCGACTCATAGTACCCGAGACGGCGTGCGGTTTTAGTCGGTTCGAGTCCGACATACCCACCAACGTGTGGCATTGTGGGGATTTCCGCACGAAAAAAAAAAGGGGAGCTTAGTATTATTGAAATGGAAAGTTATTTATTTATCTTAAACATATTGCATAGCAAAGAAGACAGGAACACTTAATATTGATATGTAGTAAAATTATAGGAAGCTAAAATATTGAAACAACAAATATGCGAAAACACAACTGCTTTAACTCTACAGGAGTCCAATTTTTGTATGTTTGACTGTCATGTTATAAAAATCCATACAATGACAGCTCAAGTTATACTGATCAATGAAATCATGTCAATACATAATATGACTTGTAAAAACAAGATGGTTTCATATCTATGTATTTGTCCTTGTTTAGCAACTGTACTTCCATCTTTTTCTAGGAATATTATCTTTTGAACTTTACCAAATACTTAAGTAAATTCTTTTTCAGTTTAAAATATTATTTATCTATCAAACACAGTTCATCAATATTTATCTCCATTACTGTAATATTTAAAGCAGTAATTTAAGTACTCTAGAATTCCGACCCTATACCGCATCACTCAAAATCATTTCTCCAAAGCCCGCTTATCTGGCATATTCAATATGATTTACAATAACTATGCAGCACAGCGTCTACCGCATTTCCCACATCCATCCATCACTTTTTATATTGCACTGTTATCAGTTATCTGGACCGGATCAAACTGTGTCAATGTCTTAGTTGTTGGTAAGATACAGAACTCCGTTCTCGTTAAAATAACTGAATTTATTTTACTTTCAAAGCAAGGTACTGATAGTTTGTGGCCTCTATAAACGATATAAAAATGATACTATAGTTCTTCTGAAGTATAAAACAATAGAAAACAGTTTTGGGAGGTTCCGTTAAATTCAAATTTGATGAAAAATTAGTGTTCCTAAGGAATGGGACATAAGT
The DNA here is from genome assembly GCA_932526445.1 of Phragmatobia fuliginosa. Lineage (NCBI taxonomy): Eukaryota > Metazoa > Arthropoda > Insecta > Lepidoptera > Erebidae > Phragmatobia > Phragmatobia fuliginosa. Next base: position 18,055,655 of record OW052070.1, read on the forward strand.
AATGAAGAATTCACGTGAGGTGCATTGATGTCGATGATATTTCTTTTACAGTTATATTTTTATTTGCTTTTAATTATAAAATGTAATTTCTTAAATTCATTTTTAATCTTTAAATTTATTGAGAAGTTTACATACATCTTTTGAATGTTAGTTGTTAATATAGTGGATTACAGAGATTTATTTTCGTTATTTCAGTGAAGGAATTCAGTTTATTTCAAATGAATTTGTTTATAAACAAAGCTTATTAATAAATCTCAAAACGTGCAATACGTGACTTTTACTAAGTGTAAGCTCTAATTTCTTACATTATAAATTATTTAACAGAATACTGCTATAACCTAATGGGCATTTTAGAATTATATAAAGTGATTAATGAGTGTTTTAAGCGTTTATTATTTAGCAGGTCCTAGATCTTAATGATAACAAAATGATCTTGGATTTATTATACAATGTTTGCTAAGGTCTAACGTTCAAATGAAATAATTCTTATTAATATATTATACTAGTTGCGCCCCGCGGTGTTACCCGCGTATCATTATGGTTGCTATGCAAGTGTGTTATCCATGGCAACCTGTGAAGTTTTGACAGGAGATAAACTGTGATACATTTTGACATCTACGATTTAATGTTCTTTTTTTTATAATCACCTAGTTTTCGCCCGTTGTGTTTGCCCTATGTGTTATTCTGATATATAAGCTATATAACTGTAAAGTTTCATCCAAATCCGTTCAGTAGTTTTTGCGTGAAAGAGCAACAAACATACACACATACTCACAAACTTTCGCGTTTATAATATTAGTAGGATTACTGTTATGATTAGTATAGAATGATAGCTATTGTCCGCGTTTCTGTTATGTCTATATCTGTTATCGCAGCAAAATGTGGCATATTTATTGTGTACGTTACGCATATTTACCAGCGCACGGTTTAGCCGTGAAAGTATAAAAGACACACATAATTACTTTCGAATTTAGTATATATGAGTGTGGATATAAATTAACAGTCACAATTAACTTCATTCATAGCATTTCTATTATTGGTTTCTTCATAAGGGAAAGACCAGATACTGAACGTTAACTAAGCATAATTAAAAATACATATTTTCGTACATAATTGTGGACTGGCGTTAAGTAGTTCTTCTGTTGCTTTTGTGTGAAGTGAGGTTATCTGAGTTCAAACCTGCCCTTTGCCCATTTGTAATCCCAAAGAGCAACGACCTCACAGCCTTAAATTGCAGCTATTCTTCTTATTCTTAGCCTTATTGAATCTCAAGATTATTTGGGGTCAGCTCTAGTTTAATCAGTTTTACCAAATTGATAGTTTTTTTATGGAGCGATTGACAACAGACCTCAACAACACAGGGAAACAGAATTCAAGGATTGAAGATAGTATGCAGAAACTTGTTATTAGCAATAAGTTTATTTACTTGTAATAATACATCTGGGTGTCGTAAGAGGCGACTAAAGGAACAAAATAAGCAGCTAACATCACTGCCAAGAGAAGGAAAACTTGAAACAAACCCTTTGCCAACCCGTCTGGCCAGCGTGGTATAGTAGGCCAAAACCTCCTTTCAAAGGAGAGGCCTATGTCCAGCAGTGGACTGTTAAAGGCTGTTGATGATTGATGATGATGAATACATCTTAGTTATATGTCTGTAAGTTTCTCAAAAAATAAATAAATAAATATTTGAGGGCACTAATTTCCCAATAAATATGTTCATAACAACTGGGATCGAAGGTTGAACGTGCACTTTGAGGCACGGGCGTTTTATCTACATAAATTCATATTTTAATATAACAACATTTGTTACGTAAAATCGACCACCTGGTGTCCGTATCAGTATAATTGTTCACTTGATTGATACAGCCATTACTTGTGCCTATGTTTATGGCCCATGTAGTGTCTGAGTTTGAACCATTACTATATGCATAGTTAATGGCTTCAATATAAACTTAACGTATGAGTTACTATACCTTGGACACGTATTCATTAAACCTGGTGAGTTACTTTGGCCATGTTATCCAATGTGGTATTTATTGCAAGCCAATACTTCCTTTCTAAAGAGCTTCTACTACCTCTGATTGCCTTACGTTTCGACCAGGTTGCACTGCCCGTGGTCACAGCTTGACTGGCTCATCGGTGCACGCCTTCCGTCGTCGAATCCGCGAAGTAGAAGGTTCTTCATCCACCCGCACATTTTCGATATTATTGATATTTTTGTTTCGCCATGTACCGTCGCATACCACACTAACAGTGTCCCTATTCTGTAAGCAAACCGATGAGTCCCTATTCTGGTGTTTAACCGACTGCACAGAAAAGCGAGGTGGTATGTTTTAAAGAGCCTCTCTTTTCAGTTCGAATCCAGCAGTGGATTATCAAAGAACTATAAAAATAAATATTAAGTTCGTAATATCAAATGAATAGCTTTGTCACTAAACGCATGTAGTACGGCACTTACACCAGAAAAACGTTTTCAAAATACATCATCATCATCAACAGCCTTTAACAGTCCACTGCTAGACATAGGCCTCTCCTTTGAAAGGAGGTTTTGGCCTAATATACCACGCTGGCCAGACGGGTTGGGTAAAGGGTTTGTTTCAAGGTTTCCTTCTCTTGGCAGTGATGTTAGCTGCTTATTTTGTTCCTTTTAGTCGCCTTTTACGACACCCATGGAATGAATAGGGGTGGTGACACTTTGTATTCTTAATCCGTCGCCACACGGACAATACAATTTACAAAAATACATCAATGTGTATTTTTGTAATTTGATAAGTTTCATTTGATTAAGCTTGCAGTGCAAATTACGTTTAACGTTTTTTGTACGTAACCATAATAATATAAATAAACAAGCAATAAACAAACGCTTTTATAGATAAAATCTTGTGAGATCCATATCAGTTTCTTCGTGTTTTTTTCTAAGTCTTGTGAACATATCATAATTCTATTTCAATAAATATTTATGTTGCATTGCTTCAAATACACAGCTTTAATAATTCATATATATCAGAATTGAGAACAGCATTGTCTTGAAATAGTTCTCGACTAATGATAGCAGTCATTATTTGTCAGGCAAGGTGACTGAGTCGTGTTATAAAGCCGACATTTTGGACAACTACGAAAGACTGAGAGCATAATACTTATACGTACTCGATATTAAGTAATATTTATACTGAAATCGAGTATGATGTATTTACTTTAACATTTTACTTTACGATTTAGCTTGAAATATATATATACTAAAGCAAGTCAAATGAGTAATTTTCTTTGAAAACCATTCGGTTCGATTGAATAAAAAATAATTTTATACCTCATTGCTACAAATGGGGTTTTATAAACTATAAACGTTTCTTTGTGGTCCCGCATGCAACAATATATCTATAGTGTTTGAAATATAATATTACCATTCACAAAATTACTTGCATGCTAATAAAGTTGCAACTAATAAATATAAAATGTTTTGTTTTATAATAATAAATATTTAGGACATCTTACACACAACGTCATGTAGTCCCAAACTAAGCAGAGCTTGTATTGTGGGTACTAGACAACTGATATAAATACATAAACATACTTTTTTTTCTTTAAATACATACATATTATACATAGAAAAACAACCAGACTCCGACACAAATATTCGTAGATCACACAAATATTTGGTTTGACCCGGGAATCGAACCCGAGACCTCTTGATCAGCAGTCGCATACGCCAACCACTACGTCATCGAGGCAGTGGTTTATGAACCTTACTCATTTATTTATTACAACTAGCTGGGCCCCGCGGTTATGGTATTCCCACGAGTAATACCGCAGGCCGAAGCTAGTTTAATAAAAAGGAACCTAAGTCACTCCTTATGTTATCAGCTGCCAAATAGTGAAAGTCCTATCAAAATCAGTAAAGCCGTCGGAGTGATAGTGTATGCTGACTGCTCTGCTTGAGGTCACGGGTTCAGGTCCTGGGTCGGACCAAATGTTTGTATGATCTACAGATATCGTTCAGAGTTTGGGTGTTTTCTATGTATATTATGTACGAAATGCCAAAATCAAAGTATATAACTATAATATCAGTCAATTTAGTTTCATAGTACATGCTTAGTTTGAAGCCAGATGGCGTTGTGTTACATGTCCGAAATATTTACTTAGCTTTTACAAAATTTTCTTTTTCTAGTTGTTCTGCTTAGTTTAGCTCCCTTAGTCGCTCTGATGACACTGCCGGTATGAATAGGTGTGATAGCACTTCAAATTCTTTATTCGACACCACACGAAACATATGTATGTATTAGGAAATATATAAAATGTATGTACTAAGAAATGTATAGTTATGATTATCAGCAGTCTGGGAACCACAGCACTGCCTCCACCTAGTTTGGGATTAGACGGACGTATGTGAATTCTAAAGTTAATTTTATTAAGCAATTTACAATTAGGAAATTAAATACATGCAAAAAGCACCTTATTGGTTAAGTGGTTGGTTTCAATTCCCGGGTCGTACTGAATATTCGTGTGATCCACAAATATTTGTTTCTGAGTCTGGGTGTTTTCTACGTATAACATGTATGTATTTACAAAAAAAAAGTATGTTTATGTATTTATATCAGTTGTTTAGTACCCATAATACAAGCTCTGCTTAGTTTGGGACTAGATGACGTTGTGTGTAAGATGTCCGAAACATTTATTTATTTATTAAAACGAATCTGAAATAAGTCAGTACATATCCTTACGAACAAAGAACTAAATCTTTGATTACGTCAGCGTCTAAACGTGTTACAAGATAAACTCTATCTATGCATTAATTTGTTATCCTTCAATAATTATTCATGATTTAAATTGTTCCACTGCGTATATTAATAAATAGTTTAACGGAATATTACATTATAATCTAGCTGACTGTATTTTGACGTGTTTTCATTAAACTTTGTAGCAAATTTAACGCTTTTTGCCCTTAGGTGCACTGAATGCGTACATAAAATCTATTAGGTTATATTTCATAGGCTTCATTGGATAAGACGGTTGGTGCTATAAGTAATTTCGTTCAAATTAAAACATAATTTTACACTATGAAGTTTTTAGTACTATTGCATGTAAAGTTTTGTAGTTTGAATTAGATTTAAGATAGTTTATTATTTTTAAAATCGATCACAGTGGTGTGCAATGGGAGAGGCCTATGTCCAGCAGTGGACTGCGATAGGCTGATGATGATGATGATGATTATTATTTTTAGGATATTGAATTATCTTATTATTCATAGAATTAACATAAAATGATTGACTTATACACAAAAAGTCTTATGCCATTTTGAAATCTAAATAATAATATACAATATTTAGTATCAAAAAACTGTCGTTTGTATGAATGTAAAATTACAATATTATAGCATTAATCGAAAAAAAAAGTAAAACTGAATGTTTATATAAGTCCAATCATAAGCTTACTAGCATGAATGGTTTGTTAAAATATTTTTGTGTTTGGGCTGGCAGCTACCTCGGACAAAGAATTAGTCAAACTATTCAATGGGGGACCGCTGCCAGTATCTTCGGAACCTTGCCTAAAGGGACTCCTTTTAATAATGTATTTTAGTTTTATTATATTTTTTAAGTTTTTCAATTTCAAATACTTACTCTGCATGTTAGAGTACACAGATCCTGATAGTAAGTAATTATCATTCAAATCTACTTTGCTTAAAGCATTCGGAATTAACTTCGAGACAGGCATAAGGTAGATGTCATCAGATCATCATCATCAATTATCAACAGCCTTTATCAGTCCACTGCTGGACATAGGCCTCTCCTTAGAAAGGTTTTGGCCTACTATACCACGCTGGCCAGACGGGTTGGTTTCAAATTTTCCTTCTGTTTGCATTGATGTTGTGTTGCATAGTTTAGTTTATCCCTTAGTCGCCTTTTACGACACCCGCGGGATGAATAGGAGTGGTGACACTCCGTATTCTTAATCCGTCACCACACTGAGATTAAGACAAGATTTTGATCACTAATCAAAATCTTGTCACAATATCAGTAAAGCTTTGCAAGAAACAATTAGTCGTAATTACAAATGTTAAAAGTAAATCAAAGAGTTGATGACGCAAGCACTCATATTTATTCATTTTAAACAGAGTTTCAACACTCATGTCAACAGTACAAACCAATAATTTACATTACCTTTGAAGGAAATTGAGTTTATACAATATTTATTTTAGCCATAACCTCTGCAGACTTTATACAGCATAAAACAATGACTTTAAATACGGCACTGTGTCTATAACCCGTTACTAGATAAACTCTACAGGATATTTCGAAGACACTACGTAATTCCTCTATCTATACAAAGAAATAAAATGTAAATGTTCGTTTGTAATATTAAATTAACAACTTTTCGCTAAATGATTGGTAAAGTTTACATTTTACTTACATAAAAATCTCTATAATAATAAATGAAATTGAAGCTTCTGTACTTGTTTGTAATTTTACTAGTAAACTAACAGTCTTTCATTATTTGACGATAAAAGTATATACTATACGTTGCTTACATAAAATCTTTTTTTTATCAATCTGTCGGTCTGTCTATCTGGCTGTTGTAATCTCTGAAACGGCTGGACATAAGGTGTAAGTAGCATAGGCTATTTTTCTTGAGACCAGTTTCGCCTCTCGACGTTACTTATTGCTTATGCGGTTATTATAAACTTTATAATTAAAACCACAGGTAACATTGCGGGGCTCAGCGAATTCAGTATATAAATATGTCTATAAATGTGCTTGTGGTGGTTCTGTATTTATAAGTGTTCAATAATTATTGAATGGTAAGCAAACCATAACAAAGATACCTCTTGTGAAAAACGATAATCGTGCTAAAACCAAATCCGTTGTTATTCTACAACTGTGACAAGGATATTTAAAATATTTTTGTTTCCTTTTTTGGGAATCAAGATGTGAGTGTATCTTCTTCTTCTTCCTAGCCTTTAATCCCAGTATTATTTAGGGTCGGCTTTAATTTATTTGATGTGATTTGATATTACGAAATACATATGTGGAGGAACTGGTGTCAATATCCCTTAAGTCTAAGGAACATTGAATTTCAGTTCTCCCTTAGGGTTTCGGAGGTCCGATGCCACTCGCTCCGTGGAAAAAACTGATATTCAGGTAAAACTGGTTGAGCTAGTAGCCGACCCCAAATAATATTGGGAATAAGGCTAGGAAGAAGAAGATATCTGAAAAATTATAAAACAATTACCACAAGAATGTAAAATTATGGGCAGCTTAAACATTAATATTTAATGCATTCGTTAGAAATTAATTTGAGTTCTAGTATAAAATTGTTATTAGTATAAAACTGTTTAATTTCACTAAAGCACCATTTTATTGATTATCGAATAGGTCCTAAAAACTCTAAACCTAATAACGTTATCTTCTACAAGTTAAGAATGAATAAATCTAAGCATAAGTCTTAAAATATATTTTATTTGATAACCTCTCACATTTGCACTTTGTACCCATTACTTAGCTTCCAATATTTTATTTATCTAATGACGCAACTTTAATCTGTCTCCTCAAGGAAGTACCTTAATTGATTAGCTTGACTTACATTTTTAGAAGTCATTTTAACCTACTTCTAACTTTCGTATCGAAATGAATCTTTTCATGTATTATTTGGATTGTGTATATTATCTATTAAATAAGCTATTAGAGGAATAATTAAACATTTTTATTAGCTTTTGTCTAGTCAGTTGTGTATCTATCAAAATCATTCATGCATATCCATCTGAAGATTTTAAGAAATTGGTGTCTGTACCAAATCTGCTTGAAGTTTTAGATGTTGTTTTAAAGCTTTCACATATAAAATTCTCAGCCTCTAACAGTCTATTGATAGAAATAGGCCTTTAAGCCTATTATAGCAAGGAAGTTTTGGCCTATTTATACCACGCTGGCCAGACGGATTGGTAAAGGGCTTGTTTTACTGGTAAGGCTTTCTTCTCTTTGCCTAAAAAAACTATAAAAATAGGTTTCTAATAACTTTAATCTTTCAATAATTTTATGATTTTATATAATACTAGCTGCGTCCCGCGGTGTTACCCGCGTATCATTATGGTTACTATGCAAGTGTGTTATGCATAGTAACCTGTGAAGTTTTGACAGGAGATAAACAGTGATACATTTTGACATCTACGATTTAATGTATTTTTATAATCATCTCAGCTTTCGCCCGTTTATCTCGATTATTGCAGTAAAAAGTAGCCTATGTGTTATTCTGATATATAAGCTATATTACTGTAAAGTTTCATCCAAATCCGTTCAGTAGTTTTTGCGTGAAAGAGCAACAAACATACACACATACTCACAAACTTTCGCGTTTATAATATTAGTAGGATAAAATCAATTTTACACAACTGCTAATTAAAACCAGCATTCTTCATTTCCATTGTTAAGCTTAACTCTCACGAGCCATTTAAGTCTTATGACTTCAAACTTCACAAAGCTATCGCCTCTGATATACCCTGGAGCTCACCACAATGTAGTTATACATTTTAGCGTCAATCTCACTGACAACCAATCTATCGGATTCATTGTATGAAAAAGTTATCATGATCCAAACGGACGTCAATTTCAAAGATACATAAAGCTCTCTCTATTGTGATCGTCTCGAGTACTTCACAAGTAACGAGCGGCCCAACCTCCAATATTGGTAGGTAATAGCAGATTGCGAAATACGGAATCGTTTGGTTTATTGACTTTTAACTGACTTCAGAAGAGGAGGATGTAGTTAATTAGAAACAACTCAATAATGGTATGTCAGTAGTAGACTCTTTCTACTTACACTTAGCTGTACATTTGGTTAAGAATTTCATGTGGACCTAATCGATAAATTTTATTAAAAAATCCTTAGCTATATGTATACTACAATTATTTAAATACTAGCTTTAGCGGTAAATAGTAGCCTATGTCCTTCCGTCTATCTCTATAGGTACTAAAGTTCATCAAAATTCAGCGGTTTAAGCGTGAAAACGTAATAGACAGACCGACGGAGTTACTTTCGTATTTATAATATTAGTAGTACTAGGGACATGAAGGTATAAATAAATAATAATAAATAAATATTTGGACATCTTACACACAACGTCATCTAGTCCCAAACTAAGCAGAGCTTGTGTTATGGGTACTAAACAACTGATATAAATACATAAACATACTTTTTTTTGTAAATACATATACATATTATACATAGGAAACATCCATACTCCGAAACAAATATTTGTGGATCACACAAATATTTGGTCCGACCCGGGGATCGAACCCGAGACCTCTTGATCAGCAGTCGCATACGCTAACCACTAGACCAACAAGGCAGTCAAAAAATATGGTTATCAAAATTTTAACTATTTAATTCAATTCAAAATGTTGTTATTTAATAGATATTATTTCAGTATAGAGATCAGTATAGATCATATTATATACAGTACATACTGTTTAGATTCAGTATATGGAATAATATAAAGGTACGTCGATGCATCCTACTAATATTATAAACGTGAAAGTTTGTGAGTATGTGAGTGTGTACACACACACTCTTTTTGCGTGAAAGAGCAACAAACATACACTGTTTGTTGCTCTTTCACGCAAAAACTACTGAACGGATTTGGATGAAACTTTACAGTAATATAGCTTATATATCAGAATAACACATAGGCTACTTTTTACTGCAATAATCGAGATAAACGGGCGAAAGCTAGGTGATTATAAAAATATATTAAATCGTAGATGTCAAAATGTATCACTGTTTATCTCCTGTCAAAACTTCACAGGTTGCTAGGCATAACAAACTTGCATAGTAACCATAATGATATACGCGAGTAACACAGCGGGGCGCAGCTAGTATAAAATATATTAAATACATTTATAAGTTAGCTTATACGTGTCCGCTCATGTTTCTATATATATAACAAGGCAATCAACATTTATGTATGTTAAAGCACATTCTAACTGGTCGTAATTAAACAACATAAGTTTCTGCGATGATGTTTGTTGGGGCATAGTTATTATAATGTGTCTGTAGACGCGTTTTACTCTTAGCAAACGACCAGATTAAATAAACTTAAGTACATATTATATGTATTAGAACTACCGTCAAAACAAATGTGGAATACTATAACATGTAATAAAATGTTTCCCTACTAATCACGTAATAGATTAATGCTTTATACACTACTGAGAATGAGTCTAGACTACCTCGTTGGTCTAATGATTAGTGTATAAGACTGCTAATCAACAGGTCTCGGATTCAAATCCCGGGTCGGGAAGTGTAGATTGGTTTTTTTACAGGAAATCGTTAAGAGCAGCTCGACGTTTGAAGTTTGGCGATGATTCACGCCCGTGCCTCCGAGAGCACGTTAAGCTGTCGGTCCCGTTTGTCATGAACATCTATGGCAATCGTTATTGAGAAGTCAGTTTACTGACAACTAGTTCAAACTTCGAATTTCTGTTCCCCCTTAAGTTTGCGGAATTCCGATACCAGTCGCTCCGTGTAAAAACTGAAATTCGGGTAAAACCAGTTGAACTAGTAAGCCGACCCCAAATAATATTGGAAATAAAAGCTAGGAAAAAGAAGCAGAAGGACAATAATTAAAATGAGTGTACTTACATATTATTTATTTTAAACCTTAGGTCTTTAGTAATTGAGAAATCATCATGATCCACAGGTTTTTCAAAAGTTAATGCTTTTTTTATGTTATGATTCTGTGAATGAACATGAACAATATGAACATGTTTTAACTTATAGGGAGGCGAGACGTCTATTCATACTCTACTGTATACTAAAATGAATGAGGCTTAATTTTATGCAAGTTTTAGGTGTTTGATAGTATCCTGACTTGTGATCTATAATAATCATGAGACCTATCCACTATTGAAGTAATATCGCTTGATAGTTTTATTATAATATTTGTAACAAGTTGAGATTTTCGTAAAGTTAAACTAAAAGCATTGTGATAGAAAAGTGTAGAATTAGTTTTGATTTTATATTTTAAAATTTCCCTGTCTTGAGCGTTATGGTCTTCTAGACAAAAACAAGACTACACTAACCCTAAATTACCACTATTTGGTACTACCGGTGGCCTATATAGCCTTAGCCAGTGGAAAAATAATCAATAAAAGCAATAGAACTCACCAAAACAAGTGGTTTGATTTTAAAACCACAACAAAACAATTGTGTTCTTTCTACCCATGGAACCACAAGCACTGTTTATATTAATTCTAACTAGATGAAAGTCGAAACTTAGCTTTTACCCGCGAAGTGATTAACACTCAAAGTGGTTCATTTGATCAGTGTCAGTGATTAGAAAACAAGTAACGTTCGTTTGGTTACACGTCGAACGTTTTGAGCGGAGCGGACAATGATATTGTGGAAAAATGTCTCATAGACACACGATACTCGATTGACATGTACTATATGACTATATGACATGTACTATTTTCTATACTGTTTAATTATTTTCATAAAGACATTATTGGAAAATCCAGTGTTGATTCCTGAAATGATTTTGAATAAATTAATAAGAAGCTGAAGATTATTGTGACTCTCACACCGAAACGTATCCGAATCGAACATGTATTGTCCTGAGTTTTTTTTTAAGACAGCATTTAATAAGATCAATAATTTTTTTATCCAACGATCTTTTTCTTTTTATTCTTTTACACCGTCGCTCCACATTTCAGACTTAGACCATCCGTTCAGGGTTATAAGGTGCGCATGAATTTGACAGAGATTTTAGAATTTAATTGATATTTTAATTGGACATTCCGAAAGCTGTACGGGTTCAGCGACAGGTTCAACGTTTGTTTACTGTTAATTTATCAGATATAAATGTTTTGCTACATGTTACCTTTATTAATGTTTTCATTGCTTAATTTAACGTTAATGTAGACACTTTCATAAAGGTAGTGTAACCTTTTAAGGATAAAACAATTGACACTTAAGGCGCGTGTTCTTAGAATTAGGAATCAACTTTTGCTTTTCAAACTCGCTGAAGCGATGCGAAATAACGCAACAAAAAACCAGTGATTTGTATGTTTACTTAATTACAGACAACATCCATAGTTATAAACATAATCTTAAAAGGGCATGTTAAAAAAGAGATACATATTAAAAAGCTGCGACGTGCAAATTAATTTATGATTGGCAACTCCGAGTGCAGCTATCCTTGACTTCAGTCATTCAATCACTCGCTGTTATGAATCAACTTTCATTTTCAACAATTTTAAGAAACATTACCAATTTGAATTTCAATAAAATACTGGCGCACCAATATTTAAATGAATCTATATAAACATTAAACTATAAGACACAAATACAATAAAACAAGACGTCAATAAACGCAACAAATATCAACACACCAATATCATAACCAAATACCATAGCGCACACTGGGCGGTAACAACCGCCTACTGTCCAAACCATTTATTTTGGCGACAAAATAATTTATTCAAGTTGGTCAGCAAGTAGAGCGACTAGAACAAGTAGTCTACACGTTTCAATGGCAGCATTTCGCAACACTATGTTTGCAGACAGACTGGCGTATTTCTACACAATTCATTGATAAGGTGCGTAGGCGAACTCGACGTCGTCCACTCCATTCATGAATTGGGTAATGCTTGCCCACGCGCATAACGGTTAAACATCGATGGATACAAATAAATTATGAACTTTAATTAATACGAATTTGTGTTTTACAGTAATTTATAAAGACGGGAAGCTGTTAATCAATTGTAAGTGAAATTTAATCTTGGTTTAATAAGAGAGTTTCATTGTATATGATTTTACAAGACGTAAGTTATGCTGTAGTTTCTTGTTAGCAAGTGGTTGGTCAATAACAATTTGTATACAAATTAGATATTTGCGCAACCAGAATACTACCATGCAACTATTCCTAAAAATAAAACTCATATTCCAAGTGACTACAAGTAGTAAACCATTTAAGTTATCTTTATAACAAAAAAACTATTTGCACGTTTGATATTCCTAGTCAGTAAACACTCATTCTTTATTTAAATGGTGACATTTTTGAAATCTGTGCTTATGTAAACTTTGGTATGTTACTTATTTTTTCGCCCCATTCGAGTTCGAGGTTTCCTTGATAGAAAAATTTGGCAAAAAAAGCATTTAATTATATCTGTCACTAAGATTAAGATATATGACGTGAGGTCCCGAGAGTGATATCTCCAGACCCATGTTTGGGCCCTTGCTTCCAGAGGCCCGTCCACTTATCACTTAATCATAAATACGTATACAACATGTTATGCATACCAATTACATCGTACAAGAAGCCCACAGGTTTTTGTCTCATATAAAATCTAATTAATTTTTAATTACTTACAAACCTATCTGAGGTATATGTTTAATCTAATGTCAAAGATCTCACAGTGGGTTTTTTTTTCATTTAAAATCATGACAGGTTTGACACCCACGCGTTTTACAGTTGACATTATTAAATTTATAGTATTTTAACCAATGGTATGTGATTTTTTTCGAAGTTATTACCGGAACATTTTAACTAATAATACCAAACCTGTAGATAATAAGCAGTTAGTAGAAAACTTGTGGGTAATCTACCTAATATAGTCATGCTTTTACTTAAACTATGTTACTGATAGAAATATTGGTGAGTCCATAAGTCATGATCATTTGTAAGAGTAGGTAGACTACAGGTGTAAACTACGTATAATAATTTATTTATTATTGTTTACTTGCATATTTACAGAATAAACACAAAGAATTATATAAAACTAGCTTTCGCCCGCGGCTCCGCCCGCGTGTATGTTGGGTGTCGCGGTAAAAAGTAGCCTATGTCCTTTCTCAAGTTCAGTTCTATCTTCATACCAAATTTCATCAAAATCGGTTCAGTGGTTTAGGCGTGAAAGCTTAATAGACAGACAGACAGAGTTACTTTCGCATTTATAATATTAGTATGGATAGTGACAAAATATGCACAAAATCATAAATCAACAGCCTTTAACAGTCCACTGCTGGACATAGGCCTCTCCTTAGAAAGGAGGTTTTGGCCTACTATACCACGCTGGCCAGACGGGTTGGTATAGGGTTGGTTGCAAGTTCCCGTCGATGGCCGTCATGGCCGGAGGCGACGACGAAGGCGAGGCTGATGTGCCGCCCGTCAGGGAATCAGAGGTAGGGGCGGCTGTTCTAAGGATTCGATCCAAGAACACCGCCCCCGGGCCAGACGGGGTACCTGCCCGAGTGCTGGCCCGAGCCCTCGATCATATGTCGGACCGCCTCAGGGGAGTGTTAGACGCTAGTCTGGCGTCCGGACGCTTCCCTGAGTGTTGGAAAAGCGGGAAGCTGGTTCTGCTCCAGAAGCCAGGTCGGTCTGCCGACTCGGTCGCGGCCTATAGGCCCATCGTGTTGCTGGACGAGGCGGGTAAGCTGTTCGAGAGGGTGCTCCACGCCCGCATCGTCCGGCACCTGCGCGAGGTGGGCCCCGATCTGTCGGACGCCCAATTTGGATTCCGGGAGGGGCGTTCGACGGTCGACGCAATTCTGCGTCTGAAGGCCGCGACCGAACAGGCGGTGGGCTGCGGCGACGTGCTGTTGGCGGTGTCGTTGGACATCGCCAACGCATTCAATAGTCTGCCATTCAGCTGCATCAGGGCCGCACTCCAGTACCACGGAGTGCCGCAATACCTGGGGCGGCTAGTGGCAGACTATCTGACGGAGCGTATTGTCATGTACGAGGACCGAGAAGGAGTCTTGAGACGTCGGGCCATGTCGTGCGGTGTTCCACAGGGGTCTGTCCTCGGACCACTCCTGTGGAACATGAGATACGACTGGGTCCTGCGAGGGCGTCTCCCCCCCGGGGTCGGTGTAATTTGCTACGCCGACGACACTTTGGTGACAGCCCGGGGGGCGACCTTCGAAGAGGCGGCACGCCTGGCCACCACAGGAGTCTCCCTGGTGGTCGGGCGCATTGAGGCGCTGGGTTTGCGGGTGGCCCTAGAAAAGACGGAAGCCCTACTTTTCCATGGGCCCCGTCGCGGTCCACCCGCCGGCGCCTCCATCGAGGTCAATTCGGTCCTCGTACCGGTCCGGGCCCACTTAAAGTATCTGGGTCTGGTCCTAGACGGTAGGTGGCTCTTCGACGAGCACTTCCAACAGCTTGCTCCGAAGCTGATCGGCACTGCCTCCTTCCTTGGGCGTCTTTTGCCCAATCTGGGAGGAGCCAGTGTCGCCACGAGGCAGCTGTACACGGGGGTTGTCCGGTCCATGGCACTCTATGGTGCACCGGTGTGGGCGGCGGCTCTGACCGAGCAGAATAGGGCGCGCCTCAGGCGGCCGCAGAGAACTCTGGCGGTCAGAGCCATACGGGGTTACCGCACCGTATCGACGGAGGCGGCGTGCGCCCTGGCCGGAACACCCCCGTGGGATTTGGAGGCGGAAGTGCTCGCCGACGTTTATCGGCGAGTGGCTAACTACCGGGCGGAGAGTGGTGGAGTTGGACCTCCGCCCGAGGACGTGCGCGAGTGGCGCGAAGCCGCTCACCGAGCCACGATGGATCGCTGGTCGGTCTGGCTGGAGACTCCACGTGCTGGCTTCGCCACCGTAGAGGCGCTTCAGCCGGTCATCGGCGAATGGGCAGTGCGGCAGCACGGGACCCTTACCTTCCGACTGACGCAGGTTCTTTCCGGGCATGGTTGCTTCGGAAAGTACCTGCACTCGGTCGCCAGGAAGGAATTGAGTCCCGCCTGCCACCACTGCGACTGCAGTGAGGATTCGGCTCATCACACGCTGGCGGTCTGCCCCGCATGGGAGACGCAGCGCCGGGTCCTCACTGCAGTCATCGGAGGGGATCTCTCGCTGCCGGCCGTCGTTCGTTCCATGGTCGGCAGCGAGAGCTCATTTACCGCGGTCGCAACCTTCTGCGAGGACGTAATCACGCAGAAGGAGGCGGCGGAGAAGGCCCGGGAGGACGACATCCAATCGGACCAGATTCGCCGCCGGCGACTCGGGCGGCGGAGGCGCGAACATCTGCGCCTCATGCCGCCTTGAGTGTGGCCGCGTGTGGACGGGACGGGTTTTCCCTCCACCCGCATTATGTGGCCAGCCGCGAGGGGGCGGCGTCGGTGTGTGCCGGACGCCGCCTAAGAGAGGGTCGTCAAACAGAGACGGTGCCCGCATCAGGAGCGGGCAGGCGCTGGAGAAGTTCAGAAGGAGATCCCACCCTGGACTTCTCCTACTCCTAAACGGAGAAGCGCGGAGAGGGCACACTGTGTGTTTTTTAGTCGGTTCAAGTCCGACACACCACCCTGCCGTAACCCCCGGTGGGGTGACGGTCCATGATGATTTTTCACACACTAAAAAAAAAAAAAAAAAAGGGTTGGTTGCAAGTTTTCCTTCTCTTGTCTGTTGTCTTGCGTAGTTTATCCCTCAGTCGCCTTTTACGACACCCTCGGGATGAATAGGGGTGGTGACACTGTATTCTTAATCCGTCACCACGCTGACAATAATTTAAAATATGCACAATATTTATTAAATAGAAAGTTATAAGATTATTAAAAACAAAAATTTTACTTCTAAAAATGTATTTATGTTTTTTTTTAATTATTTGTTTTATGTTAATTTATGAGAAAAAAGTTATAAGCCATAGGGGTCTTATAACGTTAAATTAACATTAATCTCAATCAGGTTTTAAATAAAAAAATCCGTTTAATCAAATAAAATATTTGATCTCTTCATTAACATCGTTTAAGTTATTAGTTTTGTATGCAATAAATATTCCATTTATATGACAACGAACATCGTTTAAAACTGTATTTGTAAGGTTCATAAGCTTAGCCAGGATATCGTTATTAAAATTACATTGAAACAGATGCGTTTCTACAATCTCTATAACAGCATCTTATATACGGTGTTTATGTATACAAACTTAATCTTGAACGGGTAATAAATTTAGAGGCAACACTAAGTTGTAAATATTAATATATTTTATATTCACCGGTAGCAATCCAGGCTGACCAGAAATGACATAGTTCGAGTCCTTAAATAAGGGGACCTAGAGACGGGTGGACCGGTCAGGGAGTGTGTCAGTGGAAATACCACATACTCTTGACTCCTGCATCTCCTGGGATAGTTCCCTTCTACCAAATACCACTTCCACGTCAAGCCAAATGCTTCGAAAATATTCAAAATAAAATCAATACCCAAATGTGATCTTCCGTTCTTTTACAATGACAAATGTTTGAAAAGTGTATTTATAAAAAACTTTTATTATATTTGTGTTATTTGGTATTACTAAATACACAAAATTAGCGATTACATAGGAGACTAGTTGACCCAGCGAACTTCGTACCTCCCAACTCTAAATTCCAGAACTTGATCGCAGCGCCACCTACCGGGTCCAATTGCAAATCTAAACCATCCCAAGATCCCCTTGAACACACACAAAAAATTTCATCAAAATCGGTCCAGTCGTTTGAGAGAAGTTCAGTGACATACACACTCACAGAAGAATTATATAATAAAGACTAGTTGACCCAGCGAACTTCGTACCGCCCAACTTTAAAATTCCAGAACTTGATCGCAGCGCCACCTACCGGGTCCAATTGCGAATCTAAACCATTCCCAGATCCCCTTGAACACACACAAAAAATTTAATCAAAATCGGTCCAGTCGTTTGAGAGAAGTTCAGTGACATACACACTCACAGAAGAATTATATATAATACTAGCTGAATCCCGCGGTGTTACCCGCGATTATTAAAATTGCGACTATAATTTGAGATTTAAACTATCCTATCTCTCAAGTTAGATCGAACTGAACATGGTGTGCGAATTTTATTATAATCGGTTAAGTGGTTTAGAAGTCCATTGAGGACAAACATTGTGACACGAGATTTATATATATTAAGATATAAAGATATGTAATCCGTAATAAGAAATAATATAAATTACTCATTGAATATCGTACACAGATAATATATGATTTACTTTGTAAACAAACCTTGATAATAAATTTTAACCTACTTTTAATTGTGATATCGAATTTAAATATTTATAAATAATATATACCTAATACTAAAAGACTTTACATAATAGTAAAAGAATAAAATAAAATATTCTAAAAATTCAGAGTACCAAGTGTGTGAATGTTTGCCAACTTTAAAAAACAATTTTGGTTAAAAAACTATTCTAATCTTTTTACATAATTACATAGAATTATGATAAAATATGCGCACAATAACAGTTTTTGCTTTGCCCCTGCTTATAAATATTTTTCTACTGAATAAACCGCTAAAAAACGTGTGTTGACAAATGTATGCCCATTTACATAATAACACCTCATTTGAACAAATATTTGAAGAAAATTCCACAATTTGAATACTTGAATAAATGTTTTTTTTTCAAAAATATACAATTTATTCTTTACACTTGTTCCGAGTTTCTTTCGACAACTATCTTCTGGTCAGCTTTAAGAATACTGTAAAACAGTTGAACTTTGTTTTTTTAAGATGAAGCCATGAAGCCAATCCAAGAATGGTAGTCACTATCCTCATTGTGCACACCATGGCGGTCTAGAGAAATTCATTCAGTGGACCTTAGGTCTATCACTCACCAACCAAACACAAAAGTACGGATGAGGTTGGTCTTTTGTACAAGGGTAGTACCGCCTCGGTTGAGCGATGAAATCAGTGACCTACTACCTACTATAACTGAGATCGACAGTTTAACATGCTCTTCGAGGAAAGAAGGGTTTCAATGTGTTAAGAAATATTCACCCATCCATAGACTAATAGCCAACTTTGGAGTAGGTATATTGACCTTCTCATTTACCACTTTGCTATGAGCACTGCTTACTTATGTTAGTATTGAACAAATATTCGTATGTACAAGTACATATTAAACCACTTTCACTGGTGACACAGTTTTACGATCAGATAACGAGATAACTTATCTGCCACGTATAGTAATCATTGGTGTTTTACCATTCTGAGGTAAACGAGAAACAAGATACCTAGGGTCAGCAGTAATGATGCCTTGTAGCAGCTTCTGAGAAGTACTAGTAATGCCATGATTTGTTTGTAACTAGTAAAATATTGAAAATAAAATGCCTGGTGGTCTAGTGGTTGGTGACCTTGATTGCTAAGGTTGGATGTACTGGTTTTGGTTCCTATTCTATAATGGACTCAGACGTCTGATTCCAAACTAGATAAAGCATGTACTACAGTAACTAGACTATTGTGTATATTTATTTCTAAACATACACGTTGTGGCGACTTCCACATACAACGCAAGCGAAAAACTTATAACAGTGCGATCTACCTGAACCACGAAGAAACACGGAACGAGTTATGCGGAGTAACTACTACTAATCTAATCCTGCATCGCGATAGAGAAATTTATACAACATCCCAACATCAACCGATGGGCATTAGCCCACCAGGCATGATAACCTCGTCTGGTCGGAAGATCCTCTCTTTGTGATGGAGGAACACGAAACCCGTTCCTCCACAATGTTATCATCAACTCTTAACAGCTCTTAGAACACTCATGACACTTCGTATTCTTAATCCATAAAGACAGGCTAAAATACAAGAAAATATATCACCATTATAACTATCTAATCTAAGTACGTAAATATTCACTTCATTATGTTGATAGTGCATTATTAAGTAGTGATTTCGTAGAACAATTATTGTATTCTTATTAAAAAGTAAAACGCAAACACTGTTAAACAAAGTATCTACTGCTGAAAAATCTTATATGTAAAGTTTTTATATACGACACGAAACATCATTTAAATAAATATTAGCATCCCTTCTTCACTATCGAAATAAATTATTTGAAAAAGACCTCATTTGCATCGCACTAGGCCTAAATATTAATGAAAGTACCTACACTAATTTTTAAACTTTAAAATACTTTTACATACCCCTTTATAATATAAATTTAAAGAAACAAAATTGAAAATGAAATTCAAACCCTATTTAAGCGTCATTTATGCGTAAACGCAAGTATCGAAAGCGATTGACATTTCGAACAAGAGTTATGTTGTAACGGTAATATTACCGGTCAATGGGACCCCGGCTCTGATTGGTTTAATGTGTGTGTTGGGTTCATTCAGAAAATCTTGGTTCATTCGAGTGAATGTGATGTAATATTAACCGATTGCTTCGAGTTAAAAGTAATATTGATAAAGACAATCAAACCTGTAATGATTTGAAATAAAACATTTGTGTATGTGTCGTTAGAGGTGACTAAGGAATCTAATTACACTGGATAACATCACTCCAAAGAGAAGGAAAACTTGAAGAAACAAATCCGATGCTCTTCAGGACAGCGTCTTATATATAGCAGTCGAGTATCGAAAGCTGTTGATCTATTGTGAACAAAGTTACTTGGTGAGAGTTAGAGTCCATCCATAGAGCTGACTGCATTATGGCTGAAACTATATTAAAAAAAAAACTGTTGAATTTTTTTACCAAAAAAATTAAAAAAGTATGGTTATATTCAAATATCAGATATCAATTCGTCACGAGCCGAACTATCGCTAAATTACAATATACATCTTTAAAGAATATTTTACTAATAGAAAACCACACAATTTGTAAGTGTCTAAACCCAATAAACGATTACTGCAAAATCAGCCCTATACGCGGTCAGAAGCCAGTATGTAATATTTAAATTATGACGTAACACTTGTGATTAATAAAAAAAACTAAAGCGTTCCAACAACAACGATTTTATCAAATAATTAATCAAATACACATAATATGTTTCATGAAACATACGTAACGCTGACTCACATAAAGAAATAGTGCGTGAATCATTGGCACCTTGAGATTATGCTTATTGAAAATAAACTGGAACAAAGAAAGTCATTACAAATCGTGAGGACAACTATGCTGACGAAATAGTAGAAGAGACACGCTGTTTGCATATGGGCCATCACCTGTACTGGAAGACTTTGACTGGAAGACCAACCAAAAAGACAGCATTCGCGCTATAAACTTAACCTACTTTTTTTCTAAGGAGAGGTGTTGAATAAAAAGTAAACTTGCAGTTATTGACAGTGGTTTATTGAGAGATTCTACCAAAAGTGAGAACAGTGAGAAGCACAATTACAAAATGACCGATGGCTTATTTACTCACTAGTGTTTTGCTAATCAATAGAGAAGGGCAAAAATTTCTTATAACAACAAGAGGCCTATGTCTTGCACTGTCACAGTCTCATCACCAATAAGAACTGATGATGATGATAATTTAAAGAAGACTGCCTCTTAATTTTCTTATTTCTCTTTAAAATCTAAATTAGCCAGTAACAGGGTTGGTTATTACCTCTGTAATTTTAGCTATTAATATTAAATATGTAAGTAAACGCTTTAATAGTAAAATCTTTAAACTAATTTATTTAAAATCGAAATACATAAACAGATACAGAAAAAGTACTTAACACAAAAGACAATTTCTAACCAACGCACATAAAAGTTCGTTTGAGCATGACGTCATTTACACCATACTTAAAATTTGGTAGTTGATATAAAAAACGGCAGCCATCTGTGCAAACAGACCACTTGAGACTCGACTAACACACACCGAGCTAAGCAAGCAACGTTTGGGCCAACGAACTTCTGAGAAAAAAAAATGTATAGAGACAAGAACGATGTGAATGTTAAACCTGTCATACTGTTTATTATAAACTATTCAAAGCCATAATTGCAAGCATTTTTTTTAATATTTTGCCTGTTAGAAAGTATAAGTAGAAACCTGGAGAAGGCGTCACCATCCTCATTGTGGGGGTAGTAATGCAGCATGGTGACCCATACCATGGTGGCCTGGTTAGATGTTTCTGCATCATTCTCCCGGTCTCAAGAGGCTGGAATGATTGGGCCTCCGGTCTCACACTCACCAACGAAATACGACGGCAAGAATGCTGTCATTATTAGGATGGTCTACTGTATGAGGGTAGTACTGCCGCGGTGGTGCCGGCCCATACGAGCTGAAATCAGCGTGGCTCTCTTACGTCTTCAATATTATGCTAATTAGTCTTAGATAAACAAAAATATTACTTTATACCTGTGTATGAAATAACACTGTAATATAACGGACTCAATGGGTACCTAGGTAAACATTATTTGCAAGTTTGAGTCAAGTTGCTTTTATGTTTAATTTGTATTGTAAACAGTTTGTATTTATAAATTAAGCAACCAGATATTTGTAACATTATATTCTTCATGTGATTTATTTGGAATACTAACTGTCAAGACAAAGGTAAGAAGTAGAGATTACAATTGCTAAAAATATCAGTGCGACTTGTTTTCCCGTCTATTAGATTTTTACAATAATGTATATTATGTATAACCCTCTTCGATAAATTGTTTTCGTTGAAATTAGATAAAAAAATCGGCCAAGTGCGTGTCAGGCCACGCACAGGAAAGGGTTCCTCAGTCACCCATAATGGTACGTGGATTTAAAATTGTATCCAATAGATAATTGTTATATTTACGAATTAGTGCGTTAGTTTTGTATGACGTTTTCCAAGTGAGCGCAGTTTAGCAGTTAAGCCTCTATAACTCCTGAACTAACAAAGCCATCTAATCCCTTATAGTTTTCCTTCAAAGTTCATTATATGGAACACCATCACGAATTTTTTCAGATTTTTTGAGCCCGCCGTTTAGCTTTTAGAGGGGGGGGGACG
The DNA here is from genome assembly GCA_932526445.1 of Phragmatobia fuliginosa. Classification (NCBI taxonomy): domain Eukaryota; kingdom Metazoa; phylum Arthropoda; class Insecta; order Lepidoptera; family Erebidae; genus Phragmatobia; species Phragmatobia fuliginosa. The sequence continues at coordinate 18,078,341 of OW052070.1, forward strand.
CCCTGTTTTTACATAAAAGTGCCCTTTAAAGTGGAATATCCCGCGAACGGATACTTAAATCAAAAAATCGTCTTAAAAACCCTTTATTGTTTTCAAAAGACCTATCTAATGATACCCCACACGATGGGGTAGCCGCGAGAATTTTTTTTTATCCCCACTTTACGTATAGGGGAGGTACCCCAAATAAAAATATTTTTCATAATTTTATTGTAGCACTTTATCGGCGTAATTACAACACATATTCATGCAAAGTTTCGTCTTACTAGCATTTACCGTTTGGACGGTAAGTCGAGGACGGACGGACGGACGGACGGACATGACGAATCTATAAGGGTTCCGAGTCATTAACTTCGGAACCCTAAAAAGGTATAACCCAACTACTTTAAGTTTCTAATAAACTATTTCGACTATCAAAGTATATTATTTGCAAGTATTTTTTGTCCCATTTCGTTTAAAACAAAAATTACCTTTGATTTAATATAGCCGGTTCCAAAAATAACGGGTCAGTCACATAAACCAATAACGGGTCAGTCACATAAACCCGAATATCTCCCGAACTACGTATGCCATCCTAATGAAACGAAGACTGTTCAATTGAGAATTTAATTATACAGATAAAAAATAAAATAAAACTTAGTTACACCCACAATATTAAGCTTAAATTAAAAAAAAACTAAAGTAGTCATATTTTTCTTAAGATTACATTTTTTTTATGATTGTTTTTTTGCTGTTTTTCATCACTTTCTTCATTTAATACTTTGTATTGCCTCCACGTGATGAAGCCTCCAGTGATGAAAAACAGCAAAAAAACAATCATAAAAAAAATGTAATCTTAAGAAAAATATGACTACTTTAGTTTTTTTTTAATTTAAGATTAATATTGTGGGTGTAACTAAGTTTTATTTTATTTTTTATCTGTATAATTAAATTCTCAATTGAACAGTCTTCGTTTCATTAGGATGGCATACGTAGTTCGGGAGATATTCGGGTTTATGTGACTGACCCGTTATTTTTGGAACCGAGTGTAGATGTTTAAATGTAAATAAAAGAAAAAACTTATTAATATAGTTTAACGGATGACCCCCACACAAGTTTTCCATTATATTTGCATTTGAACCACTTCGATCATAAAACAACAAAAAAACTAAAACTACAAACTAACTAAAACTACTTAGTAAAAATAATAGAAATAATATTGGTTATAGACTTGTAGAACATGAAAGACAAGCACGAGCTCAAAGATATTAAGTTATAACGTTTAATAAACAAAGTGATGATAAAAAAGTAATCATATTTCATAGGAATTCAAATAAAACCCCACAGAGTCGTAACAGACATCCCTCTTGTGAACACGTGGTAGAACAGGAAGGAAGTGTTAATTTAGATCGCAATGAATAGGGCACCATATTTTCGTCAGTGTAATATGATAAAACTATATTGTTCGGATCATCTCTTTTACAAGCACAGTTAAATAAAAAAATTAAATTAATAATTCGGACATCTTATATACAACGCTATCTAGTCCCAAACTAAGCAAAGCTTGTATTATGGGTATTATGCAACTGATATAAATACATAAACATACTTTTTTTTGTAAATACATAATATTATACATAGAAATACTCCCAGACTCCGAAACAAAAATTTGCGGATCCCCCAAATATTTGGTCTGACCCGGGAATCGAACCCGAGACATCTTGATCAGCAGCCGCATACTCTAACCACTAAATCAACAAGGCAGGCGATAAAATTAAAGTGTCTGTATATCACTTGTAATATCAAATTAATAGTTTTTTAATCAATGCATATGAATACACATTACTCAATATAAAGCAATTTTTAAAAAAACTGTCTGTATGTCTGTTTTTTCAGGGTAATCTCTTGAACGACTGGACTGATTTAGACGGGACTTTCACTAACAGAAAACTGTTGAAATAAGGAGTAACTTATGCTAATTTTTTTAGGCCAGCTTAGCTCCGCGGTGTTACTGGCTTTACAACATGAACTTCGTTTTCAAATAAATTACTCTACTATTTCCATATTTATCGTTTTCAAATAAATCATTAAGAAAGTTCTCCAGCATTAATGGTTTAAACTTAGGGACTTAATTACCTCTAAACTCATAGAACGTACGAACCCATAGACCTTAAATCATTCTAGCACTCGACTCGTAACGGTCAGTGTGAGCTTGGAACAAAGGCACTTCCATTTATTCGAACATTTGTTACACCGTTGCTAAAATTGATGGTTAGCCTGTGGTTTTCAATGCTGGCATACACGATGAAGAAGGCACTTTGAAATTTACTGAGACGTTATTTACACGTTTTAAAAGGAAAAATTGTGTGATTATGCCATATAATTTATACCTTATTTAAAAAATGCAAAATTCCGTGTTTCTAATTTATGGATGGCAATGATTCTTCCAATAATGTGCATCTCCAAAATTCGTGTGTGTATGTACATATGTGTACCTCCAACAATGTTTTTTAACTGTGGTCGTTTATTGGTTATTGTTGTACTTTTAAAAGAATAACCACGAGTAACGCTGTGGGACGAAATTAGTCAACAAAAGTAGCTTACCCAGCCAAAAGTACCATGCATACTTTCATATGCATTTAGCGAAAAGCTTTTGTTTTTATTTATTTCAATAGATACAGATGTTTGTAATAGACCATCCTAATAGATTAGATGACTGTTTAACAGGTGGCCGTGAACCGTTTTATCACACTTCCTATACAAGTTTGCGAGCGCAACATTGCCCTGTGAATTGTCTGATGCTTTTGATGCTTATAGAATACCATGATGCCATTGTTTTATTGTATATCTGTTACAATGCGGGACTTAGACGTGCACGTGCGTTTAAGGAAGTCTTTAGTTGTTGATTCCGGAATCGATGGATTAGGGCGTTCCGCAGGGTACAACAAGAGGACCCCTGTATTTTTAACATTATTATCCAAACTTAAGATTCTTTGGAATCCTGTTGGAAATACTTACTTAGGAAACTTATAAAGATAGAACTGAGATTGTTTTATGTCTAATGTCAAAGTATACACAGATTTCCTTAAACGAAATACGTTAGTGAAATCAACAATAAATTTTAGATAGGGTTACCTGGTAGACTGTGCTGACCTCATGATGCTATCTTATCGGGTACGATAAGAAATGTTTTACCTGTTGTAAGTCATACAAGTCTTGAACTATTTGGTATTTACAGAATTTCTATGTATTGTTCAAGTATTTTAACATTTCGGTTTGAAATCGAGTGAAAGTTGATTTGATCTCACTTGTTAGTCTTTGTTATGGTTTAGCTCAGAAAAGACTTTTCTAAATATAATGTGATTTTATATTTCATAAATTCTTCGGCATATAATTTATCATTTAATAAATTACTTTATTTAGTTTCTTACTTAATTATTTGAGTGGCAAATTTTATAGCCTGAAATTGTACCGTAATAAATAAATATGATTAAGAAAACAAACTCAATAAATATAATATATAACTGTTTATGTTTTAAGTGCTTCCTTTAGTGTTTCTCATAAATATCACACAAAAATACCCCCCACTGGCAGAACAATGAATTACCAGATGTCCTCAAAAAGATCTCGTTTTTCGCGTTATACAATTTCTTAAGTTGTATAGTTATTGAAAAATAACACCAATAACAGCACATTTCATGTGTTAACCCAATGCAACACAGAAATTTTGTTATTTACGTAAAAGCCCAATTTCTTCATCACTTGTCCTTGCATCTTACAAAATATTAATATTACGTATATTATGTACACAATTGCAACCTTTTTGGCATATGATCTAGTAATCAGCTACTTCAACATAGAGTTTAGTCTAGTTTTGTAATTTTAAATAATAGTAATAATTAAGTGTATATGTTTAAATAGCTTACGTATGTGTTTCTTTATTTCAATACTCTGAAAGCGATTAAAATTCTTGGTAACCGTAATAAATTAAGCAGGTATTAAATAAGCAAGAACCATACCGTTCATTTAAATGAAACGTTTTACAACATTTTAAAGTTACTACACGAAGTCCCAGAAATAACGGCTTGGCCAGTCATGAGAAAAATAAACCTTTATGTGTACGTGTACTTTTAGAATTGCTTCAATATTTCAAATAAAAAGTTTATTCATTTTTTAATACGTAACTCAACACTTTTTTTTTAATTTACATGATATTATAACAAATTATATTGACTCTTAGCCAATTATAGAGCTTCATAACATGTGTACAGTAAGTTTGAAGGTCCTTTAGACATGGTTTAGCATGCACTAAATTTAATTTGTCTAAACAGCAATCATTCAAAAATCATATTACATTAGGGTATAGGTTATCACGTCGCTAGTTATTAAACCTTGATCATCGTTACCAACGATAATGAGAAAGAAATTACATAGTTTTTGTGATTGAATTTAAATATCACTTTCATAGAATAATAAAGATTATCTACAAAGATATATGTTCAATAGTATTTTATTTTACTTGTTTAACGTAAACATCATATAACCCGTAACGAATTATGGACACAGGACATGTATTTTATTTCTCTGGTACCACAATGTTGGGTGATGTTTATAGATATATGTTTTTCTTTAAGCTGATTGAAAAATTACATTGCTTGTCACGTGCTTGCTTTCTTGTTATTGCGGTACTAATACATAAAACAAAGAATACCACCATATTTTTCCTTGCCAAGATCGTAACATTATTTAGTGTTTCAAAATATTTACTTTGAACATGAAACCCAAAACTTCAGTCTCGATAAAATGTACCTTAAAAATATAATACAAATATATTATTTAAATTGGTCAAGTCAAGGATGCCATGGAAAGTTATTGTTCGAACACCAAAGTGCAAACTGCAATTTACTTTAGACCATCTTCGAAGCGTATCGATGGGTGGTCAAAATTCACAAATCCAAATGGTTATTGATAAAATTTAAGTTATTGTTCCAATTTTCGTATCATAATAAAAAAAACAAGTATACCATTGTTCGTGGGATGTCAAATCAGTAACAAAGAGGAGGATGAGTTGAGTTTAAGTAAACTAATAAAGTGTAGGTGTCAGTTATGTTGTTTATTGGTCTTTGTGGCACGTAACTTAATACGCTGAATTGTGATAATACTGATAATCGCTGTGACTCTTTTTGAGGCTATGAACCTTATAATAGCTTTCAATAAATTATGAATTTAACTTCTTGGGTATAACAATTAGCAATCATATTTAAGAGGACTCAAGCAAAATATGTTTTAAAGGAATTTTGTTAAATGAAAAATATTTTACTGCATAAATTGTCTATAATAAAAGTGATTCAACTGTCAAACAATGATTTTTAAAATACAAAAGAAATAAACCATCATGTTTTAGCATAGTTATTAGCAGTAACGAATAAAGGTTCATAAACATTCAGAGTTCAGTTTCCCCCATTGTCTTCTAAAAACCGCAACATGGTGACAATCTAGGCATAAAATCATTGGAACACTGCCAACTGTCATTATTTAGCCTTGTGTGTTGACAGGATACATAATGGATGACAATAGACTCGGATATTCGCTTGTCTGAACCATTGACTGAGTTGATAATAATGAGTCACGGTAAAAAAATGGCATTTGCCATTTTGAGGTCGTTAAATTGCTGAATGTGATGAATATGAAATCCCTAGCGAATGATTTATGACAAAGAATACAAATTTATATTTCATTGTATTTCCTTCTGTATAGTATGACTTGTAACCATATTCCAAAATGCACGAATTCAATTAAACTAATTCTAGACATCTACAAAGCGTACGTACGTACTAATAGTAAGAGGTCGTCTTTAAAGATAGTGAGATATTATAGTCTGATACATAAAATGGCTCCAACAATGAATGGGGACAGTATTAGAGTACTTGCAAGGAATAACCATGATATTGTTTAAATACTCAAGATATCACTTACCAGAGATATTTCTGTATTAGTGTCAACAAACTGCCATTCCAATGATGCCAACTTAATAAATCAATTCGTGTTTTTTCTAATCTAACAGTTTTTTGTTTTAATTTTAAGAAAATGTAATGTGAAACTTCAAGTAGGTATTTTCTGATTGCGCTTTTTAAAATTGTCAATTTCGCTTGTTACTAGTAGATACAGACATACATACAGGTAAAGTCATTTCTTGAATTACTTCAAACAAATCAAAGAAAGTTAGGTACATACTGCATGTATTTTAATTGTAGTTAGCATAATATTTTATTTTCCAGCAAGATCAGATGCTTGTTTAGTTTTAGTAGTTTTTTTTATTTCTTCAGAAGTAAGTATAAGTTTTTTCCTCATAAAATACATACTACTTGTAAAATAACCAGCCGTGCAATCACACAATCAGTATCGCTGTCGGCCTTTTGCGATCTAGCGTTAAGATACTGCTATCCAGCCGCACAAACCGCTTCACGTAAACTTGAGCAATTTTTCCGGTTACAATGTTGAAAGTTCATTTAAAGTTTATGTTCTTGTCTGTTTGTTTATGCTGTGTTTTCTAAGAAGCAGTTAACCTTTGAACTACGACTATTACCAAAGTATGCGTCAAGACATTTGAAATTTCTATTTTTTGGGCACCATATTTTGTAAGCGTAACCTGTTGTTTTCTAGATTTTTCGTTTTTTTACCTACAAGATGGAGCTGAAATTTAACCATTTAGACCAAGAAGATGCTATAATAGTGAAGTGCAAACCGGATCACAGAGATAGGTAGATACTTTCAGTTTTGCCGACGAAGATAAACTGCAGGTTTTTAAAGATAAAAGCTTAAAGTCTGCGACTATGTATCTTTTGTATCTTTTGACCACAAAACTCCTAGGAGAACTCCTGATATGAACAAACTACTCAAATATAATTTTATCCGTTCAGCAAAAATATTACTTATCAAATAATTAAACTTTTAATTTTATATTATTAAAGAAAAGATAATATTATCCAGCTTCTAACATGATGTATAACAACTTAGAATAAAGTTGAAATTTACTTTTTTTTTATGTTCAATATTTTTACAAATTATAAAGTTACAGTGCAACAATGTAATTAATTGAAGAGATTTCTGAAGAAATTCACGTCTGCAAAATAATGTACATAGCGCTTGGAATAGGTTTAGGGTTATTACTTGTTAAGTTTGCATCCATTTGAAATTATATTCATTTTAACAACTTGTGCACAGTTTTAATCAAATATATGTAAATCAAAATATTCCATAAGGTAATAGTAATTTAAGAAAATATTGGAATCACGTGTAAGTACTATAATTAGGTTAAATAATTATTTAATTCAAACCATGTTAAACTAACATAAATTTTGATTATCTAGACGAGGTTTCCGTAAACAATAATTATATAGAAATCCTCGATCAAACAAAATTATATAATTAGAGCACGATACATTAACAATATTATCTTATAGTAGTACATCGACATCAAAGTATTCATCTTCCACGTTCGATACGATCGCAAAACTAGTTGTACATTATCGGGCATCTTCAGGCGAACGCGCAGATGTGAAGTCAAGCGCAGAAATGGACGTTAAGTAACGCTTTATGATAAGATTAGCGGATGTGCGTCGGCGCCGGGGCTATCGCTTGACACCTCCGTCACGACATTCACAACACGATATGATCGTAATCGTAATAAAATGATATTTATTATTTGTTTGGTTATATAGTCGTACATAAACAGTCATTACTTTAAAGGAAAGATGTAAAATAACACTTAGTTTATATAACTTACTTGCCTTATTTTAAACTAGCTTTTATAGCGGCTCTGAGGGCGTGTCTGTCTTTTATCCCCGGAAGGAGTAGCAGTAGTAGTAGCATGTCAAATTTCATTAAAATCGATGCAGCGATTTAACTATGAAAGCGTATTAGACAGTTTTTTCGATTTTTAATATTAGTGTTGATTTTGAATAGGTATTAAATTTACGTTTATGCCTAGATCAATGCGATGTTTCTTTTCTTAGAAAGGCAGAATGGTAACTATTCTTTCACGTTCAGACGTGATACGACATTTAGAAACTTTCAATATAGAAACAACTAATGTTATAATTGCTATATTTTTTCCTTTCATCCAGTGATAACTTTCTGCATTACTGATTAATTAAATGATAACAAATGCAACTTCGATTCAGTAAGTCAAATGTTCTTGTACCTTTTGCAGTCAACCTTATTAACGCTAAAGGAATTTGGACGGAGAAATTCTTGTAACACAAAGATTAATGTATGTAGCTGGAAGTATCTTATTTCTTTAAAGAGATTTTAACTTTTTTTTTGCCAGTCGGTTTTTTATTATATTTAAGCATACCAAAATGACTCCACTCCGCCTGACGGCAAGCATGAGTAGACCATTCTCATTGTGAGGGTAGGCAATGCAGCGTGGTGAACCATACCATGGCGTCGTAGTCAGATGTTTCTGCATAATTCTCCCGGCCTCCGGAGACCGGGAGAATGATGCAGAATGATTAGTCCTCCGGTCATTACACTACACCAACGAAATACGACAGGTCTTCTAGGTGAGGGTAGTACTGCCCCGGTTGAGCCAGCCGATTCTTGGTGAAATCAGCGTTGCTCTACTACCTGCTAAATAAGTATTTTCCTCCAAGTCATGTTAAGCTCGACTTTAAATCTATTACAATAAGGCTGAACTTTGATTTTACACACTACTGACAGACCTCTACAACTCAACTACCATGTGATTTCGAAGGTTTAGAAAGACTGTACTCGGACTTTTTAGGACGGAATGTGCGATGATTGTAAAATATGTTAGTATGGCAACCGGGACAGATAGCTCTACAATGCAGGAAGTAGTATCAATTTGAAGCAATTTATTATAGTCTGACTTTGTAATGTTTTCAAATATCCTTTACTACTTAGCCAGCCCTTTTGATACATAATTATAATCATCATAAATCTATACTAATTTTATAAAGACGTAAAGTTTCTGAACATAACAGCTTATGAGCTTGTGACTTTGTAAGGGTATATATGGAACTGATTTAGAAAACAACACTGTTTGTGTCACAGGCTATATACTACATATACGCGGGCGAAGCCACGGGCAATAGCTAGTATCCAAAGGTCATTTCAATAGTTCAGCTCTTATTATGTCGGCCAAGCGTGACGAACAGAAATAATACATCATCTATGATATAAAAAAGAAAAGACTAATAAACTGATAACAATGATTGATTGTGATTAAAAATATAAATATTAATGTAAAGATAAATATAAAATGCAACAAAAGTGATTATTATTGTTTTTGTTTGTGACTAAAGAAAACATTAACAATTAATTTTGTAATACATCAAAATGATACATTATAACTCTGTACGTGGAGTAAGTGTTACTTATTTATTAAGTATAAAATTAAAGTTTGGAGACAACAGTAAAGAAATTACAAAATGCAGAAGATATATTAGGTGTAGAAAATATAATATAAACAGAAGAAGAAAAGAGAAAAACAATACATGATCATATGATCAATGGAATAAGTGAAGGTGACAAAGGATCACTTCTGGACAATGACCACCAAAATCATTTAAACATATATTTATTTAAGACTAGCTTTCACCCGCAGCTACGCCCGCGTCTTTGTTGATTATCGCTGTAAAAAGTAGCCTATATCATATAGCATATTATCTATATATATATATAATTCTTCTGTGAGTGTGTATGTCACTGAACTTCTCTCAAACGACTGGACCGATTTTGATGAAATTTTTTGTGTGTGTTCAAGGGGATCTGGGAATGGTTTAGATTCGCAATTGGACCCGGTAGGTGGCGCTGCTGCTGTAATTTTAAAGTTGGGCGGTACGAAGTTCGCTGGGTCAACTAGTATCTTATAAGTTTTAATATGTAGTGATGCAAATGTTCAAATTTGGAAAATAATTTTTTACATCTCCTATTTTGCTTCTCTGTTTTTAAATCTGCCAACCGGTGCTTTCAACTTCTAAGTCAGTAAGTAACACGAAGATACACCGATAAGGTTACATTACATATTACATTTTCATAAAAAAGTTTGTTTATCGAACAAGTACTATTGAAACGTCTGGCATTAGACTAATGTCAACTTAAAACTATCAACAAATATAGTAATAGAACATACACAGACGATATTAGACTTATCTGTAACGCTATAACTCGATATCTATCGAGGCCGCCACTATCGTTTTCTGTGAAGCAATAATATCAATATTATCGATATAAACACGAGTCAATACAGTTACACGAAAAGTTACGTAAAATATCTCTCCGACTTTGTCTTTGGAATCCAATTGATATCCTTACATACATATTTAAATTGAAGTTGTTGGAATAAATTTTGTTCTGGAGCCAAGTGAATAAACATTGATGATATCTTAGAAGAAATTTTAGAGCCTTACACAGTGCAGCCAAATTGTTGAAGAAATTATAATCTCTCTGAATAATGAAATTATTATTTCTAACAGAACGTAATTTAAGAACCACAAATACATACATATATTTGTTTACAAACAGTTGACTGGAACAATAAAAGTACGTTAAACATGTTAATTTTCATATAAATTCACAAAATTATTAAATTTATTCACAATTTCTAGTTTAGAAAAACTTTAATTAGACCTTTAACTACACTCTGTGTGTGTAGTTAAAGGTCTAATCACACAGAACATGAAGTTTTACTTGACTTCTTAAATCTTAATAACAAGATGAGCACCCTTTCTAACAGTTCTCAAAAGCCGTAAAATATAATTATAAATAAAAAATAACAGCATACAGATTATAATAATGCGATTTTTCAAACACGGTACAAAGTAATAACAGAAAATAACATTTTTGAGGCTTGTAACATTTGGTAATGTCATTTGTCAATGGCAAATGACATTATACACTACAGTTTGCCATTTAATATGAAGAAGAAGAAGATATTATACACTGTTGCACCGTAAGCAATGAAATGTTAACTCTAATTTTATTTAATTCTCAAAATAATATCATGAAACATTATCACAGTGCAGAACCATAATTTCAATGGTTGATTGTCTTTTCCAGAATACACCCAATGTCAAACATATTGAAACAACTAAGACAACTACTTAAAACAGACAGTTTAACGTAACTATTAAAGATAAAATTAAGATATTGACGAAATTATCGATGGTTATCTATTCAATTGGAGGCCAACGTTGGCGCCAGTCTGTAAGTAAAAGATTATGGATTGTGTAAAGATTATCATTATAATGATACAGTGTTCCCTGACAGATGGCTTACGCTCTGATGAAGGGGACTCTAAAATCAGCGGGAGATTAAACACCTTTTATGTACTTAGGTAGTAGAAGTAATGGTAGAAATTAGGTATTTTTTTTATGGAATTGAGAAATACTTCCATGCGGTAGGTTTACTCTGTAATAGTAACAAATAAGTAACGGCACTAATATTATTATTGAATTGAGTGTAAAATCGCTTACTGTAACGGTATTCCATGCTTGTTGTGCTTTATGTCGTTAATATTCGTACAATGAGATTAAATAAAGAACTTCTAATTGTCATCATTAATGTCAACAGCCTTTCTGTTCAAATATACTACGCTGGCAGACGGAAATATTACAAATGGATGGAAATTTTGATACCAACATCAAATTTATTTTTATTTGTAATGATTTTATTAAGCTTAGTTTCGTCCCTTAGTCGACTGCACTGTTGGTCTAATGGTGGCGGTTGGCACGCCACTTCCTATATCACCAATTATCGTGGGTACAAATCCCACGTGGAACAACACTTTGTGTGATTAAAAAATTGTTGTTCTGAGTCTCGGCGTTCATTGTGTCCGTTTCATGGATGTTTGTAAAGTTCCCCGCGACACGGGATTCATATTCCTAATGCGGGAGTTGTCTTAAAAAAAACTTGCAACACTAACAGAATGAATAAAAGTGGCAATAGTCCCTATTCTTAATCCGTTACCACAAAAGTGTAAAAAGTACTACTATAGTTTTTCGTATTCAGTAAGCTAATAATAATACACAATAAACATTATTATTTAATAACTAATAACTTTTATTAGCAACATACGAAAACTATTTATCAACGTAAATGTGTTTAATGAATGATGTGGATTCTGTCATCGTAGTAATCGCATTTATCGTAATAATCGCATAATTTCAAATGCAAAATCTTATCAATAATAAAGTACTTATCTGACAACTACAAACTTTTCATCATCATTTCGAAAAATTATTTCCCCATGCTTGTATATCCCATAAGTATTACTTTGTGGCTTTTCTTAATATTCTTACTTTCCTTCTATTATTCTTTTTCTTTAGAGTAATATAAAGTTTTCTTTAGCACTACATGACTAAACCCTTTAAAAATATTATCTATGGCAATGAGTAATTATTTCATGTATTTATTTTATTTCTCAGAAAGAGTTATATTGATATAGTTTGACTATCATTACAGTTCTGAATAATCTACCTAGATATTTATCGTATCACTTGAATATTCGAATATTCGTGAAAATATTTCAAACTAGCATTTGCCCGCGGCTCTTCTTCTTCTTCTTGATTATTGCAGTAAAAAGTAGCCTATGTGTTATTCTAATATGTAAGCTATATTACTGTAAAGTTTCCTCCAAATCTGTTCAGTAGTTTTTGCTTGAAAGAACAACAAATAAACGTACATACATACTCACAAACTTTCGCGTTGATAATATTAGTAGGATTAAACTTAGTTATTTAGACACCGCTGTTAATTTAACTTTTTATTTAAAGGTAACGAAGTGAGCAGAGAGTTTATTTTATCTATGTTAATGGTGGAAAATATCAAAATCTATAAATAAAGGTGTCTTGATTGCAGTCTCGTCTGAATGCAACAGTGAGCATTATCGCAGCGTATAATTACTGCAGAATCGAACTGCTAATAAATTAATTCTTCGCAGTTGCTTTTATTTATTGAGAACATTATCATTCTGAAGATATACCTACATACGTATATATATATATACATACTGGGCGCCCTACACATTATGCTTATGCTATTTCTGGACAGGAATGTCTTAAGAAAATATTCCTTATAGCAACTATAAAACATTTACGTTTTTAAAATAATGTTTAATTCAGTTTTAGACTTTATTGCTTACGTCATAAGAAACAATTGATTACATCCTACCCTCCGTGATGTACAATTACTTCTCTCGTATAATGCGTACAATGCAGATGATGTAATAGATAAAAAATTTAAATTGAACCTTATGGAATTGAAATAAGGATTGTAAAGATTGTTAAAAAAATGCTAGTTGGTTTTGATGGAATTATTTGGGCGCTACAGGATATCATTTTACGAGCACTGATAATTACGAGCAGGCTATGTACGTGTTAACGAGTGCAGGAAGAAAACTTTGATACAAAGATAGATGTTATAATGATAATGGAACGAATCATTCTAATGAACCCAGCCATAATAGTAATGTTCTTAGGAAATTTAAAAATGTAGAACACCATTATAATGTAGGAAGAACTATAATCATAATAGTTATAAACTGAGTACCTTGGTGGTTACCCTCGGTTATTATATTACTTTTACAGCCACAATCACGGGTATCGCCGGATGGCTAAACTACACAAATATAGTTACTCCTGATATCATCTGCTGTTTGCCAGTTAAATGGTTCAGACGTCCCAAAGATAATCAAGAACAAATAGAGAAACAGATAGAGAGGTAGTCAGAAATTAAAAAAAATGATTTTTGATGTTAGTAGCTGTTTGTTTGAGACATTTGTTTGTAGTGTATATTTATATTGCATTGAAAAGCAATTTAGTTAAGTAGATATTCATGGCTGCTATACCGCTGATCGTTTGCGCTTTGCAAGCAATTGGGTCTCGGTATATCTGTGCTATAATTTTGATTTGTTCATTGTATTGGGTTATGTTCGGATACAATAATAATGTCCAACTCCAGAAATACAGTGAATCTTGTTAGTTTTATGTGAGTTTAAAAATATCGACAAGCTCACCAAACATGTCTGTATTTTGAATGGGTTAAACCTAATAAGGTTAGCCAATAAAAAGGTTTTATTTTTCAATTTGGCAAATGTAATTATATCAGTAGAGTATTAATTTAGTACTTGAGTTGGTGGGTGTTCGACACTGGAGATCTGACTTACATGCCGTAATCTATATTTACAAGTACAGTTCTACCCTAATATGCAATAAACCAACCGACAACAGCCACCTATCGGTGTCATAAACTTTCTTATATTACTGTCATAAATCATGTATTGCCAGCATAACGTAACTTGTGGTGAAAGGCCTCGATTAAAATAGATATTTATATACATTTACGTCAGTGAAGTCCAAGTACTTTTTCTACATCCGAAGATTGTGATGCCATTAAATGTGACAATTTGGAACAAACCTATAATCACCTTATGATATTGTTATAAGATTGACTTAATCTATATGTCTAAAGTCTTCGCACGTTTACAAAAGCAGATTACCATATTGATGAGCCATATTAGTATAATAAATGTTTTCTTTTCTATCATGATTATAAAAACTTTCTTCCCATTTCTCGTAATGGACATTTGTCTAATCTCTACCGCATTTGTGAAAAGCCTTGTATGTGTAATATTGTGTTTAATTTTCTTTTTAACATACAGCAGCAAGTGTGAAACGCAATTCACGTTTGAGATCACTTTATATTTAACAAACTGAACTTTATATTAACTTTACAAACATCAGTCTCACCCCAAACACCTTCTTTTTTAATACGAATAAAGACGAATTCAGCTCACCAGAATATTTAATATCTCTACTAATATTATAAATGAGAAATTTACTCTGTCTGTTACGTTTTCACTCCTAAACCACACAATCGATGTTGATGAATATTGAAATAGAGACAGAGGGAACCTTGGGAAGGACATAGGCTACTTTTTGCCACGGTGACCGACATACACAGGGGCGGAGTCGCGGGCAAGAGCTAGTTATCTATATAGTATAACCGTTTAGATTATTTTTCAATATTATCACGCACGATACTGCTTGTGTGTACACATTTCTGAGGAGTAAACTTTAATCGTTATTGTCTTCTATTTCCAGGTAAGATAACGTTCAACATACGCTGAGAGCTGCTGTGAGTACAGAATAATTATGAGTTTAGCAACATAACTGATATACTTATGAGTTGAAAATATTTTTAAACGAGAATTCAAATGTTTTAATGAAGTTAAATCTCCAATTACTATTTTCGGGCACGATAGGAAAGTACAGTTGTCCAATATCGGTTAAAATTAGGTTTTTCTTTTTACAGAATTCACTTATATGGCTTAACTTCCTAGTCTCTCTTAAAATTTAAGATATCACTTAAAGTTTTTATTTGACTTGCATACACAAACCTTGTATTTCAAAAACAACTATACTGAATTACACTTTTTGCTACTTCTAGCATTGCATATACCCATAAGTTTTCTTTAAAATCTGTGCATTTAGATGCAGTACGATACTTAACACATCAAAAAATTATTGAACCTTTTTATAAAGCATTTTACAATTTTAATTTTTTGTTTTTAAACCGTCCTTCTGATATTTTTCTTCTTATATAAAAGTCCCGCGTATTTGCTTTGAATCAGTCGTAATGTTATCTTGAATTTATTATAACTATGAACTTTTACTGGTGTATAGTTAAACTTACATTGTATTTTCTTGATTTTCTCTCTTATTTCTGAAGCATTAAAGTTTCAAATTGATTGTCGCTACTTTTGTTAGCTGTATTGTAACTTTGAAGTGAATTTAGTTCATGTTATTTGCTGTTGATAAGTTAATTTGGTTTACGGTGTTTTGCCCCCTTGCGTAGGGTTTATGTTGCGTTACCTATACATTTTGTATTAACTCTAAAACTACCTATTTTCGTGCCGTTTACAGTCACTGTTTCGCTACTGATGATTGTAACTTGATTATTTATAATCTATATTTTCTTCAAGAAGTACTTTATACATTAAAGAATTGTTCAAATCTGACCGCTAGTATCAGATTAGAAGGTGTCTAGTAGTTAGGGACTATGAATGCTAAACCAGAGGTTGAGAGTTCAATTTCCAACGAGGACCAATTCCTACAGTGTGTGAGGATTTCCTTACGAGGGAAAACCTGGTTCCTTGTCTTCTAGTACCCGATGCGTGCGGTTTTTAGCCGGTTCATGTCCGCCATAACCATTAGTTGATGGCTGGTTGTATCCGATGGGATTTCCATACGAAAAAAAATTATTTTCGAGAGAAAGCGACCCACCACGTCGTTATCAGATGCCTGGTAGTCCGTACGTGTGATTTAAAATGTAGTATGTAGTTTTTTTTATGATTTTCATTGCTAAAAAATCGTGTTTACATTGCATAATGATATATATAGGAATGAATCGAGTCATAAATCTTTTCTCTTGGGAAGTCAACACACTTCGTGACCGTAATGGCGACTGAGCCTGTGTACCTCGTAATTTATTACTGAACAGTTTTAAGCCGTAATTGTGCAAGTAAATGATTCTTAACGCCCCTTTGTTTTGTAGTGCGAAAATAAATCGATTATTGTAATCGAATTTCGTGTATTGTGAAAGATTATAATGGTTATTATGTTGTACTTCCTCTGTGCTGATAATCGATAGGTCAACATGTAAATCCTTTTATAATTTGTCTTCATCTTGGTGGGAATACTTTCCTGAGAAAATATGACGTTTTTTTGGTGATGAGTGAACTAATTTTCTGTTATATTTGTTTTGCAAACTGTTGCACTTTATCCAAACTAATTCAGTTTGATCGCGTTGACAATTTTATAGGACTAACACTGATACTAACACCGATAAAGTTTCAATTCTTTCACAATAGTTTACTGAAATTCCCTATATTTAAGGATTTACTTTCTTAATATCTTTCGATATTGACTTTCTGACAGTTTAAGCTCAAAAGGCCACGTCACAGTTGCCTTTTTTATTTTCGTTTTTCCTACTTTATTTTATAACTAGCTAATGTGTTATCAATCAACAAATAAGTCACGACTGCACGTTTGGCCTAGTGGTTTAAGCGGTCTCCCCGCCGCTCTCTACTGCGTCAGGTGTCGAAGGTTCAAATCCCAACAGAAATTGTTGTTCTGAGTCTGGGTGTTCTATGTCCGTTTCATCTATATTTAAAGTCTCCCACGACACAGAAAAAACAATTTTTGAACTCTGGGAGCCTATATCAGTAGTTATATATGTATATATAGGTATACGAGTACAGCCGTGTTCTAAAGACTTGATATAACTGGCACCAAAACATAAATGATAACTATCAAATACATTTATGGTATTTAAAACAATAGCACCACAGGATTAGAAAGTTAATTATGTCGTTGAGAGTGCGATGACATTATCACACGAATTTATTCATCCGAAGAACTCTTCACGGCTTGTGCATGGTAACAATCGTATCTAAAATCAGTACCAATAAATTCGTACGGAGTTTAACAGGCTAGCTGTAATAAATTATACACGGTCTTCATTATAGACATATTAATGTTTTTATTGGTGTCTTTGACTTTTCCGTTAACTGTTAAATATTCGTAATCATTTCTCGTACGTTTTGGTATTTTAAATTAAGTGTGCGAATCTTTAAAATGTTCGATTCTTTCGTTAATAAAGCCGTAGAAATTTTATGGCTATAGTAAATGAGCAGATTTAATGGTCATAAATATAAAAAATCTTGATCGATATCGCTTGGTCGGATATCTGCAATAGCCAAGAAAGATTAACCGTCTTTCATCATTATCCTAACGAATTATAGAATCACCTTCATCTAAAACATTATTTATAACTTTAAATACACAATTCGTGAAAAGATCATCTCATATTACATCTAGTTTACGTATTTAAATCGGCCATCTTAATGGGCCGTACCATTTGTTGCTTTCACTAACAAACTCGAAACGCAAACGATAAACAAAATCACAACATGCCGACATGAATCCGCATAAATTCTCCTGTATTCAATACAAAATGTACGTTATATCTGATCACTAGTTGTCAATGCAAAATGGCAGGGCAAACAATATCGAAGCGGTAAATGTCATCGGACGCACTGCGGGCGTGGTTGGCTGTATGGGGAGAAATCGAAAAACGTACAACCATTTTGTTAGTACAATGTATAATTTAGATATCAACTTAACGGTCAATAGTGGATTAGTCACGATTTCAAATCGAGATGTTTCCGTGACCTCTACCAATGTGTGCTCGAATAGACTAAATGCAAATGTGTTTAGTTGTCGCTGTACGAGAGTCCAGCCACTGTCATTAACTAAGGAATATCATTAGTGACAATTTACGGTACAATAAAATTTTAAATTAGGTGTCTGCAAATACTGTTAAATTATTAACAACAATGAGGTTGTATATAATATAGACAAACTAGTTTGTAATAAAACATATTGTCATTATTTATGGTGCTAATGATGGTGTTGTCGGAATGTTGATTTAACGCCTATAGTGCTGTAAACATAAATATTATTTGATGTCATCCTTAATTTGGCATAGTATAATTCATTTCATTGAATTTATGATTGCCTTTAATAGAGAATTTGAAAAAGTCAATAACCTTACCTCCAATAAACAGGATGAAAAATGTGGTATAAATTATTGGTATAAACATCCTCCTCCTCGCTTCGTTATCCTCATTACTGAGGGTGATACCCTAGTTGCGGGATGATCCTATTACAAACAGTTACACGCCACCTGTTCCTCTCCTTGGCCGAATGAAGAGCGTTGTGCAGGTTGATGTCCAAGGCCGACCGGGTCTGGTCAGTCCATCTGATAAGATTACGTCTTTTTGGTCTTTTGCCATCCACAGGTTGTTCCCTATATACATAAGTAGTAAGGAGTATATACACAAGGAATTTGAAAAACAAAGGGGATACATGTTGCTCAACAGCATCACAAGTAAATGTTCCTACCCATCAAAGTAATGAAAAAGACTTCCATGAATATTGTTCTCAATCAACATTACTTGGAAGTAAAAATGGAAAAGGGTTTATGTAACATTCGTTTCATTCGACTCTTAATTATCTTTTAAATAACGGAACGGTTTATATAGCTTCCGGATGAATTCGAAACAGACTTGAGATTGCAAATTAACCAAACTATTTATTCACGATATCGATCAGAAACAGTCGTGAATAACTAATCAGAACTTTTTGTATGTCACTTTCAATTTTAGTTAATTGATTTCATGTCTAGATAAGAACGACGTGTTCGACAGAAAGAAAGTGATCCATATCTCTTGTACATAATTTTAAAACAGAAGACTCAAGTTTGACCAGTTTTTTGTTCCAAGTTATCTTGTAGTAAACAAAGTATGTTTAAGTGAGGGGCTATTAGTAATCGGATCCGTTTATAACCATGTTTACCATCGACGATGCTTCTATTTTTCTTGTACTGGTACAGTTCTTTATTTATTCAAATTTTTATTTATTTTGTAGTAAATGTTCCTAAGTTTTATTAGTAGAGGTGATGGTAACATTCTTTACATTTCGGTTCCCGGTTCTTTAGAACGTATCACGTCTTTGGTTGTATTTAGCATTTTGATCACGATCTGTTTAATATGAACTTTTATTAACTGTCGTTCAGATTTTAACTATGTATCTGATCATTGAATGGTTATACGATCCATAAACGGCTGTAAACAGTTCCACTAGAAAGATCTGTACAAGTTATATTAATGCGTCACAAGTATTTTGTCAAACATATTTTCTCAAGTTAGACCAGTCAGACCTTTTGCTCAAACGAGAAGGCATACTCTCGATAGAACTATATTTGAATCCGTTAGTGTTTTTACAAACCTACAAGAAATAAATCTCAATTAGACTACCTCCTAAACCTGACAATCTGCATGGAGTCGTTATACAAAACAAACATTTTGTAATAGGGCAATAGACACAGGAAGAAACCCATGAAGCTTTCTCAAAACTTATCAGTCCATCAGAACAAATGCAGCTATAAAACATAACTGGAATATATTAAGATGATGTACTGCTCTCAGAGCAAGCTTCGTGGAGTCACGAAAGTGAGAGCACGATTTATGGTGTGGCCGAACCGTGTTGTGACAAACATGTCGGTGTAAGAATTGGGACGAAGATTGACAACGAGTCGTTGAACGTGAGCAGATAGCAGACGAGAAATGTTTCGACCACAGAATGATGAAAATGAATCATGGTTGCAACAAAGAGCAAACTAATATGAGTATCGAGATCTAAAGTAGCAGTCAGAGATCATAGGGAATTCCTTTGGCAAGTTTGAAGAACCTAATGGTTCCATTTTAAAATAAAACCATACAATTATAACAAATTGCTATTATTGGTTACCATCATCAGAATATCGCAGCCTATAGCTGACATATACCTAAGGGAGGTACACACCATTTTAATAGATTTTAGTATAATGGAACATTGTCATTAGTAAATAACATTCATTAAGAAATTTTCTCTCCTTTTCCATCTTACTACTTTCATCTGAATTATGTATATAGTTTAGTATATGTATGTACGTATATATATATTATTGTTCTAATTATTTCTATAGTAGCGTTTGTACGTAATAAATCTTTACTGCTTTAATAAACATAGGAAGTATAACAGTAATTTATAAGTAAATGCATTCAACCCTTGACATTCTTGCTTCAATAAGGTAATATGTAAGCAAGTTGTCCTAAACAGTTCTATTCCTCTTACTGACAAGGCTCTAGTTTCCTTGTAGGCAGTTGTTTTTACCAAATATAGGTGTTCCACATTGACGTATTGGTGTGCAACATCACTTAATGGATGCTTGAGAAGTTACGAGTTCCCGGTTTTGTTTATATGGTGTTGCGTTTAGTGGTATCGGTTCTTATGTAGTTAGACATATTAATGGTGTATCGATTTTTACCTTAAGACGATAAATCGATACTAGGGATGTCATCAAATCTTTTGTATGACTATTTACATTTTATAAAAGTAATTTGACTGCCTTTTTGGTCTAGTGGTTAGCGTATGCGGCTGCTGATCAAGAGGTCTCGGGTTCGATTCCCGGGTCGGATCAAATATTATTTGTGTGATTCACAAATATTTGTTTCGGAAACGTATGTTTATGTATTTATATCAGTTGCTAGTAACCATAATACAAGCTTAGCTACTCTGCTTAGCTTGGGACTAGATGATGTTGTGTGTCAGATATCCGAAATATTTATTTATTTAATTTCTCTAGTACAAGTTTTAATCTATTAGCTTCCATTACTTTACCGTAACCGATATATGGCCAATTAAACAACTTTACAACAGATCTGATTCCTTAGAACATTACAAACCTTTCGCAATTACTCTAATAAACTTTATGGTGGCAATGTTTAGTTCGAAGTCTGTGAAGTATATTTAATTAGCTCGTTGCTAATTTTCATTTCCCGTATATTTGTTATTGACGGTCATTATAAGCACTGTTAAAAATCAACCGTTAGATTTTAGAAGATTGTCGATGTAAGATTTTAGTTCCATTACAGTAATTTATGTTACGAGATATCGAAAGTTATGTCTCAATATTATCTTTACTGAATTTTTTGTCGAATATTTTAATTGCAATAAATATTAAAATTGAACGGAAGTTTCGACCAAAAATAATATTTCTTTTATCTACAGTTAATGGGTGTTTTTATCATTTACGTATAGTTTAAATAGGATTAATTTACTTACATGCATGTTTCTATAAAACGGCACTGAAGTAGTAAAAAAACCGTCGACCATATCTTTTCCTAAGCTAACTTTGAACTTATTTTTAACTATCTGAGCCCCGCGGTGCGGCCCCTATCTGTTAGTGAAAGTCCCGTCGAAATTGGTCCAGCCGTTCTAGAGATTACCCGGAACAAACAGACAGACAGACAAAAATTGTAAAAAAATATATTTTGGCATATGTACCGTCAGCATAGTAAAAAGCGGTTATTTTAAAATTGCAAACAGACACTCCAATTTTATTTATTTGTATAGATTAAAATAGTTGTAGTTTATCTTCCAAGCTGTGCAGGTAAAAATCAATTTACAATTTTTTTATACATTTTTTGATGATGACGACTGCACGGGTGGCCTAGTGGATTTGAGCGGTCGCCACGATTTCTACTGTGCCAAGTATTTGGGTTCAAATCCCTCGTCAAATGAAAAATTGTGTGATCCACCTACTGTTGTCCTTAGTTTAGGTGCTCTTCGTACTATATCCGTTTTTTATATATTTGTGAAGTCCCCCGCGGCACAGGATGTATATTCCTAATGTGGGAGTTATCTTTATAAAATAAATTATTTTAATTAATTTGAATTATTTTTTTAATAACTTTAATTATTTTTTTGGACATGTTACACACAACGCCATCTAGTCCCCAAACTAAGCAGAACTTGTATTATGGTAAACTAGACAACTGATATAAATACATAAACATACTTGTTTTACATAGAAAACATCCAAACTCCGAAACAAATATTTGCGGATCACACATTTGGTCCGACCCGGGAATCGAACCCGAGACCTCTCGATCAGCAGTCGCATACGCTAACCACTGGACCAACGAGGCAGTCAGTGATGAAGCAGCAGTCAGAAATGAAATAAAAGAATAATTTCTATCAACATTTTCCAACTTATTATAAACAATCAGTAGTTACTAAATACCGACTCATCCAAAGTCAAGTCTCGAACATGTTTTGCGCCTTTCCAAAAATAGCTCCGAGACAGACGTAGAAAAAGTAAAAAACTTGGTCAAATATTACTTGGCTGTTAGCCCAAGGGAGTGTTTACATGGAACGCGCGTGGATAATCCTTACCTGGTAGGATACTGGTTGATTGATTTTTGTAAAAAACGAATGGAGAATATGATTTTCTGGTAATTTGAGTAATATTTACGTAGCTTCAAATGAGATTGAAGTTAAACTGGATTGAAAACTGTTTTAGTCGAAGATAAAGGAATGGTAGAGTTAGTATAAAAGTCTTATTTAACAACTTGGCTTTTAATCTGTTGATGAAATAGTTTTAAGTTTATATTCACGTTACCAAGTAAACTAAAAAATATTTTAATTTACTATTGTTTCACAAAATCTTAAATATTACTTAATTACCTGCTGTATGAATCAAATCAAAACCCATTATGTACTACTACTAGTGTTGCACTTTTAGTGTTTTAGTTAATCCTTACATTTTAATACCGTTTTGCTTTTAAAAATATGTCTCAGAAATTACACATTTCCTGTTTTAACACTATCTTTATATAAAAGTACTAATGGATATAACATTAAGAAAACATTAATAGCCGATAAAACGACTCGTAAATCTGTCTGTGCGCACTTATCTACGTAACTAGAGTTTATCAAGCAGCATGTAAAAGCTTAGGTAAGTGGCGTCACCTATTGACCAACTGAGAAATATGTTGGAACTGCATATTAAGCTAATTTACTAAGTTCAGATTGAGAAACTTTGTAACTTTAAATACCTAAATAATTACAAAGTGATTACCTAATATACAACGATGTTAACTGCTTTGATGTCGTAGTGATTTAAAGAGTCACCTCGTTGCTTTATACCAGGGACAACATTATTCAGAGAGAGATCAGGCGCAGATTCGATAAATTTACATACTCTTCGAGGCATAGGGGTTAGAACCTCAGCTTCCAAACTTTGGAAGCATTCCTACAATAAGAACAACTCAATAACACGTTTTCTTCCATCCTGGGAAACCAGCTACACTTTGATTGGTAGTTGTATAAGCTAACCGCTAGACCACCAATCCAAAATAGTAAAATTAATACCTAATAGATAAAATCCCTTTGATCTTTACGCCCCTAGCAGGTGTTATTGTCACGGTGTTGTATTACGAGGGTAAGTGAGACCCCACGCTACGTATACAATACGTCCCATACTTCGTTATGCTTCAAATCACACTAACCATTTCGTGTGAATTTATAAACACAAGTGGTAACCCCATAGGCGGCATTCCCGATTAATTAATCTTTTCGAAAAAAAAATTGGAAAATAAATTTGATCCCTTCGAAAGTATTTTAACAAAAAGTACCTTATTAAAATAAAATTAAAATTGAAAAATTGGTGGCTATGGTTTGAGGGCGTATGTTTAAATTCTATTTTTACAGTGCTGTCGCCCTGCATAGACACCTGATACCTACAGGATGAATGGGGATGGTGACGATTCCTTATCCGTCACCACACAGGTATCGATCAACACAGAATTTATCTTGTATTTTTATAACAGTAGATATGAATCTAGAATCTAGTAATGAAACTACGACAACGCTACTCACTTAAAAATTCTCGAGAAACAAAAACAAATGTAGATTTACATATACATATACATATCCCTACTATCCCTAACACCACCTTTCACACCTAAACCACTGAACCGAATTTGATGAAATTTGATATGATATGAATAAACTAAATATGATAGAACTAAACTTGGGAAAGGATTTAGGATACTTTTTATCGCGAAAATAAAGGTATAAATGTTTGAAATATGGGACGAAAGTTTGTGTCGAAGTTCCTTATTATCAAACATAAAATCATGTAAGATTGTTTAATCTACCCTTACCGTGTCGCGCGATACAAACGAATTCCACGCGGGCGAAGCCGCGGGCGGAAAGCTAGTATTTAACATATTCCATCGGAAGCATCTTATCTTAATTCAATAAAGTCACTTTACTACAACTTGTAAAGTACCGCCGCATGTACCGATAAGTACCACAAATATCGTTAATGTATCGGCCGATAGTGTATTTACTATTTATTTTATTTACACTTGTCTTATGAACATCCAGTGCATACAAATACACGTTCTTGTTGATGTTCTTGAGACAAGTGTGAACGATTTGTACCTTATATAAATGATTGGTGTATTTAACCAAAAAAAAATTTGAAATGAAACAGCATCTAATAACTTACTGCTGGACAACTTTCTTACAGGTCTCTCATTACTAAAGAAATGTATTATGTTGTGTGTAAGTGTGTACTTTGTTTTGTTACTTTGTGGAATCCTAACTAGCTTCAGGGCTAATGCATTTTTTTTAAAGTCTGCAATTCAAATTCAACTAACAGTAGTTCGACTAAATTGTAGACTGATTTTTCAGACGTTGTTTAATCATTCACCTATTCTAATCAATCATTCATGTTTTTAATACAATTTATTCAATAAACCGTCATATATACATAGAAGTTACTTCAATGAATTGATATAGAGAGATTAGATAAAATACAAAATCACTGATCACAAAATCACTTGATTTCACCTAAATCTGTTAATAAATAGTTTCCGAAGTTTTCGCTTCCGTATTGTGCGATGCTGAGTTAGACGTCCGGCTTAAATGGATTCCCAAGGTTCATAAAAATATCTAACAGTCATTTTCACCATCTAAGTAAAACAAGTTTTATTTCTACTGCTTTGTATCATTTGGCAGATGTTGTTTGGGTTGATAAAGCTACCTTTACAGAAGTACTAGCCGTCCGTCCCGGCTCCGCACGGGGATTTATTGTACTGATTTTCGGGTTAATATATAGCCTATGTCACGCTCAAATAACATAGTCTTCTATAGGTAAAATAATTTTCAAAATCGGTTTAGTAGATTCAGATATTACAACGTATTACCCTTACAACGTCAGAAACTCCCTATCTTTAACTCTTTATATATTACTAGCTGATGCCTACGGCTCCGCTCGCGTCCTAAGTTGATGAAAAATAGATGTTTACCGATTCGCAGACCTAACCTGCACACAAAATTTCATGAGAATCGATTGAGCCATTTCGGGGGAATTCAATTTCAAACACCGTGACACGAGAATTTTATATTTAAGATATTAGAATGTTACACACGACAAACAAAATACGTTCAATTCTTTTAGCAGGACTACTGGTGCTATGATTCTTATTTTTAGTGTCTTAAATTCGGTCTTAAATTTTAGATGTTTGAAAACAAACTTGCATATAAAAGGAAATTAAAACACTTTACTTTTTAATAAGACCACATTATATATTTTGTTATTGAATTATGTATCGAAATCAAGTATGCATATTCTTTGTATTTTGATTTTCTACTGTGTGTTATTTGAAGACTTCTCAATTCTAAATACACGTTCACGGAAATGTAATCAGTTAAGAAAAGAGAAGGTCAATTGCAAATTGGATGGTATATTAACCATTAATACAACTAATAATTACCATAACTATAAACAGTGCACATTCATCATAATTGATAAAATAAATGACTTCATTAACTCGTTAATCATGGGGCCGTTATACGGTAGCTATGATAATTAGAATTTCTAATTGGTTCGATGTGAATCATGGCAGTTTATTTACGATGTTTTGGTCTTACAGGCATTAAAGATGATCAGAAATTTACGTTACAGATTATAATGCGTAATAAAAATAAGATCGGTACTATTTGTAGTAGGCACTAAGGCGTGGACACATTAAACCCTAAAGCAGGCACCACACTTCGCTATGCGCTATTCGTTATGCGGGTTATTCGCGCGCATACGGCGAAGTGTGGAGAGTATATTCGTTTCGTTCACACTAAAAATGACAATGACACATCTCTACAACACACATATTTGCCTTATTAGATGTTTATTTGACATAACAGTTCGAAGTGTGGATGGCATATTTGTTGTTTGCGCGCATAACTAATATTTGGGCGAATACGGCGCAGACACATAACGAATAGCGCATAACGAAGTGTGGTGCCTGCATAACACACGACGAAAGACGATATATTCATGAGTAGACATCGGATAATATGCATTATCAAAGTGCCAGAGGATTGCTGGTTTCAGTTCTGGTGTTATTAACTGCTAGTTGGCACTATCAAAATTGCAAGGTATTGGTTTTTTCAGTTCTAATATTACAACTAGTAGTGTTGGGGTTTGAATTGATAATCTTTTGACATTTTGATAGTGCATATATAAACCGATACTTAATGATATAAAGTTGAAATATCATTCCAACTTCATTAACTCTTCAAATAAATTAAATAACTGTTAATAGTTGATGCTTCGAACCCTTCCCATTGCACTGCTGTCGTCTGCCAAGGACTATACTCTGCATTATGGAAAGCATGAGTAGAATCCAAAAGTGGGGGTCACCACATTGACTGTGAATGCAGGCAGTATGGTGGAATCACAGGACAGTTTTTAAATGCTTTAGAAAGGACGAGTCGAACCGCTTAGTTTTAGTTCATGTGCCAAGAATATTAGTAAATTAGGACCTAAATCGCTATGTACGTAAGCAATAGTACTTTAAAATTAGTTTATATTAAGATAATGAGTAGTAAAACAAACCATATTAATCAATTTGATAAAACCAAAGAAAATAAACAACGCATTCTGTCAAAACAAGCCTGCATTGCCTCTAAATTAATGTTCAATTTTAACTTATACCAAAGAGAGTAACATAACGGAATTCAATTCAGTTAATCGATATAATATATCGGTATAATATCGATTTTCTTTTGATCGATTGCTCCGTACACGTGGCCTTTGGCATGCTGCCATAACATTCTGTTCAATATACAGAACAGAACTAATGGAGGTTATTTTAACGAGACATGTAAATAAAGAACTCACTACATACGTTAAGCTAAAGCTAGGCTGTTTAGTTCATGTCTAGACGCACGCGCTATCTAATGTATGCCTAATCTAGAAAGTTTCTTGACTTCACTTGAGTACTATTAACCCTTTCACACTGTATGACTTGTAGATTTATTGAACTAAGAAACTGTCCAGTACTAACTTAATAGGTTTTATTTCATACAAAAGGCGCTGACGTTTACTATACTCTGTCCATTCCTTTATTATCTTTTTGACAGTTCACCAAATTTCGAAATTAGTGCCCTCACACGTCGCCGATTCGAAATCAAAATCAATCGATATAATATTCTTTATGTCAGTATTGAAAATAAAAAAGTGCACTATTATGATATATAAATTGACCCAGATCAAAGAAAACTTCCTAACACAGTCACTTGAAGGTCGGTTTAGTAAGTATTATGTTATTTTTCAAATGTATTTTCTCATAACTCTGGATTTAAACGTTGTTAACCACGCATTTCAAAGTAAAATTTTACTAACACGTGCATAATTACATTTTAAGTCAGTGGTCTAAAAATAAGTTAATTGATGCACAGAGTTGTTGTTCTTTATTCTAAGTTCGAAATTAAATTCCAAAATTTTGACTTATTTCCTTGCAAATAATCAATCTTGAAGTCATACTATTTTAATTTCCTTTTTATTTTATTAAATTTACAGAAACAATACTTACATGAAGTCAAATTATTTTGATCATAATAATATGATAGATTATTTTAATCGTTTAATCGATTCTTCGAATTTCAGGAACTGTTTAATATGTTGTTTTTAGCTATGCACACTGCCCACTTCCCTACCCGTCTATAAAGTACGACATTACTGTAGTACATTATTTCGAAAAAAAATACTGGTAATTTATAGACGTGACCTGTCAAAAAGATAATAAACGAATGGACAATGTATAGGAGATAATTCACCAATGTCCGCCATCTTATGAAACTCACTGTCATAGTTCGCTAACATAGCATGACATAAAAAATGTTATTCAAAAAATACAACTTTTATGCTTTTCAGAAAACGGGCCGGATCAAACAATAAGTAATGCTGGTTTGTCTAAGGTTTCTGTGGTTTCTTAGTAACCACATGTTTGCACCAATACTATGTATTCAGAGAACTAAAAGATTGATGTTATGGTCAAAATCATCTAAGAATGCCAATGAAATAAATCAGTGTCAATTGTTTCATTTCATGCGATCAACAGGCTACTTTGTTGTAATTGATTTACTTCTCGGTACAATCGCCAACAGAAGTCTTGTAGAAAAAAATAATTAAAAACAAAGAAAGGTTGTGTAATAATAAAAAATTGCAATAATTTATACATGGATACAATCTTGTGGGTGAAGTTCTGACATCCTTGATGTTACTACTGAGGTTGCTATCTAAAGTGGTAGTATCACCTTTGGTGATGGATAATAGTTCCTTTCGTTTTAGGTATATTTTTATATCACAAGTATTTTTTTAGAAACAATCTAATAAAACTAATTTCAACTAGGTACAATACAAACATTCATTAAAACGGACTCATAAAACATCTAGAATCAAAACAATAACTTGTAAATCACCAAAGTGTTATCCCTGGTGGGTATCGAACACACCTTACATCAGCGAGGTGACCACTAAGCTATCCATGCAACTAAACAGTCAACAATGTAAATATTGATCTCATTTCTTTATTTCATGTTAAAAGACTTTTCTTACTGACTGTACCAACAAGCGTTTGACAACAATTATACTCTACAATCGCAGATCTCTCCTCGGAATTATTTACACAGTGTTAAAATAGCTGATGCATTCTTCAGATCGTTAATTGATTCGTACATATTGAGCTTTATTGATAATGTTGACCTTCTATATATTTGGTTTGTTAGATTTAAAGTTACTTAACTTTATGCATAGTCAACAATACTTAAATGTTATTATACTATAGTCTTCTAAAGTTAATAACCAATAGTCAAATATTCATCATTTTCTTCTTTATATATTTCATGATTTTCTGACTCTTTTTGATATTTATTTAATACCTATTAATGGCATTTTAGATAAAAATAATCATAACAAAGAATCGTTTTCCCAATTTGTCGTAAAAATGTATTAACAGTGACACCAACACAATAATTACAATTAAGATAAATTCTAGTAACAATAAGTTCAAGTAATGTTTAATGCTCCAAACCGTTATATAAATGACAAGTTCTGAGGTAAACGGTCGTCTTCTTTTGATGAAGTTGGTTAAAAACTCCTCAAAAGCACCTCTATACATACACCAGTTCAGTATGCCCCATACAAATGGTCACAAGTACAACACTTCTGCTGAAAACTATTCTCTAAAGCACACGTCATTAATAGGAGTTTAAAGGATTTTTCAACCAGGAAAGGGTCTTTGTTGAATCCTGGAGCTACAACGAATGGCGACGACGGCAATGAAATATAATAGTTTCGAAAACAATACCGCACTAACAATATTTTCTTCTTCTACTTTGTTTGAAAACTAACCTTCTTGATTGTTTAACAGTCATTCAAGTTTGTTTTGCTTTTGCAAGTTTTCATATCGATATTTGTGAAGTCTTTTTCCGAAATAAAATTTAAGACATTTTAGTCATTGGGATTATCCCAAATTGTTTTATTTTCAGAACTAAAATGTCTTAAATTTTCTTTCGGAAAAAGACTTCGAAAATATCTGGTAACAAGGACTACGCCTAAAAAGTATTTCAAATATGTATATCTGCCACTTAGGTTCATCTGTGGGTTTATTTTATATCATCACATCAACTCAGCAGCCCTTAACAGGTCACAGGTGGACATTGGCCTCTCCTTACGGATAAGGATTTGGCCTAGTATACCACGCTGACCGAATGAGTTTGTTGTAAAATTTGTTTCAATATTTTCTTTTTTTTTTGCAGTGCTATAGTCCAGTGCACTTTACACTTTAAATCGCCTCTTACGTCAACTAAGTGTAGGGACATTTTGCGCTCCCAATCCTCCATTAATTTGGTTTCATGGTAATAAATAATTAGGTATCTCATTTTGAGAACTGATGTTGTGATGTTTCAAGGTTATACTCATCCAAAGTAGCAATATTATACTGCAATAACTATCAATAAACCGCAAGGCGACGTTAATAAATGCATTGAATGCAATAAACTAATGTATCAGTTTACAGTTTAGTTAAATACAAGTGCTACGTTTTGTTTGACTTTAAGATATTTATTTTTTGTCTTTTTCCCTGCCTAGCATGAACTTTCAATTCTTGTAACTAATCATAAAGTAATATTTTTAATAAACTTTTACAAGAAAAAAACGGGCATTAAAAGCTTATTCCATGTTCTTAACTTCACTGACCACATTTAACATTCAGTATCAGATAGGAATTCGTCAACAATATTAAAAGATAGATAATAACTAGTAATAAATACATATTTAGATATTTTTTTAATAACAATGATGAAACAAAAATTTGTGGTTAGCCACAAAATAATGTAATCAAAAGTATTTTATAAATACTTATAGCTATTG
This sequence comes from Phragmatobia fuliginosa, assembly GCA_932526445.1. Lineage (NCBI taxonomy): Eukaryota > Metazoa > Arthropoda > Insecta > Lepidoptera > Erebidae > Phragmatobia > Phragmatobia fuliginosa. The sequence goes on from OW052070.1 coordinate 18,109,514, forward strand.
GGTTACGTAATATATGTACATGTCATTATGTTAAGCTTTTTTGTTCTGCTACAGTAACTCAAATATGTATAGAGACCTCGTAAAAAAGCCTTACATAACCTACACGTGTCTAATTATGATGGAAATATATTACTTTCTTTATGTTTAGTAATTAAGCTGGTTACTAAAGCTATAAATTAACACGAATACATCATTGTTGAAGTTAAAATTATGATATAATTACATACAACTGTTAATGAAAGAATGAAATAAGTAGTTAAAATAATGTATCTACCAAGCAAAGTTATGGAGAAGTTTTTGCTTGGGCTACTATGCGTCATCAAATGATGATCATTTTCATAAACCTGGAATCAGAACTGACGTTTTGAAGAAATCAGCCGACAGAGAATAGGTTCGGATTGCCCAAGACAGGGTTTATAGGTGGCACTTCTCGGTGGAGACCTCTGTTCATAGGTTGTCCGTTCCTTGAACCGACTTCGAATTTAAACTCTCAGGGTTATGGAGGTCCGATGTCAGTCGCTCCGTTAAAAAAATGATATTCAGGTAAAACATTTGGGACTAGTTATCGACCCAAATAAACTTGAGAATAAAGGCTAGGAAGGAAGAGTTATATTCGATACTATTATTTCCTTACACCAATTGTAGACGTCAAACATCATCTAGATTGCATCACTTTGTGCCACTCCTAGTACCGACTAGAAGACTAATTATGACAAACGATTAGTTGGAATATCAGACTTCAGTCGGTGACGAATGTCAGACTTACGAATATCAGTTGTACTGTTAAAAGAATGCGAAAATGTCGCAACGAAAACGTCACCCAAAACTTTGGTTACAGGCCTTTTTTCTATTTTGAAATCTTATTTTAATATTGTTTTTTGTATTCTGAAATCAACAATAATTATGATCTACGTAAAACTTTATTTTCTCTTTCAAGTAGAACTCGAGTAAAGCCAATCTTTACTAACTGAGAATGATGATCTTACCATTTGATATTTCAAATCGTTATAGTAGTAGGCCTAAAAGATCAAAATGAATAGTAATAACACAAATGTAAAATTTTCTCAGAAAATACCAGTTCGTTTTAAGAACTCAGATGTGCGGTCTGTGACTAAGACGAATGACGCATTGTGATGACAAAATATTAATGAAGGTTTCACACGCTTTTGGAGTCAATTACCTACTTCCATATTTATTTAACAGTTCACTAACCTAATTCGATGTGATGAATCACAAATAAAATACATCGCAAGTATACATTATTTAGATAGTCTGGATAAAGAATGACATCTCTCTGGACATCGTCTGGTGACGAATCAGGAACACTGAGAGTTACCACCCTATGTTCATAGTCGCAGGGGTCAACTAAGGGAGTTAACTATACAGGTAAACATCACTACAAAGAGAAAGAAAACTTGAAACAAACTATACCAATCCTGAGAAGAAATTAAGTCCAGCACTAGGATGTTCAGACTTGTTCATGTGATGTGCGAATTTGTCTTCTAGTTTTAAGATGATTTCTTTACTTAGCAGAGCTATACCTCGGCTCATACCACAGTTTCGGAGAAACAAAGTACTAGGTAACTTGCTCTTTATCCAGTGAGAGTTATCCAGGTTACATCTTCCTCCTGATTCTTGGGAGCGCTCAACAATCAGTATCCAATGTGCATCGCTGGAAATAGTGTATAGAGTTCAAGGAGATTAGGTACAAAAAAATATGAAAGGTATCTTGTATCATTGTTAAGTCAGAAACCTTTCGAACCAATCACGTAATACTGAAAGTACGAATTACGAATGTTACATATTTGTATAATACATTGAATATGCAGATAAAAGTTAAAAACAATAAAATTCCATAATAAAAGTTATTTCATTAACTGAAACAGTTACATATAAAAGAAATTAAAAATTACTTTGCATATAACATAAGAACAGCACGAATTCAGGACAACCGCTTTCTGCGTTCACGATCGTCATTAATTTAAGTCGAGCGAATTTAAATTACCAGACAAATTGAAATATGTGATTCTAACCAACTTCTCAGGTTGCCTCAAGCTTTTTATTAAATTATAAAATGTGTTAAATGATAACTAAACCAGTCTTAGTTGTATCTGCTACAACTAAATTAACGAACTCATAAGATAATAACTTCAATCATAGTACGATTTAAACTTCTGATCCGTCGATAAGAACAGTTTTTTTTTTTTATTTATTGTCTAATATAAAATTCATACATGCATACAGTTATCCATTATATACCACACAAACCATCAAGAGTTTATCCGTGGTATACCAGACACATCTCGGTTACAAATAAATTACATATCTGTAAAACATAAATATTATTATATATTATTATTATATATATAGTTGAGTATCAGCTAAACAGTAAATGCTTTATCAAAACAGTTTTACAGTTTTTTTTTATTCATTATAAGTAGTATTTTGTTTATTACGATTTGACGATCAATACAAAAATCAATTACATACTTCATTGTTAAAACGTGCATACGTTGGGAAAAAACAATAAAAGAAATAGATAAAAAGGTTTCTAGCACTTTCATTCACTTCACTTTAGACTGTTGAATGTAGGTATCTCCTTTGATACATTCAATGTAGAATGAATTTCAAACATTGATCTAGCAGAACTTGCAATCAATTCTCTAGAATTTTTTCCCCTAAGTCTAGCGAAATATGATTAACAATGTTGTATTGATTTGAATTAATAGCATGTAATTGAAATTTCAGCAAATGCTAAAAACAATAAACACAAATTAAGTTTCTAAATTGTTTAGAGAAAGTCGTTTATAATGAAAAAGTAATGCATAGAACTATCAAATAGCTAACGTTTAACAAGTGACTGGCAAAATCCGAACAAAGAAATTGCATTGCCAATTATTTGCATACTTTCCACATGACTACTTTCAATGTGTAAAACTTTACAAATAGCTTCGTAGCACATGTAGACACATTATTTCTAAACTTATCAAGTATAAATTTAACAAAGGCATCTGTAATGAAAAATAAGAAAGAGAAAGAATTAGAATTAAATAAAACTTCTTCTTGCGTAGAATTAAACTTCCATAATAGAATTAAATTCAAATCACTGACAAAATCATGGTTTTTACATTTTAATTCTGTAAAGAAATGTTTCCAGTAAATCCAAATTTTAAATTCCAAAATCAGTGAAAACAACCACTACTCACAAACACTTACAACTGAATTCCTGAATCAAAAATTATAGTATTTACTGTGATTTTTCAAAATAATTGATAGCGGAATAAGTAGCAAGCAAAATAACTAGCAAGATTTGTAATTAAAAAATCTTTATTGATCAATAACAGTTGCGATTGACTTTCAATTAGCTAAAGACGTTTTAGACTCGACTTAATACGATAACCATGTATATTTTTCTACAAATTATGATTACCAAAGCATTATTTACTTTCGTTGAAAGTACTCTGAAACCGTTTATCGTTGAGGGTAATTATGCAAAGATTAATAGATATCCACATTCTATACATCTTGGTGTGGACTGCAGGTCTAATGTACCCAATGTAGCAGGCTCCTGGATTTGTGGTGCGTCTATTGTGAATCAACAAATTGGTTTAACAGCTGGCCACTGTCTTAACGATTGCAACAAGCAGACTACAATTACAGTGTCGGCTGGACATGTAAAACCACTGCAAGGTGTTGTTACTACTGCTAGAAGTTTCATTGTTCACGCTGATTTTGATAGTTCGGACATAAGTGCAGGTTCTGATATAGCCGTAGCAAGGTTCCACAAATCTTTAAAATTCAGTCCTCAGATTAAGCGCGTAGCTCTGATGGAAAAACTATCAATGCCAAAAGAGGCGTACGTTGCTGGCTGGGGTCTTATTCAAGTAAGTAGTTTAACGTCTTTACTTTCCTCTAAATTACATTACATTATTAAAGATAATATTCTGTATATGAAATCTTTAAAATACAATCATATTGGAATCCACCCGACTGTCGTAGAGATGTTAAATTTTACATACTCTTCTTACAGCAAGCACCACCTGAGATAATGTAGATAAGCCCTCTCTTACTTATGTTTACTTTTATTATTTACCTTTCAGGAATATCCTCATGTCACAACAAAATATCTTAAAGAGGCAAAACAGTTTTTGTTAACCCAAAGGCAATGTTTGGACTTATTAAATGGGATTCCTAAAGGCACTATATGTGCAAGGAATAAAAACGGTTATGCATCTTCGTAAGTAACAGAAGTTATACATATATATTTCACAACAACGGTGTAAGGTCTTGGGTCTCGTGTATACACAGGAAAAGTCTTTTCAATATACTATCTATTATACGATTTTCTGTAACAACTAGATTTAATGAGATCGTTCATTGAAGGCGACCCTCTGTGAATACGCATTCTGAAATTTAGTCGTGTGAATCATGTCTTATAAGATTTCATGTCAGTAGTACCACTATTTTTTCGTGCGGAAATCTTCCTGGATTAGTCTTCAAACTTAAATCAACCAATAACCGCACGCCGTCTCAGTTAATAGAAGCCGAGGAACCAGGTGTACCCTCGAAAATAATTCTTTGGATCACCGACGTACCTCGAGCCACGCAAGGGGTTCGAAAGAGTCCCACACCGATGGCCGCCACCAGGTCACGTCTTGGCTCTTTCGACGTCGTGTCAATAGTACTTTTGAGATGCCACTAGCATAGGTCTTTCCTAAGAAAAGAGGCTTTGCCTTACTTTATAATGCTGGCCAGAGGGTTGGTTTCAAGTTTTCCATTTCGTAGTTTACTGCCTTAGTCACCTTTTAAATCTCTCATGGGATGAAACCCTCATCATGAGAGATTTAAAAACACTGTATTCTTGATCCATCACCACACAAAGTCTTTCAGTTATGAACATAATTATTTATAAAACATCATATTATTCGGTCTCTTCTGTATAATTGGATATTTAGACAAATAGTTTTTGCCTCACACGCATTAAAACGATGCATTCAAGGTTATCAGAAGTAATTGCTTATTTACTTTTCAGAGGTGATTCTGGAAGTGCTCTCATAGCCAGAGAATATATTCAAATAGGTATCGTCTCTTATAAGCTTTGGTCGAGAGAAATTATAGACGTCGTAGTTTATACGGACGTAACGTATCACTACAAATGGATTCAGCAGAAAATTAAAATGTTGATGTGTTTATAAACGCTGTTGTTTTTTACGAAACTGGTTAACGATTTTACGGAGATTTACGGAATTTTGAGTTTGTAATCTACATTTGAATATTATGATATGTTTATGACATAAATTTTCATGATCTTTAATGAAGTTTATTCTATAAAACAATTTTTTTCAAATGTGGTACCTGAATTATTTATTTTATATTGTTTTGTTGATTGACTATTTTTTAGTTTTTCTGTTTTAAAAAAGCCATCTCTGTTAACCTCAGTTTAACGAATTACTTGATGTAACGATTATTAACTAGTAAACTTTCGATTTTATTAAATCGAAGTTGCACTGTATAGGTACGAGAATAAATACAACCTGGGAGACGTCAATGACGTGTAACCGACTCAGCTCTCATCTAAGTCAAAATATTCCGTTTAAGTATGTACAGAATACAATACTTATGGTTGCCTGCAAGAGAACTTTGAGATATTGTTGCAGCTGATCTGGTGCACAATATAGCTTCTTTACTAGTTTGCTGTTAATACCTCAATTTTATTTTTACGTACATATTAGGTCAATTGCCAGTTGAAAAATTTAACTAATAATTAAGACAATACAAAACCAATACAATTATTGCCCAATGTCATTCAGATATATCATATAAGTCTTGTCAAAACATGTTGACATTTTGATTTTGTTGCCAAATATTGTTGACGGGATTGTTTTTGTTGAAAACTGGATGAACTGATTTTTAAAACTAACTGTTAAGAATTATATTCCAATTAATCAAAAACTAAACAAAATCAGAGTGGTGTGCCATGGAAGAGGCCTATGTCCAGCAGTGGACTGCGATAGGTTGATGACTAGGATAAAAAAAAACTTTAGGTAAAATTAAGATAAAAGAAAAGTAAATGATTAATATAAATGAATAAATATGTATCTCCTGGGCCATTATTAATACAAATCTATTGACAACTCAATCATTAAAATTACTTCGTTAGTTTAGGCACTACGTTAAAACATACAAATATACATAGATTGCCGAAACTATCACCCTTCCTTCGGCTTGGCCGTAATCTAGTAAAAATCTATGCTTAAAATACATGATTTTTTAATCCCCGAATTTGAATCAATATCAAACTTGGCTCAAAATAATAAAAAAAACTAGTATGAATTTTAATGCACTTTTCAATTTCCCGCATTTCCAGCCTCATCTTCCGACTGCCATTTTTAAGGCCCGATCCTATAACATGAAATTCAGTCTAAAACAAAGGAATTACTTGCTATCAAACTTGATTAACTTGCTATCGATTTTTTTTAGTTCATTATAGACAGAAAATTCGTACATGGCTGATGTACGAATTTTCTGTCTATAATGAACTAAAAAAAAAATAGTATTTACTGTGATTTTTTAAAATAATTGATATTGGAATTAGTAGCAAGAAAAATAACTAGCAAGATGTGTAATTAAAAAATCTTTATTGATCAATAAAACAGTTGCGATTGAACTTCAATTAGCTAAAAACGTTTTACACTCGACTTAATACGATAACCATGTATATTTTTCTACAAATCATGATCACCAAAGCATTATTTACTTTCGTTGAAAGCACTGTGAAACCGTTTATTGTCGAGGGTAATTATGCAAAGATTAATAGATATCCACATTCTATACATCTTGGTGTGGACTGCAGGTGTAATAAGCCCGGTGTAGCAGGCTCCTGGATTTGTGGTGCGTCTATTGTGAATCAACAAGTTGGCTTAACAGCTGGCCACTGTCTTAACGATTGCAACAAGCATAGTAGAATCACAGTGTCGGCTGGACATGTAAAAAAATTGGAAGGTGTTGTTACTACTGCTAGAAGTTTCATTGTTCACGCTGATTTTGATAGTTCGGACACAAGTGCAGGTTCTGATATAGCCATAATACAGTTCCGTAAATCTTTAAAATTCAGTCCTCAGATTAAGCGCGTAGCTCTGATGGAAAAACTATCAATGCCAAAAGAAGCGTACGTTGCCGGCTGGGGTCTTGTTCAAGTAAGTAGTTTGACGTGTTTACTTTCCTCTAAATTACATTACATTATTAGAGATAATATTCTGTATATGTAATCTTTAAAATACAATCATATTGGAATCCACCCGACTGTCGTAGAGATGTAAAATTTTACATATTATTCTTACAGCAAGCACCACCTGATATAACGTAGATAAGCCCTCTCTTACTTATGTTTACTTTTATTATTTACCTTTCAGGAAAATCCATCTCTCACAACAGATTTTCTTAAAGAGGCAAAACAATTTTTGTTAACTCAAAGGCAATGTTTTGACATATTAAATGGCATTCCTAAAGGCACTATATGTGCAAGAAATAAAAACGGTTATGCATCTTCGTAAGTAACAAAAGTTATACATATATATTTCACAACAACGGTGTAAGTTCTTGGGTCTCGTGTATACACAGGACAATAGTATTTTAATATACTATCTATTACACGATTTTCTGTAACAAATAGATTTAAAGCGTTCGTTGAAGGCGGACCTCGGTGAATACGCATTCTAAAATTTGGTCGTGTGAATCATGTCTTAAAAGATTTCATGTCAGTAGTACTACTAATTTTTCATGAGGAAATTTTCCTGGATCACCCACTGGTGGTTATGTCGAACTTAAATCAACTAATAACCGCATGCCGTCTCAGTTAATAGAAGCCGAGGAACCAGGTGTACCCTCAAAAAAAAACTTTTATCCCCGACGCACTTCGAGCCACGCAAGGGGTTCGAAAGAGTCCCACACCGACGGCCGCCACCAGGTCACGTCTTGGCTCTTTCGACATCGTGTCAATAGTACTTTTGAGATGCCACTAGCATAGGTCTTTCCTAAGAAAAGAGGCTTTGCCTTACTTTATAATGCTGGCCAGAGGGTTGGTTTCAAGTTTCCATTTCGTAGTTTACTGCCTTAGTCACCTTTTAAATCCCTCATGGGGTGAATGGGGTTGGTAACACTGTATTCTTGATCCATCACCACACAAAGTCTTTCAGTTATGAACATAATTAATTATACAACATTATATTATTCGGTCTCTTCTGTATAATTGGATATTTAGACAAATCGTTTTTGCTGCATACGCATTAAAACGATGCATTCAACGTTATCAGAAGTAATTGCTTATTTACTTTTCAGAGGTGATTCTGGAAGTGCCCTCATAGCCAGAGAATATATTCAAATAGGTCTCGTTTCTTATAAGCTTTTAAGGCGTGAAATTATAGACGTCGTAGTTTATACAGACGTAACGTATTACTACAAATGGATTCAGCAGAAAATAAAAATGTTGATGTGTTTATAAACGCTGTTGTTTTTTTTACGAAACTGGTTAACGATTTTACCGAGATTTACGGAATTTTGAGTTTGTAATTTAATGATGATTTTTTTACGTACATATTAGGTCAATTGCCAGTTAGCCCCATAAATATGTTAGAAAAATTTAACTAATAATTAATTAAGACAATACAAAACCATACAATTATTGCTCAATGTCGTTCAGATATATCATATAAGTCTTGTCAAAACATGTTGACATTTTTTTTTGCCAAAGATTGTTGACGGGAAGTTTTTTGTTGAAAACTGAATGGAATGATTTTTAAAACTAAGAATTATATTCCAATTAATCAAAAACTAAACAAAATCAGAGTGGTGTGCCATGGAAGAGGCCTATGTCCAGCAGTGGACTGCGATAGGTTGATGATTAGGATAATAAAAAACTTTAGGAAAAATTAAGATAAAAGAAAAGTAAATGAATAAATAAATGAATAAATATGTATCTCCTGGGCCATTATTAATACAAATCTATTGACAACTCAATCATTAAAATTAGTTCGTTAGTTTAGGCACTACGTTAAAACATACAAATATACATAGATTGCCGAAACTATCACCCTTCTTTCAGCTTTGCCATTATCTAGTAAAAATCTATGCTTAAAATACATGATTTTTTAATACCCGAGTTTGAATCAATATCAAACTTGGCTCAAAATAATAAGAAAAACTAGTATGGATTTTAATGCACTTTTCAATTTCCCGCATTTCCAGCCTCATCTTCCGACCGCCATTTTTAAGGCTCGATCCTATAACATGAAATTCAGTCTAAAACAAAGGAATTACTTGCTATCAAACTTGATTTACTTGCTATCGATTTTTTTTTAGTTCATTATAGACAGAAAATTCGTACATGGCTGAAAAATGGCTGGAAAAAATCGATGGCATGTTAATAAAGTTTAACAACGTGGAAAGAATAATTAATAGAGTTAGTAATTTAAAATATTTTATAGATCCATAAAACTGAACTTACGGTCGAATTGTAATGAGCCAGACATATAATCGACGGTAAAAAAATATTAATGCAGTGGTGCATAACATGATAACTATGCATATTTCTCTACAGATTATGTTAACAAAAGCACTATTTACTTTCGTTGAAAGCACTATGAATACGTTTATCGTCAAGGGTGAATTCACAGATATAACTAGATTTCCACATTCAATACATCTTGGTGTGGACTGCGTGTCTGATAATCCTACGATATCCGGCGAATGGATTTGCGGGGCATCTATTGTGACTCAAGATGTTGGATTGACAGCGGGCCATTGTCTATACGCTTGCAACATCAAGAAAAGTAAAATTACTGTATCCGCTGGAAATGTAAAACCATTGGAAGGTGTTGTTACCTTAGCTTACACTTTCATTATTCACTCTAATTTTAAAAATACGGATATAAATGAAGGACATGATATAGCCATAGTAAGGTTCAGGAAGCCTTTAAAATTTGGCACCAGTATTAAACGTGTAGCTCTAATGCAAAAGATGCCTTTGCCGAAAGAAGCTTATCTAGCTGGTTGGGGTCTTATTCAAGTAAGTAGTTTCAGTGTTATCTTACATCAAAATAATTTCACATATTCTGTTTTGTTTAAAGAATCTTTGAAATACGTTCAACTGATCAATGAAGTTCAATAAACGTTGTCGTGGCTTTATAACATTTTAAATGCTCATCTTAAAGTGAACACCATCTAATGTGGTCCGGATAGTCTCTTTAGTTCATTTTTATTATTTGTATTGCAGGAAAGTCCTGAGGAGTCATCAGAATTCCTAAAAGAGGCAAAACAGTTTCTGATAACCAAAAAACAATGTATAAATCTTTTAGATGAAATACCTGTAGGCACATTTTGTGCCAGGAATAAAATGAGCTATCCATCTTTGTAAGTAACATATAAATATTATATTTTCACACTAGTGTAAGACCTTTTTATCATGAAATGTTTTCTATCAACCAATCAATATTCTGCTACCAGTGAGTTTATTGTTAGTCTAGAGTGAAGCACTGTTGTTCATAACCTCCGTGCTCATAACTTATACTAATGCGATAAAGCCTCTATGAATATGTCTTACCCATGGATGGATGTACGATTTATATCGTATGTGTTGTGAAAAATTAAGAATCAGACGTACCTAGCCATCAAGTAGTTTTGTTAGAGCTGAGTGAAAACTTGAGAAAACCCTACACCAACTCATGTGATAAATGAAGTAAACTCGTAGAAAGCCAGAATCTTCTTTCTATTGGCAAGCTTATGTTTTTCATTGAGAGTGCTTCTGATTTTTTATGTGCATTTGTTTATTGATTTACGAGTAAGTTTAGCTACATTAAAATCACCTTTCTATGACAGTAAAAGTATATATAGTGATACAACATTATTTTTTGATAATTTTTGATGAAAACACTTTTTGTGATATAAAATTTTCGAGTAGGTCTCTGATGAATCATATTTCGAAAAGTCACTTTTTTGAAACAAAAAGACCAATGCGTTCAGTTTAATTGTATATTATTGCTTATTTACTTTTCAGAGGGGACTCGGGAAGTGCTCTAATAGCCAAAAGATACATTCAAATAGGGCTCGTCTCCTATAAAATCTGGTCTAGAAAAACTATAGATGTCATAGTCTACACGGACATCGGGTATTTCTATAAATGGATTCGGGACCAAGTGAATAAAATTATGTGTCTCTAGATGCTGTTTTTTTTTTCTCGCCGACACTAACGGAATTTCGAATTTGTCATCTAAATTAAAAATTCTTTGCCTATTTTTAAAAGAATGGTTAGAGAATATAATCTATATTCTTAATTACCCATGTACTTAAAACAAATTTTTCTTTCAAATTTTAATGAAAATGTGTAATTATATTGTATTTATGTGTGCATGTATTTATAAATATTGTATTTATACGTGTATGTTTTTATTTATTTGTATTAGTATGAACTATAATCATATATTTTTAGAGGTACTCGTTTAAGATCTTTAAAGAACTTCCAACGGATAATGTTGAGGTCGAACCAGCGCTGTCCTAAGATCATTCGATTTTACATGCTCGTCTAAGATGAGTTTTATTGTACAACAACATATTTTCTTAAAAGAATGCACTAAATTGATAAATAAAACATGTTCGAGTATAAAAGGCAATCTCTTACAGGAGCTACCTTTAATTCATGATCATGAACAGGCTTTAATAGTCCATTGGACTGGAGATAGGCCTTTTCTTAGAAAGCAAATTATCATCTACCATATTGTGCTGGAACAGACGGATCAATATTGGGATTATTTTAATATAATTTTTTAAAGTCAACTCCTGCACTAGGAATATCTACACATCCTGTTTCAGGGACTTCACAAACATATATAAAAAGCACACAATGAACACCCAAACTTAGAAAAAAATTTTTTTGATCACGCAAAGTGTTGTCCCATGTGGGATTTGAACCTACAACACTTAGCGCAGTAGTAAGTGGTGTGGCGACCGCTTAAACCACTGGACCAACTGTGCAGTAAAACTATTTAGTAATTTAACTAAAAATTATCGATAACTATTCAGTAGTTAAGCAATTATGATTTTTCTTGATTTGAACTTTGATGGTCAATAAAGTGGGTCTAAACTCAATTAAAATAAGATTTACGATGGGTAACTCAAACAAATTATTTTCATATTTAATTGCTCTTACAACATCAATGAAGTAAGTACATATAACTTTATGTTATTTCAAGAGCTTTAAAAAACATAGATATGAAGCTGGAACTGAATTTATGCGTGGGAGAATCATCCTCCGCCTCCCAATGACATAGGTTCACCATCGGTGTGCAAAAGAAATTTCAAATAATTTCTGGTTTTAACCAGATGATCCTAGTGTACGAACTTGTCCGAAGTGATACCATAACTAAAAGGAAACTGGTGTTGTGTATAGTGAGTGAAGTACCTGGAGATCAACGTTCACATTTCTCAAAAATCTGTGAAAGAGGGCACTTAACTCTTCTGTCTTCTGAACGGCATGTGTTCATGGCATTCTATCATAAAGACTAGACAAACCCTTGTGGTAACTAGACTCCTGATAAACGTACTATATATTTCTATACACCTACATACATATGCCTCGTTGGTCTAGTGGTTAGCGTATGCGACTGCTGATCAAGGGGTCTCGGGTTCGATTCCCGGGTCAGACCAACTATTTGTGTGATCCACAATTTACATAAAAAAGTATATTTATATCAGTTGTCTAGTACCCATAATACAATCTCGACTTAGTTTGAGACTAGATGGCGTTGTGTGTAAAATGTCCGAAAAATAATGGAAAATAAAGTAATACATAAATTACTTAATGAATTCTTGGAACTCCGATGTTAAGATACAGGTGCAGTTCTAAAGAGAAAGGATGTTTTTGCCTAATATGTCACTCTGACCATGCAGCTTGGTATATTAAGGTTGCGTATAGTTTTTCTACATGTACAATGCTGTGGTTCTGTATACTTTGTTCCCTTAGTCGACTCTAAGAGCAACTACTTGATGAATCTATCATCCTCCTAGCCATTATCCCAAGTTTATTTGGGGTCGGCTACTAGTTCAACCGGTTTTACCTGAATAACAGTTTTTCCACGGAGCGACTGGCATCGGACCTCCGCAACCCTAAGGGAGAACTGAAATTCGAAGATTGAACTAGTTGTCAGTATATTTGAGGGCACTGACTTCCCAATAACGATTGCCATAGATGTTCATGACAACCGGGACCGACGGCTTTACGTGCTCTCCGAGGCACGGGCGTGAATAACCGCCAAACTTCCAAACTCCGGGCAGCTATTAGGAATTTACTTGATGAATCTATATAAATAAATAATATTGAACAGTCTGTTTATAGTAAGAAACAGTTTGTTACTAACTATAGCAGTAGTAGCACATCTATGTATTTACAACACTTCAAAAAAAGCAATTTGTAATTTTTTTGGCTAGACCGACTTTGATAGGATTTTCACTGGCAGATAGTTGAGGATATAGGGAGTACTCGCGATTTACAACAATAACCGAAAGTAACACCGCGGAACTTACTAGTTGAGTATCGTCTTATTACAGGTAATACATTTATATCCTCGTAAAGCCCAACCTAAATTTAGGACGATGTACACTACGACCCAATGTACTAAAAATAGGCGAAAGTAGTTGCGGCCCAGAACTTTGGTTTAGTAAAAAAGTGTTAAAATGTAATGTTTTTGGCAAAATTATTTTAGGGGGTATTTCCTATACCGAAAGTTAACTATTCCATGCAAAAAATATGTTGAAATAATTTGTCCTTTTTTTAGGGTACTGTGTCATAGTTTTAAGTATAATTGTTCGAAAAAATCAAATTTAGTAAATTTTTGATCATGTCATAATTTTAGGTCGCTGGGCATTGATGTATTAAAAAACCCTAGATACACACTCAGCGTCGCAAAACCGTCCTCATAAAATAAGCGCACTATTGAAAATGATGCTCATATTTCAAATAGTCTCGCGTCGCTCGCGTCTCTGTGCGCTCGTTAAAAATGCCTAAGTGTTCGATGCGGAATTGTAAAAATATTACGTCAAGAACGTTAAAAACCCTAAAAAGGATGGGATATCGTATTTTCGGTGAGTAAAAGAGTTTGTTAATTTGTTTTTGTTGTTTTTATGACTAAATATCGGAAGCAATATGTGATTTTGATTTAATTTGTCTAAAAACTTCACTTAACGGTCCAAGTATAATACGACAAATTTCAATGGCCGCTTTTTCAGTGGAAGAACGACTATTACACAACCTTTTATTTTAGTCGCATAATCCAAACGACCCTGTTCTGAATTTAATGGAGTCGATTTTTTTTTATTGTGTTTAATTTTTATATATAAGTTTATTTAATTTGAACTTTTTTGTATTTAGTTTTTAATAAGTATGTATACGTTACAAAATATATAATAATATTATTATAGTTATTAATCGAATTGCAAAAGGAAAAGAGGTCGTCCAAACGGTGTTATTATTAAAGTTCGTAAATATTATATTACCTATTATATCGATTAATTAGGGGACAACTTATGGGTTCGCGACATACAATTTTTTTAAGCCAAATAGTGCATGCGTCGTTGGTTCTGAACATTTTCTGGACGAAGATATGAATGTCACTGCTAAAGGCATAAAACGTCTTCTTAAAACGGCTGTTCCTAGTATAACGGTAAGTAGTCGTTAGCCAGAAAAATAATGAATTTATCAAATAATTTCGTACCTACATTCAAATAATATAATTATTTTTTACAGGATGTCACTGATATGATATGAAAAAATGAAATAAATGATTTTAAGAGTTAATATTTGTCTCATTGATGTACACATGTCCTACCCAAAAACATATTTACGCTAAGTATAATTATGGGCTTAGAACACAATTTAACTATACTCATGTTTTTACTGTAAACGGGACTTATTCGCGATAATATTATAAAGGTTACGATACCTTATATATAATGTGTTTTTAAGATTTTTCTTACTCAAGATTTTCTCTCGGTGTTTTATCCTTATTCCCGCTCTGAAACCTTCAGAGAAGAGGAAGTTCGGATTCCCTTGAATTTAAAAATACTGTGTCCCCTAAAACTTTTGCTAGTATTGTGCATGTGTGTATGGCTGCCTGTTTTTGTAGTATATGTATGTTTATGTCTGCATTTAATTTATTTATGTATCTGTGTATACTTTTCGCGACTATTCCAGATGTACCTACTACTATGGGTATGGTTTCAGTGTTTGTATTCCAGAGTCTACTTATTTCTACTTTAAGGGCGTGGTATTTGCTGAGTTTCTCTATTTCCTTTGGACCTATGTTGTAGTCAGATGGTATTGTTATATCTATAAGGTATGTTTTATTTTCAGTTTTATTTAAGTAAATGATATCCGGTCTATTGTGTGTGATTGTAACATCTGTTTGTACCGGCATTTCCCACATCAGTTTTGCAGTGTCGTTTTCTTTAATTTGTGGTTGTGTTAAGTTTTCTTTCCACCAAAGTTTTTCTATTTCAAAATTGTGTTTTTTTGCTAAAGCCCACCAAACATATTTAACAATATTATTATGTCTCGTCATATAGTAAGTACCAGCTAGCTTTTCGCATCCTGAGACAATATGTTGCACGGTCTCGTCTTTTGCTAGGCATAACCGGCACTTACCATCGACAGGTTTTTTATGGATGTCTCTTTCTATTTGCCTCGTCACTATTGCTTGATCCTGAATGGCGAACACTGTTGATTCTAATGTGGGAGATACCGGTTGCTTTTTAAGCCAACGGAACGAGTACTCCCTATCTATATTCTGTTTCTCCAGCACTGATTTGTAGAATTGCCCATGCAACGGTTTTGACTTTAACTTATTTATTCTTGTATCTATTGCAGCTTTCCTAATCTCACTATCTGTATATTGTTGGTTCTGTGGTAATCCTATGTTTGTTGCATTATTTCGGCTTTCTTTGTCAATCGAATATTTATCTTTATGCTTATCGTTTTGAACTATTGCTCTGATTAATTCGTCCTGTTCCCTACGTAGATATTGTTTGTACTTTATAATTTGTGTTTTATATAGCATTTCTATGTTTATTAGACCTCGTCCACCTTCTTCAGTTGGTAGATATAGTCTTTCTATGTCGGCTTTTTGTGTGTGTGCTTTGTTTATGTTTAGTAGTTTTCGTGTTTTTACGTCTATTTTGTTGAGGTCAATATTATACTGATACCTTATATATTATATAATATTATCGCGAATAAGTCCCGTTTACAGTAAAAACATGAGTATGTGTAAAAGTCGCGAAAGTCTAAAAACAACAATTTAACTAACTCTTAAAATACTAACTCAATGTATTATAATAAAAAAAATATACAAATATTCCTCTTCACTCCATGTCCTGTCCTGCCGGCTAGCTTCGGTCATAAAATTTGATTGGTCATTGTACGCTACTTTGTAATAAAAACTTTAAACAATGCGCGTAAGGTTGAATGTGCAAAAGATGTGTTTATAGCTTAACTAAAACTACCCACATTGATATTTTTATACATCAATGACTAAGTGGGACAGTTTCGTATGCGACTTTTGTTTGAGACTGTGCATCTAGGGTTTTTATATATCAATGTCGCTGGGCCGTAATTTAATAATTTTAAAAACTGTCTTGGGCCGGAACGTCAAAATATTTTTGTCATTAAATTAGGTCGTTGGGCCTTACGAGGATATGAATATGTTTGCTTCTAAATTATATACAGAGGCGGTTGAAAGTGAAAATTGTCTGTATTAAACCAAAAGCTTAACATAACCTACATAAATAAGTATCGTAAGCAAATGAACCAAAAATCTATATGTAATGGACGGCGAGGTGCATTTACCATAAACGGTGAAACTCGGCGAAGGCGCAACGCAGGCGCCGGCTGATGATTCATACTGTCGACGTGCGTGCACTTATGAGTAGTAAATATTAATGTTTATAGGTTATGCCGAGAGATTTCCTATTGAAAGCCCTATAGAGAAGAAAATCGGACAAAATATCTACAGAATATTAGATCTTTTGATAAATACAAACATTGATCAATTTTTTTCATTGTCTTTGCGGAGTTCCTTAATGTCTCAATTACAACAAGGCGCTTGTGACATATTGTAAGTGTTGGTAGTTATTATCTGTGAAGGAAAAATATTTATACATTTTAGTGCAAATATTTTTTGTTTAGAACTAGTATTTCACGGCCAATCATTAAAACTATAAATATACTTGTCATAAAACTTAAAAGTAAAAAGTAGAATTCTATTATCATTTGCTATTTTCAGTCATCAAGATAAATTAGTTTCTTACGTAAACTTTGACGATAAAAAGTTACAAATTTACTATCAGAACCCGAGGTAGGTTCTCTAATAAAAACTCTTAATTTAAGAGCCTGCTAAAGAGTTTCTTCTCTGCCTGATAGAAAGTGTGAGTAGAATCCAAGGGCAGTCGAAAGCAGAGAATGCTGTATGGTGACCCACGCCATGCCAGCCTAATGAGATGATAGAGCATCATTGTGCTTCCGATCTCTCACTCACTAACGAAACACAATAGCACAATTTCTTTACTGTCTTTTAAATTGGTCTTCTATGAGAAGATAGTGTGCCCCGGTTAAGCAGGACCATTCTACTATCATTCAAAAAACAAGGCTATGCAATAAAATACATACCATGCATTAAGACACTAAAAGAAGAAGCTTCCTTGAAGAGAAAATAATTCATTCTCATTAACTCTAGCGCTGATGGACACTGGAGCCGAAAGTTGCTAGAGTGGAGACCGCTATTAAGCAAACGTAGTGTAGGGCGCCCTGCGGCAGGTTGGGTGCCTTCGTCCAGCAGTGGACGGCGATAGGTTCACACTATAACTCTAGCGCAGTGTATTTGTCCAGCATTAGTTATAAGGTGATGTTGTGTGATGAGTGATGATAGATTTCATCGTTAAAAGTGATCACCTTTAATCTGCTACATGGTCACCTGATTCCAACCTAGACAGAGAACATTCTTAAACATTGTAATACCAAGAAAGAAACTAAATTTGACGCTATTTCTGTACAACATTAAGGCTTACATATTAACCTTACATTGCAGCAACACCCACATATTTGACTTAAACAATAAATGCACGGACGGAAATGTTATTAAATACAATATGCGTGCTCCGACGCCTGTCGCGTGGGACCAAGTGCTAATGCCTGCGTTTGGCTAGTGCATTTTAATGATTTTTTTATTAATATTATATGTATAATATTTATATAGTTTGTTTTTTGAGAATACCAAAAAAAACTATATTCTCAATCCAAATGGGATCTTAGCGACTCAATTTTACATGCAGTTCAACTTGCTTACTAAATTAATTTAAAGAACACCCAGGCTCAAAACAATAAATAAATCGAACTCACAAGGATCCCTACAAATCAGAGGTCTTGCTAAAACCAATACGCAATTCATATAATTCTTATGACTATGGCTTTTCGTGAATAATATTTTCTCAATGAAAATAATTTTGTATCAGCTTAGTAGTTTCAGAGATTAGTGCGAAACAATCAACCACTTCACATCTTGTAAACATTGGTATGTTTGTCTGTCTGTCTGCGACCTGGTATAGTAAGTAAGTCAAAACCACCATTCCAAAAAAAAAAATTGTACATATATCCGTGGATTGTTATATATTGAATGTTGATGGAACTTTCGTTCCAAATTCAGTAGTATTATTTAAAATTATGTGTAATAATTGAAGATAATTTACCAAATTAACTATAAAACCTCCACACATGAAATCTGAATCTCGTCACCTTCAAGGTTTTGAGTGTAATAGCCGTATCAGAAAGAACTGGAAACATTTAAAATGATATTTTTTCTTTATGTATCGAGGCAACGACAGCCGAGAGCCTAATAAGGCTTTATGTATAATCATTTTATGTATTTATTATACAAATATATTCCCAATTGCGGTCCATTTTGCAATAAATGAACTGAGAATGGTTTCCTTGTTTATATTCTTTGATAAATGTTAACTAAAAACTGTTATCAGAGAATTGAAAAATACGGTACTTTATTCATTTGCATGTATTTATAAATGCATAGAGCTATTTTATCATATATATATTGTTTTATATTCAAAATAAATAAATAAAAAAGAGATCTGATTATAATATTCGAAAACATCAGCGGTCAAAATAGCAAGACCTTATTTAACCTGGACCATTCTTTTAGAAGCTATGAAACCACAGACAGTACCTATGCGTAATCACAACCTATAACACCTTTCTTTTTAATTTTGGTATAAATATAAAATTTCAAGTTTGTTTGACGGTAGTTTTCTTTTCCGATTTCCGTTAGGAATAGTTATTGTGCGCATTTTTATTACTCAACATAGAGCTTTTCCACAACACCACGTCAACGTAGAACGTCGATACGTTGACATGACGTGATAATGCACTTTGTGAAGACTCCGCCGCAAAATAACGCATTGCAGTTTTAAACGCCTGATAATCCCTACTAATATTATAAATGCGAAAGTAACTCTGTCTGTCTGTCTGTCTGTTACGCTTTCACGCCTAAACCACTGAACCGATTTTAATGAAATTTGGCATGAAGATAGAAGTGAACTTGGGAAAGGACATAGGCTACTTTTTACTGCAATAATCGAGATACAAAGGCCAAAGCTAGGTGATTATAAAAATACATAAATCGTAGATGTCAAAATGTATCACTGTTTATCTCCTGTCAAAACTTCACAGGTTGCTAGGCATAACACACTTGCATGGCAACCGTAATGATAGTTTGTAATTGACATGTAGACCAGTAGACCACGGTAGCTAATTTTTGAAAACAAATAAAATTATAGTAGGATGAAACCTATTGGAAAAGGAGGAGAATATTATAAAATGAAAGGAAAAATCATTTACGGGCCATCTGAGGTCGGGAAAGGGTAGGGGGAGGTTTTCGGGTCCTTTAGGCGGGGCGTGTAAAAGCATCTCACTAAGTTGCCATAGTGGGCTGCCTTACATTATTGTCTGCATGCGAATGCAGTGCAAGTGTGGTAGCCCCGACTCTTAGATTCTCCTCATGTTTTCCATCAGGCAGGGTAGAGTCACTTTGGATGGCTAAATATATAAAACAAAGGGTAAAAAACGGCTTATCTCGATTTCTGGCAAAACTACAAGTCCTATGGAAAAAAGTTGAATGGCAAAGTTGTAGGTAATTAAAAAATCTACAACTTTTTAGGGTTTCGAAGTTTATGACTTCGAACGCTTATAGATTCGTCATGTCCGTCTGTCCGTCCGTCCGTCCGTCCAAACGGTAAGTGCTAGAAAGTTGAAACTTTGCATGAATATGTATTGTAATAACGTGGACAAAGTGCTACAATAAAATTATGAAAAATATTTTTATTAAGGGTACCTCCCCTACACGTAAAGTGGAGATGTTTTTTTTTCTTGCGGCTACCCCATCACATGGGGTATCATTATATAGGTCTTTTAAAACCATTACAGGATTGTTAAGACGATTTTTTGATTTTGGTATCCGTTTGCGAGAAATTCCACTTTAAAGGCCACTTTTTTGTAAAAATAGGGCGTGCCCCCCCCCCCCCCTCTAAAAAAGCTAAACGGCCGTCTCAAAAAGTCTGGAAAAATTCGTGAAAGTGGTCCATATAATAAACTTTAAAAAAAAACTATAACGAATTAGATGACTTTGGTAGTTCAGGAGTTATAGAGGCTTAACTTCTACAATCTCTGTCCGTGTAGTGACGGATTAAGAATACAAAGTGTCACCACCCCTATTTATTCCATGGGTATCTTAAGAGGCGACTTAAGGAACAAAATAAGCAGCTAACATCACTGCCAAGAGAAGGAAAACTTGAAACAAACCCTTTACCAACCCGTCTGGCCAGCGTGGTATAGTAGGCCAAAACCTCCTTTCAAAGGAGAGGCCTATGTCCAACAGTGGACTGTTGAAGGCTGTTGATGATTGATGAACTTCTACAATGTGCTTACTTGGAAAACGTCATACAAAATTAACGCGATAATACGTAAACAAAACAATTATCCATTGGATACAATTTCTAATCCACGAACCATTATAGGTGTCTGAGGAACCCTTTCCTGTGCGTGCCTGACACGCACTTGGCCGATTTTTTATTTACACTTTTTTTTATATAACCTCAAATTATATATGAAAAATTAAAAAAACCAAGTTTTTGATTTTTTATTTTTATCTTTTACAAATAATATTATTTTTAAACGAAGTTTAGTGAAAACTTACCTTTTTATGTCCCAAATACACTGTAATTTAATTGATCTGAAATATTTATTTTTTCACCCTATTTTGACTTAATATTGAAAATTCCCCCGTCAAAATATCTACTTTTTTTCAAAAATGGGGTGTTTTCTGTTTCATGAAATCTCTACTTTCCGATGGTGTAATCCCTACTCCCTACTAATATTATAAATGGGAAAGTAACTATGTCTGTCTGTATGTCTGTTACACTTTCACGCCTAAACTACTCAACCGATTTTGATGAAATTAGGTATGAAGATAGAAATGAACTTGGGAAAGGACATAAGATACTTTTTATCGCGGAAATAAAGGTTTCAAATAATGGACGAAAGTTTGTGTCGAAGTTCCATATTATCAAACATAAAATCATGTAAGATTGTTTAATCTACCCTGAACATCTCGCAAGATATAAAAACGAATTCCACGCGGGCGAAGCCGCGGGCGGAAAGCTAGTTCCTAATAAATTATCTCTATCACTATTTATGAGTGCACCTAGCATTTTCTGCTATCGTACAAGAGTCACAGAATACATGTTATGCAGTTAATATTTATGCAGTCTTGTATTTTACGGATTTGTGAGTGAGAAATGTGGGACTACAATACGTAACATTCTATCATCATGACGTGGGTTTTTACGACAAAGTCAGCACGTCACGTCAACGTGATGCGTCGCGATACCATACCATTCTATGTTGACGTCATCATGACGTAGTATTGTGGACAGGTTCATAAGAAAGAGTGTACTTTTTTTAAGTATTGCACATTAAAAATTAATGTTTGAAACGTTAATTTTTATGCCCTGTTATTAAGTTACGTTTTAAAAGAATTCCTTTTATCTCAGATCAAACGCACAATGTTCGTTCAATGCTTGCAGGTCGACTTTCACCTTAAAAATACTCTTGTGTCTTGTAATTCAATATTGGAAAACGTACAAGAATTTGCAAAAACAAACAAAGATAAGATAGAATAACATTGTCGAATTACCGACATCGTTTTCCGTTCATAGATTATGACTTGTGGATTTAAAACTCCGACGGTTTAAAGTAGGAAATGTTAATTGTTATACCGAAATAATATTGTAAGAACAAAACAATGAACCGAGATGCTACGTAAAAAATAAAACCTATATTATGTTTATAATTTATGGCCTATCATACCCAGATCATTATTATTCATTAGTTTAGATATTATAGTGGAACATACAAACATATACAGACCGCCAAAACTATTTACTTATATACATTAGACAGTCTTGTGGGAGCCTTTCTTCAGCAACCTATTTAGAATCCTCAAACTATGGAAGCATATGTTTCTTCGATTTTACGGAAAGGATTCACCAGGATACACAGTAATCGGATATGCAAGAATGCCAATGCCTCATTTTAAATACGGATTTAATGCGTAGGCAGGCACTTAGCTGGATATGTGAAATGAAGTCTAAAAATGCAACTCACATCCTAAAACTCAGGTAAAAAGACTGCATTTTTTCGCATATGATTCACCTAAAGCTTCTTTCGTATCAGTGAACTTTGTGAGTGTCATTTAAACATACATAATAATAATATCTATATCTCGAGTAACCTCATTAGCTTCTAATCATTTAAGCTACTAAATTGGTAGAGGCTGCATTGATTAGCATACATTTATAGATATTTCACCCAATTCAAAAAAATGTGCTTGTAATTTGTCCTGAACGGAACGCAAGTTTGCCAGTTGCTTGTATCCTTACGTTGTTGCTTTTACTGCCATTATACCTTACATGCTCACAGGGAGTCGGCATTAGACCACTTCTGACTAGTTCTTTCATCAGAATTGTACGAGTTTAATCAAAATTTTATCGTCATATTATTGAACTTGACCATTGTAGGCCACCACGTTCTTCGTTGAATATAACGTTTAACATTTTAAACTATTCTATTTTGCATGTGGTAATATTAAGTTTAAATAAATCTTATGACGAGGCTTAAAGAAATGCCAAATTATACGAGCTATAAACATTCATCTAGTGATGTATAAAACTTCATTATTAAGTCGATGATGTTGTCGATACATTATTAAAATTTAGCCTGTCTACGTGATTTAATTTTATGTATCGATGTGACTACATTATTGCAGTGTTGCAGTGATAATAAAATGATTCCCATGCGAAATTTCTCGAGTAATAAATTCGATGGTAGTCGTTAGTAGTCATAAATTTAATGGTTTTAAACCTTGATATCAATAACTAAAAGGTGTGAGTTTTATGGGTGAAAGATATATTAAAATAAAGCTATAATGCTCTCGCAACAATACAATCAATGGTGATTACCATATTCAGGTGTAGCTACAAAGTAATCCCATAACTCTTTCGAGTTGTGTGTTATGGTCATGTTGTAAATGATAGATCTGTTGGTCGTATTGTGGGTTCAATTATGGCCTAAGACAGATAATTATGCAATGTCCACGATATAATGTTCTATTTTCTAATCTGTGTGCAGTTTTTATCTATAAGTTATTATTGAAGTTAGTTAGTACACAAGTAATAAAACGCGAAAAATGGTCTAGTATTTTATTGTTTAATACTGTTTAATATGCCAAATAAATTTATAACGTAGGAGTATACCGTTTAGAATAGCTCTTATATTTCAATAAAGCTTAAAATTAACCTATGGCCGTCAACCGCTGAACAAAATTCTTCACAAGGAGTATCAACTATGCCTCTATTCGTTGCCAGTCACTATTTTTAAATCGTCCTTCGATCACCAAAAATAGTTCTGACCTTCCTAGTTCCTACCAATAATATGGAGATACCCTACTTTGAGCTTATTATTCGATTTTTAAATATAAACCCTTTACGTAATCATTGGACATGTATGTATGTACCTACACATCAATTTGTTTGGAAGTATAAATTTTTATTTATTTATTTATTTAAAACTTAATGCACATGTAGCACAAAGGCGGACTTAATGCCATGAGGCATTCTCTGCCAGTCAACCTTCAGGTGATGTAGGAATATGATGTGGTAGGTGCAGGCTTAGAATATAAAAGTAGTTGTAAACGTAAGTATTATCTTTATGGTAAACAATTTTAATTAATTCAAATTTAACACTTCTGAGTAATATACACAAATATAAACATACGTTAATATACATACACACAAATATAAACATACGTTATTATATATACACACATATACATATATAATAAAATTAAATACAAACATACATATATAAATAAATTTAACAATATATATAATATAGATACTCAGTCGGGTATTATCGTTGTGACCGTTCTGCCAATTTATTCCGGAGTAGATCACGTACTTTCATTTTGAATGTGAGGCGGTTTGTGGACATCCTCTATGTTTGTTATATAAAAATTGTAACTTTCAGTTTATATAATTGTATTCAAAAACCAAACGTAATTAATATATAAAATTATTATTTTCTCGTTACAACTGCAATTACGCAGTCAGTCGAACTTTTTAATTCCCAATCAGCTATTTTTATTATGCACTTTAACCAATACCGAACTTTCCGTTTTATCGACAACACATAAAATATCGATGTATTATCGATAAATAGTAATAAATGTTTAAGTGGCGTTTTAAAATTACACAACCTTAATTGTTAGTTGAATTTTATTAATTTTCTGACGCCTTGGCTGGGAAGTGTTAAGTTGTAAATAAAAATATTTTGTGTACTTTAACATATTTTTATCACATAAAGTGTATGTCTCATGGTCACCTTTCACGAGCAATGAGTGCAGTATTAAATTAGCAATTTAATGACATCGACATTATCGATAAATTCCCAGCACTAAAGCTGAAAAGAAGCATTAATTCTAAGGGTTAACACTTTAATACATTGTATGGTCTTTGTTTTGAAGCTTGGACATAATAAGTGAGTCTCATAAAAAGGTGACACATCAGACAGACATTTAGATTATCCTGACTAACTCCCAAGATACTGTAGTATATACTGTTTGTTCACGCCCTAGGTCTGAAATTACTAGTATGATTTGAAAGTCTAGAACAAGATGTGAACACATTTGACATTATACAATCCTAAAATAGTGAGAATGAATTACCGCCATATAAAAGTTGTTAAATTTCCAAAGTACTAGTTTTCTCCCGCGGCTTCACCCACGTGTATATCGGTTATCACGGTAAAAGGTTGCTCCTCCTAGATAGACAACAGGCGTAACAAATGGGTTCTCTAAAAATAAGCCTTTGTCAAGCAGCGGATTATTAAAGTCTGTTGATGTGCTGATATTATGACAAAGTCTTGAAGAAAGCGAATATACATTTTAAGCAGTTCAACGAACTAAAATATTCAAACGAAAAATCATTATTTGTATATATAACAGATTAACCATTAGTTAATAAAATATATAACAGTCAGTTAGTTCAGTTCATTTTTCAGAAATTATACAACCTTGGTTGAAAACACTCTTTTCACACACACAAGTAATAGGGGATTTGACTTACGGCTATTTCTTGTGTAAAAGTAGAAGATCAAGAACAGATTTGAAAAAATGCTTTACATTAGTTTTTCGTGAAGCCGCGAGCCGTGGCATTCCTTAGCTCGCTAACTCCCATGTATGTAGAATCGTCACTCTCCAACCACCAAGGATAGTCCGCAAAATCTTTAGTTGAAAACCTCCGCGTACACTTATAATGAAAAAGCGGAGTATACTATATCTGTTTAAAACTATGAACTATGCAAATTATCATAAAACTGAACCGTTATAATCTTAAAATACCGGAATCTTAATTCTAAATTAAAATCTTAATCTTAGACTAAGCTTTGATATTTCAATAATTGACTTTTACAACTTTTATGGGATATTAGACAGGCTATTAGCAAGATAAACATCGAGAAGTCAAATCTATAAAGACATAAAAGAAATAGGATATTTTTCCACTCATCTGCTAATTAAAATCTTTAAAACTACTTGACCTTTGAAGATTAAATTGAAGAACTGGTTTATAAATAGGAAACGTCAGAAAGAGATCTTGTGATAGTTTTCGGCCTTTCTTTTGGATCATTCTTTATGAGGCTTATCTCAATGACCTTATAAATAAGAGCAAAATATTTCTAGCAGTTGACTGATAAAGATTGTAAATGAAAATTATTAAAACCATTAAATTTTCTCGTTGGTCTAGTGGTTAGCGTATGCGACTGCTGATCAAGAGGTCTTGTGTTCAAATCCCGGGTTGGGCCAAAAGCGTATTGGGTTGTCATGAACATCTATGACAATCGTTATTGGGAAGTCAGTGCCCTCAAATATACCGACCACTAGTTCATTCATCGAATTTCAGTTCTTTCTCAGGGTTACGGAGGTCTGATACAAGCGCTCTGTGGAAAAACTGATATTCAGGTAAAACCGGTTGAACTAGTAGCCGACCCCAAATAATATTTGGAATTAGGCTTGGAAGATGATGATTTGATTCGAATATCCAAACTGAATCATACAAAGTTAGCCATAAATTTACTACTTCTATTTCTGTACGAATCTCTTTAAATTATTTAGACACGTAGTTACGTACGTTTGTAGTTAATTTAACTAAAACAACTTGTTAAACAACATTAATTACTTGGCATCAATATTCATAGAGCATCGTTCATTTGGTGCGATATCTTAAAGTATGTTTAATTTCTTGTAATTTGTATTCTAAGATTAGCAAACTACGGTTATATAGGATTTCATCATTAGTTTATCAATATTAAAGAACTGATTTGTTACTGTACTGTAGTGATTTCTACTGATGAACAAATGTGTTTGTAAAAGTCCTTTTAGAAACGCTTCAAAGGACAGGTTTATTTTCCAAGTTTATTTGAGTTACATTATGTAACTCTTGTCCGTGTGCAGTGTCAGCAGTGGACTGTTAAGGGCTGTTGATGATGATGATTAAGTATTATACTATATTAGTTAACCAATAAAAAAGTAGTAAGAAAAAATGAAGTGAAATATTAAGACAGAATTAGGGTCAACAATTAGGGTAACATTGAACTGCAACTAAACAAAGACTTTGAATACTGGGAATATAACCTGTTGTTTCTTTCTACTTAATATCCATAATATACCCCTATATTTACAGGTAAAAGCTAGGCTTAATTTATATGAAAATGAGTGAAATGAATTAATGATTAAATCCTACAATTTAACCTTAGCTCTGAAAGCAACACCTCCTATCCAAAACATTTCTAATACACATCTAAAAAAAAAACAAAGCGAGAATAAGACGTCACGACCCACCTGTTAAACTAATGTGTAAACTGTAAACAGAAATAGCTCACCTGAGTAAATATGATGGACGGAGACAACGAAGTGCTTCAGGTGGCACTTCGTCCTGTGAACAAACTAGAGGTTCTATTCTGAACCTGTTTGCTGAACATTGGAATATAAACTTACATGAGTAGTGTACATTACTGTACATATTTATAAAGGAGAGTAGTGGTTCGGCAGGCCCGACTGGAGTAACTACGGCCTGACAGAAAATCGTATTTGAGAAATTATTTTGTTGTGACTCTTAATTTCTTTACAATTTATCGTTACAGGAGCTTTAGCAATATCAGTATCAGTATAAGCACGTTTGCCTAAAAGATAGTCATAATAGAATTAATTTTGTAAGCATTGCACGTTTTTGTTGGGTTCTAATGACTGAGCACACTGTGGCTAGAAAAGGTTGCAGAATAGTTCGTGGCTCATATATTTAGAGCGGGTGAAGTTATCGCGGCTATTACTTTTTCCCTTTTTTTTTGAATCCATTAACACTTCATTAATTCAAATTGATTTAGTAGTTAAGACGCTATTACATACAAACATATACGGACTACTCTTTTGAATTTTACTTCGCCGTAGTCGGGTAAAAAGCTTGACCATAACAAAAAACAGGACCACAGAGTTGATAGTCGTTTTCAGCAACGTCTCCTAGATGTAAGGAGCCACTTAGAAAGATCTACTGATATATTATAATTTATATTTTCACTAACTTTTAGGTAACACCTATGACTGATGTTTTTTGAAGTTCAGAGGCTACCTTCGTCAAGGGCTCCTAATAAGGAGACGGTATAAGTGAAGTTGGTAAAAACGAACATGATAGTGGTAAATTTCTTGTTATATATCGTGAGAAAAACTTCATATTAATCCAAAAATAAGTGTAATGTAATTCAACATCTGGTTATTGTTACAAATGATAAATGGTACTAACCAGATTTGGTCCTTTGACTTCCTTGTAATGTTTGCTTACGGCGTCGCCTTTTAAATCAAAATTACGAGACGTATGCGCATTCATGCATCATGCTCTGATACTGCACAGAGATGAACTTTATGAGTTTATTGCTGATGTAATAAATCGTGTATATTAGGGTTTCTTGATTTCAATTGAAGTGATTAAAAAGGTGATTAAACGAGTATTTTAAAAAATCTTGACGCATACCAGAGACGGCTCTTTGATTTATTTAAAAACCTTTAAAAAGCCCCAAAAGCTAAAATACACAAAGACAGTGGTGTAATAACCAAACATACTTTTATATTTTTAAAACACATACCGATTATAAAAAAATTACACAAAGAAATAAAATAGTAGCCATCAACATTAACAGTTGATTCATAGTTGTCCATGTGGTATCGGATAGGATCGAATAGGAAGTGTGATGACACTCCCGTGAACCGACTAAACTACAAAATACGCAGGACATCATAAATGCAAAAAGAAGGGAATCTTGAAACAAAGTATACCGACCCGTCTGGTAATCGTGTGTAGGCCAAAACCTCTTTTCTAAACAGAGGTCTATGTAAAGTATGATGATGAAATTGATAATGTAAATAAAAACCCAGTTTCTCTTAGATATCGCTTAAAAACTATTTGAAAGTAACGTAATTTTTAATCAATTTAATTGAGTCGTAATTCAATAGTCTTACATTAGCAAGTTAAACTGATATTTTTTCAAACGAAATCGATACTTATAAGTGAAAGACTACTTTTTACGTTAGTGACGTCATTAGGTATGAAATTGACTCCGCTAGCAGTGTTAGGTGACAAACCTTACACAGACTACTCGGCTATTAGAGCTATTTATTTTCTGTTCTATTTTACTAATAATTATTTATGTCTTTGTTACAGGTAAACGTCATACATCTAGAATATCGCAGTTGGTTTCTGTTAATTTATTGGTAACTAGACTATTTGTATAAGGCATAGGAATCAATTTTACTTGCATTTAATTCTTGTGCAGAAATTTTTACAACCACAGAATATTAAGTAACGTATCTCACGTACATCTATCTTCTTCCTAGAATTTATTCCCAATATTATTTATGGTTTCCTTACTAGTTTAGCCGGTTTTACCTAAATTTTAGTTTTTACATGTAGCGACTGGCATCGGACCTCCGCAACCCTAAGGGAGAACTGAAATTCGAAGGTTGAACTCACATACATCCATCTGATCGTAAAATAGGCAGAGCTTAAGTCCAAGTCCAATAAATACTAGGCTTTTCAAATATGAAATGCGCTATTCACATGCCGTTTTAAAAGATTAGCTTAACTTTACTGAATACAAAATATCAATCCAAACTTATGCCTAATCTAATACAATAACGGGTACAGCAAGTTTCTAACGAGGCTAGTGGCCATGTTACAATTTTAATAGCATTTACTTAACAGGTGTGAATAGGTACAAATAATAACTGTTATTAACATTAAATGTACGTAATGTTAAAGATCTCTTAAACTTTATGAGATCTAAATAACTTCACATTAAGTATAATATACTCAGATGGTGGTCTAATCTGATTAGTAAATGTATATGTGAACAGCTTTTTCGTGCTGTTCCGCTCGAGTGTATGTCTCTTTATCGAAGGTCAAATCTATCTCTGTACTGAAATTCATCTAAATCTATTCTTAGGTTTTGAGTTGAAAGCGTAATGTACAAACAGATAGGCAGAGTTACCTTCAAATTTATTATATTAAAAGTGAATTAGAAGATTACACTACATATATAACTTGACTAATTTATGAAGAGTTTGTATTGACTTTAAATAATAATAATAGGAACTTAAAACGGCATAGAATAATAATTCTATCTACTTAACACCAATTCAGAAAATTAATTTTAGTTACTGAACATTTCTTCTTCCAGTGTACGTTGTTATAAATAAATTATGTTTTTCATCAAATAACCTGTAATAGCTTTGATGAATATTTACTGTTACCTGTTACTGTTTTGGAAGGATATTACCTATAACATCTCGCTCAAAAACGATAGAGCACTATAAATACCTTATCATATTTTGTACATGCTTACAAGTATGACATAAGTATGACATATTTAAGTAGCTAATATAAATACCAAACTGTTAATAAGTACAGAACTAGGGGTACAGTAACTCAGTTTTTATTAAACCTATTCATAGTTCCTTATTGTTTCAACGTTTGGCAAATGACAATTTTTTACGTAAAGTACTTCAAATCTACGTAAACGACCTTTAACGGTCACTGCGCAATAATTCCACACAATCCAATAAACTTGGCACAAGCATTACTCACTAAGGTGTTAGAAGCCATTTCAGTTGTAATGTAAATCAATAGAAACCTGACCCATTCAAACAACAGGTCCAACCTAAATTTACAGAAATCGCAGTAGTGTACCTTGATACCTAGCCAATGGTTTAGCATGTCATGGCCAGCTTCGGTGTAACTTGATGTGAATAATTGATATGAGGGCCTTTGTGCAAAGAAAAGAAAAGCGTATATTATTATATAATATTGCCCAGGACTAGTTCTTCTTCTTCTTTTGATGAGATAGCCAGCAGCCGTATAATATCAGCTTTTACTGTGTGTCAAGTAATTGAAGTCTTCAATTCTAAAGTCTTCTAGTCTTCAAGTCATCATCATAATTAATTTAATAATTAAAAAATGTGGATGAGATGAAATGGGGACCGTCTTCCGAAAAAACAAAAAACGATCTCCCCAAGACTAGGTTTCAACAGTAATAAAATATGTCAAAAAGTCATTTAGATATGTGAGGACTCACCGCCCTAAGCAATGTAATCGTGTCATCCAAAACTGCAGCATTCGAAACTTCATTGCGTAATGCAGAGGATTT
Organism: Phragmatobia fuliginosa; assembly: GCA_932526445.1. Lineage (NCBI taxonomy): Eukaryota > Metazoa > Arthropoda > Insecta > Lepidoptera > Erebidae > Phragmatobia > Phragmatobia fuliginosa. The sequence continues at coordinate 18,140,919 of OW052070.1, forward strand.
TGGACTAGCTGTTTAGATTGATTATAATTAGATCATGCAAATATCTATCGCCAATAAATGAAAGCACAAAGAATATCACGAAAAATTTAAGGTACCTATCGATTTTTTTAAATTGTATATTTCGGGGGAAGCCCCAAATTATTGAAGGTTACGAAAGCGCTGTCATATCAGAAATTTCCGCTTTACTAAAACGGGCCCCATCCAATCCATCCACCAAAAACTACTCATACATATTTAATAGACCTATGTGCAAAACCACATATGTTTATTATTTACACAGTTGGGGTAAAACCCGAAGTAGGTTGGGTTCACTGATAAGCAAATCTGTCAAATATAAACTCAGTTGCCGCGAAACCATTCATCAAAACATAGTACACATGGATCAATGTCCGATTGTCTATGCCCGATAACAATGTTCCATCGATATGTGTTTTAGATTAACGAGCATTTAAGTTTTCAAAACTATGATGGGTACCTAGTTGTGGGGGTAGTAGTATTAAGTACTCAATACTTGAATAGAAATTCAGTATATCACATGAGCTTTGCCAAAGCCTGGTAAAAGGAACTGTTACAAGTGACTGCACGATTCGCCTTGTGGTTAGGGCGGTCTTCACAGCACTTTTTAATCCAAAGTGTTAGGTAAAACATCACATTGGACAATATTTTATGTGTTCCACATATTGTTTCGTGTATGTTTGTAAAATCAACCTCGATACAGGATAAATTCTTAATGTCCTCTTAAAAAAAAAGTAGTTTAGGTAATTTTTCAAAACAGAAGCGATCATAATATACATAGCGTAGATAGAAAATTGTTTTTGTGAGATTCGAGAAAAATAGCGCGTTGTGGAGGGAGCGGGTGTCGTGTCCCTCCCCCAAAGGGAGGTTTCTCCGACCAGGCGAGGTGACCATGCCTGGCGGCCCATGCCCAACGGTTGATGTTGGGATGTTGTATATATTATGCTAATCGGCGCGAAAATGTCACTTTCGCGATTCAAGATTAGTAATTACTCCGTATAGATCGTTACGGGTTTTTCTTTGTAGCTCCGTGTTTCTTCGCTAGATGGCGCTTTCGTATGTTTTCGTCGCGCTGTATGTGGAAGTCGCCACAGCGTTAATTATGTAACCATCTAGTTCCTCATATCAACTGTACGTCATATTTCCCTCTCAAGGTCTAGAAACGGACACACATTTAGGACAGTTTAATTTTCTATACCCCGTAAATAATTATATCCGCCATCAAAGCAACATGGATTTAATGCTGTATTTCCATATACCATTAAACTTCTGTAACTTGTTCCTGTCCTGTGGTACACTCCCGGTAGCATTGTTCTAGATAAAGACAAATTATTCAATTATAGCAACGTTTTAGGACCAACACTGTGGTACAGATAATTGATAAATTCGTATGGAATTACCAACCATATTGCATGAGTAATAAAAGTCAGGTTTGATTGCGGGAATTGTATTGTCATGATTGAAAGTATAATGTTACATTTGGCCTGCTTTACGCTGCGGTATTAGATTAAGGAAATGGAATAAATACATGATTTATTGTCAAAGTGAATGAGATTGAATTCGGAATTACTTATTTCGCATTCCACCAGAATTTTCAACTATTTCTTTATCTGTCAGACATTTTGTGAAATGTTCACCATCCAAATAAAAATAGCATTCACACAGTTATTAGTTCAGAAATTTTTATTTCATTCTTCTTCTTCTTCTTCTTCTTGTTCCTCTCCAATTACTGGAGGTTGGACATCAGCCCTGAAAACCTCACTTTGTCCCTGGCGAGGTGAAAGAGTTCCGCGGCGCTCTTGACTCCGGTCCACTCGCGGATGTTTCGAAGCCACGATTTTTTTCTACGGCCTACTCGACGTTTCCCCGCAATTTTGCCCATCATAATGAGTTGCAGTAAATTGTATCTCTCGTGTCTGAAGACATGACCGAGGTAGGCAACTTTTCTTGTTTTGATGGTCTTCATCAACTTGCGGGTTTGACCGACACGTGTTAGAACCTCAACATTGGAGATTTTCTGAGTACAGCTGATCGAGAGCATGCGTATTTGAAATGTGGACTTTATTTCATTGACAATTCTTAATTCATACCTACATCAAATTCTAGAATAACTTTCCCATCATGGAGGTTTTTAGTTATAAAGAGTATTAATAGCTCATAAAAGGGATTAAAAGGTTAAAACTTTTATTGCAATCACAAGATAAGCACAGATATAACCAATTGATACGTATGCACACTTGCAGAGGTTTATGATTTGGAAAACATACAAGTGTTCATTCCTTTAAATCCTGATTACATCATTGACGTGGATATAATTGTAATAAATATACTTGAATGTAGATATAGCATAGATTCTTGATTTTGATTTGTAAATTATATGTAGCTGAGCCTCGCGGTGCCACCCGCCTTTGTTGTTGTAACCGCGGGCAATGCCGCGGGGTGAAGCTAGTCTAAAACAAAGCCTATGTTACTCCTTATATCATCAGCTATCTGCCAGTGAAAGTCCCGTTGAAATCGGTAGAGCCGTTCCTGAGATTACCTGGAACAAACAAACAGACAGACAGACAAAAATTGTATAAAAAATATTTTGGCATATGTACCTTGTAAACAAACATATCATCATCAACAGCCTTTAACAGTCCACTGCTGGACATAGGCCTCTCCTTAGAAAGGAGGTTTTTGCCTACTATACCACGCTGGCCAAACGGGTTGTTACAGGGTTGGTTTCAAGTTTTCCTTCTCTTTGCATTGATGTTGTCTTGAGTAGTTTATCCCTTAGTCGCCTTTTACGACACCCGCGGGATGAATAGGGGTGATGACACTCTGTATTCTTAATCCGTCACCACACATACATATGCATTTAGTAAAAAGCGGTTATTTTAATATTACAAACACACACTCTAATTTTATTTATTTGTAATGATGAGTTTCTCTTTTAAACAAAGTAATTTGGTGAAAATATCTGTTTTTAGAATGACCAATCAAAACAATTAACAAATAACAATCCAATTATCAACAATGTACAGAAAATAGTTTAAGGAATACATTTAATTTTGTTTCCAAAGTTTAGAAACGGTTGACAACTTAAAAGCTAAACGTTTCAAAACTTTTTGATATAGTTATAATATGCCACCGATTTACTATCATACACATCGAATAAATGAAGTGTACACATTGTTCAAATAAAAAGCTGATATACCTACATACTTTCATCAAGTACAAACGTATAATATAAACTTCTCGCTATATTTAAGAGGTGATTTTGTAACCTCATTCTTTTCAAGACCACACCTTAATAATGAGGAGAAAGAAACAAATCTATTGTACGTGTTAAAACCAAATAAAACAGGTACACGTGCGAAGGGCCGTTACATGACTGCTGCCATTAAAATATGATTAATGTAACAATCATTAATGAAACGTATCATTATAACTCCTACTTTTGATATAATTACAGAGCAATAAGAAACTGGATCGATTTTATTGATAGTAACTATCACATTCGCAGTTCAGTAATTCGTGAGGTTGTTTATACGGTTATTTCTTAACGGACTTTTAAATACAGGACGGAAAGTGTTAAAATAAAAATTAATAATAATAATCTGACCGATTTCGGCCATGGCGACCACTTCGACCCCTTATAGGGTTTGGCGCTGATGCGCCCGGAGATGGCTTACATATCCGATTTTCGGCAAACAACAAAATCCTTTACACAAAGTGGGCAAGTGAGCTTACCGCTCTCATAATTATAGTGAATGGTGGCGAGTGGACGGGCTTTATCGGGAGCTCATGGCACTTGGCGTCGAGGTCAGCTAAACGCTGATCCTCAAATTCGGGGATGCGCTTCTTTACAATCTTGCGCCATTCTGGTCGGTGTGCTGCCAAACACTCCCAGCGAGAGGGCTCTATATTGCATATTTTCATGTGACGCTTCAGAGGATCTTTATACCTTCTTTTCTAAATAAAAATTGGTACAGAAACCTACAAGTAATATAATTGATCAAAAGACTACGTTAAACAATCCCAGATAGTGTTTTAAGGTAAATTACTTGACACAATGAAGTATAATTTAAAACAACAATAGTATTATTTGTTTGCAGACCTGCTCACCGTCCAACTACAAATAAGTAATGTTGAACAGAAAATATGTTTGAGACGTTAATAAAACGTGTAGCATAGCGTACTTGGAACTATAGCGTTACACGATTTGTTAGGTTGCAAAATAAATTACAGTATAAGTTTAAAAGGCCTTACGAAAAACATTTTTATCAGATCTTAGAATAATGACTAGACATGCCTAAGACCTTGTAAAAACCCTATACTTTGACACTGTAAAGCTAAATTTTATGAATGATGTAATCAATGACAATTCTAATCTAACCCAAATCTGGAAACATATCAAGTGAACAAACCTTTGCGGCTTCACTAAGCATCACGCCAACTAGGCCACGGCCTAACATACTCGTAATCCTTTCTGCATAGACTCCAGTTTATCTGATCATCTGCATGCAATCCTACGCGTGCAATGCGTGCTAACGAACAATACCGCGTGAGACCGCAATGCGTGAATACGAACATCAACGCTTCTAATTGAGAAATTGTTCAGATGTACATACATAGAATATTAATCGACGATTCTGTCTATAAATGTGTGCGTTAAAGCCCTTTCACCCTAAGATACTATATGTTTACTTGTAGTTTAAGTTTCTAGGACCATTCGAACAAGTTAATTTCTAACGTGATAATTAACTACTGTAATTGGATATATTTCTTTACAACGAAATCTCAGTTTCTAATATTAAACAATTCTATTTAGCTTTTTTCATTTTTACGCACGAAATATCCTTGAAATCTGATGGATCCTCTTTATATCTCAAAATCTTGCTCTCATCACAGATTTGACACCGCATCAAGCTTTGAAATGGCCATCAAAGAGAGCCCTCTTAATTGAAACATACCTATCTGGAATGCTAATCTAGTATCATCTAATATTCTATCTGAGTTTCTAATATTAAACAATTCTATTTAGCTTTTTTCATTTTTACGCACGAAAAATCCTTGAAATCTGATGGATCCTCTTTATATCTCAAAATCTTGCTCTCATCACAGATTTGACACCGCATCAAGCTTTAAAATGGCCATCAAAGAGAGCCCTCTTAATTGAAACATACCTATCTGGAATGCTATTCGCAGACAGAACAAAACAAACTGTGTTACCTTTGAAATGTGACAGTATGATAACTTATATAACAAACAAACTAACTGACCGATTGACGAACTGAAACCGCTGAGACTTTAAGATTTTTGCAAATTTTAGCAGCTAAGGTATTTTCTGTTTTAAGCATCCAATATGTAAGATTATATATATATATATATATATATATATATATATATATATATACATATATATATATATATATATATATATATACATATATATATATATATATATATATACATATATATATATATATATATATATATATATATATATATATATTTAATAGCAAAATTACTCTTCTCTTCCTGATAGGCATTAGCAGAATCTTAGGTAAGTTTAAGCTGTAAAGGGGGTAAAATAAGGAATGTACACGAAATAAAAATCGACGCTAGACAAAGTATAGATAATATCTGTTTTTAATATTGATTCAAATGCAAACAAGCAAAACATTTTAGACGAGAATAAACCAGGTAAAGCTACCATTCATTGCATATATTCGTTTCCAAAAAAAGTTGTAAATAATTTGCAGAATCGCACCATTGTTTAGAATTACGCCCATAGTACGCGCGTATGCACACACGTAAAGGATAGTTAGTGCAGTGAACTTTTGCATTGTAAGTATTAAGTTTCATGTAACTCGTATACTTCCTTGTATGCCAGGATTATTTTACCGTTTTCTATTATAAACTAAGTAGCGAAGAAAATTATTTAGTTCGCCTTTGTTTTTTTTAAACAAATAAACATGTAAACGGCATTTGACTTATGGTAACCCTGTCTTACTAGTTAAAAAGCTTTACGTATCATCTGGTAAATATTAAGCGCCGAAATTACTTTGTAGTCATTGTTAGTATAAAAAGATATCACGTAGCAAATAATTTATATTATTACACGATAATCGCATGGTGTAGCAACGCGTTATAATAATAGTCATCATCGAAATCAAAATACTACTATAAAGTAGAAATCACCTAAAAACTTATATAAAACAATTATTTCATGTAGTAAATTCAAAATCCGCTGTCTTCATTGCATGCTATTAAAAATATGAGTATAATCCATCCTCCTTAAAAGAAATTCTTTATTTCTCTTCTAGAATCATCATGACATTTTTTTAGTAACAATGCAGTTGTACAAATAAAAGCCATGGATAAGTATAGTTTTTAGCAAATATTTACCTAACAGTATAAAGTTATCCGTATACTACGGAACAATACGCAGATATTCTTTGCAAATTGCAACGAGAATACTAATTAACTACTTGGTATTTTAGTGTTATTACCCTGTGTTCTCATATTTGAACACAATGTTTTCTTTATTTTGCTTGAAAAAATACTTCGTGGTTTTTTTTTTTTTGACTGGTGAGTCTCCATCATCGGCATTATCAATCTTAAAAAACTGCTGCTGGATATATGAAAGGAGGCATCTGCCTGTTATGTCACGTATAACGAATACAATATACGTTATACATCTTTCTGCATTTACAAAAAAAAATGTATGTTTATGTATTTATATCAGTTGTTTAGTACCTACCCATAACACAAGCTCTGCTTATTTTGGGACTAGATGACGGTGTGTGTAAGATGTCCAAAACATTATATCGTTGATAAGGAGGATTAAATATGTGAAATCCGAGCCCAGCAGTGGGACGTTATGGGTTGTTACCATGGCACTGGTTCTGCCTAGTATGAGTTCACACACATATAAAACATACTAAATGAACGTCATATTGTTTACTTGGTGACATAAATATGAATACCTATCCGCAAAACAGTACAGTATATGCTATAAAATATAAGATGTGTGTTCGTGGAAAAGAAGAGCAATAAAGTCGGCTGCATAGTTTTTGTTCTCAACTGAACTCCGGGAATGGTAGGATGAGAGTGTGGAAAAAAAGAAATTATAACGTTCTGACTGATGAGTTGTTAGTAGAAAGGGTTTTTGTTGGATCGAAACTAGTTCTGTCATTGCCGCTTATCAGTCGCCTCGATCAGTTCAGTGCTTCTGTGAATACGTCCTGTGGCTATATGTTGGAAGAGAAAGCAATATGGGCATGATAGCAAGAGGAGGAACAAGTTAGAAATGTATTTTATATAAATATACAAAGTTATACCAATTTGCGCATTCATCATTAACCTGGAGATAAATATAATTTTTGTTAGTAATTTAATGGACACTATTTTTAGGTGTTACAAGAGTGACAAAGAAAACCAAAATCCAAGGATTTTCTATACGACAGACTTATTAAATATATTCCTTTGCCCATTAATCACCGAGTGTTGTATTCATCCCATGGGTATCATTGCAATTACAAGGAAAACTTGAAAAAAACCCTAAACCTAGTCTAAGAAGAGGCATTTGTCAAGAATGGTTCTAAAAGTAATCCTCTTGTTTTACATTCTCATAAAACATTCAAAACACCATTGAAACAAATATGGTCGATTGTAAATCAGATTGACTTAATTTATTTTCTAAGGAAATTCCTGAGATATAAAAATTGTACTGCCAACATCAATAAAAATGCCTTACGTTACTTAAAAGTCACATAAAATAGCTCCAAACTGCCTTAGAAGTCATCGGCAACACTACATATTGCCAAACAAGTTATGAAACATATCAGCTCGCTCGTATTAATTAATATCTCACTGGATAGTAAAGAATTCAGTACTTTTTCTCCACAAACTTGTACTTAAGTAATGTAAGACTTATGATACCCTGTTCCTGTACCTAATTAATGTGATACCTGTTAATTATTGTATTACTTAGCTTTGTGCACACGTATTCTCGTTTTGATTAATCATCGTATGTGTATCGTACATACCTGAACTGTTTGACTTGCGTTCAAGGTGTTAAAATCCAACCCCCACCTTGAACTTGACTTGACGTGAAATACTCATGAACTGGTTGTTTAGTTTGTCTCTTTGGCACTTGAAAGAAAACTAAAAATATGTGAACTATTTGAAAAAAAAAATACATCACTATGGTTTTTTACCACTTACTTCAACACACTTTTCGAAGTAACTCAACCACAGATTACTGAATAGTTACTACGTACTCAACTGTTTAGTACTTAAAAAAATTGTACTACCTCTTATTGTATAATTTGTTAATTTATGTTTTTCGAAAACTTTTCTAATATTAATCCAGCACTAAGGTTTGGTTTTAAATATTGACTATGTCACTCAAACAAACTCAATCTATTTGAAATTTCAATTGTTTCTGAAACTGAAGTTGTCTAAAAATACATTTCTATATTGTGAATAAGCAGAAACCTTTAAAAATATACTTTTTTTAAATCCTTTTTACAACGGTACACACGGTAAAAAGTTGAACATAACATGTTGGCTGTTATATCTAACCATGTGTATCACACGAAACTAGAGGACGGAATGTGATGTGCTCCTAACGATGCTTTTTCTCTCGCTTGTCCAGTTAATTCCGCTTGTTTCTGAATTCAATAACATACCTATGTACATAAAAAACAAGAGGAACTTGTCGTTCTCGAGGACCTCTCGAATAAAGCTATAATTGTTAGAGTTATACTCATTTTTATAGTTTGTTTGGACTTTAAGTTGAAGCTAACCTCGCCACACTATCAGCATGAACCCATTTCTAACAATAATGTTTGTGCATTTAGATTAGCATTTAGTAAAAGTAGGTATACAATTTTACTATGTGGGCATTAACGTTCGAGCTTTACTTCTTATTTTCTAAAAAGTAATAAATAATTCTCACTTATTATAAAAATAATACTATAGATTCCGTTAAATGCATTAAATATTAAGTTACCCGTAATGCTTCTAAAATGTAGTAGCTGAATTCTTACTAAGCTTCTTCGACTTTTTTTACATTTATTTGATTAGTTAGACTAACTTCTATTTACTTTTATATTTCACGTAAGTAGATGGACCTAAACCTTGTGCAATAAGGAACCAATACACACACATAGCAAAAGCGATAATAAAGACCCTGTCTTTAAGGAGACAAGAATAATTATCTAGTTTTGACATGTGTGCTACTTGGTTACTTGTTGCATAAGTAGGCCCAAATGATCATACTAATCCCTGTATTATTTGTCCCAGTTGAAATCGAAGGCATGATCTCTGGGTTTGCTAAGCACCGACCAACAACCGAATAACGTCAATCATTTTGGTGCATCCCCACCGTATGCGACAGGCTTAGCAGATAAATACATATCATTACTAGCTTCAACTCACCGCTCCACCCGTGTATATGTCAGTTAACGCAGTAAAAAGCCTATGTCCTTCCTCAAGAATAAAAGTATCTCCATTCGAAATTTCGTTAAAATCGGTTCAGCAGTTTTGGCGTTACAGACAGACAGATTATTTTCGAGCTTATAATATTAACTAAGGACAAGATAACATATCATCATCTTTCTAGCCTTATTTCCAAGTTTATTTGGGGTTGGCTACTAGTTCAACCGGTTTTATCTGAATTTCAGTTTTTCCACTGAGCGACTGGCATCGGACCTCCGCAACCCTAAGGGAGAACTGAAATTCGAAGATTAAACTAGTTATCAGTATATTTGAGGGCCACTGACTTCCCAATAACGATTGCCATATATGTTCATGACAATCGGGACCGACGGCTATACGTGCTCTCCGAGGCACGAGCGTGAATAACCGCCAAACTTCCAAACTCCGGGCAGCTATTAGGAATTTCCTAAGAAAATCCCAAAACCACTTTTTGGCCCGACCCGGAATTTGAACCCGAGACCTCTTGATTAGCAGTCGCATACGCTAACTACTAGACCAACGAGGCAGTTAGACAAGATAAAATATATGAAGTAATAAAAAACCATAAGCCATCTTATTTAAATCAAATGTCCTTCTTAGGGCCTAAACAGTGCACTCACAGGAATACAAAATCAAAGAAATATTTTACCATAAAAGGCAATATACGGTCGAATTAAACATGAGCATGTACGAATAAACAGTTATTTTTAGTACCTAATTTTGGTTGAGTTTCCGTGAAACAGTGCACAACAGAGTCGAGATTGTCAAGAGAAGCCTTTACAACCGTTGATTCCACACAACCGGTCGTAATACCAAGCCTATAGTGATGTTGTAGCTTCAGTATCGATACTCGTAACTTAAATCGAGTATAATGCTCCTTTAGCGTTCTTCAGATTGATAGTTTTAACTGTGATTTAAAGATTTATGACACCCATCTAAAGTCAATAAGATATGCTTAGTAAGGAGTAAATACACTTAATATCGTCAGTTTAAAAATAAAGTGTAACTTTGACGTTTTCGTTTACGTTAACGATTTTCAGAAAACTACATTTCTAATACTTTTGAAATTCCTAAAACCTTTATTCATCGTCAACGGCCTTTAACAGTCCACTGCTGCCAAAACCTCCTAAGAAAGGAGGTTTTGGTCTCTATACCACGCTGGCCAGACGGGTTGGTATAGGGCTGGTTTCAAGTTTTCCCTCTCTTTGCATTGATGTTGTCTTGCGTAGATTATCCCTTAGTCGCCTTTTACGACACCCGCGGGATGAATAGGATTGGTGACACTCTGTGAACCTCCTAATCCGTCACCACACGTAATGATTAAGAGAACCATAATAAAGTTATAGTACTTTTTTCGAGGCACATTAAAATGTATTGAATCTTTTCTAATCTTAGTATAGAACATTTTTGTGTATATGTTCAAGCATGATTATGTAAACGTTATATGTGGATTTTTAAGTATGGTAGGTCACGATAGCTTTTAACCAACTTGTAGACGTTTTTAAGTGGTGATGAGGGCAGAGAAGTGCACTTAACTTATACTTTCGTTATAGTGATACTTAATCAGATTTCGGATAAACTAATATAACAACAATATATAGTCGTATACATTAATCTTGATTTCCGTTTATCGATACTCAAGCAGGCGAAACTTAGAATATTACATAAATGTTATAAGCATTAGTACATACTTTTTTTAATACATCCTATTTGTATTTTTTTAGTTGCATGAATATGTGTTTAATATTACTATTTACTAAAATGTATACATGTAAAATTTGCTAATTATTTGGTGGTTTTAACGTCAGGACTTAACCGAAGTATTGCTTGACGTAATAGTTTTAATTATTTTACACATTATGCATATTTGGTGCATTAGTATATTTAATGCTTACGGTATTCTCTACCAGTCACTCATTGGGTAATGAAAAGCAAAACAGAAAGGTGCATTTTAGGTTAATTTAGTTAAATCAAATACACGCTAAATATAAACCTATGATATACTTGAACCTATACATATTATGCATATAACTACCTACATAAATACAAACAGTCTATCAATCCATGTACGTCAATCTACCTTTCCGAGAGAGTAACGAATGATCATCGATATCTGAGTGCCCATCACTAGTTCCCAGACAGGTAATATTAGGTCTTCCTGCTCTCCATTCGCAGGCTAACACGACAATTGTGAGTGTTGTATTCGCTTCTAAGGCCGATGGAATGATTTGTTAACTTTACAGTTATGCGGTTTGATGCAAAATTATAAAATGTATCCAGTTTTATTTCAGTTTTATGGTATTCATATTACATTTGTGGTTTCTGTTTTAATATTTATGATGTTAATCTACATAACGGGTGATATAAATAAGGTAAATAATATAGATTCTAAAGCTATAAGAGAAAATTATTTAATCAATAGATAAATTGTGTTTACTGTTGTAAGTCTTAGACACCATAGCATTATCATTTATGAAGAGTTTAAATTTATAAATTACTCTAAATACTGACAAGTTTTCATTTTATCAAGAACGTACAACGTTAGATATTACATAAAATATTGTTTAATAAGTCCTTTCGACAATTAAATATCACTACATTTAAATATAACTCCTTATTATAACATAAATAGTACATAAAATTAATAATAAACCGAATATTTAAATTAACAACCCTACAACTGTCCTTCTCTTTATCGTATTTCAAGCAATGTTAACAAAGAAACAACATTAAAAACGATGTCATGACAAATAGTAATCGTATCGAATGGAAAAACAATATCGATTACCAAAACGTTTGCGAGTCTCCATTATTTCTTGACAATTACCATACCCCGAAGGCATACGATAGTATCTAAAAAAATACATATATAATCACCAAATCGATTAAACACCGTAAAAAATTGAGCCCCGAGTCAAAAACGAAAGTCGATACGTAAAAGCAATAATCGTTATCGTATCGAAACTATATATCGTTTCGCGTTTGATCGTAAATGCCTTATCGAGAACACAAGTGCCTCTATTGGCTTCTTTGATTAGTTCCGTATTTACTAAATAGGGTATTTTTTAGCTATAATCATCAGTTTCTTTGCAGTTTCTATTATTCCAGTTTAGTTTTGCCTCACATATCAAGTAGACTCCACATATTTATACATCTATACAAATAAATAAATGGAAATGTCTGTTTGTAAATTTAAATTAACAATTTTTTACTAAATTCAGATGAAAGTTATTACTACTTGGATTAAAGAAAATTGTCTATCTTTCTGCGTGTCTGTCTGTCTGTTTGTTCCGGGTAATCTCTGAAAGCGGCTTGACACATGATGACATAAGGAGTAACTTGGCCTATTTTTTAAAAGAGCTTCGCTCGGCGGCGTTACTCGCAATTTTCAATAATAACTCCGAGTAACACCAAGGGACTTAGCTGGTTCTTAATAAGAAATAAAAAGATACGGCATAGATAGGGCACTTAACATGGATAGCCTTCTGTAGTGGATATTAAATACATAGCAAAGGCAACACTGAGATAAACTTGACTGATTTTATAGTCATGATTGTGGCAGATAAACAGCGCAGGCGCAGTGCTAATATTGCTATCGAGAATTATTTAAACTCCCACAACTGGTAAATCACTCAACTCTTTCCGGCCAAGCTTTTAATAATTTTTTAAAGAAATCTACCGCATTAGGAATATACATATATCCTTATGCGGGGGATTTTACAAACATACATGAAACGGACACAAAGAACACCCAAACTCAGAACAACAGTCTCTGGATAGAGTTCGATCCTCGGCTACTCGCATCCAGCTTCTGCCAGCCGTCGGGCGCAAATCATCACTCAACCTTGCCTGTGAACATCCCACACTACAATGCCTGTATTAATACCTGACTCTGTTCCGCATTGGTAACGTATACGACTACTGTGCCCTGTATTGAGGCCTTCAATTCCCAGGTCGAACCAAATGTTTGCATGATGATGATAATATCTATAAATTTACAAAAAAGTATACATGTATTTATATCAGTTGTTTAGTACCCATAGCAAAAGCTCTGCTTAGTTTGGGACTATAGGCCGACCGTTTATCTGAGTCCTCGCCTGCGGTAACAGGGGCGCGGGGGTATCGGCGGACATCTCGTGTGTATCTCACTAAGCGCCCCCGCCGCCCGCACCTGTCTCAGTCCCCTTTGTCGTCATACCCCCGCGCCCCTGTTACCGCGCAGGCGAGGACTCAGAAAACGGTCGGCCTATAGACAAAGCTGTGTTAATTATAAGAAATATTTATTATTTAAATGGCTTATGTTGGCTAAGCATTTACACAGCTATTATTTGCACCTATGCAAAGCCGCGGTGACTCACTAGTTTTACATATCAAACGAAAAATATACACACACATTAAGTAAATACGACTGGAGTAATATATAAAACTAAGAAGGTAATGCAATTAGAATACTACATATGGACTCATAGCATCTGATGTTAATTACATATAAAGCTTTAATAATTAATAAACATCTAGCAAGTACATAAATGCGTACATGAATCGTCTCATTGCACTAAGTATACCGTAAAAGGAAGTCGTAAGCCGTTAATTGAAATTATACAGTTATTAATCCTAGACAGTAATAAATTAAGGTGTATCATATCAGCAGCCATAGTAAGGGGATTCATACAACTCCACGTCGAAGAAAACCGGCCTTAAGTAATTTTCTCGTAGCTTTTTTTTCCGGAGACCGTGAGAATGATGCAGAATGATTGGGCCTCCGGTCTCACACTCGCCAATGAAATACGACAGCAAGAATTCTGTCATTATTAGGATGGTCTTCTGTGTGAGGGTAGTACTGGCCCGATCGAGCCGGCCCATTCGTGCTGAAATCAGCTTTGCTCTACTGCATCCAGTATTCTATATAAAATTAAAATTTCAGTATGTTAAATTTAATGCGTAGTGCATTTATTAACTTAAATAAAACTAAAAAACCATGGGTGTCGTAAGAGGCGACGAAAGGAACAAAGTAAGCAGCCAACATGACTGCCAAGAGAAGGAAAATTTGAAACAAACCCTTTACCAACCCGTCTGGCCAGCGTGGTATAGTACGCCAAAACCTCCTTTTAAAGGAGAGGCCTATGTCCAGCAGTGGACTGTTAAAGGCTGTTGATGATGATGATGATGATCTAGTATCAGTAAATTTACGTGTATTAGTTATATATTTTGTAGGTTTGTCTTTTTTTAAAAAACCATTAAATATTATGAAAATTTTAATACCTTTGCACCTTTTTTTTAAAAAAAGCCCTCTTTGCGCTTCTATTTTAGGAGGATTCCAGGATGATACCTTTGCACCTACTGTAAGGTCCACTGGGAATGAAATAACTAATTCGGCCTAAACTAATACAATACTAGATGTATGAACTCATAAGATATGTCAAAGGGTACACATCCACCCTCCAAATTAACAGACCTTCAATAGTAAAAGAGTCTAAAACCCCTTTTAAACCATCAATTAAAGTACCACATGAGTTAAGTTCAAGAACTTGGGGTCAATGTTCTATAGTACTGCGCAAGAGTCATTAGCTGGTTATTGTTATCGCTAAATTGCTTTACGAGTTTCAAGTCAAATGTTAAAATTGACGGGACAAACTGTTCTACTGCAATAAAATGTATTGTCTCAGCAAGCTTTAGATCATTGACCTCCGCAACTTAGTACATGTATTTAAGTTAAGTGAAACCAGTTTAAATAACAATATGTCATTCAAGTCTGACAGAATAAAAATGTATTTAATTCACTTTTTTTCCCAAAGTCTAATAATGAAATCTGACAAAAAATTACAACAAATAAGACATTCTCTCATCAATTTTTAGAGTCTCTCGCTTTCCGTCATTATATTATTTTTATTTAAATGTACATATTGTGTATGTACATATTATACAGACACCCAAACTCAGAAACAAACATTTGCAGATCACACAAACATTTCACCGACATCGCAAATGTGCCACCGAGGCAGTCATGGACAAAAGCATTGAAGTTTAATCTAATGAAAGTGCAGTTTTTGTTGTAGATATTAGATTTATCCATACAAATATTTTAAATAAGAAAGTAACTATTTCTTCTTGAGGTAGAACATAGGCCATTTTTAAAGCGATAACCGATATCAACGAGGCTGGAGCCTAGCCTAAATCTAGTATTTATTATTACTAGTCGTCACCCAGTCATCGAAATTCGACCATGATTTATTTGAATTATTAGTGGCAACATTATTAAGGTCCTGTTGTCAAAGACTATAACTTCTTTAATCACAGATTTCACCAAGGCTACGCTACAATGTTACATTTGACATAAGAGTATACGTGTGTGTGTCAAATACATGTCAAATATTGCGTGTGACGTTTTATTGTTAGATTTATAGTCGTCACAAAATAAGAAGCCCGCTTTGACATTTGTCATTTGACATGCCGCATGTAAGAAATTGAAAAATCAAAATTCATAATCCTATTTAATTACTATGTTACCCATACACTATCACAACGCATATCTTAAATAAGCATCAAGTTTAACTTGATATTGAAAAATTGCACTCACAAACATGAATTAATCGTATTAGTTACGCCACGATGACAAATGTCAAACCGGGCTTCTTATTTTGTGACGACTATAATAGATTTGAAATCTTAGTTAAAAAAAACAGTAAGTTCCTGCAAGGAGTGCAGTAATATCTCCACATAAATTATAAGTGTTCAAAATTTCATACTCAACCGTCCGCGTAATTATCGTAAAAAGGGGTACAAACATTATTGGTTCACGTATTATTATTTAATGACTGTCTTATTGGTCTTGTATGCTGCTGCTGATCAAGAAGTCTCAGTTTCGATTCCCGGGTCGAACCAAATATTATTTGTGTGATTCAAAAATATTTGTTTGGGAGTCTGGGTGTTTTTCTATGTATAATATGTATGTATTTACAAAAAAAGAGTATGTTTATGTATTTATATCAGTTGTCTAGTACTAATAATACTGGCTTTGTTTAGCTTGGGACTCTAAAAACGACTAACTCTTTAAATTGACAATCGCCTCTCTTCTTATTAAATATTCACTCATTGACAACGGTCTAATAGGGTTCAAATAATGTGATTGCAAAAACAACAATTTCATTATTTTATACACATATGTTCAATACATTTCGTTGCTAACCGCATCAATTAAATCAATTGCTTCTACAGTATTGGGTCCAAACTCCAAATACAACTATGTCATACCAATTGTGGGCAATATTTGCGTTCATTTCTCTTTTATTGCGCTTCATAAATCTTTGTAAAGAGGTTCTATAACATAATTAACGATTTGAATGTGTATTTTGTAGTTTAGAAGCTTGTTAGGTGAGATTTGTGTCGTTTTAATGATATCTACGAAATGGGAACAATCTCTCCGACTATTAAAACTGGAATTTACTAACTTCGATTTTATTCTAACTATAAAGGTTATTAAATATGTCTGTCTAAATAGTTTCTATGAAAGAGTTTTCTAGAAAAAAAAATTGTCATCATAATTTGGCTTCTTACATTTTAAATAATGGTACTGGTTAATTACTGCTGAAACTGAGGTCTTGAGTTCAATTCCCAGTCAGGACAAATACTTTCATATTTGTTTAAACTTGATCCACTAAATAAATACTAAACTTATATACTAAGTGCCGCGGGTAATACCGCAGGGCTAAGCTATAATATCATGAGCTATCTGCCGGCGAAAGTCCCATCAAAAACAGTCCAGCCAATCCATTGATTAGCCTGAAACCGGAACCAACAGACAGACGAAACATTTAAAAATGTTTTCAAGTTGAAATACCCTATATTACTTTCATATGCAATTAGTGAAAACTGTTAGATTTATATTTCTATGCATTCAAATAATAATACAATCATTAACGTAATTTGAAGCTACTAATAAATTCCAAGTAAATAAATATTTCGGACATCATCATCTAGCCCCAAACTAAACAGAGCTTGTATTATGTATACTAAACAACTGATATAAATACATACATACTTTTTCTTTCGTAAATACATACATTTTAAACATAGAAAACACCCAGACTCCGAAACAAATATTTTTGGATCACACAAATATTTTTGGTCCGACCCGAAAATCGAACCCGAGACTTCTTGATCAGCAGCCGCATACGCTAACCACTAGACCAACAAGGCAGTACTAATACCCATCTATTTACCAGCCTGTGAAAGTTTCACCAAACCATACTGCTTGTTTGTCTATCTTTCATCGGACCTACATATATACATATGAAATTTCTCATGTCTACGAATGTTTATACCAAAATGATTCCTTTTGATGATTCCCTCCGAATAGAGGTGAGAAATTTCACCTCGCGCAAGTTATGCTATGATAATCATAACTTGCTAAGTTCTAGAAAGTTCACAGTCCGTTCAGAGTAGCCTAAGGCCGCGAAAGGGCCGACATATTGTAATGTTTTCAATTGAATAACGACTGACGCCGTTCGCATACGAGTTGAGCGTAATATATGACACCATAAAATAGCAAAAGAGGTTTTATAAGTTAAGTCTCTTTATGAAGTGAGTTTCTTTCCCGCCTTTAAAAGAAATTGATGATCATCCAAAGATTACTGTATATAGAAAACTTTCAAATCCAATAAAACGTACTCAAATATACCTTCTAAATATTATATGTTAAATGTCGATTAAAGACTACTATAAAATAAAAATATTTTTTTATAGAACGTAGCCTCAGGCAACGGAAGCAAAACGGCGGGAAATAGTCTGTAATTAAAAAGTTACTAAACGTAATAATCTAATAAATAAAAAAGAAATATCTTATTAAATTATTTCTCAAAATATCAATCGATTTCATTTTTATCGGTTTTCATCGATAATTTAGAATGTGCTATAAATTACACTACGTGATTATAGCTTCTATAGCCAATAAATAAGATAATAAATGATTGTGATACCGTATTGATCGAACGGGTTATGGCGGCTACTGGTATGATTGGTTTTTTTTAATTGTGAGGTCTGAGGTTTTATTAAAGTCCGTTACCTAATTTTATAAACAAAAACTCCCAATTATGAATTCAGACTGTTTTTGCTTAGAATATTTTTAAGATTTTAGAAAAAAATACAACGACAAACAAGCATTTAAAATACGAATAATCTGTTTTCATACTAAATAAGTAACTTAAACTGAATTTTTGCTATGCCTCATTTCATTCTTTAAGTCACTTACTATAAGTTAAACTATTTTAACATTAACTGCGTAAGTAATAGAACACAGTTTTCAGTGACTCAACTACAGTACTCAGTACAAAATAAAAAAAATACATAGTTACCAACCAGTAACCATCCTGAGAATGAACCATTCCCGGACACATTCCCGAACATAAAACACAGAATGTATTGTTGTCCTAATGAGTGTTTAGAACTAAAGGAATGTCACTTTAGAACTGGTTGAAACGACCTTTGTAGTTTTTGAATTTGGAATTTCAAAGTGAAAATGCGTTTAGTTTTTACAGAGTTAACATATTTAAAAAATAAGTTTTACACCTCACTGACCTCATATTAGACATTAGTAAGTCTCGGGTCACACTAAAAATACCAAAATAATAATACACAAATCATAGAGCGACAGAACATTTTTTTAACTAGCTGAGCCCTGCGGTATTACTTACGATTTTTATTGTACTCTTACATTAACAACCGCGAGTCACAAAGATAGTCTATAAAAAGTAGTGTAAGTTACTCCTTATTTCATCAGCTTTTGGACAGTGAAAGTTCTCTCAAAATCGATCCAGGCTTTATAGAGACAACTCCGGAACAAACAGCCAGACAGACAGTCCAAATTAAAAAAAATACGTGTGGCACTTGTGGACTGCCGCGGTAAAGCTATTGCATAGCATTTTTTATCAACTTATGCAATTATAATTATTTATTTATTTTTTATTTATGCAGTATATTTTTTTCTTTGATTTTAATTCAACTTTACAAAACAATATACACTGCCTTTTTACCAACATACATTCTAACACTATTATTGCCAAACAATATAATCATGCCAGGCGCCCGTTATTTGTCCTTGTCGCACTGCAGTCACAATCATATTCTCTATCCTTTTTTAACACAGGGTGTTAGGTTTTTTCGTTACGGAATTTCTTGATTCGGTCGCCGCGCTCAAAGCCCGCGATAAAAGCTATGCAATAGCTTAAAAAAATCTTTTCGATATAAATACCGTATATACTTCTATATCAATTTAGTGAAAACCTGTTACAAACAGACACTACAATTTTATTTATTTGTATAGATATTCATGACAGGTGGCACAGGGGTCACTCGATGGAATGTGCCTACTATTTATTAACATTATCATAGCAGATAGACCTTTATTTACATAACTATGAAGAAGCCATTTCTTTTTGATTCAGTTATAATTAAATAGAATAACATAACTAGTTTGTTAAATCTGACAATTATTAAGTTCACATCATAAATAACTCTCTTCTAGTTTAAATTAAACATAATTTGAATAAAACATTCTATATTAACAGATGTTTTTAATGGCAAACTAATAAAATAACAAAAATATGTTATTGACTTCAAGATTGGAAAACTTTGGAGTAGTTTCCCGCCAATATTTTCCCACAGTTTTGTAACCTATATACCATAGACACCGGTCTATGATCACTATTCTTCTATGCTACAAAAAAAAGGTAACATACAATTTTTTTCTTATTCTTATGAAGCTTATATTTTACTTGGTCTTTACATAGAAACATCATGATATAATATTTTTTTTACTCCAAAACCATCCCTGTATAATATTAAACAGATTACGTTTAAATGTGTATTTATCACTAACAATACACAAACTTCTTGATTTTTATCCAGTTTTATAAAATTTAAAAAAAGACGACTGCTGCCAAAAGAAAAAAAAGTGCACCAACCTTTTTGCGTAACGTCATTAGGTATAACTTAACTTTTTAAAGCTCTCAGGACTTACAAAGTAAAAATAAATAATAAATTTGCCTTAGATTCAATGGACTGCCATTTACACCCAATTTTGTCATCACAATAAAGTAATCTCGTCCATAAAATTGCATCTTACGTGAATTTATACTACAATTTATTCGCTTAGGTATTAATCGTAAATTTTAAAATACAATTATAGCTTTTTCTGTATTGATGCGGCCATTTACCTCGGCGGACCCTGTGATATCCAAAATGTATGAATATTCTCGAGTATTGAGCATTTGATTTATTGCCATTCTGAAAAACTCGATAGATATAACCTCAAAAGTCTCGTCTGTAATTTATATTCATAAATAGGTATGTTTTTGCATAGTTTTTTTTAGATGGGTTAGAGTATAATTACCATATTATATAAAAGATAGTTTAGAGCGCATAGCTTAAGGGCAATCATAGTCGCAAAAAAAATAAAGTGAAATCACGATAACATTTTTGAGAATGGCAACATCGTGTATTAAATAAAGATGCCTGCTTAACGAGAATTATTTTAAATATACTACATTAAGTGATATTATATATCTTTGGGCTATAGACATTAAATTACATATACTTAATATTAATAATAGCCTTGAAGGTGGCCGTGTGAATTTGTTACCGTGTCATTTAAAAAAGAAAGTTTTGATTGGTGAAAAAAGCAACCAGTTTCTTACTACGGTTTTCATTACACGCTAATCAAATACTTTATAAGGCTGTTTTTTTGCAATTCATTGTACATTCGAATAATCCTGACTCATCCAGGCCAATATTATAAGTTCAAAAATAATTCTGTCTGTCTGTTTGTTACGCTTTCACGGCTTAACCATATTCGTGCTGTCGTGTTACGTTGGTGTGAGGGAGACCAGAAGCCCATAGTGTGAATCACCTCCCTCCATTGCTGAATTGTCTGCATTCACAATAAGGGTGGTTACCGCTACTTTTAGATTCTACTCAAGCTCTTCATCAGGCAGGGTACACTTTGGCGGGCTTCATCATAAAAAAAAAACTTCTTCAAGTAGTTTGACATACAGTCCCCGTAGTGGTAAAATAAATAAGTCCGGTTTTGGCGAAATTGACTTTTCCTTATTTTCAAAACACCTAAAACATGACACATATTTGAGCTTTACAGGCATTTTCGTATCGTATTCCATTTTTGTCGGAAAGATGAAATAATAAATATGTACCTTCAGACTAACACTATTTTTTGAAGGAAAAATAAATAACTCAGTAAATAAATCAATAACTGTGGTCAATTATAAGTTAAATGTCTAATAATGTAAATAACATGAGTTGTTGAATTTTACCTCAACTTAAAAAAATTCTAACAAAACACTAAATCGCGTTTATCTCAGAACCACAAAATCAGAGTTATTTAATTTTCCCGCTACGGGGACGTACGTCCTCTTTGTTATTTTACCGCCTTAAATTATTCATTAATTTATTTAAATTTCCCGCGTACGATAATATTGTTTGGTGTTTATCTACATTAGCGACCTCAGACCAAGTACCGTTAAACTCTTCTCTAGAAATGACTACGCATAAACGACATCTATTAAAAAAATATCAATGTGTACGTTATGCGGCCACCGACACTAAGAGCTGTTTAAACATATTGATTTTGGTTTAATAGCATAGTAAACTATCTCATAACTTGTGCAAACTTCAGTAGGAGATTTCACACGTGATTGTTATTCAAACTTTTAGAAAATTATATGGCAACACTCGACGGGTATAGGCGTTTATTTACGTGCAGAGGCGTTTATGTACCATGCGACATTTTAATTCGTAATCAGCGGTAGAATCAGCACTACTAGTATGTCAATCTTTAATATTTAGTTCGTTAGTATATTCAGATTTTGAAATCAAAACAGACAAGCCAATTATTTATTTCTTGCACCGAACAATGTAATACCCCAATATGACATACTTTAATTTGATTTTATTTGCTATTACTAATTCATAATATTTCTGTTTCGCACTATATCACGATTTATATAAGTCTTCCAAACATCCACCATTGACCATCGACCGTTAACTAAAATCGTGATCAGCCAAGCATGATACAACCATACATACATAATTAATGGAACTTCACTCGTCACCTCTCTCAGCCTTATTCTTCTGTCAGAATGGAATATAGTGCAAAAGTTGGATCTGCATAGTCAATACTGCCGAAGAAGTAATGTGAGGTGGAATCGCAGCCCTTCCCCTTAAGTTTTAGGACATATTATTAACAAGATAGAGACATGTAAAAATATGAGCTTTCCTCATCTGCCTGTCCTGTTTATTTTATCTCTTCATTCTCTTCTATCAGTCGTCATTTGTTAACTCTCATCCTAGCCGTATCCCATATCACACAGTCTTCTTTGGTCTTCTTTTACTCTTGTGCTCTTTAACTCCTAAATTTAAATAGATTTATAATTATAACTGTGTATCCTTTTAACATTAGACCCCTTTTTGATCAAAGATACAAACTGCACGCTCTCTTGACATTTTCTCTATTAGCACAGATCGTACAAAACTCATACATATATGTATAAATAATATGAGCACCAGAGCACCAGCTTTTCTGGAGCAATGTTGGCGTAAATATCATGTTTGAATGATTTACGAGTGTTTGAACACGACTAGAAGGCGTATCGTATTAAATTAACCGCTGTTAATGTCAACGAGCTTTGGAGCGTTTTTATACATATCTATTTTATGAGGCGTCGGCTAGCATTTTTAAGGATTAGTTTATGAATATATATGTTTTTTTTTAATGTGTACATTGTTGCGTAATTTTCATACGTGTGTAGTTAACTATAGTGCGTAAAATGGAGCGTCCATAGACGTCGCTCTAAATCTAAAGCGTAATCACTAGCAAAAGAATACAGTATGATTGAACCATAAATTCAGTGAATTAGAAGTATTCTATCACAACGAAAGCAAAGATATTAATGATATTTGTTGATATTAATTGATATTAATGAAAGTTAAAACATTATGTAATTTTTCGATTCTGTATGTTTGGCGTCTATCGACATTGTGTTTATATGGAATTTAATTATTTTATTTTGAAAAATGGTGATTCCTATAGTACTTTAAAGAAAAATTAACCTCCAGCATGTTTGTTTCTAATTAAAATTTAGACAAACGATAAATATTTACATATATTTACAGAAATATAATGCTATAAGCTTTTGCGTCTCTATAAGTAAACGATGTTACACATCCTTTTTTAGATGTATTTCCATAAACCAAATAATCAAAATACACTTTCAAGAGTCCACTGCTGGACATAGGCCTCTCTTTAGAAAGGAGGTACACTTTAATAATTACAAAAAAAGTTACGTGTGGTTACGTTAAGAATATAAATTGTCACTAGCCTTATTCATTAAAGAACCATTAAGCTCTCTTAGCCGTTAAAGCTAAGGAATCAAACTAAGGGACACCACAAAGTGTAGCAAATCTTGACACAAACGCTATACCAACCCATCTAGCCATCAACCCATCATACAGTATGCTCAAACTTCCCTTCCTAATAATAGTTAATGACATGAAAAAAAATCACCACTTACAAATCTCTTGTTTGGCGATAGTTTTAAAGTTTATCTGCAATCACTGTTTTTAGACCTTCGCGACTTTTACACATACTCATGTTTTTACGAAGTTTTACACTACACGAAGGCGACGCTAAGCTCACATCAGTCTACCCGTGACCACGAGCGGTATAACCCCTTCGAAACGTCGGAAAATAGAAGGTATCGTAACCTTTATAATATTATCGCGAATAAGTCCCGTTTACAGTAAAAACATGAATAGTATATCTGCAATCAGTTGGTATTATCTACATGTGTGGTCTCAAAGACTCGTCTCAGTGAATATGACAGTTAGTTAATTTTACGCTCCATAAATACAATCGAATACACTTATAATGAGGAACGCCCCCATATTCTCACTTTGTCAACGAATTGACATTGCGTCAACGGCTATTGGACTAGTAGTTGAACACTACAGAGACTTATTAAGATAAAAGAGTGTAATAAAATAATAGCTTTACAGGTTTTTATGATCCATTAGCTGATTCCCGCGGTGAGACCTGCGGTTATTGTCGTAAATCGCGTGTAATGCCGCGGAGCGTTGCAAGTCTAAAAAAAATTCCTAATTACTCCTGATGTCATCTGTTATCTGCTAGTGAAAGTCCCATCAAAAACAGTAAAGCCGTTTCAGAAATTATCAATAACAAATACACAGACAAACAAAATTTTTAGGTCATGATGAGAAGGAATTTTTTGACGCATGTGTATGAATGTAGATATTGTAAATATTTTATTTGTTTTCTTTTTTATTCTCTTGTGTTTTTAAATATCTTTTTTATTCAGATTTGGATGATTTGATGAATGAGCAATGAAAGTTAACAAAACCTTAATCTTACCATAAACTCTTAGTATCGCATCGCATATACTTTCATATTATGAATTGTGTAAAAGACTTGTCAATTGATACAAAAATGCACTTCAATTTTATACTTTTATAGGTGACACTTGTACCCTTAGAGCGAGGGTGACCATAATAAAAAGCATTCCCACAAAACTCTCAACGATATTTATTGCAATTTAATCTAAATCAATAAATAATAGTTGAAAGGTCGTGTCACCGCCTTTAGTAACGGGATCAGAATGTCAAAGAATTATATAAAAAGTTGAAGGGGAAAAGTTCACCAGCAATACGAGCATGTCAGGGGCTGAGGGGATAAATAAAACATTTTGTGACTAGGTAAAATTCAATGATAACTTGGCGATAATGGGAGAGATTTACATTATCATCAGTCCACTGCTGGACATAGGTCTGTCCCAAAGAACATAAGGTCTCGAACACTTTTTTATGTAATTGTTACGATCACCTGTGCACCTTAAATATGCTATAAACATTTCATTTTGTTTTTGTACTTTGTTAAATAATGTCTATTAATAATCGTGTTTTCTGTTTCAGGTAATTGCAACATTTCTTTATGTATGAATATCCATACGGACACCAATGAAATTACTATGTAAGCCGTAATTTTATTATTATTGAAAAATAAAGTTGAAAAAAAATAACGTTCTTCTTGGCAAGAAACAAATTTATTGAACGAGAAAGATAAATAATAAATATTTCGTACATCTTATACACAACGCCATCCAGCCCCAAATTAAGCAGAGCTTGTATTATGGGCACAACTGATTTAAATACATAAACATACTTTTTTTGTAAATACATACATATTATACATAATATAAAACACCCAGACTCCGAAACAAATATTTGTGGGTCACACAAAGATTTGGTCCGACCCGGGAATCGAACCCGAGACCTGTTGATCAGCAGCTACATGCACTAACCACTAGACCAACAAGGCAACACACCTCCCAGGTATTTCACACTTTACACATCACTCCACTGTAAAGGGTTTTTTCATATGTGTGGGTACATTGGAATCAGCCACAATGTTTGCCACAATAATTTATTAAATAGAATAAATAATCAGAGACAGTTAAAATCAACATCCAAATCGGTTTAGCGGTTTAGACAGAGAGAGTTGTTTTTGAATAGTGTGAGTTCCCGCTACAGGCATAAGAACAAAGTATGAAACATAAATATCTTATCAGCAAAGCTTGTAATAACATCTTTAATATATAGTACGTATTAAATACCGTTTAATCTCCACTATCAGAATAAGAACAAAACAAACAAACACTCATGGCGGCGTATTAATTAACCATAGACACGTACTCGTATTTACAACAAGCCCACGCACACCCATAGGGTATTATGGGATTAGCTTCCCAAAGCCCCGTTATGTTCATATATCGCTTATGAATTATAGTGAATCTTATAATAATCGTACATTCTAAGGATATATTTTTATGATATTTATTGATAACTGAAGACTAGATCTACCTTCGAATTTAGTTTGCCATCAAGGTTGCGGAGCTCCGATGGCACTTTTAGATATAATTTGAATAATTAAGTTCTGGTGTAATTAAGTCACTTAGAACGTATACGGCCTGGTTCAGAAGTCTTGTTGGGTTTTTCATACAAGAAATGCTTAAGAACGGCCCGAAGTATAAATTTGGCATTTTTCACTCCCGTGCCTGGCACGGGAGTGAAAAATGCCAAATGTATGTTATCGAACATGTTAAAGCAGTCGGTCCTGATTGTCATGAACTTCTATGGCAATCGATATTGGGAAGTCCATGCCTTTTAATATAAGTATTGACAACCAGTTCATTTTCGATTCAGTTGCGGAGGTCAGATGCCAGTTGCCCTGTGGCACAATTAAATATTCAGGAAAAACCGAATGAACCACTTAGCATTTTGCACACAGTCTTAAGATGTCCACTATTGAAGTGCTTCTCGGGAATGGGGGGACACGGGATGAATAAAAGGGATGACACTCCATATACTTATTCCTTTCTGTCATGGAAAGTTTTATGGACCTTAAACCTTAAGGTTTACTCGAAAAATATTTACCTTTAAACAGCTAACCGTATTGCGTAGCTCTGTACAAAAAGCACTTAACCCGCTATCGCTTAAATTAGCACGCGATTCGAGTGTGCACAATAAGTGCGATGTAAGCCGCTGATCCGGTTTATAAGTACGGTCCTATTGGTAGCGATAAGCGTGATACGAGGACGCTTGTCGACGAGTCGATGTCCTTTTTGAGTTCGAGGTTACTTTTCAGACTCAATAACATCAACACTCATTGAGCTTTGAATAAGTTCCCAAAAGGGTGTGACTCCATGGGAATTAAACTGTTGGTATTGCGAATTCTTATTTATACTGGCAATTGATAAAATCTAGCATCCTAGTTGATTATTAACCAACGGCTGTTTTTCATAACCTATCTCCATAACTAGAGGTCATCAAACCGGTCTGAATTTACCTTAGAAAGTATAAATTCGTTCCGCTTTTTAAAGTTTTAGTTGTAAAAGAATTTGATTGTGCCTATCAATGAAAGGATAAAAGCAAAATTAAATATTAAGACTATCTTCAGTTTTAACTTATTATAGATTATTATAAACAGCTGTTAGTTACTTACCCTTACTTATAGTTTGTTGAGAAAAGATTTCATTCAAAAATCTGATCACTGTGTGTGGGTGGCTCGACTTTACATCGTTAGCAAAAATCCGATAATTACTCGTAGTAGTATCTAAATGATTTCAGTTTCAAATTCAGTGAGTAACATTAAGTTCTCACACAACTTTCTACTTTATTTAAATTACAATTTAAAAAGAATTGAATACATTTTATTTTTAAATCCGCTAACAGTCAGACCTTACTTTAAGTTAAATATCACATTTCATCACAAGATTTTCGTTTTAAAGTCTTATCATTTGGCTCCCGTTTTACATGTTAATGATAAACAAATTATTATTGATATTTAAATACACAATTTACTGCTCAGGAAACGAAAAATAGCGGTTAGTTATTTTTTTATCGTTTCAATAATAACGTTATTGTTGTATTAAAACTTGATACAATTATTATGTTATTGGAAACATAAAATTACAAATTTAAGATACTTGCTTAATTGAATAAGTTGTAAAATTTATAACTTTAAATATCAAAATAACTTTAGTTTATGAAAGACGAGGTGTTGATTCTTAATCATTTTTAATTAAATTTGCTTTAAAACTTTGTAAAGAACTTTAGATAGGCATAATCTTAGTATCATCAACAACCCATAACGTCCCACTGCTGGGCTTGGATCTTCTCTTAGGAGAGGGTTAAGGCCTTACGTCCCCACCCTGGCCGAGTGCGGGTTGGGGACTTGGCCACTGGGGGAATAATCGAACTATCCGTTTGTAATCTCTAATTAACGGCTTTTTACTAAATTGACCTTATTTACTTATAAAATCAACTTTTAATATTTTGTCCGTCTATTTGTTTGAGCTAATCTCTGGAACTGCTTGATCGATTACATTACTTTCATTGTTAAATAGCTGATTTTAAAAAGCTACGAGGATTACGTGAAGATGAAACAGAACCCTTGGGTAATACAGGGGGGCGTAATGGAAAATTAATTTGCACCAGAGATAAACCTCATCATTTAAAAAATAATTATTTGATAAAATGAGAACAGTTACGTGAAAACGACTTCTGCAGTTTCATACATTACGTACATAACGTCCATTTTTTATTAAATAAAAACCTGTAAAACACGTCCACTCTCGTACAGTTACAAATTAAATATCTTTGGGTATCGCTTACTGTCAAAGGAGTTTAAAATATACATCAATATTATTTTAATTTGGTGTTGCCCTATATGGACTTTTATGTAAAAAGGTTAAATTAATTTATTTTTTTGTTTTTTTAGTCAGATTCAGGGAACTACCAACCAGGGACTCAATTAATAATAATAAAAATACAAATTAAAATAATAAATATTACTGTCGTCTTTAACAAAGTGCCACGTTGGACTAGTGGTTAGCGTATGCGACTGCTAATCAAGAGGTCTCGGGTTCAAATCCCGGGTCGGGCCCAAAAGTGTTTTTGGGTTTTTCTTAGGAAATTCCTAATAACAGCCCGGAGTTTGGAAGTTTGGCGATGATTCACGCGCGTGCCTCGGAGAGCACGTAAAGCCGTCAGTCCCGGTTGTCATGAACACTGTCTGTCGTTTTTAACACAATATTTAAAAAGTTTATAACAGGCTGTATTTTCTTCTTATGGGACACACACTGATAGCATAGTACTGTTAGTAACTTCGAACCTCTTACATCCTTAATTAGGAAGGGGCTTTGCCCAATCCCACCACTGATAAATACATAACAAAATTTGAAAATAAGTACAACAAAGTTTGTCCTAATTGAGAATCTAAGCGACCTTTGACTAAGCAAATTCACTAACATATAATTTATACTCATGATTGTCGGAACATGTTAAAATAACTTATTGATATTGAATAACTAAATTTATATAGACTATAAATTAATAAATCTGCTACATTGATTATAAATAACGGTTACATTTTGACTAAGTACATCACTAAAATCGTTACTGTATTTTGTTATAAATATGCCATGTTGTATATCTTTCGTAAAACGGTTTTCGATTTGCTTTTATGGATGTCCTTTAGCATAAAATTCTCCAATGTCCATAAAATTTCTGATGATCACAAATTGTACTTCTTCCAAGAATTTTTATAATGTGACATTTTGTCATACAATGTTTACGTGCTTCAAAAAAAATAATTATCAGTCACGCTGTAATAAGGTTACGACCAAGGCGTTGTAATATTCATAGTACACATTATTTCAACTCTTGTCAATCGATACAATTTATTCAATCGCCTTCAATCGCCATGCGGAAGTAGCAACACAGTAATACACATAGGTAAAACGGACCGACTGGTCTATGGTGAGCCGGTTTAAACACTTGCTGTAGGTTATTTTGTGTTCCTGTGAGCGTGGGCGCGTGCGCAACTTGAATGAACAGACTTACAAGGTTTTAAAAGGTTTGTGGACGAATGTTCGCATGGATGTCGTTTTATAGGTTAGATATTTGTAGTGGGGATTTAAAGTGCGATAGACTTCAACTGAGTAAACTGTGGTCAGTACTTATGATGTTGGTAACAATGATCTAGATACAGGAATAGGGAGCAAATGCGAAGAACATATAATCCTTGCTATTATTTAATAAGGGATGTTTTAATGTTTTTAAGCAGCCACGAAATCATAGAGTATATCTATTATTTTAGTAAATAAGTTTTTATTTTGGAATTACTTAAATTTTGAGTCTGTTTCAAAGGATCACGTAATGGCTATGGATAGATGGATGGATGAATGGATAACTTGGATACTGAACTGATGGATAACATAAGAGACAGTTAATCTTTCGCACAAGCATATTGGTATTATTTAATTATGCAACGAAAACTAAATATTCCCAATAGCCGGTTTCTTTTTTCCCGTATTATGAGTAAGCTTTTTCTCTGCCTTATCCTGTTTTTCTTTTCAAACACGTGTACGTACCAACTCATAAACAATGATAACCAGTAGTCATAACTGGACTTAATTGCATAACCCACAAGTGCAGTTGTTACGCAATAATTGGAAAATTATACAACACTCCAGCTCACATCTCATTTGAATAATAAGCCTTCATAATAATTGCGAAAACGCATTCACGCAATTGTTTTATTAATTTCTGCTAAAAGTTGTACTAGATACGTTTACAGTCGTGATATTAAAAATAAAACTTACATTAACACACTAAAATCTTTAATTAAATATATGTATTAAGGTTTACATCGTGTAGTCTAGTATTTACAATACATCGTTTTAGCATTCCTATTCATCTCATGGGTGGCAGGGGACTATAACGCTGCAAAGAAAAGAAAAACTTAGAACAAATCTTGTACTTGGAGTTTCATATGGAGTTTCTTGCCGGTTCTCCTTCATAGGAATGTTATTTTAGAACCAGTCAATATAATTTTTTGAAAGGGTCTGTAAAGGCCTATACTTGAAAAAAAACTTTTCGATTTTGATACCCACTCGTCTGTTATCATTTATCAAGAACCCATAATGTGCCACTGCTGGGCTCAGGAGAGATTTACGTAATCTTGCCGTTGGATGGTTTTCAGCAACCCGAAGCCCTAAAACTAAGATTCATTCATTCATTAATAACGCTCATGGTGTAATACTACTAACCGCTCCTACGTTGCTTAATCTTGGTGACCGTTTCTACTAATCACATAAGGGCAATATGGCGCCTTGGCTATGAAACCCACCCTTTGAAAATACATATAATGACATCCTTTTGAAAATATAAAACTACAAATAACATTTTAAGAAGTAATGTTAATTGTTTGACACATTAGTACTTTTATCTTTAAGAGTGAACTCCCTTCAATCACTCACAAAGACATTAATGCACGTCCGTATCATATTTCAATAATTTCAAGTACAAGTTAAAATATCCCTGATGAATCAGGCGCCTGGTAATCGCAATGACATATGGCCATACTGGTTTTAAATGGAAAAAAACCATGTCTTGTACTAAAAGCTTAAGAAAAAATAAACATTCTTACATAAACGACTCACACATGTTTAAATTTCATGAGCATCATTATCACTGAATGACTTTATATCAAGGTTATCGTGAGCGGCAATACCCATTCGAAACGTCGGGAAATAGAAGGTATCGTAACCTTTTAAACATTCTCATCCCGCTGAACAATATTAATGACAGTTACTTTAATCATCATCTTTATAGCCTTTATTCCAAAGATAATTTGAGATCGGCCACTTTGCTACTAATGCAACCGATTTTATCTGAATTTCATTTTTTCCACGGAATGACTGGCATCGGGCCTCCGCAACCCTAAGGGAGGACTGAAATTCCGCTGGTTGAACATGTTGTCAGTATATTTGAGGGGACTGACTTTCCAATAACGATTGCCATAGATGTTCATGACAACCGGACCGACATTAACAGTAACAGTTACATTAATATGTTTATAATTCCTTAGTACAAAATTGTTTTTAACATTTGTTCTCTTAGATTAATACCGTTTGAATGCGTGTCTACTTAGTGATATATTATTATATTACCTTCAATTGGTATAGGTACGTGAAAAAAAAATGTTTATCGCCATCAGTATCTTTCTTTGCAAAGGAGGTTTTAGCCTACTATACCACGTCAGACGAGGTGGTTTTTTTTCTTAAAAAAGACATCTCCTGCATTAGGAATATAAATTTCGGGGGACTTTACAAACATACATGAAACGAACAAAAAGAACACCCAGACTCAGAACAATAAATTGTGAATCACACAAAGTGTTATTTGATCCACGTGGAATTTGATCCCACGACACTTGGCGCAGTAGGAAGCGGCATGGCGACCGCTTAAGCCACTAAGCCAACCGTGCAGTCTGGTTGGTAAAGTTTTTTTTACAATTTTTCCTGTGCATTTCTGTATTGTTATCCGATGGTTGTTCCTCCTGTATATTTGAACTGTTTTCTATATAGTACCTATTTACTGTTTGCGTGTCTATAAATATATAAACACTCGACCTTTCATACGTGTCTATATAACCTATCGAATGATTATAATTGGAGAAAGTATATCGCTACGCATCAAATAATCACCATCAGCAAGACATGCAAAGGTCTCTGAAGAACAACACACGAACAAGACATTTGTCTAAATCAAAAAAATATTATAATCAGTATGATGATGGTTATAAATGTGTATAAAAAGAAAAAGGAAGTAATATAATCTTTCAATAGACAGTGCTAATTCTGTGCTTTGAGAGCTTATGAGAGCTAAAGCTTTGCCTAGTGCTTTTGATTGCATATGATGATATAACATGATCTCATCGAAATGACTATTGTAACAAATATATGACATGAGTTTATAAGATTTTATACAATTTACATTCCTATTTCATTTTTTATTTTTTTTGTCATTATTTGTAAAATTGATTGATGTTAATCCATTTAGTAAAATTATAATTGTATATTTGCATGCCGAATTCAGTAGGCGAAATATGAAGAACGAAAACTAGCCCTAAGATCTCTATAATGTACCATATTTCTAGCAAATAAAGAATCTTATCTTATCTTTTAGATGTCGCCACGCCACTGCACCAAGTGTTTTCAGTTCAAATCCCACATAGGACAACACTTTGTGTGATCTACAAATTGTAATTCTAAGTCTGGGTGTTCTTTGTGTTCTTATAATGGATGTTTGTAATGTCCACCGCGACACATGATTAATATTCCTAACGCGGGAGTTGTCTTTAAAGAAAATATAAGACTATCAAAACCTAACTAAAAGGCACTAAAATTGAGTTCGGTACGTCAAATGATGTTTTAAATGTCCAAGATTGTCTAAAATTTGATGTGTACCATTAAAAAGTCGTTATCTGAATATATACATACAAAAATAAATTTTCAGAATGCACTAAACTAAAACAAGAGAATTGAAAATTTTGATGAAGCTAAAACAATATAATAAGCATTATGATTAATAATAATTAATCATATTTAGGGGAACGGGTGTCGTGTCCCTCCAACACAAAGGGAGGATCCTCCGACCAGGCGAGGTGATCATGTGTAACGGGCACTGGCTCCACTGTTGATGTTCAGATGTTTTAAATACGCTAATCGGCGCGAGAATTTCTATAGCGAGAGAGTTTCTGTATATATATATATATATTTTCTATTTCTATTCGCGATTCAAGATTAGTAGTAATTCCGTATACTCGTTACTAAGAATTCAATTATCAAAATGCCATATTATTATAAACACCAATTTTAACCCCAATACTGCTAACTGCCACTAAGTTTTGTTAGAACTGAAACCAGCAATCCTATAATATTTTGATAGAGCTAACTAGTACTCGTAGTTAGTAATACCAGAACTGAAAACAACAAAAATCCGGCACCTTGATAATGCATTTAATCCGATGTTTATTACTAGACATCGGATAAATATAAGAAAGTTCTAGGCACTTGTGGTTTTAGGTTAGAAAAGGTAATAAATATCATGAAGTTTCAAATTTCACTTAATAAACTTTAAGTATTACGTTGTTATTATTCATATTTGCTATAAAATTGGTTATTGATTTGCAATGGTTGTGAATACAAAGTACTATTGTTTATTTAATATACTAGCTGTGTCCCGAGGTTTTACCCGCATTTGTGTTATAAATCGCGGTTAACGTCGCAGAGCGAAGTAAAGGCCGCTGCATACGTGACGGGATTTTTCACGGACGGGACGTGGACGCGGTTGCCTCGTTATAAACGGGGCCGTGATGTAAATGCATACGCACCGTGACTGTGACTCAGATCTAACGTGCTAGTGTTGTGAACAAGGAAAGATGGATTTTTCATTTCAAGAATTGGCTTTAATTGCTATTGACGTTCTAAACATCGATGTTTAGCTCGTCCCGTGCGTGCCACGTTCCCGTTCCGTCCGTGTCTCCGTGAAGTATGCATTTCCTTATACATTTTGTATGAAACGATGTTTGCAAAACTTCCCGTCCCGTCACGTCCGTGTAAAATCCCGTCACGTATGCAGCGGCTTTTAGTCTAAAAACAGAAGCTTAACCCTACATTGCATACTGTGCCATATCTGGTACAATTGAAATAATCAATTATACTGTTCGTTTAAAGACACCTAGCTCAATCTATCGGCCGAAAGTTGATTCTTTACACACCTGGCAACGGCTTAGTAATGGCAAATGTCACCAGATGGTATTAGCTATCGGTTGATATTGTGATTAGTATATAATTTGAAACATCGACGCGAACTCATGGTTTACGTAAATACAAAATTCTTAAAAAAATAGTTTTTTGAATATTTGGAAGCGGAAAAAAATATATTTACATTGGAAATAGTGTAATCTAAATGAAGGTAAGTTTTTTTTTTGAAACATTACTATTTTATGTACTAACAGATCAACTTATTTGAATGTTCCAGATATGGTACACCATGCATTATTTCACTTCTAACATTTTGTTTGGGTTAGATTTTGTTACAGATTATGGCGAAGAAAGTATTGTCTAACGAGCTGATTGAGCAGTATTTAGGTATACCATCAGAGAGTGAAGACGGTCAAGACTTTTCCGGTGCGGAAAGTGATGATGACATGGCGAAAATCAGAGGAAACTTGCTCCAAATGAATGAAGATAGCGACTCTGAAAATGATATTGCGCCTACCAGGTATGCACCATTATCTCCTTCTAATTGTGGTACTACCCTCGCTGAAGATGTAACTGAAGAATCAACAAATCCTCCAGCCAGCATTTCAGGGCCAAGTACGTCATCACGCCATAGTAGAAGTTCTTTCACTATGCCAGTTATAAGCAATAGAAATTCGAATAAAGTAACTGCTTATAAAAGAAATAAAAGGAATTTAAATTGGAAAAAGAAATCTTTACAGGCCGATCATCCCAATTTTCTGGAAATACATATTTAGAGCCACCAATCACAAATTTAGAGACTCCATTGCAATATTTTCTATATTTTTTTGATGATGATTTACTAAACCACAAAGTTGAAGAAATGCACAAATTCAGCATCCAAAAAGATCTAAACCGTTCTATATCACCACAAACGAATTAAAAAAGTTTTTAGGTACATTGAAGGTACATTGAAGTGGATTGTCCTCAAATAGTACAAATATATAATCAGCATATGGGGGAAGTGGATTTGTTGGACTCATTTCTTGGGAAGTACAAAATAAAAATGCGTACTAAAAATGGTATCTGCGTTTGTTTTACCATTTTCTAGACATTGTAGCCATAAATTGCTGGCTGCTGCACAAGAGGGTAGGAGAACAGAAGAGTGAGCCAACTCCGATTAAATTAAAAGATTTTAAAGTCAAAATTGCTAAAAGTCTTTGTATGAGTGGACCGTCGTTACAAAGAAAAAGAGGAAGACCGTCTTCTGCAGGAGATGACATGATTGAGAAGAAGAAAAAAAGTAATGCAGTAATCCTTCCCCCTCGAGATCTAAGACTTGATAAATTTGATCATCTTCCTTTATGGAACGAGAGGAGACAACGCTGCAAGTATCCACAGCGTAAAGGAAAAACATATAAATCTTGTGTAAAGTGTTCAGTTGTGTTTGAACAAAGACAACAATTGTTTTTATAAATATCATTCATAAATAGAGGATTAAATTAATGTAAAACTAAATATATGAATATGTTCATTTTTCCTAAATAAAAGCCAAATATTAGTGTAATTGCATACTGTACCACATATGGAACAGAATTAAAAAAATAAATATCTCCAAAATCTATGAATTTTAATTATTATTATTATCATTTATTATGTCTAGACACTATATAGAACCATATATATTTTTTTCACATGATTTAAAAAAATCATGCATTGTAGGGTTAAGTTACTCTTTATATCATCACCTATTTGCCAGTGAGTCCCGTTGAAATTGGTCCAGTTATTCCTGATATTAGTCAGAACAAACAGACAGTTTTTTTTTTTAAATTGTTTTATTGATATAAGTAACTTTCATATGTCTTGAATGAAAACTGTTGATTTGAAATTAGACACAGATAGTTCAATTACATTAATTTTTATAGATATATTTGTGAATATTTGAATTCAGAGAATTGAGAATTCGTAATGCGTTAATTTTTGAACTCTGTAAATAATTTTAACAAAAAGGAACCGACTTCAATGAAAAACTATTCCGAGTACCCAAATCGCGATATTGTGCCTATGATATTTGAGGAGTTCCCTCGATTTCCTTGGGATCCCATCATCAGAACCCGATATGGTGACGATGGGACCACCTGTAAGCT
The DNA here is from genome assembly GCA_932526445.1 of Phragmatobia fuliginosa. Classification (NCBI taxonomy): domain Eukaryota; kingdom Metazoa; phylum Arthropoda; class Insecta; order Lepidoptera; family Erebidae; genus Phragmatobia; species Phragmatobia fuliginosa. The sequence goes on from OW052070.1 coordinate 18,177,724, forward strand.
ACGTCCATTCCGATGCAAAAAGAATTTTTGAAATCGGTTCATAAACGACGAAATTATCGCTGAACATACATAAAAAAAAAAAAAAGATTCCGACGAATTGAGAACCTCCTCCTTTTTTTTGAAGTCGGTTAAAAAATATATTAACTAAAGTCGTCACAAAATAAGAAGCCCGTTTTGACATTTGTCATGGTGTTTTTTGATTTTTCAATGTCAAAAATCAAATTCATAATCCTATTTAATTACTATGTTACCCATACACTATCACAACGCGTATCATAAATAAGCATCGAGTTTAACTTTATATTGAAAAAATACACTCAAAAACACGAATTAATCGTTGATTAAAAATGTCAAAACGGGCTTCTTATTTTGTAACGAATATAGTTAGTAGAACGATACTACTACCTCATAGACGGTATACAGCCGAAGTAAAGCCCTTTCCTTGAAATCCTTATGATAGATCCTAGAGGATAGGATTTCAAAGACGACAAAATATTCGCTACCAACATTTTCTACAATCTTAAATAGAAACTAAATTCAAAGTACCAATAAATCCAGCCTTCGTCACCTCACATCAATAAGCACTATTGCGAAAAGATTGTATGGTCTGACAGTTACCATTAAGGTCTAGGGTTGAACCTACAGCATTGCGCAAACGCTGCTTCTAACGACCGAGACATATAAGGATATGTATGACATGGTTGTCGCTTAGACTAATTTAAATACATAAATAAATATTTTGGAGGAAGGACACACAACATCCTCTAGTCCCAAACTAAACAGAGCTTGCACTATAGGTACTATACAACTGATATAAATACATCAACATCCTTTTTTTTGTAAATACATACATATCATATATAGAAAACACCCAGACTCAGACTACAGATAACACAAACATTTGGTCCGACCCAGTAATAGAACCCGAGACCCATTGATCAGCAACCGCAGTCAAATTGTAGAATTACTATAAAGAATGGAAAGAGTATGTGCAACAAGAATATACAAAAAAATCTCCGAATGTTTTAAAGAGGAATAAGGAGTATTAATACCTCTATTTATCCCTCGAGTGTCGCATCGTGATTGACTAGCCTCACTGAGTTACATATCGTTAATAACTTATAACGACTCGCTGCTGGGATCGAATCTGCTCTCAGCAGAGGGTTGAGGTCATACGTCCCAACCCTGGCCGAGTGCGGGTTGGGGACCTAATTATTTAACAATTTCATTGACAATTCCCTTCTTATTGTAAAATTAGAAGGGAATTGTCAATAAAACCCATTCACTAACTTCAAACGACTTCTTCCTGGTGGATCCATTCATAATCACAATAGGTATCTCTTGTTCGATTATTTATTTACTTGTTTAGGAGTTTTAACTGCATTGAAATACTACTAATAATATATAAAGGAAAACTTTCAGCTGGTTTCAGCACGAATGGGCCGGCTCGACCCGGCCAGTACTACCCTCACACAGAAGACCATCCTAATAATGACAGCATTCTTGCTGTCGTATTTCGTTGGTGAGTGTGAGACCGGAGGCCCAATCATTCTGCATCATTCTCCCGCCCTTCGAAGGCCGGGAGAATGATGCAGAATAATCTAACAAGGCTGCCATGGTAGGGGTCACCATGCTACATTGCCTACCCTCACAATAAGCATGGTGACTCCTACTCCTGGATTCTACTCATGCTTTCCATCAGGCAGAGTAGAGTCACTTTGGCAGGCTTAAATATAAAAAAAAAAAAAAAAAAAAAAAAAGGTATTCATCCAAGAAACTGCATAAGAATCTTTAATAAGCGCATAAAATATCCCAGTTTTAATAAAGTATAGGAGAAAATTTCTAAACGGTTTATTTACATCTATGCTAAATGACGTTTGAAAGTGACATCTGTCGGTAGTAAATGTACAACTTTCCCTTTTAGTTTTATCACCCAGTTCTGAGTGGATTTATCTGATTGTTAGTGTGATTATTATGTGTCTGCCTACGTTTAAAGTCAGCTAAGTTTGGATACGGCTTATTAACGATACTTACACGTAATTTAGTTTTAGATAGTTTTTTAAACCAAAAGCAATTTTAAAAACAACTTGTTATGTAGAAAGAAAGTGTAGTTTAAATATTGATATTTAATTATGGTGGAAATTGGCCCTTGGCAAACAAAATCAGCGCGTGTTTATATGTTAATATGGATCAACACAGTGAAGTTCACGGCCCTTTAAAATCACACTTATTATCTTGAAACTTATAAAAATCCTTCTTAGTAAATAAAAAACAAAGGTATAACGAAGTACACAGAAAAATATAACCTTTTGTATGTATGAACAATGTGTTAACTTCACTAGCGTGATACAGGATAATTCGTTTTAAGTAGTTCATCTACTAAACGCTAGATGGTATTAATGGTATTAACCTCAATTATTTAAGCAACACGGTATTTAAAAACATTCTTGATCCATTTCCAAACTACCCACGATACGAATTAATTCTAATAACAGAAGCCTAACTATTACCATTGATTATGCGCAATTGTATTCACAATGTACAACATACATCATTCGGATCTGTCTGTGGCGTCGTACGAGAAAGCCAATGATTTATGAGCGGCATGCTCGAAGTATAACGCCTTGATTTTCTATAGAAGTCATTGCTTAATGATGCTACGTAGGGTTGGAGTAACTGTATCCAATGGTTAAGTAAAAGTAGGACGAATATTCTACATACTTACGCTAGAAAATAGTAATTTAGTTTTCTATCACTAAACGTAGATACTAAAATACAGATAAAGAAGGCAAAAAAAACACAAATTGTCAGAAATATGCTTTTTATTACTGTTGTGTACTCAATCAAGATGCCATTCTCCTGAACCAAAACCTTGTCTAACTGCAAATAATTTTTTATTACAACAAATGTACCTAGTTATAATGAAGATATTAATTTTTCTTTTCTTTTGTTTACAGGTAAACAGAGTAGAAGTCACTTCTTTAAAGTTCGTAATAGTTCCACAATTTAATGCAGGTAATTGACAACGATCTGACCTGACCACGGTCACAACGTATGTAGATACAAACTAGGTATTTTATTTACAAGGCTAGTTATAAGTTCTCTTTTAAGTAACTCTACTTGGCCTGATGGAAAGCATGAACAGAATCCAAGTGTAGTGAGGATGCAATTTTTTTAATCATACAAAACTCGTTCGTCTATCTGTGAGTTATTTTCACTTTTAAAACCCGAAAATATGAAACTATTCTTCTATAAAAGACTTTGCATTTTTTCTTAAAGTATTATTTTGTAATAATCAGAGAAAACGTAATGTATATTGATGCGAACGAAATCTTCGTAAATTGTTTCAGTTTCGTAGTGTAACTAGTTTTAGCCTTTCTTAGAACAATTTCATGATTAATGCTGTCGTTTCTTCATAACATAAAATTTATGCAAGAAAAAGGACTGCGAATAGAGGCATGACAATTTTTACTATTTACACTTTCAATACATAATAAATAATATAGATATTATCTTAAGTTCTGAGTTTTAATTGTGAAAACCATTTTTAAATATTTAAATCAAATAATATAATCAAATATTATTTACTTTTTAATATTATTTACTTTTTTTTTACTGACTTCATCATCAACTTATCGCAGAGCACTGCTGGACATAGGCCTCTCCCATTATACGCCGCTCTGATCGAATTTGAGCTTCTCTTCTTTAATTATTTATTTGACTGCCTTAATAAATTCATTTGCATACAAATAATCTTGTGTGTGTCACATCAATCTCTCTTTATTCGGTCACCAAATCGATATGACATCGATTTACATAATTCGCATATCGTAGGAGTTTTAATCGAATACACAACATCGCTTATTCGTGACGTGATGTCCTTGTTTTGCTTTATTTTGAGTGTAAATAACGTCATAATGGACCGTCAAAAGCTCCATTAGCTGTCACTTAGATCGTAAATGCATTGACTATCTACTAACAGTGCGTGGGACTTGTAATAAAGCCAATAAAATTTAGACCTACACACCTCTGCCTACCACTCATTGACATTTAACTGTAAGGACCAACTTCAATGCATTGTATATTATAGAGATGTTCACAGAAGCACGAAACACAGGGTCCATGTGGTAACGAATTAAATATAAGAAGTCACTCATCTTCCTAGCCTTTATTCCTTAGTTTATTTGGGGTCGGCTACTAGTTCAACCGGTTTTACCTGATTTTCAGTTTTTCCACGGAGCGACTGGCATCGGACCTCCGCAACCCTAAGGAAGAATTGAAATTCGAAGATTGAACTAGTTGTCAGTATATTTGAGGGCACTGACTTCCCAATAACGATTGCCATAGATGTTGATGACAACCGGGACCGACAGCTTTACGTGCTCTCCGAGGCACGGGCGTGAATCACCGCCAAACTTCCAAACTCCGGGTTGCTATTAGGAATAAATAATAAAGTCATTATTCCTATTTATCCTATGGTTGTCATTCTAAGGGACCATCCTGAGGGAGCAACCGTACTTTAAACAGCAAGTAAAGTTAAAACAAATCATGAACAAACTCGTTTGACCAACGATGTGTAATAGGCCAAAATTGTTTTCTAAGGAGAGGTCTATGTCCGGCATCATAAACATCAGCAACCCATGACGTCAAGGAGACGGTTAAGGCCATACGTCATACACACATTAAGAGTAATGTGAGGGAGAGATAAATAAATGATAAAGTATATTCTTCATTCTGAATGCCTTGTTGGTCTAGTGGTTAGCGTATGCGGCTGCTGATTAAGAGGTCTCGAGTTCGATTCCTGGGTCGCTATAAATGTTTGTGTGATCCACAAATATTTGTTTCGGTGTCTGGGTGTTTTCTATGTATAATATGTATGTATTTACAAAAAAAAAGTATGTTTATGTATTTATATCAGTTGTCTAGTACCCATAATACAAGCTCTGCATAGTTTGGGATTGATGACGTTGTATGTATGTAAGATGTACGGAAATATTTATTTGTTTATTATTTATTTATTCCTGAATTTGTCATCCTGAGATAACAGAAAAAATATAGTTCTCACTACCACAATTTACCGTATCGGTTTACAACTGACAGATTTTATAATAGACAGAGTTCAAATAAAACTAACTAAGAATTAATTAATTTTAAAATGTTTAAAACAGAAAAGACGTAACTAAGAACAAACTAACGAGTATCATAAGGCGACATAAACTTATAACTAAAAGCATTACATACAATAACAAAATAATAACCAATAAATTAAAAGGTTTTGCGATAAGTCGAGAGTTCAACACAAACACCTGTCTGTAAATACAAGATATAATATTAATTATGTACTTAAACTTATCTACTAATACTTAACTTGTGCCTTTATGAACGTAGTATTTATTCACAAGAAAAACCCACGTCTTTTTCTCTAGCTTTCCAATTTGTCTAGAAATTAATTTTCATTTGCTATAACAGTGTAAGTCAATAAAATTTCATTGAACTAATACAACGATGCATGCCGAATACAACTAAAAAGTAAAGAAATGTTATTACTAAGTCCAAACTGTAGAATTAATCAAAACGATGTATTTACTGTTGATTTATAAAGATACTGGAATAACACAGGTTTTAAAATAATAGAAATGTGGGAGTCTAGATGCGCCCCACATGATGAGGCTAGTTGGCGTTGTGTGTTAAATGCCCGAATTTTTTTTTATTTATAATAAAAACGAACAACTATCACTATCTTCATAAAAACTAAAATTTGGAAAACCAATTGGTCATACATACTAGCTTTTCCTAGTATACATATATTATATGTTGATTTGGTGAGGAGACAATGTCACTACAAAGAGAAAGGAAACCTTGAAACAAATTCTATAAAAACCCATCTGGCTAGCAGATGGAAACGCTCATGGTATCATGCTACTAACGGTCACCCATCCAAATACTGACCGCGCCGTAGTTGCTTACCCTCGATTATTGTTTCACATAAGGCAACTGGGTTAAAGCCTGAACTGGGTATATTAAAAGAAAACCTCACGTCTAAGAAGAGGACGGTTAAAGACTATGAATGTGTATTACTACACATGTAATCTCAGATCTACAATTAATAGTTGATTTCTTCATTCATATTTTATTGTATTTGACTTTCTATGTTATAGCTAATAAACGTCAAATTTATGTAGTAATGTGTCTATGGTTTAATTATGTGTTTATAATATACATGTTAAGCCGGATCCATAAAATAATGCACTCGATCGTAACGTCATATTTGTGTCGAAGCGAGATTTAAACGTACATACTTACATACATAAATGTGAAAGAAATTATAAGCAATCTTTATATCTACGCCATTATACTGCCTTGTTGGTCTAGTGGTTAGCGTATGCGGCTGCTGATCAAGAGGTCTCGGATTCGATTCACGGGTCAGACCAAATATTTGTGTGATCCTCAAATATTTGTTTCAGAATCTGTGTGTTTTCTATGTATAATATGTATGTATTTACAAAAAAAAAGTATGTTTATGTATTTATATTAATTGTTTAGTATCCTTTACAAGCTCTGCTCATCTAGCATGTTGTGTGTAAGATATCCGAAATGTTTATTTATTTATTTATATTAACTGTTCATTCGCATAATTTTTGTAAAAAGGTATATACCTATAATTATTTTTGTGATCTTAGTTGGATAGGATGAACATGAATTGTTGATTAAAGCTGCCCGAAGGCCTCCAACGCTTAGTTGAGCCTTCACAACTGTTATCTTATTATAACAACCTACTTCTTAACGTGTTCTTTTAATTCACTCTTAACATATGATGCCACAAACGGTCACCCATCTAGGTACTGACCGCACTGACGTTGCTTACCCTTTATAATTGTTTTCAATCACATTGGCTATGAGCCTCTCTTGAGAGCAGCCTTAAGCCCAGCAGTGGGATATTATTTGTTGTTATTGAGAGTACTTTATAAATCTACAAGCAAAAGTACTGCCACGTAACAAAATAATTCTACAGTTTTCAAATTATGCTTACTTCAAACTTGAGTACCGTAGTGTGTGTGAGTGAGGATTGTACCGTAAAATGAGATGTTAAGTCTTTAAAACCTTCACTTGAAAACCAACACACGACGATCCCAGCCGGCATTGTGATACACAAAGTCCTTGGGAGATGTTTCACAACGGGGTGCCACGTGACAGGTCGATACAAATCTCTCGTTAGCTCTTGATTACCGACACTATAAAACTGACGGACGATAGGGTTGACTCCATCATTGACATATATTTTTTGTTTAACTTGGCTGATGAACTCTTTTTTTTTATTTAAAGGTCTTAGTAAAAAAGTAAAGCAATGAATATCTTTTTATTTTTAACACACTTGTATTTTCGAACACTATGGCGGCTTTGTGAGATTCTTCTGCAACAGTGAGCTATATCTGTAACTATCTTTTCTAAAAGTGGTAATTAGTTTTCTAAACTTTATTTATTTTTCAAAACTACCTCGTTAGACTGGCGGTAAGCGTATGCGACTACCAACAAAAGATCTCGAGTCCAATGTCTGCGTCAGGGCAAAATTTTTGTTGGGTTTTTATTTCAAGATCTTGTAGTATGGATGTCTGACGGTGTTATCGCCCGTACATCGGAGAGTACGTTAAGGCATCGGGGCCGGTTATTATAAACATTTCTGGGAAGCAAGTGCCTTCAAATATACAGACAACTAGTAAAAACCTCAAATTTCGATGCCAGTCGTTCCGTAGAAAAACTGACATTCAGGTAAAACCGGTTGAACTAGTAAGCGAACCCATAAAATCTTGTGAATAATAAAGACTAGGAATTAACTTCCTAAGAAAGACATGTGACAACCCTAATTACCAATGCTGCAATATTTCGAGTTCGTGCGAATCGTCGTCGACGAATTTTCCGTCACGATCACCCTTTAGATTTGAATCTTCTGGGAAACATCACTTGAGTTTGGATGTGAACTTCTTCGAATTTAATGCACTGTTAGGTAACAGTGCATTAAATTCATAATGAAGTCATTATGTATGATAGAAATAGACTCAGATGCAGGTATTTTAATTTATACCAGCATCTTAACGCACCTATATCTAGATGCATGAACGAACCTAGTAAGTACTTAACTAACCGAACGAACCATTCTGTTGATCATAATTTAACGGTTTAAAAGTGTAAATTGAGACAAGAAAATATGTAAATGTAGAAGGTTTTAAAACAATCTAAAAATTTCACGCGTTGTATTTCTCATAGTCATCCATTAACTTTCCACCCCTATTAAAGGTATAGTTTCTTCAAATTAAAATTAATTAACGATCAAATTTATCACTCGTTTTCTCCTTATTTACGTATAGACGACACATACTACGATCTACGATAGATCTCATAGTTAGTACTAAACTCAAACAGTTCAAACGAAACCTATAACCATTGATATCCGCTTCACTTCCTCGAAGACACGATCGCTCTTACACAAGTTTGCAAAAGACTAGTGAAAGGGCTGTTTTAATGCCCATAATTCCACAGCTGAAACTAAAGCCGCGTATACCTTCGTGACTACGTTTGTATAACCAGGAAACGGTTTACTAGAAAGTCTAGTAAACTAACTAGTATTCGTTCAGGAATAGTCATATATATTAGTTCGAAGTGGCAGCATTTAAATTTTGTCGGTGATTAATTTTGTAAACTGTAAAAGCCATATTATTTTTAAAAGTAAACAGTACAGTCTATTAATTAACTGCCTCGTTGGTTACGTAGCGTAGTCGTAGAAGTCGCGGACGTAGCGTATGCGACTGCTAATCAAGAGGTCTCGGGTTCAAATCCCGGGTCGGGCCAAAGAGTGTTTTTGGGTTTTTCTTAGGAAATTCCTAATACGCCGGTTTAGAGCAAGAGCCCAGAGCCGCCAGACCTACGTCATTAGTGCAGAGCTGAAATTTTCAGGATTATTAGTACAATGTCTTGTTAAGATGTATGTGTACCCATTAGCTTGAAAGCGGGGCCGTTTCTGAGATAGCGCGAGGTACAGATAGATAAAAATATTACTTACCTACGTTAAAGGTGCAAAGCTAGTATTTACATATATTTTCAAGAATATTATTTAAAATTAAAATTCATTACTGCCAGACACTTTCCGTGGGCCATTACTTCTGCCAGACGTCTTGAAAGTTGTGAAAAAATTAGGTAAACTACGTTATAGTAGCAAACCTAAATTTTATACATAATTATCTAAGGTACTATTTTAAGACCCTTTGTATGACCAATCCAAAAAGCGTGTAAAAACCATTTAATATTTTACAATTATATTCTTGAAATAATACCAAAGATGATATACCTCAGCTTCCTAATTACTACAAATATATGTCTGGGGGGGTGATATGCCCTTCGGCTGCATACAAAGGGTCTTAAAATAGTACCTTAGATAATGGTATAAAATTTAGGTTTGCTACTATAACGTAGTTAACCTAATTTTTTCACAACTTTCAAGACGTCTGGCAGAAGTAATGGCCCACGGAAAGTGTCTGGCAGTAATGAATTTTAATTTTAAATAATATTCTTGAAAAAATATGTAAATACTAGCTTTGTACCTTTAACGTAGTTAAGTAAGATTTTTATCCATCTGTACTTCGCGCTATCTCAGAAACGGCCCCGCTTTCAAGCTAATGGGTACACATACATCTTAACAAGACATTGTACTAATAATCCTGAAAATTTCAGCTTTGCACTAATGACGTAGGTCTGGCGGCTCTGGGCTCTTGGTCCAGTTGTCATGAACATCTATGGCAATCGTTATTGGGAAGTCAGTGCCCTCAATTATACTGACAACTAGTTCAATCTTCGAATTTCAGTTCTCCCTTAGGGTTGCGTATGTCCGATGCCAGTCGCTCCGTGGGAAAACTGAAATTCAGGTAAAACTGGTTGAACTAGTAGCCGACCCCAAATAAACTTGGGAATAAAGGCTCGTAAGATGAAGATGAATGAAGTACAGTCCATTAATCCGTGACTATTAAGAGAATATTTTTTCTAAGAGAAATATAATAAGACAAATATTATAGAAAAAGGCAAACACACTAAAAAAAGAACAACATTTATCCCGACAGTTAACAAACAACGAATGAAACCATACCAGAAAGCACTTTCTAACGAACAAATATTTAAAACGTTCTATAATTGGAACACAGGAACACAAATCTAATGGCTTCAAATTAAAATGTTCCGAACATGGTTGAAACGTTGGAGCCACATTTCGAAGTATGAGGAAGGAACTAATTAGTACATTACTAATTTGTTTGGAATATGCACTTTAAGGACAGTAGTCTATGACATTTCTCACGCTTCTAAGGTAATTAAATGTGCTGCGTTTAGTCTGTGAGCTCATAGTGAGCCAACCTTAGAAGATAGACTTAAGCGAACTGCGAACTTTTTTAGAACTTTTCAACATCAACAATATTTTACAAATATTTAACCATTCATACAGCATAAAAATAATTATTTCCAACCGTTTTGATACGTTTTTGATTGATACTCTGCTCCTATTAATTGTAGCGTAATGATATATATCTTAAAACCTTCTAATCTATCTAATACTATCTAATACTGAAAGATTTTTTAAATCGTACTAGAAGTTTCTAAGATTAAGGCGTTCAAATAAAGAAGCAAATTCTTCAGCTTCATAATATTCGAATAATTATCAACAATACTTACAAGTAACTTTTGGTTTCACTTGTATCAAAGCTCCACGAATCATTATTAGATGGTAATAATACGCAAGTACTGACCCAATTACTAAAACAGCTGTCGTAATTATAGGATTAAAAATGGCCGTCCTGCTTATTTCCAAAGATACTACTTTGTTACAAATATTGACATTAATAAAATGCCCCTGTAATTAAAGTGGGGTATTTCAAACTGAGCTGGGCATTAATTCTGCGGAGTGTACCGGCAGGCTAATTACGATTAACGACTCACGCTTTGCCAATAATATTTCATAACATTTCGTGGTTTACAACTTGTAAATAATATAGTCACAATAGATAAATTAAACTTGTAATAAACAACTTTGCCGATGACATTAAATATTGTCAAGTCATTAAAACCTTTTATTGTTACTGAGGTTTATGTTAATCGAATTAATTATTGTTTACTATTGGAATGTAAGAATATTATAATTTACTAATGGATTGTTAAATGATAATGATGAAAATTTATCATCATCAGCACCGTTTAATACAGAAACATACACGTACACTCAAAATACGGTCACGACGTCATTTGTATACTTTCCAAAGTGACCCTACTCTGACTGATGAAAAGCATCAGTAGAATCCAGGAGTAGGGGCCACCATCCTCATGGTAACTTATACCATGGTGGCCTGGTCAGATAATTCTGCATCATGACGAGACTCACTAACAAAATACCACAGCAAGAATGCTGTCATTATTAGGATAGTCTTCTTTTTTTTTTTTTTCTTTTTTAAAAAGACAACTCCCGCATTAGGAATATGAATTCCTGAGTCGCGGGGGACCTTACAAACATACATGAAACGGACACAAAGAACACCCAGACTCAGAACAACAATTTGTAAATCACACAAAGTGTTATCCCACGTGGGATTCGAACCCACGACACTTGGCGCAGTAGAGAGCGGCGTGGCGACCGCTTAAACCACTAGGCCAACCGTGCAGTCTTCTGTGTGAGGACAGTACTTCCCCAGTTGAGCCGGCCCATTCGTGCTGAAATCCACGTGGCTCTACTACTTCTTAATCACTACTGTAAAAATCATAGTAAATTCCAAAGAAAATAAAACAAAATATCATCGTATACTAACTGCCTTGTTGGTTTAGTGGTTAGCGTATGCAGCTGCTAATCAAGAGGTCTCAGGTTCGATTCCCGGGTCAGACCAAATATTTGTGTGATCTACAAATATTCGTTTCTGAGTCTGGGTGTTTTTCTATGTATAATATGTATGTATTTACAAAAAAAAAGTATGTTTATGTATTTTTATCAGATGTTTAGTACCCATAACACAAGCTCTGCTTACTTTGGGACTAGATGATATTGTGTGTAAGATGTCCAAAATATTTATGATTATTTATTATTATTACACTAAAATACTACATTGTTTAAAGAAAAAAGCCTTTTAAAAGCCAAACCTTAGAAGCTACATATCTTACGACAGTCACGACTGACTCGATGGTCTTCACTAAAACTGCAGTAAATTCTTAATAACAGTGCGGAGTATGGATTTTGGCGGTGATTCCACCTGAGTGTGTCGGCTATCGAGACAAAGGCAGCCTATGTCAGTCTCCAGGGACCAAAATATATGCTTTGAAAGCGTTATATTTGTAGCGTAATTCTAATATTAGTATGGATTTAGAACAATCATTGCCCTATCTAAAGAAAAATGTTTGCTATTAAAGTGCATTAAATTCAATTAAGTAACCCGACAATACAAATAGAATTCCACTCACTATCTCCATTCTAAACGCGCATTTAAACGCAACACAAAAAGTCATGGTGCATACATATCGAAATATTTTTGACGTTGATAAGTGCAACCCACGCTCTGTCAGCACTTTATATTTTGACAGCCAAGTTACCGAGTAAATGTGGGCATATATACAAAAGTAAACAAACACATTTGATGTCTCTGAGTTTACAATGTAAGTACTATTTTCGTGAAAGTTGATATATTAAATAAACTTACCAAACTATTACGAAAAGTTTTATCTCGTAATGCGAGATTCATTATACTTGAACAGGGTTTTGCTTTTTGCTCAGTGATATTGCTCGCGTAACAGTGATACAAGGCTGAAAAGTGTTTTCTAGAACCTCTACTTCTTGTATTTGCGTACTGATGAAGTCAGTATTGTCTCTGGACTTCAAAAATGAAACAACCTTCAAAGTCAAGTTTTGTATACCTATGCAAATGCTACTTATTAGTAAACTTTTGTAATCGGTGATATTTTCATGTATCCTGTAGATTATGGTATCATCATCATCATCATCAACAGCCTTTAACAGTCCACTGCTGGACATAGGCCTCTCCTTGAAAAGGTGGTATTGGCCTACTATACCACGCTGGCCAGACGGCATTATTATGGTATAACATATATTAATATCTAATCATTTTAAAGGACACTTATACATAATATCATCAGCTACATGTGATGATGATCTAAAGCTCTAAGAGAGAAGAAAAAGGAAGAGTCTATGTTTAGCGGTCAACTGTAAAAGACTTTGATGAAGCTGATGAAAAATGAGGATTATAATTTAGAATTATATGGTTAATAATGACCTGTTTTCTAAATTTTTTATTCTAGAATAATATACTCAATATAATATACAGTGGGCCGCGATGGGCTGATGATGGTGATGATGATGATGGCGATGATGGTGATACTCAAAGAAATGAATAGCTATAAACCTTATCCTTACCTTACCGTAAGTTTAGTTTGCTTGTTACTACAAGCAAACTAAACTTACTACACTTATGCTCAAGGCAAAGAACGTCAGCAAATCAAGGATAGTAAAATATTTAACATAGAATTTGAAAGCTCAAAGTTGGTATACTCTCGAATAAAATTCTTACTCTAGGAGACTCAATACAGAGTCATTTCCATAATCATAATGACCAATAACGTCGTCATAATAAAATAACCATAAGTAGCAGTATTCCAACACCCAAGTGAAGATGCAATCCTTTAAATCCCTACTCGTTTAATAATGAATACGTAATCATAAAATCAGATAGCGCCAATCGAAATATTTCCATATGCAATTGTTGCTGGCTCCGCATGCGTTTCCGCTGCTGTAAATCTCTCAAACGCTGTATTGATCTATAGATCATTCGGACGGGAAGATCTATAGCTTGTGAGGATTTCTATCTGTCAAACTGTGCACTTCTATTATGACTTTGTATAATTTTAAGTGTTTGTTAGAAACTGATCGTTTCAGTAGAGTTACAACAGCTTAGAATACTGCCTCTATGGCGCAATGGTAGTGGTATGCGAATGCTGTGCGTTGAGGTCTCCGATTCGATTCTCGGGTAGTAACAAATGTTTGTATCATCCGCAAATATATGTTTCGGAGTTTGGGTGTTTTTAACGTAAAATATGTTTTTATTTCTAAAAAATGTATGTTTATCTATTTATATAGTTGTCTTGTACCCATAATACAAGCTCTGCTTAGTTTTGGACTCTATAGCGTTGTGTGTAAGATATCATCATCATCATCAACAGCCTTCAACAGTACACTGCTGAACACAGGCCTTTTTTATAAAGGAAATTTTCAAATCAAATTAAACGGATTCGCATACCGTGATTGTTATACATATATTTCTAATTGAATCTAAAAGGTATCTTACTATTGATGGTATTATTTTAACATTGCCAAATACTATTTCATCGATTTATGAGGTATGTTGTATTTCATTCAACAGTCTGATATATTTTCTTTATTGCCTAGGTACCCGAACCGTTAAGGAATCTCGTCTGTCTTCGTGAGTTATTTAATGATGTTACACTAAACAAATAAAGATCAATAACAAAACTGTAAGGTTGTGGTCTAATTTCAAAGCTTTTGCTTAGTTAAAAAATATAAAAGCGGTACTTGAGGTTATTTGCGGTGTCGTGATCAATATCAACAACCCATGATGTCCCACTGCTGGTCTCCGTCTCCTCGCAGCCTACTGCGGCAAGCTTGGATGTTTTTAAGCCGCTCGTAGGTCTCCGACTAAGCTTCACAACTGTTATCTGAAGCTGAAGCTAAGAAGGCCTTCGGGTGTCGTGATTGAATTCTCTAATATTGAAGAAAGTTTGGTATACTTTTCTTAATGAGATGCATTTTTAAGTAGTTATACTTAAAGTATCCACTCCATCTTTTCCATAAAGTACTTTCTCTAATGTTAATATTTGCCATTGTACTTTTGCGTCTCCAATCCCATTTTTGGGAAGGTATTTTGACCTGCCTATACACTGTTTACTATTTTGTAGTAAGTGTATGAGTAAATAAAGCTCAGGTACTCTCAATTAATCAAGACTCAAAAGACTGAGCCTACTAAACAAATTAATATGCATCACTTTTTGTTCTGATATCATGATTATGAAACACATCCGGAGTATTTCTTGATTATTATGAGTAACTGACTAATTGGCAATGACTAATTGACTAACTGGCAATATACAGTTAAATTTGACCCCGAGAAGTTGAGAGTCCAATTTTTGGTTCCCAAAACCACTAACAAAACAACCTTTATTCCAGTGATAATAAAAGTTAACAATATTCATTCAAATACCATAATGACGACTAGACGCTTCTTGCCACGTAATTACCCCAAACATAAAAACCAACTAGTACCTAACATCATCATTACACTAACTAGCGTGAAAGTGAGAGAACAGATAAAACCTCATCAGATAGAAAGAGATGGGCAAAATAATTTCTAGAAGGCAGGAGATGTGTATTACGTTGGCTATTCACAATGGTAATGTAGTTATTAATTGTAGCAATTAATTTGACGTGGGCATTCATTAAGCGCGACCTGGGATCAAATTGTTGATGGTTTTTTGTCATTTCCTATGGGAAACATTAATATGTCAGACATCTCATCTATGTGTAAATATTTAGGGAAATCATTCATTGAACGAACGAACGAACAAAATGCATAGATAATAAATAACTATGTGATGTGCGTCCGAGAAAATCTTGGTACCTGTTTAACTAAGGCTATCTGTAAGAAGCTATCAGGGTCCGGTATGTCATAATTTGCTGTAGCTTATAAATATTATCAAAGTTGGTCTACGATTTAATCTGCTATGATGAAATAGATTACCATTTCATATCTTTTTGGAATCAAAGTAATGCAATTGCAAAGACTAGAATTTACTATTCTTGACGCAGGCTCTGTAGATAAGTAAATAATCATTTTCAGATTGGTCAAATAAAGAATGTAAATTTGGATAAAGCAAACTGACGTAATTAAGAAAGGGATAATACCTTAACTGGTGTATGACATACTGAACTTAAAATACAGTATACTGAAAGGACCAGAGACTAGTTTATGATTGGCCGTCTCTTCTAAGGGCAAAAACACAGTCAACAATGAAAAAAATCCGTACCTAATCTAATACTATTCTTGGAATATAATTACATCTATTTTTGGATTGCAATGAAAAAATATTATGGTGTTATTACGCAACTGTGTATCTGCCGATTCGAATTGACTATTAAACCATGGTAAATTTAAATTTTCCATGCTTGTATGGAAATTACAATATACGTATATTGTATAGATTTCACTTCCTACCTTTGATTTGAAAAAGTCGGTACTAACAAACTACAGATACATACGAGTATATATTTAAGGTCGGCTTAGTGGTTTAAGCGGTTACCTCGCCTCTTTCTAATGCGCCAAGTGTCGTGGGTTCAAATCCCACGTGGAACAACATTTTGTGTGATTCTTAAATTGTTGTTCTGAGCCTGGGGGTTCTTTGTGTCCGTTTCATGGATGTTTGTATAGTCCCCCGCGACACAGGATTTATATTCCTAATGCGGGAGTTGTTGCTGATCACAAAAACATTTAGTCTGACCCGTGAATCGAACTCTAGACCTCTTGATCAAAAGCCGTATACGCTAACCACTAGACCAACAAGGCAGTCGAAATATTCATGGGAATTAATCCAATAATTTATTTGGAGACTAATTTTGTAACACTATCTAGTGGTGTACGATTGCAAAGTGCTGTAAATTTCCCATAAACTAACTTCTATTTAGGTTTACAGGCATAATTAACTGCCTCGTTCTACCAGCTCCTTTCTATCTTTATCTATTCGAAAAACAGAACATCGATTACAGTTATATCGATTCTAGTAACTCAGCTGTCTAGAAGGTTATCGTAATCGATAATCATTTTTCATGGAACTTTCTTTAATTCTTTATATATCAACCTTCCTTTGGTATTATAAAGTATTAAAAAAATTAATTGATAAACTGAAAATTAACTTGGTTTAGTTTACGCTTCATGTGTTCCGTATTGTAACTTTAAATAATAATGTGTAAAAAAAGTAGTTTTTAAAAACTAAACAAATACGTTTTTAAACTAAAAAGTAGAAAATAATTTTAATGTAAAAATCATGGGGCGACGTTATTGAACTATTTTCAGAAAGCACCCCACGCTTTGTTACATTAAAATTATTTTCTACTTTTTAGTTTAAAAGCGTGTTTGTTTAGATTTTTTAAACTTTTTTTTAGAAAAAAAGACTAAAAAAGACTTATTTGTACATTTTTTTACCAAATTAGTGTATTGTCATCGGTCCTCTATAAATCTACAAAGTTTGAACGAAATCTGGCCGTTTACTAGTAGTAGTAGTGGGTCAAAATCGCGCCCAAAGGAGTCGGTTACAAACATACAGGTGAAGCTAATAAAAAGCGTGTAACAAAAAGGGTTGTCATACTAAATAATAAATATTTCGTACATTTGACACGCAACGGTATTTAGTATGAAACGAGGCGGAATTTTTACTTTAAAACTCATATACTTTTTTTGAAAATACATACTTAATATACATCGAAAACACCCAAAATACGAAACATTGGATACAAACGTTGTATCTGAGAACTTAAGCACAGCAGTGCCTTATAACCTCACACACTCAATGGAAAGCAACCAAGAATCGCTAAACTCTGAATTTTTGTAAAACCATTGCGTGAGTACAGTCGAACCTATGTTTGACGGAGACCGAGAGCTGTGTAAGCACATATGAGAGACATGTGGGCAAATGACCTAACCATAGCTCTCCCACGAACAAAATAGGACTTACACATAGCTTTTGTAATTATTTTAGCACGAATAAGTCACTCTAGCAGAACTTTTTTTGCTGTAATATTATTTAAAAGCTTACTCACTATACTCTCCCCTGATGTTTCTTAGTATTTTGTAAATATGTGTAAAAGTCGCGAAATTCAAAAAGAGATGAAATACGAGTAATGTAATAATTGTTTAGTTACACGGAGGAACATATTCTTCTTTATTTTTAAATTGTGATGATCTAAGTGGTTTTTTTTTTGAAGATCTTAAATGACTTTCTAAGTAAAGAACAGTGTTAAAAGTGAGCTTTGTTGTGAATGTCTAAATTTGACCATTTAGACCTTTTTATTCAAAATTAAATAATTAATGCTAAACTATCCATAAAGATGACCTTTCTAGAAAAACACTTTTTCGTTATTATGATTTGAAATTCTTTTTTCGTATTTATCTAAATTTATTTTTCTGAATATGGATATAGATAGTTTTGGACAGTTAATTGGTATTATTAATTTCTATTTTGTAGATTGAAACCAATCTGCACGATTCTTTTTAGAACGTTGTCTAAAATATTTTCAATTTTTTTTTTTTGGAGGCAAATATATTTTCTGTCGTTTTGATGGTTTTCATATTTACGTTGTTTTCCTCCATAGTCTAACAACTATTTTTTTACAATCATTGATAACGATACTTAAAAATTATACATTTAGTTTTAGAAGGGTTTAGCAAATAAAATTGACCTATTCAAGACCTATTTGGAACCAATTATTTGCCTATTTTTTATATATTTAGCTTAACAAAGTGACTCTACCCTGCCTGATGAAAAGCACGAGCAGAATCCAGGAGTGGGGGCCACCACACTTGCTGCGAATGCAGACATTAAGAAGGCTTAGTGAGATTACCCGGGATCATCATATACCATATAAAAAGTCTTTCGAAACAATACATAAATGATCTTATAAAATAGAAAAGTTCTAAAAAAAATTATGAATAAAACAAAAGTTGACGATTACTGCTCATCGTTACACACTCAAAAATGACAGTCATAGCTACTAATGGATATCTTTTTTTGATCCTTATTTCCTGACGGCACGACAAAGTATTGGAGGTGTGATCTGAACACCTTCGAAACCTCTTCCATCCTTTGAATAACAAGTAATATATTTTTTGCATTTTGGGCATCTAACAAACAACGCCTTCTAGTCCCAAACTAAGCAGAGTTTGTATGATGAGTATTATATTAGACAACTAATATAAATAAGTACATAAACATACGTTTTTTGCAAAAACACATATTATGCATAGAAAACAACCAAACTCCAAAACAAAGATTTGCCGATCATACAAACATTGGATCCAACCCGGAATTCGAACTCGAGACTCAAGGCAATCACTGCGCCACAGTGGCAGTCTATTGAAGCTCTATGGAATGAGCTGAACTATAGCTAACCTAATATTTTCATCATCACTACATTAAAATAAATAAATAAATAAATATTTCGGACATCTCTCACACAACGCCATCTAGTTCCAAACTACGCAGAGCTTGTATTATGGGTACTAGACCAATTATATAAATACATAAACATACTTTGTTTTTGTAAATACATACATATTATACATAGAAAACACCCTAACTCCGAAACAAATATTTGTGGATCACACAAACATTTGGTCCGACCCGGGAATCGAACCCGAGACCTCTTGATCAGCAGCCGCATAAAGTTAACCTAACCACTAGACCAACAAAGCGGTAAAAAAAAACCTTTTGTAGTCCACAGTTGAACATATTATGACGGTCATAGAAGAAATACTTTTGTCTACTTTATCACGTTAGCTAAATGTGTTGGTAAAGTTTAGTTTGTGTCAAGTTTCTTCTCTTTGCTGTGCTTTCGTATTGCCTATTTTGCTACCTTAGTCGACTCAAAAGTACTCGTGAAATAAATAGAGGATAATACTCTCTATTCTTAAAACGTAACATAATATTTTAGACAAGCAAATAGCCCCAAATATCAGACACTTGTCCTTCCTCCGAACCAGAACGTTTCTACTTAAATTCTTGAATTTTAGTTCAAATTGTATTCGTACTATAAGAAGCCAAATTATAAACAGCTATATGTATAAATTTCTTTGTTTCTTATGTCTCTGCCAACCTACCGAATAAAAACTGCATTTTGCTCAATGATTTTCGTGACTTTTACTCATATTTAGTGATAAAAAAGCAAAAAGGTATATAAATATTTATTTACTTTTCCTAATGCAGTCCCTTTGAACGCTTTCTACAAAAACAAGCGCTACTCCTTCAAAGATGAAAGGCCATTATTTATTTTTAAAACTCATAATATAACAAATATTTGTGTAGATATCGTATATTTGATTTAATATGTAATTGTCAATAGCAAACATTTCACATTAGTCAGCATGGCGCCGACGATGTGTCGTTTTTACTATTTCAAACCTTACATGGATCTCCAAACAACATAACATCCATATGTTATCTTATCACGCTGAATTCTAAGAAAGACACACAAAACATGATTATAACGTCTCACTAACCTAAATAGTCGAAAACACCGCCCAAACATGTAATAACGCCAACTTACAATCGTCTATAACAAAAAAAAAATAACAACTCAGGGAATTGATGAGTTCTCAAAGAAAATTACTTTAATATCCCCACTGAGGCGTGACCCGAGACCCGTTTAGATGCAGCCAAGACAACCAGAATCTCTTAAACGTTAACTCAACCAACCTAAAGTCAAACGCAATAGAGAATAAATTCGTTTGCAAGGTTAATGAAGATAATAGCAGATGTAACGTTGCGACAACGCTCGCAAATGGTTTTTTGCTACAACCGATTTGCGTGAGTCAGCGTCCGTTCTGCCAGACATACCTGGTACCATGACACTATAAAGTTTAAAAGATCATGGAACTCTTCTAAGCTATATAATGGGAGGTAATTACCGTGATGGGGAATGTTGAGTTTCATGGTACGAGGTGAGTAAACAATTGAGCAGTCGGACAATTGCCACAGTCGACTATGCACGGTGTGTAACAATACCGTGGTGTAAGGTATTAAATCATAGTCTAAAATAGTTTTTTTTTTACAAAATTTAATAAAACATATGTAGATGAATGACCTTTATTTAGAATACGTTAAAAATGTGCTTGCAAAAAGCTCTTGTCAACATGTGTTGGAGACTGCGGGGAGTTTGTTATGAGTGGATGAAGTACTCGTACAAACTATTTATGTCAAATTACCCAATCATTGGCCCTGTAGGTAGAATCTGTAAAAGTTAAATTGAGTGTGGTTTATACGACTTTGAAAAAGAAAAGAATAGAAAAAAGTAATACATAGTAGGATAGTTGTTTTACGGCAATTTATACCACAAGCAAAATTTAGATTGGACTGATTTTCATCAAACATAGCTACCTTTTAAACAAAATCAAACTCGGTTCATCAATTCGGGAGCCACACACAGAAACATCTAACTTATAACACCCCGTCGTTTTTGCGTCGGGGTTTAAAAACAGATATTTGAAGAAGTTGGAAGCATAAAAAATAATATTTTTCTTATTTATTTTTTATTTTAACCATATATTATATTGCCACGGGAAGTCCAAACTTTTAATAACAATTCAAACATTGCTTTGAGAAACAAGTTAAACTAAGATGTTTACTTACTATTTTCGAAACACTTTTATAGTTCGGGGTTCTCATTTCTTTGATTATAACGTAACTGTGAGAAGGATAGGTAGGTTTACTTTACTAATCAGAATATTATGACTATTCGTAGTTAACAAGTAACTTTTCTTTTACTAATGTTATTAATCAATATTTTATCGCTTACAAATGGTGCAATGAATCGTGTACCTCACCAACCGCTTAAGGAATAAAATCACATTCGACACGACTTAGCATCAGAAGCGTGGGCTAAGAGTCAATCAGCCCCAGGTAATGTTAGTTGACATATACTGCCTCGTTGGTCTAGTGGTTAGCGTATGCGACTGCTGATCTAGAGGTCTCGGGTTCGATTCCCGGGTCGGACCAAATGTTTGTGTGATCCGCAAATATTTGTTTCGGAGTTTGGGTGTTTTCTATGTATAATATGTATGTATTTACAAAAGAAAAGGTATGTTTATGTATTTATATCAGTTGTCTAGTTACCCATAATACAAGCTCTGCTTAGTTGGGGGACTAGATGGCGTTGTGTGTAAAAAATGTCCGAAAAAAATATAAAAAAATAAAAAAATATTACTTACTAGCTTTTGACCGCGGCTCCGTCCACGTGTATGTTGGTCATCGCGGTAAAAAGTAGCCTATGTCCCTTCCCAAGATTCCATCTACCTCTATACCAAAATTCATTCATATCGGTTCAGCGATTTAGGCGTGAAAATGTAACAGACAGACAGATACAGTTACTTTCGCATTTATATTAGTAGTACCTACATAAACACCATGTATTTATTTATCATATTGTTTCCTAAAAGGTGTCTAACTGTAAATGTTATTAGAGTGATGTGTGTCGGCGTTGAACAAAGGAACGCATGTAGATATAATGTCAAAGATCATAATGAACATAAAACACGCCATAAAAACACTTTTATTACAATAACAAGAGAAAAAAACGTAAACCTGTTTGTAAACTGGATATAAAATTCGTTGTTTCCTAATTTCAACAATGGTTGCCACTAATAATTTTAAATTTCTAACGGTTGTACATATGTTACAAAATATAAATATCATCATCATCAACAGCCTTTAACAGTCCACTGCTGGACATAGGCCTCTCCTTTGAAAGGAGGTTTTGGCCTACTATACCACGCTGGCCAGACGGGTTGGTAAAGGGTTTGTTTTAAGTTTTCCTTCTCTTGGCAGTGATGTTAGCTGCCTATTTTGTTCCTTTAGTCGCCTCTTACGACACCCATGGAATGAATAGGGGTGGTTACACTTTGTGTTCTTAATCCGTCACCACACGGATTATACTATAATCTGGTCTTTATTGTAGCCGGTCTAGCTGTTCCCGAGATTACCTGGAACAAACACACAGACAGACGGACACAAAGCCGATAGACATTTTTTGATATACTTTATATACTTTTGTATGCATTCAGTGAAAGGTTATTAATTTAAAAATTGGAGTAAATAAATAAATAAATAATTAAGTATTTGGACAACTTACACCCAACATCATCTAGTCCCAAAGTAAGCAGAGCTTGTGTTATGGGTACTAAACAACTGATATAAAAACCTAAACATCCTTTTATTTTGTAAATACATATATATTATACATAGAAAAACACCCAGACTCCGAAACAAATATTTGTGGATCAAACAAATATTTGGTCTGACCCGGGAATCGAACCCGAGACCTCTTGATCAGCAGCTGCATACGCTAACCACTAGACCAACAAGGCAGTCAGTCAGAGTGTGTGTTTGTAATCTTTATATATATAATTCTTCCTGTGAGTGTGTATGTCACTGAACTTCTCTCAAACGACTGGACCGATTTTGATGAATTTTTTTGTGTGTGTTCAAGGGGATCTGGGAATGGTTTAGATTCGCAATTGGACCCGGTAGGTGGCGCTGCGATCAAGTTATGGAATTTTAAAGTTGGGCGGTACGAAGTTCGCTGGGTCATCTAGTATCAAATAAACCGGTAATCTCGGGAACAGCTCGACCGATTATGACGGGACTTTCACTGGCAGATGGCTAATGACATAAAGAGTAACTTAGGCTATTTTTTAGCCTAGCTTCGCTCCGCGGCGTTACTCGCAATCTACAAAAACCGCGGGTAAAACCGCAGGAATTGGCTTATACATAGATAAATACATAAGTAGTTAAACTTGGTAAGTTATTTAATAACTTATAGTAATGTCTACTGGCCATGCCTCTAGTAATTACATCAGACTGTAATGTCACCGTGTAAAACCCGTTTTTAGATATGTTCTAGATTTGTGTTACAAGCAAAATATATAGCAGTCAACTGATGATGTATTCCCGTTCCCTCTAAATCTATATAAATAAATAAAATTGGAGTAATATCAAAGTTTCTTACTAAATGCAAACGAAAATATACCCTACTGAAATCGAAAATGCAGTTTTAAATTTTTTTGTCTCTCTTTCTGTTTGTTTGTTCCTGCTAATCTTTAGAACGGCTGAACCGATTTTGACAGGCCTACAGGCTACAACTATAACTGCGGGCAACAACGCGGGATTCAGCTAGTTTAGAAATGATTGCACGGTTGGCCTAAGTGGTTGCCACGCCGCTTCCTACTACGCCAAGTCGCTTCTCAACATACAACCCATTTTGTATAGCAGGTTTTATCCGTCGCCAAGTGTCGTGGGTTCAAATCCCACGTAGGACAACACTTTGTGTGATTCACAATTTGTTGTTCTGAGTACCCAGACTCTTCTTCTTCTTTGTGTCCGTTTCATGTATGTTTGTAAGTCCCCCGCGACACAGGAATTTATATTCCTAATGCGGGAGTTGTCTTTTAAAAACATTAAAAAAAACTATATGATTTGAAAAGCGTGGGATCAAATTATTTTATAATTATATTCAATTTTAATCACTACCACCCCACTGAGAAAGACATCTTAGAGCAGACGGAACCCCTCCGGGGAAATTTCATTAACTCTACCCGTTGTAGTTAATACGAAAAACATTTTTGTTTAATTAATTACAAGTTACAACTTAACCAATCTCTATAAATCTTCTTGCACAAATGTCATATAAAATCAAGTTACATAAGCACGGAAATGTCACTTAAAGTTATTTGATAAGTTAATAAATTTCCTTTACTATAGAGAAAATAAGCGATACTGAACATGATATAAAGGGGATTGTTGTAACTAAGTAGGTTAATATTTTACAAGAAACGCTCATGCTAAGTTGTCCTAGTTGATTAAACACAATCACCAAGGATAATCAACGACGGCGCGGTCAGTACCTGGATGGGTGACAGTTTGTAGCATTATATGATAAGAGCGTTTCCGTGTTGGCATTCATTTCCGAACGTCACAAAGAGTTGTCAAAAGAACCATAGACTGTCATGCGTTTCCCGCGTTTACTTGACAGTTTTTTTTTATTGAATATTTCGGACATTTTACACACAACATCATCTAGTTCCAAACTAAGCAGAGTTTTTAATATGGGTTACTAAACAACTGATAGAAATACAAAATAAAAATAAAAACATACTTAATATACATAGAAAACACCCACCCAGACCCCGAAACAAATATTTGTGGATCACACAATAATTTTTATAAGATTAATTATACATAATACACCACCATCAAGACTTTTGGAAGCAGTGGAAGTGAGTGGGACTCTTCCTTTATCCTTGGCCAGACTGGATAACCAACACCGTAATTCAGTGGTTATGTTAACCAGTCAGTCTCGGTTGTTATCATAGGATAACAGTCGTGAAGTTTCGTTTGAGGCCTTCGGGCGTTTAAAAACATCCAACGATAAGGCTACGTAGCCACAACGTTGTTTGGCCAATCCCCAGCCCGCACTTGGCCAGGGTGGGGAAGTCTGGCCTTAACCCGCTCCTGCGAGGAGACACGAACCCAGAAATGGGACATTATGGGTTGTTGATGAAGGCTTAGCAATCCTAGCTAGGTTGAGACTACTACATACCTCGGAAAGCCCGTTAAACCATCATCATCATCATCAACAGCCTTTAACAGTCCACTGCTGGACATAGGCCTCTCCTTTGACAGGAGGTTTAGGCCTACTATATATTCAATTGCTGCTGGCCAGACGGGTTGGTATAGGGTTTATTTCAAGTTTTCCTTCTCTTGGCAGTGTCGTTAGCTGCTTATTTTGTTCCTTTAGTCGTCTCTTACGACACCCATAGAATGAATAGGGGTGGTGACACTTTGTATTCTTAATCCGTCACCACACGGACATTTAAACCATCTGTTCCTATTGAAATACGAATATCCGTGGAAGTCATTACGGGTAATTGGAGCCCAGAACAGCTTAGATTTGGATTATGGAAGTCGCTCATTGTATTTAATTTAAATTCAGTCGTATTGTATTAAACATAAAGTCTAACCTAAACTAGTACGAGAAAAGTATTCGGAGGATGAAAAGGGTATTGATATAAAGACGGTCAGCGGCCATTGGAGAGATAAAATATATCTCGTATTAACATTCAAATGCTGTGGTTTTACTTGATTAATAATGGGAACTTTAATTATGAGATGAAATAAAGAGACGATAGATTCAAATGATTTATTGTTCTCCATTTGTTTATTTTTTTTGTGGTTACTTCATATTTTTGTTTTGGTTTGTTAGATAGTTGTAATTATGGTAATATTTTAGTAAGTTTTATTGGAGCAGCTCATTAAATATATGTTATTGTTTGATTGTCAAACAGTTATGGCTTCGTTGTGTTCGAATGTTGATAAATAGTTATAGCAGATAAATCCTTGTTTATCACGTATTATATTATATAATTGAGTTTTTTAAATATATAGTTAAAATATAATAAATATTTCGGACATCTTGCAGTTCCCAAACTAATCAGAGCTTGTATTGGACTAGACAACTTATACCATCCATAAACATACTTTTTTTTTTGTAAATACATAATACTATACATAGAGAACAACGAGATTCCGAAATAATCATTTGTGGATCACACAAACATTGGGTCCGACCCGGGAATCAAACCCGAGACCTCAAGTACAGCAGTCGCATACGCTACCTAATCTAATCGCTAATCGGCCAGGTATATCTTGTACAGCCCCAGCTTGTTTGAAAACCCTAAAAACCCTTGCGCTACACATCTAGAGAGGGTGCGGTTCAATAATTTTAAAGCTGTCCTTTTATTTTTAAAAGAGGAAACTGTCCTGTCTGTTTTATAATTAAAAAGAGGAAACTTCTAAAAACAAAATTCAAACAAATAGAAATATAATCCACGTTGATGAAGACATAATATTAATAGTCAACATTAATTTATTTGTCGTCGAAAATGCCTATATATTGGTCAGCACCATACCGCAAGCAGTGATCGATGACATTTCACTGAATTATGTTAGAAACAAAATTAGATTATAGGAAAATGGAAATAATTTAATGTAGTGATCATAGACCTATCACTTAGTAGATCAATCACTGTAGAAACGCCATATATATATATAAAGATATGAATACATAGTAAACATTTTAATAGCTTTGTATCTGTTTTTTGATAACGACTAAAATTTATGAAGAACTCGCTGAATTCCGCTCACATGTATGTATGTCGATTTTCGCGATAAATAGTAGCCTATGTACGTCCCCATCAATCAAAGGATATCCATTGTTATTGTCATTCAAATCGGTTCAGTGGTTTAGCCGTGACAGCGTAACAAACGGACAGAGTTACTTTCGAATTTAGAATATGAATGTGGACAGCAAACATCCTGCTGTGCTTAGCTATCCGTAGAAAAGTGGAGCTAGTACCAAGCATAGTCAACTAATTAGTTTGTTTTCTGATCAAGTAGACATTATGAAGAACTCTTTTACATTTATAATCACGTCAATCGAAATCGTCGACAACTACTTTCATTTTTTAGAAAAAGTGGCAGTTATATCACGCACTTTTCGCAACAACACCATCATAAATTATCTCCAAGAAGCTTCATTAACCTGTAAAACGTCATAAACACGTTGCGTGCCTGTCACGAACGACAGGAAGTATTTTCAAAAGCGCACTTTAAAGGTCGCGAAAGGAAAGTGCCCAAAATACGACGTAGGTGTCTCTCACTGGAAATTGTTTACAAGCGGACGGCTATTTAAAACGACCATATCAATAAATCGATGCCGGTTTTAATCCTGTTAATTTATGAGGTAGAAAAAAAAACTAATGTGGCCCACAATACCAAGACGGTATTATAAACAAAAATAAAAACTTGTAAAAGAAGTTGCGGTATGCGCATACGCCGGCGCCCGGGCAATCTTCTCGTAATGTCATTTGTCGATGGAATCAGGACGCAGTACGAGCTTTGGTGTACGTGAAAGAGATGCAAGATATAGCTGTCTCAACCCGCCGACTCATGAGGCAACGTTTGTATTTAATTACTCCGTTTACAGACTCTTGATTTACGAATCGCTTAATTTGAAAGTGTTGATTTAAGTTTTGATGAGAGAACCTGGTTTCAAAAAGTTATAACGACAGCCATGTGTAAATCAGTTTGTTTTAAAATTAGCCGCATTTATATTGAGAAATGGGAGGATATAAAAATATTTATGACGCCATTACTATAATTTTCTACAAATGAAAGTATGTGTAGTAAGGTAAAAATACATTATACTTACATCGTAAAAGCACTAATCATTCACAGCCGGGCCATAATCTCATTTAAATTCTGACGCTACATCCTCGTTCGATATAATTAATTATAACAATTAGGTATGCGTACCGTATAATATGATACCATTGTACCAAGCTAGACTACGACTAGCTGGAAACTCACTAAAACAGTCATTAATTCATACATTGATTGCCATGCATGAAGTGCCAACTCAGCGTTGCATACTAAACAGTCAGTAGTTAACGTGATGACAATAATAATAATAATAACATTATCATTTCTTGTTCCAGACTTGGCGGCGATAAGGCAGTTGTTGGAGAGCGAAACTGGAGGCACGACATGTCCTAGCTGTAACATGCCCTTTGACAAGGGTAAAAAGAGAAAACTCATCGACACCTGCGGGCATGAGCGATGCTACTCGTGTATGTTCAGGAATCCATCTTGTCCATCCTGCGCGAGGAGCAGCCAGAACCAGAGGCGACCAGTAATGGAGCGGTATACGCCTTCACCGCAGCGGCAAGAGCCGGACTGGCAGTCACCTCTACGCTTACCTAAACCGCCGAAACAGCAGTCAAATTTGGCACAGAGCTGTCCAACGCCACCGCATACTAGAAGAAGATTCTTCCTAAGTCCAAAGTCTCTGCGTAGTCCGTTCGGACATCGCGCGCGACATTCGCACGACAACCACGTGCCTCTCTCCGGTGAGTACATTGCACGCACAATATTTATATTTGCATATCCGTGGGCTCGCGCGTGGTTCTCGCGAATTTACATCGTTGCGCAAGCACTGGTGACTTCACTTGGCAAAATCAACACTTTATTGATGCCTTATAGGGTAATGCTGGAGTCTCTTTCATTTAAAAGCTGCTGTCGTACCTCTTATTCGTTGAATGTTTTTATTGGATTAACGAAAACATCGAGGATCCGTTTTGTCGTAAATAATATAGAACGACAGTTGCGACACGCGCGCCCACGCTCGCCCCGCCGGATGTATGTAGGGGTTCCTTGAAGGACCGGTTGTCTGTCTCTTGTATTTATTAGTTAAAGCATAATTCCGTACTTTTGCAATGCCCCCGCGCAGACTGCGAGCCGGCTACCTTTATCTCTATATCTGATACATTTTCCATTTCCATTAATTATATGACTCCCGTCTTGGGTAATTGAAATATACACCTAGTACACAGCTGTGGGTTTCTTAATAAACCATTTGTATCAGTTCGCTGTGGCCCCTGCCCCTTCATGTTTCAACTTAATCTGGTGATTGGAAACATTTCTATCTGTTGAAATGAATAATGTCTTAGTATAATCTGTGTTATTTGTACGTGTCGTCGACATGCAATAGACTGAACTTCGAAGAAAATTATTGTTTTACATCGAGAGTTCGCTCCAACAGGGCTACCGGAGGAAGGTCCACGGAACGCGGCATGGCATAGCC
Source organism: Phragmatobia fuliginosa (assembly GCA_932526445.1). Taxonomy (NCBI): domain Eukaryota; kingdom Metazoa; phylum Arthropoda; class Insecta; order Lepidoptera; family Erebidae; genus Phragmatobia; species Phragmatobia fuliginosa. The sequence continues at coordinate 18,207,284 of OW052070.1, forward strand.
TGGTCTTCAATAAGATCAGGTCGCTCTGGTCCACGCACTCCTCAGTGCCTCAAGGACTCAACCAACTGACAGGCACGAAGTCTTAATTTTGCATCGGAATGTGAATTTTAACGATGTTGTTCATTTGATTGCAAAATATGTTGTTTTAGAAATGATTATAAGTAATAAATTTTAACGTGCAATTTATATATGTAAATCCAATTTGAATTTTTATGACGATTTAGTACTGTACGATAACAAAGTGTGAATCGATTGTTGAAACGATTTATTTAGTGATCATTATTGGGGTAAATGAACACATCGATATTCAATCCGCATTCCCTGCATTCGATCTAGCACGGTCGCTGCTCGATTTTTGCACACCTTTTTGCCTGCTCGCATCGCTCTGTTCATTTGACACATAGCTTACAATACCGGTTTTGTTTCAAATTGTTTTGGTTTTTCTTGTGTTTGCATTTTGTGTGGTGTGTTGTTTTATTATACTTTTAAAAAGTATTATATTTGACTTTTGGTTTTAAGGCTGTTGTTTTAAAATTGATGATATACTCCACATTTGCACATTTTTGGTTATGTAAATATGAATGCTCGGTTGTATTTATGTTGTAAATAATTTAAGATATAGTTAATTCATTTTTCATTTAACTACGCATGACTCACAATATATGTCCAATAATTCAATGTCACAAGAATCAGCGTTTATAATTTCAAGACACATAATCGATGAAAAATCGTTTATCGATAACATGTCTGAATATACAATTATAAAAATAGCCCGAATTTACAATGCAATTTACTGTAAAGGAAATTTATATAAAACAAAACTTGACTGTTTTTATATAAAGCACCTTAATAAAACGCAATGGAAACGTATGTCAAGCCCAGTTGTTTTTTTATGGTGTGGTAGGGCAAAGGAACAGATGTATATTGAACAACTTACCTTGAAGAACTTTAAATCAGGAGTAGTTGCCGCACTTTTAGTCTTTCCAACAGAATCTGGGAATTTGGGACTTCAGACTCATACTTTTTTGACATAAATTTTACTGTAAGGACGAGATATCACTCTTGTCAGCTCCTCAATTGTTCTAAGGCTTTGCTAAACAGTCTACTTCTGGTAATAGACCTCTTTTTAGAAAGGAGGTTATGACCTACTATAGCACTTCGGCTTATTTCAAGTTTTCCTTTGCATACTTTGCTCCATTAGTAGCCATTTAAAGCACCCATGGACTACATAGTGGTGGTGATACACTATGTTCTTAATCCTTCACCACACAGAGAGTAATTTATTTATCCAATTTAACATATTAAATATTAAATTATTCTCTTTATAATAAAACAGCCAGTCCAAGAGTCACCTTGTCAATGAATTGATCCGCGAGGGCGGTTCCTTTCAGAGCCAGTCATGCTAATCTCCTGCAAGGCGCTGTGGCCTTAATACCTGCTTTATGTATTGTGTGTAGGTGATCTATGAGCATCATGTAGGTGCGATTAGAAATGTAGATGACGATTATAGATTAATATATAATTATAACATAGTATCATTGCTCTACTCAACTATATCAGTCAGATCATCTGACATATATGTTACTCACTCATCAACTGATTCGTTGGTCTAGTAGATAGTGTATGCGATTGCTAATCAAGAGGTCTCTGGTTTAAATCCCGGGTCGGGCCAAAAAGTATTTTTGGTTTTTTTTTAGGGAATTCCTAATAGCAGCCCGGAGTTTAGAAGCTTGATTCACGCCCGTGCCTCGGAGAGCACGTAAAGCCGTCGGTCTCGGTTGTCATGAACATCTATCCGTGTAAAGTACATTTGTAAAGTCCTGTGTCTACTTTATCTGGTGATTGGAAACATTTCTATGTGTTGAATATTTATAAAGGCCTCCCTGACACAGGAAAAAACAGTTTAAAACAGTAGGTACAATACTTTTCTTAAAATGCTTGCATTAAGTATACTTTTACTGCCATTGTTCTTAAATACAATCGCGTTTCTTGAAACAGCTCGTTACTCCAGTTTTTAATGTTTTATTTTATTAATTTCTAGTACTTGAGCTATGAGGTCGGGTGACACAGTTCCTAGTATAGCCGTTAACATACTGAACTCGAATGCATATAAGCATAACTTGTACGCAGGTAGAGTTATTATATTATTAGCATAGCATATGACTTACCGTCACAGTTCTAGAAGATATAAACGTCAAATGTTAATAATTCGAAATAGATAAATTCAAATTCAGACTTTCTAAATTCGTGCTATTTTCTATGAATGTCATTTTTTTTAAATTAGGGTGGTTTTCTATGAACATAAATAGAGAATCGACATTTTGGATACAGGTTTAAAAATTCTGGGTTATGTATAAAAATAAAAAAAAAACATGTAAATAATCTCACAGCAGGTTTTGTTTCATACGTGTAAGTACTTACAAGCATTTTTTTTATATATAAAAAAGACAACTCTTGCATTAGGAATATACTTGCTGTGTCGCGGGTGACTTTACAATATACATAAAACGGACACAAAGAATACCCAGACTCAGAACTATAATTTCTGGATCACACAAAGTATTATCTTACGACGGATTTGAACCCATGACACTTGACGCAGTAGAGAGCGGTATGACGACCGCTTAAACTACTGGGCCAACCGTGCAGTCAAAAATCAAGAATTAGGAGTGCATTTTCTTGTGAGATAAAGAGTAGTAACTAAAAAATTGCGCCTACTTTTTCCTACTTACTTCCAAACCGTTTTTTCTAACTTACTGAACTCTCGGTTAACAATATTATTCACAAAAACTTTTTAACCTTAAAAATGGCTTTTTAACTTTTATCTCATATCACATCTGCACCTCAAACAAAAATCAATGTAGATATTACAGATAATATCTCATTGCGTGTAATCCGTTAAAATCATCCATTCAATGTATTTTCTCAATGGCAACATTGCGCACACTTGTGTTGCCAATAAACAAAAACAATTTCCTTTAAGCTCCATGTCCAAGTCGGGATGTGGCTGGAATTAAAAATTAATCCCACGCTCATGGAACTTGTTTCCAGACAAGCCCGAGAAGTATATTATTACAGCTGTAGGAACACGAACACAAAGAATTATTTAACAGTCTACGACTTCGAGACACACATGTTCATCCCTACTAATATAATATTATAAATGCGAAAGTAACTCTGTCTGTCTGTCTGTTTCGCTTTCACGCCTAAACCACTTTTTTGATGAAATTTGGTATGAAGATAGAACTGAACTTGGGAAAGGATATAGGATACTTTTTACCGACATACACGCGGGCGGAGCCGCGGGCAAAAGCTAGTATTTTATATTTTCGTATTCTTTTTGTAAAAAAATCAAAATGATATAAACACATCTCCTAAACTATGGTAACTAATGACAACTAATATTATATAGCACCCAAAACTATTGAAGCTTTCGTAGCCAGGTTGCTCTGGGTGATATTAAACGATCAGTAAGGGCAAGCAACGACGGCGCGGTCAGTACCTTAATGGGTGACCGTTTGTGTCCTGATACCATAAGCGTGATTCGGGGATCACTTTAATCAGTCGTTCCCGGTTGCTATCATAAGATCCCGATTGTTATCATAACAGTCGCGAAGCTTTGTTGGAAGCCTTCGGGCGGTTTAAAAAAGTTGTCTTGTCGGTCACCAACCCGCAGTCAACTGGTGTGGGGGCCTTAACCCTCCCCTGAGAGGAGATTCGAGCCCACCAGTGGGACGTTGTGGGTTTTTCTTTAATCATATATTTCTAAATACACACTTATTATAGATAGATTACACTCAGACACAAAACAAGTCTTTATATTCATTACTCAATCATTTGTCTCCGGAGGGAATCAAACTTGTGACCTCCAGTTTACCAATCCAGGCCATTATCCACTAAACCAACGACCCTACCAAATTTTAATTTCCGTATTCTACATTTCTAATTTCTTCAAGTCCAAACCACCGCCATCTTGGTTACGTAAATGAGTTCTAATACACAATACCTGACACTGACCGTGGGCCACATTGTATTAGTGAGCTGGCATGATCGTTGCTGCAACTTGTCTATGCCAGCAGTGCCAAGGTTCTCGCCTTGACAATGCCCCACTCTACATACATTTGCGTATATAATTTCGGCTTGAAATACATTAAGTCAAAGGTTACGGTCTCGATTACCACTTAGGATAAATATTTCGAGATGAACATTAATCCTGTGATTGGATGTCATTGAAAAAAATGTTGGGTATGGAAATTGAAGGTTACATGGCAAGAGGAAGACCAAAGAAAACGTGAATGAATTCTATGAAAGAAGATATGATTAGGAAGGGAGTTAACTGTGTGATAGAGTAGAATGGAAGGTTAAAACATCCGAGACAGGCAGATGATGATGATGATACTTATACATTTAGACGCAGACAAAATAATGTAAGCTAATGTAAGCATGCCGGCTGACCTACGCAACTTCGATTGCGTTTCTTGTCAATCGTGCTGGGCTCCTTGGTCTACGCGTAATGTAAAATTAGTTACATAGTTTTTTTTTAGTTTAAAATCACCAGACCACCAACATGATTGGCGCCCTTATCGATCTAATGCTCTTTATCACACCAGTTTTATATACCTCTCGCACTTATATGCCGCATACTAGGTCTCTCTTCGTTCCTTCCACTTTCTTTCTTTACGTGAGTGAGACTCCCACTTACAGAACCTATTGTATTACTAACTAATCTTTATTTGCTTACTCACTACTTACTTATGAGGGAAATAACGATACTCGCATCACTTTATTGTATCTTTTCTTAAACTAGCTACATTTTTTATTAATCATAATTTCTATCGGTGTGCTTTCAATTACAACTATATATCTTATTTTACTACTTACTTATTTGCTATTAATTAATACTATTTAGTTTATACTTTATTACTATTAATTTAGATAGTTTCGGAGTTTATACTCGTAGTAGATAGTGTAGTAGTGTATAACGGACTCGGACCGTGTGTGTGTCGGTTTTCGGATATGTCGAATAAAAGTACCCTATGACCTTTCTTAGTCTCTTTTCTTTTTTTGCTATCGTATTTCGTTGGTGAGTGGAAGACCGAGGCCGGGAGAATGATGCACAATTATCTAACCAGTCCGCCACGATACTGCGTACCCTAACAATGAGGATAGTGACCCGTACTCCTGGATTATACTCATGCTTTCCATCAGGCAGAGTAGAGTCACTTTGGTAGTCTTAAATACAAGAAATAAAATCTGTGTACTAAATTACATCGACTCAGTAGCTTTGGCATGAAGTCGCAACAGACAGAGTTATTTTCGCATTTATAATATTAGTAAGTATTTTAATACGTCTTAAAAATATTCTTAACCGTGAAAGTTGCTGGCCTTTATAACATAAAGTTATAAACGTCTGTGACTAATTCATATATTTAGTATACATTAAAAACTGGCCGTGACACCTGTCATTGTTACATTACACAATGAAACGACACGTGTCCGAGCCACTTGTGTAATCTACTGTCATTTAATTGACAACCAGGTTTTATACACTGCTTTCACTTATATATAACCATTTTTGCATATATTTTAAACTATTCTAAATTACTCCTGCTTCCGTACATAGTAATAAGTGGTGATAACGAAATTAAAATGTACATATATGCTAATCACCTTTATCGATCAGTTTGAAATTATATTGTAGCGAAATCGTTCTAGGCTTCTTTTCAACCTGGATTTTAAAAACATTTCACTTATTAAAGCATATCACATGTGTTGTATGAAAGCACCTTTATATTCGACTAATTTCAAGTCCAAACAAACAAGTAACACGATATCATAAAGGCCTTTCACACGGTGGACGGAAGCGTTAAATGGTGTCCACTTCCATGATCAATTTACCGACCCCCGACACAACAACACACTTGTTTTATTTGAATGACAACTTTCAACAGTGTCATTAACTATTTACAATGGTTAGTATGTAGTATGAATGTATGATTGAAGGAATCACTAATAATCATCATTAGCTTTAGTTGACTACTGCTGGATATAGGCCTATCTAGGCCTGGCTAGGCGGGTTGGTAGAATTTGTTTTCCTACACTTTGCAGTGCTGTGGTCTTATGTAGTTCTCTCCCTTAGCCCGTTTACGACACCCAAGAGATGAATAGAAGTGGTCACACTATATTCCATCACCACACGGACTTACAAATAAACAAGCTTATAACAAAATCATCTTCTTCTTTCTAGAAGCTTAAAAAAACATCCTTTTAATTTTCTTCAAATTATTAACTGACATTGACCAATATGTTTGAGAATATATGTTATTACAAATTCATTCATTCGTTCACTCAATTCAGATCGAATGAATGACTTAATTATTATGCTTAAGCTAATATGAATTGATGGTAAAAGATATCTCTTCGCTTGATTTACTTTAAAACGACCAGCTTTTCTGTAGAAATGGTTCTACGTCAAAAACATGTCTCATAATAAAACAATATGGTATGGTTCCATAAATATCAAATTGTTTTGATGTTTAAGAAGTTATGTGCCCCATTTGCATTCTTTACAATCTTCATCAGAAGCAAAATTTGACATTAATCAAGCCTCGAAGAAGAAGAAAATACCTGCTTCTTTTAAATTATGTTTATTTTATTTGATTAGGTACTTCGGATTAGCTTCTCCCTGGTCCTGCCAATTTTCGATCATTCCAAATCAAATGTAGTACATTGGTAGCTCTTCAAAGTAGCAACAAAGTACTAGCCTACACCAAACAGTAATACAATATTTGCAAGATCTTGGAACCGAGTTGTTCCCACGCCATGGTTTCCGCAGGTGCGGACGATCTCGCCTTACACCGGACACCGAGACCTTCGTACTCTGTACCTGGTCATGTTCACAATTGATTTTTATTCCAACATGAATACGTAATCGTACATAAATACATTTTAAATAAATGTAACCATAAATTTGGGAAGTAATTTGTTGTTTTTGAAGGGTTTCTCATTGGCTATGTAGAAACAATGATATTCCGATTCTCTTGGTTTGCTTACGTATCAAAAAATAAATATGAATTTTAATTGCTAGTTTTCTTTGAATTTAAAATTACGAAATTTTTTATTCAGGTATTTACTTATTTTAAAGTTGTGACGAAATTACATTACGACGTCTAGACTCAAGACGAACGAACAATATGGCGTCTAAAGTTTCATTACCTACTTAATTCTAGAAAAGACCTTAAAATATCGAATAAGGTTTCAATTAAATGAAACTCGTTGAATTTAAATTTATGGATTTTAAACTTGAAAGTTACTATAATAGATTCAGAAGATTCAATAGGAGAGACCACTAGATGAGGTGGCCGGCTATTTGTTTTTATATCTCGCAAAAGAAAACAAACAAACGAAAATTGGAACTAATAATTCTAGGAAAGTAGTAATACCTAATTATATTTGCTATCTCAGTTATAGCCGGTTCATTATCCGTAATATCACAATCAAAACACAATGAAAGAATTTCTTTTTCACAAACCAAACAACCTCGCATTGTTGGTGTGCCCGTACGCATATTCCCAACGGCTTGTGTTGCTTATGTGTTAATTCCTACAGTTTCCTGTGATAATAATTAACAAATAACAAAAGCTGTTAACACACAATAGGAACAAACAAGATGTTTTCTTTTTATTCTATCTCTTTTTCACATAGAGCTTGTTGTTTATTACATATGGGATCTTTTAAATGTCAAGTAAAATGTCGTGAGAATTTCTCACTAAGGATAATTGTAAATAAAGATCTCACATGATTTTAATAATGTTGGCGTATATATTCGTATGATTGCTGTTCATGTTAGCTTTCACTTACAACAAAATAAAGTTCAGTGTCATCTATCGAATATGGAACGAACTACAGAGTAACTATTAAACCTACATCGCGCAATGAGAGTTAATACATACAAATTGTATACAGAATGACATGACAATGTTTAGAGACATACAAAATTCTTTGATGCTACTGTTTAATGTTTTACCAATATGGAACAGTTTATTAATCTCACCATGTGATAGAAATGGAATCGCTCGGTTTTTCATTCCGAACATACATACAAATTAAACATTGTAATTGATTGTCTATTTAAGTTTATAGAACTTTTTCTATTATTTTTAAAAAGTAATAATATTTTATGATTTATTTGATGATAAAAACTGAAAATGTAAAATTGGACCTAATTTTCCTAAGTTTATTTTGAAAAGTTTTTCTATTTTTGCAACATATTTCGATGTTTGTGTTTTTATACTGTTTTTTTTTCGGTGTTGGCTGCTTTATAAGTTTAGTAGAACCTAACTATATGGTTCTATAGTGAAAAACTTATATTCATATTGTGGCTCAATTTGACTTGTTTGTGATATAATTGTGTTGCACGGTTGTGTATGCATGATAATTTTATTAAAGTTATGAAAATTATTTTTTGCAACGAGTTTTTAAATTATACATAATATGATGTTTATGAATGTGGATGTTATAAACCTAGATTTACGAAATTCTCTTACATTCCAAAGAATATTTATGTCAAACATATAAATGTTGCAACAAACTTTTTAAACCGAATTTGTTTTCTTTTTAATTGCCTCATTGATTCACGTAAAATAACCGCACATTTACGACAACACTTTTCGAGTCACTAGTACAGTGATCGTTATCTTTGATACAATAAAAACAATGTAGAAAAAAATCAATAAATTCTCTCTTAACAATTTGAGTCTAAAAATTACATCTAGACATTAAAATACTCCTTTCCTCCACACTGCTCTTAGTAAATGTATATTTCTAGCACATTTTAGAAGACAAATTCTGCTTTCGTTTCTCTTACCATTAAATGTTGTTCTCCAGATGATGAAGGTGGGCACATCAAGCAGGGGTACGAGTCCCGCCGACAGAATGACCTGTACATGCGTCTTGGCCTACTCCTCGGTGAGCGCCGAGGGTCCAGGAACAAGGCTAGAGACAGCTGTACATCTCTCGCGTCACTTGATGCCCATACCCTGGCGTCACATAATACCAGCCCTGTAAATATTCCTAATTTTTTATTCACTTTCTCTATTTAATTACTGGAAAAATGTTTTTTTATGTATTACCTGGTAAAATGACTTCTCTGTCTGATGGAAAGAATGAGTAGAATCCAAAAATGGTGAACACCATATTCATTGCGAACGTTAGTAAAGCAGCATGGTTAGTATGGTTACCCACACTACTATATTTATAATGACTTGAGGCCTATGTCCAGCAGTGGACTGCGATAGGCTGATGATGATGAGGCAGTTAACATAGGGCTACCTAATCTCTAGCTGTAGAACCTATAATGTGATAGCTAGACTACTAATAAACATATTTATATATAAAAATGTATGTGTAGACATATATGTTTGTACATATTATATAAAATTATGCCTAAAAATACAATTGAAACATCTCACACGCGACCGTTTGATTCCAAATTAAATATATGTACAGGTAAATTAGCTTGGAGAATTTTTTGCGTTTGTAGTAGTGTATGGCACGTGGCACCTGCGGACAGCGTAAACTGGTTTATTCTGGTTTTGTGCGTGTTTCCACTTTCCACTATCAAGTGACGATTTTTTGCTTTAGATTGAAATATCTCGAAAACGGTGCGTCCTAGGCCAAAAATAACAAAAATTTTGACCCCCCCGTAGTTCCCCCGGAGTTTTAAAAACCTAGATGAAAGGAAAAAAAAAATTATAAACCAAAACCAAAACCTTTTTCTTTAAAATAAAAACTTGTTTTTATTGAAAACAAAAATCAGAGTGTTGCTAGGGATAAGTATAAAATTAAATAGTAATGTTAGGATATCGAAACATTTTTGTATAGGCCAGAACGATATAGTGGAAACGCGCTCTAAGATCTGTGTAATATACACACCATTACATATGCAAAAATTTCTCGAGAATAATTTCACTGTAGTCTTGTCTAATTTGTTTTAAAAGACAAACAAATAGGTTCATATACAAAAACACGGTATCGAATTCAGTTTCTGACAAAAAAAATTGTAATGTCTCGAGTTTTTGTTTTGGTTACATGATTGTTTTCTGCATATTCCGTCCAAGTAACTATAAGATGAATAGATTTTTAAGATGAAAAGGTCGTAGGAGCATAAATGCAACTACTAAGACTGAACTCTTATTCGTTCAGGTATCGACGCTGACTGGGTCGTCAGAAGTGGAAGTAGCGACACCCCTGGGTCGTGAGTCTCTAGGTTCTCTGGCATCTATGTCACTGTCTGCAGCCAGCAACTGTTCTTCATCAAGTCCTGGAAGCAGGCGGCATTCGGTCAATAGTAAGTATAATATATTAATGAATAAGTGATACAGCATAGTGAAAAAAAAGGATATTTTTTACTACAGACGTAGTGAAAATGGTAGTAAGGTGCCCACATAAACTATTGTAAAATACTCCAATTAAATCAGTAAAATGAGTTTTCCTATTTTTCGTGAAGAAGTATAAAAAATACCTTTTATACCGATGTAAAAAATACATTTTCATAATAAAAATATTTAATTTACTTAGCCAAGGTTCTTAGTTAACGAACTTAATTTTTAAAATCTTAATTACTAAGGTGTTTCACAATTATTTCCAGCACTTCAAAGTGGTAGATCTGACGAGCTTACTCGTATGTCAAGTGGTTTCTTCAAGACGAGGAAAACTGCTGCGAGACGATCCGCCAGGGTAAACAGCAAGCAATCCTCCACATCATTAGAGATCAAGAAAGGTAAATAATTATTTTTGAAATAGCTAATGTAGTACCTATTTAAAAAAATACTTTTTCTCATCTCTTAATTGTAGAAATTTGTAATAAATACTTTTGGGTATTTCTGCCTTAAACTACACATAACAGAAAATAGCTGAACTTAATAAGTAGGGAACGCTGAAAAATTGCTAACAAAAGAAATATCTATGGGATGGTTGCATAAGTTTAAATTCTGAGGGGAAGGACTCAAAGCAACGCAACTCATTAGATATGTCTGTTCGTTGGCTTCCTATAAAAAAATAATGATGTATAAATTTATGTTCCAGTTCATCCGTCACCACAGTTAACTTTACGACCATTATTCTTCGAAGTACCTTCAACCGACAATCAATCGTACTTCTCCGGACGACATTGGCTCATGAGAGACATGGAGAAGTCTTTGGATTCCAGCTCTGCTGGTAAGTTGCCTTCAAAGAAAAGTACAATAATTGGTAAATTCACCATAACTCTTTAATTAACTACACCACTTGATCCTATCATTCCTTAATTTACAAAATCAGCGAGTTAATCTAAGATTTAAAATACATGCATGCCTTACAAACTTTCGAATGAGTTTTAAACCTGGCACTAATATACATTTATTAACGAGTTATTCTAAATAAATCTTTGAAATATTCATTTAATAAACATTGTAGCTCTCGATGACTAATCGGCTTTTTAGAAGTATAACTTCTTGTATTAGAAACTACAAACACTTGATCAATGTAATACCTAACCGCATTCGCCAAAACTAAAGCTATTGATTATTTACAGGCGTCCTAATATCTGGCTGTCCCGGCACCGGCAAAACAGCATTAATATTGGAATTAGTAGAGTACTCTTGCTTTGGTAGGAAGAGAAACTGTGAATATGAAGAACTGAGGGAACAGTCAGACATCAGAGAATTGCTCCCTGAAGAGTTAACAATTGGAATGTTCACCCATCTGGCTTCGCATGTTGTGGCTTATCATTTTTGCCAGGTAAATATATTAAAATCTAAGATAATAAAGCCTGACACTATAAACTAATATCTTTGTCTGAAATCAGGATTCTTTCGACTCAGTTTAAGATATTCATATCCTTTCTTTTCTTTCAGGCCGATAACAACAGCACTTGCCTTGTGGGTGAATTTGTTCATTCTCTCGCAGCACAACTCTGTCAAGCACCAAGGCTTCAAGCTTATAGAGAATACCTCCTCAGCGAACCACATCTTTTAGCCTGTCTATCACTAAAGGAATGTATCGCAGACCCGGACTTAGCTTTTATGAGAGGCATCATAGAACCACTGATCATCTTGAGAAGAAATGGAACTATAGATTCAGCTAACAGCATCATTTTAGTTGATGGTCTTTGCGAGGCTGAATACCATAGACCAGACCACGGTCATACTATCGCATCCTTCTTAGCTCGGCACATTGCTGAAATGCCGACATGGTTAAAAGTTGTAGCAACTGTCAGAACGCAATTTCTAGAACTTACAAAACAGTTGCCTTACACGAGACTGAGCCTTGATGAGTCTGATAATGTCCACAAAGATCTCTTGGAGTATTTCAACGTGAGGCTACAAGCAGCACCAATCATAGAAACAAATATTAAATGCTCCACTGGAAAGTCTGAAGGAGTTCATAATTCCGTAATGAAATTCGCTCAATACGTACTCCACTTAAGTCAAGGCTCATTTTTGTTCCTAAAATTAATTCTAGACTTGCTGGAGAAGAGTCATATTGTTGTAAAATCTACCAACTACAAAGTAGTACCAATATCGTTAGCGCAAATATTCTTGTTGCAATTCAATCTCAAATTCCCTACAGTGCAATCGTTTGAGAAAGTCACTCATATTTTAAGCGTCTGCTTAGCAGCTCTCTATCCTTTAACTTTAGTAGAGATATATTACTCAGTCAATTCGTTACTGGTCAACACGTTCTTACCATGGGAAGAATTCTGTCACAGATTTGAGTCGCTGACAGACTTTCTGGTTAAGAGAATAGATAATACCTATATGTTCTTCCATCCATCGTTTAGGGAATGGTTAATAAGAAGAGATGACAATGAAAGTCCAAAATTCCTGTGCGATCTGAGAGCAGGACATTGTGGAATTGCGTTTAGATTATCAAGAGTACAAGCACCGTTAGATTCAGAAAAGTCGATGGAACTTGGACATCACATTTTGAAGGCTCATATGTACAGAAATATGGGTCCAGCTCAATTGGGTCTATGCCCTAGGGATTTACAAGCAATGTTAGTTGCTACCAGCTCGGCCAATGTTGGTGAGGCAATTGCCAACCTACGAAATATTTACACACCGAATGTAAAAGTCTCTCGGCTGATGTTACTGGCTGGAGGATCTCCTAACCAAATCACAGAATGTCTTGGAAATGCACCGTTATTGTGTATGTATTCTTATCAAGGAATAATAGCAATGGTGGGTCTCCTCATTGAATTTGGTGCGGATTTGGAAATGACTAACTCTCAAGGTTGCACGGCATTGTCCTTAGCATGTCAGAGAGGACATACTGATGTAGCAAGAAGACTTATTGCTGCAGGTAAATATTTTCCTTTATTCTTCAAGAGAAAATAACAAAATTAATTTATTTGGTTTACGTTCATTATATTCTAAACAAAACAACAAATAACTAAATCGAACTTCGTCATATACAAATAAATTTGATTCTTCTTTCAGGTGCATCTCTGAGTCACACAGACACTGCAGAACAAACTCCACTAGTACACGCAGCCAAGAATGGCCACAGAGATACAGTAATTTACTTGCTTGGCTGTCAAACCGGAAGAGACGACAGGAATTCCTTGGACATCGATGATGATAATATCGAGCAACTAGTACCTGGATCCAGGCATGCCCTGATAGCAGCTGCCCAGAATGGCCATTTGGATATTGTTGAATATTTACTGGATACAGCAGAGCTAATTGTAAGTTTAACCAAAATTAAATGCTTTGTGTTTTTAAAAATAGTAATAACATGATAATTCAGAAGAGGAGTTGTTTAATAGTTAATGTGTGAATAAAATAACAAGTTTAATTAATTTTAATGGCTATGTTCAAAATAGACAGTTAATTAATTATTTTAATTTACAAGTTTATTCGTTTTACAGCCTGACGGCATCTGCTCAGTAACAGGTGAAACAGCACTTACAGCTGCATGTTCACAAGGCAATGCTGCTATTGCTGATGCTCTACTCATCCGAGGAGCTACTCCATACTCATTGAATGCCAGGCAGTTATCTCCTCTAGCATTAGCAGCTAAAAATGGAAGATCTGCTTTAGTACTACGGCTGTTAGATTCTGGAGCAGATGTAATGGGATCAGGAGGAAAGATCCCTCTTATTCTGGCAGCCGCAGAAGGTCATGCTGATGTTGTTGAAATGCTCTTAGAACAAGGTGAGAAAATTTCGATGCTTAAGCATATTAGCACTTTTATACATTGAATTATTATACTTATGAATGTCATTCTTAAAAAAAACAATCACTGAATACTACCACAATATGTCTTGAGTCTGACCAATGGATTGTTTTTTACATTATTATTCGTAGCAAGCCAATAATATCTAATATTCTACTTTAGGTGCTGATCCCGATGCAGTAGATGGTGATGGTATATCACCATTAGGTTGGGCATGTCTCAGATCTAGAATACCTACAATCATTGTATTACTCGATAAAGGGGCTACAATTGGTAAGTAGGAATCAAGTAACATTTTTTCTTTATTGTGACTAGTTTATAATAAAATTGTATTCAAAATGTTATCATCGCCTTAATTTGTTATTTCAGATCAACCGGACGGTAATGGCCGAACGCCTTTAGGTCTGGCTTGTGGAGGTCCAGCAGAACTGGTAGATATATTATTAGAAAGGGGTGCTTCTTTAGAGAGAGTAGATCACAGTGGATTGAGGCCTTTAGATAGAGCTATTGGACAGCGCAATGTTCCCGTAAGTAACACTAACTGTTCCTACATACTACATACGAAATCTTAAAATTTGTTTACTAAATACTTGTTTTTGCTTTTTTTTAGGTCGTAAATTGCTTCCTGAGAAAAGGAGCTAAGCTAGGACCGACTACATGGGTTATGGCTTCAGGCAAACCAGAATTTATGTAAGTGTAATGTTACTTAATAATTTAAGTTTATAAAATATATATTCTAAAACATCTATCAATTCTCCAACATCAACATTAGATAATAAAGTAATTATTCTGTTTTTTCTGTGATTCGAGTAAATAAATATACAAATTATCATTTAATTACTCAACTTATCATGTATTTCAGGCTAGTCCTGCTAAACAAGTTGCTAGAAGACGGAAACATGTTGTATCGCAAGAACCGACCATCTGAAGCCGCTCACCGCTACCAATACGCACTGAAGAAGATTAATCCACTAATCAGTGATGAAGGGTTAACAACCCCTACCACACAGCCGGTTCCACATGAGCACGTTTCAGCGTTTGTACAGTTGAAGACAAACTTGTTACTGAATCTATCGAGGTGTAAAAGGAAATTAAATGTACGTATACAATTATTCTCTTAGTATAATAATAATGAAAGGACATTAAGTTTAAAAAAATGGTTCAGAAAAACATAAGCTATTTTTAAAATACACAGTATTTGAAACGAAGTAGAATTCATTACTTTGGTTACAGGAACCGTCAGAAGCTTTAGACCTAGCAGCGCGTGCGTCTGTGCTTCGTCCGAACGCATTTGAATGCGCATACGCCATGTCCCGCGCAATACTCGCTCTTAACAAGCCTTCAGAAGCCCTGCCTCACGCTAGAAGAGCACTACTCCTCGCTCCATCCACCGACATGTCTGCTATGCGAACCTTGAAGGCTTTGCAACAAGAGATTTTGACAAGGATCAACACTGGGTCCCACGGCTTAAACAGTGAATCGAGATCTTTGAGAAATTTTGACACTATCAGTCTCAATATGCCTTAAGTTTCAGGAATCAGATTAATGTACAAAATGAATCATTTTGATGAACCCATCGATTTTGTAGGATCATGTACAAAACAAACTATTTTTTCGAGTATTTATTACTGTCAATATCAAATGCAATATTAAACAATTACATTATTATCATAATTTTATACATATTTCGCTAAATAATTCATAATAAGAATTATTTTGATTGTAAATATATAATGAAATCGAACGAACGAAAATAAGGATGATGAAAGTGACAATTTATTTTATCTGTTTATATGATTACGTCTTCACACTTTGATATTGTTATATTATTAAAATAATAACAGTAACATTATCTTTCATATTTGTTTATTGATATCTGTTTTATATTATTTTAATGTTTTGTTTATACTATAAAATTTAACGTATATCACTTATAAAAATATGCCTTTTTTCTTCATTGCATATAGAACAAAGGAATCTATGGACATATAATTTTTCATTAAACGTTTTGTGAGAATTATGTAGGTAAAAAAAATATTTATAAAAATTATAATCGTGAAATTTTTGTGTATTTAACTATTTTACAATGTGATCATATATGTAAATATGTAATCCTTCCTATTATTACGTAAGTTTGGACAATGTACAGTTTCTTAAAAGTGATTAGCTTTTTAGCCTCGAATGTAATCATGTTTAAGTTTTAATCGCTTGCCATTTTTATTGAAATGCTTTAATTTTTTTCATCGTTAGTAAAATTATTAAAGAAAATGTTTTGGTGCCTAGAATTTTTCGAATAATTTCCATTTTTTTTTGTTATATTTAATATTGATCATTTGAGTTAAACTCATGTGCCCATTTTCTTGCTTTATTATAATTTATTAAAAAATTGAAAAAGAGTGAGTTCAATAGAGAAAAAAGGAATGAGAATATGTAGCAAAGGTTTTTGTTTGTTGTGTTGAATGTATCTATATAAAAAGAGTGATGTATTTCATATTTACTAGTTTATAGATAATTTTATTTATTTTGAAATCCATTAAACGCATAGCCGTACTTGTAATGTTTTGAATTGTAAATTCTATTTTTTTTATTAAGTGATAACGTGATCACTTCTATAGATATTTAGTTAGAATAGTGATTGCGCTGTGTATTCTAATTTTAAATCAACAAAATAAAAAATCAATTTCTATTAAAAAAATATATTCAGTTCATAAATGTTTATAATAAATGAATTTTCATAACAAAAACTCTGGCTGATTGTTTATTTTTTTAACTAAGACTGACGCTATTGGTGGACATTATTGAAACATTTACTTATAACTATGATAGGGTAAGTTTAATCTTAAGTACAATAGTTACTCAGGCAGTACATATTATTGTATTAAATTTTTCATATTGCTTTAATTTTTTTTCTTTTTTTTTCATCACACCCCTTTACATTATAACAATCTATAATATTGGTATGATATTTAAATTTTTGACTGGTAACATTGACGTTTAATTGACAATACAAACGTCATCTCACTGACAGCGGTCTTAGCGATAAAAATTTCCCATTTTAAAGAAGTCGAAAAATAAATAGGTTGATTACATAATTTTCGCATAATAGTGTAACATACGTTATCGTTGTAATCTATGCATCGCTTTACTTACTATATTCTTGTAAGTTATCATGTACGAACTACGTTTACACCGTAAAAACTACATCTCTTATACAAATTTTACGACTAAATTAAACCGATTCTACCGATCATTTCATTTTGAGAGAGATTTTCGGCCTAATATAACTATTATATATATTTATAGTTAGTGTTATAACTATACATAAGTTTTAAACCTCCATAGTATTTGTTGTTTCTTTCATTGATGTCTGTGATGTAGAAGTTTCTAAATTGGTAGAAAATAAAGTGTCGGTAGCAATCTCAGGCTTTGGGGTAGTAAATGGTGCTGTGGGTATGTTGTCATGGAGCCAGAATGGACGGTTACCTTTGTACGAAATATTCCGGGCTATAGGTAATGCCCCTCGATTAGGGCCTCTAAGATACACTGGTGCGAGAACCAAGGGTTTGTCCAATCCGGTTATAACAGCTGGTTTAATGTCAATAACAGTAACCTTTGGAGATTTCTCAGAATCCAAGAAACCATATTTATATACCGGTTTCTTGACGGTCTTTCGTTTCGGATTTCTTATAACTGGGTCAACATTAGGAGGTGAGTATGAGCTTTGAAGGAATATGTGGTGGTAGTGCTTCGTCATCTTGTCGAGTTTTTGTCTTGTGTAGTTCTGGTTTGGACTGAGTGAGGTGTCGGACATGTCTTTGAAGAATTGTTTACACTGTGGTGAGTCTTTCCGTTTTGATACAGGACAAGTCTGGAAAAGTAAAATAATAAAATTGCCTTGTATAATAGTATCGTTAAACAGCGAAACTTAACTCTCCTCTCCTCCATTAAGAGATCATTACGGCTAAAGTTTACATTACGGCATTCAAATATTACACAATCTTATTGAAAAATAAACTGTTTTTCCATTTAATACATCAACTTTTTAACCTTATAAGTGACGTAAAAACATTCATATCGCAATGCAGTAACAGCAGTCACTATGTAATTCAGCGCACCTTCGCTAGATGTCGCTACTTAAGTTGTTTAAGTAACTTTTCATACTATCTTGCAGACTATCGAATGTATGATATATACGAATGATACCTTAAAAAAACTTACCAGTAGCATGGCATCAATGACATTCAATATTTTCTTCTGTGAACTGCAATGTTCTCCATACATCGGCATGTTAATAAAGGCACCCATATATACATCTAGTAAGGAGGACCACACGGGCTCATTTGTGGTGAATTGTCGAATGCGGTCCTTCATTTTAAAGTAGTCCATAAACCAGTATTTGTTTAGAACTCCCATTTTATTCATTAAGCACGTTGTAGACGGCTTTTGGTCCTGGCACTGCAATATTAGAAGGATGACGGTGCTCAAATTTCTAGTTCGGTTTTCAGAATTCGCATTGATCAGTGCTTGCCGCTAACAAGAAGTCTGACTGACAAAAAAATTGAACTGAACAAGAAAAGCTGACATCTTCTTGTCATCTTTTCTTCTTCTTGAAAAGAAAACGAAAATCGTGGCATACGACAACTTTGAATAGCGATGGTGGCATTCTGTATTCTTGTATTCTTAATCCGTCATTACACCGAGAATAAAGATAAATATAAATAAAAAACATGTACATACCAAGTTACGAGTAGCGCTCCAAAAGTGTTTTTTCGGTTTAGGTTCTGGCACCTCAACATGCATTGTTTTGTATAAACTTTCTAGACCACATTCAGACAACAGATTCAGATCAACTAAGGGAGGCAACAGGCAAATTTGACGACGATTTTTCTAAAAAAATATACAAACTGTAATAAGTTCTGGTATAATATCAAAATAAGTATTTTTATTTATTGGTGAAATTATTGGCTCTTTAGAAACGTAAGAGCTAGAACTGTGTGCTGTTGCCAGTAAAAATCAGAACAGCGGCAAAGCTAAGGCGCTGAAATCTTTGGTGCACCTGGACCAGGTGATTTCAGCCCCCGCCCCCCCCCCCCTTCCACGCCTTAAAAAATTCAAGGTCATTTATTTATGAGTGCTAACAAAATTATTGTTATTATAATTTTATCATAAAGTATAAACTTACTGCTAAATGCGTTTATTTTAAATATAAAGCAGGAGCTTTAATTCATTTAAATAAACTCCAATAGACGAAAACTTCAAGCATAAGAAGAAAAATTAGGAAACTCGACATATTCTTCTGAAATTAACCCAATTAGTATACTTACGGGTTTCCATTTTGAAGAACTTATTTGGCATCCATCCTTCCGTTTATTATGCCTGAAAAAGTAATATTAGAAAGTTAATAAACAAAAAGTTTTCTTCACCTATTAAATATAAATACTGCTATACTGACCTGCAGAGGTCCTCAGATTTCCTCTTGTACGGACAATTCTGGAAATGAAAATAAATGATCAATTAAAAAGGCACTTTTAAGGAAATTATAGGGGAGCTTGAAATCTTTCAATCAAGGCAAATTGAAGCCAAATATTGGAAAAACTATCTAACATTCGAATAATGAATACTTTTTTTTCTTCCTAGCCTTTATTCCCAATATTATTTGGGGTCCGCCACTAGTTCAACCGTTTTTACCTGAATATCAATTTCTCCATGGAGCGACTGGCATCGGACCTTTATAACCCTGAGGGAGAACTGAATTCGAAGGTTGAACTAGTTGTCAGTATATCTGAGGGCTCTGACTTCCCAATAACGATTGCCATAGATGTTCATGACAACCGGGACCGACGGCTTAACTTGCTCTTCGGGCTGTTATAAAGAATTTACCGTAAGAAAAACCCAACAACACTTTTGGTCCGACCCGGGATTTAAACCCGGGACCTGTTGATTAGCAGTCGCGTACTCTAACTACTAGACTGAGTAGACCAACGAGGCATTTGAATTATGAATACAGACTAACAAAATTATATCACTGTTAAATTTGTAAATCGTACTCATGCCTCATTTCCAAAAAAAAAATTGAGCAAAGAAAAAAAGATAGTAAGTGCGTATTCTCAAACTATCAATACAAATAAATTACTCAATTCGTTAATACAAACCTCAGTTAAAACATCCAATGTACAAGCCAAAATTTTATTAATTTCGCAAGTACCCTCATAATCTCGACCTCCTCTGATCAAACATTTGCTCAAAACTCTGGCCGTGGGGTTCTTCCAGCTTGGATGTGCTTCTGTAAAATTGTTCAACATCCTCCTAAAGGCTGTCGTGTCTACAAGACCAGATTCGTCAATGACACCCAACTTTTTGAAAACGCAAGTCTCTTGGCTGCACTGAAATGATATAATTATTAAAACATTAGCTAAGTCCTGCGGTCTTAACGGCGGTTATTGTTATAAATCGCGAGTTACGCCGGGGAGCGAAGGTAGTCAAAAAAAATAGCCTAAGTGGGATTAACCTGAACAAACAGACAAACAAAAAATGGAAAATTGCATTTTGAATGTCAGTAACGTACATACTTTGATATGGATTTAGTAAAATTATCTGATGTATTCTCCAAGGAATTCTTGACCAATCCTGGAAAGTACTTTAACCTTCATACTGCATTCTTTCTAGTAAACCCTTACGGCAAAATGAACAAAGTTCCAAAGGTAGAAGAGCCACTAGCGCCGCCTAACTTCCTCACGAACGGGCCGATTCACACAAGAAACCAACCAAAAATGATAGCATTCTTGTTATCGATTCTCGTTGGTGAGCCTAAGACCGGAGGCCTAATAATGTAGAACTATCACGATAGTCCACCATGGTCTCGGTGATCCATACCATGTTGAATTGTTTGAATTCGTAGTGAGGATAGTGACCACGACTCCTAGATTCTGCTCTGGATTTCCATCAGGCAGAGTAGAGTCACTTTAGCAGGCTTTTATATTACAAAAAACCTGACCGTAAGCTCATTTAGCTGGTAGAGTGTTTTCAGGGGATAATTTCTTCTTTCGAGCAGGAGGGAATAGTAGGAAAACACAGAAGGGGGCCATTTACACACCGTAGATGGCCCGCGGAATGTCGGGGTTCCAGGGATTTCCTCTCGAGGATGAACCTGGTTTATCAGCTTCTAATATAGTACCCGAGACGGTGTGCGGTTTGATACCGAGACGGAGTTGATGGCTGGTGATATCCGAGGAAATTTACTAACGAAAAAAGCAGGGAATAATTTTGTGGCTTCTTGAAATAAAAAATATACTTACAGAATGGGGTAACAGCATCAAATCCTTAGGAAGGTTAGTTCTCGCTGTAGTGGTCGTCACTGGCGCTTCTGTTGTCTTAGGCAAGTCGTCGGTGATGACCAGTCGTTCAGAACCTTTCCAGTTAAGTTGGAACCTACACTCGGTTCTCCAAGATGGTTGGATAAATTCAGTCATGTCGCAACAGTCTAAAGGATCTACGCTTTCAGATTCCTGTACAGTAATAAACCTTTAAGTTATACTTCAAAGTTGTTCTCACGTTTTAAGACTTAGAATTATTGTCGATTATTCCTTGAAGGCTTAACCAGTCTAAGTCAAGCGGATTCAGTTTAGCCTTTGAATCCGGTTTCTTAAATATATTCATTTTAGGTACATACAAATTATTTACTTTCACTTGACTTAAGTACAAAACATTTTAATGCTCGACCGGGGCACTACTACCTTCACACAGAAGACCATCCTAAGATTGAGTATTTTGTTGGTGGGTGTGAGACCGGAGTCCCAATCTTTTTGCATCATTCTCCCGGCTTCAAGAGGCCTGGAAAAACATCTGACCAGGCTGCCATGGTATGGGTCACCATGCTGCATTACTCACCCTCACAATGAGGAGGGTGACCCCAACTCCTGGATTCTACTCGTGCTTTCCATCAGGCAGACTTAAATATAAAAAGAAAAAAAAGTATAACCAACTAAATTATAGTTAGTTAAAATTTACTTACTAACGGTTTCGAGGTTGTTGTCTGATTCAATGAAACCATTAAAACCATGTCTCCGCTACTCTGAGTTGAAGGCTGCTGTAATAGTTAATAAATAATAAAAATAAATATTTCAGTCATTTGACACACAACATCTAGATGATGTTGGGTGTCAACATCTTTTGGTCCCAAACTAAACTTAACTTGTACTATGGGTACTAGGCAACTGATATAAATACATAATATTACCGTTTTTTGTAAATACATATTGTACATGGAAAACACCCAAACTCTGAAACAAATATTTGTAGATGATACAAAGATTTCGTACGACTCGGGAATCGAACCCGTGAACTTTTGATCAGCAGTTGCATACGCTAACCACTAGACCAACAAGGCAGTGAATGGTTGCAAAGAAAGAGTTGTCAAGTCTCTATAGAGAACAATGATTAACTTAAAGAAATATTAGTTAAAGATGTTATTATCATTTTTAGGGTTCCGTACCCGATAATACGGGACCCTATTACTAAGACTCCACTGTCCGTCCGTCTATCACGAGTCTGTGTATCATGAGCTGTGATTTTCAGTTGAAATTTCAACAGATGCTGTATTTCTGTTGCCGATATAACAAACAATACTAAAAAGCGGCCAAGTGCGTGTCGGACTCGCCCATAAAGTGTTCCGTATCAGCAAGTAACATCATATAAAAGTTCTTGTAGTTGTAACTTTGATCGATGTTTTTAAAATAGTGTATAGATCGAATGAAATGTAAATTGCGGTTTACGATTTGTGACGTATTAAAAAAAAACTACTTACTAGATCTCGTTCAAACCAATTTTCGTTGGTAGTTTGCATGGTAATGTACAACATATATTTTTTTTAGTTTTATCACTCTTATTTTAGAAGTTACAGGGGGGTTACACACACTTTTCCACTTTGGAAGTGTCTCTCGCGCAAACTATTCAGTTTAGAAAAAAATGATGTTAAAAACCTCAACATCATTTTTGAACACCTATCCATAGATACCATACACGGTATGGGTTTGACAAAAAAAAAATTTTTGAGTTTCAGTTCCAAGTATGGGGACCCCCAAAATGTATTGTTTTTCTATTTTTATGTGAAAATCTTAATGCGGTTCACAGATTACATCTACTTACCAAGTTTCAAAAGTATAGTTCTTATGGTTTCGGAAAAAAGTGGCTGTGACATACGGACGGACAGACAGACAGACAGACATGACGAATCTATAAGGGTTCCGTTTTTTTGCCATTTGGCTACGGAACCCTAAAAAGCAGAATAAAATAAATATTTTAAGGAATTCGGATACAACAGCCGTGATTTTTAGGGTTCCGTAGCCAAATGGCAAAAAACGGAACCCTTATAGATTCGTCAAGTCTGTCTGTCTGTCTGTCCGTCCGTATGTCACAGCCAATTATTTCCGAAACTATAAGAGCTATACTCTTGAAATTTGGTCAGTCGAGTCGAGTTTTTATTATTATTATTATGTTATGTTACCTTTTTGGGTCTCCCTTTAAGTTTAAAAGGGGATCAGAATCTAACACACGGGGTTTAGCCAAGTGTGCTAGAGGGAGTGATGTGCGATTAAGATGAAGATGATGCGAGAAATTTTCGTGTGAGACGACATGTATTTAGAAGTACTGCTTTTTGAATCAATGGTAGTGTGTGTTTCGGCATTTGCAGTGTATTAAGGCTATCGTGGAGAGTCTTCGGAACTACACCGGTTGTAGACATGATAATGGGTACGATTTTAACTCTATCTACTTGCCATTGTCTTTTGATTTCATTGGCTAAGTCTATATATTTTGAAATTTTTTCTGCGTGTGTCGTAAGTAGATTATGTGTATTACATACTGCTATGTCTATGATAAAAACTGTCTTCTTAACTTTATCCAGGATTGTTATGTCAGGTCTATTGTAGTGTACGGTTTTGTCGGTGATTATTGTTCTATCCCAATATATTTTAAACGCATTATTTTCAAGAACTGTACTGGGTTTATATTTATAATAAGCAGTTTTATTGGGGATAAATGAATATTTGTGAGCTAGATTCTGATGGATAATTGCTGCAACTTGGTCATGCCTGTGCTTATAATCGGTGTGTACAATAGCTTTACAGGAGCCAGTAATATGTTGGATGGTTTCGGAACTGCTATGGCATCGTCTACATAAGTCGGTAATGAGATTAGGGAGACGAATTATATGTTTTTGGTAGTTAAGAGTATCTATGACCTGATCCTGAATAGCAATTACAAAAGCCTCAGTTTCTGAAAAGAGTTCTCCCCGAAGTAGCCATTCGTTCGACGCTTTTCTGTCGACATGTGTTTGGCTGAGATCGGCGAGGTGTCTGCCATGTAAAGACTTTTGTGACCACAGGTTTATTTTTTGCTGCCTACTTAGTAATTTAGGGTGAATGTTTCTGTCGCTTAAGTTCAGCGGAGTTAGTTTTTTGTCTATATTGGTTAGGAAATTATGAAGTTGGGTTATTTTTCAGCTTTGGCATAAAAATAATTACGAAGTCTATCTATAAGTCTATTGTGTAAATTCTGTATATCGATGAGGCCTCTACCTCCATCTTGTCGGGGTAATGTAAGGCGTTGTGTACACGATCTGGGGTGATGTTTCCTATTAGTTGTCATGTGTGTGTTGATTGCGCGTTGTAATTTTGAGAGGTCGCTTTGGGACCAGTTTATGATTCCAAAGGAATAAATGAGAACCGGTATTGCGTACGTGTTAATGGCTTTAATGCTATTGCGTGAATTTAATTGGGTTTTCAAGATTTGATTTAGTCTGGCTTTGAATTTCTTTGTTAATTCTAATTTTGTGTGTTTTTGTTGAATCTGTCTGGACTGATGGAAACCTAAATATTTATACGTTGTATGCTCGTCAATTGGTTCTATTTGTTCACCTGTACTAAGAGTGTAAAAGTTGTATTCTGTCTTACCGTGGTTGATAGAGTGAGTTTTACACTTGTCAACCCCGAATTGCATTTGGATATCTGTTGAAAATGACTGAATAATGTCAGCTAGTTTACAAAGCTCGGTGTTGTTACTTGCATAAATTTTAATGTCGTCCATGTTAAGTAGGTGTGAAATTATATGGAATGAGTTATTGCATCTTAATTTAAAACCTATATTTGTGTGATTAAGTAGTTCAGATAAGGGGTTGAGTGCCATACAAAACCAAAGCGGGCTAAGTGCGTCACCTTGAAATATACCCCTTTTTATTTTTATTAGTTGAGTAGTTGATGAAGTGTTATGTATTAATTTTAATTTTGTTTTCCAATGTGACATTGATGTTCCTAGAAATGATATGAGACTGGGGTGAATTTTGTAATGTTGCAATACATAATATTAACCAGCTATGGGGGACAGAATCAAATGCCTTTTGGTAATCTATGTACATCATATGGATATTCCTCTTTCTAGTTTGGGCTTGCCTCATTACTATTGAGTCTATGGTTAATTGTTCTTTACAGCCCTGACTATTTTTTTTACACCCTTTTTGTTGTTCTGCTAGCACGTTATTTTTCATAAGGTGACTGTAAATCGTTTCGCTAATGCATCCTGTAATGATTTTATATATCGTTTGTAAGCATGTGATAGGTCTGTAATTTGCAGGATTTTTGGGGTTTGAACCTTTTGGTAGCATGTATGTAATTCCTTGTGTAATGAATGTTGGCATAGTGTCTGGTGACTTTATGAATTTGCAAATATGACTGTGAATGAATGGATGTGTGCAGGTAAATTTTTTATACCAGTAATTGTGGATATTATCGGTGCCTGGTGCCTTCCAGTTATGTGTGCGATTGATAATCTGAGTAAATGTGTCAACTGGGATATTTTCAAATTCCATTTCGTTAATGTTTGATGTGTCTGCCATTTTTTGTAACCAGTCAGCATGCGTGTTATGTTGTACTGGGTTTTCCCAAATACCTGCCCAAAATTGGTGAAGGTCTTGAGGTGGGGGTAATTCTGTGGCTATTGATTCTATTTGGTTATTGTGCCCTAAGGTTCTATAAAACTGTTTTTCGTTATTAATGAAGTTTGCATTTTGCTGTTTGCGTTTGGTACAACCTAAGTATCTTTTAAGCCTACTTGAGGTCGCGTTTAATTTCTGTTTTAGTGTGTCAAGAAAATGTTGTGGATCAGTGTTAGGTTCTTCGTGTTGTGAATGAGTGTTATATTTATTCTTTATTGCCTCTACAGTCTTTAGGATTTTCTGACATCTATTTCCTCGCATATATTGTGTAAGTCTTCCTATTTCTAATCGATATATTTCTATCCTACTTTCGATTCTTCTTTGCCACGCAGGTTTTCTATGCCGTTTATGAGTATTCGTATTATCTTCAATAATGAATCTGGTGCCGTTACAAATAGCAACCGTATAGGCTGCTGAATAAATTAAAGTGTGTAGTGAACCAAAGTCTAATTCGTGGTGTAAGTGTTTTGGTATAATATTGCAATTTAAATGTTGAGTAATTTCAGCAAACTTTCGTGATGTTTTTTGTTTTGGAATATATGGTCTTACTTCTGGATCAATCATACTGAATCGAGCAAGAACATTATTGAATTCTAATTCTATGCTGTCATGATCTATATTGTTGCTACTGTTGATATCCGTGTTATGAGTCGTGTTGTTTTCATTTTGAATTGTTGCGGTTGGTTCAGTTAGTGTAAGCGTATTGTCTATTATGCTGTCGTTTGTGTTGTTTGTTTGTGCGGCAATAGAGTAGTTTGTGTCA
Organism: Phragmatobia fuliginosa; assembly: GCA_932526445.1. Lineage (NCBI taxonomy): Eukaryota > Metazoa > Arthropoda > Insecta > Lepidoptera > Erebidae > Phragmatobia > Phragmatobia fuliginosa. The sequence goes on from OW052070.1 coordinate 18,234,250, forward strand.
GATATATTTTGGTTATTCAGTTCTGTTCGTGTTAATTGTAGTTCCTGCTTAAATTCATTTATTCTGTTAGTATATGTCTTATTATTGAATATTATTATTATTATTATTACCATGTAAACTACCAACGAAAATTGGTTTGAACGAGATCTAGTAAGTAGTTTTTTTTTAATACGTCATAAATCGTAACACGCAATTTACCTTTTGCCCGCACTTGGCCGCTTTTTTACATTTGTTTCTACATCTTGTCTCTAATTGCTGCACTAGCAATCTCGTAGTATAAAAAAACTGTAAGCACTTTTACTCATTGTACTTATATCTACTATTTGAACACAGCTGATTTGCTACACTAACACCTCAACAGGTCTAGAAAAATACCATTAAGTCCTGCCACTTTGCTCATTGTACATACTGATTTTTGAAGGTTTATTCTTCTTTCTCTCAATATATTATTCTTTCTTCCTTTCAGCCTATCGATTCAATATTCTGGTCATGAACAGTATAATGTCCTTTCAAAGCAAGTGTTTGTCGCAGTATATTCACGCCGAACAATTTGGCGTGGTTGGTTGGCGTGACCTGAGCTGACGTACTTTCGAGAGTTTTGTGCGGCGTCGATCATGGAGGGGACCTGAAATAATATGATCCGGGTCCTCCCTAGAACAGGACGCCTGAGCTGAGCCGCCCGTCGGGGTTGTTATTTAGTAGAAACACCACATACCCCTGATTCCTGATGAGGAACTAGAGATCCAAATGTATTTTCCACCCCGTGAACAAAAAACAAATTTCTAGCTTACCAAAGTCCCAAAACTTGGCAGAGTCGTAGGAGTCGCTTGATTAAGTGAGACCATTTGAACCATTTCTCCCTTATCCTTGATTGCGAGAGGCTGGGGCGGTGGAAGGACAGGAGTTCGCCAAGCAGGCGCCGGAGGAGGAAGCCAAGCTGGTACCGATCGAGACTAGAGACAAAATGAAAAACTATGTTATATAAATTTTAAAGATGTCATGTATGCGATTGATGAATATGGACGATTCAAAAGAGGTGTCATAACCGTAGTAAGTGGAGATTAAGTTTCTCTGTCCACTCCAGAAAATATTAACAATATTTCGTACATATGACAAATCATCATCATCAATTATCAACAGCCTTTAACAGGCCACTACTGGTCATAGGCCTCTCCTTAGAAAAGAGGTTTTGGCCGACTGGCCAGACGGGTTGGTAAAGGGTTTATTTTAAGTTTTCCTTCTCTTTGTATAGATGTTGTCTTGCGTAGTTTATCCTTTAGTCACATTTTACACCCTTGGGATGAATAGAAGTGGTGACACTCATAGCTGTCTTTTACTATGCAGGGGGCCCTGGGCACACAGAGTTTGGGGCCCTAATTTATTGTGTCTAATAAGAATTTCATTCAATAATAATACTACAAGCTGATGAATTATTTCGAATATTTCGTATAAAAAAAGTGTAACGTGCCTAACACATTTTATTAAGATTATATGTGTGACACTATTTGCCGGTTCGTTGAAGAGCCCCCTGATGATGGTAGGCCCTGGGCACTGGCCCCGTGTGGCTTATGGTAAAGACGGTAATGGTGACACTCTGTATTCTTAATCCGTCACCACGCGTACATATGACATACAACATCTTTTAGTCCCAAGACTAAGTAGAGCTAGCATACATATTAAAATAATTGTTTTTACATCATAAAACGTTTGGTCCGACCCGAAAATCTAATTCGGGACCACACAGCGTATGAGTCTCATAGACGAAAAAAAACGTTTTTGTGTTTTAGTGCGGTAATCCCCACGGATGACACCTAAAACAGCATGCCGACTCGGGTACTATGAGTCGAGGAACCAGCTATACCATCGAAAGGAAGTCCCTGGAACCCCGACGCACCTCGGGCCATCTGTGGCTTGCAGACGGCCTCCTACCGTGCAAGAACTCAGATGTACCCTTTCTGCCAAATACCGAAGCGTGCGTGCTTTGTAGCGCTCACGCCTTTACCCCGGCCTGCTTCTGCTAGGGTGGCAGATATCCTCACCTGTCACCCCCAGGCTTGCGCATATGGAAGACAGAAATCATTTTGCAATCTACAGCGCCTGATTCGCCTGCGGTACCTGGCCCCTTCCCAGACCTGGCAGGCCAGAAGAGTTTTAAGCCTCTCCCGGTCCCGCTCTGACATCTCCTTCGCAAACATGATTTGCTCGCATAAAGAGACGGCGAATATCCACGCTCTCTCGCTCCCTATCATGGCCGCAACCATGTTACCGAGCGAGAGGATCCCCTCTCCGATGGCGGCCACGAGATCCTACTGTACCGACAGATACAGATGGGTTGGTATTTGCTTTTAGTTTTCCTTGTTTTTTACTTGCTAACTGAAAATCACACATAATATTCAGTAGATATAATTTAAAACTTACATCTTGGTATCTCAGTCCGTGATCGTAATATGAAATGAAGGAATTAAACCCACACTCTTGCATCACTGACGAGTTAAACATCACGGGTAGATCGCAACATTTCTGATCGAAATACTGAAAAATAGACACAATAAATATTAATTTAAATAATTGTTCAATAAAATATTGTAGTGCAATAATTTTAACAAAAAGGAACCGACTTCAATGAAAAACTATTCCGAGTACCCAAATCGCGACAATTGTGCCTATGATATTTGAGGAGTTCCCTCGATTTCCTTGGGATCCCATCATCAGATCTCGAAATGGTGACTATGGGACCTGTAAGCTACGCCCATTCCAATGCAAAAAGAGTTTTTGAAATTGGTTCATTAACGACGAAATTATCCCTGAACATACATAAAAAAAAAAAAAAGATTCCGACGAATTGAGAACCTCTTCCTTTTTTCTGAAGTCGGTTAAAAATAGTTTCTTCGTTAAAATGCATAAATTAAAGTTATAAGAAAAAGTTCGGATTGCGGGTGGATAAAAGATTTTAACCGACTACGTCGAAGCTAAAAGGAAGTACAATAGTTTTGCCAGTGTATATATTATGTTTGTATGTTTCTCCGTAGAGCTTATACTACCTACTGAATTGACTACGCCTTTTAAAGAATGAAGTGATAGATTCGTAAGTAATAACGGCCGGGGTGACCTAGGCTATATACATTTTAACAAAAATTTTACATATTGTTATGATATAGAGTACATCCGACGGTCTGATGGTTTATAACTCTATTAAGTACAACGACACTTGTAACTCAAGAGTCAAAGGTACGAAACAGTAACTTTGGCCCGCGGCTCCGCCCGCGTCTCTATTGGTTATCGTGGTAAAAAGCAGCCTATGTCCTTTCTTAGACTAGACTATCTGGTTACAAAATTTCATTTATATCGGTGCAGTGGTTTTTGAGTTTATCGCGAACAGATAGACAGACAGACAGACGCGACGGAGGACTTTATTTTATAATATGTAGTAATTCGTGGCAATGGCAAAATGCCTTGTTTCTAAATATTACTTTTGAGGTACCTCTTTTGAGACACTCCCAACACATCCTTCTGGTCCAAAAGGTTTTAGAGCCTGTATGTTGGTATATTACTACTGACAACCATACTTATAAATTTTTAAATATATAAAATTAATTGTCTCTGGATATAACATCCAGAGACAATAAATATATAGTCAGATTTCGAATGCACGACTCATAAGATTCAGCAGTCAGGATTCAATGCACAGTTTTTGATCTTTTTATCAAATTCTTTGGCTTAAAGACATAGTCAGTCCACTTCTCTTCCTCTCTTAAGTTATCATAAATAAAAATAAATAGAAACTTACATGTTCCAGGAACCATTTCGGTCTATGTTCTTTGTCTAAATTCTGCTCTAAGTTTTCATAACGACTGAAAAAAGTAAATAAATAAAGATTTCGGACATCTTACCCACAATATCATCTAGTCCCAAACTAAGCAGAGCTTGTATTAAGGGTACTGAACAACTGATATAAATACATAAACATACTTTTTTTTGTAAATATACATATGTATTATACAATAGAAAACACCCAGACTTCGAAACAAATACTTGTGGATCACACAAATATTTTTTCCGATCCGGGAATCGAACCCGATTCAGCTTTAAAATATCTTGACTAGCAGCCACATACGCTAACCACTAGACCAACAAGGCAGTCGAAATGAAAGCTTTTTAAATATCTTGAATTAAAATTGTCCCCATAGTGTGGGTCACTATGCTGCATTTTCCACGTTTTGCATTGAGGATGGTGACCACCACTCTGGGATTCTACTCATGCTTTCCATCAGAAAGATGAGAGTCATTTTGGCAGCTGTTAAATTTCGACTCTCAGATTAGTGCTGAAAATTAAATAAATTGAATACATTTCTACCGTCTTCAAATACATTTTAATAAAAATTAATTATTGTTCTCTCGATTCAGGAAATCGAGCGAATAATAAATTCGTATCACAAGATGGTATTAATGTCACACAAGAACCAACTGATGCGTCTAGCACAATCAAGCGCAAGCGAAATACAAGTAACAGCGCCACCTACCGAAGAAACAGTAAACAACGGAGTTACTAATCCTGAATCGCGATATAGAAATTCTCGCGCCGACTAAGAACCTGGTACCGACCACTACAAATAGGACAATAATCTTTAAAAGAACATGACTTACCTGATTGTAAACATTTGCTTGAAACCAGCCAGCGATGACACAGGAGAGCAACCATTCTCTTTTCTCCAGTTCTCCTCAGGACAGTTCTGTAAAGATAATTTAAATGTAAAAAAGCATAGTTTTAAAAAAAATTGGTCTGTTCCGGGAATGGAACCCGAGACCTCTTGATCAGCAGTCGCATACGACAACCACCAGACCAACCACGCAGTCATTTAACTTTATAATGATGATTTCCGTTGTTAATGAAGTGCATTACATTAAAAAATAGAATTTAACACACTTACATTAATCATTTGATCCACAACGCAGTGTAATAATGCTTGCCCTGGGCATGTGCTCATATAACGCCTGCTTCTATTTGTATAGCAGTTGTCTAGGGCCTTCTCCAACACATCTTGCCAAGGCCCTTGAGGTAGAACACGTGTAAAAGCCTCTTTTGCAGAGTCTTTAGGTGCCAAAGACGGTGGTAAGCCCAGTTTTGTGTTAATGCAGTTCCATGAGTGACACTAGAAACAAAATATAGTTGACGTATGCAAGACAGTATTAAAATATAATCTATGCTAATATTTTAAAGCTGAATAGTTTGTTCTGTGTCCGTGTGGTGACGGATTTAGAATACAGAGTGTCACCACCCCTATTCATCCCGCGGGTGTCGTAAAAGGCGACTAAGGGATAAACTACGCAAGACAACATCAATGCAAAGAGAAGGAAAACTTGAAACCAACCCGTCTGGCCAGCGTGATGTAGTAGGCCAATACCTCCTTTTCAAGGAGAGGCCTATGTACAGCAGTGAACTGTTAAAGGCTGTTGATGATGATGATGATGAATAGTTTGTTTGTTAGAACGCGCTAATTTTAGTCCGATTGGTCCGATTTGAAAAACTTTCAGTGTTTGATAGGTCAGAAAGTTTAAGTATCATCATGCTACGATCAATAGGAGCGGAGTATCAATGAACAATGTTGCGAAAACGTATGAAATTATTTCTTTTCGACAGCTTTCAAAAAAACCATGTATGTAAGAAATGTACCTCTTTTAATGTTATAAAAAAAGTCCGAAAGATCATATGTGTAGCTTTTAAGGTTGGCTCACAATAACTTTTTTTATGCTTAACAAATTTGTTTCCTCTGCCTAACGTCACGCTATGGATTACAAAAACAGAGCTGCCTGGATCAGCTAGTGTTTATAGAAAACAATATTGTAATTGCTAAGACATCGAACTTACGTCCTTATAGAATAGACTAAACTTTATTGTACACCAGTTAGTATAGTTCACATACGGAAATAAATCAATATAATGACCATGTACAATTGGCGGCCTTATCGACAAAAAGGAAATTTCTTTCAGGGAACCTTATCTTGTTTTTATTGCCTCCAAAATACATTGCAACTGGAATAATCCTCATATCATGCACAACTAGCAAAATTAGATTAAAATCCTTGTAATCTGATGCTAGTAAGTAATTTTTACCCGTAATAAGAAAAAATACTAGCATCAGATTACTTCTTTAGTTACGAAGTTGTCCGCGTTTCCACCCACGAGTATGACTGTTAAGTAGCCTATATCTTTTCTCAGGCTTTATGTACAAAATTTCATTGAAATTGGTTTAGTAGTTTTGGTGTGAAAACCCGATAAAGTTACTTTCTCATTTTTAGGGTTCCGTAGCCAAATGGAACAAACGGAACCCTTATAGATTCGTCATGTCTGTCTGTCTGTCCTACAGACGGACAGACAGACAGACATTTTCACAAGTCACAGCCACTTTTTTCAGAAACCTTAAGAGCTATACTTTTGAAACTTGGTAAGTAGATGTAATCTGTGAACAGCATTAGGATTTTCACAAAAATAAATAAATATTTTTCATCTAACCCATAGTTGACCCATTCAAGCAATACACTATTATAAAACCATGGGTTTGATGAAAAAAATTTTTTTGAGTTTCAGTTCCAAGTATGGGGATTTATTGATTTTTTTCTATTTTTATGTGACAATCTTAATGCGGTTCACAAATTACATCTACCTACCAAGTTTCAAAAATATAGTTCTTATGGTTTCGGAAAAAAGTGGCTGTGACATACGGACGGACAGACAGACGGACGGACAGACAGACAGACATGACGAATCTATAAGGGTTCCGTTTTTTGCCATTCGGCTACGGAATCCTAATAAAAACATCGATCAAAGTTACAACGAACTACAAGAACTTTTGTATGATGTTACTTGCTGATACGGAACCCTTCATGGGCGAGTCCGACTTGCACTTGGCCGCTTTTTAATATTGGTAAGAATAGTAAGGATGTGTTGTGAAAACACTCTATTCTCTGTTTTAGTCAATCTACTTCATGTAGTTTAAAATTAATTAATAATAATAGATAAATATTTCGGACATCTGACACACAACGCCATCTAGTCCCAAACTAAGCAGAGCTTGTAATAAGGGTACTAGACAACCGATATAAATAGATAAATATCATTTTTTTTCTAAAAACACCGAAACAAATATATGCGGATCACACAAACATTTTGTCCGACCCGAGAATCGAGGCAAAATTAAATACATTTTATATCACAAACTTACCAAGCGTGAGCTCCTGGAGTAAAAAGATCGAAACGGAGATCTTCCATAAACCTGTAAATAATACAGGTATGTATATGTTTACATGTCATTGTTTTATCTTCTCCTTCTTAGCCTCATTCCCAATATTATTTGGGGTCGGCTACTAGTTCAACCGGTTTTAATTGAATATCAGTTTTTCCACGGAGTGACTGGCATCGGACCTCCGCAACCCTAAGGAAGAACTGAAATTCGAAGGTTGAACTAGTTGTCAGTAAATTTGAGGTCACTGACTTCCCAATAACGATTGTCATAGATGTTCATGACAACCGGGACCGTCGTCTTTACGTGCTCCGAGGCACGGGCGTGAAACACCGCCAAACTTCGGGCTACTTACTATTAGGATTTTTTTAAGAAAAACCCAAAAACACTTTGGCCCGACACGGGATTTGAACCCGAGACCTCTTGAATTAGCAGTCGCATACGCTATCCACTAAAACAACGAGGCAGTTACATATCATGGTTATATTTATATAAATACTGCGATAACTCAGTTGTTTTCGTCAATATTCAGTTTAAAGTCAATTTTTATCAATGTTATTAAAACTAAAATTGTTTAATTTCCTACTACTGCACACGAAATTTTATACGTTTCATATAGATATCGGCGCTTAAACATTAGTACTTGCAAGTCGAAATAACGGGTTGAAAATTCTACAACAAGAACTTTCTACTTAAATCTCTTTCGGGTAAAATACTAAGAGAATACCTACTAAGCAGAAATACAACATAAAACTGCATAAACAATTGTCCTATGTTACGAACCCCACATCCTGGTCTAGTCACATTATTTTCACATGACATCGGTACAAGTGTTTGGACGACCTGATGAAGGTTGCAGGAAACCGTTGGATGAGGTAAACGCAAGGTAATTGTTGTAGGGCGCCCTGAGGGAGGCCCATGGACGTTCTCCAGCTTGGGACGATGATTGGGACTACAAGATGGTGACTGGGACTTTGAGATAGTTTAAAAAAAAAAATGTTTAGAAATATTAATCTGGAATTGGTAATGTACCCAGTCGCTATAGAACCCAAAATTGCAATAGGTATATAATATAAAAATAAAACATTTCTTTTTAATAATAAACGAAAAAAATACATATTAAGTAGGCAAACCTTTCGAAGGAGATTTTTATGTCCAGCGTTGGATATTTAGAAGCTATTGAAAAATAAATTATAGCGGTTTAAGTATTTAAATCCGTTCAGATTGAATTCTTTTTTGCAGATTGCTTTGAAAACGCATTGTGATTTTAAGACATATTTGATATTAAAATAGTAGGTAGTTTTAAAACATACTTACCGCTTGGAAAATGAAAAACAACCACAATATCTTCATGTTCGTAGGAAGATTCAAGAACAAGTGACCATATTTAGATAAAGAGCCACACGTATCTGGGGTCAACGCGACTGATAATGTTATTTTGCGTTGTGTAAATTGTGATTCTATTTACTGGCTAACTTAGAATTGTGTCATTAGTTTGTTTACAGGCATCACTTCTTCAAGGATAGCTACATTAAAATAAACTTATCAAAGTACCAGTATAAGCGATCAAAGTAATTTATTTCTTATATAAATAAATATTTCGGACTTTCGATACACGAAGCCACCTAGTCCTTTTTTTTAAAGTGTGGAAATCCCCACGGACCGTCACCCCGTCGGGGGTGGTGTGTCGGACTCGAACCGACTAAAACCACACGGTGTGACCCTCTCTGCGCCTGTGTATTGGAAGGAGTCCAGGGAGGGGATTTCCTAAACTAACCAGGGCTTATACTATTGATACTAGAGAACTAATATAAATACATATATATTTTTTGTTTGTAAATACATACATGTTACATATAACATGTTTTGGATGTTTTCTATGTAGATACATATATCTACATAGAAAACATCCAAAACTCAGAAACAAAAATTTGCAAAAAATACAAACATTTAGACCGACCCGGGAATCGAACCAATGCCCCTAGCCAAGATGCAGACGTTTTTCTTGTCTTTTCTATTCTTTCATTGGCTAATGTCAATCAGTCACGTGATCAAAACAAAATGTTAGCCATAAAACAACAGATTAGAGAATAGAATAGAAAACAAAAACGTTAGCAACCTGGTTAGGGTGGCAGAGACCTCAAGCATAGCTGTAGCATACGGTAATACTGCGCTACCACCGAAGTAGCCTGTTCCAGAAGCTAATGAGCAAAATCAAAATTTGAACAGTTTAATAAAGACATTTCTTTTTTATAACTAGTCATTGCCAGCTGTACCGCGAAACTTTTGCAACGTTTCTCAAAATGAATACATTTTTAAGGCCATGTGTACACTGGCCGAGAGCGGGTTGGGGACTGGCAAGACACGATGTGGCTACGTAATCTTGCCGGTGCCTCCCAACTAAGCTTCACGACTGCTATCTTATTACAACAACCGGGACCAACTGCTTAACGTTACCTCCAAATCACGGAATCGCTCATAACATATCATGCCACAAGTGGTCACCCATCTAGGTGTGACCGCGCCGTTGTTGCTTGCCCTCGGTGATTGTTTCCAATAAATATATTCCTAAGGCCACTCAACTATGAGTGCTTCGAAGACACTGCCTTTATTTATTTTGCAGAATTCACCATACTATGGTATATGGTTCTATGCTAAGCATTTCGGTGGTAAAAATTTTCGAGTTATTATATACCATATTATTCACGTATTTTCTTTCTTGAAACTGATTAAACTTTTAGTGTAGACGTTTCTTAAAAGGGTTATAGGAAAAGTAAATGAAAGTCAAAACTATATGTAACATAATTTATTGGAAGATTCCATAAATTAAAAAAGTGTTTACACGAATTGTCTACTTACAAAAATAAGCAGAAAGCGGCAACACAGATAGCTAATTATATCACTGAGATATCACTAGGTGGCGCTGTTATCTACCAAAGAGGCCAAAAGAGGCCTAATCATGACAAATAACTAATAAATAAGAAGCAAGGTTTAATATGCTACACAAAGCAAGACAATACATTAATAATAAAAACAACTGCCCGCCAAAAATCCAAATACGCGCCATCGTCGCCATATTGTTTTTTTTTTGTTATGTAGCCAGGGACACAGGTAATGATCAGAGATCGGAATTAGGTGTGTGAAAATACCTAAAGTTTGCAGCGGGACATAATATGGAGCTGTTACAACCACTTAAGTTAAACCGGGTTTGAATTTTACCGGTTTAGTTTTTTTTTTTTTACATGTTCCTTACCTTTGAAACACCGAACTATAAACATTTACAAGCTGCTAATACAGTTCTAAATAAATTTTCTGCTAATACAGTTCTAAATAATTTTTTGTTTTGTACTTTTCCGGTTAAAATTCGGTCTTTTAGTCCCAATTGTTCTTTGTCGGTCAAACACAGAATTTTATATATCTGCAAAATGCTAATGCGGTTTTAATTTCTTTTTTTGATCTGTATCTTAAGTTAAAAAGTTTTGCTACAGGTTGATGCAAGGAAAACGAACATTTTCGCGTCTTTACATAGTTTTGAAGTCGGCTTTTTTTTAAATTATTAAACCTGCACTGCATAAAAAAATAAATTAAAAACATTTATTTCAATTGCAAGAACAGTGGTTGTAACAGCTCCATATTATTATTGCAAACTTACTGCAAACTTTAGGTAGTTTCACACACCCAATTCCGATCTCTGGTAATGATAAACTATACCCTATCTATTCAGACATTTATAAGGTAGTAAAGATACTCGCATACATACAGGAAAGCTTTTTTTAGGCACATGTCTAAATAAACTTGGGTCCAGTAGTTTGACACATAAAACACTAGACACAAACTCTTGCATATAGGTTATATTATTAGTTTTTTTTTTTTTTAAATTTGGCAAAGCTTAAGTAACTCGCATTATTTTTTATTCAGTAATTAGGTACTAAAATATTATTTTCTACTATTTAGAATTATTATATAGGCGAATTGAATACGCATGGTATAATGTTTAGTAATGACTTTTTTAAATTATCTTTTTAGTTTATAATGTGTTATAAATACCAGATACATACGTAATACTTATTATATATCAGCAAACTACATAAAAATGGAATTTAAAAGAAGAAATATTGCTATCTCACTCTACTATACTATTCGATCATATTCGGTGAAATCTTCAATATCTTTAAAAAAAATTAATAGTTGGCCTTTTAACTCGTATACAACTTTTAAACCAGTGAGAACACATTTAACACTTCTATATTTTCTACGGTATGAAACTAAAATGATGGATCACTCTAGGAAATATTAAAAAAACTATTTGGGTACAAAAATACGAGGGTAGTCTGATAAAAAAATTCGACCTAAATTTGATACAAAACCTTTTTCTATATTTTTTTTAATTTATTTTAGTAGTTTCCTTGCAATCTCACACACTTCTCTCAACGATGCACGATGCACAATACAAATGCAAAAATGCACAACTACACTATGGTGCCATCTTCAAGTTGAGGTCGAAAACTTTTCAGTCCACCTTCAATAAATACCAGCGTACATAGAAGCGCAAACCTTAAGGATTTCGTGCACCGATTCCAAGTGGGGTCTGCCCCCAGTTTAGTTCGTAGTTGGCGGCGCTGGCATCGTTTGTTGTTCGCTTTGCAATGTGTAAGAGCGAGACAGCTGTCGCAGCGCGACGACCACGCCGCCAAGCGGCAAAGTTTGTCGTCAGAGCGTCCATAAGAACTGTGATTTTATGTAAACCGTGTTCATTGCCACCTTGTTTAACCAAATTGTATCAAATACAACCCAAAATATATTTATTTATCTGTATTGCCGTGTAAAGTATTGTTCTAGGCGCAAACTAACCAATCGTAACAGCTAACAAGATTCTTAAATTGTCAATACTAGAGGTGTTGGTACAGGCGTAAATTCAGAACAAAGACAGCATAATACATTATGCCTAATTATGTTAAACGAATGAGGTACATTTATTTAGCTATAGGTAATATATTTGTCTATAGTATTTACTATTTTACTACAAGATAATTTGTTAATTCATCCTCTTAAGACCATCGCTTCTTGAACATAGCTTACGAAGAACCAAATTGATTTTTTTTTATCAAACAAAATGGGTAATTGTTACGTCTTGACGATCTCAAAATGAAGACCGAATGTTCTAGAAAAAGTTCATCTGAGTAATTTATTTTATTATTCAAAATGCAAATGGTAATTATCTTTCGTACTAGCCTGTTGGAATAATAATAGTTACTCTGACTGCTAGAGATAATTTATATAATTTCTACCGAAGAAAATAAAAGTAAATACCTATATATTAATTAGTAGCAGTTTCATTTCATTACAGTACAGGCTTCGTATCTAAATTAAATGTTTTCGCCATTACGTTTTGCGAGAAGCACACAAGACTTAGAAGGATGCTAAATAAGGCAATGATTTAAAAAAAAAAGGCAGTGGCAACACTATGTCAATTGTCAGCTCTGAATTCTCGCCCGCGAGTTGATATACCAGTTTCAAGTTATGAGACATCACAGATGCATTACAAAATTTACATACAATAAGTTGCAACTAACACAAATATCCGAATTGAGTGCATTCAAGAACCGAACCACGCTTTTAGTCAAAATTGTACCTGAAACATGAAAATTTTTATATCAGAGAATTTATTTAAGGTAAAGCCACGCCGAGTTCAGCACGAATGGGGCAATACTACCCTCACACAGAAGACCAAACCCAAATGACAGCATTAAATAAAATAAAAAATTGTTTGGGCATCTGACACACATCATGTGGTCCCAAGCTAAGCAGAGCTTGTATTGTGGGTAGACAACTGATATAAATACATAAATATACTTTTTTTTGTAAATAAATACATATTATACATAGAAAACACCCAGACTCCGAAATAAATATTTGTGAAACACACAAATAATATTTGGTCCTACCCGGTTTAATTATCATCATATTAATTAGTATCATCATTATTATCACATAAAGAAGCTCAAAAGCTTAACAACTGCCTGATTCCAATTTCATCTTCTTCTTCCTAGCCTATACCAGGGTGGTGTCACTCCGCAGTTTAGGTATAGTCGGCCGGCTGCCTGCCGGGTCAGACACGCCGGTCGAACAGACATCGTTAGAACAGTTAAGACTTACACGATAGAAAGAGACGCAACTGTAGGTAAATATAATCGTAGTGATTCGGCGCCGTGCGATCTGAATTGAACTTAATCTTTTGACACCGAGGGTATCTATAACTTTAATTTAATTTTCGGAGTGAGTCTTCTGTACAGGTACTATTATGTATTCTGTGCCTATACTCCCAAGATTATGTGGGGTCGACTACTAGGTCAACCGGTTTTACTTGAATATCAGTTTCAGAACTGAAATTCGATGGTTGTACTAGTTGTCATGTCATATTTGAGGGCACTAATTTCCCAATAACGATTGCCATAGATGTTCATTACAACCGGGACCGACGGATTCCAACCCTCTTTCGAAAATTGCGTTAAATGAAAACACAAGTATTTACTGTACCTAATATGTGCATGGATAGTGATCACAGAAAGGCTCCAAAGCCGAAGGCTCGCTTGATGCTATCGAAGTAGTAGCGGCGCCAGTTTTCCCGCGTCTGTTCCACCTCGGCAGTCGGGATCATCTCCTGCCGTACTGTCACCAGGGTGTGGTCCTCCTGAAATAGCCATACCATTAATCACCATTACAATTTGAACCTCCATTATTTTTAATACTATGACAGATCAATGATTATACTGGATGTAGATCTTAGTAGACATTTGCCATGCAATGTTTCTGCAATATTTTAAATCTTTAGCTACCCACACAGATGCTAAGGTTTTATTGTCATTTTTGAATTATGTTCTAATACCTATTATAGCATCTCATTTTCTTCCCAGCCTTTATTCCCAAGTTTGTTTGGGGTCGGCTACTAGTTCAACCGGTTTTACCTGAATTTCAGTTTTTCATTGGACCTCTGCAACCCTAAGGGAGAACTGAAATTCAAAGATTGAACTAGTTGTCAGTGCACTGACTTCCTAATAACGATTGCCATAGATGTTCATGACAAACGGGACCGACGGATTTACGTGCTCCTCGAGGGACGGGCGTGAAATCACCGCCAAATTTTCAAACTCCGGGCTGCTATTAGGAATTTCCTGAGAAAAACACTTCTAGCATCTCATATTTATCAATTATATAAACCTTATAAAAAACGGATTTAGGAGTAAATCCATAAAACAAAAAGATGGTAGTGGTGTTTTTTCTATAATGTATATTGAAATTTAATTAATACCTCAAGTGTACTCAATGAAACATATGAATAAGTGTGCAAGATATCCCAAAAACGCGTCAAATCGATGTACTCCTACTTATTTTAGTTTTTGAACAAAACCTCGCAACAGAAATACACACCCAGTTGTCACAAGCAACTTTACAAGCATCCATGAATCGAACACAAAGAACACCCAGATTCAGAACAACAATTTGTGGATGGCACAAAGTGTTATCCTATGTGGCATTTGAACCCACAACCCTTAGCACTACATAGCGACCGATTAAACCAATAATCTCTAACTCTATTTTGAGTTTTACTCTCAATGATTAATCATTAAGGATTATCATTCCATCACCAAAATAGCATTACATAACTAACCTTTTCTTCAATATTGAAGGTAACTTCAGAATAATGCTGTTTAGGCCATTGTTTGTATCTCCAATATTGAACTATCTTGTTGGGAGGTGATAGTTCTCTGAACTCCCCGGTAATGTTCCCACCAAACAGTGCAAATTTGCCACCTTTCTCAGCTTCCATTTTGACATGACCCTGGAATGTTTATGTGCTGGTATATTTTAGTGGCCTATATTTTTTCCTATTTGTACCGTTTATTCAAAATCCTACTGTATGTCGAGTCTGGTAAGTCTATTTTTGAAAGTTTAATGTTTAATAAGATTCTTCAGTGTAGTAAGTTGCATAGCTCATAAATGATCTAAAATTAAGCATAGCAAAGTAATTTGAGTGTGTACTTAGTTTAAATGTACCTTATTCCAATGCAATAATAGTCAGTCAAGCATATGTACTTTACAATGTGTTTCATATAAGAAAAGGACTGGACTTGTTACTAACTGTAAACTGTGGCGTTGGCTTAAACACCAAATAATATTAAATTTAAAAAAAAAAGATTTTTTTTGTTTTGGATTCGCTAAGCTAATTTAGCCAATGATAAATAAAAATATAGTTTTTTTTTCTGTAAAGCGCAGCAAAGATTATATTAGCATTTAAATATTTTACTAGCTGATGCCCGCGGCTCCGCTCGCGTCTTAGGGGTATGAAAAATAGATGTTGGTCGATTCTCAGACCTACTGAATATGCATAAAAAATCTCATAAGTATCGGTCAAGCCGTTTCAGAGGAGTATGGGAACGAACATTGTGAGACGAGAATTTTATAAATTAGATAATCTGATTCAGATGACAACAATATCAGTGGCATAAACCCACGTTTTTATTTTGGAACACCATTCAAATATATCTGAAGATGTTGACAAATGCAGGGCAAGATGGCGGATTTCCAATCCTATTCCTATTTGAAACACATTGTATTTGATTAAAATAGTGTTATGGTTCCTAACATTTTAATGTCTATTGCAATACAAAGTCTGGTAATTTACCAAAAAAGCATTTTGCATGTCAATGTCAATTCAAAGCGTTTAAACTAATTAATGCTGTTTTGTATTGCGTTTTTACAAGGATATAATTATATAAATAAAATACATATAAAATCTATAATATTTATTATATCTTTCACAATTCATACAACGCTGATACTACTACAATCTACGTAATTTTATAATAAATATCTCAACATTTGTATAATCAAGTTATATTTTTTTTAAACTCTAAAATTATAGGAACTATACAAACATTAACATTTGATTTACAATAATATAATTTAATAATTAGTTTGGTAACATTTTAATAATTCCATTTTGGCTTTACCCTAACACCTAACATTTAAAGATCGATTATAATTTTAAATTAATGAAAGCACCTATTTTCAGCTTCTTTTTATTTAAGCTTGCATGTGTCAAAGCAAAGCTAACTAGAAATCCTATGTCACCATTGAGAATCAAAAGCACACACTGTTCGTTAGTAATTCAAAATGAGTTCAAAAGCTTCTCTCAAACATACCTGTGTGAATGCAGTAACCATTTCTATCCGGGTCAACGCATCATAGAACTCCCGAGCCCGACATTGGAACTTCTCCGAGATTTCAATTGATTTAGTTTCTATTTTGCATCCAACTTGCTTCGTTGGTGGAGCTATTATTGGCTCCATGGTGACCTTCTTATTAAAACCACTGGTAATCATAGATACATTATCGGGTTTGACGGTAGTTTCACCCTTTTTAGGCAAAATAAGGCCTTTAGAGAACTCTTCTTTGAGACTACGGATGTATTCGCTCAACAGTTTTCGTATTTCATCCCGACCAACATTGTGCATGAATGCCTTCACCCGTTGGGCTTCATCGCCACTGCCCTGGATTGTGACTGAGATCTGAAATGTAAAGAAAATATCCCCTGAGATACATGCTAAAACTGTGTGGTCTTAGGCTATTCTTTCGTCTGCAAGTGTTCTCAGACATTGCCATTCTACTGTTTTTTTAACACAGATTGTTTAATCTATTTTTGAGTGTTAATATGCATTATTTAATTCTTCCACTAACTTTTATGGCAAAAAACTCATGGAGGGAAATAGGTCATGCTTACAAAGAGCTGAAATTATGTGAAAACTCTGATAGATATGAAGAATCATATAGACTACAACTTTCATGTAAGGGGTTGCTTTATTGCAATGAATGGTGGAATTTTAGGCTGGTTGAAGTTAATTTGAGGGATTGTATCAGGAGTGAGGTGATCCGTCAGATAACCAAAGTCATTGACATAGCCCGCCGGATTAACAAGCTGAAGTGGCAGAGGGCTGGCCATATTAGCTGCAGAACTGATGACCATTGTTGTAGAAGAGTTCTGAAGTGGAAACAGTGTCTCGGCAGGCATAGTGTAGGACGCCCACAGGGCAGATATAGTGACGACTTGCGCAGGATAACTGGCAGGAGCTGGATGCGAGAAACCCAAAATCCATCAGGGTGGTGTGCAATGGGAGAGGCCATGTCCAGCAGTGGACTGCGATAGGCTAATGATGATGATGATTAAGTTGTTTGGTTGATCTGAGGTAGAATATAGTGATCATAATGTCATGATATTATGAGGTCTGAGATCTCCATGGCAACCCAAAGAGACAACTACAACTAATTATTAGCAAAGTTTACAGGTCTTATTTAAAAAAGTGAGGTAAGTATATGTCTCTACCCAAAACAAAATTAAATGAATTCTGAAACATGATTAGAATATGAATGAATACTATCTACATATTTAAAAGACACATTTAGCATGCCCTAAACACCCATTCAATATCAACTAAAAAAGGTCTCTTCCAAAGCCCATTTACATAATATTAATGAAATTTTACCAATACTAACATCTTTTCTTATAGTTGCACACTAACCGAACTAAAGAATCATTATTTAAGTACGAAGTTACTATGCACATTACATAGTCTGAACCGTCAACCGACCGCAAACTGATAATTATGTGGTTTCCCCACATGTGAGTTTGTAAATTTATCACTGATAATATAATGAAAGTTGATATTTAAATTCCTACACTATGCTCATGGCTATGCCTCAGTGTATAACAATTGTTGTAGTGAAACAGTAGCCTGCATTTTTCCTCAAAAATGAAAGTATCTCCTTGCCAATTGTACTGAAATCGGTGCAGCAATTTAGCGTAAAAGTTTACCATAATGCATACCAAGATGTTGGTGATATATTGCCAGAAGTCAACCATACTTCTATATTAATATTATACTTTTACGTCTAAACTGCTACTTGGATTCTTGAAGAATATATGCTACTCTTTGCTGTGGTAAAAGATGTACAACAAATAGAGCTGCAGGCTAAAGCTAGTGATAAGTAATTTGAAGTTCTAAAATTCTTCAGAGTATCAAATTATTTATCACTAAGCAACTGAGTCTCGCGAAGTTACTCATGATTATTTTTGTAAACGACTATAGTCAGTGATGCCGCAAAGCAAAACTAGTAAAAAAAAAAACTTAGTTACTCCTTATATCATCAGCGTTTTGTGAGAGTCCCCTCTAAATAGGTCCAGCCATTCCAGAGATTAGTCAGAACAAACAGACAGACAAAACTCTCAAAAATTGTTATTTAGTTGCAGGTAATGTATATACTTTCATGTAAATTTAGTAAAAAGCTATTAGTTTAATATTACATACAGACATGCAATTTCATTTATTTATATTGATGTATAGAGTAGATTTCGCCTTTTAAAACTAGTTTTTAAAAGGATACCATTTGCCCCTTTTCCATAGATATACTAGGCAAGATAAAGACTGCTTTTAATAAGAAAATGCTGACTCATTACAAGTGCTATACAACTAATTTACACTATTGAAAGCCAGATTTTTACCAACCTTTAGGGGACAACTAAGTGCTTAGATTTCTCTTAGAATTTAGCTGCTGCCTATATTAGGGGACTCCTAGTAAGGATTCAGTTTAAGTATAGTAGAAAAAAAATAGTATAGTCAATTTTCCTTTAGTTGTATCTTTAAATTAGTTCTAATAAGAATAAAGAACATTTCTAAGATATAAAAATTTGATCTATAAGCATTTTTTTATAATTTTCTTACATTAACAGTTAAGTTTGAAGATATTATGGATGCAGTAAAAATGTAATGTTCAACAATATGATGAATGAAGGTTGTATTAGAATTTAGATGAATACCAAAATTTACACAATTTATACTCACATCTACTTCATTGACATCATTCTCCTCTGATAAATTCGGTATTTGTACTTCCCCCTTCACAGTCTCCTTGCCACCAGCTAGTGTACCTTCCCACTTCAAATTAATGTCCCATTCATAGAAAAATATTAACTTCCCTTTCCTATTATTAGCTGACGCTTCACCCTCAATCTTCTTCAATTCTACCACCTTACAGTCCACACCATTTTTAGCTATCACAAAGTTAGTTAGCAGTTCTTTAAGTCGCTCCTTTGACCAGGGACCTGCGTTTTTCTCTGTCCAATGCCAATTGTTAACATTTGTAGCGTCAGGTCGCTCCTCCACAATCCATCTGGGATCACCTTCACCCCATTTAGCCATTTCTTCTGTCTGTAGATAGTCACACGGTGATACAAATTAAATATTACAAGTTATACCAACGCAAATGTCGCGGTAAAGCCGTGACAGTCGAGATTAATGACACGTTGTGCGCAAGGTAAGTTTTTCTAACTCCTTAATTAGCTTTAATACACAATTCGCTAACAAATAAACCGCATGCGAATGATCAGATTGCATTTATAACTCAAATTCGAGAAAAATCGCGTAAGAATCGAAGCATGCTATTGTTAAAATGACAGTTGGAAACTGTGTTGCTATAATTGTCCAATGATTTACCATTGTTCCCGAATGCACTTTCCTTAAAAATAATAAGGTTTAGATTGTACAGGATAAATTGAGAAGAAAGCGATAAACCCAATAATAAATTGTTATTACTCCATTTCAAATAATATAGTCTAGTTTAATATACTCCAGTCTAGTAGTTTAATATACTCCATACTTTTGTGAACTAAAAAACATTAATTAACTAACAACTTTTTGAAATTACAACTGTTTTATTTTGGTCAAAGCTACAAAAAATCTTATTTACTAAAATGTATTGTATTAAAATTTAATTTTATCGTCCGAAAGGTTTCGTGCAAAGTAATTCTCCACTACAAACTTATCTTGAATTGAGGGTATTTTTTTGGTACTGGCCATATTTTTGACAGTTTCTCCATGATTCTAGAAAACGGTGGTACCAACAAAATAAACAAATCCGGATGTCACCATCGAACGTTCCATTTTACTCAAATAATATTTCAGTTTTCCTTAGGTTACATGACAAGTCTTGAATAGATTCAATTGTTAAAATTATGAGTAAGTAACAAATATATATTTGCCTACTCATAGATAATTGATATGCAGAAGAAAAGTAAGGCTTGATATTAGGCCTTAGAGTATACTGCAAGACTCTAAGAGAATGGCAGATCCTGTACCGCTGATAATATGTAATGGATGGTTATGATATTCATACCTTTTAATCAGTGTTTCATTCTAATTATTTCGATGCATTTATTACTACTAGAAGTATACTAAAAGAACTTTAAGACTACTCAAAAATATTTTACAAGTGCATAAAGAAAACGCAAACATAAATTTTTTAATCAAAAAAATGTAGACTATAAAGCCTACATTTTTTTGAAAACTAGATGGCGTTCTGTCTTTTTTCCAAAAGTATGTTTTAAAACTATTTTAAAATGTAACGCACGCATGTATATGAAATAAGAAACGATGAAATACTTGAATCGATATTTTGTGAAGGAGCTTATTGATGTTTATAATAGCAGAGCAATATTTTATTGACGAATTAAGAAAATCGTAAACGAATGATGCTGACTTTTTTAAAGACTCTTTTGCCCATTGCTTATCTTTATTACTATTATTTTATTTTAATTGTATTTTAGATGGTACTAATTACCCTTTTGTTCGCTGTGATTTAAGATATGTGTATAATTTGTTGATGATCCGAAATAAATAAATATATTTTCAGTAATAGTAAATCAATTCCATCTTGTTGATAACAAATGGTAACTCATTTCATTTGTATTTGATTGTAATCCAAAATATAAAAAAAAACTATATTAATTTAAAATGTTATTGTCGGTGATATTAGCAGCCATATAAATACAAAAACAATCACTACCATAAGATACGCCAGGTGGTGCAAATGTCAGTGTGCTTTATAATAATTAATTTAATTATAGAGATCTAAATGTTGAGTTTCGGCATAAAATAATATTATGGTCCGACCCGGGATTTGAACCCTAGACTCTTGATCGGCAGTCGAATATTCTATATCAGAGTTAGATTTTTCTAACAAGAAATTCTTAAAAGCAGCCCGGAGTATGGAAGTTTGGCGGTGATTGACGCTCGTGCCTTGGAGAGCACGTTATACCGTCGGTCCCTGTTATCATAAACATCTATGGCATTCGTTATTAGGAAGTCAGTGCCCTCAAATATACTGACAACTAGTTTAATCTTCGAATTTCAGTAAACCCTCGGGGTTGCGGAGGTCCGAAGTCAATCACTCCACGTGAAAACTGAAATTCGGATAACAAATAGCCGACGAAAAATAGTCTTGGAAACAATAAAAAGGCTAAGAAGATGATGATCAAAGGAGGCACAACAGACAGCGTTATTCCAATCAAATGGCAGTAGTCAGTAACATCAAATTGTTTTTCTGAAAGCGTTTATTTCCAGATAAATTTGAAAATAGTTGGAAGCCAGAAATAAATACTCCTTTTTAATTGAATGTCTAGTAAGGTAAAAAATACTTTTAAAAAAACCTTAAAAGAAGTTTAATCTTTACAACACTCTGAATAAGTAATTTGTAAAAATAATTATTATTCTATTAAAATAAGTTACAAAATTGTAACCCTCAATCACTATTGTTTGAAACACCACATTTTCCTAATTTTTTTTTATTATTTTATTCAGAAGGCGAAGAAGACTTAACTAACTAACAATAGGGTGAAAAAGTTATCATATCAGTCCATGAAAAAAGTTTTAGCAGTTGGTATAATACACACTTATATAGGTATCCCCTAAATTTTTTGCTACATTTTGTTTAAGTTACTTTAAATTATAAGGCTTGTCAGTTAGCAAGGCAGTATTAAAATTAGGTATGTACCTTATTTAGTAATGTGTATACTTAGTTTGTTTTATTTCCGTGATACCGGTTTGGCGGTTATTCAACTTTGTATGGGGACTACCTAAGACTAGTAAGCGATCCATACGCTCAAAACATAATAAGTAGATATTTCACCAATTAAGTAACAATGAAGGACGCTTAGATAATACATAAATTCATACGTCACACACGGACTAATGCCATTCATCAGCAATTGGTCGGAACACGTTATCTTAGTGCGAGAGAGATAACACGTTGGCCTCGAAAAATAAACCCAGTTTAACTCGGAGACCGCTGAGTATAGCCGTAGCCGATACCAACACGCGTTTCAAATAAATAAAAAAAAAAGAAAAAGTTAAAATGTTTCCAATCCGTCGTGTTGGCACTAAGGTGAGTGTTGATAAAGTGCACAAATTAAAACTAGATCTCATACGTAACTCTGCACTATGACCGGAATTCGAATTTTAAAAAATGCCAACATGATAAATATTTTAATCTGATTTTGATAGTTGTATGTTCCATATTTAAATTAAAGCGGTTCCACAGATCTTGGAGCAATGGCGTGCTCCTCTCGTTTCGGCCAAAGTGCAAAAAGGTTACAGCACAGAAGCGGTCCCCCCTCGTGCACTCACTATGCTGACTGAAGATGAACTCCAAATGAAAGAAACAAGTAAGTCCTGTTAAACAAACCATATGCCGGTATCAAGATAAATAATTCTGAGAATACATATATATGTGCAAAATTCCGATTAGCATATTGTTTTGTATTCTGTCGGTTACTGCATAATATAATCGTTGAATTGCTAAATTATATGCATGTGAGCCATAAATAGGCTCAGTACCCTTTTGCGCTGTATGTTAGACGATGCGAGTGTGCTTATTGCAGTGCCATTGACATTAAACTGCAGAAGCAAAATAGATAATTATAGTTTGTAGTACTTTCATATTGACAAATTAATAGTTATTCAATATATAATTACGTTAATAATCAAGACTTTACGTACCTTGTTAATATTTAAATGGTTTTATACATAAGTACATACACATATATACCTTATTCAGGGATAAACATAAGCTCAATGCGGCTTAAACGTAAAAGGGGACAAAGCCTTTAGCCATAAACATATGAAAGGGAACATACCTATACAAAAAGGGTAATTAAAAGGATTTATTTGGGGATGTAAGTTATAATACCATAGGACTGCCATAGAGCGAAACCGGTAAGGTTTATTATAAAGTAAAAAAAAATTGGAATTAAAGTATATTACAAATGAGTTTAATTTCAAGAATGTATTATAACAAGTTACACCAAGTGACGACAATGAAATCTCCATACTGTATACTAATAATAAGAATCTGAAAATAACTCTGTCTATTTATCTGTCTATTACGCTTTCACGGGTAAACCGCTGCACAAATTTCAATGAACTTTGACATGGAGAGACTTTGACATATAAGGAAGTTATTACGATATTCAACATACACTCGGGTAGAGTCGCGTGTAAAAGCTATTACATTATTTCAGAAACTTCGAGCTCTCCAACAAAAATCTTAGAAATTTCATCACTAATTATTGTAACCATAATACTCAATACATAATAGGTACATTGTTTCATCGTATCACATATTAAAAACGTTCGTTTATAAAAACATGTATTATAAATTATTATAATATTGTTTAATTTGCATTCTTTCCTTAAAAGCAACACTTGAAATTAATTAATAAGTCTAACAGTTTTATAAAGATACTTCCTTTTCCTAAACACTGCAATAATAGCTGTAGTAGATTTAGTTACTAAATGTTAGCCTCGGGTCCAAATTTAATTAAAATATAATATGATAATATAAAAATAATATAAAAAAGTTTACAAAAGTCGGTTGCAAATAAGCATACATACAAGTGAAGCTAATAAGAAAGTGTTAACAAAAGATGGAACCCGTGGTTATTCCGTCGAGTTCTCTACCTGTCCTCATAATACTACCTGTTCTGTTCATCAGAGTTTATCAGAGGGGCGCGTAAATAAACGAAGAGGCCGAAAGCCACTCCTAATCTTGGCATTGCTTGGCGTCGGACGGTCTCGGGTTCGATTCCCGGGTCGGACCAAATGTTTGTGTGATCCGCAAATATTTGTTTCGGAATTTGGATGTTTTCTATGTATAATATGTATGTATTTACAGAAAAAGTACGTTTATATGTTTATATCAGTTGTCTAGTACCCATAATACAAGCTCTGCTTTGTTTAGGACTGGATGACGTTGTGTGTGAGATGTCCGAAATGTCAGAAACATTTATTTATTTACATCAATAAAAATAAAGATGGTATTGGTACATGGTGGTCCGACGACCTGTCGAAGGTTGCGGGTAGGTGTTGGATGCGGGCAGCATAAGATTGGTTGTTGTGGTGATCGTTAGGGAGGTATATTTCCAACAGTGGACGTTCTTTGGTAAGATGACGATAAATAATAAAGACGGATGTCAAAACTGTTAAATCTCGCAAAGAATTCATTCATGTCAAAATTTCTTACCGTAAATACAATCACATAATTTCACTTTAAAACTTAAGTTATAAAACAGGTTCACCATTTTTATAAAGGTGACCGGTTTTAACCTTGAATTGTTGACCGCATTATCGTATGACGAAAAGAAAACAATCGATTTGAAAAGGCTTTAGTCGCATATCTCAGTAATATTTATCTGACAGATAACGATACATAAACTTGAATTGTTAATAATGTTTGTTTCTAACCGATGAAGTGCCTCTTAAGTTATTACTATTAGAATTAATCCTTACTTCCATACTAATATTATAAATTCGAAAGTAACTCTCTCTCCACTCACACCACAAACTTTATTTTGAAAAGGATTAATTTATTTATTATTTAAACTTAGTTTTTTTCACAAATTAACCTAAACAATATTGACATACAAGCGTCAAAAAAATTCCCTGCGAAATCGCTTACTGGTAGCGTTCCCAAAAGACTGGCAGCTTTGCCAACGTTGATTGTCAATGCTAATTCTATGTGATTATTATTAATTCATTAGCTCGTTTAATCGTTTATTACTAGTATTAGTACATATTTTGCTTGAATTATCGTCATAATTCTGACGTTGTTTTCTGTGTCGTAAAGTAAACATGTTGTTTGTAGATTAAGCAATAGAATGATTGAAAATGTTCGTGTGATTAGTAATTTAGGTGCGAATTAGATAAACAATTTTTTTTTTAATTTACTGACTTCAAAAAAGGAGGCGGTTCTTAATTCGAATGTTTCTTACGTCAGAACTTTCGATTGTGTAAACCGATTATGATAATTGCCTCTCATGTGGTTCCATGTTAAGGAAACCAGGATCTGACGATAGTATCATAGAGAAATCGAGGGAACTCCTCACATATATGCACACCTGTCGCGATTTGGGTACTAGCAGTAGTTTTTTTTAAAGTCGGTTTTTTGTTATGACTATAACTTGCAATGCAAAGTATGTATAGAAACATGAAATTCAAAAATGGGGGCAACATTCTTCCATGTATTTTAGTGAATTTGATCAGAGTGATAATAACACCAGAATATCAGAAACAAATAGTGTTACATTTTTTAATGTTTTCCACTGATTGAGGGAGGTACCTAACCCTAGCCTAACAGAGTCGAATGACATGAAGAATTGTCGGCTGCGATACTTTGCGACCGGGAACCTCTGCAAATTCACTTACAGGATAACCCCTCAGCTCTGAAGTCAAATACTTTAGTTTTCCTAGTCCTTACTATTCCCAAGATCAATGCAGTCATCTACTATTTTAACAGATTTTACCTGAGTATCAGTTTTTCGACGGAGCGCCTAGCGCCGGCCCTCCGCAAACCTGAAGGAAAACTGAATTCGAAGGTTGTTCTAGTTAGTATCTTTAAAGGCACTTATTTATTCATGACAACCGAGACCGACAGCTTAACATGCTCTCCGAGGCACGAACCATACTCCGAGCTGATAAAAAGAATTTCTTGTAAGGAAAGCCCATCAACACTTCCCAAGACCTCTTAATCAGTAATATCATAAATGCTAACCGCTAGAAAAACGACCAAAAAAGACAAAATTCGACAAAAGACTTAAAAATATGTAATCTTTGCAATCTTCCATTAAATATCTGTTTCACTTATCAATCGCTTATTTTGTTGCTATTCAACAATTTGTGATAAAGACCAGGTTTATCAACAGCCGTATCAAACATCCGCAATATCGCTAACTTTGAAAGATCATCTACATCAACAGCCTTTAACAGTCCACTGCTGGACATAGGCCTCTCCTTAGAAAGAAGGTTTTGGCCTACTATACCACGCTGGCCAGACGGGTTGGTATACGATTGGTTTCAAGTTGTCATTCTCTTTGCATCGATGTTGTCTTGCGTAGTTTATCCTTTAGTCGCCTTTTACGACACCCGCGGAATGAATAGGGGTGGTGACACGCTGTATTCTTAATCCGTGACCACACGGATAAGATAAAGAAAGATACCCGAGTTAAATAATGTTTACATATTGATTTTAGTTTACATAGCTGCTATGAAATGTTATATCCGTAAGTATATCTGTACATTATATAAAGCTGAAGAATTAATATGTTTGAATGGACGCCTCTCAGACAGTACTCATCTGATTTGAAAAAATCTTTCAGTGTGAAATAGTCCAGTAATCGGGAAAGTCCTTAGATTATGTATCATCTAGCTACGGCTAAAAGAAGTGGAGCATAAAAGAAAAATGTTGAAAAAACTTGGAAAAATTATTCCTCTTAAAAGTTCCATTGAGGGTTAAAGTTTCACTAAAACAATGTTTGAATGAAATGTTCCGCTTTAAAAGTTCTAAAAGAAGTCCGTGGTAGCATATGTCGATATCTTATGGTATTTTTTTTACACACTACGCCATCTAGCCCCAAACTAAGCAGAACTAGACAACTGATATAAATACATACCTAAACATATTTTTTTTTGTAAATACATACATATTGTTCATAGAAAAACACCCAGACTCCGTAACAAATATTTGCGGATCACACCAACATTTGGTCCCCGGAATCGAAACCGACCTCTTGATCAGCAGCCGCATAAGCTGACCACTAGACCAACAAGTTAGTTTATGGTACAATAACTTTTTTTAAGGATAACAATTTTTTCCGCTGCATAACATCACTCTACGGTCCATAGAAGACGCAGAAAAGCTGCTTGGGTCATCTAGTAAGTTATGAAATTTTAGAAGTAGGTACTAAGTAAAGTTTTCTATTCGAAACGTACAATAATTATACATTTAAAATATTTCAAAAACAAATTTATATTCTAAACGTACAATAGAACATTCGAAATCTTTCACAAACGATATTCTTATTTCATAAACTCACATTAGTAATGTCTTTGAATTTATAATTTAATTTTAATGAAAGTTTAACGTTAACATACAAAATTGCTAATTTGGTTTCCTTGATAACATGTAAATTTATTTAAAAAATGTTATGAATACAATACAATACATATTTAAATAAATTAGTACACAATAAATATCAAGTCTGCCTGTTTGGATCTTGTTTCCAGATGTATGATTCTTGAGCCTTGTGAGAAATTGAGCTAACAATTTTACAATCGCTAAATTAAACTTAAAAATATAATAATTGTTTAATTAAATTTTGAATATATGTCATTTGGATTTACGATTCTTCAATGAAGTAAACGCCATGACAATCATGAACAACCCATAACGTCTCCCTGCCTCATTAGGCAGTTAAGGCCATAAGTCCCCACGCTAGTCGTGTGCGGGTTGTGGTCTCCAACTAAGCTTTACAACCGTATAACAGCCGGCACCGACTACTCAATGTGACCTACAAATCATGGAGACGTTTATAATATCATTTCACTAACGGTGACCCATTCGGGTACTGACCGCGCCGTCGTAGATTCATTGCGAATGAAGAGTCAGACAATTCAGTATGGTGACCAAAACTATGACGGCCTATTGCTGCCTTCCCTTCATTGGGTCTCCGGTCTTGCATTCACCAACGATACACAACTTTACGAATGCTGTTATGTTAGGTTGGTCTTCTGTGAGAAGGTAGTACGGCATCGGTTGAGCTCGAGCCTACCTTGACAGTACCATATGATGAAGTTTTCAAGTTCACGACAACATTAAGATAAAAAACTTCTTTATATTTATTGATAAGATATGTAAGCGTACGATTATATTATGATCAAAATATAACAATAATATTATATCGTAAGTTCTTTTAAAGAGCACCTTTATGCACTATCAGATATTACATCACTTAACATTGTTTTATATATTCCTAGCTTCTAAACTTCCCAAGATTATTGAGGGTCGGACTGGCATCGGACATCCACGATTCTGAGCGCGATCTGGATTTGAAAGTTGAACTAGTTGTGATAGTTGTCAGTATATTTGAATGCACTAACTTTCCAATAACTATTACTATAAATGTTCATGACAACCGGAACTGACGGCTTAACGTGCTCTTCGAGGCACGGCACTAACTATCATTACTTTAATTTATTTATAATCCGAAGTGGTAATGTTTTGAATACGAAGTGTTACAGTACCTATTTTTCCCGTTTTTCAAGAGCAAACTACAAGGGACAACAGCTTACTGTAAAAAGAAAGATAACAAAATACAGAATGGTCTGAAACAAAATTGGTCATAAACAAGTAACTCTTCACGGTACAGAACAAACTTGGGTTGAAATCACGATATTATTTTACTCCATAAACAATATAAGTAGTAAAATAATAGTTTGTGTAATACACACACGAAATTTGAATAGGTATTATATGTATTTTTGAAACTCAAGGATAAAGGCACGGATCAACCAAATTAAACAGCAATTCCATTGAAGAGCATTGAACATTGCACGCATTTCCTATTTACACACAAAACATTCAACAAGTAATTCAATGTTCATTAATATTAAAATAAATATAATAAAAGTTAATAATAAATCTTACCTATCAATGGTATTGGACAATCAAGTTGAAATGTGTTTAGATGTGTCAATGTGACAATGCCATTGAATTAATGGAATTAAAAGCGAAATTGAACCGAAATTGATCCGTGTAATATCGGCTTAATTATTGAAAGTTGATTTGGAAATGTATAAAAATTAAGTTGGTATATCTAGTAGGTGCCTACTTATTTGAGGCCAGGTTGCTGAAACGCGGTCTCCACTCAAGAACCCGTTTACCCCAACAGTTATCGGTTGTAAATCAACCCCACTTGATCTTTCAAAACCCGTAGGCTATGTCAATGACTTTGGTTCTCTGTCGGTTCACCTCGTTCCTGACACGATCCTTGTAATATCATCCTGTAATTCTGACAACATATTTAGTCATTCACAATCGCTTAAAGTTGACTCAAATAAGTCATCAACGACATTCACTTTGTTATCAGACAGTATGTTTGGTTCAAATCAGTTGTTTAAAGTCACGCCTACTTAGATAATGTCTATCAGTAAATTAAATTAATTACGTAAGAAAAGTACTGTGTAATCTACAGTAGAAATAAAGTATTTAATGAAAGGAAATTATGTCAACATTCTTGTCAAGTACTCTAGTAACTAAATTCGGACAAGTGGCAGGCCACGCATATAATAGGGTTCCGTAATCGTATACAATATGTGTATATTATTAATGCGTTAATTTTATGTAAAGTTTTCCAAGTAAGCGTATTTTACAAAACTAAGAAAGTCATCTAAGCCGTTATAGTTTTCTACATGTGAATTTTTCCAGATTTTTTGAGCAAGCCGTTTAACATTTAGAGGGGATATTACAAAAAAATGCCCTCTAAAATGGAATAACTCACAAAGGGCTATCTACATTAAAAATCGTCTTAGCAAAACCTCGATTTAGTCGGTTCGAGTCCAACTTAGCCACGAACTAGTGGCCGTGGGTATTTCCACACGAAAAAAATAATACTTGTCAATTGTGAATATATGTTGTAAAGATAAACAAATAATAAAAGATATTTTTATAATGTCAAAAAGATTGGTCTTATTTTTCTTCTAAGCGGTTGTTCAACATTTTCAAAATATCATACATCATGTCAAGTGTGTAGTAGTGTTTCTGCACGATTATGATAGCACAGTTCGGTTGTCGCACTCCTCTGATAAGATATCTGAATTTTCTGAATACAATAAAGTTTTTATATTTGCATTATCACGATAAATAACCGTTTGTCGATGTCAGCGGTGAACCAACAAAACAGTGTTAAATTAATATGAAATAGGATTACCTAATTTTAAAGTTCCTATAAGTCTAGTAGGTACTATTATGTATTCTGTGCTAGTAGAGAGTAAAGTAGAGCGCACTCTAATCATGACATTGTTACCCCAAAAAATAAGTACGAAATTTCGACTATACGATTGGCTGGAGTGGTTTAGGCGGGTCGACATGATGCTTTCTGCTGCACCAAGTGTTATGGGTTCAAATCCCACATGGGACAACACTTTGTGTGATCCACTTGTTCTGAGTATGAGTGTTCTTTGTGTCAATTTTATGTATTTCAGTATGTTTATTCCGTCTATAGTTTTGAGGAAGCCTGTCTATACAGACAGTAAACAAACTCAGCAGCGACAGTCACTTACCCGTTGGTAGGTAACCTATCTGTATGTGAATGATGTGAATGATGGAATATGGGTACATATTCCATCTATACATCTATCCAATAAATAAAATTGAAGTGTCTGTATCATCACTACATAGTATTAAACAAAGTCGCTTTCTCTGTCCCCATGTACGCTTAAATCTTTAAAACTACGCAACGGATGTTGATGCCGTTTTCTTTAATAGATAGAGTCATTCAAGAGGAAGGTTTTTATGTATAATACATGCATAATATAGTATATAATAATTTTAGAGGTTTCTAATGTGTGTTTTTTTACGCTTACATTGCAAACGCTGGCTGTACCCTACGAGATAGATCAAAGTAATGTACTACAGTATTGTACATCTTAAAAAGGTCTACAAAAAAGTCCGCGCTGGTATACGTCTATCTCTTAGGGATAACCCACAATAACCATTTTTTTTTTTACGAGAAATAACGGCTTATTTACGAAGCGATTTTAAGCAATACAGTATTAATCCTTATCCAATAGAGTACCTTAAGTACATTGTGTATTTAATATAGATTAATATGGCCCTTTACAGTATGTAATTTAAATTAATACTTTTGAAGATATTACAGATTTAAAATGCAGGAACAAAGTGATTTTGTCGGTACCGGCCGGGGCCTGTTAGTTGACGCTGCTGTCGATGCTGACGATTCACCATCAGTTAATAACTAAACACTATTTATCAATTAACTAATTAACATTCTAAGGCGGTACGAAGTTCGCCGGGTAAGCTAGTATAATATACAATTAACCGTTTTTTTATTAAATGCATATGTATATAAGTACCTATATACGTTACGTAAAAAAGCAATTTAAATATTTTTTGTTTGTCTCTCTGTTTGTTACGGGTAATCTCTGGCACTGCTGGACAGATTACGACGGGACTTTCACTGGCAGAAAGGTGATGACCTAATGAGTAACTATTTTTTTAGAATAGCGGTAACACCGCGGAACTCAGACTCATAAAGAGGCAGTTTTTGAAGTACTTTTTGGTCTTTCGTGTAAAATTTACCCTGTTTTGCTTTGATCATACTTCTAATTACGATACGGAATCATAAAGAGAACTGACCCTCATCACACGGGTAAAATTTTACAGTGGTTTTAAGTTTAATTTTTATCTTATTACAGTCAGAAAACTGGCAACAGAACAGATCGCCCCCCTGGTCAGAAAGATGGACGAAGAACATCGCATCGACGACGGCGTCAGACAACTGCTTTTTGACAATGGTGTGAGTAAATGATATTATCATCAGGCTATCGCAGTCCACCGCTGGACACGTTTTTCCAATGAGAGCTAACGCGAGTGAATTCGCTGCCAGAGGCGCTAGTGTAGCGCAAGGTCTCCGATATGTCAAATAACATTTCTTTGGGTCGAAGTTTATTTAGTTTGTAAACATTTTTCCATACGTGATATTAATTATGGAAAATACGAATTAGGGCTCAATGAGGATCTGTGATTTCAAGATTTGATTGATAAATTATTTGTTATTATTTTTTTTTTTGGACATCTTACACACAACATCATCTAGTCCCAAAGTAAGCAGAGCTTGTGTTATGGGTACTAAACAACTCGTGTGACCGGACGTTGCCTAATTAGAGAGTAAATTTTGAGATGGTGCCCGCAACAGTGCGGGCAGGCGCCGGTTGGAGTCCAGAAGGAAATCCCCTCCCTGGACTCCTTCCAATACAAAGGCGCAGAGAGGGTCACACCGTGTGGTTTTAGTCGGTTCGAGTCCGACACACCACCCCGCCGTAACCCCCGACGGGGTGACGGTCCGCGGGGATTTCCACACGTTAAAAAAAAAAAAAAAAAAAAATGGGTACTAAACAACTGACATTATATATATACATAAACATACTTTTTTTTTTGTAAATACATACATATTATACATAGAAAAACACCCAGACTCCGAAACAAATATTTGTGGATCACACAAATATTTGGTCTGACCCGGGAATCGAACCCGAGACCTCTTGATCAGCAGCCGCATACGCTAACCACTAGACCAACAAGGCAGTCAAATTTGAAACCATCTTATCTATTTGGAAACTTATTTTCTTCTTTTTTCAGAACAAAATGAGACTGCGCAAAACAGCGGCATACTTACTAATATTTTTACAATGTGTATTTAATTTTTAAAATTATCACGTGTGTAATAGTAACAAACTTTGACAGCTGTCAGTTATGCCTTAGGACCTCATACTACAGTGGCGCCCACTGGCGAGCCCAAAAACGGTGGGTCTTATTACCCGTCGCTTAGTTCGATCTTTGGCATCTCGCATCCTGCTCGATTAAATTATATACATTCTTAACCTAATTATACACCTTGACTGCCTTGATGGTACAGTGGCAGTGGCGCAGTTTTACGCCAAAACTAATCATCATCATCAACAGCCTTTAACAGTCCACTGCTGGACATAGGCCTCTCTTTTGAAAGGAGGTTTGGCCTACTATACCACGAGTTGGTAAAGGGTTTGTTTTAAAGTTTTCCTTTTCTTGGCAGTGATGTTAGCTGCTTAATTTGTTCCTTTAGTCGCCTCTTACGACACCCATGGAATGAATAGGGATGGTGACACTTTGTATTCTTAATCCGTCACCACACGGACGCAAAACTAATAATTAAACTAATTTAAAAGAAATTGCCATCCGAAGCCAAGTTAGGTGTATAAAAATACTTATCTATTTGTAAAGCACATTTATGTTATAATAAATGACACCCAAAAACAGTACAAAATTCAATTAGGCTTATTAATCAGAATTATTGCCATTAGAAAAACGGGCAGTTCAAATCCTGGAATCAAATTAGAAGATGAATGATAGAATATTTTATTTAAGTTATTGCTTTAACAATACATTTTTTTTCAGCTGATGGGAATTGAAACGCCTACCGAATACTCCGGTTCGGGCTGTGGATTCCTTACAATGATGCTTGTAGTCGAAGAACTCTCGAGGGTAGATCCATCGGTAGCTGCCTACGTGGATATCCACAACACTCTAGTGAACTCACTCTTTATGAAGTTGGGAACCGAAGAACAGAAGCAAAAGTATTTGACCAAACTCTGCACGGAATACGTAAGTATTTTTATCTTCTAAATAGTTTTTTAGAATCAAAAGTTAACAAGGATATTTTAATGGTAGCCAATAGCCATAACAAAAATTGGCCAAGGGCGTGTCAGGCCACGCATAGAAAAGGGTTCCTAAATGACTCATGATGGCAGGTGGATTTAAAATCATGTCCAATAGCTAATTGTTATGTTTACTTTTAATTTTTTTATTTTTGTACCAATTATTCCCTGTTTTTACAAAAAAAAAATGCGCTTTAAAGTTGAATACCTCGCAAACGGATACCTAAACCAAAAAAAAATTTTAGGAACATCAAAATGTTTTTAAAAGACCCATCTTATTCTACCCTACACGATGGGGTAGACTCAAGAAAAAAAATCATCCCCACTTTACGTGAAATTTTATTGTAGCACTTTATTGACGTAGTTACAAGAAATATTCATGCCAAGGTTCATCATTCTAGCACTAACCGTTTGGGCGGTAAGTCGAAGACGGACGGAAAGCATAAAGAATCCCTAAGGGTTCCGAGTCATGAAGTACGGAACACTGCTAAATTCAAGAAACGTCTAACTCTATACTGGAAATAAATGAGTTACGAACTCGTAGGACATTTGTTTTTCTTTATGCAGTAACTATCTAATTTTTCATTCTTTAGCAAAAGTAATACGAGGGTAATAAGCTGAATTTGGAATTAAGACATGATTTACAAAAACTTTAAAAATAACACTTATTTGCTTTACAGTTAATAACGTGACTAATATCATGTTTGCAGGCTGGAAGTTTCTGTCTCACAGAACCTACATCAGGATCCGACGCGTTTGCCCTCAAAACCGTGGCAAAGAAGGACGGTGATCACTTCGTCATCAACGGCTCTAAGATGTGGATCTCAAACTCAGATGTAGCTGGAGTATTCCTTGTTATGGCCAATGCTGATCCCTCCAAGGTTAGCGGAGACATTACAAAATTTGACCAAATGAATTATGGATAATTATGTATGATTCTGGATTTTTGTCCAAATGGGTAGCCATGAAGAATAATTATTCCGATCATACCTACATCAAGTAGGTGAGGTGACTAGACCCCAAACTCCTCTCCCTCAGATTTGAAGAAAGGACAAAGTTGATCCTATTAAATGCCATCCTAAACTTTGTCCTTTGTCAAATCAAATCAATCAGAAATAAAAATAAAAGTCAACAAAAGACCACAAAACATCAGGTGTTCTGATTGACTATCTGCTAGTTTGTATCCTATCTTCTTCTTCTTCTTTTGGCGAAATGGCAACCAGCCGAATATCAGCTATTTCTGCCAATGTCAAGTAGTTAGTCTTCAATTATAGTTTTTAGTCTTCAAGTCTTCGTCGTAATGAATTTAATTATAAAAAAATGTGGATGAGATGAAATGGGGACCATCTTCCGAAAAAACAAAAAACGATCTCCGTATCCTATCTTAATTTTTTTTTTTCTGAACATGTTTTAGTTCTGTGTGTTTGCCAATTAACTCTTCCTAAACTGCTGACGTGATAAGAAGTAATATTTTTGTGTACCAATATTTCAATGGGTTTTTGGATGGTTTAAAAACACTATTGGGCGTTTTTCAAAATTTTGCTCCGTTACGTACAGGATGTCCATTTATTTTCATAACAAAATTTTAAATAAACGATGAAATGTAGACATTGACAATGAACTAAGGTTTAAAAAAAACCATAATCAAACAATGTTAAATGAGTATATTTCTATATAATGTATTATTATAGTGAGGGTTGCCAATACAGGGGTCTTGTACGTTACATTTTCATTCAAAGTAAATAATAACTCAATCATATCAAAGTTAATCAGCTTTATTTATAATTAATCAACAACATAAAAATCTTCTAAAATTTAATACCACTTTGTGGAATCTTGCCTCTTAGTGCTGTTTTAAATATAAAATATGTCTTGTACGTAACTAAATGGCACTCTGGACTATCAAACTTTGTGAATAAATAACTATTCTAAAAGACTAACATTATAGGTAAGTTTTTTTAAATACAATAAATAACAAAAAGTTATGTTTTTGATAATATATATTATCAAAAACATAACTTCCAAAGGTTTTTTCATAAAAAAATAAAAACTATAACAACCAAAACAGGACAGTTACGTATGTAGACAACAGTCGTTACGTTTAGGAACTCTAAAGCTATGTTTACAACGAGCACAATTTCTAGTCATTTTAGAAACAATACAATATTATTCAACACTTCAAAAACGTCGTGATGTGACATATTATTTAAGTCACATCACTTACCGTACTTATTTCTATAAAATTAGTCAATATCACAGACTGTTTTGATTTGAGCATTTATCTAACTATTTAGTAAAAATATATTTTACAAAAAACTTAGGGGATTCAAGTCTGTTTCATTTTCACATTATGTAGGTAAAAAAATGTGAGCCGTCACGGGACGCCTGGCAGATGTGAAACATCGCCATTATTTTGTAAAAGTAATATGCAGAAAAGAACATATTGTAATAGGAACTAAATATGTCATAATGATAAAATAAAATATTACTAATTATTAAAATAGTACAGTACACACTACTGCATATAGACTGTATATATATACCATCGTATAGCGTGCCGTGGCGACGCGTCGCCAGGCCGTGGCGACGCGTCGCCAGGCCAGAAATCTGTTTTACGTGCGGCTATAGATGTTTCACATCAACAATACTTCTTAACTTACAAAAAAATTCAACAGATACAAAAAAATGTCAAATAAGTAGTAACAAAAATAAAATAGGGAACCAATAAGTAGGTAATTCTGCGTGATTGTTTGGTCTTCTTTTAGAGTAACTTTTTCATTTTCCAATAGCTCAATCATCTTTTTGTGTTTAGTCTCTAGGCGAAATCTATTTTTACTTAAACTATTAATAACTTTCTTTAACCTTTCACAAGTTTTTAATGTCCTTTGATATCTTTTATAATTTCGGTAATTCAATCTCTGTTTTTTCTTTAATTTTGTATTATCTTGCATCTCTGGCACTGTCACTGGAACAGTTGGCTTAGTATTATTTACTTTTTAATTTTCCCTTTTATTCCTTTATTGTTATCTCCAAATTTTCCGT
This sequence comes from Phragmatobia fuliginosa, assembly GCA_932526445.1. NCBI lineage: Eukaryota > Metazoa > Arthropoda > Insecta > Lepidoptera > Erebidae > Phragmatobia > Phragmatobia fuliginosa. The sequence continues at coordinate 18,271,184 of OW052070.1, forward strand.
CTTTTTTTCCTTTTCTTCCTTATTTAGTTCACTTACCTTGGGTTTATGTTCTTCAGTCTTTCGACTTCTTTCTTTTTATATTTGTTGTATTTTTCTTCATTTTCTTTTTTTGTCACTCAGTTTTTGTCCATATCCACGTTGTTTTTGTCTCTCTCGGCACCAGTCAACGGCATAATTTACCTGTGTAGGATTAACCACTCGTCAGTTGGGCCCAATAGTGGGACTTTCTCGTGTCTGTTGAGTCAGCTCTGTGGACGTCAACAGATAAAGGGAAGGTCAAAAAAAAAAGTTGATTTTCTCTAAATCTATCTATTCTATCTATAATTAAAAATATAAATTGAATGCCTATTACATTTCTTTATGTTTTTTTCTAACATTTCAATGGCCTTTGAAATGCCATTCAAACGTTATGCCATAAAAACTGACTCACCTGGAACGGGAGGGGCCCCATTTGGGGGCCGATTTTATTTTCCAATTCTTGAAAAATTACGATTTTGCCACCACTATATACACAATTTACACATTAAAACACTAAACACTTAATAACACAAACAAAACATCTTAATATCAACTAAAAACTAAGATAACTAAAATTGGCGCCAAAGTACGCGATCAAAAAACCGTTGAACGCGGCCACATTCCGATGCCGACTGTCAAAAAAAGTTCTACCAACGAAAAATTGAATTAAATTTGGTAGGATGGACCGGTTCGTTCCCCTTCACTCGTGAACGACAACAGTACAGTAGAAATAGTAGATTTCGCCAAAATAAACCCTAAACAAAGGTCTTAAGAACGTCCACAGAGCTGACATCAACAGAAATATCCAACTTTTTGGTGTCAGCTGTGTGGACGTTCTTAAGGCGTCAACTGATGAGTGGATAAATTAATTTGTAAGGAAGTACCGAGGATGTGAGGAATGTTAGGGTTCACCCTCTTTATCGCTAGTCTAAATAGGATATTTATAACATAATAAGGAAACCTGCTCACCATGAGGAGACTAGATCCTATAAAGGTAATGAGTTTACTTCTCTGGGTGGATTATATTTTTAATTTATATAAAAATTGCACAAGACAGTATGAACGCATCTTTACGGGTCCAGTACGTAACGTTTTTAGTCCACTAATACATCACGTCACGTCCTGGACGTTACGTATAACGCGGACTTGTCATCACATGTTTTTTTGGTATAAAAAAGTTGATTAAAGTAGTTTACTAGTACACATTCATTATCTACAACATATTTACTTATAATTTAACACGAGTAGTATATAAAATTTGTGGGTCTTACCTTTCAAAATCAATGTTCGTACCGGACAAACAAAACAGACCCGTCACGCACGTCACGGACCGCAAGTGTTGACGATTGAATTTCTTCAGTTTTAATTCAAAGGAAAAGAACGAAGGAATGATAAAAACATCGTCAATATGGCATTGCTTAAAAATAGTTAAGAGCCAAAGACAATATTATTGTTATTCTTTATAAAATCATACCGATACGTACAGGACTGTCCGCTGTGGCCAGTTTTTTAAATCCGATAATTTCAGTATTTATTTTAGAAAAATATACTACAACCTTATTATATTTTATTTAAAAACAAATATAATGAGTTATTTCATTCGAGTAATACTAAAGATATCCAAATATAGCTTATAGATTCTCCAAAATACGTAATCAAAATCCAGGATATGATGAAGGACACATAAAAAAGTAGGATAATATTTGGTATTTTATTAAATATTAAAATATGTTTTCCGTTTAAGTCTTATGTTTATCTTTTTTTTTACAGTAAATTAAACATTTTACCCTAACGTAAAATAATTTGATACTCACTTCCTACATTTTTGCCTTTTAATCAATGGTCAAACTCGTAGGACACGGCAAAATAGCCCTGAGCAAAATTTTGAAAACCGCCCTATTGGTTCTGGTATCTGGCGCTGCAGTATGTCAGTGTAACCATCAGTTAATAACTAAAACAATATTCGTTTATTCTAAGGCAATACAAAGTTCGCCATGTCAGCTAGTACCATATAAAAACAGTAGAAGTATTTGCCATTAAATGTGGAGGAATACCAGTTCTAATTCTGGTTAAAATATTTATGTTTTCCGTTTCCAGGGTTACAAAGGTATCACCTGCTTTATCGTAGAGAGAGAGACTCCAGGTCTATCAGTTGCTAAACCAGAGAACAAACTCGGCATCCGCGCTTCTGGAACTTGCATGGTCCACTTTGACAACGTCAGGGTACCAGAAAGCAATATCCTTGGAGAATATGGCAAAGGGTATGTACTTAACAACTGAAGTTCTGGTTTAATAGTTATAATAATATATCGCTTTATTGTGCACTAGATCAATTGCAACATTATCTTAAAGTTAGGAGGTACAAGTAGCGGCCTTATCGCTCAAAGGCAATCTCTTACAGGCAACCATGGGGTGAAAGACATAAAACATGGGATGGAAAGTGTGTGGTAGTAGCTGGTGCTGTGATAAAGACAACCGACACATAAATATGTAAATACATTTATATAAATATACATACACGCATATTTAACGCACACATGTTTATTAACTTTTGAACTTGACAAGTGTAGAATTTCTAAAAATCAATGAAACCATCCTCATCAATTGGAGTGCTTCGAAATTTTAAGGGTAATAGTCCAATAGAATGAACTGTAGACAATTAGGAATTAGGCCTTTAGAGGAATCGTTTCCTATCTTCTTTTAATATCGTCTTTCTGGAACTTGAAATGAATTTAGGCTCCCAAATAGTAAGTTGCGATTTCCACATACAGAAGAAACAAAAACACGCCTCAACAACATCTTACTTAATATTTTTAATGGTTACACGCCAGCATTTTTTTCCACTTTTAAACATCTCTTATTTTAATTTTTTGTTCCAATAGTGCCCAAAACCAATCATCGAGGCCAAATTACAGACGACAAATATGATTGTTTATTACGCTTCTGCTAACTTTTGCAAAACTGTGCTTCTTCCCTGGCTTGGGGTTGGTATAGTATTTGCTACAAGTTTTCTTCTCTTTGCAGTGCTGTTATCTTGCCTAGTTTCACTTTCCTAATCACCTCCTACGACTCCCACGGGATGAATAAGTTCGGTCACATCCCGTCTTCTCAATCTGGCACCTTAAATGTAGATGGTAAAAAGTTAAATTCCATGTTTCAGGTACAAATACGCTGCAGGATTCCTGAACGAAGGTCGCATCGGTATCGCATCACAGATGATCGGACTGTGCCAGGGATGCATGGACGCCACCATCCCTTACACGCTGGAGAGGAAGCAGTTCGGCAAGAGCATCTACTCTTTCCAGGTACAAACATCATTCTGCTTCTCTCTATCTCACAATGAGAGCCCGTTTCCTGTGATCTATTTGACCTTTAAACATACCATGACTCTAACATCCTCTTTTACTTGTTATTTGTGTATAGTAGGCCAAAACTTTCCAAGGAGGGGGTCTCTGTCCAGAAGGGGATAGTTCATTTAAAAGCTAATGTTGTCGATGATGATGATGAAAAAAAATATAATTATTACTGTATTTAAATAGATACATAGTCAGCATGCATCTTTTTATAAAATATTTTTTTAAATTCTTTTGGCTCATTTCGCCTTGATATAAGCTGCAATTCGTAAGAAAATCACATAGCATAGTGGTAGTTGAAATATTATTAATATGCATTTTTCAATGTTTTTAAAAACAATTTGCACTTTCTGATTAACCAATAGAACTAATCAGATTTTAACTCACATCCTAATTCGACTAATCTTATTTATTTATTTAATACATGGAAGACTAACAGCTATTTACATCTAAATATATCATTTTAACAGTCTCTAGAAAGCCAATTACAAGTCTGCACTTTTAGATATATAAATCCATAACAACGTAATTCATCAAAAATTAAAAAAAAACATGTCGGCGTTAAGTATAAAATTATTATAAATAAAAATATCTACAACGAAAATAGAAGCAAAAAACCTTTAATTGCACATTCTTAGACATGCCCTAGGTAACTTTGACAGTTAAATTTATGGAGCATATATAAAGTTTTAACCGGGATGAAACTTAAAACATAAATATATCATGGAACCTTGCTCCGTTCCAGGGTATCAGTTACCAGATAGCTCACCTGCAGACTGAGCTGGAGGCGGCTCGTCTTCTCACCTACAACGCGGCCCGGCTCAAGGAGAACGGACTGGAATTCGTCAAGGAAGCTGCTATGGCGAAATATTTCGCTTCAGGTAATTTGTTATATTTTATTGTGTGGTGTAATGGTATTTCCGTGTATCTCCTGGAATTAACTATAATGTCTTGGAAATAATGTCGCTGGGAGTAAATTGGACAAATTGGCCAGACCAGAGTGATACCATGGGCTTACAGAATATCTGTGTTTGTTTTCACCGAGTGAGTGAGATGACTCAGCGCCCAGGATCACTCTCAACTGTTTTAGTAAAGATATTCAAAGGCTGGTTAAACACGTGTAACTCTCCAGTGTAATACGTGGATAGTCTGAGCATGATAGGCAGTTTCATATGGGCGCCAAATCCTTGAGACAAGAATTCGAAATATCGAACAAATGAAACCTTTGTTTGATCGCGAAAAAGTCCTATAATCTCATAGTTTTGTATCAAGTAATGGAATCTTAATATCATACGTTTGAAAAACAAACTTTTCTATTTTAATACGCCCAGTTAGTTTTTGAACACATACTAAATAATTTATGAACGCAAAACGTAGTAGTATCACAAAATTGGCAGTTTTTCTCAAACACTAAAGGGAGGAGGCGCCACTTTCAAGATTTTGCCCCGGTTCGAAAAAATCGTAGATCCGAGCTACCATAGACTTTTAAAATTTTCTAACTGCTTAATATCCCTTTAACTTCATACACGTCTCTTAGCGATGCAAAGATGCACAATTAAATTCACTAATTTTTATTAAAGAGTCCTGTTTTCCTCAAATTGAGGTCAAAACCTTTTCAGACCACCTAGGATTCTGCAGCGTAAGAGAATCTTTTAAGGATACCTATTTATCTTCTGGAATCTGTCTCTGAATATTGTTTTTATATCTTATTCCTGATTTTTTTTATAGAAATTGCCCAAACGTTGACATCTAAGTGCATAGACTTCATGGGTGGAGTGGGTTTCACCAAGGACTTCCCTCAGGAGAAGTTCTTCCGCGACGCCAAGATCGGGACCATCTACGAGGGAACCAGCAACATGCAGCTGCAGACCATCGCCAAGTTAATAGAGAAGGAATATAAACAATAAACATAATTAATAAGTATTATTACCAAACGAATTTATCTAATTTTCTACTTTTTTATGAAAGAGAAAATATGAGATTATGTAAGCGCCTTATTTGCTCAAAACGCTCATTCCTAAATCGCCATTTTTGAAAAATGCTAAAAGAAAATTATTATTGATGATTTTAATTACTTGTTATCTACTTCTTTAAGTGAAATCGTGTATTTGCTGATGGTGAGCCTTTTGTACAATGTTTTATACAATAATATTGTTATGTAAAATATACTTTTTTTTACATTCAAAGCGATTTGTAATCACTTACTCTAAATGTACAATAATTGTAAATTAAAATTATAATTCAAAATATTATTGTTTCATTATATGTTTAGCATCAGTAACAGAACGAAATCGAATCGGGCTGTTCCTGCTAGTGTACAGTCAGCGTCATAATGATATTGGCGTTCAAAGTGGTCAAAATGATGTGAAAAACATTAATTCAATTTTATGTTGGCTCGCAAGGTGCTCAAATTGTTGTACGCATTCAAAGTGGTCAAAAGATCTTAGCAATCAGTTGTCAATAATATGTTAGCTAACAGAGTGTTCATATTGATGTTATCAAATAGGTTGTTCATTGGTTTCTAAGCATGCAAACTAGTCAAAAATATCTTAGCAATAAACAGAAACCAACGTTATCGCCCACAGATAGAGTATACTTTGCAGTTTCATTAATACTTTTAAATTTTTGTCCTTTTTTGTCTTGAATACCTTTCTCATTCATTTCTTGCATGACGTAATTGACATGTCTTTTGTTTCGAATGTTGTTAAAAAACATAGTCCAATATTCTATTAAATCATAGGTAATCCACAATATTATACTGAGAAAAGGAGTATGTTGTTTTGAAAATTATGTTGTTTTGAAAATTACATTTTTTTTTTTTTTTTTTTTTTTTTTTTTTTTTTTTTTTTTTTTTTTTTTTATGGATGTAGGTATATAAATGAGATAAAACCAATTGAATTTTTTTTGATTAAAAGTGGAATTAATGATACGATTATTTATTTTCGAGTAAAAATTCTCATTTGATTCGTCTTCTTGACGAGTACTTTGACACTCTAATATGGTAACCAGGGTTTGAAGATGGAGCTGGAAGGTGGCCATAGGAACTCCGTAATTCGACGCAACCCCGTCGCGTTTGGGCTCATTTTATTCGTCTTGACGAGTACTTTGACATTATATGGTAACCAGGGTCTGAAGATGGAGCTGGAAGGTGGCCATAGGAACTTCAGCAAATGAGTCGATGTGGTTGCGTTTTTGGTTTTTTGTATAAGTTAGATATTGATCAACTGTTCGGCTTTGTAGAACGTATTTTAATGTCCTACGTGTACGCAATGTATTTTGTCATATTGTAAAGCTCGTAGGATTCATTCAAGTTACACGCCGGGTACAGAAAGTACCTATTATAATCGAACGGTCAAATATTATTAAATTTTTACGCAGTTCAATAAAAAGCATTGTCAGTCCGCTCTGATCATTTAAATTACGCAAGGTATTTAATCGCGGTTTTCATCATATTTAATTTTATATTTTAGGGAAGATTTATTAATGTGATTATATTATTGTACTAGATGCGCCCCGCGGTGCATGTATTTTTTATAATCACCTAGCTTCCGCCCGTTTATCTCGATTAATGCAGTAAAAAGTAGAATATGTGTTATTCTGATATTAGGTCTTTATCCATGAAATTGCCGTTTTGTATGCAATACGTGAAAGTACTTAGTTTATCCAACTTTTTTATTTCTGTTATTCGAAGTAATCACCCATGCAATCGACGCATCTTTGCCAACGCATTGGCAGTTTATTGATGCCCTTTTTGTAAAAATCAGCTGGACGGGAGGCAACAAACTCTTCAAAGGCATTTTGTACTGCCTCTCGGGAATTGAATTTTTTACCCACTAAAAAATTGTCTAAATTTAGGAAAGAGTAATAGTCGGTAGGTGCAAGGTCTGGTGAGTATGGCGGATGAGGGAGAGCTTCCAACCCCAGTTCTTGCTGCTTGGAGACTGTCTGTTGCGCAGTATGGGGTCGCGCGTTGTCGTGAAGGAGCAGTGGGGACGACCGATTGACCAAAGCTGGTTGCAGATGTGCAAGCTTCTCCATCATTCTCTCCAGTTCTTTACAGTACACATCTGCACTAATGCTCATGCCGTTTTGTAAAAAGCTGTGGTGAATCACACCCGCACTTGACCACCAAACAGTGACCTTTTTAGGGGTCATTTTTGGTTTAGGGCATTGCTTTGGTGCTGAACCAGGGTCTAACCAACTTGCTGAGCGCTTTCGATTGTCGAACAGAATCCATTTTTCGTCGCACGTAACAATTTTTAGTTCTAGACAACTTTTTAGTGGGTAAAAAATTCAATTCCCGAGAGGCAGTACAAAATGCCTTTGAATAGTTTGTTGCCTCTCGTCCAGCTGATTTTTACAAGAAAGATATCAATAAACTGCCAATGCGTCGATTGCATGGGTGATACTTCGAATAACAGAAGTAAAAAAGTTTGATTAAATAAGTACTTTCACTTATTGCATACAAAACGGCAATTTCATGGGTAAAGACCTATTATATTAGCTATATTACTGTCAAGTTTCATCCAAATCCGTTCAGTAGTTTTTGCGTGAAAGAGCAACAAACATACACACATACATACATACATACTCACAAACTTTCACGTTTATAATATTAATAGGATTATTTTACTGGAACACATATAAAGTCAATGTTTCTTAAAAACATAATATTTTTTATATTAGAGCCAATACTGACAAAATTTTACGAGTAACATTAACTACAAATAACCTACAGTAATGATTTAGAAATTTTTAATATAATTTTTTTAATAATTTAATTGTGGATTATACCAACACATATTTTGAATAGGTGACTCATTTCTGCATTCTAATTCCAACTATAAGCTTCTCAAGTAAATGGCTTATTTACTTGCCTTACAAATATTATGGTCATATATTCAGCTTCTGTGCTAGATTAAGCTAATGTTGGTTGTTTTTTACACTTAAAAGACATGACACTACCACACATCTTAAATATGAATCCAGTACAAGACTTACGGTCCACACAATATGATGCCCATTCAGCATTGACATAACCAAAAAACAAAATGCTTGATTTTTTTCAAGTATTTTAAAATATGTTTTACATATTTCTAATGTGTTTCATTATAATTATAATTAAACTGGCTCTAGTAACAAACAGCATACAATGTATCTGGGCGGGTTAACATAGATAAATAAACTAAAGTTCCTATTAATTGCTGGTAAGGATACTGAGTACAATGAGTGTCTCCGTTCTCTAGCTTCAAATTTACTTCCATTGGTGTACTGACTGGGTTACAATTTTTCATGATAATCCTATCTAATATATTATCTACAAATTGTTCCTGATCTACAAAAATCTCATTATTGTTTCATCTGACTCTCATTCCTAAGCATTGTCTAATATTTCCCAAGGCTTTTAATTTAAATATAGATTTTAGCTTAGTCTTAAGGTATTCAGTTTACAATTACAAAAAATAAATAAAATTGTCCACATACAAGGCTATATATCATCCTGAAATTATCAATATGTTTAACAAATAAACAAGGTTCATTGATTGACTTCCTATACCCCAAGGTTTGTAAAAAAATAAGCGGCCAAGTGCGACCCCCAAAATGTATTGTTTTTTTTTCTATTTTTATGTGAAAATCTTAATGCGGTTCACAGATTACATCTACCTGCCAAGTTTCAAAGGTGTAGTTCTTAAGGTTTCGGAAAAAAGTGGCTGTGACATACGGACGGACAGACAGACAGACATGACGAATCTATAAGGGTTCCGTTTTTTGCCATTCGGCTACGGAACCCTAAAAATCATCCACACGTTTATACCATGCCCTAACTGATTCTTTCAATCCGTAGATTGCCTTTTAGGGGTCCGAAGTTTATGACTCGGAACCCATAAAGATTCGTCATGTCTGTCTGTCCGTCCGTCCGTCCGTCTGTCCTCGACTTACCGTCCAAACGGTAAATGTCAGAAAGATGAAACTTTGTATGAATATGTGTTGTAATTACGACAAAAAAGTAGTACAATCAAATTATTAAAAATATTTTTACTTGGGGTACCTCCCCTACACGTAAAGTGGGGATGTTTTTTTTTCACGCGGCTACCCCATCGTGTGGGGTATTATTAGATAGGTCTTTTGAAAACAATAATGGATTTTTAAGAGGATTTTTTGATTGAGGTGTCCGTTTGCGAGAAACTCCACTTTAAAGGGCACTTTTTTGTAAAAACAGGGCGTCTCCCCCATCCCTGTAAAAGCTAAACAGCGCAAAAAATCGGGAAAAATTCGTGATGGTGGTCTATATAATGAACTTTAAAGGAAAACTGTAGCAGATTAGATGACTTTGTTAGTTCAGGAGTTATAGAGGCTTAAGTTGTAAAAGGCGCTTCCTTTGTAAACGTCATAAATTAACACATTATTACGTAAAAACAGCAGTTATCTATTGGATACGATTTTAAATCCACGTATCATTATGGGTGACTGAGGAACCCTTTTATGTGCGTGGGGGATTTTTTCATTTAACATATTTATTTAATCAAAATATCTACCATTATTATATATACATTGCTGCCATCTAATAGGAAGGTCATTTATGTCCTTGCGATAGAACTCTAGTGATCTAGATTTTACGAACTGTGTGAAAGCATTTTTTTTTTTTTACAACTCCCGCATTAGGTATATAAATTCCTGTGTCGCGGGGGACTTTACAAACATACATGAAACGGACACAAAGAACACCCAGACTCAGAACAACAAATTGTGAATCACACAAAGTGTTGTCCTACGTGGGATTTAAACCCACGACACTTGGCGTAGTAGGAAGCGGTGTGGCGACCGCTTAAGCCACTAGGCCAACCGTGCAGTCGAAGTTTGTACTGCTACCTGGGAAGATAACTTTTTATCACGTAGAAAATTGTCCAAATTACGAAAAAAATGGTAGTCCGTTGAAGCAAGATCTGGCGAATACGGAGGGTGACGAATGTTTTCTAATTGCAATTCCTCTAGAGTTGAAATGGTTTCTGTCTGACACGCACTTGACCAATTTTTTTAGTTTTAATACTTTCCTTTTATGACATTCCAAATTGTATAGTAAACTCATATATACACATCTTCAAATGCTCATTCAAAAAAGCTGTGGTTACATCAAGGTGAGTTATTTCTAGATTATATTTAACACTCAATACAAGCAATAGTCTTATTGTAGTGACGGTCCACTGGTGAGAATGTTTCTGTATAGTCTGTGCGTAAAACCCTTGGCGACTAACTGACCATTATATCGCACAGTATCACAACTGTCCACTTTTTTCTTGAACACCCACTTACACTTAACCTCTGTTGTTTGTTTTGGCTTGTCCACTGCTTTCCAAGCTTCGTTTTCTTCAAATGATTTTCCGATTCCTTCTGTAAAGCTTTACACCATTCTCTTAATTCTAGGCCATTTAAAGCCTCTTTATATGTTATATTGGCTGGTCTACACATGGATTTGTACCGGTTTCAACACCCACATTACTATAACTAAACCTCTTTCTTCCTCTAACATCTTTAGCGGGCTTAGTACTCTGTATTTTTTTTACTCTCATACACTGCCAAGTGTTTCACCTGAAAGACTAATGTCTATGTTTGGTTCTTCCTATGTACTGTCCTCATTGTTACTTTTCTTAGTTGATTGTTCAGAGTCCGAATTATCAGAAGATGACTTATGTTCTATGCTAATCACTATAATCAGAAGATGAGTTATTGTTATCATTTATTACAGCTTGCATATTATCCCGTAACGATTCCCAAATTGTGCAATTTACGTTAGGATATACGTAATAGGATAGGATTTACGTTAGACTTTTTAAGGTGTACAATACTGTAGTACATTATTTTGATCTATCTCGTAGGGTAAAGCCAGCGTTTTCAATGTAAGCGTAAAAAATGGGTTTATTTACGACATCACATTAGAAACCTCCTTCTCTACTACATTAAGCATGTATTATACATATTCAGTTGAATCACTCTATCTATTAAAGAAAACGGCATTAAAATCCGTTGTGTAGATTCAAAGATCTAAGTATTCATAGGGACAGACAGAGAGCGGAAGCGACTTTGTTTTATACTATGTAGTGAAACTGCAAAGTATTCTCTATGTGTCGGTGATAACGTTGCTTTCTCTTTATTGCTAAGATATTTTTGACTAGTTTGCATGCTTAGATACCAATGAACAACCTATTTGATAACATAAATTTGAACACTCTGTCAGCTAACATATTATTGACAACTGATTGCTAAGATCTTTTGACCACTTTGAATGCGTACAACAATTTGAGCACCTTGCGAGCCAACATAAAATTGAATTAATGTTTTTCACATCATTTTGACCACTTTGAACGCCAATATCATTATGACGCTGACTGTACAAATATACGAGTGTGATTCAAACCACAAGAATAAAGTAAAACTTAAGTAAAAACAGAATACAGACAATAGGCCGGCACCGCGTCATAAATATATGAAATGTAACTGGCTGAGAGGAAGAGAGAAAGAAAATGTCTGCGCGCACTGCTCTCACTTGCTCCTTTTCTTTTTTTTATGTGTGGAAAATCATCATGGACCGTCACCCTACCGGGGGTTACGGCGGGGTGGTGTGTCGGACTTGTACCGACTAAAAACCACACAGTGTGCCCTCTCTGCGCTTCTCCGCATAAGAGGAGGAGAAGTCTAGGGTGGGATCTCCTTCTGAACTTCCAGCGCCTGCCCGCTCCTGATGCGGGCACCGTCTCTGTTCGACGACCCTCTCTTAGGCGGGGTCCGGCACACACCGACGACACACCTCGCGGCTGGCCACATAATGCGGGTGGAAGGAAAACCCGTCCCGTCCACCCGCGGCCACACTCAAGGCGGCATGAGGCGCAGATGTTCGCGCCTCCGCCGCCCGAGTCGCCGGCGGCGAATCAGGTCCGATTGGATGTCGTCCTCCCGGGCCTTCTCCGCCGCCTCCTTCTGCGTGATTACGTCCTCGCAGAAGGTTGCGACCGCGGTAAATGAGCTCTCGCTGCCAGCCATGGAAGCTCTCACTTGCTCCTACAGTAACATACGGAACGTAACTCTCCTTCCTTCTAATTTCACCAACTTATATCTCCGCCTCGCCCGATCACACTTTTCGTAATGCTAGCGTCACGCATTCACCGACTAACTCCCCAAGTTCAACGTGCGTAAACAAGTTTCATAAATAAGGAGACTTTTAAGCAGTCACCACATGGACCTATATCTAGGTTCTATACCTAACAACTCCTGCGTAGTTGTCTGGTCTCCGTTGAGACTGACGTCGGCTAGGACGCACGACCACGTCATCATTTAAGATTCATTTCATACTACGCAATTTGAAAGCGTCATGATATAAACTTCACAAAAAGAGTTCAAATAAACACATTATTTTGGTATTCTAGTTTCTTGAATACAATTACATGCTTTACATACACACAATACAACTAGTATTATGCCGTAACAGACGATCGAATATGGATCGAAACTGTTAATTTGACATTACAACAGTTTTCATTTAATTTTATTTATTTGTATATATAGATAGATATAAAGACATATTTTGCTTATAAACCAGGGCCGGATTCACCATAGACGCTGAAAAAGCTGAAGCTTGGGGCGGCAAAATTAGGGGGGGGGGGGGGCGGAAAATTCTTCTTCTTCTTCTTCTAGTGCCTCTTCAATCCTGAAGGTTGGCCGTCAGCTTCTTGTACTCCTCTCTGTCATTGGCCAGGCGGAACAGTTGTTCAACGGAGGTGATACCGGTCCACTCCCGGATATTACGCAGCCACGATTTCTTTCTTCGCCCAGCGCGTCTCTTCCCCTCCACCTTGCCCATCAATATTAACTGAAGCAGCAAATATCTTTCGTGTCTGAGCACATGACCGAGATATTCGATTTTGCGCTTTTTGATTGTTTGCATCAATTTTCTTGGCATATGGACACGCTGGAGCACAATCTCGTTCCTGACCTTTTGCGTCCAACTAATGCGAAGCATGCGACGGTAACACCACATCTCAAAAGCCTCTAGGCGTCTTGTCGTGTCGTCCTTTAAGGTCCATGCCTCGCAACCGTACATGACAATGTGCCAGATATGGCACAGAAGCATCCTAACTCTGAGTTTTATGTTCAGTTGTCGACAACATAGAACTTTTCTCATTTTGTTGAAAGAGGCTCGGGCAAGTTCTATCCGGGTTTTAATTTCTTGGTCGGAATCCCATGCTTCATTTACCCAAGCACCGAGATATTTCAATTGTTGTACTCGTTCTAGTTGCTTACCCTCTATAGTTATGTTAGGATTTAAATCTGCACTTCTGGAGACCACCAACAGTTTCGTCTTGCTGATGTTTATCGACAGACCAGCTTTTTGACTGCTCTCGTTGACCTTATTTACAATTTCTTGTAAGTCACGTTCTGAAGATGCGATGAGGACGGTATCGTCTGAGGACGGCGGAAAATTGGCCCAAAAAAAATTTGATACCGAAAAAAAAAGACAACTCAATCAAATTAGAAATATAAATCCTGTGTCATGTAGTACTTTGCAAACATACATGAAACGAACACAGAGAACACCCAGACTCAGGACAATAATTTGTGAATCACACAAAGTGTTTTCCCAAGTATGATTTGAACCCACGATACTTGGCGTAGTAGAAAGCAATGAAGAGTGTATCTAATTTTAGAAGTAATTAGGGGCGGCAAAATTTATATTGCTTTGGGGCGGCAAATGTGTAAATCCAGCACTGTTATAAACTCTTACAGATATCAAAAATTGGTTAAATACAGTTTTTTTTAAATTGAGGCTCATTATGGACCATATCGGACGCATATGGTCCATAATGAGCCTCAAGTGTGCACACCTAGAGTGCACACTACGTACCGTATGGTCAAGGCCACATAGTATAAAGTTTTCTCTTTACTGGCAAGCTATAAGTAATGAAATCCATAATAGAGTTTTCCGAATTAGGGTATACCCTATTACGTACAGGATCTGAGATTGCTGATTTAGGTATATAGTTTGTTTTTAAACAATACTTATAAAAACAAAATGTTAATTGAGCAATATAAATCATTTTCGGCTTCTTCTCGGTGCTTAAGATTTAATATCATAATTTTGTTGGTAGCACCCTGGAACTACTAATTATAATACTACTAAGTTGAAAATCACACCATTGAATTTGACTCAGAGAGCACCACGTTCGACGAAGTGGGTACTGCGATCAAACCACCCCAACAAAAAACTGCATGCTGTCCAAACGATCGAATGCTCTTCGGACCACATTCGATCGTATGTTAAGACCATAATGTTCTGTGATACAACTGTGCGAAAGAGATGGGAAATGAGCGCATCGACACAATTACGTATACTGTATAATTATCAAGAGTTCAGTTACACTTCAAATCGAACTCTCAAAGTGCACTTTTGTGTTGAAGCTGATTTAGAAAAAAAAACATGTTCTCTTTACGGCGTTTTAGCAGTAAGGTGAATGAAAGATTCCATTTGAAGTAATTTGTGTAAAATTAGTTTAGTGAATATTAAAAATCGGTTGTACAGATTTTGGAGCGATGGCGGGCTCCAGTGTCAGGCAAAGTGCAAGGGTACAGCACACAAGTCTCTCCCGCTCTTACTATGCTGACTGAAGAAGAAGTTCAGATGAAGGAAATTGGTAAGGATAGTTATTTTATACATTTTTTTATCTGAGCAAACTTACGTACAGCTTTTAGGGGGTGTACATTAATTACGTGAAGCATTTTTGAGAATTCTTCGACCCCCCCCCCCCTGCCCCCACCCCAAATCTCACGCTAGATTCTTCAAGACTTAGAATTGGACTGTAAACCTGTTGAATTATTAAGAATAAAAAATCAAAAACACAACCTGTTCTATTAAACCCTTTGAAACGGTTACAGAGTGATTAGGTAACCGTTTATAAATGACTGCCGTGTTGGTCTAGTGGTTAGCGTATGCGGCTGCTGATCAAGAAGTCTCGGGTTCGATTTCCGGGTCAGACCAAATATTTGTGTGATCCACAAATATTCGTTTTGGAGTCTGGGTGTTTTCTATGTATAATATGTATGTTTTTACAAAAAAAAGTATGTTTATGTATTTACGTCACTTGTTTAGTACCCATAACACAAAATCTGCTTACTTTGAGACCAGATGATGTTGAGTGTAAGATGTCCAAAATATTAAAAAAAAAAAAACAAGATTACCGTTATGAATGGGTTTTCCAATACCTGCTGCAAGGTTCTCACGAATACAACAAATACTATTGTCTCAGATTTGGTCATATTTTATTCTAGAAAAATTTTTTCACGCAATTTTACACCGTTTTCTGCGAGAAAAATAAACTAAAGGGCGCTTTTTTGTGAAAACAGGGCGTCCCCCCCCCCCTTCTAAAAGCTAAACGGCAGGCTCAAAAAATCTAGAAAAGTTCGCGATCGTGGTCCATATAATTTACTTTGAAGGAAAACTATAACGGATTAGATGACTTTGTTGGTTCATGAGTTATAGAGGCAACTTGTACAATGCGCTTACTTGGAAAATGTCATACAAAATTAAGGCATTAATACGTAAACATAACAATTTTATATTGGATACGATTTTAAATCCATGTACTGTATGGATGACTGAGGAACCCTTTCCTGTGCGTGGCCTGACACGCACTTGTCCGATTTTCACTTCATACACATTTCTTGCAGTATAAAAGGTCAACGAGGCAAAGAAACGTACAATTATTTTAATTTACATAGTAATGAATTCACAAACCGGTTTGCGACCGTCAAACAACAAACATCAAAGATTTATTTGGTTTCTTATTTTACAGTACATGTCGCACTTAGAACGTTTAAATATTAAACGAGCTACGTCAATACTGATCGGAGATCTATACAATTTTTACCTTTATCATCAACACGATAGATAATGTATTAGGTACTTTAGATAAAACAGGAGGTCTCAGATTCAAATCCCGGTTCGGCCAAAATATGTTTTTGGGTTTTTCTTAAGAAATTCCTATTAGCAGACCGAAGTTAGGAGGTTTGGCGGTGATTTAGGCCCGTGCCTCGAAGAGCACGTAAAGCCGTCGGTCCCGGTTGTCATGAACATCTATGGCAATCGTTATTGGGAAGTCAGTCAGCCCTCAAATATACTGACAACTAGTTCAATCTTCGAATTTCAGTTCTCCCCTAGGGTTGCGGAGGTCCGATGCCAGTCGCTCCGTGGAAAAACTGAAATTCAGGTTAAACCTTTTGAACTAGTAACCGACTCCTAATAAGCTTGCTAATAAAGGCTAGGAAGAAGATAAAATAGGAATCATGTGATATGTGATAATTATCAATCATGTAATTCAAAAAATAATTATCATAAAATCAGATAATTCTCTTCGGTCGTTAACATGAAAATGCATATTTACGCGAATTTCGACCTAATTGCATTTGAATGTATTTCAGTAGGTAAGCTTGGAAGTAATTTAAGTTAAAATAGTTTAGAGGAACTATTTCGTCTGGCTAAAATCAGAAAAGAATATGCAGAGCTGACGGCCAACCTCCATTAGCGGAGAGGCATCTGAAAGGAAGGTAGTAGGTTGTGGTGGCCATGATTCAAATTTGTCGATAGTACATAGTTGTAAAATGTTCTGGAATTTCTTGAAGTCATTCACTAGATGTTTCTATTATGTTAATTTTTCGTTTTGTAGTCAGAAAATTGGCGGCGGAACAGATAGCTCCTTTAGTCAGAAAGATGGATGAAGAACAGCATATGGACGATGGTATTCAAAAATTACTCTTTGAAAATGGCGTAAGTTTTGTAAACAATATTATTATAAAACAAAATAGAAAAGTTTATTGTACTTCTTGCTTGCTTTAGGTACACTACGTTGTTACTAGCAAAGTTCACAACTAGAGATGCTACCAATATTCGTCAAGTTTTCGGTATTCGTCTATTCGGCCATGTTTTTTCACTGTTACGGAGAATATGAAGGTATACTAGCAGACCTGGCAAATGTAATTTAACCATGTAAATTATATAAAAGGATTATTTCTATAAAAAATGTAAATGAAAATAAAAGTACTAATATCGATATTATAACATTCGGGCTGGTTGTAGAAGTGTGAGTATTTAAGCCCCCATATTATTATTTTCTAATGCCGAAATAATGAAAAAAAATTGAATCCAATAAAAATGGCAGTAGATGGTCACCCTTATCACCTAAGGTTATAATAAAAATAATAATAATAATAAATTGCCTATAAGCAATATCAAACCTACCAATGAAACACGAAAGAAATATGAAATTTGATAATCGTAACAATAGTTGCAGCCCTAAAAACACCCACAACAATCTTTCAAAAAAACTTGGATTACTTTCGAACTTCTTTTCCTCACATATTTTCTACTTCGGAAATTAGAAATTAGTCTTTAACTATCCACCGGAAGCCATTGGAAGTTGACAAATAAATATTAAAAACATCGTCATCACACCTCCCTGACTCAGGTTTATATCTGCCATCCGCAAGAAGTACTAAATGACGCCGAATATTCGGCGGCCAATTAAACGGCACTTCGGCCATGATTAATTTTTCGGTATTCGGTAGGTATATCTCTAGTTACAACTAGGGTTGCCACCTTTTTTTTCTGCAGTTAAAGTACATTGTTATCATAGGTAAGAAAAAAAAAGTACATTGTATCAAAATAAAGTACAATTCATTTTTATTGATTATTATAATATTTAAAACATTTACTAATGTTTTTTGCAGCTTGTAACAACTATGTATATCTACTAAACAATTTCACAACATAACAATCTAAGGTTGCCTGGAAGAGATTCCATCTAGCAATACGGCCGCCCTTTGTATATTAAATTATTTAAGTCGTTACTGTTCTGTATTGTAAATCTGTAACACGGTGCACAAATAAAGAGTTTTCTATCAATCGATCTGTATCAAAATAAACGTAATGTAACTTTTATCAAATTCAGAGACGTTTTGTTTCGTTCGTTTCGTCTCGTTATAAAGTTGGTTTAATAAAACAATTTCTTCTAAATGTGTTTTTGACAATGACTCTTATATTATTAATATTTGAGGTTAGGTTGCGTTAAGAAATTCATAAAAACGAGTTTTTAGGTGATCAGGCGGTGGTGAGAGTGGCGACATCTACGACAACGAAATTTTTCATAATCCTAAAGAAATCAAATCATGCTAAATAAAGTATTTTCGTGTACTTTATACCTATCATAAAGTATAGAGTACATTTACCTGAAATAACGTACAATACTTTATTATAAAGTACGGGTGGCAACCCTAGTTACAACGCTGTACACGACTGTGTATTTTATAGTTCATGTTTATGTTTAAGTTTATTTCTATACAAGTTACAAGCTAACCCGGTGAACTTCACACCGCCGTAACAAGGGTCAAAAAAATCCCCCGCGTCATCGCTTACTGGTAGTGTTCCCAAAAGACTACCATTGCCATATATCTATGTACAGGTCTTCAAAAATGATATTGAGGTTTCTATAATCATTTTTATCTAAACTAAATAGTTTGCGCGAGAGACACATCCAAAGTGGTAAAATGCGTGTCCCTGTAACTTCTAAAATAAGAGAATGATAAAACTAAAAAAAAAAAAATGATGTACATTACCATGCAAACTTTCACCGAAAATCTATAAAGATTTTTTTTTATACGTTATAAATCGTGAACCGCAATTTATCTTTCATTTAATCAATACACAACAATACACAATTATTAAAACATCGATCAAAATTACAACGAACCACAAGAACTTCTATATGATGTTACTTGCTGATACGGAACCCTTCATGGGCGAGTCCGACTCGCACTTGGCCGCTTTTTTCAAAATCAATTCAAAGTCAAAATGCATAGTAAGTGTGAAGAGAAGGACCAATTGGAGAGGCCTATTTGCAGTAGTAAACTGCAAGAGGCTGATAATGATGATGCATGATGTAAATAAAACAATTATATTTCTTTTTTTGCTTTTTAAGCCGCTTTTTCTTTAAATATGTAACGTTTGTTTAATTGTATGTAATGGTTCATTAATTCCTATTAAATTGTACGAATTTACAATTAATTATTTCTGTGCATTTTAATTACTACCTAGTAGTCATATGACATTAACTAGTAGCTAGAATATAATATATCAAAACTAGTTGTTGGACGCGGCTCCACCCGTGTCTACGTCGATAATCGTGACTAAAAGTAGCCTATATATTTCTCCATAGTCCAAGCTATCTCTATACCGAAATTCATGCAAATTGTTTCAGCGGTTTAGCGTAACAGACAGACTTTCGAGTTTAATGCAGGCACTACACTTCGTTATGCGCTATTTGTTAAGTATCTACGCCGTATTCGCCCAAATATTAGTTATGCGCGCAAACAACAAACATGCCATCCACACTTCGAACTGGTATGCCAATTAAGCTTCAAATACCTAAGGCAAATATGTGTGTTGTAGAGATGTGTCATCGTCATTTTTATGGTGAACGAAACGAATATACCCGCCACACTTTGCCGTATGCGCGCAAATAACCCGCACAACGAATAGCGCATAGCGAAGTGTGGTGCCTGCTTAAAATATTAGTGTATGGATAATCTAGCTGTCGTAGTACGCCATCTAGTTTTAAACTAAGGAAAGTTTGAAGTTGTTCGAAATATTTATGTAATACCTTTTGCCCGCGGCTCCACCGGCGTTTATGTTGGTTATGGCATACAAAAGTAGTTTTATCCATTTTTTTAAGCTATTGCATAGTTTTTTTATATATAAGCCTGCCTGATGGAAAGCACGAGTAGAATCCAGGAGTAGGGGCCACCATCCTCACTGCGAGTGTAGGCAATGCAGCATGGTGACCCATACCATGGCGGCCTGGTTAGAAAATTCTGCATCATTCTCCCGGCCTCCAAAGAACGGTTGAATGATGCAGAATATTTGGACTTCCGGAAGACCAAACTCTCACTCCAGTCTCACACTCACCAACGAAATACCACAGCAAGAATGCTGTCATTATTAGGATGGTCTTCTGTGTGAGGGTAGTACTGCTCCGGTCGAGCCGGCCCATTCGTGCTGAAATCAGCGTGGCTCAACTGCCGTCCGTTCTCCAATAATATTTATCTCCATGCCTAATTTCATTGCAATCGGTAAAGCGGCTTAGTCGTGGAAACGTAACAGACAAGCAAAGTTACTTTCGACTTTATATACTCGTATGAGTCCGTATGACGGAACGGTGTGCGCGGTAAGGTTTTTAAAAACAGTGACGTCATTATTATTATTGGAATATTTCATTTTCAGAAATAACTTAAAATAAACTTTACTTCAACCAGAATTCACTTTTAATTAGTATTGATTACACAGCTTCGAATATTTCACTTTAAGTTAAGGTGTTTGCTTGCTGTCCGAGCACAGACAAACGAATGATCGCTCCGCTGCAGCGAGCGGCTTTTTATAGGTATTGTAGTGGGGCGGTCGATCGTTGAGAGTTGTTTACGTCAGTAATCAAGAACACGTGCAGCGATGACGTAGTTCGTTGAATGTTGTGTTGCGCCGATATATATATTTAATTAATGTATAGTTTTATAACAGTCCTAAATATTCCGATATTTACTTTTCAGTTGTTGGGTATCGAAGTTCCTATTAAATACTCCGGCTCCGGTTGTGGTTTCCTAACAATGGCACTCATAGTCGAAGAGCTGTCAAGAGTCGACCTTGCAATTGCAGTCCTTGTGGACATCCATAATTCAATCATCAACACTCTATTCATAGATCTGGGTACAGAAGAACAGAAACAAAAGTATTTGCCGAAACTTAGTACTGAATTCGTAAGTATATAATCGCCTTTTTCTGCTTTCTGTTCTCTCATCATTTTAACCCTTTACTTTATTATGAACTGACTCGTTGGTCCAGTGGTTAGCGTATGCGGCTGCTGATCTAGAGGTCTCCGGTTCAAATACCGGGTCGGGGCAAAAAAGTGTTTTTGGGTTTTTCTTAGGAAATTTCTAATAGCAGCCCGGAGTTTACAAGTTTGGCGGTGATTAACACCCGTGAGACTGAGAGCACGTAAAGCCGTTGGTCCCGGTTGTCATGAACATCCATGGCAATAGTTGTTGGGATGTCAGTGCCCTCAAATTTACTGACAACTAGTTCAACCTACGAATTTCAGTTCTCCTTTAGGGTACGGATACCAGTCGCTCCGTGAAAAAACTTGATATTCAGGTAAAACCGGTTGAACATGTAGCCAACCCCAAATAATATTGGGAATAAGGCTAGGAAGAAGAAGACTTTATTATGATCTTCTGACAAAAAAAAACATTTTACAGGATATTTTTATAACAAACTAAAACATAAAACTTAAGTGTTCGTCAATTATGGAAGACCACAACTTGGACATTATCACATACCACAAGAACAAAATATATAATATAATCTTGATGTGGGTAAATATTATAATATATTTTTTGTTCTTAAACCCTGATGGCAAAGATATTCTGGTATTTAATTGGCACTAGCAGCTGTGAAGAGATATCGCATATATGGCATATATACCACGGGTAGTATTCTGATGAGCTCTTTCAAATGATCCCATCTTCTTTCTTCCTCTATAGGACAACACCTTGGAAGTCACCTCTTTAGAATGGTAGAAATACGCACTAGAACGGTTTGACTCTTCTTTTCTATGCCGAGCAGTTACTCAGCAGTTTCTAGCTAACAGCTCACATATTTCCTTCCCATTATGATCCTGGGCTCTTTAAGAGGGGCATGGAAAATCATCTCACCAAGCCGTCATAGTGTAGGTCAGCATCACCTGCATTAGCAGACAGTGTGGTGGCCACCACTGCTGAATTCTACTCATGCTTTTCATGAGGCAGAGTAGAGTCACTTTGGCAGGCATCAAATAAATAATTAAAAAAATAAAAATAATAAATCACTTCTTCCTTTCTGCAGGTTGGAAGTTTCTGCCTCACAGAGCCTACATCAGGATCCGACGCGTTTGCACTCAAGACCGTGGCTATGAAGGACGGTGATTACTTCGTCATCAATGGCTCCAAGATGTGGATCTCGAACTCAGATGTCGCTGAAGTATTCCTCGTTATGGCAAATGCTGATCCCTCCAAGGTAAGCAAAATCAGTTCGTAGTCTCTCTGTTATTATTACAAAAATGTTAATTTTAAACTGAACTGTAGAAAACTGATAATTTTAAACTGAACTGATTTTCTTTCAGGGTTATAGAGGTATCACCTGCTTCATCGTAGACCGGGACACCCCTGGTCTATCCGTCGCTAAGAAAGAGAACAAACTGGGTATTCGCGCTTCTGGGACCTGCATGGTTAATTTCGACAATGTCAGGGTCCCGGAAGGTAACATTCTTGGAGAATTTGGTAAAGGGTACGTAGGCTCTAGGTTTTTAACAGCCAACTTGAAAACTTCTAGATTTATTGCCTTCTATCTGAGTCCCGCGGTATTAATCTCGATTTAGTTATAAATCGCAAGCAATCAAGAAAAATATAGTTACGTCAAACGAAAATTCACAGTAACGAAAAGTGAACATTATTCAAAAGCGACAATATCCGCAGACAGCAGTATTATTACTTTATAAATATGAATCTCCTTGTGATGGAAAGCATGAGCAGAGACCAAGAGTGGCGTTCACCGACCACCGTCCTCACTGTTAGACGTGAGTGCACACATTGCAGCATGTCGACCTACGCCATGACGGTCTGGTGAGATGCTTCTGCATGATTGGGTCTCCAGTCTCGCACTACTATAGGAAATACAACAGCATGAATGCTGTCATTTATAGGTTGGTCTTCTATGCGAGACGGTGCGAAGCCGTGCTGAAATAAACGTGGCTCCTACAGATACATTGTAGAATGGCGCAGATTCGAAAAAGGTCAGAGGCGCAGACGTCTCGAGTTCGATTCCCGAGTCGGACCAAATGTTTGTGTGATCCGCAAATATTGGTTTCGGAGATTGGGTGTTTTCTATGTAGATATAATTTGTGTGGATTTCCAAAAAAAAAATTATGTTTATGTATTTATATCAGTTGTCTAGTACCCATAATACCTACAAGCTCTGTTTAGTTTGGGGACTAGATGGCGTTATGTGTAAGATGTCAGAAATATTTTATTTATTTATTTATTATTATCACAATATTTAAAAAAAACATATTTGAACTATTTTAGAAATGTATACCTATATGGCTCAAAATCACCAAGGTGCAGAATTGGCTTTGCTAGCAATTTAATGTTTTAAATCTTGACTTAATTGAGAAAAAAAAATCATAAATTACTTCAACTAACCTGTTTTGTGTGTACATCAAACAATATAACTAATTAATAAAGTAAATTTAAAATAAAATCAATATACATGCATGGAAAATCATTTCGGGAACGCGTCCTAATGTACAATCTTCAGCAACAAGTTCAAAATATAATATAAAAATGTAAGGGAATTAACACATTTCATTGCTTAATACACCGTATTTTTTATACAAAATTTAGTTTTAGAGATAATACTAAAAGATTATTTATTTTTAACTATAAAAATGTCCAATATATTTTGTCCGATACCGCACAAGTCATTTCAGTGAACGTATCGATAATCGATCAAAAATAATTTTAAGTGAACGCAGCCATTCGGTGTCTAACGTCAGTCGAACGAAGAGAACAATAACAAAGCAGGCTGTCAGAGTATTTATCGTCAAATAAAATAAATCTAAATGGTAAGTACCTTTCAATTCATTATTCGTAGAGCGTACATCAATGGTCCGTCAATTCGTGAACGCAATTATTACATTTAATTATTAAAGAATTTTTTTTTCCGACACGAAATAACAAAGTAACCTCAAATATTTTCCTATTGATAAACCCAGATCGCATTTTGGATGGCCGCCGTCTAAACAAAGCGCGCGCTTATGTGAAATCGTCATTTCGTGAACGGTCATTTCGGAAACGTTCTCGGACATGATGGCACGTTCTCGAAATGACTGTTGCGTTCTCGGTATGATGATTATTAGTTCTAAGGGCGAATCATTTACAATTTTTTAGTATAATTATTTAAAAATTTTGTTTCTTTATAATTACAGCATAATGGAGAATCCTGATAAAGAAAAAAATAAAAAACAATCTCGAAAAAAGCTAAAAAGGATAGTGTAGCTTATTTGCGCCAAAAAGAAAGTTTTTGGATAAGATTACTGAAGAGCAGAAAGAAATTAAACGGGCTAAGGACAGAGAATATTATAGAAAAAAAAGGCAGAGAATAAAGTGAAGAAAATTACTGATATGACCGAACGAGGGAAGCTTTTGAGGAAAGAAACCGCGTTCCAAAGTCTGGATGCTATTCCAGGTATAATGGACATCACAAAAGTGTACTGGCAAAAAGGACTAGACGTTTTAATACAATTATATCGATACGAATATTTTCATAAAGAGCTAAAACTATCGAAGCTTTCTAGCCTTTGTAATATGAGTCGTGCAGTTGAACCTGGGGAAGTTTTTATGCCTGCAATTGAATCTCTTGTTGACGAAGAGCATATGATGACAGATAACGATTTGAGATTTAAAAATAGAGTAAGCATTTATAAATCTGTATACTGCTCATCTTCCTCGGACAATGAAGATTTAGAGACAGTATCTCGTCGTCAGCAGATTAAACATAAACAGATTGATGTTGAAGCAAATACGTCTTATGGCAAAGAAAATATACATCCAAATCTCATATCCCTGGGACATTCTTGCTTGTTAAAGTTCCTACTGGGAAGCCAAATGTTTGCTTCAGATATGTTGCTACCTGCCAGACATGTGTCGATGACGATGATGGCGAAGTCTTAGTAACCTTTTTGAGATCTGTGCGTAACAATATTAGAAAATTTAAGCTGGAACCAAAGGATATACATATATTGATTTTGAGCAAATAATCAGTATTATTCCAACACTAATGCTGAAGAAAGAAAAAAGTCAAGAATATTATTATTTTGATAATGATATGGATGTTTACGAAAAATTATAATAAAAATGTATTAATAGTAAGAGTAGTTTTTCTTAACCAGTCGTCAGTGTAAAAAAAAAGTGCGACATCGGCGCGTCTGTGTGTCAGCTCTGTGGACGCGCACAGAATGCGTGTTGGATGGGGGAAAAACATGATTTTCTCTAAATCTATCTATTCTATCTATAATTAAAAATATAAATTGAATCCCAATTACATTTCTTTATATTTATTTCTAACACTATAATGGCCTTTGAAATGCCATTTGAACGTTATGAGCCCAAAACAGACTCACCTGGAACGGGAGGGGCCCCATTCGGGGGCCAATTTTATTTACCAATTCTTGAAAAATTACGATTTTGCTATCACTATATACACTATTTACACATTAAAACACTAAACACTTAATAACACAAACAAAACACCATAATATTCACTAAACACTAAGATAACTAAAATTGGCGCCAAAGTATGCGATCAAAAAGCCGTTTAACGCGGCCACATTCCGACGTCGACTGTCAAAAAAAATTCTACTAACGAAAAATTGAATTAAATTTGGTAGGATGGACCGGTTCGTTCCCGTTCAATCGTGAACGACAACCGTACAGTAGAAATGGTAGATTTCGCCAAAATAAACCTTAAACAAAGGTCTCAAGTGCGTCCACAGAGCTGACGCGCACAGAATTATCCAAACCGTGGGTGCCAGACTGGTGGAGTGACAAGTGGTTAAGTGTGAACAATATAGCAATATAAATAATTACTTAGTTATTTAAACCGTTGTTTATAATTTAAATATTTCCTTACTTCTACCTAGTTATACCAATATCATAATTTCGAGAACAGTTTTGTCATTCCGGTAACGGTTGATCATTTCCGGGAACATTACAATATTTCAATAAAATACACATAAATGGAGGTATTTCAATATATATATATATTTATTACATTACAGAACTTTTATTCTGTACATGTAACGTTAATTCGATTATAAAAGTTTTAAATATTTTAAAATTTCTTAAATTGTATGCGCGATAAGAGCAACTTCTTTAATTTTTTGACTTGTTTTGCTTGTAGAAAATTTTGAATGTATTGTTTTCATTATTGCTTATATAATATAGATACATAATATACCCAAGTTATTAAACAAAGCTTAAATTATGTGCTTTGTTTGGTTTTTGTGGATTTTATGAAACTTAGAAAAACGTTCCCGAATTGATGGTTTTCTGTAAGATATTTACTACTAAGCAATGTTACTAAAAAAATAAAGAATTCTGTGCGCTGCCCTGTCAAGGTTTAAAAATATACAAATTATGCAACAGTTTAAAGTAATAGTCATCATTATAGCTTGCAATTTTTTTTGTCATAAAACCGATTTTGAAATTCGCAACCTTGGTGATTTTGAGCCATATACACTTTTACATTGATTTCTACACTTACATACTTCTATATTACAGGTACAAATATGCGGCAGAAATCCTGAACATAGGTCGGATCGGTGTCGCGGCACAAATGGTCGGGCTTTGTCAGGGTTGTATGGACGCTACCATTCCTTACTTGCTGGAGAGAAAGCAGTTCGGCAAGAGTATATATACATTTCAGGTGAGACATCAATAAATATAAATATTAAATACTTGCTGACCCTCGCAGCCTCGTCAGCATCTTGTTTTGCCAATAGCGTGATGTAATACCGCGGAAACAATTTTTTTTGCCATAAAAGACATTATAGTGAGACAAAGTAGGTAACTAAAGTCATCGACATAGCCCACCGGATTAGCAAGCTGAAGTGGCAGTGGGCTGGCCATATTAGCCGCAGAACTGATGACCGTTGGGGTAGAAGAGTTCTGGAGTGGAGACTGCGTCTCAACAAACGAAGTGTAGGACGCCCACAGGCCAGGTGGAGTGACGATTTGCGCAATTTGCTGGCAGGAGCTGGACGCGAGAAGCCCAAAATCGATGAAAGTGGTGTGCAATGGAAGAGGCCTATGTCCAGCAGTGGACTGCGATGGGTTGATGATGATGAACCTTATAATATGGCCATATGCTGCCGCGAAGTTCTTTTTTTGAACTTTTTTAAATGAAAATTATTTTTACTCATTATTTTCACGAATCTAGCCATTTACGCAGCGCACGCAATGGATGCTCTCAAAAGTAATAATGTTCCCCCGGTTTTTTAAACAATTTTGGTTAATACTCCACTGCTATTGGTCCTATAGATTTTTTCGATAAATGAAATATCTAGAATTGAATCTGCAGTTTCTGAGATTAGCGCGGCCAAACAAATACACAAACTCTTCAGCTTTATAATATTAGAAGTCCCAAACTAAGCAGAGCTTATGCACAACTGATATAAATACATATAAAACACCCAAACTCCAAAACAATTTAGTAGATCACACTAACAATTGGTCCGACCCAGACATCGAATCCGAGACCTCAAGCACATCAGTCGCATATGATCTGCTCTGATTAAAAAAGAAATAAGTATTTCAGATATTTGAGTAATCCTTACCAAATTCCAGGGTATCAGTTACCAGATAGCTCACCTGCAGACTGAGCTGGAGGCAGCTCGTCTCCTCACCTACAATGCGGCCCGACTCAAGGAGAACGGACTGGAATTCGTCAAGGAAGCTGCCATGGCCAAATATTATGCTTCAGGTATGGTTTTTCTATTTCATTGAAATTATTTCTGGTAGATCCAATAACGAACATCAAGAGTTTGCTGTAGGTAAGGGGTAAGCACTCTAAACGAGTATATTATCATTCAGGTCTGACTGGTATACTGTGGTATGCTTTCTTTGTTTTCGTTCGCGGGAACTGCTATTCGGACCATAGCCTTCGTGGGAAGGGTATGTGTGGGCTCTTTATATAATCAGCTATCTTCCAGATCTTCAGAGATTAGCCGGCACAAACAGACAGAAATTGTTTTTTTTAAGTACCGTTTATACTTTCATTTGCATTTAGTGTAAAGCTGTTAATTTTAAATTACAGACAGACACGTAAATTTTATTTATTAGTATAGATATACAGATTTATTCTAAGTTTTATCTTTCAGAAATTGCCCAAAGACTAACGTCTAAGTGCATTGACTTCATGGGCGGAGTGGGTTTCACCAAGGACTTCCCTCAGGAGAAGTTCTTCCGCGACGCCAAGATCGGGACCATCTACGAGGGAACCAGCAACATGCAGCTGCAGACCATCGCCAAGTTAATAGAGAAGGAATATAAACAATAACCATAATTAATAAGTATTATTATTATTACTAAACGAATTTATCTAATTTTCTACTTTTTTAAGGAAGAGAAAATATGAAATTATACAAGGGCCTTATTTGCTCAACACGCTCATTCCTAAATCGCCGTTTTTGAAAAATGCTCAAAGGAAGTTATTATTAATGATTTTAATTACTTGTTAACTACTTGTTTAAGTGAAATCGTGTATTTACTGATGGTGAGCCTTTTGTACAATATTTTATACAATAATATTGTTATGCAAAATATACTTTTTTTACATTCAAAGCGATTTGTAATCACTCACTCTAAATGTACAATGATTGTAAATTAAAATTATAATTCAAAATGTTATTGTTTCATTAAATGTTTAGCATCAACAACAGATCGAAATCGAATCGGGCTATTCGTGCCAAAATGCATGGCTCTACTACCTTGATATAATTTTCTTTTTTTTTCACTTAAAGTCCACGTTCACATTTTGTCCTGCTAGTGTACAAATATACGAGTGTGATTCAAACGACAAGAATGAAGTAAAACTTAAGTAAATACAGAATACAGACAATAGGCCGGCACCGCGTCATAAATATATGAAATGTAACGTAGGCTGTGAGAGGAAGAGAGAAAGAAAATGTCTGCGCGCACTGCTCTCACTTGCTCCTTTTTTTCACACGGTGTGACCCTCTCTGCGCCTGTGTATTGGAAGGAGTCCAGGGAGGGGATTTCCTTCTGGACTCCAACCGGCGCCAGCCTGCACTGTTGCGGGCACCATCTCAAACTCTCGACTCTCTATTGGGCAACGTCCGGTCACACGCGGACGCCACCCCCTCGCGGTTGGCCACTACTGCAGACGGACGGGAAACCCGTCCGCCCATCCGCGGCCACTCTCAGGGCGGCATGAGACGCAGGTATGCGCGCCTCCGCCGCCCGGGGCGCCGGCGGCGGATCGGGTCCGATTGGATGGCATCCTCCCGGGCCTTCTCCGCCACCTCCTTCTGCAAGATTACGTCCTCGCAGAAGGTTGCGACCGCGGTAAAACAACTGTCGCTGCCGGCCATCGATCTTATGACGGCCGGCAGCGAGAGATCCCCTCCGATGACTGCAGTGAGGGCCCGGCGCTGCGTCGCCCAAGCGGGGCAGACCGCCAGCGTGTGCTGGGCCGTGTCCTCACTGCAGTCGCAGTGGTGCCAGGCGGGAATCGGTTCCCTCCTTGCGACCGAGTGCAGGTACTTTCCGAAGCAACCGTGCCCGGAAAGTACCTGCGTCAGTCGGAAGGAAAGGGTCCCGTGCTGCCGCCCTGCCCACTCCGCGATGACCGGCTGAAGAGCCTCCACGGCGGCGAAGCCAGCGCGTGGGGTCTCCAGCCGGAACGACCATCTCAGCATGGTGGTTCGGTGAGCGGCTTCGCGCCACTCACGCACGTCCTAGGGCGGAAGGCGAAATCCGCTCTCCGCCCGGAAGCCAGCCACTCGCCGATAAACTTCGGCGAGCACTTCCGCCTCCAAATCCCATGGGGGTGTTCCGGCCAAGGCACACGCCGCCTCTGTGGACACCGTGCGGTATCCACGTATGGCTCTGACCGCCAGTATCCTCTGGGGGCGCCAGAGGCGCGCCCTGTTCTGGGCGGACAGAGCCGCCGCCCACACCGGTGCACCGTAAAGTGCCATTGACCGGTCAACCCCCGTGTACAGCCGCCTAGTGGGGACACTGGCCCCGCCAAATTGGGCAGAAGTCGCCCTAGGGCGGAGGCAGTGCCCACCAGCTTAGGACCAAGCTGTCGGAAGTGCTCGTCGAAGAGCCACCTACCGTCGAGGACCAGACCCAGGTACCTCATCTGGGCCCGGACCGGTACGAGGACCGAGTTGACCTCGATGGAGGCGCCGGCGGGCGGACCACGACGGGGCCCATGAAATAATAGGGCCTCCGTCTTGTCCAGGGCCACCCGCAGACCCAGCGCCTCGATGCGCCCGACCACCCGGGCCGGCCTAGGGTGTCGTCTGCGTAGCAGATTACACCCAGCCTGGGGGGAGACGCCCTCGTAGGGCCCAGTCGTATCCCGTGTTCCACAGGAGTGGTCCTAGGACAGACCCCTGTGGAACACCGCACGACATGGCCCTGCGTCTCAAGGCGCCACTTCGGTCCTCGTACACGACGGTACGCTCCTCTAAATAGTCTGCCACCAGCCGCCTCAGGTAACCTGGCACTCCGTGGTATTGGAGTGACGCTCTCACTTGCTCCTACAGTAACATACGGAACGTAACTCTCCTTCCTTCTAATTTCACCAACTTATATCTCCCTCTCAACGTCCGTTCGCCTCGTCCGATCACACTTTTCGTCATGCATTCACCGACTGACTCCCCAAAGTCCCCAAGTTCAACGTGCGTAAACAAGTTTTACTTCAAAAGTCAGAATCATATGACGTGTATTTGTATTTAACTCGAACTGGTTTGTAACCCGAGAATAATTGCCTTGCTTTGGGAAAGTCAGATTAAGAAGTATTTTATTGTGTGGTGAGTCCTTGAACAGAAACAAACCGTTTACTAAATATCAATGACTAGCTGAGTTCCGCGGCGTTACCTGCCGTTGCTGTTGTTGATGCATGAATAAGGAGACTTTTAAGCAGTCACCAAATGGACCTATATCTCGGATCTATACCTAACATCTCCTGCGTAGTTGTCTGGTCTCAGTTGAGTCTGACGTCGGCTTGGACGCACGACAACGTCATCATTTAAGATTCATTTCTTGCTACGCAATTTGGAAGCGTCATGATATAAACTTCACAAAAAGAGTTCAAATAAACACATAATTTTGGTAGTCTAGTTTCTTGAATACAATTACATGCTTTACATACACACAATGCAACTAGTATTATGCCGTAACAGACGATCGAATATGGATCGAAACTGTTAATTTGACATTACAGACTTTTTTTAATTTAATTTATTTGTATAGATAGATAGATGTAAAGACATATTTTGCATATAAACTCTTACAGATAGTTTTAGGAGAGAATGAAAAATCGGTTAAATTTAGTTTTTTTTTTAAATTGAGGCTCATTAAGGACCATACGAGTCCGTAAAGTGCACACTACGTACCGCATGGTCAAGTCCACATAGTACAAAGTTTTATCTTTACTGGCAAGCTATAAGTAATGATATCTATATTCGAGTTTTCCGAATTAGGGTACACATTACGTACAGGATCTGAGATTGCTGATTTTGGTATATTGTTTGTATTTAAACAATACTTTTAAAAGCAAAATATTTATTGAGCAATATACTCGTAAAACAAGTGGAGCTTCTTCTCGGTGCTTAAGATTTAATATCATAATTTTGTTTGTAGCACACTGGAACTACTAATTATAATGCTACTAAGTTGAAAATCACACCATTGAATTTGACGCGGAGAGCATCACGTTCGACGATGTCGGTATTGCGATCGAACCAACCTAACAAAAAACTGCATGCTGTCCAAACGATCGAATGCTCTTCGGACCACATTCGATCGTATGTTAAGACCATAATGTTCTGTGATACAACTGTGCGAAAAAGATAAGAAATGAACGCATCGACACAATTACGTACACTGTATAATTATCAACAGTTCAGTTACACTTCAAATCGAACTCTCAAAGGGCACTGTTGTGTTGAAGCTGATTTAGGAAGAAAAAAAACATGTTCTCTTTACGGCGTGTTAGCAGTAAGGTGAACGAAAGATTATATTTGAAGTAATTTGTGTAAAATTAGTTTAGTGAATATTAAAAATCGGTTGTACAGATTTTGGAGCGATGGCGGGCTCCAGTGTCAGGCAAAGTGCAAGGGTACAGTACACAAGTCTCTCCCGCTCTTACTATGCAGAATAAAGAAGAAGTTCAGATGAAGGAAATTGGTAAGGATAGTTATTTTATACATTTTTTTAGGGGACGTCCATTAATTAAGTGAGGCATTTTTAAGAATTTTTCGGACCCCCCCCCCCTGCCCCCTCGGTGAGATATCGTAAGATTTTCCTCAACTCCCTCCCCCGACCCCTAATCTCACGCGAGATTCTTCTAGACTTTTAGGTACTTTTTCTCGGTGGGAAATACCAATCAGCTTTCGCACCTCGTAGTAAAACTCCCCAAGCTGTTTGGTGTCAGCAAGCCACTGCATTTGACAAGCTTTGTCCTGCCACCACTTATCTTTTATCTGACGAGACAGCTTGCGTAATTCTTGGTCACTCGCTCTGACCACCGCAATGCTTCCACCTCTTCTCCCGTGCTGTCGCAAGAGCTTTCGATGTTTGTCCAATGCTGCTTTGAGAGCCTCACTGTTGTCATCGAACCAGTCTTCACTACGCCGGCCTTTTGTACCCAGTGTGGCTAAAGCGGTTTCCATAATGTGACAAAGCAGCACCGACAGCATCCGTCTCATTTGTAGGCAACAGCTTTCCCGATAAGGCTTTGGCATATTCTTGTCTAGCCTCGCCATTCCTTAGCCTATCCACGTTTAAACACGCAGGCTTTTTCTCTATTGATCTACGAGCCCGGCGGAGGTGGATTCTTAGCTTGGTGACAATGAGTCGATGATCAGTCCAACAGTGTGCACCGCGCATAACGCGGGTGACTTGCACTTGACTAATGTCTCGTTGCCGTATGATAGCGTAGTCTATCAAATGCCAGTGTTCAGACCGCGGGTGCATCCACGCTGTCTTGTGCTTGGCGGCAAGCCGGAACATAGTGTTTGATATCGCAAGGTTGTATTGAGCACAAAGACTGAGCAGCAACTGACCATTGCTGTTCATGTTGCCGACTCCATGTCTACCCAGAACTCCAGGCCAAGCCTCATAGTCCCGGCCAACTCTGGCATTGAAGTCGCCTAGCAGCAATATCTGCTCTTTGCCATTGATTTTGTTAAGGCATTGAGATAATTCCTCATAGAATTTGTCCTTGATGTCATCAGACTTGTCCAACGTTGGGGCATAAACACTGATGACATTAAGGTAGTTGTCCGAGTCCAGGTAAAGGCGCAGTGTGGTAACGCGGTCCAAGATGTGCACAGGATACTCATGAAGTCGCTTTGCTAATTGAGTTTTAATGGCAAATCCTACCCCAGACCTACGAGGTTCGGATGAAGGGGTACTTTTCCAAAAGAAAGTGTAACCACCTCCAACTTCCACCAGTTCTCCTTCATTAGCGAGATGTGTTTCGCTGAGTGCAGCCACCTCCACATTATAGCGATGAAGTTCGGGAACTTCATCGCTATAGCGGTTTTACGCTTGGGGCAGGCGTTGCCATCTCGGTCAATCAGCGTTCTTACGTTCCACGCGTCAAATGTCATGATAGGTGGTTTCATTATAGTTTTATTTTTTCTGATACGTCGACCACGAATTAGATTGATGCAGTGGCAGCCGCGGTTACTACCACCTTCCGCTTTGGGACGAGCATTTTTTTAGGGCACCTTTTTTAGCCCCCTCCTCGGCTGAGCGAGGAAAGCAGTGCGTCCCTAAATAGGGCTGCTCTGTCACCCCAGGTGCTGCCGAGTTCGCATTGTCGTCCCAGGCTTGCATTGCGAAAGCGATCACGACGTGTACCCATGCCCCTGGGGCCACCTATGTGCAGGTATCAGACAAAGCCAGGCTGCATCTCGTCGGACCTCTCTACCTCAGCCCATCGCCATAGGACTTAGCGTCGTCGGAGTCCATATGTCGGAAGCGGTCAATTGCGCAGGATATATTAAGGTGCGCAAGCGTTTGCGCATACGCAGGCGCACACACTCGTCCTCCCCCTTCCCGATTCAGTGGAACGGTGCACCGCTACGACTGGAGAAGAGGTCGAACGATGTGTCTGGCCGACGGTAACTGTGCGCCCTCTATCGTCGCCCTAGGCCATCCACCTTGCCTTGCTGAATCGCCGAGTGTACCATGCCCTTCCGCATTATCTGCATTGGGTTGCCACCCTCGCCGAAACAGACTTTGAGTGGAATACTACTGTCTCGACGGGAGGGGGCCAGAGATAGTAGCAGCTCGAGAAGCCGGGTTCGCATACCCGTATACCACAATACACTTTCGGCAGAAGTTGCAGTGGGTAGCCCTGACATTTTGACGGCGGAAAAGGCGCGTACCGGCGCCGTCGCGTCGCGTCACCGTCACACAAGTATATATTATGTCGAACGCAAGTGTATGCCATCGGTACAGTCCAGTCTTTCAAAGCAGAGGCCTATGCCTCTCCTTTGAAAGGAGGTTTTGGCCTACTATACCAGGCTGGCCAGACGGGTTGGTTTCAAGTTTTCCTTCCAATTCCAATTTTGTTTATTTGTAACCGATGTTTTTTTTTGTAATGTCTTTAGTGTGTTTGTCTGATAATTGTATTTTATGCTATGTCATGTTGTTTTTTATTTATCTACGCTACCTAATATAAATAATAGAGTATTATAATAATAGGTCTTTACCTATGAAATTGCCGTTTTGTATGCAATAAGTGAAAGTACTTATTTTTTCAAACTTTTTTATTTCTGTTATTCGAAGTAATCACCCATACAATCGACGCATCTTTGCAAACGCATTGGCAGTTTATTGATGCCCTTCTTGTAAAAATCATCTGGACGGGAGACAACAAACTCTTCAAAGGCATTTTGTACTGCCTCTCGGTACTGCCTGTCGGTAGGTGCAAGGTCTGGTGAGTATGGCGGATGAGGGAGAGCTTCCAACCCCAGCTCTTGCAGCTTGGAGACTGTCTGTTGCGCAGTATGGGGTCGAGCGTTTTCGTGAAGGAGCAGTGGGGACGACCGATTGACCAAAGCTGGTTGCAGATGTGCAAGCTTCTCCATCATTCTCTCCAGTTCTTCACAGTACACATCTGCATTACTGCTCATGCCGCTTTGTAAAAAGCTGTGGTGAATCACACCCGCACTAGCAAACAGTGACCATCAACTTTTTAGGGGTCATTTTTGGTTTAGGGCATTGCTTTGGTGCTGAACCAGGGTCTAACCAACTTGCTGAAGGCTTTCGATTGTCGAACAGAATCCATTTTTCGTCGCACGTAACAATTTTCAGTTTTAGACAACTTTTTAGTGGGTAAAAAATTCAATTCCCGAGAGGCAGTACTTTTGTACTGCCTCTAAATTTTTTACACACAAAATGCCTTTGAAGAGTTTGTTGCCTCCCGTCCAGCTGATTTTTACAAGAAGGGCATCAATAAACTGCCAATGCGTTGGCAAAGATGCGTCGATTGCATGGGTGATTACTTCGAAGAACAGAAATAAAAAAGTTAAAAAAAATAAGTACTTTCACTTATTGCATACAAAACGGCAATTTCATAGGTAAAGACCATATGATTATGGTTTATCTTTGAAAGCCGCTAAATTGAAAATTGAAATGTTAGAAAGTTTTAATGTGTTATGATATGTTTATGTTTCTATATAGTTTTGAGGTAGCTATAAGTAGTATTTAGTTAATTAGCTGAATCCCGCAGTATTAACCGCGGCTATTGTCGT
Organism: Phragmatobia fuliginosa; assembly: GCA_932526445.1. Lineage (NCBI taxonomy): Eukaryota > Metazoa > Arthropoda > Insecta > Lepidoptera > Erebidae > Phragmatobia > Phragmatobia fuliginosa. The sequence goes on from OW052070.1 coordinate 18,307,257, forward strand.
AAATTGCGAGTAACTCTGCGTATCGAAGCTAGTCTAAAAAACTAGGCTAAGTAACACCTTATACCTTCACTATGTACCAGTGAACGTCTGTCAAAATCGGTCCAGCCGTACCAGAGATTAACAGGAACAAACAGACTCATTTGAGATTTAGATTCGGACTTCTTAATTCATACACATTGCTTGCAGTATAAAATACGACGAGGAGGTCGACGAGGCAAATAAACCAGACACATAAAAACGTACAATTATTTTAATTTACATAGTAATGTATTCACACACCGGTTTGCAACCGTCAAACAACAAAGATTTATTAGATTTCTAATTTTACAGTACAAGTCGCACTTAGAACGTTTAAATATTAAACGAGCTTCGTTACGCCGTTAGTACACCGACGCATTCGTATGCGGCAGCGAATCACTGCGAAACTACTGCGGTAGCGAAATATCTGCGGAACGTTAGTACATAGCAGTTTTTTCGCAATGAAAAATATTTCAATATTTTCGGCTTCCATGGTACGAAAATTTGTCTTCAACGACAGAACGCATGCGAACACCTTACGATGCGAAACACCACTAGCGACACATCTGCGTCTGTGTAACGACGATTTCGCAGTTCCTTGCGAAACAATACCGACAAGGACGCAACTATTTCATGTAGCTTAATGCTAGAGTGAGACGTAGCGTATGCGAAATTCTGCCATACTACTGACAGTTTTTTCGTTGTTTCGTTGCCGCATACGAATGCGTCGGTGTACTAACGGCGTTAATACTGGTCGGGGATCTATGCAATTTTTACATTTATCATCACCGCGGTAGATAATGTATTAGGTACTTTAGATAAAACAGGAGGTCTCGGGTTCAAATCCCGGGTCGGGCCAAAAAGTGCTTTTGGTTTTTGTTCTTAGGAAATACCTAATAGCAGCCCGAAGTTAGGAAGTTTGGCGGTGATTTACGCCCGTGCCTCGGAGAGCACGTAAAGCCGTCGGTCCCGGTTGTCATGAACATCTATGACAATCGTTATTGGGAAGTCAGTGCCCTCAAATATACTGACAACTAGTTCAATCTTCGAGTTTCAGTTCTCCCTTAGGGCTGCGGAGGTCAGATGCCAGCCGCTCCGTGGAGAAACTGAAATTCAGGTAAAAACGGGTGAACTAGTAGCCGACCCCAAATAAACTTGGGAATAAAGGCTAGGAAGGAGATAAAACAGGAATAATGTGATAATTATCAATCATATAATTCAACAAGTATTTACGAGTATGTTCTGGAATTTCTTGAAGTCATTTACTAGATGTTTCTATTAAGTAAATTTTTCGTTTTGTAGTCAGAAAATTGTCGGCGGAGCAGATAGCTCCTTTAGTCAGAAAGATGGATGAAGAACAGTATATCGACGATGGTATTCGAAAATTACTCTTTGAAAATGCCGTAAGTTTTGTGAACAGTATTATTATAAAACAAAATAGAAAAGTATATTCTACTTCTTGCTTGCTCGTTTGTTCGAATTAAGTTTATTGCGAAAGAACGTCACATGCTTCTTCAACTGAACGATTCGTCGCATATTTATCAACATATGAGTATTGCGCGGTCAGTTTTATACACCCACAATACCGATTTTTATATATCAGTGCATCCATAGTAAACATAGGGTGTACTCACTAGAACAAATAAATCATTTTGTGCGCAACTAATGGATAGCGTTCAATCAAATAACGTCTATCATTCAGCAATCTATGTATGCTACGCGTACACTAAAAATAGCACTAGCGTTTGGACCTTTAGCCTCTAGCTTCAAACTTAGGAAAGTTTGAAGTTGTTCGAAATATTTAAATACTAGCTTTTGCCCGCGGCTCCGCCGACGTCTATGTTGGTTATGGCATACGAAAGTAGTTTTGTCCCAATAACATTTCTCTCCATGCATAATTTCATTGAAATCGTTACAGCGGTTTAGTCGTGAAAACGTTACAGACAAGCAGTTACTTTCGAATCTATATTATTAGTTTATTTAATTAATGTATAGTTTTATAACAGTCTTAATATACTGATATTTACTTTTCAGTTGATGGGTATCGAAGTTCCTACTAAATACTCCGGCTCCGGTTGTGGTTTCCTAACAATGGCACTCATAGTCGAAGAGCTGTCAAGAGTCGACCCTGGAGTGGCAGTCCTTGTGGACGTCCAAAATTCGATCATCAACACTCTATTCATAGATCTGGGTACAGAAGAACAGAAACAAAAGTATTTACCGAAACTTAGTACAGAATTCGTAAGTATTTAATCGCCTTTTTCTGCTTTCTGTTCTCTCATCATTTTAACACTTTACTGTTATATGAACCTCTGACAAAAAAAAAACCTTTTACAGGATATTTTTATAACAAACTAAAACATAAGTCTTCGTCAATTATGAAAGACCACAACATGGATATTTTCATGTCGATTATGTATATTGAATTAATAAGTATGTAGTAACATGTTTTGACTGTCTTGTTGGTCTAGTGGTTAGCGTATGCGGCTGCTGATCAAAAGGTCTCGGGTTCGATTCCCGGGTCGGACCAAAGATTTGTGTGATCCACAATATTTGTTTCGGAGTCTGGGTGTTTTCTATGTATAATATGTATGTATGTATTTACAAAAAAAAAAGTATGTTTATGTATTTATATCAGTTGTTTAGTACCCATAATACAAGTTCTGCTTAGTTTTGGACTAGATGATGTTGTGTGTAAGATGTCCGAAAAAAAAAATGTAATGTAATGTTTAAGAACAACAACTGACATAAACTGTTCGTATAAGTTCCTAAAATAAAAGGATTAAAAAAACGTGGACATTATCACATATACATATGTATATGTGATAATGTCTACGTTTTTTTTACATTATAAAAATACATTAGGAAACCACAACCGGAGCCGGAGTATTTAGTAGGAACTTCGATACCCATCAACTGAATTTTATAATATTAGTAGGTTATGATATATATCTTATCCTACTAATATTATAAACGCGAAAGTTTGTGAGTATGTGTGTATGTTGGTTGCTCTTTCACGCAAAAACTACTGAACGGATTTGGATGAAACTTTACAGTAATATAGCTTATATATCAGAATTACACATAGGATACTTTTTTCTGCAACAATCGAGATATATTTTATTTATATATTTTAAAAATACACAAATCGTAGATGTCAAAATGTGTCACTGTTTATCTCCTGTCAAAACTTCACAGGTTGCTAGGCATAACACACTTGCATAGCAACCATAATCATAGTTTCCCGAAAATGCGCGGGTAACACCGCGGGGCGCAGCTAGTATACATATATTTCGGACACATATCACAAGAACAAAATACATAATATAATCTTGACGTGGGTCAAGATTATAATATATGTTTTGTTCTTAAACCCCGATGGCAAATATATTCTGGTATTCAATTTGCTAGCAGCTGTGAAGAGATATCGCATATATAGCATATATACCACGGTAGTGTTCTGATGAGCTCTTTCAAATGATCCCACCTTCTTTCTTCCTCTATAGGACAACACCTTAGAAGTCACCCCTTTAGAGTGGTAGAAATATGCAGTAGAACGGTTTGACTATTCTTTTCTATGCCGAGCAGTTACTCAGCAGTTTCTAGCTAACAGCTCACATATTTCCTTCCCATTATGATCCTGGGTTCTTTAAGAGGGGCATGAAAAATCATATCACCAAGCCGTCATAGTGTAGGTCAGCATCACCTGCATTAGCAGAGAGTGTGGCGGCCCCCACTGCTGAATTCTACTTATACTTTTCATGAGGCAGAGCAAAGTCACTGTGGCAGACATCAAATAAATATTTAAAGAAATAAAAATAATAAAATATTACTTCCTTTCTGCAGGTTGGAAGTTTCTGCCTCACAGAGCCTACATCAGGATCCGACGCGTTTGCACTCAAGACCGTGGCTAAGAAGGATGGTGATTATTTCGTCATCAATGGCTCCAAAGTATGGATCACAAACTCAGATGTCGCTGAAGTATTCCTCGTTATGGCAAATGCTGATCCCTCCAAGGTAAGCAAAAACAGTCGGTATAGTCCACCATCATCTGGCCTACATCAGGATCCGACGCGTTTGCACTCAAGACCGTGGCTAAGAAGGATGGTGATTATTTCGTCATCAATGGCTCCAAAGTGTGGATCACAAACTCAGATGTCCCTGAAGTATTCCTCGTTATGGCAAATGCTGATCCCTCCAAGGTAAGCAAAAACAGTCGGTATAGTCCACCATCATCTGGCCTACATCAGGATCCGACGCGTTTGCACTCAAGACCGTGGCTAAGAAGGATGGTGATTATTTCGTCATCAATGGCTCCAAAGTGTGGATCACAAACTCAGATGTCGCTGAAGTATTCCTCGTTATGGCAAATGCTGATCCCTCCAAGGTAAGCAAAAACAGTCGGTATAGTCCACCATCATCTGGCCTACATCAGGATCCGACGCGTTTGCACTCAAGACCGTGGCTAAGAAGGATGGTGATTATTTCGTCATCAATGGCTCCAAAGTGTGGATCACAAACTCAGATGTCGCTGAAGTATTCCTCGTTATGGCAAATGCTGATCCCTCCAAAGTAAGCATAAACAGTCGGTATAGTCTCTCTGTTATGATTACAAAAATGTTACATTTCGATGGATATATCTGTAAAAGAAGTCTGCGACGAATCAAACCTGGTTCTAAGTAAAAAAAATTGGTACTAGAGCCACGCTTATTTCAGCACGAATAGGCCGTTTCGACTAGGGCAGTGTAGTATTCACACAGAAGACCAACATAAAAACGATAGCATTCGTGTCATCATATTTCGTTGGTGAGTGTGAGACCGGAGGCCCAATAAATCAGAATCATCTGACTAAACCGCCAGTGTGGTTCACCACGCTGTATTGTCAGTAGGTTCTCACAATGAGAATTGTGACCCCCTACTCTTGGATTCTACGCACGCTTTCCATCAGGCAGAGTAAAGTCACCTTGGTGAGCTTAACTTTTAAAAAATTCAAGACTATTTGGGGTCAGCTAATAGTTCAACCGGTTTTATCTGGCTGTTATCCGGGCCGGCTATGACCAAACTCCAGCATATTGCTACTAACAATTTCTCGAAAAGAAAAACCCAACAAAAATTTTGACCCGACCCGGGATTTGACAATCAATCGGCAGCTATATATGCAGTGTTTAACATGGACGCATTATAAATTAATCTATAGGAAACTGTTAATTTTAAACTGAACTGATTTTCTTTCAGGGTTATAGAGGTATCACCTGCTTCATCGTAGACCGGGACACCCCTGGTCTATCCGTCGCTAAGAAAGAGAACAAACTAGGTATTCGCGCTTCTGGGACCTGCATGGTTAATTTCGACAATGTCAGGGTCCCGGAAGGTAACATTCTTGGAGAATTTGGTAAAGGGTACGTAGGACTCCTAAACCTGAGTGAATAAGTGGATAATCATTGAAGTGTTAAGGTTTTCAACAGCCAACTTTAAATCTTCTAGATTTATTACCTTCTATCTGAGTGGCGTTTTAGTTTTATATCGCAAGCAAGCAAGAAAACATTATTCAAAAGCAACAATACCCGCAGACAGCAGTATTACTTTATATAAATGATTCTGCCTTAGTGTATCTACTCCAACTGATGGAAAGCATAAGCAGAGACCAAGAGTGGCGTTTACCGACCACCGTCTTCATTGTGAGCCGCATGACGGCCTGGTAAGATGCTTCTGCCTGATTGGGCCTTCGGTCTCGCACTCATCAAGGAAATACAACAGCATGAATGCTGTCATTTTTAGATTGGTCTTCTTTGCGAGGGTAGTACTGCCCCGTTCAAGCCGGCCCGTTCGTGCTGAAATAAGCGTGGCTCTTACAGATAAATTGTAGAATGGCGCAGATTCTACAATGTAGGTATGTGTAAGAGAATTGTGCAGAGTAAATAAGTAGAGGTGACAGCATTCATACTGTCCCTTTTCTTGGTGATTATGAGACTGGAGGAGAATATTCTGCGTAATTCTCTCGGCCTTCGGAGGCCGGCAAAAACATCTCACTAAGCCGTCATGGTGTAGGTCACCATGATGCATTGTATACACCCACAATGAGGATGGTGGTCCCTACTCCTGGATTCTACTGAAGCTTTCCATCAGGCAGAGTAAGTAGAGTCACTTTGGTAGATTTCATTAGTAAAAAAAAGAAATTTGAACTATTTTAGAAATGTATACCATTATACTCTTACATTGATTTCTACACTTACATACTTCAATATTACAGGTACAAATATGCGGCAGAAATCCTGAACATAAGTCGGATCGGTATCGCGGCACAAATGGTCGGGCTTTGTCAGGGTTGTATGGACGCTACCATTCCTTATTTGCTGGAGAGGAAGCAGTTCGGCAAGAGTATTTATACATTTCAGGTAAGAATTCATTTAATAAATATTAAATACATGCTGACGCTCGCAGCCTCGTCAGCGTCTTGTTTTGCCAATAGCGTGATGTTATACCGCGAAAATAAAAAAAAATTTCATAAAAGAGATTATAGTGTAGTAACTATTTATAAATCTGTGTTATAGTGAGACAACCTCATAAGTAAATAAAGTCATCGACATAGCCCACCGGATTAGCAAGCTGAAGTGGCAGCTGGCAATATTAGCCGCAGACCTGATGACCGTTGGGGTAGAAGAGTTCTGGAGTGGAGACCGGGTCTCTGCAAACGTAGTGTAGGACGCCCAGAGGCCAGGTGGAGTGACGATTTGCGCAAGATGGCTGGCAGGAGCTGGACGCGAGAAGCCCAAAATCGATAAAAGTGGTGTGCAATGGAAGAGGCCTATGTCCAGCAGTGGACTAAGATGGGCTGATGATGATAATGATGAACCTTATAATTTAGACATATGCTGCCGCGCAGTTCTTTTTTGAACTTTTTTAAATGAAAATTATTTTTACTCATTATTTTCACGAATCTAGCCATTTACGCAGCGCACGCAATGGATGCTCTCAAAAGTAATGTTCCCCCGGTTTTTTAAACAATTTTGGTTAATACTCCACTGCTATTGGTCCTATAGCCTTTTTCGATAAATGAAATATCTAGAATTGAATCTGCAGTTTCTGAGATTAGCGCGGCCAAACAAATACACAAACTCTTCAGCTTTATAATATTAGAAGTCCCAAACTAAGCAGAGCTTATGCACAACTGATATAAATACATATAAAACACCCAAACTCCAAAACAATTTAGTAGATCACACTAACAATTGGTCCGACCCAGACATCGAATCCTAGACCTCAAGCACATCAGTCGCATGAGCTATGATCTCAACTGATTAAAAAGAAATAAGTATTTCAGATATTTGAGTAATCCTTACCAAATTCCAGGGTATCAGCTACCAGATAGCTCACCTGCAGACTGAGCTGGAGGCGGCTCGTCTCCTCACCTACAACGCGGCCCGGCTCAAGGAGAACGGACTGGAGTTCGTCAAGGAAGCTGCCATGGCCAAATATTATGCTTCAGGTATGGTTTTTCTATTTCATTGAAATTATTTCTGGTAGATCCAATAACGAACATCAAGAGTTTGCTGTAGGTAAGAGGTAAGCACTCTAAACGAGTATATTATCATTCAGGTCTGACTGGTATGCTGTGGTATGCTTTCTTTGTTTTCGTTCGCGGGAACTGCTATTCGGACCATAGCCTTCGTGGGAAGGGTATGTGTGGGCTCTTTATATAATCAGCTATCTTCCAGATCTTCAGAGATTAGCCGGCACAAACAGACAGAAATTGTTTTTTTTAAGTACCGTTTATACTTTCATTTGCATTTAGTGTAAAGCTGTTAATTTGAAATTACAAACAGACACGTAATTTTATTTATTAGTATAGATTTTATCTTTCAGAAATTGCCCAAAGACTAACGTCTAAGTGCATTGACTTCATGGGCGGAGTGGGTTTCACCAAGGACTTCCCTCAGGAGAAGTTCTTCCGCGACGCCAAGATCGGGACCATCTACGAGGGAACCAGCAACATGCAGCTGCAGACCATCGCCAAGTTAATAGAGAAGGAATATAAACAATAGACAGAGCAAGAATATGTATGATATTAAATTATAATAAATATATTGATGTGGATTAAAGTGTTTTTGTCAGATTATTTTTATTATTACAGCTTATCATATAATTTTCAATTTATAGAAATAAAATTGAGGTCTGTAATTTTAAATTTTTAAATTCGTAGCTTTTTTTACTAAATTCATATGAAAGTACCTACATATCCATGGCACTTACAACATAAAAGCAATTTTTTTTATCTGTTTATTCAGGCATATTTCTAGAATAACAAAACCAATATTGACAGGACAAACTGGCTGCATTTAATTTGAGGCTACTTTTAGTAACATATGTGGATAACGACTTAGAGCTCAGCTAGTCTTTATTATAATGTGTATTATAAATACATGATGATTACCTACATAAGATAACTATTTCAAATCACAGTCTTAACCAGACTGATTTCTTGTCTTATTTCAAACTCAATTCAAAGTCAAAATACATAGTAAGTATGAAGAGAAGGACCAAACCAATTGCAATGTGCGCAATTAGTGAGGCCTGCTTGCAGTAATAAACTGCAAGAGGCTGATAATGATGATGAATGATGTAAATAAAACAATTATATAAACTAAAGTGTTTTTATTTACATAATAACAACTATACACACTATTTTTCTTCTTGATTTCAAGGTTTAGGGTCATGGGGTAATTTAAAACCAACCATATTAGCTGTCTCTTCAATTGACCGTTCCCCCTTACCCTTGAACTCGGCGTTAATTTCATTGGCGCGCCTTGAGTTTTGAAGATAATCACAATAGGACTTAGCTTTGAAATGCATCTCATCTACAGCCTTACAAAGCTGTTCATCAGTAGTCTGATATTTCCTGTACTGATCAAAAATGTATCTCACCATTTGGTTCTCGGAAAGCTTTTTACTGTAGCTTTGCTTCCGTAACTCTGAGAGTAACTGCCTTAAGGTGACAAGTGTAGGTTTTGAGGTAATTGACGCCATTTAGACCTTCAAAGAAATTAAATGTTCAACTTTTGTATCATAAAAGATGAAATAAACTCTTCAGTATCTTCATAAGTTGGTTTAACGTCTTTCTTCCAAGAACTAGAGTCTACTGTATTTAAACAGTGTCTAGGAAAGTGGTGGACGGAAGTATCATTAAAAATATCTGTAAACTTAAAGTTATTCTCTAAGATCTCTTCAGATGTATATGGAGATATTTTGTGTATATAAGGAACAGTTTCTGTAAGAATCCTACTAGGATTGTTGTCTGTTAAGGAGTTAAAACTGTTGCAAATGAGTATACAGTTCTCTAAATTAGAACCCCAGTTACTCCAAAGAAAATTATTAGTCAGTTGTTTTGGACAGTGTGGGAAATAAACAATAGAAGGTTTGTTATTGGCTATTACATAACATCCTTCATTATTTTCTGTTATAACTTCACACCCTAGCTTATTCAAGACTTCGCATTCCCCTTTGTAAAATATTGGATCGTGGACTAACACTTTTTGGGGTTTGAAGTGGTCTTTCATACACAATAATAGAGCGAGCTGATACTTTGAAATGTTACATTCTGATATATGTCCCAGACCAAAACAAACAATTTCTACAACATTTCTACCTTGTAAAGTGTTACTCACAGTGTTCAGAAAACCTCCCAAGTAATTAGATATACGTAAATCTTCAACAGCGCTCTGTGTCCGCCTGAAAAACAATAAATTAGGTGATAAACCTAACCTAAAAACACAAATTATCGTGTGTATTCAGAAGTGTTTTTACTTACTGAATGACTTTCTCGACTTCTACAACCACTTCTCGTTTATCAAACTGTATGGCTTTTGGTGGAATTCTTGTAGGTTTATTTTTAGAAAGACGTTTTGATTTTACTTTCTGAAATCCATCGCTATCAATATCAATATTTGACATCTTAGTAAATGTAAATACTTCTTCGGTGTTGCCATACTTGTCAATGTAAATATAATGTAAATGAACCAAATGAACAAGCAGTTTTGCTGTTTTATTTCTATTATGATAGTGAAATACAATTTATATGACTTTAATAAAAATCTACTTTTTGAATATTAAGAACATAATTTTATCATTAGAGATGAAGCGATCATGTTACATACTCTTTGAAGCGGTTAAGAAATTGCGGTAAACACTCGTCTCAAGATCATGAGCTTACATTTATTTATTGACTGCCTCGTTGGTCTAGTGGTTAGCGTATGCGGCTGCTGATCAAGAGGTCTCGGGTTCGATTCCCGGGTCGGACCAAATATTCTTTGTGTGATTCACAAATATTTGTTTCGGAGTCTGGGTGTTTTCTATGTATAATATGTATGTATTTACAAAAAAAAAAAGTATGTTTATGTATTTATATCAGTTGTCTAGTACCCATAACACAAGCTCTGCTTAGCTTGGGACTAGATGATGTTGTGGGTCAGATGTCCAAAATATTTATTTATTATTTATATTCATGAAATAGAAATTACCAACTCCTGTGTTAATTCATATTGTTTAACTTACGTCCCTGTTTACTTAACGTTATAATTTATTAAGTACTAAGAAGAAAGTATATTCAGAAAAGAGTTCTTTTTTTATCATATTAATTTATATTTAAGTTTTCTTTAAATCAAGGTACCTATCTTATTTAAATTACAAGACAACTGTTTGAGAATATAATGAATTAATCAACGAAAGAAAAATGAACATTAGTATTGACACAGATTACTGAATAGTTACTACGTAAGTATTGAGTACCGAGAGGTGCAGTGTTACCGTGTTAACTGTTTCTCGAAAGTTCTGCATAGCTATAAATGTACACTTGGTGTAGTGGTGTAGTAACCAATTATCATAATTTTACGACCATCTTTTCAATGCCATAAGTAGCATATAATATATCTTTCTAGTCTTTATTATTTTTCCAAGATTATCTGAGGTCCGATACTAGTTCAACCGGTTTTACCTGAATATCAGTTTTTCTACGGAGTGACTGGCATCGGACCTACCTACCTGGGATTAGAACCCTCTTGATCAGCAGTCGCATATGCTAACCCCTAGAGGCCTATTTTTACGTGTGGAAATCGGCACCGAGCCGGGGTTTGCGCCGGGGCGGTGTGTCGGACTCGAACCGACTAACCGAACTCTTTGCGCCTGAATTTTTAGACGAGTCCAGGCAATGATATTATATACCTTTTTTTATAATATCATTGAGTCCAGGGAACAAATCTCTTTTTGGACAACCCCTAGAGGCCAACGAGACAGTCAATCGTCTAGGGTAATAGGTACACTTTCATAAAGGTATTTACTTGCTTACTAATATTTTAAGCTGGCAAGAAACTCGTGTCTGTAACGCTTTTATGCCTAAACCGCTGAACCGATATGAATAAAATTCTTTAAATTAGTACAAACATGGATTGGATCTTGGAAAAAGGATTTAGGCTATTTTCATCCCAAAAACCTGTTTTTTTTTGACGTAGGTATGAGTAGGCAGCAGTTAGATTTTTTTTTTGAAAATCCATAGGTACTTCTATACCCTGTAATCTAATATTATAGAATTCAGAGAAAATTTGTCAACTGTTCGTCTGTTACGCTTTCACGGCCAAACCGCTTTTAATGAGATTTGGCATGAAGCAACTTCAATATTTTAGGAAGGACACTAATACATATTAGGTATACCTACTACTCTAAACCGCGCTAACCGATATCCACACGAGCAGGAACCGTGTGCAAGAACTAGTTCATAATAAATATGAAAATACATTGAATAATGAATAATACAAAGAGACATTTTTTTTTCTGTAACGTGGAAATCTGTATAAATACAATAAGCCATTCAGATAAGTTTTCTGGAGTCATGTATTATCTGATGGAATTTCTATTAATCGCGTTCATCTGGTGTCATCATGAGACATATTTGAGTAAATAAATAATTGTTCCAAGTGGGAATTGAACCTTTTTTGACTGCCTTGTTGGTCTAGTGGTTAGCGTATGCGGCTGCTGATCAAGAGGTCTTGGATTCGATTCCCAGGTCGGAAAATATTTGTGTGATCCACATATATTTGTTTCTGAGTCTGGATGTTTTCTATAATAATATTTACAAAAAAAGTATGTTTATGTATTTATATCAGTTGTTCAGTACCCTTAATAGAAACTCTGCTTAGTTTGGGACTAGATGACGTTGTGTGTAAGATATTCGAAATATTTATTTATTTACGTCGTAGAGAACTACAGAAGTCGACATTAACATTTTAGAATCTCTATCAAATATCTATTGCAAGCAAACCAGTTATTCAAACTAAGTTATACAAGATTTGTTAATTGGTTGAATATTATGCTTGTAAGAGGTCATCAATTAATTACATAACAAGATATTGATTTCCTACAGACTCTGCAGTAGGGTATTTCATATCAAATTCGCTTTTGCTAGCTTCGCCCCGCGGTGTAGCCTACGTTTGGTGTTGCCATTAAAAGTTGCATTATAAATCTAGTCGTTCCAAAGATTAGCTGCTTTTTGACATAAGTACCATATGGTCTATGTCTATGGTCCGATTGGGTTTCTTGGAGGGGCGCCCTGTTTTTTCAAAAAAATGCGCTTTAAAGTTGAATAACTCGCAAACAAATACCTAAATCGAAAAATGGTTTTTATTAGCAACCTCGATGTTTTGAAAACACCTATCTAAGGATACCCTACACGATGAGTTGACGCGAGAAAAAAAAATCGTCCCCACTTTACGTGTAGGGGAGGTACCCCAAATAAAAATATTTTTCATAATTTTATTGTAGCACTTTGTCGACATAATTACGACACATATTCATGCACAGTTCCTTCTTTCTAGCACCAACCGTTAGGGTGGTAAGTCGTGGATGGACGGATGGACATGACTAATGTATAAGGGTTCCGAGTCATGAGCTACGGAACCCTAAAATCACTGTTATTTCAATGTTACAAACAGACACTGCAAATTCACAAAACTTGTGTCTTGAATAATTATTTGTATAGATTTGTATAATTTGTAAAGACATTACGCCTATATATATAGTCAAAAAAAGCTTTATTAAATACTTACTTCAGAACTTTCGAAACCCAAATAGGTTTTACAAAACCAGATAATTTTGTCTAATGAGTAATTATTTTTCTGTTTTAAATAATTTCATTTTCTTTTTGTTGCATAAATATCATAAATAATAATATATAAATATTTCGGACATCTTACACACAACGCCATCTAGCCCCAGACTAAGCAGAGCTTGTAGGTATTATGGGTACTAGACAACTGATATAAATACATAAACACACTTTTTTTTTGTAAATATGTACATACATATTATACATAGAAAACACCCAAGCTTCGAAACAAATATTTGTGGATCACACAAACATTTGGTCCGACCCGGGAATCGAACCCGAGACCATCGTAGATATAGTACCAAAATGACTACGATTGTTTTCTAAGGAAGTGTATGCGGTAGGTATACTTACTCTCATTTCTCCTACAATAGTATAATATCCTACTTTACAAGTCCAAGAACTTACCCGGTTTGAATTATAATTGGACTATTGAGGGCACGGTCCAATTTCGGTCTTTATCACTGAAATGCCGTTCCCACGTAAGCGTACTACGTCCTTGGTCAGGTATTTGGGTTAGGAAAATTACCTACTGACAAAATAACATGGAGGACAAACGATCGCGCCGCATATCGAGAGCCCATTGTCCGATTTATTTAGGGGACAATCAAAATCTATGAGTACAGCATTCGGATCACGCGCCTGTATTCGTTCCAACATACCGTAATACGAATAAGGCGACAATTGCGCACTGAACGATATTATTAACCACACAAGTTTAGTCAAAGGACGGACGTTTCCGAACGTACGGTCGGACGGCGCGAAAATTTTATTTTTAATTTTCCGCGTTCCAAATTCAAATATATGTATTTTAATAACTTTCTAGTGTTTATATGTGTATAGGAAGCAAGCGTGACGGCCTTATAACTTGAAAAGAGTTTTTAATTATATTCTATTCGGTTCGTTACATTTATATAACATTTGTAGGTAGACAAAATTTGTTGAATGTTTATGTTTTAGTTTTAGTAAGCTCGTGGACTCGGCATATCGTGTTAAGTAAACATTGTTGTTTAAATGTGAATTCTATTCATTGACGTTATTTTGTGAATTGATAATGGACCGTTACGTAGTGACCCGGCACTCGAAACGTAAAAGTGGTGGACTTTTAACAAGATGGACAAGGAAATACAGTTTTTTGAGCAGGCGCTCATGGATTACAAATGGTTACGATTTAAACGTGAGTGTTTATATTTGTAGCTAATGTTTAATCATATAGATAGGTATATATGAATGCAAGAGATAGATTTCACTTGTGATTGTTATACACTGAACGGTATTGGTAAGTTGTAAGTTATTCGGAATGTCAAAAGCCTAAAATCTATAAAAGTATATAAAGAAGAAACTGTAAGAGTGATCAATCAACGCACGGCTGAAACCAGTTGATCTGGAACCCTGAAATATTTACTCTAATGTTCCTCTGGTGATGTATACTTCCCTTTGTGTTGAAGGGACAAGACACCCGTTCCTCCACATTACAAATATATATAAGGTTTCTTCTGCTATAGAAGAACTGGATACTATTCCAAAAATTTCTCGGTAACGATTAAGGTAATCTATAATGCAAGCAAAGCTTACGGGTAAATTCGATTACAATTTGCTATGACCGCATGAATATGAAATGACTGCACGGTTGGCCTAGTGGCTTAAGTTTGACATGAGACTACGCTTTGTGTGATCCATAAATTGTTGTTCTGATTCTGGGTGTTATTTGTGTCCGTTTCACGTACGTTTGTAAAGTAAAAAAAAGTAGCGGCTTTCATCATGACATTTTGCCCTGATAAAAACCCCAAAAAAGAAATTGAACACACTTCACTCAGATATAGGAATTTTAATATACCGCTACAATATGAAACGGACACAAAGAACACCCAGACTCAAAACAACAATATGTAGCTCAAAGTGTTGTTCCACATGAAGTTTGAACTTACGATACTCGGCGTAGTTTAAAACGGCTTGGCGACCACTTAAACCATTAAAGATAACAGTGCAGTCCCAAACAAATAATAATGTTACATATTTTCTTCTTATTACGCAATGTTTATTACAATTTATAATGATGTCTAAATCAAATCACACTCATCATACGATTACAACTTGTTTTGACAACATGTAAGATGGATGATTTAACAGAATTAGTCACAGAACTGAGAGTGTGTAGTACTTATTCTCAATTATATGGTATTAGTCATCAATTTCTTTGGTTCAGTAATCTGTGATTAAGTGTAACTAATCCTTTATTCCGTCATACACTTATTTTATTTACTAACTAGTAATATTTTCAGCATTATTCAGCATGAATGGGCCGGATCGACCGGGGCAGTGCTCCCCTCACACAGAAGACCATCCTAATAATGACAGCATTCTTGCTGTCGTATTTCGTTGGTGAGTGTGAGACCGGAGGCCCAATCATTCTGCATCATTCTCACGTCCTGCGTAGGCCGGGAGAATGATGCAGAATTAGCTAACCAGGATGCCATGGTATAGGTCATTATGCTACATTGCCTAACCTAGCAATGATCATGGTGGCATGGTGGTGCTTTTCATCAGGCAGAGTAGACTCACTTTGGTAGGCTTAAATATATTTTTAAAAAAACTTGGTGTGAGAGCAAGCCGTGGTTATCGTTTGTAAATATTGGAGTAACGCCGGGAGCGAAATTAGTCTTAAAAATGCTATGCTAAGTATTCGTTAAGTTATCACCTTTTTGGCAGTGAAGTCCCGTCAAATCTGTCCGACTGGACCGATTCTAGAGATTAGCTGGCACTAACAAACAGATAGACAGAAAACTAATTTAAAAATTGATTTTTTGAAGTAGGTAAGTACTATATATATATATAACTTGATATGGATTTGGTATGTATTTGGTATATTTATTTCTATAGTTTAAGAACTTTTTCTATTTGTATTGCCTGCAAAACATTACTTTTAATTTGATTCATTTGTTTTCATAATGCTTCGTTGAAATTGTGTTAAAATTTTATTTCGAAAAATCCAGACGGCAAATAAATTAAAAACAGTCTTGTTCAAAATCGTATTAAAAGAACATCCATTTATTTTTCTATTCTCCTTTAGATGCTCCTCAGATTATATTTAGATATGCATTTAAATATTGTTATGTTATTTTTCTTTTGTATCTATATTTCTAAACAATCTTGTAATGAGTGCGTAAACTGAATACTTCCTTTCATTATAATAAACAAATCGTTTGTGACAGTCTAACTACTTCATATTCAAAACATGTAATAAATATACACTTTCTCTCTATGTCATGTATTTTGGGTCGTGTATAGCATAGACTATGGCATGATACGATGTGTGACGCGCCTAATGTTTGGTTTGTTAGCAAAGCATAGACTATAGACTTGCCAATATGGCGCGAGACACCTGTCATTCATTCTATGCAAATTGCAAATCGTTTGCTTTTGTTTTGAACAAATTCTTGCGTTGTTAGTCATTGTTGTGTTTTCTAACTTGACTGCAAGACATTAAATGATGTGTAAAAGCAACAAAAACCATTAACATTTATTTTATTTATTGCTCCACCGTTGATGTTGATGCTGATGGCCGTTTTGACATATTAGAATAGTGATGTGAAATGTCAATTTATTCTCGAAAAAATATAATGAAATCTATAAGTAGTACTTACCTGATTAATAAGGTTAAATAAAACTAAAATTTAAATGCTTACTTATTTTATTTGAACGATCTGAATATTGGAATGAAAATGAATATACATACTTTATATGCACAGAAGAAACAAATTAATACAAAAAGAGACCAAAAAAGGTGCCACAAAAGGCCATACTACTATTTTTACTGTCGTCACTGCTATCATCGCCTACATTATTTATAAGTTCGTTTTCTAAAATATTTTCTATGTTCACATCTATTTCATAATTAATTTAACAGTTCTATTCACAACCTTTTCACAGTCTCTTTTAGTCATATGTTCACAAGCTTCTTCTAAAATTTTTAGCATTTTTTTTGTGGTAAATAGGGGTTCTGTATTGTATCTTGCAGCATATACCTTATTTTCACGATCGACGATCGTTTTATTTTTTATATTTTAATTTTAAAGGAGAAACCCGTAATCCATACAAACTTGGGCCTGGCGTTACAGTGCTAGAATTTGGGCATAAATTACAATATCTATGACGATTTCACGAGCCTAATTTTCAGGTCTCCCAGCAATGGCCAAATTGGTAAAATCAGACAATGTTTTCATTTTAGGTTATGTTTATTGTTTGAGTTATTTTCATAAAAATTGGCCAAGTGCGTGTCAGGCCACGCATAAAATAGGGTTATGTACTCACCCATAATTAAATCGTGCCCAATAGATAATTAATAATAATAATAAATAATAAATATTTCGGACATTTTACACACAACGCCATCTAGTCCCCAAACTAGACAACTGATATAAATACATAAACATACTTTTTTTTTGTAAATACATACATATTATACATTGTTGTATTTGCTTATTATTTCTTTATTTTTGGACGAAGTTTTCTAAGTCAGCTTATTTCACAAGTCAGGCCTTTACAACTTCTGAAATAAAAAAGTTATCAAAACCGTTATAGTTTTCTATAACATGAAAAACACGATTTGATACATTTGTGTTTTTCTATGGCATAGTCACATTAATAGAAAAATACAAAACTACCCTTTCATGCTATATTTAATGCTGCCAGTTGTAGATATTTTGAATTGCCGCCATTGGAAGTAGTTGTGTCACGATTCGCTGGCCAGACTCTATTTACATTGATTAAAATACCTATTAAAACAATCATTTATACTAAAACAAAGAAGTATTATTTATTTATCACAGTATCGATTTCCACTAAATCGATCCTATTTTAGGAATGCTACGTTTGTGGAGCTAGTTACGTATATTGAAATAAGTGTTGCAGAGGTTTACAAAGATTGTTTAAAACAATAGAATTCTACTTTTTTTTTACACTTGGCCATTGCAAATGAAGCTAAGATTTCGATAGGTTAATCAAGCAAAATAGACGATTTTTTTGGTACATATCCCATTCGTGTAACGCTTAGGCCCAGAATCGGGTTTCTCCTTTCGAAAATCAAATGCCGAGTTGTGTGGTAAATAAGTACACCAAGAATTATAATCTACGCAAGGCAAAGAGAAGAAAAACTTGAAACCAACCCTATACCAACCCGTCTGGCCAGCGTGGCCAATACCTTATTTTCAAGGAGAGGCCTATGTCCAACAGTGGACTGTTAAAGGCTGTTGATGATGATGATGAATAAATATAATCTTATAAGAACAAACAATAAATGTTCGCAGGACCCTAATATAAATAGATTTAGAAATCAATATAATAAATAAATTTTGTGTTCTAAAATAATACATTCGATAAATTTTATGACTAACTGCACGTCACTATTGACAATAAAGAACAGCAATTTGCTCCTTCAAATGTAATTACTCATTAATACGAAACTTCATGACAAACGTCAAAGAGGCCATCATAGCGTGCCGGTAGTATAATCTTTCTCATTATAGCCCTTTTTCGATATTACTTAATATTGCAATTTTTACACGTGTCTTGTGTTGCTTGAATTGTTGTGAGCGATGGTTTCAAACAGGATTACATATTTATTTATATTTTCACGTAGAGCCCTATTGAATTTTGAAAATTAGTATTATTTATATCTTCTGACTTCATCCAATGTCCATCTGCCAGTGAAAGTTCCTTGAAATTTGGTCCATAGATACATCAAACTGTCATAGATTGATAAAAATATTTTAAATGTTTCTTAAGATTTGACACATGACGTAACTGTTACATTTTAATAAATTATCAATTTTTGAGATGTTAAAACTGGCATTAAACGACCTCACTAACGCACAAAAAAATACTTATTTGTTTATGGAGGTTAGTAAATGATCAGAAATAATTTATGGCATTTGCATTTAAAAAAGAACGTACGTCCCATCTTAAAGGCAGCAAGCGTACCTGTGACTGTGACTCCTCTGGTGTTCTGTGTGATGTGATCCGTCTGCTCGTCCGTCCCCTATAATATAAAAATATATATCATATAATATAATATCTATGAAATACCTTTTGATAAAGTTTCACTTCCAATTCCATTTGATTTCACCCCGCAATTTCTGGGTGCCAAAACTGAAGCATTTACTCCGAAACTAATTAATGTCTAGTTTTTGTTTAGCTTTGTAGATTATAGTTTTTAAAACGTCATGATCTTACATTCCTACACGTCTAAGATTATTATGAGTAACTGGATCCTTGGACGGTTTATCTGATGTGCTTGTGTGTGCATCGATTGCACATTGCATCAAAAGAATTGCTCCTTAAATAGCGCTTGTGATTTAGACATACTTAATGAGTATATTGCTAAATCAAGAAAATCAATAATACTCGTATATAGGAACCAATAGTCCGTGTGGTGACGGATTAAGAATACAGAGTGTCACCACCCCTATTCATCCCACGTGGGTGTCGTAAAAGGCGACTAAGGGATAAACTACGCAAGAGAACATCAATGCAAAAAGAAGGAAAACTTGAAACCAACTCTATACCAACCCGTCTGGCCAGCGTGGTATAGTAGGCCAATACCTCCTTTTCAAGGAGAGGCCTATGTCCAGCAGTGGACTGTTAAAGGCTGTTGATGATGATGATGAGGAAACAATACTATAAAGGTGCTAATTTTGAACGGTTCAAGGTATTTTTTTAATTTGAATAGCCCAGTTTTCGAGGAAGATATATTTTGACACTGCGACCAATCTGCGATCGAGCTGAACATCAATAAAAAATGTTTCAAAATCGGGAAAATTAGTTCTAGCCTTTGCCCACAGTTACGCTCATGTATATATCGGTTTTCGTGGTAAATAGTGGCCTAATTGTATTCCTGATGCATAAGGTTTACTACTGTTAAGTTTCATCTGAATTTTTTCATCAATTCTCTGTGTAAAAGTAACAAACATTCAAACATCCTCACATACTTTTCCCTTATCAATATTAGTAGAATAGGATTAGATTTTCGATCATTGAGACTCAAATAGTTATTTAGATTGAGGTTTTGAAATAGGTTAGTTGGTGAATTATGACTGACTGACAGATGGGAAATATCAACGACCATCCCAAACCGAATTTTAAAATATCGGAAGGCAAAAGCTATTTTATATATGCTAGCATTCTTAGCTTCCGAGATTTTTAGATAATATCTTTATATGACCCGGATCGTTGCTCTCAAATCTACTAATGCGGTTTCCTATATATCTAATCTACACAAAAGGAAAAGAATTTGTGACAAATTTTATACGGTCAGTGATTTAATCAAAATTTATTGAATATCTAATTAATTGTGTAACACTTTCAATCTTTTACGCAAGACAAGATGTGAGATAAACCTCATTTAACGGAACCAATACATAATTCCGACATTAAATATTAGTATATGCATTCATAATGAATAGATACCCTCACACAGAAGACCATCCTAAAAACAACAGCATTCTTGCTGTAGTATTTCGTTGTTGTGTGAGATCGGAGGCCCAATCATTGAGCATCATTCTCCGGCCTCCGGGGGCTGGGAGAATGATGTAGAATTATCTGACCAGGTCGCCTTGGTATGGGTCACCATGCTGCATTGCCTACTCTCACAATAAGAATGGTGACCTCTGTTCCTAGATTCCACTTCCATCAGGAGTCACTTTGATACGCATTAACATAAAAAAAAGAAAGTGATGAAATAAATAGAGTCATAACCTCACACTACCGACACACTATCGTTTGATCAAAAGAGATCGTACCTACAAACAAACATACATACAAATTCATACATATGGTAAACTTCCTGAGATCTGCGAATTTACCTTGGTTGTTATTATACATTTACAACAACCGAGAGTAACGCCACGGGGCGAAGCTAGTCTTACAAAAAGTTGCCTAAGATACTTCTTATATCATCAGCAATCTGCCAGTGAGACCAAGGGACCAACGTACTTTACCTATTTTAGTATGGATGTCTTCTAATTTGCCCTATCTGGAAATGTATGCGTTATGTAAAGCTATTCATGTCATTAAGACTTCTTATAGAACAGAATCCCTTCAAGGTCAATAACATTCAATCTCCAGACCAAAATAATCCAGCTCCTTACAACCATAAAGTGCTCACATTAGTTAGAAAACGGGTAAGTCAATGACCTTTCGTAGATCAGCATAATATTACAGAACTAAGTACTTATTTAAAAATAGCTTCGTCAGTTTTATCGCCGTACTAAATCAATGTGATACATTTTTATGCACCTACTAAATATTGCTGATTTTGCTGCTGTTTCACGTAATAATTATGTGGAAGATACGGGCTCTCACCTCTCGATATGACGGAGAAATGCAGAAAACTAAAAAGAATAATAAAAAACCGACCAAGAAAACAACCACTAGTTACATTAAAAATGTATGTACCCCAAATGCATTTAACTCAAAGTTCAAAATACATTGTTTTTCCACAGATAGCCGCAATTAGTAAGTATGTATTTTTCAATTACAAAAAAAGTAGGTAAACACATAGGTATTTTACCTAAATAGGAAGACAATGTGAATCGTATTGAATAACTCGATAAGGGGACAATGTAAGTAGAATAATTGATAGAATTGAATTGTAGTAGATATGCTATGGGTAATGATCAGAATCGTAATTCAAATTCAATTGTCGAAAATTGATGTATAAATAGGATTAAAAAAAGCTGCCAAGTGCGAGTCGGACTCGCCCATGAAGGGTTCCGTAGCAGCAAGTAACATCATTTATAAGTTCTTATAATAGTGTATTGATTGAATGAAAGGTAAATTGCGGTTTACGATTTATGACGTAATAAAAAAAACTACTTACTAGATCTCGTTCAAACCAATTTTCGGTGGTAGTTTACATGGTAATGTACAACATATATTTTTTTTGGTTTTATCACTCTCTTATTTTAGAAGTTACAGGGGGGGCCCTCATTTTTCCACTTTGGACGTGTCTCTCGCGCAAACTATTCAATTTAGAAAAAATTATATAAGAAACCTCAATATCATTTTTGAAGACCTATCGTAGATACCTTACACGTATGGTTTTGATGAAAAAAAACTTTTTGAGTTTTAGTTCTAAGTATGGGGACCCCCAAAATTTATTCTTTTTTTCTATTTTTGTGTAAAAATATTGATGCGGTTCACAGATTACATCTACTGACCAAATTTCAACAGTATAGCTCTTATGGTTTCGGAAAAAAGTGACTGTGACATACGGACAGACAGACAGACAGACTTGACGAATCTATAAGAGTTCCGTTTTTTGCCATTTGGCTACGGAACCCTAAAAAATCAGTGTCCTTCAGTGTTGTATGTACCATTATGGTATGTACTTTGCTAGGTAAAGGCTGAATAAAAACGCGATAGGCGATAAAAACACGCCAATTGAGCCGATGGCTAGGGGGAAGCCTCTTTCGCTTCCCTCGGGATAGAGCCTTGATAGGCGCGGCGTCAATCCTGGGGGGGACCTGAAATAATAAGGTCCGGGTCCCCTAGAGCAAGATGCATGAGTCCGGCGATCAGGGTGGGTTTTAGTGGAAACACCACATACCCCTGGCTTCTGTATCCCCGAGGAGCCGGGGATCCGAAGAGATTACCCACCTCGTAAAAAAAAAAAGTTAAAGGCTGAATGGACTGTCTCGACCGGGGCAGTACTACCCTCACACAGAAGACCATCCTAATAATGGCAGCATTCTTGCTGTCGTATTTCGTTGGTGAGTGTGAGACCGGAGGCTCAATCATTCTGCATCAATCTCCGGGCTTCCAGAGGCCGGGAGAATGGTACAGAAACATCTGACCAGGTATGGGTCACGACAACTCCCACATTAGGACTTTAGACGACCTTAAACCTTGATTTGATGTTTGTTTGTTCCTTGTTAGTTGAGAATTTTAAGGAGTGGTATGACATATAAGCTTATGACCTAAGTCCTGTCTAAAATTAACTAGGTACAACTAGAAAGTATCTTACAAGTTCTAAAGTTAACAAAGAGAAAACATTTTTATTTTACTTTTCTCCCGACTACAGAGAATCCAAATGGAGCTGTAATAGTTTACTCAGTCTATGTATGTTTATATGTTCCACCGCAGCTGCTAAGCTACTGAATCTATTTAAATTAATAAGGTGTCAATATATTCCACATAGCCCAAATACAGATATGATGATGATGACATAGTCGGGTTATAGTTTAGCCGCGCATGATGTCTACCATCGTATATGTTACGATTATACGAATATTTTGATTTTAAGAATATTCTAAAATCGACTCTATTCAGGCGCGGTCGCAGCCTGAAATTTTGGAGGGGGTCACTCACTACACTAATAAAAAATAGTTATCTGTAATAAAATAAACATTATTGCACAAGACACAATTTTTTTGTTTAAATTACTTATAAAACAAATCAAAGTCAATCGCTCTTCTAACATGTTAGCTCTCAACCACGTTTTACACGCCTAAGCGTAGAAAAGGATTGCTCTGCTGTCGCACCACTTATCGAAAGAGTTGCCAAAATTTTTAGAAATGTCTTTAGATTTGGTTATATCATCATCACAAACTTCGATGGTAGAAACTACACACTTAGGAAGTTTCGTATCAGCATTTTATGTGACCTCCCGTTTCCACTTTGTAATCCATAACTGATACTCTATAACGACAGTTGCAGCAGGAAAATTTAAAAAAATCGGAATATAATTCAGATACTTTCTTGACAATAAGAAGATCTTTTTCTGTATATTCAGATTTCGGTATAAAAATGCCTAATCCGAACAAGTTTATTCAATTTGACCTTAGATTTTGGGGGGGGGGGGTCATGTCCCCTGTGACCCCCCCCTTCGGACCGCGCCTGACTCTATTGTCTGTTATCTGGAAGACCTCATTCTCTGAGTTGGTGTTTGACTACAGAGTTACAATTGTAATTTACTATCAGCTAATCTATCTACACGTTACCCCCCCCCCCCCCCCTCATCTCGAATTTGCCATCTATACATACACATAAATAAAATTGGAATGTTTGTACTATGTAATATCAAATGAACATGTTTTTACTAAATACATATCAAAGTATATACGCTAATATCATATTTAATGGCAATTTTTCAAAATTTTAGACAGACGGGTTAGTTTGTGTCGACTGATCTCTGTAACGGCGGGACCGATTTTAACGTGACTTTCTCTGGCAGAAAACTGATGACCTAAGGAGTAAGTTAAGCTATTTTTTTATAGACTAGCTTCGTTCCTCGGCGTTACTTGCCATTTACAACAACAAACGCGAGTAACACCGCGGGGCTCAGCTAGTAGAAACGGTTTCATTTTGAAGTGATATATTTGAAGTAGACTACAACTGACCTACAATATTTGTTAACATAGCAATTAATTACAAACAAAGTATGTTAATTAAAATTGTACATTAAATGCGTTACAATCCAAAAAATAACTGACTATAGAACAGTTTCCTTAATAATACCAAATACGAATTGTGCGGATGCTTGGCTATTCCGGTCCAGTTTATCAGATAGCCGTCCACTGGAGGGTCCATTCAACCCGAGCCGTGAGATTATCCAACTTGCATTGATTTAAATCGGTACGAAAGGAAACAGAACTAGTTACAAAAGATTTCTTGGTCTTACATTTGCTTTGCTGCAACAACTCTCTATAAAACATAAAGGTTACATACCTTACACGACCCGCACTACCTAATTTGCATCATCACAACATAGCCCTTGACTAAACTTTTTTTCATAAAGCTCTCTGTCAAAGAAATAAGGTTTCATTCGCAAACATCAAATCCAAAAGTAACTGCACAGAAAGAAAAACAAAAGTTAATTTGAATTTCGAATAGAACGTACCGTGGATAATGGCCAGTAACAACCATACCTAACTTACTTAAAATATTTTCTTTTTTACGCTTTTACGACTTCGCTTTTATGATTAATTATAGCAGTCGAATGATATTAAACATTGCATCTACTCCTATCGGCCATAGAATCTGCTCGTATTGAACGTGTATTGCACCTACATAGACAAACTTGGCACTTGTGTTGCCATTGTATACACAAATGAATTTTACACCTTAGTGCTACGAGCATAAGGTGATTTAAAATTACATTCAAGGATTGGTAGCTAATATTGCGACAGTTCAAAGCAAGTCAACGTTTCTAACTTATAAACATATTGCTTCTTGCCTTGCTTAGTTGTCTATAAAGTGCTACACAGATATAATTTCCATTTCAATTCAGTATTTAAGTAAATACTGTGTACTTTAATAATAACTCACTGTACTATGTACTTTAGTAATAACTCACTTACTTCGTCATAACACAAAAGTAAAAAAAAAATTGGCGGCATTTAAATTCTAAATTCAAAAACAGTGACCATGACATTGCGTTGTGTAAACAAATAAAAAATAAGACTATTGTTGGCGTAAATTTGTTTGAAATAAGAACAACAAAACGTTCTGAATCGCTAAACATTAGTGTTGTGGTGCGTCAGTAGTGTGAATAAGAGTATAATTTTGTCTATAAGTGGGGTTGAAGGTGACAATATGCCCCAGATTTTCTTCAAAAAAGTGATGGTTGTGCGGGACCGAGCCGACTTCGAGGTAAGCTACTTTCACTTTCCGTGCAACACCGTGGCGGTTACTCCTTAATGCTACCGTATAACCAGTAAAAAGTATTTAACAAGTACTTATTCCATTCCTGACAACAATGGTATTTAAAGTATGAGTATACATTGAATAAGTATATAATGACTTGTCTTTTTATGAAATTGGAAGTTTCTGATTTGGTGTTTTGAAATTAGTTTTTTTTTAAAGTAATCAGCTAATTCTGATTGTAGATGGCATAAGTATGACTCAAAAACAAACTTGATGATTCATGTACATAGATGTTTAATTCTAATTCGTTTAATTCTCGTAATTTATTTGATCAGCTAGTAATTAAAGCCGCTGGAACTGAACACAGGACAAAGATTTTGCTTAGAGACTTCTATCCATTAATAGCTTTCCTTAAATTAAAGTAAAAAGTAGCCTATGTCCTTTCTCAGTCTTTGCACTATCTGGGTACAAAATTTCATTTATATCGATGCAGATATTTTTCAGTTTATCGCGAACAGACAGTCGCGACGGAGGATTTTATTTTATAGTAGGTTATGTAGTGATTTTTTTTCCAATGTAGAAGATCTATATTATTCACTTTTAGTTTTACTTCGAGCGCAATATAAATAAACAGTTCAGCCGACAAAATAGGACAAAAGTAATATACCTGTTATTAGTCTGCACGATTGGCGCCACGCCGCTTCCTACTACGCCAAGTGTGTGGGTTCAAATCCTACACGGTATAACACTTAGTTTGATTCTCAAATTGTTATTCTGAGACTGGGTGTTCTATGTGTCCGTTTTTTGTACGTTTGTAAAGACCCCACGACACAGGAATATATACTAATGCGGGAGTTGTCTTTTTAAGATAAACGATAAATATTTATTCTTTTACTATTCAATCGATTAATCAAATACATTTTATTTTAAGTACCTAGCTATGTTTTTTCAGGCACTTTCAAAAAGTTAGGTACAAAAATGACTAGTTGCTCGGTGCCAAAATGTCATTCTTATTTAGAAGAACTGGTAAGAAACTACATCACATTACGTTGTCTGACAAATGACTAAAATGGCAATTCGATTAAATAACAATATGATTCATTGCAAAATATAATAATAAATTATTATACAGGGTACAAGTAAACTTCATTAGTCCAAATTTTTTAAAATTAAACTATTTAGAAATCATTTAATTTGCAGATATAATTAAATTAAAACGAGTGGACATACCTTTATACCAATTTTTAAAAATTCAGTAGGCCATTTTGTTCTCATTATTTACATCACTTACACTTAAAAAATTGAATACAATAATATTTAGACTACCATCACTCCACGGCCTTATACACAGCTAGTATAAAATAAAATCATTCTAGAACCATCATTCTAGAATGATTTCGATACGAGAACAAGAAATAAATAAAGAAAATTTGTTTACCTTTTTTTTTTTTTTTTTCTTTTTAAAGACGACTCCCGCATTAGGAATATGAATTCCTGTGTCGCGGGGGACTTTACAAACATACATGAAACGGACACAAAGAACACCCAGACTCAGAACAACAATTTGTTAATCACACAAAGTGTTATCCCACGTGGGATTCGAACCCACGACACTTGGCGCAGTAGAGAGCGGCGTGGCGACCACTTAAACCACTTGGCCAACCGTGCAGTCAAAGATTTTACTAAGATTTACTCTATTAAACACGTACAAAACATATAACACTAAAATATGAACATAAAAATAATAATACTAATACCTTATGAGGCTCACGTTGGACGGCTGGATTAAGGGTCTGATGTAGAAGGCGGTCCTCCTTGACACGGCACGTATAGTGAGGAGGTTCCTGTCTTTGGAGCCCTAACCACCGGTTTCTTGGTCGAAGTCGGTGGTCTACTATTTTTTATATTTTTAAATGTATTTTTTATATTTATATTTAAAAATGTAATTTATATGTAAATATTATCAAATAAAGAGAATAATACTAAAAGTTTACATGTAATAATAAGTATTTAGTCCCAATTAAATCCTTATTAGGAGTTTTAAAAATATATCCGTCATAAACGGATCAGAATGTATAAATAAACAGAAATAAAGAACATCCGAGATGTCATAAATATAAATACTGAATAAATAACTTAAAGATTATTTTAATTCCACGAAAATATGCGTTTTAAAATACCTACTTAATGCACAGATTATTAAAATAATGACGTAATGACGCGACGGTATTACGCCAAGTTATGCTACCCGTCCCAGGCTTCGACGCCATGATGCCTAAATTTTTTCCATTGAAAACAGACTTCGATATTATATAATTTTAACAAAAAGGAACCGACTTCAAAGAAAAACTATTCCGAGTACCCAAATCGCGACAATTTTGTCTATGATATTTGAGGAGTTCTTTGATTTCCATGGGATCCCATTATCAGATCCCAATATGGTGACGATGGGACCACCTGTAAGCTACGCCCATTCCAATGCAAAAGGAATTTTGGAAATCGGTTCATAAACGACGAAAAGATACCGACGAATTGAGAACCTCCTCCTTTTTTTGAAGTCGGTTAAAAAAAAGGGGCCATGAGCGAGTCGAACTCGTCCATAAAGGGTTCCGTAGAAGCAAGTAACATCATATTAAAGTTCCTATAGTTCGTTGTAACTTCGATCGATATTTAATAACGATTGAATGAAATGTAAATTACGGTTTACGATTTATGACGTATTGAAAAAAACTACTTACTTGATCACGTTCAAACCAATTTTCGTTGGAAGTATGCATGGTAATGTTTTTTTTTTTTATTTTATCACTCTCTTATTTTAGAAGTTACAGGGGGGGGGGGGGGACAATTTAACACTTTAGAAGTGCCTCTCGCGCAAACTATTGAGTTTAGAAAAAAATATTAGAAAATATATAAATAATATATAAATATAGAAAATAGATAATATATTAGAAACCTCAATATCATTTTTGAAGACTTATCCATAGATATGGGTATGGGTTTGATGATTTTTTTTTTATTTTTAGTTAAAAGTATGGGGAACCCACAAAATTTATTGTTTTTTTGTCGATTTTTGTGTGAAAATATTAACGTGGTTCACAGAATACATCTAGTTACCAAGTATCAACAGTATAGTTCTTATAGTTTCGGAAAAAAATGACTGTGACATACGCACGGACAGGCAGAGAGACAGGCAGACATGACGATTCTATAAGGGTTCGGTTTTTTGCCATTCGGATACGGAACCCTAAAATGGCACAGACAAGGAATTGACTTAAATACTTCTACTAATTTAGCTTATTTTATTAATATTTATTTAAACACAAGTCACAACTTATATAAACCAGTTTCGTTATAAATCTGCTATTTTCATAATATTCACTACGTATTCACTTATTGCATCGATTCTGATCAGTATTATTTTATTATTAATTAAATGCTACTTGTCTCAAGGTTCGGCCAAATTGTAAAAACGGAAATGTCACTGGTCACATCTATATTCAAAGATCTTATGCAGGCACAGACATCGTAATAATCCTTTCTAACATGTATTACTAACTTTTGCCCGCGACTCCGCCCGCTTGTAGGTTATCGCGGTAAAAGGAAGCCTTTGTGTTATTCTGATATGTAAGCTATATTATTGTGAAGTTTCATCAAAATCCATTCAGTGGTTTTTGCGTGAAAGAGCAACAAACATACATAAATATATACATACACACTTTCGCGATTGTAATATTAGTAGGATATGTTTTCACGGATAAACCGCTGCACTAAGATCAATGAAAATTGGCATGTAGATATTTTGATACCTTAGGAATGACATAGGCTACGCTTTACAACGATAACAGACCAGAATACACGATGTCGGAGCCGTGGAAAAAAGCTAGTAAGACACTAAGTTTTTTTTGTTTGTATGGCTGCAATATATGTGCTAAATCAATAAAATAAATATTGTACCCAAGAACTATGCTGATACTGCCATGGTTATGTTCATATGTATTTAGGATTTTCTCTCTCTCTCTCTCTCTCTATCTCTTTCTTTGCCAACTGTGAGAGAAATATAATTACACAATAACTAGACTCATGAATGACACCACGGTCTCAAAGAAAACTAACATATTTTCGTTACTTTTGAACCTGTGATTGTGGTTACCAGATACCGAAATTTCAATTTTCCTGAATTCAGGGAAGACCCTTATGCTGATAAAGTACTTCTGACTCTTGAGTTGAAGATGTCTATGGTAGATAGTCACATACAGTTCGTTCGCCCATCTGCTCGTTTGGCCCCCATGCCATGTTAAATTAATACAATACAGATGAACAATTTAACCCACATCTTATTTCGCAATAGCTACTCCGATCCTTGCCGGTAAGCGGTAAGTCGGTGAGGCATCTATAATCAGACAATACAAACATCCATTTGAAGGTCCAACTATGTTTCTCAACATTACAACATATTATTTCTTTATTGATTCGACTGCACTACGACTACGCTATCCATTTTTTCTGACCGCTTAGATCACTAGGTTTAAACGGCCAGACAGAATTTGTGTAATCCATAAATTATTGTTCTTAGTTTGGGTGTTCTTTATGTTTATTTCGGGTTGAACAAGTTTTCACGGGAGTTTTAAAAAGAAAAGAAAAATAATACGCGGCTTAGTAAAGCCAATTGAATATGAAGTGTGACTCAAATGGCTGACATGGGTGTGCTGGAAAGTATGTTTTTTTTTTTTTTTTTTTTTTTTATATTTAAGCCTGCCAAACTGACTCTACTCTGCCTGATGGATAGCATGAGTAGAATCCAGGAGTAGGGGTCACCATGCTTATTGTGAGGGTAGGCAATGTATGGTGATAATATTATGGAATTTATAAAGTTATATAGTGAAAGTTTGTTAGGAATTTTGTTACTTAATAACGACTGAGCAGGTTGAGATAAAATTTGACACAAAGATTGTATCTGTTTCGATTATTTAAACCAGAGAGCCTTTGCATCGATTTTTTTAATTAATTTAATTATATACCGAAATATGGAAAGGTTCCTATCTATGCTAAGTTTTAAACCATGTAGGTTAGTTATAAATATTTATTTTGATACAACAGTTTTTTTCGTATATTACTAATCATAATTAAAAATTTTAGAATACGCATTTCTATATCATATTGACAAAAAAAAAGTTTTATATTCGCTAAAATGCAGTCATCATCATCTTCCTAGCTTCTATTATTCCCCAGATTATTCGGAGTCGGCTACTAGTTCAACCAGTTTTACTTGAATATCAGTTTTTCTACGGAGCGACTTTAATCGGATCTAGCATTAGTCTTGAAGAGAATCATTCTCTTGTCTAACATATGAAGAATAACCGTAAGATGCTTAAATAAAATTATCACAGCATTTTAGTAGCAAAGGACGTTGCATTTTAATAAATATTTCTCAACAACTTAACATTTCAATGAACCGGTCACTCTGACGACCGGTAATCGCAATTAAATCGTTAATATTTATTGCTTTAACATTCACCAACAGAAGGATTCCAGGCAATCAATGAGATGTAATAAAATATATACATATGATCGGTGAGAGGCGCAACATCGGGTACATCCCGGGGTGAGTCTAGTTACCCCGGGATGTACCCCGGCGTTGAGGTATGGCAGGGGGGACACCAGAAGCCGCTGATGCGTTCCTGACGTTCCTCCCGACTGTCGAGGTAGGCCGCTACGGGGTTTAGTGGGTAGACCCGTAGCCTGGGAGTAACACACACACCCTTCGTTTTCCCCAGGAAGGGTATGGTGCGAAAAGCGTTCCCCGCGTAAAAGAAAAAAAGTTTTGCTACTTGACTCCATAAAACTATACGAGTATGTGGAGTAAGTACACATACGAGAAATGAAGTGTGAGAATGCGTATGTGTACGTATGCGTATGTACGTATGCGAATGTACGTATGCGTACTCGTATGTACGTATGCGTATGTACGTATGCGTATGTATCTGTCGACTTGGTGCTCACGATTAACTCCGAAACTATTAAACCTATTTTCACATTTTAAATGAAATGATGATGATACCATGATCGTATTTATATCATCATAATATATGTGTACGATAAATGCTATAAATGCAGTTGCAAAATATGACCTGCATAAATAGACACATATTGCAAGTTAAATAAAAGCTTGTTCAATACAAGGATCCTTATTAATTCTACATGCTTTAGTATGTATTTAGCG
Source organism: Phragmatobia fuliginosa (assembly GCA_932526445.1). Lineage (NCBI taxonomy): Eukaryota > Metazoa > Arthropoda > Insecta > Lepidoptera > Erebidae > Phragmatobia > Phragmatobia fuliginosa. Next base: position 18,339,287 of record OW052070.1, read on the forward strand.
GTTTAAATTCACTATCGAAGTGGTGTTACATCGTTGTACATAGGTATTGATGGAGCCATCTTTAAACGGTGAATGCATACTGAGCAGTTGAAGGTTATTTATGTCACTGGTTCTCAACAATTTGATCGTCTTCTTCTATTTTGTTTATAATAAGGGGTCATTTATTTATTACCTAAGACGATTTAAACTAGTTTAAGATCCCCTCTGTCTCTTATATAAGAATGGGCGGACGGTTTTACCCTTATTACGTAAGAATCTACGCTAAAATACATACCTTTGGCTGGTTTCGATATATATTCTTAAAAGTACTTAGCAACGTTTACAGTACTTTTCAGTCATGTTGGATTCAATTATTTTAACAATATAAGAAGTAGTTCAGCTTAACGCTCATAGATGGCGCTGGAAGTGAAGGAACAGTTTACTAAAGTTCTTTTGCAAGTTTTTTTTTATTCTACTTTATCAATATATTATAGCTGAAAAAATTGTTTTTGTTTGGTTGAAGAGACTTATATCGAGAAAAACTGTAAGCAATATAACTTCACACCATAACCAATTGACGAGTATCTATGAAAAATGTTACGATACCGCGGAGCTATTCATTTTGAGCAGCATTATGCAGGCACCACACTTCGTTATGCGCTATTCGTTATGTGTCTACGCCGTATTCGCCCAAATATTAGTAATGCGCGCAAACAACAAACATGCCATCCACACTTCGAACTGGTATGTCAAATAAGCATCAAATAAGGCAAATATGTGTGTTGTAGAGAGGTGTCACTGTCATTTTTATGGTGAACGAAACGAATATTCACACACTTCGCCGTATGCGCTCGAATAACCCGAATAACGAATAGCGCATAACGAAGTGTGGTGCCTGCATTAGACATAATAATTTGCCTTCCTCGGTAGCGTAGTGATAGTGTATTCGGCGCTGTGCTTGAAGTATCGGGTTTGATTACCGGATTGAATTAAATGTTTGTTCTACAAATATTTTTTCGGAGTTTGATGGTTTTCTATGTAAAATAGGTTTGTATTTAGGAAAAAAAGTATACATGTATTTTTCTCACTTGTGCCCATAGTACATACAAGCTTTGCTGGCACTAAATGACGTTTTGTGTGAAATGTCCGAGTTCGAGTTTTAATTCCTTAGTAGTAGGCAGTAGGAAGATAGACAGTGGTCACGCTGGTCACGCACCATTAGATGGCGAATCAGAGCGCGTCGGCCCCGTTGCGTAACCAGCCTTGATTGATGGCGATGATTGATTTGGGTGCTTACGGTACTCCTGATAAATGAGTTTTTATGTGATTTGTGTCCATGTACTGATGGAATAGGAACAGTCGGATGAAGTATACGAAGTGTCACCACCTATTGATCCTGTGAGAATCGTCAGAGTTCAGTAAGGGAGCTACATGAGTACTGCAAACAGATGGAAAACGTGAAACAAATCCTGTTGACAACACTGATGGCGTTGTCCTGTGAGAATCGTGAGAGCCTACTAAGGGAGCTTCAATAGTAATGCAAACAGAAGAAAAATTTAAACAAACCCTATTGACAGCACTCATTGTGGTGACCCAAACTTCTTAGAGCAACAAAAGCACGCAGAATGGAGAGATGTAGTCATAGTATAGTTCGATACAAAATAGTTTCTGCATTTATTTTCTGCAGTACCACTCTTAGCAGTTCCCGTAAAGTTATATACGTTTCGTCTCATTACTCCTCAGTAACAAGCAACGGGTGAGTGCTATAATTAGGCACTCAGACATTCCCTCAGGACATTTAAAACGAAGGACATGTTTATTTTAGTTGCTACCCGACAGTACCCGAGCTCCATTAAAAATAAAATAAATGTGATTTACGCTCTGTCACGCTTGACACGTGATAAGTAAATGAGAGAAGTCTAACTTAAATATATTGTTTAATTTCGAAAAAGTACAAGACGTCTGCAGAACGGTTAGTTCGAATTGATTTCAATATTAACATGCTTAAACATATAACTTATATCCAACTGGCTCGCCTAAAAAGTAGCCTTTTTCCTTCCTAAATCAAAACATTTCTATGCCAACTTATATCAATAAAATCGGTGCAGTGGCTTAGCCTTGAAAATGACAGACACACATAGTTATTTTCGACTTTTTAATATTAAGTAAGGAAGTAAGGAATATATATACAAATACAAAAAGTCAAATCCAATGAAATGTAGAGAGGGATCAGTTTAATATTACGATATGAATTTACTGCCTCGTTCGCGAAGTGCATGAGGTCATGGCTTCGATTCTCGGGTCGTCCTAAATGTTTATAATGATCTGCAAATAATATTTAGAAATTTGAAAATAAAACCTGAATAAAAAGAGAACTTAGGAATGAAGAATGGAAAAATGGTGTTAGCTACTTTTCTTTTTAGAAAAGTAGCCCAGTATCCAAAATATAATAACTTTTATTAATAAAATACAGGATACAGGCCGCTACCGACCGGTCGAAATGGAAATCAATAGGGGAGGCCTAGGTTCAGTAGTGGACTTCTTACGGCTGATATGATGATGATGATGAATAAAATAAATGACCTGAAATACTGCATTTAACATTCATTGCTAGATAAGCTGAGTAACTTTGACAAGCAAACCTTACCATTTCAATTCCAAAACTGCAATTAAATACTAACCTTATCCAAGCCTGATACGGTCTATAATTCTCTATTCTTTATTATAGAAGGGTGTCCGCATTGTAATGATTGTCAAACGAAATTAAACACTAATTATGAAGCATACGGTCCAATATTGTAGTATCAAAGTTTTTAATTAGTTGTGCAATTGTGACGTCAATTGGCGCCAGTAGATGGCGTTACTCTACAGAGCGTGCGTCACAGTCGGCTACTGATTGATTACTTGATGCGCTTTGCCTTCTCGGATGCCATTTGCATTTGTTGTTCAATTAAGACTGTTTAATAAACTTTAAACTGTTAATTTATTTTGATAGTAAGGGATAGAATTCTAACTTTCATTTTGAATGTAAATTATGAAGTGGTTGTCTAAATTAATGAAAACCTTTCACTGACATTCTACTCTCTGATTTTTTTAAAATATATTTACGGTAATCATCGCTTTAAAGGCAGTGTTGCCCACCTGGTGAAGTGACAGGATATTTTAATCTAAATAATCTTCTTTACGAATTTTTATTTTTTTAATATCTAATAATCCCTACATAAATTATAAATGCGAAAGTAACTCTGTCTGTCTGTCTGTTACGCTTTCACGCCTAAACCACTGAACCGATTTTGATGAAATTTTGTATGAAGATAGAACTGAACTTGGGAAAGGACATAGGATACTTTTTATTATTATTTTTTTTATTTTTTTTTAAGGTAATATGTATGTCGCGCGATATAACCGATTTCTACGCGGGCGAAGCCGCGGGCGGAAAGCTAGTCTATATATATAATCTATTTAACATCAAAAAGTTGAAGAGTTCAGAGTTTGTTTGAACGCGCTAATATTAGGAATTACTGGTCAGATTCCATTGTGTGTGCTGCATAAATGGTTGAAGATTGGTGAAAATAATGTATGAAAGAATTGTTTCTCTTAAAAAGTTCTAAGAACAAGTCCGCGTATAACATCACGCTAATGGTAATAGGAGAAGGGGCCGGATAGGTCAGAGAGTTACGCATGTCATAAGTTACCACATGCGTGTGGTGACTGATGACAGATTAAGAATATTAAGTACCTCAGTCCATCTCGTGGATGTCGTAACAGCCGGATTAAGAGACATATACATAAGGTAGTAGAGCCAGGCTGATTTCAACACGGCCGGCTCGATCGAGGGCAGTACTACCCTCACATAGAAGGCAAAGCTTAAATGACAACATGTGTGAGAGAGTGCCCGGAGGCCTAATAATGCGGGTCACCATGATGCTGCATTGTCTGCACTCACAATGAGGATGGTGACCCCTACTCCTGGATTCTACTCATGCTTTCCATCAAGTGGAGTTACTTTTGGTAGTCTTAAATTTTTAAATCCTACTAATATTATAAAAGCAAAAGTTGTATGTTTGTTGCTCTTTCACGCAAAAACTACTGAACGGATTTGGATGAAACTTTACAGTAATATAGCTTATATATCAGAATAGCACATAGGCTACTTTTAGGCGGGCGAAAGTTAGTTGAATATAAACTAAAAAGAAATGAATAAAAACAGCACTGAACTAGGATATTGACTTTAAAGTTTAATAAAAAATATAGGTTTACCTAGCTCCAACAGATGGCGCTAGCGGCAATTACAATGCCTCAAATTGTCACAACACCATAACAGCATTATTCATCTATTTAAACCAGTCATATAGAGTGCATACGGTTATTAACCGTTATGAATTGCGGTCGAAAGGGCAAGAGTTCAAATCCAGTGTAACCAGCTGCGGTAATTTTCAGTTAAAACTTGTTTTATGCATTATGCACTAAAGGTTACATTCACGTTAGATGATCGTTCCTGCACTATGCTAACTACGACGAATAAGATTATTATTTAAACACTTACTGAGCCCTGCAATGTACGGGCGACGCCGCGGAACGAAGCCAGTCTTTAAAAGTAAGTCTAAGTTTCTTCTTATATTATTAGATAGCTCTCTGCCAGTAAAAGTCTCGTCAAAATCGGTCCAGCCGTTCCGGAGATTAGACGGAACGAACAGACAGACATACACACAAAAACTGTTAATTTTAAATTACAAATATATACTTAAATTTAATTTATTTTAAGATTTAAATTCGGTCGCCCTGCGTTTGTAGTGTTGGTGGTAGGTAAACTAAATCAGAAGCAATAAATTATGAAGTCCGTCCAAATAAATGAACGTAGGTACGTCATGCATTTTTTGACCGTCTCGGTGGCACACTGGTAGCGTATGTCTTGAGGTCTCGGGTTCGATTCCCGGGTCGGAGCAAATGTTTGTTTTGGAGTTTGGGTGTTTCCTATGTATTTACAATAAAAAGTATGTTTGTGAGTATTATGTATATCAGTTGTCCAGTACCCATAATACAAGCTCTGCTTAGTTTGGGACTAGATAGCGTTGTGTGTTAGATGGCCGAAATATTTATTTAGTACTATATTTTTTGAGGTTTTTCATCCCGGTAATCTGTGAATTATCATATTTGATATTTTATAATCCTAATCTAAGTTTACACTCTAGTTAAAGGTTTCTAATTTTAAAAACAATATGTACTCTAGTGTACTTCTAATTAAAAAATAAACACCTTTTACTTTTTAACAAAACAAAATGATAGCAATTAACTTTCATTGTAATGGTCCATTACCGAACAAAATCTTAATAAAACACTTTTATTATAATTTCTTAACATAATAGCAATTAACACTTTTATAACAATTAAAATAAGACACAATTTTGTACCAATTAACACTCAGTGAAAGTCCTTAGAACATTTTAAAGATACCAATTGTCAAATGTCTTTTTTAGGGTTCCGTAGTTCATGACTCGGAAACCTTATAGATTCGTCATGTCCGTTCCGTTCGTCCGTCCGTCCTCGACCTACCGCCCAACACGGTTGGTGCTAGAAAGATGAAACTTTGCATGGATGTGTTGTGATTAGGTCGACAAAGTGCTATTATAAAATTATGTTTTTTTTTTATTTAGGGAGGTACCCTAAATGAAAATATTTTTCGGGGTGTTTTTCGATTTAGTTAACTGTTTGCGAGTTATTAAAGTTTATTGAGCATTTTTTTTTGTAAACAGCGCGTCTCCCTCTCTAAAAGATTAAAACGGCTTCTTCAAAAAAAAAAAACATAATGCTAGTCCATATTGTTAAACTTTAAAGGAAAACTATAGCGTCTTAAATAACTTTTTTAGTTCAGGAGTTATAGGGCAACTTGTAAAATGCACTCACTTAGAAAACTACGTACAAAAATAAAGAAATAATAAGCAAACATAACAATTATGTATTAGACACGATTTGAAATGCACGTGCCATTGTGGGTAACTACGGAACCATTTCTAGCCATTTTTTTAAATCTATCCTCATAAAGTTAAAGGAAAATGAACTTTATTGCCATGAAATAAAAGTGGTATATTATAACAGTTTTAGTAAGAACTAGTTGTTGACAGGTACTTTGGTTGAGAGGTTGTGAGAAAAGTGGCTGTGACGTAATGGCAGGTGGCGGTGTATTTCATGAGTGAGGGGCGACTCTGAAGGTCGTCAGTCAAGTGTGACAGTCAATCAAGTAGTTATGTTTAATTGGAGCAAGGATGAAAAGTAGGGCTTATAATAACGGTTTTTAGTACGTTTAGTACGTTCAAACCTGCGGTTGTGTGATTGTGTATCGTAAAGCACAGTAAGCAATTGTAGCATGAATCATGTAAAGTTAATTATGATTATTATATACCTAGATAAAATGTTGTCCCGTGTGGGATTTGAACCCACAACATTTGTCGCAGTAGAAAGTGGTGTGACGATCACTTAAAATACTAAGCCAATCGTACTACTATACTTAGTATAAACTAAAAGTATAGACTGGAAAATTGAGAAAGATGATCTGACGAGGGAAACAGAGTTAGGAATCGAGAGAGATTAAAATGTATCTAACAAATATAATTGAGTTACTTCAGGTATATTTGATTATAAAATGACCATAGAAATAAAGCATAACCACCACCAAAGCAAACTAATAGAACATCAGAAAGGCTTCAGTTTTGACGTACCATATTAACCCGTCTGGCCAGTGTAGTACCTATAGTAGGCCAAACATCCTTTCGAAGGAGAGTTCTATGTCCAGCAGGTTAAACCTGTTGATGATGATGATGATGATCAAATAGTAGTTTCAATAACATTCAAAAACTAACCTGTATAAAAATTCAGGTAGATATAAATTCTGCAATCTCACCGTTCCGTTTTTAACTCATTCACAGTATTGAATATTATCACGTCCTATTAAGCGAAGTTATGAAGACTTACAATATAATAGAGTTTTCTCTTCGGCAGTACGTGAGTGGTCATATTGTCTGCTATTGTACGACCTTATTTATTAGATATTATGTTCGACGTTACGTATTTTATAGCTTTCTTTTGCGTTTGTTAAGTGTTTACGGATCATGGCCGAGGCACGATCTAGACATAGAAAAATTATTGCGTTGAACAAAATTAAATCCTCAAAACTGTCAATTAAAAACAATACTTTAAGAAATAGATATCGGATGTAGTTACAGTATTAAGTTTATGTAGTAAATACCATATCCATTTGGCTATAGATAGAATGTAGAGTGACACCCCTATTCATCCCGTAAGTATCGTCAAGGAGAATCCCTACTAATATTATAAATCCGAAAGTAACTCAGTCTCTCTGTCTGTCTGTTACGTTTTCGCGCCTAAACCGCTAAACCGATTTTGATGAATTTTTTGTATAGAGATGTATGAGACCTCGGGAAAGGACATAGGCTACTTTCTACCGCGAAAATCGACACACCCGCGGGCGGAGCCGCGGGCAAAAGCTAGTAATAAATACACAATAAATATGTTGGACATCTTACACACAACGTCATCTAGTCCCAAACTAAGCAGAGCTTGTATTATGAGTACTAGACAACTGATATAAATACATAAACATATTTTTTTATTGTAAATACATGTACACATAATACATCGAAAACACCCAGACTCAGAAACAAATATTAGCTGATCACACAAACATTTGGTCCGACCCGGGAATCGAACCCAAGACTTCAAGCACAATAGTCGCATGCGCTACCAATGCGCCACCGAGGCAGACAGTATGATTGTTCAGGACTTCAATCAATGCAACAGAGTGGTTGAACTAATTGGAAGGAGACCCGTACTTATTCATGGTTTACAAATGCCTGTTTAGGCTGTTGGCTAATGATTTCATTTCCGCTCCAAGCTATGGGACAAGTGAACCTTGGTGGAATCTACTTTCTTAATTAATAGGCACTTGTATAAAGGACAGAGGAGGAGGGCGCCCCTTCATTCCGGTTATTGACCGGACGGCATGTTGGTTAATAGTTGATTTTAGTTAATACAGAACTGGTCTGCATTTGGAAATATGATTTATTTCATTTCGTAGTTTATTAGATTAATGTCAATAAGACCTTGTTTAATTAGAACACGAACACGAGACATAAGCATAAATTAGTAGGTCAATATCATAGGCTACATAAAACGCATAATTCATTTATGGGTCTTTCCGTGCGATTTTTTAATAGGTTACCAGCTAGTGTTATGAGTCTATCAGTGGAAAAGTTTAAAAATGTAGTCAAAACTTATCTTATACGTAAAGGTTATTATACAGTTGACGAATTTTTAAATGATAAAGAAAAATGGATTTGACTACTTGCTCCTTTTCATTTTATTCTACTCATGTGAATGTTGTTATCACATTGTTTAAGAACATGATTTTACTTTTGTAAGTAAAGATTCTACGTGACTAATAAAGGCCATTCTTCTCTTTCTTTTGATCTTATAATTAACTAGCTGACCAGGCGAACTTCGTACCGCCTTAGAATATTAATTGTGACTGTCAAATAATAACAGACAATAATTAGCAATAAATTAAAATTGCGACTATAATTTGAGATTTAAACTATCCTATCTCTCAAGTTAGATCGAACTGCACATGGTGTGCGAATTTTATTATAATCGGTTAAGTGGTTTAGAAGTCCATTGAGGACAAACATTGTGACACGAGATTTATATATAATTAATATTTTATATTTAATCTTTCGTTACCAGTAATTTGGCCAATATTTGAGCACATATAGTTTTTACCTTTGTTGTAAGTAGATGCTCCTACTATGTTGTACCCACTGAGGCTGTTGTTTTTTTTTTTTAAATTAGCATAAGTTCTAATTTTTAATCACTATAATTTGCATCAGTCCTCTAACATGGTGTATAGTATATTAGTGGCAGCACCTTACCCCCATATCAGGTTTATAAACATTAAAACTATGTAAACATTGGCGATTTGAAAGGAGTGGCCGCGAGTTTTTATTGCCATGTTCTTTTCTCCGGCTCTACCTATTGTTTGCGAACATGGCATAAATGTACATGTAGAATCTTGACCTGTCACAAGAGATGTATTGCATCCTAAGTGAATAAAGAATTTTGAATTTGAATTTGAATTTGAATAGATATTAGTAGTGTTATTAAAAAAAGTAAGTACATATTCTAACACACAACGCTATCTAGTTCCAAACTAAGCTGAGCTTGTATTAGACAACTGATAGATATGAAGATTATATCATATTTTAAACTCGAGTGAGCCATCATCATATCACATAAAGACTAGCCATTCAATGATGGACATAGGCCTCTGATTACAGAGGTTTGGCCTACTATACCATTTGATTGCCTTGTTGGTCTGGTGGTTAGTGTATGCGGCTGCTGATTAAGAGGTCTCGGGTTCGATTCCCGGGTCGACCAAATATTTGTGTAATCCGCAAATATTGGTTTCGGAGTCTGGGTGTTTTCTATTTATAGGTAATATGTATGTATTTTAAAAAAAAGTATGTTTATGTATTTATATCAGTTGTCTAGTACTCATAATGCAAGCTCTGCTTAGTTTGGGACTAGATGACTTTGTGTGTAAGATGTCCGAAATATTTATTTAGTACTATATTTTTCAAGCTGGACAGTCGGAGTGGTATAGGGTTTGTTTCTAGTTTTCCTTCTCTTTGCAGTTGTCCTGCCCCCCCCCCCCCTTTTTTTTATTGACGGGTTTCAAAAATTTCTTCGGATCTCTTGCCCCTCGGGGACTCAAGAACCAGTAGTATGTGGTGAATCTACTAAGAAAACACCCCGACGGGGAACAGTCCCCCAGCATGTGCTGCGTAGTAGTGGCATTGTGCCGTCTCCTCGGGTCCGATCTTATTCAAAAGTGACTCTTCCAGATCTAAAGCATTAATAGATGAAGAAGAAGTAGTAGCAAAATAGAATGCAGACAATGCAGTATGATAACCCACACCATGGCAGCCTAGTGAGATGCTTCAGTATCACTGGACTACAGGTCTCCCATTAACGAACGAAACGGGGGTAAGGCACAAGGGTAACGAGGATAATCCCGACCTGGTCGAGCTGTCCCATTCATGCTGCCATCAGCGTGACACAACTACTTTAGAAAATTCTAATAATAGGAGACTGGAGGTACAAATCATTGCACATTCATCAACAATCCATAACGTCCCACTGCTGGGCTCAGGTCTCCTCTCAGGAGAGGGTTAAGGCCATTCGTCCCCACCCTGGCCGAGTGCGGGTTGGGGACTGGCAAGACACGTTGTGGCTACGTAATCTTACTGATTGTTTTCAAGCCATAACACAGATCCGTCTAATTTGAGGCTAAACTCCTGTATTTAGATGTTTTAAATTATTATTATAAACTAGCTGTCGCCCGCGGCTCCACCCGTATGTATTCGTGTTATTGTGATATATAAGCTATATTACTGTAAATTTTCATCCAAACCCGTTCAGTAGTTTTTGCGTGAAAGAGCAACAAACATACATACTCACATAACTTTCGCGTTTATAGTTTTAGTAAGGATTATACTTATCACCCAATCATCGAGATTATATTATAATACATAATATCTCAATGCACCCAATACACAATAACTCACCATTTTATATTTGTAGAACATTTTCTAGTTTGGGAATTAAGTTAAACGTCTGATGCTCATTATAACTGTAGCTTGAAAAGTTACCTATGATAATTACTTATTCCTCATTAAAAATACTTTCTTCAACAATCCACATAATAATTTCGCGGTCCACTAAAGAAAATCATTAATATCCACCACTAAATAAAGCAATCATAACTTGTCGTGTAAGTACCAAGAAATTTCTAATTCCATGAAAATAACATCACAGTTGGCGAAATTGGCCGACTCTCACTGCTATTGTTTTAAATTTAACGGTCATTCAGAAGTGACGGATCCGTTCTGTTTAGTTCGACCATCTTGTTGTGATCAATGTTGGCGGGAAAAGACACTAATTGTTGCCCATTTTGAGAAGAAAGCGTTGTGGCAGTTATCATAACCTGTAATCCGTGCTATTATTTATTTAAATTCAAACGTAACTCTGTCTGTCTATTACGCTTTCACGGGTAATACGCTAATCCGATATCAATGAAATATATCATTGAGATACTTTAATTCTTGAGGAAGGACATAGGCTTTTCTTTAACGCTATAACCACGAAACGCGAGCTGCTGTCAAATCTATAAATTCAAGTTCGAATTTGGCATTTACACTTTTTTAGCATCGCATGGTATATATTATTCCCATATATACCATAAAAAGTAGGTACATTTTCAATCTCTGACGTTTCCCCCACATACACTGTTATTATGTAAGTATACTTAATGACGTATTATTTACAATCTATCGCGAAACGAATCCTTTCATAATCAGTAAAAGTACGAATATTAAAATCAACAAACCAAAACTTTTCTGACAATAAACCGACGAGAACAGCACTCTTCAAAACCATGGTGTTTGAAATACAACCCAATGTGCCAAAACTTTAAGGTTTAATATTTCATTTTGTTTAATATTGATTCTGCGTAGAAGAACTCCATAAAACGAATACTTCTTAAAACAATGCTGTTCGAAATACAACCTTACTGCTCAAAATTTAAAATCGTTTATTCCTTCATGCTTTGGTATTATAAATGCACACTAGGGCTGTCAATACAATAGTTGTAGAAACAAGTTTTGACGTATGTATATAATATGGCGATTCACGTAACAATATTGCGTCCGTCGTTTATTGTCAATTACGGAGCAAATAAAACTTTCCTTACTCGTTAAATTTTGTAGTAAATAGTTTAACACCTGGACTTTCGGTTAAAAAAAACAATTTGCATACAAATAACTGCTGAAATTTATTCATTTATGCCTCCTGGTGTAGTGGTAAGTTATCCTGACTGTTGGGTACAAGGTCGTGGGTTCAATTCCCACGCAGGAAAAAGGATAGAATCCTCGTTAAATATTATAATAATCATCATCAGCCTATCGCAGTCCACTGCTGGACATAGGCCCCTCGAATTGTACGCCACTTAGTTCGATCCTCAGGTAATTATAATGCAATAATTTAATTGAAAATGGTTTAAAATTAAGGAGTCATTACGTAGTTTTATTTTCCAAATTCAGAGCTTCATTCAGTTTCACTACGTAATTCAGAGCTTCGATCTCCACCTTAGATCGAAGCTCTGAATTACGTAGTTTTATTTTCCAAATTCAGAGCTTCGATCTAAGGAGGAGATCGAAGCTCTGAATTTGGAAAATAAAACTACGTAATTACTCCTTTAAATTCAGTCAAAAAAAACCTTTGGGCACCTACCCAAAGATTTCTGATATGAATCTCAACTACATTAATGTACATATTAGAATAATAATCTTTACGAATACGATTAATCCATCACTAAAGAAAAATAGTTCATTACTATTGTACAAAAGAAAAATTGACCCCTAAAAACAGTACAGCAAATCAACAACAAAATATTGAAGTCCGATAGTTATTGACTTAGAATATTGATTTTCATAGCAAATCTTTCAGAGCTTATCCCTTCTGAACGTAGAAAGACTCAAAAGCCGGCAACGCTCCTCTGACTCTGAGTTGCAGTTGTCTATGGGCGGCAGGATACTATCACGAAACGCCTAAAGATAGGTTACCTGGCAAACTGACTTCTCTGGTTCAAAGATAACCAGAGTAGAATCGAAGAATAGTGATTACTATACTCCCTGCTGTGCTTGAGGTCTCGGGTTCGATTTTTGGGTTGGGTCAAATGTTTGTGTGATCCGCAAATATTTGTTTCGGAGTTTCTTATGTAAAATATACATGTATTTACAAAAAAAAGTAAGTTTATGTCTTTATTTCAGTTGTCTAGTACCCATAATACAAGCTCTGCTTAGTTTGGGACTAGTGGGCGTTTTGTAAGATGTTTGAAATATTCATTTATTAAGACTCACACTATTCTTATTGTAATACTTCTGCATTATTGAGCTTCCGGACTCGCACTCACCAACGAAACATAACTACGAATGCTGTTATTTTAGATTGGTCTTAGAGTGTAGTACTGTCCCACTCGAGACGGTCATGGTGATATTAACGTCTCTCTACTACCTTTAGGAAACATTATATCAACAACCTATAATTTCCCACTGCTGGGCTCGGGTCTCCTCTCAGGATTCATCAGGCCATACGTCGGGTTGGGGACTGGCAAGACAATCTTGCCGTTGGATGTTTTAAAGCCGCCCGAAGGCCTCCAACTAAGCTTAACGACTGCTATCTTATGATAACTACCGGGACCGACTCCTAACCGATTCACGGAAACGCTCATAACATATCATACCACAAACGGTCACCCATCTAGGTCTGACCGCGGTAGTTGCTTACCCTCGGTGATTGTTTCCAATCACCTAAAGCCACTCGGTTTCCCGGTTGGTAATTCTTTGTTTGTAAACACAAAATGATATAATAACCGCATAACCTTGGTTTTGCTTCCTGAAAGTACACAATTCTTTTATATATATTTTTATTAAATTTATTTAATTCAACACAACTAAAAATAAAAAAACATATAGAAATAACTTTACGGAAATTAATATTTAATCTTCTTTTAAACCAACTCTTTTTATTGTTTACACGTCAAAGACCAAAGGCTTACGAAAGGTACTCAAATCGGCGAAAACGATAAAGTTAAGAAAAAAAAAAGATTCACAATCCTTACTAATATTGAACCTACGAACTGGCTGAGTCCCGCCGGTCCCGCGGTGTTGTCACAAATATTTTAAAAATTGCTTTTACGATGTAGGTACAGTTTATCCTTTCATTAGTAAAAAATAAAAACTTATTTTTCGATATTACCAGGGGGGTGTCACTCCGCAGTTTAGGTATAGTCGGCCGGCTGCCTGCCGGGTCAGACACGCCGGTCGAACAGACTTCGTCAGAACAGTTCAGAGTTACACGATAGAAAGAGACGCAATCTTAGATAAATATAATCGTAGTGATTCGGCGCTGTGCGATCTGAATTGAACTTAATCTTTTGACGCCGAGGGTATCTATAACTTTAATTTACTTTTCGGAGTGAGTCTTCTGTGCTGGTACTATTATGTATTCTGTGATATTTGACAGTGACATACAGACACTTCAATTTTATTTATTCGTATAGATGTTATACTATGTTATATTTCCAATCGGCCCAAACATGGATAAACAGTTCCATGTTTCATCATCATCGCCAACAGTTAGTAGTCCACTTCTAGACATAGGGATGTGCCTAAGGATATCCTTAGAAAGGAATTTTTGGCCTGCCATACAACGCTAGCCAAACAGGCTGGTATAGGAATTGTTTCAAGATTTCTTCTCTTTGCAGTTCTGTTGTCACGCGTAGTTTCTCTCCTAGTCTCCGCCAAACGGTTAATGTTAATTTTCATGTTTAATGTATTAAATTTTCATCTTCCTAACCTTTAATACTTCCAAGATCATTTGATCTGAATTCGGAGGTCGAATTAATTGTAAGTATATAAAACATTTTCAGGGAACTCGATTGGTCTGACAGGGGGATATTAATCGACGGCGAAAGACTGAATAATCTTCGATTTGCGGACGATATTGCTCTGGTTGCCGATGATGTGGAGCATATGATCACTATGCTTGAGGAACTACAAACTGAATCAGCCAAGATAGGATTGAAACTGAACAGATCAAAAACAAAAATCATGACAAACATCCAAGAGGCGAAAAATCACGAACTTCCTGTAGAACTCGTCGACCACTACATTTATCTGGGCCACAAAATCACTCTGACGTTGGAAAACCAGGTGGCGGAGATTGACAGACGTATTGCGCAGGCATGGGCATCCTTTGGAGCAAACAGCCATATCCTACGGTCTAAAAAAATCGCCCAGCACCTCAAGACCAAGGTGTTTAACCAGTGTGTTCTGCCGGTCTTCTCGTACGGGATGGAGACCACGACCTTGACAGAGAAGTCTGCTCAGAAACTCCTTGTTGCACAGCGAGCAATGGAAAGATCAATGCTCGGAATATCTTTATTAGACCGGAAAAGAAATGAGTGGATTAGGGAAAAGACACAAGTCAGGGACGTGGTACAGGAAATAGAGGCCCGTAAATGGAGATGGGCTGGCCACATCGCCAGGATGGATCCCAGAAGATGGGCGAGGAGAACCCTGGAATGGAGACCTCGCGCTAACACCCGCGGACGGGGAAGACCACCCAAGAGATGGACGGATGACATCCGGCAACAAGCCGGTACCAATTGGATGCAAGTGGCCCAGGACAGATACCAGTGGAGGGATGGAGAGGAGGCCTACGTTCGAAGACGAACATATTAAAGGCTGATATAGATAGATAGATAGATAGATAGATATATGAGGGCTCTCTCTTTCCAATACCTATTGCCATTGATGTTCACAACAACCGGGATCGAGCCACGGACGTGTAACACCGCTATTTTCCATACTCCATGCTGCTATAAAGAGTTTCTTGTTAAAAAAAACTCAAAGGCCCGACCCGGTATTTGAATTCGAGACCTCTTGATCGTCAGTCGCATGCGTCAACCGCTAGACCAACCAAGTAATCTATTAAATATACCAATATATTTTAATTACATTGTCGGCTAGTAGAGGTCTCAGTCATCGTGTGAAAGTATGTGTAAAAGTTGTTTTATACGCTTCCTAAACCGGTTTTCCACCTCTCTTCCTTATAAACCCTAGTATTAACCGCTGTCTCTGTCGCACAGTGCTCTGCCGCAAATACCGTTGCTAGTATATTAGTGTTGCGAATCAACTATGTATCGATTTATTTTAATCGTTTCGTGCAATCGAGTCAGATGTTAATTACTTTTATTGAACCCATTAAGTTATCATATCACACTTAATACTGCAAATGTTGAAAGTTGTTACTAGGTTAATAAAAATATTTAAAAAGGAAACTTAGATCGATCATGATTAGATGCATCCACAAAACATGTAAAATATAATTAGATATAATTCGTAAAGTATTGTGTATTACTAAGACCTTTAGTTGTAATAATACCGGACAGATACAGTATAAAAATCGACTTATGGTCGTATAATTACACTAACTATAATCTTCAGTGTACTTTTAAATTTTATAACTATTAAAAACTGTTATAAAAATTAGTCCTGCAAATGACAACAAGAAACTCAATCATAGCTATCCCAATCAGGGAGCAAAGAGGCAGAAACAGTAAGAAATAATTTGATGGGCCTATTGTTCGCGGGTTGTGTTTGATGAAAACAATATTATATATATGCAGAGTCATCTCAATAGGCCACCATGGCGTGGGTATAAATACTTAACTGAATTGTCTGCATTCGGAATGAGTATGGCGACCACTTCTCTTAGATTCTACTTATGCTTTCCATCAGGCAGAGTAGAGTCACTTTGTCAATCTCTTATGTAAGTGAATCTGATGTTTGGATACCACAGCATAGTCTACCTAGTTTAGAATCTGACAGCCTAGCCATCACGAATATAGTACATATAATTACCATGTCTTTAAGCTAGCTACACTTCCATAAAAACCGATTAGATATATAACTGTATTAAATTTCTTTTAGTCACATTCGATTATCGAATCCCAACAAATCGACTAATATTCCAAAACTATTACGACATTGCCATCACTAATATACAATATGGAACATGTTTTTGCGGTATTATCACGATTACTGTAACACTTCTGTCTGCATGTATTTCTAATAAGCTTGCGGTTTTTTTGAGGTCATAGACAAATCAGATGTTATGAAATATCTGATTCTATCGCTGAATCGAGGCTAGTTTGTTTGTTTTAGCAGTTATAGTGCAACTATGCTTATATGCCAGTATTTTGTAGTTACTCAGAATTTCGATTCGGTCACGTATGTGATGTGGTAATAGTTGAGTACGTATTTATTACGTGTGGGTGATTGATCAAGAATACAGTGTTACCACCCCTATTTGTTCCGTGGGTGTACAAAAACTGACTTGGGGAGTAAACTGCCTTGTTCGTTTAGTGGTAGCTATGTGGCTGCTGATCAAGAGGTCTCGGGTTCGATTCCCGGGTCGGACCAAATGTTTGTGTAACTTGTAAATATTTGTTTCGGAGTTTGGTTGTTTTCTATGTATAATATGTGTGTATTTACAAAAAAAAGTATGCTTATGTATTTATATCAGTTTTCTGGTACCCATAATACAAGCTCTGCTTAGTTTGGGACTAGATGGCGTTGTGTATAAGATGTCCGAATTATTTATTTATTTAAACTACGCAGGATCAAATCCTAATCAGTAGTTAAGGAGCTATGAAGGAACAAATAAACATACACACATACATGGCCTGTCAAAATCATAACTCTCATTTGGCTTTGCCGTAGTTGGATAAATACACAACTCCTGCAAAACAAATTGTATCCTGCATCTCAGAGGACTTTTACAAACATACGTGAAACGGGCACAATGAAGGATCAGACTTAGAACAACAACTGGTGGATCACAAATGGTAGGATGAAATGGAACCCTTCACTGATCAGCACAGTGGGGAGTGTGACGTCTTAAACCACTACATCCACCAAATAAAGAAAATTGATGTATCTATTAGTAATATCATATCATGTTTATTCCGGATAATCTCTAAAAGGGCTGGACCGATTTTGACGTGATTTTCACTGGCATATCTGTCAGTAAAAGTAGACTTTTACTGACTGGAGTGACTGGACTGGACTGATTTTTTTAACTACTGGAGTAGTTAAAAAAATAACTACATCATCTAGTCCCAAACTAAGCAGTGCTTGTGCTATGGACACTATACAACTGATATAAATACATAGGTAAACATACTTTTATTTTGTAAATACATATACATAGAAAACACCCAAACTCCGAAACAAATATTTGCGGATCGTACAAACATTTGATCCGACCCGGGAATCGAACCCGACAAGTAACATAGGTTGATTTTAGACTAACTTCACTCCGCGGCGTTGCCTGTGAATTACAACTATAACCGATATTGTTTGTTTTTGCACTTCTACATTAAATTACAAGTTGATTTGTGAGTCTAGTAAGTATTATTAGGTTTGTATCGTAGCCGGTGTTAAATACTATAATTTATGGCAACTCTAAAGTCATTATATATAGTCTAAGGTCAGCTTCTATTTATTATAAAATTCAACAATCACCAGCATAATTACATCCTAGTCTGGAACTCACGGAGACAGTGTTTCAAGGTCATTTATCAATCATGGAATAATCCTGTGGATACCTACTGATATATATCTTTCAAACTATTTTCAATGATGTTCAGAAAGCCTAGTTTAAGTTTATTTCATACTAGCAGAGCCTCGCGGTGTAACCCACGGTTGCTTTTGTTCCTTTAAAAAAACAACTGCATGCAACGTCGGGCAAAGTTAGTTTTAAAAAAGTAGCTCAAATTACTCTATCACATTATCTATCTATCGGTGTAGCCGTTTCGGAGATTACTACGTGTCACAATGTACAATGCCAGTACACTGTACAGTAGTCTTAAATTGCAGGTGTCTGTAGGCGGTAGTTACTTTACTTTGGTGGCTGGTGGTTCATTGATAAAAAAAACTTCTGATACGGTTTCTTATTAAGTCTACCAAAGTGCTTTTACTGTAAACGGGACTTTTTCGCGATAATATTATAAAGGTTTACAATACCTTCTATTTTCCGACGTTTCGAACAGGTTATACCGCTCGTGGTCACGGGTAGACTGATGTGAGCTTAGCGTCGCCTTCGTGATGTGCAGGTTATGTCTACCCGCAGTTGATAGCGTTGATTTCTTGTAGTGTCGGTACCCCTACACACCACACTTTATAACATCTGCACGCCTTGTTTCATCTTTCCGATGGTGACTGCACCCGCTGATGACTGGATTCCACGATGTTGATAGTCGGTAGGTATCCCGGTTGAAATTTTTATGTTTTTTGATTTCAACCGCTTCACGTACTATTCGGCGAAAGTAGTTACTATCTGTGGAGACGACCTGCGGGTCGTGTATCTCAATCCTGATTCCAGCAGGTGCTCTGCGATGGCAGACTTGTTTGTTTGGCGGTACAGTTTACAGTAAAAACTTGAGTATATTGTGTAAAAGTCGCGATAGTCTAAAAACAGTTGTCTACCAAAGTGACTTTACTCACTAAGGGCCATCATCGTCCTTGTGAGTGCATACGATGCAGCATGGTGACACTCACCATGGTGACTTACTGAGATGTTGCTGCATCATTTTCACAGAAAACAACAACGGATAAAAATGTATTTAATTGTAGAAGAAATTAAACTTAAAATTATACACTGATTAAAATTTCATCACTCATATTTTTATTACATAAAAATGTTTATATTACATAAAATACAATTTACATTAAAATTAACAAATATAAATGTCTGAGTCACAGAGAAAAATTCACATGTCTACAATATTATATTTCACCTCGTGCAACATTCGCACCGGTTGCCGGTTGGTGGAGACGGAGACCTTGGCTGTGTTTCCTACACAGCCTAGCTGCTTGCCACCGGTTATTCGTACCTGCTAACGACTGCTTATGATTGTCATTATTACTTTATTCTATATACATAATTGTTTATAGAAATCAAATACACAAATGTAATATGTGTAGATACAAATGAGCCAGATAAAACACGATTTTAAAGTCCAAAGCCATTACATTAGGTCGTATCATAGAGTAGCTCATGTCGTTCCTCAAGAAGCAAAGTATCTTCTTATGCTGCTGTTTAGCCTTGAAATCGTAACAGATTCACAAAGTTACTTTGTGGTTGAGGACGAGATTCGTTGTTGTGACCTGTAGACGTTGAAAGTAGTCTACTTGTTCATTAAACAGTGCAACGGCCTTAGCCCGGATTATCACAGTTTTATTAGTCGTATTAAATTCTAGATTACTCGTATTTAAATTAAACAAAGTCTTATTAAATCACATGTAGTGCCGTGGAAAAAAAATTATATAACCTTAAATTGAGTTAATGATGCACTGTATTTATTTCCTGTGTGCCGGTGCAAAGGCCCCTCAGTGTTCCTCCGCGCGTCGTTTGCGCGGGACGTTAATGAAACGGCCATTTTTAAAAAAATAACAAACGTCACGTGTGTTTAGTTGAAAAAGAATAATAAAAAGTTATTGCTGTTAAGTTTGTATTGTGATTGTTGTATTACAATGTGTTGTTCGTTTTGGAATGTATCGTAAGGATTTTTTCATTTCGTTATAAGGGTAGGTAAGTGTTTTGTTTGTAGCTAACTTTTTTACTTATTTATTATCTAAAATATGTAGGTATTTCGATCAAAACAAAGACCTAACAATTTTAGGTATGGATTATTTCAATATTCTTTTGTTTCAGTTCATAACTTGAGTTAAAAATAATATACAAATTTGCATCACTGTTTTAAATATTAATAAGGATCTTACATTCGAATCTGTCGTTAAGTACCAATGTATGACCCTGAATGTTACATCATCCAATCATCATACCATACATCCATGTGGATATTATTACTCAGTGTGTGATTGGACCAACCTAGATGGTAAAGTAAGCAAAAAGTGGTCTGAAGTGAAAAGAAACTGCTGGAAAAAGGATTCACCATCAAGGTCATAAGTCTGTAATTTAAATTAAATAGAATAGATTATGAGTTCTAAAAAGTTACTTAGAAGGTAAATTTAGAAGGTTCATCTCTTTTTTAGTTAAAAGGACAACTCGCTCTTTAGAAATATACCTACCTACATCCCGTGTTGCGGGGAACTTCACTTAAACACATGAAACGAATACAAAATACAAAGAACACTGATTCAACACAACAATTTGTGAATTACACAAAGTTTTGTTCCATGTGAGAATTGAACCAACAACACAGTAGAAATTGGCGTGGCGACCACTTAAACAACCGTGCAGTCATGTATCTTTGGTACTTCTCTGTTCCCTTGTTAACATAATGAACATCCCTATTCATTTGTTAGTAGTAGGTATTTCTCTTGTATTGTGTTTCGTTTTTATCGCCGTGCGCTGCTAAACGAACCCCTCTCACAAGGAGCGCCAGCTGTCCTGGCCCTCTAGTCAAGTTGCAATCGATTTTCTCCTCCTCTATTCTCTTGCTTTGTTCATCATCATCTTCCGAGCCTTTATTTCCAAGTTTATTTGGGGTCGGCTACTAGTTCAACCGGTTTTACCTGAACATCAGTTTTTGGACGGAGCGACTGGCATCGGACCTCCGCAACCCTAAGGGAGAACTGATATTCGAAGATTGAACTAGGTTTCAGTATATTTGAGGGCACTGACTTCCCAATAACGGTTGCCATAGATGTTCATGACAACCGGGACCGACGGCCTTACGTGCTCACCGAGGCACGTGCTTTGTTTTGATCACGTGACTGAGTGATATTAGCCAATCAAACAAGAGAATAGAGAGTCAGCCATTGCAGAACGAAAGACGTTTGTGACTTGTCTAGGAGGGGGGATGTTCTTGAGCACTCTGCATCTTCTATATTACAGAAGACAATCGTCAGTTCATTATAATAATAATTAGGTATTAAACATTCCTCTAGAGTCGTGAGAAGATGCCGTAATGATAATTATGTTGACTAAAGTCACGAAGTGCAGTTCTTATCTATTTTATATGATGTATTTTAAGTATACATAATTTACATAAAACCTTATAACATTATACAAGCACACGGTATTGTGGTAAAGTTACGATCCATAATCCTTACAAATAACCTTACTGATATTATAAATACCATAGTAACTCTGTCTGTCTGTCGCGCTCTCACGCCAAACTACTGAACCCATTTAAATGAATTTGGTATAGTCTAGACTTCTAGGCCTTGAGAAAGGACATAGGATACTGTTTACCGCGATAACCGAGAGACGAAACGTTGGCCGTTTAAATATGATCGAGAGAAATCTGACAAGTTAATTTACCATCGTTATTTTTTCTAGGTATTTCTCTTCATAAAGGCCACAGCACACTAGCTACTTTTAGCATCGACGATCGACAACTAGTCGCTTTTTAGAAGCTAAATACGGCAACCGAACGCTCCACACACATTCGGATGCTGGTAGAATCGATTTGGCTTCGGAAAATTATAGACGTGTTGTCTATAATTTTCCGACAGCCGACGCGATCCAGGCATCTGAGCAGTCGCTAAAACGCGCGATTCCGATACCGCGTTCGAACGCAGAAAGTCGCGAATGATGCAACATGACGCGCGATTTTGATACCGCGATCGAACGCAGAAAGTCGCGAATGATGCAACATGACGCGCGATTTTGATACCGCGATCGAACGCAGGAAGTCGCTAAAACGCGATGCAGCATCGATGCAGTCGCAAAATCGCCGATCGACGATGCTAAAAGTAGCTAGTGTACTGTGACCCTTAGTTACACATTTTGTCCACCGTTTCAAGAAGCTTTGACGAACACGAACTCCTCCACCTTGTCTTTAGTGTTGAATCTTTGACCTCCGAGGGCTTCTTTCTGTGGTCTATATTCGCCCTCGCAAATTCGAAAGAAACTGTTTGTCTATCTGTTTCTTACACTTTAACGTCACCACCGATTTTAATGACATTTTCAGTCTTGAAGAAGGACATATATGCTACACTTTTTACCGCTTACACATACACGCGGGCGGAGTCATTTGCAGAAACTAGTGTTTAATAAAATAATGTTTGACTACTTAACAATAGTACTTGTTAAATATGTAAATGTAATATGAGTAAATAGTATATAAGTACCTAGTTATATGAAATACCTACCTAGATTATAAAATAAAAAAGCGGCCAAGTGCGAGTCGGACTCGCCCATGAAGGGTTCCGTATCAGCAAGTAACATCATATAAAAGTTCTTGTAGTTCGTTGTAACTTTGATCAATGTTTTTATACTAGTGTATTGATTGGATGAAAGGTAAATTGCATGTTACGATTTATGACGTATTAAAAAAAAACTACTTACTAGATCTCGTTCAAACCAATTTTCGTTGGTAGTTTGCATGGTAATGTACAACATATATTTTTTTTAGTTTTATCACTCTCTTATTTTAGAAGTTAGAGGGGGGGGGACACACATTTTTCCACTTTGGAAGTGTCTCTCGCGCAACCTATTCAGTTTAGAAAAAAATGATATTAGAAACCTCAACATCATTTTTGAACACCTATCCATAGATATCCCACACGCATGGGTTTGATGGAAAAAAAAAATTTGAGTTTCAGTTCCAAGTATGGGGACCCCTAAAATGTATTGTTTTTTTTCTATTTTTATGTGAAATTCTTAATGCGGTTCACAGATTACATCTACTTACCAAGTTTCAATAATATAGCTCTTATGGTTTCGGAAATAATTGGCTGTGACATACGGACGGACAGACAGACAGACAGACATGACGAATCTATAAGGGTTCCGTTTTTTGCCATTTGGCAACGGAACCCTAAAAAGGCAGAAAATCTACAAATAAATAAAATTGGAGTGTCTGTTTATAACATTAAAATAACAGCTTTTTCCTAAATGCATAGTATGTATGTATACAAGGTACAATAACATGCCAAAATATTCTTTTTACAATTTTTGTCTATCTGTCTGTTTGTTCCGAGTAATCTCAGGAACGGCTGGACCGATTTCGACGGGACTTTCACTGGCAGATAGCTGATGATATAATGTAACGCGATTATATATCTATACTATATTATATTTATATAATACTAGCTGATGCCCGCGGCTCCGCTCGCGTTTTAGAGGTATCAAAAATAGATGTTGTCCGATTCTCAGACCTACTGAATATGCATATAAAGTTTCATAAAGATCGGTCAAGCCGTTTCGGAGGAGTATGGGAACGAAAACTGTGACACGAGAATTTTTATATATCTTTATAATATAAATATATATATAATTCTTCTGAGAGTGTGTATGTCACTGAACTTCTCTCAAACGACTGGACCGATTTTGATGAAATTTTTTGTGTGTGTTCAAGGGGATCTGGGAATGGTTTAGATTCGCAATTGGACCCGGTAGGTGGCGCTACGATCAAGTTCTGGAATTTTAAAGTTGGGCGGTACGAAGTTCGCTGGGTCAACTAGTCTTTATATATATAATTCTTGTGTGAGTGTGTATGTCACTGAACTTCTCTCAAACGACTGGACCGATTTTGATGAAATTTTTTGTGTGTGTTCAAGGGGATCTGGAATGGTTTAGATTCGCAATTGGACCCGGTAGGTGGCGCTGCGATCAAGTTCTGGAATTTTAAAGTTGGGCGGTACGAAGTTCGCTGGGTCAACTAGTAAGATTATAAAGCTGCAGTTTGTTAGTTTGAACGCGCTAATTTCTGGAACTACTGGTCCGATTTGAATGATTCTTTCAGTGTTGGGTAGTCCATTTATCGAGGAAGGCTATAGGCTATTTTTTTTTATCTATAAAATTAGGGATCCCTTATAAAATTGCTATTTTGTAACACAAGGTGTAAAATCGAAAACCTATTTTTTCCACGGAAACGAGAAAAACGCGGGTGAAACCGCGGGGCACGGCTAGTATGTATTATAAAAAAACATCAGAAATCTAACACAATGGATTACTTCGATATGCAGTCCACGTAACCATTATTAACATAATTGCATACGTATTTTGAAATCATTCAAATGAAACAACATAGAAAGAAATTAAAATGGCGTGATTAAGTCTCATTTTTTAAAGTACTGTCGACAGCTAGATTTGTTAAGCACACATATGTATGTGTTTCCTTCTTTATAACAAAGTTCTTCATAAACAAAAATACGTAGGTACCGGAAATATGCCTTCACTACCTTGTTAGTCTAGTGGTTAGCGTATTCGACTGCTGATCAAGAGGTCTCGGGTTCGATTCCCGAGTCGGACCAAATGTTTGTGTAATCCGCAAATATTTGTTTCGGAGTTTGGGTATTTTCTATGTATAATATGGATGTATTTACAAAAAAAAAAGTATGTTTTTGTATTTATATCAGTTGGTTCTTCTCGTAGACCCTCTAGGCCCTAAGTTACCCCGAGACCCTAGAGTCTAGTGGTAGTCCGCGCCGCCTGCCACTACAGGCGGGTCAATGGGTTAGGATCATGGGCCTGTTAGTAGTTCCGGGGTGTTGATCCGGTGGGGGGCGTTTCTGACGGGGTCTTGTCAAAATTAAGTGACCGACCTGCCAGTAACGCTCGGGTCTTCTCCAGTGTGGTGACCTGTGCTTGGCGAGGTCGAGCTCCTAAGGGTGTAGACCCTTTCTATTCTATATATCCACACCGTATTCGGTGATGGCGACTCCCTCTTGTTCAGCCTGGGTTCTCTCTATGATGGGCTCTAATATGGCTAGCAAAGCCGAACTTAGTTTTAAAAGTTCGGTTGCACCGCATACAGCAGAGCTGCCCGTCAGAGTTGCATGTATAGTGGTACGAGATTTTGGGTCTGGTTTTGCGCAGTTGACGCTTCGCGTCAAGTTCCTTCACACGGGCGGTCTCGAACTCCTCGACACCCGTGCAGACCCTCCTTCGCCATTCGGATCTGAGACTCGCATACCGCTCCCAGGCATCTGTTGGTATGCCACAAGCAAGGAGGTTACGCTTGAGGACGTCCTTATACCGGAGGTATTGACCACCCTGTCTACGCTTTCCGCAAGCTAGCTCTGAGTAGAAGACAGCTTTTGGTAACCTATCATTGCTCATGCGTGACACGTGGCCGGTCCATCTCAACTGCTGCCTCATCATCAATGCTTCCACTCCGGGCAGACCTGCCCGACGCAAAACCTCTGTGTTTGAAATACGGTCCTGCCACTTAATGCGCAGAATTGATCTTAGACATTTAAGATGGAAGTGGTCTAGCTTCTTAATATCTGTTTTATAACAACACCACGTTTCTCCAGCATATAGAAGTGTAGGCAGGACAATGGCTTCATAGACTCGCACCTTAGTCTGTAGCCTGATGTCATGTGAGTTCCAAACACGCGCTCTTAGTTTTCCGAAGGCCGCTGCAGCACCCGCTATCCTGGCTGGTATCTCTGACGCCAAAGTGTTGTCATTTTTTATCCGGCTACCAAGGTATTTAAAATGAGATACCTCTTCCAAAGCGATATTGTTCAGATTGATACCAGAGCTATCCCCAACGCACCCTCTTGGTGGCTGCTTCAATACCTGAGTCTTACTAGCATTGATGACCAAGCCAAATCTGCGGCATGATGTGCGCAGAGAGTTCACATAATCCTGCAACGAATCCATTGAATCAGCCATAAGGCAAACGTCGTCAGCATACAGGATGTCTAGGATACCGAGTGTTTCAATGTGTCTCTTAGCTTTAAGGCGGGAAAGGTCAAAAATGCTCCTGTCAGCTCTCGAGTTGATCCCAATAAGGCTGTCACAAGTCTTCGCCGCATCTCGCATTACAGAGGCAAAGTATATGGAGAATAAAGTAGGAGCTAGTACACAGCCCTGTTTCACTCCACTGGTTACTGGAAATTGGTCCGAAAAGTCATTCTCATGCCTAACCCTCGCCCTCATATTGTCATGGAATTGACGTATCAGGTTAATTAACTTTAGGGGACAACCAGCTTTCTTCAATACGATCCACAAAGCTTCACGTGGTACTCTGTCGAAAGCTTTTTCTAAGTCGACGAAACACATATACAGTGGACGATATTGTTCCAGGCTCTTCTCCTGAATTTGTCTTACAACAAAGATGGCATCCACTGTACCTCTGCTCGGTCGAAAGCCACATTGGGTTTCTGGGAGCATCGTTTCTGCGAGACGAGACAAGCGGGTGTTAATGATGTGGGCTAAAATCTTTCCAGCTGTTGAGAGGAGGGAGATGCCCCTATACGAACCGCAGTCGGCTAGATCTCCTTTGCCTTTGTATATTTTACAAATTGAGGCGTCTCTCCATTCCTGAGGAATTACCTCATACTCCCATATTTTTTGCACTAGTTTGAATAGCCCATTCTTTATATGGTGACCACCGTATTTATATATTTCAGACGGTAGGCCATCCATTCCAGGTGCCTTGGCATTTTTCATCCTCCCGAGAGCCGCAATGAAATCAGCAAATGATGGTGGCTCTGCCAGGTCTTCAGCGATTGGTAGACTTTCGAGTGACTCGATATACAACAAATCCTCCGTTTGTGTAGTGGGATTCAGAACATCGCTAAAATACTCTGCCCATCGAGCTAGCATATCTTTCTGCTCTGTAATCCGGCTAGTTTTATCTTTATTGTATAGCGCAGTCGCTTTTCTAATTTTGGGTCCAAAAACGTTCTGAAGACCTTCGAAAAATCCACCAGATTGATTGGTATCAGCATAATGCTGGATTTCCCTTGCTCTATCCGACCACCACCTGTCCTTGAGAGCCCGTACCCTTACTCTTAGATCATGATGAACTCTTCTCCTTTCGGGGACATTTGTTGTGAGAAGAGTGCGTCTATGTTCCTCTACGAGTTTCCTTATTTCTGAATCAGAATCATCAAACCAATCTTGGTTTTTTCGTTCTGGTTTCCCTACCACTCGCAGAGCACAACTGTGGAGCTTATCGGCAAAATGTCGCCATATCTCTTCGACAGAGGCATCTTCTGAAGTCTCCGGCATAGCGGCATATAAAGCATCATCAAGTTCTTCCACTAGGCCCTTATTACCTATTAACTTCTCTCCGTGTATCCTTGCTGGGACTTTGTATGAAGTTCTACGTGAGGCCTGCAGTTTTTTTTTTACAACTGCAACTGCAGTGTAGACCCTAAGGAGCGACCGTCAGCCAGCTCTAGGTCGGGTGTAGTCCAGTGGGTATTACGGATGGTACGGGGAGGGTTGACAATGAGACGAGGTCTCGTGACAGGCCATACATGTCCTTTGGTCGCCGATGGAAGGGCGCGAGGTCGCGTAGGTGGGGTCCTGCGATCCGACAGCACGTAGGAACAGGCTGGTACTCAGGCGTTCCACGAAGTCATTCATCCAATTTTATATGTATATGTAGATATGGCCTGAACAATCAGGCAGACAAAAAAATTAAACATTGCCTTATTAATGTAAATACTTTCATATGCATTTAGTAAAAACAGACGCTCCAATTTGAATTATTTATATAGATTAACAGTCCACCAATAGATACAGTAGCCATATCTTGAAGAAGCTGATCATAAATGCCATTGTCATGTCATTTCACCATAAGACAATAGAAAGATATGATAATAGTACACGTTGAACGAGTATAGGCCATGTTTTCGACATGTTCTGCAGTATTCGCAACATGTTGCAACATGGATGGTCGTTTGAATACTAGTTGTTGGACAAGGACCTTCACGCGTCTGGTGAAACTTTCTTGTAAATGACTGGCTAAACACTTTGTGTGGTAATATCTTGATCCAGTGCCATCAAACTTAATTAAATGATGGTGGATTTAATCATTCTCTCTGAAGGGAGAAAAACAGAATTTTATAACAAACTACCTTTTGTATGTGTTATTCTGATGTATAAAGCTTTGTTCATGCAAACTTTCATTGCCTGTTTCACCCCCTTAGGGTAACAGTTTTCAAATATCCTATCTTAGTTTTCGCCTGCACTTCTCAAGGAACAGATGTACACATACATGCCAAATTTTATGTTCCTGCACCTAATAGTTATGACTGTGCGTTGTTTGTGAGTCAGTCGGTATCGGAACTCTTTTATCCCTACTAATATGATAACTGTCTGTCTGTCTGTCACGCAGAAACAGGTTTTGATGAATTTAAGTATAGAGAAATATAGGACCTTGGGAAACGACATAGGCTACTTTTTACCGCGATAACCGATGTACACGCAGGCGGAGCCGCGTTCGAAAGCTAGTATAACATGTGTGTATATGAGAATTGGTACTTTAAAAATGAATGACCAAGTCAGCTTAACATGCACATCACAGACAAGGAACAAAGTCATTTAACATCATTAGCTGTTAATAATGGACAAACAATAAATTATTGTTCTACGTGAGTCAGTACAGTATGTTCTGAGAAGTACATAAATAATCGTGAGGTATTGCGCTTTGATGATCGTGGTACAACACTATCGCTTGATACGAGATTAAGCTGTGGGTACACTCGTTTTGTAAAAGCAACTTTTTATTGTTGTAAATCACAAGTGAAGCCGCGGAGCCAAGCTAGTCTAAAAAATGTAGCTTTAGTTACTCCTTGTGTTATTGGCTTTCTGCCAGTGAAAGTCCCATCAAAATCGGTGTAACTTAACTTGACTGCACGGTTGGCCTAGTGGCTTAAGCGGTCGCCACGCCGTTTCCTACTACGCCAAGTGTCGTGGGTTCAAATCTCTCGTAGGACAACACTTTGTGTGATTCACAATTTGTTGTTCTGAGTCTGGGTGTTCTTTGTGTCCGTTTCATGTATGTTTGTAAAGTCCCCCGCGACACAAGAATTTATATTCCTAATGCTGGAGTTGTCTTTTTAAAAAAAAAAACCGTTCCAGAGATTAGCCGGAACAAACAGAATGTGATATTAAAAAGTAGTGTTTGACTCCAATTATATTTAGGTATTTCTATAGATATCGACATCTGAGCAAGTCGAGCAACGTTCGAAGGCATTAATTATACAATTATACTTAACTAGCTGCGCCCCGCGGTGCTATCCGCGTATTTACGGGATAAAAAGTAGCCTGCGTATGTGATTATCCAGAACTCCTTTTTAAATTTGCCATTTACAAACTATCATTATGGTTGCTATGCAAGTTTGTTATACATAGCAACCCGTGAAGTTTTGACAGGAGATAAACAGTGATACATTTCGACATCTACGATTTATGTATTTTAAAATCACCTAGCTTTTGCCTGTGTATACCGATTATTGCAGTAAAAAGTAGACTATGTGTTATTCTGATATATGAGCTATATTACTGTAAAGTTTCATCCAAATCCGTTCAGTAGTTTTTGCGTGAAAGGGCAACAAACATACATACACACATACATACATACAAACTTTCGCGTCTATAATATTAGTAGGATAGGCAACATTAGGTATATATCAATGCAACACAGATACTTTACACGGGGTCCATGCATGTAGGCCGCATACGTCCAACGGTACCGCAACAACCAGTTGTAAACTTATCCCAATATACGGCCATTGATTATACACATATGTACTTATCTACTGTTGACTGTGCAGATTACATTTTTTTTTTTAAAAAGACAACTCCCGCATTAGGAATATAAATTCCTGTGTCGCGGGGGACTTTACAAACATAAATGAAACGAACTCAAACAACACCCAGACTCAGAACAACAAATTATGAATCACACAAAGTGTTATCCTACGTGGGATTTGAACCCACGACACTTGGCGCAGTAGGAAGTGGCGTGGCGACCGCTTAAGCCACTAGGCCAACCGTGCAGCCAAATATTGATATTGTTTGATAAGTTTCTAATTATTCCAAGTGATCCAAAATTATCTATCTATACAAATAAATAAAATTGAAATGTCTGTTTGTTGAATGAAATGAACAGTTTTTAGGGTTCCGTAGCCAAATGGTAAAAAACGGAACCCTTATAGATTCGTCATGTCTGTCTGTCCGTCCGTATGTCACAGCCACTTTTTTCCGAAACCATAAGAACTATACTTTTGAAACTTGGTAGGTAGATGTAATCTGTGAACCGCATTAACATTTTCACATAAAAATAGAAAAAAAACATTACATTTTGGGGGATGGACAGATAGACAGACAGACAGACAGACATGACGAATCTATAAGGGTTCCGTTTTTTGCCATTTGGTTACGGAACCCTAAAAACATCGATCAAAGATAATTATATGATGTTACTTGCTGATACGGAACCCTTCATGGGCGAGTCCGACTCGCACTTGGCCGCTTTTTTTACTAAATGCTTATATACAGTATATAGTATACGGCACTTATAACGAAAATGCAAATTTCTGTCTATCTGTTTGTTCTGGCTAATATTTGGAACGGTTGTACCGATTTCGACGGGACTTTCACTCACAGAAAGCTAATGACATAAAGAGTAACTTAGTCGAATTTTTTAGACTAGCTTCATTACGAGGCGTTACTCGCTATTTACAACAATAACCGTGGGTAGCACCATAGGACACAACTAGTTAAAAAATATAAATAAATAAATAACTAACAACTCATGTGCCTCATGTGCACTATGCCTAACATTCTAGTTATGTGGGCCATGCACACCGGTACCCGTGACCAATTGATGATTATCCTAATGCAAGTTGTACACTCGCTTCACTGCTCTTAATTGTAATAGTAGTTTTTAATGGTTGTGGCCGAATTAAACTACACTACAACCATGGTATTTGGGTTAAGTTACCTCGTTACTAGACTAGACATGTCTCGTTTTTGGAAAAGGATATACTTTAGCAAATAATAGAGCCACGCTGATTTCAGCACGAATGGGCCGGCTCGCCCTTAGCGAGTACTATACCCTCACACAGAAGTACAACCTAAAAAAAAATCGGCCAAATGCGTGTCAGACCATGCACAGAAAGGGTTCCTCAGTCACCCATAATGGATTTAAAATGGCATCCAATAGATAATTGTTATGTTTACTTAATGCTTAATGCTTTAATTTTGTATGACGTTTTCCAAGTGAGTGCTCTTTAAAGTGGAATATCTCGCAAACGGATACCTAAATCAAAAAATCGTCTTATAAACCTTTTATTGTTTATAAAAGACCTACCTAATGATACCCCACACGATGGGGTAGCCGCGAGAAAAAAATATCATCCCCACTTTATGTGTAGAGGAGGTACCCCAAATAAAAATATTTTTCATAATTTTATTGTAGCACTTTGTCAACGTACTTCATGCAAAGTTTCATCTTTCTAGCACTTACCGTTTGGACGGTAAGTCGAGCACGGACGGACAGACGGACATGACGAATCTATAAGAGTTCCGAGTCATAAACTTCTGAACCCTAAAATGATAGCATTCGTGTTGTCGTATTTCGTTGGTGAGTGTGAGGCCGGAGGTCCAATAATTCTGTTGCATTTCACAAGGCCCCCATACTGAGGGTCACCATGCCGCATGGTCATATCAGCGATAGCAAATTGACTGCCTCGTTGGTCTAGTGGTTAGCGTATGATACTGCTGATCAAGAGGTCTTGGGTTCGATTCCCGGGTCGGACCAAATGTTTGTGTGATCCACAAATATTTATTTCGGAGTTTGGGTGTTTTCTATTCATAATGTATGTATTATATTATATTCCTATATATTTACAAAAAAAAGTATCATCATCATCAACAGCCTTTAACAGTCCACTGCTGGACATAGGCCTCTCCTTAGAAAGGAGGCTTTGGCCTACTATACCACGCTGGCCAGACGAAAAAAAGTATGTTTATGTATTTATATCAATTGTCTAGTTACCCATAATACAAGCTCTGCTTAGTAGCATCTCTAGATGGCGTTGTGTGTAAAATGTTCGAAATATTTATTATAATTATTAAAATATAAATGTAATTCAAATACTAAGAAAATCTACAGAAAAAAAAACTATAGTTTTTTTTTATCACAGATCAAGCATAGAGTGTAATTCCTAACTGTTTCTAGAACGTATTAATGTTCGTCGACCACACCAAACGGTCCAGTACACTTTAGAAGCTAGAATTTATGACCGGGTGATGACGTATGACTAGTACAATTATGTGTACCTCATGTAGTAATTGTACTAGAAAGCACGCGACACAGTTACCCCAATACGCGGAATGCCTACATTTATAGCTCTCCCATACCGTGTGTTTATAAAAAGGCGTTATGGAGTAACGTCATATATTATCTGTTCTGTGTCTGAGCTGACAATGTATTAAATTCCAAGGATTCGAGAGTTTTGGCAACATAACTTAGTATTTTGTTTTTTTTTAATAATTCTACGTTGTCAAAATTATGATTCACTCGCTAGCAAGGAACTATTTTTAACCGACTTCAAAAAAAAGGGAGTAGGTTCTCAATTCGTCGGAATCTTTTTTTTTTTATGTATGTTCAGCGATAATTTCGTCGTTTATGAACCGATTCCAGAAATTCTTTGTGCATTGGAATGGGCGTAGCTCACAGGTGGTCCCATAGGCACCATATCGAGCTCTGATGATGGGATCCCAAGGAAATCGAGGAAACTCCTCAAATATCATAGGCACAATTGTCGCGATTTGGGTACTCGGAATAGTTTGAAGTCGGTTTCTTTTTGTTAAAATTATAATTCCTTGCTTTGTGTGGTGATGGATTTACATTACTGAGTGTTAGCACCCCTATTTATAAACGGAATAAACTAAGCAGGAGAAAAATGAATAAATCCTATACCTATACCATTTCGTCTAGCCTGGGTGGCAACTATAACCTCCTTGCTAAGAACACACATACCAAATTTTCATAAAAAATGGTCGATCCTTTATAATAGTGGAATCTTTTTAAGTTGGCAATGCGTAGTACATAATAAATATCCGCAGTGTTGCACCTCCATAAAACTACCATTTAATAGCATATAGGCACAATATCGCATTGTCTATAACTTTGTTATTCTCGAGTCTTTCTGATCAATTGTTC
This sequence comes from Phragmatobia fuliginosa, assembly GCA_932526445.1. Taxonomy (NCBI): domain Eukaryota; kingdom Metazoa; phylum Arthropoda; class Insecta; order Lepidoptera; family Erebidae; genus Phragmatobia; species Phragmatobia fuliginosa. The sequence continues at coordinate 18,372,858 of OW052070.1, forward strand.
CTCTCATGCCTCACTGACATTGAATAACTTTAAAGACATATTATGTATTATGTAGAATGTATTATGCAACTAGTCACGTGTTGTAATTATTATGTGACTAGGCTAGAAATATCAAGTTCAAATTAGTTTAAATGCTAACGTAATTCTTTTGTAAAATATTATTTTTGCAACTACTTCTTTTAAAGTAGAACAGAATATTCAATATTCTTAAACTATAATATTTTTTTCTTTACCAGAATATATCAAATTAATTAATAGCAACCTAATCGCTCAGGCAACTATAATCTGAGGAATTCATGGGCAGTATTATTTATAAAATAGAATTTAAATATTTCTAGTAAACTATTGGTCGCCATGTGGTCGAATTTAAATAATTTACCATAATTAATTTAAATAATAAGTGGCAACATTATTAAGGTTCTGTTGGTGAAATGCATGTAACTTCTTTAAACTTACATGGATTTCACCAAGGCGACTGTACAATGTGAATTTGAGAAAAGAGTATCTATGCGTGTGTGTCAAATACATTAGTATTTGTAATGTTATAATATGGACTTAATGTATTTTTATGTAAAATTAAAAAAATAGCACAGCTTAAAATAAGGAATGCAGTATTGCAATGAAACTCGTGGTTAAGAGACATGAATTAAAAAAATCTAAATCGTTTCGCCGTAAAATTAAAAATGTAAAAGGCTTTTTCTTACCCAAAGTGCCATTTAGCCATACTAATATGATAATTCAAAAGTTACTACATGTCTATTACAATGTACGGCTAAATTACTGAAACGATTTCAATGAAATTTGGCACAAATATACTTTATTTCCCGAGGAAGTGCATAGGCTACTTTTTACCGACATACACACGTTATGCGTTAGGTTATCGCGGTAAATAGAAGCCTATGTGTTATTCTAAAATGTAAGCTATATTATTGTGAAGTTTCATCAAAATCCATTCAGTAGTTTTTGCGTGAAAGAGCAACAAACATACATACTAACAAACTTTTGTGTTTATAACATTAGTAGGATCTTACACAACTAAATGTAAGTTGGTGTAAATGAACTAAACAAAGGGCAACAAGTACTTGCAATGCTAAGGTTACGAGCAGAGGATGTTCTCATAACTCTTCCGCTGGCCTTTACTAATACCGCATATACCTAATACTTTAATCGTTCACTTCTGTAACGTAATCTTCACTCTATTTAACCTGAGTTCTTAACGAACAAAGTTCTAAAATCAGCTGTATTAATCAGCTGTCTGTATGTGACTACTGTGCTTGAGGTCTCGGGTTCAAATTCTGGTATGACCAAATATTTGTATCATCTACCGACATTTGTTTCGGAATTTGGTGTTTTCTATGTAGTATATATATGTATTTAATCAGTCCATCTAGATTTCATGGTACAATCTCTGCTTAGTTTGAAATTAGATGGCGTTGTATGTTATATGTGAAATATTATTTTATTTATTTCTAGGTTTGTGTATACCGGGTTATGTTTGTCATGTAAATGATGTTGATTTAGTAAAAAATGTTTTATTACTTACATTATTAAAGTTTAAAGAAAATTAATCTGAATATGGTCTCTGATTTAGCCGCATTATAGTATGTATGTAGTACCTAAGCGACAGAGCTTTGCTCGGTTAATATAATTTATTGTTTAAGAAAGCCATCTACGGCATGCTAAATGTCGCAAGCAATGCTAAGAGTAATGAAGAAAAATCGTAAACTCGCGTTTTCCCAAGCAAGACTACTCTAGATCGAGTTTTCACCCTCGAAAACCTGATATTAGACATCATTTTGAACTATCTGAACCCGATGTTACACGCAGTTTTTATTGTAGGTACCTTTACATAAAAAACCGCTGGTAACGCCGTGTTAGCCTAGGCTACTCCTAACTAGACAAAAACTAGTTTTCCATATGCCACTATAGCTATGAGTCAATGTAATATTACAGCAATATCAACCATTTCTAGTTAACAACATAGGGCAGATACGTGAAAGGCGTCACAATATCTGACACCTTATCACAGTGATAACATCGGTGATAAAACCATTTCTTCACAGGTACTTACAGATTATAGATAGTAGATGTTGTAATACTATGGGAAAAGTTGAGTAACTTATACTTTTACGTGAAAGATAGTATATTTTTATTTGTAACGTCGAATGTGAAGCAATGTTATCAACAACCCATAATGTCCTAATGATGGGCAAGGGTCTTCTCTCAGCAGAGGGTTAAGGCCATATGTCCCCACGCTGGCCGAGTGCGGGTTGGGCTGGCGAAGCAACGCTGTGGCTATGTAATCTTGTCGTGGGGCAATGTACCTAGTTATAACTTTCTTGGCCGAGTGAGTCCAAGTAAGGTGATGACTGTTGGGGTACACACCGGTTATCAACTCACGCCTAAGAGAGGGACGTCTTACCGAGACGGAGCCCGCATCAGGAGCGGGCAGGCGCTTGGAGAAGTCCAGAAAGAGATCTGACCCTGAACTCCTCCTCCTCCTAGAAGAGAAGCGCATATTTAAATTGTGAAATCCGATAAGTCGGAACGACTATATTTTGAACTGATTTGCTTATTTAATGAAATTAAGCATCGTCCAACTTTCACCCTTTATGAGGTTTTTATATTGAACTACAGGAAAAGGTGACTCGATAATGCTGTAGCTTTCGCTCGCTTCGTCTACGTGTCATCATCATCATCAACAGCCTTTAACAGTCCACTGCTGGCCATAGGCCTCTCCTTGAAAATGAGATATTGGCCTACTATACCACGCTGGCCTGACGGGTTAGTATAGGGTTGGTTTCAAATTTCCTTCTCTTTGCATTGATGTTGTTTTGCGTAGTTTATCCCTTAGTCGCCTTTTACGACACCCACGTGGGATGAATAGGGGTGGTCACACTCTGAATTCTTAATCCGTCACCACACGGACAACGTCTACGTGTACGTGTAATTCTGATGTATTAACTTTGATTGCCTTTTTCACCCCCTTAGTGATGGAATTATCCGAAATCCTCTCTTAGTGCTCGCCTTAGCTCCTCGAAGAACACACATACCAAATTTCAGCTTCCTGCTCCCAATAGTTTCGGCAGTCAGTAACAGTTTTTTATATATCATATTGATTTAAAGAACTTCAAAGTTTGAATATCCGATTAACCAGCGCCGCACGGATACCTTGTAGCATTTTGCTGAGATGGTGATGGATGATAACTCGTTCTGGCCCACACCTTGAAGTTAAACATAATAATATTGTTTTTACCTAAATAAAATTTCATTTCATTACATGTTCCTCTGTATTAATTATTCAAGTCAAAAGTAAGAATAAAACGTTTTCATTTCATTGAATACTTACTTCTTAGTAAATTCCTAACGGAAGTAGCCCTCAATTTTAAACTTAGGCACTCAGTAGGCCTCTAAAGATTGGTGACAACGAAAATATCATAAAGGATTAGCTAACTGTCTCTAAATGGCACTTTTTTTTTTTTTAACGCGGGGAATGCTTTTCGCACCATACCCATCTTGGGGAAAATGAAGGGTGTGTGTGGGACTCCCGGTTATCCCGGTCTACCCACTAAACCCCGCGGCGGCTCAACGTATGAGGTACATCCCGGGGTGACTGAACTCACCCCCGGGGCTGGACGCTGTTGCGCCTCTCACCGCTCTACACAGTAAGAGGCGAAACTTCGGCACGCCTTAGACGACACCCCCGGCCGCACCGGGGTGTCAACTGTCTCGGGTCGTTTACAGCGGTCACATCTCCCCAGAATGTGATCGCAGCGACCCTTAGGCGACGATCGGGGAGCTAGCGACCTCTGCCGCGTCCCCTTCGCCGCCTCCTTCGAGCGGGATCGGCCCTTTCCCGATCCCGCTCTGCGGACTCCTTCTGGAGCATAACGTTCTCACAGAAGGAGACCGCGGCTTCCCATCCCTCGCCACTCGCCAGCATTGCCGCGATCAATACTGGCGGTGACAGATTTCGTCCGATCTGCTCGACCAGGACTCGGCGCTCGGACTCCCAATTAGGGCAGTCCTCCAGTACTGGGTGTAGTCCAGGTTAAACCCGCAGTGGCGGCATTGTGCAGTAGCCTCTCGTCCTATTCGATTCAGATACTCACCGAAGCAACCGTGCCCAGTGAGTATCTGAGTCAATCGGTAGGTGACACAGTCGGTCCTCTCTACCCACGCTTCGAAGTTCGGCAGAACGGCTCCGACGGGACGTTGGCTAGCACAGCCCTGAATTTCGATCCGTGCCCGCCAAGTCTCCAGAGCTTGCTTATGCGCGTTCCGCCGTAGCATTCCAGGCTCAGGGTCTGGCGCGGCCTCTTCAACACTCCGACCGACCGAACGAATTTGGTCGTAGACCGTAGCGTCCATGTCGGCCAGAATGTCAAAGGGCAGAGAACGCGCCAAGACTGTCGCTGCCTCATACGAAATTGTGCGGTAGCCCCGCACGATCCGGCTCTAAATGGCACCTAATATTTACCTTAAATTTTACTCATATATCCATCCATTAATCCATCACCGCACGAATTGTAAAGTGTGTACCATACGTAAAGATGGACCTTGAAGGTGTGGCAGACTGCATTGAGGTGATTGTGGACGTCAAGTACGTTTCGTGGGAACATGTCGTATATAAATGCCGCTAAACGACTGTAATAACTATGATAAGATGTAAGCGTGGGAGATGGGCATGGTCTAACGCACGAGAGGTGGATATTAATTTTCACGAGCCTGCATACTATAGAAATGATTAAAATTACGAAATAATGTTTAAAAGAAAATAAGTATTGATATCACAATCTTTAATATAATAATGTAAATTCGAAAGTAACTCCGTCTTTTTGTCTGTTACATTTTCACGGCTATATCGTTGCACTGATTTAAATTATTGGCATGTAGAAACTTTGATTCTTGAGGAATGACATAGGCCACCCTATACGGCGGTAAACAATATCCACATGGGCGGATCCGCGGGTAAAAGATACGCTAACTATGTTGTTATGTTCAATGCACACATGTATATAGTTCTGGCGATGGAGGTTGACTCGGAGAAACTTGTAAAATTGAACCACGGATGTAAGTAAACTTATTCGTTTATTACATTTTACAATAAAAGTATATTGCCGTACCTATCTCAAATGGAGTTAAATACATTATTCTGCTAAAGAATCTACTCAGTCTTTGTATTTTTGCATCATAACTTTTGGTAGTTGTCATCAATTTTGTGCATTAAACTAATTCTCACACAGTGGCACACTGTCTTTTGAACCATCTGCAGACAGCAAAGCTATAAAAAAACAATGGACAGACCAGAGACAATTGGTTTATTGACAGTGTCTTGGCGGGAATATTACTTAGATAAGATTAGAAATTGTTGATTAAACACACACGGGTGAATGCGAATAAGTTTTTGTTTGCATATATTGTGTTTAATAAAATAACACAGATAGTTTTAATTTAGTTTTGTTTAACTTTCGGGTCATAAAGTATTCTTGTCCAATATTATTTTACACGTTTTCTAAAATGTACTATGAGGGGCATTTTAAAAGTAAACAATAAAATTTTGAAATATTCTTCTGTGTCCATAGGATAAAATGCAGGAGTTAGGATATGAAATATCAAAACTTTATTTCCAAAGATAATCTGATATAACGTCTAACATCGTCTGTTAGAAGCTCGAGACAGAATGACAAAGAAGATTGTTCTTTGTCTAGGTTACTGTCAATAAAATTATGATCGTAGATTCATTACGTATCGTATATGAACTGTCAAGTGCATTACCTAATTATTAATACTCATACATTATTTGTATAGTATAGTGAAATTCTGCATAAGAAACTCGTTCGCAATCAGCCATCCGCGTGTTTTATCAGCAATGTCTAATCTTATCTGACTAATATTCCCGCCAACAAGCTGTCAATGAGACCACTTGTCTATGGTTTTTTTACTGTCTAAGAACCTCTTGGTTAGCTGGCAGTTTACAGAAGTATATCGACTCAAAAAAGACTTTAGTGTAAATATTCAACACGTACCATGGATATTTTTTTAAATAAAGTTACTTTAGAATGCATTGGTTGGCGGAATGCATATGAGCATAGGCTTTTTTACAATTTTATTTTAATGCTACGTCTACACATAAATTTCAATTTAATAGGTAGTAGAGCCACGCTGATATCAGCATGAATTGGATTCGACCGGGGAAGTACTATCCTCACACAGAAGACCTACCGAAAATGACAGTATTCGCGCACGACAGCGCGAATGCTGTCATTTTTGGTAGGTGTCACCGCCATGGTGTGGGTCACATGCTGTATTGTCTAATGTTACAATAAGGATGGTGACTCCTGGATTCTACTCATGCCATCAGCCATCAGGCAAAGTAATTGTACATGTTATATTGATGTATTCCTGTATGTAAACTATATTAACTGATGTACAATTATGTTTATTCTATTCTAGAGTCACTTTAATAGGCTTAAACAAAAAAATAAAACTATTTATAAAATTCAATATTAAAGAAATCATCATAACAGGCTTTAATTGGTATGGTACCTTTGTCGATTTTTACGACACTGACTTAATAAATACTAGTGTCACCACACGTCGTGTCATGTCTAGTAAAATCTATTTTAGTAAAAAAATATACAAAACGTTGTCATTACTTCAATTACCTTTATTGATTAATTATTCCAAATTGCCTGCCATGCTGAATATACAGTCACATATACTCGTAACAGTAAGAAATAATTTAGTTAATTGTCGTCCCCAAAGCGCCTATTACCATTTATTTCAGTTACGACACAACACAAAATGACCGTTGTTAACACTCAAATTGTTAAAACTTTTAACATTCGATTATTAGTTTTTCCGCTTTAATAAAGTTATACACACAATCACATTATTAAATGGTAAGCTTCATGAGTCCACACACGCAATCACCTTAAAAAGCTTAAAGTTCAAAACGTGGGTGGAAACGTATTTCACACGTAAGTGAGTCATCCACTTAACAAAAAACAATAATTCATTACGATACGTCAGTTTTAAATAAGTAATATTTTCTTTTTCATTCATTCATAAATGTAATTAATAATTCTCTTCAATGACGTAGCGAAGGCGGCCGTTGTTCTTTATTCAAAATATTTATCACGCCTGATCTCTTGAAAAGGTTATCCATAGACAATTATTCTGTTTTGTTACTGTTGAAGGTTAATCGCCAAATCTATAAAATATTTTAAATTTTTGTTGTGTAGACTACAAAAAGGCACAAAGACGTTTAATTGTGATGGCGTGCGATTTTTTTAATACACTATAGTTTATTGAAATCAGTTTAGTAACCATTCCCTTATTTATCAGACGGGTGTCGTAAGAGAACTAAGGAGGACTAAGGAATAAAACAACGCAGGACCACATCATACCAAATTAAAGGAAAAAAGCAAACCCTATATCAACTTGTCTGGGCATGCTTGGTTTACTCGGCCAAAACCTCATTTTTAAGGAGAGACTAGGAGGACAGTCCAGCAGTGGACTGTTACAGGCGATGTGATGTGAAGATGTGATCGTATGTTAAAACTTTATTATTTCAGGAGTTTTAGAGGCCTGGAAAACTTGTACAAAAATAAAGAAATAATAAGTATACGTAACAATTATCTATTGAACATGATTTTAAATCTACGTACCTTTATGGGTGACTACGAAACGCTATTCTATGCGTGACCTGATACGTACTTGACCGATTTTTTTAGAAGTTTTTTGTCGCGTAGAACGAATCTGTTAAACATTGTCTGTGGTATTTCCGGACCGATATGACCTCAATAAAAAGATCGCAGTAACTTCAATAAAAAGATCGGAGGTACTTCTTTAGAGTCGTCAAAGAGCTTGTGACTTCTGGGTTGTAATATTTGCATAAATTAGTCTTTATGGTATTAGCTTTTGCCGGCGGCTTCGCCTTTGATATCGCGGTAAAGAGTATTATGCCTATTCCAAAATTTCATTGAAATCGGTGCAGCGGATTAGCCGTGAAAACGTAACACACAGACAGGCATAGTTACTTTCGAATTTACTATATTAATATGGATATTTGGTTTGTTGATTTAAAAACAAAAATAAACGGTTATTAGAACTAAATAGTTATGACCAAGTAAATAAAAATTTATGACATTGTTTTGTAACGGTAATAAAGCTGACTAAACAACACTTTATGGTTGTAAGGAGCTAGATTATCCTGTTTGGAGACTAAGGGCTAATTGTCAGTCACCGCTTGCTGATAAAATGAACTTAACTGTCAGATATTTACTTATTTTTAGTTTCACTTACTTAGATGTCAGATAAACATAATACAACAGCAACTTTTAACTGATAAAATGTCAGCGGTCTTTTCTCCAATAAAAAGTCACTTTATAATGGGCAATAAATATAGTTAAATGATAATACTCGCTAAACCTTTCCTTTCATAAAAGCTCCCCAATCATAGGAACGAGAAGTTTTTTTTAATAAATAAATAAATATTTCTGACATCTTACACACAACGTCATCTAGTCCCAAGCTAAACAGAGCTAGAACTAGACAACTTATATAAATACATAAACATTTTTTTTTTGTAAATACATACATACTTACATATTAAACATAGAAAACACTCAGACTCAGAAATCACACAAATAATATTTAGTCCGACCCGGGAATCGAACCCGAGACCTCTTGATCAGCAGCCGCAAACGCTAACCACTAGACCAACAAGGCAGTCACAAACAATGTATTCGGTTCTTTGGAACGGCTGGACCGATTTTAACCGGACTATGACTGGCATAAGGCGGTGACTTAAGGGGCAACTTAGGCATTTTTAGACTAGCTTTACTCCGTAGCGTTACTCGCGCTTTACATCAATAAATGCGGGTAACACCGACGGGGTCAGCTAGTTTTTACTATAAAAATAAGTACATAGGTACGATTAATATTTATTTTGATTACGTCAGAAAACAGTTTTAAAGTTATACATTAAACCAGTAGGACAGTTTGTTGTATGTTTGTTTGTAACCGACTCCTTTGGGTGCGATTTTGACCCACTGCAGCCAGATTTCGTTCAAACTTTGTAGATTTATCGAGGACCGATGACAATACACTACATTTGAAAAAAAAAACATTATTTTTTAGTCTTTAAAAAACTAAACAAACACGCTTATAAACTAAAACGCAGATTTTTTTTTAATGTAACAAAGCGTGGAGTGCTTTCTGAAAATATTTCAATAACGTCGCCCCACGCTTTGTACATTAAAATTATATTTTTTTTTAATTATTCAAACGGAGGCCTAAATAAAAAAACTAATTAATTAAAGACTTTTTCTGTTATGTCATGATTGACAAGTTACCGGAAATATTTTGCAACTTGTGTCCATTTCTAACTAATTAATACAATGATTTAGATGAAGTTTGTAACCGTCCTTATTTCTTATTTAAATAATGAACATTTAAATAAGGACGGTTTACATTAAAATGACATGATGTTTGACAGGTCGACAATTTTTTTAGGGTTGTGTGGTTCATGACTCGGAACCCGTATAGATTCGTCATGTCCGTATCAAACGAACAGTTTTTTACTAAATGTAAATGAAAGTATATATATACGGTACTTACATCAAAAATGTTTTTTTTTTAAAATCTGTCTGTCCATTTGTTCCGAGTAATTTCTGTAGCGATTGGATCGATTTTGACGAAACTTTCACTAACAGAAAGTTGATGACACAAGGAGTAATTCAGACTATTTTTTTAAGACTAGCTTTGCTCCGCGGCATTACTCGAGATTTATAACGATAGCGACGGATAACACCACGGTACTCAGCTGGTCCGAAATAAATCTGGATTACATTTTCATCGTCGAAACTGCTTAATATATTCAATAAAAATGGAATATATTTTCATCGCCGAAACTGCTTAATCTATTCAATAAATGTGGAATATATTTTCATTGTCGAAACTGCTTAATATATTCAATAAATGTGGAATATATTTTCGTATATATAATCGTATTACGATTATGCTCAAGTTTAAATCTTAAACATGTACAATCTGGATTAAAGGAATCAATTTTTTTTTTATTTCAATCAGAAAAAATAGCGTGATATTTGCTGAGATCCCCCCTTCCTCCAACGTAAGATTGGATGAGATTTGACTCGACCCCCTGCCCCCCTTAAACATCTCACGTAATTTATGGACGCCCCCTAATTGGAATTGAATTTTATGAGATATCAACCTATGTATTCTTATGAGGGTGAGAAAGGTTGAAATCTAAAGCTGATTGAAAATGTAGTATCCTAAAAAGTCTAAATACTACTTCATTCGTTTCTACTTACAAGTAATTATTGACCGTGACTGTACGGATAGTTTAGAGGTATTAGCGGTCGCCACGCCTTTTTGTACCGCGATGATTGTTGTGGATTTATTCCTCCGAGTCTGGGTGCATATATTATTGCATGATTTGTTCCATAAGTAGTTGTCTTTTTTAAAAGAATTTCTAAGTACTTAATGCCTCTTTCGGCCCTTCAAAAATTAATCATTAGTAAGACAAAGACATGTGCCCCATAAGTCCCTACACTCTATAACTCTAATTGAACACTTCCTGTAATCTGTTGATAGTACCAAGTGTACCAACAGAGTAGTGTGTGCTGTGAAACAAAACAGATGGCGCACTAACAAGGGCGATGGGCACTAATTAAGTGAACTAAACTATCAATGGAAGCCGCTCGATGCGATGGATACGTACGGGATTAAAATTGAGGCTGGTATGTTGCAGTTTACTTATAAAATCTGCCCTATACATTCGTTAAATCGTCTCAAGAATTTACTTAAAAAAGAAAGTAAAATCATTAATTCTCACATTTACAAAGAAATATATAGGTAAATAACGCTGACTGTAGCAGGACTCGGGCGATACTAACTTTGCATAGAAGACCAATTGACAGGATTCGTGCTGTTGTATTTCATAAGTGGTGAGAAATTGACAGGCTTACATATGAATAAAGCGGCCAAGTGCGAGTCGGACTCGCCCATGAAGGGTTCCGTATCAGCAAGTAACATCATATAAAAGTTCTTGTAGTTCGTTGTAACTTTGATCGATGTTTTTATTATTGTGAATTGATTGAATGAAAGGTAAATTGCGGTTTACGATTTATGACGTATTAAAAACAAACTACTTATTAGATCTCGTTCAAACCAATTTTCGTTGGTAGTTTGCATGGTAATGTACAACATATATTTTTTTTAGTTTTGTCACTCTCTTATTTTAGAAGTTACAGGGGGGAGGACACACATTTTTCCACTTTGGAAGTGTCTCTCGCGCAAACTATTCAGTTTAGAAAAAATATATATTAGAAACCTCAATATCATTTTTGAACACCTATTCATAAACCCACACGTATGGGTTTTGATGAAAAAAAATTTTTTGAGTTTCAGTTCCAAGTATGGGGACCCACAAAATGTACTGTTTTTCTTCTATTTTTATGTGAAATTCTTAATGCGGTTCACAGATTACATCTACTTACCAAGTTTCAAAAGTATAGCTCTTATGGTTTCGGGAAAAAGTGGCTGTGACATACGGACGGACAGACAGACAGACAGACATGATGAATCTATACGGGTTCCGTTTTTTGCCATTTGGCTACGGAACCCTAAAAATAGGAGTGGGCCACAAGAAATGCCCTATGCAATACCAGAGATGACATTACACAGATGTTATCTCAAGTTTCATAAGTTACAATTCATACTTATATAATATTCCCTCATCATCGTCTTTAATATCATCGTCCGTATGATTTTACCCTAAAATACAAAGCTTAAAGGTGTGTGTGACCTCTCTCTCTGCTTACATGTTTATATCCTTTCGAAGTTCTGCTGTTTTTCGTATTCTGTAACAGTTAATAGGTTACCTTCCCTTCCCTTCTACATTCAGTAATTTAAAACATTACTATTCAGCTCATTATATATTTTTTAAGCAGCCCAGCGGCCCCGTGCACAATTTCTTCCCTTATGTTTCAATCACTTCAGTTTTGTTTAGTTTAGATTGTTTGCGTGATCGAAGTTAAAATAAATGGAGCTCGGGAACCCAGCGGTTGTTACGAAAACCATAAATTGACTGTTTACGGAACGACATGAGTTTGCGGCAGAATTTTAATGGTTCGTCGTATTTTTGTGGCAGATTTATGATGTTAATCGACTGTTGTCTAATTGTTAATATTGTTATGATTGCTTTTTTTTGATAAATATAAAAGGGTTCTTTCTGCGTGCTCCATGAATAATACTCAATTTTATAAAGAAGTCATATTTGGCTTACTCTAAATTTATCTCATGATGGCGATAAACGAAATGAGATGCTTGAATAGAACGGTTAGAAGTGTAATAGTCCTGCCAAAGGGGTGGTCATGCGGGAAAGTACCTCAGTTAAATAAAAAAATAAATAATAAATATTTTTGTCATTTTACACACATCATCTAGTCCCAAAGTAAGCAGAGCTTGTGTTATGGGTACTAAACAACTTATATAAATACATAAACATACATTTTTTTTGTAAATACAAACATATTATACATAGAAAAACATCCAGACTCCGAAACAAATATTTGTGGATCACACAAATATTTGGTCTGACCCGGGAATCGAACCCGAGACCTCTTGATCAGCAGACGCATACGCTAACCACTAGATCAACAAGGCAGTCAGTTGCAAGGACTTTGCCGTAGACGTTGCCGTACATCCGATTATAAGTGACAACAGAATCCTATAAACCCCTTCGCGTTGCTGCCCATTAAATATTTCTTTACCTCAAGACTTAGAGAGAATCCGGAGTAAAAATAAGTCAAAGAATTTAAGTTTTGGCTAACCTCGTGTCACCGTGTCGAGCCGGTCCATTTGTCACGAAACATGACTCTGCCACGGCTAAAGAAGACTTCCTTCCTTTACAACTACATATATCTAACAACTCCAAGTCTCGATTTATTAAGAACTAGTTTTTACGGACATTAGACAGTTATACAATATCCTAAATTCATGTACAGCAAATAGCAAATCTTTATAATAACATTCCATTATCTATAAATCACTGTCTACACATCAGTTATGGCTTAAGATATAAATGTTTTTAACCCAATTTTTTATAAAAACAACTCAAAACTTTCAACATCCTTTCATGTCATACTGAACTAAATAAAAAATCACCATGAAATTACTCTGAACACAAAACGTGACCAAACCAAACGACCAGAAAACACATCACACACCCGAATCGTGGTGCATTGGAGCATAACGAAAGGTGCGGCTTCCCTAAACCACGTTGGACCTCTTCCTCTCCCCCTTGCACGTGACACACCCCCTTTAAAGCCCGTCCAATGCCCTGTATAGGACAATTGGTTCGTATATTTTCCAGAATTCCCGCAGGTCATGATAAAATGGTTTCTTGCAACATTCTTGCAAAGGAGGCAGTGACGCGTGAACGAACCAGTCTCCCACGAGAGTCGAACTACATCCCGGATATTTGAGTTAATTTATGAGGTAGTCAAAACGTTAATGTGTGGTCTCTTTATATTGATGCTTTTTGAATTGTTCAAAGCGATGGTCTTCTAATAGGTTGGAAGAATCTTAGCATTTAGAAGTTTTCTTTGAACTTTTAGTATTCGATTAAATGTGTTTTAAGCTATCAAAAAGAGATTTATGAAGACTTATCCAGCACGAATATGATAGGTGAAAATATAATTCAAAACCTATTATTATCCAGGTAATAAAAGAGGGTGGAATGGGATACAACTACTGCCCGTTCAACTTGAAAAATAAACTTAATCAAAATCATATTTCGGATATGATACGTAGATCATCGCTGCTGTGACAGGACACACTGCCAAAGCAGGTGAAGCATTAGCAATAGTGCTTGCTATGCTATCTAACCTGACAATAAATGCATTTGGTGATCTGTGGATATCCTAACAGAGGCTATTAAAGGGCAAGCTTACAACGACTATGAGGTACTCAATAACACTCCACATATTTGTACTACCTATGAAACGAATTCTTTAGTCTGAGATGAAGAATACGTCTTCTAACTAACGCACCTAATTTTCCCTCTTTTTTGGCTGTGTGGAAATCCTCCTAGATACCACTAAAAATGAAAAGAAAAAAAAAGTTAGGCGACTAACCTAATTCGGACTTGGATCGACTAAATCAGCACGCCGTCACAAGAACTAGATGCCGAGGAACTAGGTGTACCCTCGAAAGGACCTAATATTCTCCTAAAATAAATAGTTTAAAGTACACAATTTACCTACCTAGGTCTATCTCTCAATTGTTCCACGTTGACTGTTTTTAAAGTATCTAGATGAATTTATTTCTATATTTAGTCGACCAAAGTGACTCTACAGTAACTGATGGAAATCATGAGCAGAATCCAAAAGCCACCACACTTGCTGCAAATGCAGATGATAAAGTATGAAGGCCCACACTATGGCGGCTTAGTGCGATGCTTCTTCACGCCCTGTTTAAAGGATGCATAGATTTAGTGACACCTCATATTCTTCGGTCACAGATGGATTTAATATACCGCATGAACTAAACATTAGTCATTTCTGTACTACAAGTAGTTAATGATGAGTAATCTCTTGAGAGCTGTAGTCTGTGTAAAACATACAGTGCAATAAAATCAATTACTTAGTAAAACTATTATAGTTTTGCACTTTAGTCACTGATCTGTTTAGTTAAATGAATAATTGATAATAATATGTAAAGCCATACTATTATGAAGACTAAGATGAATAGAATTGATCTATTTAGAAATACTAATTAATAAACTGCTTCGTTGGTCTAATGGTTAGCGTATGCGACTGCTAATCAAGAGGTCTCGCGTTCAAATCCCGGGTCGGGCCAAAAAGTGTTTAGGAAATTCCTAATAGCAGCCCGGAATTTGGAAGTTTAGCGGTGATTCACGCCCGTGCCTCGGAGAGCACGTAAAGCCGTCGCTCCCGGTTGTCATGAACATCTTTGGCAATCGTTATTTGGAAGTAAATGCCCTCAAATATACTGACAACTAGTTCAATCTTCGAATTTCAGTTCTCTCTTAGGGTTGCGGAGGTCCGATGCCAGTCGCTCCGTGGAAAAACTGAAATTCAGGTAAAACCGGTTGAACTAGTAGCCGACCCCAAATAAACTTGGAAATAATGGCTAGGATTATGAGAAATACTAATTAATAGGTAGTAGAGCCACACTGATTTCATTTCGATGGTGAGTTCGAGGCCGGACGCCCAATATATAGCGGCTGCTATAACGTGGTTCACCATGCTGCATTGTGTGCACTTGCTACGAAACCATGAGCCTTGGATTCTGCTCATGCAATGCATCAGGCAGATTAGAGTCACTTTAGTAGGCCGTAGGTAGGCTTAGAAAGAGTTCAGTAATCCATTGATGGACATTGACCTCTTCTTAGAGAAGAAATTTCGGTCCACGCTGACTAGACAACCAGACTTAGATGTATATCCATACTATATACACATTACAATTTTGAGAACACAAACATACAGAGTTACTTTCGAAAAGTATTAGTATGAAGTCCTTTGAGAAATCTTAAGAGACTTTAATTTGAAAAGTCCAGATGACATTCATAACGCACTTGGCTTTGTTTTAACAAACATGTGGGATAATTTTGTTACTTAGTATTTTACAAATAATAACATTGAAGGCTTCCAAAATGTTTATGAGACTTTTGAAACAAAGGAATGTAATCTTTAACACTGTGACATACGAATGTTTATTAAACTTACACTTGTAATACCACCGTGGGACAATAAGGGGCTGCCAGGGGACACAAAGAAAGTAAATTGTTGTATTTTTAATTATCTTTAGTTCCGTTTTCTCAAAGCAACAATGTTTCAATACACATTTACAATGTTCTCAAGCTGATAGGACAAAGATGAAATCGTGCTGTTTCGTAAAACGTGTAGTTTTGGTGTACAATCCCGTGACAGGGGAACAGTCCCGTAAGTGACAAAATTTATGATCCTTTAATCGTCCACTGCTGGACGTAGACCTCTTTTTAGAAAGTACTAAAACTGACCAGACGAATTGGTATTGATTTTGTTCCAAGTTTTCCTTTTTCTTCCAATGTTGTACTTTGTGATTAATTTCCTATATCGGTTCTAACGACATCCATGTAATGAATAGGGGTGATGATACTCCGTATTCTAATACGTCACCACGTAGAATAGTGACAGAATTTATGAATGTAATATTTAAGCAGTGTGTAGGGGGCATGAAGAGATCGGTGTCAATATTCATGTTGTTAAAAACCCCCTTTTTAGCAAAGTGTTATATCCTACCAGCGAACTATTAATTAATTATCCATATAATACCGTATTAAGAATACAGAGTGTCATCGCCCCTATTCATTCCACGGGTGTCGTAAGAGGTGACAACATCACTGCAAAAAGAAGGAAAACTTAAAACTAACCCTATACCAACAACCCGTTTGACCAAACCTATAAAGACAGGTCTATGTTCAGTGGACTGTTAAAATAATGATGATGAAGTACTACTAAAGACTATTAATGAAATCTATTTTGATCCCACACGGGATAACCCTTTGTGTGATTCACAAATTGTTATTCTGTCTGTCTGTTCTTTGTATCCATTTCATTTGTTTGAAAAAAAAAACTATTCCATAAAACCATCCTCATCTGAGGCAATAAAAACCAACTCATTTCATTCAAGAAACCGAGTAACTGTTTTCTGAACTAATTCAAACGTGATCAATGTTTCACGGTTTCGATTAAGTAGTGTTTGTGGTATAATTAACAAGCAATTATATGAAATTTATCTCTTTCAACATCATGTTAGGCAGAAAAAATATTGGAGCACCTAAATTGGTACTAATAAGTAGCAGTTTGATTCGTTTCCTGCTATTTGTATCTTCCTCTGCTGCCTAGTTATATGTGAAAGCATAGTTAGCACACGTTATGTCACGGGAGTGACGAAATAAAAACAGAAGCGCTGAAATGCATTAATCCTTTCTAGGTATGTTTAGAAAGCATATTTTCTTCATTAACCAAATGTTTGTATGATCTAAAGATATTTGGAGTTTGGGTATTTCCTATGTAATGTAAATATATAAGTATTCTAGCAGCCAGCCTAACTTTCATAGTAAAAGCTCTGCTTAGTTTGAAGCTAAATGGCGTTGTGTGGTTACATGTCCTAAATATTTAACAATTTCATTTTGTGTTAAGCTTTATCAGGAAGGAATCCCTTACTTAATTGAATCATACTTTCACGTTAAGCTCACTCTGTTGTTTGCACTGTTAGGACAAATGTTCCTTGTGAAAGTCGACTGATAAACTTAACACACGCTTATTTTAAATGTTTTAATTTACTGTTCAATATAATATGAAATACTATATAGAGGATTATCATGATTTCCACTCTTTTCTTCAGTAAACAAGCATAGCGAACGACTTCATCCATTCAGTTTTTGTCCTCCATATAAGTTGTTCGAGTCAATCTCAGTCAGGCAATATAAAAAAAAATAACTATCAACAAAAAATACTTCCATAGAATTACAATAAAAGATATCTTAACGTAAGCTTAATATGTTTTTTAAGCCATATATCACACAGTCACGATTTAACCCATATAGGAACCTGAAAATTTACAGGAAAATCAACCGTATAATTGTTACTTTAAGCTCTATAATAACATATCACACAGTCACGATTTAACCCATATAGGAACCTGAAAATTTACAGGAAAATCAACCGTATAATTGTTACTTTAAGCTCTATAATAATAAATATTTCATGGTATTAATTTGAACAATGTTTTTTGTTACAGGTAAGTTATAGCCGAGCATGGAACAGGATTTCAAGTCACGTTATTGTTACGGTAAATTATTATATTTAATTTATACAGTTATAATATATTGAGTTCATCTCGGATATATCTGCTATCTATATATGTACAAAAGTCTCGTGTCACAATGTTAGTTTGTCAATGTTGTCATACTCCTCCGAAACGGCTTGATCGAATTTTGTAAGTTTCTTCAGTAGGACTGAGGACGTAAACATAGGACATAAACTATTTTGGTATTATATTATATATATATAGTTTTGGTTGGTATTTTATAATAAAAACGACGTCGACGTTCATAATCTTTATTTGATAACATGGATAATAGTTTTTTTGTAGACAATTAATTTACCTAACTTAAAGTTAATTTGAAAAATTTGTTACATTTAAACAAAATTATTTCATACTAGCTTTCGCCCGCGGCTCCGCCCGCGTGTATGTCGGGCTATCGCGGTAAAAAGTAGCCTATGTCCTTTCCCAAGTTCAGTTCTATCTTCACACCAAATTTCATCAAAATCGGTTCAGTGGTTTAGGCGTGAAAGCGTAACAGACAGACAGAGTTACTTTCGCATTTATAATATTAGTAGGGATGTGTATGTATAACCACTAAATCAATGGGCTCGTGAAATTCGATTTTCAAAATCATACTTATGGTTACAAATTTGTCTTTACATAACTTGTGTGGGATCTAAGTTCGTAAACTCTTTAACGCTGTCATTGCCTACCCCTTAGTGATTACAGGCGTGAATGTAATATAAATTGCTAATCCACTGACCTCCATAAACAGTACTAAATTAATTTTCTTGCACGATTTTAATCAAAACCCATCAAATGATTAAAGTCCAAAAACAACTTTTAGGATTTAATTTATAAACTCATTTGACCGGAATAGGCGGAGTTACGTCACAACCAAGTACATTTACAAGTTTAATTGACCGGAAGTGATCAAACAAGTAACTTTTTTGTTCATCTCACTTTTATTAATTAAAGTTTGGTTACGTACTCACTTTGAAGCTAAATACTCTATCGGTAGCTTAATTATTATTCTCATTACGTTTGTGTAAAATTAATGATATTACATTCAAAAAATTAATATGTACTTCTTCTTCTTCCTAGCCTTTATTCCCAATATTATTTGGGGTCGGCTACCAGTTCCACCGGTTTTACCTTAATATCAGTTTTTCCTCGGAGGGACTGGCATCGGACCTCCGCAACCCTCAGGGAGAACTGAAATTCGAAGCTTGTCTGTATACTGTTTAATTGAGAGCACTCACTGCACTCAAAAAATTGCAAATTAATAAATACTCTTAATTTAATTCTTAAGGTACTTAAACTAATATTATATTGAATATCGTGTGTCGCGGTTGTTATTGTATAGATAGAAAAGTACGGGTAAGGTGACAAAGCGAAGCTAGTAAAAAAAAATAACTCGTCACTTCTTACATCATCAGCACTACCTGTATCATCATACCTTCCAGGGACTATCACTGAACAAACAGACAGATATACAAAATAAACTAAATATAAATTGTAATAGGTAACATCGAAACACTTGGTTATTTATGGTACCATCTTGTCTGTATTTTTGAGGCAGACCGATATATGTCCGTGTGGTGACGGATTAAGAATACAGAGTGTCATCACCCCTATTCATCCCGCGGGTGTCGTAAAAGGCGACTAAGGGATAAACTACGCAAAACAACATCAATGCAAGCATCAGAGAAGGAAAACTTGAAACCAACCCTATACCAACCCGTCTGGCCAGCGTGGTATAGTAGGGCAATACCTCCTTTTCAAGGAGAGGCCTATGTCCAGCAGTGGACTGTTAAAGGCTGTTGATGATGATGATTGATGAAATCGGTCCAGCCGTTACGGAGGAGTTTGATAACAAACAACGCGACACGAGAATTGTATGCATATATTAGATTGTATCTTATACGGTCGATTGCAGTTTCAGATCTCTAAAACGTTATTTAAATCGTATACTGCAGGATTAATGCTAGAGATTTAGAAAAAATCTACCCTCCCCTGTCCTCCCCTGGGTACCCATGAAAGCATGTTTAACTTAGTGGTTTATACTTTCTTAAATTAAATAGTTTATATACTTTTACCATTACAAGTCTACTACTGCGGCTATCAATTTCAGAGCAACATTACTTTCTCTCAGTTCATAGGACTTTAGTATTCGTTCCGGTCCTATTGCGTTACGCGAATGTATTGCGTAATTGTAATTTAGTATTTTAAACAAATTCGACACGGCTATTTTTGTTTGAACAATCAATCACACCGTTTTAAAATATCTTTTTAATTTTAAATTCATTAGATTTATTTTTATTGACTGTAAAGAAATGGTTGTTCATAATATATCATCAATATCAACAGCGTTCCGTAGTCACAAATATAAAATAATAAATATTTCGGACCTCTTACACACAACGCCATCTAATCCCAAACTAAGCAGAGCTTGTATTATAGGTACTGATATAAATATATAAACATACTTTTTTCTGTAAATACATACATATTATACATAGAAAAACACCCAAACTCCGAAACAAATATTTGTGGATCACACAAACATTTGGTCGGACCTGGGAATCGAACCCAAGACCTCTTTGATCAGCAGTCGCC
The DNA here is from genome assembly GCA_932526445.1 of Phragmatobia fuliginosa. NCBI lineage: Eukaryota > Metazoa > Arthropoda > Insecta > Lepidoptera > Erebidae > Phragmatobia > Phragmatobia fuliginosa. Next base: position 18,393,348 of record OW052070.1, read on the forward strand.
TACGCTGCCCACTAGACCAACAAGGCAGTCAAAGGCCCCACCTTAGGAAAAACTTTTATAAATACACATACATATAGGTTCTGCATAGCATTTAAAATCGAATAAATATTATGTTGAGGAGATAAAGACTTTATAACATTACGCTACAGCCCATAGGAGAAAAGCAGCGATAAAAGTACATAAATGACCGCCGGTAATACAGCAGAAAGCAACTAGTTACCAATATTTATTTTACCAGCTTTCGTTCGAGGCTCCACCCGCGTGATTGTCGGTTATCAAGTTAAAATTTTATTTAAATTGGTTTAGTAGTTCATGACAGACAAACAGATAGAGTTACTTTTGCATTTATGATATTAGTAAGGATTTGATAAGAAATTGAACTCACAACCCATGTAGTTGTAATGACTTACCATAGCACATGGTACATCGAATAAAAATAACTGCAGATTCACTATGTCGTATACTTGAATAATATTCAGTAGTTAAACGAAACATACTCATCAATAAAACTCATCGAGTTTTCTGGGAAAATATGTACGCAAACAAACCAATGTAGCTTCAAACTTTCTTTCCAAGGAGGACATGCTATGACGTACGACAAGGCACGTCAGTATTTGATTCACAGACGCTTTGAATTCGTGCCAATCCTAACCTTACTCATTCATAAGTCATAACAAAGCGTTTAAAAAAATATCCGGCTGAATCTATGAGATTATTAGGAGTTCCAGGTTCGCACTTTGCAAGATAAGGCGCCTGAAGTTCGTATTTTCTTTGAAACTCTTTAAGTTTCATCTCAATACTGAAGGCCACCATGCGTCATTATCTGTATTATAACGAGAATGATGAGTACCACTCTTGGATTCTATTCATGCTTTCCATTAGAGTCATTTTGGCATACTCATAAATCAAATAAAAGTTATTTAAAAATGGAACAACAATAATTGTCTGTTGATGTTCTGTTTTTGTAGTTCTCCATGTTTAAAAAATTGTAAAACTGAGCTTAAAAAATGCTTTCCTTATTTAAATTGTATTTGTATTTATTTATTGTTTCTCGCACATAGTACAACTTTACATTAAGCTTTACAAAATTACGTTAGACATATTGCCATGCTTCTATGTGAGACACTGGTATCCGTACTAGGACAGGCCTGTGTGACGGATTACCAGAAATTAACATTTCAACACAAGGTTTCAAACTGAACAGAACTTGTACTATGACATTTTTCATTCGTAGGAATCACCACGAAACAAATATTTGCATATCATACAAACGTTTGATCCAACTCGAGAATCGAACGAACGAAATTTCATCAATATTTTTGAAAGGCAAAAGACTGTCGATTAACTAAACACTCAATTCTCTAAACGTCATTCTTTCGAGCACTTCTTGCCTCATATCCGGCTTTCCCGTTACTCAAATACGTTTGCGCAGCCACCGCCTGACACTAAAAATATCGACTCCGGCTGATGAACTCCGACTATTAAATGACGACTTATAACACTCCTCACATCCGTTCTACTTGCGACAGACGTTTAGGAAGTACTCAAAATGCAGTTTCAGTGCATATACAATTACATGATATTTATACATTATTATTATTACCCTAAAACATCCCACACACAACAGTAAACTTTTGCTAAACAAGCCTGAGAAATTGAATCCACTCTGGAGCCGGGCATGATAGAAAAGAGCAGAACAGCAGACAGATCAGCTAGTCCCTGTAATTTTCCCTCGTTTGTGAAAAATATTTCGAGGTACTCTGTTCGAGGATATTGGTCGCAGCGTGATAATATATACCCTATAACCTTCCTCAATAGATGAGCTATCTAATGGCTAAGTACATATAGTTGGTAGAAACGGATATTACACTGACAGCATTTTTCAAATTGGATCAACGCTTCCTGAAACTAGCGCGTTAACCAAGCAAATTCTTCAGCTTTATAATTTAATCTTTAAATATAAAATTATGATATTAGTCGCTTCGGCTTGATGGATCCTTATGCAAATTTTGTGTATTTATCCAGTAGGTAAACGTATTGTAGGACGCCCGCAGACCAGGTGGTGTGACGACTTGCGCAAGATGGCTGGCAGGAGCTGGATGCGAGAAACCCAAAACCGATCAAAGTGGTGTGCAATGGGAGAGGCCAATGTCCAGTAGTGGACTGATAAGCTGATGATAATGATGATTCTGTAGATATGAGAATGGTATGTGAACTATTTTTTACCCCTAACGATGAAACGGACGCGAGCGGAGCAGCGGGCATCAGCTAGTAATAAAATAATAGCATATTAGTATAGATATGGACACAAACTTAATAATAATGAAATAATAAATAAATATTTCGGACATCTGACACACAACATCATCTAGTCCCAAACTAAGCAGAACTTGTATTATGGGTACTAGACAACTGATATAAATACATAAACATTTTTTTTGTATTTTTTTTGGTAAAAACATACATATTATAATACAAAGAAAACACCCAGACTCCGAAACAAATATTTGTGAATCACACAAATAATATTTGGTCCGACCCGGGAATCGAATCCGAGACCTCTTGATCAGCAGCCGCATACGCTAACCACTAGACAACAATTATACATTCATGTTACATACATACATACGCAAGCTCACACTTTTGATGAAATAACATTTCAGTCGGAGCGTGCCACTATTTGAACGTGACCAAACTTAACCGTGGCTAAACCTGTTCTCAATGAGTTGTGTTACAACACGATTTTGTGTTGATTTACTTTATTTTTAACTTTTGTCAACTTTTTAATGAACACTCAAACATGTCGGCGTCTCTTTTATCTCTTTGAGTAAATAATTATTATATGGGTATTACTGACGTTATAAAAGTTTGTGAGGATGAATTTATGTATGTTTGATACTCTTTAACGGATTAAACTATACAGAAATTAGCTAATACATCAGATAGATAAATAGATAGTCTTTTATTTACATTTATTTTAGCGAATGTTGAAGCGAATTGATAAACATAAACCTTTGGTCTGACCCGGGAATCCAGTTTTGTTTCCCTGTTCAGACCAAATATTGGTCTTCAAATTGGAAAGTTGTATATATGATAATTTCTATGTCGCGATACGGTATTGTATGTTTTTTTTTTAATTTATAATTCCGAAACAACAATCGAACCCGTGACCTCTTGATCAGCAGCTGCATACGTCAATCACTGAACCAACAAGGCAGTCAATGTAATTTTAGAGCGTTTGAAGTGGTAACCGTTTCTCAATGGTCTGATGTGGTGTTATGTTTATGGCAGAAAGGCCCGGATGTTTGAGGCAGAAATAACTTTAATAGGAATTGTGGGAATTATCGACTGCATGGAATTTAGAGCTTTTAAAATTAAATATGACTGGTATGGTGGTGGTTGCAGGACGTTGTGGGTTCGGTCTCATCCAGGATAAATCAAATAAACAATCCAAAATGTCCCAGTGCTTTGTTCGGGGTCTCCTCTCAGAAGAGGGTTAAGGCCTTTTGTCGAGCACGGGTTAGGGACTGACAAGACACGTTGTGGCTACGTAATCTTGCCTTTATATTTTTTGAAGCCGCCCGAAGGCATCCAACTAAGTTTCACGACTGTTATCTTATGTTCGCAACTGAGATGGACTACTTAACGTGACATCCGAATCATGGAAACGCTCATAACATATCATGCCACATACGGTCACCCATCTAGGTCTGACCGCGCCATCGTTGCTTACCCTAGGTAACTGTTTCCAATAACCTAAAGCCACTCGACTATGAGCGCTCTTAAAAATATCATGTAATTAATAAATCCTTACTAATATTATAAATGCGAAAGTAACTCTGTCTGTCTGTTACGCTTTCACGCCTAAACCACTGAACCGATTTTGATGAAATTTGGTATGAAGATAGAACTGAACTTGGGAAAGGACATAGGATACTTTTTACCGCGATAACCGACATACACGTGGTCGGAGCCGCGGGCGAAAGCTAGTAAATAAATATTTCGGACATCTTACAAACAGCGTCATCTAGTTCCAAACTAAGCAGAGCTTGTATTATGGGTACTAAACAACTGATATAAATACATAAACATACTTTTTTTTGTAAATACATACATATATTATAATATTATGAAATATATGTACATGGCAACTAATCATTTCGTAACGAGTTCTGTGAGTCAACTAATATGGCACACTAAAAACTCAAAACACTACAAAACTAATAGGTATAGTGTGACTCAGAAAAGGCATGATTCAGGAATTTAAATGTTGTAAAAGTATACTAGCAGAACCCCATGTAGTTACTCGCGGATTTTGTTGTAATAGCACAGAATATATAATAGTACAAGTAATAGTAATAGTACAGGTAACGCCGCGGGGTTAAGTTACTTTATTTTGTTTTTATTGTTTATTATTAAAGTAAAAATACAACTGAGTATTTTGAGAATATATCAAGTGCCTTTTGCCATTATTGATATCGGGCAAAAAATTAGTAAAAAAATTCACCTGTCTAGCTATCGCGGTTCTTGAGATGCAGCCTGGTGACAGACATACGGACGGACAAACAGCGAAGTCTTAGCATTAGCGTCCCGTTTTTACTCTTTGGGTACGGAACCCTAAAAAGGAGCCTAAGTTACTCCTTACAGCGTCAGTTGTCTTCAAGTAAAAGTACCATCATAACCTAGAGGTTAGCCGCAAAAGCAATAGTTAAAAACTATTAATTTAAAATGACAAACAGACACGTCCGTGTGGTGACGGATTAAGAATACAAAGTGTCACCACCCCTATTCATTCCGCGGGTGTCGTAAGAGGCGGCTAAAGGAACAAAATAAGCAGCTAACATCACTGCCAAGAGAAGGAAAACTTGAAACAAATCCTTTACCAACCCGTCTGGCCAGCGTGGTATAGTAGGCCTAAACCTCCTTTCTAAGGAGAGGCCTATGTCCAGCAGTGGACTGTTAAAGGCTGTTGATGATGATGATGACAAACAGACACGCTGTTTTATATCAATCAATCAATCCATTCTTTATATAAAGAAACACGCGATCAAAACTTAAAAAATGTTAGTTATTTTAGTGATCTTTGTATTTTTAACCGACTTCAAAAAAAGAAGGAGGTTCTCAATTCGTCGCAATCTTTTTTTTTTTTTATGTATGTTCAGCGATAATTTCGTCATTTATGAACCGATTTCAAAAATTATTTTTGCATTGGAATGGGAGTAGCTTACAGGTGGTCCAATCGTCACCATATCGAGATCTGATGATGGGATCATAAGGAAATCGACGGAACTCCTCAAATATCATAGGCAAAATTGTCGCGATTTGGGTACTCGGAATTCATTGAAGTCGGTTCCTTTTTGTTATAATTATAGTGTTGACTTTTACTGATAAGTGAAGCGATAATAATCATAAACGTCTAACAATACAAATTTTCTTCTTATTGCAAGTCCAAGTCCCAACAAACTTCTACAATGAACTTCAACAAAATCTTTTCAATGTGTATTTACAATAAAAATATCAGAACATAAAGGTATTGTTGGATAAATTACTACCTATTGCAATCGAACGCTGCCTATCGTAGTGCAACAAAACTTCAAGGTTTTTCTGATAGGTATGTCATTTGACATTCTCGGTTTAATTCTAAGAATTGTGATTTAAGGTTCCGTGATGCTTTTTAGGGTTCCGAGATTTATGACTCGGAACCCATAAAGATTTGTCATGTCTGCCCGTCATTCCGCCCTCGATTTACCATCCAAACGGTAAGTTTTTTGCTTAAGGCACTTTTTTGTAAAAACAGGGTGTCCCCCCCTCTAAAAGCTAAACGGCTCGCTCAAAAAATCTGGGAAAATTTGTGATTGTTTTCCATAAAATGAACTTTAAAGGAAAACTATAACGGATTTGATGACTTTGTTAGTTCAGGAGTTATAGAGGCTTGACTTGTAAAATGTGCTGCCTTGGAAAACGTCATACAAAATTAACGCATTAATACGTAAACATAACAACTATCTATTGGATACAATTTTAAATCCACGTACCATTATGGGTGACTGAGGAACCCTTTCCTGTGCGTGGCATGACACACACTTGGCCGATTTTTTCTTCTGTTTGATCCGAGGTAAGTTGGGGTTCCAGGTCTTTCCTTCCGTGGGTACACCTGGTTGCCCAACTTCTAGTGTCCGAGAAGGCGTGCGGTTTTTGGTCCGTTCGAGTCTACATAGCACATAGCCACCACCACTTAGATTCTTGTCCGTCTGTTTGTTTGTACCGAGTAATCTCTGGAACTGCTTTCAACTGATAGAAAGCTGATGACATGAGGAGTGACTTAGGCTAACTTTGTAAACTAGCTTCGCTCCACGGCGTTACTCGCGATTAACAACAATAACATCGCGGGAGTGAGCTAGTCTGATATAAAGATGGCGATTATTTAAGCTTCTATCAAGTGACTGTAACTAAAATGATTAACTATTTAGGCACGGTCATTGACGGGTCGTTATAGATAGAAATTTTTGAAGAATCGGTTGGTCTAACTGATCGTTTAACGCGATTTGAACTAGCATGTTGCACAAAAAATGTTTTAGGTGCTTTAAAATGGTGGTTATAAGTATTGAATATAACATTCCTTACTATTACGGAGTAAAAGTGCTTAAAACTCTTTTTTTAAGTTATAGTTAGTAGTAGCCTTGTCAAAACTGACTTAGCCGACAAACAGACAGTCAGAATCGAGATAAATTACCAAGTCGATGGGGGCCTTTCGTGACACCTACTAGTTGATCGTATTTTAACTTAGTACTAACCAGGTTCTATGAAAATCAATCTGATAGCACTCTTGTTCTCCTGTAAAAATGGCCGCCAAGGAATCTATAATAATCCGGGTCCTTACAGTGGTTTATTGGAATCTCCACGTAGTACACGGTTGGCCTAGCGGTTTAAGTGGTCTTTCTACTGCGCCAATCCATTGTGTGTTTCAATTCCCACGTGCGATTACACTTAGTGTGATTAAAAAATTGTTGTTCCGAGTCCGGGTGTTCTTTGTCTGTTTCATGTATGTTTGTAAAGTTCCCCGCGACACAGTATTTATATTCCTAATGCGGGTGTTGAAAAAAAAGTGCTGGTTTCCACGGAGCGTGAGTCAGCAGAAAAATATATATATTGTTTTTAATATCATACATTTTTTTGGCGTTCAAATTAAATTACTTGCATTATTTCCTTGTGGACACTTTTATTATTTTGTCAACCTTGCATTCACGGTCAATTTGTTGTTCTTGCATAATAATTGTCCGTGTGGAACTGTCGCTTAAACGGGCTTTTTGCTATTAAGCGCTGTTATTAAATTGTTTATTACTTAAAACGTACATAATATTAGTAACTTGACACACTTTACGCCTAGCCGTCTGAAACTATGCAGTGTCTGGGAACATATTACATTTACCTATGCTAACTTATGACCTTGTCTCCAGTTCTCCACACGCGTTTATGTCAGGTATCGTGGTAAAGAGTAGAATACTTTGATTCTTCTTCATCAATGTATCTCCATGCCAATTTTAATTAAAATCGGTGCAGTGGCTTAGACTTTTTTTTTATATATATAGCCTACCAAAGTGACTCTACCCTGCCTGATGGAAAGCATGAGCAGAATCCAAGAGTAGGAGAAACCACACATCATTGCCGCGAATGCAGACAGTAAAGCATGGCGGGTCACACTATGGTGGCTTAGTGAGATGCTTTTTCACGCCCCGCTAAAAGGACCCGGGATCATTGTGGGAAGGAATCACGTGAGCTGGTAGCGAGTTCCAGCTTTTGACTGCTCGGCATAAGAAGGAAGAGCCGAACATGAAAGCATAAAAGACAGACTACTTTCAAAAATAACATCCTATAATTTCCCACAGCTGGACTAAGGTCTCCTTTCAGAAGAGGGTTAAGGCCATACGTTCTCACTCTGGCCGAGTGCGGGTTGCGTACTGACAAAACAACGTTATGGCTGCGTTATCTTGCCGTAGGTTTTTAAGCTATCCGAAGGCCTCCAACTAAGCTTCACTGTTATTCTGTGATAACGTCGGACGGACTTAACGAGTCTAACAAATCACGGAGACGCTTATGGTATGTTGCCACTAACGATCACCCATCCAGGTACTAACCGCGCCTTCGTTGCTTACCCTCAATGATTGTTTCTAATCACCTAGGGTAACTGGGCTAATGGTAGCCCATAGCCCAGTTACCCAAGGTAATTGCAATTAAACACATGTAAATCTTTAATTTACTTACAAACCGCAACACAAAGGTATACGTAATAATGTTGAAATGAGCCCTTAAAATTCATTTCCAAAACAATGTGAAAACCGTAACGAACACAAAATGCGAATGACGAAAGCGAAAACGTACTAATGTAAGATGCAACCGTATCTTAACGGTTGGTGAGTTGGTCTCGACCTACTTAACTGCCGTGAAGTTTGTCCAAAATGTTTATTATAATTCTAACTAGCATTAACCACGGTTCTAACATGTAGAATACCTTAAAATACTTAGAATCCAAAATCTAGAAACTTCGTTTTAACCACTATTTGAACCCTTTTTTATTAAAATCATCAACACGACTGCAAGGTTGGCTTAGTAAGTGGTGGCTATGACAGTGCGCCAATTGTTGTCGGTTCATATCCACATGGGACAACACTTTGTGTGATCTATAATAAAAATTGTTGTTCTGAGTCTGGGTGTTCTTTGTGTCCGTTTCATATATATTTGTACAGTTCCCCTCAACAAAAGATTCATTTCTAAAATGTGGGAGTTGTATTTTAAAAAAAGAGAAAGAAAAAACAACAGATTTCAGTAATCCACTGCTGGACATAGGCCTGTTCTTCAATTCGAACCCGATAATTCTTCTCCACGCTAAACGCAACCCAAGAAGACAGTCAACCTTCATCAGATCATCTTCACCACCAATAACTGCTGCTTGAAATAATACGTGGTTTCAATTAACCTGCCCTCAATGTTAGTATTGTGGGCAATTTCGACTAATCGTTTTTGGTCTAAATGTCCCTTTAATGCTTTTAGGTGTGTGTTTATCTCAATCCAGTTATCATCAATCTTAAAAGTACTGACTCACGAAGCTGCTAGATGTAAATATATTAAATAAAAACAAGTATGTAAATGTTTAAATAACTATAATATTATTAACCTATGTTGTAATTTACTAGAAACACTATCACCCTCTTACAGCCACACAATAGCAATGGGCGATTTCAACACCTGCTTGATAAAAAATGACTCCCGCGCCTCTTCATTACGCAGTGTAGTGGACTGTAATAACCTATCTCTTCTAACACTTGATGCTACGCACCACTTTCCTAGTTGTACCCCCTCTCTTCTTGACCTAATTCTTGTTTCTTCTACTGATCATGTCATTAGCCATGGCCAGTATCCAGCTGATGCATTCTCTTATCATGACTTAATTTTTCTTTCCTATGCTATCCGTCCACCCAAGGCAAAGGCGAGAATTCTTGTGCAGCGCAGTTTTAGCAGTATGAATCTTACTAAGCTTAAGGAGGATGCACGTAATATCGACTGGTCGGTTTTGTTGGATTCACAGTGCGTAAATGAAAAAGTTGAAATATTCACAAAACAATTATTACAACTTTACAACGTACACGCACCCTTGCGGTCGATCAAAATAAAACATCTACCGGCCCCATCGCTCACTGAAGAGATACGACAAATCATGTCCAAGAAATGCTTGGCAAAAAATAAATACAAGCGTCGTCCAACGACTGATAATCTGGAAAATTACGTGTACTTTAGAAATCTCTGCAATAAGATGTGTAGAAACGCACAACGCCAACATATCCACTCGTCCGTTGAAAACGGAGACCGGGCAAAAGTCTGGAAATTTCTAAGAACATTGGGAGTCGGGAGGTCTCGTCAAGACTCTATTCCTAAAAATTTATACGTAGACTTTCTTAACAAACATTTCTCTACCACGTCTGACATTAATGCCAATACTAAAGCTAATACTCTCCGATATATTTCTTCTATCCCAGCTCCAAACTATCCACCTTTCGTCTTTGATCAATTGTCCGATTGTGATGTTAGGAAGACCATTCCAGCGATTTCATCGAATGCAGTAGGAAGTGATTGTATCAGTCGAAACATGATTCTACCCATCCTTGATGAAATCCTTCCCATCCTATGCAATATCCTGAATCTCTCCATGTCAAGCGGTGTTTTTCCATGTGCATGGAAAGATGCTCAAGTAATCCCTCTACCTAAAAAAGCTAAACCCTCCTCATTTTCTGACTATCGGCCCATATCCATTTTACCTTTCTTATCTAAAGTTCTCGAACGCCTTATCCACTCTCAACTAAGTAACTTCCTGTCCAAAAATTCCTTATTAAATCCATTCCAATCCGGTTTTCGTCCTGGTCATAGCACGACCTCTGCACTTGTACACATTACGGATAGTATCAGACTAGGCATGGATAGTGGAATGATCACTGTACTCACCTTACTTGATTTTAGCAATGCATTTAATACTGTTGATTTTCACATTCTGCTTGGTATACTACAGTCTCTTAACATATCTCTAAGGACAATTGACTGGTTTCATAGTTACCTGTCTGGTCGCCGGCAACGTATTTGCATTGAGGACACTGTGTCCTCTTGGAGCAATATTTCTGCTGGTGTACCTCAGGGTGGCGTTCTATCTCCTTTACTCTTCGCTGTTTTTATAAACTCAATCTCTAACCAATTAAGTTCCTCCTACCATCTTTATGCAGATGATTTACAAATATACACACAAGCTCCAATAAACTTGTTACCGGAGGCTTTTGATATAATCAATGCGGACCTCAAGCATATTAGCGAATGGAGTCACAATCATGGACTCAAAGTAAATCCCGTAAAAACGCAAGTATGCGTAATTGGCAGTCCCGGGATGGTGTCAAGAATAAATTGGACACATCTACCACAAATTCTATTTGATGGCACTGCTCTCGAGATAAGTACAAGCGTCAAAAATCTAGGAATCTTAATAGACAGTACGTATTCTTGGGGTCCACATATACAAGAACTTAGTCGAAAAATACACGCCCCTGCCGGGTCTCTGAGAAGACTACGTAACTTTCTGCTAACCGCAACTAAGACTTCACTTGCACAAGCACTTCTTCTTCCAATTCTCGACTATGCCGATGTCAGCTATCTTAATCTCACTGAAGCACAACTTGATAAGCTTGAGCGACAACAAAATTTCTGTATACGATTTGTATTTGGCCTACGAAAATACGATCATGTCTCCGAATTTCGTCAAATGCTCAAGTGGCTTCCGATTCGCTCTCGCCGGAATACTCATATCCTCACTTTGCTTTACAATATCTTATTTAATCCTAAAGCCCCCTTGTACCTCAAAGAACGCTTCAAGTTCCTTAATGCCACACATGACAAATGTCTAAGGTCATCTGAAGATTTGAGACTGAAGATGCCTCAGCATTCCACAAAATTTTATGGCCAGTCTTTTACAGTTGAAGCTGTACGCTTGTGGAATGCACTACCGACGAACATTAGGAAGGCACAAACAATAAATAGCTTTAAAAAAATGATTCAGGAATTTTATACTGCATAACTGGATCAGTCACAAATTCTGACATTATGTGAATGTTTTGTTATTATATATTATTATGTATGTATTTATATTATATATTATGTATGATATATGTTTAGTATAATGTATATGTATGTATATCGTTGGTATGTATGTATGTTTGTATGTATACGTATGTATCTATTTGTACACGTAGGGAGATATATATGCATTCCTAAGTTATATTCATGAGCGAATTATAATTTTTCAAAACTCATTGCATTGCACCGTCAACTACTGTCTTTTCAAAACATTTTATTCCATCCCAAGGTTACCTGGAAGAGATTGCTTTTAGCAATAAGGCCGCCCTTTGTACATTAAATGTAAGTTCTGTTTTGTTTTATGAATTTATAACACAGTGTGCAAATAAAGAGTTATCTATCTATCTATCTATCTATGTCGCCCGAGCAGTAATTACGAATCTATTGAAACCTCATTAATTAAAATCGGTCAAGTGCGTGCCACGCACAGGAAAGGGTTCCTCAGTCACCCATAATGGTACGTGAATTTAAAATCGTATCCAATAGATAATTGTTATGTTTACGTATTAATGCATTAATTTTGTATGACGTTTTCCAAGGAAGCGCATTTTACAAGTTAAGCCTCTATAACTCCTGGACTAACAAAGTCATCTAATCCGTTATAGTTTTCCTAGTTCATTATATGGACCACCATCACGATTTTTTTCAGATTTTTTGAGCCAGCCGTTTAGCTTTTAGAGGGGACGCCCTGTTTTTACAAAAAAGAGCCCTTAAAAGTGGAATTTCTCGCAAACAAACTCCAGTAATTTAAGTTCTATGGTGAAACATACAGCCGGTAGTTACACAATTATTTAGTCAACATTCGGTCCGACCCAGGACTTGTATCCGAGACCTCAAGCCACACACAAATTATATTTCAAATATCGGTTTACTTGCAAAAACTAAACGCAAATCACAAACTAAATATTATTATTACAAATATATCGTTGCCCTGAATATAATTGAACATGATCTTAAAGTATTAGATTCAAAAGATAAAAGTATTAAGTTCAATTAACCAACATGGCGGGATCTAAGGGCCGTGACAAATTACAATTGACCCTTTACACTTTAATTGAGAGCTAATACTCGGTTAACTGGGTAAATTGACTACTGCTGTTATGTTATTACCCTCGTGTAATGAGCAGTTTAGTACCCCTTTGTTGTTCTTTTTACCCACGCTACGAAGTTGGTAATGAATATCTAATACATTTAAGCAAATAAATAAAATTGAAGTTTCTGTTTGTAATTTCAAATTACATAATAGCATTTTCATCATCATCATCATCATCAACAGCCTTTAATAGTCCACTGCTGGACATAGGCCTCTTCTTTGAAAGGAGGTTTTGGCCTTCTTTACCACGCTGGCCAAACGGGTTGGTAAAGGGTATGTTTCAAGTTTTCCTTCTCTTGCCAGTGATGCTAGCTGCTTATTTTGTTCCTTTAGTCGCCTCTTACGACACCCATGGAATGAATAGGGGTGGTGACACTTGTATTTTTAATCGGTCACCACACGGACTTCACTGGCTTTTTACTTTTTTTTTACTACATTCAAAATATCATTTTTTATGAATTTTCTGTCTGTTAGTTCCGGCTGATCTCCAACCGAGCTTTTGACAGGACTTTTATTGGTAGATAGCTGATGAAGTGATGATACAAGAAGTCGCTTAGCATAAAAAGCATAAGTAAATTAAAAAAAAATACTTAATACAGTTTTTGGTCTAGAGGATCCTGATTGTTGAGATGGAAATTTTTCACTCTGAGAGTGGGAATACATTATATAGGTAATTTAAATTGGACCATCAAGTAAAACCATATCTCCCATATAAAAAAATCCAAATCAAATCATACTCGGTGTTATGGGCCCTGTAAACGATCAAATTTGTTTGACAAATTTGTTGGTTAAATTTCACGTTTACTGGTTTACATCAAAAGAACCCTGTAAACGATCAAACTTGTTTGACAAACGCGTCAAATACAGCAGCACACTATCAAATAATTTGACAAACACGTAAATTTAACAAACGATCGTTTACATGGCTCTTTAGAGGTAACAAACAAAAAAAAGTACAACTAAATTCAGAACATCCTGATAAAAAAGTGTAAGAGCATTTTTTTTAAACCAAAGACAACAAGAAATCCACGCCTGCAATTTGACAGGCCTATTTCAATGTCATCTGTCAATGTTGAATGTTGGGCTGTACAAATATCCGTTGCAATCTGACACTACGTGTAAATGTCGCGTGACGGCATCTGTGCGTGTCGTTACATGACCATTCAATGTTTTACCGTTTTGTTCAAAAATGTTGCAGTCGTCCTTTTAATTCATTACTTGCCAAACCATTTTAGTTGTTACAGCGGGTAACGCCGCGGAGCGAAGCTATAATAAAAAAAATAGCCTAAGTTACTCTTTATATCGTATGCTATCTGCCAGTGAATATCCTGTCAAAATAATTCCAGCAGTCCAGAGATTAGCTGCAACAAACAAACAGACAGACGGACGAATAGACAAACTTTTAATAGTTGTAAAAGGTTTGTAGTGTATGTGTCAGTGAGTTATTCATTCTCTCGTTCACTGAGAAGGAATGAGGTGTCATTGTATTATTCATTCACTCGTTCACTGTGAATGGGTGAGGTGCTACTAAGTTATTCATTCACTCGTTCACTACGAGTGAATGAGAAGGAAGCATGCATTGTGTCATCTCGAGATGACACAATTCAGTCGATTGTTAGCAACGATAGCGAGTGGACGCGTGCGACTGTGAGCCGACAATATAGAAGGATATACTACAAGGTTAAAATGCATTTGATGACAATTTGAAATTACAAACATACACTTCGATTTTATTTATTCGTATAGATGTAGATATGTAAAGGTAATTTTATCGACCTAAATTACGCGTTAGTTAAAAATAATGACTAAGGAAATACCTATCATTGTAAAGTACGCTCTCAGAAACCACAGCATGAAAAATATAAGGAAGGGAGCAAGAAGGAACGCAGCACGAAAGGACAGCCTTCAAGCCTCTGCTTATGGTGACCGGTGAACTGTTAACCGTCTTGCAGTTATTAATTTTCTGTGTAGGTATTATTCTAGTATTCAGATCATTTCCCATACGAGTTTTTTCCCATTCGACCAAATCGATCATAGTTAAAATCCAAATTATTAAAAAAGAACCAAATTCAATGATACGTATCGAATATGAAGTTCAAAATGGCTAAAACGAGGTCAATGTAGCTGTTATGGCCAGATTCAATTCCGTTTAGTAATAAAAAACTTAACAATCGTTTACATACTTAAGATATGTGTGAATGAAATTTAATTGTAGTTTCTATTTATAAGTGCGTTACCTCTTAAAAACTTTGGAATCCAATTATTCATTTTTGCTACTGTTTATTTTTTTTTATATTAATGCCTACCAAACTGACTCTACTCTGCCCAATGGAAAGCATGAGTTTCTACTCGATTCTTCCAGGAGTAGGCAATGCAGGATCGTGCCGCATACCATGGCGGCCTGGTCAGATAATTTTACATCATTCATGACGCAGAATGATTGGGCCTCCGGTCTCACACACATCAACGAAATAAGACAGCAAGAATGCTATCATTATTAGGACGGTCTTCTGTGTGGGGTAGTGCTGTCCCGGTCGAACCGGCCTGTTCGTGCTGAAATCTACGTGGGTCTACTACCTACACTCATCAGCGACGGCTTTTTGCAATACAGCAGGACATAGGCCTCTCCTTAGCATGAAGGTTTTAACCTACTAGACCACGCTGGCCAGACGGACTGCGTAGTTTCTTTCCTTAGTCACTTCTTACCCACCCTATCACCCTCGGGATGAAAAGGGGTCCGTATATAAACTTTTACTGCTACTAATATTATTGCTATGAAAAAATTTAGTATTTTTTCTTTAATTTACTCTAATGCACAGATCACAAGGCAAACAAAAAGTTAAAGAATCATCTAATCACTTTTTATACCACAGTCATAGCGGTCCAATATTACACTTAATCAAACAGTAGTCGACCTCTTAACAATTTTTTTTTATATTATAGAATATTAAACATGTAGGTGAGTAGGCAACACTAAGTTTGACAGGTAATTAAAGTCACTTTTGACAGATGAAGGACGGAGGTACATTGTGGTTCACTTTGTATTACTCTGAAGCATTTTTTTTTTTATTAATATTTGTTTATCTCATCTTCAAAGACGATGTGAAAAATGCTTTTTGTTTGTGGCTCTGTTTTAGAGGAACGGAGGGCCTTTGGCTAAGAATTCATAATGCCAAACTTTACGAAAGCTATTTGTGTACTAACATTGACAAACTGCCCTGCATTTCTAGTCGTAGTTCTGCTAAAATATATGAGTATAAAGTTAAGTTACTGATAAACAACTTATCGAATAAACTAACTATAGAGCCCCACCCAAACATTATTAACAAACTAGTCCACTAACACTTGGGCATCGAAATACCTATGTAAACAAGTCCTGATACATTTTTTAAGCGTATTATTTATTTATTTATTTTAGTTTCATAAGGAACAAACAGTCATATACATCTTAAGACTAAACATAATTTTATGTACTTATAGACCTAAAAGTTCCCTAAGTTAATATAACAATTAGATCAAAGAAAATTTAATTATCAGTACAACCAAAAACAGTAAAATACCTTTTCATCTTGTGAGGCAGTGAAGACCACGCTTTTTAAAGTAGTCAAGAGACAAACAAAAAATGACAACTTCACACAGTGCATCATCATATAGGCGGCAGGCTCGTTTAAGAAAACTATTACTTGCATAGCAGGTAGTTGATAGGGGAACTGAAAATAATTTCCTTTTGCGGCAACTTCTGGATACGTAAATTAATTTTTTGTAGTAGGAAAGGACAATCTACATTGTTATTTAAAATTTTGTATAAAAATGTGAGATCATTTAAGTCTCATGTGAGTCATTTATAAATATGCTTGTCAATCTGTCAAACCTACCTACGATTTTTTTTAACTGTCACAACAATATTCCTGTCATAATGACAGCTATTATTCCTTTTGACAAGACCTCTTCAACTAACTACAATACACATTGTCTGGAGGTTTTAGACATAGCTACCTATTAACATAATGTCGCGAATGAACGTAACTTGACGACTACTGCTGAACTGTATAATCATTCAAAGAAATTGAACAAAATATCCTTCGTGGTATATATTTTGTAATTCCGAAATAATTGATATCACAGATTGGTGGGTGGTATTACTTCTAAAAATTTTTTATAAATAACTTATCCTTTATTCCGTTTTACGGTAATAACAATTTTGTTGAGGACGAGCATGATTAACTCTTTGCTCACCAATACTTATGCTTTCTATCAAGCAGAGTAAAGTCATTTTAGCGTTTTTATATATAAAAAGCGGCCAAGTGCGATCGGACTCGCCCATGAAGGGTTCCGTATCAGCAAGTAACACCATATAAAAGTTCTTGTAGTTCGTTGTAACTTTCATCGATGTTTTTATACTAGTGTATTGATTGGATGAAAGGTAAATTGCGTGTTACGATTTATGACGTATTAAAAAAAAACTACTCACTAGATCTCGTTCAAACCAATTCTCGTTGGTAGTTTGCATGGTAATGTACAACATATATTTTTTTAGTTTTATCACTCTCTTATTTTAGAAGTTAGAGGGGGGGGGGGACACATTTTTCCACTTTGGAAGGGTCTCTCGTGCAAACTATTCAGTTCAGAAAAAAAAAATATTAGAAACCTCAACATCATTTTTGAAAGGTTTGATGAAAAAAAAATTTTTGAGTTTTTTTATTTTTATGTAAAAATCTTAATGCGGTTCACAGAATACATCGACTGACCAAATTTTAATAGTATAGCTCATAAAGTTTCTAAAATAATTGACTGTGACATACGGACAGACAGACAGACTTGACGAATCTATAAGGGTTCCGTTTTTTGCCATTTGGCTACGGAACCCTAAAAACAATGATGCCATCTAGATACTAATAAATCTAAGGTTGGATATTCAAATCAATCTTTAGATCTGGCTCGATCTAGAGTGAGATTGATTAAGAGAAGATCTAGATTATATTCCTCGATTAGTTTAAAAAAAAACTTTTCATTTTCATTCAATTTCTTACGTAGATGAAATAAATAGCAAACTATAAGAGAAGTCCACATAATTCATATGCAAACACCTGAAAAAAGACGAAATGCTTCTGACGTTAAAAACATTTTATTTTTATTTTATTGTAGGCATAGCTGCAGGTCTATTAATTTTAAAAACTAAACTTCCCCAAATAGTTTTTCTTAAACAACGTATCATAGGTTTTCAGTCACAAATCTAAACAATTCAAAGTAAAACAAAAGATTTTGTTGCATACTGCATCAAAGAGGAGTTATATCCGGCCATTGGATTCTGGGCAGTGTGTGCAATTTCCTTCGTCTAAGTCAGAAGTTAGATTACGATCTGCCCCTACCGTTTCTCAGTATAATTTTATGTTTTGTAGAATTCTTATACGGTTTTATAGTTTACCTCTAAGTTCAATATATTGCTTTATATTTCTAGATATTGTTACGGCTTTATTTATTCTTAGTAAAACTAACAGCTAAGTTTAGCTACTTTGCTGTTAGTTTATAGGTAATACCTCCTTGGTCCCTTAGTCGGCAAAGACTTTGCCTACTAAGGAATCAAGCTGGATGATCAGATTTGCGATGCTTTGCAAGACAATAGCAAGAATAGTGATCAGATTTGCGGATGAAAATCTGATCACTACTGATTCTTGCTATTGATTACCCATCTGGCGAGCGTGGTATAATTGATCGAAATTTGGTTTTTAAGGAGAAATCTATGTCCAGCTGTGGAGAATTAAAGGCTGAAACCAATACGAACTACTAAAGACTATGTTAAGGGGTAAAATAGTTACCTACATTTAGTTGCGATTTCTTTTCCTGATTTCACTAATATAGTAAAGGTTTGCGTAATTAGATATAAAGTTTTTCAAATAATTACAGAATACCTAACCTTATTTAACTATATTACTTTTTAGTAAAGACTTACGTAACTAAATTAAAGCGCGTTGCTTTAATTTAGTTACGCATAATATGTGGTAATGAATGAATTTTATTTGTGAAGTTCACTGCTATCTTAATGAGTTTCGAGAGAATGTTTCTCATCTGTGTGTATCATAACGGTCTCACACTTCCCGTTGATCTTGTTCTTAGATCTTGTTCAACACATTTTTTTGTTTCTACAAAACCCATTGTTACTGATAAAAAAAGTAAATAAAACAAATAAAAATCAGACAAAGCAAATCGAAGAAAAACAGAAATAAACGATAAAAGGTCAACAGTAAACAACGAACCGTCCGAAGGACTGGGGACGGCAAAAAAGGGCAAATAGGCTCATGAAGTTATTGGACACAAATGTATAGCATAACAACCATTCACAATAACGGCGAGGAAACGAGACGAACGGGAGAAAACGCGCGCATGCCTGAGAGAGCGAGGGAGATTGCATTCCAAATACAAGCGCGAAGACTGCGCACACGCTGCGCGCCTGTTCGTAACCGCACCGCGCGCCTCCCGCGCCGCCTTCCACGACTCGTGGAACTCATGAACTCACTAACTCTAGCGCAGCGATGCGATGCGGCTGCGCGCTCTTAACATCGTCCGCTCTCGTCACATCTCGTTGTAATTTCGATGATTTTATAATCGACTCAATGATCGGTTCCGGTGATGTAATTACAAATAAAAGTTAGGTGTTATGGTTTAAATATTAATGGTGTTCCCATAGTGAAGTGTTTGGATTTGTGTATTGAGTGCATCAGACTGTAAAGGAGAAGACGCCGAGGATACTTTCACTGGACTGAAAGTTTTAAAACATTCTTACGGAGAACTTCTTAATAAGGAACTTGACCTCAAGTCGATGAAAAGGTAAATATTAATGAAGTATTCGGTGATGCAGCTGCTAAACCAGTTGCACTAATCTCTAAATCAACCTAACGGTATATTTGAATTAATTTTCAAGAGCAATAACGTTCGCATAATATTATATCACAACTTATAAGAAATGAAATAAGACAAGTATAAAAATGTGTTTCGTAAAAATGTGGTAAATCCTTTATCTCCAAACAGCAAAGTGACGAAAAATCAATCACCAACTGATCACATGAGAAAAACTATTTGACACCCTGTATTTACAAGAACTCGCGTGGAAACATCACAATCTTTAGATATTATCTCAGTAGATACTGCGATCTTTCACAAAAGTAAACATAAGATAATATTATTACAACACAACTATCTTTGAAGTTCTCCATAGAATTGGTATCCGGAACACTAAATAATCTTTTATATAATCTGCCCTAGCTAGTGCAAACAAATTCCGTAGTTCCTCAAGTTATTTCATAAGTATTCCGTTGTTACTTAACTTGTATTTCATTAATATTTTAACTGAGAGGCTTAAACTTAAATCACCAATATTTAAATTCTTATTTAATTCCGTCCACTCATCGGGATAAAATAATCTATATGCCAAATTATTAACATCCTTGCTTACCTATATGTTGTTATTTTATTAAATAAACCATCTAGATTCTAGTTACACAACGACAATTACACATATGTAACAAATTTGTAAGACTGTCTGTACATTGAAAAAAAATAATGAAGCGTATCTTTATTCAAGTAACCGAACTCAAAACGACAGGTTAAGAATTTTGGTCTCTGTGTGTGAAAAGTTGTTTTCTATTATATATTGTGGTAAATTTCACTTCAATTTTCGGTTCGGTTGATAACTGAATCAGTTAAGTCAGTTTAAATAATCACAGAAGTATCAAGCAAAAATTAGTTTTTTAGATTTTTCCATTGAAACAATTTTACATAAGTTGCTTAAAATAAATCTTTTAAAAACGAAGTTGGCTTTAGAATTTGTTTCTCTAGTTTCCCCTCATCTCCGAACATTAGAGGTCATTCCAAAAGACCGGTTCTCTTGTATATAATTTAAATATTAGCCACAGACTCGATGTTTCTTTAAAAATCCACATAACTAGTTTATATTTGCTTGCCGTGATACCTTAATTCTACAACGGCATTATCTAATAAACCGCTTTTACGTTGCGTGATTATAACATTAGCGTCGTGTACAAGTATTCCGTTATTTTCTACTATTATCTAGTGATGTGCATTTTGTTTTTATGCGTTTCAGGAGTCGAGGTACTAAATACTTATGTCATCAATCATGCAATCTCAATTATGTTTGGCTTATTGACGCGTATCGAAAAATTTACCGGTAAATCAAATATTGTATGCTAGATATTTGGTAATTGACTTTGTTATTATATTTTTCTTACTTTTAAGTTTTTATAATCACTATGTCGTTTATCGTGGTAAAAAGTAGCCTATATCCTTGCTCGGCTAGACTATTTGTGTACCAAACATTTAAATAGGTTTAGTAATTTTTTTGTAGTAGTAACTCTGGTATGAGCATTATTTGTTCTGTCTAGGTGTAATTTATGTAAACTATGATATTTAGAAATATATATATATGCAGCTAACGTCACTGCCCAGAGAAGGAAAACTTGAAACAAACCCTTTACCAACCCGTCTGGCCAGCGTAGTATAATAGGTCAAAACCTCCTTTCAAAGGAGAGGCCTATGTCCAGCAGTGGACTGTTATTGATGATGATGATGATGTTTGTCAGGAGTCTGATCACTACAACACAGGTTGTCTCTATTTTAATATCAGACGATCATGGGAGAGATGTATAACGGGACCAGAAACCCTTATTTTATTCGACAAATAAGGATCTATTCACTAACGATACACAAAATTCCAAATATTAACACGAACGTAACCTATTAACTTTTTCTATCAATGTTACCGACACTACACACATGAAGAATTGACAAACGTCTTTCTCAAACGTAGATTTAAAACATAAAAAATAATAATTAAATAATGTATTCGTTTTATTATATTACAAAAATAGTGATTTCGTATAAATTATACATTTTTTATTCATTATTTCGAAGCACATACATGCAGTTTTTTGTAGTGTTTGTGTCATCGCTAAGAACTAGATGCTCCTAATCATTTTGACACACTTTTTTGCGGTTCACCTCAAAACTTTCGTTTAATTTTGCACAATGACCACAGCATTCTCGTGTATAATGTCTATAAACGTCGTTTTATGAGGCATTGTAAGATTTAGGTTTGTGTTCCTTTTAACGGGAGTTTAATATGAATGCTGGGTAATAAGTTGATGGTCGCTTAAAATGAACTAATGCAGTAAGTTTTTGATTGCCGTTTGTTGCTATAGGGAAGTAGACGAAGGCGCGGCTTGAGACCGAGATGCCGACTGCAATAACTAAATAAAATAAAATAAAGGTTTAATTTAATACACCTTTTAAGCAAACCTAATACCTTTAATAATAATGAAATAATATTATTTCTATGTGCTACCTACCTATTGATGGGTTTGAAGTCGGTTAAAAATAAAGCTTTCCATAGCGTCTGACTTTCTTTTTGTGTGTATGAACGCGTTAAACTCCAAAATTATTAAACGTTTTTACTTGTCAAGTGGTTTTCACCAATGTTTAGAGTGAGGCATAAAAGCTAAGTGAATAGGAAAGGCTAAGGGATAACTCATCGCAATAATTCTGGAAAATGTTTGAAAAATCATGTCGATTTTGTGTTTATATAAAGATGTTTGTATTTTCAAAAGCCATATGACTTGTTTCTAAAATTAGAGAGTTATTACGAAAATGTTACCGTGTGCCCTGCTATTCTGACTTGACTGCCGGATTTGTTTGCCTTGTTGGTCTAGTGGTTAGCGTATGCGGCTGCTGATCAAACGGTCTCGGTTTCGATTTCCGGGTTGGATCAAATGTTTGTATGGTCTAATATACAAATATTTGTTTCGGAGTTTGCCTGTTTTTTTATGTATGATATGTATGTAGGTATTTACAAAAAAAAATGTATGTTTATGTAGTTTTATATCAGTTGTCTAGTACCCATAATACAAGCTCTGCTTAGTTTGGGACTGGATGGTGTTTTGTGTAAGATGTGCGAAATATTTATTTATTTATCCTTGCTAACCTATGCGACTTTCATTAAAAAATGCTAATGTATTTCATATTTTTAAAAATAACTCCTTAGAGGCTGCGTTCATACTATCGCCGTTCGGAAGCTCGAACGATAGGTTGGTACCACTTATTACATATTCCAAAATTAGGCCTATTAAATCATTAAGGAAGTTGTGTTTATATTCTAGTGCAGGCGACGGGTCTAGGGTCTTGAAGTTTGTAGGTATTAATATATTTTAAGTATTCAATCCTTGAATACCTTGTTAAACTGTATCGAAAATGACTTCTGAAATAAATCAATGTTTTCACTTTTATTAAATATTAAAAGACAACTCCCGTTCTAGAAATATTCCGATGGCGCGGGGGACTTTAAAAATACACACGAATCGGACACATCCCATCATCATCATTAACAACCTTTAACAGTCCACTGCTGGACACAGGCCTCTCCTTAGAAGGAGGTTTTGACCTACTATACCACGTTTGCCAGACGGGTTGGTATAGGGTTGGTTTCAAGTTTTCCTTCTCTTTGCATTGATGTTGTTTTGCTTAGTTTATCCCTTAGTCTCCTTTTACGACAC
Source organism: Phragmatobia fuliginosa (assembly GCA_932526445.1). NCBI lineage: Eukaryota > Metazoa > Arthropoda > Insecta > Lepidoptera > Erebidae > Phragmatobia > Phragmatobia fuliginosa. Next base: position 18,416,667 of record OW052070.1, read on the forward strand.
CCGCGGGATGAATAGGGGTGGTGACACTCTGTATTCTTAATCCGTCACCACACGGACATTTGTCCCATGTGTAGTTTGAACCCACAACACTTAGTAGAAAGCGGTGATTCGAACCCACTACACCATACGTGCAATAATGGCTGTCACGCAAAGTTAAACAACACAGAATGTGATGTGACAAGCTGACATTGTTTTAGTCAGGATTCAAAAGTAAAAAGATACACTTTCATTCTTTTATAAAGCGAGGTATTTGATGACAACCGGTTTAGAAACTATCCAATAATTATACTTCACTAAATCAATTCCTCAAGCTTGATTAAAATTAAAAAAGAAATCAGAAAATGATGAATTTGCTATTAGTCGATTATTTGGCAACGTCATATTAGAGTGCCTCTAATAAAAAGTATATTAAAGTATATCTATACAAATAAATAAAATTGTATTGTCTGTATGTAATATAAAATTAACGTTTTTTTTATGCATATGAAAGTATATACGGTACTTGCATATTATAATTTTTTTAAATTTGTCTGTTTGTTCCATAAAATCTCTAGAACGGCTGGAACGATTTTTACAAGATTTTCGCTGATGACATAAGAAGTAACACCGTGGGATTTAACTAGCTAGTTTAAAATATAATTTCAACAATATTTATATTTATAAATCGTATATTTTTCAACTGTCAGATGTTTATAATATACATGTAGGTGGTATATCTGATTGTGCATGACATATAGTGATATTATCTCAGGATTGTCCATTGTAGTGATGACAACATAACATATGTGCAGTTTAAAAATATAACAGCTTTATTTTTGCTTAGTTCAATGATAAACAGTTTTATCTCTTCATTATATTTCTGTCCTAATAGGTATCTAAAAATAGTGTAAAGCAAAGTAACCTATTATCGATATTTACATATATTTTTGCATCTATTTTGTTAAAATGTCTATTCTTTTATTTTATTGCTTCTTTTGTTTTAAAAGTTTACTTAAAAATAGCTTAGTAATTTGTGTTGTCTGCCGTCCTAAACATAAATTTGAATGAAATCGTATCAACTTCTCAATCATCTGAAGGGGAAAACTGTCTTCCATTCTTCTTAGGAATCTAGCCAACAGGATAGAGGTGGGGCATAAATTAAATCTAAGACTGCAGTTGCTTGGCATGGGAGAGACGTGCCCATATGAGCGTCTATACTTCGAAAGATCATTAGAATACGACTATCAGTTGGTATTTTTTCCCTCATGTACAACAATACAGAGTTTGCCATGACATTGCAGTTTCATTGTCGACGATGAACATCAGCTCACATCCTGTCCTTTAACAATCATGCCTGGTCATAATACTCATTGTCCCCACATCTCCGGATAAAATTTACAATACAAATATTTCATAACCGAAAGTTCTGAGTACCTAAATAAATTACGGTTTTACCGGTTACGTAACTAACGGAAGATCAAGTGAAAGCTAGTGTTGTGTCGCACAAATATCGATGAGTGATGTTATCCATTAATTTAATGTTTATATGTAAACGAGTGTCACTTCTCACGTAATGCTATGTGGGCTGTAATAAATAATTTAAACCGTATGTATGTTATGTAGTAGCTTTATTAAACGCTAGTAACATTATAATCACTATTCTGATATCTTCTGTTGAATTCGAAATAGCCAGTTGAAGAAAGAGAAAAGAATCAAGTGTTATGCAATATTATCCTGTTTTAAAACTTTGCCTTCGGCCACAAGACTGGTGTTTGTAGTGGTTTTTACGTAATCGTATAATAAATTATAACTTTTAAATATGCACTTAAGAAGAAATTTATTTGTCTTGATAAAAGGCTTTTAAAACTAAAATGACAAACAATGTTATATATGTGAGTAGAAAATCAACTTAAAAAAAAGGTTAAACAAACGGAAATCAAATTAGGTACTCATAAGAACTGCATTTTTAATCATACATCATCCATCAACTAATCAATCAAACAAGCTTTGAAAGATACTCCTAAGTTCACTAATCCACTTCCATTACGAAGTATAGAATAAAATATATGAACAATATAATTTTCATAGCATGTATTTCAAATAACAACATTGAATACTATTGTTGTATCAACCAAAAATATGAGTTTCATTTGTTTATTTTGAGTTATCAATTACAATCAAAAGTACTTACAATCGGTGTATCTATCAATCAACTATAAATTAGGTATATTTAAAAACAAATATCATTATTAACTCTAAACAATAAGATAATTAATTGAACTTATGTTTCAAGATTTATGCAAGCCGATATCAAAGACGGGAGGGAATACGAACACATTTATTTAGATTAATGTTATCCATATTACACGTATCGATAGCCCATTTATCGACAAGATAAGCACTCGAGTGTCTTCGTTATCTCATCACTAGATCAGTTTGTTTAGCAGTTGACAGAAAAACCGTTAGTTTAACCGCACGAATTAAATCTTCAAGCTTTGAACTTACGTTTATTTTTTTTATATTTCTCTTTGTCGACAAATATTAAAAAAAATACTTTTTATAAAGTCCTTTTACATTTTTAAGTGCATTCTTAAAGCTAGATTTTACTGAACATCAACCAGAAGAAATCTGAAATACTTATTGCTCTAAACTGCTGTTATAGAAGTCATCAATTCGAATCCTATTTAATACAATAATTATGTCATATGTAATAGCAATGAGTGTGAAGATTCATTCATTCATTAATATCTTATTCAGATAATATTTCGACAATCGATGATTCTTAGAACTATCAATGTCTCAGCTGGAATATGTTGACTACTTTACATAGACACCGTGGTTCGAACTGCGGAAATCAATAACCATAGCCACCAAGAACTATACACACAGAAAAAAATATTTAACGCACATGCTTTATCTATTCCCAATACAAAAACAATATTCAAACCCACATACAAAACTATTTAACACCTAATAAATGCATTTATGAGATAACCTAACCATTAAGACGGAATACCTTCAGATGACAAGGAAGTTTAAATCAGGAAACGTCAATAAGTTATTTTCGTAGTACATTAATCTTTCGTCAAGTTGGCGCGCTTTGAGACATAACCTCACACATGTAATAGATGACGGCTCTGTCGTTCCCACCATGTGCTTGTAACCAACATGTGCATATCCTCGTTTTGTATGGCTAATTATGTTTTATTGTTTTGAGAAATAATAACATGTTTTTTTTGCATTCTATTGTTTTTACCGTCTACCTACCTATTTACATAAAAAGTACAGTCGTTTTGCATCTAATAAAGTTCACTGGTAACTGCTAGCAATAGGCCTAACCATAGTAGCTGAGACCACACCATCCAGAAGAGTTGGTGTCAACTTTTTCTTCTCTATGTAGTACCTTTTTTTCTTTCTTACGCGGTTAAGCTGAAGAGCGTGTGTGGGACTCCTGAATTCGATCTATCTACTAAGCCTCGCGGCGGCCTAACTCGACAGTCTGGAGGAGCTAAAGGAACGCATCACCGGCTTCTGGAGTCTCCCGGCCATGCCGTACCCTATACTGAGGTACACCTCAGGGTTTCCAAGAATCACCCTCGGGACAGGACGATGTCGCGCCTCTTACCGCTCTACTCAGTAAAAGGCGCTCTAATACACTGTATGTAGTATCTACTGTTAGTCCTGTGTAGGTTCCTCTCTTAGTGGGCTCTTAGAACACTTTTTACTGTAACACTACACATTTAAATACTACGAGTATAATATAGGTGCTAAATATACAGCAAGATCTTTAAAAAAATAGGGTGTGTATATTTAAAAGTAGATCACATGACTTTTGTTTTTATAGTAAAATTAAAAAGGAACAAGAACACTGAGTCACAACGAATATACACGACCGAGTTTGACTGGTTTTTGAATTGTGAATGGCACCAATTTTTTTTAATACTACTTAGTAATATATTTTTTATTTGCAACGTAATCAACTAATCATAAATGTCATATTTTCTGTACTTAGTTGTAGTACTACAGTACGGTTTATTTATAGAAGAAACATGGAGTATTGTCCTAACCTTCAAGGATAATCGGGCCACATTAAAGGAAGGAAGGAATTAAAATAATGGTTGTACATAGTTGGTTATTATTAATTAACATTAATGCATTTTATACATGTCCGTTTCATTAATATGATACTACGTCTGGTGACTATAGAGGTAATAAACGTTTATTGAAGGGTAAATTGCATAGATAGGTACATATAAATTAAAAACTTATTAAGAATATAGTTAAAACAGATTGTTAGGTCTACAAACAGTATGTCCTTTTAAATTACGTCTCACTTTTAATGAATTTTGAAATCTATTTAACCAACTTTATACCGATTAAAATAGTTATTTTAAAAGGAAATCTCTGACCTCATTGTAGCTTTCTACCCCTACGATAAGATGACAGGAAGAATATAAATATTTTATTACCAATAAAATATTTTATTGGTAAACACTAAACACATTGACAACAATACTAATACCTTAAACCGAGTGGTTTTACTAATTAATAACTATCAAACTTCTTCCTAGCCTTATTCCTATTAATAATGGTTTTGTTGGTAAAAATAATCAGGTTTTCCACCTGAATATCAGTTTTTCCACGGAGCGACTGCCTAAGCGAGAACTGAAATTCGATAACTTGGTATTCGAGTTGATTAACTGAAGATATTTTTAGTCAATAATTGATTACTATAAAGAATTGAGAAAAAAATACCACTACAGTTATTGTCTCAAAAACTCATAAAACTAAAACTATGATAAAAACTGTTACTTCATAAAATTTTAGTCGAATACGCATAGACAACATTCCATTCTACATCCGTATCATTGTCCGACACTATTTCTTGTTCGAAGCGACTCAAGCGACCCATTTGGCACGTGCTTTTTCCCGCGCTAACCGCCCATTGTTATTGTCTCTGTTGTCCTCAAAACGTGATCGGATACATAACATCTGCACACAAATGCACGACTTTGTTTAATATTCAATTATTTATAGTTTTAAAGTTCAAGAACGGGCAGCATCGAGTTAAGTTTGAGATGTTTCAAATACCTTTTGTGGATTTTTAGGGTTCATGACTCTGAACCCTTATAGATTCGTCATGTCCGTCCGTCCGTCCGTTCTCGACCTACCGCCCAAACGGTTGGTGCTAGAAAGATGAAACTTATGAATATGTGGTGTGATTATACTTTGGGTGACTACGGAACCCTATTTTATGCGTGGCCTGACACGCACTTGGCCAACTTTTCGTAAAACAATCGAAGTCGTTTGATGGAAAGTAATGTTAACAGTGCTGCTCGTCACTATTGTTGAAGATTCTCGTTGCAATGGCTCAGAAACTTAAAAGGTGTTCCTTATCAGTCGCAGAAAAGCGAAACATTATAACCGACTTCAAAAAAGGAGAAGGTTCTCAATCCGTCGGAAAGTTTTTTTTTATGTAAGTATGTTCAGCGATTACTTCGTCGTTTATGAACCGATTTCAAAAAAAAATTTTTACATTAGATTTGGCATAGCTCACAGGTGGACCCATCGTCGCGTCACCATGTCTGGATCTGGTGATGGGATCTCAAGGATATCGAGGGAACTCCTCAAATATTGGCACAATTGTCGCGATTTGGATATTCGGAATAGTTTTTCTTTAAAGTCGGTTTTTTTTGTCAATATTATTAATAAAAAGAATTATGTTGTAAAAATCCTACGACGAAAAATTTGACATAGCTACTAAGTTCGGGATTCCCGCAAGTACATTGACTACAATTTTAAAATTTAAAGATAAGTTTTTGGAAGAAATTGGTTTGCCTGTAAACACTAGAATGAAACTATGTATTCTTTTACCTCTTTATAACAAATTTTAGACCAACGAATATTTACGAGTTCCCGTCGGATTTGTTATATCAAGGTTTTTTTTTAAATAATAAGTTTATTTAAAAAATTCATTTGATATTACATACAGACACTCCAATTATACTATTTACATAGAAGCTTAGCTTGAAAACATAATTATACAATACTATAGGTTATGATGTACACATATACTGGGTGTCTATAAAATATCTATGGCCACTAACGCCTAAACTAGGCCGAGCCTGTATCTTAGACGTTAGTTTTTTCCCAGAATTTAAATACATTATATAAGACATGTACTCCAGATCTAGATCAAAACTAGTACATCAATACTAAAACAAGGACATCGAAAGCGGCAGACTTACACAGTATGCATACATACTTACGCGCATTATCCAGTTTCAAGATGTATTTGTCGAACTTACCGATACGTCTCGACACAATTTTATCACACACTACAATAGTAACACAAGTTATACATTAAACCAAAACCAAACAAAAACAACAGAAGTGAACCGCTAGCATTAATAACTGTGTAGGTATTTAAGCATTTACAATCTGTGATCCGACGTCAGTTCAGGCACTGATAGTCTGTTCTATAAGCTACTCACTTTCTAGAAAATGTACAACCAAACAAAGACGCAACTATTAAACCAAAAAATCAAAACAAAAAATCCGAGAATCATAACCCCATACATTGTAATTAAATGTGGGTAAGCACAGCACATTATGTTTGTGTAAAAATAAAATATACCGCACCGTCAACAAATGAATAAATCTAGTGTGAGGTAACCACTGTATATGCGGACCTAAGACATTTTTCAGTTCAAAGCATATTTGTATATACGATTAGAATACAGACCGGAATTAAGTATATAATAATGTGATTTTCTATATATATATATTTATTATTTAATATTAATAAACATCCGCACTTTTATATAATAAACTGTAACTATATTTCTATATAATACAATAAATATCTATAAGTTACTGGTCATGCCAAAATCGGTACAGTCGTTCCAGAGAGCAGCAGGAACAGACAAACACAAACACACTTTTTTTTTTTTTTTTTTTTTTTTTTTTTTTTTTGTTATATATATATATATGTGTATATATATATATATATATATATATATTATAATACACAGAAACATATGTGCATGTGTGTTTGTCTATGTACGTACTTTCATCAACATATACCACAAAACATACACCTCAATTCTATTCAATTCTATCCATTTGTATAGACTTCATCAGTTGACAGTTTTAAATAGACTTTCTATTTCTTCATAGTCTTTTGATTTCAGCCATGATGTTAAGGCTTCCTTACATCTGTGTTCTCGTAACGGGTAGATTCTCAAAATTTTATTTACTTTATTGTAAAGCATTGGACCGAGGTAGCACTGAAATTTTTTAACAAAAGCAGTATTGTACAAGGTCGTTGGACACACCCTGTCCTTCCGTCGAGTAGACAAATGACTGTCATATTTGACTCTGTGATGCTGTTCCATAATAATAATCTTAACAAATAGTTGCCTTATCGTAAGCACATCCCATTCCAAGTATAAATCGACTGTAGGATACCGGAACGGTTTAAATAGCATGACCTTCAGTAAAGCTCGTTGAGCACGTTCCAGATTTATAAGATGGGTTTTTCGAGCGCCTCCCCAGGCAATAATTCCGTATGTTAGAATAGATTGAGCGAGTGCAAAGTATACCGTTCTTAGAAGATCTTTATTGACCACGTGTCTTAGTTTTTTAAAAACGTATATTAATTTACGTGTTCTTCCTGATAAATAATTTATATATGGGCACCATGTTAGCCTATCATCAAGAATTATGCCAAGATATTTGATTGTCTTTACTCGATCTAATTGACTACAATTGCAGTTACTACTGGGTTCGATTTGACAATCATGGATTTGTATTTTTAAATTTTTTGCTGCCCTTAGTGATACCTCCGTGTTACCAAAAGTGATGAATTTAGTTTTTTGGATATTAAGGGTTAGTAAATTTTGACTCAGCCAGTTTGAAACTGTTTGGAGACCCATTTCAGCATAGTGTTTAGCTTCATCCCAAGTAGATCCGTGAAAAATCAATGCTGTATCATCAGCAAATGTGAGTATTTGACAGTTTTGAATCTTGAGTGTACATAGGCTGTTTATATAAATCAGGAACAAGGTTGGGCCGAGCACACTTCCCTGTGGCAAGCCAATTGTTAATGAAGCATCAGGGCTGACAAGGCCATCTATAGCAACCCTTTGTTTACGGTTACTTAAGTAGTCCTTAAATATATCCAGTACTTTTCCCCTGATACCGTTCATTTCCATTTTTGTAATTAAGACAGGAATAGAGACCGTATCGAATGCTTTAGTTAAATCTAAAAAAACACCAATGCAATTATTTTTTTTATCAATTTTTGCTGCAACATGATTAGTCAGTTTAGTAACTGCCTGTGCCGTTGATCTACCCATTCTAAATCCAAATTGGTTTTGCGATAGGAGTTGCTGTTTTTCTAGGTATGTGAGTAATCTTTTATTCAAAAGTTTTTCTAAGACTTTCGACAGCACAGGCAATACAGAAATAGGTCGGTAATTATTTATACAGTCTCTAGTTCCCGACTTATGGATAGGATGGACAATGGATGTTTTAAATACGTTTGGGAATATACCGGTTTGTATAGAGAGGTTTACGATATGGGTAATTACAGGAACAAGGGTTTTAGTTAAATTTTTAATTAATTTTGTAGGAATTTCATCCCAACCAACAGCTGAACTGGATTTTAAGTTAGCAATAATGGACTCAACTTCTTGTTCGGTTGTTTCCAACAGACACATAGAGTTTACAGGTGGGATTATGGACTCGTGTATTGGATCGGTGGTGGAAGGAATGATATTTTTTGCTAAGTTTTCTGCAATATTTGTAAAATAAAGATTTATTTCTTCTAAGGATAACTGTGCTGATTCTTTAATCTTAAGTAATTCTAATGGGGGTCGTTTTTTAGCGTCTTTGTCTATTATATTGTTTATTATTTTCCATTTAGTTTTTGGGTCATGTGTACTTTTATTCAGCTCGTTGGTAAAGTAATTTCTCTTTAAACGTTTCAATAAGTCGTTGCAGTAGTTCTTGTATCTTGTGTATGTTAGAGCGAGGATCAGATTGTACGGTTCGTTTTTTGTCTTTTTGTGCATACGATCCCGGTTCTTGATACATCTAATTATTCCAGGTGTAATCCAGGGCTTAATACAGTATGATTTTTTTGGCATAATGAGTCTCACCGTGTTTTTTCTAATGGAAGTTGAGAGAACCTGAACTAACTGCTCAGAGGCCCAATTAGCATCTTCTGATTTCATAATATATTCAAAATTGTATGAGTTTAGTTCTGTGAGAATAGATTTGTGATTTAATTTTGTATATGTTTTAGGTTTCCCTGATACAATTTCATTTTCCAGAGAGATACATGACAGTACCGGATAGTGGTCAGTAATCAAGGACTGCAATACAAGCGTAGTCGTTGAGAAGTTCGTTTTAATCATTGCATGATCTAAGCAATTGTTTTCTCTGGTCGGATATAAGTGGCCTGGTAAGAAGCCATGACTAGCCAATAAATTTAAATAATCTATGGAATTGCAATCAGCATTGTCAGCTCTGATGTCTATGTTTATATCTCCCATAATAATAACATTAGGACGATTTTTGTAAGTGTTTAGCAGTTGGTCTAATGAATTTAAAAAATTATTAACGTTTGTGAATGATGGTGATCTATATATACTTATAATAACAACATCCGGCACTGCGTCAATGACCAAACACGTAGCTTCAGCTATGTTCTGTTCCGCTACTGTATAATTCATGTCATCTCTAATATACACCACTACTCCATCATTTTGATTTTTATTGTTTTCTGAGTAATGAATTTTATAGTTCTTTTGTGACGGGTAGTTCGTAACTTTAAAATTCCATGATTCTGTCAAAATCATAATATCGCATGTAATGTTTAGCGCAGACAAAAAAACTTCAAATTGTGCAAAATTCTTGGAGATACTTCTTATATTTTGTGATATTATTTTTATGTTACTTTTTACGTCACATGTGGTCAGTAAAGATGCACATGACTCCGGACTACATAAAAACGATGATCCAGGGGCAATATTATCTAAATTTGTGATTAAATAATTAAAGCTTGTACTATCGAATTTTGTTGGAATGTTGTAAGCGAGTACTGAGATCAATGCATTCGCCAAACAATTTGTGTGGCCCGTATAGAACAACAAGTGTATGAACCCAGAAATTAGCTAAATTCACAATTATTATGACAATACAGTATTTATCATGTAAGTAACAATACGTAAGCAAATCATCATGAGCGCTGCAAGCAAAAATCAAAAGAACAGCAACACAGGCCCCGAATAGGTACAGTATGCAATTAGTAATGTAGGACATTCGAAACTTTATATTATTATGCACTGTATTTTATAAGGTTGCACTGTACTTTCATAATTATATGCTCTTAGTAAAAAACGTATTCTGATAATACATATGGACACTTCAATTTTATAAATAATAAATATTGTCTAATAAATATAATCATACTAAAATTTAATTTTATCCACATGCATTCAAAATTCGAATAGGTTTTTTTTTGTTTGCAATTGACAAACTGGCTCTTTACTTGAAAGTAACACATATTTGACCTTACATTCCCTCGCTTTTTCTAAGAATTAAAAATATTTGAAACGCGTTCGAATTTCAAAGCGCCCATAATGCACTCTATCTCGTAACTTACTAAATATAGATGCATTTCGTTCTATAATTAGTCGAGTTACTGACCCCCTATCATATCGTGCGACTAGTGCTGAGAAATTTGTTAAGAGACACATTTATGCTTCCGTTGCTGATAATTACTGCAATATTGACGTTATTTAAGTGCGTTTATGACGTAGGTTATGTCTAATGACGTCGGTAGAAGCATATGGGAAGCTTACTTTGACCCTTGTTTGTCCAAGTTATGTACTGAAACTTAGATAGAGTGCGAATCCAGAACATAAATATTGAATTTAGGTTTAGTGGTTAGTAATTTCGACTGTGGTTTGATTTCCCCATTATTATGTATGAAAAATTATAGTTTATAGAGAGACGGTGTTGTAACCGCATCGACTAAAGTCAGTCTAAAAATGAGAGGGGTTCAGGAATAGCTTTTATTGAGACCAACCTTCAGATGTCGAAGATAAGATAAGGAGTAATTGAAGCTACTATTTTTTAGATTAACCCAGAGGTCTCTGAGGTTGTAGTTTTAAAGGTACAAACACAACCACGGGCCTCTGCTAGTCTTGTATGTATGTATTTAGAAGTATGTATGTATGAAGTATAAACACACTTATATACATATAAGTGTGTTTATCAACGGTCTGGTGCCGGTATGACATGCTCTGCCTAGTTTGGAATCAAACTGGCATGTGTGAAATATCGTGCAGAGTGGTGTGCAATGGGAGAGGCCTATGTCCAGCAGTGGACTGAGATAGGCTGATGATGATTATGATGTGTGAAATATATGAAGTTCTTAGTATATCCAAATAACTATTAGCCAACTATTAAATGTACCTGTAACCTTGATGGTATAGCAGTGGCAGTGTATGCGAGAGCTGTGCTTAAGGTGCGGCGGGTTCGATTCCCGGGACGAACCAAATGTTTGTATGATTTTGTCTGCCTGCATGCAAATAATGAAATATTTCAAAGTTAAGGTATTTTCTATGTATAATAGGCAAGTATTTACACAAAAAAGTTTATGGTCTAGTACCACAGTGCAAGTTCTGTTCAATTTAGGACTAGATGGCTACGTATGTCAGATGTCAAAATATTTAAATTTCCCGCCTATTTCGATAAGGCTTTTCAACTTATCGGATTACGTTACATTACAATCTTGACGTCACCACATATGACGTTGCGTGTCATATGTGGTGACGTCAAGATGTTGCGATCAATTAATCCTTATCGTAAGTAAATAATGAAAAACGTTAATAATACGTGTTGTATGGGTGAAACACAATCACATGGTGACTCAATGTGTACATAGCTTTATATCTTTATATCGACCAGGTGGTTCGTATGACTAGTTTTCATTCAGTGATGTAAGCATACAGTTCCTTCGAGTCTATTCTCCAAATTAAGGTGGAGACGACTTTAATTGCACTGTGATACGGTTGAATTTCGGTCGGACGATATCAGACCTCCAAAATCTTAGTACTAGGCGTTAATCTAGGAAAATATTGTTGTTTTTTTATTTTGTATTCAGTGGAATTATTTATAGTGAGTGAAAATGTTTAAGGATTGCTTTAATAAATGGATAACACAGGTTAGTCATTTAATTATTATTAAATATAAATGTTTATTATTTCTCGCACACATGTGTGATGTATGTACTTTATACACTATACAACTTTACATGTCCTGGAGACATTTCGCTTATCTGAAATCCCATATCTGTCTGTCTGCATCGAATTAAATTTAATTTTGTACCCAGATAGTCTAAAGCCTGAGATAGAACATAGGGTACTTTTTACCGCGATAATCGACATAGACGTGGGCGCAGACGCGGGTGAAAGCTAGTTTGCTATATATATATGTATATATAATTATTGTATTTGTTATTGTTTTAAATAATATGGAAATTGAAACAGATAATATAATTTGCGGTACATTGATGCCAACGTCACCAATTCACCGCATCGCACTTTCTCGTCATGATTTTGACGTTTATTGACAACAATCATTGCATAATTACTCAATTTAAGTTATAAATATTCAGAGGTTCGTACGTACTCTAGCACTCCCCATTTAAATTGAGTGATTAATCTACTACATATGAGTACAGGACCGACAACCGTTGGTGTAAACGTGTACTTGAGTGGAGACCGCGTTTCGGCAAACGTAGTGTAGGACGTCCACAGGCCAGGTAGAGTGATGGCAAAAGCTGGATGCGAGTAGCCGAAGATCGAACTAAGTGGCGTGCAATTGGAGAACGCTATGTCCAGCAGTGGACTGCGATAGGATGAGGATGATATATTAGTACACGCTATAGCAATCCTATGAGGGTAGGCAGAGTCGTATTCGAAACCTACAATTTAACAAATAAATCTATTCCCGTCAAACTGAAAGTTTACTAAGTTTAAGACTGCCAAGACTGGGAGGCTCTCTTTGTGGGAGGCCTTCGTTTAGCAGTGGACGGCAGTAGGCTGAATTTAAAAAACTTGGAAATATTATTCTTTACTAGCTTTTGCCCGCGGCTCCACCTGCGTGTATGTCGGTTATCGCGGTAAAAAGTAACCTATATCCTTTCCCAATGTTCCATATATCTCTATACCAAAATTCATCAAAATCGGTTTAGCGGTTTAGGCGTGAAAACGTAACAGACAGACAGAGTTACTTTCCCATTTAAAATATTGAGTAGGAATTATATTGAACCAACAATGTTTATTGATATTAAAGTTTTTTCTCGTGTAAACTTTTAAGAACCTCACCTGTTTTGTTTCGTGCCTTCCGAGTACAGTTGCGTGATTATGTTGACAATATTTGAACAAACATTAGTTCAGAGAAAGTGGGTAGAACAACATTTGTGACGTCACAATTCAAGTTATTTAGTAAGGCACATACTTATTAGACTTTCGTATTTGTTACATACATAGTGTCAAGGCATATTAAAACGCTGAAGAATTTGTTTGATTCAACGTGTTGATCTCAAGAACTGATTTGAATTGAAATATTGATATGGGATTGGATATCCCATTTATCCGAAGGCTATATAACATTATGCGACATCAGTGGGAGACGAAAGAGAATATGAATTACATTTTTTTTATATTTAGGCCTACCAAAGTGACTCTGCTCTGCCTGATGGAAAGCATGAGTAGAATCCGTTAGTAGGGGTCACCATCCTCATTGTGAGGGTAGGCAATGCAGCATGGTGACCCATACCATGGCGGCCATGTCAGATGTTGCAAAAACGGCAAGAGACTTAAAAGAAGTTAAGCATCCTTGTCCTTTAAATCTCAAACTCTTCACGTCGCTTCAAATTAAGTCTTGTTTGCTTTTTTCCTCAATGGCAATGATTTCGATGTATAAATCCTTATTTGGCTATTGGTCTTTTAGGCAAAACAATGTTATTTATTTTTTCACGTAATGCAAGCGCACACTAAGTAAACAATGACTCGCAATCATGCAGTTATTACTCATTTGTCGATTTTAAAACCCTAAAAGCCGATCAATCACATTCTGACTAAATTTTAACGATATATTTCATGGAATATTGTCATTATTATTGTCATATAGTACAATGATTAATGTTATATTGACTTATCAGTTCACAACCCAGGTTAGGAAATTTCACAATATACGTATTACAAATCGACAGAGTCAGAGATAATCGTCTGACTGTACTGCACGGTTGGCCTAGTGGTTTAAGCGTTCGCCACGCCACTTTCTACTGCGACCTGGGTCGTGGGTTCAAATCCCACGTGGGATAAAACTTTGTGTGAGACAGTAATATTTGTTCTGAATTTTCAGTTTTTTTTCAGGAATGATTTTATTATATCCTACCTGCTAAAATGCCTGCCATGCTAATTTTGCCTGGTAGAGAAAACATAAGTGGAATCCAAAAGTCACCATGCTGCAAATGCAGCCCACTACTATGGGGGCTAGAGAGATGCTTTTTCACGACACTGACACTGTACAATTGCCCAGTCTTAATAAAACAAGTATCAAAATCAAAACTTTTCTAATTCTAGTTGGGCGGTTCCAAAATGACCTATGGAGAAAAACCAACGCGATACTCCATTACTTATCGTCTGGGCTATTTTCGCATCGATAGGACCTTATAAAAGTTTTTTCCCTTTTTATGTGTGAAAACTGCTTCAGAGAATCAGCTCACCGGAGTTTCTGTCTCAAATAAACTAAACCCCATTGTGTGCCACTCTGCTTTTGAAATATTACACCAATAGAGCCACTATCACGCTGTCATTGTAAGAGAACTACCTGTAACACAAGTGTAAATGTTGCAATAAATCATTCAGGTATTCTATACAATACCTAGGTAATGTACATTTAGTAGGCCAAAACCTCCTTTCAAAGGAGAGGCCTATGTCCAGCAGTGGACTGTTAAAGGCTGCTGATGATGATGATGTACATTTACAATAAATGGGGCGTCTAACATGAATGTTATTGTTCATTACATACTTTACTTAGGTATTCTATATTTGATGTGCATTGGACATTTAAGTATTGTATATAAATATAACTATTGTATAGAATGCCGGATTATACAGATGCCGGTAACTTATACAGTACAATACTACATAAATTGCACACATATAACCTACTTACACATACGGTGCAGCGCACACTCCGACACCTGATGTGCTCTAGTTCCAAGCGCAATTTTTAAGATGCTTATTATGATAGCAAATGCATATACAATCCATAAATTATTAAAGATCTAAGTAGACCAATACTAGGGTTGAACATAATTTACACGGGCCTAACTTCAGTAACGAAAATATTGTAAACAGAGTAATATTGTTTGTTGTGGCAAGACATCGTTGTGGTTACGTAATATTGCCGTTGGATGTTCTAAGCTGCTACGTTATCGCATGATGACAACCGGGACCGACTGCTTAACGACACAAACGGTCACCCATCTAGGTACTGATGACGCCGTCGTTGATGGTCTCAAATCGTCTAGGGCAACTAGGCTATTTACGCTTAATATCATATAATAAATTCACTCACTAAATATTAGAACTATTAGTCACTAAATTTTAGAACTGGGGACTAGTCCAAATTGAGGCATACTTCTTCTAATTTAGTGAAAAATTACACTCTATTTCAAATCATCCGCCTACTATTAAACCCATAGCCAATGTAATAAAATCAAACGAAACTGTGGTAAACGGTTTGTAGTCTCTATTTTATTGTAAAGAGGTGAATGTGGACGTATCAGTTGCACAAGAACCGTAGTTGGTTCCGTTAGAACATCCTCTCTCACGATAGATCAGATTATGAAACTGTTACTTCATATCTAACTTGCTCCATTTTTACACGCTTTATATTAGCTTCACCTGTATGTTTGTTTGTAAAAGACCCCTTTGTGCGATTTTGACCCACTTTAAACGGCCAGATTTCGTTCAAACTTTGTAGATTTATCGAGGACCGATGACAATACACTAAAAAAAAGTAGTCTTTTTTAGTCTAGAAAAAAAAAGTTTTAAAAACTAAAAAGAAAATAATTTTAATGTAACAAAGCGTGGGGCGACGTAATTGAAATATTCTCAGAAAGCACCCCACGCTTTGTTACATTAAATTGATGTTCTACTTTTTAGTTTAAAAGCGTGTTTGTTTAGTTTTTTAAAACTATTATTTTTTATTAATACTTTGCTTATGCTGTAACTAGTACTAGTTTAATGCAGAAGAAAACACAGCGTAATATATAAATAGTAGTACTATAGGTACAGTCCCGTGGTTGAAAATTGACCATCACTATTGTTCACTAATTCTATCATGATTTTTAAATTCTAAAAAAGGTTAGTTTTCCAAATTTATATTCTATCAGTCAATCTGGCTAGATGGCGCTGTTTCAGATGTACGAAATATTTAATTATTGATTCAAGTTCAGTTCATTCGATGATATATGGTTCATCACATAGTCGCATGTCACACACAGATAGCACTTGAAACTCAAAAGATTTTAATGGAAATTTCACATAGACCTGGGTCTCGCGTCAACATGAAACTGTCCAACTCTTATTCTGCTTCTCAGCTTGAACATGGAACACTACCCTGGTATACTGATAAATAAAATTAATGTATGTCTTCTGTTTGTTTGTAATTTCAAATTAACAGCTACCATTATCATCAAAAAATCTTATTAGTCTTACTGGGCTAATCTCTGGCACGAGTGGATCGATTTTGATGGGATTTTCACTGGTAGATATCTGATGATAGAGTGTAACTGAGGTTTCTTTTTTAAGTCTACCCTTATCCGCGGCATTGCTCGCGTGTACACTCGACAACGGGAGGCTCAGCTATTTGATATAATTGTAAATTAAAATGTACTTATATGCAGTAGGAAGTCATTTCAACTCGTACAATCAAATACAGATGTTATTAGACTATTTACCACTTTAGAAATGTAATAAATATTTTTGGAACTTTTATGACCGAGTGATAAAATCATTAAGGTTTCATGTCGCGAGGTTTGAGTTCGATGCCCGGTCACACACCTCTGACTTTTCAATTTAAATGCATAGTAGATGTAATAAATCTTATTTCCTTAGACTTCAGTGAAATATCTTAAATAATCCTGCATACCTTAGAGTAGTATTTAATATTCTTGAGGGTTTTTGGACCCTGCCCAGTACTGTCAACTAATACTAACTGTTTTTAGACTTTCGCAACTTGTACAAATACTCATGTTTTTTATTGTATACGGGACTTTTTCGCGATAAATTAAAAAGGTTACGATACCTTCTATTTTCCGACGTTTCAAACGGGTTATACCGCTCGTGGTAACGAGAAGGTATAGTAGAAGGTATCGAAACTCATACTAAATCAGCAATATGGCTTTAACACTCTTTAAACATAGAAAGCCTTTCTAAGTTGTTAAATAAATTCCTTTTTAAGAACTACAAGCTGACCCGTCCCCACTTGTCCCTGGGCGTCTTTCTATGGGGAAAATAATTTTCAAGATCAGCTTAGTAGAACCAGAGATTACCCTCTGCAACCTCATATACTTCTCTATAATATTGGTATAGGCTGAGTCCCGCGGGGTTACCCGCGGTTATTAAAATCGCGCGGAGCGTAGATAGCCAAAAAAAAATTATTACTCATTTACATAAAACTATATGTAATCTAGTGTCCAATAGTTCTTAGTACATATTCGATTCATAAATGAACCTATGTTGTGAAGAACCCGCATCCAAACCATGTTGAATTCAATAGATCTATTACTCAATCAATATAATAATATGCGGGTAGGAAGCAATAACAATTTCACTCGTATCCTTTGCATAAGAACTAGACCAATTGAATACAATAACATTGGAATTGTGTTTAAGTTAAGTACTGTAAGCGTAACACACGTCTTTAAGTTAGAAACGTGACTTGAGTTACATTTGCAACTCGAGTATGTTTTCACTCGAGTCGCAAAATATTTTGTCCCTGATTTTCCGCAAAAGGCATGGTATCACTGGTCGAGATGTCATATTTGTGCCTCTCCCAAAGATTCTGGAGTGGACAAACTCACCGCCTATATTCATCTTATAGGTGATGTAAAAATAATTACAGTAATGCAAACACCTTTTTTTTTGTGTGGAAACCCACACGGTGTGCCACTCCGCGCCTGAAATAAGATGGGTCCAGGACAAGCTATTATTACGCCATCTGAACACAGTATTTGCTGTTCCCCCAGCGCAGCACTGGAAAAACCTGTTCCAACCCGTCTGGCCATGCTATTTGCATGCTATAGTAAGCTAAAATCTCCTTTCTAAGGAGAGGGATATTTCCTAGACAGTTAAAGACTGTATATAGAAGTGACTATGACCAGTCAGCTCGTTTGCCCCTGATACCATAAAAATGACATCTGTAATGATTCGTTCCGACTACAACGAATGCTGTTGTATTAGATCTGTTTACGAACGAAGTAAAAAACTTAATCACCTTGATATGTCTGGCTTTTTTTGGCGTATGAGATTAGACTTGCTTTTAGTATAAATTATTAGTAATCGTCCGTGTGGTGACGGATTAAGAATACAAAGTGTCACCACCCCTATTCATTCCATGGGTGTCGTAAGAGGCGACTAAAGGAACAAAATAAGCAGCTAACATTACTGCCAAGAGAAGGAAAACTTGAAACAAACCCTTTACCAACCCGTCTGGCCAGCGTGGTTTAGTAGGCCAAAACCTCCTTTCAAAGGAGAGGCCTATGTCCAGCAGTGGACTGTTAAAGGCTGTTGATGATGATGATGATTAGTAATTGGAGTTGTAGTGGTATAATTCTGTATTAATTTTTTATAAAGTTCTTGGTTTTATCGAAAGATGATTATCTGTGTTATAGATTGATGATGAAATACAATTGAAGATTTTATTTTCTCTCACTTGGACTATCAAGTGGGTAAAAAATACTATGTCATCAGCTATATACAAGTGAAAGTTCCGTCAAAATGGGTCATCCAGAGATTAGCCAGAAGAAACAGACAGTATTAGTATACACTGTGTTATATATAGTATAGTATATTACTTTTATATATATTTAGTATAAAAAAAGTTCATTAGATCTTACAAAGAGACACTTTAATTTTATTTATTATTCTACTATAGACTATCTTTAGTATTTACCGAAGTATTTAGCCACAGATGTATAGAATAATCCTTCACACGCTAATAACAAAGTGGTTTTGTTCACTAGTGGGGCGGTGCAAGTTTCCTAGACCCAGTTTTTTTTAATGCCTCCATTCCACCCGTGGACCTGCTTACGCAAGTATTCATTTGCAAAGGCCGACATTTCCGCCATCTCTATCTTTAATAACAGACTCTATAAAGCTCTTGGTTCTTTGGGATATGGAACTTTGGTGGGATATTATACTTACTGCTAGCCATTTCTCTAGCAGTAGCCTTACTCTTCGCGTCAATTCCGACTGATCGGTAAAGAAATTGTGATCTATTTTCGTCGTAATTTGAAGGTGCTGTTCAAAGAAGTACTGGTTAATAAACATATTAACGAATTAACTCATTTTTCTCTGAACTTCCTTCCCAAATCGGCCAGCCTACTACAACACGACTGCTGCACGCATTGAATAACAACAAAAGCCGCACTGTGTGAAAAGGTATACCTAACAAACCGGTTACCTACCCAGTAACATTCACAATTCAGACTAATCTAACGACATCTAAATACCAAAAATCCATTAACCCGTTTAGGCTACAGAGCATGTTAAATAAATATGTATATAAAAATACTAACATGCAACTTCGTCTACATCTGTTTTTAATTCTGCTCGTCTCATATTGTACTGGCTTGTTGGTCTAGTGGTTGGCGTATGCGGCTGCTGATCAAGAGGTCTCGGGTTGGATTCCCGGGTCGGACCAAATATTTGTGTTATCCACAATGTTCGTTACTAGGTTTGGGTGTTTTCTATGTTATAATATGTATGTATTTACAAAAAAAATGTATGTTTATGTATTCATATCAGTTGTTTAGTACCCATAATACAAGCTCTTCTTAGTTTGGGACTAGATGACGTTTTATGTAAGATGTTCAAAATATTTATATAATTCACGGGCAAAAGTTAGTATACTTTTATTTTTATTTTATTTTATAACTTTATGCACATTTGTACATCGGCGGACTTAATACCCAGGGCATTCTCTACCAGTCGACCTTTGGGTGGTGGAGAAATATTGTGAGGTAGGCGCGCATAGGTTACACAATTCAACTTAATACATATGCAAATAGTCCTGTTATCTATATTTTCAAAATTCCATTATTTTTTTTAGAAGGGTAAACCAAAGAGGTTGGTAGGCCAAGTATACCACCAAGTTATGTTCAATTTTAGATTAGATAAGTACCAATAGATAAGTATGCAAAACAAACGACCTTTTGTACAACAAACTATAAATATAATTAGTAAATGTCACAAAAACCATTTACATTGAATAAGAAACAGGTGACTAATATCTTTCTAAGAATTGATTTAATAGTTATTTTAAGGAGTGGGGATATTATATTTGATCAACAACCTTAGCCAAATACCAATTATTTAGTATTAAGATACCTAATGTTAACTTTTGATTCGTTAGACACAAAGACAAACAAATCTATACATCTGTACTCTTCTTTCTAGCCTTATTCCCAATATTATTTGGGGTCGGCTACTAGTTCAACCGGTTTTACCTGAATAACAGTTTTTCCACGGAGCGACTGGCATCGGACCTCCGCAACCCTAAGGGAGAACTGAAATTCGAAGATTGATCTAGTTGTCAGTATATTTGAGGGCACTGACTTCCCAATAACGATTGCCACAGATGTTCATGACAACCAGGACCGACGGCTTTTTTACATACTTTAAAGTGTCTGTTTGTAATTTAAAATTATGGATAATGAAAAACACACATCTATGAATAAATTTCATCAATTACACAAAACAGTATAGCTAATAGAACCGCCAATAGAAAGCAAGAAATGACGTAAACTTATTGGCACTCCCTTTTGCTATACTAAAGGCGTTAGTTAGAGTTTATCACAAGACATGTTTATGGAAGTAATACCCATTCTGACATCGGTGGACAAGCGAATTAGTCAATTATTAATGCCACTACATATTGTTTACAAATTATTGTTCCGAGTATGGGTCAGCGCAGACAGAAAGGAGCGCAGCGGAGAGGATTTTAGTAACGCACTTGAAAATAAACTTTAAAATTATCGCAATGAAGTGCATAAATGCTTGAACCTAACAAAAATGCTCGCGCGTCCTCGAAGACACACTGTTCAAGAATTTATGCACTTTATTGCAATAAACTTACTTTAAAATTTATTTTCAAGTGCGTTAATAAAATCCTCTCCGCTGCGCTCCGTTCTGTCTGCGCTGACCCTATGAGTAACCCTTCTGTCCGTTTCATGTATTGTTGTAAAATCCCCGCGACACGGTATATGTCTTATCAAAAAAAAAAAAATGTTATTTGACACCTTGGTAAATATAGTTTCGTTTATTTTTTATCATCTGTTGAAAATACAATTTGTAAAACTTTCTTACTTCGCTGGTTCAGCGACCCAAAGCGTGTTTTGGCCTCCGACAGTAGAATGCGCTATACTTTTCTATTAATTTTGTATATAAATGTATTAAATAGTATTAAATGTTACCATTTAAGACTACCTCTATATCTATACAAATAAATAAAATTAAACTGTTTGTTTATAATTTCAAATCAACAGCTTTTCATTAAACATATTTCAATTAAGAATACATTGGCCGTAATCCTGTTCTTGAGAACAGGATCACGGCCAATGTCTTCTTTATAATATCATATAATATCACTAAACTTAGCTACAAATTTTTTTGAACTTAAATTTAGTGATGTTAACAACAGAATGACGGATATTGTTATTTATTTATTTACCTACACAGCTATGTAAAAAATAAGATAATGATAATAATAATAAAATCAACCGGTCCGTCTATCTCACGTGTATATAAGATAAATTTACATTTCAAATCAGATGCTATGTCGTGGGCGTCTAATAACTTGGCGAATTCTGACGGACAAACAAGAAAAGCCGGAATATTCTACAACTTTGATCTTTAAATG
Organism: Phragmatobia fuliginosa; assembly: GCA_932526445.1. Lineage (NCBI taxonomy): Eukaryota > Metazoa > Arthropoda > Insecta > Lepidoptera > Erebidae > Phragmatobia > Phragmatobia fuliginosa. The sequence goes on from OW052070.1 coordinate 18,438,882, forward strand.
TGGTATCTGTTTTAGGAGAATTACATCTGGTTGTATTTATTTTATTAAAACAAAATTCCTTATAAACTTACTGGTACGTTTTTTCCGATCGTTTTCACCGACGTCCCTTAAATTTAAGGAGCCACTTAGAGAGCTTCAGGTAACACTTAGTGATATTTAAATAGTGATAATTGACTGCCTTGTTGGTCTGCGGCTGCTGATCAACAAGATATCTCATGTTCGACCAGGTCGGACCAAATTATTGCAAATATTTTTTTTCGGAGTTTGTGTGTTTTCTATGTATATTATGTGTGTGTTTACAAAGAAGTATGTTTATGTGTTTATATCAGTTGTCTAGTACCCATAATACAAGCTCTGCTTAGTTTGGGACTAGATGACGTTGTGTGTAAGATGTCAGATTTATTTATTTATTTTAATATGATATAATAACTATTTCATAGACAAGTTTATTTCGAATAAATCGATATACAACAAAAACTGTACGATGTTGGATGTCAGATGTCTAAAAGAAAAAAAAATAGTTTTTACTAATCTTACCGGCACAACTAAGTACTTAAGTTTTCCTTAAAATTTAAGGGCTACTTAGGATATGGGACTTCTAGTAAGGTAACAGACATTAGTCACAAGAAAATTTTGTATATACCGCCTTAAACATAATACTTTACCTATCTTTTTCAACAAAAATTACTCTACCCATACTCAAAATTAACACAACCGTTTCAAATATTGTTGGGAACCTCAATTTACAGTCATTTAAGAGTCAAACATCTTAATTGAATTATAACAGAAATTATTCTTAACTCTCAAAGTATTTGATCTATTTTTAAAATACTGTTTAAACCCACAATTTCCTACTGTTGGGCTCCTCTCAAGAAAGCATTAAGGGTTAAGTATGTTTTACAATACGAAAAAGAATTATCCGAATACTAAAATAAGATAGTTTAGAATTTGTTAAGTAAAAAAGGAATTAAAACCGCAGTACACAAAGATGTCACAACGCAATTTATAAGTATGCGCACACTTGTAGGCAATGCAAACAGCGATGGTATCTCAGTTAGGCAGGTTAATATAACAAGTCACGACATAGCACACTTTATTTATATATACGTATAGCTTACAGTTATGTACATATTTACTGTGGAGATACGATATTTTACTTCTTGGAAGGTTTAACTGTTAAAAATTTCATATATTATACTCACTTTCCAACAAAGTTTCCTGGAGTTGTAGCTTGGTTGATATATGTCCTGGATTCGATTACTTTCTACAAGGAACATGAAAATAATTACTACAATAATAAAACTTCACATTAATTAATGATTAATAATCACGTAATTAATTAATAATATAACTACGTTTCATTGTAACATGCACTCTATAATCAAAGGTATAAACTTTCCTAAAAGGTTCATAATCATAATACTTGAATAAAAAATAAAAAGAAAGGTTTATCTGTATAAACTGAAGAAATTTATGTAAATAAACAACACATTGCATCTAGTTCTTATTTTAATATCTTATTATTAACAATCAAATGACAGATACAAGTTCATTGGCCAAATTATTACAGAAATATTTCTCGTACACAAAACCTGTTTGCCCAGATTGTGTGCAGTTTTTTTTTAAAAAGAACTTAAACTAGACCCAGCTTAGTTATCAGTCGATTTATAACGAAGCATTGCCGCCGAAATTAGATCATAAAATAACATTTTGTATGGCCATAGTATTAATTTCAGGAAGGCGACTTAAGTTAAAACTCTTTTTTAATTATCATCAATAGACTATTGCTAGCAATAGGCTTCTAATTAAAAGGAAGTTTTGGCCTACTATAGCATCCTGGCTTGACAAGTTGCTATAGGGTATGTCTTCCTCAGGAGTCTCAAAGCAGATCTTACCGTGGACTCCTGCTCCTCCTAAAAGAGAAGCGCAAAGAGGGCACAGAAATGGGTAGTCTTCTTTCTCTTTGTAGTGCTTTGTCCTGAGTGGTTCGCTGATTTAGTTCAGCTCTTACGATACCCACGGGATGAACAATATTAATAAATACGTGATCTTTCAACAAGCCATAAATTTTATCTATATGCTTTTTAAATAACTTTATCTATTCATCAGCTTATCTATACCGTGAAAGTTGCAAAAGCAAAAATGAGCAAAAGAAACAAATATAATTTTGTTTAACCTTGTGTTGCAAGGGCATAAAATTGGTGTAATTTTTGTGACTTACAATTTTAACATGTTCATGCTCATTAACATGTGCGAAACATGAGTAATGTTGTATCTTCAAGGTTAAGTTAATGCAGGTGTATCACATACTTAAATCTCACTTGAATTTTATACCTTGGTTTTTATCCGGTGGGTAGTTTGCGAAAAATGTCGTTTTATAATTATTTTAACAGGAACTTGGGCACTTTTTATAATACATTTTGATAGGTAACAGTTTATTAGAAACAGATTTTTCATTTTCACGTGCAATAAGATTTGTACTGTACAGTGCTTTAGTTAAGGTTGAATTTTTTGTTTCTGTATATTTTTTACGGTTTTTCATTAACCAGAATTACAAGCCTTTTGTTATACAGTGCGACTGATGCTATTTAGAGAGATATCATCACGGATCAATGAAAAATTGTAATACATAAATTGTGTAATTTGTCCTATATTTTTAGAGGGAGCGAATTCAAATCTTAATTAGTGACGGTTAGCTTAACCGGAGGTATTCGTGTAATCAATTATTTCCTTGCTTCTCTACGCGTAAGTAGTAACCTGCACCTGAAACCCCCTCCCTAGCTCTTCACAATTCTTGACTTAAATGCTTTTGGTGGCATCAGACTTTTGATGAAAAAAACACCTAGATATTTAACTAAATTAGTCCTTAATTTATGCAAGGCTTTTGACCGCAGCTCTGACTGCCTGTATGTCGATTTTCGCCGTAAAGATTAATCTATGTCCTTCTTGAAGTATCAAAATGTGCTAAATTTCATAAAATTCGGTTCAGCGATTTAGTCGTGATAGTGTAAAAAATATACAGACAGATCTACTTTCGAATTTATAATATTAGTATGGATCCATTGTCCCGAACAAACAATTATACATACTTAATTATTTGTGTGTTGAAAAGTTCCATCTCTGAACTTGACGATAGGTAATTGATATCTTGTTTTTATATGGGAACTTAGACTGATTGTTCAAAGGTGGTGTGAGCACAATGCATTTATCAATTTTAATTACCGTACGATATTTCGTGCTTATGATATCTTTTGTCTCGTGTATTGCAGTCTTTTTTGTATTATATGTGATATTTTATCTGATGGTATTTTAATTTCTTGTCAAGCCGTGACGTAAGAGCCATAAGAGCAAACTACGCAGGGCTGAAAACAGTAATAATAACACCCGTCTGGCCAGCAGCTAGCCAGCTACTAATTATTTGTATAAATACATATATACATATAAATAATTAACATATATACATACATACAAATAATTTATATTGAAGTGTAATCTCTGGAACGACTCAACCGATTTTGATAAAACAAACAGATAGCTGATGTTATAAGGAGTTACTAAGACTACTTTTAGTTCATAAAAAATAAAATTTTAGAAAAAAACTAAAAGTAATGAAATAAAGTGGTTAGCGTATGCGGCTGCCGATTAAGAGCTCATATATGTAATACTTATTTACAATAAGTATACAATAATATGTATTTATATCACTTGTCTAGTGTCCATTTAGTCCCGGGTCCTTTACGAGGGGTGTGAAAAAGCATCTCACAAAGCCGCCATAGTTTGGGTCAGCATCGCCATACTTCCTGCATCGCGGGCAGTGTGGTGGCCCCCACTCTTGGATTCCATTCATGCTTACCATCAGGCAGAGTGGAGTCACATTGGTAGGCATAAAAAAAAAATACAAGCTCTGCTTAGTTTAGGACTAGATGGCGTTGTGTGTAAGATGTTTGAAATATTTTATTTATTTATTTAAATGGTCAATTTTGCGGGACGCACTAAGTTGATGACTAAAACCTCTTTACTAAGAAGTCTCTAAGTCTGGACTAATAGTTTTAAAACAAATGTTAATAAGTGCCTACTGCCGCCTGTGGATATTCAAATATTCTAGTGTTGTGTGAGCGAGAGATCCGATTTATATAAGAGTGAGCGAGAGGTCTGATAAAAATGATTTAAGACTCAGTTCGCACGTTTGTAATGGACCAAGTATAGGTAGATCTATGACTCTTGAGTGACAGATGTCCATGCGCGGTAGTGGCTAAATCAAAGGACCTGTCTATCTGTGCCTGTCCATACGAAACTGTATCTAAATTTAAAAAAAAAAACTGTCTTTGTTTCAGAAATTATCTTAACATAATTAATTTCAAGCCATTCAAAACTCTTTGCTTAAACCGTGAACGGCTCCGTGTAATTGTAATATTTTCTATAACTTCATTTAAAAAGAAAGTTGCTAGACCAAGTGAAAATAACCTGACCAGGTTTCTAAGCTACCTGTCAAACATGTGCTTCCTAATACCATAGTTCTTCTAAACACGCACATGACAGCTTTTCAAAATGGCGGCTGTAGTTTTCTTAAGTGGCAACGTTTTTTTGTGCAGTCAAGAAAAACTGGTTGGGGCTTTTACTGTTCGAGAAACCCTTATAGGTGTTGAATGTATCTACTTGCAAGCTTCATAAAGATTTTATTTTGTTGTAGTGAATTATTGTACCTATTGTTTTTATGTTCAGTGTTGCAATTGTATCAATTCTAAATTCAAATATGTATTACTTTTGAAAAAAGTTTTGATTGTTTATTAATAAAAACATACAGTATTGACGAACTGAATGATATATTTTCACTATTACCATAAGACTACATCAGATAGTCAGGTGTGGGTAGCCAGGCCTACTCTGAGCAACACATTATATATAACAGAATAAAACACTACCACATGCCACAAGGCTTAACTTTTATTTGGAACTTTCTATAATAGGTTGAGAAAATTGGAAAATGGATATGTAAATTATAACTTATAAGCAATCCTGTCAAAATATGTCACCAATTACGAAGTTATATAAAAAGTTATATAAATAGTGGAAGTTATATAAAAAGGACTGTAAAAAAATTAAAAATAGCATGATGAGCATCACGATAGAAGCCCGACACTCTGAGCATGCCAATCACTAAAGATGTCTATGTACATTTTACTGATTGATTAATTTTGAATTAGATGTAGTAATGTAAATTTATATTCATAATATTTCTAGTTTATTATATCCGTAATTTATATCAACAACAAAAAAAAATCGAACCACAATTTTAAATCCGAACTCTTTTAAAGTATTACAAATTACCGAAAACGTTGTTGTAAGCATTAAAATTCTTTAAAAATAGTTTTAATAGCTACTGTCTATAATCTGTGGGAACCATAGCTAGCGGCTTGGAAGTAATTACGGTTCGTGGAAAAGGCCCTTTCACGTAGAAAAAAAAAGTTAACGACGTAGATACGTGCTATTCAGAGGTAGGAGAATAAAGAAAACATAATTAACTAAAAAAGTAAAGTACCTACACGTGCTTGAGTTAAGAAAGTAGATTACAGATTATTTATATTTTAATACAAGCTGAGTCTCGTGGTGTAATTATTTTTAGGCTAGCTTGGCTACGCGGCGTTACTCGCGATTAACACCTTACCTAAAATAAATATAAAGTCTATTTTTGATTGATAAATATAAATAAATATTTTGGACATCTACACACAACAGCATCTAGTCCCAAACTAAGCAACGCTGGTACTAAACGACTGATATAAATACATTAAACACTTTTTTTTTGTTAATACATACATACATATTACATAGAAAACAGCCAGACTCCGAAAAAAAAAATTTTGCATTACACAAATATCTGGTCCGGCCCAGGAATCGAACCCGAGACCTCTTGATCAGCAGTGGCTTACGCTAACCCCTAGACCAACAAGGAAGACTTTTAAAACTACATTGTCTACTAAAAGAAAATATGTAATTCAATTACCAAAAATGTACTCACCCCTGCTGTTCCTTATGACCTTCCGTTGGTTTTGTTTAGATTTAGTATCGCTTCTCGTTGTCCGTACTTTCGTTTGGTTATAAGATAGTATGTAAGGACTCGACGTGAAAAATAATAATTTTAACAAAAAGGAACCGACTACAATGAAAAACTATTCCGAGTACTGAAATCGCAACAATTGTGCGTATGATATTTGAGGAGTTCCCTCGATTTCCTTGGGATCCCATCATCAGATCTCGATATGGTGACCATGGGACCACCTGTAAGCTACGCCCATTCCAATGCAAAAATAATTTTTGAAATCCGTTCATAAGCGACGAAAATATTATCGCTGAACATACATAAAAAAAAAAGATTCCGACGAATTGAGAACCTCCTCCTTTTTTTGAAGTCGGTTAAAAAAACAACCACCTGGTAGTAAAAAGTAATATAATTCTTAGGCCATTTGTATACTAGAACATTCCTCGGGTTCGTTCTAGTATAGAACGAACCCGAGGAATGACTTGTCTGAAAAGCTATAATTACACGTCATATTATGCAATACACGGAGTATTCTAGCCTAAAAAAGATATAAATTAACTGGCGCAAGTCTTGCGTATATAAAAAGTATTTAGTGTCATTCTATTTATAATCTAGTTATAATTTATTAATCTAATTTTTAATACTTACATAAATAGTAAAACATTTGCATTAATTGACACGTAATATGTACTTACATAATCTTTGTGATAATGAAACAAATATATTAATATTTTATTTTAATCATAATAAATAAATTGTAGTAAATTATAATTTACTAGCGCCCCGCATCGGCTCCGCCCGCGTGTATGTTGGTTATCGCGGTAAAACAAGAGTAGTATGTCCTTTCTCAGGCTTGAAACTATTTGTATACCAAATTTCATTTAAATCGATTCAGTAGTTTTGGCGTGAAAGCGCGACAGACATACGGAGTTACTTTCATATTTATAATATTGTAAGGATGTGTGAGCTTACGGGCGTGCATGTTTTCATGTGCATAAATGTATGTGTGCGTGCATGAATGCACTTAATAGTGTCTAAGTGTGAAAACCTAACTGGGCATGCAAGTCACTTTAATTAATGATTTTATTATCATTACTTTAAATATATAACTATTAACTTTAAGAGGACGAAAGTAGACTTATGTCTACTTCGTCCTCCTGAAGTACCTACTTATGTAAACACAGTTGTATTTGTGTAATAAATTATTACAAGTAGCTAGTTTTTCATAATAATTTCATTTAGACCGCGATTCTTGTTGCTCTTTATCATCATCATCATAATCATCATCAGCCTATCGCAGTCCACTGCTGGACATAGGCCTCTCCAATTGCACGCCACTTAGTTCGATCCTAGGCTACTCGCATCTAGCTCTTTATATCGTTAGCTAACTACCTGAAATAGGTCCAGCCGTTCCAGAGGTTAGCCAAAACAAGCAGAAAAAAAACATTGTTTTTTTATCGTTTATACTTTAATATTCATCATCAACAACCCTTAACGTCCCACTGCTGGGCTCAGGTCTCCTCTCAAGAGAGGGTTAAGGCCATACGTCCCCACGCTGGCCGAGTGCGGGTTGGGGACTGGCAAGACACGTTGTGGCTACGTAATCTTGCTGTTGGATGTTTTTAAGCCGCCCGAAGGCCTCCAACTAAGCTTCACGACTGCTATCTTATGATAACAACCGGGACCGACTGCTTAACGTGACCTCCGAATCACGGAAACGCTCATTACATATAATGCCACAAACGGTCACCCATCTAGGTCCGACCGCACCGTCGTTGCTTACCCTTGGTGATCGTTTCCAATCACCTAAGGCCACTCGGCTATGAGCGCTTCCTTTAATATTCATTTAACGAAAACTGTTAATTTGTAATTACAAAAACTTTAGTTTTATTTATTTGTATATCAAAGCAAATCATTTTTATTTTCAACGTCACTTTTGAAACGTCAAGTAGTCAGTCAGTAGTCAGTCGTGAAGCTAAGTGTCTGTTCCAATTCGTAGATCCTATGGAGAATAACAGACAAGAAACTCCATGGACACTTTTCCAACATAGTTTTCACAACAAGTTACATTGTTTTAGGCATTTTATTAAATGTGAGGACAATGTAACGATGCTGATATTTACACTGGTAGTGTAGTATCACGAGCATGACCTATGCACCAGCCATCGTCCAACTCAACCATATTGTAGGGAGCCGAACGACCCGCTACACACGCCACCTCTAGCAGGACTTGAGCGAGCATGACATGTTCACAACTGCCAGTCAACAAACAAACTTATGCTACTAGTGACTACAAAGTACAAATAGATGGATGTGTTTATGATAACTACAGCAATAACCGCTATAGCTACCAGTTCCTGACAGCAACCAGTTTTAAACCGTTTAAATTACGGTTTTGTGAATCTTCTAAACCTGTACTATTATGTATTCGGTGTTGCTTCAATAACTAACAGCTGACATGATAGAAATAGCACAATGAACTGTGTGAAATGCCTTTACTCATTAACATCGCCGTGCTATACATGGTTAATTATCGTTTTTAGAAATATCGCAATTTGAACTTTAAAATTTAACGCATTGAATGAATTTTGGAATACACTGAAGCCTAAAATGTACCAAAAAGTAAGTACATAGTCTCTAGCATCGCATCATTAAATTCCAGAAAATTACCGTATGTGTGATAAACTGATAAATGCAAGACTAGGACTTATCTGCGTTGGCGATCTTTAATTTCAAGGGGGGATTGGTTCTCTGTCGTAACTTAACTGGAGTATTTTCAAGCATATTTTTCTTTAAAGGAAATCTAGAGAATTAAATTTATTTTACACAACATTTTTGTGCGGCGACTCAGCACACGGTTATGTCGGTTATCACAGTAAAAATCTAGAGGTATCTTTATTATTCTAAAAGAATCAAAACAAATAAATATTTCGGACATCTTACATACAACGCCACCTAGTTCCAAACTAAGCAGAGCTTGTATTATGGGTACTAGACAACTGATATAAATACATAAACATTTTTTTTGTAAAAACATACCTACATATTATACATAGAAAACACCCAGACTCCGAACCAAATATTTGCGGATCACACAAACATTTGTTCCGACTCGGGAATCGAACCCGAGACCTTTTTATATAAATATCTTCATGCCAAATTTAATTGAAATCGGTCGATGCAGTGGCTTAGGAATAAAAGGGAAACAGATATAGTTATTTTCGAATACAATATTAGTCTGAATTTTGAGAATTTGATTTTTTTTTAAGGCATAGGTGGCAATCGAACACTGTGTTGCAAGTGAAATGTAACTGAATTTCACTGAGTGAAATGCCACTAAAGAATTATCCATCTAGTAAGCCGTTAATGCCAAAGCATGGCTCCCCATGGCTCGTTTTTTTCCTCACATTTAAGATGAAAAGTCTTACGCATATGTTATTTAAATTATAATAGGTGATTTGATTAAATAACATTGCAGTATTTTTCTCATTCTCAAACTTAAGAATATTGTTATCGTTGAAATGAAGCTGGCGTCTGCATGACATAATCAAGATGAGATCACTGGCTCCAATCGTATCTAAATAAGGCATCTTGTTCAGGTACGGCATTCAGGTTTATTCCAAGGTGACATTCACTAAAGAAATGTCGGTATACTTTGTGAATAAGACTTTGGCAAATTGTTCGTTGTTTTAACTTTGAAAATGACGTCCTACCATATAATCGTGTCTCTATTGGTGGATGCTGCCTGGCCTGCCTGCCTCTCGGTGGATGTGCCTCTGCTCTGCCTGATGGTAAACATGAGTAGAAGCCAAGAGTGTGGACCACTATACCTACAGTACAGCATGGTGGTACATACTGGCGACTTATTGAAATGCTTCAGCATCTTTGGTCTTCCTATCTCGTAATCACAAACAAAATACGACAGCACAAAGTATGTTATTTTATGTTGATCTTTTATGCGAGGGTAATACGAGGTGTTTGTGCTGAAATCAGCTCTACTACCTTCAATATCTTCATCATCGTTAACAATAATTAATAATCCACTGTTGGACATAGGCCTCTCCTTAGAAGTGTTGGGGCTTACTATATCGCGCTGGCCATACGAGTTGGGCCATAGGGTTGTTTAGAAGTTTTCCTTATCTTTGCAGAGTTGTTAACCTGTGTATTTTACTCTCTTATTCGCCTCTTCTCTTAGTTTACCAGTTTGTAAGCGCATCCATTTAGGCTTAGATGTGATACATCTGAAAATCAGGCAAGTCATTTTATGTGAAACTTAAAATGACTTGCCTGATGCTCTGATTTATTATATATTATATATGATATTATATATATACTAGCTGATGCCCGCGGCTTCACTCGCGCCCTAGAGGTATAAAAAATAGATGTTGGCCGATTCTCATACCTACTGAATATGCATATAAAGTTTCATAAAGATCGGTCGAGCCGTTTCGGAGGAGTATGGCAACGAAAACTGTGTCACGAGAATTTTATGTATTAGATGTAAAATTCTCGTGTCACAATATATATATATTAGTGACACGAGTGATATATATATGTGATATATATATTAGTGACTGATATAATGAGTGATATTAGAATTTATGACGATAAACAATTGCGATATAAATGGAGTCCATAATGCATTCATAAGTCACTAGGGAGAAAATCTAATAAACTTACTTCTTGACCAAAAAGTCAATTGGTGTCTAAGGTTACAACGTAACCAGAATAATACATAAATATACAAATACTAGCTTTCCACCCGCGGCTTCGCCCGCGTGGAATTCGTATATATCGCGCGACACGGTAAGGGTAGATTAAACAATCTTACATGATTTTATGTTTGAAAATGAGGAACTTAGACACAAACTTTCGTCCCCTATTTCAAACCCTACTTTCTACCTTTATTTTCAATCGGTTCAGTGGTTTAGGCGTGAAAGCGTAACAGACAGACAGACAGAGTTACTTTCGCATTTATAATGTAAGTAGGGATTACACCATCGGAAAGTAGAGATTTCATCAAACAGAAAACACCCTAATTTTTTGAAAAAAGTAGATATTTCGACGGGTGAATTTTCGGTATTAAGTCAAAATCGGGTGAAAAAATAAATATTTCAAATCAAATAAATTATAGTGTATTCGAGACATAAAAGGTAAGTTTTCACTAAATTTCGTTTAAAAATAATTTTATTTGTAAAAGATAAAAAAAAAACAAAAACTTAGTTTTTTGAATTTTTCGCTTATAATTTGAGGTAAAAATCGGCCAAGTGCGTGTCAGGCCACGCACGGGAAAGGGTTCCTCAGTCACCCATAATGGTACGTGGATTAGAAATTGTATCCAATGGATAATTGTTATGTTTACTTATTAATGCGTTAATTTTGTATGACTTTTCCAAGTAAGCACATTGTAGAAGTTAAGCCTCTATAACTCCTGAACTAACAAAGTCATCTAATTCGTTATAGTTTTAATTTAAAGTTATTATATGGACCACAATCACGATTTTTTTCTAGATTTTTTGAGCCGGCCGTTTAGCTTTTAGAGGGGGGGGGGACGCCCTGTTTTTACAAAAAGAGGGCCCTTTTCTCGCAAACGGATACCTAAATCAAAAAATGGGTTTAAAGATCGTCTTAACAACCTTTTAATGTTATTATAAGACCTATATAATGATACCCCAGATGATGGGGTAGCTGCGAGAAAAAAAACATCCCCACTTTACGTGTATGGGAGGTACCCTAAATAAAAATATTTTTCATAATTTTATTGTAACGCTTTGTCGACGTAATTACAATACATATTCATGCAAAGTTTCATCTTTCTAGCACTTACCGATTCGACGGTAAGGAGGACGGACGGACGATAAGGGTTCGAAGTCATAAACTTTGGAACCCTAAAAATTGTAGATCTTTTGATTACCTACAACTTTGCCATTTAACTTTTTTCCATAGGACTTGTAGTTTTGCCGGAAATCGAGATAAACCGTTCTTTACCCTTTGTTTTATATATTTAGCCATCCAAAGTGACTTTACCCTGCCTGATGTAAAGCATTAGCAGAATCCAAGAGTCGGGGCTACTACACTTGCTGCGAATACAGACAATAATGTATGGCGGCCCACACTATGGCGGCTTAGTGAGATACTTTTTCACGCCCCGCTTAAAGGACCCGAAAACCTCCCCCCCTACCCCTTCCCGACCTCAGATCCCCCGTAAATTATTTTTCCTTTTATTTTTATAATATTCTCCTCCTTTTCCAATGGGTTTCATCCTACTATAATTTTATTTGTTTTCAAAAATTATCTACCCTGAACTACTGGTCTATATGTCATTGTCAAACTATCATTATGGTTGCCATGCAATTGTGTTATGCCTAGCAACCTGTGAAGTTTTGACAGGAGATAAACAGTGATAGATTTTGATACCTACGATTTATGTATTTTTATAATCACCTAGCTTTGGCCTTTGTATCTCGATTATTGCAGTAAAAAGTAGCCTATGTCCTTTCCCAAGTTCAGTTCTATCTTCATACCAAATTTCATCAAAATCGGTTCAGTGGTTTAGGCGTGAAAGCGTAACAGACAGACAGACAGACAGAGTTACTTTCGCATTTATAATATTAAGTATGGATATCTGTGCCTAGCATTGGAATGCATTAACACTGAAGAGTAAAAGTATGAAAGTATGTTAAACTAACAAAAAATGTATTTATCTATACATTGGGCTAGTGGCATCATTATCTCGATGTAATTTATCTAAAATATTATACAGTACGACGTGCAAAGATAACAATATCTTCCCATGGCTTATCAGCTGTGATTGTAAGGCATATTTTATTGTATAATGTAAAAAAATGTAGCATATTGGCAACGTAATTAACACTAAGTCGTTTTTGGTGCTTTTTCTATTTGACAACTTTACTGCTTATTACTCGTGCACTATAATGAATCTATACATCAAATATAAAAAATTCTCGTGTCGCGGTGTTTTTTACCAAACTCCTTCGAAACGGCTGCAGCGATTTGTATGAAATTTTGTGTGCATATGGGGTAGTTCTGAGAATCGGCCAACGGTCGGCGACGATATTTAGCTCGTCCCGTGCGTGCCACGTTCCCGTCCCGTCCGTATCTCCGTGAAGTATGCATTTCCTTATACATTTTGTATGAAACGATGTTTGCAAAACTTCCCGTCCCGTCACGTCCGTGTAAAATCCCGTCACGTATGTTTACACGACAGCGGATCCCCTAACTTTATTATATTAATTAGCTGATAGTTAATCTATAAAATTACAAAAGTAAACATCTAAATATATTATCCGTTATTTGGGTCTATAAAGTGTTGAAAACTTAGTGCTAATTATTTGGGAGATATTAAGTATGTCTCCCAAAAAAAACAAAAAAAAAATCTGTCGTACCGCAATTTCGTATCAAAGTCTACCAATTGTAATTTATTTCCTTGAACTCATTCTTTGTGAAGCCATGTTTTGCTCACATAGGTATACATACCTATAATAAGTTGTAAAATTTAAATAGAAATAAATAAAATTGAAGTGTCTGTATGTACAAACGAAAAGTTTTTACTAAATGCCAAAAAAACGGTACTTATATAAAAAGGCATTTTTTTTAATTTTGTCTGTCTATCTGTCTGTCTGTTCCGGCTAACCTCTGGAACGGCTGGACCGATTATAACGGTACTTGCACTGACAGAAAGCTTATGACCAAAAGAGTAATTTATACTAATTTCTATTAGACTAACTTACTTACTCGCGATTTACAACAATAACCGCGGGTAAAACCGCGCGACTGTACTAGTATATAATGTATAGACAAGTGGGTATGTTGCCGTAATAAAATAAATAAAGATGGCACAGTTTTTAGTTTGTAAGGATATACACATGATTCGACCTCGAGAACTTCTCTTGTTCAGTAGGACGCCTACTTACATATATAATTATGTATTGTTCTGTGTTGTCTGTGGCGTTTTTTAACACTTTAATTGCCCCGTTGCGTTTTTGTTGTGTATCAAGTGCATGTGAAGTTTGACAGGTTAATTGGCGGTAGATTTTATTTTAGGTTAGGAAGACGCGATATTAATTTGAGAAGTTTTCGACAATACAGCGTTATCTATTGTTATTTTGTTTATAAATTTTTGAAATGAAGACGGAATTGATTCCTTTTGAGAGTAGCCGTTTAAAAATAAAAATAACTTTTTTTTCGATTTTTTTTATTTTCGGATCCTTTCTCAATATGTTTGCCGTTCTTAAGTCATGTGTCATCATCATCATTCATCAACAGCCTTTAACAGTCCACTGCTGGACATAGGCCTCTCCTTTGAAAGGAAGTTTTGATCTACTATACCACGCTGGCCAGACGGGTTGGTTTACCAACCCGTCTGGGTTTGTTTCAAGTTTTCCTTCTCTTGACAGTGATGATAGCCGCTTATTTTGTTCCTTTAGTCGCCTCTAACGACACCCATGGAATGAATAGGGGTGGTGACACTTGTATTCTTAATCCGTCACCACACGGAAGTCATGTGTAACACATAAATATTTAAAATTGTGAACCATAAATTTTGTTTCGGAGTTTGGGTGATTTCTATGTATAATATGCACGTCTTTACAAAAAAAGGATGTTTATGTATTTATATCAGTTGTCTAGTACCCATAGTACAAGCTCTGATTAGTTTGGGACAAGATGGCGTTGTGTGTAAATATTTATTTATTTCAATCGAATTCAGGACTTGAATTACCCAACGAGGAAGTACTATAATAAACTAATGAAATTCAAGTTATTCGGTGTTGCAATAATAATAAACTAGACGTACTAATATGAAAGCCATTACATGTCTAATCATAGGTGGCGGTCAACTTGACGCCGGCAAGACGAGGAAGCAGGGAGATGCGTGAATTATTACATAAACTATAGGCCGACCGTTTATCTGAGTCCTCGCCTGCGCGGTAACAGGGGCGCGGGGGTATGACGACAAAGGGAACTGAGACAGGTGCGGGCGGCGGGGGCGCTTAGTGAGATACACAGGCGAGGACTCAGATAAACGGTCGGGTAATAGCTAAGCAAGTTGTTGTAGTAAATAGCGAGTAAAGCGCCCACTGTCCAGCCGTTTCAGAGTTTAGCTAGAACAAATGTAGAGACAAAAAAAATTACTGTCTCAGTGGCGCAGTGGCAGCGTTGCGACTGTTGTGTTATAGGTCTCGGTTTCGATTCCCGGATCGGACCAGATGTTTGTGTGATCCCCAAATATTTGTTTCGGAGTTTGGGTGTTTTCTATGTATGTCTGTATTTACAACAAAAATTATATTTAATGTAGTTATATAATATCAGTTGTCTAGTACCCATAAAAATAAACTCTGCTTAATTTGGGACTAGACGACGACGTGACGGCAATATTTATTTATTTATTATTTATTTTATTAGTTTTAAAATTGCTTTCTTTATATATTATACAAACTTGGGAACTAATATAAACTTAGGAACAAGGCTAGGAAGATGTCATACGTACAATGTACATCTTAGAAATTTAGATAATCTGCATTTAGTAATAAAACTCTTCCGAGTTACGATCAAACTGCTGTGTGAGATGCGCAAAGTTATCTAATTTTTTATCTTCTTATAAAAAAACCTGTATCTACATCGCGCAAGTGATATCTGTAATAGCTGCTAGTGTTCAGAGATACTATCAACGAGGACCAACCTATATAAAGTCTAGTACCATAAAACCACGTCACCATTGCTTTCTCTGCTAACATTACGTAAATATGATTAGCTTAGAATCTGCGTAAACTATGTTGAAACTTTGGCTAAACCCCGTTAGGATGACAGTAGAATATCTATTCACTAATACGTTTCCCTTGTGTCAATGTGTGAATATTTGATCAATATATTTGTATGGGTATGCTGGCTGTAGGAGAAAGCACATACCAATCACCTCTGCTACGCATATTAAAGGTAACTAAACTGCACGAAAGGTATTGTAGTTTAAATGTTCGTATCGCCGTTTTCTTACTACTGAGTATTGTGGGTTCGATAACCTTCATGTAACAATACTTTGTGACCGTGTGATTCTCAAATTGTTGTTTTGAGTCTGGGGTTTTTTTTTATAATAAAACAACAATAAATAAATATTTCGGACATCTAACACAATATCATCTAGTCCCAAACTAAGCAGGGCTTGTATTATGGGTACTAGACAACTGATAAAAGTACATTAATATACTTTTTTTGTAAATACATACATATTACACAGGTATATAAAACACCCAAACTCCAAAACAAATATTTGCGGATCACACTAACACTTGATCTGACCCGGGAATCGAACCCGAGACCTCTTGATCAGCAGCCGCACACGCTAACCACTAGACCAACAAGGCAGTCAGCGATAAGAATAAGATTTGTAGGTGTACGGGTATTTTTATTTAAATAGGCGTTGCCTTATTTGTGGCTATAACAAAAATGGATGCATGATGACCGTTTTTAATAATTACCAATAAATAACTGATGAATATTAAAATTAAACCTTTATATCATACAGTTCACAGTTCCTCAAAGAATGACCTCAAAAACATAAGGTTTTAAATTATACGAAGTTTTAGTTCGGTAGGTTGGTCATAAATTTAATTATGTAACTGTGGCGACATCTATACTTCACGTAACGAACTTGAAGTTCATCTAGCGAACACAAGCCAGATTAAACAACTATTAACTTGACGTGGTGGCGCAGTGGTATAGCGTATTCGACTGCCAAGCTGGGTGTCGGGTTAGATTCCCGGGTTGTGTCAAATGTTAGCATGCTTTCGAAGTTTGGATGTTGTATAGTAATATGTACTAACATGTATTTACAACATATAAGTGTACTCATCAGTCAATCTGGATGTCATAGTCAGCCATTTTGTATTTTTCTTAATCTGCCTGCGTTCCAGACGCAGTGTTACCAACATTATGAACCGCAATAAAAAAATTAATACAAATAAAGAAAATTAAAGTGTCTGTATGGTAATCAAATCAACAGTTTCTTATTAAATACATATGAAAGTTTATACGTTACTTATGTACCTACACCAGAAAAACCATTATTAAAATTTTTGTTTGTTTATCTGTCTGTGTGTTCCGGGTAACCTCTGCGAAACTCAGCTAGTGTATTGAAATGAACACTTGTATCGGATATAACTTTCTTTGGAAATATTTTAAGCCTGGCAAACTTATCATTTTCTAATCCATTCCTGAGGCATATTAGAATTTATATAATATCTTGAATTATGCTTCGGATGTCCGAGTATTTTTTACGACTGATTTCTCTATTAACAAAAAAAAGAAATTTATTTAATCCGAGCACTGGTAACAGGTATTTTTTAAAACTATAAGTATTCATTGTATGTGTATTATGGTATAGAGAAATCTTTTCTTGATGCCTAGTCCAGCAGTGGTCTATTTAAGCTGTTGATGTATAGTATAAGTAGGTAAGCATATTTAAGTTAGGTTTAATTAAGTTTAAAAAATGTGAAGCCTTTAATGAGCTTAGGTCATAAGTCATAATGAATAGATTGTGTTTTTTATTCCCAAACTTTTATTTTCTTAATTAAAAAACATAATTATTTTATAAATAATGGGGTTTCTTACGCATCAAAATAAAAAAAAACTGAATTGAGAAAACTTTTGTAGTAGGTCTTAAACTTCTGTACTTAGTCATATTCAGAAAAAAATACATTTACAAATAAGGAAGTAATTAATATCAATTAGACAAGTTATTGATTTCTAG
Source organism: Phragmatobia fuliginosa (assembly GCA_932526445.1). Classification (NCBI taxonomy): domain Eukaryota; kingdom Metazoa; phylum Arthropoda; class Insecta; order Lepidoptera; family Erebidae; genus Phragmatobia; species Phragmatobia fuliginosa. Next base: position 18,456,686 of record OW052070.1, read on the forward strand.
GAACGAGAATCGAACCCCGATCGTAACGAATTTATGTAAAATAATGCTTAACGTACACATTACATGTAAACACGTATGCACTTACATATAACAGTAAACACAAACAGTTGTAATCTGTAAGTTCCTGACTACCTGATTTGCATTTAACATTGTTTCAACCCTTGCAATGCAGTATAGTAAGCCATACCATGATGGCCTGGTCAGATGTTTCTGCATCATTCTCCCGGCCTCTGAAAGCCGGCAGAATGATGCAGAATGATTGGGCCTCCCGTCTCACACTCACCACCGAAATACGACAACATATTTTTAATAAGGTACAACATTTAATGCTGTACTGCACTTTACGGGCTACCTGTCGTTTCACACAAGTAGTTTTTTCCAAGCCGCTTCTTTTAAAAAAAACTTTTGTTTCAACCATATCACATACGTCACCATGAAGTTGAATACACACACTTTATCCATAGATTAAAATTGACTAATATTAACTATTTCTATAAAATGATTTAAAACATTTTAAACTTTAATAAAAAATAGGATAGGCATCTTATGTCAATCGAGAATGAAGAAACTAAACATTCAATCAATTTAAATTATCGATACGCTGTGATGAAACGTTGGACTCGATTTTTCTATTGATCGAATTTGAAATCAACAAGTTAGAATCTGTGTCGTATTAATAATGAATTTCTTTATTTATTAAAACTACACAAAAACGTAATTTGATACAATTCTTAGTACATAATAGTTGTATACATACAGATGTTGACGTAATTCCATATTAAGTACTCTCTTGTTATATGAGACTGCCTATAAAACTACTATGCCTGGTGGAAAGTATGATCAGAATCCAAAAGAAGGTCTCCATCGTCATTGTGATTGCAGATATTGCAGCAAGGATACCCTTACTATGAAATGCTTCATCATTTCATCACACACACCACGAATGCTGTCATTATAGCTTTGTCTTCTGTGAGAGGGAAGTACCGGAGTACCAAACCGGTGCAGAAATCAACGTGGCTTCACAACTTTGAAAAGTGGCCCCTACTCGTGATTCTACTTATGCTTTCCGTCAGGCAGAAGGACTTTGGCAGCTTCATACATAAAAAAAATCAATTGTTATTCTCTAGTTACATGATGTATAGAAAGCTTCCGTAACACCGCGCATCGGTTCCCATAGACTTGCTGTTTCTTTCCCATACCTTACTTGACGTGATAGCAAGTATTTCAATGAAATACGACTTTTTGTGTTTGTTAGCTCATACGACGGAACAACATGTGCACAACTAGAAATGAAATGTCTGTCTCATCCCAAACTAGACAGAATCTGTATTATAGAATCTGGACTGCTAATAAAAATATCTATATATTTATAAATGTAAAAATATTATAGAATAATAACACTCAGATACGGAACGGTCGTAGTCATAAAACAATCAATTGTTTTGTTCAGGGTGGATAAGGAACCCACGACCACCCGTTTAACAGTCAGTCAAAATGATGTACCTAAAGCGATAAATATTTATATCTGATTCGTTTTCATATCAATAGTACTCGGTGCTGAAGTGCTAATTCTTAAAATTGCCCTGTAGAAAAACTCTGTACCTAACATTTTCAACCCGATAATTAAACTCTGAAAAATGAAGTGTGCAATAGTACCAGTGAGCTATGGACATACTCGTAATTTTTATTTATTTATGTTTTTTATGTAACTTGAATTCTAAAAACAAGTACATAATAAATTAACAGCTACTTACTGATTAAGAAATAAGATATAATCGTCAATTAAATATCACATTAAATGTAAATATATAGCAGAACGTAATACAATTAAAAAAACTATTAAATAGCATAATAAAAAGTATTTGTGTTTCTGTATTAATTATATAATATTTTATGTATGTCCCAGAAAATAAACAATTATTTTGCCAATTGACGACAACGTTTTTGAAACAGTGTTTTTCAATCCAGTAATAAACGAATAACGTGGCTGTGTTTGAGTTATTATGTCAATATGACAAATTAAGATAAATGATCCATATCTAATTGTATTTTTTGTTTGGTTACAGAATGCCAGTTACGTGATCAACAGACGATACTCGAAAGACAAGATGTCACCGGTGTGCCACAACTTCGTGCAAAACGCGTGGAAAAAAGATTTCTGTTCTAATTGCTTCAAGTCACGCGAAGAGCACGTAAAGCAAGAGCGGACAGGAACAGATGGCAGCAAGTACCTCGCCACACCATTCCAAAACAGAGGCACATTCTTCAAGAAAACTCCAACCGGTATACTCAAAATTCACACAAAGAAGAAAAGTAAAAGAAATGTCACTTTCCCCGAAGAAGTATGCAGCGTTATAGGCTTTGGAGGTGACGACTGGTCGGATGGAGAAGAATTTGAAATGTCAGAGGAAAATGACGAAGATGATACGTTCCCAGACACAGAAGAGGAACGAGAGCTCCTGAAAATTACCAAATCTAATACAGATTTTAACACTGTTAAAGCTAATCTGTTGGGAGATTCAGCCGCCAAATCTTACACTTCACTGTTACTGGGTAAGATGCAAACAGACTCTGATGGTAAGAAGAAGACTTTGTTAGTATCGGTTACACCTTTTGGCCAGGAGAATAAGCCTAGTAATCATAAGTCACACGTCCGTAAACCCGCCGTTATACATGTATCAGAGGCTACAGCGGAAGATACATCTAGTAATTATAAAACTAATATAATTTTATCTTCGTATGTTAAAGAAAGTGAAACGATAATTAGTGCAGACAATATAAATACTTCTACTCATATTTGTACTGAAAAGTCACTGCTCGAGGAAATATCAGAAACGTTAGAACAAAATCGAATGTCTAAAAGTACAGACATTCATATGACGCAAAAGAATTGCAATAAACCCACAGTTGTTGATGAGAAGATGAAAGAAAGTATGCAAGATGAATCTGATAGGAAAGAAATGTGTGAAATGAAAAAGAACAGTATTGTAAGGCAATCACCGTTACACAAAACTCAAGAAAGGCCAAAGGTAAACTTAAGTAGGCCAGAATTTAAATTTTGTAAAATCAATATTGAGAGCACTAGTGTTGATTCAGCGGTGAGCACTTTAAACTCGACTGCTAATAACTCATTAGCGTCTGACGATGAAAGCTTTAGCGCCCGGACCGACTCTGACAATGATGACAGCGGGCATTTCTCAGAAACAAATAAAGCAGAGGAAACAGTTAAAATCAAAATATTCAACGAAGTTGATAAAAATTACAAAATGTCACCGATTGGCCAAATAAGGAAAGTAGATGGACAGGCAAGCACTGGATATTCTACATTCCAAAGTCCGATTATTGATATGCCTCCCATACTGCCGAAACAAACAGATAATATATTTTCTGCGGATGGTAGTCGCGAGTTAGCGGGCGAGCCAGACGGTAGAGCTGACCCAGACGAGGCCACCGAAGCGCCCGCCTTGCCAAAAAGTCCTATCCCCACTCTTGACTTGCGGCCGTCGTTTCTACATGGCATGATAACTGATATACTGCCTGCCCACAAACCGGCTCTGCCAGAAAAACCGAAACTGCCGATCAAGCCAGTTATCAAACAGACGATGAAAAAAAGTGTTATCACAACAAGCCAGCAACAATTAAATATGTATATGCATACAAAGACCGAAGATGAAAAAGTAATGACAACATTAAGTGATGAAAAAAATAATGAGATAACTGAAGTACACGAAGACAAACCTGAATCAATTTATTACGCGCAACCGGTTTTGACTAAAGAGGACAGTGACTCAACACTGAACAGTATTTGTAAGCGAAAAGCACCCACGCCCCCCTCATCGCCCACTGTAGATGAATACCCTAATATTTACCAAAGACACACAAACGGGTTTGTGAAATCTGATGCACCTATTGTTAGAGAATTGGAGAAAAGAGAGAGAGCCACAGTATCTATAACTCACAAATCAAAACTCGTAGAAGACATACCTGAAATAAAGAAAATTGACACAACTCCCGAACCAGCGCCGCGGAGGAATATTTCTTTATCTCACGATAACTTACTTCTCGATGACAAGCGCAAAGGGAAACTAAAGTTTTCGATTAAGAAGCTATTACGAATAGGGTCATCGAAAGATCTCGATAAGAAAGAGTTGACCGTCGCAACAGTGACTAAAGTGACTAATAAACCAGAAGAGATATACGATTTGACACCGAAACCAAAGCCGCGTCTTGTGATCATACACCCGTTAGATATAAACGGGTCAAACGGAGTGGAAGTTGTCAAAACGAATTGTGAGATAGCAGATTTACGACGATTGAGTCACGATGACGTATCGTCCATCTATAGTGGATCTAGTTCGGCTACCGAACCAGAAACGCCGAAAGTTACGAACAAACCTCCCCCACCTCCGAGGCAAATTAGTGAAGATCAGAAGACTGTATCAGTTGTGCCAAAGCCGGCAAGGCCCCCGCCGCCAAAGTCGGCTGCATTGCAGAAAAAACAGAAACAGCAAGCGTGGTCAGCTGCGCCAACTAAGGCCGATAACATATACGCGAACTTAGGTAAGTAACCATACATTCACGCCTCATTACTTGTACTCAAATTCTTTAACGTACCTCTTTTAGTCATTTAGTATGTAACAATTAGATTTTTAAATGAAATGTAGTGCACTCTTGAAAATAAAAACTGAAGCCTTGTCATGTGCATGAAATAATGCGTAATATCTAAAAACAAACCGAACTATTTCTATGTACATATACACATTTACTCAGTCAAGTATTCATGTTGTATAAGAAATACAGTAAATACGTTTAATAGGCGCTGTTTCAATACTGAAAATTTGCAAACTACAGAATGTACTATTGAAGGCAGGATGACTTAATCATTATTTCACACGCGGTTTTTATAACTTCTGCAAATTATTTCAATTTACCATAGATGTTAAATAATAAATAAGAGAGATTTTTACATTTACAATCGGAATAAACATAAAGTCAACGCGTTATATATTTAAAACAATATTTGCTTGAAATTAACATAAAATTTGAATTTATTTACAATTCCAACACAATTTAACATTTGTTTTTCGGCTCGTCCAACATGTTTCACACATTTATGTCGTACATTCTTGTTTTTTTCTGTTATAACTGTATCTTACTACCATACTGTGCATATTTTAAAAAAACAAAGACAGACGTTAGTATAAAATAGCACATCTGCATGAACTAAACCCTCTTGAACTTAATCGCAAATGTAGAATATTATTTGCATACCTACCTAATGTAATGTCTGTCACGTCTAAATTTATTTTAAATGTTTACATCACCATATCCATTTCATTAACAAAACACAATTTATTTAGGAGAAATCAGATCAGCGCTTGCACCACGGAAACCAGAACGGACAGCGAGCATGCGCGAAAGAGAAGCACGTTTGGAACTACCCAAACGAAGGAATCAAATAGATGACGATAAAGACGAACTAGACGACGGACCCCAGGAGTTAGTCCAAGCGACTAACGACCCAGTAATACATAGTTACGACGACGTTTACAACACCGGCAAATATGACGAGGAAAACTGCGATTCTGCCAAAAACAGTGACAGCGATTATGAATACGTACACCACGCCAGATCTAGCTCACCCGAATGTGACGCGTCTATAAAGCCGAGAGAGAAAAACCCTTCAAGGAATGATACGAGAAAGAGTGAGGAGAGTAATAGCGAATATCCAAAATATAATAACGGTGTGTTCAACAGATCATCGCTCCCATACTGCGGTAGTGAAACAGAGTCTGAAATTTATTCTCCCTATAGCTTTTATAGTTCAAATGACAATATGGATGGGCCTGGGAACGAGGATTATTCAAACGACATGACTCCTAAAACAACGACAAACAAACTGAGAGTCAGAAAAGGGCGCAGCGTGGTGCATAAGAATTTAGAAGATAATTATGGCGCAGTCGTTATAGCGAATCACGAAGCGCTCGCGCAGGTCTTAGAACAGGTAATTTATATAGTTAACTTGTCTTGATTGAGTACTATGATTATGCTGTAGTTTTGTACGCAATTTACTTTAATTTTAATGAGTCTGGATTGCAAAACGTATGCTTATTAAAAATATTATTTATATGAAAAATCTTTTTAAAACTCGATATTAACTCATACAGCAAATTTTCTTACATTTCGCCTGATGAAATTCCTGAAAGTTTAACCAAATTCTAATCCCAATTAAGCATCTTAAACTTCCATACTATTGAATTAGAATTTAAAAATTCAACTTAAAGACTTGGAAAAGTAGGTTCTTTCATAAATTATCGGTTTTTAATATATCATTAACTCTAAATAAAATACTTCTGTCTCATTCAGGTCCAACAAAGCGCCACAATGCAGTCATCGCTCCGAGGCTTGAAGGCCTGCACCAACTTGAGATGGAGCGACTTCACTATCCAATCAACTAAAACGAACTCCGTGAAAGCAGGCAAGCGATTCTTCTATCCAGCCATCTGGACGTCAAGCCAAGGACCTGTGAACGTCACACTCATGCTGTACAAGGAACAGATGGCTTCTCAAATGGTTTGCCAGCAGTCGGTCCAACCGCAGACGTTGAGCTTGAATGCTATCACAGAGTTTTGTGATTTGGTGCCTTTACAGCAATTCGGAGAGGAAGGCGATGATTTGGTACAAGGTGAGTGTAGATATATTTATATAATGAGCTGGCAAATAATATACATATATAAACTTGTTTTTTTTATTTTCAATTTTACTGCAAAATTAATACAATATAATTAGTACGAGAAAGAATGTCAATAAGGATAGGAGAACGGTAAACTAGTTAACAGGGTACAAAGTGTGTTTGTGGAACTTTTAGAATATTTAACATATTTTAGGAAGGCTAGTATTTCTGTACCTCTGCGCTCCGTCTGATTGTTTTAAATTCGCATTATCTTCTGACCAACTTTATCATTTAACATCATTATAAAAATTTCTGTCTCGCCTCTTCAGCCTATTATAGTAGGCCAAAACCTCTTCTGTAATGAAAGGCATATATTCAGCATGATATGATAATGATGAAATTGTATAGAAATTGTACATTATATATGAAATCTGTGTCTAAACTTAATCTCTTAAATATCATCATCATCATCAACAGCCTCTAACAGTCCACTGCTGGACATAGGCCTCTCTTTTGAAAGGAGGTTTTGGCCTACTATACCACGCTGGCCAGACGGGTTGGTAAAGGGTTTGTTTCAAGTTTTCCTTCTCTTGGCAGTGATGTTAGCTGCTTATTTCGTTCCTTTAGTCGCCTCTTACGACACCCATGGAATGAATAGGGTTGGTGACACTTTGTATTCTTAATCCGTCACCACACGGACTTAAATATCATTTACTTCAAACATAAAAACAATCTTGTTGAGTAACTGTTTTGGTTGCTGATTTCTGACTATCTTAGCTCGACCTGGAATTTGTCAATGACTCACTACTTGTTCTGACGCAAATTCTATTCGTTAAAGATTATAAGGCTTGTACTAGCTTTTGCATGCGACTCCGCCCGTGTTTAAAGAGCAACCTATCCCCTTCTTCAAGATTCAAAGTATCTCACCACCTTGAAAGCGTACTGTACAGACAGAAAACGTTACTTCCTAATTTATATATTAATATTAAGTATGGATATTACCAAGCTGAAGGTATACTTTTATGCGATCAGATTGACAAAAAACCTTATGAAATATATGTAATATCTGTTTTATACTTTCGCGACTCATGTTTTTTACTGTAAACGGGACTTATTCGCGATATAATTAAAAACTTTCGAAACGTCGGAAAGTAGAATGTATCGTTTTGACTGCCTTGTTGGTCTAGTGGTTAGCGTATGCGGCTGCTGATCAAGAGGTCTCGGGTTCGATTCCCGGGTCAGACCATATATTGTAACCTTTTTAATTATATCGCGAATAACTCCCGTATACAGTAAAAAAATATATGTGATATGTTTACAAGTATAAAGAACTAAAATTAATTTCTTACATCTATAAGCTGCTTAATTAAAAATTAATGTATTCTTAGTTGCATTTGTTACACTATGTTGATATACGAGTATTATTATGTAGTTCAGCTAAATACATAATCCAATCCATAGAAACCAGTTTATTATCTAGCAAACATTGATTTCGCATAAATTCTTTTAGCAACCCAGATACTAATGTTATTTGACCTGATATTCATTGATTTCGAAACATCTTACTTTTAAAGTGTCATAAAATTTCTTATTTATGTAATTATAGACACAAATACATTTAAATTATGTTATACAATATAGAAGTGTGTCGTCCTTTCATTTTAAATTCCTTTTGTACTACGGTAATAAGACAATGCAGCCTCCATCTTGTCTTCATGCACCTGTCCACATATCTAATATAAATCCTGTGTTGCGACATAAAACGGACACAAAGATCACCCAGATTCAGAATAACAACTTTTCAATAACACAAAGTGTTATCTATCCCACTTGGGATTTGAACACACGACACTTGGCGCAGTACATAGCGGCGTGGCGACCGCCTAAACCACTAGGGCAACCATGCAGTCGAAGCCACATATATACTGTACTTACATCGAAAACATTTTTGTCGTCTGTTTGTTCCGGGGAATCTCTGGAACCGCGGTCCTGATTTTGACGGGACTTTCATCGTCAGAAAGTTGATGACATAAATCGGTCACGCCGCTCTAGAGATTACCCGAAACAAACAGATAGACAGACAAAACAAAAATGCTTTTTTGATATACATATGTACTGTATATACTTAATAAAAACACTATTATTTTCATAATACATACAGATACTTCAATTTTATTTATTTCTATATATATAGAAAACCATTTTAACATCCAAACCTAAAACCACATACCATTTAAATTCCAGCCACCATAGTCGTGTTAGCCCACGCACAAGCCGACACCATACAATCTTACGGCGAGAACCTCCACGCCGGCGAAGGCTTAACAACGAAAGAGAACCAACTGGTCCAGACAGAACAGATCCATGAAGCCATCTTCATGACGCTGCAGTTAATCAACGGATTGAAATGCCTGCAGGCGCGTGGGGTCGAAGAAATACCTGAATCGTTGACATCTTTCATTGCTTTGAAAGAAGTTCAGCCTCTGGCGTCACATGGAAGCACGCTGAATCTACCATCATCGCCGGACGATAGGTTGAACTCGCTGTGGGCGCCGAAGACCAACTCCTACGGACGGTTGTGTATTTTACAAGGGTGAGTTTTATTGTTAGAAATGTTAAGGAATATCCTAATGGTGTTATAAGTAGGCAGTAGAGCCACGCTGATTTCAGCACGAATGGGCGGACTCGACCGGGGGGGGGCAGTACCACCCTCACACAGAAGACCAGCCTATTAATAACACCATTCTTGCTGTCGTATTTCGTTGGTGAGTGTGAGACCGGAGGCCCAATATTTTTGTATGAGGAGAGAGATGGAGGCTTACAATGAGGATGGTGACCCCTACTCCTGGATTCTCTGGAGACTGAAGACTCATCCTTGCCGTCAGGCAGAGTAGAATCACTTTGGCAGGTACAATACACATAAAAAATGGCACAAAAAATAAATACAATACATTTTCAGTGTTTTTTTTTTAATTCTAAGGCTGCATAAAACTGACATCAAGTCAAGGATCCTCTGTTTAAAAATAGATACCTCATAAACAGCGAGATAGTTAGCTAGAATATTACGTTGTTAAAATTAATCGGCGTGAAAACTTTCATTGCGAGATGCAAGGTCAATATATACACGCCTTAATAGCATTATTTAGTTCAGCTGTTGCCTTCTATATGGCGCAGTGTTTTTATTATTTTCAAAATATAAATAACTAGCTTTCGCCTGCGGCTCCGCCCGCCTGTATATCCTTTTCCAAGATTCCTCTATCTCTATACGAATATATTAACAAATTCGGTTCAGCGGTTTACCCGTGAAAACGTAACAGACAGACGCGTATTTATAATATTAGTAGAGATGTGACAGTTGGATCATAAACGAAATACTAATATTTATTATTTTTTACTTTACAGACTGAGTGACGAATGCAACAAATCACCCGATGAAGGTCATCTCAATTCCCTCTGTAAATGCGCAATCAAAGCCACCGAGATCCTCCTTCCCGGTGAGAAACTGACACCTCTACTGAAGCAGATACTGTACGAAGAACGCGCAGTGTCCCTCAACCAAGCGAAATCAGTCCTCGAGTTCATGCTCTGGGGACCTCTAGACGTGGTACAAGGAGTGCCAGTTGAAGAAAGAGAGCTATCCTTACAAAGATGGCTGGACCTCGAGAGGGCTACAGTTCTTCACGGCCTTGTACGAACCAGAGTCCAGCTGAACGTGTTCGAACAGCTACACCTCATGTTCTTAGTTCGATCAACGGCTAAAGCCATGTGTGATGCGTCAGTGTTACTCGAAAAAGCCAATGTTTATTGATTTGTACATTTCTTTAAGCTTTATTTAGTGTCCTGAGTTTATTTGATCGACTTGATCCATAATATGAGAGAAATGATCCATTCCTGATCCAACAGTTTTTTTGTAAGTAATCAAATTATTGTTAAAAAATAAATATACGCGAGACACTTAATTAAATTTAATATTAACTTAGTTTAGTTAGGCACCTAAAGACTTGATATTTTGTAACTTGAATGTGTGTTATAACAATAATAGCATTTTGGAATGGTATTTAATAAATGTATTGTTAATTTGGAATGAATGCATAAAGCTAATACAATGATTTTGTATTAGCTTTACTGTCTGATTATAAAGAGGGACCAATATATGACGCTCAAAATCTATTCTGGAATCATTTGATCCATAGTGATGGAAGTGATCCAACTTTTATGGGACCCAAATAATCAATCGATGATAGTTCGATTTATATCTATCGTCTGTAATTATACTTTTTTTTTTGGATAAATCAAAGTCACTAGGTGCCAATAAGTAGAACTGATGGTATATACTCAATGTACTAACGATCCGGTGCCTTAAATTGTATTATACGTAAGTAAAATGTATTATATCAAATGTAATTTATATTTAATACGAACTCTGTTAGGTGTTGAGTTCAAATTATTAATTTACTCTTGTAAGAATCCATCGAGTATGAAAATAAAACATATTTCTTATTATATACAGTTGTTTTACTAACTATTCTTCTTCTTGTTGTTCCTCTCCAATTACTGAAGATTGGACATCAGCCCTGAAAACCTCGCTTTGTCCCTGGAGAGGTGAAAGAGTTCGCGGCGCTCTTGACTCCGGTCCACTCGCGGATGTTTCGAAGCCACGATTTTTTTCTACGGCCTACTCGACGTTTCCCCGCAATTTTACTAACTATGTTACAAGACAAAATAGATCATCACAACATATACTTCTAATGAATGATAATTAATCTTGGGCCTAGCCAAGTCGACATTATAATAATTTTAACAAAAAGGAACCGACTTCAATGAAAAACTATTCCGAGTACCCAAATCGCGACAATTGTGGCTATGATATTTGAGGAGTTCCCTCGCTTTCCTTGGGATCACATCATCAGATCCCGATATGGTGACGATGGGATCAACTGTGAGCTACGCCCATTCCAATACAAAAAGAATTTTTGAAATCGGTTCATAAACGACGAAATTATCGCTGAACATTCATAAAAAAAAAAAAGATTCCGACGTTATTATAATTAATGTGTCAGTTCGACGTTATCTCAACGCTAGTTATCTAAAGGGATAACTAGCGTTGCCAATAATATAAACTAATAGAAGCTTTAGCGATTGTGGAAAGTTGTAAACATCATGTCTAAGGGGCAAGCAAGCAAAGTCCGCTGAGTATGTAAGAACAATAAGAACTCTGATCAGAACTATTTGTAGCTGAATTCAAAGAAGGAAAAGGTTATCTAATTGCCAAAAGACGTCCACAGCATGACATCCAGGCTGCCCATAACAACGAAAGACTCCCCCAAGGTTTTCCACAAATACCGGTCCTGTACTGCTCGCAAGGATTCAGTAATTTAGAATAAGTTATTAAATGAAACAAAATTGTAATTTCTAATACTTTATTGTCAGTATTGCAACATATTTGATATTAAGTACCACTATATATATTTTTGTCTTGTAAAATTCTAGAGAGTTAATAAAATCAGATCAAATTTTCAGATTTACATGCAAAACATTCGAGCAACTGACGTATACATACATGGATTATTTTTGTAACTTAAATATGCAAAGGACAATACACCTTTTCTTAAATCATCTATCATAAAATCTAATATGTTATCGTATCAATTTATTCGAGCTTTGCCATAGTAACCGTATTCCACATTGTGCAATAAATTATTCAAACGTCTGCATCATACCAAAATCAGTAATCTTTGTTACATAAAACACTCTACAATTATACATATATTTAGAACTAAATAAACACGTACAATGATTAATTTCTTAAATAACACTAAAATTTTCAAACATCAAATTTTTTAACAACTAATTCTATTTTATTAACAACTAATTCTAATAATGGAAACAATTTATAATAACTACTTTATTAGTAGTACTAATTCAAGTAGCAAAAATTTGATAAAAAAAATCTAAGCCATTATGGTTCACCACAAAGCTAAAACAAACAATTTTGTGGAAGATCTATTTTTGTTTTAAAAGTTTCTCAACTAGTCATGACCGGCATTGTGGTTGTTTTGAAATGTCATCAATGCTTAACCCAGAGTCGGTCAAAACTGGTAATACAAAACCAATAATGGAATTCAAAGTGCATTCACATCTACACGACTTAGAACCATCTTTCGCGAACAAATTCAATAAATTAACAATATACATTTGAATATAGCTGAATTTACACAATGAAACTCATAATAATATGTATCCAATAATACCTATCAAGTTGTTTGCATAAATAATTTTGCAGGTATACATTACAACTATAACAAATAAGATAAATACATGGGCTATCATCAGTTTACTAAAGCAATAAAATATTTCAAATGTTTTTTTATGCTTTTAAATACATAATAATTAATCTAAACAAAAAAATTCAAATCAAAAAAGTACTGAAGAGGTTTTCGTCAATTTTCATTTAAAAAACCATATCATTATAAGATCTGTACCAAAAAGATCTAAGACTAGAAAAAAAAAAACAAAATAGGAACAAAAACAATTTTAACAAAAATAAAAAAAAATATAGCAATTTAAAAGCAAGTCATACGGAATGTAATTGTCAACGTAGCAAAATAATTAAAAGCTAAAAAAAAATTCAACAATAATAACAAATTTAAAACGACGGCAATTTTGCGTATCCAATAATATTGATCCGCCATGACACTTATAAAATGTAAACAGTTGACAGATCAAGTTATACTACTAATACTAACAAAAAATACTAAAAAAAATAATCAACCGCTTAGCGATCAAATAAAAGCAATACATTCACAAAATAATACAGATTTAAAAAAAATATTTAAACAATATTAGTAAAAATAGAAATAATTAAAGATGAAATAGATGTTTCACTCGGTAGCAAATATTTGGCCAAACGTAAATCTGAGCTCTAAATTTCTAATCAAGCATAAGCTGAGCTTTAAAAAAAATGACTTATTTTCGTGATATTATTTCATCACTAGAAATATTATTAACAAAAAAAAACGAATTCATTTCTTTATTTAATTTTAAGTTCTTATTTAATATTCAAATGAATTAGTTCATCATGATTTGTAAAAATTTGAAAAAAATTCATAAGGTCATTTCTATACCCTAATTTCGTTACACCAAATTTTGAGAAAACAATAGTTATATGTATACATACACACAACACCGTTTTCTTCATTCAGGATTGGCCTTTTGTACCTCAAGATCTTCACGTACCATCAATATTTTCTTATTACCCAGGGCATCTTCAGAATATCAGAGCAATAAATGAAACCAGCCAACGAATACAAACATAATAGCATAAATTTAATTCCGTCCGTTATAACACTTTTTACAAGCTTTAATTATTATTTTAACCAGCAATCAAAGTTTGAGTTCAATCTTGCAAGTTGAACTAAAATCACTTGTGCTCTTATTCTACGGACGTGTTGTTTTTGTTGCTTTTATTATGTTTTTTAAGGTGACCCTCCCTATAATTCTGCAGTGCATACCGTCAGCTCCTAACTAGGGAATACCTCAGTGGTGAAAAATATGTAAACTAAACACTTTATACTTAATGAATTTAAGTTTTGAGCTCAAGTTAAGTTTAGAGTATAAGTTTGTTGTAACTGCCCCGAAGTTCTATAAAAGCTTGTTTGTAAAAACGATAGTTCTTTACAATTTATTGTTGCAAAATGGGCAAGAATAATTTGCCACGAATATTAATATTAATCCGTGAGAAAATAATAGTGATAATCTTTCCCATTTTTTAAGATAATGTACCTACACAGACGTATAACCAAATTACATGGACATATATATTATTCACACAGACACTTTCTTACGATCTGTTAATATTTTAACAAGTTATACAATCTATACTGACAAAGACATACTATTCTTGCCCATTTTCAGTTACAATATATTTCATTTTATATTATTTTACACCAACAACCACTAAATTACAACCCCTTATTGAAATATACATATTGGGGTGGTTTACCGCCTGTATTCTTTACTATTTGTTCGTAATTTTCTTTCTCGAAGCGCTTTATTGTGTCCGTAGATAGTTTGCTAAAAATAAAATATTTTTCATATATTTAGGTACGCAATAACATTATTTCATATTTGGTACTAATTATATATTAGGCCTACTCACAGCCTTCTTGTTAGGCCATCAATTCTTTTAATAGATATATAATTGGTTCCCTTTTTCGACGCAATGACAGACAGAACAAGCAATCTTTACCCAGCCATCAAAAATATCAGATCCTGAACAAGCCGAGCCTGTACTTGTTATTAATCAATCAAATACAGAAACAGAAGTATTTTTTTCTGTTTACTATAAATTGTCATATTACTATAAATTGTCCCGGGTGAGAGAGATTTTTTTAGGAAACTGGTAATCCAATCAATTTGCGCTAAGTGGACTTATGCGAGCGTCTACATCTATCTTATTTTAGGGTTTAAAAAACTTACCATTTTTGTGGGAACAGGGCACATGCTGTTGGTACCATAAAGGTTAGGCTGAAAGAAAAAATAATGTGTTATTTGATTTTTATAATATTAGTAACGTATAATGTATAAATATAATGGGCATTATGTTCTTTCAAAAAGGGAGGAGCCAGCAAATCTTTGGCTAAAAGTATTTAAATTTCATATGTCAAGATTATTTATTTTATTTTACTTACAATGCACCAACAATAGCAGTCTGTATTCCCACGTGAGCCCATTTGATCTTCTGCATCCAGCGTTTCGGCTCCAGGCGTTCCATGATGAACGGCAGCATCAACATTCCCGGAGCACACATCGTGATCCTGGAGGAATAAGTTTACATTCATCATTAAAAGACCTTCATCATTAACGTCGCGTAATATCCCACTTCTGATCTTAGGCCACTGTTTGAAAAGGAGGTTTTGGCCTAGTACCATGCCATCTAATAAGTTTGGTTCTGCATCGCCCTAAGGTCGACTTTATGAAAATGCCAAAGGCATTAATTCCGCCTTAGTACACTTGTGCATAATGAAAAAATAGATAAATAAAAAAAAACACGTTGGTCAGACTGGGTTAGTGTCAAGTTTTCAATCGTTCTCTTTACAATGATGTTATTCCTGCGCAATTTACTCTCTTTAGACGACTCTTACGACACCTATAGAATGATATAGAATGATAAAGAATGACACTCCGATTCCTCAATCCGTCACCAAGTCACCACACGTTATCCATCTTAATTTAACCCACTTTACAAATTAACAAAAGCAGATGGGTGCCGAAAATCAGGATAGTTATCGGTTTTTGGGGGTCTTCAGCAATAGGCTGAAGTTTATGTCTTACCTAGAGGTAACGACTTGAGAAATGCCTTTCACGGGTGCAAGTCGAGATTTGCCGACGATGTTACCATTTTCATCACACACATCCAGACCTAAAAAATTATAATAATAAGTTACACATCTATACATATAAAAAGAAATTGTGTCTGTATGTAATGTTTGTTTTATATTAAATGTATAATGTATATGAAAGGGTATATTATGTTACTTACACCAAAGTAGGAGTAACTTAGGCAAACTTTTTGGACTACTCAGACTCAGCTAGTGTTAAATGTCTTAAACACGCCGCTTTGATCTCAACTTGAACTGAGACTGTACTATGGCAACCAGTATACTGATACTGTTAAACAATAGGTAACCAAAAACAGTTTTTTTTTTCACAGAACTGTTTGACTTTGATGGGAGTCAGTGCACGATTTCTGCTAAACAGACAGGATCAAATACTACTAGAGCAAGAAAATCTGATATAACAAGATGGTGCTGTTCCGGCACTATTCTTCTAATCTCTTATTTAAGATATGGCAACCAGTATGCTGATACTGTTAAACAATAGGTAACCAAAAACAGTTTTTTTTTTCACAGAACTGTTTGACTTTGATGGGAGTCAGTGCACGATTTCTGCTAAACAGACAGGATCAAATACTACTAGAGCAAGAAAATCTGATATAACAAGATGGTGCTGTTCCGGCACTATTCTTCTAATCTCTTATTTAAGATATGGCAACCAGTATGCTGATACTGTTAAACAATAGGTAACCAAACACAGTTTTTTTTTTCACAGAACTGTTTGACTTTGATGGGAGTCAGTGCACGATTTCTGCTAAACAGACAGGATCAAATACTACTAGAGCAAGAAAATCTGATATAACAAGATGGTGCTGTTCCGGCACTATTCTTCTAATCTCTTATTTAAGATATGGCAACCAGTATGCTGATACTGTTAAACAATAGGTAACCAAACACAGTTTTTTTTTTCACAAAACTGTTTGACTTTGATGGGAGTCAGCGCACGATTACTGCTACACACTCAGGATCAAATATTACTAGAGCAAGAGACTTTGACATAACAAGATGGTGCTGTTCCGGCACTATTCTTCTAATCTCTTATTTAAGATAAGCGATCACGAATATTTTATTTGAATAGGTAGTAGAGTCACGTTGATTTCAGCACTAATTGGCCGGATCGACCGGGGCAGTACTACCCTCACACAGAAGACCATCCTAATAATGACAGCATTCTTGCTGACGTATTTCGTTGGCGATTGTGAGACCGGAGGCCTCTGGAAGCCGGGAGAATGATGCCGAATCATCCGACCAGGCCCCATAGTATGGGTCACCATGCTGCATTCTTCACCCTCACAATGCGGATGGTGACCCCCACTCCTGGATTCTACTCATGCTTTCCATCAGGGACAGTAGAGTCACTTCTGTAGGCTTAATATTAAAAATGAAAAAAAGATGTTAGACACACACTGTTAAAGTTGATAAAGTCGAGAATTGATTGCACAAGATTTTTTAGCAAGAGCTATTTTTTTCGAGAAATGGCCTATAGGGCAAAAGTTGTAGTACATATTATTTATAATGGATCTCACAAACATTTGATACGACCCGGGAATCGAACTCGAGACCTCAAGCACAGCAATAGCATACGCCACCACTACGCCGCCGAGGCACTCATTGTATTAACATTTAAAGTAGCCCAAATATTACACTGGGTTTTGAGAAACGGTTAAACATATACATTATACATAGGAACATGGAAGATCCATACCAAGACACATATTCATGCAAACGAATAATTGAACTGAGAAGGAACTGTATCTAACGTATTTATAGCAGACGAAGTAAAGCAACGATTAGAAGAAAAGTAGGTTATAATTACTAAACTGATATTCATCATCATCATCAACAGCCTTTAACAGTCCACTGCTGGACATAGGTCTCTCCTTAGAAAGGAGGTTTTGGCCTACTATACCAATAGTCTTGCGTAGTTTATCGCTTAGTCGCCTTTTACGACACCCGCGGGATGAATAGGGGTGGTAACACTCTGTATTCTTAATCCGTCACCACACGGACATTTCATATTTGATTGTATCGGCTAATCTCTGAAAGGGCTGGAAAGATTTTGACGGGATTTTCACTGACAGACAACCGATGATTACAAGGAGTGATATCGTTACCTGGTGTTAAAGGCATAACAACAAGAGTTTAACACAGCGGGGCAAGGCTGGATAATTTTAAAATTCGTCAAATTGTCTGGTTTAATAACATTTTAAATTCACAAAGTTAAGTTTGTTCTTGGGATAATACACATTTTCACAAGCCGTTATTTTATAAGAACAATCCACAAAACGTATCGTTTTGACATTAGAGTGAAGGAATTATTTTACTTGAAACTGTGAAGAACACTTGTACATGCGCCCCTCAATTTTAGTAGCTTACCTATGAAAGTGAAGATTTTTAATCAATAAATGAAATGCTGTAAGATCCTGTAAACACAAAACACATTGAGCCAAATGAAAGGTATAAACATAGTGCAACACAGACACGCTGACCGGGGCAGAACCTGCTGATGGTGATGGAAGCCTCCCGACTGCCGAGAACCCCACGAAGGGTATAGTGCGAAAAGTATTCCCCGCGTAAAAAAGAGGGCCCGCGAAGAATGTTTTTTTTTTCTTAGTCAAGTGAATATACATACCTAAAGTAAGTTCATTCTGCCTCATCAGTGGAATGTTCACCCAATTGGCGGCTGCCACAGCAACAAACGGCACAAATCTCTGTACAAAATAAAACAATTATTTTATAATATGTACTATGCACACAAGAGACCTTGTGTGAGCCGCCAATCGCAACACTGAACACGGTGACAATGAGAATGTCAAATAAACTCAGACTAGGCCCTCAGAGTCGGTAATTATAGTGTTTTAAAGAAGTGAAGATAAAACCAGGCAATCATCAATTCAAGTTACAGGTGTGGTAACTAGCTTGAGCTATAGATAGATACTTATTTATAGCAGCTATTCATTCTTAACTGCCTACCACTATGCTGTAGAAATTGGCACTCGACTGACGATGATTTGCAAAACTTTGTTTCAGAGTTTGGATGTTTTTTTTTATATATTTTTTAAAGCCTACCAAAGTGACTGTACTCTGTCTGATAGAAGGGAGTAGGGGTCACTATCCTCATTGTGAGGGTAGGCAATGTAGCATGGTGACCCATACCATGGCGATTTGGTCAGACGATGATTGGACCTCCTGTCGTCACACCCACCAACGAAATACGACAGCAAGAATGCTGTCATTATTAGGATGGTCTCTTGTGTGTGTCGAGCCGCCCATTCGTGCTGAAATCAGCGTGGCTTCACTACTATAAACATATAACTACGTCACGTTTTCTATATACAACATATTCTATATACTTATTCTAATCAGTCAATCTAGTTTTCATTGTGTTGCTTTTATTGTCGTCCACCATGCATAGTCGTTCTACAAGTTATACCTATTTTACGAACGAAGAACGATATGGGCATTGTGTCTGATATACGTACAACTATAAATGTATAATCCTCATACATATAATGGATCTATTTTTTCATTGATTGACATTAAGCAGAGATAAGAAATGTCCTCATAAACGCAGCTTATCAATGACTAGAAATGTGTGTTGTGATACATGATGTTTGCTCGCTATATGGTTCATAATCTCATAAAACTGCATTGCATTATGATTGTAAACGGTATTACGATCTATTTGTTTATTAAAGGCTAATCCCTACTAACATTATAAATGCGAAAGTAACTCTGTCTGTCTGTCTATTACGCTTTCACGCCTAAATGACTGAACCGATTTTGATGAAATTTGGTATGAAGATAGAACTGAACTTGGGAAAGGACATTGGGTACTTTTTACCGCGATAACCGACATACACACAGGTGGAGTCGCGGGCGAAAGCTAGTAATAAATAAATATATTGGACATCTTACACACAACGCCGTACAGAGCTTGTATTATGGGTACTAGACACCTTTTTTTGTAAATACATACATATTATAAATATAAAACACCCAGACTCCGAAACAAATATCGGAAATCGAAATCGAGACCTCAAGCACAGCAGCCGCATACGCTATCCATTAGACCAACGAAGCAGCCAATATAGTCTACAAAGGGCGGTCTTTCTGCTAAAGACCATCTCTTCCAGGCAACCTTAGAATAGATTAAAATGTGCTATAGAGACGGTAGTTGTTGAGTGAGCATTGAGTTTTGAAGAAACACTTATGGAAGAGAAAAACATTCACATTATACCCAAAAGCGTGACTAACTCAATTACGATGCATCAAATTCCTGAACCGCTTTCTTGAATCTACTTATTGTTTGCGCTTGCCTCATGTAAATCGTATTTTCTTTTTTAAGTTAATATTTTGTTACCAAATATGTTACGCAAAAATGCAGTAGTTAACTATACAGTTAACTACTGCATTTTTACAAACTCACAGTTTATACAAACTCACAGTTTTTACAAACTCACAGTAAATAATGTCTAATCAACGATAAATCCCTACTTATATTATAAATGCAAAAGTAACTCTGTCTGTCTGTCTGTTACGCTTTCACGCCTAAGCCACCGATTGTGATGAAATTTGCTATGAAGATAGAACTAAACTTGGGAAAGGACATAGTTTACTTTTTACCGCGATAACCGACATGAAATGACATGGGCGGAGCCGCGGGCGAAAGCTAGTTTAATATATATTTGTAAAACATAATGACTGCGGTTTTCCTTAAACACAGTCATAACAAATTTAAAATTTAAGCTGTCGAAAAACAAACTACGCGCCATTTAGTTCTTTTTTTATTATGTGTTGCCCGACATAAAAATTATAACGATATCCTACACGTCATGATAAGTCATTTAAAAATTATGGTGAAAAAAAATCTAACTTACTTATATAAATGAACCTTATAATTAAAAATTGAAACATTACACTCAGTTCATATTGATTATATTAAACCTGCTATCATCATCATCAACAGCCTTTAACAGTCCACTGCTGGACATAGGCCTCTCCTTAGAAAGGAGGTTTTGGCCTACTATACCACGCTGGCCAGACGGGTTGGTAAAAGGTTTGTTTCAAGTTTTCCTTCTCTTGGCAGTGATGTTAGCTGCTTATTTTGTTCCTTTAGTCGCCTCTTACGACACCCATGGAATGAATAGGGGTGGTGACAATTTGAGTTCTTAATACGTCACCACATGGGACCTGCTATATTATTTATAAAATATCGTTGGCAACTATTTTAATGTATAGTAATAATGGTACTATTGTCTACCGTCATACAAAAGATCAACCTCAAATGATAGCATTCGTGTTGTCGGATTGACCGATGACGATGAAGAATCTTATTAAGCCGCCATAGTGTAGCTCAACATGCTGCCGTATCTGTACTTACGAGGATTGTGACTCTCACTCTTGGATTGTACTTATGCTTTCCATCAGGGAGATAACAGTCACATTGGGAGACTGATTGGCATGACATTCCATGAAATCTGACTTGGCTTGGTTAAACAAAACATTACTTACAGCAAGGATAGGGTTCTTGGCGCGTTTCTGTACACCGTACTTGAAGACGAGGGCTGCTCCCATTGCTGCTGAGGTGGCTGATACGTAGGCTACCCCCATTTGGGTAGTGGTGAGAGGGGAGTTGGCATTGCGGTTGGTGTAGTTCACGAGTGCGTTGAACGACTGGTTTACCCATTGCCAGAATACTACAGCAACGGGTGTTCTGAGACAAAAAAAAGTATGTTGAGACCTTTCATTTATTACGTTAGATGATTTGGTGGGGGAGGGGGTAGACCATGCCTTTGGGTGGGAAGGAGTCTTGACATTTCATTCGTAAAATCAAAAAAAAATATAAAGAGTAGTGATTATATCCAAATGATTAAATTGATTTCAAATTTAATCATTTGGATTTTAATTTTAAAAATAAAAATCAGTATCAGTCAAAAGTATGTTCTTTTTCTTTTATAGATTCTTACGTAATAAATATTAAACAGGGAGGGGACCGCCTTTTCTTATTTAGGTATATAATGGATAAAAATAGTCATTATATTTCATATATTTATTACCTGAACTTTCCAGGCATTGTACAGAATACCTGAATTATACAGATTGCCGGTAACATATATCTACACTAAATAAAAATCTAAGTGTGTATTCTGGTGAACAAAAAATTTATAATAAAAGTTTAGGAGAATAAAATCTATATTAAAATACTTATTTTGAAGTTTTGTTGTAAAAACGTTAAAGTTAATAGGATATACGCTTTGTCACATTGTCAAAACCAAATATTAGCCAATAATACAAGAAAACGAGAGACGAACACTTGCAATTTGACAAAGAGGTTGGTTTGAAATAAAACATCCTTGAAGTTCTGGATAGCGCTCATAGACGAGTGGCCTTAGGTGATTGGAAACAATCACCAAGGGTAAGCAACAACGGCGCGGTCGGACCTAGATGGGTGACCGTTTGTGGCATTATATGTAATGAGCGTTTCCGTGATTCGGAGGTCACGTTAAGCAGTCGGTCCCGGTTGTTATCGTAAGATAGGAGTCGTGAAACTTAGTTGGAGGCCTTCGGGCGGCTTAAAAACATCCAACAGTAAGGTTACGTAGCCACAACGTATCTTGCCTGTCCCCAACCCGCACTTGGCCAGCGTGGGGACGTATGGCCTTAACCCTCTCTTGAGAGGAGACCTGAGCCCAGCAGTGGGACGTTATGGGTTGTTGTTGAAGTTCTGAATAGCCCATTCGTCGAAAAAGTTTTTAGGCTATTATAAAGCCTTCGCGATATAGTCCTTTCCTTAGTTCTTACGTAAATATTTCGGACATTTACACACAACGTCATCTAGTCCCAAACTAAGCAGAGCTTGTATAATGGGTACTAACAACTGATATAAATAAATAAACATACTTCTTTAGAAACAAATATTTGTGGATCACACAAATATTTGGTCTGATCCGGTAATCGAACCCGGAGACGACTTGATCAGCAGCCGCATACGCTAACCACTAGACCAACAAGGCAGTCGACCAAACACTTCGAAAGTAACTCTGTCTGTCGGTTACGCTTTCACAGCTAAATCATTGAACCGATTTCGATAAAAATAATGGAAATCTTGTTTCATGAGAAGGGACATAAGCTACTTTACACTTGTACTAGCTGCGCCCCGGTGTTGTCCGCGTATATCATTATGGTTGCTATGCAAGTGTGTTATGCATAGCAACCTGTGAAGTTTTGACAGGAGATAAACAGTGATACATTTTGACATCTACGATTTATGTATTTTTTCTAATCACTTAGCTTTCGCCCGTGTATCTCGATTATTGCAGTAAAAAGTAGCCTATGTGTTATTCTGATATATAATTGTAAAGTTTCATCCAAATCCGTTCAGTAGTTTTTGCGTGAAAGAGGAACAAACATACATACATACATACTCACAAACTTTCGCGTTTATAATATTAGTAGGATTAGTTTTCGTTAGGAAACTTTTCATACCTAGTAGAAACTAATAAAAAAGTATGTTACTGGTTTTTTTTCTTTATCATGAGTACCTTTAGTACTTACTTCATTGACCTAGAAACATAAATAAATTCCATGATTCTAGGATAATGAGAAGTACCTAGCTTTACCTTCTGAATGTTAAACATAATGTCTAAACGGCCGTAACTTTTGTTTCTGTTGAGGTTCTAGAAAACGAACTGATGTACATATGTAGTAAGTATTATAGGATAAGTAAAACTAACTGCCCCACTTATATGTGTGATCTTATAACATTACAGAGTGAATAAATTGGTTTACCTTAAAAAATTAAATTAAAAATTAAAAAAAACCCCGACACAATTACCTGAGTTCCCTTTAAAAAGTAAAAAAACAGGGCTCAACCGTTTTTCATTGAACCTATTATTTTGTAATTCCGATAATTACATTCGGTTATTTTTCCCCAATTTCACCCTCCACAACTTTTAAACGACTCAACAGATTTTCATCAAACATGTCTAATGACACTCGCCAGTAACTCCACAGCCACAGACAGACAGACACGTCAAACTTATAACACCCCTCTTTTTGCGTCGGGGGTTGAAAAGGTACCAGTGCACGCAATGGAATTTCTTAAAACCGAAATTCACAGAAATAACGCAAAGTTGCATTATCGCTGAAATCTCAAATTAAAGTCATTAAAGTTAAATATATAATATGTTACACCTATTTAAATACTTGCTAAGCTAAAAATTCATAATAAGCTTGCAATATTAATTTAGAAATAAATCCTGTTAAGATATTGTAAGGATTTTTAAATAATCTCCCACATCATTCTCACGGCTTCGGGAAGCCGGGAGAATGATACAGAAATATCTGACCACGCCGCCAGGGTCACCATACTGAATTGCCTACCCTCACAATGAGGATGGTGACCAATACTCCTGGATTCTACTCATGCTTTCCATCAGGCAGAGTAGTTACTTTGGTAGGCTTAAATAGAACCCGAAATCATAGTGGGAGAGAAATTTAAATTCGAGAGTATGTTTGACAAAGTTACTTGCAAGACCAGTAAACGTTGTCAGTGGACGGGAAAATGTGGGACCAGTTGCATGCAAGAGGCATAGAATCGGCATCTCTTCGCAAGTGCAAAGGTAAAAAATTGAGACAATAAACCCCATTATTATTATTGTGTTCTATACAGAATTAAAATAAAACGTTCTTCAAGAGATATATATGTCAATGTCCATCACATCTTAAGCTTGTATAAATACATACTTGAAACAATCATAGTATATCATTGTGTGTTGGTTTTATTGTTCTTAATACATGTACTTGTAGACTTAGTACATCATAAGTCTTTGGCCAAGGTTACGATTATACATCTTAAAATGCTGTAAACAAATTTAAAGCAAGAAAATGTCTAAGCGATCAATGTCAAAAATGTTTAAGTAAACAAAAAATATTAAGCGAACTGTCTCGTTAGTTTAGTGGTCAGCGTATGCAAATGTCGATCGAGGGGTCTCTGGTTCGAGGTCCGATTTTTAGACTATATAGTTTAATCCTGCAGCGTTACCCCCGGTTTTATCCATGCAGTTTAATTAATCGAAACTGTAGCCAAAATCAAATACATAAATACACCTATTTCGGTAATTGTCGTAAACGTTTACAATTTCTAAACAACGCATTCTTGGCAACACTCACCATTGTCACGTCAGAGTCACGCCCTTGCCGCGCGTGATTGTCATATCGTTCACCACATTGTTTCATACGAGACTAGTTGTTGCTAGCGACTTTGCTCAACTTGGAAAATGACAAACTTTCATAAAATTGTGAGTCACTTATTCCTAAGGGTTGAAATTTCTAAAAACCCTTTCTACCACTAAGAAAAGCTTACAATTCAAGTACTGATGTTTTTATATTGGTGGCTGACAAGTTTAGGCTGTGTGTTGATGAATATGTTCGTGAGTTTTAACGATAGTAAATTGAAGCGGATTTTAGCATTATTGAATCGGCAATCTCAAATGATAGCAGTCATGCTGTCGATTCAGGAGCATCTCAATACGCTGCCATAGCGCCTATGAGATGCTCCGTCTGCGCGGGTCACCATGCTGCACCGTCTGCATTCACAATGAGGACGGTGACCACTACTATTGATATACCACTACACATTACGCTTCGCTTTGGCTCATTATAATTGAAAAAAATTGATAAAAAAGCCTTTGAGCTCAATATTGGTGCTCAATATTAAGCAAGTGTTAACATTTTTATATAGATACTAGCTGACCCGTCGAACTTCGTACTACCTAATTGCCAATCTAAACCATTCTCGAATCCACTTGAACACATGCAAAACATTTCATCAAAATCGGTCCAGCCGTTTAGAACACACGAACTGAAGACTTGTGTAAAGATACATATTTTACTCGTGTTACAATAATTAAATAACAAGGTATGCGTTGGAGAGTGAAAATGAAAAATAAATGTGATGGTCACTACACTACATATATTAAAAAAACAAAGCCTGCATTCTTTTGAAAGAATCTGTCTCTAGACCGAAACGTATGTAAATTCATTCAGCTTTTTAACAGATAGTTACTTTCGATTGTCATATATTATATAATATATTGTCGTACACATCACCTATTGTAGTTACGATCATACAAATGACCTAATTTAAGTCTAGTATTCACCAATGACATTAATTTAGGTCGTATCACTTTAAATTTTTTCAATTGATGTTCTCTGCCTCACGGACAATATTTTTTACTTTCTTTTCCGATTTTTATTTCTGAAACATCTTTCAATATTTCATGAAAATAGCTTGTAGCGTTTAAGTAATAAAATTACTCGTTTTTGCTCCTAGATTCTTTCCAAATTCAGAGTAGTCTACTTTCCCACACTATAATCTACTTCTATGTTAAGTTTAAACCGGATCTGTTCAGCCGTTGACTCTATGGAATAACAAAAATTCATCTATTGTAACAAAATTTTGCGTTTATAATATCAATAGAAAGTTACCTGTACCACTGCAACATAGCTCCCGTAACCAGACACCCTCCAGGCATCTGAAAGGACATTCTGCCAAAAACATTCTGAAGCTCACCACTGTCAGGGTGGAAGGCTGATTCGTAGAGAGTCTTTGCACGAACTACATCTTCCAATTTTGTACCGGCCGGTTCTTTGCCGGCTCTGCAAAAGGAAAAGAATAATATTTTATTTGTTTCTAAATAAAATTCCCTCTCGACAGCAGAGAACAAAATACTGAAGCAGGTTTTTAGTTTGAAGACCTCGTATAGTGATAATAATACGATGCTCTGCGTTTGGAGTCAGATTTATGAAAGGTCGTTGGTGGCATACTCTAGGAGGTGAAATTCAAACGGAGAACACCACCTAATAGTAAATGCCTAACTAGAGACCTTTGCAGCTTATAAGTCACTAGTGTGTTACCGGCCTGTTGATGATTAAAAGTCAAGAAATTACGTTAGGGAAAAGAGAAAACTAATGGGCATTTTCACCAACGTAGAGATTTGCGTAACCCTTAGTGATATTTTCGTTTTCATGAACCTTTGGGGGACACCTAAGGCCGTTTGTCCACCGCCACCGTCACCGGGACGTCATCGAGATCGAGATTATTTCTGGAAGAGAACACGTTGACGTGACGGCGATCATTTGTCATTCGTTTGTCATCGTGTGTTATTTAAGGGTTAACAAATGGAAAATAAATGAATGTTATGATAAAGAATTAAGAATACAGAGTGTCGCCATCCTTATTCATCCCATGGAAGTCGTAAGAGGCGACTAAAGGAGCAAATTATGCAGGACAACATCACTGCAAATGATGAATGTAAACTTATTTCTCCAGGATCACAATGTGTGCTCCGGGAATGTTGATGCTGCAGTTCATAATGGAGCGTCTGGATGCAGAGGATCAATTGGGCTCAAAGAACTTAAAGGCTAATGACCTGATGTGATATAAGATAAATAGAAATCACTCACTTGTATTTCAGATATAGTTCCTTTGCTGCCAGTAGTTCCTTCTCAGATTTTAACGACAGTAGCGGGTTGCTGATTCCGGCGAAATGCTTGAACCTTCCAATGAAGGTACTTTGATCATATAGAGGCTGGGTTATGTCTATTCTGGCCATTCTGTAAACAATATATGTTGTTAACAAAAGTTTATCATGCCTTCATTATTTGTAAGAGTCACAATTGTATTGCCGCCACCCCAAAAGCTCTGTATAAAACTCCGGACGTTTTTTACTTTGGGGTATAGAATCCTAAAATATCCATGCCATGACTTTTGTAAACAAATATTAGCTCTAAACGTGATCGTATACCCCCGTGACGTCACAGTCGTACCGTGTATACCGGTCAACACACCTTAGTGTTGAATAAACAAATTCAAGCACCTTTCTCAAATCAATGGGGAACAGCGTTAACGTCAATGATTTCGGATACCAAAAGGTACATAAAAAAAGTAAAAACTGAAACCCAACTACGACTAAAACGCGACGCTGAAAAAATATGAAACAAGCTGTCAATAATGCGGACTGCTCGCCACTGCAACCGATCGAGAGCGTCAATCAAATACTGAGCGGATTCATCGCAGAGATGAGAATAGTACTCCACACAAGAGCGTACCCGAGTTTTGTAAAGAAGACACAGATGCTCCAGCAAGATGAAATTTGTTTAATATGCCTAGCTTCAGCCGCCTTTGAGATGCTCTCAATCCAATGGGAATAACAGTTTGACAGAGGGGGACACCCCGCTCTGTCAAAGTATAAGCCAAAACGGGCTTACACATTACCCTGTTAAGATTAACACATCCTGTGTCGTACACAGATAGTGTTAATGTGTGTGTGACATTGTTAATGTTTTTTCAATTGTTCTGTGTGAGTTCACTCTGAGAGGTGATTGTTTTTATATGTGAGTCTATACTGTAAGTAGGTGAGCAGATTTACCCCTGCAAGAACTTACAAACTGTTTTCTATCGATCATCTACTTCCCTTAGGTCTACATCTGCAGACCTGTGTTGTTCTATGAGTAGCTATGCAGCTATGATATCAGAAAGTCAAGCCATTTAATAAATTCTTCAGTGACACGTTTTTTTTTAATATAAAAGTTTGAGCTTTGGATAAAATAAACATCTATCCAGGCTATTTGTTATTAAATCTAGCCAAAATGGTCTCTAACAGTTGAAAGACAGATTAGATTTATTTGAAAACAATCCAATTCCTGGGCAAAGTCTTATATTACATATTTATGCCTGCATTTCAAAGCATCAAAGCAACTAAATAATACATAAGACATCCAGAATTACATCTAAAGCACTACCAATCAAACCACAAGTTACCTTACCCCTCGTGGGCAAACTCTAAGGGTAACTGTAACTATGATGTATTAACTTTATTATTTTATAATATTGAGATTATATTTTTCATTTATCATTGTAATGGACCACTATAACTTTGCTTTTATAATAGAAACGGGATCATATAGATCCTGTTCCTATTATTCCATACTCTTAGTAGCAGAGTTCCTTTTTTGGATAGATTCCTCATATCTGCCCCTCCATCTGTCTATCCTCGACTTACTATCCAAACGGCTATTACAAGAAGGATGAAACTTTGCATGGATATGTAGCCGTTTTTTTAAAAATAATGTATTGAACTAGGTTTGAGATAAACCAAATTAATTTAAAAACCAGTACTTAAAAGTAAAACCAAAAGAGGTTTGAACTATTTTATGATAATTAAAATCGTATACCTACTTTATGCTACGAATGACTACGAACTATTTAGAGTATTTGTACTTTAATTAAATAAAAAATATTGATATATTTAGCTTTCTTGATGGGAGTGTAAAAGTGTAAGCGCCAAGCGCTAAAAAAAGTTGCTAGACCACTTATATTTACATATAGAGACCTTGAACATAGCGCAAATACAAAACTGGACAAAATTTCAATTTAGCAAATTGGTACCGCACAATTTATGAGTAGATTATGTAAGTTTATATAGGTACTACATACATAAATACTCTGAAAAAGGATATAAACTTATTTAAACCAACCGTACTTACGCTGAGTCTGCTACAGTTGAACAGCTAATTTAGAAAATTAAAGTGCCTGAAATAATTAAATCTCGTACGTCGTGAAGTGTTCAAATATAAAACTATACAAATTTAATCTAATCTGAAAATGTCAAATTTGCCGACTGTCAAATATGTATCAACTTTCAATTTATGTCAATTGCACATTGTTGCCATATTAGGCTTAGTATTATTGAGGGAGCAAGCAAACCATCAGAATCAGACAGATCTCCTGATGGAAAGTAACTCTAACTACCGCCATCCATGAACGCCTGGTATTTACGATTTGTAAGCATGTGGCCAGCCCAGCTTATGTTCGACAACAAAGCAGGTAACTATTTGTTCAAGAAAAAATATATATTGAAAAACCTACAATGAAAATGATGATCTTCTTCTACAATCCCATTCATATGTTAAGTCCTCCTCCTCCTCATCAGAACATCTAAAAAATTAAATTACAAAAGGGTGTGAACGCTTGAATTAAAAAAAAAATTGAACTTATTCACAATCTGATATTTTACTATTACATACGACTTTGCAATAATTATGCCGTCATATAAACTAACTTATAATTGGCGTACATACTTTTAACTTTTATCAACAATTTGCAAAAGTCAATTCTGAAAAATGTAAACCCTTGACTATGAAGTAATATAATATGGCGGCTGTCGAAGAAACAGCCGATATGACGATTGTAAAGGATTCTCAAATACTAGTAAATGTTGAAGAAGTTCTAGCAGATTTAATAGTTGTTTCATATTGTACGAACGATAAAAAGTTTCAAGGTGTGCTTCTGGATTCCAATAAAGGGTAGGTCATGAATTTACAAGATACCGTGTCTTTATCGATTAGTGACTAAAACATGTGAAATTTTATTTTAATGACTATATTTTGCAGTAACTTGCCATTCGGAGTGTACAGCCTCCATCCAGCCTTTTCTAAAAAGCCTGAACCGGTCGATGATAAAGATAAATTACATTCCGTTAGTCAAAGGTTCACATATCAAGAACCTCAATATGCGACTGAAAATATACAAAGGTCCAAAAAGCCTGGGCCGAAAGGGAAACAACAGCAAAAGATGACTGTACGACTACGACCTCGAAAGGTCTTGTGTTCAAATTGTAAAGGAATATGTAATGAAAACAATGAAAACGTAGACGTGTCTAAAAAGCGTAAGGTAGATTCTGATGACGATACGACACCGTACTCTGAGTCATCAAGTGCAGTGAAAAAGTATTTAGTCGGTGGTATGCTTATTCCTAAGTTGTCTAGGTTGCAGCCAAGTGAAATCTCGAGTGCCATCAAGGGTGCACCTAAAAGTTCCATTAAGGCTAGTGATAAACAAATAAAAGATGATAATTCTAGAACTGAACCGCAAACTCAGGAATTGGCTTTTGTTAGTGTTTCAGACGATATTGATGGGGACAAAGACGAATTAAAAGATGAAAATGATATGTCGTTTAGTTCTATGTTTTCAAGTGCTAGAACATTGAAGATATGTTTCGGGGAAGGAGAAGGCACTGTAGTTAAAATACCACCACTTTCAGGAGATTTTAATGAAGATTCAGGTGTTTCATGTGATATGGGAAAGCCCACTAAAGCAGCAAAGAAAGCACTCAAAAAAGCAAGAAAAGAAGCAAAGAAAACAATTTCAGAAACTGAGTCACCTAAACATCTTGGTGCATTGTCACCTCACAACAATGTAACAAGTCCAATGTTAGACCCTTTAGAAAAAAAACATAAACATAAAGTAAAACACAAAAAGAAATATAAAAATCAGAAGAAAAGAGATGAAAATACAAGCAAATGTATAGAAAGTGAGACGATGGACTATTTCAGTGATATCAAAGAGCACTGTATGAAAAAAAACCTTTCAATAAACCTAAGAAGGCTCAGTAGTAATTCATATGAAAAGAGAAATGAAAATGATATTATAGAAAGCAGTTCTGAGGACTGTGATAATGAATTGGTGCCAGATTTTCCTGCCACTGGCACAGAGGGAGGTGGAGGAAAATTGTCAAGTGTTTCTCCAGGGGATATTGTTTGGGGTAAAGTGGTTGGGTTCCCGTGGTGGCCTGGCCGAGTTTTAAGTGTTACACCAACATCTAGGGCCCATGTATCGTGGTATGCCTCGACTACTTCATCATTAATGCCATGTGATAGCTTGAGCCCATTTCTAGAAGATTACAAGGTATGTAATAAATTTTAGTAACCTTTAGAAATTAGACCTTTGAAGAAGAACAAGAAATTAGACCTTTATGGCATAACATAGTATTAGTCAGGTATCTTTATTATAGTCTGTTGAAATAATTGTATAGACTGCCTCGTTGGTCTACAGGTTAGCATATATGACACAGTGCAATTCCTGATTCACTCAAAAAAGTAATTAAGTTTTATAATCAAATCAAAACCATTTTATTTCAAGTAAACCATACAACGGCACTTTTGAAACGTCAAGTAGTCAGTCAGTAGTCAGTCGTGAAGTTAATCAACTGTTCCAATTCGTAGATCCTATGGAGAAGAGCAGAAGAAACTCCATGGACACTCTTATTACAGTACATACTCTAATTACAGTATTGTTTTTTTTTATATATAAATATTCTCAATTCTTTATTGCATTTCACAATGTAGGTTTACAGGTGTTTACATATTAAATAAATAGTAACAATTGTGAACCCTGTCGGGCACAGCAACTTAGGTTATCAGGAGAGAGGAAGAGGGCTAATTTTAAGGAACTTAATTATATTATTATTAGTTACATATAATTTCGAATATTTATAACACACGTATACATACATACATATTTATATACACACATACACGCACACACACTAGGCATCCCTAGGTATTAATTATTATAAATATTAACAATTTCGAAACAGATAAAGGCAGCAACACCAAAAGGAAAAAAAAAAGAAGAAAAGCACTCAGCTCAATCTATTCTGTCCCATAAGTAGTCATTTACAGTGTAGTAGTTCTTACTTAATAGAAATTGTTTAATTTTTTTGTAAAACAGTTAAGTTTGTCTTCCTGTTTAATGTCTTCCGGTAATTTATTGGGGGCAAATGAGCAGACGGATCACTTGATGGTAGGTGATTGCCGCCGCCCATTTTGAAGGTCGTATCAGTCCAGAAACACCGCAGGCGACAGTTCATTCCACATTTTAGTTGTGCGAGGCAGGAAATTTCGGGAAAAACAGGGTGTCTAAACACCCGTTGCTCTTTCAGAGTTGGATAGCCGTCCCATTGGCTTATGAGAGTGAGGAAATAGAGAGTTCACTTGTGGTCACTACTGCACTGTACACTGTACACCTATTTAGATGGTGCTCACTGTTGCCGAAATCAGCTAGGAGTACATCATAGTCTGATAAGTGTATATAAGTTATGTGTGGTGGTGGAATAGTTTTCATTTATGTTACAGGCACGCTTCAACAAGAAAAAACGAGGAGCTTACAAAGAGGCTGTCAAACAAGCTACCGCAGAAGCTAAGAGGAATGAAACACCCAGCGGTGATCCTTTAGCGAGTCCCACCCACAACTTGGCAACTGTCTCACCCCATCCGATTGATGTGTTCTCATAAATGTAAGATGCATCCGAATTTATCAAAATTCATGTGATATTTATAACTACTCAATTTGTCTGCACAAAACTTAGGCTGTAAATATTACTTAGTTCTTATTCTGAAAATTTCTTTTTTGTGCACTACTTTATAATTTGAACGGAAGAAAGTGGTATAAGGTTATATAAATAACTGTTTTAACATGTATTGATTAACGGTCGTCATCAGTTTGAAGATTGATCAAATGTGTTACACAGAAAGGGTTTATTCCAAAATCTAGACTAAATTATGCCAATTAACTGTTCAATATTATCTGGATTCATATTTTGATAAAATACTAATTTATTGATAATCTTTTTGGTAAAAAAAATACGAAAGAAATTTTCATTACAGAGGGCCTAGTGCGATTGTTTGCATATTGATTGGCTCTCGACGTCTAGCGCGTTCTTTGTTATGATTGGTGAAGATTTCAGTACAGTCCAATAGTAAGGCCGAACGCGGTCGCCATTACGATCCTGTAGATATGAAAAAAACTAACACTAGGGCCTATGATAATTTTTTAAAGTTTATGATCTTTTTTAATAATATTAACCTTTTGTAAAGTGATTTTCAAATAGAAATTACAAATAAATATTAAATTAATGACACTTTGAATCCATACTTTAATATGCCTCTCTAAAGAAAATTTAAATACAGATAATTATTGAACAACTTAGAATCCATCCTTCAATTTTGGCTGTTTTGTAGATTGATTTTTTCTGCACATCATCACTGAATTGGAGTTTTTTAAAATCATGGTCATAGCATATTCTCCTTGACATATTGTTTTGTATGTCGCTCTTATGGCAGAACAGTTATCGAAGAAGGGGCAATTGTCCCACCTGTATAGCTGCTGATTCTCGGTGTTTTTATCTTAAGGTCTGCTTACCCTTAGTTCCATCGGCAAGTTGCCACAATACAGGACTTTCTTAATAAGAGCATGAGTCACTGTCAATCTTCTTCTTTCTAGCCTTTGCCATCTTTAAGAAGGGTCGGCTATCCTTATTTTCCGTCATTCTGTGAAGGGTGGTTGGACCGGATAAATTTTCCTTCCTCAGAAATTTGGTCTTACTGTCAACATGTAAATGGAGATCATTCTCGTC
Source organism: Phragmatobia fuliginosa (assembly GCA_932526445.1). Lineage (NCBI taxonomy): Eukaryota > Metazoa > Arthropoda > Insecta > Lepidoptera > Erebidae > Phragmatobia > Phragmatobia fuliginosa. Next base: position 18,491,014 of record OW052070.1, read on the forward strand.
TTCTGGTAGAGTTTGGTCACGATGTACAAATCTGACCAATCCATATCTATTTCTAGCATTCTTTAAACATTCATCATGCAGCGACTGATGATATTCGTTAAATAGTTCTTTATTCGTAAGTAATCAATTTCTGAACTCTTCAATTTTAAAGTAAAGGGTTCAAATAGAACCCTTCGTGATTGGTATTCTTTTTATTATAATTTAGGATCAGGATCTATCGGGTTAGATTACTTAGATTCTAGTCGATCATCCGTTTAAACCTTACCTTTTAAGTAAGACACGTATACGTTTTAAACTAAACTCAATATCAATGACAAGAGATGTTTTGTATCTCCATTGATTGCTATTGATTGTTATTAATTCGCACAAATGTGATGTTAGCAGTGTCCTATATATTTGCACTTTGGATTGTAGTGCAGCACTAACATATTATGTGGGTTTTGAATCACTTTATTTTTCATTTCTAACAATACAATGAAAAGCTCATTTATTATTCATTTGCATATCACCCAAAAGTAAGCATGTTGAGAATGCGTATGGGATTATGTCCACCATTTGATAACTTTAATGAGTGCTAAAATTGTGGGTATTACTAACAAAAAACTGATAGCCTATACAATTACCCGAACCATCCAAATATACAGCCCATATTGTGATGCTGATTGTTGACTGAAATAGAAAGGATTTCTAAAATTTCATAAGACAATGAAAGTGTTTACTGAAAATTTTAACATAAAGGAACCGACTTCAAAGAAAAACTATTCCGAGTACCCAAATCGCGACGACAATTTGTGCCTATGATATTTGAGGAGTTCCCTCGATTTCCTTGGGATCCCATCATCAGATCCCGATATGGTGACGATGGGACCACCTGTAAGCTGCGCCCATTCCAATGCATAAAGATTTTTTGAAATCGGTTCATAAACGACGAAATTATCGCTGATCATACAGAAAAAAAAAGATTCAGACGAATTCGAACGAACCTCCTCCTTTTTTTTGAAGTCGGTTAAAAATATTTAGAACTACCAAGGAGACGTAAGGCATTTACCTCAATACGTTACGACTTTCACTTTTAAAGCGTTAATTGACGCACAACAACAAATTAGGTGTTGAGTGTACTTTGTAATTATAGGTGTTTGTAAATATGCGTCATTGATTCCACGGTTAAATTGGCAACTGTGTAAGAGTCACGTTTCTTCATACACATATTTGCAATCGGAAATGAAAAACAAGTGTTCAATTTTGTGTTCATTGTATTAAATTAGATGCAATAGCTCAGAACATATATAGCTTTCGTATATATAATAGTTATTGGTGAACTTTATATGCCATGAATAAATAAAGTCTGATACAGCTAAAGGTAGTCCCTTTTAAATTTAAAGGTCTTTATTATAAAGTAACAAGCAACATTTTGTTCGTTTTTTCTGCTATTAGTGATGTATTATCTCTATATGTTCTTCAGTAGCTAAGGTCGTGTCAAGTTTGACCATAATATCAAAGATAATAAAATTATAACTACTTCTTTTCAAATGTGACTAAACAGTAATATCCACTCAATTTATTGGTGTGGTTAATAGTGTTGTCACTTTTTACAAGAACTACACTTGTTAGAAGAATATAATTATACACAAGGGCCAATGTGCACTTTTATTTTTATGTCACTCAGTATAAAATTGTAAAATATAGGTCCGTAATTATTCTTCGAGAGTCACATGTTCGATGAATGGAACGTCGACTGAACGTTTATTCGAATGGAGTTTATCGCGAAACAAACTTTTATCGTCAAACGCTTCTTCGACTTAACGATTCATCAATTATTTATCAAACAAATAAAATGCATTTATCGAATGTTTTTGTTTTTAAAGAAATTATTAATTGAAAAAAGCACAACGTGTGTGTAGTAAAGTGTTAGTGCACATGCAACTAATTAGCTGACTGTCAATAAATGGTATTATCGATAGTATAGTGACGTTATTGTGTGCATGTGCAAAAAATTTGCCGATTGTACAAATACGAGATATGTTTTAAAATTACTGAAGTACTTTCCTCACAAATCGGATTATGTGCGCGTACAACATCTAATCGGATTCTAAACTATCGGCAGATTAAAATCACAAATTTTTTGACTTGGGTTACGGTTCAGAACTTGAAAATGTGATTGATAGAAATCGATTCATATAGGATAAAAGGTAATTAAAAAATGGCTTGGCATTATTGATGTGACTATCGGGGATGTGTCTACTTTACAGCATTACTTAAGTTCTTGTGTGCTTGAAGTTACAAATAATAAATAGTTACTTTACTTATCTCACACGCGGTATTCTGATTATTAAACTATCTGGGTGTTATTTATATCTATAATATGTATGTATATAAGCATGTTTTATAGCACACTAGTTAACATTGTACAGATTCTGCTTAGTCTGAGATCAGACTGCAGTTAGATGTAAAGTCCGATCAGAAGAATATTCAATGATTAGAATTAGTACGGAGTTCAGTAAAATAGTAACCGACTACTAACATACGACTAATGTTTATTAATTTTGTTAAAGTTTTATTTTCTGTTCATATTACAATTGATGTGTTACTGTAATAGTGATTAAGCAATATAGTTAATGGAACAGAAAAATGTTTTGTGAAATATTTCAAGAAGTGGAGATGTTCATAAAAAGAAATAGTTTATCTGCTACTTTTTAGTAGAAAATCCCAAGTAATTTATAGTCACCATGCAGTATTCGTTTTAATAATAGCATAAAGTAGATTTGTACAGATTCATAGACAATATTCTATAACATTCCTCAAACTGCAGTACATTTCATGAAACACGAATTCTTCTCGCTCCAGAGAACGACAAATATTACTAGTACATGCAATCATTATAAATTATTAAGTTTTTCATGCCCCATTGTTATTGAATCATTCACACTTTTAGATTTTCTTTTCTAGTATATTATGTATTTACATTATAATATAGTCCATTCGATTATAAGAAAATAATAGTGAATCAATGAAACTCCGCCCCCTGACGACCCATCACAATGCAAACTTTTGAATGAAACGATAATTTCTTCGAACTTGACTATAGGGCGTAGCTTGATTGATTCGTCACTATTTTCTTAACGCGAATCTACTATAATTTAATTTATATCAACGAAAACTAAAGCTATGATGTGCAATTACTGTTGTGTTGATAAAACTTATGGCCATTCCATAATTGTCTCTTGGTATATATGTATATATATTTTTTAAATGTAGTTTTAAGTAACAAGCACTGATAGTCAAGTCAAGGCTTCGGTTTTCTCAGTACTTAAAAAGTAATACTTTACTTTTTGACTTTTTTTGGGCAGTATAGATTTGTCACCTGATTAAATGGTGGGGGTGAACACGTACTCGATAATGTTTATTATAATATTTATGCATTGCAGTGATCAACTATTAAAATCCTTTCACACAAAGTGGACCCATATAGTATACTTTTGACTGTTTACAAAAAGGACTGATATCCAAATGTAAACATATATATTTTAAGTTCTTTAAGTTCATATTTTATGTAAATATTACATCATAGATCTTGTATTATGTAAATATCATTTTTTTTACTATCGATTGTAAAACCGAGAGATAGACCTTGTTATTTACTTTATAAGTTGTATTTTTTTATTATTATTACGCAAATTTTATGTATTGTTTAGTTACTGTTTCATAATTTAGTTCAAAGTGGTTTATTATGTGCAAGACGATTTGTGATAATAAACAGCCTAATGAAGGGTATTTTTCCTATAATTGTTAGTAATAATAATAGTTTTAAAACTTTTTTTTTTGGGTAACTATTTGACTATAACTATTTTATTAAAGTGATCATCCCTAATAAGGTTAAAACAAATAAAACACAATGAGTTTCACTTTACATTTTATCGAATAAAATAATTATGTTACAAAGACGACAGTTAATACAAATTGTCGATTTTAAAATACAGAATAATCTTAAGCAATTTTTTCTAAAACCTTAATTACTTACAGTTCAATTACTCAATAAATTGATATTTTATAAATTGTACTTAATACTCAAATTATAACAACAATACAACAAATAAACAACAATAAAAATAAATTCAGTATTCTGAATTTCTACTATTTCTATCAGTTTTCAATCTGGATGTGTCAATACAAACATTGCAATAGGTAAATCTGTATTTTAGACGATTTTTAATGGCAACACTTTTCTAAATTTGTTATACGAATAGCGTTATGGGTGAAATACCCAAAAAATAATATGAAATAATTTAAAGTTATAAAATCATCCACAAGGTTTGTTTATTAAAAAAAATTTACTTGTCTTATGTTACTTAATGAAATAGCCACATTTATAGATTTATTTACTTAATTGTACTGTTATTGTTATGTATTTTATAGCTTCAGGCTTTTAATAGCTTCAGGCTTTTACAAGCTGTACATTGTAAAAACTTGTCAGTCAGAGACACGCTACAAAAAGGAATTCTGCCAAAGATTGATGATCTTTGCCCAAGTGGTGATTAAAAATATATGTTCATTATGTATATTAAATATGTATACAGAATTAAGCGGTTATTTTACTAGTATAATCAGCTATAATGTGTAAACTTATCTTTACAGGAAGTGTATTTTTAAAATATAAATTCTTCACGATAATGTTTTTTTTTTTTCAAAACTACCCTATCAAAAGAATATTAAAACAACAACCCATAGCATCCATTTGCTGATCTCGGGTCTCAGGAGAAGGTTAAGACCATACGTGCCCAGGCTGACCGAGTGCGGGTTGGGGACTGACAAGAATCGTTGTGGCTACGTCTTGCAGTTGAATGTTACAAAGCCGCCCGAAGGCCTCCAACTAAGTTTCACGATTACTATGCTGATAATTGAATATTTCCAATCGCGGTTCTGACCATGATAAAATAAAACAAGTTATGGCACTCCGAGGCACGGTGATGACGTAGATGACACAAGACACGTCACTTCCTCTACGTCATCACCGTGTCTCAGAGTGCCATACCTTGTTTTATTGTATCATGGTTCTGACCTTTAAATCCAATCTTAGTTTCGGCATTCATATATTCATGAAAACAGCGCTTTTTATGCATAAAATGTGGGTATTTGCAGAAAAGTATTTTATCAGTCAATTAAACAAGTAGAATTTGTACTATACGTACAAGTCAGCGTCACATTGCATGCTTTGCACACAAAATGTGTACCTACGCTTTGCAAACAACGCATATTCGGCGTAGTTATCAAAAAGTACCACATGGAAATGTGATAGGACTTCTTTAGAAAATTTAACACCAGGATGACAAGGATCATAAGTGTCGTCCCCCGATATCTGTTATAAGTTCTTTCAACAAGTCGTGTGAGTAATGTAGTGTTTGTACAGAACACAATTAATCCGCTCACATTTATGAGATGCCTGAAAATTTTCTTGTGCTACACACGGGTCCGCTTTCGCTCCATTGGATACAATTATATCATTTGGGCCTTTCTGTCGACATCACCCATTCAGACATTGTAGTCTTTAACTATAATGGGCTTATCTTCGAATGGTACGTTGAGAGCACAGGGCCGTAGCTAGGGGGGGCACTGTGGGGCAATGCCCTACCTTGAAATCAGAATACCTTAAAAATATAAAAAAGAAGATATCTTTTATAATTGATTTTTTTGTAGTTTGAGATAAAAAAAAAATAGGGATACCTATGTCTCAAAACTTTTCTGAACATACCACAGTTTGTATATTCATTTCATATTATAATAATTCTTTGCTCTGTATATGGCATATGAAGCGGCATCACATGAAGCGATGGGTCTATTTAATTATAATATCTGTGATGCAGAGGGTAATAAGGCAATATGGGCTACATTACAATCTATGGGAAGGGGAATCCACAAAAAACGGAACTCTTATAGATTCGTCATGTCTGTATGTCTGTCTGTCCGTCCGTATTTCACAGCCACTTTTTTCCGAAACTATAAGAACTATACTGTTGAAACTAGGTAAGTGATGTATTTTGTGAAACGCATTAGGATTTTCACACAAAAATAGAAAAAACAAAACAACAAATTTTGGAACTGAATCTCAAAAAAGCGGCCAAGTGCGAGTCGGACTCGCCCATGAAGGGTTCCGTATCAGCAAGTAACATCATATAAAAGTTCTTGTACTTCGTTGTAACTTTCATCGATGTTTTTATACTACATAGTGTATTGATTGAATGAAAGGTAAATTGCGGTTTACGATTTATGACGTATTAAAAAAAACTACTCACTAGATCTCGTTCAAACCAATTTTCGTTGGTAGTTTGCATGGTAATGTACAACATATATTTTTTTTAGTTTTATCACTCTCTTATTTTAGAAGTTAGAGGGGGGGGGACACACATTTTTCCACTTTGGAAGTGTCTCTCGCGCAAACTATTGAGTTTAGAAAAAAATGATATTAGAAACCTTTACATCATTTTTGAACACCTATCCATAGATACCCCACACGTATAGGTTTGATGAATAAAATTTTTTTGAGTTTCAGTTCCAAGTATGGGGACCCCCAAAATGTATTGTTTTTTTTCTATTTTTATGTAAAAATCTTAAGGCGGTTCACAGAATACATCGACTGACCAAGTTTCAACAGTATAGTTCTTATAGTTTCGGAAATAATTGGCTGTGACATACGGACGGACAGACAGACAGACTTGACGAATCTATAAGGGTTCCGTTTTTTGCCATTTGGCTACGGAACCCTAAAAAAGTTTTTATCATCAAACTTATACGTGTTGGGTATCTATGGATAGGTCTTCAGAAATGATATTGAGGTTTCAAATTTTTTTTCTAAACTGAATAGTTTGCGCGAGAGGCACTTCCATAGAGGTAAATGTGTTCCCTCCCCCTGTGACTTCTAAAATAAGAGAATGATAAAACTAAAAAAAATACCGAAAATTGGTTTAAACGAGATCTAGTAAGTAGTTTTTTTAATAATTCATAAATCGTAAACCACAATTTACCTTTCATTCAATCAGTACACTATTACAGATTACTAAAACATCGATCAAAGTTACATTGAAATACAAGAACTTTTATAACATGTTTACTTGTTGCTACGGAACCCTTCATGGGTGAGTCCGACTCACACTTGGCCGCCCCTTTTAATAACATGGCGGATCATAGAATTCAGCTGTTTAAAATATTGAAATATTTTTATTATTACTGAAATTATTTAAGTTTGTAGAAAGAATATGATCTAAATGGTATTTTTGGTCTAATCTATTTACTCGTATCACTCCACCCAACAATTATTTAAAACCTCACTCTCACTCTCGAAACCCATATTGACACTCCGAGTGTACTTTCCTGTCGGATCCGGGAGTCAATTATCCTCTCAAGGACCTTCATGGTGGGAGACATCACATTTATACCGCGGTGGTTGCCACACTCCTGTACCGATCCCTTGCTTTTGAAGACTGGAGTGATGATACTCAGTCTCCATTGCCTTGGTATCTGGCCGTTGAGGAGTGCACGGTTAAAGATATTGGTTAGGATGCTAACACCATGGATACCCAGCGCCTTCCAGGCCTCGATGGGCACTCCATCGGCTCCGACAGCTTTAAGACTCTTCATGAAGCGAAGAGCAGCCTGGACTTCTGCAGGCGTTATCGGTGGCACTAGCTCCGGATTTGGAGGGAGATCCGGTGGCTGCACCACTCTATGCTGATTGTTGAACAGCTCGTGGAAGTAAGAGCGCCATCTTTCCTTCACCGCAAGTTCTTCGTGTAACAGATTACCCTCAGGAACTTTGACACAGCGACACTTGGAAATATCCTGTGCCGCTTTGATCCTGGAACGTGCCAACTTATAAATGAGTTTTTGCCCCTCAGATGATTCCAACTTATAATATACTGGTTGTAAGTGGTCACGTCTGGCACTAGCTACAGCTTTCTTCGTGTCACGCTTTGCAGCTCTGTACGCATTGCGGTCTTCGGGAGATCTGGATGCTTGCCACTTTTTAAAGAGGGTTTTCTTGACCTTAGTCTCCCTCTGGACTGTGTCGTTCCACCACCAAGTATCCCTGTCACATTTGTGTCCGCCCTTAGACACGCCCAGCACCGCTATCACCGAATCAAGAATAGCTGCCTGAATCTTGTCCCAACTGTCTTGAACCAATTTGCTCTCAGCTCCAGCGCACTTGTCACTGAAGGTCGGGGCGAACTTTTGAGACGTGACTTCATCAAGCCGCCACTACCTGATCCGGCGCTGGCAGCGCTCTACATGTCTGTCTTTGGGCTTCACACAGAGGTCCATGACAAGGATATGGTGTTGTGCAGTGAGACTCTCTCCGGGTATGACTTTGCAGTTGGCCACTTTGCTGATAGTGTGTCTTCTCGTGAGCAGTAAATCAATCCGAGTAGCGTGCCTCCCACTTTTGTAGGTGATAAGGTGTTCCGGTTTCTTTTTTGCGAGTGCCATAACCGAAACCACTATGAACACGCTTAAACTCCTCACAACCCTCATCAGGTCAGGTGGGGTGATGATTTGAGCAGGATGGCTAGCAGGAGTTGGATGGGAGAGGCCTATCCAGCAGTTTACTGCTATGAGCTGATGATGATAGTTGACAATTTATTAAGCAGCTTATTGCTTATTGATTATTCAGTGACAATAATAATTGTACATTTATTGTTCTGACAATCTCCTGCAGCTATTATGTATGGCTCCACTCGATAGTGCATTGATATGTATGTAGAAGATTTTGGATAATAATAAAAATAACCTAAATAATATTTATTTGATTTCAATTATTATTCATCGTGCATCGGTAGCGGTGACATTGCTTAATAGCAACAGACAAGATGTTGTCAGTAGGTAATCAATAATTGGAATTTGGAACGCAATCATTATTTATAATCTGTATAAATTAAAGACCATTTGTTTTTGTCGGTTATGTTTGACTGTTTTGAAGTTCTTCAAATTGAGTTTGAATTTTCAAAAATAATGTTATTTTAAGTAAAAACCTCTTCGAATGTTAAAATAATTAAATAATTGGTTTACTATTAACATGAGACGTACTTACGGGTCGAAGAAAGATACAACAAATGTTATAGAACGAAGAGATTTGTTTCAAAACTTAAATGAAAATGGTGTTGCATATGATGCATTTTCTATTCAAAATATTAAGCAAACGAAACGAGAGCTGTCCTGTGTTGGTTCCTCTAATACTTTAGGCGTGGTCTCTAGTAAAGCACGCAAGAAGAAATTTGTAAAAAGAATAGTGAAAGATGTTCAAACTCCTTCTCGAGAAAAAACATCTACTTCTTGCTACCTTACTCCAGATCGGTCCATACGTGTAAATAAACCGTTGGATCCATTTGATTTACTGCTTATGTCATCACCTGTACACTCAGTGCAGTCAGTTTCCAGCCAGGTCGAATCTGTTACTAGCAAAGTTGAAGCTTTGGACCAACTCATTCCAAAAAAGTAAGTAATACATTGGTATTTGTAATTGTAAGTACCACACAAACAAGTAAAAGTATTGGTAAACTAAACTCACTTTATAATTTGAGAGAAAACATTGTTATACATTTATTGTTCTGACAATCTCCTGCAGCTATTATGTATGGCTCCACTCGATAGTGCATTGATATGTATGTAGAAGATTTTGGATAATAATAAAAATAACCTAAATAATATTTATTTGATTTCAATTATTATTCATCGTGCATCGGTAGCGGTGACATTGCTTAATAGCAACAGACAAGATGTTGTCAGTAGGTAATCAATAATTGGAATTTGGAACGCAATCATTATTTATAATCTGTATAAATTAAAGACCATTTGTTTTTGTCGGTTATGTTTGACTGTTTTGAAGTTCTTCAAATTGAGTTTGAATTTTCAAAAATAATGTTATTTTAAGTAAAAACCTCTTCGAATGTTAAAATAATTAAATAATTGGTTTACTATTAACATGAGACGTACTTACGGGTCGAAGAAAGATACAACAAATGTTATAGAACGAAGAGATTTGTTTCAAAACTTAAATGAAAATGGTGTTGCATATGATGCATTTTCTATTCAAAATATTAAGCAAACGAAACGAGAGCTGTCCTGTGTTGGTTCCTCTAATACTTTAGGCGTGGTCTCTAGTAAAGCACGCAAGAAGAAATTTGTAAAAAGAATAGTGAAAGATGTTCAAACTCCTTCTCGAGAAAAAACATCTACTTCTTGCTACCTTACTCCAGATCGGTCCATACGTGTAAATAAACCGTTGGATCCATTTGATTTACTGCTTATGTCATCACCTGTACACTCAGTGCAGTCAGTTTCCAGCCAGGTCGAATCTGTTACTAGCAAAGTTGAAGCTTTGGACCAACTCATTCCAAAAAAGTAAGTAATACATTGGTATTTGTAATTGTAAGTACCACACAAACAAGTAAAAGTATTGGTAAACTAAACTCACTTTATAATTTGAGAGAAAACATTGTTATATGTTTTCTCTCAAATTATAAAGCAAGTTTACTAAAATTATATTGAGGATTTTTTATATTTGAGTAGACATTGATTTGATTTTAAAGAAATTATTGATTTGGTCTATTGTACTTTTTCAATAAAATATTCTAACAGTAGGGTAACTAATAAAAGATGAAATATAACTTATTACAATTTATAGTTTGTGCTATTTAACTTTATTAAGAATATTTTTAAGCAAAAACATATTCAAATCATTATGCGTTGAAAATGTTTGTAAGCACCGTCTGTGTCCAGATCAAACTGTGTCTCTGTATGGTAACAGATTAAGAGTAGAGAGTGAGGACACTCCCATTCATCCTAAAGGAGTCATAAAAGAGTGAAAAATGCATGATTACACTGATAAACCCAGTTGGCCACTGTGGCAGTTGGCCTAAACTTCAGTTCTAATTACAGGCTTAGTGCAGCAGTATTTAAGGTTGTTAATGTATCCAAATCAAACTGCAGTCTTGTTTTTAGTTTAGTCTTCTTCTTTTAGTTATAATTCTAAATTGTGAGAAATTACTTTATTCTATAACTACCTTTCCAAACATGTTATTGTGATGTAAAACTTTGATTGCCTATTTTACCCCCTTACGGTTGGAAATCCTCTCTTAATGATCGCGTAAAATCTTCAAGGAACACAAATGCCAAATTTCAGCTTCCTGCGCCCAGTAATTTTGGCTGTGCGTTGTCTGTCAGTCAGTTACGGAACAGTTATATATATATATTGATTATTTTCAGAGAAGGCAGGACCTATACGAGACGGAGACCAAGAAAGCCCAAAAAATTTAACTATTCCAGTACTGATAATAGTTCAGGTAAGACATTAATATTATTTATTAATTAAATTTTTTTAATTATTTAATAGGAAAATATAGTTGCATGCATGGTTGGCCTAGTGGTTTAAGCGGTCGCCAGTCCGCTTTCTACTACGCCAAGTGTTGTTGCTTCAAATCTTACATGGGGCAACACTTTATGGGATTTGCAAATTGTTGTTCTTAGTCTGGGTGTGCTTTATGTCCGTTTCATGTGCTGTGACACAGGATTTTTATTACTAATGAGCAAGTTGTCTTCCTAAAAAAAAGAAACATTCTTCCTAAAGTTACTTGTAAATGAACAAGATATACAGGTGAACCTAATAAAAGGATATTAAAAAAAACGTGTTCATCTAGAAGTGTAGCTTTCAAATTTAAAAAAAAAACATGTTGATTTCATTTGTTTGTAACCAACATCATGGACTCTTTTCGATTCTTTACTTTTCATTTTTCTGCTTCATTAATGGAAATACAATTGTAAAGAAACATTAAAACTATATCTTTTTATAATCAGCTTATCGCAGTTCACTGCTGGACATTAATTGCACAGCACTTGTGAATATCCTACTGTATTATTATACAATTCATAATTAAAATTTAAGGCTAAAACAGGGTCACCATCCTGCATTTTCAATGAGTATATAGGTCTCCATTCTTGGATTGTACTTGATACTTTTCATCTGGCAGAGTTTATTCGCTTTGGCAGGCTTGAAATAAATAATAATAATAATAAATAAATATTTTGGACATCTGACACACAACATCATCTAGTCCCAAGCTAAGTAGAGCTTGTGTTATGGGTACTAGACAACTGATATAAATACATAAACATACTTTTTTTTTGTAAATACATACATATTATACATAGAAAACACCCAAACTCCGAAACAAATATTTGTGAATCACACAAATAATATTTTGTCCGACCCGGGAATCGAACCCGAGACCTCTTGATCTACAGCTGCATACGCTAACCACTAAACCAACGAGGCAGTCGAAACTTAGCACATAGAGTGACCACACGTCGCCACGACATACATCACAATCTAAAAGTGGTTGAATCCTTCAGCTGCCCAAGCTAATCCTTATAACAACAGTTATCTGGAAGCCGTTCAAAGAATCCGCAAAAAAAACATACAGACAAAAATGCTTAAAATTGGTTTTAGGTTGTGGGTATTGGAATATACATTTTTAATATTAATTTAGTAAAAGGTTGTTAATTTTATTGCGTTTTTATTGCGTATTTTAAGGCGTTGCAAAAGGGGGCTAGACCAAAAATATTGTAACGATACTTTCGACATGCGACGACGACGACTTTCACATAATGTGTGCACAGTCAAGTTCGTAATTTCAACACAATCACCAACTGGCACTCTGGCACAACAGATAACGCGTCTGACTACGGTTCAGAAGATTCCAGGTTCAAATCCTGGCAGGGTTGCGAACTATTTTTTGTTTGTTATTATTTATTTGTATAGATTTTTTTATATTTATTACTTCTACAAATTATTTCAATTATTGATGATAATATTGATCACTTTTAAATTGAACAAATTTCTTTTATTTCAGATTCAGAAAAAGAAAATGTAGCTGACGGTACAAATGTAACAGAAAATACTTCAGATATTAGATCACACAAACTACAAGTCGAACAGGATGTCGACAGCAGTCCTAGAATGATAGATGACTCTATAAACAATATAGTCAATAACATATCACTACTTAATCAATTTAAAAATAAATATAGAATAAATGATTCTGGCAATAGATCTCCTAAATTTAGCAATCATCGATTAACAAAAAACTTACTATCACCACTTCTACAGAAATCGCCATTGTGCAGCACACCATTTAAACTAAAGTACAGGGGAGAATCTATTTTTAAGTTTTCGCCCATAGCAACCACTAATAAAGATTGTAGTCCAAAAAATGAGACTGATATTGAGAATGATGATGATAGTAACTGCAGTGTAATACTTCTAAATAAACCTAAGTTAGATAGATCAATAGTTAAAAATAACACACAGAACCCAGAATCTGAACATAATATTGACAAAGAAGTCAACAATGATATATTACCTCCACGAAAAGACAGTATTATTGAAACAGACAAATCTCTGGAGGTACATGAGACCTCTAAAATAGTTACTAATGATACCAACACGATTTCTAGTGTTGAAATAAGTTCTTTGCAAACCACGGAAGTTGAACCACTTCTAGGATTTCCAATAGATGTTAATAACAAAACAGAGGCTAAAAATGAAAACCATGATATCAGTAATGATGATATCTTTGATGAAAGTAGTATTATCGAAAATGAACTAAGTGCAAATATAGAAGAAAGAAGTAGTGACTTTAGTGCAAATGTATCCAACTTGGAAGAAAGAAGTAGTAACTATAGTGCAAATGTATCTAACTTAGAAGAAAGAAGTAGTAACTATAGTAATAATAGTAGTAGAGGTGAAATAGCTAATAACCATAGCTATGATGATATCAGTAATAAAACCACAACAGAAGATAACAGTGATGATAATTCTATAGAAAATAGCACAGAAGAAGATGAAAATTCTCTGTATGATACTTGTTCGAGTGATCAAAGCCCTACTGAAACATCAGAAGTTAAAAAAGAACCTGTGGTGCCGCTGCAAAGAATGAATGATTCTTTATTTTTCGAACATTATGATAAAACGAGGTGTGATGAGAAAAATAATGATGATAATAATATAAATGATAAAACTGATTTTAATGACTGCAATGATTCAAAAGTATTTTCTGATAGTACTGATTGTGAAAGTGATTTAGATGAAAATGGAGTAGAGGATGAGACTGAGGACTATAATGATGATGTAGAATCAAATGATGATAGGAATGATGAGAGTGAAGAAGAGAAATGTGTTAGTTTTGTTACAACAAGAAGAGGAAATGAAGTCACCAATAATTCTATAATGACGATTTTCAATGAGTCCAATTGCTCTTCAAGTACAGACTGTGATAAAACTGTGGTTAGCTGTAAGGGAATAGAAAAACGTGATGATAGTTCTAATAAAGACAAAGATGAAACACCAGTAAAATTAAAAGATAATGCTGATGATACACTGGAACCAAATAAAAGTTCCGAACTAGTAGATGAAAACGAATTTGACGAAGAAACAAGAATGTCATTTGTTACAACTAGGAATAGTAATGTAACTGAGAGGAGAAGTACAATAAGAGGCAAAAAGAGCTATATCAGTCCACAAACCAGTACAGTATCTAATCGACAATCTGATTTACATATGGGAAAGTCTTCCTCACAAGAGTCGGATATGTCTAGATTTTCTTGCATAGAAACAAAGCCATGCATTGTTCTGCAACCTGGTAAGAGATGGGAGAGATCTTTAAGTATTTACAGAAGGATGACAATGATGAATGACCATTTGGATAAGTCCATATTAGAAGAAGAATCTATGACAGCTAAAGGTCGAAAATATAGGCAAAGTGTAATCAGTACTATGGAAATGCAGGAATTTAATAGTAAGTATGTCTTTTAACTACCAAAACCATCCCGCTAATTATAAAGCCAAATAAAAAAGAAATACCTCTAAATTTCACTACATAATTACTTCAATTTTAAAGGGTATATTAAACTAAAATCAAAATGATAGGTAGTTCGGTCATCCCTACTATCCCTACTAATATTATAAATGCGTAAGTAACTCTGTCTGTCTGTTACGCTTTCACGTCTAAACCGCTGAACAGATTTTGATGAAATTTGGTACGAAGATAGAATTGAACTTGGGAAAGGACATAGGCTACTTTTTACCGCGATAACCGACATACAAGCGGGCGGAGCCGCGGGCGAAAGCTAGTTTCAAATATATCAAAAAATACTGACTGCCTTGTTGGTCTAGTGGTTAGCGTATGCAGCTGCTGATCAAGAGGTCTCGGTCGGACTAAATATTATAATATTATTGTGTTTTCTATGTATAATATGTATGTATTTACAAAAAAAAAAGTATGTTTATGTATTTATATCAGTTGTCTAGTACCTATCACAAGCTCTGCTTAGCTTGGGACTAGATGATGTTGTGTGTATGTTGTGTCCAAAAATATTTATTATTTGTGTGATCCACAAATATTTGTTTCGGAGTCTGGGTCTTTTCTATGTTTAATATGTATGTATTTACAAAAAAAGTATGTCTATGCATTTAGTACATAAAGTTAGTTGTTGTTTAGTACCCCTAATACAAGCTCTGCTTAGTTTGGAACTAGATGATGTTGTGTAAGATTTCCGAAATATTTATTATTTATTTAATAACTGTCGATATAATTAATTAATTGATATAGTTAACTAAGTATTGGTTCCAATCAATGTAATGAGCAATTGTAATTACTATTTGCAGTTATTATGCATATTTAAAAAAAACGATTTCTCTATATAATAATATTGTGTACCTTATTCATTCATACTTTTTCTTTCATTCAATACTGGCAGTTGACATAAGCTGCCTTTCAAACTTAAACAGATCTGACACTTCCATCCAAAGTTTCAGTGTAATGTCAGGTATACATTTTTTCAAATAAAATTTTGCATACATATTTCGTGGTCATTTATGTTTTTTCTTCTTTTAGATTCCCTACACAATGAATCAATCAATAGTCGCAGAAGTACCTTTGTCTCTAAGCCTAGTCGATCAACAATTAGAATTGTGAAAGTAAGTAAATTTATCTATTCGACTTTGTATTCATGTTAATTTTTTTTCATATATTTTTTTTTTCGCAGGATCCTAATATTACAAGAGTCAGTTTATGCAACTCAACATTATTCGAGGACGTAAAAGGTATTTTTTTAATATTTAATTGCGTGTGACAGCACATCCTTAAGTTTTATTGTCTCTTAAGAAAACGTATAGGAAACTAAATATCAAAGTTGTTCAACACAGCGAAAGTATTATTATTTTTATTTGATAGTTATCATAAATATACGTATTCGCGGGACACTGTTCTACTACCTACTTTTTCTAGTAGGATTTTTAAATACAGTTGGGTATCAATGTGGCCTATGACAATAAATTAATTATTTTCTCCAAAGATATCTTGTTATAGTAGCAGCGACTAAACTCATTACTAGTTCCAATAATGTCTAATTTTTACAATAACTTAGATTTCTTACATTATTGCTACTGCTCCACCTGCGTCTTAACGCGTTAATTAGTGCGCTAATATAGGCGCTACGCAGATGTGGCCATCGTTTTAATGCGTTAAGAGCTAATGGCATTACTAATGCCCTTAAACGTTAAGCGATAACTTGAGTGTCGGTTTTTTTGGACACATCAAAGGGTTTTAGCGCGTAGCTTAGCGCGCTAATTGATGTTGGCTACATTAACGCCGTCTCATTCTATCGGACGCGCTCGCATAGCAAGGACGAGTGCGCTTTGTTTTAGGCGGGAACTAGATATATAATTATTAACTAGATATACAACTACTTATACAAAAATATACATCCTACTATAACTTTTCTACATTGGCAACACAAAATCTTTGGATTCAAATTAGTGAGTTCTACTTTAGTCTGTGGTAAAAATTTAACTAACGTTCTGTGCGTTTCGTGGAAGAGGACGCTGCGTGGTCTTTGTCCACAATCCACAATTTTATTTTATTTTTTATTTGTAACTGCGTGTTAGTTTTCAAGTGAACTATAATATTTGTTACTATTACTAGATAATAGTATAAGGAACATTATAAGTGTTATTGAGTGATAGAAGTAAAAAAAAATCCGAGTGTCTGCCATTACTTATCCGTAACGGGATAACAGCTTGGTTCTACGCCCTTTGTTCCACAAGAGTAATATTAGCCAAGTGCATGCATCTTTCCCTGCAATACACAGGTTAGTTTTTGATCGGTTGATTTTCATGATTTGTATAATGCTATGGCGTATTGCGTAAATGTGAGAGACGATTACGCACAAGGGAAAGTACGTTGAAGAGTACATAGTACCTACTTCCTACTACGAATAATGTCATATAGTCGTGTATGTTGTGAATGACTCACGGTGTTTTTCAGGATTTTGGAACGAGGAGTGTGATGATACTATTATCGAATTATCAAAACTCTCGATCGCTGATCAGACGCATGAGGTCACTGTGTTAGACGACTTCAATGATACTTCAAACCGTATAGCCACAGCGAAGGATTACGTGTTGCGTCGATGCAATCAAACGGAGCCAATACCATTTGATGAATGCTATCCGGATTCGTAAGTATTTTTTGGCATTTTATATCATAAAGTATTAATTGTAAGTTAATTAGGTTGCATCAACAATTTGTGTACTTAATTATGTAGTCATTACAATATCATAGAACATTAATCAATCGCTTTATATTGAAATCATTAATATTCTGACATACAAACATAATTCTCAGTATAAACTATCTTGTATTTAATGTTTTTATTCAGATAACATGATTGATCTACAAACAAGTAGATGTTGCAACATGTTTTATATAAGTATTGAATAACTGCTTACAGTTACTGTAATTACGTCGACAAAGTGCTACAATAAAATTATGAAAAATATTTTTATTTACCTCCTCGACACGTAAAATGTGGATGTTTTTTTTTCTCGCGGCTTCCCCATCATGTGGAGGTCATTATATAGGTCTTTTAAAAACATTAAAGGGTTGTTAAGACGATTTTTTGATTTAGGAATCCGTTTGCGTAGAAATTAGGACTGTTCTACTTAAAACTCTTAAGTTTTAAGTAGAACAGTCCATTTAATATTTTAGTAAAATATATTACCAAGCCAATTAATATATCCAAATAAATAAAAAGACTACTTAACCACATTAGGAATATTAAGTAGTGTCTGGGGGAATTTACAAACATACAATAAAACAATGAAAAGATCACCCAGACTCGGAACAACATTTTGTGAATCACAGAAAGTGTTGTCCAATGTGGGGTTTGAACACACAACATTCAGTTTAATAGTAGTAGTAACTGTTAAAACCACTAGCCATCAATTCATTCAATTAATTACACAATCAGTGTTTTTATGTAAAAAAGATTACCTCTTAGATAAGTATAATAATTTCATAAATCATAAACTAGATAAATCAGAATAAGAAAAAGATAAAACACATATGTATGTGTATTTTTATAATATTACGCAATATTTTCACAACATTAACTGTAGTATCTTCTCAACTTTGATTATCATTTTATCATTAATATGAAGGAATACTTGTCTACTAGCAGTATGAGTCATTTTTTTTATATATTTGTTTGAGAATAATTCAGTGTACTTATGTCTATCTACTGAGAACTTTAAATATTAAGTAAAATCAACTGCAATGCTGAAATAATGTTTTAATTTTCATGTTTCTATTTAATGAGGATTAATTATGTTGTTTTGTGACTTTGTCTGCCAAAATTGTTGTTTTAATTCTAAAGTGAATATTGAATTGAACAGAAAAAACATCTTACGATGATTTGAAATTGTTAGCATCTTGAATTATAAAATGGATACTATATTGTATATTTTTTTCGGACAACTTATCATCTACACACACAACATCATCTGATCCCAAACTAAGCGGAGCTTGTATTATGGGTACTAAACAACTAAAATAAATACATAAACATACTTTTTTTTTGTAAATACATATATATTATACATAGAAAACACCCGGACTCCAAAACAAATATTTGTGGATCACAGAAATATTTAATCCGACCCGGGAGTCGAACCCGAGACCTCTTGATCAGCAGCTGCATACTCTAACCACTAGACCAACAAGGCAGTCAGTCAGTACTTTTTTTGATTGTAACCATTTATTTCCGTTCTCAGAACAACTCCCCAAGCCAAGTTTCAAATGTTTCCTATTCTATTCTTTCATTGGCTAACATTTTGTTTTGATCATGTGACTGAGTGACATTAGCCAATGAAACAAGAGAATATAATAGACAACGAAAAACGTTTGTAACTTGGCTAGGGGGGCAGGACTTGTATGGAACTGTGTAAAACAACTATGTCAACGAAAGTAATATTTCCAATTAAATAATCAGTATATAACTTACTAGCTTTCGCCCGCGGCTCCGCCCGCGTATATGTCGGTTATCGCGGTAAAAAGTAGCCTATGTCCTTTGTAGCCACAATACTTCCTACTTTATTACACGTCCTTAGATAAGCCACATATCATAAGATACAGCCAAAGATTAAATAAAGCAATGATAGGCACGCACCATCTTTAGTATATAAGCGCTATTGTTAATTCAATTAAATACACTATACTACAATGTACTATCAAGACTATCACACCACATTGAGTCTCATTTATACTCCTCGCCACAACATCGGCAAACTGGTGACCCCGACAGTTGAACAAGATGGAGGAAGACACCAATATGGCAAATTGGTGACTAAGAAAAAGGAATAAAGAAGATGAACACTGGCAAAACGGCCCGACAATGAACAAGGAACCCGACAAACGAACGAAGAAGATGAACAAGGACATGGCAAATGCATAAAGGACCCCGAAAAAAGAACAAAGAATGAAGAAACCGACATGGCGACAAAAAGAAGAAAGAACCCGAAATTTGAACAAGGACCCGACAACTGAGCAATGAAGAAACTGACAACTGAACAGTAAAGATACCGAAAATTTTACAATGAAGAAACTAATCGTGCCTTCTGAAGAAGATTAAATAGTAACCTAGTATGGCACTATTGCATAAAGGACCAGCCACGTTTATGGTTCACGCAGTGAGGCTATCGTCGCTCTCCAAAAATAGCAATGATCGTTATTCAAGTCTCAGCCAACCAGCAGCCTCGGCCTCAACAGGGATACCACACACAGGACGCGACTGCTCCAACCTGGTTACCCCTTCGGCCTCATCAGCGCCCCGACTCACTGGGGACTTCACCGCAGCACCGCACACCGCTTGCGATTCCGACGCACAGGAAGCAGCGGACTTCAGCCCCGACTCACTGGGGACTAGCGGCATTCAGTTCCGACTCACAGGAACTTGCGGCATCGTGCCTTAATTGCACAGTACTCGAAATGAATTGCTGACGCTTTATCACGAATAATAGGAGTAATCTCTATGCATTCAACGCTAGATTACGACCAGAAATGTCGTGCGCAGCAGAATTATTCAGAATTAAACAAGGCCTGGAAAGGTGTTTGAGCAAAATAAAGACGTAATACGATGATTTCAGATCGCAGCTAAAGCATGATATCACTCGAATACTGTCGTTACCCAGGAGAGAACGTTCAGATTGTTAAAATGCTGTTTACATAAATCCACACGTATTGATCAAGTAAGTTTATCGGTATGTAATTCACTAAACGATACTATAATAATTTTGCTGACTACGTAACCTTGAAATATTATAATTAATGTGATTATTGTATACTTCGTAGAAAGTGCTGACAAGTGAAGGTCGCAACTCTCGGTCATATGTTTGTTATGTATCAATTTGTATGTTATTGACATAGTTTATATTCACTACCTAGGAACTACCCCGTGATGTTAGGATTGTTAGGACATAGGTTATGTGTATTATTATATATTATAGGTTATGTATATATTATTAATTTAAAATGAAGATTATCTGAACTAACTACCGTAAATTTTTGAAAGTATTTATTTACTAAGATTTGTTATAATAATTATCCTTTCAAAAGGGGAGGACCTGTGTAGCCACAATACTTCCTACTTTATTACACGTCCTTAGATAAGCCACATATCATAAGATACAGCCAAAGATTAAATAAAGCAATGATAGGCACGCACCATCTTTAGTATATAAGCGCTATTGTTAATTCAATTAAATACACTATACTACAATGTACTATCAAGACTATCACACCACATTGAGTCTCATTTACACTCCTTGCCACAACCGGGCGGCAAATCCTTCCTCAGACTCTAGACTTTCTGTGTGCCAAATTTATTTAAAATCAGTTTAGCAGTTTAGGCGTGAAAACGTAACAGACAGACACAAAGAGTTACTATTGCATTTATAATATTAGTAGGGATTAACACATAAATAAATTGCACAAGATTTACTAAGTATCAGTGATGAACTTCCAAGTAGTGATTTTAGGTAAAAGAATCAAATTATCTTTTGGTACTGCAAGATATTTGTGTCATCACTAAGGGTAGCTGGACGGACAGCCAAAAACCTGGACGGTCCTTCCCACAGTGGGGTAAATGGTCATATTAGGTATATGCTGTGGTCAGGTCAATTAATGTAGTGTCATGAATATTGGCATTAATTATATTATTGGTCCCTAAACAAATATTAGAAGTAGTTGTGATCAAAATGATAGCAGAAATAAAATAACATTAATTTCTTTTAACATTTTTTAATCCTCCTTTTATACTCAACAGCAATTTTTTTTTTGTCCTTGTATATATAGCATAAATAATTTTGACGGAAGTGGAACTAGTCTTTTCTTAGGCTTAGGGTCTGTTTCACAAAGTCTGAGTAAATTATTGGTTAACTAAATGACAAATAAATTATCAGCCACATATAACTCCCTGTTAAAACAGTTTGCGTTTCACAAACATCTAACCGTTAACTTTATGTGTCAGTTTGTTATTTGTGTGATAATACTGGCAACGTCGCACTTTGACGTTTCAGTTTACTAAACATATAATAACATAAAATATTTTTTGATTAAATCACTCCTAAAAATATGATGAATGCATAAAAATGCATTATTTTATGATACGTAAGTATGTATTACATATACTTTATTTACAGTCTGCAACAATTTTATTGATATAAAGGAGCTGTTTTAGAAATTGGTTTATTTTTATGTAAAACGAAGTGTGAAACAACTGTCATAGAAAAAAAAAACACTTGAATTGAATTGGCTTGTAAGTAAATGCTTCGTTTGTTGTATTTCTTTTTTATTTTAATCATTGTCTTTTATTTTGCCTCAAACAATGAATCAAAAACGGGAGAGTATTAATTTTACGCGGGAGGAGGTCGATATATTAATTAAATTGGTCGAAGTAAATAAACATATATTGAAGAACAAGAAAAGATCATCTAATTCGTCGTCAAGTGCATAGATCCATTTTTAATATTTTCTCGATTTCTGTCTGATTTTATGATCTGACAAGTAACTTTACCTTAAAATAATTTCCTTATTTGACAGATCATCTAACCTATAATTTACTAAGCACTTTATTTACCAGTTAAGCTTATTTGAAGATTGTGAAACGCGAACGATGATTTTATTTGACAGTTGAGTGGCAAATAGCTTACTAAGGACTTTACTTGGACATTGTGAAACAGACCCTTAGTCTATTATTGTTTGAACTGTACCAATGTCAGTATGTATGTCACTGATATTAACTGCTTTAATTATTTCTAAACAAAGCAAATATTTGCACTGATGGATGTTATCAATCTTGAGTGTTTGCATATGATTGTTAATTTGTTTCCACATTTGTTCATCCTTGTTGTAAAATCTACTGTTAAAGCTTATAGAAAAGGATCTAGTTGTAAATACAGATAGTCATGAGCTGCAAAATTTAAGACTAAGTTTATCCTGTAATAGTAAGTTCTGGGTTAAGCCGCATTTACACTAGGCGACGTGTCGCAGATACTTGTCGCTCTACATTCACGTAGTTGTCTCTGCAAAAGTTATGGGACAATGTCCCGCGACATAGGACTCGTTCACATTGGCCAGCCGTGATCAGTATGTCGCCCGAGGAAGTAGTGCGGTTCGCTGCAACTTACATAATTATTCGGTAGGCATTAGCAAAACGTAAAAAAAAGAGTGGTCTGGGAATATTTGTTCCAAAGGGAAAGTTCAAGTTTAATAACCAGTTTTCGAATGCGCTATAAATCTTACTAAAATTTTACTATAATGTCTAGAACAGATTTTGAGATCTTTTAAATATGGTTTGGCAGGCGGCAGTCAAGCAAGATACAAAGTTTCGGAAATCTATCGATCCTCACATCAGACTCACTATAAAATTAACATACTTGGCAACTGGAGATAGTTATGTTTCATTGTTCTAAACTTTTAGTATCAAAACCAGTAATTTGTCATACTAAACCAGAAGTTTGCAAAGAATTGATAAAGGCATTAAATTCTTTTGTTCATCTCGATCAAGGTCAATGTATTCTCGTTGGGCCACACATAACCTAGTTTAAGAAAGGGCTGTCACACACCATGTCGGCGGATTAAGGCCGCGCGGGTATGCCGTCTGCATCGTTAGGCCGCCAGTAATTAATAACCCAGCTGCATGGCTACCCGCCAGCATGGTGAAGCCTAAAGACTTAGTCTTTTTAGTTTAGAAAGATTTCAATGATAGGCGATATATAGAGTAGTACATGTTATAAAAAAAAATTGTATGTTTGTAGGCAGTTGAAGAACTGCCACAAGATCGGCGAAGGCGTCTACGGAGAGGTATATCTGTGGAGAGCCAGAGATGGCCGCGCGCGCGTCTTGAAGATAGTCCCCATAGCTGGAAACATAAAGGTCAATGGGGAAAGTCAGAAGGACTTCCATGAAATCATATCTGAGATTGTGATTGCTATGTAAGTACACTTTTCTTTTAATTATTTTAATAGTAGCTATGCTAGTGCCTTCTTGTGCAATGTTATTTATTATGTTTATAATATCTTAATTTTTAACCACTATAGATGAAAAGTGCATTAAAATTTGTTGCATAGTTTGAGAGATCTACGAGCATGTGTACAAGAAGGGGAAACAAAATATACCAATACCAAGTAAAAAATTGGTCTTTAGCTCTTCATTGATGCTTTATTTTCTGGAATTCTAGCTTTTACACACGACTCCGCTTGAGTCTATGTCGGTACGGTAAAGAATAGCTTATTTTATTTCTCAAGAAAACCAAAATTCAAAGGCGTAACAGAGAGTTAGACAAACTTTCGAGTTTATTAATTCGGAATGGATATGGATGGTTTTAAAACTTATTTTAATAAATTCAGTGTTGCAAGCAAGCGCCATAATATTATATTACATTTTTGGAGTATTGTTAGAGGCAAGGTCAAGGACAAGGTCGAGTCGGATAATAATTTGTCATCTTTGCTTTGATATTCACTGACACTAAGTGAGTTGAGATTTATTTCTCGGTATCCTATATAAACTTCAAACAAACTCGCCATCATCTTGATATAGTATGTGTCAGCTTCGCCCTCGTGAATGTTTGTTATCCTGGTAAAGCGGTTTAGCCGTGAAAGCGTAACACCCGTAGATGGTCACTCGTTTGTGGCATGATATGTTATGAGAGTTTCCGTGATTCAGAGCTCACGTTAAGCAGTTGGTCCCAGTTGTTATCATAAGATAACAGTCGTGAAGCTTAGTTGTAGGCCTTCAGACGGCTTAAAAACATCCAACGGCAAGATTACGTCGCCACAACGTGTCTTGCCTGTCCCCAATCCGCACTCGGTCAGCGTGGAGACGTATGGACTTAACCCTCTCTTGACCCGAGCAGTGGACCATTCCGAGTTGTTATTGATGAAGTACAAATTTATAATACTAGAAATTAAATCGAAATTGTCTGTCTTTACATTTAATTATACATTACGGAAGTTAATAAAGATTCATCTCAAATCAAAAGTTTTATACTGGGACAGCAAGTAACCTTTTCGTAACCAAAATTTCATAACCCAACACCGTATTTATTGTGCTGTCGTTATTGTAACACTACTTTCGCTTTTGAACATGACATTGTCTTTTTGAAAATGGAATACATGTTACGATGTTACACTACTACCGTTTCCGGCTCGATTCTCGCTTCACTCTGAGAAGCGTTGAAGATTGAATTATGTAATTTGATTTAAAATATGTATTTAGACCAGCTAATACTACAGAAATTTTGAACAGTTACTGCAACATAAGTAAATATCTATAGTAATAATAAAAAGCAGCCAAGTGCGAGTCGGACTCGCCCATGAAGGGTTCCGTATCAGCAAGTAACATCTTATAAAAGTTCTTGTAGTACGTTGTTACTTTCATCGATGTTTTTATACTAGTGTATTGATTGGATGAAAGGTAAATTGCGTGTTACGATTTATGACGTATTAAAAAAAACTACTCACTAGATCTCGTTCAAATCAATTTTCGTTGGTAGTTTGCATGGTAATGTACAACATTTTTTTTTTGTTTTATCACTCTTATTTTAGAAGTTAGAGGCGGGGGGGTGGGGATATTTTTCCACTTTGGAAGTGTCTCTTGCGCAAACTGTTCAGTTTAGAAAAAAATGATATTAGAAACCTCAACATCGTTTTTGAACACCTATCCATAGATAACCCCACACGTATAGGTTTGATGAAAAAAAAATTTTTGAGTTTCAGTTCCAAGTATGGGGACCCCCAAAATGTATTGTTTTTTTTCTATTTTTATATAAAAATCTTAATGCGGTTGACAGAATACATCGACCAAATTTCAACAGTATAGCTATTATAGTTTCGGAAGTAATTGGCTGTGACATACGGACTGACAGACAGACAGACAGACTTGACGAATCTATAAGGGTTTCGTTTTTTGCCATTTGGCTACGGAACCCTAAAAAGCTGAAGTTCGTTTGAATGCGCTAATCTCAGGAACTACTGGTCCGATTTCAAAATTCTTTCACGAAGAAGGCTATAGAGTATAATAATATATCATCACGATACGACTAATAAATACGAGGAGAGTGTCAATGAAATATGTTTCAAAAAACGGGGGTAACTCAAATTTGTTTTAGCTGCGGGCACATTTAAAGGTTATTACTGCGCTAACTAGGCTAATTAGATCAATTTGTGTGCCATTTTTCGATTTAATGGTAATCTAGATACCCATACCGAGTAACAAAAGCAGACACTTTAGAGATATAATGAATTATCTGTATACTCAGTATAAAAAATGCATACTGTGGAATATAGAACCTCCACCATAATGGAGTCGGTTAAAGGTAATCGCACACTTATCAGAGGCGAACGCGTCGAACGAGCCGAACGAAACAAATTTTAGAATTCTTTATATGAAATCTCATGAAACCTCGCACACTTACGCGCTTCGAATCGTCCGCATCTGGAAGAACCCCAGAAATCCTAGATGAATTCGGATGACGTTATAAAATTCGGCGCGGATGATGCGGTCGCCTCGATCGATGCGCTCGCATTCTATCAGTTGCGTATGACAGAGCAACGCACGAGTACTATTTCTTGAAATGATTTCTTCGACGCGGTCGATGCTTTCGGCGCGGTCGATTCTTCCGCTGCGGATTAGTGCGAGGCCTCCTTGACTTCGGTTCGTTCGGCGCGGATAAGTGTGCGATCACCATAAAAATCAAGTTCCACTGCGGCTTTCTTTTCGCTTAAAGCTTTTAAACTACTCGAAGGATTTTAATGTAGTTTTTAGCAACAGATAGTGGTTTCAGAGGAGATTTATATGTGGCATACATACGTTAATATGTATGTATGCCACATATAAATCTCGTTCTTCTACTATAATTAGTAGAAGAAATCCGAAAAAAAAACAGTCTTACGTGCGAAGCAGGGTTTATCGCTAGTGATATATAGATTGCATGTGTCTGATGATGCTGGTAATCTTGTGGTTAGTCCTATGTATTCTCCTTCCGTAAATAGGACTAAAGTCGGCAAAATGTGGGCGTCAAATACGCCTACCTACCTACCTATAGCCCTTTAGTGACTAATCATGACTTACAAGTATGTATTTAAGATTAAGAAGAACAAACTAACATTGCAATTTTCTATGTAAATGGAGTGATCAGACATAACAGCGACATGGAATTCCAAACATAGCGAAACATTTACTAATCGGGACACAGTATTGCGCATTTCCGCATAACTATGACACACGAGACATAGATCCTTTCATGAAAACAAAAGGTTATCTACAGACACTGACGAGAAGTCTGTTATCATTATTATGACTAAATTTGTTATCATCTATTAGTAATCGATTAGTGGCAAAGATATTGTATTGGGGCAAACACGTTTATTAATTTATGCCGATAACGCTCCTAAAATTTGTGACTCAGTCTACTCGGTACTAAATAGTACTACGGTAATCATAAATATGATAATATTTATTAGTACTAAACAGTATATTAACTACGCGAAGTCATCTGCGAGTAAAAGTGTAGCTGGATCAGTTTTTACAAAATGTGGGTACTTTGGATCGAAGGAGACAGATATAGGTTAGCAACAATGAAAAATAGATTTACAAAGGCGACTTTACATTGTTTTAATTCTGTTATAATCGAAGGTGGCACGGTCGGAGCGTCAGCTACCTCGGTCATAAATCCCTTTCCTAATTACTAAGGCTAATTCTGATGTTGCATCACTAAACTTAATATTTCTCTAAAGTTATCGTATATTCTCATAATTTAGTGAAGCGATTTCCAAAGTACTATTTTTACATGTATATGTTTAGGTCACGTCTATTTTTAGTGCGACATCTAATTTTACTCAATCTCTGTAGCTTAGAGAATTTTGAACATTATAATTAGCATTTTTGAGTTGTAGGTGTCAAGCTAGTTCAAAATAATACTAGTAGTCAAGGGGTTTACATAACCTAGAAAGGAAATGCCTAGCGCAGTACTTAATACCTGCGCAAATACTTTTTTTGGTTCCCATGAGTACAAAGCGACCTACATATGAAAATAAAGCAGTGTTTTGCGAATAACCTCGTTACCTTACAAAGTAGGAAAGCAGGTCGCTTCCGCCTTGGCGCGTTGATCAATTTGGTGCAATATTTTCACTGCGAATCATAGTGAATATACTATTCAAATATTTGCATAGATAATAGATTTTGCAAATTTAAAATGGCCACATTAACATAATTTTGTAACTTCTAGGCTCATGTTGCACAGCTTTTTAGGAGTATGTGTTGAGAAGTTAAAAAATTTGTATGATTTCGTACAATTTTTATTCACAAAAAAAAATCATGAAATATCACAAGGTTGTAGTAACATATTACGTATATTTATTTTTTCTGCAAATTTTTGCATTTTTTTTTCATTATTTTTAAGTCGGTCAACCTGCAATCTTTCCTACGCTGATCATGAACGTAATTATTGTAGTATGTATTTAATTTTCTATTGATACTTATACCTGTAAGTAAAACTTTGTAGGTAATAAAAATACACGTGATATAGGATTTGGGGGGGGGGGGGGGACAGGACATAATCTTAAACGCCCCTAAATAGTTTAGTTGTCAGAGGCTCTTGATGTGATATGAAAAGTATGGACGGTCAATACACTTCTGCCTATCCATGAAGGGATTTAGAGATTTAAAAAAAAACAATTATGATTTGAGTAGTGTCATTGTGTTTTTCACGGCCGCTGTTAAATGTGCTCTATGCGGAACACAAAAGTTATGTGGGAACAAAACATTTACACACAAAAGCTAGGAAATTATTAGTCAAGTTATGAATCAAAATATTTTTGTATTTAATTAATCAAATATGAGCCAGTGAATATTTTTTCTAATTTACCTAATTAAACACTAATATTTATTTAATGTTAGTTTTATAATAAACTAATACTAATGTTTGTTTGAAAGAAATATAATTTGTTTGTTTGTTTTCGGAAATTTTACACACAACGCCATCTAGTCCCCACACTAAGCAAAGCTTGTATTATGGGTAACCAGACAACTGATATAAATACTTAAACATACTTTTTTTTGTAAATACATACATACTATACATAGAAAACACACAAACTCCGAAACAAATATTTGCGGATCGCACAAACATATAGTCTATGCTGCCATTTTTATATTAAAAAAGTTATTTGCGTCTGCATATGAGATTAGCCAAACCAGAGTGACGTGCAATGGGAGAGGCCATGTCCAGCAGTACAGACTGCAATAGGCTGATGATGAGGGAATGGGATTTCGAAAAAAAAAACAAAAATATTTATTTCTAGATCCAATTTTTTTTACAAAATCGACATTAATACAAGCGAAATCGCATTCTTCTACTAGTGTGCTAGTAAATAAAGAAATTATACCTAATTTTATCAACAACCTTCCTTCAGCTGGTTAACTCCGACCTCCCAGGTTCGATTATCACAACCATCTTTCCTGGCATTCATAACGACAATTAAAATTGTTATTCAATCAATTGACATGATTGTTCAAGGTCGATACCTTTGCTTGTTATTTATACAGCTGATTGAATTGCTAATTTGTTGTTTATGTGTAAGATACTTCGGTTGCCATGGTATCCACCCATTCCCGAGATAATGTTGTCACCCACGTTTGACAGGTGACACCGCGATCGACTTTATTATTCTTACGTCATAATATGAAGGTTGTTTTTTTTTAATTGATATGTTGTGAAGCATTGAATGTTCTCACGGCCGGCTTTTGAAATAAATATTAGTTGATGTACATTGTTCTTTATTGATTAATTCTACCGGTTTTAGGACTGACGTTTTTTTTTATTCAGTTTTCATATTATGTATGTGATAAAAATAAGATTTTGTTGGAATACAAATGGAATGATTTTGTATTTAAAACAAACCTTTTTTTTGCATAATCCATACTAATACTATAAATTCGAAAGTAACTGTTCATTCTATCATTAATTCATTCAAATCAATTCCCAGCTAAACCGGTGAATTGAATTGAATGATAGTTGTTGTAGGTAGTTGATCGACTTCATATACTTTAGTCTGGTAGTTTGGAGCCATATGGCTCCACTTAAAGTGCTTCAAAATGGGCGCGCGGACTAGGTTTCTACGTGTAATTATTCTAAGGGGTAATTTAAAAATGAGTTCTGTATAATCACATCGCGGGGCTCAGATAGTGTATTTATATTGTATGCATAATAAATACTATAAAACAGTACATAACTCATAATGTATACCCGTTGTGTATAAATAAATAAATAAATAATTTGGACATCTTACACACAACAAGATGAACAAGATTACGAACTACTTTCTTTGTTACAGGGAATTGAGCGCTTTACGAGCGCCCATAGCCGATATCGAAAGACACTTTGATGAAGGGAAAGACGTTGAAGCGCTCAACTTGCATGATATAGAGAATGCCACTGATGTTTTTAACGAGGTAAGTGATCATCATTCGTGTGGTGATGAAGTATCATCACCTCTGTTCTTCCAGAGGGGTCTTTTAGAGAGGAAATTATGCTGGTAAAACATTGTAAGGAGAAGGACAACTTGACACTAACCCCACAAAGTAAAGAAAAGCCAATGTCCAGCCCAATTTTTTTTTGTCTGTGATCCGGTTAATGTCTGGCACGTTGGACCAATTATGACGGAACTTTCACGCGCAGATAGTTGATGGTATAAGGAGTAACGTTTACTTTTACCCCCGGAAACATGCGGGGCTCAACTAGTTATTTAAAACAAAATATAATTACATATTTGGTAATCGGTAAAGTTTGGATCATTAGGTACTAAATTAAAATATCTTATGGAACACATACGGCCTCGTACTTTTTGCAATAACTTCTATGAAACCTCGTGAGTAACATTCAAATAAAATTAATAATTTGAAAGCGCTCATAGCAAAGTTGCCCTGGCCTGGCTACGTGATTAGAAACCATCACCTAGGGTAAGCAACGCCTTCGCGGTCAGTACCTGGATGGGTGATCGTTGTGGCATGATACCATGAGCGTCACTGCTTAACCTTTTGAACGCCAGAGCAAAAACTCATCAACTTGCCCTCAACGCCAGACCAAAAATTTAGCGCAAATACCTACGAAAAAAATAAGCATTCCAAAACTTTATCGATAACATGAATTGTATTTTTATTTTCGTCTACAATTTCAAAATATATGTCCTTATAACACTGAATTTATTTCAACATTACACTTCTTCCTACTCTAGTAATAGTTATACACTAGTTACAGAGTTGTTTAATACCGTAATAACAGAATTGAGACGACAATATAATTAAATATAATAACTATAGGTACAACATTATTCTTGATCTGTTGTCTTGATATTGTGACCCTGGCGTGGACGGCACGTCATTTTTATGAATATTGCGCTTCTCAAATAAGGATGTAGCAACGTACTATCTCGCTTATCGAGTATAATATTAACTAATAATAATTAAAACACGTATTTTAAATTAGATTTCTATAATTCCGTTGAAGGAGATATTTAAAAAAAATACACGATTCAAATAGGTTAAGTATATAATCAACTATATAAAAATTTACAAAATGTAAAACAGTATGTACGTTTATAGCCTTTATATACTAGCTTCTATAAACCTGTCATAAAAAGTAACAAGTAGAGTTTTGGAAAAAAAAGCTAAGCAACTTTTGATGGACATTTTAAAACTTTTATTTATTTCATTTAAACCTCAGTAGTGTACGAAGCATTTTTTAGGGCACTGCTTATTTTTTGTATCAATAACTAAGAGTCCTCTTTCTTCTTTACAAAATAATTGTCTACTTTAATTATCATTTCACGAGCACGGCTGTTAATTACTTTCTTACTCATTTTAACAGAATAAGTATAATAACAAACAACAAAAATAAAACAGGCTAACGAAATTTTAATATAAACTTACGATATCATCTTACGTGCCCTACATCACTAGTGGTCACATATTTGTGACTCTGGCGTGTGGGGACATTCTTTTTTAAGAGATTATTTCTTTCTTTTTAGAGTAAAATTTCTTAATATCATAAAGCAATTTAAATAGTTTTATGGCAATAGATAACAGTTAGAGCTTCTTCTTAAGGTACTTATATAAATTGAAAGGCATAAAAGTAATGTTTAAAGGCTTTATTTCGTATTTCGGTGCACCGCTTCTTTTGTCACATATTTGTGACGTTGGCGTACAGGGACAGTTTTCGTTTGTCACATATATGTGACCCTGGCGGTCAAAAGGTTAATGTGACCTAACTAACTAACGTGACCGTTAAGCAGTCGGTCCCGGTTGTTGTCATAGGATAACGTCGTGAAACTTAGTTGCGAGGCATTCGGGTCTAAAAACATCCAAAGGCCAGTTTGGTGACGTATGGTTTTAACTTTCTCTAGAGAGTAGCCCCGAGCTCAGCAGTGGGTCGTTACGGGATGTAGATAATGAAAATGAACGATTTGAAATATGTTTTATACCTAATGATCGTAAATAAACTATTTACTTGTTTTGAGTATAAACTACGTAAATATTTACCTAAAGATCTGGTTTTTGATCGAGCGGATGAGCATTGACGTCAAAATTGACATTCGTAAACAATTTTGTCAATAAATAAACATTCTTACTAACAAAATACATGAAAATGACGTACTTTATCACATTAAAACGGTGAATTAATGTTATTCTCTTCAGTTATTGATCTCATTAAATGACAAAATCATCAAACACTACTTTAGTAGATCAATTGAAAAGTCAAATAATACAAATATACATTCTTGAAATTAAACTCTGAGTAGAAGTGAGATCAGTTTTACAATTATAACAAGTAAAGACAATTGGGAGTACAAATTATGCAAATAATAATGTTTAATAAATCGCTACAAAGGGCCATTTATTTGCTTGAAAACCTAAAAAATAGTTCCTTTAAAAACTTTAAAAATACTTAGGTGTACACAAAACGATAAAACATTTTCGTATGTAAGGTAGTTGTTCAAGTCTAGGTATCTATCAAAGTAATCGAATGAGATCAGTTGCTAGGCGAGTACGATTGATTGAAACGGACGTGTGAAAATCGACTCGCAAAACAATAGATATTTACATAATGTATTGATTGTGTTGTCCGCGACGCTTGCACTCTGAAATTGATACTGCATTTGAATTATTGATCGAGTAGCAACGATGTTCATAACTCCCTCATCAATTTTGTTCTTTGGGAGTTACGTTTTTACTGTCTTTTTTTCTGTAGACTACTTTATACTGTGTGTTGGGAAAATATCACATTAAATACAATACATTAATTACACAAGTTTTAGAGGCTGATGTTGACAAGTTTGACTAAGAAACTCCAACAATCCTAGAAAAAATCCGTTGTATATTTAGAATCATCATCGGTCTATCGACCTCCACTGATGACCCAAAACCTCTTCCAAAGAGCACATCCATCCGCTGCCACCCATTTTCCTCAGTTCATCACTTTTTATATTTCGCAAATACACTTCTACACAACAACTACACTGTCCCGTAAACAGTCTGGAAATTGAAAATAAACGTCGTAATCAATAAGTGCAATCTTGTTCTTTGTTTATCGATGGTGGGTGGGGATTATCTTTCGAATGACATTTGTGGAACTCTTATACTTAGAATCGCCTTACCCTCTAATCAAAGATAATTCTAGAATGTTTTGGATGACGTAGTCTCAGTTGAACCTTGATTCAGCAAAAGGTTTTTTAATACTAGTTATCCAATTACTAAAACTTGTCTGTTAAAGAAATTTAACTTAGAGAAAACGCATAATTATTGTATCAACTATATCGGCCACTGAACTGAGAGAGCCCTTATATTTTTATAGACTAACAACGCACTTAGGTTGCTTGTATGTGCAAAAATTACGAGTTATCGAAGTATGAAATGTACTTCATTATGAATCCTTTCTCTTGGCACAAAACCTAAAGACGTTCACGTAATCTTGCCTATTCCATTGTAGTATCAAATAGCTAATGAAAGTGACTCATGGAACACACGTGCTAACATCACCGTGATTATGTACAGTAAACGTGTATAATTGTTATAGACTCCTACCAGTACAGCCAATTACATCTGTTATGTTACGTAAAATCGCGACGATTACGTCACAGCACGAGGTCTGATGTATTTCCTATTCATTAGTTTGTTTCCAAGTTCACCCAACGTGCGTAATTAAGTATTTTATTACAATTTACGCCGTAAAATATTATTGATCGTAAAGACATGAGCGCTAATTAATGTTATGTTTTAGTAGGTACACGTATGAGTTAAACCTTTGTATTTTTGAGGTAAACAGACTGATAAAACTTCTTTGTAGTCCTTTGATCTGTTGTCATCAGATTTTAAAGGGTTTGAATCAAACTCTAGTTGACTGATTCGATCAATCATGAAACACAATAACTCGAATGGTGGCATCCACATTTGACTATCCACTTGTATTTTAAAACGCGGGGTTCAATAGTCCCTCTATTCTCGGCACAGATGTGGGCACATTTCTAAGGTCCCTCTACCTGCTATGAATTCTCAATAGGACCCTTTTATCACATCAACTTTACGATTTCGTTTACCTGGGTCCGAAATGACTTTCCTATGTTGCTTTTGAATTATTGAAAGACCACAACTTTAAATTATTTTTGTACAATATCCTCTCTCATCGGTTTACAAGTAGAATAAAAATACCAAACAGCAAAAGGATAGATTCATATATTTTCCTTCCTTGTACAGCATTATTGTCTTTGAAAGAACTCGTTTAACGAGTCATAAATTGGTTCGATTGAAATACATACATTGATGAACGTTTTGCGTAATGATGTCAATTTCTCATAAATGCATTATTGGACTCGTGTCCGTTATGCGGAATGAGGTCATTACAACGTCTAAACAATTCTCAAAGAATGATTCATTATACAGCTAAAACAAAAGATCTGCATGAATTTTACCTTCGAAATAGAGTGAATCACTCTATTCACTGCGAACAGTATATTTATTATTTGTTTGATAACGTAAGTAGGCCGTTCTGTTATCGAAACAAGACGCTCCCTATCTTGTCCAGATGGCGCATAATTTGCAATAGCCGTTTATAATTTATATGTAATTTTATTATACTTTACATGGTTCATTCATCGTGTGCGGTAGGTGTAAATGTAATTCTTTGTTTATCAGGAAACACACGCTATTGGCGTATGTCCAAAACGGTTCTGATTCTTGGGTATTTTTGGAATGATCAATGTTATGAGGAAATACAGGAGAATATTTATTATTTTTCTTCTAGTAATGTAGAGTTTTTATTATGTTTTGTATTTCTAACAACACGACTTGAAGTATGTTAACCTCTGTTTGCGGATTTACGATAACCTAATGAACCTACGAAATATGTTCGTTTTGCATGATTATATAAAGTGTGTTAAAATATTTTGTTGAAATCGGACAGTTAGCAACTTTTAATTATACTGTCACGAGCCAAGCCTGTGATGTTTTCAAGGTTATTCATTCACAAAACTCGAACTTATCGAGCCCTTACCGCACAATTATCGTAAGCGACACTTTTGTCGAAAATGCGTTTTTTATCAAAACTAGTATTTTAAGCCGTTACGGACCTATCCCTGTTGAAATTTCCCTCCAAAATAAAACCGTTATAAAGTTATAGCAAGTGCTAAAATTATCGTGAATACATATATTTTTAAAACCTTAACGTAAGCGACAAAAGGCATTTTTATCGTAAGTGACCTGCAAATAAGTTTTGTAGCGCAAGCGACCCTACTTGTTATCGCAACCGACAAGAGGGCCCGATATTCATGCGTTTTTATTATTGAATACTTATAAAATTTTATAGGAGTATTGATTTTATTGCATGTAATATTCTCCTATATATATTATTGGTGTATTTAATTAGTATGGATAAAAAAAACTGCCTTAATTTAAAGTAAAGAAATAAAGATAAGATTATTACTATTATAGAAATCGCCTTAAAGATCTCTCAAATGCGGGTTATTGGTAGTTAACTGAACCGTTATTATTTGTTTATAATATTTATATAATAATATTTGTTATTAATATCACCACTCCCCTTACCAGAAGAGAGGAAACTGCTTTTCCCGAACATCATCATCAAGATACAGAGGCCTTTGTTCTAAACCTATTCTTACTAACAGAAATTACCAGCGATATTAACATGGACTCCATATTAACTGATACCACATCACCATCTTTAATCGATTTTATAAGTGATATCGATTTAAATTCTGAGCAAAATACTTACTGATACCGAAAATAGTTACACTTTTATAGATTTAGATAACCTAACCAAAATATCACACATACACATAACAAATTATGATCATACTACTTTACGGGATCCTACTATGCCACCTTTCATTAACCAGTTAATACAGCCGATCACCAGTTCACTATTTGGCTAACAAAAAGAAAACATGTCCAGGAAGTCCTTGGCATCTGACAATACAATGCCTATCTTGATGGTGAAGATTCATGGAAGCAAGCTTCAACGTCCAGTGTTTCAAATGCAGATGAGTCGGCTCAAAAAATAGAAGAAGAAGTGAGTGTTGGTAAAAGAGGATACAGGAAAATAAAAACTTTACCAAAACGACTTTTATCAAAAAATATATCGTAAAGCTGCTGTAGGGAAATCTGTGCAACCTAACCCTTGTATGAGTACAAGATGTGGTAGCTCGTGTGCAAATAAATTTACTGAAATTGATAGGATTATTATTTTTGAAAACTACTGGGGATTAGGGTGTGATAAAAGACAAAAAGATTTCCTACTGGCATGTGGCAAAGAGAGACCGATTTGCAGAAAAAGAGCTTATAGTAATAGCTATACTATAAAAGCTCCTGGCTAATTACAAAGTTTTCAGGAGCTATGCAACAAAAAAAATATATTTTTTTATGTAAGCCTACCAAAGTGACTCTACTCTGCCTGATGGAAAGTATGAGTAGAATCCAGGAGTAGGGGCTCCATCCTCATTGTGAGTGTAGGCAATGCAGCATGGTGACCCACACCATGGCGGCCTGGTCAGAAAATTTTGCAGAATTATTGGCCCTCCGGTCTCACAGTCACCAACGAAATACGACAGCAAGAATACTGTCATTATTAGGATGGTCTTCTGTGTGAGGGTAGTACTAAACCGGTCGAGCCGGTCCATTCGTGCTGATATCAGCGTGGCTCTACTACCTAAAAATACAATATAATACCAAACAGATATCGTCAAGAATATTAAAGTATGAGGCATCATGGAACCATACGTGGTGCTTTAGCTGAAACGGACGAAGATGTTCGGATAAGGAGAATTAGAATATTTTACTTCATTTTATAAAAGTATCTGATTGATCTCATTTTCCCAAATAATTAATTTACAATATAGTATTAACGTGAACATTTAGTTTAAAACCTTGGTGGAACTAAAAGTTCCATTTTATATAGGTACCTAGTTTAACTTTAACTAAGCTACTTAATCTCATTTTTCCAAAATTAAATGTAGAATATGAATAAATATATTTTTTAATTATATTAGGTTAGTTTCATTTAAAAACCTTTAAAAGTTACCATTCATTTATCAAATTAAAGTTTCATGGACATAGTAATTCTAATAGATATTTTTATCGTAAATGCCAAAATAACCTTAGATAATGACAGCAAAAATAAAGTAAGCGCCATAAATAGCATAAATACTTATTTATTTTTTGTTTTT
The DNA here is from genome assembly GCA_932526445.1 of Phragmatobia fuliginosa. NCBI lineage: Eukaryota > Metazoa > Arthropoda > Insecta > Lepidoptera > Erebidae > Phragmatobia > Phragmatobia fuliginosa. The sequence continues at coordinate 18,528,683 of OW052070.1, forward strand.
TTAAATACAATATGTAAATATCTAAAAATCATTAGTGTATACAAAATTTTACTTTCATAGCACGTTTCTGTTTAAAGATATTTAAAAAAAACCTTCTCCTGTAAAATTTGGTTTTTGTCGGTTACGCTAAAGCGGCGGGAAGGGCTCGTTATGATACCTAGTTGATTTAGGACATGCAAGCAGAATTCATTGTAGGATCAGAAATTCAAGACCATTCAGTGCAGAGCTAAAAGAGCGCTAGTGAATTCTTAAAAATACAGCCTTGTGTATTAACATACTTATTAAAACATGTTATAATCAGAAACGCTGCAATTTGCACGTGTCTCATCTGTTCACTGAACACCTAGGTATCAAGTTTCAATAACAGTATGTGCACATTTTGTGAATTGCAACTGTTTATATTTCATCGAAACCGCAACTTTGTTAACTAAGTAGATGTAATTATGGTCCATTTGGCACTACTAAAGAACCAATCGATCGAACCGCACCCTGAACAATCAACTTCCAAGTTTTTTTGTCACATTTTCGACTGTTTGCTGCAGGAAATGTCATAGGCATTTAGTGCCTGAGTTCAAATTACGAAAAAAATGCCGATAGACTAAATTAAATGATGTAGTATTTCTTCAGTTGTAACATTATTACGAAAAGAAAAAGTAAATCAAATTATTAGCTGCTGAATAGGTACTTGGTACAATAATGACTTCATATCTGATTTTCTACAGCACCAAGAGTTCCATTCTTCAGGTATATTACGTTATATCATTTGTATTGAAGGTACTGGCAGTGAGGTGTGTATACGGCAGTTATCCTTCCCGCCTGCTCGACTTGTGGGATCTCTATGACGAGTGCAAGGGCTCTGAGAACGACAACCCAGCTATCCTGCCTGTAGACCAACAGTATATGGTGTTGGAGCTGGCCAACGCCGGCCAAGATTTGGAGAGTTATCAGTTCAACAACGCTGAGCAGGCGCATGCCTTGTTTCTACAGGTAAGAACACAAATAAATACTGGATTTTGTTTGATATTAATGTTTTTTTTTTAATCTGTATGGAGTATTGGCATGTCATGTTGCTTTCTGTTTGTCCATGAATTTCGTTCCACAACTGTTTTTTAATTGTTCTCCATTTGAGGTGGTTCTCGCAATGCTTTTTTTTTTTCAAATTATATACCGTTTTAAAATATGACAAAAGACTTCTCGATTCTTGCCGTAATACAGTAACAATAAAAAACAACGTTAAACCAACTTATTTTTTGAAGTCGGTTTGAAAGTGGAATACAATAGTATTGTGCTGAATTTCTTAGAGTATGAATCAACTCGTGAGCTAGTAAGGTTTTAGAGAAGCTTGTCCATACTCCATTAAATATTTTGTTTTGTTTGTTTTTTTTTTTTTCAGTGGCTCACCTGCATGCACAAGTGACCTCCGCGGAAGATAAGCGATTGTCTAGTTTCAAGTCGATTCTTGTATCTTGACTAGATTATCACTTATCCTTCGAGGTTTGGTTTCGCGCGCTTTTCATGTGCCAGTGTGTGGATTTATAATTTTGTTTATTTTATGTGAAGCATGTTACTAATTTGTTTTTATTTTATTTTTATGTGTGTTTTGCAGGCTTTTTTTTGTAATGAATAGAATAATGAAAATCAGCTAGTTCTTTTTCTACCTAAAGTTTGCATTAAATGTTTTCGGCTAAACTAAAGTTCCATTTATTATTTTAAATGTACATATTTGAATAGAATTAAAAGGTGTTGGTATGCAATCTTATCATTTTTGATGACTCTATAAACAGAGAAAGTAGTAAATCAAGTCTCAGTAGTTGTTTGAAATAAACAATAACTTTATCTTACACAAAAATGATGCAATATGTATTTTAAATATCATTAAATACATATGTATAATTCTCTGTGTTGGCGAGGCGTGTCACTACCCCTATTTATTCCAAGGGAGCAAACTTTGCAAAGAGAATGAATATTTGAAACAAACCTTATTCGAACCCGTTTGGCCAGCGTAGTGTAGTAGACCAAAACCTCATTTGACGAGCATTTGTCCAGCAGGGGACTGTTAAAGGCTGTTGATGATGATAATTATTTACAATAAAGTTGCATATCTATACAGATTAATAAAATTGAACTGAAACTGTATGCAATATTACATTGTTTTTTTTTTACTAAATGCATACGAAAGTATATCCTGTATCTACATAAAAAAAGCGATTTTCACGTTACTTTCACTACCAGAAAGCTGATTACTTAAGCTATTTTTACTGCGGGATTAGCTAAATCAGTAAAAGAATAAAATTCAGACACATACCAACGTTATAAATTAATGTTTATGTAAAAGATCAAAACAAGTAGCACCTACCAAAACTATTTGCCTTTGTAAACGTAATGTACATTTCAATTCAAAATGTTTAACAACACTTGCTATTGTTCACTATACATGTTATTATCTGTGTGTATACATAAATACTTATCCATGTATATTAAGTTGACATTGTGTGTAGGTGGCGTATGGTCTGGCTGTTGCCGAAGAGGCGTACCAGTTCGAACATCGTGATCTTCACTGGGGGAACGTCCTGATAGCCCCCACTGAGCAGAAGGTAAGACACTTTTTACACGTTTTTTATTAGCTTCATCTGTATGTTTGTTTGCATGTTTGTAAATGACTCCTTTCACCTACTTTAAATGGCCAGATTTCGTTCAAACTTTGTAGATTTATCGAGGACCGATGAAAATACACTAATTCGAAAAAAAAATGTTTAAACAAATTAGTCTACCTTTGTCTTTATTCTAAAAAAAAAACTTTTCACTGTGTATCGAGACTTGATTCTACTCGTGACCACGAACAGAATAAATCCGTTCGAAATGTCGGGATATAGACGCGGTAACATAACTTTTAAAATAATTCAATCGTTAAAAAAACGCTACTACAATGAAGTCGGTGAAAAAGTACGTGATTTCTATATTTTCTATTGAGATATCCCAGTTTTTTTTACATTTTTACATTTACCAAAGTGACTCTGCTCTTCCTGTTGGTAAGCAGAATTAGAATCCAGGATTAGGGGTCACCATCCTCATTGTGAGGGTAGGCAATGCAGCATGGTGACCCAACGAAATACGACAGCAAGAGTGCTGTCATTATTAAGCATACATAACCACACTTCGCTATGCGCTATTCGTTATGCTGGTTATTCGCGCGCATACGGCGAATAGTGGAGAGTATATTCGTTTCGTTCACCATAAAAATGACAATGACACATCTCTACAACACACATATTTGCCTTATTTGATGCTTATTTGGCATATCAGTTCGAAGTGTGGATGGCATGTTTGTTGATTGCGCGCATAACTAATATTTGGGCGAATACGGCGCAGACACATAACGAATAGCGCATAACGAAGTGTGGTGCCTGCATTAGGATGTGTTGTGTGAGGGTAGTACTGCCCCGCTCGAGGCGACCCATTCGTGCTGAAATCAGCGTGAAACTACTACCTACAATTAAGAAAATGTTCGCGTTACTGTTGCTAATTATTAGACCATTACAAATATGTACACTAATTAGTATTGCTAATTGGAGAGCGTTCACTAATTGACCGTTCAGCAGGTTTCGACATAATTAAGGGCAATTTCGAGATTGCTTCATTGTTATATAAATTCCATGCAGATAACTTATCGGGATGTAACTTATCTAAGTGATAAGTTTACCGAGTTGTTTTGTCGAGTTTATTTTGCTTTTAAAACATTCGTTTATTTGCACGTTATTTAGTTATTTAAGATGGACTTCACCCGTCCCCATATCATTCCACAGTTATGAGTTTAATAGAACATTAATTTAACGGAGGAGGAAAAACAAAAAATAATTAATGAAATCGGTATACATACCGAGTACATTACATACCTACATACTTTTCCTTTAGACAAAAGTATCAATTGTATATAAGATATTTTCTACATAATGGCAATGTGCCAATATGTATGGAATATTTAAATACTCAAATTTTTAATATCTATACCCCGAAAGATTTAAAACTATTATACAACTGTATTTCTAATTTATTACTTTACTAGCTTTTTGGGCATGGCTCCGCCCGCTTGTATGTAGGTAATCGCAATAAAAAGTAGCCTGGTTTTTCTCAGAATCTAATCTATCTGTGTGCGAAATTTCATTTAAATTGCTTCAGTATTTTCAGCGTGAAAGCGCGACACACAGTTACGTTCCCATATATTATAATATTGGTAAAGATGATAACAACAGAAATCACCAAACAACAGATAGTGCTGAACACCATCGTTTCACAGAATCCCAATATTTGTTTCTCATATGTCACACTAGTTTATACTCTCATGAATGAACCGAAAGTTGACAGGAACTTAGACCGGCTCGTCGTCAATACCGGTTTCCTCCCTCAAATATAACAACATAATCAAACGTATCATTCATACATAACATGTTCTCATAGCACGCAGAAGCACATGTTGTACATGAATGACCTTGTCGATGTCAGTCAACCAAGCAAAGGTAGACGACATTGTCGGCCAAACGTCTCGTCTGGGGGTGATGGTTGAACGACCGCGATAGGACTTTGCTAGAAACATTTCTTAATATTTGAGAGGCACTTGCCCGGGATTTTGCGTATTGTTCATTAGTAATTCTACTCTGTCTGATTAAAAACATATCTAAGAGGTCTTCATATTGTCCTCCACCGTGAATATAAAGTATAACATTTTTGTTCTTTGGTGGTCAATTGTAACAAAAGCCTAGAGTTCCCCAATATAAATATAGTTAGAAATCAAGTTTTCTAAACAAAATGCTGGAAAAAAACTCAAATTTTGATTAGAGATAGATTTTCATAGTAATATTATTAGCAGTGTAGAATAATTTCCTTATTCCATTCTTTCTTCAAACGACATAGTTAAGATTTTAATGCACCGTGAAAATATGTAGATATATTTTATAAAAAGCAGTTATGACAAACAAATTATTTGCATAGCAGATGCAAATTTCTTTGTCCACGATCGTAGCTAGGGCCGAGATGAAATAAATGATCACGTAAAAAACTCCTAACCACGTACTAACAATCTTTTCATTGTTTAGCTATTAATTCTCTAGTTTTTATAATAGCCAGTTATTTTCAATTCAAATGTCTTTGCATAAAATGAACGTTGTGTTCTGTGGAATGTGGTATGAATTAAACCTGTGACGTCATATTAGAAAGCACAATAATTTATTGATTAATTCTAATTTAAGTAAAAGGTTTAAAATATTCTTAAAAAGTTAATAAAATTTCTCACATGAACAAATTTGTTATAAAGTGTAAGGCATTTGGCCTTAGCAAGCAAAAAAGCGGAGTGTCAAATGCCCATAACGGCAAAAGCGTGCATTGTCAAAAGCACACAATCAATCAATAGCGTAAAATGTCAAAAAGTAAACGGTTTAATAGTTTGGGAATCAATTTTTACTTTTTCCTCTTCAGGAATGAAGGAGTTGAGTGCATGCCATATATCTTACCCTGATAAAAAAAAAAAAATAAGTGATTTTGATAGCAGAACGATAATAATTATTTCCATAAATAAGATACTACAAGTCCTTTTATAAAAGATAAACCATCAGTAGTCTATTGATGGTCTGATAAAGTTGTCAATAGGCTCTTTATATATCAGTCAATTGGAATGATTATAATTTGCGCATTGCGAAGTCATTCAGATTAACGTATTGGTGTTTATTTTTGGTCACGTGAGTACCTGAAGGTCGTTTGTTTGTTGATACAATTGCGATAACGCACAAGCACCACACCTTTTATTAACATCCTTTACTATTGTCCACTGTTGGACTTACAACTCCTATGAGAAATGAGGTTTTGGCCTACTATACCATGTTGGTTAGACGATTTGCGATATCCTTCGTAGTGCTGTTAGTTGTACTGCCTAATTTGTTTCCTTTTATTAACTCATTTTAAATATATACTTACTAGATTTTACCCGTCGCTCCACTCGCGGTAGAGAATAGCCTGTCTTCCTCAAAAAGCAAAATAAATCGGTTCAGACGTTGAACCGCGAAAGCATAAGAGACAGATAGTTACTTTTTAAACGATTTCAAAAAAAGGAGGTTCTCAATTCATCGGAATCTATTTTTTTTTTGTTTACGAACCGATTTCAAAAAACATTTCTTTTTTATAATATTTTTGCATTGGCATGGACGTAGCTTACATGTGGTCCCATCGTCACCATATCGGAATTTGATCATGGGATCCCAAGGCAATCGGGGGAACTCCTCAAATATCATAGGCACAATTATCGCGATTTGGGTACTCGGAATAGTTTTTCTTTGAAGTCGGTTTCTTTTTGTTAACATGATGAATTTATAAAGTTAGTACGGATTAATAATAAACAATTTACAAAATCAACAAATTTTAAGTCCTAGTAGACTTTCATCTTTCTGATTCAGTATAAATTGATACTCGTAATTTCATTTGAGATTGCAGACACTAAGGTTGTCGACCTAATACTTAGAATGTCTCTGTTCGGGCGACCCCTGCAAAGTTCACAATATTATTGTCTGAACAAGGGTTTCATTTGTCGATTATTCAGTGGACTGTAGCGGTTAATATTGTATTTGAAATAGTTGTAAAACTACGTCAAAATCATAATTTTGATTGATTAACTTATAAATAGTGGTATATGATTATATTACAGTTTAACGCGTTTATGAATCTTTTGTAAAATGATTACAATCTTCTTTGATCATAAATCATCAACAACTCTTAATGTCGCATTGCTGGGCTTAACCAATAGCTTTCTTACAATCTTCTTGACATGGTTTAAAATGGAAGTTGCTGACGTTGTCTGTTCGCTTAGATCTTTAAAACTACTCAATGCATTTGAATGTAGTTTTTAGCAATGACCTGATTCAAACGGGACTAACGTGTATTTTCTTTTTTAAATGAGGCTAGATATCCGTTGTTTTAAAGTGTTTTAGAAATAATACTAGCTTTTGATTGTGACTATCCGCGTGTATGTAGGTTATTGCTTTAAAGAGCAGTCCATATCCTTTATCAAGAATCAAAGTATCTTCCTGCCAAATTTTAGCAAAATCGGTAAAACAGTTTAAGTCGTGAAGTGTAATTATTGAATTTATAGTATTATGTTTTAATGAAAATCAGTCTTCGTCTTTTTCTTAAGTTGCTGTATGACGTTTGCAAGTAAAGACGAGTCGTGGTCGTAAATACCAAGACTTCCCTGACATTTACTAGACTGACAGATAAACTAAGTCGAGAGAATAAAACTACAACTCGTCACTTGCTCCAAAACATTGTGTTTTCCCCGGCTGGTTCTTATTATTATTACTTATTAAACTTATTAAATATTTAGGACATCTTACACACAACGCCATCTAGTCCCAAACTAAGCAGAGCTTGTATTATGGGTACTAGACAACTGATATAAATACATAAACATACTTTTTTTTTGTAAATACATACATATTATACATAGAAAAACACCCAAACTCTGAAACAAATATTTGTGGATCACACAAACATTTGGTCCGACCCGGGAATCGAACCCGAGACCTCTTGATCAGCAGCCGCATACGCTGACCACTAGACCAAGGCAGTCATTCAAAACTAATACACTGGATTCTTATAAATACTAGACTGAGGTCCACAATATCGCGATTCAGATTTCAAATTCACATTCAATGGAGGATTTGTGCGGTGGTGATTTATAATTGGTACGTATCGTTCCAGTGGGCGACGTTCGTGATCCGCGGCCGCGTGGTGCGTGTCCCTCGCGCTGGTATCCGCGGTGCCATCATCGACTACTCGCTGTCGCGCGTGGCGCTGCGCCTGGCGCCCGGCGACTCGGCCGCGCTTTACAACGACCTCGCCGCCGACGACTCGCTCTTCGACGCGCTCGGCGACTATCAGTTCCAAGTCTACAGGCTCATGCGGGACAAGCTGGGGTGAGCACGCACGCACACATGCACGAGCACACACACACACACCAACACACACAAACAGACTCACACAACTCACACACACACACACACACACACACACACACACTGACACACACACACAGACACACACTGACACACACACACACACACACACACACACATACACAGACCTACATTTCGGCACACTGGCCACAAGTGGTCGATCCCCATCCGGGACAAAGCTTTCGACATTATCATCAACGTCGACGACCCATACGTCCCCACGCTAGCCGAGAGCTGGTTGGGGAATAGCAAGACACGTGGCTACGTAATCTTGCCGTTGGGTCTTTTTAGCCGCCCGAAGGCCTCCGACTATGCTTTACGACTGTTATCTTATTTTCAATCACCTAAGGCCACTTCGCTATGGGCACTTTAATTAACTATGTATGAGGATATTATTAATCCTCTTTACGATCTCCTTTTGTTTAATTTGTAGTAGAATGCCGAGTGTCACGACACGATATGTATCCCTAGAATTACATGGAGAAACTCTAGATTTTTGTCTAACACAATCCATAACAAACAAATACAAAGCCAGATGTATACTCAAATATGATACATGTCATACACACACACAGCAACAAAACTTTGTAAAATTGTATGAAAATAATCACTATAAACTCATTATAATTATCAAAATCAAATATTTTCATCCAATTACATACATTTTAAAATGTGTACAATATAAGTATGATCTATTTGTATAAATCAATTTGTAATCAGTCAATGTATTGTAAATAGTGTCGCACAATCAGCTCAAGGACAAAAATCAATATACTGCATGATTAACATGTGTTGTCTGTTAACTGTCATAGCTAACTCGAAACTACGTCAGTGGCGCAGTGGTAGTGGACGCTACTGCTGTGTTTGAGGTCTCAGGTTCAAATCCTGGGTCGGACCAAGTGTTTGTATGATCTACAGATATTTGTTTTCAAGATTGGGTTTTTCTATATATAACATGTATATGTATTTACAAAAAATAATAGTCATTCTAGCATTCATAGTATAAAATCTGCTTATATTGAAGCTAGTGTGGTGTGTTACATTTCCGAAATAATTAATTGATTATTTATTTATTAATAATGTTTTTTTTGTTTGTATCGACAGAAATGATTGGAAGAACTTCGAGCCGTACACAAACATCCTCTGGCTGCATTACACTGTTGATAAAATGATAACAGCCCTCCGCTACAAGAGGACAAACACGAAGATACACAAACATTACATTGACAAGCTGAAGGGAATCAAAAGCAGAATACTTGACTACGGTAGTGCCGCACAATTCGTGCTCACAGACAACGAACTATAAAACGAACAAACTATGATAATATATTAATAATACATTTTTTCATATGTAAATTTAATTCAAACTAGTCGTTAACAATGGATTTAACAAACTGTTATTGCTCTAAATCTGACATGACAATTAATCGCATAAATTGTAATAATGTAAATAAACCTTGCTTAGATAAATTCTTTGAAATGGTATACGCTAAAAGAGTTATATACGATGTTGTCGCATTCTTAGAACAGTATCACAGTAGAGGTGCCTTCAAAAGCAAGGTTGTGCCTTTGTTCACATTAATAAATTCATATATTGTGTTCACAAAACTTTGTTTGTTTTACCTTCCCTAAGTTACCATAAACAAGTTGGCACCCAGAAAACAGCTATTTGGTGACTATTGTGTTGCTACTCTGGAAAATAGTATTATGCGGAGTATTCGGCAATCAATTCTCTGGGGTCAGTCGAATATGCCTGTGTTATAAAAATAAATACATATCGACAAACGAGTACCGCTATTTGTGGTGGCAACGATAGTTCACTGTAGCAGAGGGTTAAGGGCATACGTCCCCACGTTGATCTAATGCGGGTTGGGGACTGGCAAGACAACCTCGTGGTTACGTAATCTTACCGTTGGATGTTTTTAAGCCGCCTGAAGGGGCCTCCAAACTTCACGACTGTTATGCATCCAGTACTGACTGCATAACGAGACCTCCGAATCACGGAGACGCTCATGGTATCTATGTAAATATGGTGAATAGAATATATGGTGAACGCTTCATAACCAATTTTTAGAGTTCCGTTATATTACTCGGAAACGAACGAAGAATAGCCATGTCCGTCCGTCCTCGACCTACCGCCCAAACGGTTGGTGCTAGAAAGATGAAAGTGCATGAATATGTGTTGTAATTACGTCAACAAAGTGCTACAATAAAATTACGAAAAATATTTTTATTTGGAGTATCTCCCCTACATGTAAAGTGGGATGATTTTTTTTCTCGCGTCTACCCCATCGTGTGTCATAGGTCTTTTAAAAACATTATGAGGTTTCTAAAACCGCTTTTCGCTGGACCTCTAAAGGGGGGCGCCCTCCCTCTAAAAGCTAAATGACATAGTAGCCCATATATTAAACTTTCAAGGAAAACTGTAGCGGTTTTGATAACTTCTTTTTTTAGGAGTTATAGGGCGATAACTTGTAAAATGCACTCACTTGGAAAACTTCGTACAAAAATAAATAAAAAATAAGTAAACAAATTGTCTATTCTATTTTAAATGTGCCTATCATTATGGGTGACTACGGAACCCTATTCTATGCGTGGCCCGACACGCACTTGGCCAATTTTATAATACGAGAAGGGCGAAAGTAAAAAAAAAAGTTCTTCTTTACATGATGCATTTAAGCAGACTAGAGTTGGAGGACACTAGTCACCACCTCTATTCAACCCGTGTGTGTAAGTTCCGATTAGTAAACTAGACAAGATAATGTAAAGAGAAAATTGAAATAAGGGCTTTTTCAGTTGCCAACCCAGTGTCACCGAAATTATAGTAAAATAGAGTTTTACCTACTCATTCTAGTGTATTCCATGAGCCTCTGGGCCTTTTCCCTTTGATATTAACCGTCCGGCCGGACGTGGTGTCTACGTGTCGGAGATTCGAGAGTAGGTATAAAGCCAACAACAGATACGCCGGCTCGTCTAAATATAAACTCCCCATAGATGTTAAACGGAATTGGAGATACTGTCTCCAAATATGCAGCTGGCGTCCTCTTTTTTTACAGAGAATAGCTATGCAAGGGCTTGGTCCACCCTGACGATAGTCTTACTGTTATTTAAAGAGAGACCAAAACAGAAAGAACGGAATGTACCAAACCAGAAAGTAAACCTAGTAGCGGTACGACTTGCGTGGGGGCGCGCCGGTGAGGACTGGATACAGAAAGTAACGAACCGGGCTCTGTGGTGTGCCTTGGGAGAGTGCAATGGCCTGATGATGATGAAGAAACCAGAAAGTGGTGGATGAGAACAATAACAACGTGAAGTAGATCTTTGCTGGCGTGTGAGATTAAGGTAAGGATGCGATAGGTAACATTGCTTGCGCTAATAGAAACTTTATGTTTGATAGGTAAATAAGTGCCTATCCTATAATGTGTGATGACTAGAATGATACTATTTGAACAGGATATGAAAATGCCTCCTTAAACATATACACAACAATAAACAAATCCTTTTGTTTAAAACTAATGACGGGTACAGTTATTTAGAGCCAAACAAAAGAATAGTGGCACGCTAGTCCGATAGTTCTGTTTTAACTGTGTAAATTTTGCAGTTCTATATCATTTTCCAATTCTATTTAATAATATATTTATTGTTATATATAGTTATATATATAGCATATTATATATTGTTATAGTAGTTATATATATAATAATATGTTTATTGTGCTGCAAATGATGCAATGTCGTAAAAAAAAGTTTGTTGTTTCCAAAACAAAGTAAGTCTCAAATCTATACTAATAAAAAAAAATGTGTCTGTTTGTAATATTAAATAACCGCTTTTAACTAAATTCATATATTATGTATGTATACACGGTACATACACCAAAAATGTATTTATAATAATTTATGACTGTCTGGCCTAAGGAATAACTTGGGCTAATTTTTATTAAACTATTCCTCGGGTTTATTTGTGATTTAGAACAATAACTGCGGGTAACACTGCGGGACTTAGCTAGTCTGAAATAAAAACATTACACATTCACATGCTGTTTCCGAACTGAAAACCTGGCCGTCAAGTAAATCTGTGGTGGATTTCCATCAAATCCAGTTGTCAAGTCAATAAGTCAATAGTCAATCGTTATCAGTTTTTCATCGCTCCTATCGCAAATAATAAAAATGGATAAAAGTGGCAAATAAACAATTAATTACAATACAAAACATAACTGATATATATCTTTTACAATACTTGTATATAAAAAGTGAATTAATTACCCTATAAACTAAAACAGCATTGCCTCTTAAATAATTCAAAGCCTTTTAATGGAGTTTTCTTGAAGATACTGATAAATTTTCCAAATGCAAAGTATATATAGCTTCAAAATGGAAGCATCTAATGATACATTGTCGGGTAAGTTGAATACAACTATTGTAAATTGGTGTGTAAACGGAAATATGTTCGTATACTAAACTCGCGTGTTATCATGTAATTCAGTGTTATCCCCGCCTCTGGCTGGTTCACCAGCTGTTCTTTTGACTCCTGGCCGAACGAGGAACATCGCACAGGACATGGAGGCGCTCAGGCTGTCCCGGCAGGACAATCCTTACTTGCAGGTAATGCTTACATAATAATATTACTTCTATAGTTTGCAATTTGCGCGTCGACGATAAATATCTCGCTAGGTAGGTATCAGAAGCTGTGAAATGCTCTGTATTTTTTTCATATTTAAATGTTATAATTGAGAAAAGTCAGTAGGGAATGCAGCTAACTGTGAACATATGTTGTGTTTAGTAGGGATTTGATGTTGAAATTGCTTGTTGTAATATATTATGTAAATACAAGGAAGTAATTATTAAATGAACACACAATATCTGCTTTGATTTATACTATAAATTATTTTGATTTATATATTACGACTCTTCAGTAATGTTTTTTTATGTATTTTCTATAAAATTTTGATACATGTATGCGTGCACATGGAAAACACATGTGAATATTATAAGTATTGGTACTTGGATTTGCTGTATATTAGAAAGCTTCTTAGTGATATTGATACTAAATTTATGGAAAAATAATCAACAAATAAAACTAGATAATCTAAATTCATGCCATTAAACCAGATTTATGTTAAACAATAATGAGATTACTATTGAATTTTTTTAGGCTTTTAAATAATTACATTTTATTGTTTATATAAATCAAAACTTTTTTTATTGCATGCTCTCGCCACCAAGTTAAACTGCACCATTTCAAACTTCCATGCTAATATTAGAAAGATAATATTAATAGAAATAAATAATATTAGAAATTTGAAGATAACCCTGTATCTGTCTTTTATGCTTCCTTCCTTATTGCCAAAAGCAATCTCTTCCGGGCAACCTTAGGATGGATCAAAATTTATTAAAGAGATAGTGGTAGTCGACTGTGCATTGAGTTTTGAAGTAAATAAAATACACCTTAAATAGACAGATATACATGCATACATACATACACAATACTTATAAATATATATATATCGCCCGCAGCTCCGCCCGCGTGTATGTCGGTTAGCGCGGTAAAAAGTAGCCTATGTCCTTACCCAAGTTCAGTTCTATCTTTATACCAAATTTCATCAAAATCGGTTCAGTGGTTTAGGCGTGAAAGTGTAACAGACAGAGTTACTTTCGCATTTAAAATATTAGTGGGGATTAATTAAATGAAATTCTAGAAACAAAACCATAAATTTCCTAGCCTTGAACGTGATGTTATGTTAGTACCTTAGCAGTTTTTACCTGGTTTCACTGAAGAACATAGGGGATTTAGTTTTTACCCGGTTTCACTGAAGAACATAGGGGATTTAGTTTTTACCTGGTTTCACTGAAGAACATAGGGGATTTCCTTAAGAAAATTTAAGAGATAAGTTCCATTAAAAAAAAAAAATATGTTCATCTTACAATTGCTCAATATACAGGGTGTGATAGAATCAGACTCCATATCTCATCATTATGTGTCTTGTCATATTTCTCTGATACATATTATTGTTTTGCAGCAGGTGATGGCGAGCAGAGAGAGTTTAATTGAAAGTCATCATGATGAATGTGAATCTGATGATACAATATTGATGTCTCAGGTGAGGATACTTTTTTTTAACCTCAGACCACTCTTCTCTATGCCACATTGTCTAGGCGGGTTGGACTAATTTTCGAGTGAGACCTTACGAGACCCATGGGTTTAATTGTGATTCGGGTTGAAGTTGTCAATGCGTGATGGTATTGACATACCATCAGACCTGACTGCTTGTTTACAATTATGGTTTTTGCTTTTCTGGATAAAATTAATTGAAGTCGTGGCCACTCTTGGGCGGTATAATCCTTTCCATGTGTGAGGGTGTACTGTCCCGGTCAAGCCGACTACCTTTAATTTGCACTTGAACATTTGTAAATTATTATAAATCTCAATTTGAATAACCTAAAATGTGCTTTCCTCTACAGGAATTCGGAAGCACAGCATTAGACTTCATTGAAGATGACCCAGTCACCCTGAAGGAGGTCCACGAACATATGATACGGTCTCCTCCACCGACAAGCTGCTGGCCACATGGTAAACCATTACAAATTAAAATAACTACCAAATATACCAAAAAAAGATCATTCTTCTTTGTGGCAACACTGAAAAAGATTGTGATAACAATTGTTAAATGTATTAAGTATTTGCCTAATTTGTAAAGCTCTGTTAACTAATATATGCTTATAATTCTGTTTTCTAATAGAATTTTTTTCCGCTTATAAGTTGAGTTTTAAAGAGAGAAAATTTATTTTATAATATTATTTATTCTAAGTCCAGCAATGGACTGGTAATAGATTGACTCCTGTTTTCTGATTGGGATGTACAATCCACTAATAATTAGTTGAAAAGCATATAAAACACTAATCTTATATATAAAATTCTCGTGTCACAATGTTCGTCGTCGTCGTCGTTCACAATAGAATGGTAATAGATTGACTTCAACCCCCCTGGATAAGTTGCAAACGTTTTTCGTTTTGCAATGGCTAATACCTACTATATTATGCATGTATTATACATAAATCCTTCCTCTTGAATCACTCTACCTATTAAAGAAAATTTCATAAAAATCCGTTGCGTAGTTTTAAAGATTTAAGCATACAAAGGGACAGAGAAAGTGACTTTGTTTTATACTATGTAGTGATTCTATTTCTCTATTCTGTTGTTACTTTGGCTAATGTCACACAGTCACGTGATCAAAACAAAATATTAGCCAATCAAACAAGAGAGTAGAAGCATCAGGGAGAAACGTTTGCAACATAACTAGGGGGTTATATCCTATTTAATGTTTTACAAAGATGTTTATTCAATTAATTTTTATTCCGTCTTAAGTATGTTTTTTCATGTCACGATCACGACGCATTTTAATAGAGTTTTCATGGTGTAAGACGTAGTAGTATTGATAAGCAAATCGTGTCATACATCTATATATTGATAGCTGTTATCAACGCGACGGTTTGATTCCGTTAATGTTTACATTGTTATCTGGGTTATTATGTGAACGTCTGAATAGCCCACGTTATGAGTTCCACATGATTTATGTAGCGTGGACGTGGACCTTTAGCCAAGTTGAGTGTTTCTCGTCGATTCTCTTTTGGCAATCGCTAACGCATCTATTCTCGTGTATTATTGGTCAGTTTTAGATACGTGACTTACGGTTGAGAGACTTAATTCCCATAATTTTTTTAGTGTTGTATTACACTTTAAGTTTCTAGAATGCAACTTAGGTAGGGGGCTGCCTCGTTGGTCTAGCGGTCAGCGTATGCGACTTTCAATCAAGTGGTTTTGATTCCCGGCTAGGCCCAAAAGTGTTCTATAGTTTTTCTTATAACAACCTAGATAAACTAAGTTCGTGCTTCGTAGGGCACGTTAACCTGTCTCGTCCTGTCCCGGTTGTCATTTACATCTATGGCAATAGTTTAGTTTTCCTGGGCGGTTTCCGCACTTAGTTCATGCTATTGGACCATTGAAGTTAAGTTTATTGAATTTATGGGCAATAGTTATTGGGAAGTCAGTGCCCTCATATATACTGACAACTAGTTCAACTTTCGAATTCGGGTTGCGGAAGTCCGATTTCAGTCGCTCCGTATGTAAATAACTGATATTCAGATAAAACAAGTTGAACTAGGAGCCGACTCCAAATAACCTATAATATAAAAAATGTTATTAGGGAATAAAAAATGTTATTAGCATTCCTCGATAGATTTTGACTGCCTTATTGGTCTAGTGATTACATACCGCTCGCAGTAAACAATTGCTCACATGTAATTCTCATTAGTGTAGAAATGAAGCCATAAGCATTATAATCTTTTAATTCCTTGTAAAATCAGCCTAACGATATTTGGAACTGCAAAGACCTACAAGTGTAATCTAGTATGGCGAATGTTTAGACTTACGACCTTTTGTGTTAAAACTCCTATCGTCCTAGTTCACTACGGCAAAACTCAAAGATATGGTAATAGTTCTGGCAGTCTACTAGACAGTAGACTGCCAGAACGTAGATACGTAGACACGTATGTTTGTATTAATGCACTCACTTGACAGAGTGGCTAAATAAGGAGGGATGTCGGCAAACCAAGAACGCTGTATCAGCTCCCAATAAAAGGCTTGCCCGCACCCTCATCAGATTGAACAGAGACAAACTCCGCAAGATCATAGGAACCCTAACCGGACATTGTCTCCTAAACAAACACCTACACACCATAGGAGTAACAGATAGCCCTCTATTCAGAGGATGCATGGAAGCAGAAGAAACGCCACAACATGTCATTATGGAATGCAGTTGTGTGGCCGAACAACGGGCACAAATTCTACAGTCACCGGCAACATTTCGGGAAGCCTGCAGTAATCTTCGGAGGCTGCATTCCTTCTGGGCCAACCTAGGCTGGCTGGAGTGAATGGGAAATAACTCTTCACGCACAATGGTCCAATAACTAGGACTAAGTGCGGAAATCGCCCAGAAAAACTAAACTAAACTAATGTATGCACCGAAGCGCCTAAACTACTAATCCGATTTTAAATAATGGTGATGGAAATGATGCAGGCGAGATTAAATGATGCAGGCGATGGATATGATACTGTAGAGAATCTTATATTTTGTTATTTTTCTGAATTTCTAAATACAAGTTTATTTTGATTACGTAGGTACAGATATTTGTATTGTAGTTAACTACATGTAATTGTAGGTAGTAATCTAATATCGAAGACCAATTTTAAATGCCAAGGAAAGTATAATACATCAATAAATCAACTTTTTTTTGTCTGTCTGTCCGACCGATTTGGACGGGACTTTCACTGGTAGGAAACTGATGATACAAGAAGTAACATAGGATACTTTCCTAGCTTAGTTTCGCTCCGCGACGTTACTCGCTATCGCTAAACCATAACCGCAGGTAACACCGCTGCAATCAGTTAGTATTTCATAAGATAATCGGATATTTGTTTACCGGTGAAAATAATTTCATATTTACAATAATTTAGATGTTAATACTCCATATACGGATACATATTTTACTGAGCCCTTCTCTAATTCTAGAGAGTTGAATAACTGACATATACCTACTACGTATTCTCGTTATTACTAAAGCGTATGCGTATTCTAACAAGAAAACAATCAAGTAGTTAAGTAGAATCCAGTATTAGGGGTCACCATCCTCGTTGGGAGGGTAAGCAATGCAGCATGGTGACCAATACCATAGCGACCTGTATCATTCTTCCTTCCTCTAAAAGCCGGGAGAATGATTGGGCCGCCGGGCTCAAACTCACGAAGGAAATACGACCGCAACTCGCAAGAATGCTGTCATTGTTAGGTCTTCTGTGTGAGGGTAGTAGTGCCCCGGTCGAGTCGGCCCATTCGTGCTGAAATCACCTACTACCTACTAATGATAATCAGGCACGAAATACAACGGCGAATAGACACCAATTCGTTTCTGCAGTGGGTTAGACAGCTGTTTGGCAATACATCATTCATATTTAAATACCTGGTGATTATTATCACCAGGTATTTACCTGCTTTCTTCCCCATATCGTACCTATTTATTCCTCATTACTGTACTTGGTTTTGAACTATTTCCAGTCCATTGAACATGATAATGATTATGCCTTTGTTAGTAGAAGTTATCGTACAATAGATCTCTGATACGATCACAAAATATTAGCTTCGTAAACGCGGCCTTGTTACGACAGACCGTCATGCCTGACAATGTCAAGGTTTATAATAAGGTTTTAATGTTTTATCTACTTTAAGTGTTGTAGAAACTCTTTAGTCATAAAGAAGGAAAAGGGGATGAATTGTAAAATGTCTATTTTACTTTATCGCAAGAAGTTAATCCAGAGTTTTTTTATTAAAAATAGAAATCTGCATTAAATAGTACCTATACTTTAAAAATACGTGAGATAATAAATCATAGTTAAAAAGTAATTACCCTTTAACTTTATATTATCCGTCGATATTATCGCTATACGTCAATCACGAGAATATTGTAGGAAAGGAAAAGAACTTAGGCTATCATTATAATAAACTATCGGCTTTCGTTGGTGATGGTGATCAATCAATCCCGGCCTCCTGAGGCTGAGAGAATGATGCAGAAACATCTATTTCACTAAGCCGCCATGGTGTGGGACACCATGCTGCATTGTATGCACTCACAATGAGGATGGTGGCCCCTACTCCTGGATTTTACTCATGCTTTCCATCAGGCAGAGTAGACACACTTTGATAGGCTTAAATATATAAAAAAACACCATGGCTTCAGCGACGATGTGAGCCATTCTGCGTCTAAATTCATATTTAATAAGGCATCAGTACTCTTAAGACCTCTCGCTTAACCGTTACCTATCAGCTTTTACGCAATAACCAACCTTATATACTAAGTATAACTATATTAACCGAATAATAATTCTAACCTCAAATATTTTCCCGCTTCAAGACACACTGTCGTACCGTGCGTCGAGCGCGTTCGACTTCGCCGGAGACAGTCCTGTGTCGTTCAGCGCTTTCTCGGTCAATTCTCAGGAAAAGGTTACTAACATTCATACTTACATATGCTTTAATAATTGTTGCTTTTTACACATAAAGATGGGAAACGATAATTGATCTAAAAACAGCTAACAATGTACGTCAATGTAAATTGTCCAGAAACGGAAAATTCTTGTTTTGGTTCTTCTGAAATGGTTACGACGCGTTTTGGCTATCACAGTTAGACCAAATAGCGAAATTTCTGTCGAAGCTATTTAATTTCATGATCATTAATACATCCTGGCAATGCAGAAAAGCTATGATGCCATATTGCAATATTTTTCTGCTAGTCTCAAAACTGTTTGGTAGGTATACTGAGAAATCAAGTACAAGACAAACAAGGATCACGTTGTGAGCTGTTCTTTCGCTCAATTAACGTTTTCGGTCTATAAACATAAGGTTTAGTTTTTAAATTCTCTGTGCTTATGTTTGTCATATACACGGTGATTTTGAAAGCGTTTTGAAATCGAAAATTTTGAATTAGTAATCAATAACAGAAGCTATATATAACGTTAATTTAATAAAATATATAAAAAAAAAACATCAAAGTCGATATTCAAATCGTTTACAGATAAAAAGTGAGAACCAGTAGTAGCACTATTCAATCACACGTAGGTACATACTACAAACAGAAATACTATGCGTTTTATATCGTAAATCGTTAATCGCCAATAAAATCAACGATTTCGTCTTTCAACCAATAACGGCATTGCATTGACTGTGCCCCCCGGCCCCCGCGGGACTCACCTGTAATCGTCACGCGTCCTTGGCGTCAGTCGGTCACGGTCATCTAACCACGGACCAAAGGTCATCTAACCGGCAACTCGTACTTAGAGATGTTAATTGTTATGTGATGAAGTTGATAAAGTGAAAAGTGATAGAGACACATTAAGAAAATTAAAATACAATTGTATCAAACGTGGACGCTTGTGTGTTGAACGCGGATTCCATTTTGAGCAGTTGCTTCGATACAGAGAAGTGTTAAATAAACTGTAAATAGGTATGTAAGCTAATTATTCTGTAGATAGCTCCGATTTTTTTAACACGCCTGACGTGGTTAATAAATCGAAAAGAAGTTTTAAAAAATAGGTAGGTATTAACGCCGCAGTCCTACAATCCGTTGATAAATTGATTTGATGTGATTCGTGGTTAATAATCGAAAAAAAGTTTAAATAAGTAGGTATATCCGACAATACGACAGTCCTAAGCCCGTATTATGTATGAAGAACAAACTGGAGTCAACCTACGAAGTACCTACTCGCTAGCTCGCGCCTATAGGTAAACTTGTAAATCAGCTGTTAGCGTCACCGGTGCGCGGCGTGTTTAATTCATACTACTTTGCAGTGCATTACTACTTTCCAAGTCGATCGAGTAAAAATGAATATTAAAACTGAAACTTTTTTATAGTCAACATTACAATTGATTTATCCATTTTTATTGGTACTATAGATGATTACAAATTAAAATGTTTCGTTTTCAAAACGTCTATAAAATCACCGTGTATGTATAAAATACGAATGTTTAAAGTTTTCTCCCCTTTCCAGATCCTTTTTTTCACTTTTGTTTTTCAAGATAAACATATTTTTATATTATTATTTATATTTCCAGGAATTGTTAACCGGACGATCTCCTCGCCGTGGTGCGCGTTCTGATGAGACTCGCAACAATAACTCATCGAGACCGAGGTCATCTCGGTCTGCATCCCCGAGGTCACATGACCTGACACTCTGTGGACGACCTTTATCTTTACCAGGTACCTATATGTAATTTGCATTTTTTTTTATAGAGAACGATGGAGGTCATTTCGGCTAGTCTGACCTGCGGTCGACCGTTTGACCTGACCTTAAGTGCCCCAGGTCAACCATATTACATGCAGGTGTTAAATATAGATGACACCAAAATATCTTTTTTTTAAATTATTTCAGCCTACCTAAGTGACTCTACTCTGCCTGAAGGAAAGAATGAGTAGAATCCAAAAGTAGGGGGTCACAATCCTCATTGTGAGTGTATACAATGCAGTATGGTGACCCCATACTATGTCGGCGTAGTGAGATGTTTCTGCACCATTCTCTGGACTTCCGGAGGCCGGGAGAATGATGCAGAATGTTTGGGCTTCTGGTCTCACACTCACCAACGAAAGACGCCAGCACGAATGCTGCCGTTTTAGGATGGTCTTCAGTGTGAGGGTAGTACTGCTCCGGGCGAGTCGGCCCATACGTGCTGAAATCAACGTGGCTCTGTTCAAAACTTTGTATTTTTCTCCTCTATTGGATTCTAGGTGTGCACTGAACTGAATAAACTTAAATGTCCACACCGTTTAGGGTTAAAATCCTCTAGAAAAATAACCGGTTACCTCACCCTCGCCTCACGATGGGAAAATACTTTATGTCAATTGTTGCTTTGAGTCTGGATGATCCTTTCATAAGTGTAGATATGTACAGTACTGCACGGTTGGCCTAGTGGTTGAAGCGGTCACCAGTGACACCACGCCCGCTTTCTACTTTGTGTGATTTACAAATTCTTGTTCTGAGTGTCGTTTCATGTATGTTTGTAAAGTCACACACAGGTCAGACACAGGATTTATATTCCTAATAAAAAAAGTCCACCGAAATACAGAATATTTTCTTAAATCAGGAATTGTCTCTTTTAACAAAATACTTTTGATTACAGGCGAAAGTCACCTTCGCAACGCCCTCAGCAGAAAGCAGCATAGTCAGCCGAGTGAAAGGAACGAGAGAACCGATCGTTTTTCTCTCTTACAACACCCTCGACCTCTACGAAGAGCTCACTGCAACCGACGGGACGATGACAGCGTCCATCTTGTCCAGGATTGCGATAAGTAATATAAAATATTGCCAACGAGTATTGGTATAAAGGGTATATTGTTTGTAGAAGTAAACTTGCGGAAAGCGCGGATTTAGGGGTAACTGTTAGTTGACCTTGAACTGTTAAAAAACGCTGTAGGTTGACCTTGACTTGACCCCTAAAGGTATTTTTGAGTACTTGGGCAGCTAAGGCAGACTAAAATTACAAAATGATATTCCTGTTTGCGCTAAATTATATGCTGACGCTCAAAGTCAGTATTATTTTATTGTACATAATATATTCTGTTAATATTCAACTTAACTAATTGGTGTACAATAAAGTATAATACCTGCCTTGTTGGTTAGCGTGGTGGTTAGCGTATGCGGCTGATCAAGAGGTCTCCGATTCGATTCCCAGGTCGGACCAAATGTTTGTTTAATCTGCAAATATTTTTTTCAGAGTTTGGGTGTTTTTATATATAATATGTATGTATTTACAAGAAAAAAGTTATGTTGATGTATTGATATTAGTTGTCTGGTACCCATAGCACAAGTTCTGCTTAGTTTGGAACTAAATGATGTTGTGTGTTAGATGTCCAAAATATTTATTTTAATTATTTAAAATCTTTTATCCTCCCAAAGATCATAAATTTAAGGTCAAGGTCACTTACGAAATGTGGTCGGTGTTCGATGTTGGTTGCTGGAAAAATTTGGTAAGGAATTGAAATTGAACTTGTCAGTGAATGTTCAAAAAATTTCTTCAGAACATAAACAGAAATATCTTGTTCTCTTTGAAATAAAAAAAGAAATCTAACTACGGAGTTGTCGATAATTTGAATAAATAAATTATTTTTCGAAAATGCTTCAATTAAAGTAAGATAATAAAAGTACTACAAAAAAAAATATTAACACTAAAATAGCAAAAATATAAAATGCACATAATTTGACGTTACATTAAGACAATCTTATCTTTATATTAGGGAAAAAATGAAAATAAATAAATGATTAGAATTTGATTCTTGATGAAGATTGAACACATAGTTTAATAGAGTAATTTATTTCAAAGAATTTAAAATGAAAAGAAGAACAAAATAAAGAACAAATCTTAATAATGTGTCACGATTTTGTTGCGGAGATATCTATCCATACCGCGGAGATATCTATCCATACCGCGGAGATATCTATACATACCGCGGAGATATCTATCCATACTGCGGAGATAATATCATACCGCGGAGATATAAAGATTTGATGTAGAGTACTTACTTGATATACTGCAGATATACTTAATTTTCTTTTTGAGATATGAAATCTTGCGTTATTTGTAGTGACGAATGTGTCATTCTCGCCGCCTACAAGACACGAACACCACACAAATTCCTATAAAATGCTCACAGTAGAAATAATCTTCAGTCCTACCAAAATAGTTGGATATTTAATCTTTTAGATTTAGTATTATAGTTTAATCGTTACTACTAATAAGCTTTATTAGATAATTGATAGATTAGTGCGATTTGCTATAGTAGGTATAAAAGTGAGGTCAAAATATTTGCAAATTTAAGTATTTATTTTTGGTACCTATTTTTATTTTTATTTTTTTAAAGTACCTAAGTAAAAAAATCCAAAGAAAGATAAAAAATATTATTTAGTTACCTAATTAGCATAGTTTTAAATATATATATCCCACCATTATTTTAGTTTGTAACGCTAAATCATCTAATGATTAATTTGCTCCAGTTACGATAGTTGCTAATTTTCGTATAAATTCTTTACTCTACGCCTTAAGTAGTTAGTAACACGCAATTGGTGTTAAATAAAAAATAAAATAATATTGATTTAAACGTTATCTGTATCTACAATATATGTTATGTATTTTATTATGTATTAAAATTTATTTGAAATAGGACTACGACATACTGTGGTTAGATATTATAAATATTAATTATAATGTGAACCCCGAATATTTATATTTATTACGCCGTTTCTCAAAGTTTATAGATTTTTATTGTTTCAATTCTAGTCTATTCATAGTCGTACCTCTAGTCGGTAACGTAAAGCAAAAGTTACATTTACATTCCGCTTGACTATAGCTTTGGCCAAAGTCGGGACCGATAGACATAACTATCTACTATTCGAAAGATAGTCTATAGGTAGGGCATGGCCGGGCTATAAATAATTATGTTTTTTTGCCTTATCAGACTCCGATGAACCACGGTTACTTTTAAACTGAGTACGAATGAAAAATTACATAAAAACTATTTTACATTCTTGAGTATACGAATGAAACAGATTATTAACCGTTCTTTTGTCATCATTCGTTTATTGTGCAATGCTTTCTCTTGTCAACGCCCTCTAGTTAACGTAACTTAAATGAAATGCTTTTAACAAATCTTTCTGCATCGCGCTATTGGAGTTATCTTACCATTTGTTATAATATTATCAATAAGTGTTTATAAGTTAATTCGCACCTTTTAAATAATGGATATGACTAATTATGATAGCAGTTTATTTAATTTAATACTTATAAAGAATTTAATTTGTTTGTTTTGACTAAAATTTAATTTTAGTATCTTTTATAAATGTGACTTTAAATATAATTAAATTGTTTCAATATTTTGTATAATTTTAGATATATTTTGTGCTCAGTGTTAGTTATTAGATAAAATTAAGAATTTCTTTAACGAACCATTCTTCCATTTGAGAAATCATCTTGTTAAAGAATTTAAATTTAAATTTCAGATTGGATTCATAAGTAACCTTTTTTAGATTAATGTATCAAGTGAAAAATACATATGTATAGCAAACATTAAAAAAAACCTTTGGCGCTGCAATCTTTAGTAAACATAAAGCGACTCAACATGCATTGTTCTTCAATTAATATTAATTTTTAATAACTTTATATTATATCGATTCTCATTTTGTATATATACTTATTTATTGTGGGTCACCATGCTGCATGTCTGCACTCACAGTGAGGATAGTGACCCCTACTCCTGGATTCTATTCATGCCTTTCATCAGGCAGAATAGAGAGCTAGTCGGTATACTTAGTTTTTGATTATGCATACTTTTGCGCAACGCACTTTGCATATTCAATAAGCGCCAATTTATGTATGCATGCATTCATGGTCGCGTAATTTACGCAATTACCCATGCATGCTATAATTTAGCCATGAAAAAAATCTTTTTTTTTTAATTTTCAAATAAGGAGAATGGTTCTATATAATATTTTAGGTTATATTTTAATATAAATTGTTGTATTAACTGTGTGCCGAGTGACTTTGTTTGGTGCTCAGGGCGGTCGAGCTTAAATGTGTTGAATTGTCCATAATTTCTATGATTGTGTTGGTTCTATATGTTCGTCTATCCCTACGAAACTAATTTTAATCCTTGTTGATCACGGAGTAAAATAATCTTTTTAATAGTGAATGCAGAAATTTAAAATCTGCTTTAAAAAAAAGATGAGTTTTAATATTTTATTTTAACACAGAAAGATGTTAATAATTTTCCAAAAAAAACTTTTATTTTAACGTTAAGCAGCTATTTATCTTAATTATATTTAATTGAATTGAGAAAAAAGTATACAGTGGATTATCTGTATATATTTTTGCATTAAAAAGAAAAAACATTTTTATACTGCGCTTTTGCAAATTTTGTGTTCCCATTTTATTTTAAAACATGTTTATTATAGCTGTGACTGTGACTCAAAATAATCGTGTGTTGAAAAGATTTTTCTATTTCGTTGACTAGTGTTGTCTCTCCTATTGATTTTATCAATTTATGACGTTCCGAAATACTCGTTTAGTGTAAGTCTTTAAAAATATATATCTAAGATAACTTTATAATTGGTCCTACTTAGTACATTCTTTTTATTCCTGGTTTGTTTATACACAGGGTCCTTACCTCGGTTTTGGCATGTGCGTGAATTGGTTCCTTGTTGCATAATTAGGTCCAATTATTGCTATTAAATGGAAATTGTTTGCTGATTATAATTTTATCATTATATGGCGGCAAATCACTCTTTGAGTTTTAATTACATACAGCGATGCCTACTTTCCAAAAAAAAAAATTGTAACTTTATTCCTTGACAAGGTATATATAAAAGTTTAATAACATATGATTTTTCGTTTCTAATATATATATATATTTGATTTGCAAACGTAGGTGAGGAAACAGTGTTAAATGTTATAGATTTGAAAGTCTTTAAATGTTTTGCTTAAAGGCGATTTGCTTTTTTTCAATAACTTGTTTTATCAAAGGTTTAATAACATCTCGACCATTAATATTATACTATTACAATAAACTCATTAATATCGCAGTTGATTCTCAATTAATTCTGATTTTACCTCACCTTAGCCTTGGTGCAACAAAATCACAAATAGATAAAACTACAAAATGACGCAAGTATGGATAAATTGTTTATAAACCTTGCTTTCGAGAACAAAAAGTAGTGATATTGTTGAGATGTTCCGACCTATGTATTATGCAATCTAGTAATTACGATAATTGAAAAATTGACATGTTGTAACTTGTTGCACCTTAGTTGGTGTTAATTACCCACTTATAATAATAATATATTATATGGTTGTACTTGCCTTTATTCTTGATCCATATATATTGTAATAAAGGTGGCATAGAATGTTACCTAATAAAGCAATATTAGGTAACATACTATTCTTCCTCAATGGGCATGTAGTGACTCAAAATATGTAAGGTTCTTAACCGACTTCAAAAACAGAGACTAGTACATGTTATTCATCACAGTCGTAGACTTACGAGACTTTAATGAATAAAAAAAGTTAAAAACAGTAAAGACACTGTTTTAACTTCGTCGTTCACTGTTCGTCCTTGAATATATGGGTACAAAAAAGAAAATAAATTACGATTCTTTTTCACAGTATTTTAATGAGACATTTCTCTTCTTCGGTTTTTGAAGTCGGTTAAAGATATCATTTAATAGCTACTACTTGTTATTTCACCGACTTCAATTAGAAATTCATTTCATGTTTACAAAATTGTCACGTTGCCTTTTTTTGTTATAAATTTAACCAACCTAGAGTAGGCCGATATTTATATTGTACGTGTGGTTATGTACTATACTTCTGGTCATTCGCTGGTCGATATATCCAGATTGTCGATATAGATAATAAAGAAATATGTATTTGATTCTAATGTTTTGGTTTTATTTCTCAATCTTTCCAAACTCCTTTCTTAAATGTGATGTTAAAGGTTTATACTTAACGGGTTCTCTGTGCTAAAGAGCGAATGTTCTACTATTATCTATTTTGCAGCTTGGCCTACTTCAGTCCAAAACAGGTTTGGACCCTCTAAAAAACTTCATTCGGTTACATCATGCTATGCATGCTTGTTTATATACTGTAGTATGTTTAAGTGGGTAGAACTTGCATAAATAAGACAACAGAATATTTTATTTATAATTTTATTAAATTAATTATTTCTATAACTTTTTACATATAGTAAATTAGATGTGCCACGTTTTGTCAATTACATTGAATAATGCTGCCATGTCACATTGGCAGTAGTCAGAGAGTACCTAATGTTTTGCCTCTACGATCAGACACAAATAGCTGCGCGCCTCGACAAAGAACGTCGAGTGCTCTCCACCCACGACACTGAACTAATGAACGAATTCATCTTATCAAGATTTATGCGATTGTTTTTACAAAATGTCATTTTTCAAAACGCATTCAT
The DNA here is from genome assembly GCA_932526445.1 of Phragmatobia fuliginosa. Lineage (NCBI taxonomy): Eukaryota > Metazoa > Arthropoda > Insecta > Lepidoptera > Erebidae > Phragmatobia > Phragmatobia fuliginosa. Next base: position 18,556,239 of record OW052070.1, read on the forward strand.
TCATCGTGAACGAATGAGTAAACTTTCATCTGTCACATTGACATGTCGAGGTGTAAAGCATGCGGCAGCCAAGCGTCAACGACAATCGACACGCCTCCACGCACAACTTGGTCCAAGAATATATTTATGAAATAATTTGTATAAAAATTTTGGCTCCAATATTTACAAATGCACTGATATTTTTTTTACACGCCGGACTAATTTTTACAGCGACTAAGTTGGGTAAACAGTCGCAGAGGCATGTCGTAGGCCGCGGAAGCCGGAGGATTTTTATTGCAATTTTCTAATAACACATTTCTTATCTATAAAGAGGTGCGCGCGTACAGTGCGCGTCCATGTCTAATACCCTATCGTTACAGTGAAACAACGACACAACGATACAGTGATACACCGTCTTAACAATAGGGCGCTCTACGCGCCCGGGTAACGCTACGAGTGAGTAAAATCGGAAGATATAGCAAAATAAAGTCACTGTAGCAATAGGATACAGATAATAATGAAGAGACAACATCGATGGCAGAGCTGACCGGTTTCTTTACTAAAGTCGCCCGCGCGCTACTTACTATATTTGTATCCTGACGATACCTTCTCCCTGTTTCGTGTTTTAAAATTAACGTTTAGAATTACCACCCAAGTTGAGGGCTTATACAGAATTTGTACTCTTAAAGCGTCCCGTCGCCGCTGAACCCATTTTACACCCGATTGCAACATAACAGTACATCACTACGGTAGAATGTTTATTCTATGGAACGAACGGCAAGCATATGAGTGAGTTGATCGAAAGGAAAACAGGTACGATATAAAACAACAAAGCACTGTTCTAGCAATAAATTAAATATAATTTTTGTGATAGATAAATAATAACCAAATGATAAATAAATGTCTGTTCATATAAATATTCTGACAGAGGCATAGGTGTGAGCGTTGAAGTGAGTCGACGTCACGTCATGACGTTTCGCAATGACGTAACGTGCCGCGACCACGCTCGCTTGTACAGCCTAGTCTAACTTAACAACGTTCTTAGATGTACTCAGTCAACTCGCGATAATTACGTCAAAGTAATATGAAAACAGCTGGATGGACTCGTTTATCGATGTAGCTTAACAAGTTATAAAATTTAAGTGACTTAGAACACATTAAAACAAGATACTGTACATTTATACAATGTGATGTGAGCAGCGTATAACAAGTAACTCTATAGTGGCAATACACGGTCAAGCTAACGAAAATCAGTCATTCATCGACGAAATACCTATTTCACTGTCAACTTTGAATGAAATAGTTAATGAATGATGTCATTCATTTTGACGTAACTAGGTTTCATTCGTTCAATCGAATGACTTAGTTCGTTTGCTGGATCGTGTAGTGTTCACATAATATGATATATGTAGTATGTGTTGCTGTGTAAGCGAGCGTTGCGTCGCGTGAGTGCATGTTCGTGGCGCGTACAGCCGAGCTCGTGAGTGAGTCTAGCGCCCGACATCGCGACAAGACAAGTTCCCGCCAACGCGCATACAACACAATTACCATAAGAGATCAAACTGTCATTAAAAACAAATATTATACTTACAAATGATAATACGTTTACAACTATCCTTATTATAAACATCCATACCTAAAATAATTTACAATAATATACTTTATTTTGCAAATTATATTTAGATAACGTAACTCATTCATCCAGTCGGGCCGGGAAGGTAGTTATGAGATTGACTCGAACGAAGGCCCACCGAATGTCGATAGATTTTTATTTGAAAATAATATAACACAATGAAAATTCAGTCGTTCATCTCAAAAATGAATCAACAATTAATTACAAGATACAATAGTTTATAACAAAAATATATGTGTACTCATCTCGATGTTCCTTTGTGGATTTTATTTGTAACACAATATTGTATTGTCCAGCTTTCATTTCGTGTATAATATATTATTTTTTTGGTACATAAATGTCCACATAAATTAAAATCGCAACTAAATAACTGTGTCATTACAATTACATAAATAAAGACTTCTAAAGCAAAAGATAAAACTTAAAGAAAATTTAATTATGACAATATTATAAGGATTAGGTACAGCTCAATGATAATAAATTTGTTAAATAACGAAACTGTAACGGTTTATTTTGAATGGAAACGGTACTTAAAAAGGTAATGGTTTCTTTGAATGGAAAGTTATGAAGGTGCAATATTAATTTGCGTAAAAGGAAATATGTTTTTTTAGCACAAGTACGAAAACTGCCCAACTTATTTTATAAACAAATAAGTGCAGCAGTCAGTAGTGACACATTTACTCAGCCGATTGCGTGTGACAATGAAGTGAGATCATTAATTATAATTCAACATTAATACTTAACAATACGATGGTTAGTGATGTGTTACGAGTAGTTGGACGCTATGCAATTTTAGACTGCACTGTAAACTTTATTAAGTCGAAAATAACATAAAACGCTCCATTACAACATGTTTACAACTACTGCGTGGTAAAAAATAAAAAAAATGAGTAAGTGAATGATTGTGATCGACACGAACGTAGCCAAGTTCTGGATTAAGCGTGCTCGAATCACGCAATCGAACGTGTATTGCATACAATATAAACAGCAAATATGGCGTAATATCTGTCGATTGCTGTGATTCTAGACACACTTACGATCCATGTAAGGCAATAAGGTCTATTCTACCCAGAGCAAAGTTTAAAATTGATTTGATGCTTCTGAAGCAAAAAATAATAAAAGTTAAAAAGTGATTTAAATAATAAAAAAGGATGTGCCACCGCTAGATCTTGCTTATGTCGATCAACGATGTGGAAACTAAAGGCCGAGTTAGACAGCGGGAGGGGCGAGACGGTAACGTGGTGTGAGCGGATTGTTCGCCGAGAAGTCTGATGACACATGAGTCGAGTCCTACCGACTTGAGATCGAATATGAAATGCCTTAAAAGAGATTTGTTAAAAGAAGAGGTTCCTTGAATGTTCTTGCCAATTCATGTACATAGGAATAGCCCTCTAACTTCAAGACTGAAGAGTGCTGACTAATCAGATCATTAAAATACTTGTAATTATTGTTGAATTCAAATTTATGATAATGTGCTGAGTTTGGGGATGCCACAGAGACATTGCGCTTGGCTCAATCTGTCACTCCCCGTTACCGTCCCGTCTCGATCGATGTCTGACCCAACCATTATATTCATAGCGGTTAGTTAGTATCAGAATTACTTATACAAACTTAAAAAAAAATTTGGTGGGTTTCCTTTTTATATTCAAACCAATTATAAAAGCCTTACTCCAAATTCGGCGTATCATTCACAGATCTAATTCTATTTGATTAATTTTTACATGAAAAATAATATATACAAAATATAAAATTGATATATCTATACAACATACACTATAAATAATAGCCATTTGTTTTTACTTTCGTCGAAATCAATAACAATAAGTACCTAGAGTTTTTTTAAAAAAAAACATTTTTATACTAAGACCGTTGAAATTTATATTCGATAATGTCCGATAGAAAAAATTAACAATAAATAAAAAAATAATATGGTTGATTGACAATTGGGCGAACATGGGGCCCAGACAACATTCGTACGTGTTGTTACCTAAGATGACCGGGCCCCAGGGCTACAATAAAACGTATAATAATGTAAAATATAAAATACAAAAATTATAGTGACATTATGTAGATAAAGGTTTGCACACATTGCATGTTTTCAACACAGTGGAATATGTGAGCGCGACGTAACCTATGGAATACACATCGCCTCACGAGACTACACAATATTGCAACTCATCCAAACGAGCCAAGCTCGGTACAATTTAATAGAAAGAAAATATAGAAAAAAAAACAAACAAATACAAATTCATCTGAAATGTGAAAAATAAAACTTTGAATATAAATTTTTGGCAATTTTGTACTTAGTGATGGTTCGCAGAGGTGTGTAGTGTGTTCACGTGTACAGTGTTATGGTGTATGTGTTGTGTATGAGGTCGTGTATGTGTGTGTATGTAAGATATGTGTATGTATGTTTGATGTGTACGCGTCAGGTGTGTGTATGAATGTGTGTATGTATGTGTGTGCGTGCGGCGCGGGCGCAGGTGTCGTCATCGCCGAGTCAATCTGTCCGTGCAGTGGTCGGCGTCACGTTCGGTCACAGAAACAACATTCGCCTTAGTACATGTATCAACAAAATGTTCTACGTTTGTTTACGTTAAGAAGTTGTAACGTCTAGCGGCGAGCCGTAGTCGGCCCCGTATTCGCCCCGCGCCGCCATCCGCTCACCTGGAATGAAGATAGACAAAATTTACAGTAAATGAACGAAGAAATATATAGAAGTAGAAGGTAGTAGAGACACTCTGATTTCAGCAAGAATCTAGGTCAGCCAACTAGACTGGGGCAGTACCGTTACACAGGACACAGACCTAAAGCAGCATGTCAGCATCCGTGCTGTCGTGTTTCATTGGTGAGTGGTCAGAGGCCCAATAGGCCGCCATAGTGTGTTTGTCTGCACTCACAATGAGGATGATGACCCCTACTCCTGGATTCTATTCATGCTTTCCATCAGGCAGTCTACTCTGCCTCTCTCTCTTTGGTAGGTTTTAGTAAAAAAATGAGTAAGATACTGTCGTCATAGTTACTATTTATATATTTGCCATACAAAACTGTCTGATACTTGACTGATAATAAAAAGTAACTAATCTGACTAAGGTGTCAAATTTACATCTCGGGGAGATGTGACCGCTGTAACACTACGCGCACACTAGGCGACACGCGACAGCGACAGCTCGACGACAGGCTGCGGCCGACGAATTTCTTATAATTTGCTCTAGGCTCTGCACACTAGGCGTCAGAGACGCCCGAAGAAGCAAAGACGCCGCGTCTTGTCACCGTGACAAGACGCGGCGGCAAGTCGCCCAGTTTGCGATGGCCGTAAACGATCCAAGACAGGTGACACCCCAGTACGGCCCTGGGGTGGCATTTAAGACGGGTCGGTGTTCCGCCTTTGCCTCTGTAGAGCGGTAAGCGATACGACAGATATGGTGCGAAAAGCAGTATAAAATAAGAAAAAAAGGCGTCGAATATTACTTACTCTTATTAAAATGTTATACGTACCTAGACCCTCGTGGAGCGAGCTGCGCGTCGTGGTCGCGCGTGGGTCGCGTGTGTCGCGTGTGTCGCGAGGGACGTGACGCGAGGCGAGCGCGCACGTCGTCGTCGCGGCACTCCCACACCACTATCGCCGCTGTGGCCCGACACTAGCGACTCACTATCGCTCTGGTTCGACGTGTAGCCAATCACGTCCACCTCATCTGAAATTAAAAAAAATAGGATTATTTATCTATCTATTTACTAAGTGGCATTAGGTGACGCGGTCCAGTATCGAGATAGGTGATCGTTTGTAGCCTTCGGGCGGTTTAAACATTCAACGGCAAGATTACGTAGCGACAACGTGTCTTGCCAGTACCCAACCCGCACTCGGTCAGCGTATGGACTTATGGCCTTAACCCTCTTCTGAGAGGGACCTGAGCCCAGCAGTGGGACACTATGGGTTGTTAATAAAAGAAAACAAGAAAAAAACGTGCGTTCAAAAGTTTCATTCAAATTAAAAAAATACGGTTGAATAGTGGTTTAAGCGTTTGCTACATCGTTTTCTAATACGATAAGGATGTGGGATTCAAACCTCACACGAACAATGCTGTGTCCGTTTCAATTATGTTTGCAAAGTCCCCCGCGACACATGATATACATATGTAATGTCGATTCACACACTGCACCGCGCTCCGTGCACGACGTGTGAGCGCGTGCGGCTAGCAGCTTCGGGATTGACTGCCCGCGCCTACGCGCGTGTTCGCGTCGCCAGTGTGTGAATCACCTTACTGTTTGAAACTAGTATTTATAAAAATACATAGTCAGATAAACATACATAGTCATATATATCTACATAGTCAGATAAACATAAATAGTCATATATATCTAAATATAAGAACACATATTACAAACGAGCTGTAACTCGCGGTGTTACCCGCGGTCATTGTTGTAAACCGCGAGTAACGCCGTGGAGCGAAGCTAGTCCAAAAAAGAAGCCTAAGTTTCTCCTCGTCTCATCAGCTTTTTGTCAGTGAAAGTCCCATCAAAATCGGTCAAACCGTTCCAGAGATTACCCGGAACAGACGGACAAACATTAATGATTTCAGTTTTTTTTTTTTTTTTTTTTTTTTTTTTTTTATTCCTACTACCCCTAGCAAATGAATGTAGCCAGGGTCTTTGGCAAGCTACTCCTATCTCTTTCATTGTTAGGTTTTACAGTCCTGCCCTTAGGGGGCTTTACTCCTATTCTCCTTACAATTATTAACCTTATTCTATCTTACAATTCATTCTTATATTATTACAATTTCCTTTCTTTAGTTCACAGTTTTTATTTGTTACATTTTATTTCCTTATTCTACATTACGAATTATTTTTACTTTATTATTATTTCCTTCGTTTAGTTCTCTGTTTTATTTATTTTCATTTACTTATTCTATCTTACACATAATTCTTACTCTATTACAATTTTCTTTCTTTAGTTCTCTGTTTTATTTGTATATATTTTATAATATTTTCTTACAGCTAATTCTTACGCTATTACAATTTCTCTTATATCTAGTTTCTTATTCCATTAAATTAGATAACTATAACAATATACTATACAATATTTAATAGTTATTCTCTTTCTTATTATGTTTTATTTTGCTTATTAGCTATTTTTACAATTTTTGTGCAATAGCCCAAGAACCGGTCTCTCAATTTCTTGTCTGTCATTATAAGTGGTAATGTGTTTTTTGTCAATTTCATGTTAATTTCATTTTCTAATTTAAATCTTTCCCTACAGTGCACTGGGCATTCCAGTAGTAGGTGGATCGCTGACTCACTTATTGCAGGGTCGCAGATGCACGATGGGCTCTCCTTGCACTTGAACCTAGCCAGGTACTCGGAGAACCCACCGTGCCCCGTTAATGCCTGAGCTACCTCCTTTGTCATTTCGATGTTCCTAATTACCCTGTATGCCTCGGACGCGATAGGGAAATACAGTTTTGTAACTGAGGCTGTGTGTTCCGCGTCGTATCTTCGGTCCCATTCGCGGAGCGAGTCCGTTCGGATTATTCGTTTCGCGAAGGAGACCGGACATAGGTCGTAGTTGGGCTTCTTTTTCGACCTCAGGGCGGCCTCTTTAGCAAGAGAGTCGGCTCTCTCGTTTCCCTCCAGACCCGCATGTGCCTTTATCCAAAATAGAGAGACGCTCTTGTTTTGGTCTTTGCAGCGTCGGATGTTATTTCTGGTCTCAACCGCAAGGGTGTGGAGGGCATTGGGGTTCGCGACGGTCTGAAGGGCCGCCCTGGAGTCGCTAAAGATGGCGAATGCGCACTCGTTTCGTCGTTGGATTTCCCTCGAGGCTTCACAAAGAGCCAAGAGCTCAGCCTGGTAGACGGTGCAATATGACGATAGAGCAAGCTTGAGGGTTCTGATCTCGACCTCACCTTTCCAAATGGATAGGGCGGCTCCGACTTTACCCTCAATCTTGCTCCCGTCGGTGAAAATGCGCACCTCATAATTGCGGTGGCTGTCGTACTGTTCCTCGTCTACCAGACTTCCTAGCTCTATCTCCATTTGATCCGCTGGGTGAGGTTTGTCCAGTGCCGAAGCTACCCGTTCAATATCCCTGTCCCCCAGCGCAGGCAGGTGCACCCCCCTCTTGGCCGCGTACAGTGAGGCCATCTCACTAACGCGAATGTCAAGAGGGAGTATCCCTGCCAGCACCAGCGCTGAGTTCAGGGATACCGTCCGGTAAGCTCGGCAGAGTTTTTGGGCGAAGCTGCGTTGTACCGCTTTGAGGCGCTTCTGCACTCCCAACTTGGCTACTGCCGGTGCCCACACGCACGAGGCATACAGGATAATAGGCTCCACGGCTGCCGTATAGATAGTCCTTATAATTTCAGGATGCAGCCCCCAGCTTACCCTGGCGGCTCTCGCAAGCTGTTTGTAAACCGTCGCAGCTTTTGCGCAAACATTAGCAACATGGGTGTTGAATGTTAATTTGTTGTCTATCGTGAGTCCCAGTAATTTGATTTCCGTAGACATGCCAATGCCTATCCCGCCCATGCTCAGGTGCGGGGTGTCATATTTCAAATGATTTCAGTTTTGATGTGAGTAAGTAAAAAACTTAATTTGATGTTACATACAAACACTTCAATTATATTTATTTGTATATATTGCATCCAGGTAAAGAGAAAATTATGTATAACACTAATCACATGTTAATTCTTCGTATTAATAACCTAATAAAACATACTTACACAAACTCCTGTTAATTATCAAATAATCATTTCTACACGTCCCAGTGCAACAGTGTCTTCATAGAGGCAGACAAATACTGCACATCCTACGTCACTTTGAATAGCAGTCAGCACTTGGCAGGAGGCCCAATTTCACGAACCCCCGTTTTACACTACGCTCGCTCGCTTAAAAACCTACGAGCGATGTTTTACAGCGCTTTTAAATTTCGCATTTAATTAAATGTGTGGATGAAATTCGTGAGAGAAAAAAGTGTTACTGAATGCAACTACTATATATTACGGAATCCGCATTCGGGCAATTGTGGCTTCTATAGTAACTACAGTTTTATATTTTTAAATGTTTTACATTACACAATATATTTTCACAGTTTTAACGGTTTTAGAGTATGGCAGGATTATTGTTTTGTTAATTTCATAAACAATCGGCAAATGATTTGATGCGCATTCTTTAGTTCTAGTCTATAAATCTGTGGTTATACCGGGAACTTCGTACCTAGGGCATACTTGAGTACCTTGATAGATAGAATACCGTATGGTTTCAATAAAAAAGTAGTAAATCACGTGACTGCAAGGGTCAATAAGATGCCATGCATCGTTAAACGATAAACAATCTGTTAGCTTATTTAGACTATATATGACTAAATATGTTCAAAAGGAGCGAAGTATCAAAGAAAAATGTTACCAAAACGGAGGAACATTCTTCCTCATGAGAGCTTCCATTGCGTGGGCTGCGTATATGGATTTCAATTTTACGAAAACAATGGATTGTTCCTCTTTGAAAGTTTAAAAAAGCAGCATATGTATCTTTGAAGGTCGGCAATTAATTTTTATGGTTAAACGAATTTGTTCATACTATTTAACATAACAGAACGGGTAATAGAAGACTCAGGGCTGCGTGGGTCAGCTATATTCTATGCTTGAAGTCTGAGGAAATCTGTAAGGTACTTATTCAAATGCTATACAAAATAAATAAAAACTGCCTAATAAATCAAGGTAACGCCATCTTTACAAACGATTTTTTAAGACACTAGACCTATTCATTTTCATTCCTAATCCTGTGTTATATTATGTGTTATATTATACTACGTATTATTTTACTCTTGTATTATGGATACCTTGGTCTCCCCTATTCTCTTTTGCAGCTTTTCAGCCCTTTACGATAATATGCTCTCAGCCTTTATGCATTTCAAAGAACCTAGAGGCAATACGCGGGCAATTTTCCTTTGAACACTTGCTACTTGAGACGGCCAGAGAGATTTGTTACAATATTGAAAATTCTTTTAAAGTAAATTGCATTTATATATATGACAATGTAACTATACAGATTTTACTTAGTTATGAAGTTTTTTTACGCAGCACACACTTAAGTGACTACAGTAAAACTTGATGATTTCTTGACTGAAATACAATTTGTGACAATAACACTATGTATTATATTGTTTTAAACTTTCATGGTCAGTAACATTTAATTATAATACCGGCGTAATCAACAAAACATAGTTTCGCGATCAGATACTGTTAGTGTTGTGTGTCGAGAACAGTTACGAGTGAGTAGTGAGTTGGTGAACAGTGGTACCGGGGGCGATCGTAGCAAAAGACTGTGAAAGAGGGTAGACCGATATGTCTGCCAATAACATCCCACCCGCAAGATCTTCAGTTACTCCGTGATCATGGCGCTTGCAATAGCGCCGAAATATCGGATACTCACAAACAAAAAGGTACATGGTAGAAATCCCGCAGATTTATATTTACTATGTATTTATGTTTAATTTATTAACTTTGTATCCATTTCTACAAAAAACTTGTGAACGGAAGAATATGAGATTTGGCACAGTTAAAGTTTAGTAGGTACCTGGGCGGTCGAGCTTTGCTCGGTTAATGTGATTTATTGCTTAACAGCGCCATCTATTCTCCCTACTAGCTGTAGTGTTGTAATGTTGGAGTACCAACCATCAACCAACTAAGTGTTACTGAAAGGGTAGTATAGATGTCGCTAGCAATGTTCAGAGTAATGATATATACGAAAGAAAAACACACGAGAACCTGAAAACTGAAAACAAAACTTAGAGCTTAGCTACTGTGGCGAGTGCAACATCCATGGTGCGCGCCTGCTAGAATATTTAGAATATACATATAAATTCAAACTTAAGTCATTTATTACATATAACTTAAATCATTTATATAATTGTCACCGCTTAACAAAAATTGTGTAATTTTAATAAGTGTAATCTAAACTCGAACACTATCTCTTAAAATACAGGAATACCTAGTTTAAGAGATAGCATTAAACATTTTTAGTTCAGACACAATGTATTGTGTCTGTCTGTGTTTTTTGTAAATAAATAAATTATTATAATCATTATATTATTGATAAGACGATGTGTTTTAATAGCTAAGAATGTTCTAGAAGTTTTAGATTGTGAAGAGAGCTATAATGAGCCGTACTTGTTGTTAATATATACCTAATCATTGTACTAGTTCCATAAATATATTATATTATACTCCGTGACGTGTTTTAATCGGCTGCTCACAATCCCAAACTACTAAATAACCAACGTTTGTCAATACAATATGTACGAACATAAAACGGAATTACAACGCCAAAATAACACAACATAGTTTTAAGTATTTATGTGAAAAACTTAAAAAGATTTTAAGTTTTTCACATAAATACTTAAAAAGATTCCATGAAGCTGGTAGCAGCGGTTTGTTTGGTTTTTTAGTGATTTTTAAAACCGACATTTAAGCAGCTGTGTACCGGTATATACAGGTCGATATAGATCAGATATTTGTTAATTGGTCGAGTGAATTTATTTTACTAGATAAGCTTATTAGATACGTACATATAATAATCTATTTTAAGGAAGATGCAAAACTCAATATTTTGCGAAAGTTTGTAAGAAAAATAATAATATAATTGACGTGTAAAGTAACTTTATTCTAAAAATATTCATTTAGAAGTGTGTTCAGTCTTTTGGGATTAAACTAGAGAGAAAATATAACGTGGAATTTGTGAAAAGCTTTTGTGAAGACTTTCCTTATGTGTATTTCAGGCACCTCTGTTTCTTTAGCACTTAATAATTCACACGATTTGAAGGAATGAATTTGTAGCTATGTACACTCACCAATGACATAGTGCCATGAGCAAGAAAAACCCATACATCTTATTACTAATTCTTATTTAATAAGATAAATCCTATATTAGGAATACACATCCTGTGTCGAGGGGGACTTTACAAACATACATGGAAACGGACACAAAAAACATCCAGACTTACAACAACAATTTGATTGAATATCACAGATGCACACACAAATTCTTCCAGCCTCCGGAGGCCAGGAGAATGATGCTGAATGCTCGGGCCTCCGGTCTCACATTCACCAATGAAAGACGATAGCGAAAACAGCGAGGGCCCACTCTACTACCTATTGAGTAACCAACCATTTTGTTTGTCGGTAACCAACATGGGCGTTCCACTATGTTATTGGGTAAATCAATAAAGTTTCAGAGCATGCAATAACATCATTTTTTTATTTATTTTTAAAAGACAACTCCCGCATTAGGAATATAAATTCCTGTGTCGCGGGGGACTTTACAAACATACAAGAAACGGACACAAAGAACACCCTGACTCAGAACAACAAATTGTGAATCACAAAAAGTGTAGTCCTACGTGGGATTTGAACCCACGACACTTGGCGTAGTAGGAAGCGGCGTGGCGACCGCTTAAGCCACTAGGCCAACCGTGCAGTCAAGATCATTAGTAGAAGCGTTGTGGTAATTATTCACTTCATAGCTTTCTAGTTATTTAAAGATGCATAATTGTTTGATTTACTGAGTTCTTAAAAGCTCCTTACAGTAAGAATAAAAGCATCTTAATTCAACTGTTTTTTTTGTTTGTTACCTCAGAATTCGATTGGGTGAACCGATCTTGATAATTCTTTTTTTATTTGAAAGCTGGCCTTATGGAAACCAGGATCTGATGATAGGGTCCTGGAGAAATTGAGGTAACTCCTCAAATATCATAGGCATACCTGTCGCAATTTGGGTACTCGGAATAGTTTTTCTTAGAAGTTGTTTTTTTTCGTTATTTGGACTATCTTCGCCTCGCGGCAATATTTGCGGTTATACCTATAGACTACAAAGGACAAAGCTATAGACTACATTTGAAAAGCAAACCGCTCACATGTGGTGTTTCTACGAACAACTTAGTGAAACTAATTATAACACAAACTGCACTAAGCGTGCACACAGCAATGGCGGAATGTCACAATGGTGTTCGCGCCAATTTCCTGCAATATATGTTAAATGGTCGGTAGCAATCGCGCGCCACCCGCCGAGCGCATTGCACGCCCTTCCAGAGCACTACAACCAAGAAAATTATACTGCAGTCGGTAATTTAAATTTACTATTCATTTGTAAGACGTGATGAGATGGGGTCCGCTTTGGGGGAGCACTTTTCGAGTTGAGCTTAGAAATGTGTCTTTTAAAATAATTTTAGCAATACGTTCTTCGGAAAATTCATGGTTGAAATGTTCATTTCGTTGTGAGAAAACATACAGACAGCTTTTAAGAGTTTTATCGGGAATACTTGGCAAATATGAAGTATATCTCGTATTGAAATAAAGAATAGAAAAAAAGAAAGTATCGATAGGAAAAGGCTTTGTTTATGCCGTTGCCGTATCAAAATCATGCATCATCATGTTAAAACATGTACTAAGATATTATTAACTTATTCGAAACTGTTTGGATATAACTTGAAATCAACCCGAAGACATTACAAAACTCAAATATACGTTTGTACATATATATAATAAATGTATTTTACCAAATTGAAACGTTACTGCGATATTACAGACTAATGTAGTTTAGTACAAATCCTTCAATCATTTTGGAATAGTGCAATAAGCAAAGTTCAAATACCACGTATTTGTGTGTTACCTTTGAGAGTGTAGCGTACTAAGCAGAATGTACATAAATGGATGCAATGCAGGAATTCGGGGTGGAAAAGCAGCCAGCAATTGTGTTGCGTTGATCGTGCAAGTTTGAAATGGAGAGAATTTAGACACGAACATTTCATCTGAAATTTATATGATGTTCTAACATTTACATCAGCTATAAAGTACAAGAATTTTGTCAGAACTTATTAATTCAAAAACGTTGTTCTCACTTTAGCTTTCATATTTTATCGTATCTGTAAACATAATTAAAGTTGAAGTGTCTGTGATGAATTAGCAGCTTTTACTAAACGTATTTATATAAAGGAAGATTCAGTACTTTTCGTCAGTATGTTCGTAGAAAAAAAAATATAATTTAAAAAAAAGAAAATATTTAAATATTATTTGATTTAAAAAAAAGACAGACAGGTTTTTACTTTTTTAGTGGTTACTTTTTTAGACTAGCTTCGTTCTGTGGCGTTACTCGCGAGAAACACTGCGGGACTTAGATAGTTTCTAAATAATACAAGTCAATTCCGTCTGGTCCAGTCAATAATATAAAGTCGTATGTAGATTTCGCCAACCAAATGCAGACTTGAATATAAGTCTGAACAAGTTATTATCAAGGTACACAGAACGAATGAATCATTCGCAGTTCACCCGCGCACACAAAGCATGGAGTCTGCCGCAATATTTCGACGCGAAAATTTATTTCCGTCAGAAATTGAATGGGACGGCACAACCAAACTGTGTTAACGTAACAACAACTGAATGTGATGTGCCTTGGGGGTGTGCTGCTGTTTTTTGTATGTATTATTATATTACTGCGTTTCGAGAACATATTTCTAGAGGTACTGTGTATGTCGATATACTCGCATATTTTGTCCGGGTAGCAACGTGTTGTGAGAGTAGCTTGTCAGTTTGAGTTAATGTTCGTGACAGTGGGTGGATCCTTTGTTTGAAATTTTAGGCGGTTGTTTTACGTTTGAGGGTTGTTATTCACTTTTATTTTCTCAGGTATCTTTTATGTGTTAAGAATAAGCACCAAAGTGTTATCTTCGGTGCAACACAGTCAAAAAAATAACATAAGTATGTATGTCAAATTGTTAATAATCCTTGCCTTCGAGAACAAACAGATGAAACATGGCAGTTGAATGTATGTAGAAATCTTGTAATAAGGATAATTGATTGAAAAAGAACTTAGTATTGATAGAAAAAAAAAAAAATATTTTATTTATAGGGCGCCTGTTTCGAGGGGTATTAAGGCCCATCCTGAGCTATATTTCTTATATTTTTGACTTAGTATGCTGAAAGTGTGATTGATTGATCATAAAGAGTAACGTGACAAAAGTGAAATGTAACAGTAATCGTAATAAAGAAACATCAATACTAGCTGTATTATATACGCCCTTGGGTGACGCATATAATACTTACGGTGAATTAAAGAAGGGTAAGAAAGGTATTATGGGGGGTTACTTGTATGTCACTTTGACATTTTGCGTTTCGTTCCTGCAGACGTCTCGCTAGTGGCGAGAACACTAGCTGTTAATGTTTTTTAAACGCAAGAAACATCGTAGAAGCTAGACGATCAAATAGTACAACCGTTCCAAAGCCGAAACAAGCAGACAAAATTTGAGAATATTTGCTTTTTCATGTTAGTACCGTATACACTTAGTAAAAACTGTTAATTAGATATATAAATCAGACACTTTAATGTACATTTAATTGTAAAGACATATTTGCTTTAAATTAGAGATAACCAAGTTATGACAAAGTTAACTATATAACAAAACTTAATAATAAAGATGGTTTAGTCATTGCCATAAAAGTAAATTCTAACGTTAATGTTTAGGAAAAGTAATTACAAGTCATGGAACTCGAATGAAAGTCGTAATGGCGCCCAGCATGGGGCCAACATCACAGTTATATTTAATTATAACAAACATGATTAGTTGACGTTAATACCAGTTATAACTGTTCGCAAATAATATTATTCAATGCCTCGTTATAAAGCTGTTTGCAGTATTTGTACAGCTAAAGTGAAAATAATTCTGGGTGTTTTCTATATAAAATATGCATGTATTTAAAAAAAAAGTGTGTTTATGTATTTATATCAGTTGTCTAGTACCCATAATACAAGCTCTGCTTACTTTGGGACTAAATGATGTTGTGTGTGAGATGTCCTAGATATTTATTTATAATAGTACTAGCTTTCGCCCAGGGCTCCGCCCGCGTGTATCTCGATTATTGCAGTATAAAGTAGCCTATTTATTATTCTGATATATAAGCTATATTACGGTCTAGTTTCATCTAAATCCGTTGAATCGTTTTTGCGTGAAAGAGCAACAAACATACATACATAGACACTCACACATACATACCAACTTTCGCGTTTATAATATTAGTAGGATTATAGTTCGAAAGTAACTATGTCTGTCTCTGCCTGTTTGTAACGTTTCCACGTCTAAATCACTGCGCCGATTTTAATGAAATTTAGCATGTTGAACTAAGTAACAGGAATAAACAACCAAACACATCTTCCTAGTTTTAATATTTTGATTACAGACATCCCAACATCGGCAAAAGCTTCCAAATTCTATCGTCACAATTAAGTCAGCACTCAGCATCTACAATCGACTCTCGAACTTCTAATCTGCAGGGAACAAAGTGATTCTAAATCGAAAAGGGGACTAAATCCTTCTCTCCCATGGGACTAGCGTGACGGTAGTGTAACGGTCTGGCATACCCTATTATACGTTACTGTCATGAACTAAAATCTAGAGTAGATCAGGAACGCTTTGATACATTAATACGATCGTTAAAGCAGACTCCCTCTTAATCTATTACACGATGTCTTCATGAATGTATGATGATGTTTGGTATTAAGAAATTATTGGAGATTAGCGGGTATATTACAAGAGATATGCAAATTGTTTCAGAGAAAATGGCTTTGAGCCTGCACTGTGTGGTTAAGTGGGATTACTTGTTGCTTGATTTATCAAAGGACGTAGAACAAAGCAGGTTTTAAGAGATAATTTTTCTTTGCTTTATCATTTGTGAATAAACGTTGTTTGCAAGGTAATGTTCTATAATAACATTTGGGTTTGGTTTATTTTGTATTCAGTTTAAAGCTTTACACACCGTGGATGAAACGGATACGAATTCTTATGGTATGCAAGGTAATATTTAAGGCCCTTTTAAGAAAACTAAGAAACTTGGTCTCATTTTGCCTGATGAACTTACTGAAAATTATTTACCAGGTGTCTATAAACATCTGTAGACTATGTCTAGCGACAATAATAACAAATATCTTAATTTTGATATCTGTAATTAGAAGAGAAAGCTACAGCATTCAGCTACAGAGTGCACTGACATATTCTTGAATCTAAGACACGTGCTATACAGTCGACGTAAAATCATTTCCAACCTATTTCATTTTATTTTTAAACAAATACTGGGCCACAAATTCACATACATGAAAATGTAACAAAACAGTTTTAGACGCTTCTCCATAAACTATGCCGAAAGGTACGTGTATAATTAATGTAATATTTATGGCTATATTATACAGTGAGGACACCTGTCCCCTCCCAGAGGGCTAATAAATCTCTTTCCGATAATTTACTGATTGTTTGTCTTAGCACATAAATTCACTTTTGATGTCATCCGCGTTACACTCTTACGTTGGCACCTCCGCAACTTAAAGTTATTTATTTGTGGTGCTATAGGGAATTGAACCTACGATTGCTCGAAAACAAATAATTGAAGATGACTGCAAGTCCATGGCGAATACCGGAGAAAAATATCACGAGTTTTGCGAGTATTCAAATGGAAAAATGTTTCTCTTTTAAAAGTCCCCCGTTGGGCGCCATTAGAGCTTGATGGATGTTAAAAGTATTGTACTATTTCACTGTGCTCCCCATTGTTTCTAAAAACAATTACCAGAATATCTTCTATTTCAATTTACGCATAAAATAAAACCAGTATCATATATCAAAGATGTTTGAAAAGTCGCATATTCTCGCAATGTCCACGAAAATAACAGATTCTAGGAAAAATAAAGTAACCTATTTGCGTTATAGGATGTCATAAGATATTTGACGTGTAAGAAGATTAAATTCCATTCAAACCGAAGGTCGAATTAGATCTTACACGGCAAGTTGGAGAAGGAAACCTAGAGAAATACGGGTCGTACTAAAACATTCACAAAATCGTACTATCCAATTTAGTTAATTTACCCCCTGGAATGTATTCTGATTTCTTGCTACGTTAATATTAAGTTTCCTTCATCCTTAATTAGTTTTGAAGTGAAAGCCGAACCGAGCTCACTCATAGTGGTATTTGAATACTTAATACAAATGTATTCATTGATCTTCGTACTGTTCAGTGAATTGAAAACACAATCTATTTAAGTTCCAGCTTATAAAGCTAAAGCTTTTAATTTTGGCCTCGATAGTAAAACAAAGAACTTTTGTTTACAAATCAGGTCAAATAGAATTGATAAAATTGAAGTTTGGTCATTCAATCACCGCTCTACAGTTAGTATATTGTTACTAACTTCTGTCCACGACTCCGCCTATATCCTTCTCCAAGATCCAAGCTATCACTATGCCAAAATACATACAAATTGGTTCAGTGGGTTAGCTGTGAAAGTGCAGACACGCAGAGTTACTTTTGAATTTATAACCTATATTTAACGGCGTAAAAACATAAAGTAATAATGAAACATCAAAGTATACATCATTCAATAATATTTTAAACATTCCTGTCAAATTCCTGTGAAAATAAGAACAAAAGGATGATACGGATAGTACTTCAAAATAGATTTCATCGGGACAGGAATGCCCCGAGGAGAATCGTCGCAGTGATTACATTACATTAAGTGTCCTTAAGTCTCCTTATTCTCTCAAGATTTCGCCCGCCATTATCTTAACTAGATTTGAACTGTAGTACAGATGGACTTGCATCTGTGAGCTGAACTTTACTTGCACTTCGAGTGAAGTTTTATGACGCAAGTTGACTTTGTAAACGGTTCAGTCGACTGTTGGGTGTTTTAACTTCGATATTAAGTTGGGTTCAGTGGCTATCATGTACAATATTGAAAAGAAAATTAAGTTATGTCAAAGTGACTCAAGTTGTCAAAGACTTGAGTTGAATACTTGGTTTGAAAGCCTCTGAAGCCACTTGAAGCATACGAACAACTTTTAATTGCAATATTATCCAATAGCGGTTTCTTTACGGTATTTTAGCTTGAAGAGGTCTCGCAAAGGATTTTAAAATATCCTTACTAATATTATAAACGCGAAAGTTTGTGAGTATGTATGTATGTTTGTTCTTCTTTCACGCAAAAGTACAGAACGGTTTTGGATGAAACTATACAGTTTTATAGTTTATATATCAGAATAAAACATAGGCTACTTTTTACTGCAATCATCGTGATACACGCAGACGGAGCCGTGGGCGAAGTAGTTTTATTTTCCATATAGGACAGTTTATTTCGTACTATTTATCGCGGGAAAAGTAAAACCTCATCCTCGCAATTCTAAGTATCTTCGTGCGGTGCCGTTCGTAATATATATAGCTTTTTTTCTACTACTACTACCAAATCCTATACTTAGGTATAGATTTTTTGAGCATTTCTTCTTTATGTAATGTACATTTTAGAGACGCAGATTTGGTCAGCACATAATCTGAGGCATTCACTATCATTTAATCAGACTATCTACTTTACAAAAAACATAAAAATGCTGTACAATAGGCACCATCTCGTAAACAAAGAACTTGGAATTTCGTATTTAAGTTAAAGTAATAAATACATTTTCATTATATATTGAGTTGGTTTTTCACACTTTATAGCGTAGTATTACCCTTGATCCGATCATTCTTTAGTACCCAGTTTTCTCGACAGTTTAATGAAGGAACTGAGTTTGTTATCCTTCAGAATCCCTCCGCTTGAAATTCAGTTACAGCGGTATTTTCAACATTCTTTTGTTTGTGAAATAAGTTCACTAGTTTATAAAAACTAATTTTACTAAGGGATGTTTTTGAATACTCACGTTAATCTATACAAATAAATAAAATGTTAATGTCTGTATGTAATATCAAAATAACAGCTTTTTACCAAATTCATACGAAAGCATAAATTCAGACAGAAAGGAGTATGCAGAGACGGCCAACCTCCAATAGTGGAGAGGCACCAAAAGGAAGGAAGGATACGAAAGCATATTATCTATATTATGTTATCTAAACATTTTTTTTTTTTAATTTTTGGTCTGTCCGTTCGTCTGTCTGTTTGTTCTTGCTAAATTCTGGAAGAGAAGGATCAATTTTAACAAACTTTCTTTTCAGAAAGCTGCTTTTTGATATATATTTTGGGGGTACCAAAGTGACTCTACTCTGCCTGATGGAAAGCATGAGTAGAATCCAGGAGTAGGGGCCACCATCCTCATTATGATGGTAAGCAATGCAGCATGGTGACCCCTACCCTGGTGGCTTGGTCAGATGTTACTGCATGATTCTCCGAGCTCTTGACATAAGGAGTTTATTTGGCATTTTTTTTTCACTAGCTTAGCTCCGCCGCGTTACTCGAACTGTACAACAAAAAGGGGGTAGGGCTCAACTAGTTTGAAAATATAACTTATATAAACGTTAAATGAGTTTGTTAAGTTACTTTGAATTTGGAAGGTATTTCTAAAAATAGTTTGTAACGGTTTATTTTGAAACTAAAAACAGGACTACCCTACACTGTGGTGCATATGAAATGTGCCAGAACCTACATAAACAAGTGTGTGGCGACCTAATTAAAGTTGGATAGTTGTGGTAATTAGAAGCCGCATGCCTCGACGCCTCGCCCTCCTCACCTCAGTCCTCCCGGGCACTGATAACACCGGAACACGGAAGGCTTATCAGACCTAAGAGTGCTTCCACACGGCATGGCTACATGATATTTGGACACGCAAAGTGTGAAACTTTGGTTGTTTTCAGGAAGTTTTATTAGCTGTGTGTCTTAGGAGCATGCTCTGTGTTAGTTACCAAATCAATCTTTGTCTGATCTTAAGGAACGCATTTATACTAGTTGGAAAACTAATAGAAAAGACTAAATAGCGTTACATGTACAGATAATATCTACATACCATTGAATTTAAAATATTCAGTAGCTTAAAGGTAAATACAAAATAATGTTTTATACCTTCAACATGAGGGAGATTAAGGGTCATTAACACACATATAGTCTAGATCTTGATAAAGGAACAAATCTAATTTTTAGCGTGATAACCGATATAAAACGCGGGCGTAGCAGTGGGCGAAAGCAAGTATCATGATATATTCTTAAATTATTCAAAATTCGAAATATTATATTGTTAAAAACCAGCCGTGTCCGCGGTGTTGTTGGGTATCCGCGAGCCGCGGGGCGAAGCTAGTATAATTAAAAGTACCCCTAGTTACTCCTTATACAATCAGCTATATTCCAGTATAAGTCCCGTCAAAATCGGTCCATCCGTTCCAGAAATAAACGGATAGATAAATTACAAGAAATCATTTTTTTTAAATCAATTTTTAAAAATTGATTTCTTGTTATAAGTACCCATATACTTTTATATGTATTGTATGAAAAGCTGTTAATTGTAAGCAGACATTTTAATTTAATTTGCTTTTATATATATGTATATATAGATAATTATGTAGAAGTAAATGTGAAGAGACATGTCACGATTCGGAGACTCTCCTGTGACGGCAAAAAATCAACATGAAACGAAAAACCGCCCCAATTAGGCTAGACGTTGACATGGGGCACAATGTTATGAAATTTCCTATTTTCAACCTTATTTAATTATTCAACATTCGTAAATTAAAACTCGGAAACCGTCGGCCAAAAAAATAACATGAAAAAATCTTGAAACCACTTTTAACAAATTAAGAAAATAAATATTCTACATTGCGGATGTAACTGCCTCGTGTGTCTAGTGGTTAGCGTGTGCGACTGCTGATCAAGAGGTCTCGGGTTCAAATCCCGGGTTGGTTTTTATAACAGCCTTAATGGAAGTTTGATGGTGATTCACGCCCGTGCCTCGGAGGGTACGTTAAGCCGTTGGTCCCGGTTGTCATGAACAATAACGGCAATCGTTATTGGGAAGTCAGTGTCTTCAAATATATACTAGTTCAATCGAATTTCAGTTTTTCCTCAGGATTGCGGAAGTCCGATGTCAGTCGTTTCGTGGAAAAACTGATATTCAGGTAAAACCGGTTGAATTAGTAGCCGACTAATATTGGGAACTAGCTGACCCGACAGACGTTGTCCTGTCTTAATTTTCTAATTTTCCACGCAATTTTTTATTATATATTTTTTGTCATAAGAACCTTCAATCTGTGTAGTCCCCCTTGCCAATGTCACTCAGTCACGTAATCAAAACAAAATATTAGCCAATCAAACAAGAGAATACAGAAATCGAATGGAATATAGAATAGAAAACGATAAACGCGTTGCAACTTGGCTAGCGGGGCAACTGAAAGCGTCAAAGACAGTGTTACTTTCGAATCTATAATATTAGTAGTATGTAAAACTTTGTCTCTTTTCGACTAGTGTAGATATATAGCAATGTCCTTTTCTAACGTCAATACTAAGATAATATCACAGAATACATAATAGTACCAGCACAGAAGACTCACTCCGAAAAGTAAATTAAAGTTATAGATACCCTCGGTGTCAAAAGATTAAGTTCAATTCAGATCGCACAGCGCCGAATCACTACGATTATATTTACCTACAATTGCGTCTCTTTCTATCGTATAACTCTGAACTGTTCTGACGATGTCTGTTCGACCGGCGTGTCTGACCCGGCAGGCAGCCGGCCGACTATACCTAAACTGCGGAGTGACACACCCCTGATAATATCTATGTAGCTCTTTGTCTTAAATATTGCTATAATTTTCCCTCGGCCCTCTATCATTCGGGGTGAAGATCTGATAATACCGCTTTTGGTATAAATGATCCGGAGATTTTTTTCTTAAACGATGTTAAGGGAGATGTATTTTTTATTAAATGTAAATTTTTTCTCTAGCCTCTGGTCTGTCTGAAATTATGATTAATTTATTATGTTTTAACTGTTACATTGCTTCTTTTTCATTATAATAATATGTTATAATAATATTTTTGTTGAATTGTGAGGATATTATGTACATCAACAGTATACTTGTTTTGTTAAGACTTTTGACATACAGGCGATATGGGGTGCAATGGGAGAGGCCTATGTTCAGCAGTGGACTGCGATAGGCTGATGATGATGATGATGATGATGATGATGTGTGCGTGTGCACCAATCCACCAATACATGTAGTGATAATATTGTAATACATATTCAGAACGCTTGTATGTTTTGTGGATTTACGCGTATTCTTTCGTAAAATTCAATTTGCACACATTGTGAATAGATTCAGACTAGTTTTGCCATGTGAAAATGAAAGAATTTTTATGGAGTTCTTGCCGGTTTTTCTTTAAACAAATGAAATTTTTGAACCGAGCAACTAGTCATTTATGGAACGTTTTGAAAGTGCCTGAAAAAGCCAACTTGAAATAAATCTATTTGACTTAGGGCGTGTACTACTGAACTAGTCAGCGTGTAATCACATTCAAAGTAACCAAGCTGGTAATGAGATCGCTTTCATTTCCAGGAGATACCTCTTAACAAAAGTCGTATCGTGTGTGAACTATATATTAATTAAATCGTCTCTATTTCACTTAAATAACCGTTGAAGATAGAAGACATCAAACTAGACTTTAGCCCAAACTATAACTTACAACAAAAACAAAGCCAAAAACTAAATATATTAAAGTATACCCATATCACGAGATAGTTCGGTCATTCGGACAAACTCGTATACTTCTTGCTGCTAATGCCACAAAAAAACACATCTACCCCCATAATGGAACAGAGTCATTCGTATTAATTCTCACGTAGTTGATAATATTCATATATGGTAACACAACAATGGCTGTTGTTGGTGTGATTAATAGAGTGCGAGTGAGAGAGGGCAAGGTTCGGTGAGAGGGCGATAAGCTCCGATTCACGTAAATCACCAACACTAATGACGTAACGCCGTAGATGCGGGCTACTGGAAATGGTTTCGTCCAGAATGGTGCTACATTTGTATTGGGGGACATTTACGGAAATGGAGGAAAATTTGGGGAAAATACTTTCCTATAATTTTAATGGACGAAGTGTATTATAAGAGCAGTAAGATTTAAAAATGGAATATCGCAATACAGTTATTGTTTAGGTAATTTTATTAAAATTAGTTTTTTTTTGTTTCACACAAGACTGAAGACTTACGTATTTATTGAAGTTTTCAGAAGAACACGTATATTGGATGTTCATATTTCGATTGGTATGTCGAGATTTTTCCGAAAATAATATTTTTTTTCCAATTCGGAATTAAATCAACAAAAGAGATAGTAGATCTACTATCTCTTAGGTTATATCTGCTTACAACAGGCTTTCAAAGACTAGTCCTAATCGACTCAGAGGGCTGTACCGAATGGTGAGAAATTTTATTTCAATTTCATAATAATTTTTAATACTTCATAAGAAAAAAATCTTAAACTAGGTAATAGGTAAACTAGGTTGTAATAAATTGTAATTCAAACAAAATAATATTAGGTATATTTTACACAATTTTTTCGACTCTTATTTTAGAAAAGAAAATGGTAAAACAACTATTTATATTCCTGTGTAGTCCGTTTAATTAATTCACAAACCAAAGTTCTAAAGCTCGTGCTGCTCTTTCAGCTATCTTCCATTCTTGTAAATATTATTCGAAAATTTCAACCGAAATTCTCGTAATTTACCGACGCTTTAGAGGTGGGGCACATAATTCATAATGTTTACCGGTTTTAATTCGTAAAGTTTCGTAATGAATAGACGGTTCGTTCATTACCTGTTTTGTTGGATCTCAATTTTGTATATTTCTTTAATTTATGAAGGTTTAGGTGTGCTGTGTGAGTGTAATTATACCTTTTTGAGATCAGATAATCATATTAGGTTTGTTTTGATGTTTTATGGCGATTGATGTACTTGTGAGTAAGTAAATGAATGCATTGTGTCGTTTTTTATTTAATTTGAAATAGAAAGTAGAACGCAGTAATGTTTATAAACTTAAATAAATTTTAAATAAATAATTCATGAATACGCCATTTCATAATGCGTAGAATTAACAGTCGTGTAGAAAAAACCGTAAACCGTACTTTTAAGTACATTAAAACAGTTCAACCCTATTTTATCGTACTCTCACGTACTGTGGGGCTCGACACCGCTCTTGAAACGCAAACAAACAACACTTAACGCACGTCTACTTACATACTTATACAACTGCACGTATGTATGTAAGTATTTTTATTTATAGTTTATTGGTCGATTTTCAAATTATTATTGGTACGAAGTTGGTTTTTAATTGCAATTATATTGAGTTCGATTTGATTGGATTATACTCTACTACTGGATTCTACTCATTTTTCTACCAGGAAGAGTAGTTGGAAGGCTCATATTTAAAAAAAACTATTTTTTCTGCTTTTCTCCTCGATCACTCGACATCTAAACTCGACAATAAAAGCATATGAAAGATGAAAGAATTGATGAAAGATCAATTCTTTCATCTTTCATATGCTTTCATTTCATTGAGAATTTTGGCAACTTCTCTGGTTTGCATCTTTCTTTCATGGCCGGCTTTCTCCATGCCTCACATGCATGTCTACAATTATCGTTCATATTAAAAATATTACATTTCCGTAAATATTTGCTATAAATTGATATAGCGAGGCATCTATCCGTATAACACAATATACGGCGGATGGACAGGGCGGTCGCGCTTCGCGTCACTTCGCATATGCGATTACGGTAATGTGATTTCAGTAGCCGGGGGTAGTGTGCGAGCACCCTTAATTAACGAGGTGACTGCTGTAGCATATTCAATTTTAAACTTAATTACAGTGGCACATGATTGAAATTTACTTGACCGTTATTTATAGATTCTATCCAAAGTTATATGATCGTGAAATTTAATTTAAGTACTGATGTGCGTTGATTAAAATTGTAAGTTGTTATTTTCACAGGCTTTAGTATATTTAAAAGAATCAACGCTAAGCGCAACGATTTATTTTTATTTTATATATACATAGTATACAAACATATAAACTTTTTGGCACACCAATTGAATAAGAATAAAAACCAAATAAAGATATGTGTTGGAACTTTGTGTGGGGTAACAATAGGTAAGGCATGGAGGCCCGGTAAGAATAAGTGTGGTGACGACTCTTAAATTGCTAAAGTTAATGCATAAATAAAAGGTAACAATGTAGGCTGGCCTACCGCCTTTGTCCCGTGGCCATAAAAATGGCCTAATGTGAATTTAGGTTAGGGAGGATCTTCGCAAATGTACAGTGAACGAATTATATATTTACAGTTACTTTAATTTTGTAATAAATATTATTGATATGTGTTATTTTCTCTCCTCCCTTCTTTAATAAGTTTGTTTTTGATCTTTGACTTGAAGGGGAAAGGGTAGCGATATATTTACCTATACGGAAAGTTTGAATGGTTGTTACTTAACTATAAATCTATAGAAAGGCTGTACTGATTTTGGCGGGAGTTTTACTGCAAGGTTGTTGATTATAAAAGGAGTGACTTAGGCTACTTTTTTACACTAGCTTCGCCTCGCGGCGTCTCTTGCGGTTGCTATTTTACAGGTAGAAAAAAAACCGCAACAATGATCTGAAAGGAGATACTAAGGTAAATTTTTTTGGCTGGAGGTATTTGTAAAAGTTCTTTAACTACCGAGGGACTTAGTTGTTAATAATTATATTAGCTGTTGTATTGTCGTTCGTTTATATTAACGACTTAGTGTCGGGCAATAAGTTAAATTTATTTGGCAAAAGTACCTAAAGGCTGTTACTGAAATTGCGTTGTCTCATAATTAAAATGTACGACAATAACACGGATGATATACGTGTTGATGAGTTTATTATTGAATTTGAGTACACACAGTTTCAGTCCTTAGATATTACTAGCTATGTATGTAGATTATCGCGGAAAATAGTAGCCAATGTAATTTCTCGAGAATCAAGCGATCTTCATTGTAAATTTCATCCAAATAAATAAATAAATAAATATTTCGGACAGTTACACACAACGTCATCTAGTTCCAAACTAAGCAGAGCTTATATTATGGGTACTAAACAACTGATATAAATACATAAACATACTTTTTTTTTGTAAATACATACATATTATACATAGAAAACAATCACACTCCGAAACAAATAGTTGTGGATCAGACAAATATTTAGTCCGACCCGGGAATGGAACCCGAGACCTCTTGATCAGCAGTCGCATACGCTAACCACTAGACCAACAAAGTAGTCGGTTCAACGCGTGAAGGTAACAGACAGACAGTCTTTTTTATTATATTCATTATACTAGCTGATTCCCACGGTGTTACTCGCGGTTATTCTTGTAAATCACGAGTAACGTCGCGGAGAGAAATCAGTCTAAAATAAATAGCCTTAGATACTTATGTCATCATCTATTTACCAGTGAAAGTCCCGTCGAAGTTTAGCCGAACAAATATACAGACAGATAGACATACATTTTTACGATTACTTTTTGATGTTAGAACCTACATACTGTCATTATGTATTAAGTAAAAAAATGTTTTAAAAAACTAAACAAACACGCTTTTAAACTAAAACGTAGAAAATAATTTTAATGTAAAAAGCGTGAGGCGACGTTATTGAAATATTTTCAGAAAGCACCCCACGCTTTGTGACATTAAAATTATTTTTTACGTTTTAGTTTAAAAGCGTGTTGATTTAGTTTTTTAAAACAATTTTTAGAAACACTAAAAAATACAAATTTGTTTGAAAAAATTTTTTAGTTTTTTTTTAAATCAGTGTATTGTCATCGGTCCTCGATAAATCTACAAAGTTTGAACGAAATTTGGCCAATTAAAGTGGGTCAAAATCGCACCCAAAGAAGTCGGTTACAAACATACAAACAAACATACAAACATACAGGTGAAACTAATAAAAAGCGTGTAAAAACTGTTCAATTGATATTACATGCAGCTACTCCAAGTTTATTTAAATGCATAGATTAGAATAGATAACTACACAAATTAAAAACTTAAGTGATTTTCAAAACCGCTAACTCTACCTGATAAACTATATCTAGTCCAGAAGGATTCTGGCAACAAAAGCCAATATCGACGTATGTCTGAATAGCTTGCCGTTCTCAGCTTGTTTATTTTGACAGGCCAGGCCTGCAACAGGAATGCCGATAAGCTCTGAAAGCTGTCAGGACCGGCAGGCCTGTTAAATACCAGGCCTCGTTCGTTTTAGTAAAATAGTGATGATTTCTAACCAACGTATTTAAATTTCTACGAATAAATTTATTTGAAGTTTCTGTGTAATGTCAAATGAACAGTTTTTTACTTTAAATGCTTATGAAATTATATAGGTACTGATTTGCATTTTGTTACATTTTTGTTTGTTTGTTTGTTTCTTAAGATAAATCTCAGGAGTGGCTGGACCGATTTTGAAGGAACTCACTGGCAGAGTGCTGATGAAATGAGGAGGAACTTAGGAATTTTTTTTGATTAGCTTCGCTCCGTGGCTTTCCTCACTAGTAAGCTAGTAACAATCCATATTTTGACCGATTTCGACGAAGTGAACCGTAGTATATGCCTTTCATATTACACGCTTCTTTCAATGTATTATAATATGCGTAAAACACGGTGTTTGTAATTGCATTCTTTCGAAACAGTCTCGACCGAGTAATGCAAAAAAAATAGTAATAAATCCAAAAGCACCAAAGTTCCGCATGACATCCTGTGTTGCGGAGGACTTTACAATTATACATGAAACGGACACAAAGAACACCTAGACTCAGAACAACAATTAGTTGTCCCACGTCCTATTTGAACACCCCTACTTCGCGTTCAGCGTAGTAGCAATCCGCGTGGCGACCGCTTAAACTACTAGGCCAACTGTACAATAAAAAAATCTTGTGCCGGAAAGCTATGTAGAGGTATAAAAAACTAGAAAAAAGAAACTCACCACTTTCAGAAACTGATGAGGGCGACCGCTCCGCCGTCGATACTCCAGAAGATGACTCTAATGAGGATAGAGAGTCAGCACGCGTCGTGTGCGCGTGCGTCATAGAGCTCTCCGAGAGCGTGCGCGTCACCTCCCTGGGGGTCGCGCAAAGCTGCGTCAGTCGCCGTCTCAGGTAGCGCTGTTCCCGAGCCAACTGCTCCTTGTGTCCTACGTGCCTCTTTTCTCGTTCTTCTAAACTCTGGAAAGAGAATGAACATTGAATATTGACTGCATTGATTGTGCAGAGGTATAAGAGGTCACCATGGCACTTTAACTGTGTTGTACGTGTTTTAATTTCGATTGAGGACACTTTGTGTGAGCCACAAAGTGTTATTCAGAGTCTGGGTGATCTTTGAGTCCGTTAGATGTATGTCTGTAAAGTCAATATTAGATACAGTCGTAGTGCGAAAATTTTCTTTTTATGAAGTAGAAGAATATTTACCACAGAAACCCAAAATCAAGTTTATCGAAATCAAATTGACTGAAGAGACAGATTTAGAAACCTCTGGTTAGGTATCTATTTTGACGACCTTATAAATAATGAAATCTTTATGCCAGAATCGAACCAAGTCAGATAATAATACTTAATGGAAGCTGTTGCTTTGATGGGGGTTTGACACAATTTTACGTTTCAAAATACACAATTGAAATAATGCGTCGCTTGAATGTTTAATATCACATCGGTACCAGATTCAATTAAAATCCATTCTATTATTATAAATTCTAAAATTACTGTCTGTCTGTCTCTAACACTTTAAGGGCTAAATCCATTTGGATAACATTCGGCATAGAGACAGATCGGACCTTAGAGAAAGTAATAGTCTACTTTCTGTGGCGATAACTGACATGCAACAAGCGGAGCAGCGGACAAAAGCTAGCCGTGTTTATAAATTTAGCAATTACCTATAAACTTAGTTCGAGCGGCTTAAAAATATCCAAGGGTAAGATTATGTAGTTACAACATGTCTTGGCAGTCCCCAAAGTCGGCTAGCGTGGGGATGTATGGCCTTAACCCTCTCCTGAGTCGAGACCGAGCCCAGAAAATAAATTACCAAAATTTTATATACATAAAATTCTCGTGACACAATGTTCGTGTTACAATACGCCTCCGAAACGGCTGGACCGATTAGTATGAAATTTTGTGTACATGCCGCGGGCATCAGCACAAATTAAATCAAATCAAACCATTTTTATTTCAAACTAGCTGACCCCGCGAACTTCGTACCGCCTAACAGACGATTCAACGTCACTCAATTGTTTTGCCTTCTCGGAATCCCTCCAATAAAACTTGAACTTTATGTGATAGTATTAAAGTTCAAATTGACTTTTAAGTATTATTACGAATCTTTTGTATGGGAATATAGAAAAGTGTTGTTTTTAGACTTTTTCAGATTTTTTTTTTAAATTTTTCTCTCCGTAAGAACCATCCTCGTACTTCAAGGTATATTATAAAAAAAGAATTAGTGAAATCAGTCCAGCCATTCACGCGTGATGCCGTGACCAAGGAAAACGGGTTTCATTTTTATATATATAGATAAACCAATACAACGGCACTTTTGAAAAGTCAGTAGTCAGTCGTGAAGCTAATTGTCTGTTCTAATTCGTAGATACTATGGAGAAGAACAGACAAGAAACTCCATGGACTCTCATTTCCAACATAGTTTAATATATAAGTACTAATATATTATTACGATATCTAAAAATATCTCTAATTTATCAGCGTGAATAAAAAATATCAAGTTGCGAGCAGGTAACTAATACTCAATTATTTATACACAAAATACGTCTAAACATACATTATGATCTCGTGTTTAAATCAAAATTGTAATAAGCTTGCTCTAAATGTCTAGTTTACGAGCATTAATCATGAGAGTTGTTCCCGACGCTTATAACAGAGAGATTTTAGTGCTCATAAGCGCTTAAAATTCAGCCCTTTTAAGCACAAATTACAGTGTTAAAACATGGAGTTATAGTTCTATCCTTGACTACATATTCAAGCCTCCACTTCCATACGCCCGTTACTTGTGGCCCTTGTAAGAAGATAGCTTTCCTAAAGCTTTTATACACTGGGGACCGACTGACAGGAAAAAATAGGGATTCGCTAAGTTCGCGAAACTGGTACACTCAATGAATTTCCTCTTTTGTTTTTTTTGCCGTTGTACTTACGGCTTCATATTATATATATACCTATATACATGTTACAAAAGGGACTTAGAGTTTCGCGGAGTTCGGAGATAATAAGCTTTACATTAAATTATTCAGGAGGTTCAATAATTATCAACTTATTTAGAAAGGATGTGTATTTATGTAAGTGCATTTCTTTAATACACTTTTACTTTATAAAACATTAGTTTATACCACTTAGGTTCGAAGTATACCGTCAGAAATAATGCCTACCTTTTTGAATTACAAAATAAGTAGATATCAATACATAAGAAATTAAACGACAGTTATTTATTATACAATATTTACATACACCCGCCAAGAAAAATATTGTGATGGTGGTGATGTGATATGGCTTTTTAAACACATTTTTTTGCTAATATTTGAAGTGATTTTAGTTTGTAAATTATTGTAGACCGTGATTAACGCCGTACAGTTTAAGTGGCTATCCCTTAAATCATCAGTGCCACTGAAAGTTCCAGAGATTAGCCGAAACAAACAGACAGACAACATTTTAAATTTCCTTTTTTTTACACGCTTCACCTGTATGTTTGAATGTTTGTAACCGACTCCTTTGAGTGCGATTTAAAAAAAAAACAAATTAGTATTTTATAGTCTTTCTAAAAACAGTTTAAAAAAATTCAATTTAGTAGAATTCCCTTCAAAATCCTCCGCGTTATCGCCTACTGTTAGCGTTCCTAGAAAACTGGTAGTATTGAAACGAAAATAAATAATTTTAAACGTTGAAACTATTATATTTTTGTAACACGACATCTAATTGTCCTAACATTAAGATGAGGAAAATAACATTACTTTTCATTAAATATTATCTGATGTAAATAAGTAAGTTGGAAATCTGAATGTAATTTTACAGGAATAGTCGTATTAGCCGGAAACCTACATAAATAAATCTATTACTAACATGTATGTTTGTTTGTTACTCTTCCACGCAAAAACTACTGAACGTATTTGAATGAAACTTTACAGTAATATAGCTTATATATCTGAATAACACTTAAGCTACTTCTTACTGCAATAATCGAGATATAAGCGGGCGGAGCCACGGGCGAAAGCTATTATAAATTGGAAAGTAGCTCAGTGTGTATGTGTCAAAATAAATATTATTTTCTTTCTTCTTCTTTCTTTCTTTCTTCTCTGTCGGTCTGTTACGATTTCACGGATAAACAGCTGCATAGATTTCAATGTCATTTTTCATGGAGAAACTCTGATTCTTGAGGAAGAATATACTAGGCTACTCTTTATCGCTGCTGCAACTGCCGCATTAGTAATATAAATCTACACATGAAACGGACACCCAGGCTCAGAACAACAATTTGTGAATCACAAAGTGTTGTGCCATTTGAACCCACGACAAAAGCGGCGTGGCAACCGTTTAAACCACTAGGCCAACCGTGCAGTCATCGTTGTATATAATATATGTATTATAATTAGCAAACGATGGAATAGGCAATCAACTCGCAGTGTTATTGCATCGTAAAATGTTCAAGCTACACAACGAGCGTAATTGATAAGTACGTTGATAGTTTTACAGCCAACTAAGGAAACATAAACAATCAATATTTAATTTATACTTCTTAATCACGCTGACACTTCCAAGTTTAATTAATTAAATAAGACTTTATTTATATACAGAAACATTATTTATAAGACGAGGCTGATAAATAATAATAATAAATAAATAATAAATATTTCGGACATCTGACACACAACATCATCTAGTCACAAACTAAACAGAGCTTGTATTATGGGTACTAAACAACTGATATATATAAATACATAAACATAATTTTTTTTTTGTAAACACATACATAGAAAAACACCCAGACTTCGAAACTAATATTTGTCGATGACACAAATAAATTTGGTCCGACCCGGGAATCAAACCCGAGACCTCATGATCAGCAGCTGCATACGCTTACCACTAGACCAATAAGGCAGTCAAATGATGATGTGATATGGTTTTCGCTAATATTTGAAGTGAATTTAGTTTGTACATATTTCATTGTTTTTTTTTCGAAACCGTAAGCATCGGATACCTTATCTGTCTATACACTTACATAATAACTAGCTTACCATGGTTAACGCCGTGGAGAATAAGTAGACTAAGATACTTCTTACATCATCAACTATCTGACAGTGATAGTCTCGTCATATTCGGTCCAGCCGTTCCAGTGACTAGCCAGAATAGATAGACAGGCGTACTTTTTTTTTAATAATGATTATAGGATGTCAGTACTGTAAATACTTTCATATGTGTGTTTTCTATGTATAATATAATAATAATAATAATTATAACCAAGAGCCTCGACCAACACCTTAAGAGGCTCACGTTAGATGGCTGGATCAAGGGTCTGATGCAGAAGGCAGTCCTTCTTGACACGGCACGTATAGTGAGGAGGTTCCTGTCTTTGGAGCCCTAACCATCGGTTTCTTGGTCTCTGTACCCGAAGTCGGTGGTCTACTATTTTTTATATTTTTAAATGTACTTTTTATATTTATATTTAAAAATGTAAATATTATGAAATAAAGAGAATAATAATAATAAATATTTTGGACATCTGACACACAACATCATCTAGTCCCAAGATAAGCAGAGCTTGTGTTATGGGTACTAGACAACTGATATAAATACATAAACATACTTTTTTTTTGTAAATACATACATATTATACATAGGAAACACCCAGACTCCGAAACAAATATTTGTGAATCACACAAATAATATTTGGTCCGACCCGGGAATCGAACCCGAGACATACATGAATATGTATGTATTTACAAAAAAAAGTATGTTTAAGTATTTATATCACTTGTTTAGTACCCATAATACATGCTCTGCTTAGTTCGGGACTAGATGATGTTGTGTGTAAGATGTCCGAAATATTTATTTATATGCATTTAGTGAAAAGCAGTGTCACTGTCAAATTTATTTATTTATACAGTAAGAGAACTTTCAAATTCGGTTCAGTAAATCCAGAAATTGCCGCTTACAACGTGACTGCACGGTTGGCCTAGTGGCTTAAGCGGTCGCCACACCGCTTCCTACTGCGCCAAGTGTCGTGGGTTCAAATCCCACGTAGGATAACACTTTGTGTGATTCACAATTTGTTGTTCTGAGTCTGGGTGTTATTTGTGTCCGTTTCATGTATGTTTGTAAAGCCCCCCGCGACACAGGAATTTATATTCCTAATGCGGGAGTTGTCTTTTAAAAAAAAAAGAAAAAAAAAAAGAAAAATTTACAATCTCACAAACTTTACTTAACCTGCGGTTATTGTTAACGAAGCGGAACGAACCTAGTCTAAAAAACGCCAAAAAATAGATAGACAAAAGATAGATATAGATATATAAATATCAAACGGCTGTACAACGGTGAAAGAGAAGACGAAGTATCACATCTTTTATCATCATAATTTACTATCTGTCCAAAACAAAACAGGATACAATAAAAATCTCATATTCGGGTTTAATTTCGGCCGAGATCAGCGGTGGGAGGCTGCAGGCGGCCTTAGATGATATATCTGGCCATAAATCTGCCACAACTCAGCCGACGCTATGCGACGTCCACCGACGCCCTTATTTTGCACTCCAGTATTAAATGCTTTTCGAGTCTTTTTAAAATGTGGGTAGATGGATATTTCTTTTTTTAATAGTAGATATGTGGGTAGTAGTAGAATATCAGTTTTTAAATAGTTTCACAATTTTATTTCAAATTATTTTTAGGGATACCTTTTTTAATATATACATGCTTGAATGACTACTCTGCCTAATAGAGAGCATGAGTCTCTAAGAGCCATCATCCTCATTCTGAGTGCAGACAATGCATGGTGTGGGTCACTGTAGGTAGTCCCACGTTGGTCGATATTTGGATTTTAACAATTAATCACATAACAAAGCGAAAAGTACTTTTAATTTCAATTGTCTGCACATACAACTTTTAATGACGGCCTTTTTAAGATGCCTGCATTATTGGGCCTCCGGTCTCGCACTCAATAATGAAGTACGACAGCACAAATGCTGTTACTTTAGATGGTCTTCTATGTGAAGATAGTACAGCTTGCTTCCGCTATCAGGGCCGTCTTTAACTATGCGGGGGCCCTAGCCACACAAGACTTCTGGGGCCCCAAATTATTGTGTCTAATAAAAATATCAATCAAATTAGTATTTGATTACGACGAAATAATAACATAACCTGTAGTCAAGCTAAGTAATTATTTCGTATTAAACTGTAACTTTTGTAAAAAAAGAAATTTCATGTGTCTAACAATAAATTTCTAGACTATATTTGTGAGAGAAACCAAATGTCGGTTCGATGGAGGGCCCCCTGACGATGGTGGGCCCCCTGACAATGGTGGGCCCTGGGCACTGGCCCCGTGTGCTCATATGGTAAAGACGGTAATGTCCGCTAACTCAGGCGAGCCGGCCCGTTCGTGCTAAAATCAGCTTGGCTCCATCACCTTTATTTATTTGTTTCATATTTATTTCAATAATAATTATTTATTTGATAATAGGCACTACTGGTGAGTTAAGTTGTGGTAGTAAAAATTTGTTTAGTTTTGTGGAGGAACGGGTATCGTGTCCCTCCATCACAAAGGAAGGATCATCCTACCAGGCGAGGTGTTCATGCCTGAGTAGTTGTGTATATGCTAATCAACTAAACAACATAATATATAAACATTATCACAGTCTCCTCTCGAGAGGGGTAAGGCCATACGTCCCCACGCTGGCCGAGTGCAGGTTTTAGGACTGACAAGACACGCTATGGCCACGTAATTTTGCCGTAGGCCATATTGTTTCCAATCAGATAAGGTCATGAGGCCATGAGGGCTTCAATAATATAGGTATACTAGCTGATCCCGCGAACTTCGTACCGCCTAATATTCGATTCAACGTCACTCAATTGTTTTGCCTTCTCGGAACCCCTCCAATAAAACTTAAACTTTATGGTATGGTATTAAAGTTCAAATTGACTTTTAAGTATCATTACGAATCTTAGGGAATATAGAAGTGTTGTTTTTAGACTTTTTCAGATAACTTTTTAAATTTTCCTCTACGTAAGAACCATCTTAGTACTTCAAGGAACGCTATAAAAAAAGAATTAGCAAAATCGGTCCAGCCGTTCACGCGTGATGTCGTGACCAAGGAAAACGGGTTTCATTTTTATATATATAGACTAGTTGACCCAGCGAACTTCGTACCGCCCAACTTTAAAATTCCAGAACTTGATCGCAGCGCCACCTACCGGGTCCAATTGCGAATCTAAACCATACCCAGATCCCCTTGAACACACACAAAAAATTTCATCAAAATCGGTCCAGTCGTTTGAGAGAAGTTCAGTGACATACACACTCACACAAGAATTATATATATAAAGATAACGTATGTCATAATTTTCGTATAGTTCATAGATCACACAGAGGCAAGTAATTCAAGGATTGTGTAACGTCAATTAAAATCCATCAACACAATTTACGAGTAATTAGTTTGAATTGAAGTACAGCTATTTATAGTTGAAGTTAATCCCTATTTTTATTACACAGCGCAATATGTCAATTCGTTTGATGGAAATAATTTCATCATCATCAACAGCCTTTAACAGTCCACTGCTGGACATAGGCCTCTCTTTAGAAAGGAGGTTTAGCCTACTATACCACGCTGGCCAGACGGGTTGGTTTCAAGTTTTCCTTCTCTTTGCATTGATGTTGTCTTGCTTAGTTAATCCTTTAGTCGCCTTTTACGACACCCGCGGGATGAATAGGGGTGGTGACACTCTGTATTCTAATCCGTCACAAAATAATTAAGATTTGCATTATTAAAACAAACCTTAATCCAGTATTTTATATAAATTGACCTGATCAGTATATATTTATAGCATTATCAAAGTAATGCGAAGCAATTCAGGGCAGTTTAAATAAAATAGTGAAATAAATTTTATTTTAATAATGTATTTACCATACCAAGGGAAACAATCGCAAAAACGGGAACAAATTATTCCTTTTCAGAGCTTCCATTGCTTATACAGTTGTTTTAAGTTTTCCAAAAACAATATGTAGAAGAATTATTTACCTTTAAAGTTTCTAAAAAAAGTCCGATTCATCTTTTAGAGTTGGCTTTTTTCAAATACACTACTGGCAATAAGTTGACGCAGTTATGTTGTGTGGGTCAGCCAGCCAGCAATGTATGTGGTAACTTCTACATCGATTTTGTGTCACAGTATTTAAGCGTGGAGCGATCCGAATTATGTCATATTACGGATTACTGAAGCTATCATACCCTCGTGTTATTACTTGCTATTTATATTTTTACGATCAGAGCGTTCCGTTTTTATATCAGCAGATTTCGTATTTCTAAATAATCCACTTTCAGTGAACGGTTAATAAATGTGTACAATCTCAGCGTTTTGCATTTTTTGGGGGCGATATTCTTAATACTTGCTCGATGTTAGAAATCTAAAAGGTTTTTTATGTTCTTTTTTTTAGTTAATACGGGTATTTCTGGTTGTATAAACTAGTTCCTAGAAAGAAACGTGGTTAGCAACTTATTTAACTTTCCTATAATTATGTAAGCTTAGATGTTAAGTTCGAGTCCCTATTCGGAAGTTTTTATTATATATTTCAGCCTACCAAAGTAACTCTACTCTGCTTGATGGTAAGCATTAGTAGTCGCAGAACCGAAAAGTAGTTGTCACGATCCTCATTGTAAGTACATACAACGCAGCATGGTGCCACCAAACATGGCCGCCTAGTGAGCTAAAATACAGGTATAAGTATCAACAACTTTTACTATAGAAAATAATTACGTTCAGAGGTAGAGTAGAAAGGTTGCAGGTTGACTGACATAAAAATAATTAAAGAAATGCGAAAATTTGCAGAAAACATTTACACATGGTATATTACTACACCCCCCCTCTCCCTTGTGATATTCGTAATGTTTTTGAACCCTTCCCCCTTTGGACAGCCCCTAAGGCGAAAACTACTTTTTAATTTACATTGGCTGCACATACATCTAGTTATAATCATAAGTTATTTCTATGTAAATGATAACATTATATGGTAGTTTTCTGAATTCCAATTAGTATTCATAAACAATGTGTTTATAATTACACCATGCTTTGTAAATCACGGTACAAGGACATTTTTATAACTGTTTTAGCTATTTATAGCGATACTAATTTAATATTCTTACTGAATATATACACGCATGCTCATTCATACATATATACACATACCTGGATATATAGATCACAGTAACAAAATATGCCGTAAATAAATTAGATACCTTGAAAATTTAACTGCGTAAAGAATAGTTTTTATAAAAAAAATAAACAGAATTAAAATAAATAAATCTTACAGACAACGCCATAGATGGCGTTGTGTATAAGGTGTCCGAAATAACGCTAACGTTATTTCGGACATCTTACGTAAGTCCGAAGTCATCGTCACGACGTCATCCGAAGTAACGTAAGCGTTGGAACTAGAGTTCCAAACTAAGCAGAGCTTGTATTATGGGTACTAGACCACTGATATAAATACATAAACATACTTTTTTTTTGTAAATACATACATATTATACATAGAAAAACACCCAAACTCCGAAACAAATACATATTTGCAGATCACACAAACATTTGGTCCGACACAGAACCCGAGCTATCTTGTTCAGCAGCCGCATTCGCTGACCACTAGACCAACAAGGCAATCAGTTAAACAAAGTTCACGAAAGAAAACACAATAACGAAGATGTGCAAGTAATATTTGAACATAAACATGCAAATTTCGAGGCTGATGAATTTTAAACGCAATACTCCGGAATATCAGATAAAATTTAATTGGTTATTAGAAAAGTTTTCCAATCTGCATGAGGAATTGAGCCGGTGGCGGAGTTTTTCGCGTCCATAAAATATACGTGGTATCACAGTCTATTGTTTATTTAGGCGGACTTGATGGAAAGCGCTCGCGGACTTCGTCGAGTAATTTCCTTTGAATTAACCTTCAAACAATTTGAGTAGAAGTTATTGTTTAAGTAACTTCTCTTTACCTTATGTAATATGACAGGAAAATTGTTAAAGATCACTATTTGGGTAACTGTATATATATATATATATAAATATAAACATATTTATAAAAGAAAATATTTATAAATATAAACTGCCTCGTTGGTCTAGTGTTAGCGTTTGTGACTGCTGATCAAGAGGTCTCGGGTTCAATTCCCGTGTCGAACCAAATGTTTGTGTGATCCGCAAATATTTGTTTCGGAGTTTGGGTTTTTTCTATGTATATTATGTATGTATTTACAAAAAAAAAGTATGTTTATGTATTAATATCATAACACAAGCTCTGCTTAGTTTGGGGACCAGATGGCGTTGTGTGAAAATTGACCGAAATATTTATTTATTTTATTTGGCGACAGACCGACAAAAAATTTAAAAATTGCATTTGGGATGTCGCTTAAAGGTACGTTCAATGCATTTAGTAATAAACTGTTTCTTTGATATTACATACAGACACTCAGACAATTTTCTTTATTTGTATATATATTTTAATTGATTAAAGTGGTGTGTAATGGGCGAGGTTCATGTCCAGCTGTGGACTGCAATAGGGTGATGATGCTGATGTTTGTAACCCCATAAATCTGTCATTTGTCAACCGAATTGAATTTTATTTTTGTATCTGAATTTGTAAACATCAAAGGTAGAAAAGAGAAGATTGAAAACGTTTCATTCATTGTAGTGTAGGCGTAATGTAATGGCGGTTATTTTTCTGATAGTGAATAACATGAATAGGCTTCTAATGAAGCTAAATATAGAACAAAGCATACTAGTTGATTAGAAGAAAATTGATTTACATGACCCAGTTATGGAAATCATATAATAATTTGAGATATTGGATACGAACTGTATATACACGTGCCAGGGACCCCCTCCCTGAACCATTAAGCTGATGAATTGTTGACTCAAGGAAAGAATCATATGTAACCAAAAAAAGAGGAAAATTATAACGTTAACTTATAACAATCGCCATTTTTATTCATAGACCAACTGAGTCCCGCACTGTTATCCGCGTTTATAATTGTACTAGCTGACCCGGCGAACTTCATTATACTTGTATTAATTCATAATAAAATATAGTGTTTAGTTATTAACCGATAGTGACAAATCGACAGCAGCGTCAACTAACGGGCCCCGGCCGGTACCGCCAAAATCGCTTTGTTCCTGCATTTTAAATCTGTAATATCTTCAAAAGTATTAACTTAAATTGCATACTGTAAAGGGCCATATTTACCTATATTAAATACACAATGTACTTAAGGTACTTAATTGGGTAAGGATTAATACTGTATTGCTTAAAATCGCTTCGTAAATAAGATATTATCTCTCGTAAGAATAAAAAAAATAAAAAATGGTTATTGTGGGTTATCGCTAAGAGATAGACATATACCATCGGGGACTTTTTTGTAGACCTATTTAAGATGTACAATACTGTAGTACATTATTTTGACCTATCTCGTAGGGTGCAGCCAGCGTTTGCAATGTAAGCGTAAAAAAACACACATTAGAAACCTCTAAAATTATTATCTACTATATTATGCATGTATTATACATAAAAACCTTCCTCTTGAATCACTTTATCTATTAAAGAAAACGGCATCAAAATCCGTTGCGTAGTTTTAAAGATTTAAGCGTACATGGGGACAGAGAAAGCGACTTTGTTTTATACTATGTAGTGAAGACGCGGGGTGAAGCTTGTCTAAAAAAAAGTAGCTTAATTTACTCCTTGTAACATCAGCTAGCTGCCAGTAAAAGTCCTATCAAAATCTGTCTAACCGTTCCAGAGATTACCCGGAACAAACAGACAGACAGACAGGCAGACAAAAATTGTATTTTTATTTTAAATATTTGGTAAAAAGCGGTTATTTTAATAATCCAAATAGACATTCCAATTTTATTTATTTCTGTAGACTAGATGAGGCTAATATCCAATAAGAACTACTTTTCAAGTGTGTTTTGTATTTTGTAATTGTATATTGTTTTCTTATTAAAATTAAATAAATAAAAAAGAAATATTTTACTACAATTCTATTTTCATGTACTGTTTTGAAAGTGAAGGTAAAATATCTTCACTTTCAAAATTCAGAATCTACGTGGTTCATGAAACTTTTCGTTGCGAGCACGTACCAGTATTTACGGGTAGCGATACGATACCACGTAGTCTAACGTGACTGAGGTAACTTTAACAAATTTGTTTTGATTACCTTCCCTTAATTTGCTCTAAAGGGGAATAATAGGAGTGTTAAATTTTCCAAATTACCCTGTCATACTGCAATGGTAAGGCAGATTTAATAGGTCACCTTAACAATATAAATTTCATGTTTTTAATTGCTATTTTCAAATCGACTTCAAAATCTACGATTTCATTATAGCAGAAGAATATACCGAAACAATCGTTTTATTCATAATTACTAGCTTTTGCCCGCGGATTCTCTTACGAGTTATTCTGATGTATAACTGTGATTGCATTTTTCACTTCCGTAGAGGTGGAATTTTCCAAAATCCTCTCATAATGTTCGCCTACATTCCTTCCAAATTTAAGCTTCCTGCGAACAATAGTTGCTGTGCGTTGTCTAACAGAACAGTAACTGAACAATATGTTCAGTTCTGAACTGTTCTATCAGTATTAGAACAGTTTTATATAATTACTAGTTGACCCAGCGAACTTCGTACCGCCCAACTTTAAAATTCCAGAACTCGATCGCAGCGCCACCTACCGGGTCCAATTGCAAATCTAAACCATTCCCAGATCCCCTTGAACACACACAAAAAATTTCATCAAAATCGGTCCAGTCGTTTGAGAGAAGTTCAGTGACATACACACTCACACAAGAATTATATACATAAAGATATTAACTAGCCCTCCAATAAAACTTATCAGATAATTTTTAATTTATTTTTTCTAAGAACCATCCTCGTACTTCAAGAAATATTATAAAAAAATAATTAGCGAAATCGGTTTAGCCATTCACGCGTGATGGCGTAACCAAGGGAAATAGGATTCATTTTTAGGGTTCCGTAGCCAAATGGCAAAAAACGGAACCCTTATAGATTCGTCAAGTCTGTCTGTCTGTCTGTCCGTCCGTATGTCACAGCCAATTATTTCCGAAACTATAAGAGCTATACTGTTGAAATTTGATCAGTCGATGTATTCTGTGAACCGCATTAAGATTTTTACATAAAAAAAGAAAAAAAACAATACATTTTGGGGGTCTCCATACTTGGAACTGAAACTCAAAAATTTTTTTTTCATCAAACCTATACGTGTGGGGTATCTATGGATAGGTGTTCAAAAATGATGTTGAGGTTTCTAATACAATTTTTTTCTAAATTGAATAGTTTGCGCGAGAGACACTTCCAAAGTGGAAAAATGTGTGTCCCCCCCCCTCTAACTTCTAAAATAAAGTGATAAAACTAAAAAAAATATATGTTGTACATTAACATGCAAACTACCAACGAAAATTGGTTTGAACGAGATCTAGTGAGTAGTTTTTTTTTTAATCCCTACTTAATATTATAAATGCGAAAGTACCTCTGTCTGTCTGTCTGTTACGCTTTCACGCCTAAACCACTGTATCGATTTTGATAAAATTCGGTATGATGATAGAACTGAACTCGGGAAAGGACATAGGCTACTTTTTACTGCAATAATCGAGACACAAAGACCAAAGCTAGGTGATTATAAAAATACATAAATCGAAGATGTCAAAATGTATCACTGTTTACCTCCTGTCAAAACTTCACAGGTTGCTAGGAATAACACACTTGCATGGCAACCATAATGATAGTTTGTAAATGACATATAGACCAGTAGACCAGAGTAGATAATTTTTGAAAACAAATAAAATTATAGTAGGATGAAACCTATTGGAAAAAGTGGAGAATATTATAAAAATGAAAGGAAAAATAATTTACGGGCGATCTGAGGTCGGGAAGGGGTAGGGAGGGAGGTTTTCGGGTCCTTTAACCGGGGCGTGAAAAAGCATCTCACTAAGCCGCCATAGTGTGGGCCGCCAAACATTATTGTCCGCATTCGCAGCAAGTGTGGTAGCCCCGACCCTTGGATTTTGCTCATGCTTTCCATCAGGCAGGGTAGAGTCAGATTGGATGGCTAAATATATACAACAAAGGGTAAAAAACGGTATATCTCGATTTCCAGCAAAACTACAAGGAAAATAGTTAAATGGCAAAGTTGTAGGTAATTAAAAGATCTACAACTTTTTAAGGTTCCGAAGTTTATGACTTCGAACCCTTATAGATATGTCATGTCCCTCTGTCCATCCGTCCGTCCGTCCGTCCTCGACTTGTCGTCCAAACAGTAAGTGCTAGAAAGATGAAACTTTGCATGAATATGTATTGTAATTACGTCGACAAAGTGCTACAATAAAATTATGAAATATATTTTTATTTAGGGTACCTCCCCTACACGTAAAGTGGGGATGTTTTTTTTTCTCACGGCTACCCCATCATGTAGGGTATCATTATATAGGTCTTTTAAAAACATTACAGGTTTGTTAAGACGACTTTTTGATTTAGGTATCCGTTTGTGAGAAATTCCACTTTAAAGGCAAACTTTTTGTAAAAACAGGCCGTCCCGCCCGCCGAAAAATTTGTGATAGTGGTCCATATAATGAACTTTAAATGAAAACTATAACGAATTAGATGACTTTGTTAGTTCAGGAGTTATAGAGGCTTAACTTTTACAATGCGCTTACTTGGAAAAGTCATACAAAATCAACGCATTAATACGTAAACATAACAATTATCACACACTTGGCCGATTTTTTATAATATTATAGGATTTTAATTGTCTAATCACTATACAGTCAGAAGGCGAGTTAGGAAAGAAAAGAGTTTTTAGCGAATAGCACAGATATAATGTCTAAACACACAGAAGAAGAAATTACATTCAGCACACACAGCGTAGAAGATAGAAAGAATAACAATACGGAAATTACACAATACAAAAAACTAATATTAACGATCGGTACAACGGTTACTATATAAAAACTCAACGGAGGGCAGAGAACGCGCGCGCAGCCTCTCGGCGTCGGTATCTAAACGAGACTGACGAAGCGGGGAAAACCGATCTCGCACGAAGCGAGTGTTCGGGCTTCTCCGCCGCTGTGGTATGCGGGCGCTCGACGTTTGCCGAATTAACCACTCTTGATTAATGTGGGTAATCATTGTAACGCCACATCAGCCCCCCCGGAGACCGTTAAGGTCGAAAGAAATCAGGGAATCGTACCCGACGTCCGGATCTTGTAAAACGCGGGGCGGCTTGCGTAGCGGGCAGTGCAGGTTCGATTTCGATTTGTGGCGTGAGATCTCCGAGCA
Source organism: Phragmatobia fuliginosa (assembly GCA_932526445.1). Taxonomy (NCBI): domain Eukaryota; kingdom Metazoa; phylum Arthropoda; class Insecta; order Lepidoptera; family Erebidae; genus Phragmatobia; species Phragmatobia fuliginosa. The sequence continues at coordinate 18,600,215 of OW052070.1, forward strand.
GGTACGCCGGCTTGAGCCTGTCGATGGTCACCGTCATGTCCTTGCCCTGCACTTCAATTTTGAAGGTTTTGTTACCTCGACTTATAACTTTATAAGGACCTGTATAAGGAGCATCAAGTGATCGTCGCACAGCGTCTCTCCGCAAGAATACGTACTCCGCAGTGGCAAGCGTCTTAGGGACATAAAATGTCTTCTGGCCATGATGACTTGCTGGAGTTGGAGAGAGTCTTGACATATGTGAGCGCAGTTGGGATGCGAAGCTCGTGATGTCGACGGTTTGCGAAGGAGATGGTCTTATGAACTCTCCTGGCAGCCGTATTGGTTCGCCGTAGACGAGTTCTGCCGATGACGACCCTATGTCCTCCTTCCAGGCCGCTCGTATTCCCAGTAGAACGATTGGGAGGACTTCTGACCATCTTTCATTTGTATGGCACATTATCGCTGCTTTTAGCTGTCGGTGAAACCTTTCAACCATTCCGTTTGCAGCTGGATGGTACGCCGTTGTTTTTGCGTGATTGAAACCAATCAACTTGGATATTTCTTTAAACAGATGTGCCTCGAACTGTCTTCCCCGATCTGTTGTTATTATCTCCGGGCAACCAAAACGTGATATCCAACCAGTAACAAAGGCACTCGCAACTGTGTCAGCCTTGATGTCTTGGAGCGGTATCACCTCTGGCCACCGTGTAAATCTGTCAACTGCTGTAAGGCAGTATTTGTATTCGTTCGACGGTGGCAGGGGTCCTACGAGGTCGATATGTACATGGCTGAACCTGTTCTTTGGCGGAAGAAATGCATGTACTGGGGATTGAGTGTGTCGGGCAACCTTAGACTTCTGGCACGGTATACAGCTCTGCGTCCAGTTCTTGCAGTCTTTCTTGATGTTAGGCCAAACATACTTTTGCGTCATCAGCTTGACTGTGGCCTTACTACCTGGGTGACTTAGTCCGTGTATACTGTCAAAAGCGAGTCTGCGGAAAGATGGAGTTAGGTAAGGTCGAGGTGATGAACCAGAGATGTCGCAGTATATCTCTTTATCGGAACCAGAAATTTCTACTTTCTGCAAGTTCAGCGAAGAGTTGCTCTGTAGAAGTTGACGGAGCTCGTCGTCTTCCTGCTGTGAGCTGGCCAGTGCGTCGAAGTTGACTGTGCTCGTAACAGCTTCGATACGGGAAAGAGCATCCGCCACTACGTTGTCTTTACCAGAGATATGTTGGATATTCGTGGTAAACTGTGACACGAAGTCGAAATACCGAAATTGCCTGGGTGAGCAATTTTCTGAGGCCTTCTTGAAAGCTGAGACGATTGGCTTGTGGTCCGTAAAAATGGTGAATGTTTTACCTTCCAGCATGTGTCGGAAGTATTTCACAGCTTCGTATATAGCCAACAGCTCTCTGTCGAAAGGACTGTACTTCATCTGAGCTGGACTAAGCTTCCTCGAGAAGAAACCAAGGGGCTTCCAACCCGATTCTTCCTTCTGCTGTAGTACGCCGCCGATAACATAGTCTGAAGCGTCGGTACACAGGATCAAATCTGTGGATGGATCGGGGTGAGTCAAAAGAGTAGCCTCTGCTAAGCTGGTTTTACAGGCGGTAAATGCTTGCTCTAGTTCTTGTGACCATTTAATAGCGGTGTTAGGTTTGATATTAGAACCAGACAAAAGTTTGTGTAGTGGGGCTTGTAGTCTGGCTGCCTTAGGTAAGAAACGTCGATAAAAATTAATCATACCCAAGAATCTGCGAAGTTCTCGGATGTTCTTCGGTTGTGGGAAGTTCTGGATGGCGCTAACTTTTTCAGGCAGGGGCTTAGTACCATCAGCCGATACGATGTAGCCTAAGAACTCGACTTGTGACTCTCCAAATACGCACTTTGAAGTGTTTATTACCACTCCATGGTCTTGAAGTCGTTTAAAAACCACTTCGAGGTGTTCCAGGTGCTCACTGCTAGTTCGGGAGCCCAGTAAAATGTCGTCCAAATAAGGGAAGCAGAAATCCAGGTCTTTGAGTATCTCGTCCATAAACCGTTGAAATGTTTGAGCGGCGTTGCGTAGGCCGAAGGTCATAAATGGAAACTCAAACATTCCGAACGGGGTAGTGATAGCGGTTTTAGCTACGTCTTCTGGATTTACAGCTATTTGATTGTAAGCCCTTATCAAATCAATTTTGCTGAATACGGTACAGCCAAGAAGATTGTGAGAAAAATCTTCGATATGCCGAACCGGATATCGGTCAGGTATGGTGCGAGCGTTCAGGGCACGATAGTCGCCACAAGGTCGCCACTCGTTATTTTTCTTTGGGACCAGGTGTAGCGGAGATGACCAAGGGCTGTCAGACCTTCTAGCGATACCTGTCCTTACCATTTCCTCGAACTCCTTCATCGCTATACGGAGTCGGTCCGGTGCTAATCGGCGAGGGCGGCTAAATACAGGCGGGCCTGGTGTTGTGCGGATGTAGTGCAGCGTGCTGTGCTTCATCTTGCGCGTAGACATATCGCCAGCAGGGCGAGTGATGTCTGGGAACTGTGTAAGCAATTCGTGATAAAGCGAAGAACCACAGACAGATTTAATTTGGCATATAGCAGCTGATGCGGGCGTAGCGAAAGCACTAAGCGAGGTTAGGTTATCCACCAAGCGATGGTGTCTAGCATCAACCAGCAGGTTGTAATGCGATAAAAAGTCAATGCCTATAATGGGCTTGGTGACGTCAGCTATCACAAAACGCCACGCGAATGCACGCCTGAGTCCAAAATCTAGCGATAGATTTATCCAACCGTACGTATTTATCGCGGAACCGTTAGCTGCGAACAGTTTATAGTCTGTTTTCACGCACTGTCTATCGCGGATAAGGCTAACGGGATAAACACATAGGTCAGAACCGGTATCTACTAAATATTGTACTTTGGACTTACGGTCAGTTATAAAAACACGGCCACTCACAACACTATCGCAGTCATATGTCGCCGCCTTCATTGACTGCTCTGTCCGTTTCCCTTCTGGAAGGTACATGGCTCGCGGCACTTAGTAGACGCGTTGCCGAAGCGTCGGTGATACCAGCAGTACCCCGGGCCAGCTCTTGAGCGGCTCCGGGATCGTTGACGCCAGCGCGGTGACGGGGCGCGGCCCCTCGACCGCGAACGGGACCGATCAGCTGATAGCGCGGCCACTTGTCGCGTGAGGTCGTCGATGCGGCTCGTCAGCTGTTCGATTGCAGCCAGAGGACACGAAGCAGCCGATGTCGATGGTGGGCAGGCAGCGACAGCCACCTGAGCGTTGGGCTGGACAGCTATTTCGTGGATTTTGTCCACGATTTGCGCCACAGTATCTAAGGGTAGGTCCACTTGAGCTGCCATAATCGCCTGTATGTGGGCGGGTAATCGACTCGTCCACAAAGACCGTATGAAGTCGTCTGGGACCTCTGACCCAGCCAGGCTACGCAGGTGACGCAGGAATTGGGACGGCTTGCGATCTCCCAGCTCCTCCAAGGTTAACAGCTGTCGCACGCGCTGTTCTTGTGACGCCGAAAGACGACTTATTAGTTCTGATTTAATTTTGTCGTATTTGTTCTCTAAAGGCGGTTTACTTATCACATCTTTCACTTCACTTATGTATTTATAGTCTAAGTTCGCGATAACGTGATAGAATTTTGTAACGTCGGCCGTTATATTCGAAAGAACGAACTGACTTTCTAATTGGGCGAACCATAACGCGGGTTCATTTGCCCAAAATGGCGGCATTTTTACACTAACCCGACACACTTCGGCCGATTCGTCTTTAACACTCGCGTTAGGCATTTTCGCACGTATACGATATACACTATACGATGTTACTACACTACAAGTGTTCGCGGGGTCACCACTATAGGATTTTAATTGTCTAATCACTATACAGTCAGAAGGCGAGTTAGGAAAGAAAAGAGTTTTTAGCGAATAGCACAGATATAATGTCTAAACACACAGAAGAAGAAATTACATTCAGCACACACAGCGTAGAAGATAGAAAGAATAACAATACGGAAATTACACAATACAAAAAACTAATATTAACGATCGGTACAACGGTTACTATATAAAAACTCAACGGAGGGCAGAGAACGCGCGCGCAGCCTCTCGGCGTCGGTATCTAAACGAGACTGACGAAGCGGGGAAAACCGATCTCGCACGAAGCGAGTGTTCGGGCTTCTCCGCCGCTGTGGTATGCGGGCGCTCGACGTTTGCCGAATTAACCACTCTTGATTAATGTGGGTAATCATTGTAACGCCACAATATCATTGATCAAAACACTATTATTAAAACATCGATCAAAGTTACAACTAACTACAAGAAATTTTATATGATGTTACCTGCTGATACGGAACCCTTCATGAGCGAGTCCGACTCGCACTTGGCCGCTTTTTATATATATAGAAAAAGAAAATAGAACTAAGCGTGAGATCAAACAGAGAATATCAGTAAACATATTTGATCAAAGAAAGATTATTCTAAATTTATGGATAACTAGCTTTTGCCCGCGGCTCCGTCCGCGTGTTTATCGGTTATCGCGGTAAAAAGTAGCCTATGTCCTTTCCTAAGGTTCCGTTAATATCTATGCCAAAATTCATCAAAATCGGTTCAGCGATTTAGGCGTGAAAACGTAACAGACAGACAGAGTTACTTTCGCATTTATAATATTAGTAAGGATTGTCGGTCAAATTACAACAAGCCTAAAACCTTAAAGGCACGTGTACCTCAATAAATTAGTAGACCGGCTGTTAAGCATCTTCATCATCATCATCAACAGCCTTTAACAGTCCACTGCTGGACATAGGCCTCTCCTTTGAAAGGAAGTTTTGGCCTACTATACCACGCTGGCCAGACGGGTTGGTAAAGGGTTTGTTTCAAGTTTTCCTTCTCTTGGCAGGATGTTAGCTGCTTATTTTGTTCCTTTAGTCGCCTCTTACGACACTCATGGAATGAATAGGGGTGGTGACACTTTGTATTCTTAATCCGTCACCACACGGACAAGCATCTTACGTCTCTCATATTAAAACGAGGGTGAACTTCATTGTAACGACATTCGAAATTCAACGCCATCAACAATTTGCCTAAGGGCTGAAACTGCGTTAAGCGGGCGCCCGCGCGGTTTCATACAAAAGTGCTACGTCGCGGGGACCCGCGCGGGCGTCCGTCACGGGATGCCGCGCCCCGCACCCACGTACGCTATTCGTCGTTTTGCTACGTAATTATATATTAAGTTTTCCATCGACACAACTATACATACACACCATTAAAATTGACTAGTCACACTGCGTAAATAAAACAATCCGTCTCCGCAAAGTTTCCACAGAGTCCCCCACGTGTCCACGCGCGAAGCTACGCGACCGTTGCCCGTCGCGGGCGCCCGCTTATCGCAGTTTCAGCCCTAAACCTTGAACGTTACCGACGTTACGCAAATGAAAAGTACCGTTACCCACGAGTTGTGATGTGCCTGTGCTAACGACGATGCCTTTAATTAGTCCTGCATATTAATCAGACCAACGGTCTAAGTTTGTGAACCAACTGGAAAACGGTTGGTGCGGACGTTTTTAAAATTACTAATTCAGATGAATCTCTAATTGCTCTGAAGTCTTTCAATCGTGATGATTGTTACTTACAGCATCAAATAAGACAGTGATGTAATAACACTTCTTTGATAATAACGTGATGTAAAAAGATTTACCTGATTGTAATTTTACTGGGGGATTAACCAGGCACTAGGGTTAAGATGGGAAAATTAAGTATATATCTTCTTCCTAGCCTAATAAGGCTAGGAAGAAGATATTGGGAATACCCAATATTATTTGGGGTCGGCTACTAGTTCAACCGGTTTTACCTGAATATCAGTTTTTCCACGGAGCGTCTGGCATCGGACCTTCGCAACCCTAAGGGAGAACTGAAATTCGTAGATCGTTGGAACTAGTTGTCAGTAAATTTGAGGGCACTGTGACTTCCCAATAACGATTGCCATAAATGTTCATGACAACCGGGACCGACGGTTTTACATGCTCTCCGAGGCATGTATCATGAATTTCCTAAAACAAACCCAAAAACACTATTTTGGTCCGACTCGGGATTTGAACTTCTTGATTAGCAGTCGCATACGCTAACCACTAAACCAACAAGGCAATCAAAATTATAATTTAAAAGTATCCTCAAATATTAAATTCTAAATGTTACACAATCATCGTAATATACTTTACGATCTCCGCGTTTATAACTGGTTCGGGATTTCACATATAACAGAGTTTAGTTTAGCAATGGTACAAAATACTACCGCACCGAAAGTGTGATGTGACACTTGAGAGAGGGGGGGTGGAGGTGAGGTGGAGGGGGAGGGCTCAACGAAGAGCGACACGTGTGTATTCCAACTAATTGAGCGTAAAGTAAACCGCTGTCAATGAAGCGAGGCCTTATTATTCCAAACTCGCTTCACCAAATATTAATAGTCAAATTTGTTGGAAAATTTCAGCTTTATCCCGATGTGGTATGGTTGAGTTTTAATTAAGTTTGATGGAACTTATCGAGACTTGTTTATTATTATACACACATTTTGGTACTGTATAATTCTTAGGTTTACATTGGTATAAATATCTTGAGATCTTATTCTTGAGTTTCGTATGTAGGAATACTGTTATTGATTTACCAGAAATTACATTAATTACGTTGCTGAACTGAAGCATAAGTAATTAAAAGGACCTCTATAAATAGACTTCGAGTGAACGGATCTAATATGTTAATGGGACCGCAATTTGTTTAGTTTGGCCAATTTATTATTTTGGGAAAAACCTACAGATAAAACAGAAGACTTTTGAAGTTTGATCTGCAATATAAGATTTTCTACTGACCCACATTGCAGTAGGACAAAAATCTCTATTCCAAGGGCATTTGGGTAGTGGTAATTGCTATTGATAATGATTTATTTAGTAGAATAAATGACATACAACATCATCTAGTCCCAAGCTAAGCAGGCTCACTATAACTTTTTTTATGGGAAATAAAATTATATATGTAAACGAAGTCCCTAATACTTCATTTAGTTTTAATGAGGTTTGTTATAATTTAATTGTAAACTCGTTTGAGTTTATGAAGAAAACGCTTTGTCAGATTGACTGAATGTCAAAGCATGTTATATAGAATTATATTGTAACTAGCTGACCCGTGCCCACTTCGTTGGGCATAACTTAAATATAAAAGTTAGACATATGCTGTCGTTAACTTTTTTGTAGGCATTTTCAAGCTCCACATCTTTTCTCTAGAACTCAAAATAAGGCAGCGTTCGTAAGAAACGCTTTCATTCGACCGTTTTTTCTCTGATTCACTTTGCAAAACGGACTACCACGTAAAAGCCTTTTTATTTTTCGGTTTTTAATATAACCTATGACACTCAGCAATAATGTGGCTTTCTATTAGTGAAAGAATTTTTAAAATCGGTTCAGTAGATCCCGAGATTACCCCTTACAATTTAACAAACACACAAACTTTACTTCTTTATAATATTAGTATAGATTTAAATACTTAATTAATTAATAGAACCTGGTGAAGCAGCTTTAAATGTTGTTTCTCTTTTCAGGTGAGATTTTTATTAAATAATGTTAATTAATGTTTCTGTTCATGTCGGTAATAAAACCTCCACTCTTTTCAGAGCAACAACTTTGGCTATTGTTTTACTGGTTAACATTATAATGTACTCAAAGTGTAATACCTTATGAGATTCCTTTACCCTGGCTCGCCCACACACACGCACGCGTCTTCCTTCCAGCCGGTCTGTCTTAGCCGACAGCTTATAGACTCTCTATAGTCTCTGCGCGTCATATGTGCTCGAGACAGGTATGGAACCTTCATGTATGTATAAGATCATTACTCACGGATCTACATACACTACAAACATCATAATACCCAAGGATAAATATAAAACACATTATATATATATATAACATTTGGGGCTTTGTGGGTCAGCTAGTCCCTACTAATATTATAAATGCGAAAGTAACTCTGTCTGTCTGTTACGTTTACACGCCTAAACCGCTGAACCGATTTTGATGAATTTTGGTAGAGAGATAGATGGAACCTTCGTAAAGGACATAGGTTACTTTTTTTTAACCGACATATACGCAAAAGCCAGTTTCAAAAAAACCGTTTTTTATTAAAAGCATATGAAAGTACTTACAAACGACTCGTTACATCAAAAAAACAATTTTAAAATGTTTGTCTGTCTGCCCGTCTGTATGTTTGTTACGGTTTTCTCACGATTAGAGTAATTTTGACGGGACTGTCACTGACATTTAGCTGATAATATTAGGAGTAACTTTGCCTAATTTTTATTTAGATTAGCTCTTCCCCATGGCGTTACTGACCATTAAAATAAAAGCAAAACAAACAAACATACAATAAGAGAACTCAAAACCCAAATGCAAGTTGTACAACATGTTCAAACCGGGTCCACAGAAACGTGACCAATGACAATATACTCAGTGCTTTAGCTTGAATTATAAATAACAAGAGATTACAACGCCTGCTTTATAAAAAAAAACTTTGCCTAATTTTTATTTAGATTAGCTCTTCCCCATGGCGTTACTCGCCATTAAAATAAAAGAAAGACAAACAAACATACAATAAGAGAACTCAAAACCAAACTGCAAGTTGTACAACATGTTCAAACCGGGTCCACAGAAACGTGACCAATGACAATATACTCAGTGCTTTAGCTTGAATTATAAATAACAAGAGATTACGACGCCTGTTTTATAAAAAAAAAACTTTGCCTAATTTTTATTTAGATTAGCTCTTCCCCATGGCGTTACTCGCTACTAAAACAAAAGCTAACCAACAAACGTACTATAAGAGAACTCAAAACAAAACAGCAAGTTGTACAACATGTTCAAACCCGGTCCACAGAAACGTGACCAATGACAATATACTCAGTGCTTTAGCTTGAATTATAAATAACAAGAGATTACGACGCCTGTAATTGGGCAGATTCCCAGTACTGATAAAACATCTGACACTTGGTCACGTTCAGGAAAACGGCAAACGGTAGCTCCGAGGGTTGATTTGCCATCGTTACATGAGAATATATAAGACTTTCTATATTAATTAATTCGTTTTTCTTTTATAATAGCTGCCAAAATAACTTTGCCCTGCCTGATGGAATGCATGAACAGAATCCAGGTCACCATCTCCATTGCACTGCGGATAATGCAGCACGATGACCCACACTGTGGCGGCCTAGTAAGATGCTTTTTCACGGCCTTTTTGAAGGACCCGGGGTCATAGAGGAAGAGAAACACGTGCGTTGGTAGAGTTCCAGGTTTTTATTGCTCGACATGGAAAGGAAGGGTCGAACTGTTTAGTTAGAGAGCGTACATGATTTATACTTTACAGACTATAGACTAGTTAAATAAATAAATAAATATTTCGGACATCTTACACACAACGCCATTTAATATCAAACTAAGCAGAGCTTGTACTAGGCATGGGTACAAGACAACTGATATAAATACATAAACATACTTTTTTTTTGTATACATACATATTATATATATAAAAGACGCAAACTCCGAAACAAATATTGGCGATCATACAAACATTCAGTTTGATCCGGAAATCGAACCCGAGACCTCTCGATCAGCAGCCGCATACGCTAACCACTAGACCAACAAGGCAGACATGTATATCTATACAAATAAATATAATTGTAGTGTCTGTTTATAATATCATTAAACAGTTATTTACTTAATTAATATAAAAGTACAATACGTTACCTATAACACAAAAATATTTTTAAAATTTTTGTCGTCTGTCTGTATGTTCTATGGAATCTATGGAACGTCTGGACGTTTCTCTTCAATAAACCCGGGTGACACCGCGGGACTCAGCCAGTATATTGTAAGACTCTTTATATCAATTATTTCGTTTACATATTGTATGAAGTACTTTTCCTCTTACGCGAAAGACGAACGTTGATTTTATTTTTCATAATAAGTAATGAAACTGGGATTCACAAAGGCCTAACATCTCTGATCACTAAGTAACGTTTCGCTTTGAACTTTTATATTTCTGAAATAATGGATTTAAATTCAGACTTCTTTGAATAGGTATCTAGAAATGTAATTAATCATTATACTTTTCTGGAGCTAGTTAATGGAGCCTTAAGGCCGTTGCATACGTGACGGGATTTAACACGGACGGGACGTGGACGTGGTCGCCCCGTTATAAACGGGAACGTGATTTAAATGCATACGCACCGTGACTGTGACTCGGATCTAACGTGTTAGTGTTGTGAACAAGGAAAGATGTATTTTTCATTTCAAGAATTGGCTTTAATTGCTATTGACGTGCTAATCGTCGGCGACGATATTTAGCACGTCCCGTGCGTGCCACGTTCCCGCCCCGTCCGTGTCACCGTGAAGTATGCATTTCCTTATACATTTTGTATGTAACGATGTTTGCAAAACTTCCCGTCCCGTTCCGTCCGTGTTAAATCCCGTCACGTATGCAGCGGCCTTTAGATTTTATTTATTTGATTTTACCTGATTCCTTCGGTTGTTGTTGTTGTTTAATAAAGTGGCCTGAGTTACTTCTTATAACCTTAGCTGCCTATCAGGGAAAGTTTCGAAAACACTAACAGAAAACAAACTAATTTTCGCATTTATAATATAAGAAAGTTATAAGGATTATGAAGAATGCTTATTTTGTACTGTACTTTTTGTATCAGTTTTACGTTCTACATGATTCAACTTTAATCAATATTTGATGGAACAATATCACTCAAATTTACACCTAAACAAAAACAATTACATCCTTCTACCAAAGGCAGGTACTTCTCAAAATAAATACTGCCTACTACACGGCATGGGCGAGTCATTATAGATTTTATGGGCCATAACGCGGTTCCAACCTTATAATTCCGACTTATTCAACTACCTACGTGAAAACCAAAATAAATCACTACATCGATATAACGGTTGGCATGATTGCTGGGAAGCCATTATATATGTGGTAAGTTATCGCGAGGACACGTGTAAGGGCCACCGCAGACTAGCTACTTTTAGCATCGGCGATCGGCGATTTGGCGACTGCATCGATGCTGCATCCTGCGTTCGATCGCGGTATCGGAAACGCGCGTTTTAGCGACTGCTAAGATGCCAAGTCGCTGCTACCGGCATCCGAAATAGTGCGGAGAGTAGCGTTCAGATGCTGTGTCGCGCTTCTAAAAAGCGACTCGATCGCCGCGTTTGGCGTTTTTAAGTGTGCGGTGTAGAGCGTTCGGTCGCCGTATTTAGCTTCTAAAAAGCAACTAGTTGCCGATCGCCGATGCTAAAAGTAGCTAGTCTGCGGTGGCCCTAACATAATATATGTTGGAATAAACAAGTGCTAAAATGTTTTAGAGAGAGAAATACAGAAATACATAAACAAAAATATAATACCTACATAATTTGTGTAGATAGAAAATCTTTATTTGCACACCATATTACCGAATTACATGAAATAGCTATTTAATAAATCAGATATGTAGATGTGATTCACCAAAAGCGACTTCTAGGCAATCTTAAGATGGGTCATAATGTCGTGAAGACAGTAATAGTTCACTATGCGTTGTGTAATGAATGAACTTCCTATTTTTTTCTTGTTTTTGTTTTTTAAAAGACACCTCCCATTCCCGCATTGAGAATCCTGTGTCGTTGGGTACTTTATAAACACAAACACACTGAATTACACAAAGTGTTGTCCCACGTAGGATTTGAACGACACTTGGCCCAGTAGAAAGCGGCGTGGCAACAACTTAAACCACTTTTTTTTTTTACTTGTGGAAATCCCCACGGAACGTCACCGTCCAGGGTTTGCGGAGGGGCGGTGTGTCGGACTCGAACCGACTAAAACCACACGGTGTGACCTCTCTGCGCCTGTGTTTTGGGAGGAGTCCAGGGAAGGGATTTCCTCCTGGACCCCTCCCAGCGCCTGTCCCCACTGTTGCGGGCACCATCTCCGGGGGGAACCACTTAAACCACTAGGCCAACCGTACAGTCATTTGATAATTAATACAGATGTATAATCTTATTCATACATATAAAATACATACCAATAAATATATGTATATACATGATGTTACACGTGACGGACTCAATTAGGAAGTATTAAATTCCTGTATACCATTTTCTTGAATCTATTTAATTTAAGCGCTTGCCAGATGTTCAACGGCAGTGTATTCCACAAGCGTACAGCTGTACAATGTGATTAGTAAGAAAAGTAACTAACTAAATATACAATACCTCACTGAGCTCTTACCCAATTGCCCTCGGTGACTACAATCACCGAGGGTAAGCAACAACAACGCCGTTAGTATTTGAATGGGTGACCAATAAAGTCATGATCTCCGTGAGGTCACGGTAAGGAGTTGGTCTCGGTTGTTATCATAGGATAACAGTCGTAAAGCTCAGTTGGAGGCCTCCGGGCGGCTTAGAAATATCCAACGGCAAGATTACTTAGCCACAACGTTGCCTTACCAGTCCCTATACGGGCACATATGGCCTTAACCCTCTCCTGAGAGGAGTCTCAAGCCCAGCAGTGGGACATTACGGGTTGTTGATGATGATGAATCCTCAAATACATGATAAATATTCCATTTCTAATAAAGTATCAAGACTTATTAACATCATTAAAAAGTTCTTTGAATACGGATGTTTTGAGAATCGCACTTCAAAGTATAAGTCGGTAGAATATATAAACACATACCTGTAATATTATAAATTCGTCGTCGTTTGTTACGTTTTCACAGCGAAGCTGGTTCACCAATTTCAAAGAAATTTGGTATGAAAATACTTTGATTCTTGAGAAAGGATATAGAGTGTGGCGGCTTCCACATACAGCGAAAAAACATACAGTCATCTACCGAAGAAACACTGAACTAAGAAAGAAACACGGAATTTACTAAACGGAGTAATTACTAATCCTGAATCGCGATAAAGAAATTTTCACGTCTTCAACCGTTGGGCTCGCTAGGCATGATCACCTCGCCTGGTCGGAGGTTCCTCTACATAGGGCACTTACAAGCAGGCGAAACCACGTCAGAAGCTAGTATAAGTATCTAAATAAACAGTAAACACTTGTTATATTTGATTATTGAAGCGGAATTTGTGTTTTTTGTTCTTCGTTAGGTCGTCTTTTTCGTGTTTCGTTGGCTAACGACCAATAATACAATATTTGGGTGTTGTAACAAGGGGGCGATATCAATTTCTTCTCATGTTAAGCGGAGCGTGTAAGATTGGGAAGTCACTTATAATGAGAATAAGAATTTAGATTGATTTGTGTATAAATGTTTTCTATTTTTCATGTTATGTTTCACCGTGAGCGTAATAAGCGCTATTGTGAAAATTAAATAGATGTTTTTAGACTTTCGCAACTTTTACACATACTCATATTTTTTCGTTTCGAACGGGTTCTACCGCTCGTGGTCACGAGTAGACTGTTGGTAACTGTGTCTAGAGTCTAACCCTGACCACGAGCGGTATAACCCGTTCGAAACGTCGGAAAATAGAAGGTATCGTATTCTTTATAATTTTAACGTTTACAGTAAAAAAATTGAAATAGATATTAATACAGAGATATAGAGGATTGAATGTTTTTTTTTGTAAGTCGTTAAGTAATCATGATCATAGTAGTTTAGACTCTTTCATGTTAGAGTCAAAGTTCAATATCGACTGCACGAAAGGAATAGTGGTTTAAGCAGTCACCACGTCGAATGGTCCACTAATTGTTGTTCTGGTTCTGGGTGTTCTGAGTGTCCGTTTCATGTATATGTATGTATGTATACAGCACACACACTACTGTAAAAAAATGTTTTATTTCTTAGCACATTTTGAGTTAATTTAAAAACATATTTAGTCAAATGTATTATAATAAGAAACAAAATATGACGTCTTCATTTAAAATTTCTTTTCATCATCATTCATTTTTAAGGCGACACAGATTTTTAACTAATGCTCAAAAATACCCGCGCTTGTTAACGCGCTCCCTTCCCATTGATACTCGCCCGCTTATATTAAATTTTCCATGAAAAAGTAACACTGATACACCCCTGTAGAACTTAAATTAAATATTTCGTGTCAACAAATTTTTCTTTTCATTCAACATAACCTTAAGAAAAAACAAAATAGGTATGTATATAAAATAAAATACAACAATTTGTACAACTAGTGTTGCCATAAATATTGCCATTGTACCTATTATTAGAATGGTAGAAAATATTAGAATGGAGCGTATGGAGCGCCTTAAACATTGTATTTGGCCCCATACCTGCTTGTGTAAGGTGTAATGTAATTAGATTCTCTTTATTGTCAAATATACTCCGTAAATAATTTTATTTATAATAAAGAACAACAATCTTGCAAGTTATTTATTTATTTTATTTCGAAATTCAAATTTTGAACGCTTTATTGTAAGTGGTGCAGCACTATACTGTTATATTTATTTTTAATGTTGAGTGATGACCTGCGTAAGATGGCTGGCAGGAGCTGGATGCGAGAAGCCCAAAATCGATCAGAGCGGTGTGCAATGGGAGCGGTCTATATCCAGCAGTGGATTGTGATAGGCTGATGATGATGATGATGTATATTGCGACGCAATTGTACTGAAATGTTTGTTTTGTGTTTTTATTATCGGTATTGAGCACATAGAAATTTATATAAATTATGAAGAAATTAATTTGTGAAAATACATGATTAATTACATAATAACCTATTAATATTCAATACAATGCCAAGTAATTTCTTGTAATATTTGTTTCTTGTGCTGCAATGTCAAAATAAACGTTATCCTTCTTTTTTCTTTATCCACTCCATTTTAATATAAAATGATTTATTTTGACAACCGATTGGCGCGAAAATAAGAAAACGTGAAGAAATGAATGAATGACAGTTTAAAAATAGAATAGAACTACGTTGTGATCTAAAAATCTTCAAATATAGGTACCTAGATACAGAGAACGACGAATCATAACAGCTATTCTATAATCAAATGCTAGATTCGAATATTTGAATGACGTAATGCTGCGTCAGCGTAAATAAGCGCGCTGATTGGCCCAAAAATTTCATTTGCCGCCGTTGAAACCGACTGCACGGTGCAGTTGCTGTGATTCCGTGAAATGCTTATTAGCTTATCGATTCTGGCATTTTGCTTCAGGCATTGCCACTCTTTGATGTACTAAAACTGTAGACAGTAGGTATTAATTGGGTTGATATTCTAGTGGCATATATTTGGATAGATAGATTATTTGAATATTAAAGAGTTCTAAGCGCTATTGTTAGACAAACAGATAATATGTGTCGAATATTTTCAGGATATTTGGATTTATGTATAATTCAATCAAACAACCCATAATTTCTCACTGCTGGGACTGCTGCAGTGCCCTCAAACTTATTGAGAACTAGTTAAAATTTGGAATTTCAGTGTCTCGGAGCGCACGCCCGTGCCACGGAGATCACGTACAGCCGTTGGTCCCGGTTGTCCAGAACATCTATGGAAATCATTTTTGGGAAGTCAGTGGCCTAAAATTTACTGACAACTAGTTCAACCTTCGAAATTCAGTTCCCCCTAAGGATTGTGGAGGTGGAGGTCCGATGCCACAGAATAATATTGGGAACAAGGCTAGGAGGAAAAAGATATTTCTGAATTTTTCTTTTGTTTTGACCTTTTAGATTTTAGACCCTCTTTTTAACGTACTTGGTAGTAGTAGGTATGGTTACAGTTTTATTAAACATTATTTTACTATTATTCGAAAGGAATGTGACTATGGTAGTCGTAACAAACTCAACAAAGAATTGAGTCATGGTTTGATAAATTGATATTAGCCATAGGACTAATGTCAGCAAACAACTATTATATAATCAAGTTATAAATATATCGTCTAGACTTCTGGCAGACATGTTCGGACTAAGTCTATTGAAAATATTTGATAAGGTATTTTGATAGTGTGGGTTGTCGTCTTATACAACACTACACGTGGGCAAATTTGTTCAACAATATTGTTTTTAGGGTTCAGGGTTAGGGTTAGCCAAATGGTAAAAAACGGAACCCTTATAGATTCGTAAAGTCTGTCTGTCTGTCCGTTCGTATGTCACAGCCAATTATTTCCGAAACTATAACAGCTATACTGTTGAAATTTGGTCAGTCGATGTATTCTGTGAACCGCATTAAGATTTTTACATAAAAATTGAAAAAAACAATACATTTTGGGGGTCCCCATACTTGGAACTGAAACTCAAAATTTTTTTTTTCATCAAACCTTTACGTGTGGCTTATCTATGGATAGGTGTTCAAAAATGATGTTGAGGTTTCTAATATGATTTTTTTCTAAACTGAATAGTTTGCGCGAGAGACACCTGATTAGATTAATTTTGCATCATTCTCTCGGCCCTCGGAGGCTGGGAGAATGATGCAGAATGATTGGGCCTCCGGTCACACACTCACCAACAAAATACGACATCAAGAATGCTGTCATTGTTCAAAAGATTATAGTTCAAATTGAAACTAAATACAACTCAAATTGAAAATATTTTCTGTAACCTATCATCATTCCAATTGTAAAATGGTTCTAAGTTACAGAGTATTTTAAAAATATATACATAATCAAGATATATAATACAAACGGGGTTTCGCTCGCATATACGTCGGTTCATCATCATCATCATCAACAGCATTTAGCAATCCAATGCTGGACATAGGCCTCTCCTTAGAAAGGAGGTTTTGGCCTACTATACCACGCTGGCCAGACGGGTTGGTATAGGATTGCATTCAAGTTTTCCTTCTCTTTGCATTGATGTTGTCTTGCGTAGTTATCGCGGTTTAAGTTGCCGATATTATTTTTCAGGCTCCACACTCAGACACAGATGTGTATGAAAGTTCATCTAAAGCGGTTCAGCAGACAGACAGAGACAGTGAATTTCGCATTTATAATATTAGTAAGGACTAACATGGATTCAAATAAGTATGCTATATTCTTTAGTATCTTCTAAATAGTACGAAGTAAAAAAAAATGACTCCAAAAGAATATATCATCGGTAATTGAAAAGAGAAACTGATATCATCCCCACAATTTATCGCCGACAGAGCCCAGGAACCATCCCGAAGATTTAATTACAGCAATTTTTATCAACGGCTAAGAGGGTGTTCTTGGGCCATCATTCATAAGTTGCGTAATAAAGAAAATTTGGGCGATAAAGGCGAGAAACGAGCAGCAAGGGAATGTACCTTTCACTGCGATACTCGGTATTGTGCCGTAATTAATATGTACCTTATATGTATAGATATAAGATGATTTATACGCAGTCAGGAAAATAGATTGGTTTTCTAGTTTTGATGACTTTGTCAATGTCGGCAAGTTAAATTTATTAATGTTTTAAATACATAAGATAATGAAGTTGTTCGTGACGTTTTTAATAATTACGACTGCATTGACTATCAATCATTTCGATCTAACTAACCTGAAGCTAGTTTAAAAATATAGTCATGGTAGATACCAGCAAAAGTTGCGACAAAATAGGCCCCACTGTTCCGTAGATTGTTTAGATATATACTAGCTGACCAATCTCCTGCTGAAATCAGCGTGGCTATACTACTTGTAAAATTATTGACGTTAATAACGTCTCAATACTTCGACTGCCTCGTTGGTCTAGTGGTTAGCGTATGCGACTGTTGATCCAGAGGTCTCGGGTTCGATTCCCGGGTCGGACTAAATGTTTGTGTGATCCACAAATATTTATTTCGGAGTTTGGGTGTTTTCTATGTATAAAATAAAATGTATGTATTTACAAAAAAATAAAGTATGTTTATGTATTTATATCTTTCTTTTTTTTTTCTTTTTTAAAAAGACAACTCCCGCATTAGGAATATAAATTCCTGTGTCGCGGGGGACTTTACAAACATACATGAAACGGACACAAAGAACACCCAGACTCAGAACAACAAATTGTGAATCACACAAAGTGTTGTCCTACGTGGGATTTGAACCCACGACACTTGGCGTAGTAGGAAGCGGCGTGGCGACCGCTTAAGCCACTAGGCCAACCGTGCAGTCGTCGTCATATCACTTGTCTAGTTACCCATAACACAAGCTCTGCTTAGTTAATTTTTTTAGTTCTGCTTAGATAGTTAGAAATATTTATTTATTATTTATTTAATTATACAAAGAGAAATGAACAAGTAATGTAATTGCATGTATTACAGATAATGAACCAGTAACTTACTGAAATAGCAAGTGTAAGGCACAACCAAAATAACATTAAACCGAATCTCATTCTCAGCGGATACCAAGACGTTCCACTGTTCCAGAGTAAGTGCAAACAGAATCTAAATGCAGTTATTGGATCCAAGTTAGTCGTACAGTTTAAATATTGGTTTACGAGATTAACCTCGGCTCTTTGAGACTCCTGCATCGACAATGTGTTTACGAATCTACTGTGGAACTTTAAGGAAGAGTTGTAGGATGGTTTTATTAAGTTTTGTAGTTGTATTGTTGACTGCTGAAGAAGTCCAGCATTTGTAATTGAAATGTATTATTGTTGTTCTGGAAAATTACACAGAACTGGCCGTCACACAATGTTTGAAAAAAAGTGAGCACTGCGACGTGGCTTTCTATTCTATTCTATTTCTCTATTCTCTTGTTTCATTGGCCAATGCCACTCAGTCACGTCATAGAAACTAAATTTTAGCCAATGGAACATATTCATGATGTACGGTAGCTCAACTTCAGTGAACTATTCATTATTTTCATTTGAAATATTTTATTTAGATTTTCATGAAATTTGGCTTTGATCTTTACTGCAATAGCTGACATATACGCGTGCGAGCTACGGGTAATAACTAGTATGTGTACATATATTATTAGCCTAGCTTATACAAATATTCAAATTTCAATCGTAAAGTTATGCTTTCAACATGAATGACCGCAACCGAAATTTGAATGAATATCCCTCGTAATAATTATTATATTGATATTGGAGCCTTCACATTAATAGTTGTGTATTAGAACAGACAAACAAACAAACAAAATAAACACATTATGTACTAAATAACATACGGCGAATCGACGCTATATTTACAACAAAGCAAGCAAGATACGGTTAATGAGAAACATTACTAATATTATAAATTCGAAAGTTTGTCTGTCTGTTATGCTTACATTGCTAAATCGCAACACGATTTCATAATCACGATAACCGACATATATATGTGAGCGGAGTCGCGGGCAAAAGGTAGTCCATACTAATAGTGTAAATTCAAAAATACATAATATTAGATCTTAAGTTTTCATTATGTCCCACTGCTGGGCTCGAGTTTCATCTCAGGAGAGGGTTAAGGCCAGAAGTTCCCACGTTGGCCGAGTTTGGGGATTGTCAAGACACGTTGTGGCTACGTAATCTTGCCGTTGCATAGAGAGAAGTCGAAGGCTTCCCACTAAGCTTTACGACCGTTATCTTATGATTACAAACAGGACCGAATGCTTAACGTGACCTCCGAATCATAGAAACGCTCAAAAAATATTATCCCAAAAACGGTCACCCATCTAGGTACTGATCGCGGCGTCGTTGCTTACCCTCGATTATTGCTTCCAGTCACCTAAGGCCACTTGGGTAATTTTTGAAGTTTTAGGTGTAAGTATATATTTTTTAATCTATATGTTCATATATATATCTATAAAAATCTGTTATTATAATCTTCCTGGATAACTTTCAGTAAGTAATACATTGGTTTTCCATCTCCCTGCAAAACTTGCTTCCATACTCTATACATACCGGATTGTAGATATGAAACCATTTCACAAAAGTCATAAATATTAAATCCGGACCGAAATGAAATGAAGATATTTTTCGTAATATTCAGACGTTTGATCAGATACCGGTAAGTCAATTTCAAAGGAATAGATATCTCAATTCGATAACAAATATTATAGTTAAACCTACCCATAAAATATGAATAGCACCAATCAGGCTTAAGTCGTAAAAATCTAAGAGCCAATTCAATCATTCGACTTTCCTTCAATGAAGAGCTTCGTGTTTTTCAAACTGTGTCACATCGATTCACAGCCAAAGATAATCTTTATGATCCAACATCGGAAATGAAACGGCGGAGTAAAGGAATAGGTACATTTTAAATGTAGTACCGGCTTTAAGGGAGATTGTATGCTGTTCAGCCGGAACGCATAGCCGGCTGAAAATGGTTTGCAAATCAATGTGTAAGAAATAAAAAAAAAAACTATGGACTTCGTAGTCTTTTTTAGTCTTTATAGTCACTGGCAACTGTGTACAATAAATTTGGTTGTGTATACACATTTGTAAACTTAATTTTATGCCTGAAATCGCAAGTAAACTTCTAACTTCCACAGGAATAAAATGCATCATTAGTCAAGCACACTTACAAGTTAGTATTCTTATTTTTTAACCTGTTACCACTGTTATGGTTTAACTATGAGTTCAAACAGACATTTTGAAGTTATCACACAATTCAAGAAGAAGAAGAATGTAGCAATACCCTTTCAGTCACTTTTGAAACATTACAATATTCAGTCCAGTGGAGCGGTTTCATAGTATCATTTTTATGGAGAAGAACCGACAAGAAACTCGACAAATTACTCTGTTAAGAATGCGTATAACTAAACGCTACTTGTATGACATTAACTTTGTCTTTGACTGATGTGTTTTTTTTATAAAACGCTCTCTTCACTATTCTTCGATCGCAACATGGTGGTTTTTATTATTACCAATTTCCATCATAGTTTTATTCATGCACCAATAAGAAAAAATAAGCAATAACATGTAAGTGTATAATAAGAGCATGAATGGGTAATGCCCGCGTTTTTTAATTGTCCGGTCTGAGGTTCTGAGAAAATAATCGGAGTATTTTATTGTGAAGTCTCCTTAAATGTTAGTATCGGTAGTGAGTTTTACTGCTATCGTATATTAACAATGTATTAAAGAATTGGTCTGTTTGCACTTTAATAATAATTTACTGCTATAGAAGTCTCGGCAACTTATTATTTTACTGTCAATTTTGTGTACA
Source organism: Phragmatobia fuliginosa (assembly GCA_932526445.1). Classification (NCBI taxonomy): domain Eukaryota; kingdom Metazoa; phylum Arthropoda; class Insecta; order Lepidoptera; family Erebidae; genus Phragmatobia; species Phragmatobia fuliginosa. Next base: position 18,621,278 of record OW052070.1, read on the forward strand.
TAAATAAGATGGTTAATTTTCATAATAATTCATATGATATGCTTACTTTCTGTGTAACTTTTTTATACTTAGAACAAGTATAAATAATTAAAGCTATTGTCTGGGAACTCGTATAAGTCACATTCTAAACTAATAAGATACATACATATGTGTGTATAGCACTTGGCCAGTCAGCTTAGGTGCTACGCTGTCACTTCGAGACACTCATGGTGATGTAAGTCATGTAGTCATGGTAAGCAGACATAAGCCATTATTGTTCATTGGTGCTAATTCTGTTATTGCTTCACTAAACTAATATTTCTCTTCGAATTTAATTTTAACAGGAGACGCCTGTGTCCATCAGTGGTGGATATAAATTTCTTTTTATATTGAAGTCTACCAAAGTGACTCCACTCTACCTGATAGAAAGCATGAGTAGAATCCATGGCTAAGGGTCACCATCTTCATTGTGAGGGTAGAAATGCAGCATGGTGACCTATACCATGGCTCTGATTCATTTAAGTCAATCTTTGACATAGAACGATTTGCACTTAAACTAAAACTGAAAAATACAAGTAATGTAATAAAGTAAAAAAAATGTTATAAACAAAGTGTAAATATTTATTATAAATAAATAAATATTTATAATAATTATTAATATAATAAGTAAATAAATATTTTAACTTTTATGCCGCGATCTTGTTTAGTAATTATGTAAGAAAAGCTCTACGAAGCGAACATTTTTTACGACCATTATTTAAACATTTTTTTTCACTTTCAATTAAGACAGTAGTTCGAGAAAATTTTGTTAGTTAACAATTGTTTAACTTGTTGAAAAATTAACTTTAAGTAAAATTTCCAACGGGAATAAATTGTTTATAGTGTTCAGCACACACCATATTTCTTTCAAATTAAAAAAAATATATTCAATACTTTAAATAAATAAATATTTTTTGTTAAATAAATTAATTAATGTGCCGTACTCGCTTTTGACACCACGCGTGCAACCTAAAAATGTCGTGCGCAGACCTATTTTCGGCGTTAAATTAAAATTATAAATATGGAGAGTTTCGGGAGCTAGGAGTTTCTTATTGGTTTTTTTTTCTTTCAGAATCTTTTTTTGAAATTCCTTAAATATTAACAGTTTATGAAATATTGGCAAAAAACGAAATGCCATTTTTTTCATCTATAATTGTTTATAACTTTTGCAATTTTTTATGTGCTAATACACGCTTTTGGCACATTTTTCTAGGCGTCATTTCAGATCCAATGAGCTATCGCACATAATTTTAAGAACAATATCTCTATTTTGTACAATTTTCAACTTGTCGACTAGACTAACGTGCGTCTGTGAGTGAGTGAATGAATGGCTTAGTGACACACACCATTCTTGCCTTGGGTTTATCTGGTAACCAGTCTTCTACAACCATTCAGCATTCTACAACCAGTGAACGAGTATAATATTTTGTATACAAAACTTCTTGTAATACATCATTTGTATCCGTTTTTATTGCTGCGAGAGATTTACGGCTTCCAAGTGTCCCTTTGAATAATCTTTTCATAAAAAATGTTTTTAAAAGTTTTATAATGAACTGTTTTTGTAGGGATGTCTCTTTCAGGGGTAGATGTTATATACCTTTTGAAAAGCGTTGGTGATGGGTACTAATTAAGTTTTCTTTTTATTCAAGAAAAAAGGACCATGATGACATGCAATTTCTGCTTCAATGTGGATAGTGAGAGTTTTAAATATAAAGATAAAATAGGTACTACGACTGACTAGTCATTAGTGGTATGTTTGCTGAACTAGAAGTCGTAGGTTCAATTCCTGAATATTCTTTTTTTTTCTTTTATTTTTCAAAATATTATTTTATTAACCTATATCACAAAAACCCATCTAGGGTTTATCAGTGACTAGTAAGTCGCCGCTGGCTAGTTAGATTTACTTACAGAAATAAATATCACATTACAATTTCCATCTACCCTCCCTAACAAAAATGTCTTTAAGACAGATCGAGACTTATTTATTGCAATATCAAAGGATATTTTATAAGAAATCAGATCAATCAGTAAGATGAGAATAATTTTAAAATAACATTTGCCCCATAGGGCGAAACCGACCAGGATATAAGTGGATTAAATAATGAAATGAGTATAAGTGAGTTATATACTGGAATCCTACTTATATTTTAAACGCGAAAGTTTGTGAGTATGTATGTGTGTATGTATGTTTGTTCCTCTTTCATGCGAAAACTACTGAACGGATTTGGATGAAACTTTACAGTAATATAGCTTATATATTAGAATTACACATAGGCTACTTTTTACTGCAATAATCGAGATACACGGTCGGAAACTAGGCGATTATAAAAATACATAAATCGTAGATGTCAAAATGTATCACTGTTTATCTCCTGTCAAAACTTCACAGGTTGCTATGCATAACACACTTGCATAGCAACCATAATGATATACGCGGGTAACACCGAGGGGCGCAGCTAGTAAATTACATATAACTTAAAACTAGTATCACAGTCATAGTTCTAGCCAAAATGTCTATTTATACCGCTGATATTCAGCAGTTCCCTTTTTTACATATTATATAGGCAGGCCAAAATGACTTTTATAAGGTAGTGGGGCCACGCTGATTTCGGCACAAATGATTCTGCTCGACCGGGGCAGTACTACCCTCACACAGAAGACCATCCTAATAATGACAGCATTCTTGCTGTCGTGTTTTGTTGGTGAGTGTGAGACCGGAGGCCCAATCATTCTGCATCATTCTCCCGGACATCTAATGCCGGAAAAACATTCTTTTATGATTTTAATGTAGCATTTTTGACGGTAACCCGAGGACGGACTGCTGATCAAGAGTTCTCGGGTTCGATTCCCGGGTCGGATCAAATGTTTGTGTGACCCGCAAATTGTTTTTTCGGAGTTTGAATGTTTTCTATGAATTATATGTATGTATTTATAAAAAAAAAATATGTTTATGTATTTATATCAGTTGTCTAGTTACCCATAATACAAGCTCTGCTTAGTTTGGGGACTAGATAGCGTTGTGTGAAAAATATCCGAAATATTTATATATAAGTCATGAACTACAGAACCCTAAAAGGTAATGAATCCCCGAACACCTCGTACACCTACAAATCGCCATACAACTGCCATTAATAAAAGCTCCTCATCCTAAACCAGCGGTGGGAGTATTAATCACGGGAATAATTAACCTTCCCGATGATATTACCCACCCCGGACCACATCCCTGCTAGGTACTGTTTCGCTGAGGTCAGGCATACCTAATTACCTTATTATTTCGGTAATAAGTAAAAACAGAGTAATTTTTACTAAATTAATATAACCTTTTGCTGGGATCCTATTTCATTTAATTAGGTGAAAAGAATTAGGACTAAGTTAGTCTTCGAACTAATTTTGTAATTAATATAAATTAATTAAATGAAAGCCAGCCTTAGAACTTCACGGCAGAACAATTATCAATGTATTATTTCCTCATAAATATCACTATTATGAAATAAAGTCCTCCGTCGCGTCTGTCTGTCCGTCTGTCCCGATAAATACAAAAACCACTGCACTGATTCAAATGAAATTTTGTACCCAGGTAGTCCAAAGTCTGAAAAAGGACATATGTCCAGCAGTGGACTGCGAAAGGCCGATGATGGTGATGATGAATACAAGCTGTGGCCTGTTATGTATCACTATGGTATATTGTGGTTGTACTGATGAAAAATGAGGAACAAAATAAGCACAAAAAATATAGAAACACAATTTTTAAAGCGGGTTGTCATAATATACGCGTAATTGAATTTTTGAAGTATACACAATGCATCTTGACTGCCTTGTTGGTATGATGAAGAGGTTTCGGGTTCGATTCCCGGGTAAGACCAAATATTTGTGTGATCCACAAATATTTGTGTGATCCACAAATATTTGTTTCGGAGTCGGGGTGTTTTTCTATGTATAATATGTAAGTATTTACAAAAAAATAATAATGTTTATGTATTTATATCAGTTGTTTAGTACCCATAATACAAGCTCTGCTTAGTTTAGGGCTAGATGACGTTGTGTGTAAGATGTGCGAAAAATTTTTTTAGATATTAATATAGTTTAGAGATATATATTTTCAGATATATTTTCAGATAAATTTAGAGAAAATAAATGTCATATATTACCTACTCCACCATACCATAAAGTTATAAATAAATATTAAACAAAAACTCCCAAACCAAGTCTTACATTGACTATTCATGGGTAATTTTTTTCCATCTGAGTGAAAATCGAACCCGTGACCTTTGACGTAGTAGTCCGTTATATTAACCACTAATTATGAAATGAAAAAAACATAAATTAAAATGAACAATAAATTAATAATACATACCACTTCCAGGCTAGCATTTCTATTATTATACGTATATTTACTAAAAAAACAATTCAAAGAAGTTTTAAATCATTTAAAAAAGATTGAGTATAAAAGTTAGATATTATCTGAACAGCTATGTAGAAGGGGACACTAAGAAATTGGATGTGACGTCACACCTAGCACTGGTACAAATTGACACTGACAGTCTCATTTTACGCGGCTAAATTGAGTTGTCGGCAAAAATTTGGGACGCTAGTTACCGTTCTTTAGTCTTACACTGAAAAACATTTCATATTCTCTTTTGCTGGTTGTAAACAACTAATTTTAGATATGGAATTATATTTCAACTCAATTCTAGATACAATTAACATTTAACCTTGATGGTATAATCAATAAAAGTCATATTTCAAATTTTGATATCGATTTCGTATTCCAATTTCGAATTTATCTAATTTTTATAGGAAATCTCGTTTAGTTTACGGTGAACATTTACATAGAGCAAAAAACGTTTTATTTTAAACTTCGATTCTTCTTTGTGACAAAGTAAAGTTTTAGTGGCAATAAAAAATAAACCTTGAAGGCATATGGAATAAAACTTAAATTAGCAAATCCAGATATTTTCTAACTGGCCAGCATATTTTAATTTAGCCACGTTTGATATCAAATCTAGTATTCCACCTTCAAATTAATCCAAAATAAAACTCATTACATACTGGCTGTAAATAAAAAACATATAATTAAAATTAAAAAGAAAAGCAAATCCGCTTATTTCGAATTCAAATTTCTTTCCGCAGAATCTGTGCCGCCATCTTTCTATTCAAAGCAATTCGAAGAAAAACCTGAGGAAGTTTGACATGTACTAAATCTTATATACAAAGTGTACCTTCACGGGTGAATGCCGGCGATCACTCAAAGTCTACACAAATCGACATCGAATAAATAACTTATTCTTTACCTAAGAAAGTCAACTGTACTGTACAACGACTGTCCAGAAATATCTTCTGTGTTCGATCTGTTTTCCATCTATTTTCACGACTGTCAATATAATTGTTTTTCATTTATACTGTACTAGCTATCGCCCGTGGCTCCGGCCTCTGTCCTTCCTCAGACTACCGGTGGACCATATTTTATTTAAATTGATTCAGTAGGTTCGGCGTGAAAGCGTGACAGACAGACAGACAAAATTACTTTCGCATTTATATATTAAATATAATATTAAAAAGGATTTATTTGCCTGTATTATGGCAACAAGATAGACATACTTATGTATTTCCAAATACATACATATATATTATAGATAAATGATCATTTTCATCACACAGTCTTGGGCGGGAATTGAACTAACGTCCTACGGTTCAGCAGTCAGAATCACTAACCACTAGAACGACTTGTTGATATTTTTAATATACATAGTTATATTTTGGCATTGAAATCTTTAAATTGGTTTAGCCGTAAAATCGTAAAAGTCAGAGTTACTTTCGAATTTATAATATACTAGCATACGCCCGCGGGTCCGCCCGCGTTTATCTCGGATAAGTATTTTATTTTTTTCGTATTTTTTTTTTTTTTATAAAGTATCCTATAGATGTTACTTCTAACATCTCCATGATAATGTGTACACAGTTACATGATGACCGTTTGAGTAGTTTTCACGTGAAAGCGTTACAAACAAATTTACATTCACATTTATAATATTTTAGTAGGGATGTTCCGATTTAAAAAAATCACACATAATATATCACATCGCCCGACGCGAAACTGTTGTATGTCAAAAACACTATTTTTCCAACCGCGTCAGTATAGCATCGCATGATACGAATATCACCCACCGTGACATTTATCAAAGCTGGGCTATTAATTTAGCAGACAAGGAATACAGAGCGTGTATGACATGCACGCTAATGCTAGGGTTGGCACGTCGAGTTTGTCGTACAGCGTGATTTAAAAAGAATAATTATATCGGGAAAACCCGAATGATTGGAGCCATTACGTTAGTCGTAACTACTATCTATGTACATAAAATTGACTGCACGGTGCACAAGACTGCACGGTTGGCCTAGTGGTTTAAGCGGTCGCCACGCCGCTCTCTACTGCGCCAAGTGTCGTGGGTTCGAATCCCACGCGGGATAACACTTTGTGTGATTCACAAATTGTTGTTCTGAGTCTGGGTGTTCTTTGTGTCCGTTTCATATATGTTTGTAAAGTCCCCCGCGACACAGGAATTCATATTTCTAATGCGGGAGTTGTCTTTTTTAAACAAATAAAAGAAAATAAAGAAAATTACTGGCCCGTACTGAGTTACTGACTCATTAAGCTACAGGCGAAACTGGTTAAGATACAAATTTGAGATTTGGTAACAGAAGGCCAGCCTATAGCGCTGGAATTGCGATGTCGTATTTCGTTTGAGAGTGCGAGACTCAAGCCATATGATGCATAAGCATCACACTAGGCTGCCACAGTGTGGGTCACCATGCTGCATTGTCTGCACTCACAATGAGGATGGTGACTCCTACTCTTAGATTTTTTTTCTTTATTTAGATCTTCTTCTTCCGAGCCTTTATTCCCAAGTTTATTTGGTGTCGGCTACTAGTTCAACCGGTTTTACCCAAATTTCAGTTTTTCCACGGAGCGACTGGCATCGGACTTCTGCAACCCTAAGGGAGAACTGAAATTCGAAGATTGAACTAGTTGTCAGTAAATTGACTGCCTCGTTGGTCTGACTGCCTCGTTGGTCTAGTGGTTAGCGTATGCGACTGCTAATCAAGAGGTCTCGGGTTCGATTCCCGAGTCGGACCAAATGTTTGTGTGATCCACAAATATTTGTATCGGAGTTTGGGTGTTTTTCTATGTATTTATATCAGTTGTTTAGTACCCGTAACACAAGCTCTGCTTACTTTGGGACTAGATGATGTTGTGTGTAAGATGTCGAAAAAAAAAAAATATTTGAGGGCACTGACTTCCCAATAACGATTGCCATAGATGTTAATGACAACCGGGACCGACGACTTTACGTGCTCTATTTATTTGAATATAATATTATTATTATTTGAATATAATATACAAATAATTTGTACCCACCTAAATGTATTTAACAAAATTAACACATTAATGAGGACAGAAACCCATAGCTAGATAGAGGCCATATACATTTGCTTTGATGCTTTTGATAGAGGCGTGGTAAGCAGTCCATACCCGTACTTATGCTATATAGGCTTAAAGTCCTTATCAAATACTTCCGTGCCATTTGATAGATCTGAGATTCAACTCATGCTTTTCATCAGGCATAGAAGAGTCACTTTGGTAGACTTAAATATATACGTATATTTATATTTAACCTTATTTTTATGTTGCCAGTATCCATAACTTTCACCTCCAAAAGGGGTAAAAAAAATAAAACTAAATAAAAAATATTCACTCAACCAAAGCCTCGAGCAATCGTTAGCTTTAAATAATATTAAAAGCAAGTTTTGCTTATTTTGTCGTGTTATTTAATACATTTATTACTGTAAATCACTCAGGCATAACAGCAATAATAGGGTATTAGCTGAACTCACCAAAAACGTATATAAAATAGTCTAATAGTTTCAATAATATTAATTATTAAAAAAAATATAAAGTGCCAACCCTGTGCAAGCTATAATTCATATTGCGATCATTGGAATGCTAATCGCATTGTTTAATTAAAATAAAACGCTGAACACCTATTATTTAATGTCGCATGTGTCACACATTAACGTCAACGCACTCCGAGTGTGGACAAACCATATATATTAGGTATATGAAGGTTTTCACTATTTTTAAGTATGACAACCACGGCTTGAAAATCTAGATATTTTATCTATACGTGCAAATAAAATTTAAAAGTATGTTTACAGTTATACGAAACTTACAGTAATATATCTTAAATATCAAAATAACACATAGGCTACTTCATACTGCAATAATCGAGATACACGCCGTCTTAGCTGCAGAGCAAGTACATACATATATAGCGTCTTTCCGCCACATTCTGATTAGCAGAATTCACAGAATTACAAACAAATCCGATATTATTTATTTACTCAACGAAAATTATTATCAATTTTCCCCTTTAACCATTATGGTTAATAAATTTCTGTAGGAGCAAGGATTTACAATTTCCGTGGGGACATGGAGCCGTGGTGAGTCGAGAGGGGTGGAGTATGCGCCGGACGCGCGGGGGTGGGCCGCTAATCGGAAAACTTATAGATTCCCACCGCCACCGCCCCGACGCTTCATAATAGATTATAGTTAGATTATACTATCTCTACACTTTTGATTTATATGCTTGAATGTTATTTTGTCCTTTAACCTTCGGGATAATTTTAGGTTATATTTAAGGCTCAAGTTTGCGTACATACGCTGTCTGTTCCACTTTCACGTCTGCACTGATTTCAATTAAATTATACTAAGGGATAATTAGGATCTTGAGAAAAAAACATAGGCTACTTTTTACTGCGATAACCTATATACATGCTGGGAGAACTGCGGAAAATATTTAGTTTAACGAATAAGTTTCTTTAAAATTAGCGTATCCCCGTATAATATAAGGTGCAGCTTATAATGTTACCCCGAAATCGTATCGTTCAGCTCAATCTAGATAAAAAGTTCTAGCTTTTTAATTAAACGTGTACTGAGACCATGAATTTAATATGCCATAAAAATTACCCTTTCGTGCTAGCTGTTATCATAATAATGAAAATGTATGTAAAATTAGGTAATTATTCAAGTCGTACATTTTAATTATATTTTGTGTATGTTAGTAGTTGGTATTGGTTTTAATTTTTATTTGCCGTTTTAGAAGTAACATATTCGGTAAGAGAATTAAGCAAACCACGTAGTAGTTAAGCAATCCGTGTGGTGACGAATTTATAATAGGAAGTGTCACTACTCCTATTGCTTTTCGCACCGTACCCTCCATGGGGAGACGAAGAATGAAGACTCCCGGGGAACCTGTTCTACCTACTAAACATCGCCGCGGTCTACTTCGGCAGTCGGGAGGAGGTCTAGAAACACATCGGCGGCTTCTGGAGTTCCGCCGCCGTACTCTATTACTGTCCGTGTGGTGACGGATTAAGAATACAAAGTGTCACCACCCCTATTCATTCCATGGGTGTCGTAAGAGGCGACTAAAGGAACAAAATAAGCAGCTAACATCACTGCCAAGAGAAGGAAAACTTGAATCAAACCCTTTACCAACCCGTCTGGCATGCGTGGTATAGTAGGCCAAAACCTCCTTTCAAAGGAGAGGCCTACGTCCAGCAGTGGACTGTTAAAGGCTGTTGATGATGATGACTCTATTACTGAGGCACATTGCAGAGCGAACAGAGTAGGTAGTTAGGAGTAGGTTGGCGAAACACCGTTTATCCTGAGGTTTTTGTCAAGAACTGACTAAGGGAGTACTTTAACATTTATGCAATATTTACTTATTTATTTAAATACCATTTACGAACTTTTTTTTAGAAATAAATTTGAAGTTGTCCCACAAACTTTCATATGTATTTAAAAACTTCAATTTTACCTATCTGTATAGATAAATCAACACAAACAAACACGCAATATCGTTTATATTGCGTATTTATTTTGCGTTCGTGTTTATTTTTCATGTTTAATATGCGTTTATATAACATGTATTTACAACAAAAAAGTATGTTTATGTATTTATATCAGTTGTTTAGTACCCATAATACAAGCTCTGCTTAGTGTGGGGCTAGATGACCGAATATTTCCGAATATATTTTTATTTTATTATATATTATTATAGTCGTTTATGTCATAAACGTATTAAAATGTCTATATATAAATATTAATCCAAAAAGCGGCCAAGTGCGAGTCGGACTCGCCCATGAAGGGTTCCGTATCAACAAGTAACATTATATAAAAGTTCTTGTAGTTCGTTGATTGAATGAAAGGTAAATTGCTGTTTACGCTTTATGACGTATTAAAAAAAAACTACTTACTAGATCTCGTTCAAACCAATTTTCGTTGGTAGTTTATATGGTAATGTACAACATATATTTTTTTTAGTTTTATCACTCTCTTATTTTAGAAGTTACAGGGGGGGGGACACACATTTTTCTACTTTGGAAGTGTCTCTCGCGCAAACTATTCAGTTTAGAAAAAAATGATATTAGAAACCTCAACATCATTTTTGAAGACCTATCCATAGATACCCCACACGTATGAGTTTGATGAAAAAAAATTTTTTGAGTTTCAGTTCCAAGTATGGGGACCCCCAAAATCTACTGTTTTTATCCATGTTTATGTGAAAATCTTAATGCGGTTCACAGATTACATCTACTTACCAAGTTTCAATAGTATAGCTCTTGTAGTTTCGGAAAAAAATGGCTGTGACATACGGACGGACAGACAGACAGACAGACAGACAGACATGACGAATCTATAAGGGTTCCGTTTTTTGCCATTTGGCACCGGAACCCTAAAAACCCGGTAGAGAGATTCTGAGAATCCATTCACAATGCATTACCATTGTATAAAAGGCTTTGCCTTATCCAATTACGTTTTCAGTTATTTAAATAATGAAATTCTCTTCCATTAGCTGTTTTAAGCTTAGTGAGCTATTAACGATAATCCATTCATGTACATATAACTGTTTACATTACCGAGTGGTTTTAAATAGGTATTTTAAAATACTAGCTGAGTCCCGCAGTGTTACTCGCGGTTATTGTTGTTAAGCTCGAGTAACGCCGCGGAGAGAAGTTAGTCTAAAAAAAATAGCCTAAGTTACTCATTATGTCATCAGCCATCTACCAGTGAAAGTCCCGTCAAAATCGGTCAAGCCGTTCCAGAGATTACCCGGAACAAACAGACAGACAGACAAATTTAAAAAAAAATCAATTTTGGATGTAAGGAACAGACACTCCAATTTTATTTATTTGCATTGTATTGTACAGATTTAATTCTTACTCATACTCGTAATAGCTTTTAAATATTGATAATGATTTATCAGATCCTTTTCTTATTACCGTCCGTCCTACTATCGTCGGGTCTCGTCTGGCCGAGTGCGGGTTGGGGCAAGACACGTTGTGGCTACGTAAACTTGCTCTTGCCGTAGGATGTTTCTAAGTCGCTCGAAGACCTCTAACTAAGCTTTACGACTGTTATCTAATCAGTTTCTCGTGAGACGTGAATTTGGCTATTTAAATAAAAAAAATATTTTGGACCTATTACACACAACATCATCTAGTTCCAAAATAAGCAGAGCTTGTATTATGGGTACTAAACAACTGATATAAATACATAAACATACTTTTTTTTGTAAATTTTCATTTAATACATAGAAAACAACCAGACTCCGAAACAAATATTTGATCACGCATTTCTTCGAAGATAACGGACGGACGGGGTCCTATGGGGTTCAAGAGTTGCAGAATTTGTCGGGACATGTTTATCCGTTTGAATTTTCAAATAATCGATACTTTTTTTGAAAATTAAAAAATGACTGAAATAATTGGGATTTTCGGGTTGTAATTTACCAAAATGGAAATATTTTCATAATCATTTGAGGCATCGAGAATTTACCCAACACGCATCTAATGAACTGAATGCCTAATGAATAGTGAAAACATTTTGAAAATCGGTTGTTTTGAAATGAGTCAATTTTCAGTACCATATATCCTGAAACTTCACACATTTCAAAACTTGTTATTATGAATATGGATGTGGTGTATATGAAAATGTATTTGACTGAGTCATATCAAATGTTAGTTGTTAATAAAATGTGGTTTTTAGGGGTTCCGTAGTTTTATAAAAAGTAATTTTCAATGCCACCAATGGTTGCAGGAACTGCAAGGTTTCTGGATTTATGTCGTATTAATATCGATTTTGCAAGTATAGTAGTAGTTTAAGAATTTTTTATTAAGTATATACATGCTGTTATAATATAATTATATTGATAAAGAATATAATAACAACGACTTTTCTTAGAGATTATACTAAAAGCATATATCTATATCAAAAGTGCATTTTAATTTTACATAATGGACACTATTTATGTAGTTAACAAACATTTACACGTAATATTCAAGGATCCCATTATCGGTATTCACTTCAAACACTAATCAATTTTAACCCCGGAAATTCCAGGTATACACAGCGCACCTCCCAATACCTGCAGAGTTACTACGATCTCTAATTGAAACCGTCACAGCCGAAGGGATAAGCCGCTTCAGGGGTGCATTGCAACGGCATTAATGGGACCCCTCAATACGAACATATATAGCAACGAAAATCGGGATTTAAATTCGGAATTTTAACAAAAGCTACTTTTAAAATCGGAATTCCGGGACGTCCCGGGACGAGAATCACATTACTAGATTTCAAATATCGTATGTAATTGAATGTGACGTATTCGAGAGCTTTATCAACTGCGTTGGAGTTACCATTGCAACGTCAGTAATGAGAGTGTACTGTCTGATGGATTAATGGAGCTTCGAACCGTGAAGGGCTCTACTGGATAAAAACTTTCATCAATGAATCATAATTAACTGCCTCGGTTGGCGTATGCTGCCCGGCTTCGATTTCGGTGTCAGACCAAATGTTTGTGTAATTCGCAAATATTTTTTTCGGAGTTTAGGTGTTTTCTTTGTATAATATGTGTATATTTACATAAAAAAATTATAGACGTATGTTTATGTATTTATATCAGTTGTCTAGTATCCATAATATAAGCTATGCTTAGTTTTGAACTAGATGGCGTTGTGTGTAAGATGTCCGAATTATTTATTTAATAACTGCAATTGTATTCAGGTATTTTAGACTTCAATATATATATATTTTTTTATTGTTGTAATGGAATAGGCGTTTGTCTTCCATCTCACCTGATGGAAAGTGTAGATGAAGACGAAGATGGTACACGCCCATCCAAAAGAAACCTGTTCACTCTACTCTTAAAGGCTCCAGAGTTCAACTCAACAGGAAAAATAGACCCAGGCAGGTCGTTCCAAACTCTGGCGACTCTCACCAAAAACGAGCTGTCAAACCGTTTAGTTCGTCTTTTGGGTATGCCAACAACGTATGGATGAAACTTTTGCCTACGTCTAGTAGTGCGATAAAGGAATGGAGATGGCTCGATCAGTTCGAAAAGAGCTTTCGAGCACTCTCCAAAGTGTATCCTATAAAAAACCGATAAGCTGGCAACTCGACGACGATGCTCAAGGGTGTGTAGTCTGCTTTTAGAGAGCTTTTCGTTATTAATTAACCTATGGGCTCTTCGGTCAACTGAGTCCAAAGCTTCCAGATGATATTTGGCTGCACCGTCCAAGAGGTGACTGCAGTACTCCATGCAGGATCGAACTTGGGCAGTGTAAAGATTAAGCAGCTGTTCAGAGCTGAAGTACCGCCGAACCTTAGACAGAATTGATAATTTCTTGGACGCTGTTTGTGCCATAGACTCAATTTGTTGGCCAAAGTTGAGGTTAGAGGTGATGGTAATACCTAGAAGCCCTAGATGGTTAGTAATCGGTAAGGATACACTTTGGAAAGTGGGTGTTAAATCAAAGCTACTTTTTTTCGCGGAGAAAAGACACGCCTGTGTTTTGGAAGGGTTGAACTGGACAAGATTGGCGTCACCCCAATCGGACACCCACTGCAATGTCACGTTCACCCGTTCAATCATGGACTCTCTCAAGGACCGTATTTCCTCTGGACTAGCTCGCGATTGTTATGGATTGATAACAATGCGGGTAGCATTGTTATCAATCCATACTCATATTATAAATATGTAATTGAGTGATCCTGTCTATTTGTCTGTCTGTTACGCTTTAGGCTAAACTGTACCGATTTCAATGAAATTCGGCTTGTAGGTACTTTGATTCTTATTGATGGACTTAGGTTAGTCTTTACCGCTATAACCGTCATAAACATGGACAAAAGCAAGTATTTTATATTCATTAATTCCTTGATAAATACCCTCCAAAATGGTAATTTCCGAAAACCATGTATTTTTAAGGTATGAGGATCAAACCAGCAGAGTGATTTCCTGAAGTTAAGTGGAAATCGTCACACATATATACACGTAATTGAAGTGTATTGTCCTTCGAGCCTCAGTGATCAAAGATTTGTGTTCCGTTAACCTCACTCAACATTTAATAATAAGGTTTGAATGACATTCTCTTAGTAAGAGAGGGAGTAAAAGGGATGTCCAGTCATCAGTCTCACAACAAAAGATAAGAGAGTAAGACATGAAAGATTACATTTTTTCGCAGCTACTCAAACCTACCAATCCAAAACACCATTACTAAGAAAAATGCTTACCCATTAACTTAGTACGGTCAGCAAAAACAGTACAATACAACACACGTCATATCTGCACGGTCAGCACCGCTGTCATGCTTAATGTGACGTGTAAAACGAATAGTGTCGCGGGGGTTGAGGATGTAAGGCCTGAAGGGAGAGGGAAGGTAGATATTACTAAGAGTTCTCGACTTTGAGTATTTCTTATTTCGAGAAACGTGTGACTTTATGAGATGAGATGTTGCAGTTAATAATATTTTGGTTTGTGCATCTATGGTAATACTTGTATTTTTACATAACAGAGTTGAGGTATCCAAAGCCAAGACGTGAAGTAGAAACAAACAATTGACAAAGTTTAAGCCATCCAAGCCTGCTAGATGGTCGTGATTGACTGTACACAAGCTAAGTATCGTATTTCTAGTAGGTACCTAAACCAAAGTACTCCTCTGCCTGATGGAAAGCATGAGCAGAGTCCAGGAGTGGGGGTCACCATTCTCATTGTGAGGGCAGGAAATGCAGCATGGCGACCCATACCATGGCGACCTGGTCAGATAAATCTGCGATGGGGCTAATAATCTAATGATTGCGTAACCAGTCTCACACTCATCAATGAAATACGATATCAAAAATGCTGCCATTATTAGGATTGTCTTCTGTGTGAGAGTAGCCGGATCGAGCCGGCCCATTCATGCAGCGTGGTTCTACTATCTAGATAGGCCAGGTATGTATTGATCTAAACTTAGCATAGTAAAGTATGTATTACTATTTTCTATTCGCAGTAGATCATTTCTTTACACGTCTAAATAAAAGGATCGTGAACTCGTAGTAGCGTCACTTTCACAATAGCGTGGTGACGAATGCGCACCGTGTCCGGTGTCCGGCCATCGCTCACGGCCGTCCGGCTGCCGTCGGACCGGACGGTCGAACGCGCTGAAACGCCATTCCGTACAATATATGATACGACGTTCAGTGCGCAAGTTATCGCTCATCTTTGACACCTTTATGTTGCGATATTACAATTTTGGAATAAAGATTTGTTGTAGACCTTTCTTTGGGGTTGAATAGTTTTTACTAAGTAAGTATGTATGTATGTATGTATGTATGTAGTATGTAAGTACTAAAGATTTGTGGGTAAACTTCCTTTAAAAGAGATTTAAAATGTAATTTAAACGAAAAATTAAAAAGAACACCAGGATGTCAGAAATTGCAATTGTAGAGGTATGATAGGATATATTCGCACCCGTTTTTTATGTAGCTGAGTATTTATATAAAACTGCTGATAATGTGTAACTGTTATTGATATGAGTATTGTTTTTATAAGAACACATTCAATTTATTTAACTGCACGGCTGGCCAAGTGGTTTCAGCGGTCGCCACGCAACTTTCTACTTCGCGAAGTGTCACATCCCAAGTGGGAAAACACTTTGTGTGTCACACACAACAATTCCGAGTCTGGGTGTTCTTTTTGTCCATTTTATGTATGTTTATAAAGTTCCCCGCTACACAGGATTTATATTGCTAATGCGAGAGTTGTTTAAAAAAAAAACAAAAAAAAACGTTTTCGCTAACATAATAAAGGGTTAAATTAATGAAGTTTCATAAAGCTCCAAAAAATAATTAATAAAAGGCCCTTATAATTTTTCAAAAGAAACCAAAAAGATTAAAGTTACCATTTCAATTATAAAACTTAATTGAATAATGAATAACACTTAACCGGACGGTCCTAAGTAAGTCATCTCCAAAGTAAAGTTGGCATGAATATTATATAGTTAATAAAAGTAACTTTAATTCAAATTGAATGTGACAGTGAACTCAAACTTTAAAATTCAATTAGCTAACAATTATACTAACTTAATTTCAACTTCACAAATTATATAAAAACTTTCGAATGTCTGCCCCAGTCTGCGAGTTTTTGACAAACCAAATGCTTGAGGGAATAAAACTGGACGGTGACAGAATTTGCTATTTGACGTAATTGTTTCTTATTTAGACAAAATTAGAGACATTAAAATATTAGGTAAACATTTTATTTATCTTTTTTGTATACATTACAAAGAGAAAAGACAAAAGATGTAACAGAGTTGTTGACTTAACAATTGACGGCCTTATCCCTCACGGCGATTACTGCTAGACAACCTTAAAATATATATTATTACTGGCTGAACAAATATTATATTATTGAGAGAAAGAGAACTCGAGAAAGACTGCAGACATAACACTTCTCTTTGACAGGTGTTGGAGAGCTTTGGGAGGCTTAAAAACATCCAACGGCAAGATTACGCCTTTTTTCTTCCCCGGCTGCTACCCAAGACAAGTCTTCTTCATCTGGAGGAATCACCGGCCGAACTCTCAAGGACCACGCTCTAACGTGCTCGCGAACTAGTGTATTGTTCCTATATTGTTAGTAGATTATATTATAAAATCTAAAATCAATAAACTCCTTGTAAAACTTTGGCTTGCTATTCTAATTTCTTTCTTATTTCGTGCACTACTGGACTAAACTCCGGTTACGTGACACCTTAACTTAACATGGCCTTAACCCTCTCCTGAGACCCTAGCCCAGCAGTGTCACGTCATGGATTGTTGATGAAATAGTTTCCTACAAAAGTGTACATCACAGAACACACTTCACATATTAATAACAGATTAACACATGTACACACACTAACACACATTCATACACACTTTTTCTATCTCACACATAGGAAAAAATTACATAAAATATTTTCACACAAGTTTCTATGACAAAGCACTTATCATTACCACTGAAAGCATACGTAGTTGAAAAAAAAACACGCTTCAACAAGGGCAAGCCTCGGAGATCCTTCCGAAGGGGGAGAGAGGGGGACGGAAGTGGCGGGCCGGAAACGACGTCGGGCGGAAGCGTGCGAACCCTTTGCCTCGCCCTTTGTTTATCGAGACCGGAGTGCAACACAGTAAGTGAAATCACGAAGTGCTTCAGATTTTAAGATAATTTACAAATATATTAATTATCACAGTTAGTGTTAAAACAAACTTTACTTTATATGATTGGAATATTCAAAAACATTTGGTTCCTTTGTGATAATTTAAATAAGTTCACGTTTTGTGTAGTGTCTTTATTTTGACTATGTATTTATTTAGTAACATATGAGTATGTTTATCAGCAGTTTCAATTCCTTGTGGAACTAATGAGAATACACCTCGATTTCAAATATCTATTTCGACTAGTTCCATATATGGAACAATTGAAAACAAAAAGGTCAAACTACAACTGTTTCAAGACTATCGCGACTTTTACACACGCTAATGTTTTTCTGGTGTAAATGGGACTTATTCGCCATAAAATTTAAAAAGGTTACGATACCTTCTACTATCCGACGCTTACGAACGGGTTATGCTTACCCGTAAAATTTCTAAATCTCGATTCTAAATCTCACACACTGCACGGTTGGCCTAGTGGTTTAAGCGGTCGCCACGCCTCTTCCTACTGCACCTTTATTCACTGTGTGTGATTCACTAATTGTTGTTCTGAGTCTGGGTGTTCTTTGTGTCCATTTCATGTACGTTTATAAAGTCCCACGCAACACAGGAATTTATATTCTTAATGAAAAGAAAGAAAGAAAGAAAGAAAAATACGGGAGTTGTCTTTTTTAAACAAAGATCAAAGACAAAGATCAAAGACATAAATACATTCTGTGTCTTAAGAGTGCAGTGTACTCCCTACAGTGTTACTCTATGTTAGAATCAGACCTCTGTATCCTCCTCCTTGCGTCACTTTCTTCATTCCTAAGGGTCGTGACCCCTATTTGCCAGTGTTCTGTGAGTGGCAGTTCGCCATTTGTCTCTGTTTTAATCAACATGTATCGTACTGCTGAGAGTGGAGCAAATTTGGTCTGCAATGGGCTGCGGCCTCTGGGCTTTTACCCCTCGATTTTGTCAGTAAACATCAACAAGAATCAGACTGTATATAAAGTATCAAAAGAAGCCAAGTGATAAAGCTTTCTAACACCAAAACTTTTTATCCGTACCAGCAATTCATCATAAATACAGCAGTTTCCTCCGACACAGTTCAGTTGACGTACTGCATATATATACTTATATATCTTACTTCAAAAGCTTTTCTCACAACTATTATAAGAAACAGGAAACGGATGTCATTCGTGACGGTGACTGCGACGTTTAAAGGGCGCCAAATAATCCCCCAAACAGTCTTCAGTACTTAATGAAAAAAGTTTAAAAGAAAATTCTCTTTTTTTATTTTTGCTCATCTTTATATTTATTTAAGGCCAAGGCAGCGACATAACTATATTTGGGTTATCTATGTATAATATGTATGTATTTACAAAAAAAAGTATGTTAATGTATTTATATCAGTTGTCTAGTACCCATAACACAAGCTCTGCTTATCTTGGGACTAGATGATGTTGTGTGTCAGTTGTCCAAAATATTTATTTATATTTATCTATACAAATAAATAAAATTGGAGTGTCTGTATGTAACATCAAATGAAGAGTTTTTTACTAAATGCATATGAAAGTATATACGGTACTTGCATTAAAATGGCAATTTTTTTTGTCTATCTGTCCGTCTGTCTGTCTGTTTGTTCGAGCTAATCTCTGGAATGGCCGGAGCGATTTTGACGGGACTTTCACTGGCGGAAAGCTGATGACGTAAGCTAAGTTTTTTATTGACTACCTTCGTTCTGCGGCATTATTCACGATTTACAACAATAATCGCGAGTAACATCACGAAACTCGGCTAGCCTATTAATAAAGATATTCTTCATACTTTCTACGTCCTTTCTAGCCACTAAATATCCCGGTATATACATTTTAGGAACTTTTATGTCTTAAGAAATATTGAAACAAAAGCTATGCACCCACTTTTTTTTAATTAATGTGTCGGACATTTTACACACAACGCCATCTAGTCCCCAAACTAAGCAGAACTTGTATTATGGGTAACTAGACAACTGATATAAATACATACATAAATATACTTTTTTTTGTAAATACATACATATTATACATAGAAAACGCCCAAACTCCGAAACAAATATTTGCTGATCACACAAACATTTGATCCAACATGGGAATCGAACCCAAGACCTCTTGATCAGCAGTCGCATACGCCAACCACTGAGTCAATTC
Organism: Phragmatobia fuliginosa; assembly: GCA_932526445.1. Classification (NCBI taxonomy): domain Eukaryota; kingdom Metazoa; phylum Arthropoda; class Insecta; order Lepidoptera; family Erebidae; genus Phragmatobia; species Phragmatobia fuliginosa. The sequence continues at coordinate 18,641,036 of OW052070.1, forward strand.
GTTTAGTTGACGTAGTTTAGTAGGTAAATCCTCCATTTTAAGAAGAGGCTCTTGATGACGTAATAATTTACTTGACATAAAACAGGAACAAAGAAAATAGTGAAAGAACATCTGTTTCTAAGAAAGTAGTTGAAAAACTAGACGAGGGGGAATGTAATATAATTGTTTGGCCAGATGTGAGGGTAATTAGATAATTGTGTAAAAAGTTCGGGGTGGGTTTTTGTTTGACTTCCTTCGTGTTATGGTTTGAGTAAACAAAAGTAGGGCGAAAGACCTTATATTATATGTTACTTCAGAAAGTTTTCTTTTATAATTTAGTTTACCATCCATTATAAATATAAATAAATATAAATATTTTGGACATCTGACACACAACATCATCTAGTCCCAAGCTAAGCAGAGCTTGTGTTATGGGTACTAGACAACTGATATAAATACATAAACATACTTTTTTTTGTAAATACATACATATTATACATAGAAAACACCCAGACTCCGAAACAAATATTTGTGAATCACACAAATAATATTTGGTCCGACCCGGGAATCGAACCCGAGACCTCTTGATCAGCAGCCGCAAACGCTAACCACTAGACCAACAACGCAGCCAGTATAATCTATATCTGAATTAAAAGTAAAAGACTGCTTTGTAGGTCTAGTGGTTAGCGTAAGCGGCTGCTGATCAAGAGGTGTCGGGTTCGATTCCCGGGTAAGACTAAATATTTGTGTGATCCACAAATATTTGTTTCGGAGTCTGGGTGTTTTCTATGTATAATATGTATATATTTCCAAAAAAAAGTATGTTTATGTATATATTAGTTGTTTAGTACCCATAATACAAGCTCTGCTTAGTTTGGGACTAGATGATATTGTGTGTAAGATGTGCGAAATATTTATAAAAAAAAGTAGCTGAAAAGAGTATGCGTATGTTAATAAATAAATATTTCAGACATCTTACACACAACGTCATCTGGTTCCAAGCTAAGCAGCACTGGACGCGAGAAGCTCAAAATCGATCAGAGTTGAGCAATGGGAGAGGCCTATGTCCAGCAGTGGACTACGATGGGCTGATGATGATTATGATTGAAAAGGTATATTTTTTGTCGCATAAGAATAGATACATAAACAAAGTAAAATATTCTCTTCTCGCCGAATATCGACATGAAAGGACATTCGTAATTCTTTTGACATTATAGAAAAAAAGCGGCCAAGTGCGAGTCGGACTCGCCCATGAAGGGTTCCGTACCAGCAAGTAACATCATATAAAATTTCTTGTAGTTCGTTGTAACTTTCATCGATGTTTTTATACTAGTTTATTGATTGGATGAAAGGTATATTGCGTGTAACGATTTATGACGTATTAAAAAAAAACTACTCACTAGATCTCGTTCAAACCAATTTTCGTTGGTAGTTTACATAGTAATGTACAACATATATTTTTTTTAGTTTTATCACTCTCTTATTTTAGAAGTTAGAGGGGGGGGGGACACATTTTTCCACTTTGGAAGTATCTCTCGCGCAAACCATTCAGTTTAGAAAAAAATGATATAAGAAACCTCAACATAATTTTTGTAGACCTATCCATAGATACCCCACACGTATAGGTTTGATGAAAAAAAAAATTTTGAGTTTCAGTTCCAAGTATGAGGACCCCCAAAATGTATTGTTTTTTTTTCTATTTTTATGTAAAAATCTTAATGCGGTTCACAGAATACATCGACTGACCAAATTTCAACAGTATAGCTCTTATAGTTTCGGAAATAATTGGCTGTGACATACGGACGGACAGACAGACAGACAGACTTGACGAATCTATAAGGGTTCCGTTTTTTCCATTTGGCTACGGAACCCTAAAAAGTAAAGTGAAAAATAAGAAAAAAATTGCAGTGGAGAAATTTTCCATTTATATCGTCTTATAACCTTGTAAGTCAGGTTTCTGCGTATTCTTGCAAGAGAACTTGAAAGTTCGCAAGAGGGTTCAGCAAGTTTCTTAGCTTAGTTCAAGACGAAGTCTATCTTACAAATGTCAGTTCAAGTAAAGCCACAGCTCAAGTTATTGATTAAATTTATGTCTTTCATTTTATTAACCGACTTCAAAAAAAGGAGGTTCGTCGGAATATTTTTTTTATGTATCTTCAGCGATAATTTCGTCGTTTCAAAAATCCTTTTTGTATTGGGAGGGGCGTACCTTACAGGTGGTCCCATCGTCACCATATCGGGATCTGATGATAGGATCCCAAGAAAATCGAGGGAACTCCTCAAATATCATAGGCACAATTGTCGCGATTTGGGTACTCGGAATAGTTTTTCTTTGAAGTCGGTTTCTTTTTGTTAAAATTAAGGGTCTTGTTTTATTAACGGACTTCAAAAAAGGAGGAGGTTTTAATATATGTTCAGCGATAATTTCGTCGTTTATGAACCGATTTATAAAATTATTTTTGCATTGGAATGGACGTAGCTTATAGGTAGTCCCATCGTCACCATATTGGGATCCCAATAAAATCGAGGGAACTCCTCAAATATCATAGGCACAATTGTCGCGAGTTGGGTACTCGGAATAGTTTTTCTTTGAAGTAGGTTTCTTTTTGTTAAGATATAAAAGCACCAATTTATATTAAATCGTCAATTGTCTTATTCAATATGCATGTTATAAAACAGACTAGGAACACACCAGGTGACTTCAATAGTTAGTTTGTTTGATCATATGTGGAAATATTAAAAGCAATTAAGATATATATCTGATATTTTTATATACATAGAGTCACTGTAACAATTAACAATGAATATATATAGATATGATGTGATGTGTGATAATATGTGATGATAATATATCAATATCTATCCTAATCTGCTACTATTGTTCTAACCGTGATGTTAATTTGTACTGTCTTGCATATTTAAAAATGCAGCCAAACACATACCTATTTAAAAAAACTAACACGTGAGCAACAATCTGACTCGAGATTCCCTTCTAGCACAGTATAAAGGTAGAAGAATACAGTCAAATCTGTGTCTGTGTCAATAAAGGAACGGCAAAAACCAATTTACCGAAACTTATTCACTCATGTATCTGTACTTTTATCAATTTTATCTTTTATACTTAAAACTTTCCTGATTAAAATTGAGATCATTCATCTTTATTTAGGGCTAGGTATAAATTGTTTTTACAGTAATTGATACCCACTCAACCGTTGTATTCAAACTGGGGGTTAATTGGGACGGGCGTTCGCAGTTTCAAGGTTTCTAAAATTCATCTAATTACAAAAGTTTCGTACGGGATAATTTATCAATTGACTGTGTTTATGTACAACACGAATATACAATACTTTATTCACATCTTTTATAATTTTGAAGTATATTTTTTTTTCGAAATTACAACTTACATAATTTCAGTTGCGAGTTCACTATTCATAATAATAATTAGAAGGTCAATTTATCTGTTTGTTACGCTTTCATGTCTAAACCGCTATATCGATTTAAAAGAAATTCAATCAATATACAAGCGGGTAGAGTCGCGGGCAAAGACTAGTAATAATATAAAGGCTTCGTAACTTCCTTTTTCTGACTGAGTCTTGTTAATGACAATTAAAAAATACCACCGTCGTAAAATCGTACCGCCTAACAGTCGATTCAACATCACTCAATTGTTTTTTGCCTTCTCGGAACCCCTCCAATAAAACTTAAACTTTATGTTATGGTATTAAAGTTCAAATTGACTTTTCAGTATTGTTGCGAATCTTTTGTATGGGAATATAGAAAATTGTTGTTTTAAGACTTTTTCAGATAACTTTTTAAAATTTTCTCTCCTTTAGAACCATCCTCGTACTTCAAGGAATGTTATAAAAAAAGAATTAGCGAAATCGGTCCAGCCGTTCACGCGTGATGCCGTGACCAAGGAAAACGGGTTTCATTTTTATATATATAGATTTAACGGTACATAAAAAAAGTAATATTATATTACATTAGTAAGAGGTTTCAGGCGTTGATAAGCTAAAGATTGGAATAATGGAAGTGAATGCGGATAATTCCGTAGCCGTGCCAAGTACAGGGCCCAGCTAAATAAACCGCCAATGTTTAACTTATAAACGGATACCGCAAACCAATAGCATCTTGGTCAAGTTTATATTGGAGATGTACCGACTTGGGTGTATTGGTGCAGAGGGGTTCTGCCTAGATAAATATTATAACACTTCCATTTCTATCGAAGCTTGGAATAGGGAGAATTTGTGTGTATACTGCAGTCGTATATAGTGTAAGCGCGTTACACAGGATGTGATTTTACTCCAAAGCCCGGGATTTTAATTGTCATTTTATTTTGGTGTTTAATTAATTTTATCAAATAATTTTAAAGCAGTATAATACTATATGTATGTATATGTTATTTTAAGCTGTGACTAACGAGACTCGTCATGTTTTGAGTCGATTAGTAGTAGTGGGGAAGGTTGCTTGTTATTTGCGGAGGAAGGATTGTTAGGGGTCGCCTCGTTGGATTAATTGTAGCTTAGATTGTCCGCATCAAAGGTATCGAACACGAGTATTTACTAAAATTCAGATATTCAGTACGGGAACAAACTTGTATACATATATGCACTCGTTGATTACTTGAGACACCAAGTACTGATCACTGATCAGTCGACGAGGTCCTGCATCTAGAAGTTTTACTGCCTTGGACACAAAAACTTTTACAAATTAGTTACAGAATAGCTTTTTAGTGTAGCACAGCCTGAGGCTTCTATCTCAGATACATGGTCTGCGGGTAAGGCCGCAAAGCATTATTTTAGTTATGAAATCCCGCCGGCATGGTGTGTTAAAGGCCTTATAAAGTGTGTCAATATGGATCTTACCTTTATAAACCTTTTGGCTTTTGTTAATAATCCTAATGTTGTGTGTCGTGACGCTTCAGGGCCTAGAGGTACCATGTCCTTTAATTTTTCCAAGCAGCTTCTTAGATGTGCTCTCCTGTAACAAACAAACATATAAACGTTTAATAAAACATTGTATTCTTTTGCCGATATTGTTTATTCTTCAAAATAATATGCAGTGTATTTTTACAGTGTATTAGGTTCATTTTTCATACTATATTTTATGCAGAGTAAGTTTTTAACAACATTTATTAATTATATATATGTGACACGGTGTTTCTCACAATGAACCCCGAGATTGTGTAACAGATTGTCATAGTATTTTAAAATGTGTGTATTGCTGGCGTGCCTAAGACAGGATAGTTAACATGAAGCTTAGAGCAATAGCAGCGGAGCATGATTATAAAGAGAAGTAGATGAAGTTACGTGGGACAGCTAGTTCTACATTGAGAGGGCAATGTAAAGCTCCCTCTTTTAAGATCTACAATATAAGGGATACGTATTGTAGTAATTTTGTTGTCCTATTTGAAATTAACGATCCCATCCAAGCTTTTTGTTAGTAAGTCAACTTTAAGTAACAAAAGCTAAGAACAAGTTCTTACTAACTTTCATTGTAGAGAACAATTGCCTAAAAAGCTAAGATGCTATTAATTAGGCTTCATTAGACATAAAATTTAATAACAAACAATAAAGTCTTCATTTTATACTTAATACTAGTTCGAAAATAAATAATGTTCCAGACATGTAGTACACAACGCCAGCTAGCTTCAAACTAAGCAGAGTTTGTTCTGTAAAAGCTAGATTGATTGATATAATACTTGTGTGTATACTTTTTTTTGTAAAACATACATGTACATATGTTTTCTGTTTAATATGTATGTATTTACAAAAAAAAGTATGTTTATGTATTGATATAAGTTCTTTAGTACTCATAACACAAGCTCTGCTTAGTTTGGGAGTAGATGACGTTGTGTGTAAGTTGTTTTTTTTTAATATGATTTATTAACTATTTTACAGGCAAGTTTATTTTGAATAAATCGCTATAAAACAAAGACAGTGGGTAAAAGTCACGAAACGCTAAAAACAGTCAATTACAGTTTATATTCATCGCTAAACATTTAACTATAACTGCATATAACTGCCTCGTTGGTCTAGTGGAAAGCGTATGCGACTGCTAATCAAGAGGTCTCGGGTTCAAATCCCGGGTAGGGGCAAAAAGTGTTTTTGGGTTTTATTAGGAAATTCCTAATAGCAGCCCGGAGTTTGGAAGTTTTGCGGTGAATCACGCCCATGTCTCGGAGAGCACGTAAAGCCGTCGGTCCCGGTTGTTGTGAACATCAATGGCAATTGTTATTGGCAAGTCAGTGCCCTCAAATTTACTGAAAACTAGTTCAACCTACGAATTTCAATTCTACCTTTGGGTTGCGGAGGTCCGATGCCAGTCGCTCCGTGGAAAAACTGATATTCAGATAAAACTGGTTAAAATAGTAGCCGACCCCAAAAAATATTCGGAATAAGGCTACGAAGATGATGATTTATCGCTAAACATTTCCATTCATTATTGTAATAAGAGTTACTAATACTATTCAAACACAATAATGTGCGGTACCACAATATTTCAGCCACTGTAAGTATATTACGTTTCATTTACGGGCATTTTCGCATTTCAGCATAACGTACTGCTTTCGCTTAGCGAAATTTGTGACTGGCTGTATTACCATTGTTGCGAACAGATAAAATAGAAGGAGTTAAAGTTGTTAGAAATATATTATGATTGTATCACGGCTGTAGGGAGTTCGTGCCTGTGTAGGAGAGAGTTATAGTTTATTTAACTTTAAGGCCGTTGAGGAAACGGCAGTGTAGAGTGGGGCTGGATAAAATAAATAAATATTTCGGATATCTTATACACAACGTCATCTAGTCCCAAACTAAGCAGTGCTTTTATTATGAGTACTAAATAACTGATATGAATACATAAACATACTTTTTTTGTAGACATATACATTTTACATAGAAAACACTCCGTAATAAATATTTGTGGATCACACAAATATTTGGTCTGACCCGGGAATCCGGTTTGATTCCCGGGTCGACAACAGGTACAAAGCGGTCGATAACAGGAACAAAGCGATTGTGGCGGTACCGGCCGGGGTCTTTAGTTGACGCTGCTGTCGATTTGTCACTATCAGTTAATAACTAAACACAATACTTAATTATGAATTTATATTCTAAGGCGGTACGAAGTTCGCCGGGTCAGCTAGTTATCTATATGATCCTTATACATACTCATGCAAAGATACACTCGATATTGTGTACACAGACTCAGGCAAAGAAACAGTAGAATTATGAGAAATGAGGTGATAATCTTTAGTTTTTCAATCGAGTTTTCATAGTAGCGATGCAAATTAGCTTTGTTAGTGGAATTGTCTTGCGTGCCCGAGAACCAACTAGTAGGCTTTGAACACGGTTCGCACACTAATTTAATTCCACTCCGTATACACCACACAAAGACTTGGGGATTGTTTTATAATGAGCTCGTTATGTTACTGTTTTACAGAATGTATTGTTTCAGGAATTTGTAGGAAGTTTTAAATGATGGTTTTATTTATTTTGCTTTTTAATATTTTTGGTTGTTTATTCTATTTATGCGTTTTATTCACTACATAACAATGTAGGCATTGTTCTTTCATGAATGATATTTTTCAATTATATTTTAGCTGTTTCTGATAATCATCTGTGTGACAGTGATGCAGAGGCTCTATATAACATTGCCGTTATTAGGACTGTATTATATTTAAGTACTTTATGCTTCAGATATCTTTTTGGATCTTCCAATTGAGATGGAAGAACTTAATAGAAATCACCTTGGTGGATAATTTTATTATTTGACGTTACTTAACTGACGTAAAAAGAAGAGAAAGAAACTTTATACATACATTAAACATCAGTCAAAGATGATGCACAACTCGCTAGAGGCAAATACACAATTATACCTATACATTCACTTTGTCAAAATATAAAATAAATAAATATTTCAGACAACTTACATACAACGCCATCTAGTCCCAAACTAAGCAGAGCTTGGTACTGGACAACTTTAATAAAAACATAAACATACTTTTATCTGTAAATACATACATATTGTATATAGAAAACACCCAAACCCCCAAATCAAATATTTGCGAATCACACAAACATATAGTTTCAGATATCCAACTATTCATTGAATTATCTTAAGGTCAGGTACCGTCTTAACTCACCTTAAGATAAGTTAAGATACGATCACATCCATGTACCCCAAAAATAAAATATCTTATAATGTTTGACCACTTTAATTTTTGCAATGTCGCACTACCCCGATAAGGCCCGTATACCACTAGATCTACATAATTACACGTTCCCGTAATTCCTTCTATCTTAGCTCGTAAAAACGTATATTTTCTAAGAAAATTGTAAATTTATGGCTGTTATTCGTTAAGGGACAGAATGGAAAAAATGGGACGGTGAAATACAATTTAGGTAGCGAAAATAAAACTAGATGACTCCTGGCAGGTCATGAGAGGCTTTTACTAAAATATACAAACAGTATTTCGTTTAGAACGTGGCCGACATATTAAAAATACATTAGGCTTAGTAAAAAAATCACGAACAACGCTGTTATGTAAAATGGGCTAGCGTTTTTAGATTTCTCTTGCGTCAGCTTATTGTTGGTTTAGTGAGTGGTGGTTTTTTTGTTGATGCTCGAAGAGATTTTTTCCGTATTGAGTAAAAATTAACGATTCTATTATATTAATTTCTATATCTTCATCGTAAAACTTCAAAGCTTAAGCTATTTACATCGATTATAATTTTATTACAAAATACCAGAGGTGACTCGATACTTTATTGTAGACTAGTAATCCAGCCCGGCTTCGTGTAGTGGTTTTTGAAATACTCGGCTTTCGTCTAATGTGAAAGTTACCTTTAATAGTTCACAAGTTATTGTTCCGAGCCTAGGTATTTTAAAAGCAAGAGTCAAACTGAAACCCAATAATAACGTCAACACATTTAAAGGTACCAGTGGTCGCCAAGTGGTTGAAAATCGACCATAGATAATTTGAATAAATAAGTGGCAACATTATTAAGGTTCTATTGTCAAAGACTATAACTTCTATACTCACAGATTTCTCCAAGGCTACACTACAATGTTGATTTGACAAAAGAGGATCTATGCGTGTGTGTGTCAAACATATTGTAGTGTATGTGACGTTTTGTTTAATGATTGCTCGCTTTGCCCGCGTGTATCTCGATTATTGCAGTAAAAAGTAGCCTATGCGTTATTCTAATATATAAGCTATATTCCTGTAAAGTTTCATCCAAATTAGTTCAGTAGTTTTTGCGTGAAAAAGCAACATACAAACATACTCACAATCTTTCGGGTTTATTAGTAGGATAATAATTTTCCAAAAAATAGCTTCCAGCACTCCTCCCCATCACTACATATTATAAAACAAAGTCCCTCTTCCGCGTCTGTTTATCTGTCTGCCTGTTCGCGATAAATTCATAAATACTGCATAGATTTTCATACTGTTTTCAGAAATGGATAGATTGATTCTCGAGGAAGCCGTGAGTGCAAGTCAGCGGGCCGCTAGTAAAATATAAGTGTGCGAAATTTCATAACACAATTAATTATTTAACACTGGAATTCATCATTAAATCATATAATTCATCATTAACACACTACTAGATTCCTCGACCACTCCTTTTCTGTACCAGCAGTTCGATTGTGGAACGCCTTGCCAGTCGCAATCAGACGAGCGCAACTTCAAGAAACTGGTAAAAGAATATTACTTGAGTGACTTTAAGGACATATAACCAGTTACTTCTCAAAATCCACTTGTACATTAATGAAATATCTGTTTATACCACTTATTTATTCTTAGTTCCATATATTTTATTTTATTCTATATAAGTACTATATGTTACTATTAGCTGATATAACCCGTATTACACTGACTTAATTACTCTGTAATCACTTCTGTTGTAAATTTCTCCATACACCAGGAACTACCATATACATAAATAATAAATAAATAATAAATAAATATTTGGACAACTTACACACAACATCATCTAGTCCCAAAGTAAGCAGAGCTTGTGTTATGGGTACTAAACAACTGATATAAATACATAAACATATTTTTTTTTGTAAATACATACATATTATACATAGAAAAACACCCAGACTCCGAAACAAATATTTGTGGATCACACAAATATTTGGTCTGACCCGGGAATCGAACCCGAGACCTCTTGATCAGCAGCCGCATACGCTAACCACTAGACCAACAAGGCAGTCCATACTTTCCATGTCTTTCATTCCATCCCATAGTTGCCTGTAAGAGATTGCCTTCGAGCGATAAGGCCGCCACTTATACCTATTAGATTAAGCTGTTATATGTCTAACTGCCTCGTTGGTCCAGTGGATAGCGTATGCGACTGCTAATCAAGAAGTCTTCTCAAGGGTTCAAATCCCGGGTCGGACCAAAAAGTGTTTTTGAGTTTTTCTTAGGAAATTCCTAATAGCAGTCCGGAGTTTGAAAGTTTGGTCGTGATTCACGCTCGTGCCTCGAAGAGCACGTAAAGCCGTCGGTCCCTGTTGTTATAAACATCTATGGAAATCGTTATTGGGAAGTCAGTGCCCTCAAATTTACTGACAACTAGTTCAACCTTCGAATTTCAGTTCTCCCTTAGGGTTGCGGAGGTCCGATGTCAATCGCTCCGTGGAAAAACTGATATTCAGGTAAAACCGGTGGAACTAGTAGCCGACCCCAAATAATATTGGGAATTACGAAGAAGATATGTTTCTATTCTGGTGTACAATAAAGATATATGTTAGTATTATTCCATCTGTCTACACTTTCTTAAGCCTCATTTGACCCGGTCATTGTGCTATTAGCTCGGATTTATAAAAACGGTATAAGTTATTTGTTTAATACTCGAATCGCCTTATGAAATTATGAAACCTACTTAAGTTTATTAAGAAGGTTTTTAATATCGTTGGTTCTAAGAAAAAAATACGTAGATATTTTAGTTTTGATTTTTTTTAAAGATAACTCCCCTCTTAGGAACATACATACTGTGTGTATATATATATAGAATCAACAATAATTTCTGGATCACATATAGTATTTTTCCACCTGGAATTTGAACCCACTACAATTGGCGCAATAGAAAACCACAAGCTGGAAGATACTTTATACATAAAAAATAAATATTTTGGACCTCATACACACTACGCCATCTAGTCCCAAACTAAGCAGAACTTGTATTATGGGTTACTACACAACTGATATAAATACATAAACATACTTTTATTATGTAAATACATACATTATTATACAAAGAAAAACACCCAAACTCCGTTACATATATTTGCGGATCACACAAACATTTGGAATCGATCCCGAGACCTCTTGATCAGCAGCCGCATACGCTAACCACTAGACCAACAAGGCAGTCAACATATTTAATGTTACTACTTTATTGAAGAAGTTTCGGCAAAATTTCAATAGACTTTTTTACAATACAAATATAAATAATAGTTTTTCTAAATTACCTGTTTTACCTGGCTGTCCACAATACATATTACTTTAGCAATTTGCATAAAGTAAGAATTTACCAACGTTAAATAAAGTTATTTTTTTCTGTTCCTTATTTTTTTAATACAAATATATAATTGTACAGAGATCTCAAATAGAAATGAGTATAATTTTAAATATTTTATATAGATAAAGTTTGTAAATTTGTAAGGTTATAAATCTTATAAACAAATTTTATAATTCTTTTACCAATAGCTAATAAGCTACATTGTTTGCGTTTGTCATAGACTGTATACTAATCTTTAAAATAATCTGCCTTGCTGGTCTAGTGGTTAGCGTATGCGGCTGCTAATCAAGAGGTCTCGGGTTCGATTCCCGGGTCAGACCAAATATTTGTGCGATCGACAAATATTTGTTTCGGAGTCTGGGTGTTTTTCTATGTATAATATGTATGTATTTATAAAAAAAAAGTATGTTTATGTATTTATATCAGTTGTTTAGTACCCTTAACATAAGCTCTGCATACTTTAGGACTAGATGATGTTGTGTGTAAGATGTCCAAATATTTATTTATTTATTTATAATTAGCGCGATATTCTAAATATAAGGGAGTGAAGCGGTTTCAAAAACCAGAATTGCATCAGCGTTTATATTTCCCATTTTCGAATTATTTTTGTGAATAACATAAAGGCTCGGCCCCTATTGCTCTTAGCGTAGTACTATATATACTTCGTTCATGAATAGAGCATCAAACAATAAAATAGTTGTACAATCGTATAACCAAATAAAAAACTCAGGTTCAACTTCAGTTTTTAATATTACTTTAAATAATATTACATATCACTTTTCCTACAAACGATATAACTTATTTCATTACAATGTTGGACAAAGATACACACACATACAAGTCAGTATTCAACTCGTCGACTTACGCTTTCAGTATCGCAATAAATTGCTTTCGACACACAGAGATAGGCTCTAAGTGACGTCATTAAATAATCCACAGTGTTACCGCGTACCTAACAGATATTGTCTACGTAGAACAGCTATAAACATAACATGGCGGACTTTATCGTCACAAGTATAATGAAGTCAGATTCTTAATCGCAATGTTTAGTTGAGAACTTAGCGGTATAAGGCCATGTGTATATTGTACGTTCAAATATGTATGCGGACATATAATTGATGGACTTACGTGAATTCGGTAATACAGATATGTATAATTATACCACTGGGAGCTACTGTTATCGTTCCTGTTCGATTAAGTATTGCGGTTATATTCCAATGTCTCAAGGTTTTATTACTGAATAGCTTGCTAAATCTATCACACATTGACTCACTCTCGTATTGATATTACTATGATTCCGGGTGCTTAAAGAGAGGCGTGAAAAAGCATCTCATTAGGGCGCCATACACTTGATATAGTTGCCATACTGACGGCATTAGTCCCCACTTTTGGATTCTACTTATGTTTTCCATCAGGCAGATTTAAGTCTCCTTGGCATGAGTTAAATTTAAAAAAGCTATCAACATCGATACGATAACAGCATTTGGTGCACACTAATAGGAGTCGATTATAGTGTGTTGTTATTGTTATTGTTTAATTATTTTTGGACACTACCTTTGTAATCTGCATCGTTACATTGTCCTCTCATTTTATAAAATGCCTTAAAAAATGTAACAAAAAATTGTAAAAACAATATTGCAAAAGAGTGTCCATGGAGTTTCTTGTCTGTTCTTCTCCATAGGATCTACGAATTAGAACAGACAATTAGCTTCACGACTGACTACTGACTGACTACTTGACGTCTCAAAAGTGCCGTTGTATTGGTTTATTTGAAATAAAATTGGTTTGATTTTTTTTTTTTTTTTTTTTTTTTTTTTATATTTAAGCCTGCCAAAGTGACTCTACTCTGCCTGATGGAAAGCATGAGTAGAATCCAGGAGTAGGGGTCACCATGCTTATTGTGAGGGTAGGCAATGTAGCATGGTGACCCTTACCATGGCAGCCCGGTTAGATTATTCTGCATCATTCTCCCGGCCTTCGAAGGGCGGGAGAATGATGCAGAATGATTGGGCCTCCGGTCTCACACTCACCAACGAAATACGACAGCAAGAATGCTGTCATTATTAGGATGGTCTTCTGTGTGAGGGTAGTACTGGCCGGGTCGAGCCGGCCCATTCGTGCTGAAATCAGCGTGGCTCTACTACCTACAGTATAGCAGATTTGATTTGATTTGAAGAAGGACTTTTAAATTATTATTAAAACCAGTATTTGAAATCCAACACCTTCGTTGTTTCTTCACCTTTCGCGCTACGCCTTTTTTCATTTTAGGTAAAGGTACAGAAAAGTATTTATCACGCTATATAGTACTTGAAAGGATTCGACGGAAAATACCTATCGGCTTACATTTTTCATTATTTCTAGATAATGATATTAAGTAACCGGTTGAACAGTATATATATGTATATGTATGTATAAAACCTACATCACTGAATAAAATTACACGTAAGCATATGTCAAAAATCGTTACTATTTACCCGAATACCTCCGTCAGATCACATTAATAATATTAGTTTAGGACTCAGGCGACTAGTCTACATTTTTCGATCTAGGTCGAGGTCAGGAAGTTTGCGCTGTAGCTCGTGATTAATAGCATTTGCGAGGATGTCTGCGGTTTGAATTTACGTCAGGCTTTTGCTGGAATAAAATTATACTGGCAATTTCTTTTTACTTAAAAAAAAACTTTAAATTTGCTGGTAGTAAATTGGCTCTAGATATTAGGCAGTTTTTTTAAGACAACTCTCGCCTTAGGAATTGATCTACTATCACGCGGACCTTAGAAAAATACAGAAGACGGACACATAGTAGACCCAGACTCAGAAGAATAGGTTGTGGATTATACAAAACGTTGTTCAATGTGGGATTCGAATTCAAAATAATAGTAAACCGCGTTGCGACTACTTAAATCACTGCGCAAATTCGTTAATTGGTTGAATTGTAACAAATAATTATACATGTATGTATGTATAACTTGAGGAGGGGTGGATTGTGAAGGCTATGGTGAAGGTCATCAGTAACCGTTGGATGTGGGCAGCACAGGACTAGTTCTTGCGAGAAACCTTGGAATATGTTCAGTAGTGGACAACTTATTTCTAAGATGATGATGATAGAGAAAAAGTTGGTTTTAGGAAACTGATTTGAGACCGCACACTCAATTATGTATATATATAGATATAAAAACATATGCGACTGCCCCGATCGAGAGGTGTCAGGTTCTATACAAAACAAGACAAAAGTGTTGTTAGGATTATCTAACAAGAAATTTTTGGTCGGTCAAGGTTGTTGCAATCGTAAATAGGAAGTAGCCCTCAAATATAAAACAAGTTCAGCTTCGCATTCACTTCATCCTTGGGGTTGTGAAAAAACTGATACTCAGGTAAAACAGGTTGAACAAATTGCCAAACTCAAAAAAATTGGACTTATAAAGCTATGAAGACGAAGATATAAAGGCACCAAGTCACAGGTGCGTCTCGCGGTAAAAAATCGCCCCGTTCATATGCACCCTTAAACATTACCAGTGGCTGTCTGCCGTAATTACACCGTTTGTTGGACATTATCATAGTGGAGTGCGTCCAATTTCGGCTTGACGACTTTTTTACGAGTTAAGACTCGTAAGTAATTTACGAGGTCGTAAAACGTTGCCGTGCTCCGCATATCGCGTTGATAACAATGTACAGAGATATTTTAGTGAATTGCCACGCGATGCCTCGTCACTTTACGAGTTTTGGGTTTCGCGGCTGTTCATCGGGTTTGGATTTAATCATTTTTTGTTCATATATACAGGCAGTAGAGCATCGTTGATTCGACCGCGGCGGTACTACCCTCACATTTGTGTGACCATCCTAATAATGAGCGTTTCGTTAGTGAGCGTGAGACCAATAATTCTGTATCAATTTCCCGGCTTCCAGAGGCCGGAAGAATAATGTAGAAATATTCGACCAGGCCGCCATATTATGGGTCACCATACGGCATTGCTTACCTACCCTCACGATGCGGATGGTGACCCCTACTCCTGGATTCTACTCATGCTTTCCATCAGGCAGAATAGTCATTTGTAAGGTAAGTTTAAATATAAAACAAAAGACAAATAACAAACGTGGTACAGTACGTACAGTAGGAGAGTACAATCAGTTGTTTTAGAAAGATGCAACTTGAAACCAAAACACGCGTTCTTTAAACACTGCCTCTTTAATTTCAGAAGGAAAGAGGTTGTTTAATAAATTTCCTATCCATTATCCATGTCATCATATTGTGACTATTAGGCACCATTAAATAAATGTTCAGGACATCTTACACATAACGCCATCTAATCCCAAACAAAGCAAATATAGATAGATAGATAGATAGAGTCTTTAATGGGTACTAGACAATTGATAAAAATAAATAAACATTCTTTTACATACATACTGAGCCGGGAATCGAAGCCGAAACATCAAACACAGCAACCGTATATATGTATATTTACGTACTGATGCGTTTCGTTGGTGAGTATGAGACCGGCCTCTCAATGATGCAGAAGCATCACTAGCCCGCAATAGCGTGGGTCACCTTGCTATATTGCCTGAATTCACAATGATGATAGTGAGAACACAACTCTTGGATTCCACTCATGTTTGCCAGCATGCCCAGCAGGCAGAGCAAGGAAAAAAATAAAAAATAGATTGATTATTATAGTTTTCCGGTACAAAGTTCACTAAACGTTCGCTTAATTTAAGCGTCAAAGTAAGGAAACAAACAGACAAACTTACTGCCGCATTAGAATATTCGAATGAAATAATAGCACAAAGACGTGGATAGGCTTAGGTCGGAGTGCGCCAATATCCGGCGGGAAGAGGCCAGCAGAGCCTCTAACTAATTTGCATTTACTACGCAGCCTGCATCCACCGTCTGATAGTTTCCAAGTGGAAATACGAATATTGGACTGGTTTAGCGTACAAATATTGACAATGGAACCTGATTCTACATATTAATTAAAGAGAGGCATTCATAGAAAAAAAAATAAGAAATCGTGGCTGCGAAATATCCGGGATTAGACCGGTATCATCCCTATTGAGCGACTGTTCCGCCTGGCCAATGACATAGAGGAGTACAGGAAGCTAACGGCCAACCTTCAGGATTGAAGAGGCACTAGAAAAAGAAGAAGGATTTATAGAAAAAAATGAATAAAATGTGGCCAACAAAGTATGTTGACTTCAAAGCTTAAAAGCGTGAAAGTCCAAAATGTTCTAACTGAAAATTTCTGAGAGGAAGTATTACATACTTTATATAGTAAATAGTAAGTCTATATATTTTTTTTTGGGCATAAAAGCCTAACAGACATACAAACTGAGTTACTTTATAATAATAAGTATGGATTATTTTTCTGAATAAATTAAAACGACACTTTTTTCCGATCCGATCCGATATTATAAGTGCCAGAAACGATTATAATAGTATTAAATATATAAAATATAATAAAACTAGCTTTCGCCCGCGGCTCCCCCCGAGTGTATGTCGGTTGTTGCGGTAAAAAGTAGCCTATGTCCTTTCCCAAGTTCAGTTCTATCTTCATACTAAATTTCATCAAAATCGGTTCAATCGTTTAGGCGTGAAAGCTGAACAGACAGACAGGCAGAGTTACTTTCGCATTTTTAATATTAGTAGATATAAAACACCCTCAATTATGTCAATTCATTATTCAATTTATTATAATGTTAAACTTTGTAGAACGGAGACCCCCGTAGCTAAAAACTACGTTCCGTAGCGTACTCTACGTAAAAGTCTACGGCGCTACGAATGTAGAGATACGCCTAGTTACGAGTTTCTATTTGTATGTTTATTTTATTTGGATAAAATAATTGTTGCCAGAGGCATTACACGTTTTTAGTTTCGTAATTTAAAGTTTTTTTTGTTTTTTCTTTTAAATAATAAGGGTTATGTATAATATGGGTAAATATGTTTTAGGAAATTCACGAGAATCTGTTTTCATATTTTTGTCTTATACTAGTTAAGTTATATAAGTTGGCAGAATCCTTGTCTAAAAAGTGGATAGTATGGGATAAGGAATAATCTAAACAAGGGGAAATAGCCCTACGGTTATTTTTTTAGGGGACCCGTGTTAGCAAACTCACACTCGGTGACGTAATTTGTTCACCAAACACGATTCGTGCCTGGTGTTTCCACCACTCCTTGGTTTTAGAGAAAAAAATATTCAGACTCTGGAGATATTTTAAAAACACAGTAGTTCGTTTCATGCATAATAATAATAATAAATATTTCGGACATCTTACACACAACGTCATCTAGTCCCAAATTAAGCAGAGCTTGTATTATGGGTACTAGACAACTGATACATACTTTTTTTTGTAAATACCTACATATTATACATAGAAAAATACCCAGACTCCAAAACAAATATTTGTGGATCATACAAATATTTGGTCTGACCCGGAAATCGAACCCGAGACGTCTTGATCAGCAGCCGCATACGCTAAACAAAAGACCAACAAGGCACACATATGTTTGTAAAGTTGCTAGCGACACAGAATATAATCTATTCCTAATTCAGGAGTTGCAAAAAAAATACAGTCTGAATTGAAAATAGTTCTTGTTGCAGTGTATAAGCACCTTTATAGTGCCCGTCACGAATCAATGTCTATCAATCATTTAAGCGATAATGTCGCTGCCTGAATAATCGCCCTCCACTTATTTTATCGTAAGCTTAAGTGAATTTTAAATGGTCTTATATTGCCTTTGATATAGCTTAGAATAAAGCAAATATTATACTTGTCACTTCTTTATGCATAAATGCTACTATTTAAATAACTGCTTTAGCGTATGCGACTTGCAATTTAGAGGTCTCGAGCTCAATTCCCGGGTCAGGCCAAAAAAGGATTATTGGATTTCCTTATCAAAAATTAACAGCGTTGAAATATCGGATACTCACAAACAAAAAGGTACATGGTAGCAATCCCGCAGATTTATATTTAAATGTTACTAACCATGAAAGTTTAAAACAATATAATATAAAATAATCAAAAATTAGTATATAAAACTGTTCCGTTACTGACTAAATAACATAAAACGCACAGCCGAAACTACTGGATGCAGGAAGTTGAAATTTGCCATGTGCGTTCCTTGAGGAGCGTAGGCTATCATTCAGAGAGGATTTTGGATAATTCCACCCCGAAGAGGGAGAAAAGGGCAATAAAAGTTATGCATAGGAATAACACGTAGGTGAAGCCGCGAGTAAAAGCTAGTCAATTTAAATAATTCTTCTTAATACCTCTCGCAAATACTTTAATACTTAGGACTTACTAATGCAACAAGGAACCAATCCATACACATGTCAAAATCGTTTTGTTTTCCTCAGATGAATTAATGAAAAATAGTCGAACTGGAGAGAGATGGATAATTTCTCAATAGTTCATCTCACATAGAATAAAATACAATCTCAATTACTCAGTACACCGCCACCGATTTTTTTTTTCACTGTGTTTAGCGAGATCGTTGTGTCATACACCCAAAATTTGACTTTTTACACACATACAGGCGTGTGAAATAGTTTCACGACTGGGGACGAAGTTTAAAGGAGGTTGGTGGTCATTTGAGGGCTATTATCGTTTGACCCTCGCAGGCTCTGTTGTCCAAATGGTCTATTTGACTATCTACATAATTTAGAACGACTCGCTACACAAGTATTGTCTCTCTATATTGTCTCAGGACAAAAGCATTTTGTTTTAAAAGCCTTGAATTTTTTATCGCGCTTTTTCATGGTCACTGGTCATTTAGGAAGCCGTTTGTTACGTGAATTGGACCAAAATTATTGTTGGGAAATAAGGGTGTTTTGTACAACCCTACAAGAATGTAAATGAAAACGTTGGGAAATTATAAATGTAAAAACTTTCTGATATGAGGTTTCCTATTGTCATTAAATTTTATAAGACGTGTATGTAGGCAACGACGGCGCGGTCAGTACCTAGATGGGTGTCCGTTTGAGGCTTGATATGTTATGAGCGTTTCCGTGATTCAGAGGTCACGTTAAGCAGTCGATCGCGTTCGATCTTCGGGCGGCTTAAATACATTCAACGGCAAGAATATGTAGACACAAGGTATCTATCTTGCTAGTACCCAACCCACATTCGGTCAGTGTGGCGACGTATGGTGTTAACCCTCTCCCTGAGAGGAGACCCGAACCCAGCAGTGGGATTAAGTCCCACTGCTGAACTCGGGCTTGCGGATTGCCTTACAAAACAACTAAATTGCACAGGTCACAGTCAGAATCTGACACCATAAAATATATAGTTTAAAACATTTATCGCGATTTTAACATATATATAGATTATCTATACATACACTTATACCCACCAATTTCAAATAATTTTATGTAGCACAATATTACCTGCAAATAAAGTAGTGCCTTCCAAAAAGAGCCCGGGGCACAATGCCAAAACGGATTGTACCTCAGTGTCTTTACAACGATGGTAGTCGAAAACACGTATGTCCCTGTATCAGGCGGTTCAACCCAATCTGTATGCAAAACGTCCCGAGGGTGGGGATCTCATTTCCTCCCCCCCCCCTCCTCTCTCCACCCATCGCATACCCCGGTACTGCTCCGGCACGTCCGACGTCCGTACTGACCCACCCTAGCTTGTCAAAAGATGGATGAATTTGAAAGAATCCCACAGCCCTACGGCGATTTTAGGGTTGAACCGTAAAATGTATAAAAAAGATTTTGTAAAATAGTTTTAGAACGGTTTTCGGAACTTTTTTTTATTTATGAATAAAATGAGTCTAAGTAAAAATTACTGACTAGAACAATTTGTAAATAATCAAAAATTGGATTTGATATTCTTATCTGTGTTTATCTCGTAATTCTAGAAGCGTTCATTTTAAAAAAACGGACAAAGTCAAAACTCATTATGTTTATTGTCATTCATCAAAAATACATTAGTATTTATGAGTGTAACTGCAAGTACATAAAACACGGAAAACGCTTTAAAGATATTTTACATCCTACATAAAACCATATACTAATTTAAATATTTTTTGCATCTCATGACAACCCTAGCGAGTTCTTAGGTTCGTCACGTTAGGGTTAAGAATATCTTAACATTTTTGCACGCCCGAGTTGGCTTTGATTTATTTTTTTATATCTTCATTGTGACCCTTGGACTACATTACGGCGGCTCATTTCTTTCGTTTTTGACCTCCTCTGATTTACAATCCTTCATTTGGTCTTTCTTAAACTCTTTCATTTTACTAATGTTCCTCTTTCACTTAGTTAATGTTATTTTTATTTTATGTAGACTCAGTTAAGTTATGGTTAATTGTAGGTCGACTACGGCAGCACTACCCTCACACAGAAGACCACCCTAATAATGACAGCATTCTTGCTATCGTATTTCGTAGGTTGGTGTGAGACCGGAGGCATTCTGCATCATTCTACCGGCCTCCGCAGTCCGGGAGATGATGCAAAAACATCTGAACAGGCCGCCATGGTACGGGTCACCATGCTATATTGCCTACAGACACAATGAGGATGGTGACCCCCACTCCTGGATTCTACTCATGCTTTCCATCAGGCAGAGTAGAGTCAAATTTATATTCATCTACCTGTATGTTAGGAAGTAAAACTAGAACTTCTAGATATTAGAATTTTATTGAATATAAAGAACGAATGTGTGAATGATGTACAATACATATGTACCTGTATACAACCTTCTATGAGCTTTATTTTTATCAGTCACTAATATGGCAATGAGTTGCTAGTTACAAAACAAATTGTCCGCTGGAAACAAACATTTTGAATAACATGGGTATTATTTAGTCAATGGGACAAAGAAACAATTTTATATGAAATGAAAGTGTTTTTGTAATTTATTCACTTTACTGTAACAATTTACATTACAAGTAGTCGAAACAGATATAGATTTCCCGGAAAATGCCAGAAATAGTGATCGGAATATTATAAGTTAATGCTACGCTGTAGCCAGAAAGCTTGCGTAGCATATGCTACGGCGTAGGACATGCTCCTATAACAACTGTTGAGTCGAAGCTCAAAAGTTGTTATAGGAACATGTTGAGGAGTTCATGTCTATATTTGATATTTTGATCAAATTATATAGAAGAAGCATTTATGACTTTGAATGTTTATTTGTTATATTGTAAACATAGATTAAAGGATTCTATTTTCAGAAAAAGAAAAAGGCGCTCTAAATTTCGGGGTAGGAGTAGGAGAACGATTTAAAAATTACCAATGGGGGAGAGGGGTTCATATAATGCCCCCTTCCCTTTAATATTTGAACAATAAACGCTAGGCCCATGTGTCTTCCACGAAGGCTGTATGAAGAAATATGATAGTTTCGACTCACCGATGTAAGGCTGGATGTAATACATTCCGTGATCAGATAACTGATGGTTTTCATACATCATTTATGAAGGTACGTTTTGAGTGAAGCCATAACATCAGCGAAAAAAAAAAAACAAAACATGTTAACAACTTCTATATGCTGTTTTTGGTTAATTTTGGTTAAGATCCCTCCAAAAACTTGAGTCATAGAGGTTTTATTTTTAAGGATTGTTTAATGGAAGATGATGATCGGTAAGTAAGTCAAGTCCTATTTGTGGGTTCGTGGGTTCCAATCCTACGTCTGAAAACACTTTGTGTAATTCACAAATTGTTGTACTTTGTCTGGGTGTTCTTTGTGTCCGTTTCATGTATGTTTGTAAAGTCCCACGCGACACAGGATTTATATTCCTAATGAAGGAGTTCTTTATTTAAAATAAATAAATAAATATTCAAGTGCTGACTAAATACATATATGTATATCATGACATCATCCCATGGATCTTTACAAATTTGACAAAACTGTATCTCAGTGTAACGAGTATCATATCACATAGGTTTGTAATGGTATAACATTTGTAAAAATCCAAACACTGGTACACAAATTTAAGTAGCTTTTATGTCAAAATATTCCTACTTCAGCATACATCTATAACAATGATCTGTAAGTAATTTGAAAAAGCTCTGTATAATCCTGAAAAACATTCAAACCATCGAAATATTTACTAAAGCAGTCCACTCGCTATCCTCATGGCCCCACACGCAACACGTTGAACAAACGCCACCATTCAGATGCAAACGACGGCTCACGGCGTCAAAAATACCCGTCCTTTATCACATCCACCTTAATACTACGCTAGTGTCGTACTGCTTATCCGCGAAGGGACGTCCTCGTAAAATAGCAAGATAATGTTTACATTCTTTTTTTAAATTTGTATTCTAGAAGCGAATTCAAAAACACTTTCTTATAAGAGTATTTTTTTATATTTCGAAGGTTCTATTTTTGAATCCTTTTATTGGATTTTAAAAATGTATATTAATTCTTTTTTTAATGTCCAAATAGCAAATTGAAATACAGTATTTTTCAAGGATGTTTGAAAGTGTTTTCCATTTAGAGTATTCTATTTTCGAATTCTTTTTTGTGAGGTAATTAAAAAAAAAACAATAAGGGTTGAAAGTATTCGTTTGTTGTATTTTATTTCAGAATTTTATTTTTGAGAGCATTTAGGTGATCTATTTTTGACTTTTGTAGGAATACGAGTGAAATATTTTTTTCGGGTAAAAAAATGTAAATAACAATTATACTTAAGATCTAATTATTAAGATAACTTCTTATTTTTTCAAAACAAACAACGTAATAAAGACCCAATTACATCTTTAAAAGATTGACCTCTATATGTCCACACATATACATGCATGCACCACTGTCCTCTATTTCCTCAGCCCCTCCCACCCTCTCGAATGTAACATAATGTCCAATCGAATTGAAGATGTCGGTGAAGCACTCAGACGTCGCACGGAGCGAACACGAGCAGGACAATTGATTTTGTTTGGCTAATGCATCTGTTATGTCGCTAGAAATGCTAGAATACTGATATTTATTTTCAAAATGTATATTTCTAGTGCCATACTAGATATTTATCAAACTATCAATATAGAACACAATTAAAATATGGCTTGAGAGTTTCAATTACGATGATGTAGAGGATTTATTGAATGTAAAAAACTTTGTAAACCAACTTTCAATTCAAAAACGAATGCACATAGGCACATAAAACTATTTGCACACGAATTTGCGCGTACACACATAAACACACACACACACCCACACACACACACACGTACATATCCACATATACCCACGCATGTATGTACAGCGCAAAGCGAAAACCATACAACAGCGTCATCTAAGGAAGGAACAGTGAACCACGAAGAAAAACACGGAATGAACTATACTGAGTAACTACTAATCCTGGATCGCGATTGAGAAATTCTAGCGCCGATTAGCATAACTACAACACCCCAAAATCAACCATTGGGCAGAAGCCCGCAAGGCATAATCACCTGGCCGGTCGGAGGATCCTCCCTTTGTAATGGAGGAACACGACACCCGTTCCTCCACAGTGACAATTTGTTGCATTATTCATTTCTTCTTTTAGGAAGGAACTCATTCCTGATATATAGCTCACAACACTAGTTTGGGAATCAGGGCTTGCACTTGAATTGTATGCATCTTTTGTTATAATAAAGAGTTATTACTATTTCTATAGAATGGATAGTTTCTGTCTATGTCCTGTGGCATTTTGCGTCTCTAATGTGTGGTGACATAATAAGAATACGGTATAATAGTGTCATCACCTCTTCTCATCCCATGGGTATCGTAACTAAGGCAGCAAACTAAGAAAAGTGAAAGAAAAACTTGTAAGAAAACTTGTACCAACCCGTCCGACCAGATCGGTATAGTACGTCAAAACCTCTTTGCCAATGAGAATAGATAATTAACAGCTGCTAATATGAAGACGTAGTGTGTAACTTCTTCATACTTATTACGCACTTATTACCCCCTTCCACTTCCTATACGTTTTTCTACCAGTGATGTACTTATTCTTCACTTCTAACAAAATTATTAGTTATGAATAAAATAAATAATTGTTTTTTCATTACAAAAGGTATTGGTATAGAAAATTCGAAAAAGTCTGAAAAATACTTTTATAGCTAAATATTACGGACATCTGACACTAAACGCCATCTGGCTTCAAACTAATAAGATTATGAAATATGAAATCTAAATTGACTAATGTAATACTTATATACTTTCTTTTTAGAAATACATTCAGATCATACATAGAAAATACTCAAACTTCGAAATAAATATTAGCCCATTAAACAAATATTTGGTTCTCCCGAGACTCGAAACGCAGTACTTGCCAACCTTACTACTGCGCTATCGAAGTAGTCAGGTTCCAGTGAGTGAGTAGGGCAGAGGTTTCTACATAGGGAGGGTGAAGAGGGGGGAGGAGCAATACGAGTTCGACATATATCGATCGACGGTGTTATATACTGGCAAAATAATAAACGAAAAAAAATCCTCGTCTCGTGTAGCGATGATTTACTGAGCTATCTTGTTACATTTATTTTCGACAATAAAAATACTGTTTAATTGCTTTTTCTGAGAACCAATTAGGGAATATCATAATTATGATATATGATATATCAATATCATGTTTTGTTTATCGTATAAAGCAATAATATGTTTTGTATTGTTGGAAACATTAATATATTGTGTAGTATGACTTAGAAACTTTTACGAACTTACAACTCAGAAGTTTGTTTGTATTAGGTATATAAATTTACTACTGTGAATAATTATTTTATACTAAAACTGAATACATTTAAAATACTTACTTCTTTGAATTTTTAAAGGTTTAGAATATTATAAAATTATTTTAAATGACGGCGGATAACTGATAATTAGTGAGTTGTTACTAAAAAAATAAAAACCTTTTTATTTTAAAAGCCTGTTTGTTTAGTTATTTTAACTATTTTTTTTAGAAAAAAGACAAATTTTTTAAAACACTTTTTTTGTTTTTTTTTTCAAATTAGTGTATTGTCATTGGTCCTCGATAAATCTACAAAGTTTGAACGAAATATGGCCGTTTAAAGTGGGTGAAATTCGCACCCAAAGGAGTCGGTTACAAACAAACATACAGGTGAAGCTAATAAAAAGCGTGTAATGATCAATAATAATCTATACCACAGGATAACGAGATAAACTCTGTAAAATTGAAGGGTGGTGTAGGTAATCTCTAGATCTATTACACCAATTAAAAAAAAAAATACTACTACAAAATCACATTATGAATGAATATGATATACACACAATGATAGAAATTTTAACCCGAAAAATGGTTTAGCAAACGTGTAAAATACACTCTTTAATTAAATAGCGTCTTACAAATCCTTTTGTTTCGTTTAAAATAATTTTAAGAAAACTAATAATAGCACTAGCACCTAGCACTGAATAATTTCCACGAGTAAATTCCTGATAAATAAGCCGCTTGCGTGAGACAAAGAACTAGGGAGCCGGGTTAAAAATAAAATGTAAGCTCGGTTCGTAATTCCGTTTCCAATAAAATCCGGTACAATGTACCCGTGAGTCGGAACAAAAAGGTAATACCGGTGGCGGATATCAGCGTTGAAGGAGAACCCCGCGGGCGCTGCGCCGCTACACATTCAATCATGCAGCGTGTTTGTTGTATGTTATAGTTTATTTATGCATAAGTTCTGCATGCGACATTGTTTAAATTTAACAGGAAAGCTACTTCAACTAATGGTCTGTTATTTTTAACGTGTTTTATGATTTTAAGGGAAAAAGTATTTGTTTTTGCCTTTAAACACTATGAAGGATACAACAGTGTGTATACCTGGTGAGTTACCAGGCTTACACAATGTTTTTGTGATCACTAGACCAACAAGGCAATCTTGTGTTCTAAGAATGAACTCGCTACCAACTCATGTGTTCATTTAACCATTATGATCCCGGGTCCTTCAAGCGGGGCGCGAAAAGCATTTCACTAGGCCGCCATAATGTGGGCCGCCATATTGTCTACATTTGCAGGGAGATGGTGGCCCGTACTCTAAGATTCTGTTCATTCTTTACATCAGGCAGGATAGCCTCACCTTGATAGGCTTTTAAAAAAATATTTCATTTCTGTCAGTTTCATTTTTACTTTAGGTTAGTGATATGTATTAAGTTTAGTGATATGTATTAAGTTTAGTGATATGTATTAAGTTTAGTGATATGTAATAAGTTTAGTATGTACGCATATATCTCTATATCACTACACAAAAGAAAAAAAAACTTAATCATCTTCATAACTAAAGAATAGAAATTTGGTAGCCCACAAAAATAGTTCACTCAAAGGACTTAGCTAAAACGTTGAACTCAATCAATTAAAACCATCTTCAAAGGGCGGGCTACAACTGATACTCACAAAGGCAAATTTACTTAAAATGAATCCAACGGTATTATTTACACTATATTAGTAGAACGCGGATCTGGGGAGGCGTTGGCGGCGGAAGCTCCCCGCTCGCCGGAAATGAGCTTTCGATATCCGCACCCCACCCACACTTTGTCCAAATCAATTTCTCTTTACACCGCCCGAAAAATGCAACGCAAATATTGGAGCCAATCTATGTACTTTTTATTTTAGAGTTTTATGTTTGGACTGTACTTACATTTTTGTTTCAACGGTTTTTACATATATGATAGTGGTTAAAGTGTCGAACTTAACATGAAGTGTTTACGGGTTCAAACTTAAACTATAGACACATAGATAGATACCTCTTTATTGTACAATAATACGAGGAAACCAAAAAATACAGTTTGTGAAACTAATTGTAAAAAAAAGTTGTACAAATGGTGATCATACTTTCACATCTAATATTATAAATTTTGAAAGTAACTCTGAAACGAAATTTGCCATGGAGATCCCTAAAATCTGTTTATACCATAGGATGTGGGTAACACAACTATCACCAACCATTTTAAATCATCATCAGCCTATCGCAGTCCACTGCTGGACATAGGCCTCTCCCATTGCACACCACTGTGATCGATTTTGGGCTTCTCGCATCCAGCTCCTGCCAGCCATCCTACGCAGGTCGTCACTCCACCTCGCCTCTGGGCGTCCTACACTACGTTTACCGAGACGCGGTCTCCACTCAAGAACTCTTTTGCCCCAACGGCCATCAGTTCTGCGGCTAATATGGCCAGCCCACTGCCACTTCAGCTTGCTAAGCCGGTGGGCTATGTCGATGACCTTAGTTCTCTGACGGATCACCTCATTTCTGATACGATCTCTCAGAGAAACGCCGAGCATAGCCCTTTCCATAGCACGCTGAGCAACTTTAAGCTTATGGACCAACCGTACCGTAAGTGTCCAGGTCTCGGCTCCGTATGTCATGACAGGCAGGACGCACTGATTGAAAACTTTCGTTTTTAGGCATTGTGGGATCGACGACGAAAAGACTCGACGTAGCTTTCCAAACGCTGCCCAACCCAACTGAATTCTTCTATTCACCTCATCCTCGAGGTTGTTTCTACCCAACTGCAATGTCTGCCCAAGGTAGACATATTTTTGAACAACCTCGAGAACGGTATCGTGTACTGCAACCGGTTCCGGTAGAACATGTTCATTGAACATGACCTTGGTTTTGTCCAAGTTCATCCGTAGGCCGATGCGCATAGAAGAATCAGCTAGGTCATTCAGCATCTGTTGCAGGTCCTGCAGTGTCTCTGCCATTATGACGATGTCGTCCGCAAATCGCAAGTGAGAGATGTATTCGCCATTAATGTTAATGCCACGTCCTTTCCAGTTTAGCGTCTTGAACATATCCTCCATTGCATTTGTGAACAATTTCGGGGAAATAACGCCCCCTTGTCTCACTCCTCGATGCAATGGTATGGACCTTGTTTGCTGATTCTGTACTTGGACGGACATGGTGGCGGTATCGTAGAGACATCTCAGCACTTGGATGTATCGCCAATCTACCTGACAACGCTGCAGGGACTCCAGAACAGACCAGATCTCAACCGAGTCGAAGGCCTTTTCATAGTCCACAAATGCTAGACACAGGGGCTGGTTATACTCCTGGGTCTTCTGTATAATTTGCCGCACTGTGTGTATGTGGTCTATGGTGCCGTATCCGCTCCGAAATCCGGCCTGCTCCGGTGGTTGAAATTCGTCGAATCTTTGCGCAAGACGGTTCGTGATGACTCTTGAAAACAGCTTGTAGATGTGGCTTAGAAGGGAAATAGGTCGATAGTTCTTCAATAAACCATTTTAAATACATTATCACAATCGATTACATAAATTACAGTGTAAAAAAATTAAAAATCCCCTACTGATTGCATCAATTTTCATGAAACAGAGTTAAGAACACTTCCGACTAATTTAATTCAACTTTTCAACAATTCAACAACAAACACACACACACACACACACACACACACACATACACATACATATACACGTGAAACTTATAACACCCCGTCATTTTTGCGTCTGAGGTTTAAAACACATTGTTTCCGCATACAAATCGAAAATAAAATGTATTCTTACCAATTCACAAATTTCTTCAACACCATTACTCATTATTTAATGTATGTTCACCAAAATGAACTCAACTCACGCATAATGGATTTCCTTTTTAATTATTTTACATCCCATCATTATCAATTCGCCATTTGGCGGTAACATTTCATACAATTTCTTTTATGTCAAAATTCGAGGTTACACAGCAGTGCTCTCCACTTGCCATAAATTAAATTCTGTGTACATCAAAGAGGTATGTATAATTCAAGCGTAGTGATTTTGAATCTTATTTTAATTTAATAAAGTATTTTATTTGTTAAAAAAAACAAATTGAAAGCAAAAGTTCACTGGTACTAGTCAACTCTAGGTGACGCAATGGTGGCATTTTATGCATTAGGAAACATTATAACTAGGGTAAGCGTCAGTGTGGTGACGGATTAAGAATACAAGTGTCACCACCCCTATTCACTCCATGGGTGTCGTAAGAGGCGACTAAAGGAACAAAATAAGCAGCTAACATCACTGCCAAGAGAAGGAAAACTTGAAACAAACCCTATACCGACCCGTCTGGCAAGCGTGGAGAGGCCTATGTCCAGCAGTGGACTGTTAAAGACTGTTGATGATGATGAAGTGATTGTACTCAATTGTAGCTGATGTACATAAATAACAATGTTACGTCTGTTTGTGCATGCTTCAAATACTCAAAAACTTCTTCAGTTTTTTAA
The DNA here is from genome assembly GCA_932526445.1 of Phragmatobia fuliginosa. Classification (NCBI taxonomy): domain Eukaryota; kingdom Metazoa; phylum Arthropoda; class Insecta; order Lepidoptera; family Erebidae; genus Phragmatobia; species Phragmatobia fuliginosa. The sequence continues at coordinate 18,670,692 of OW052070.1, forward strand.
CATACTAAAATGTAATTGTATTAATGTATTTTTAACCGACTTCAAAAAAAAGGAGGAGGTTATCAATTCGTCGGAATCTTTTTTTTTTTTTTTTTTTTATGTATGTTCAGCGATAATTTCGTCGTTTATGAACCGATTTCAAAAATTCTTTTTGCATTGGAATGGGCGTAGCTTACAGGTGGTCCCATCGTTACCATATCGGGATCTGATCATGGGATCCCAAGGAAATCGAGGGAACTCCTCAAATATCATAGGCACAATGTCACGATTTGGGTACTCGGAAAAGTTTTTCATTGAAGTCGGTTCCTTTTTGTTAAAATTATTCAATTCGTTTCTCTGCAACGACGATGTATCACATTGAAGAATGACACGTTGCACTGTGGCACTTAGTTAGTTGTTATATTTTTTATATATAACTATCTGAATCCCCTGGTGTTAGCGGTTATTGTTTTAATTTACAAGTAACGCCGCGGAGTGAAGCTAGTGCCTAAGTTACTCCTTATGTCACCAGCATCGGTCCAGCCGTCCCAGAGATTAGCCGGAACAAACAGATAGACAGACAGACAAATTAAAAATTGTTTTATGATGTTAGTACACTATTAACTTTCATATGCATTGAGTAAAAAACTGTTCATTTTAAATTTAAAACAGACACTCCAATTTTTTTTATTTGTGTAGATGTATGGATTTGAAATACCAATTTCACGTCACTTTAATTAAATCAGTTTCACGTTTATATCACGTACTAGCTTTTGCCGCGTGTAGGTCTGTCATGGCGGTAAACAGTAGCCTATATGTTATTCCGATATGTGAGCTATATTACTGTGAAGTTTCATCAAAATCCATTCCATGAAAGAGCAACAAACATACATACACACATACTCACAAACTTTCCCGTTTATAATATTAGTAGGATTAACACACAGTCAATTCGGCCAATCACGAACTCTGCACAGATAAAAAAATCATAACGAATCTCGTTGATAAATAATATTTATTTCTATAAGTAAATCTTTTACAGATATTTTTACACACCTGACTTTATAGTTAGAATGCGCCGATTACCGATGTAGTAAGTAAAAAAAGTGAAAACTAAACTTAGCCTCAGAAAAAGTCTCGAGTGTTCACTTAACTCGAAGAAAAGTCGAGGTAACCACTAGCTTCACCAACTTTTAAATTGAATTCACCAGTTAGAAAATTCTCGACAAACAAACGCGATTACAGGTTTTTAGTTCGTCTTTGTTTCTCGATACCTTTAACACGAGTTCCAGTCGTTAATTCTATCCCATGTAGTTAAAAGAATTTAGTTTATACAACGGAATTTTATTTAAAATATGTTAATAATTTTACTGACAGATGTTATTAGAAATAACTATAACACTTTTATTCCAGAATTAGGATTATGCAAAAAGACAATGAAATAGTGATATATATATATATATATATTTTTATACATAAGCCATCCAAAGTGACTCTACCCTGCCTGATGGAAAGCATGAGCAGAATCCAAGAGTGGGGGCTACAACACTTGCTGCGAATGCAGACAATAATGTATGGCGGCCCACACTATGGCGGCTTAGTGAGATGCTTTTTCACGCCCCGCTTAAAGGACCCGGGATCATAGTGGGAAGGAAACACGTGAGCTGGTAGTGAGTTCCAGTCTTTGACTGCTCGGCATAGGAAAGATAAATAATAAAATATCCAATTCAAAAGCAACAAAAACCTAACAATATCGCACAGCGCACGTAGTATTAAGTATACAAGTTAAATAATTAAAATATGAAAATACCCCCGTCTGATTGGACCCATTTTCATCAAACATAGCTAAGAACGCTCCCGACTAATTCACGTTTGATGAAAAAAAAAATTTTGAGTTTCAGTTCCAAGTATGGGGACCCCCAAAATGTATTGTTTTTTTTCTATTTTTATATAAAAATCTTAATGCGGTTCACAGAATACATCGACTGACCAAATTTCAACAGTATTGCTCTTATAGTTTCGGAAATAATTGGCTGTGACATACGGACGGACGGACAGACAGACAGACAGACAGACAGACAGACAGACTTGACGAATCTATAAGGGTTCTGTTTTTTGCCATTTGGCTACGGAACCCTAAAAACTAATTCAAAATCAGTTCATCCTTGGGGAGCTACGATGCCACAGATAAACACACAAACACGTCAAACTTATAACACCCCGTCGTTTTTGCGTGGGGGGTTAAAAAGTATAATTAATTAATAACTAAGGTATAGAAAAATATTAACATTATTTTTCTATATCTCATAATATCTTCGATATCTTTCTTTTCCTATCTTTTTATCCATTCTTTTCATATTTATTCAAGACAGTTGAATGTCAGAACATATTTTCAATTAACATCGCAAGAATTTTCTTTTCCTATCTTTTTTGTTCCTCAGAGCGTCCGCAACGCCAACACAATTCAGATAATTCTATAAGTATATGAGTTTATTATGAACAAAAGAAGCCTCGCAATTATCATTCAACTTCGTATTACAGTTACGACCATTTATATTAAACTAGATTTTGTTTGAGAATTCGTTATGCATTAATGGGAATTTATCTCTTGAGCATTGTACTTTTTTCCGCATAAAAATATATGTTTTATTACTTGTTTTAGTTTTATTATATGGTAGGTAGTAGTAGAGTCAACCTGATTTCAGCACGAATGGGCCGGCTTGACCGAGGCAGTACTACGGTATCTCAGAAGACCGTCTTAATAATGACAGCATTCTTGCTGTCGTATTTCGTTGGTGAGTGTGAGACCGAAGACCAGTCATTCTGCATCATTATAAGAGAAGATGAATGGAAAATGAGGCAGAAACATCTGACTAGGTCACCATGATATGGGTCACTATACTGCATTGCCTACCCTCACAATAAGGATGATGACCCTTACTTCTGGATTCTACTCACATAATGTGGAGTTTAGTCACGTTGTTAGACTTAAATATAAAAAAATATATTGTATAGTCGAACAAGCATACAGGTCACAAGGGACAGGTAGAAAGTTACTTAGTCAAAAGAATCGAAAGACATCGTGTCATAGAGCAACAATATGTAATTTTGCGGGGGGGGGGATAATCTTCACACATACACACACACACACACATATCTCCCGTTTTACACACAAACAACCGCCTGTCACTATGAATTCACACGAAACTGTTAGAGCAAAAAGTTCAAAATTTCACACACATAAACACATTTTGTGTACAATGCATATGCCTCTTTGGGCTTATGATTTGTCAGAGAGGAATGTCTGAGTGTGGCTACGGTAGGCGTTTTGCTTTATAGTACCGTGTACCATGAGACCGCGGTATTGGAATAATACCGCGGTCTACACGGTACTATAAAGCAACATGTATGTAGGCAGAACCTTTATATAGACAGAACCTACATTGCTAGCCTGCGATTCTGTGATAAATTCTCATACCAAGTTACTTATAGTACTTAAAATATAGATTGATTTCTGCGATAGATGGTTAAGAAACCGGTAAAGCAACTTTTAACGAGCGGTTTTATTTTTACTACTATCAGCGGTTATTTTTTTAAATCGCGAGTAAAGCCGCAGCGCAATGTAGTTTCACCTTATATCATTAGTCATCTGGCAATTAAAAAGATCCAGTACCGTTCCACAGATTTCAGAACAGACGGACAAAAAGTTTAAAAATTGCTTTTTTATATAACTATCATGTATTATTTCATATATGTTCAGTAAAAAAACTGTTCAAATTACCATTACAAACAGACACTTGATTTATTTATTTGTATCTAAAGATATAGATATCTATAGAGAAAAATATAAAGCATAGACGTACAATAGCTTTATGGGTGTTATAACCGTTACAGCGTAGATTGACATTTGACAGTGGCTATCATTTCTAACGTTCGGAAGAAATCGAGTGGAAACCATCCTTAATATGCTTGTCTATGGTCGTATACAGTTCCACAGATCAGTAATGGAAGTATAAAATAGTTTGACACTTTGTAAGAAGCGTGAATCTTATTGTTACTTTCCTAGTCATTAATAATTTATTTTAATATATAGGTATGCATGTATATTTGTAAGTGTATCTTTGTATGTATGTATATGTATTTGTTGGTATGTATGTATGTATGTGTCTATGTATTTGTACCCAGACAGTCCAAAGACTTAGAAAGGACAAGCTTGTTACCGCTTCAGAAACGCGGGCGCAGCCGCGGGCGGAAGCTAGTTAAGCTAGTTAAATATAAAAGAAAAACCAATGAAGAATTTTTTCGGCACTAAATTTTCCTAAAAATTAGCTATGTCCTGTCACATTGTGATTTGATAACATGTGATTATATATTCAATCTTTATATATATAATTCTTCTGTGAGTGTGTATGTCACTGAACTTCTCTCAAACGACTGGACCGATTTTGATGAAATTTTTTGTGTGTGTTCAAGGGGATCGGAATGGTTTAGATTCGCAATTGGACCCGGGAGGTGGCGCTGCGATCAAGTTATGGAATTTTAAAGTTGGGCGGTACGAAGTTCGCTGGGTCATCTAGTAATATATAAATATTTCGGACATCTAAATTAATAAAATAAACTTTAATGGAATTCCAAAAATGTTTTGGATCTTCATTAAGTTTAACTGTAATGTGTGTTCAAAAGCTACATAGGTCGACACAAGTTTATGTTTCATTATTGACGACCGAGAAAAAGTTTCGTAATTACACTGAGAACCTGAATTGAGAACTTAATATTTATAGGTTTACCAGCTGATGCTTACGTTTCATTTTGTATCGTTTCATCCTTTATTACCTAGGGGATAAGATATAATTTACGTTCTATTCTCAGATCTACTGAATCAACACACGAAATAAGAATCAATCACGCCATTTGGGGGGGGGGGGGGGGGGTATGGCAACTAGCATTGTGACACGAGAAGGCACAAACATTGGTAGATTAGTGATAAGTGCGTTTGAAGATCCACAAACAGGTTTGGAACCGACAGTACTTTTTGAAGGAGTGTCTTGTCTAGGCCACCGGTATCAAGATTCATACTGAATATACGCGTATATCTTTTATGAATAAAACATTAAAAGATAATTTAATCACTTGCGTAACTAAGCAAATACCTTATAAGGTTCTACTCGAGTAAACAATAAAACTTCTTCTTCCTAGCCATTATTCCCAATATTATTTGGGGTCGGCTTACTAGCTCAACTGGTTTTACCTGAATTTCGGTGTTTACAGAGAGTTTTTACCGGTTAAGGAAGGACTGAAATTCGAACTAGCTTGAACTAGTTGTTAGTATATTTCAGGGCATTGACTTCTCAAATTAATCTCCAAATGTTCATGCCATCTGGGACTGACGGCTCTTCGAGGCACGGGCGTGAATCACTGCCAAACTTCTATACTCCGGACTACTTAAGGTATTACTGTAAGAAAGCCCAACAACACTCTGGTCCGACCCGGGATTGAACCCGATAGATCTTGATTAGCAGTATCATACGCTAACCACTAGACCAACGACGCAGTCAGACGTCTTTTATGTAAACAAAAAAAAAACATTAAATATGAAATACCAGGCTCGCAGAAACGCAAACTTTTTTCTATTTCAAGAGTGCTTATATAAAGATATGTTTACGGAGTAAGCCATGTTTTTCGCGCAGAGTTAACGTTCCCGAGATAGCTCTCAGGAGAAACATTCGCTACAAGCTCGTTAAACTGGTACCAATTTATTAAATGCGATATATAGCTTGTGTGTACTGTCCCATCCGACTTCTGGATTTAAGACCACCATTTTCCTGTCTTATGCATATGTTATTAAGGTCGATATTTATTTTGTAGACATGTGTTATGTCGGTTTAGCTATGTTTATTTTTTGACTCAGGATTTAAAGCGCTTATAGCCAAGTAGCCTTAGCTAACTAGAAACAATTACTGAGGATAAGCAACGCCGGTGCGGTCAGACTTAGATGGGTGACCTTTTGTGTTATGATTTGTTTTGAACGTTTTCGTGATTTGGAGGTCATGTTAAGCAGTCGGTCCCGGTTATTATAACATAGCATTTGTGAAGCTTTGTCGAGTCGCCAGCTTATCGGTTACACTTTGGAGAGTGCTTGAAAGCTCTTTTCGAACTGATCGAGCCATCTTCATTCCTTTATCGGACTACTAGGCGCAGGCAAAAATTTTATCCATACGTTGTTGGTATACCCAAAAGACGAACTAAACGGTTTGACAGCTCGTTTTTGGTGAGAGTCGCCAAAGTTTGGAACGACCTGCCTGGGTCTATTTTTCCTGATAAGTTTAACCCTGGAGCCTTTAAGAGTAGAGTGAACAGGTTTCTTTTGGATGGGCGCGTACCATCTTTGTCTTCATCTACACTTTCCATCAGGTGAGATGGAAGACAAACGTATATTCCATTACAACAATAAAAAATAAATAAAAAAAACGCTATGTTAAAAAAACAAAAAACTTTAGAAAAGAGATTTTCGTTTAAAATTTTCATTCCAGATTTATTCAATGTCTCGTTAGTGAGTTAGACGTGAAGTTAATAAAAAATGAATCAAACATAGACAGACGGTTCCATGAGTCCTGCATATTTTAAAAATATACCTCCATCAAGTATCTAAAAATAAAATCCTATTTTAATTTGTCGATTGATTGTTGTGCTAAAACGAACTAGAATGCTCTCGAACTGATAATAGACCCAGTATTACAAATCCAACCATTCAACAAGAGGTTTTGATGATATTTAAACATAAACAGCTATTCAACCGAGTTGGATTACGATTCTAATTAATCGAGAATGTGCCTTCGCGACAAACAGCCCCCTTAGCTTGCCACCCCAACGCCCCCCTCACTTGCCACTCTAACGCCCCCCTCACTTGCCAGAAGAGCTTTATTTTTACAAGGCAACAGACCTCCATTTCATTAGAAAGCAACAAAGGATTTCTGTGAGAATGGTTACTTGTATTAAATGGTCAATTGCGCTGGATTTTTTTATAGTTTCCTTTTACAGTTTTCTTTTGCGTTAAAAGGTATGTTTTTTGCTTTAAATGATTTGATTTAATTTCTTTTCTATTTTTAGGGTTCCGTAGCCAAATGGCAAAAACGGAACCCTTATAGATTCGTCAAGTCTGTCTGTCTGTCCGTCCGTATGTCACAGCCAATTATTTCTGAAACTATAATAGCTATACTGTTGAAATTTGGTCAGTCGATGTATTTCTGTGAACCGCATTAAGATTTTTACATAAAAATAGAAAAAAAACAATACATTTTGGGGGTCCCCATACTTGGAACTGAAACTCAAAAATTTTTTTTTTCATCAAACCTATACGTGTCGGTATGGCTAGGTGTCAAAAATGATCTTGAGGTTTCTAATATCATTTTTTTCTAAACTGAATAGTTTGCGCGAGAGACACTTCCAAAGTGGAAAAATGTGTCCCCCCGCCTCTAACTTCTAAAATAAGAGAGTGATAATACTAAAAAAATATGTTTTACATTACCATGCAAACTACCAACGAAAATTGATTTGAACGAGATCTAGTGAGTAGTTTTTTTTAATACGTCATAAATCGTAACACGCAATTTACCTTTCATCTAATCAATACACTAGTATAAAAACATCGATGTTACTTGCTGATACGGAACCCTTCATGGGCGAGTCCGACTCGCACTTGGCCGCTTTTTTTAATGTTACTTACAGGTTGAACTAGTAGCCGACTGTAAATATTATTTAGGGTCGGCTACTAGTTCAACCGGTTTTACTTACTTACTTGGGAATAAGGCTAGGAAGAAGAAGATATAGTCAGTCACTTTGTTACTGGTTAAATATTAAAATTTCATTTTAGTTTGATAAATTGTGATAAGATGAGTATTATAGAGGTAGTAGAGCCATGTGTTTACTGTAAACGGGACTTATTCACGATAAAATTAAAAATCACCATCGGAAAGATGAAGCAAGGCGTGTGGATGTTATAAGTGTTGTGTGACATTACAAGAAATCAACGCGATCAAGTGCGGGTAGACACAACTTGCAGATTGCGAAGGCGACGCTAAGCTCACATCAGTCTACCCGTGACCACGAGCGGTATAACCCGTTCGAAACGTCGGAAAGTAGAAAGCATCGTAACCTTTGTGGCGGCTTCCACATAGCGCAAGCGAAAAAACATACAATAGTGCCATCTACCGAAGAAACACTGAACTAAGAAAGGAACAAGGAATTAACTAGACGGAGTAACAACTAATCCTGAATCACGATAAAGAAATTCTCACGCCGATTAGCATATATACAACATCCCAATATCAACCGTTGGGCAGTAGCCCGCCAGGCATGATCACCTCGCCTGGTCGGAGGATCCTCCCTTTGTGTTGGAGGAACACGATACACGTTCCTCCACACCTTTTTAATTTTATCGCCAATAAGTCCCGTTTACAGTAAATAAAGCGGCCAAGTGCGAGTCGGACTCGCCCATGAAGGGTTCCGTATCAGCAAGTAACATCATATAAAAGTTCTTGTAGTTCGTTGTAACTTTCATCGATTTTTATACTAGTATATTGATAGAATGAAAGGTAAATTGCGATTTACGATTTATGACGTATTAAAAAAATACTACTCACTAGATCTCGTTCAAACCAATTTTCGTTGGTAGTTTTCATAGTAATATACAACATATATTTTTTTTAGTTTTATCACTCTCTTATTTTAGAAGTTAGAGGGGGGGGGGGACACACATTTTTCCACTTTGGAAGTGTCTCTCGCGCAAACTATTCAGTTTAGAAAAAAATGATATTAGAAACCTCAACATCATTTTTGAACACCTATCAATAGATACCCCACACGTATAGGTTTGATGAAAAAAAATATTTTGAGTTTCAGTTCCAAGTATGGGGACCCCCAAAACGTATTGTTTTTTTTCTATTTTTATATAAAAATCTTAATGCGGTTCACAGAATAGATCGACTGACCAAATTTCAACAGTATAGGTCTTATAGTTTCGGAAATAATTGGCTGTGACATACGGACGGACAGACAGACTTGACGAATCTATAAGGGTTCCGTTTTTTGCCATTTGGCTACGGAACCCTAAAAACCTTTGTGAAAAAGTCGCGAAAGTCTAAAAACAGTAGTGGAGCTATAGGGATTTCAGCACGAATGGGCCTGCTTGACCGAGGCAGTACTACCCTCACACAGAAGATCAACTTAAAATTCTTTCAGAGATCAAGATCAAATCAAGACAGCATTCTTTTTTTTTTCATTTAAAAAGACAACTCCCGCATTAGGAATATGAATTCCTGTGTCGCGGGGGACTTTACAAACATACATGAAACGGACACAAAGAACACCCAGACTCAGAACAACAATTTGTGATTCACACAAAGTGTTATCCCACGTGGGATTCGAACCCACGACACTTGGCGCAGTAGAGAGCGGCGTGGCGACCGCATAAACCACTAGGCCAACCGTGCAGTCAATTCGTGTTGTATCATCGTCGTATTTCGTTGGTTAACACTCACCAAAGGCTTAATGATGCAGAAGCATCAAGTAATCCACCTTAGTGTAAGTTATCATGCTGCATTTTCTGTACTCACAATAAGGATGGTGACTGCACGATTGTGGTTTAAGTGGCCGCCACGCCGCTTTCTACTACGCCAAGTGTCGTGGGTTCAAATCATACGTAAAAAACACTTTGTGTGTTTAACAAATTGTTGTTCTGAGTCTGGGTGGTCTTTGTGTCCGTTTCATGTATGTTTGTAAAATCCCCCGCGATACAGAATTTATATTCCTAATGCGCGAGTTGTCTTTAAATAAAAATCGGCCAAGTGCGTGTCAGGCCACGCACAGGAAAGGGTTCCTCAGTAATTTAAAATCGTATCCAATAGATAATTGTTACGTTTACGTATTAGGCCTCATTCGCACGACAGTTTTTTTAACGGACGTTAAAAAAGCGTTCATATTCAACAAATGCCCGTTTTTTTTGCTAAAGAGTTTACTTGGGAATCCAAGTAAACTCTTTAGCAAAAAAAACGGGCACATAAGCAAAGAACTATTTTTTAGTTACCATTTGTTTGTTTGACAATTTTAGATATTTTTATCCTCAGAATGTTATAAATGAATTAGGAAGGAATAGTTTCCATCAGTTTTATCATAACATTTAAATTAAATTATTGAGAAATAATGTTTAAGCTCAAAACACTATTATTGTACCTGCTCGCTGAATAAAAATGAAACGCGTTAATTTCTTTCTTTTTATTGAATACATTAAAAGCAGATAAAAGTTTAGTATTGAGTGTGACCCCCTCTTGCTGAAATCACGGCTTGCATTCGTCTGGGCATGCTAGCAAGTTTAACTTTTATGGTTTCTTGGGGAATACGTTCCCACTCCGCGGTAATGACATTCTTTAGCTCTCTGATGATCTGCGGAGCCGGCTGCACTGAACTCACTCGGCGCATCAGAACATCCCAGACATGCTCTATGGGATTGAGGTCCGGACTTCTAGCTGGCCAGTCCAAACGACGAATTCCGACTTCTAGCATATACGCTTCCACATCGCCAGACCGGTGGGCGCGAGCGTTGTCGTCCATAAAAATTGAGTTTTCGTCAAGAGCGGTTAAAGCGGGTTGTGCATAAGGAATTAGAACTTCCGTTATGTATCGGTATCCAGTCAGTGTACCGTTTTCGATGAAGACTAACTCCGTACGATCCATAGAATTTATTCCTGCCCAAAACATAACAGAGCCCCCTCCATAAAGTGTGATTTCTTTTAAACATGCCTCTGCTAAGCGTTCTCTTCGTCTACGTAGCACTCGCCGACTTCGGACTTCACCATCCAGGGATATTCGGGCTTCATCGGAGAACAATACCCTATTCCAGTCTTCATGAGTCCATGACACACATTCTTCATGAGTAATTTAGGGCCGCGTGCCGGGCGATGACTGTGTATATTAGCAGCGAGAAGCCTCCTCCTGACCATCCATAGATTAATTTGCACATTTCTTACTTCTTCGAGTCTGTTCTTGAGGTCCACATAAGAAGATTTGCGATTTCTCAACGCTTGACTAACTAGAAAACGATCATCCCGTGGTTCGGTACATGTCTTTCTGCCAGAACCAGGCCTTCTCTTGACGGAACCGGTCTCTTGATATCGCTGCCAGGTCCTTTGAACTGTCGACCGACTCACATTTAGCCTCTGAGCCACGAAGCATTGGCTGCAACCTTCTTCAAGCAGCGCAATAATTTTGCTCGCTTTTATCAATTTATCTAACATTTTCAAGATTGCTGAACAGCAGTAACAATACTTTTAAATGTCAAGGACATTTAAAAGTATTGTTAGGGGAATAACACACGGCACCGCGCACCGCCGCGGTAAGGTCGGCGAGAGTCGGTGAGAACACCGCTCGACCGCGCGGTCGGTCGGTGTACGTGTGTTATGCATCAACGGATTCAGTAGATCCCAATATCACATGAGATCCGCTTCACCGCCTACCGCGGCGGTGCGCGGTGCCGTGTGTTAATCGCCTTACTGATAGATATATATTAAGATAATTTAATATTACCTATATTATTATAAGATAATAATTTAATAAGAATTGAAAAAAAAGTTAGTTATATAATAAGTTAAATAAGTAAAATTAAATAAGTTAGTTATATAAGTTGTTTTCTTTGAAAACCAGGCTCAGTCAAAAATTTGAATTTGGAAGGTACTCTTATAAACATTATGGCACTTTTATAACTGGCCAGTAACATGTTTAAATGATTAAAACCTTTTTGGTATTTTATTTTTTTCAGCCAGGAAGAAAATCGAACCCGCCAGTTTTTTTTGCAAATGAGTGTATATATTCACACGACAGCGTATTTAAAACACGACGCTATTTTATTGAGCAGTGTTGCATTTTCAACTTTGGGCGTTGAAAATAGACCATATATTACAACTTTGGGCGTTGAAAATAGACCATATATTATTATGCAACTTCATACTTGAACGCTTTTTTAACGTCCGTTAAAAAAACTCTCGTGTGATTGAGGCCTTAATGCGTTAATTTTGTATGACGTTTTCCAAGTCAGCGCATTTTACAAGTTAAGCCTCTATAACTCCTGAAATAACAAAGTCATCTTATCCCTTATAGTTTTCCTTCAAAGTTCAGTATATGGACCACCTTCACGAATTTTCCCAGATTTTTTTAGGCCAGCCGTTTAGAGTTTAGAGGGGGGGGGACGCCCTGTTTTTACAATAAAGTACCCTTTAAAGTGGAATATCCCGCGAACGGATACCTAAATCAAAAAAATTTCTTTGAAACCCTTTATTGTTTTTAAAAGACCTATCTAATGATACCCCACACGATGGGGTAGCCGCGAGAAAAAAAAAACATCCCCACTTTACGTGTAGGGGAGGTACCCTAAATAAAAATATTTTTCATAATTTTATTGTAGCACTTTGTCGGCGTAGTTACAACACATATTCATGCAAAGTTTCATCTTTCTAGCATTTACCGTTTGTACGGTAAGTCGAGGACGGACGGACGGACGGACGGACGGACGGACGGACAGACGGACATGACGAATCTATAAGGGTTCCGAGTGATGAACTTCGGAACCCTAAAAAGAAGAAAAAATACTTTAATGTTCTATTTACTCTGGATGGGGAGAGGTCAGAGATGGAGAACAGGCCTCTATTTCAACCGAACCATTACCATATCTTTTTCGTTCATAGCAAAACATAAAATACATCAAAGTCAATATAATTGTGATGTTAAAATTGGAAACTACGCAAAGTCAATTCAAACTAAAAGGTTCCCTACAACGTTGAAATATTTTACTAGCGTTCATTTAAAGTACTTTCGAATTAATTTTTGGTGTTTTGTTACAAGACAAATATTTTACTAACCTTTTAAAATATTATTTTCAAGTAAAAATGAATTCATGATCCATTTTCGTCAAGTGATTCCCTATCTTTATTTCAGGGGGACTTTGGAATCTAGAAAGCGTAGGTGGCCCGAGGTACCTCGGGGTTCCTTTTTACACGCTTTTTAATTACTTAACCTGTATGTTTGTTTGTTTATAACCGACTCCTTTGGGTGCGATTTTGACAGACTTTAAACGGCCAGATTTCGTTCAAACTAATCGAGGACCGATGACAATACACAAATTTGAAAAAAGAACTAAAACAAAAAGAAAGTCAATTCCGGAGAGGCAGTACAAAATGCCTTTGAAGAGTTTGTTGCCTCCCGTCCAGCTGAATTTTACAAGAAGGGCATCAATAAACTGCCAATGCGTTGGCAAAAATGCGTCGATTGCATGGGTGATTACTTCGAATAACAGAAATAAAAAAGTTTGAAAAAATAAGTACTTTCATTTATTGCATACAAAACGGCAATTTCATAGGTAAAGACCTAATATATTGTTTCAAACTTTCATGGTCAGTGACATTAAAAAAACAGAAATCTGCGGGATTGCTACCATGTACCTTTTTGTAGAAAAGTAATAATTTTAATAAACTAAAGAAACACGCTTTTAAACTAAAAAGTAGAAAATAATGTTAATGTAACAAAGCGTGGGGTGCTTTCTGAAAATATTTCAATAACGTCGCCCCACGCTTTGTTACATTAACATTATTTTCGACTTTCTAGTTTAAAAGCGTGTTTGTTTAGTTTTTTAAATTTATTTTTTTTACAAGGGATTTCCTTTCCTGGTTACTCAACTTGTAGGTACTCAAACGGCATACGGTTTTTGGTCGGTTCGAGTCAGACATAAACACCAGCTAGTGGAATTTGTTAAATTCCGGGGGGATTGCTGTACTAAAAAAGGGGGGACTTGGGATTCAAAGAGGAACGTACATGTGACGCTTGAGTCGCAAATGTTTATAGGCGTCGGTAGGCACTTACCATCGAGAAATCCTTTGATAATAGTTTTAATTAAGTTAACAAAACAGTTCTGTATTAATTCTAAAACTAGTAGCAAATTCGCATACGAAATAAGGAAATCAATTGCATAAGGCACCTCCTTTGCAATGTTGGACCACTACAATAGATCCAGCTACATGCCCCGATACAAGGAGCATCGTTACAGCTCACCTCGTTAATTCAGTCGCATCTCGAAAAAGGCATGAACAGAGACGATGCACATTTGTGCCCGTGTGTATTTCCGAAGGGGATTTATGAATGCTGTATTGTAGTGAGCCTTATTTCCTATGCTTGTACGAAAAGAAATATTACAAGGTTTTTCTTTTTTAGTAAATTAGCTGAGTTTCGCAGTCAATTTCAAATCTATGACCCCTCCTTATCGCTCCGGTCGGTTAAAAAGATTATTCTGAACAGCTATTAGCGTGAACTGTAAAAGTAAAATAACGTCATTTGTACGACTTATTAGTTTTTATACGCAGAGTTATGGCTGCAATTATTTACGAACTGAGGCAGAAGAATAAATATAGATAATTGCTTTAGTCAAAGAGGATTACGAACTTGAGTAGTTTTTTGTAACGATTGATATAATACTCTTCCTCCTCCTCCAAATTACGGAGAGGAATGAGGATACCTAATAGCGGAGTCTATCACAACATAAGGATTTTAAAAGCTTTAGCTTTTCATGTGTTAAGCGAACAAACTAGTTAAGTGCTTGATTAAGGCAAGTGAATAATATTGTAAATTCGAGAGTAACTCAGTCTGTTTGTTTGTTACGATTTCCCGGCTAAACCGCTTCACCGATTTTAATTTAATTTAGTTACTATATCCTACTGCAATAACCGACATACACACGGGCGGAGACACGTGTCTAACTAAGTGTCTTACAAACTTTAAAAAGTTACAATTTCATTTTATTATTGTATGTATCAGTATTTTCTTTAGAACCAAAATACAATTGAAGAAGCTAAGTCGCGGGCGAACGGACAGACACGTGGACAGCATGAGAAGCAAATCCATTAAGAGCTACTTTACCATCCATATATATATATATATAGATGTTCCCGTACTGACAGACAACACTGCTGGACCTCAATCCTTGAGAACCACAGGCGAGCATTAAGACAGAATTTGAAAAATGAAACAAATAAATATTGATAAATAACCGAAGGGAAACGAGCAATTAAAGTTATACACCAGAATAACACGTAGGCGAAGCCATAGACAAAAGCTATTTATGGATCCTACTAATATTATAAACGTGAAAGTTTATGAGTATGTATGTTTGTTGCTCTTTCACGCAAAAACTACTTAATGAATTTTGATGAAACTTCACAATAATATAGTTTACATATTGGAATAACACATAGGCTACTATTTACCGCCATGACGGACGTACATGCGGGCAGAGCCGCGGGCAAAAGCTGGTATGATCATAAAGATTACTTATTCATGCGAAAAACAACTAAGTTATTTTCATTACTCATAGTTAATACGCAATGATTAATAAATAGAGCAATTTACTTATATTCTTATATCATATTAATGGTTGCTCGTTACGACTTAATACCAAAGGGAAGCAGTTAGGTATCGGATTACATGAACCCCTCGCCATTGATGTGGCTTAAGGGAAACGTATAAGGATAATAGAGAAAAAGTTGCACATGTGGGAAATTATAAAACTTATTTCATAGATAGGTCTATAGAAAACTCTTTATTTGTACCCTTTATTATAGATTTACAATAAAAATATAAAAAAAAAATCATCATCATCATCATAATCAGCCCATCTCAGTCCACTGCTGGACATAGGCTTCTTCCATTTCACACCACCGTGATCGATTTTGGGCTTCTCGCATCCAACTCCTGCCAGCCATCTTGCGCAAATCTTCACTCCATCTGGCCTGTTTCTTAGATTATCATTTCTTATTTGTTTTGAAAGAATGGATACATTCGACAATTCTATGGTGCAAAAGTCGGTTAATACTAATAACTATTACGTACTAAAGTTTATAAATTCGAAAGTAAGTCTGTCTGTCTGTTGATATTTCACAGCTAAACTGCTGTACCGACTTTGATGACATTTGGCACGGAGATAGTTTGATTTTTAAGGAAGGCTATTCTCAACCGAAATAATCTACATACACGAGGGCGGAGCCGCGTGCAAAGGTATTTTTTTTTATAAAACCATTTGAGTCCCGGAACAAACAGTCAGACAGACAAAAAAATGCTTTTTCATGTAATGTACCGCATTTAGTAAAAAAACTGTTCATTTGATATTACATACAGACACTTCAATTTTATTTATTCATATAGATAGAGTAATTGATAAATAACTTGAAGTAACACGTACATCGTACATGTGTGATTTTTATTGACTCGATCAGTTTTTAAAACTTAAAAGTCAACTTAATTTCTTTTGTCACGCTCGCTTCGGTGTAATAGTCGTCATGTTTGAAGTAAAATATTTCATAAACGTTTTCGTACAGCTCATTTTGAACTGCATAATATACATTACTGAGTACTGTCAGTAGTAGTTGTACAATTAAATTCCACTATCCAAAATATCACCCCTAAAATACAAGGCAAGCCTCCCACTTAAACACAAATAGCATTCGTGAAAGCCTGTCGAGTATCTCGCTCAGGCACTGAACCTGTGGCAGTCGGACACGTACGGCCACCAACTTAGTAACGACCACTCCGAACGGAAATACCTACGGAATATTGTCGAATGGAGATATTTCAAATTCCGAATGTTTGCTCGCATGACTGCCGGGGCATGTACTTGAATTGCAACTACTATTTCAGGCCCCGACTGTACACGGTGAAAACTGGATAGAACGTTTGAAATAAGAATTTTTCGATGACGTTTTTGTATAGTCAAACACAAAAATGTCTGCTGAATTTTTATACAATTTTCTTTTCTTAGTTTTCAACGTATCAAAAGACTTCTTTATTAAACTAGTATTTTCGGGTTTCAAAGGGTTGAATTTCAAAGGTGTTTGACCTTTGCCTAAAACCTCATTACCGCTAATGAACTTTCGCAACGCGACATCGGGCCATATATCGGCCACGTGATCCAGCCACATTTCCATAATACGCGGCTATATTAGGATTCCAATGAATACAGAATAGATAATGAATGGTTTGCGTTATAGCTTGCTAATGTACGATGGGTTTATATGGAATACGGTTATTTATGGAAACTCATTACGTAATTAGCTTAGATCAGTATATTTTTTCTAAATCACATAATACTTTTGATTTTAAAGAAGAAACTGTTATGGTCTGATTTAAAAATAAACCTTGATGCTCATGCAAAAAAGTTGAAAATCGTTTGTTAATGTTGTCAATATTTTTATTCTATGGTATTGCTTCAAATATTACCTTCCAATATGAATGTCGTTTCTGCAAGTGAGAGCAACCGGATGCTTACCTGTAACAAATTATTTACATATTAGACTTATAAACAATTATTTTAAAAGTTTATACCTTATAAAGAATTAAACTTTTAATATAAAAAAGTATATATATATTTATATCAGTTGTTTAGTAACCATAATACAAGCTCTGCTTAATTTAACAGAAATAAATAATTTTAACAAAAAGGAACCGACTTCAATGAAAAACTATTCCTAGTACCGTAACCGCGACAATTGTATCTATGATAGTTGAGGAGTTCCCTCGATATCCTTGGGATCCCATCATCAGATCCCGATATGGTGACGATGGGACCACCTGTAAGCTATGCCCATTCCAATGCAATTTATGAAATCGGTTCATAAACGACGAAATTATCGCTGAACATACATAAAAAAAAAAAAAAGATTCCGACGAATTGAGAACCTCCTCCTTTTTTTTGAAGTCGGTTAAAAATACATATTTAACGTAAAATGTCACCCATCTATGATCACAACTATACAAACAAATCAGGCGTCTATCACACCGCACAGTAACACAAGAGTTACGCAAAGGACAGATTAAGGTCACAGTTAAAATAGACAGGCCCCAAATGATCAAAGACAATGTGTAAAATAAGACAGTACGGGTCAACGGATAATTAATGGACCCATTGATTGTTTACGCTTGTGTAGGGATTGTGACATTTCAAATCTATCAAAGCGTAGTAATGCCATTTTGACTTTAACTGCCAATTTGAGTTCATACTTAAACCACAATTATTTTAATACAGACGGACTATTTACATAAAAATTAAACATAGTAATAAAAAATCATCATCATCATCATCATCAACAGTCCATCGCAGTCCACTGCTGGACATAGGCCTCTCCCATTGCACACCACATTGATCGATTTTGAATTTTCATAAATATTTTGAACAAAAAATATTTATGAACAATTTCTAGAAAAGGTCGAGTTAGAACATTCATATCATTATCTTAATACCAAAATATGAAAGTGAAATCGACGAAGAATTGGAAATATATTTATTGAATTATCATTGACGAACAATTTACTACCAAGTGACCGAAAAATCTTTGAGAGCTATTCGCTTTAGACAATCAAATTACTTAATACAAAAGTATTTCATATTTCTAGAATGAAAATAGCATTTCAGATTACAAGGAAATTGCGAAAGTGAGTGATTAATCTTAAAAGAAATCAAATTTTCCGATAACAGAATTCGTTCTATTGACAGCAGTGATAGAACTCATAATGAAAATTAAAATGTTGAACTCAAAAGACGTTAATGTATTAGATGTTCAGGAGTCGTGAATTCTTTGAACAAAATAGAAGCAAGTATAAATAAACTACTGAAAGAATTGATTTCGGCTTAATTTAGAAAGCTTAAAATAAGACATCGTCAGGAATTTCATAGTCCCTTTATTTCGTGACTCAGATTTTATAAGCTCTAAAGGTTATTCGACTTGATGAAAGAACCAATTAATTATAGAGATCATTATTCAAACTTGGAATATCCAATTTATTGTGCAACTTTACTTATAAATGATGATGAAAATTTCTTGAAACTATGATAAATAATAGTGAAATCACTTTTCGGTTTCATTAAAAGTAATTTATCAGAGAGAGTTGATGTGCTTTGATGCAAAACCCAGCAGACTGGTTGGCGCCGTAGTGTTGGTAACTTTTAAATTATAAGCAAGACAAAGACACATTGAAATTTTAGCAAACAATGCTAGTGAGACAATGGAGGAAGTCTATTTTCGTTGTTGGCAATATTAAAACGAGCTGTCAAAGAACGGGTCACTTTTAAAATCCGCTACAGTAATATAGACTTTAATAGTTAAGTTACGATTAGACTAATAATATTTAAAATAATATATTTACAAATTTTACAAAATTCTCTCAGTTTCCAGAAAAAAAGTGTTTAAGTAACAAGTTTTTCATAAGTAAAGTAACGGCATTTCTGGAAGTGACCTTCAGTTAAATAGGTAACTTATTAAGTTTTTACATAATCATGTCAGGGCTGACGTTTACAAACTTAATTTTATAAGAATACCGTTTTAAATAAACATGATAACATATAAATATGTTAAAAAACATAATAAGAACACATATGAAGTAATTTAAACTATATGTGAAATTTAGCAATTACTTTTTGGTATTTTGTAATTTATTTACCTAATGCACAAACTTATTTTGTGCATTAGGTAAATTATAACTCTCAAAGTAAACAAGTAAATTTTATTTAAATACATATAAGATTAAAATTGTAACTCAAAACATGTACATGCAGAAAAAGAGGTTTATTGTAATGTATATTCAACTGTATTTAAAAGGAAAACAAAGAACAGGCAAAACAAAAATTTTGAAAAAAACTAAATATACGGAAAAAAATAGTATTTATGTGTACATTCAGACATTTTTAGTAGGTATTCCGACTTGAGAGAGGGTTGTGGTTTGAGAGTGGAATGGTATGGTATTGTAATTAGTAATTCCTATCCTATTATAATAATATGTAGGTATGAATAACTGTTTCATTACTGTACTGTGTAAGAGAGGATAAAAAATCCAGCTTAAAATGACAGCAATCTAATCAGCAATTAAAATGATATCGTCTTTCTTTGGTGAGTGTGAGATCGGAGAGGCCCAATCATTCTCATTCCTTCTTTCGGCTCCGGAGGAGGCAGAAACATCTCACTAAGCCACCATGGTGTGGGTCACCAAACTACATTATATGCACTCACAATAAGCACGGTGGCCCCTACTCCTGGATTCTACTCATGCTTTCCATCAGGCAGAGTAGATTCACTTTTATTGGCTCTAATTATATAGATATAAAACTGTCTACTTTCCCTTGCAAAATTAAATTGACGCATTTAGGAACCTTGCTATATTAATTACACCTTTTCATTTCAAATTCGACTTTTTTAAGCGGTCCGCAAGAGGTCCCTTTTTAATATAAAGTCCTTTAGCATTACTATTATCTTAATTTCACCTAGAAGGTAAAGGCACACTCCAGCTATAGCTCTTATATCAATTTAATACATGACCAGTTTAAAATTAGAAAATACATACAAATAAGATATTTTCAAGCAATAAATATCAAGACAATAAATATCAAAGTGACAAACGGCATTTGGTTCTAAACACTTTACATAATACCGTGACAAGAATCAATTAATTAAAAAAAAAAACAAAACCCACGTTACCTCACGGTGTGATAGGAGGACCGGCCATACTTCAGACGACTGTACATTAATTAAGATAAACCAGACGAGCAACTAAATTTATTCAAACAAATTACTTTCAACAAATAAAATGTAAAAGATTATTCAAATGGGAAAGCTAAAGGAATTTATGATTTACTGGACCGTGTACAAACAGTTCCAGAGATTAGTCGATAATAAAATATTTAATCTTAGGAAGCTTCAGATTTACGAGGGACGGCTTGCTTGGTATTCTTTTTGGGCCTAGAACACAAGTCGCATTCATTGCTGGTTACACTGCGCATTAAAGCAGTGTGCTTGTTTGCTATTTGTTATATATATCTAAATAAATTTAGCTATTTAAGCGGTCGCCACGCTGCCCAAGGTTTGAAAAATAATTAATTGGATAATAATCTAATCATTTTATTTTAATTCTGATTTAATACTTGCTATGCAAACCTGTTAAAATATTATTAATGGTGAAGGTAGGTGCGAATAAAAAAACAATTACCATCAAAGAGGAAAAAAGTATTTTAAAAGCTGACGACACTGCAGTTATAGTGAATTCTTAATGCATCTAATAGGGTTGCCACATTCTATTTCTCATAGGTACGTACGTATCGCGAAGGAAAGTATTTCTTTTGTTCTTTTAATTAGACTAAATGTAGTCAGGAATGTTTTAAGTAGAGAAGTCGACAGATAAAAATGAGAGCAGAGGACGACCGAAAATTAAAGAAGGATATGTCCCAGAACAGATTATGCAGTGAATTGACAAGTGACAGAGGAGAAGACAACCATTGCAGGGTTGAGGGCGAAGAAGAAATTGAAAATAGTGATGTGATATAATATTTTAGTATTCTTTAAGATAATCATTAGCTATGCAGATAAAAGAAGAGTTTTGGAAACCAGTAGGTACTCGATCAAAACTTAGATTCACTCGAAATAAGCAATAAAAATAATATCATAGGTAGACATGTATAATATTTCTGACATGTCCCTTTGTGTGTGTTACCGACAAAGTCATTATAACGTACAACCTCAATACTCAACAACAAAGCAATATCATTGCTCTATTTCGTAACAGACGTATGAAGACTTTGAAATAGTAATAACCTATGAATTCAGTTATTGAATATCTGTATCGTATATCAACCAGCAGAATACTTGTAATAGACAAGTTAATTGGTTTCTGTTTTGCCTTAACAACTAGGTATTGTAACATGATGCCTTGTTACAACTTCCAGCTTGCGGGCCAGCGCCTGAGGGCAAACTACGATATGCGAATATCCGTTTCGGGGCTCAAATTCAAAACTGGTTCGGTGCTGATTTACTCACCGTCTTACTTCGCCCATGGAGCTTATGTGAAAAGTTCCCTGCGACAGTGTACATATATTTCTAGAGTAGTCTTTTAAAAAAGGAAAAATGTGACGGGGGTCAAGTGGCAACCCTAGTGAGTTGGAGTGGCACATGTGACGGTTCACACGCGGTGCCCAATTTGCGACAGATGAGCGATTAACGTGAATTAACTATGGTAATACAAATAGCATTTAATCGAACCGGCTGCGTGCCGTCCGTGCAGCAGCGTGACGACTGTCTGCTAACACAGTACAGTTCAGTTTGTAAGAAAAGTTTTCATCAATTTTGGAAGGAATTTTCCCAATTTTTCTATTTATATTTCTGTTCTAGAATGCTCTTCATGCGAATTATCAATTTTAGTGAGGTGTTTTGTTGGTTGGTTGAGGTGCCTTTGTCCAGTAGTGATTGGCTTTTGGCAGAGATGGTGATGATGGATTACTTGATGGTAAGTGACTATCGAAAATCGATTGGTGTGGCGAGTAATGGGAGAGGCCTATGTCCAGCAGTGGACTACAATAGGCTGATGAAGAAATGAAAAAAAGACTGTATAAGAATAAATAGGTGAGACGGAAGAAACTGATTTGATTTTTGACTGCCTCTTTGGAGCAGAGGTTTTGTATGCGGCTGCTGTTCTAGAGGTCTTGGTTTCGATTTCCGGGTCAGACCAAATGTTTGTGTGATCCGTAAATATGTGTTTCGGAGTTTGGTTCTTTTCTATGTAAAATGTGTATGTATTTACAAAAAAAAGAATGTTTATGTATTTATATCAGTTGTCTAGTACCCAGAATACTCTCTGCTTGTATTCTAGTACTAATTCTGGTTGTGTGTAAAAAACCCGAAAAATATTTCAAATTGATTTATGTTTTCAGTTTTATCTACTCATATCTTTTATTTTCACAGTCAAAACGCTGTATATAAAAGTATTTTTAAAGTTGTTGTCTTAATATGATTCAATTAATATTAACCCTTGAACATAAAAAAATACCCGTTTCTAAAATAGAAGTATTACCAAAACTTTTATTCATATGAATTATGTATCAAGTATATTGCTACTGTTCTAGTAACAGTATTGTGAACATCAATAATTCTCGAAAAGCACACAACGCGAACAAAAGGCAATAGGCACAAAGCTTTTCAATTATGCATACATATTTGTAAATTGAATGTCAACAATACAACGTATTTCCACCGCATTCAAACACTAATAGCGAGTAGAATAAAGCCATATTAAATATTCATCAACAAAAAGCTTGCTCAAAAGCCCTACTTGCAAAAATTAAAAATAAATTTAAAAAGTTCGAACATCGTAAATCAAAATGGCGTTTAAATTATGCAACGCGAGGCGGCGTGTACACGATACAAAAATTACTATTCGAAATTCGAAACTACACCCACGAAAAATGCACGAATGTGTAAGCATTGAGGGTGTGGTTACATTAACGACGATTTAGCGGATTATTAGCGGTAGGATTTATAGCGGTAAATAGAAGCTTATGTGTTATTCTGATATGTAAGCTATATTATTTCGAAGTTTCATCAAAATCCATTCCGTAGATTTTGCGTGAAAGAGCAAAAACATACATACTCACAAACTTTAAGGATAAGTAAAAACCGCAGCACCGGTAACTTATTAAAAGAGTTAACCAAAATGTCTGTAAAATATGGCTTTGCCTTTAATTTACTAACATGGAAATATTATGTGAACTAGAAGCAGGCTTGCCAAGATCTTGAATATATTAACGGTTTAGTGGATACGCTCACTGCCAAGTTAGCCAAGTACAGCGAGGTTTTTAAATGAATCATAAACTGAGTCATTTTTCAAAATATAAGTATGTTATAATGTGTTTTATTACTGTTGGAAATTGATAATTTATTGCCAGAAAGATAGAGTGCATTTTTGTATGTTAAGAGTAATGGCGCATGTGGCAGAATTATCTAAATTATGGATTGTTTGTTACGAAGCAATTTCAGCATAGTTTTGATGTTATTTCATTCATTTGTAGTAGTTATTCGTCTTGGAAATAAATAAAACAAAAAACAAACGTACAAAAGGTCAAAAAAATAATTTAAAATAGTTGAATCCCGCGGACTTACCCGCGGTAATTGTGGTAAATCACGTGTAACACCGCGGAGCGAACCAAGTCTGAGTTGGTCCGAGCATGGTTACTTTACTCCGTATGTCATCAGCTATCTCGCTTTATAAGTCTCGTCAAAATCGGTCGAACCGTTTCAGAAATTGGCCTGAATGAACGGACAAAAATAAAAACAAAATCTTTTACTATATGCATAATATGCAAAAGCATATACGTGCATTACATCAAATACTGGAATATAAGCTGATGATAAAAGGGAGAACCTTTTTTTGAATGGCTTCGCACCGCAACGTTATCTACTTATTGTAAAGATACAATTAAAACCGCGGATGAAAAATAGGACTCAGATAGTAAAAATACAAAAGCAAATATACAAAAATACAAAACCAGTACAATGTACTAGAGTCTAACACAGGTCACGTGACATCCCTTAATCATTTCATTAATGTTAATATCACAACACATACCATTTTTGTTGAATAAAATCGCTTGCGCCGTGCTCATGCATAATCCGAGAACGCGATCCCAACATCAATTCAGAACTGCACTTGTTACAACATGTTCGAGAACATAGTTTCGAGGATTATGCTTGTTCTGTTTATATTTTATGAAAATATTTGCGTCTCTTTCCTACTAAGTATAGTTTAGTAGAGCATCCGTAGCATCCTCTAAGGTTTTTCGTTTTCTTTCTATTTTCTATTCTCTCGTTACATTTGCTAATATTATGTTTTGACGTGACTGAGTGATGTTAGCCAATGAAACAAGTAACCAGAGATATATAATACAATACAGATGATATACGTAAAGCTGTCGGTCCCGTTTGTCATGAACATCTATGGCAATCGTTATTGGGAAGTCAGTGCCCTCAAATTTACTGACAACTAGTTGAACCTTAGAATTTCAGTTCTCCCTTAGGTTTGCGGAGGTCCGATGCCAGTCGCTCCGTGGAAAAACTGATATTCAGGTAAAATCGGTAAAACTAGTAGCCGATCCTAAATAATATTGGGAATATGGCTAGGAAGAAGAAGAAGAAGATATATAATAATATACATTTATTATCGATAGAATAGAAAACGGAAAACTTTTGCAACTTGGCCAGGACCGGCAGGTCTAGTGAGTTTGCGTCTTAAAGGCTTGGTGTTTGTCTTTAAGACGCTCCTTCACGGTGTTGTGAACATGTTGTTTGATGTTTCCAGGTAAATTCTCTGATCTCAGGTACATTACAAGTACTCAAAGATAATATGTCGTACCGTCTGTTAATAATCTGGTTGATATTACTTGGAGAGAAAGGGTCTCGTAATTATTTCATAATTATTTTTTTTATAAATATTACGGACACTTACACACATTGGCATCTAGTCACAAACTATGCAGAGCTTGTTTTATGGGTACCAAACAACTGATATAATGTAATGTATGGTATATATGTATGTATGTATGTAGCAAGATGAAATTCAAAAGTAACAAGTCTTAAGCTATATTAATATTATATTCAATAGCAATATTTCAAAGCTATATAGCTTGTTTGCTTGGTTGAATGTACTAACCTTAGGAAGTACTAGTTCAATTTAAAAAAATCTAACAATGTTAGGTAGCTCGGTTATCGAGGAAAGCTATGCATTTAAGAACAAATGAAAGATATCACAAAAGAAAATGTTACAAAAATGGGGAAAATGTATTACTTATGAATTAAAGTTTCACTTAAACAATGTATGGAAGAATGGTTCCCTTTCAAAGTTCTAAAAAAAGTCCGAAACGATATATATTCATCTTAAACGGTTGGCTCATTATAACAAATTTTTTTCAAACTACTTTACTACGTTACTTGTGTCAGCTGGTATATTCATAAAATATAACATCATTTTTAAAAGATGTATACCCAAAGAAACAAAAAAATTAATGCAGAAACATCATCTTTTATAAGACCGATATAAACTAGGTCTACGAACACCACAACTGGAACTTTAGCCCAATTAAAAAGCACTCATCATTCAATTAATTTTACGCGTCCGTTTAATTGGTAAGACAAGAGTAAGCAATCAAACTTAATTCTGAGCTTGACGTTCAAATAATGAGCATGGGTTTTGAGCGCGATACCATAAAACCCGGTTTTATTACGATTATTGCGAGTTTTGCGAAGTTTTACGAGTTTATTTGAAGAGGCCTCCTCCCTTCTTCTTTTGGAGGCGCGCGCGCTGCGCTTAAGTGATTAAAATTGCGACTGGTACGCTGACACAAAGGGCTGGATGAATTTAAATGGATGTTGGGACAAAAGAAGTGCATAGAATCATGTCTGCTCTCGCTGACACTGAATTTAGGTGTAAGGGTGTACTGCGATGTAGTCTGGCGTTAAAATTAAAAGTGAACTCAAAAGTCACGTTATGTTTTGGTATGTTTAGTGCTATATACATTATTTTTAATGTGTAAGTGTGAAATAGTGTATTTGTTTATAAGTTTGTGTTGCGTCTTATCTATTAAATCGATCAATATTATACATTGCGTAAATAAGTAAGAGGTGCAGTTTTTAAGATTGATTTTGTAAGAACGTTTCTATTTTCATATTTTATACAGTGTTTTATATTACGTATACAATCTTTTTATATAAATTAGTGTAACCTAACTTATTTGAAACTTAATTTTGGATCGTGTCATATATTCAACATGAAATTTCACATAACAGTTTGCCAGAAAATAGCAAAGGTGTTGACCTCATAACTCACGACTGTTATGCTATAAATAAAACGACTTATAAGAGAGAGAGAGAGTACAAATTGTATAATTTATTCTGAGAATGGACGTAGCCTACTTTTTACCTCGAAAACCGACATAAACACGGGTGGAACCGCGGGCGAAAGCTAGTTTAATTAAACTCTGCCATCTACGGAAGGCAAGCATAACGAATTATATAAAATACAAAAATAGTTTCCATTCAAAGTTCCAATTTTAATTCAAACAAAAGGACGTGGGCAATTTTACATCACTATAACTACTCAAGCGCAGAAATGAAAAAAAAAAATAGCAACTTCAAGCTAATTTGTCAAAACCCTTGATGAACTAACCCATCAGTGACATAACACAACCTTTATGACGTCACACACCAGCATACCGAATGGGGAGCACATCGCAACCTTTGTGTCACTCCTCGCATCTGCCCTCATGCACTTTACGCGCCATTTTGTTCGGCATACGTGTTTCTAAAATCTCTGTGCACTTTGCAAATATTGGACAATTCCACTGATACTGCCGTAGTCGCTTCCCCTAACATTGCACTTCGAAATGTTAAGCGCAAGCGAGTGGGACAGTGTGACGAGGGTGGGTTGTCGATTTTTATGAGTGAAATGAAGGAGATGTTTCATGAGTTTCGAATGCAGCAGGATGAAAAATATGATAGATTATTCTCTCTAGTTAGCGATATTCGGGACTCTCTGGATCACTTGGCCGAACAACATGACGAGCTCAAGTCCCGGGTAGAGTATTTGGAGACCCAGCGTAAAGCTAACGTAACATACATTCAAGATCTTGAGGAAAAGGTCGAGAAAATGGAACAGGGCGCAAGGGCGACTTGTGTTGAGATCCGTAATGTGCCTTGTGCCCAGTTGGAAACTAAGTCCAACCTTTTGAAGACCGTTACTGACATCAGTAACTTGTTGAATATTCCAATTCAGCAGAGAGACGTTAAAGATGTGTTTCGTATAAGGACAAAAAATCCTACTGTTAAACCCATAATCGTAGATTTTGCAACCGTTCTCCTCAAAGAGGATTTTCTACTCAAATATCGTATGCTAAACAGGGGCAGGGACAAATTGACAACAGAACACATTAAAATCAGTGGTGCCGTGCAGCGAATTTACATTTCTGAAAACCTTTCAGCTAAGAACAAACGACTATTCTTTTTGGCCCGCGATGCTGCAAGGATTAATCAATATGAATTTTGCTGGATTTCACATGGAAAAATATTTGTTCGTGAAAAATCTGGTGCCCCACACTTTCAAGTGAGAAGCGAAGCTGATCTTGCAAGAATGGGGAAAACCTCGTGACTGGGCTGTGTGGACATTTGTTTTAGATTATTGTTGCAAATCCATATACTTGCTGTTGTTCCTTGTTGCTGTCTGCATGAAATTCTTGGGTTTAGTTTAAATTTTAATAATAATATTATACTTTTCTCACATATTATCTACACATCACACACTTACTCGTACATACACTGCCGTTTCTTCATACATGTAATCCAATTATATACAGGTTCCACGCATCCAGCCGAGGCCTCATATACTTTTTGCTTCCAAATACTAAACTTTTGCTGCTTGACCATAATTCTACGAACCTTAAAAAATTTACTTTTGATGTTTATTTTCTGTGTAATCTTTTCTATTCGCCACATTTTATCTCATCATTCAAATGGGTGATTTAAATAAAATAAACAATGAGATTGATCAAGTCTCTGTTGCGAAATTTTACTCTTGTTCACCAGAGGCGAGTAAAAGTTTTTTGGATGATGCGTACCATGACCTGAAAATACTACATAGCAATATTCGTAGCTTGAACTGCAATTTTGATAATTTGTTGCTTTTTATAAGTCGACTTAAGTACTTACCCGACATAATCATATTAACAGAATGCTGGCTAAAAAAATGCCCTAAAATCCCCTTATTAGATGGATACAACTCATACACTTCGTCGTATAAAAACCAAAATGATGGGGTAGTCGCATATGTCAAGAGTGGACTAAGTGTCAGAGTGGAGACTCCTAAATTAAATGATTCGAACTGTTTGGTTATCAAAGTTTCCGATGAAACTGTTTTTATTGCTATTTACCGCTCTCCATCTTATAAAGACTTATCTTTGTTTTTAAGTGATCTTGATAGTTTGCTGGGAACTCTATCCGATTATAAAACAGTAGCCATAATTGGAGATCTTAACATAAACATCTCTGAGGACAGTTGTGATCCGCATGCAGATGATTACCTTAATCTTACTGCTTCATATGGTATGCTTTCTGCCTACAATCTTCCGACTAGACTGTCGAGCTGCCTTGATCATGTAATCATTCGCTCCAAGACAGTTGCCACTACATTAGTAATGGATTCCCTTATTACAGACCACGCTCCTATTATTATTTTTTGTAACACTAAATTAAAAAATACAGTTAAACGTAATTACTCAAATGTCAGGATAGACATTCCAGCAGTGGTCGAGTGTCTCGGTAATGCAGATTTCTCGGTAATACTCCAATCCCAAGAACCAAATGCAGCTGCCGAATCACTTGTGACCCTAATGTCCTCCGCTATTAAATCCCATACTCAGACCTCGCGCATTCCCAGTAGGAAACGTATTATTAAGCCGTGGATCACACCTGGCCTTCTGAGATGCATACGTCACAGAGACAAATTATACAGTACTCATAGAAAACAGCCTGATGCTGAATCACATAAGTTGGTATTTCATCGTTATCGCAACTTTTGTAATAACCTCTTGAAAAAGATCAAGCGTGAATACGAACGTAACGAGTTTCAGAGAGTTAGGAGTGATCCGAAAGCTACATGGAAATTTATCAAACGAGTAGGGAACTTGGACCAAACTGGTAAACAATCTCCAGAACTATTGAAATGCTGCGAGGACCCCTCCCAGTCAGTAGACGAAATAAACAAGTACTTTGCAAATGTGGGTAGAATTTTGGCATCTAAAATTCATCAAAATTACCACTGTCGGAGCGGAACTTCTGATAATGCAAATAATTTCGGCCCACCATATTCAATGGTACTGCATAGTGTGGATAGCATCGAGGTTGAGAGTGTTATATTGAGCCTTAGGGATAAATGCGCTGTTGGATTTGATGGTATAAGTACCTCTATAGTAAAGGCTACTCGACATATTATTTCACCAGTTCTTATTTACATCTTCAATCTATGTTTTGCAACCGGTATTTTTCCTGACGTGTTTAAAACTGCGATAGTTCATCCTATTTATAAGTCTGGAGACAGAGACAGTGTATCCAATTATAGACCGATCTCGGTGCTTTCTACATTGTCTAAGATCTTTGAGAAGATCATAAATGCGAGACTCACTAAATATCTTTCAAAATTCAATATCTTAGCTAGTAATCAATTCGGGTTCAGAAGCGGTATATCCACAGAGGATGCTGTGATTGAACTCACAAATACAATTACGGACAATTTTGAAAAAAGACGGAAAACTCTTGCTGTATTTCTGGATCTCTCTAAAGCATTCGACACTGTCTCTGTCCCCATACTTATCTCAAAACTGGAAGCAATTGGTGTTCGCGGCATAGTTTTGGACATGTTTAAGAGTTATCTCATGAATAGGAAACAGTCCGTTAAGCTGGAGAACTATCTGAGTAATGAAGAAATTGTCTCGTTTGGTGTTCCCCAGGGAAGTGTGCTCGGACCGACTCTCTTTCTAATTTATGTTAATGAGCTGTGTCAGTTATCATTACCAAACTGCAAAATAATAACTTAAGCAGATGACACAGCGCTTATTATCGATGGTCACAGCTGGGAGGAAGCTAGTTTCAATGCTGAATTTGCCTTAAGCTCTGTTATGGCATGGCTAAACAGAAATCTCCTTACACTTAATGTCTCTAAGACCAACTTTGTAACCTTCTCTACCACTAAAGCTGGTCAGCCTCAAGTGCCTATTTTGATACGTGCCCACACTTGTTGTTCCTACATTGATTCTAACACAAACTGTAATTGTGCCAGCCTGAGCAGTGCTGAGTCCGTCAGATACCTGGGCATAACTGTCGAAAATAATCTGAAATGGAATCAGCAAATTGGTTATACAGTGGCTCGCTTGAGAAAGTTAATATATGTGTTCAGGAAACTTAGAGGAGTAGTTGACTTCAATAACTTAATAACCATTTATTTTGCGCTTGCTCAATCGGTAGTGAGCTACTGTCTAGTGGTTTGGGGAGGAGCGCCTAAATCTACTTTTATACGCGTCGAACGTGGACAGCGTGCTGTCCTGAAGGTGTTGGCAAGAAGGCCCATTAGATTTCCCACCAAGGCACTCTTTTCTGTCTGCAAAGTACTCTCGGTCAGACAGTTATTTATTCTTCGCACTACACTTCGCAAGCATAGACAGATGTCATACAATCCTAACATGTACATCACGAAGCGCCGCTCTGACCGAGTATGTGACATAAAGTCGCGCAGAACCAAAATTGCAAGTCGGCATTTTAAGCACATAAGCTCTAGGATATATAACAAAGTTAATAAAACTCTTAACATTTATTCTCTAAATGGTCACACGCTAAAAAACAAACTTGAGAGTTGGCTGAAATCTCTCGATTATGATGAAACGGAAAAACTTTTGGATGCATAACACGAACGCACACACACACACACACACACACATACATACATACATACATACACAACTACACACACCACCTACACCTAATGCTTCACCGCATTATTTTGTTTTTGCGGTTATTGTTTTTAATTTTCTTTTCTTTTCTTTTTTTTTTTTTTTTATTAAGTTTTTGCTTCATTTGATTTGATTTAATGTTGATTTGTGTTTGATTCATGTATTATATACTGAGACTGTATCTGAAACAACATACTATTCAGAAGGGGGCGTTGGTAGCTGTGCCACAGTTTTGAACTTTTACAGCTATCATCGTTACCATTTAGTTTTAGTTTTTATTGTTTTTCAGTTCCAAATAAATGTTCTTTTTTTTTTTTTTTTTTTTTATTTGCTGTACAAGGCGTGAATAAAATGGTTGTGTTGTTTGTAAGGAGTCCTCTTCAAATAAAAGGAGTGCTGTATTTCTTTGTGAGTTAAAACTTACGATATTGATTTTGTAATACATACTATTATTATAAACTCGAAAGTTACGATTTCACGGATAAGCCGCAGCACCGATATCAAATTTGGCTCCTTACCACGATAGCTGACATACACACGGGCGAAGATAGATGGTCTTTAATTGTATATACTTGGTGTACATACATTGCATGCAAGATATTAATCATTTAAATGGTCTCAGTCATGTTTAGCTGCATTCAACGGCATTCAAATTGGTTAAAGGCCATATGTTAGTCTAGTGTTTATCAAAGTATAGTTGTACCTTAACAAAATATTTTAAATCAAAACAATTAACTACGTGGTTAGTTATTAACACAATCTAACTAGTCAATAATATCTAGATGTCAATGTTAAACAACATTATAATTATTTAATTTTATAAAAAAAAAAAGTTACGCCGCAGCCCCGATTTCAATTGATTTTGGCATGGAGACACCTTAATTGTTGAGAAAAGACATAGGCTACTTTCACCGCGATAATCTAGATATACGCAGGCGAAATCGTGAGCAAAAACTAGTCTGCATGTAACCAACAATCAAAAGTGAATAACACAAATATGTTAAGCTAATACATCACAGGGACAGATGACGTCACGAGTCGAGTGGCGGAAGCTGTGAGTCCCGTCTCCGTGCCCGTGAAAGAAAACCAACTAATGATTTGCACACCACTCGAGACGAGAGTGCACGCTCCCTCAATATGTCAAATGTGTTTTGTTTTTCAAATGAGATGTGGGATCTCTGATGTTGTTAGAGAGGAACGGGAGAACACGGGAGATTGATGGAAGAGGGAGACCGTTTCGTAGTGGAATTTCGATTTCCTATAATTCTTGATGTACTGATTTTCTTCGTTCTCTTCATGGGCCCGTATAAATTTCTTATTCTCAAGCATTAGGAATATAAATCCTGACTTCACAAACGGACACAAAGACTCAGAACAACAATTTGTGTATCACACAGTGTTGTCCCACGTGGGATTTGAACCCCCGACACTTGGCAGCAGTAAGCGGTGTGGCAACCACTTAAACCACTAGGCCAACCGTGCAGTCATTATCATTGTAAAAACTGCAAACAAACAGTGAATTTCTTTATTTTGTAGACCCGTTAAACAATAAAGCTATCCATACTAATATAATAAATGGGAACGTAAGTCTGTCTGTTAGCTTTCACAGCTAAAGCTTTGATCATAGGTTACTCTTCAGCCAGATAACCAACAAAAACACGGGCGAAACTGCAGGCAACACCTATACACGTAAATGTTCAAAGAGATAAAACATCAGACAACAATCACGCTTGAATAAGTATCCACGCTACCTTGCAACGTTTGTTTGCCTACTTAGTTCTACAAAACAAAGACCTACTACTAAAATGACTCAATTTGAGTTACCTTTCCTTCAAAAGAATTGAGTTCACACATTTTTTTTGCAAATTCTATTCCAGGGAACTAACAAAGGCCTCGCAAACAATATATAAAGGAAAACTCAATCGAACAAGACATGGGCGATGCAATCTATTAAATTATAGCTCACCTTCTTCACTAGGACCTTTCTTACGAGCGTCGAGGACGGTTCCGTACCCACATTTTGATATATTTCACGCCGACCGCAATCCCATTTGGTAAGGAACCCTAATTCTTGTTCGACAATAGACGAAATGTTTACCTTTAAGTCTTGTTGTGTAGCGAGAGCTATAGAGATGAAAATATACTAGGATATATTTTACTTGGCGTCTATTTGTCTTAAAGCTTATTTAAATACTTTATCGGCAAATAGTATCTATTTGTCGGTTTGCAATTAATAAGACGATTAGAATCCTTAGTTGCAGTAAACTTAAAATATGTAAACAACAAAGTGTTTGATTAAATGAAGTTTATTTTTTAGCCGCATTAGTAGATCCGTGACGTGAAGTCTGGCAGATGAAACATCGACATTATTTCGTAAAATGATAATGAGTATACGAATAATAATAAACGTATGGAGAAACAGTACGCTGAAGTGGAATGTCGGACAAACCGATGGTCGCTGAAGCCGAAACATGGGCGCCCTGCGGCACGATGGACCGAAGATTTAATGAATGAGGCTGACGGCGCATGTATGCGGCCAGTCTAAGACGGGACTCTTTGTGGACGATTTTCGTTCAGCAGTAGAAGGATAATTTTGAATGAGTGTAAAAGTATAGCTATAGCAATAAATTGACGTGACCCTCCGGACATTAGATATTGCACATTAACAAAATAATACATCAGGATGCGTTACGTATTTAATTAAGTATTTAAGCCTACCAAAGTGATTCTACGTTGCCTGATGGAAAGCATGAGTAGAATCCAGGAGTAAGGGTCACCATTCTCATTGTGAGGGTAAGCAATGCAGCATGCTGACCAGGTAGTATGATGCAGAGTGATTGGGCTTCAGGTTTCACACTCACCAACGAAATACAACAGGGCAGTACTACTTATACAGAAGTATGAGGGTAGTACTGCCCAGTCATTCTTGATGAAAATGTGATGATGAAGATGTAGTGTGCCTCTATTACCTATTGTATATACCTATCTACTACGTATAATTAACAGAAAGTATACGACCACTTGCTACTAGTAAGACACTACACTACAGAAGAGACAGATATTTTTTTTTATAGTATATCTTTGTGTATGGCACAAGCTATCTCCGAGTAATTTCTGTGTGAGTGACGGACAGGGCACAAATAACATTTGTCGTGGGTCCTGTTTAATGAAATGCTCTATTGTTGTCACAGAGGTGTATACTAGCTATAGGGTGCACGCTGCTTTGTCTGGTATTCGAACAAACTTAATAGCTTTAAAGGTTCTATAGATTGTGTTTGCTTTGAGTATACGAATTAGCTGTTACCAAGAGGTTGTGGAAATTGGACTGTTACAATAAAATTAGGTATTTCTTTGAAAGTAGGGAAATTCTGGTTTCAGATTTTATTTTTTTATTTTTTTGTAAATATAAATGGTGATTAAACAATTACATTTGGTGTCTTCATTGTAAGTGATAAATAATAACTGAGTTTTAATTTCTACAAAACCTTTTATTTGTAGAGGTATTTATCAATGTTCTTGAAGAAAAATACACTATTTGCAGAAAATTTAAGGTGGTTTTTAATTTAATTGCAATATTTAAAATTTTTAACTGATCAGTTTTAAATTTTTACACAACGTATTATTTATTTACGGAATCTAATGTATAAAAAAAATATATAATCATTATGTCTCCAGAAAATTATAAATATATATACATAAAATTCTCGTGTCACAGTTTTCGTTGCCATACTCCTCCGAAACGGCTTGACCGATCTTTATGAAACTTTATATGCATATTCAGTAGGTCTGAGAATCGGCCAACATCTATTTTTCACACCTCTAAAACGCGAGCGGAGCCGCGGGCATCAGCTAGTAAATATATAAATTCGAAGTAACTCTGTCAGTCTATTACGCTCTCATGGCTAAACGCTGCATTTTTTCAATCAAATTTGGTGATATAAGGAGATACTTTAATTCTTAAGCTTCACAGTAAGATAAACTTATCTACAGTCTATTGTAAAACAAACCTACATCTTAATATATCAAAATCCGTGTAGGGCAGCTAGATAACATTCAAGTATCAGTGCTCCGAACATTTCTTGTGAACTGAACAAACTCTTTGCGCTCTTCAGTCACGTAGGCAAACACGACGGGCTCTCCACCGTTTGTTTTGTAGCGAAGGAGCCGTGCCTACTGCGATGCGGGCAAGCAACGGATCGCTGCTATATTCGATCATGCCTTGTTCGGTAAACAAGGATACAAATATACTGGTAAAGCTACTGGAATGACGACGGAGTATGTGTTTGTTGGTAGAGAACAGTACTTCTGTTAGTAAGTTTCAATCGTTTAAAAGTGCACGCCTTCATTTCCATGATTACTTTTGGTGTTGTCTGTAAAATTCATAATCAACACATATTTTTGTTCATCTCTTGACTTAAACGTTTTTTTTTCATTATATATAAATGGAACCAATTGAAAGTGAAAAACACCTAACGATCCCAAAAAAAAAGTAAAATAGAAGTGATCAAAATAATTGTTTCTTTAAACACAATTCCCACATTAGGAATATACATGCTGTGTCGCCCCGTCGAGTTTACAAACATTTATTTATTGATGAATGATTCATACAACAATTTATGGATCACGAAATGTTGTCTCATGCTGGATTTGAACCCACAATACTCAGCAAAGGGGCGTGGCGCTCATCGCGTAAACTACTAAGCCAACCGTGTTGTCTTTATAAGTTATCACCAGTTTAAGTATGAAACAAGTATTATGTTCATCATCATCATTAGCCTATTCGAGTCCACTGTTGGGCATAAAACTCTCCTACTACACCCCACTTCAATCGATATTCGCCTACTCCAGCGATCTATTATGTTATTAACGACTATTACGTCATTAACATCAATTCAGTATAAATAAATCAAAGAGGCTTGTTATACCTATAAATAAAAGTATTTTTCATGATATATTTATTTTGAAATGGAAACAGTGAGGTCGTTACCCCCCGCAAATTGTCACATGTAATCTTGGTAATCAATAGCTATACGTTTGATTTGTATCGAAGCTGATGGATGGTAACCACTTGCCATACAATAGCTATTAATTAATGCATTCCAATGTCATTGGACGGACTTCAGTATTACATTATATATGTACAAGATTATATACCATGGGTTCTTGTACTTTCGATAGTAAATATATTTATATATTAAGACTTCCTAAATTAAATAAATATTTCGGACATCATACACACAACGTCATCTAGTCCCTAACTAAGCAGAACTTGTACTACATGTACTTGACAACTGATATCAATACATAAACTTACTTTTTATTTGTAAATACATACATATTATACATAGAAAACACCTAAACTCCGAAACAAATATTCTCTTGATCAGCATCCGCATACTCTAACCACTACACCAATAAGGCAGACAATGGGCGAAGGATCACAAATTATCCTAGATTTATAATGGTGTTACCTCTCTAGAAAGATCTTTTGCACATGACTGTAAAATATGACTATTTTGAACTTTCTGAACATCCCTGTATAAAATTACAAGTCGTAAATCGATGGTATTTAGTACACCGCAAGTTGCAGAAAGCCATTGATTATACGTCACACTACGGAAGCCCTGCGGTTTCACTGTCTTGTCAGATCAATGTATGAGCTATAGGTAGTCAGTTCGAAGTTAAGGCAACTTTGAACTTAATTATAATATTATTGTGGGATGTATTAACCAGCATTGTCTAGACTAAGTTTACCTTGTATGTGAATTTAGAAGCATTAAACAGGAATCGATATATGTATATAATATAAATCCTTACTATAAACGCGAAAGTTTGTGAGTATGTATGTATGTTTGTTGATCTTTCACACAAACATTACTGAACGGATTTGGATGAAACTTTACAGTAATATAGCTTATATATCAGAATAACACATAGGCTACTTTTTAGTCATCTAGTCCCAAACTAAGCAGAGCTTGTATTATGGTACTAAACAACTGATATAAATACTTAAAAATACTTTTTTTTTTGTAATTACAATCATATTATACATAGAAATAACCCAGACTCCGAAACTAATATTTGTAGATCATTCAAATATTTAGTCCGACCCGGGAATCGAATCCGAGACCTCTTGATCAGCAGCCGTATATATACAACATCTATAGAACTACATGTACACAGTATGGCTTAGTAGTTTAAGCGGTTCCTAAAAATAATAGACATACAGTAAATGAATGAGAAAGTAGGAGTCGGGGCTTAGCAAGAGATCAGGAAGATAGTAGAAAACAGAGAGGCAATTACTCCACCGACAAGGAGTAAGCTGTTATATAGAGAGTGACAGTAAACAGCTGCCAAAATGAGTTTCTCAGATCTTTTATTTTTTTAATTTACAATACAACTCCCGCATTAGGAATATACATCCTGTATCCCGAGGGACTTTAGAAACATACATGAAACGGACACAAAGAACATTCAGACTCAGGACAATAATTTCTGAATCACACAAAGTATTGTCCCACGTGGGATTTGAACCCACGACACTCGGCGCAGTAGAAAGCTGCGTGGCGACTGCTTAAACCACTTTTTTTTTTTAACGTGTGGAAATCTGCGCGGACCGTCACCCCGTCGGGGGTTACGGCGGGGTGGTGTGTCGGACTCGAACCGACTAAAACCACACGGTGTGACCCTCTCTGCGCCAGTGTATTGAAAGGAGTCAAGGGAGGGGATTTCCTTCTGGACTCCTCCCAGCGCCTGCCCGCACTGTCACCATCCGGTCTCCGGTCCTCCGGTCCCGGCACCATCTCAACTCTCGACTCTCTAATTAGGCAGCGTCCGGTGACTGCTTAAACCACTAGGCTATCCATGCAGTATTTGTATGACTTGATTTCTAGAAATAAACAATTTGTTTTAAATGATTTCTTAAGTAGAAACGGGCTTCGTCGCTTCGAATCCTTCTTCAACTTCCAAAAGACAAGTATTGTCCTCACTAAGAGATTAAATTACAATACCAAACCAGTCAGCATCGGATACTTCCAATAGCTTCCACATAACTGATCACAATTAACTGTAACATTGCGATTCAGGCGGTTGAACATGTTAGGACCAGTAAATGTTTGTTCGACATAATTGCATGGTCAGAGGGCTTTGAGTCTTGTAAGATGTGGACCTCAAAGTGATTTCATGTAAGCAATAGATGGTCCAGTATTCCTTAATATCAATTCGTGAATCAACAAGATCGAGAGTACATGTGGTAGGGTATTAGTGGTAGCGGAGCTGTTCAAATAGCGATTTTAGGATAGTTTATAAACTCATTATAGTTGTATGTATCTTCGGCTATGTTGTTTGTTTCTTTGTTCTTGGTGTATGAAACAGTAAGTGAAGTGTAATTTATTTAAACTTAACGTTTTTTTGAAACCATGACAGGTTTTGTGTCTAAAAGGTTTTTTAATTTTCAAACTAATTACTTTTACAAAATAACTATAGCATAAGTTACTGTGTAATATCAATAAAAGCATGTAAAAGTTAAATGAATAATAGAAATATAAGATGACGAACAATTCAAAACTAAAAATAATTTAAATTACAACTGGTCAGCTTCGCTTTTCGCTTACAGTGAGACCCTACAACACCCTAGAAATTGAAATAGTAAGTAAAGCAATTCCTAAGGCATATTGTGTTAACTTCATACGCCAATGGTTAGCATGCGGTCTGCCCATTGCTAAGACTATATTACAATATTATAATGAAAACACTGTAAATTTTACTTGTTGCCAATTTACATATTTAAAATTCGAATAACGGTACTAAATTATTCTGTTTTGTATTTTAGCAAACGTGGAGGCATGATTTTATAAGAGGGCCGAAGGAATGAATGGATGCTTTAAAGCAGAAAACCGAGCTCTGTAGTATGCTTTTGGGAGGCCTATGTCTAGCCGGGATCAGATGGCGTAATAACAGCTGTTCCTGGACCCCTTCTATTTCAGGTGCAAAGTGGCACATCGTGTGGTTTTAGTTAGTTCGATTCCTACACACCGCCCTGCCGCAAACCCCGGTAGGGTGAGCGCCCGTGAGGGTTTCCACACGTTAAAAAAAGCCTATGTCAAGCAGTAGACTGAAACGTGCTGATAATGATGAGTACTAAATATACACTTCTTGCTTAAAAAATAACCAAAGAATTGCTTAGTACCACTTTCACCTCCTTTTGAAATCGTATGTAATACAAGTACCTATTCTATTCTATTATCTCTCCACTTAACACAAACAAACTTTATAAAATCGACAGTTATTCCTAATACCAGGGTTTTAAACACAAAATTAACATGGAGACTAAATGTGGAATCAATAGCTAGAAAACGAAATATCATTTTTAATAACACGGAACAAAGTTTCAAGAATTCTCAAAAGACTTTAATTAATGCTCTTTAATTGTATACTTCAGAAATAACGTGTCAATTGGCTGTAATAGCTCCCTTACTGTCGTTTAGATATTCAAAGCGACTCTTTAATTTAATTATTTAGTTAGTATTTGTTAATTACCCGTTTTTGTGTGATAGGTGTGATGTTGTGTAGTAAGGAAATAAAGGTCTTCAATAAATAATATCAATATTGAGTGTGAAATTCCTATGTGTTTTTATATGAGTCTTCAAAATAAATAAATATAAATAAATTAATAAATATTTCGGACATCTTACACACAACGTCACCTAGTCCCAAACTAAGCAGAGCTTGTATTATGGGTACTAAATAACTGATTTAAATACATAAACATATTTTTTTTTGTAAATACATAGGTACATATAAAACACCCAGACTCCGGAATAAATATTTGTGGATCACACAAATATTTGGCCCGACCCGGGAATCGAACCTGAGACCTCTTGATCAGCAGCCGCATACGCTAACCACTAGACCAACAAGTCGTCTTCTAAAGTGACTCTACTTTGCATGATGGTAGTTAGTAAGGTTAAGTTGCAAACTTTTTTAGTTTTATATTATATTTGTCTATTCTCTTGTTTCATAGGCTTTATATCAATCAGTCACGTCATCGAAACAAAATGTTAGCTAAGGGTCACAGCACACTAGCTACTTTTAGCATCGGCGATCGGCAACTAGTCGCTTTTTAGAAGCTAAATACGGCAACCGAACGCTCTACACCGCACACTTTAAAAACGCCAAACGCGGCGATCGAGTCGCTTTTTAGAAGCGCGACACAGCAGCTGAACGCTTCTCTCCGCACTATTTCGGATGCCGGTAGCAGTGACTTGGCATCTGAGCAGTCGCTAAAACGCGCGTTTCCGATACCGCGATCGAACGCAGGAAGTCGCTAAAACGCGATGCAGCATCGATGCAGTCACCAAATCGCCGATCGCCGATGCTAAAAGTAGCTAGTCTGCGGTGGCCCTTAGAAGCGCGACACAGCTGCTGAACGCTACTCTCCGCACACATTCGGATGCCGGTAGCATCGATTTGACATCTGAGCAGTCGCTAAAACGTGCGTTTCCGATACCGCGATCGAACGCAGGAAGCCGCTAAAACGCGATACAGCATCGATGCAGTCGCCAAATCGCCGATCGCCGATGCTAAAAGTAGCTAGTGTGCTGTGGCCCTAATGAAACAAGAGAATAGAGAAATAGAATAGAAAACTGGCTGGGGGCATGGGCACCCAGGAGATTTAAATAATGCGAGACTTCTTTCTTTTTCTTTATTCTTTTCTACACATACTGACTCTGAATAAAATTGAAAGAAGAGAAAAATGATAGTGACGATTGGTTATGGTTCGTTTATTTATTTAATAGAATTACGAAATCAACTGCTGGATGAAATATATTTCACTATACTCTCACTATCTCACTCATATAGGTTTTGCAGTTTCCAATTATTATTTTTTGGTAGACTCATACACTGACGTCTGCAAACAAGTTGTAAAGTAAGTAATGACATAGATTTTAGACTAACCGGTTTTTTTGTTCTACTAATGGTAGCTACGTAAAAATACTTTCTCATCAATTCAATTTAGTATTTAACCCAGTGTCAATCAAAGTATTTGCATGTGAATAACATTTCAAATTGAAATCTCCGAATTGGCGGGTCATACGTTGAATAGTTTGGACTATTTGTGAACCTATTCAATACGGTTGAATTGTGTAGTGAGTAAATGGATAATGTAAGTGTTTATAAGCACTAATGTTCATTTACAACGAACTTTTGTTTTATGTTTTCTTACGAGGTTGCATGATGAATTGAAGTTTAAATTAAATTGTTCATAAAGTTTTAAAAAAATCGTCTTAACGGTTTCTACTGAGCCAAGGGTTAAATTTTGGGACTACACTTTGTGTGATTCGGAAGTTGTTGTTCTAAGTCTGGGTACTAGTCTCCAACGCGCACTTGGCCAGCGTGGGGAAGTATAGCCTTAATTCTCTCACATTATGAGTTGATGAAGATATTTTCCTCATTATGTGTGATGTTACATTTCTGCGATAAAGAAATAATCCAACACTAAAACAAATAATAATTATAACTGGCAACACAAAGTAAAATGTTGACAGCAATTACAATTGCA
Organism: Phragmatobia fuliginosa; assembly: GCA_932526445.1. Classification (NCBI taxonomy): domain Eukaryota; kingdom Metazoa; phylum Arthropoda; class Insecta; order Lepidoptera; family Erebidae; genus Phragmatobia; species Phragmatobia fuliginosa. The sequence goes on from OW052070.1 coordinate 18,712,616, forward strand.
TAATAAATGAACGCACAAAACAATTTCAACGCTACCAACATTACCAAAATAATAAGCATGACTTAACATTAAATTTTAAGCTGTGTGTACACTGCGCTTACCCTGGCCTTTGCGCAGATCCATTAAGCTGCGGTCCAATGATATATGGCCTGAAACTGTCACAATTGAATTATCTTCGCGTGTAAATTGTGTTGGGCCTATGTATTTAGTAAACGTTTTTGAAACGAAGTCAGTAAGTTTTCATGTAATATTAATGTGATTTTCTTTATGTTTTATTGATATGTTGAACTATTAAAAAGTTTCTATGTTGGCTTAATAATAAAAAAAAAATGATTATTTTCTTCAAATGCTATTTTAAAGACAATGTAAACAGATTTACAGTGTACATATTAATGAATATATATGATTTTATTTGAATATTGTTTATGTTTACCTAAGGGTTTATGTTTTTCTAAATCATCATCATCAACAGCCTTTAACAGTCCACTGCTGGACATAGGCCTCTCCTAGAAAAGGAGGTATTGGCCTACTATACCACGCTGGCCAGACGGGTTGGTATAGGATTGGTTTCAAGTTTTCCTGCTCTTTGCATTGATGTTGTCTTGCGTAGTTTATCCCTTAGTCGCCTTTTACGACACCCGCGCGGGATGAATAGGGGTGGTGACACTCTGTATTCTTAATCCGTCACCACACGGACATTTTTCTAAATATTTAGCTTCTATTTGTGGGGATTTGTTAATGGCGTATTGTTGCTGCTGTAAGCTTCCCAAAGATAAATCAAATAAATAACTACTAACTTGACTACGGCTCCACTGGTGTGTGTATTGGTTATCTCGGGTAAAAGTAGCATATATGTCCTTTCTTGAGAATCATAAGTACCTCCATTTTAAATTTCATTGAATTCGGTTTAGCAGTATAGAGTTATTTTTTAAATTATACTATTAAAGTATGGAATAGAATAGGTTAAACACGAGTAAAGCCACAACGGACAACGCTAGTTTTATTACTTGACTGCCTTGTTGGTAGTTAGTGTATGCGGCTGCTGATCAAGAGGTCTCGGGTTCGATTTCCGAGTCGGACCAAATGTTTGTGTGATCCGCAAATATATGTCGGAGTCTGGGCGTTTTCTATGTTTAATTTGTATGTATTTACAAAAAAAAGTGTGTTTATGTATTTATATCAGTTGTCTAGAAGCCATAATACAAGCTCTGCTTAGTTTGGGATTAGATGACGTTGTGTGTAAGATGTTCGAAATATTTACTTACTTATTAATAATTCTTTTAAAACGAGTAGAGATTTTTAAATAAATTCCAAAAAAAATCATTGTATTCAGTAGCTAAATTTCTAACCATAAATCCCACAACTTGGAAACAAAATCTCCCTTATCTATTCAGCTACAGAACTTTGTTGGGAAACTTCACCATTTTTCTTAAGATATACTTACACATCTCGACATCTTTTGAAACTAAAATTCCTTTCATCTACGGACAGTACCTTGATGGTTCATAGCAACATAAAATTTACGACGTGGATGAATAAGGAGTTTGTTGTAGGAGTCTGAATGAATGGACCGGAAACTGATCTTTTTCTATTCTGATTGGTAACACTGATCCTGACGTCCGGGATATCTATTTAACTGAAAAGACTATTCAAATAATGTAAAAAGGTTTATGGTAGATGAATGAGTTCAAAGTTAATGACTGCACGGCTGGTTTACTCTACTGCGCCAAGTGTCGTGAGTTCAAATCCCACGTAGGACAATACTTTGTGTGATCCATAAATTGTTGTCCTGAGTCTGGGTGTTTTTTATGTCCGTTTCATGTATGTTTGTAAGGTCCCTGCAACACAGTATGTATATTCCTAATGCGGGAGTTGTCTTTTAAAAAGAAAGATTATTAAGAGTGAAAGAGTACAAAAGAATATAGTGTATGAGTTTTACATATACGGTACAGGCAGCCAGACAAAAATAAAAAAAAACATTTGTTTAATTTTTTGTCTGCCTGTTTGTCCGTTTGCACTGGATAATCTCAAAAACGGCTGGACGGATTCCTACAGGACTTTTGCTGACATATAGCTTATGATATAAGGACTAACTAAGGCTACTTTTTGTAGACTATTTGCACCCCGTGACGTTACCCGCGTTTTACAACAACAAAAGCGAGTAATAAGCTAGTACTAAATACTAAATAAAATCACAATACACAATTAAATAACAAAAGCAAACACATTTTACATATTTATTTAAGATCACTTGTCACGCTTATTTACGCACCATTGTAGGCTATAAACGAAGGCTTTATATCCTAGCTATAAACAGTAAATTATACTTGACACTTACGTGATATGGATCCGACACGATACCCCTATATATCACTTAATATTTCGTTTTAATATCACTTGAACAGGTATAACAAAGTGAGATATATATATATATATATATAACTAAATGACCCCGCGAACTTCGTACCGCCTATCAGTCGATTCAACGTCACTCAATTGTTTTGCCTACTAGGAACCCCTTCACTAAAGTAGAGTAAGTAAGATACGCAGAGTTTAATAATAGGTGTTGTAAATTTCCCAGAAGTAAGGAGGTGATTATTAGGAGTCTACACTACAATATGTTCCCAGGAAGTTATAGGGATTCTTGGCAAAGTGAAAAATAAATAATACGGATAACTCGGAAAAAGAAAGTAATGACGGTTCCAGGGTAACCGAGGATAGGAGGTATCGATGAACAAAGTAAAAACAACGCTCTTTATTTACTCCAAAGTTCTTCACACTATGGTCAAGTGCTACGAACATAGTTTGTACAAACCATTATAATATAAAAGTGAAATTTATATTTTTTATTGCTTCAGTAATATGAACTTGACCCATTCAGAGAAGCTGCCCAAGTAAAGTTTTTTTTAATTATAATGAAATTAAAAACACGTATTATTTTTTGTAGATTTGCCATCACTATTTCAATTACAACTAATTCTTCTACCAAATACTGTTAACACTTTAATTTAGAAATGTTTAAGAACGAGATTGTCAACTGTCCTCGGTTACCTTGGCACCGTCATTCTTTTTTTTGTCCGAATACATTCACTTCCTATATAAATTCAGTGATTTTTTTATACAGGTGATGACAGAAGCTTTCCTGAGCAGTATGGTAACAGAATGTATCATTACCGTGCTTCCCCTGGTAGCCATTATAAAGAAGTAGAGGTGAAAAGTTGAACGCCTCTGGAGCCGAGTTCGACAATGGACCAACTTTCTTACAGCGTTATTTGCTTTAATGTTAGGGTTGGCGAAAGATTTCTTTTTTGTATAAATATAAAATGACTGTACGGTTGAACTAGTGGTCGATTCCAGTGAATTTCGGAATAATAAAGGGTTGGAGAAAAGAAGAGAAGAAGAAATAGTAACTATATGGTAGATTAGCTACTAAAGTTCTTGACTCTTCACAGATACTTGATAGAATTATTCAAAGAATGGTTGAATTTTGAAATTGTTTACAATCGGTATATTAATTATTTTGTAAAACAGAAGAATGATGATAGATTATTTCTGAGTTCCATAATTAAAAAAAAAATTGTCAAACCAATGCATTAAAAGACAGACCCTATGAGCAAAATGAGATGACTTTTTAAATATGCTTACAATGAAATCTAATTCAGAATATATATGTTAGCCAACTTAAAAAAGATTCACTTAGAAGTCTCAAAAATTTCTGTTTATTTCAAAAGTTTAATCTATACCTTTACATATGTTAAAAAGAGGTAAAGTTTGTGAGGTTGCAGGAGTAATCTCTATATTTAAAAGATTTCGAAAATTATTTTATATTTATCAATATTTATCAATACTACACTCATACGTCTGTACGTAGTGGAGCCGCATGCAAAAGCTAGAATCTAATATTTTGATACCCTTCCAACATTTTATTTGTAAGTCAACTGAAATGAAACTTTTTTAAATGTTTTCTTTCATTTTGGCAACCCTACAACCGAATATGGAAATTCTGTCTGCATTATCCAAACTGTACAATGCGAGCAAAATACTCCCAGATGTGTAGGGAACGGCATGTAGCATACTGGCTTGGCACGCGAACGTGTTCGCTTTTAATATATTAGCAATATTTGAGCAAGACTATTCCTGTATGACATAATAATATTATTTCAAACTATCATAATTGATTACCTGCCTCGGTGGCGCAGTGATAGCATATGCAACTACAGTGCTTAAGGTCTCGAGTTCAGCCAAATGTGTGTGTGATCCGCAATTTTTTGTTTCAGGGTTTGGGTGTTTTCTATGTATCATATGTATGTATTAAATAAAAAAAGTATGTTTATGTATTGATATCAGTTGTCTAGTACCCTTCAGACAAGCTCTGCTGAGTTTGTGACTAGATGGCGTTGGGTGTAAGATGTTCTAAGTATTTATTTATTCTATTGAGGGATTTACGTATGATGAAAGAACTAGTTGTACAGCAAATCTGTACATCTAAGATGGTAGACCACTTATATATAGACTTACTAACCGATTAATTTTCAAGTTCAATAGCTCAGATCTAAAAATAAATTACTTCAATATTATCAAGAACTTTCATAGCCTGTATTACTTGTATTGTGGACATGAGTATTGAGAAAATTTTCAATGCATTTCACGCAGTAGGTAAATGGGATTACTTAGGCCTTTTTTTAAAATGTGGAAACCCCTCGGGGTTTTCTATGCAGCAGGTGTGTTGGAATCAAACCTACTAAAACCACCATAGTGCCCTCTATGCTCCTGAGTTTTAGGAGGGGAGAAGGGAACAGTTTTCTCATTCTGGGCTGAGATTACTTGGGCCTAAATTTACCCCGCTCCCCTCATGTTAAGGGAAGGAAAATCGTGTATTGCTTATGTCACAAGCAATATAAAATGAAATTAAAAGTTTTTTACATTGTTAGGTTCTAGTAAGGCTAATGAATGCGTGTTAAAATCCAACTAAACATAAACTTATATTGCACATAAATCTTGTTGAAATGTCACCTTTTATTATTAAAGCTTTTCACGACCATTCTAAGTTTAAATCATGGCTCTTAAGCGACCGACGCCGGCCAAAACCTGGTTTCTATAACTTTTATTGGCCATTTTCGGCTTAGAAATGTTATTCCGCCAATTCATTTTATAACTTAGCTTTTTCAAGTTCTGATGTTGGTTTGAATAGTCGCTACCACCATAATATATTTAGGAATATGTGTCTTCTCTTTCTTAATAAAATTTTAGCTTTTGTCCGTGGCTCCGGCCATATACTCGTATATGTGGGTTGTAGAAGTCACAGAAGTCACTCGTATATGTCTGAGGAAGCCTATATCCTTCTCAAAAGTCATATCTATTTCTATTCCAAATTTCATCCAAATTGGATTAGCTGTTAGGCCGTGAAATCGTAAATAGATAGCCAGAGTTATCCCCAACCACCCATTAATAGATTTAGCTTAAGTAACAAGTCCATAGTTCTCAGATACAATCTTTTTGTTCTTACTTTTATAATAATAATCGTCATTATTTCGAACCACTAACATAAAATTACTAAAAAAAGCAGCTGGAACAACGATCGACAACAAAGTTGGTATTTTTAAAGAGGTCATGACCAATTCCCACTCCACGCGTGGCCATAAACGAAAATCTTCAATCGCCGAACACATAAAACTGAAGACCAGTGGGGATTAAATGATCGTAAAACTTGTATCGATTGTCACTGAACATTGGTCGAACGTTTATTGTATGAAAAGAGGGGACTGCTGAAGACTGAAGTAGTGTTCTACAGAATTATGTGGTATTTACACTTCCTTCTCAGAAGATTACCGCGGTTAGTATTGTAAATCACCTAAGTTACTCCTTACGTCATCAGCTACCTGCCAAAATTTTCATCAAAATCGGTCTAGATGTTCCAGAGATTACCCGTAACAAACAGACAGACAAAAAAGAATATTAAAAAAATGCTTTTTTGATGTAAGTACCTTATTTACTTTCATATTAAACTCATTTCACTTTTATATAACAACTAGCTGATGCCCGCGGCTCCGCTCGCGTCCTAGGGGTATAAAAAATAGATGTTGGCCGATTCTCAGACCTACCCGATATGCACACAAAATTTCATAGAAATCGGTCTTGCCGTTTCGAAGGAGTATGGGAACGAATATTGTGACACGATAATTTCATATATAAGATCATAATTTTCAAAAAAATTACTCACAAATAGTACATTTGGTTCATGAAAGTTATAACCTAACTAAAACAGTAAGCTATAAAACTTAAATGTATTTGTAACAGACCATAAAGCCAAAAGAAAAAACAGTTTCCCATCACTTACCGTCCTGGAGCATAGGAAGGCTTTATCAAAACAAAAACAATGGACCCATAACAGCAGAGATCTCATTCAGATGCAAATCGCACAGGATTTAGTTAAGTATTCACATAAAGGGTTAACTACTACATTAGGGGTGATCGTGGCAATTGACCGGTTAGTGTTGATGGAACTAAAACAATATGATATGCAATTCAATTTTGATATTCATTTTTTAGACCTGCCTGACAAAAACAAATCTAAATTGGTAATTTAAGTGATCTTGTTCAACATTCTTTCTTATTCAAAAAATAAGGTAAATTGCTTACGATTTTTACAATTGAGACCAGATTTGTGTTTGATAATGAGATATGAAATGCCTTAGGTCTGGTTATTAATGTAAATAAAATGTTGACTTTTACGGACAGGCACACTCAAAAATAAGGTCCCTTATTCAAAAAGTCAATCCAGACCTAACACTATATATACTTACATACTTTACAACGAACATTAAAAAACGACCGACGAAAATACCTACTAGCTGTAAAGTCTGACGTTTAAAATTTCTGTAATAGATTTAATTAGAGAAAATAAATATTATTCATAATGATTTTGTGATTGTTAAATATACATAAAACTATGTCAGATGATATGTGATACTTAAAACATATAGCAAGGGTTGTAATGATAGCATACTTTGAAAAGAAGGGATGTTTCTTGGGAAAATATAAAAGTTGTCCTGTTGTAGTTTAATACCGTACCCTTTGAAAAAAAACCCTAACATTTAATTCACTTTTACCATCGCCCCTGTACTAATGTATATTTTAATATAAAAACAATATTATAAGCAAACGACACAGATGCATCGAAGGTAATGGCGTGGAAAGCTGATATCGTCTGCTATATATAAGGGTTTAGCCGTCTCACTCTAATGTTCCTGTATTAGAGGGAGCAGTCCGGGTAATTAGTTAAGTTGCTAGTTCTCAGGGGAAAGTTTCGAATCGATATCATTAAAGTTTGATGTGTTCGTGGCGGGTGGTGAATTGGCGATGAAAAGTTTCCACGCGTTTTGATAAATGAAGGTGCTATTATCTTTAGTTTCTTCTATTAAAATGTTGAAAATCTACGTTAATTGTTTCCATTAGCACTGAAAACACACTTAATAAGTACTTATTCTATACTATCTTTAGCATATTATGAATTCGAAAGTGACAATCTCTTAGCTAAATCACTGAACTTCAGGAGGCCGGGAGAATGATGCAAAAAGGCCGCTATGGAATGGGTCACCATGCTGCATTGCCTACCCTCACATTGAGGATGGTGACTTCTTCTCCTGGATTCTACTCATGTTTTCTATCAGGCAGAGTTGGGTCACTTTGGAAGGCCTTCATATATATAATTTCTATATAGAGATAGATTCAACCTTGAAGAAGGACATGGGCTACTTTTTATACCGATAACCGATAGTAGGGCCACGCTGATTTCAGTACGAATGAACCGGTTCGACCGGGGCAGTACTACCGTCACACTCTTCTTTGTCGTTCCCTCAATGCTGAGGATCGCGACCACAAGTAACAAGCTTCCACTTCGTTCGGTTATACGCAGAGTGGACCGCACGGTGCATGCTGCCGCCCACCGCCTCCTTCACAGTATCACTCCAACGTGTAGGTGCCCTGCCTCGAGCACGCCTGCCGTCCATTTGCCCAACAATGATCTGCTTCTCCAGACTGTGCTTTGAGGACCGTCACACAGAAGACCAAAAAAATGAGGGCATTCGTGCTGTCTCTTAAGTTGGTGAGTATGAGACCGGGGCCCAAACATCTCACTAAATCGCCATGGCGTGGGTCACCATGATGCATTGTATGCACCAACAGTGAGGATGGTGGCCCCTACTTCTGGATTCTACTCATGCTTACTATAACGCCGAGTAGAGTCACTTTCGTAGGTTTCAATATAAAATATGCGAGTTTTTTAGTACTGAAGATCGGTTACAAAGCAAAGAAAGATCCAATAACCTGACTCTTTCGGTGAAAAGCAAAGCAAGAATCAAGACCAGAAGTCAGGAGTGTCCAAATATCAGGAGTAGCTCTCTCATGATGATACTAAGGTCGTTAAAAACTAAAACTTTCATACTCATACATTTGATTTTTGTATGTTTTCTCTTTCGCACGACCATTCTTATTGATCAACTATACTTTGTCCATTCGTTTATTGTCTTTTTGACAGGTCACGTCTATAAATTACCGGTATTTTTTTTCGAAATAATGTACTACAGTAATGTCGTACTTTATAGACGGGTAGGGAAGTGGGCAGTGTGCATAGCTAAAAACAACATTTAAAACATTTCTTGAAATTCGATTAATCGATTAAACGATTAAAATAATCTATCATATTATTATGATCAAAATAATTTGACTTCATGTAAGTATTGCTTCTGTAAATTTAATAAAATAAAAAGGAAATTAAAATAGTATGACTTCAATATTGATTATATGCACGGAATTATGTCGAAATGTTGGAATTTAAGTTCAAACTTAGAATAAAGAACAACAACTCTGTGCATTAATTAATTTATTTTTGGACAACTGACTTAAAATGTAACTCTACACGTGTTAGTAAAATTTAACTTTGAAACGCGTGGTTAATAACGTTTAAATCCAGAGTTATGAGAAAATACATTTGAAAAATCACATAATACTTACTAAACCGACCTTCAAGTGACTGTGTTAGGAAGTTTTCTTTGTTCTAGGACAATTATATATCATAATAGTGCACATTTTATTTATTTACAATACTGACTTAAAGAATATTATGTCGATTGATTTTGATTTCAAATCGAATCGGTGACGTATGAGGGCGTCACTATTTTCGAAATTTGTTGAAGTGTCAAAAAGATAATATAAGGAATGGACTGAGTATAGGTGTAAATCTTACAATTACAAAAAAAGTTTTTTTTTAATATTACGTAAAACTAAGCAACACAATTCAGTTTCAGTTTAGTTAAAGAACGAAACCAGAAGATCGAAATGTAAAATTCAGAAAACCCAAGACTTGTTAGTCACACCCGTATCCGAATACAATTTTTAAGTTATTACTCACTCCCCATATGAACTTACAACACTTTTAATAAAACACAAATAGTGCTATTTCACTTAACCCGTCACTGCCAGTACATCGCAGTGTATGCGGACAGGGGGTCTGAAGTACCCAATGTCTGAACGCCTAGGCATCCGCTACACAAACAACACTCCACTTGAATTGAACCGAGGGGAGATATGTGTCTCACTAGCACGTGACTTTGAATTACAATAACAAGCTTTGTTCGTATTAATACCAGTAGCCTATGTAAAAACTGTAATTTTTAAAAGTTAAATATAAGGTCAACTTTAGTTCAAACACTATCATAGAGAAAGTTTTAAACGTTCTACATCGCTGTAAAAAATAAAAAGCGATGTGCAATCTCTCTGCAAAAGTTGCGTAGTTAAACATTGCCAGTTATTTGCATACGTGTACCGTCGAGAGCTCGGGTCGTGGTGAACATCGCTCGATACTGACGAGCGGCGGAGGGTTGTAAGTGCAGCTCTAGCGAGCCGTATAACACTCAACTCGCCGCGCCTCAAATGACACGGTATCATGTTTATTCCACGTCTAAAACTTATCGTTTCTACATCGTTAACGCTGCCGACGAATGAAGCACTAAACGATTCTCTAAAAGCTGTTTAAGGTCCATTATGAGCGAAAATACCGACGCACTTAAGGAGCGCGGGATCCCGCTTCTAAGGGCGGGCTTGAATTTTCCGGAGTACTTTTTCAGATTAAAATTTTGGCATCGGGCAAGCGGTCGGTAATGAAAGCGGTACGGGCCATTAAGCAGGGGCTTGGCCGGCCATTAGTTGTTCACGTTCACAATTACACCAGTTGGTGAGTTACGTTTGTTACGCGTCGAGCGACGTTCGGTGGACGGCTCGGGTCGCATCGACCGCGCGCGACGTCCCCCGCATCGATCGGCGGCGCACGGTTACAACCCTCGGTAATGACCTTCAAAATTGATTCCGATTAAATTCTTCTTTTTTATTATTTCATGCCGGGATTATCTGAAGATTTAGCTTTTGATTAAAAAAGGGCTTGAATTTAAATTTCTATCATTCGGTCATGATTTCACTTTTGTTTTGTGGTTCAGTAATAGACATACCTCAATTTATTTAAATATTTCAACGGCATATGTATGCTGCAACATACCTGTGAACAAATAAAAACCACATTAAATACTATAAATGGTACTAGTAGGGCAAAACAAAGCGAGAATTTTGATTTCCTTACAATTATTATTTTTGTTTAAAAAAAAAACACTTCAATTTTCTTAAGGAATAGACAGAAACGTTTGAATTATATCTGGTGAAAAATTAGTTATTAACTTAGGACACAATATGCATACAGTAATACATGAAACAAAGAGTGCCAAATAAATAAATAAATAAATACATATTTCGGACGAATGACACACAACATTATTAGTCCTAAACTAAGCAGAGCTTGTACTATGAGTACTAGACCACTGATATAAATACATACATATACATAGCAAACACCCAATCTCCGAAACAGATATTTGCAGATCATACAAATATTTCTTCCGAACCGGGAATCGAATCCGAGACCTCATATCAGCAGCCGCATACGCTGTATACTAGAACACAAAGTCATATCAATCTAAGTACAAAATTATATAGAGGAGATTTTCTGACAAAAAAGGAAAATATAAACTAGAGCTTTAGCATTACTGATGTTAGTAATGTACTTACATAATTATTCAATGTATTTATAAAACGTATCGAAAAATAAATCTAACCAAAACATAGCAGGTAAGAGGGTAACTTAAGAAGGCCCCTAATACATAAGCCTAAACAGCATTCAGTATATAATATACATATTAAATTAGGTTTATGCGGGCGTAGCCGCAGGCTCGCTGTCTTCGCCTTCCCGACCTGATCAGTTTACCATTACTCAATTTCGCAAAAATCAGACTTACACCCTTACCCAGTGAGGGTGCACGAATATCTAACTAAATTCTTTTCTAGTTCTACGAACTGTAAAATAGTGACGGCTCGCTATATTAGTTGTCCTTTAAAATGTTTACTAGGATTGTCCTTATCTAAAACCGTCCTGTATGTGGAGTGAATGTTCTACTTAGCCCTCTTTAAATTTCTGTAACAGGTTATATAATTTTATGAACCTTTAAAATTTGTATAATAGTTATGTCCTTAATAATAATCCTGTACTTTAATTTGATGTTTTTATTTGGCCTTTTCGAATGTTTCTTTGAAATTGTTCCGTTGTCAGGCCTTTGTCTGATATTATTATGATTTGCGAAGGTTTGTCAACTTATTGATACTGACATTGATATTTTTTGTTACTAAACCTGACCTATTTGTGTATTAATAATAATAAAATATCTCTAGATTATGTATATGTTTAGATGTGGATAAAATTACAATTATGAATTTTGTTTTCGTTGTTCTATTGGATAGCGCATGCGACTGCTAATCAAGTGTCGGGTTCAAATCCGGGTCGGGCCAAAATGTGTTATTTGGTTTTTCTTATGAAATTCCTGATAGCAGCCCGGAGTTTGGAAGTGATTCACGCCCGTGCTTCGGAGATCACGTAAAGCCGTCGGTCCCGGTTGTCATGAACATATATGGCAATCGTTATTGGGAAATCAGTGCCCTCAAATTAACTGGCAACTAGTTCAACTTTCGAATTTCAGTTCTCTCTTAGTTTCAGTTCCAAGTATGGTGAAACCCCAAAATTTATTGCTTTTTTCTATTTTTGTGTGAAAATCTTTTCACAGAATACATCTACTTACCAAGTTTCAACAGTATAGTTATGAAAAAGGTGGCTGTGTCATACCCACGGACAGACAGACAGACAGACATGACGAATCTATAAGGGTTCCGCTTTTTGCCATTTAGCTACGGAACCCTAAAAACCGAAGTGTTAGAAAGAGAGCTACTAATTTTTTTTAAGCAAGCGCTAGTAATGCAAACTACTTCAAAAGTTAGGTAATTTATCGAAATACCTAAACGAAGCCGTAGAAATAATTACAAATCGTCGAACGTGAATGTATAATAGTTATTATAGTTTAGTTAATTTACAGACTGACCTTTCTGTAATATGAGCCTTCATATAAAAGAGCTATTGTTAGCTGTTCAATGTAGGGTAAGTTAATTTTACTTACTTTCCATGTGGATAAGGTCACGTCTAGAACTTTCGATACACACCATCATAAAAGTCGAAACGAATTATGAAAAATGAAACGTTGTTTTTTAGAGTTTCGTAGTTCATGACTAATTACTACGTAACCCGTTCGTCCGTCAGTCATCGTTTAAATAGTCCGTTGTTTATAAAACCCTTTACTTAAATCTAAGTTAAAATTCTGAATCAACTGCAAAAAATATTGAATTTATTATATGGACGAATTAGTTTGAGTAGGCTAGGTGATTTTGCTTGGATGATTATTAATTTTAATATGACGAAAAAGGATCTGATCCCATTTGATCATGCACATTACAGTAGATGCAGATTTGATCAAATTTCATGTACATTTCATAACATATGTAGGTCTCTCCTTAGAATTGAGGTTTTGGTCTACTAAATCGTTTTGGGTCTGTTTTAAGTTATACAGCATAATATAGTGTAATACATACAGATAAACAGATAAACTGACTGTTTTGTTGGTCTAGTATTTACCATATGCTGCTGCTGATCAGGAGATCTCGGGTTTGATTCCCGGGTCGAACTAAATGTTTGTGTGATTCGCAAATATTTCTTTCGGAGTTTAAGTGTCTTCTATGTATAATATGAATGTATTTACAAAAAAAGTATGTTTATGTACTGATATCAGTTGTCTAGTACCCATAATACAAGCTCTGCATAGTTTGTTACTAGCTGGCGTTGTGTGTAAAAGAAGTCCGAGAAACAGACATCAGTTCTATTTAACCCTAAATTTTGGTAGCAACGTCAAACCTTCCGAACCGTGAATGGCTTGCTCGAGATAGTGGTATACTCAGACATAACCGCAAAATTTATACATTGCAGCTTAGAAAATATGTACCTATAACTTAACCCCCGCTGAGAGATTATTATGATAAATTGATATGGTCTTTACGACCTAAGAAACAATACATATAATATAGCTACTACACAAATATTCAGAGTATAATTTTTAATACTATAAAAAGAAAATTTAAAGCGAAATTCTAACGTGAATTTATATTGCTAAGTAAAATCTTGGGCATTAGTTATTTGAAATATTTGCAAACATAATTTTTTTAACACAACTTTTTCTTTTAAATAAATAAGAATTAGGGATACCATTTCAATGAATATACCATGGAGATACTTTGATCGATGAAGGACATAGGCAACTTTTTGCCACGATAACCTACATAACGAACCCAGAAGCTAAAGCTAATGCAATTTTAAACTAAAATAAGGGGAAGTGTTATCCAAATAATTTACCCCGTAATATTAGCAAAAGGACCAATACATAGATATAAAAAGACCTTCTGTCCGACCACAGAACCAGCTGTAAGTTAGAATTTAATCTTAGGAGGGTCCCTCCGTAAGCAGCTATAAATCATTAGCATCGTGACAATAATCTATTAGGACAACCCTGACATATCGACGTTAAGTAAACTGACACGGCTTGCGATCGTGACAATATCACAGCTATAATAATACACAATAATATACAAACATTAGATATGTTTGTGACAATAGTAATTGTTAATCCTAGTAATATTATAAACGCGAAAGTTTGTGAGTGTGTATTTGTGTGTGTATGTTTGTTCCTCTTTCACGCAAAAACTACTGAACGGATTTGGATGAAACTTTACAGTAATATAGCTTATATATCAGAATAACACATAGGCTACTTTTTACTGCAATAATCGAGATACACGGGCGAAAACTAGGTGATTATAAAAATACATAAATCGTAGACGTCAAAATGTATCACTGTTTATCTCCTATCAAAACTTCACAGGTTGCTATGCATATCAAACTTGCATAGCAACCATAATGATATACGCGGGTAACACCGCGGGGCGCAGCTAGTTATTTATACATACTAAATCATATTTATACAGCTGAACACCGAGGTAGGGCATTTTGCTGACTTTTTACAGTCCCCTACATAAGTGACCTATTCTTGTCAACGGGTCACTGTCAAAGTCAGGATCATATAGAAATATCAAGATTTTGTCACAGTTTTTAGGGAAAGCAATGGTAGGATAACCCCTAAGCCGCACTCGGCCAGAGTGGGGATGTATGGCCTTAACCCTCTCCTGAGAGGAGATCAGAACCCAGCAGTGGGACGTTAGGGCTGTTGACGATGATGGTAGGATAGGCGTATTGCTTGATTTGCTTGGATCGATGGCTTAGTGAGTGTAAATTACACTTGGAGCAGGTTCAATTCGAGCCTGGAGACCAAAGAGACTAATCTTACAATGCAATTTGAGTTATATCAGTGTTTAACTACACAGTTAAGCAAATAAAGGTACATAAAGATTTAATTCCCAAAATTTTAGTCTGTTCAACAAGAGCATAATGTTTTTTTCCAGCAAGGTCCACAGCGATAGTTACAGACGCCTAAATTTTCCACCGCCTTCGTCAACGAACCCACGTTAGATACAACAAAATACTATTTTAGTCCGCTTATCGTAGTTACACGTGCCTCCATGGAGAATACCCTAATCTAAAAATGATTTACAAAAGGGTATTTGCTTAAATATTAACAAATAATTTTGTGTGACTACGCCGGGGAGGTCCGTTCTTTTTCATTGTTAGCTCGGTCGAAAGTAATTAAATCGTAACGTAAGTAATTAAAACATATATCACCATAATTGTGCGTTTTTTTAACTGCCTCCAGGGAAATACCCTAATAACGCGGGGACTTTGCAAACACAGAGTACACTCACGCGGAAAACGCTTTACAGTGAATAGTTATTAACTGGCTTTTGCTTGTAGTTCCGCCTGCGTGTATGTCGGTTATTGCGGTACATAGTAGTTAATTTATTATTCAGATATGTAAGCTGTATTACAGTAAAGTTTCGTTTAAATTCGTTCAGTAGTTATTGAGTGAAAGAGTAACAAATATATATACATCCTATTCTCACAAACTTTCGCATTTGTTATATTAATATCCTTTGCTGGCACACTTGTATGTTTATATCTAGCCTCAATTTCATTGAAATCGATACAGCAGTTTAGACACTGTGTGATCTACAATTTGTTTTTCTAAGTCTTTCTGATCTACTCTTTGTTTCAATGATATATAAACTTGTATAGTCATCTGTGACATACAATTTATTCCTGATATGGGAGTTGTCTGTTAAAAGGAAAAGAGAAGAAGATTGATTGGAGTAACTTTACTCTCTCAGCGAAAAGAGACAATGAAAAGAGACAACAGTGAGCCCGTGGTATTATTCCTTATTCAGTAGAGTCTTTTTAGAGGCTATTTCTAAAAAGAAATAAAAAGGTATTTTTCTCAATAATTTACTTTTTTATGTTACCTTAATGTGCCAGATCAAGGGACAAATGTGTAAACGACCCATAACGTTGTAATTAAGGGTAGTCATAGAATAACTGGTATCGTCCCTTTATTGAAGAGTGACTAAAGGCAGGAAGCTATTTGAATCAGCAACAATGTTCATTTGATTTTTATTTTTATTGCAAATACGTTAAATGAGGGCAGTAAAATACGGACAAAAGTACTTTATCTTTTAAATATCAATCCTTATTTGTATGTAGTTAGGGTATTTATTACTGTACTATTAATTCTGAATAGCAGCCGGGATAGAGTATGTAGACATAGCCTTGAACATGTTCAGACATGTCAATTATTCTAAGGACATATTTAATGGGACTATAAAATCGATAAAAATATTAGATTCGCGTCAAGAGACTCCTTTTACATGCGTATAAACATTAAACATACAAGTCAAAATGTACAAATTCAAAATGGCCACCAAATTTAAAATTGGAACGTCAACACGCCCGATTCTCGGTGCTTCATTCGCAATAATGGCCTATTTTATTAAATTGGTTGAAATTATTTTTGTTGAGACCTGCGACGCGACGCGTGCGCCCTCTTACGTTTAAATCGAATAAATCCGCTCGCTCCCTAGTAAAGCGCTATTAAATTTGTTTGATTACATATTACGGGGGAACTGTTTTCCAATAAAAATATAACAATTTTATTGGATGACAAACGTTTTATTTATGACTTGGTGACGGGAAATGTATCGGTTATGATTCGAGATGAAGGAATACAAAATATACAGTTTTGAAGTAAAGAAATATTCAAGCAGGCGATCATCGTCAACGTAGTATAGTTCTTAGTTAGTTCTAGTTTTAGATAGTTCTAGTAAGTGCGCAGACTTCACGTTTTTTAGAATAGTATCCGAAAACTTCTAGAAGAGAGAATTTTTTGTTTTTGAAAGTAGCGGAGGTCCGATGATAGTCGCTTCGCGGAAAAACTGAAATTCAGGTAGAACCGGTTGAACTAGTAGTCAACCCTTAATAAACTTGGGAATAAAGGCTAGTAAGAAATATTAAGTCAATTTATTCACACGAAGTATCTCAAAGCGACTTTTCGACCAGCTCAGCTCATTCGCGTAACTAATCACCCCCAGTTACGAAACAGGACAGAAATAAATATATATTTGTAGAAAATAGCCGAAATCAGAGATAAAGACTAATTATTATCGCTTTTATTTTTGTATCTTTTTTTCCTCGTACGATTTATTACGCTAACTACGGTGACAGGTTGGGAGCTGAGGGGCATCTTACTGAAGGAATTATTGCTATAGGGTCACCATGTCGCTGGCGAAGTTATAAATTGTCGGGACTTTCTACCACGGTGACGTAAGATCACATAACAAATAATAAGATAAGGAAACAAATAATGTTTGATATTAAATTACTGTATATTAGGAGCTCATATTCAAGTTTCAGGAGTTTCTAACCTAACAATCACCGAAAGTACCAGCGTGATCAGTACCAGCCCCCTAGCCATTTTTGTAATTTTTAACCGATTTCAAAAAAAAGGAGGAGGTTCTCAATTCGTCGGAATCTTTTTTTAGGGTTCCGTAGCCAAATGGCAAAAAACGGAACCCTTATAGATTCGTCAAGTCTGTCTGTCTGTCTGTCTGTCTGTCCGTCCGTATGTCACAGCCAATTATTTCCGAAACTATAAGAGCTATACTGTTGAAATTTGGTCAGTCGATGTATTCTGTGAACCGCATTAAGATTTTTATATAAAAATAGAACAAAAACAATACATTTTGGGGGTCCCCATACTTGGAACTGAAACTCAAAATTTTTTTTTTCATCAAACCTATACGTGTGGGGTATCTATAGATAGGTCTTCAAAAATGATGTTGAGGTTTCTAATATAATTTTTTTCTAAACTGAATAGTTTGCGCGAGAGACACTTCCAAAGTGGAAAAATGTGTGCCCCCCCCCCCCCTCTAACTTCTAAAGTAAGAGAGTCATAAAACTAAAAAAAATATATGTTGTACATTACCATGTAAACTACCAACGAAAATTGGTTTGAACGAGATCTAGTGAGTAGTTTTTTTTATACGTCATAAATCGTAACACGCAATATACCTTTCATCCAATCAATACACTAGTATAAAAACATCGATGAAAGTTACAACGAACTACAAGAACTTTTATATAATGCTAGTTGCTGATACGGAACCCTTCATGGGCGAGTCCGACTCGCACTTGGCCGCTTTTTTTATGTATGTTCAGCGATAATTTTGTCGTTTATGAACCGATTTTAAAAATTATTTTTGCGTTGGAATGGGCGTAGCTTACAGGTGGTCCCATCGTCACCATATCGGGATCTGATGATGGTATCCCAAGAAAGTCTAGGGAACTCCTCAAATTAAAAAAATATCATAGGCACAATGTCGCGATTTGGGTACTCGGAATAGTTTTTCATTGTAGTCGGTTCCTTTTTGTTAAAATTATAATTTTCTTATTCATTCAGCCAACCTACACGTTATGATGATTTATCTATTCTCTTGTTACATTGGCTAATGTCACTCGGTCACGTGATCAAAACAAAATATTAGCCAATGATAGATTAGAATAGAAAAATAGAATAGAAAACGAAAAACATTTGCAACTTGGCTAGTGGGGCTGGAAAGGTGACTGTTAGTGGCAGGATACCATGAGCGTAACGTTAAGCAGTCGGTCCCGGTTGTTATCATAGGATAACTGCCGTGAAGCTTACCTGAGGGCCCGTCTTAAAGACAACACAATCTTAGTCTTGTCTTGGCAGTCCTCAAACCCGCACTCGACCAGGGTGGGAACGTATGACCTTAACCCTTTCCTGAGAAGAGATCCAATCCCAGCAGTGATATTTTATTATATTAAGGTTATTTACTCTCTATAAGTGGCCCTTAAATATATAGAACATTGGTGAGAACAGCCATAAGAACCATCATAATTTTAACAAAAAGAAACCGACTTCAAAGAAAAACTATTCCGAGTACAAAAATCTTGAAAATTGTGACTATGATATTTGAGGAGTTCCCTCGATTTTCTTGGGATCCCATCATCAGATCCCGATATGGGAACGATGGGGCCACCTGTGGGCTACACCCATTCCAAGGCCAAAAAGAATTTTTGAAATCGGTTCATAAACGACGAAATTATCGCTGAACATACATAAAAAAAATCCCGACGAATTGAGAACCTCCTCCTTTTTGAAGTCGGCTAAAAATAAAATCTACAGACTCACTCACAGACAGTCCTTTACTAGTCATTAAAAGTACGTAAACTAACTCCGTTGTAACAAAGGCATTTTGCGATAGCTACAATAGACTCAAAGAGTTCTAAGTAGACGTGGTACTCTTGCCGCTATTCGTCCTCACAAACCGTATTTGTTTTAATCTCGGCTATAAAACGTGGGCAGTAAAAGGTTTTGCCCACCGTCCATTAACGTAGGCAGTCCGACTTTGTTGATTTGTACCACTTACATAAACTACTTCCTACAAATAGAAACACAAATGTTTTCGTATAAAAAAATATCTGAAATATGTTTTTAGGATTTAGTAGGGATTTACAATTTTAATTAATTGAGATTATATATTTGTGTTTACATTATAGGTAGATTACGTTGTGTGGTAGTCGAATTTGTTTGAAAATATTTATCATCAACAAATTGGGTACTAGTCAGCTTGACGCTGATTATGTTAATATATCACTATCACTCATCATCATCATCATCATCCGAGCGTTAATCCCGGTTGCGTCTGAGACGCCCGGGGTCCGCTTTCCGACTATACTTCCTCCACTTCTATCACTACATAGTATAAAACAAAGTCGCTTTCTCTGTCCCTATGTATGCTTAAATCTTTAAAACTACGCAACGGATTTTGATGACATTTTCTTTAAAAGATAGAGTGATTCAAGAGGAAGTTTTTTATGTATAATATATGCATAATATAATAGATAATAATTTTAGAGGTTTCTAATGTGTTTTTTACGCTTACATTGCAAACGCGGGCCCTGTACCCTACGAGATAGATCAAAATAATGTCCTACATTATTGTACATCTTAAAAAGGGTCTACAAAAAAGTTCGCGATGGTATAATGTATCTCTTAGGGATAACCCACAATAACCAATTTTTTGTTTTTTATTTTTACGAGACATAATGGCTTATTTACGAAGCGATTTTAAGCAATACAGTATTAATCCTTATCCAATTAAGTCCCTTAAATAAATTGTGTATTTAATAAAGATTAATATGGCCCCTTACAGTATGTAATTTAAATTAATACTTTTGAAGATATTACAGATTTAAAATGCAGGAACAAAGCAATTGTGGCGGTACCGGCCGGGGCCCGTTAGTTAACGCTGCTGTCGATTTGTCACTATCAGTTAATAACTAAACACAATACTTTATTATGAATTAATATCCTAAGGCGTTACGAAGTTCGCCGGGTCAGCTGGTATAGTAATAAAACTGAAGCCCAAGATGTTTTTATCCATTAAACGTCACGCTACATGAGGATCTATGTTGTGGGTACATAGACATATAAAATTACACCCAAAGCAACAATAGACCACAGCATTGTACTTAATCTTAGGGCACAATTACATCGCCTATTTGCTCGAAACCCGTTTGTCAGCAAGGTAAATTGCGTACCAGCGTTAGACGGATATTTACGGCTCCCGACCGTAGTGTGGCCGGGACGTCTCCATCAATGGCCGAGCCGTAAATTAGTGGGCCACACAATACACCGCCGAACCTCAGCCACAGAATTAACATAATAAAAAGGGAGCATTCATATGCCACTCGTAAATAATATTTTATGACCTTCGCTCTAATGCATTCAAAAATGTCGCGCCGAGGGGTCGAGCTGCGAAAATCGTGCAAACTTTATAACACGAGAATTCACACTCTCACCCTAGGGTAACCATAATAAAATATAACCATCAAGAAAATCCGGACTTTCCTCTGGAACCCGTATGCATAGATAACGCGATATAAAAATGCTATTAAATTTACGAGTTTCGATGCCTACATCCGCGTCAAGTCATCAAATATTTTTATGGATATAAATATATACATTTTCTCGTGCACGCATTAATTTCTTTATTATATCATACATTTTTTTATATAAACATGTAATCTCTCGAAGAAATTCATGAATATATTTCATTATACTATAAAAATACATGAGTTCTGAATGGAAAAATTAATGGCTTCACGTGTTTGAGTAAACACTTGAGCAAACAACATTCTTACTTTGATGAAGATGATGATGGAAGGTGATGAATATAATAATATTTTTTATACTCATGTACATACATGACTATGTAACAATATTGTTTTGTTTCTGAATCGTTAACACATATAAAATGAATGAGAAAGTATCTTTTGTCACTTTCAACAAAGTTGTTGATATGTAGCCAAGTAAAATAAAATTACGAATAATTTGATACACAAGTCTCGTTTTATCAAATGATGAGATAATGATCATTAAATTAATAACTAGTATGAGATAGTCTAATGCTTCTTTTTGTAATGGTTGGTAATCCTGATTAGTTAGTAGGTTTAAAAGTTGCGGCTTCGATACCCAACAAGGACAAATGCTGTGTGATGATTTGATGATTTTTCTGTACCGCAGTGTTATTTATGAGATATGTATGTATTTAGAATATTAAAATTATTTCTATTTAGTAATGAGTTTGAATTATATTCAGTAAATTTTTGGTACATAAACACGCTTCTGTCTGCTTCTAGCGGTTAAACACGCCAGTGTATGTACGTACGTAGATGGTAAACCTCAACACTTACCTTCTAACCCTCATAAATCGTGTTCATTCACACATTCGCCGGATAAAACGTAAGTCCGGCAAAATGTGACCTAATGGTTACTGCCGCGTATGACCATTACGATCGTGGTCTAATAAAGGGTACCACACATCGCCATAAATGGCTTAGAAACCTTACATTTCTTTCTAACAATAATTTTATCATTTTCAAGCTGTATAATAAAGCAATATGTAATTTCAACAAAATTAGTTTTGTACGCTTATTGTACCTACGTACAATACGCGTAATTTCGCATATTAACTGTCGTTAAATTATTAAATGTCTAAGTGTGGCTTTTATTTAAACGTATGGCTGCCTCACAGCGGTTTGTGGGCTAAAATCATACGATATGCCATACCACGCCTTTAGTACAATGTATTAGATAACGGTTTCTATTCCTACATTTAATTTAGTTACAAAAATAACTGAAATATCACTAACATTTCAAAGCAAAATAATAAACAAAACTTCTATCTCTTCGAAATATTTCTAGCAAAAACCCTTTCATTAAATATTCAAACCATTTTCAATGGAGCCGTATTCAAGGTTGACAACAATTCGAGAACAAAATAAAATTATATTGCCGTCTATCTGTTGCTATAAAAGTTTACAAAAACATTTGAATTTCAATTTCATATCCTTATCTACGCGGCCCCGAGATATAATCACCTTAAGAGCCTAACAACAAAAACAACAAAATATTACGTCGTTAAAACAAAACCAAAAAACATTTGACACTTTCATTTCTTCACAAATGAAAAATAAAGAGCCCGCAGAATGTAGTAGAGAAGTCATTTCGGAAAGAATTATACTCCTAAGTAGATAATAAACGCGGCAATACTGCCGTTTCTGGGCGGCAAATCGCGACAAATTTGCCGCGCGGCGTAAAAGCTTTTGTCGAAATATTGTCTACGTAATTGCAGCTTTATATGTACTAGTCGTAGTTGCAATCATAATATGGGAAGACAAGCAATGCAGTTTTCTTACTCGTAGTACTGCTATAGACAGAGCATAGAAAAGAAAATGTTAAAGTATTGTATCTAAATCTCCATTTCATTCATTTTTATTTCGTTTGTAATGTGGTACTCTCAAATTATATAAATAAAGTCACTAGTGGTACTAAATTTGTGTTTAAGTGCTAATGTCTTTAGTGTCTCTACAATATTCCTTGTAAAAATAGGGTAGAACAGAAATTCTAGAATGCAAATTACAAATCACTTATTGCCGGAACTACATAACGGCGTCCAATTATTTGACGAACAATACTGAGTTGATTTACTGTGTATTCTCACAGACTGTGGTGTCGTTGGAATTCAGGGTTGTCACCAACGCTGTTTGTAATCTGATCATAACAATCATATTACGGATGTGTCCGTTTGTGAAAATATTTATAAGTATATCATGTACTGAGGCAATAAAATAACGAAATACCTCATCCTACAAGATATCTTCTTTAATTACTCTACAAAAGAAGATAGGGTCCACATATGACTGCACGGTTGGCCTAGTGGTTTAAGCAGTCGCCACACCGCTTCCTACTGCGTCAAGTGTCGTGGGTTCAAATCCCACATGGGATAACACTTTGTGTGATTAACAATTTGTTGTTCTGAGTCTGGGTGTTCTTTGTGTCCGTTTCATGTATGTTTGTAAAGTCCCCGGCGACACAGAAAAATTGTATTCCTAATGCGGGAGTTGTCTTTTTAAAATAAAAAATAAAAATAAATTTTAAGATTTCCGCACGAAAAAAAAAGCTCCAAATGAAGTTCACCAGTTCATTGCCTACGAAAATCGTGAGAGGATGTCTATAAATAAATATATATAAATAAATAATAATAACGGTACACTACTTGTAAGGTAACGATTTGCGCAAAATGACCGGCAGGAGCAAAATACGAGGAGGTGAAAATTGATAAAAGTGACGTGTGAAAGGGCCTACGTCTAAAAGTGGACTGCAATAGGCTGATGAATATTCAATAAAAAAATTACAAAATCATCAAATATGTAAAGTACTGAACATACGTTGGTTTTAAATTAAAATAATAAAATCTTATTTTACTAATGACTAAACCTAAAAGTTCAGAGTGTGACAACCCTACTCGTATATGGGTTTCGAGATAAGGGGACGCTTTGTTCCCGGCGTAAATATAAATTGCACCATAAATGTCAAATGGACACAATTGCTCAGCTGGACCGTGATTTTAAGCGATATAAGTAGCCTTGCAGTTTGCTTTAAATTATTAGCAAAACTGTTTAAATTGAAAATGTTTATTTATTTGAATGTCATCAACCAGACATTGCAGACTTTTTGTTTTCTATTGTCACTATATATTTTTTTTTTTTAAAAAGACAACTCCTGCATTGGGAATTTGAATTCCTGTGTCGCGGGGGACTTTACAAACATACATGAAACGGAAACAAAGAACATCCAGACTCAGAACAACAATTTGTGAATCACACAAAGTGTTATCCCACGTGGGATTCGAACCCACGACACTTGGCGCAGTAGAGAGCGGCGATGAGACAGCTTAAACCACTAGGCCAACCGTGCAATCTAGTCTAGTCTAGTGTCTAGTCTAGTGTATCACAATGTGAGGTTTATACTCTTAAAAAAAACCTGATTTACAAACTGACAATATGGAACTTTAAATTATTTCATCAACAACCCATAGCGTCCCACTGCTGGGCCTCTTCTCAGGAGAGGGTTAAGGCCAAACGTCCCCATGTTGGCCGACTGCGGGTCATAGACTGGCAAGACACGTTGTGGCTAAGTTAATCTTACCGTTGGAAGTTTTTAAACCGCCCGAGGGCTTCCAACTAAGCTTCACGACTGCTATCTTATGACAACAACCGGGACCGACTGCTTAACGAGACCTCCGAATCACGGCCACGCTCATAATAAAATATCATGCCACATACGGTCACCCATCCAGGTCTGACCGCGCCGTTGTTGCTTACCCTCGGTGATTGTTTCCAATCACCTATGGCCACTCGGCTATCAGCGCTTCTTTTCGCTTAAATTATTTAAACTTACTATATAACTTTATCTAAGAACGGTCAGCATTATATTCATTGTCATTTTAAATTAAGTTGGAAAATAACCCCTAATTCGTTATTTAAAAAAAAACGCAGTGAAAATTACTTTTCTCTCAGTGATCGGACATGAATCAAAGAAACCTTTTTTGTTTCAGGTCCTTGGGGACACTGGAGCCAGGAACATATTATCGTATTTCTATTAAATACTACCCCGAATCAAGCGCTCTACTTTAGGAAGGAGAATAAAGAAACTTAGAATTATAACCCATCTACTTACTACATAATTCTATTAAAACTAATGTTCTTAAGTCGATAGATATTTTCTTTTTACACACTTTTTATTAACTTCACCTGTATGTTTGTAACCGACTCCTTTGGGCGCGATTTTGACCCACTTTAAACGACCAGATTTCCTTCAAACTTTGTAGATTTATCGAGGACTGATGACAATACACTAATTTGGAAAAAAAAAACTAAAAAGAGTTTAAACAAATTAGTCTTTTTAAAAAAATTATAGTTTAAAAAAACTGCTTTCTGAAAATATTTCAATAACGTCGCCCCACGCTTTGTTACATTTAAATTATTTTCTACTTTTTAGTTCAAAAAAGTGTTTGTTTAGTTTTTTAAAACTATTTTTATTTTCATATTACCATCAAAATCCCCATCATATTCAAACGTCAGCAAGAAAGAAACTCCTCTTTAAGAAAGAACAAAGATTTCTTTATATACTCTTATGTAAACAGAATATTGTATGAGTTATTTTATTTATTTTGTACATGTAAATGTCTAGAGGCTTTGTAGGCATCCTAGTCGGAGGTAGCGTATGCTTAATCGAGTGTAACTCGTCGGACGCTTGTGGAACGATGTGAGACTAATTTCTCTAAGGTTTTGTACATAGGTAGTGGTTCTATGAACACATATCGAGTTGTGCTAGTTTGTAGTAACATCTTATATACTAAACAGTGGCGTAATATGTTATACAAACTACAGAGAGACATTTGACAAAGTCTGAGTTACCAACTGATTCTACTTGGTCTTAAGCATGAGTAAAGTTTTAATTTTTTTTTAGATAAATATTTCGGACATCTTACACACAACGTCATCTAGTCCTAAACTAAGCAGAGCTTGTATTATGGGTACTAAATAACTGATATAAATACATAAACATACTTTTTTTTGTTAATACATACATAGAAAACACCCAGACTCCGAAAAAATTTTTCTAGATCACACAACTATTTGGTCCAACCCGGGAATCGAACCCAAGACCTCTTGATCAGCAGCCGCATACGCAAACCACTAAACCAACAAGGCAGTCGTCTTTTGAAGATCTCGGTATAATTGGGGGCTCTATTGGAGGTACAAAAAACGGCAGTGAGCAGAAGCAAAGGAATAACTTGATTCTCTAAGGATAACTTATGAGAAAATAGATTGAGCAGGCAGATTGACGTTGAAGCACGACTTCCACGATCCATTGTCCCCTATCTATAATTCTTGAGAAGCCCTGACGGTAACGAGCACAATTACATTAGCAAGACTTAATTTAATTGGCGAAAGAGATAAGAAGGTTTAATACACCTCTCCTTACCTTTTTACGAACACAGAATTAAAAACTGAGATAGTTTTGCAACTAATATTAAACCACATATAATCTATCCGTTCAACCCAATTCAAACCACATAAGCAAAAAGCAACTCATCAGAAACATTTACGACATAATATCATATTCAAAGACGTCCACTAAGTGCTCTATCACTACCATTCCTCATCCAATATACTTCCACCAACTTATTTGCGTAAACAAAAAGTTTAAGACTTAAATCCGTTGCCAAACAATACATCAAAAAGTTTTAACTGCTTTCAAAAATTACGACCGCCTCTTATCTATATATTCTGCTAAGTTGTTCACAGATAAACGATTCGTATAAAATATTGAGGGTAGTTGAAAATCTTGTGTTTGGTAGATCCTGAGTTAACGAGTATGCAATGACTTTGTGCAGGAAAACGCTCCAAATGTGTGGTGCAAGTGTTAAGCGTGAGTGAGAGAGTTAAAGTAAGTTTTTAACTGTAATATCGAGAAGTGATCCTATATACTGTTATCTTTGTAATAACGTATGTTATGCTCGCTAACATTACCATTTCTTTAATTTTTTTACAAAATCTGTTGGTGAAATTCACAAGTAACACTTAATTTTGTTGTTATTATTTTATATTTTAAAGTTTCAAACTCTTTATTGTAATGTACTAGTAGATATTTTTGTATAACTTATCAAACAAAGTTTCTAAAATGCAAATAAATAAAATAGAAAAACAAAAAATAATATTAATAGATTCTATAACTTCATAATAAAACATCGATAAAAAAATTTAGTCCACTGTTGAACATGGGTTTCTATCCTGAACTCTATAATTATAACTAAACACGAACAACTCAATGAAATTTTTACATTAAAGTAAGCATCGCTAATCGCTACCGCTTCCTCCTATCACTCGTGCCGTACCTCTACACTAATGTCAGTAGGTAGAGCCGGTCATCAGTTGCAGCAATCGTGGAGTGGAGCCGGGAACTTTCCCTGTGCGATTATAATCAATTATTTACACGCGTTCCTGCCCGTTAGTCCGTACTTACGTCTAGTAGGTACTTAGTACTGGGGGGTAAAGCCGCGTGTTCGCATTGTTTAATGTTGCACTAGATAGGGATGATGAAAGTAAAGGGGTGCGGCCACAGTTGCTTTCCTTTAACAGCAGTGTAATTACGTAATGGCGTATTATGTATGACTGCATACTTAGTCAAGTGGCATAGTTAAGTATGTTTAAGTAGGCTTGAGATATACACACGGCAAATTGTACGTAAATGCCTATTTTAAAAAACGCAGACCCATACTACACCCACTATTAGTCACAAATCATTACATTAATTATAATATTAATAACATCAATTCAATTCTTAATTTGGATAAAAAAAATCAGTTGTGATTAAATTACACAGATGCTGGTTCAAAAACTAATCTCAAATTCATTTCTAATGCAAGCATTTAGCTTAGCTGAAGAAATTAAGAATTCTAGTTATAATATTCGTAAAAAATAAATAACATAAATTATAAAATTATATTTCATCATCATCATCATCAACAGCCTTCAACAGTTTACTGCTGGACATAGGCCTCTCCTTAGAAAGGAGGTTTTGGCCTACTATACCACGCAGGCCAGACGGGTTGGTATAGGGTTGGTTTCAAGTTTTCCTTCTCTTTGCATTGATGTTGTCTTGCGTAGAACAGTAAAATTATATTTATTTCTGTATAATTACTTTTACACATCAAACTCACACGAAGACGCCAGCATTTCCTAAATCTCACTCTGGAAAGAAATGCCGAAACAAACCACAGAGGTGTCCTTTTTTTAAAGTCCGTGAACATTGATAAAGCAAAAAATATATAAAACTACATGGCTGAATACAATAGGACAATATACCTCATGACCTCAAGACGACATGCAACATAACAGTGTACGCTGTATGATCAACAAGCTACACTTACAATGAATTTCCTTTCACAGAAATAGTTCACCACCGGCCTCCATTAGGTCCTACGTCTATAAATAGCTCCCCACGATAGAAACAATGTACTCCAGCCATTCCTTTAACAAATGCATGTAAGTAAATCTGTTGAGTAATGTGCTCATTTGTCCTAAAACTCACATCACGACTTGACTCACAGTGTCATAATGACATAAGTCAGAATTGACAGATGCAGTTCTAGGGCTTGACAAAAGACGCGAGGGTTTGACAAATAGTTGTACTTTGTCATTCATTGTGTCACGGTGACGTTGACTGGAATATGCTCTAGAGGCTTATTTATTAAAAGGCTTTGTTTTACGTTTAAATGCGTGTAGGATGTTATTGCAGTTTAAATCAGCATGTTAAATAGGTGGGTAGATATATAATAGGTTTAGTTTCTATGATTAACGTGAGGGATTTTGACAAGTGTGTTGTCTAGCGGTTACAGATGGTGAGTGTTCGATTCCCAAACAGGACAAAATATATTGGATGAAATCGTTCTTTTGTTCTGTGCCTGGGTAACTATAATAAGTGTGTATTTAGAAATATACTATAAGTATTTTAATTTACGGTGGTGACGGATTAAGAATACAGAGTGTCGTCACCACCCCTATTCATCCCGCGGGTGTCGTAAAAGGCGACTAAGGGATAAACTACGCAAGACAACATCAATGCAAAGAGAAGGAAAACTTGAAACCAACCCTATACCTACCCGTCTGGCCAGCGTGGTATAGTAGGCCAAAACCTCCTTCTAAGGAGAGGCCTATGTCAAGCAGTGGACTGTGTAGGGCTGTTGATGATGATGATTTTAATTTAGTAATATATATTTTTTAAACAACAAAAACAACTTCTGCACGAATAATACAACCAGTTTAAAAACATTCATGAAACACAGACTCAGAGCAATTATTTGTTAATCACACAAAATTTGGTTTCATCTGATGCTCCTACCCAAGAAGATAGAAGTCTAAGCTACTTGGCCGTGTCAGTCAATCAGTTATTCTTGCTATATTTTTATATTTAAGGGCGAATAATCTTCCTGCGTCTCATCTTCTAAATTCTACAAAAAAACTTTCTCAATCCAAACATTGAAGGGTCTGATTAATGGCATAAAATCACCGGATCTTAACACAAAGTATACTAATAATGATATCAGTTAAGGCAATCGCACACCATTGCGATGCAGCCTGCAGTAATGGGTCTTCACCTTAATTTTATCTCGCAGGCCCTTATCTGTAATGATTGTAATAAATTTTATTTTGGAGATCGCTCCTCAACAGGACATAATTTTACGTATATACGTTAGAAAAATAGGAAGAAATTATTAAAGGGAACAGAAAAGTAATAAATTCGTTGGTCAAGTTTCTGATGGTGGAAACTGCCATTAGATAAACATGCTATTCGGCACCTATCAGCACTGTGCGACTTAAAGAAAGGAGATCCATGAATATGGATGGCTTGCGATCCTTGAGGAAAGCTGTAGATATCGATGATGATAAAATTGTATATAATCTCTAAGTAAATAAGTTTCTTATTTATAAAATTACTGTTAGATACTTGTTGGTCTAGTGGCTAGCGTATGCGGCTGCTGATCAAGAGGTTTCGATTTCCGGGTCGGACCAAATATTTTTGAGATCCACAAATATTTGTTTCGGAGTCTGGGTGTTTTCTATGTATAATATGTATGTATTTACAATTAAAAGGTATGTTTATGTATTCATATCAGTTATTTAGTACCCATAATAAAAGCTCTGCTTAGTTTGTGTAAGATATGTCAGTTTCCTCTCTATTCTAAAATATATTTATATGTTATGTAAACTAACAACTGTGTTAATAGTTACACATAACTTAAAAAAACTAATAGTTTTTTATAAACATGAGCCAAAAGAACCTCATCAAATAATTACTAAGAAACAAAAATCCAACTGACTAATGCATTGTTTTGTAGCTTACTAAAGACTTTATGGTGCCGCATGCAGTGACAAACGTAATTTCGGAGGACCATTCGTTACCCGTAGGCAAATTATTAACAAAGTATTGTGTTGTTGTGTTGTACACAACACACGTACATGAAAACATATACGGTGTACTATTTACGTTAACATAAAGAAGAAACTTATAAAGTTTTTATAAATTGAAATCTTAAGAAAGAAAATTAAACAGTACAAATTACAGAGATATTTCATTTAGATTCATTACATGTCTTTTGGCACATTTAATTTTTTTTTAAATTTTAGTTTCAAAACGCACCAGAACAATACTGAAATATTTAAATTGACAGTAAAACTTCGAAGTAACATAGGGTAGATCAGAGAATAGGGTACTAATAAAGGTTAACGTTCGTCAGTCTGTTGTCAGACATGTTGTGAAGGAAAAATTCCAACAGCTCACGTGGAAAATTCTTTGTGAAATCCGATATGAAAATCAAGGAGTTTCTCTGCCCTATTTGGCAGACGTCTCGGGTTCCAAAAGAGTCTTTGTGTCTGAGATTTCTTTTTGGAAAAAATCATACTATTTTTTCTAAAAGTCTACCTTGGACATCAATTCTTTCATATTTATATGTTATCATAAAGGTCAAGTGGAAACCGTCACCGGATAATACCATTTATTTAACACAGATTCAACTCAACCCCAAAAGAAAAACAAATTTAAAATTTAAATACCAACACCCCTGTGAGCCCCTGTCAGCAATTTCGCCGCGAATGACTTGCGAGGAAGCATCATTTGTTCGCGAAACAGCACATTATCCACAAAACGTTCGCTAATAAACTACCAGCTAACAGTACTGCAAGTCACTCGTGTCAATTCAATATTGAGTTTCACGCACAAAAGAGTGTTTGATCATTGACTAACTTATACTCAGTTCCATCTGCGTTCATGGTCGCTGCTTTTCATAGTGTGCTGTTAAAGAGCTTTCAACATTCGTTAAAAATTGAGCTGTCAAATTAAAAATTATCTATATCATTTCAACATTACATTGTTTACATATTACCAGAGTTTTCTTAGTCAATTAATCCAATATTTAAACCGATTGATGTACCAATAAGATTGCTCCAATTGTGGTCATAGACATACATACACCATATGACCCATTTTATTTTATTCCCTAGCACCCTTTGGTACTTGTAAAACTGGAGGAAATGCCGAGTACACTCAACATCTAGTTTTCACGTAGTTACTATTATGACTTTTAATAATTTTGTGTAGATAAAAAATGTATATACCTATATGTATATAAATATGTATAATATATTTAATCTTTCATTGTTAAAAGCAAGACTAATGATGCAGAAACTACATAATAGGCCACTTTAGGAGGGGTCACCATACTGCATTATCAACATTCGCATTTTATACTCCTGCTTTCCATCAAGCAAAGTATGAAAACTTCAAAACAAAACGAAATAAGTAAACTGCATAATTAGAAAGCGAAACAATACGAGGACGAAGTGAAACGGCCATCATCAGTTATTCAGTACGTAATGGGGTTTAATTCAGCCAACGATCGTAGGGACATATTTAATAATAGGTTATGGCAGATAATACCCAGTAGCTTACAGACCCGCGACATGCAAATTATAACAGTTTATATGGCAATGTACGATATAAAATGACTGAGAAACAGTGTAAAAACTAGACAGCACTATCGATGTAATATGTATTTATTGTAATACGTAAAATACAGGTTTGTATGACGTATAAAACAATAGTATATATAGAATAATTAGATAGCTGATAAAAGAAATAGGGCAATACTAAGTGCCTTTTGTCCGTGTGGTGACTGATTAAGAATACAGAGTGTCACCATTCCTATTCATCCAGCGGGTGTCGTAAAAGGCGACTAAGGGATAAACTACGCAAGACAACATCGTTGCAAAGAGAAGGAAAACTTGAAACCAACCCTATACCAACCCGTCTGGCCAGCGTGGAGGCCAAAACCTCCTTTCTAAGGAGAGGCCTATATCCAGCAGTGGGCTGTTAAAGGCTGTTGATGGTGTTGATAAAGTGCCTTTTTTCAGAACTCTGTAATTTATGGACTCAATTGGAAAACTTCACTAATAGAATTTTTAATGATGGATAGGATGCGACAATCCTAAAATCCATCAAAGTGGTGTGCAATGGGAGAGGTTTATGTCCAGCAGTGGACTGAGATGGGATCACTCACGTAATCATTGGGTTTTATCTTATATTAGATCACATCACACAAATTGTTTAATTAAAAGAATTAGCATATGTATATACATTATTAGAAAAGTCGATCGAGTTTTCTCAGACGTTTCGAAAAAGGGCTTTTAAACAATCCTGATTTTGCAAAAGACACTTTCTAGAGTAGAAAAGAGTTATTATAGTTTATGTAAATATATTTTTTTATATGGATCAATATTTTTTAACTTAACTTTGAACTTTAATCACTCGTAGCGAGTTACGATTCGTTAAACTTTCTACTATGCGTGTTTGTACTTCGGTACTGCATTATAGAGCAGGCTGGAGGCTGGTTTGACGAACCATTTTTCAGACTATTTTTGTTAAAAGCATCATCAAGGTAGATCTATCTCCCCAACAATGCTTTTCGCGAGCAAAAATAACATTCTCTTAAAATACTTGACAGTCTAATACGTAATATCCCAATTCAATAACTGTTCATCTTCCCAGCCTTTATTATTATTCTTAAGATTATTATAGTCGGCTACGAGTTCAACCGGTTTTACCTGTATATTAGTTCTTTCAAGGAGCTCCGCATTTCAGAGGTTGATAACTACTAAATAACCTTATTCTAATTAAATAACATATTTATGATTTACAGGTATTGTTTTAAATTAGTTTCATAGTCACATGTAAAACTAATATATTGAAATATTCATTATAAATTTGAAATACGATTGTCAGTAAGTTTATAGCGTGGATTATAATCTGAACTGGTTTGATTTACCTTTTAGTTTATAATTTTAATTGGCGTGGTTTAGAAGTATGTTTTAATGTACGAAATGATGTAATTTAATACACATTACACATTCATCAAGATGTCTGACATTCAATTCATATCCACAATTTCCTACGAACTATTAGAATTAACATTTGTGAGAAATATTATACTTTTTTGAACTTTGTAAAATTCAATATTTCATTGGCACACATATTATTTTATTTATCGTCATAGAGTGGGTCACCAAGCGGTCCGCTGGTCACTGGGAATGCCATTATCACCATTCTTAATAGGGATGGTGCTCTTGGATTCTACTCATGCTTTCGATCAGGCAGGGTAGTCGTTATGGCAGATTTAATATCTAAAAAAAACCCATCACATCACCTGAAGGTTAACTGGGAGAGAATGCCATGAGGCATTCAGTCCGCCTTTGTACAACACGTGCAATAACTTTTAAATACATAAATAACTATACCATCTCTTTCTCTGTGTCTTGTGCGAGTTATTTATCCTATTTTCGACTTGTTCTTTAAACAGACTTCAGAAGAGTTCATCTTAAGTGTAAGAGACTTGCGTGAGTTCTAATAAAATATTTTATGATTAATACTTAACTACACGTGGATGCCGTTACCATATAAGTCATTAATTTACCTGAAACAAAAATGAAAAATATAATTAAATTAATATTTTGACAGCACATCCTAAAATTAAGGAGAATCGAATTTAAACCTTACAACGGATACTTATCACGAATAAGTTAGGAAATTGAAATATAAAATGGGAAAAACTAAAGCAGATAATTGCGGTATTTATTCCTCCTCTAAAGCCGCATAGCTCTATCAAAATGTTTACCTATCTCCGTCCTACAGAAGGATTGAGTTAGTAAAAGGACTAACTATTTTGACTTGATTGAGTGAAGTGATTGAGTGAAAGCCAGCCATCACAGCACATCGAAAAAAATAAAAAAGCAGATAATAAATTAAAACAAAATTCAATGACTCTCTGATAAAAAGTTTTAGTTTCAAAGGGTCCGAGTGCTCGTGTTATGTTGAAAAAACTAGCTTAGCAACTGATTGACGCTTCTCTCGATCAGAAGGCTATCTTCTCCTAGCACAGAGTGGAATTTTAAATTGAATGGCATTACTAATAAGTAATGCCATTCAACGTGGCAATGTTGCCAGTATTATAGGAACGCTACCAGTAAGCGATGATGCCTAGGAATTTGGACGCTTGCATATAAAATATTGAAAAAAAAAAATATTAGTTGTTTATTAAATTGTATTTCAGTTTAGGACGTAGTGTAGGAAGGATGTTCACAGGCTAGGTGGAGTGACGACTTGCGCAAAATCGACTAAAGTATATCCAGCAGTGGACTACGATGGGCTGATGATGATGTATTTCAGTTTATGATAAAAAAAAACTATTTACTGTAAATGTGGCAGGTACATCCAAAACCATAATCGGTTCTCTCTCTCTTTCTCGCTCTAAATATGTTTATTACGTATAATAAACAAAATTGGAACTTACCTACCCTCCATAGTAAAACGCAAACGTAAGTTAGATCAGAAATTTCCGTCTACCCACATCGGAACAAAGAGCAACGAACGAGCAATTACCGTTACAACTTTTATTGCAAGTGAGACGTTGGAAGTTACATATAGTGGCTCTGACTATGAATAAATCTATTCGAAGGGAACACAATAAAGAGATATATTATTTATGGGAACAAGTAAAAATGTTTTTCATGTTGACGCTACTCGGCGTAAATCAAATATGTAACTGTTGATGTAACGTCTGTAGCGGTAATATCGGCACTTTAGACCACGGTCGTATAAAGCAAACGGTTTATGGTCAAATTTTAAATCCACTCAGTACAGTGCGGTACTAATATTCAGACCAACATTGGCAGCACTGTCGGAATGTTGCGTTTTGTTTGTTTATGAGGTGGATTTGATTTACAGTTTGAAATCAAATACAAGGCATATAAGGCCAAAATGGCCTTGGACTAAGCATATGAATGACAATGCAAAGCTTGCCAGTCGCTGTTATTCTGTTGAAGCCAAAAATGATTAACATTAACCTCAGAATAAGCACAATGACAACATCATACCGTCATAACCACTCCACACTACAGTTGTTGCTGCTGAAAATATTGAACATAATTAGTCCAGTCCAGTACCTATGTCATTAAATTATAACGAATCCTGTCATTTTAGGTTTTCCTGCGTAAGGATAGTACTGCCCCGGCCCCTTGTTGCTGAAATCAGCATAAGTAGCTGTTCTACCTATATCTGTATATATAGTTCAAGTTTTTTCTCTACGGTTGGTTTCGAAAACATCTCACGATCAGGAAGCGAACAATTTTCAACAAACAATCAGCTTAACAAGGACTAGCCCTAATCCATGTAACGTCTTATATGGCGACATTTACGTATAACTTTTGACGACCGTAGTCCGTCTTGTTATTAGTGACGTACATTCTGTTATCGCTCACTCGGATGTTTTATGTGATAAGTCAAATTTGCAAGTTCGATATGGCTAGGGTTGTCACCGAGTTAAGTACATATACATCGTCACATTTGAAATTGTAATATCTTTTGAGATGTGAATATAAAGTTATTGTCGAATATATTCACTTATGTATGAAAGCTGTTGGTTTTTTTGCTATGTAAGGTTGATGACCTATGCAACTGTCTGTATGATAATAAGCATTATTTCTTATTCTCTGAGACTTTGTGTATTGTTTGGTAACATAATTATATCCTATTTATAATTTAAAAAAGAGAGTTCTTTTGTTCAATTAATATGTTGTAATTTCTCAGCTGTTTATAATAGAAGTTTTTTAAGAAAGACTATAAATATAGACCCATCTTCATCCCGAAGGGGATAAGCAGATTTTATTTAAGTCCTACTAACTTGACATTTTTTTTTACATACATTTTTTTTTTAAAACTAAACCCAGACACAAAATGATCGTGGTCATCCCACAATATGTGTATGTCCAGAGTGGGAACCGAACCCACGACCTCGGACTCAACAATCAGGATCGCTAACCTCCATTCATCATCACCGTCAACAGCGTTTAACATAACGCTGGACATAGACCTTTTCTGAGAAAGAAGGTTTTAGCCGGCTATGTTTTATTGATTCATAAGAAAGTATATTTAAATAATATATCCTATGGAATTTTATTAATGAAACGATGATCTATTTTAATCAAGTCAGGAAAATTAATAAGGTATGCCCGTAAATTATTTGAGTTATATAAAATAACTGACAGCAAATCTAAATAATTATTAGAATGTAATAATAAGAGACGAGGCAATAATTCATAAATACAGAAATTCATACATTTCAAGTCAAGTAGATGTCAGTTTAGATTATTTATTAATATCCAACTTGAAAATAATTAATAATGGTTATATTATTAGATTTTCTGATTCACTATGTTTTAATAATAATTTCGTGGAATGTCGGACATCAGTTTATTCTAGGGCTGGTAAAGTTTTCTTACAACTTTATATTTTTTTATTTAATTTTCCATACAAACCGTATCACTAAATACTTATAAATTTTCACGTGCAAAACGCTGCTCTGATTCCATTGAAACTTAGCATGGAGATACTTTAATTCTTGAGGAAGAACATGGCTACTCTTTAATGCTACAACCGACCGACATAATGCGCAGGCGGAACCGCGGGCGAAAGCTAATAACTTCATATTTCTAATAAAAATATTAACATATAAATTCGAAAGTGACTTTCTGTCTATCTGTTACGCTTTTACGGCTAACCTCTACACTTTTTGGATGAAATTTTCATCAAACGCTCAGGCTCAGGACAACAATTTGTAGATCACATAAAGTGTTGTCCCATGTAGTTAGAACCAACAGCACTCAACGTGCCACACAAAGAACAAACGTAGAGTAATTAATTGCAATTTTAAATTTGTCGTATTTCGTTTGTGACTGTGATACTGGAGTACCAAACAGGAGAATGATGCAGAAAAATCTAACCAGGCCCCCACTGTATGGGTCACCATGTTGCATCGCCTACCCTCACAATGAGGATGGTGACCCCTACTCCCGGATTCTACTCATGCTATCCATTAGGCAGAGTAGAGTGACTTTGGTAGACTTAAATTTAGATATAAAAAAAAATTCGGGCTGACGAAGAATGAAGTGTCAAGTTTCACAATGATAAGAATCCCCAAAATGCCATTATTTAATTCGGTAATTTACCAGCATTAACCGAATAGCACCGTGACTTATATCGCCAAAGGGTTAGGGCCAGAATTGCGTGTGAAGGCAAAGTCTCAATGATCATTAGCCGGCTAATGTTCTAAAATTACATACTGAAGACGAATTACTCGGCTATGGGGCCCCGTAAAGCACCTTATTTCGTATAATTATTGCTAATCATGCAACTTTGATTGAATGAAATTATTCATTTAGTCATTAGCAATTTATGGGAACGATTATGCTGAAATATAGATGCTTTTTATGCAATATTAGCAAGGGTTATGGTTAGTGATGAAAGTTAGAACAAAAACATTTTATCCTTTGTTGTTTTGTTAAATAATTTTGTACATCTATAGATTTTTTTTTACTCACAACGCTATCTAGTCCCAAACTAAACAGAGCTTGTACTATATATACTAGACAACTGATATAAATACATATATGGCAATATGATGATGATAATTGTAACGTAGGTCAAACTGTGTTAATTTAAATTATTATCATAGTGAAACCACCATTGAAAAATAATCATAATTTAATGTTAGCCGCCCCATAACAGTTCTTTAATTTTATTGTTTTAGCTTTACTTATCTTATTTCACTGCCTTGTTGATCTAGTGGTTAGCGTATGCGGCTGCTGATCATTCTTGGGTTCGATTCCCGGGTCGGACCAAATATTTGTGTGATCCACAAATATTTGTTTCGGAGTCTGGGTGTTTTATATGTATAATATGTATGTATTTACAATAAAAAAGTATGTTTATGTATTTATATCAGTTGTTTAGTACCCATAATACTAGCTCTGCTTAGTTTGGGACTAGATGACGTTGTGTGTAAAAGTCCGAAATATTTATTTATTTAGCTTCAAAACATTAAATTAGCTTCTTAACTAAAAAAAATTAGAAGGAAAAAAAATATTGCTGATAACTAGTAAAAGATCACCTTACCAAATAGGTTCAAAAAAATTTAAGCATTAGGAAACTCCTCTTTTTTTAAGTTTGGTTAAAAGCAGAATGATACTACAGAATACCACGTTCCATACAGATGCCAAATAACGTGCATTCGCAATAATGTCCTTTATATCGAAGCGTCGACTTTAATGGCGGCCATGAAGCACCACATTCGCTTCTCAAATATCCTATGTCGTCGGCTTGATAGCGTATTTGAGTGTCAAGCCAAATCAGTATTTCTTTATTAAACGGTCAAAATGGTAGATTCTATCGCATTTTTCACTCTTAATCTAGATTTGATGAGGAAATAATAAAAAAATAAAACGCGGGGCAATTTTTGGTTATGTCTTTCGAGACTCTAAAAATAAAATGAAAAAGAATTATATGCAGTTACTAGCTTACCTAGTATCAACATCGTCGTCTAAATAAAAGAAATTAACCCTTAAATAACACTTAAATAACCTTTCTAAACCTTTGCTAAACCAAAACAGATGGTGAACTTTATTCTATACTCCGACTTACTTTCAAGGATTGCTTTTAAAACATTAACTTAACACTTTCGAACTAAACTTTTTCTCAGTGAATTAAAAACCAAAGTTTAAAATCCAACCAATCAGGGATCGCAAAGTTACATCCGAAAGCGTTACAAACATTGCAACCCACAAAAATGGTCAGTATAAGTCGACCGCAGAATAAAAAGCCACAGAGATGGTGGTTTTAAAAGAAAACATTTGTTGTGAGGGTGACCGCATGCCGATTGCGATAGCTGTCGACGACATTGTGGAGGATTTATCGGCGGCCACAACGCGCACTTTACTCCCAAGAGCTAAAAAGGAAAGTTTAAAGTTCACTGCCACCGGGGGTGGAGACGTTACCATGCTATGTTATTTTATACCAGCTTTTGCACGTGGATCTATCCGCGTGTTGGTCTTGCGGTAAATAGTAGGCTTTGTAATATTCTGATATGTAAGCTATATTATTGTGAAGTTTCTTCGAAATCCGTTCAGTAGATTTGGCGTAAAAGAGCAACATACATACTCACAAACTTTCGCGTTTATAATTTATGTAGCATAGGATGAAGTTACTTGTTACTAATTTGGATGTACTAAGTCGTCGTCGAGATCTTTAGGTAGATCCGGAAAGGTGGAATATTCGAATGATTTCAATGAAAGCCTACTCTCAAGCAGATTCAATGATAGGTAACGGCGACATACAGCTATAAAGCTATCTATATGAAATACATAAATTATCATGATTCATTTGTAATCCAAGCTCGAAGTTTTGTGATAAAACTAGCATAATAATTTTAAGGGTTTAAGTGATGAACATTTTTTTTATCTATTATTTATTTTAATGTTTATTCTTGTTCTTAGTTAAATTCGTATTTCTTGAAATAATTTATTGAAATAATGTATGTTATGTAAATTTGTTTTTTTATTTCTGACCGACATTATTTTTTGTAGAAATTGACAGCTTTAGATGTTAAAATGTGTTCAGCGATAATGTCGTCTTTTATGAATCGATTTAGAAAATTCTTTTTGCATTAGAATTGGCGTAGCTTACAAGTGGTCCCATCGTCACCATATCGTGATCTGATTATGGGATCCCAAGGAAATCGAGGGAACTCCTCAAATATCATAGGCACAATTGTCGCGATTTGTGTACTTGGAATAGTTTTTCTTTGAAGTCGGTTCCTTTTTGTTAAAATTATTATATTTTTAAACATATTATCGATGATCGTGTTACTTTAATATAATGCAATGTTGTAGAAGCGTGTTCGGCGTATACTCAGCGGTCTCGAAGGCCATTAGTGGTTTCCCATAACCGCTCACTTAAGTTCCTGAAGAACTTAGTCTAAGGTAAATTTTAAATTATTCTGTAAGATATTTGTGTACGTAACATATTGTACCTTATTATAACAGTCTTAAGATATACTCTGTTCTGAATATTTCACTGTATTGTATGAATACATATTATAAAAAGCAAACAAAAGTCCATCTCTAGAGCCTACGAAAAAACCTGTGCTTAAGTAGGGTCTAAAATGATTTATGACGTCACTATACATGAGAAAATCGAACTGTCAACTCTCAAATTAAGCAATCCCTTATTTAACCAAATTACAACGATATAATAACCTGCTCAGCTTTCCAAATATCTAAAATTAGTTCGAAGATAAGTAAGAATGGTAGCATCAATAACCGTACTGCTCATTAAAGAGATAATTGCAACGATAACGCGAATGTTCCGTGTCTATGTCAAACAACTGCCAAATATCGCAGAGATACGGGACTCCGTCTTGGCAGCGCATCTCATAGGGGTGGCAATATTGAGATTTTGATCTTCAGTCTACTACACCATATAACCTCGACACAAACTTCTTATTTTTTTTTATGAAATAGATTGCATCGTGTCTAAATTGTAAATTTATACGTGATGGTCGCAGCTCGTACTGGTCTCGGAAGCCACCGTTTCAGAGTAGTTCACATACGCTCTCGAACTAAACGGTTTTGCTCTTACTTTCTGTACCGAGCAGTTAAATTTCTACACAGTTTACTTGTGATACAGGGGACAAAAGTCTGTATCATTCACTATAAGACGACCGCTAGTCTTTGGTTTACCTGTAGACTCAAGAATCACGAACCTTTAAACAACGAAGCACGTCCCATTATGTTATAGCTTCTTTGTGCTATTAAATGCACGTAATGTAGAAGTACCAAATCTGATGTTTATTCACCGGTAACCGCTTATCAAGCAAGCAAATGTGTTGTTCAGTAAACTATTTAAGTTAAGCGCATATTATAACAAAATAGGAATTGTATTAAAAGCAACGCAAAATAATCCGTCAAGCAGTTTATTAGAATGCAAGGCTCGCGTGAACATTGAAAGATTAGCCTGTAATGTGGGCTGCACGCGAACACGCCAAGTGCACGTGGAGATCTGACTCCGCAGATATAGGGATCAGGTTAAGAGGGAGCCATAATTGAATAAGTAACATCCTAGAATTTATTTGGTTAAAGCATATTGCAAATATTGTACTAAGGCGAAATTAATCAATAAATATTTCGGACATGTGATATACAATGCCATATAGCTTCGAATTAAACAAAGCTTTCACTATGAAACCTACATTGACTAATAGAATACCCTTATATTTCTTTTTGTAAATACATACATATTATACATAGAAAACACCCAAACTCCAGAACAAACGTCTGGAGATCGTACAAACATTTGGTCCGGCTGAGGATTTGAACGCGAGACTTCAAGCACATGAGTCGCATACAGTTCCATCGAGGCAGTCAGAAAGTTAATGCCATAATGTACTCGTAATATATTTTATTTTTAGTAATAATTAGCTCTTGGATGAGGCTTCGCGCGTGTATTTATTGAATATTGGTTAAGAGTATTTTTGGGATTAGGTCATGAAAGCGTTACTTTCGCATATAAAAAATATAGGAGGACATTTGAAAGCCATTTATATAGAATGCAAAATCTGTCTTAGCCCTAAACATTTTACATTTAGGTATGTACATATCATGATAAGCAAAAGTTTTGTATGAAAGTACAAACAATTTTTAACAATCAGTTCACTAATATCGCATCAATCGTTAGCATATGCGAAATTACTACCTCAGTCATTCAGTCGGTTAAAAATATAAATGAAAAAATTATATACCAAAATACTGCCATTTCTAACACCGAAAATCATCTATGTCCAGTAAAATACTGTATATACCACTTCTTTCCCCATTTAATTCTCTTCAGAATGACAGTCCTCAGTCTTCCAGATATGCTACTAAGACATGATTAATGTCTCCGCCGTCCGCCTCTCACTCGATAAGAAACGAGATAGTGGAAGCGAGATGCAAGATAGTAGTACTATAAAGTCGCTAGCGAACCTACTTTGTATATGATACGTTGAACTGATAAAATCGGACGTTTGACCGGTTTGTGGTTAGAACGATATTAAAGAGATCCCGAAGGCGTTTATTTTCTTTTCATTTCGTGATGTTTTTGCTTCAAGCATTTTTGGTTAAAAATAATATGTATTTAATAACCTGTATGTTTTTTTTTCGAAGGGTGAACCCCATCGGAGGATCGGCGAAGTGAGTGAAACTGCAAGCCGTTTCGGGTACCAATAACCGGAGAACCGGGTGTAACCACAAAAGGCAATCTTGGAACCCTGTGTCTGGTGGAACCTTTAAGGAGATCTACGGTTTACAAATGGCTTCCTCGTTGTGAGGACTCCGGTGTCCCAGCGCTATGAAGAGCATCGTTATGTCACCCTGGCATCTTTCTGTTTAGGTTAAGCTTATGGACGACTGGATAAAATATACATAAAACATATAAATAAACAAAATAAATAAATATTTCGGACATCTAAGACACAACGTCATCTAGTCCCAAAGTACAACCACCATCATGACACACAACTGCTATAAATACATGTACATTTTTTGTAAATAAATATCTATGTATATATAATGGAAAACACCCAAACTCCGGAACAAATAGTTGTAGATCATACAAATATTTGGTCCAACCCGGGCATGCATTTACTATAAAAAAACCCAGAACGTTTACGTAGAATATTCTACCACCACCGTGTGAAATAATAAATACAATTTATTTTAATACTTTAAAATTTCACAAGTAATTTTAAATTCAAAAACAGAAATATGGTTTAAGACACTTTTCAATTTCCACCAAATCTGTCAATTTTATCTTTGTGATTGAAAAAAAAATGTATTGAAACGCAAAAATGAGTTGAAAGTCGAAGGGTGGACGAAGAATCTATAAATTTTTAGGCCGAGAAATCAGTAGGACATAAATTGTAAAAAGGCGACGGCGGAACGAGCAGAATCGTCAAATGGTGCGGACGAGATACGTTTTAGATATACGCAGGGTTGTCAAAGCGCACATTTGAAAAACAATATAAAAAATATACAATGGTTATAGTGTAGTTATTTCTCCAATGTTATAGAAAATAATTCAGATTATTCAAATTAAAATAATTCAAATTAATTCAGATTGATTGATAGTTGAAGCAAATAAGGATATGTTGGATGGATATATACATGTGTTCATCATGTTATGTTAGCATCTTTCTATCATAGCATAGAAAGATGCTAACATAACAGTGTGCTCATCATCATATCA
The DNA here is from genome assembly GCA_932526445.1 of Phragmatobia fuliginosa. Lineage (NCBI taxonomy): Eukaryota > Metazoa > Arthropoda > Insecta > Lepidoptera > Erebidae > Phragmatobia > Phragmatobia fuliginosa. The sequence continues at coordinate 18,756,190 of OW052070.1, forward strand.
ACCGAATTAACTGGAACAATTTTGTACATAATATACCATAAGTAGTGTTATCTCTTGATAGGATATTATAAATGGGATATTTACTATGTTTTGTGATGAATGTTGAACAGTAAAACAATCCATGGTAGTTAGAATCAACATGAAACTTTATTGATAAATTGAATGGCTTAAAATAGCGACAACCCTAGACGATGCGCGCGAGACACAACTTTGCCAAAACACGGCAGTGTAGCCCCTGTCGAGATTTATGTTAGAATGTAGTTACCGGTAATAGAGCCTTCTTAAGTTCTACGTGTGTTGGTAACAAATATTTTTATTTACCAAACAACAGACTATCGACAAACTTTAAAGGAGACTGACAATATCTAGTTTTGTTGGGATTATGAATAGGTAACCTTTTCTCGCAAAGAGGACTTTGTTATTCTTTGCTACTTCGGTATTACAAGGAGGCATAAGATTTTCAACTCGTCTACTGTGAAGAAATCCGGGAGGAACTTGCATCGACATCCGCAATCCTCTCCTTAGATGCACCCAATGCCTATATATGTAGTCCTGATACATCATGATCCATATATTAATCCAAAAATCTGATGCTATTCTCCTTGTGAACTGCATGGAACGTACCTTTAGGTTCACATTGCCGGCCTGCTGTACGTTACATGTATGTTACAAAAATGTTGGTGTCTTCTGCCAAAAATTGTATCTTAATTGTATCACCATATAACGTGATGCTAATTAAGAATACAGATCGATATGAATATATTACATACAGGTAGTCATACAGTATAGCATATTTAAGTTTATTATTATTATATATAGAGTTTATATAATATTTACTTCAGGATAATATTTTATTTCCCTCTAACAAACATTTTCTCTAATACTTTTCTGTTTAAAGAACATTCCTATCAAAATTACCATTCCAAATTGGTTTGGTGACATATTGGGGATACTGAGTGTCATTTCTATACATTCCGTGGGTGTTGATGGACCCGACTAAGGGAACATACTAGGCAAGACTATTATAGCACTGTGAAGAGAAGAAAATCTTGTGACAAAAACTATACCTACCGGTATGGTAGCTCAACGTGGTACCAATAGACCAAAACCATTCCTAAGGAAAGGGTAATATCCATCATTAAGACCAGAAATAAAAGTCTCTTAATAATAAATTATCGTTTCATTATTTTCAACACTTCAATGTGACCATAATCAAAGCATAATAAAGTTTTAAATATACCCGAAATAGGTCGCGAACTTCAGTTTTTAAACAGACAAACCTCATTATGAAAAAAGCTTTTTTATGTGTCTCAAATTTATTCAAATAAACTTACTACTACCTACTTTATACACTCGGTTCCAAAAATAACGGATCAGTCACATAAACCCGAATATCTCCCGAACTACGTATGCCATCCTAATGAAACGAAGACTGTTCAATTGAGAATTTAATTATACAGATAAAAAATAAAATAAAACTTAGTTACACCCACAATATTAATCTTAAATTAAAAAAAAACTAAAGTAGTCATATTTTTCTTAAGATTACATTTTTTTTATGATTGTTTTTTTTGCTGTTGGAGTTTCTTGACTTATTTCTTATGCATTTTAGATTTTATCTGTTTTGCAACAGATTCTAATTGATTCTAGCATGCATTGGTTTTGTTACTTTTTTCAATCAATTTGTTACTCAGTATTTGTTGAGAATCTAAAATTTTATAGGCAACTGCTCTAACGATTTCGCTGAAATATGATATTAGAGGGTTTTAGGGAGAGTGAAAAATCGATCTGGGTTAGTCTTACGTTTGGTAAAACGCGAATTTTCGGGGTTTTCTTTCGTATTTGTCATTACTTTCAGCATTGCTTACGTCATATATACTACTCTGTCACTAAAACTGAATTAGTTGTTGATTGAGAGAATAGATGGCATTGTTAAACAATAAATAGTAGTAACCGAGCTAAGCTCTGTTGCGCAGGTAATATTTATTTATTCACTGTATTCAATCCACTACCCATTATCTAAACAAACTCCCTCCCCAATTACCCTCTACATAAAAAGTATTGAAATATTATTTACTGAAATAATCAACTTACTTCACAAAATTTCATATTGTCCGATTAACGATACCTGCACTCGCACTTACCTGTAACAATAAACCATTATTTAAAAATGTATTGAGGTATTTGTGTAGTTTCTTTTGAACAAAGATTTACTACAAAGGGAGCTTTGACCCTCTAGAATTATAGCTAGTTTCACCCCTTATTCATAAAAAAAATCAATCGCACCCCATGCTGGTAATACCCAAAGACTCTTTATAAAAGTGTATGCATAAATAATCTTCTTAAAAAGATCCGACTGAACCTTCAACAACGGTCAGTAAAAAATCTTCAATTTTAAAAAGAAAAAAGCTCCAACCTCTTCGGTGATTCCGCTTCTCCTTATTTATAATTCAAGCGGCTCAAAAGCACTTGAATATTATATGAATGGGCTTAATCAAGATTTTTATAAAAGTTTTATTTTAATTAGTAGAAAAACGGTTCATTTTACAGTAGTTAGTTACTCACTATACAGTTAGTTACAAATTCAACTAATATTAGAAACGCGAAAGTTTGTTAGTACGTATGTATATTTGTGGCTCTTTCACGCAAAAAACTACGGAATGGATTTTGATAAAACTTCTTATATTTATTCTGGCTTATATTTACCGCGATAACCGAGATACGCGCGGGCGCTATAAAGTCAATTGTCTATATTAGTTCAATCGTTTCCAGAATATTTTTTTAATACAAAACCAGTAGGCATTAAGGTATTTTGTTTTCTGTTTTAGGTTTAGTGTATACTTTTTAGGCAGACACGATGCTCCTAGCAACTCTACAACACCATAGACACAAAAAGCTTAGTACGATACTGTGTAAAATTTCTGGATTGCCCACGATTTCCTAGGGATCAAATCCCAAAATGGAGACGATGGGACCACCTGGAAACTGTGCAACAATGTTAAAAGAATTTAAAAGTCGGTTTATAAACGACGAAAATATTACTATACATAAACAATACATATAGAGCAAGAGCCCAGAGCTGCCAGACCTACGTCATTAGTGCAAAGCTGAAATTTTCAGGATTATTAGTATAATGTCTTGTTAAGATGTATGTGTACCCATTAGCTTGAAAGCGGGGCCGTTTCTGAGATAGCGCGAAGTACAGATAGATAAAAATATTACTTACCTACGTTAAAGGTGCAAAGCTAGTATTTACATATTTTTTCAAGAATATTATTTAAAATTAAAATTAATTACTGCCAGACACTTTCCGTGGGCCATTACTTCTGACAGACGTCTTGAAAGTTGTGAAAAAATGAGGTAAACTACGTTATAGTAGCAAACCTAAATTTTATACATATTATCTAAGGTACTATTTTAAGACCCTTTGTATGACCAATCCAAAAAGCGTGTAAAAACCATTTAATATTTTACAATTATATTCATGAAATAATACCAAAGATGATATACCTCAGCTTCCTAATTACTACAAATATATGTCTGGGGGGGTGATAGGCCCTTCGGCCGCATACAAAGGGTCTTAAAATAGTACCTTAGATAATGGTATAAAATTTAGGTTTGCTACTATAACGTAGTTTACCTAATTTTTTCACAACTTTCAAGACGTCTGGCAGAAGTAATGGCCCACGGAAAGTGTCTGGCAGTAATGAATTTTAATTTTAAATAATATTCTTGAAAAAATATGTAAATACTAGCTTTGTACCTTTAACGTAGGTAAGTAAGATTTTTATCCATCTGTACTTCGCGCTATCTCAGAAACGGCCCCGCTTTCAAGCTAATGGGTACACATACATCTTAACAAGACATTGTACTAATAATCCTGAAAATTTCAGCTTTGCACTAATGACGTAGGTCTGGCGGCTCTGGGCTCTTGGTCCAATATACGTAATATGACGAATCGAGAATCTCCTCTTTCTTTTAAAGTCGGTCAATAAATACAAACTTGAAACACTATTCTAAGAATTGATTATTAAAACCTTATTTATGAATAAATTTATAGTATTTTACAGAAAGGCGAGATGGAATAAATCTTTTGAATTTCGTCTCCATCAATGCCACGCCGATTTGTGAGTGAAATCAGGCATCAGCTGCTTATTGTAATATAATCAACTGAGGAGGGAGGAGGGAGAGGGTTATTGTTCCAAAAAATATGCATTATGCAAGTTCAATCTGTCACGGCATTGAGTAAAATATTACATTTTATTTTAAATAAATATTGCGGACATCTTATACTTCCAAACTAAGCAGAGCTTGTATTATGGGTACTAGACAACTGATTTAAATACATAAACATACTTTTCTTTTTGTAAATACATACAATATATACATAGAAAACCGTAAATACAGACATATTATATATAGAAAGAACCCAAACTCCGAAATAAATATTTGTGGATCACACAAACATTTGATTCGACCCAGGAATCGAACCCGAGACCTGTTGATCAGCAGCCGCTTATGCCAACCACTAGACCAACAAGGCAGTTATTCGTTTCGGATTTTGGGTATTTACAGAAAAATATGTATTCTATGAGCCAATTTAGCTTTCATAGTAAAAATTCTGCTTAGCTTGAAACTAGATAGCGTAGTATCCTCTGATCTCTATGCAATTTTTTTTTTTGTGAATTAAGAAACTGTTTTCAGTAATGATTAAAGCGAAAAATTTATTAAATGCTAAAATATCTACTGTTCCCATGTGAATATAATTTAAAGGTCATTTTATAATATATATCTTTTGAGTTTGCAATAGAGCACGTGTTATAGTGATAGAGCTGATTTCATTACCTAGGGATAAGAAAAACAGTTCGTCTTATTTTCAGACCTAATGAATAAGAATCGACATAGCCGTTTCGGAGGAGTGTGGCAACTAACATTGTGACACGAGATTTTTTATTAATAGGTTAGAAAAAAAACTAAATTAATGCGAATATTTATTAGTGCCACTGTAGGACGACCCTATATCGACTATATAATCAAGGAGAACGTACAGATAGTGCACCAAACCGAAATTGCGATATTCATCTAACCAAAAATTACATACAAAGTACATTTATTTTTTGACGAAAAATAATATTTCCGCACATTGTAACATGTGCTAAGGAGTAAATAGCGCAATAAAAGTAACAGTGTGAGGTGCGCCCTAACACGTAGGAATATACGTGCTTTGTGTTATACCGTAGTGTAATACTTAGGAAGGTAGCCAATCCTTAGTAATACTTTAGCTCCTTTTATCTGTCTGCTTTAAAGTGAGCAGCTCTCAAATTTAATAGTAGTAAACAGTAATCAAATCTGACAAATTTTTTGCCGATAATCAATACACACGAAGGCAGCGCCCGAAACAGTTAGTTTAAAAAAAAGTTTTCAAACACTAAACAAACACGCTTTTAAACTTTTTTAGTGTAGAAAATAATTTTAATCTAAAAAGCGTGGGGCGACGTTATTGAAATATTTTCAGAAAGCACCCCACGCGCCGTTACATTAAAATTAATTTCTACTTTTTAGTTTAAAAGCGTGTTTGTTTAGTTTTTTAAAACTATTTTGGAAAAAAGGCCCTTCTTTTTTTTTAAATTCAGTCTATTCTAGTTTTTTTTTTAAATTAATGTATTGTCATCGGTCCTCGATAAATCTACAAAGTTTAAACGAAATCTGGCCGTTTAAAGTGGGTCAAAATCGCACCCAAAAGGGTCGGTTACAATCATACAGGTGAAGCTAATAAAAATAAAAAGTTGAATACTTTATTGTAGATTCAACTAAAGAACAATAAATACGTCTCCAAACAGAAATTGAGAGAAACTTTCGAAAATTATGACAATAGTGGCTTATTTATTATAAAGGTAACGACAACCATGAGTTTTGAAAGAGAAACCCTTCTGCATTGGCCCTTTAATTTATTACATTACATACTAAGCTGAAATTTAAACCTTCCCGATATCTGATTTATACAAATCCAGTCAGATAAATATTAGCACCAGCCAAGACGTTTTAACATGATACGGTTCGGTGTGACATACATCCAGCGATAGCATCACACGTACTGGCATGGCGCGCGGCGTCGCCTGCCAAATTATTAACATAAACACCAAGCGATGTCCACAGAGAACCTACGTTACCGTTATTGACTGTTGCAATTTTGTTTTTGGCGTTTGTCGCAGTCCAATTTAAAATACTAGCCGTAGATCAAGATCACTGTGTTTCCGAAATGCGAATGTGAAATTTTATGGAGCGTATACATCGCTGTATACGACATCCATATATTACTGGAACCGTTTTCTCAAATAAATTTTGTTATCCAATCCTTGTATATTTTATAAAACATTATTACGCACATCTGAAGCACATCATCTGGTCCCAAACTAAGCAGGGCTTGGTACTAAACAACTAATATAAATACATAGGTACTTTTTTTTGGTAAAAACAAACATTTTATACATAGAAAACACCCAAACACCGAAATAAATACTTGCAAGTCATAAAAAATCGACAATAGACAATACTAGTATGTGTACCATATAGGTTTTTTTACACCTTACTTTACAGACAAGGCCGCAAATTGGCACATTGGTAAATAGGGGAGAGTAACGAATATTGAACCGAAGTGGCACAATTATAAAAGACACAAGACAGAAAGTAGAAAAAGACACAAAAAAGAGACATGGCCCGATTTAAGCCCCGATTCCATATTGATTACTCTCCCCTAACTACTGTCACCCTTATACAGGTAACCCAACAAACAGGTCGGTTTTCTTCAAGACCGCAATGTCTTTGTTCTCCATAAACTCTTTTTTTATTTCATCATCATCAGCCAATCGCAGTCCACTGCTGGACATAGGCCTCTCTAATTGCACGCCACTATTTATATTAAAACATATTTTGTTGTTCTAATAAAACTGTCCTATATCTTTCTGGGATGATGAGATGATGACTTTGTAAAATAGAAGACAAAATACATTGATTTTTTTATTCACACGTAAATTTTTCTTCTACGCACTCATAACACGTGACCTATTTAAAAAATATCTTGCTTCTTCCCCTCGGTGACCACGCACAGGTGTTGAATATGTCAAGGTATCCCCCTCTCCTCCCTCCCCCGTTTACCCCGTCTCTTACGCAATATTACAAAACATGGCTGCAAGTCATTTTGCTAGCAATGATAACCTTAAAATCAAAAAGGTTGGTTCTAACATTACGATCCAACACCTCTCGATTAACATCGATTCAAGATACGTGAACATATCTCTATTTCCTAATCTCGATTTCCAACTTCGAAATAATATCGAATAATATTCCATTCCAAATGAAAATGGAGGCAGCTAGCTTCATTTCTAATATCGAGCAAGTTTCATTTCTAATATCGAGCAAGCATATTTTTTTAACAAAATCTACCAGTGATATTTTCTATTTGATAACAACTTTAGATTAAAAGCAATACGTTACATATTTTAATATAGATGCATAGTATTGTACATTTTGATATCTAAATATAATTTATCTTCTTTAAACTTCTTTGCAAATGACATAATACAGCACAAATAATAATCATATTACGCCATCTTGTTATGATATAATAAAGAATTTTCTAAAATTTCACCCTTCAGTGGTTGAATAAGAGAATAAGAGATAAAGTTCGTCATATTCAAAATGAAATAAAAATAATGAAATAAAATGTAAAATGAAATATTATTTATTTGTATAGAACATAGGTATATAGAACATACAATACCACATTCTGCCTTGTTTGTTAAATGTATTAAAGTCCGAAATACACAAGGTAATTTAACACACAATAACAAAAGGTAGCAGAGCCACGCTGATTTCAGCACGAATGGGCCAGCGCGGTACTGCCTTAGTCTATAAGACTAACCTAAAAATGACAGCATTAGAGGAGAGGTATTATGTCGATGGATGGTGTGAGACACGAGGCCACATGATGTAGAAGTCTCTCGAGGCCGCCATGATGTGGGTCACCATGCTACATTGTGTGCACTCAGCATAAAGATGGTGACCACCATTTTTGGATTCTGCTTGTGCTTTCCGTCAAGCACTGTACTTGATTTATCAGGCTTATAAAAAAACAACGAAATGATATATAAAATCGCGATGTTTTTTACCAAAACGGTTGAACCGTTATGGTTTGGTTAGGTTTAAAAGTCGGTAAACATCTATTTTTCATACACCTATGACGCGAGCGGATCCGCGGGCATCAGTTAGTAATTTATAAATATTTAATTTATTGATGGAACCAATTATTAAGTCCTATCTTGTTAGCTTGTAAGGTTGTGGCCTCATGCGTGTTTAGATTGTTGAATAGTATAAGAAACTTAAAGGTTATTATTCTGTATACAAAAGACAAGCATTTGCCCGCGGCTCCGCCAGCGTGTGTTTTTGCATAGCTATGACTGTCAGAAATAAAGTGGCTTTCTGTTGGTGTAATTTTATTTGCAAAATCGGTTTAGTAGATCCAAAGATTCTTACGTGGTAATCCGGCAGAGAACTAAAGTTATCGACATAGCCCACAGGATTAGCAAGCTAAAGTGGCATTGGGCTGGCCATATCAGCCACAGGACCGAACACCGTTGGGGTAAACGTGTTCTTGAGTGGAGACCGCGTCTCGGAAAACGTAGTGCAGGACGTCCACGGGGCAGATGGAGTGATGATTTGCGCAAGACGGCTGGCAGGAGCTGGATGCGAGTATCGAAGATCGAACTACAATTGGAGAGGCCTATGTCCAGCGGTGGACTGTGATAGGCTGATGATGATGATGAAAGATTCTTCAAAACGAATTCACACATTTTATATCTTTATAATATAAATATAGATTATTTTGCCTTTATACTCAATATTAGTGTGATTCACGTCAAATAATCCTTACTAATATTATAAATGCGAAACTAATTTTGTCTATCAATCGCAATTTCATCCTAAAAGTACTGAACCAATTGTAATTAAATTTGGTACCCAGATAGTCTAGAGCCTGAAAAAGGACATAGGATACTTTTTGCCACGATAACTGACATACACGCGGGCGGAGTCGCGGGCGAAAGCTAGTAAACTATAAGAAAAGGTACATCGGCTATCGCAAGTCTATAAAAAATTTCGTACAAAAAATATACGGTAATGGTGTCTGCAACTGGGAAGTGCTCGTAAATAATAAAATGCAAAATGTGTAATGATCGATCGCGCTATGACTGCGGGGGTTGTTTCCCTATCATTCAATTTACTTATATGCGTAAAGAAGGTACATAAATGTATCTTATTAGTGAAATCGGTGGTCGGGACTGCGCGGAGATACATTGTTGATATTTTACTTGAAGATGGCGGAGTCAAAAGAAAGGGTTGTTTTGGTGGTATGTGTATTATTTTTTATCAACATTTACTAATACATAATTAAAACAGATCCCATACTGACTCACTGATACAACGCACAGACAAAATAATAGGCGCCTGAAGCTGAAATTTGGCATGTGTGTTCCTTGAGGACCGTAGGTGAGCACTATGAGAGATCTAAATAAATAAAAATACAATAAAGATATAAATAAATAAATTGCGAGTACTCAATATAGAAATATATATAAAACAGTTACAGCACTATCTTTCCAGAACATAATTTACGTTGCTAAAAGATGTTCAAGTAAAGAGAAAAGCCTTTCAAGTGAAACTAAAACTTAGTTGATAAGTTGTAACTTAAATGGGGAACCCTTCGCTCGCCGGAACAAATAACAATTTCTATGTACCGTAGTGTAACATATTAGTTTCCCTTTTGTTACGCATTACTTTCCTTTGTGTAACGCACTTTTTACACAGCCTCATTTATAACTGGGATTAGGGATGTCCAGGAAGATAATGAGGTATTTGGTTGTTTGAAACTTTGATAATTAATGGGATAAAACGAATTTATTTTACACAGCTTTCTGAGTTTGACAATTATATTATGTAGGGTTGGTACTTACATATGTGTAAGTAGGGTTGATTTTTGTTTAAATTGTGGTCGTTAAGTAAGAATTGGCTAGGTTAAAATCTTACAGCTGAATTATCAATACTGAAGTTTTTTTTCTTATTTAAAACAAAGACAACTCCCGCATTAGGAATATTTTCCTGTGTCGCGGGGGACTTTACAAACATATAAGAAACGGACACAAAGAATAGACAAACTTAGAATTAAAATTTGAAAATCACACAGTGTTATCAAGTGTCGGATTTGAACTCACAACACTTATCGTAGTAGGAAGCGGCGTGGCGACCGTTTAAACCACTAAGCCAGCCGTACAGTTAATTGTAGTATTAGCAGCATTGATTGATTTCTGATATTTATTTATATAACTAGTATTTGAAATACATTTATCTTTGGGACTGCACAGGAAATGGACATTCCTTGTTACGTTCCGTTACACTGTGGACCTTCCCTTCTCCTTCCAGTATACAGTTTCGAGACTTAAGTAATGCAATCTGACTATACTTATTATTATACCCTTTTTATTGATTTTTTGTGGACTTTTGCCTTAGGCATTTTCTGCCAGTCTACCTTAGGGCGATGCAGAGCCAAACATGGTAGATACACATAATATGAAAAGTAATTTTTAAAATATAGCACACTACATCCAAAACATATAAATGCGTATATATATATAAAGAATATAACATACAAATTAAGAATATTGCCATCAAAAATAAACTTTTTTAATTTGAGTGGCATTCCTGGTTTTGCACCTGTACTCTTAATATTATAAAGGTTTTATCAGAATGGTTTGATCATATAGAAGTATTTACTATATTAAAATTTCTCAACCAAAGCTAGTTGGTTGGTTGGCGGTTTACCTGATAGCCATTGCCTTGAAAATTCGAAAGACCATTGCTTTGTTTGTCATATAAATATAAAGCTCTGCTGCTGTTGCTAAACTATCGTCATCAAGATGCAACTATTTGCTTTCTTAAATAAAGACTTTGTTTAGAAATCATTTATTGGCAAAAAAAACCACTTAATAAATCTCCCCCAAATCAAGGAATTGAGTTACACAAAAAACTCCAATATGAGGTCACGCTTACGGTGTCGAAGCAGAGTTCTCGGGTTGCCAGCCTCGATAAAAAATGTCCTGACACGTTTGCTCAAGTAATGCTTAAGTCAACAAGACCTTGAAGGAAAATCTTTTTGTTAAGAATAAGGTTCGGTTTTAAAAATGGCGTAAATAATACCTATTGAAATTTTAGAAGGGTATAGAACCCTTAGGTATATCACTTACCAAGATGTGGATTATCTGCTGTGGTACCTATAGTATCTGCATGTTGTGTTTGAGAAAAGGTTCTGTTTTCGTCTAACTAAATTGTACTACAATATATTGTTAGATAAAAAAAATCCCTTTCCTTTTTCATTTTTAAAATTATTTTGAGTCAGCTACTAGTTTGACAGATTTTAACTGAATATCATTTTTTCCATGGAGTGCCTGAGTGCGAACTGAATCCGAAGGAAAGGAAACTAAATTATGTTTATGAATCAGTAGATTTCACACAAACTACACATCTCAGATACGTTATTCTTAAATCACACGACATTTCCTATAAGATTAACCGTTCGACAAATCTTTTTGCGGTAGAGTTTTTATTGATAGCACCCCGCCTCTATAGGTTTCTACCAAATTGCTTTCTCAACGACATACGTGGAGCTCTCGAGATAAATGAGCGTAGAAACAATCAGGCCTCGTAAAAAAAAACAAGACATATACTCGCATATAAAGATAGCTGCCGATTTGTCTTTGTCTCGTAAGATTTGATGACATTTACGGAAATCACATTAGGAGATATTTTTATTTGTAAAAAGGTTTTTGGGAAGGCTTTTGGCTTCCATATAAATTGTTATACGTTTGGACTTAGCATTAATCAACAATCCTTCAATCAAAGAACGGTTTCTCAAGAGGATTTATATAAAAACGTTTGATACAAAGAATATCACAATTGAAATATTGTAACGTCTAATATTTTTCTGCTAAAAGCTTTTCTAAATGTATGCATAAATCTATACGTTTATGCTACCTTCGTTCTGGATATTAGTTTGGTACACAAAGCTCTTCTAATATTCAGTTTGTCAGTGAATTTCATAAAAGGGAAGCAAATACCCCAGTCATGTATTTTCCAACTACCCACACAGATAGAATTCTGTATAACATAATTTACTTAACACACCAGAACAGCGTTCACGTTTATTTGCAGACTGCATTTATAAAACCGTGTTCAAAACTTGAATCGCATTAATTCTACGAAACATGTGCATGTAATATCGCTTTGATGCTGTGAATGATTTGAATTTTGAAATAACACAGCGTTGGCGTTAACAGAGAAATATGCTACAGCTGAATTCAGTTTTAATAGCAATTACAAATTTGAAACAAAGGTAAATTACGCATCACGTTGAAATTGTAGAGGAACGGGTGACGTGTTCCTCCAAAACAAAGGGAGGATCCTCCGACCAGGCGAGGTGATCATGCCTGGTAGGCTACTGCCCAACAGTTGATGTTGGGATGTTGTATATATGCTAATCGGCGCGAGAATGTTACTTTCGCGATTCAGGATTAGTAGTTACTCAGTATAGATAATTACGTGTTGTCTTTGTAGTTCAGTGTTTCATCGGTAGATGGCGCTGTTGTATGTTTGTCGCTTGCGCGGTATGTGGAAGTCGCCACAAAATCATAAAACTAGTAGTGTAGTATTATTTTACTATTTAATTCTGTATTAAATAACATCATTTAATACTTCGTGTTACCTTTTATTTTATTTGAAGTCTGCCGTAATGAGTACTCTGCTTGATAGACAGTATGAGGAGAATATAAAAGTTTGCGAATCTTGGTTTGCAAATAACCATATATAGTCGAAGTTACTTACATAAAATCACGCAAGTTTCTCCAAAGGCGTATCAAACGCCTACTTTTTGGTCAAACATAACAGTTTTTCTTTTGCCAGAGCCTGGTCCGTCAATCAACAGATGCAACAATTGCAGGTGAGGTTTTGTTGTATCGCTTCATTCATGAAAACAAAACTTATAAATATTCATACAAAATGTAGAGGTTTATTTGTAAGCAAGCTCAAAGATAAAATGGTCTATAAATCTTTAACAGTTTTAAACAAAAGGTTTTTGTTATACAGTAGCTTTCGTGTTTTGGTTCCCTTTGGCTTTTAATAAATACTTCAGTTCATACAATGTATCCAGTGGAACAATGCAAACCATCTCCAGGAAAATAGTGGCACGTTTTACGATGCACGTCCCCACGCCTGCAAAACATTTTATGGACGCAATTGTAATAGATGTGATTGGTTTTAGTGGTTTGTCTATGAATTTGATGGATTCCGCTAAAATAGTGTTTTGAAATAGCAACACTGGGTGCTTAACTAAGATTAACACACAACCGTTCGTGTTTTAAATTCTTAGAGTTTGTTTTGTGTTTCTCTATGATTGTTTTTTTATAATTTGAAAGTTTAATGTGTTTAACTGGTCAGCGACAAATTAAAATTATTTATGTTGTAAATTATTTACAATAAAAAATAATTCCATCACTCTTCTGTTTATAAAACGATGTGAAAAGCATTAAAAAAATTGTAGAGATGTAAACAAATGTCAATACTTACTAAAAAAAGGTCTCACAAACTTAGAGAACCTCAGAAAATGACTAAATATATTAACACTAAATCATATTTCTATGCACATACGATTGAAATTAGAAGTAGTATCTACTAACAGAATTATTTAGTTTTAAGATAAAAAACATTAATCAACCAGAACGACAATAAGATTATACAATTTATAAAACAATATTGTTACAAATTTTTACAGCATTCACATTTTTTAACAGAACCCAATTTATGAGGGGCACATTTATTTCAGCGCGCCCGTTCCATAATCCAGTCGCATCTGCGTTCACTTCATACAATCTACATTTAAAATATTAGTGATCTTTAGAAATTTAAATCGTATCTATTTTTAAAGTCGAAACTAGATGCAAAATATCGACTGTGATATCGATGGATGAGCATACGTTAAAAACAATTGCGAGCCTGACAGTCTTAATATGATGAATGAATGACACACAATCTGATTTCTCACCTACTATCTGAAGGACAACACAGCGCGCTTATTGATCGATTCAATCCTCGTTTTCTTGTAACACACTTGCGTCCCTTATCACAAGTAAGTGAAAGAAAATATGTCACATGCCATAATATTTTTTTTAAAGCCATAATCATTTTTAAAGCAGATCGCACAACTTCGTTTTCAGCTTGAATACTTAGTTTCTATCGGTCGTAGTCTTTTCTAATATCTAACAGTACATTCGAACCGATACTTCCTGAGTTTAGCAAGTTCAACTAAACAAATTCATCAGCTCCGTATTAATATAGCATTCTGTGCAAATTAATTATCTTCCATTAATTACACACACTAATTGAATGTTCAAAGAACGTCATACCCAAACACTACCTATTGTTTTCCGTGTGACGTTCGCCTTTACGCCCCAAACGCATACCAGATGTTGGTTATATACCTGCTTCGGCATTCAGAACATTCGGTGCGAACCAATATCCGGAACCTCACACAACTATTACACTAGTAATGGAACAATCATCAGAGTTCTAAGATTGTTATAGCAATTTACCGCCTAACACAATTGTTAATACCTTTGTTATGTATGTATGTGTGTCTGTTACGACTCGGACGTTGATTACTGCAATTGGTTTGCGGTTAACATGTAATTATGTTTGGGATATGTTTATATTTGACTTATAGGTACAAGACCCCTAGCCGAGTTGTAACACGTTCATCGTTTTCTATTCTATATTCCATCCTATTTCTCTATTCTCTTGTTCATTGGTTAATACAATTCAGTCACGTGATCAAAACAAAATATTAGCCAATGAAACAAGAGAATAGAGAAATAGAATGGAATCATCATCCACCTAGCCATTATTATCAAGTTTATTTGGGGTCGGCTACTAGTTCAACCGGTTTTACCTGAATTTCAGCTTTTCCGCGGAGCGACTGGCATTGGACCTCCGCAACCCTAAGAGAGAACTGAAATTCGAAGATTGAACTAGTTATCAGTATATTTGAGGGCACTGACTTCCCAATAACGATTGCTATAGATGTTCATGACAACCGGGACCGACGGCTTTTGTTTTTAAAATCTGTTTCTTTTCGTCAGTCTGTGGAAGTAGCAAAAAATCTGAAGTGTACACTATTTGATTAGGTTTAGCCGTCAGATGGTAAGATGCTGCAATATTACACATTTAAAGTCTCACTTAATTATTTCTTTAGAAAAAAAATACTTCAAGATAAATCATTTTATTCCGAAACATGTAGGATGCATAGGGTTCCTAACAACTTAGGGTCTTAAGCTAACCTCGTATGCAAATGGTGCATCAGCTGGTCGACGGACGAGGCTCTAGCAAACTAAAAATCCCGGTAAACGGCAATAGAGTGGCAACGTGTGATCAATAAACTGGCGCAAAGTGGGCGTTTTAAATACCTCTGCCTATCTCTTCGGGGAAACAGGCGTGTTATATACGAAATTTATAAAAAGTAGTAGAGCCATGTTGTGAACACGAACGGGACAGCTCTACAGGGTCGGTACCACCCTTTCACACAAGATCAATTTCCCAAAATGACAGAATCCCTGGTGTCTAAACCGACTTTTACAAAAAATCATTTCTACTCTAAAATTCTAATCGCGTTAAACAATCTCTTACAAAAGCTAAAAAACCGCTTTTTATAGCAATAAACCCTAGCAAAGTGGACTTAAAATTTAATTAATCAGAGATATCTTTTAAACATTAAACCCGAACATTTTCTTTAAGCATTGAAGCTATCAAACGCAAATTGAAATTTTTATGTTTACCAGTTATCATTTCATATAACTTAAATAGTCAGTTAAAAAATAATTTAGTTTAGAAACAAAAACCCGAGTACTTAAAAGTAATGAACTGAAGAAAAAAACTGACTAATGCATTGTTTTCTAAGCTTACTAAACACTTTATGGTGCTGCATGCGGTACAAACGTAGCTTGTTAATTTTTCCTTTTCCTGAAGTTAACAAAGTATTGTTTGTGTTGTTTGATGACTTTGTGTGTAATATTTATTGTTATTATAAATTCTAAAGTAAAGGCCGCTGCATACGTGACGGGATTTAACACGGACGGAACGGGACGGGAAGTTTTGCAAACATCGTTACATACAAAATGTATAAGGAAATGCATACTTCACGGAGACAGGGACGGGGCGAAACGTGGCACGCACGGGACTAGCTAAATATCGTCGCCGTTTATAACGACGCAACCACGTCCACGTCCCGTGCGTGTTAAATCCCGTCACGTATGCAGCGGCCTTTGATTTGTGTGCCTGTCTACCTGTCCCACTTTCAATACAAAACAACAGAACCAATTCAAATTATTATTTTCTACATAGATAGCCTAGATTCTGAGAAAGGACATAGGCTACATTTTTCCTCGATAAACGAAATACGCGCGGGCGCAACCGCGGGCGAAAGCTAGTAAGAAATAATCTCCAATAATCCAATAATCACTAGCATTACCTTGTAATTACAAAGATATTGTACAGGCTTCAAAGCCAACTTAGACTTTTATATCCCGTGAATAGAGATTTTGCTCTTGTAGCTTTACTCTTGATTTAATTGCGATCGAGCGTATTGAAATTATGACGTTAACATCACTAAATTAACTAAAAAGTAGCTTTTATTATTATATACTTTAATTTCATTGCTTTGCAAGTTAGGCCCCTATAACTCCTGAAATAAAAAAGTTATCAAAACCGCTATAGTTTTCCTTGAAAGTTAAATATTTAACTAATGTTAAGATTGTTTTCAGATTTTTCGATCCAGCCGTTTGGCTTTTAATAATCATAATGGAGGGCAGGGGGAGGGGCGATTTAAATATATAATCCAAACAATTCTAGTCGACTTAAATTTGGTGACGTTAACAAGAGAATCACTACCAACACGTAACTATTTTCATTGTAACTTGGGATTCGTATTAAATCGAAATTGGGATTGTATTCAAGAGTATGGCCGCTAATATGAATGGCGCCGGTAGTTTGTCTGTTTTGATTTATTATTTCACTCTGTCTACAAATTACTGCACTATTAATATCCATCTCTCAATGTTGGAAGGCTGTCAAGTAATGTTTCTTATCTAATTAATTCTAAAGGTTGGGTTTTCATCTGAAGTATACGAATTGGACGAGTTATTTATTACACAAATAAAAGGAGGTGACCATCCTATCTATATATTAATTGATATATTTTTTTATTAATATTAAAGGGGCAAACGAGCAGACGGATCACTTGATGGTAGGTGATTGCCGCCGCCCATGGACACCCGAAACACCAGAGGAGTCACAGGTGCGTTGCCGGCCTTTAAGATGGGAGTACACTCTTTTTTTGGTTTTTCGGTTTTCAAGGTTTGAAGGTCGTATCAGTCCGGAAACACCGCAGGCGACAGTTCATTCCACAATTTAGATGTGCGAGGCAGGAAATTTCGGGAAAAACGCACTGTTGTGGACTGCCAACCATCTAAGTGATGGGGATAGTAATGCTGTCGTGTGGCAAGGTGACGGAAAGAAGCGGCTGGGATCAATTCGAACAACCTCGGAGCACTCCCTCAGGACTCAGTTTATTAAAGTGTTGTACTTAGTCATTTCAAAAAATATTTATAAATCCTTAAATTTTTGCGTAAAACTTCGAACTATTTCAACTAAATAAGTTATAGAAATGTAAAATCTTGCCAAATTGTAAAGGACACTAAACGCCACCAGTACTTATTGCTGAATACTCCAAGATGAGAGGACTCTCATAGAACCTTTTACTTAAATTGGCCCAACAGGGTTGGCAGCCCACCAAGCTCTTTAGGACAATCCGCTGGCGAAACGTGACCTGTCACATTATAAATTCAATTTCATTTTGCTTTGTTAGTGTAATAAAATTGTATTCTTTTCTGAGATTTTCTGTTTAAAGAAAAATTTAAGTTTAAGTGGAAGTTTTTACTATAAATTTTGCTATTGCCAGTGTCATGAAATTGAAATTTTTAAAATTATCGCTATGGACATCCTACTATATTATCCTATATTATAAACGCGAAAGTTTGTGAGTATGTATGTGTATGTATGTTTGTTGCTCTTTCACGCAAAAACTACTGAACGGATTTGGATGAAACTTTACAGTAATATAGCTTATATATCAGAATAACACATAATACATCAGTTACCTGTTATAATCAAAGACTAAATTTATTTCTAAAATAGAAATTCAGACCCAATGTGATTGAAGCTTTAACGCCCTGTTTCAATGGGTCCTACGACGCTGCTTCGATTCTTAGACCTTGAACATTATTGTACCTTCCTGACGAGCCCCAATAGCAAAATATAATCTGGTTCTTTACTTAGTACACGGCACGTATTAGATATTAAGATAATAAAACTTAAGAGTGGTAAAAGGTACCTCTGGGTTTACCTCTAGGTTTGAATGTCCAACTGCTGACGATATAATTTAAGAACATAGAGTCTGCACCTAACCGGGAATAACCTTCAAGTTAAAAACCGTTTCTTTTTTTATTTAGGCAATTGAAATCTGAATTTATTTAGAACTAGCTGAATCCCACGCTGTTCCCCGCGGTAATTGTTGGAAATCGCGAGCAACGCCGCGGTGCGAAGGTTATTCAAATATAATATTATCGATGGTATACCAAGTTTAGTTACTTTTGGATCTGAGTCCTCTCAGAGGCATGTTCGATTCATTGACAAAATCAATCAATTTATTTAAAAATGTATACATGCAAAACTCAAAAGTCAAAATCGGACCGATCGTCGAGGACACCCCATTTCCAGTAATGGATGTCTTTCCTTTGAGATGATGTGAGCAGTAAATTATTTAAAGGAAAGTATGGATCATATGTTGGCATTTCTTTAATGTAGAGAGTGGTATCAACGTATCATGTCACGAACGGTCACCCATCTAGATCTGACCGCGCCGTCGTTCCTTAACCTCGGTGATTGTATCCAATCACCTAACGCCACTTGATCGCTGATGAACGCTTCGTTTAGGATTTCACAAGTGTTAGTTAGCTTGTATAGAGTGTTACAAGCTACATAAGAAGATTAACGATTCTGGATGGTTAATTTATCATCAACCCAAATAGTTGAAAAACGTAACAAAATTATGTTTTGGCATCGGCCACTATTCATCATCAATGATACCGTGTGTCACCTCTAAAGTTTGGCTGAAATTCGCTAAGATCCCCGGAGAACTCATACTTACGCTTGGCAAGATGTTAATGGCAAGCTCGATAATGACACCGCTGATGCCAAATGCTATTTCCTCTCACCAAGCTTTGGATATTAAACAACATTAAACATGTTGAAAGTGTAACAATTATGCGGCAAGAAGGAAATGGAACGCGCTTTGGAAGTTTTTTTTTATGATGACAAAAGCGCACGGCTTTCATGTTTCAACGTAATTTGGGTAATTTGATTTCCAAAATTGTAGAGTATGTTTTACTGTAATTGTTCGAGAATTCTCTCACATATAAATAATATCGTCTCTAACATAAATACTCTCACATCTGTACGTTCGCATTAGTCTGCCTTGAAGAAAAACTGTCTCGCAAATGGTGAAAAGACACTCTTCAAGCCAACTGGGTCAACATAAATGTTAAGATAAGGTAATTCTTTAAATATCCTCTCTTAAGAAATGGGTATTTTTATATTTTGTTAATGTGACTTTTTTTTGGGAATACTTTTCGCACCATGCAATTCGTGGGGTAAACGAAGGGCGGGTGTGAACACCCCCGGGCAACCGGTCTACCCACTAAAC
The DNA here is from genome assembly GCA_932526445.1 of Phragmatobia fuliginosa. Lineage (NCBI taxonomy): Eukaryota > Metazoa > Arthropoda > Insecta > Lepidoptera > Erebidae > Phragmatobia > Phragmatobia fuliginosa. The sequence continues at coordinate 18,776,102 of OW052070.1, forward strand.
CCCACGGCGGCCTACCTTAGCAGTCGGGAGGAACACCAGTATCGCATCAGCGGCTTCTGGTGTCCCCCCTGCCATACCCCATGACCTGACCAAGTACTACTCTACCTGACGGAAACCATTAGTAGAAATCAAAAGTAGTGGTAATCATTCTCTTTGTAGATGCAGACAAAACAGTATAGTGACCCCACACTAGGGAAGCCTATTAAGATGCTCCAGTCTCGCACTCACTAACAAAATATCATAACACGAAAGCTGTCATGTTAGAATTGGGCTTCTGGGAGCTAGTACCGCCACAGCCTAGCCGTTCCCGTCATGGTTGGTAGTACTACTTTACCTTTAGAGAGCGAGTAAGTGGTTTCTCTACTAAAGTGCAGAGATATCAGGCAAATTCATCAGTGACGTATTTTTAACCGTTCCATCAAAAGAGTGGGAGTTGTACGGAAAATGCATTTATCGCAATAATTATCTTTCAGGATATCCCTGCTGTTAATCTGACCTCAAAAATGGTTTATCTTATGCACTATTTTATCTTCTACATCCAGTACCCATTGGGGATATCCGATGTGAATTGGATCAACGTCACCGCCGTCACATTGTGCAATCTTTAAATAAGAAATCAAATATTTTGTAATGTTTATCTTGGCATTGAGTGGATCCAGTTGAAAATGAAGATAAATCTTTGAAATTTCTAAATAAATTTTATGTCTCCTTCAAACGTACCCTTAATTAAAAATTTACGCTATATACTAGTAAATTAGGTCATGTCTTTATATAAAGACGGTAGTAGAAGTAATCCACGCAATTTTGAGTCCAGTGTCCTATTTTTAAGAATTAATAGGATTTAAAAAAAAATACTTTCACCGAGATGGTGTTCTGTGCTCTAAGGAAAAAGACTGCAATGGTCTGATGATGAACTATTACTGTCAATGTAAAGCTACTACTCGTCTTAATGCTATGCTGGCCCTACCTAATAATCAAACTCCTAAAAATCTGGAATCAAAATATTCCTCCTAATATATTTTTTTGCTGTCTGTCCATCGCTTGCAGTCATTAACAGAACCCCTCTATCTAATACCTAGATTGTCAAGGCTACAGAAACCTTACATTTAGTTTAAAATTAAATACGAAATATCTGCAAACGCAATCAAAGAGAAGACATGTGACTGTTTAGCAACAATTTTTCGTTTTGCAATATTTACGTCGCATGTTTTCGTTTGTCTGTACGCTCTGCCAATGAGAGAGTGAGGGCATGCGCAAGGTCGACCGATCGCCTGCGCGCGCGCACCTCAGACTGCATAGTGCATCATACGAACGCTGCGCACGTGGCACAGCGCACGTACCGACCTTTATTAACGATCATTTATATACGTGCATAAACCTGTTTAAACTAATTAAACATCCAATGTTTTTAAGTACACATTGATCTCGTTCACGTAAAGAGATTTGAGGCACTTTGATATTTTTTGGCCGGGCAAACAATTGCTTATGGAAAATAAATTTCATTTCAAAATTAATAAGTAGCTTTACGTGTATGACTTAAACAATCACTTTAATTTTGGGGGAACAAACTACTGCATAAAAGTAGAAAACAGACAATAAATTAATAATTTTCTTACTATAATCGAACAAGTGAAGCTAATTTATTTAACTTCGTGGGAGGGGTTCCAATGGCAGCAACACACTTAAAACTTTAAACTTGTTTGTCATGGACTGCACTTACCACCTATACAAAGAAAAATATTTTTTCAATAGCACATAACAAATGTTGCCTAATCTACGTAAGTGAAAATTACACAAAATTTATCCATCTAGTGCAAACATAACACTACTGATCTATATCTGGAGACAATTCATTGTGATGAAGGCCACGAGAAGGCCGTCTTATTACTAAATAAACTCAAGATATAATAACCATTATCATAATACCTTGACAAAAGAAACATTAATCCCTTTATAAATCGAAAGGAAATGCCTTCAACTGTTAAGTTACGAGTTCAAATTCTGTAAATATTTGAATGTCAAAATCGCTTGAAGCAGGTTGAAGCCGTTTGAATATGATTTTTATAAATATTGTTTAGATTTCTAAGCCGTGCCGTAGATCTTAATTTGTAAGTTTTCGATTCGATTTTATTTTCGGTGAATTCCTGACGTGCCTTTCATATGTTATTAGCTGTGTTAGACTTTGGGTACATTTCTTTTATATTAATTAGTTACAATATTAGTCCGTATAATTTGTCGCAAGAGTAAAACAGAGTTTTAAAATTAAAAAAATAACTAATGTTAAAGGTAACAGGTTCATTTATAACCATTTATTCAATTCATTTCCATTCTCTTAATAAAAATCAAATAAGACAAATCGATATTGCATTCAGTCTGGCTGCGATTGAGTCATACTGGTATTGGCTACGTGCACAAGGCCACGGCAGCCGGTACCATCTAGACTAAAGGTTGGACCAGACAGCTAGCGATACGGGACGGTGAAGCGGCATATCATTCATTACTGTTAAGTAGAGAGAGCAGTGATATTAATAATCCTGCACATTGGAATGCATATTGTATTGCAGCTAGAGACTTTACAAAAGTTTGAAAATCGGAAACAAAAAATCGGAAAACTTATTTATAAAAATATTTTGTGAACCAGAGTCCTGCCGCATGTGGTGATCAAATTCACAACCTTTAAAAAACGAACGCAAGAAATATGGACCAGAACGAAACCCTTCGGATCTTTCTTCCTATGCAGAGCAGTCAAAGACTGAAACTCATCACAGATCACGTGTTTCCTTCCCACTGTGACCCCAGGTTCTTCAAACTAAACCAAAACAAGCATTTCACTAAGCCGCCATAGTGTGGGCCGCCATACTTTATTGTCTGGTATAGTAGAATAGAAGTGTGTTGGCCCCTTGGATTCTGCTATTGCTTTCCATCAGGTAGGGTAGAGTCACTTTGGTAGGCTAAATATAAAAAAAAGAATACACCATTTGTGTACGCTTAGATCTTACAAGCTTATTTATAGTAGATAGTAGGTAGTAGAGCCACGCTGATTTCAGCACGAATGGGCCGGCTCGACCCGGCCAGTACTACCCTCACACAGAAGACCATCCTAATAATGACAGCATTCTTGCTGTCGTATTTCGTTGGTGAGTGTGAGACCGGAGGCCCAATCATTCTGCATCATTCTCCCGCCCTTCGAAGGCCGGGAGAATGATGCAGAATAATCTAACCGGGCTGCCATGGTAGGGGTCACCATGCTACATTGCCTACCCTCACAATAAGCATGGTGACCCCTACTCCTGGATTCTACTCATGCTTTCCATCAGGCAGAGTAGAGTCACTTTGGCAGGCTTAAATATAAAAAAAAAAAAAAAAGATAAAACGAGAATTTCAAAGACTTTCGTGCTATGCGGACCGGGCTAGTTAATTTATTAAATAATCTTTCGGTTGAGCAGTGGAAGAGTATGCGACTGCTGTACTTGAGGTCTCGGGTTCGATTTCCAACCAAATGTTTGTGTCATTCGCAAATATTAATTTCGGAGTTTGGGTGTTTTCTGTGTACAATATGTATGTATGTTTTACAAAAAAAAACGTATGTTTATATATTTACATTAGTTGTCTAGTACCCATAATTCAAGCTCTGCTTAGTTTTGGACTAGATGGCGTTGTGTGTAAGATTTCCATAATATTTATTTATTAGTTAATTATAAGTAAATCCCGCTCCGCCTGCTGTCTGCCTCATGCTTAATACCTACTTTAGTAACTTGTTTTTAGATAAATTACTAATAGTTTTCAAACAAAACATTGTCGCATAGAAACAGTCAATATTTACTTACGATAGAAACTCTACTCTATTGGCTATCATTTCTGATCGCTATCATATCATTCTTAGGACTGCTATACTAACAAACACATTGTATCCGCGGTGACACACGCGGTTTTTGTTGTAAGCCGCAAGTAACGCCGCGGAGCAAAGTTAGTTTAAAAAATAGCCTAAGTTACTCCTTATGTCATCAGCTTTCTGCCAGTGAAAGGCCCGTCAAAATCGGTAAAGTCGTTCCAACACAAATTAAAAAAAAAACTTTTTTGATGTAAGTGCCTTATATGCCAAGGCCGCACTTGGTCAGCGTGGGAACGTATAGCCTTAACCCTCTGCTGAGAGGAGACTGAGCCCAGCAGTGGGACGTTATGGGTGTTAATGTGACCGTATATTCAAGTTTTAAGTTTTTTAAAAGACAACTCTCGCATTGGGAATATATTCCTTTGTCGCGGGGGACTTTACAAACATACAAGAAACGGACACAAAGAACATTCAGACTCAATAACAATTTGTGATTCACACAAAGTGTTTTCTCGTGTAGAATTTGAACCCACAGTACTTGGCGCAGAAGAAAACGGTGTGGCAACCACTTAAGCCTTCAGGCCAACCGTGCAGTCAAAACAGAGACAAACTACTAAATAACCTGCTTCTTCCTAGCCTTATTCCCAATATAATATTGGGTCGGCTACTAGTTCAACCGGTTATACCTTATTATCAGTTTTTCCACGGAGCGATTGGCATCGGACCTCCGCAACCCTAAGGGAGAACTAAAATTCGAAGGTTGAACTAGTTGTCTGATTTCCCAACAACGATTGCCATTAATGTTTATGACAACCGGGACCGACACTGAATCACAGTGAGGCACAGCCGTGAATCACCGCAAAACTTCCAAACTTCGGGCTGCTATTAGGAATTTTACTAAGATAAACCCAAAAACACTTTTTGGCTCGACCCGGGATTTGAACCCGAGACCTCTTGATTAGCAGTCGCATAAGCTATCCACTAGATCAACAAGGCAGTTTTGTAAGTTAAATTTATAAAAATAAATACATATCTCATTGCATAAAAACTCATGACGCTACTACAATACAACTCACTGACGTCTCACATATATATATATATAGAAATATGTATGGAAAGTATTTCGTTTATCGCATTAACTCTCAATGTCAATGTCAAGATCGTTTCGACAAGTATTTGTGTACACAGATGACTTGATCTTGAGGAATCATATAAATTATCAAGTTGATACGGAAACTAGTACATGTGAACTTGTATTTTATCATCGCTTGTGTAATATGAATGTATTTATCAGTTTGAAGCAACAGGTCGGTATTATTGCAATGGCTTAAACTTAATCGATTCTCTTTAATTGTTGGACATAGGCCAAGACTACGAATGGAGGTTTTAGTCTAGGGAGGAAGGAGGTCTAGTGGTGTGCTTGAGGCCTTGTCTTCAAATCCTACGTCTGACCAAGTTTTTGTATGATCTACCGATATTTGTTAACAGGTTTGGGTGTTTTCTGTGTATAATATTATAAATTATAAATATATCGGACATCTTACACACAACGCCATCTAGTCTCAAACTAAGCAGAGTTTGTATTATGGGTACTAGATAACTGATATAAATACATAATTTTTGTAAATACATACATACTATACATAGAAGACACCCAGACTCCGAGTCAAATATATGCGGATCACACCAACATTTGTTCCTACCCGGGAATCGAAACCGAGACCTCTTGATCAGCAGTTGAATACACTAACCACTAGACCAACGAGGCAGTCATTATGTATTACGCATAGAAGAACAACCTAAAGATGATAGCGTTAGTGCTGTTGTATTTCGTTGGTGAGTGCAAGACCGAAGGCTTTATGATCCAGAGGCGTCTCACTAGGCCAGCATAGAGTGGATCAGCATGCTGCATTGTATGCACTCACAGAATGAGGATGGAGACCAACACTCTTGGATTCTACTCATGCTTTCCATCAGGCAGAGCAGAGTCACTTTGGCAAATTCATATAAAAATAATAATACAACATTGATCGTTATTGTTCCTTATATTAAAACGTTTGATTCTATTTCGATTTAGATGAAATCAAAATTGGACTGTAGCGAGTATAATCTTGGATAGCGTAACATAACGAACAAAATGTACTTATTAAAATTCGTTCAGAAACGTGCACTTATAATTGAATGATATAAGTTACGGAGGCCTGGTTAATTGAACATGTAACAGAATGGAAATAACAAAATTTCCAATTAAACAAAGCATACTCTGTTTTTCTTCATTAAAAAAAACAGTAAGGTTAATTAAATAGTGCCTGTGCGATCGGATTGCCCTGAAGTTTTATTATCTAAAAAGGTTATTTCTTTTCTTTTACGAATAGTAAGTGTAGAGGTTAACTGAAAACGCTAAATCTGATCTGAATACGAAATTTGAAACAAATCTCAGAATCCCGCCCTGGTAAAATAATATTGTTGTGGTCATGTCACAGTTTAAGAGCGTTTAATCACTTGTCAAACATACATAAAATAAATCGTATACCTACAAATAAATACATCTAAAATCTCAAGGACTTTTTTAAATTAGTAGAGTCATATTGATTTTAAACACGATTAGGAGAGCTTGATCAGGACGGTGTTGCCCTCACACAGAAGATTACATAATGACAGCATTCTTACTGTCGTCTTTCGTTGGTGAGTGTAGGACCGGAGACGAAGGGTTCAGAATCATCTCACTAGACCGCCGTAGTGTGGGTTATCATCACCATGCTACATTGTCTGCACTCACAATGAAGATGTTTCCCATCAGACAAAGGAAAGTCACTTTGGTAGGCTTAAATATATAAAATATTTTTTTTAAAGAAAATGTTTCTCAACAGAGGTATCTCATTTTTGAATCCTAATCAACACAATATTTACAATTATATAACCAATCTAAAAACAAATATGACTCACTTCACAATCTGAAATAAACAATTCAAAGATAAACAAAATTGCTTTATTACAATTAAAACAAACACAATTGATATTTTTATCAATTTCACGACTCGACTTCAAAATTGAAAACATACTTTCGTTACGCTACGCCCACACACGTCATTGCGAATGACATTTCAGCCATCCGATTTTTGACAGTGAGCGTTTGATGTCAGTCATAATGGAAACTAATGGCATTAATAAACAGCTGTTAGTTTTCCATCACTCCCAAGGTTGTGTTACATAATTGTTTACCTGCATACATACTGTTACGTAAATCAAAGAGAAACATTTTGTTTTATGTAACTATATATTAAATATTAGATTCTGGATAGTTTGCTTATTATATTTTTAGGCAAGGCTCAGTTTCTATTGATACAGCCGTAGGTATGACAATACCAACCGGTAGAACTGTTCATACAGACAATAAATTGTTACCTAGTTAGGTATTTTTCTATACTGCATCAGTTTGGTGACGGATTAGGAATAGAGGGTGTCACCGGAGCCCACTACGCAACATCCTAAAACAAAGGCTGGCGTAGTGATAGTATACCAAGGAGTAGCTTAAGTCTAGCAGTTTACTGTAAAAGATCCATGAGGATGATAAATTTGCAGAACAAAACAAAGTATGATTTTCGTTTGGAGCATAATAGCGACTTCTCAGAACTCAAACAAGCTGACGAATATCGAAAGGAAACATCCAACTCAGGAAAGACAAGTAAGTTGCAGGCCCTTTAACTAATAAGATATAGATTAATAAAAAAAGAATTATCCATTGCACCTCCGGCCAACAATGCAACAAAATGTCTTGGAATACAACAAAATAACTGTTTAAAACCGGTTAATAATAAAATATGTAGATAAAAAACTAAATTAATATGTATACTATGGTCTAAAGTACATAATTTGATCGGAACATATCGCGAGAATTGGCTGCACAAAATAATCACTCGGAAATAAAAACTGAATCCGCACCTGGGATATTTTATTCAATATTTTAGGTAAACAAGTAAAAAACTAAATTATACGAAGACTCGTATGTGTATAAAGTATTGTAGGAACCGTGAGTGTATAAAATCTTATTAACCTCTAGCCATTACGCATCTTTATGTTCGCGTCAACAACGAACCATCTAACATATTTTTTTGAGCAACATCACGTAGAATAACGTAACAAAATCTGCATATTAATAACATTGTTAAGACTCTCGCGAAGGAGCAAATAAATAGTCTATCAAAATATTTATTTATTTATTTTACAACTTTATGCACAGTAAGTACAATGGCGGACTTAATGCCACAGGCATTCTCTTCCAGTCTACCGTCGGGTGGTGCGGATATAATTGAGAAGGTGTATTACAATTTTATGGCGAAATAAATTATTAATATCTAGGTATATCTAGGTGTTCGTACTGTTACATACCCCTTTAGTATGGGACATTGCTGACCTAACCATTACTAAGCAGGTATCATATGTCCCAGTACTCAAAGCGCCATAAAGGGATGTCAGTCTCTTCCAAACCCTAAAATTGAACACTCGTCTTTCCATTTTAATTGTAACCTTTCTATTTCTATTTCTATTTCCATAAGTTTCCAAAACTAGTGTAAATTTAATAAAATCAGTGTTTAAACCTCAACGCTTTTTTTAAAAACGGTTTCCCGGAGTTCCGTATAACATTGGTGGCAGCGGTGGGATTTTAAAGGTCCCTGGTAACGCTTCCAGTACCTCACTGTGTTGTGTCGTGTGTGAAAACCTTCGAATTTTCTACTAAATCTGTTGGTAAACACCAACAAATTCTCCGTATTTCTTCAAGTTCCAAATAAAAGTGCCAAAATAAAGTGCCAAATTAAAGTGCCAAATTAAAAGTGTGATTCGATAACAAAGAATCAAAGTGCCGTGTTTGAGGTGCCGCGCCGCTGCATCCTGATCCTGTAAGGAGCAACAGTACTGCGTGTCCCGGTCAACTACAATGTTCCTGTTTCTTCTGTGAGTTATAAAAACCTTCGTAATATAGTGTGAATTAAGTGCTCTTCGTGACCTTCAGTGTATCGTGATAAACCCAGAATTGTACCACTACTTTACCATAATTAAAATAATAATATATAAAACTATTAAGAAAAGTTTATAAATTAGTTCATATTATAATAAATTAGATACTAGTTCACTACACACTAATTATATTGTTAAATTTTATTAAAATTCAAAGAATTGACCTGACAGTCAAAACAATCGACGAGCTATCGCTCATCGCCCACACATCATTTTCTAAGAACTGATAACACTGTCTCGCACTCGAGTCACTGCACACCTATAAGATCATTATATTAACCTTAAATCTTACTTATTAATTTTTATTTTCCCATATACATATGCCTAAAACAGCAGACGTTAAGGACGAAGAACTGCAAGTGAAAATGTCGGAAATCGATCTTAATGTACTTATAAAATTTGTCGGAACCTTCGATGGGTCTCGAGACACTCTTATACCATTCCTCAATAACTGTCGCAATGCAATTAATTTAGCATCATCCTCTCAACAAGAAACTCTTTTTAAATATATCTTAAGTCGCCTAACGGGCAAGGCCGAAGCAGTATGCGCCATTAAAGAATTCACAAAATGGTCCCAACTCGAAGAGTTTTTAAAAAACCAATTCGGAGACCGAAAACATTACTCACATCTACTAGCCGACCTTCAAAGCTGCAAACAACACCCAAACGAAAATGTTAATCAATATTCATTAAGAATAGAGGCCTGCTTATCAAAATTACTTACCGAAATTAATATTAGCATTCCAACAAGAAAAAAAGATGAATTGTCAGGTCGGGTAGCTACCATGCAAGACTTAGCTTTAAATAGATTCATGATGGGCCTTGACCCTCGACTAGCAACAGTTGTAAGATGTCGCGACCCTTCTACATTAAATGAAGCCATTAATTTCGCCACTGCCGAAGAAAAAATCCTCGGTATAACCTACAAAAGAAATTCTTTTCTACCACCTAATCAAAATAATAATAATTTCAGACCCACTCTTAACTCATCTTATTCTAAACCTCAAGGACAATCATATCAACCTAGATCACAAGGTCAACCTTATTTCGCAAGAGCTCAAGGTCCAAATCTATCCTCCACTTTACAAACCCCTACGTGCCGATATTGCAAAAATATCGGACACACTATTGAAAATTGTCGTAAACGACAATACAATAATAATCGCCGCAATAACACTGAAATTAAAAACGGTAGTGATTCACGTAACAATTTCAATCGCCCTATCCATAACATCACACATGACAATGTCGAGGCTGAATGTGCTCAAGACGGTTACGACACTGTAGATAATAATTTAAACGAGTAAAATTTCCTGAACGGTGTCGCACAGGAAATTCTAATTCCAAAGTCGATACTAAATCTACTAAATCCGCTGTATCTACTAAATCCGCTGTATCTACTAAATCCGCTGTATCTACTAAATCCGCTGTATCTACTAAATCCACTGTATCAAACCAATCCACTGTATCCACTGTATCCGCTGTTTCCAATAACAAATTCACTGTATCCAATCAACCCACTGTATCTTCTGTATCCAACAGATCCACTGTACCCACCGTTTCCAATAATACCATATCCTATACAAATTCCAATACCAGTACTAAGTCCAATTCCATTTCCAACGCCAGTTCCAGTTCAATTTCATATTCCAATACAAATTCTAATTCCAAAACTAATTCGAATTCTACTTCCAATCCAACTTCTAATTCAAATTCTAACCCTATTCGCAAAATCACGCAACAGGGTAATCAGCCCCAGAATAAAGACTCAATCTCTAATTCCAATACTATTTCCTATTCCGAAATCTTACAAAAAACCACTTCTAAATCCAACAAATTATCTACACACTCTTACAAAACTCCTATCGCTCAAGAGCTTACTAAATCTAACGAGGTAACCGCTAAATCCTCTCCGAATTATAAAATTTTGAATCCTCCTATTCCTGTCGTTTCCAAATCCAGCACCGCGAGCTCTGCACCTGAAACAAAATTTATAAATGATAAAAAAATACACAACATTACATCAAATCCATCAAGAAAATTCTTACCTTTCATTGAAGTCCAAACATCCGTATCAACCAAACCATTGAAGTTCCTTGTCGATAGTGGTGCATCTATAAGCCTTATCAAACAGTCAGCGATAGAAACAATGGTCACATTAAAAGACCAAATTGTAATGTTCTCTGGCTTAGGCGCGACGAACAATCCTATGAAATCACTAGGATGTATAACAATCGAGTTTCATTCCCTCAAACATGAGTTCAATATCATCGCTGACATCGATTTCCCTTATGACGGAATTATTGGAAATGACTTTTTATCAAACACAAACTCCAAAATCGATTTCCAAACTGAATCGCTTTCCGTAGATAGAACAAAACTCCGTTTAAAATTCAATGAGCCAACTTATACAATCGCCCCCAGAACAGAAACCATAATAGAATGTTCAGTACTAAACCCAGAAATCCAAGAAGGCCTAGTTCTAGATCAAAATCCCATCGACTCAATCCTAATTGCCAACTCCATTGTGAAAGTAAAGCCCAATTCCAGAGTAAACATTTCCGTCGTTAATGTATCCGAATCTCCAATCACTTTCAACCCCGATTTAAAATTAAAACTTTCACCCTTCGAATCAAGAAATACTCATCAAATATTTCACACAACCCCTTTTGAAAATTGTCAAGCTCGAACAAATCAAGTTCTAGATCTCCTAAGAGTATCTCACCTTAACGGTGAAGAACGAGACACACTGTATGATATTTGTGCAAACTTCTCCGATATTTTCCATATCCCAGGGGATAAATTATCTTTCACTAATGCTATAACTCATGAAATACCTACCTCCTCTTCTCTACCTATAAATACAAAATCCTACCGATTTCCTGACGTACACAAACAAGAAGTAAATTCCCAAATCAATAAAATGCTCGACGAAGGGATCATTAAACCTTCTACTTCTCCATGGTCATCCCCTATATGGGTAGTCCCTAAGAAAATTGACGCTTCTGGCCAACGTAAATGGCGTGTGGTTATTGATTACCGCCGTCTTAACGACATCACGATCGGCGACTCTTACCCTATTCCTAACATTTCAGAAATCCTTGACCAACTAGGCAAATCCAAATACTTCAGTACTCTCGACCTAGCATCCGGTTTTCATCAAATCCAAATGTCCGAAGTTGACGCTCCCAAAACTGCTTTCTCCGTTCCTCAAGGGCACTTCGAATTCACAAGGATGCCATTTGGGTTGAAGAATGCGCCTTCCACATTCCAAAGGTTGATGAACTCTGCTTTATCAGGCCTACAAGGCATTCAATGCTTCGTTTACCTTGACGACATCGTAATATATTCCTATGACCTCGAAACCCACATGAAAAACCTTTCCAATGTTTTTGATAGGTTGAGACATTTCAACCTTAAACTTCAACCGGACAAATGTGAATTCCTTCGCAAAGAAGTATCCTATCTTGGTCATGTCATAACCGACAAAGGTGTAAAACCAAATCCAGATAAAACTAAAGCTGTCCAAAACTTTCCACAACCTATGTGCCCAAAAGACATTAAATCCTTCATGGGATTGGTATCTTACTATCGCCGTTTTATACCCAACTTATCTCAAATAGCTAAACCCCTTACAAACCTTTTACGAAAAGATGTACCATTTGAATGGAAAAACGAACAACAACTAGCTTTCGACACCCTTAAAAATAGCCTGACCACTGCTCCTATATTAGCTTATCCTGATTTTACTAAACCCTTCAACCTCACTTGTGATGCTTCCAATTTCGCCATTTCCGCTATCTTGTCCCAAGGTCCAATAGGAAAAGACCTACCTATTGCCTATGCCTCTAGAACCCTCAATAAAGCTGAAAGTAACTACAGCGTTACAGAAAAAGAATGTCTAGCAATAATATGGGGAACTAAAACATTCAGACCATATCTATATGGTAACCAATTTAATATCCTAACTGATCATAAACCATTAAAATGGTTATTTAACTGCAAAGACCCAGGGTCTAAGCTCGTAAGATGGCGCCTGAAATTAGAAGAGTTTGATTATAAAATCGAATATAAAAAAGGAAAAATTAACAGTAATGCTGACGCTTTATCCCGATTTCCCGTCAATCCATTAATCCAAGATGAGTCAAGACGAAATCAAGTCAATCCAACCTCAAATAACTCCAACCAATCTCCCCCATTTAGCCCAATGACGATAGAAGGCCTAGACATACAAATTCCTATTTCCGACGGCGAAACAAGCAACTTACCTCAGATAGATCTTCTAGAAAATGATGACCTTGACCTGCTTTCCGATATCCTCAATCCTGAAAACCAAAATTACTCACCTGACAATCCTCAGCATACTTCTCCTCAGATCCCTGTAATTCAGGAAAACTCACCTGCTCCTTCGAAATCCGCAGCTCCAAGTCCTGATACAATTCCTACTAACTCTAACAAAGATTATAACGAATTCTTAAAATCTATCCTAAATAAAAACGAAACTTTTAATTCATATATCAAAGAACATAATGAAAGCCTTCTCAAAAGCAATTGCAATACTCTACTAATCCCAGTTTCAATCGACTTAGACGAATCAAACCCCTATCTCCAAGATATCCTAACTACCATGGCAGATTCTACAGATATTTCAAATTCTGAAAGAGAACTTCACTCATTCAAAAAACTCGAGAACCAAAACAAAACATTCTATCTCCTTTTTACAAAAGTCTACTATTTCGACGACTGTCCTTATCCGGATATATTCAAGACGCTTAAATCCGTTCGAGATGATCTATTACTTTCGGCAGATATTGGTGAAATTGCCATCTCAGACTTTAAAAACCAATTTGAACAACATTCTTTCGCCAAAATTTACAACATGCTCATGTATCTATTCAATAATACAAACATCACAGTAAATATACATCATAATACTATAATATACCCAGTTCCAACGGAAATTACAAAAATCCTTAGAGAAAATCACGACATTCCAATCGCAGGACACTTAGGCTGTACTAGAATGTACAACAGGATTAAAGAACGCTATTACTGGAAGAATATGCGTACAGATATCGAAAACTACGTCAAAAACTGTAAATTTTGTCAATCAAACAAAGCCTTGCGGAAAATAAACCAATCTCCTATGCAAATTACTACAACTTCTTCTCGTCCAATTGAAAGAATCAGCCTTGATATAGTCGGTCCTTTACCAGAAGCCGGAATCCATAAACTGAAATTCATACTTACTCTTCAAGACGACCTAACAAAGTTCTCTTCCGCCTATCCAATCTCAAACGCCACAGCTGAAGAAACCTGTGAGTGTTTAGTACATTTCATCTCCTTGTTTGGAATTCCCAAATTCATACTTACCGACCAAGGTACCAATTTCACAGCCGAATTATTTAAGCGCACTTGCGATTTTCTTAAAATAAAACAACTTTGGTCCTCACCTTATCACCCGCAAACCCAAGGCGCTCTAGAAAGAAGCCATTCTACTCTTAAAGAATACTTAAAGTCTTATGTAAACGAGAACCAAACAGACTGGCATAAATTCGTTTACACTGCCATGCTCACCTACAATTCCAGTGTTCATACAACAACGAAATTTACCCCATACGAACTCCTTTTTGGTCACAAACCTTATCTCCCCGATTCAGTATTTGGTTCTAGTCCAGACGCTACCTATCCCGAGTATATAAAGATGCTTCATCACCGATTAAAGGTGTCCCATGAAAAGGCCATAGAAAACATAAACGCTTCAAAAGAAAGATCCAAATCCTACTACGATAGACACTCTCGTCCCATACAGTACAAAGTAGGTGACTACGTCTATTTAAAAAACCATGTCAGATTGCGCAAAGCACTTTCACCCTTATGGAAAGGTCCTTACAAAGTTGTGAAGATACATGGCAATAACACTCTTTCACTTCTTATCAACCGACGTCATGTAAAACACCATTTCGATGAACTAAAACCAGCACATTTGAATGATTAATATGATTCCCGTTTATGACAAATTCGTTATTTACTAACCCAGTTAAATTAAATTACTATTACAGACTGGAGGCCGCTTTTACTATAGCAACAGCCGAGAATCAATATGTTGAATACATCACCCAAGGTCCTGGTATATTCTTCGATCCAGTTGGCTCTCTCAAAGTAGTTAATGATCAGTTTCACATAGTTATCCCTGTAGATATGTCCGCTTTCAGAGGTCACATCGAAAACATTCAAACTGCATTCATTAGAATACGGTACCAATGTCGAGAAAGTGAAGAAATAGACGAAAAACAATGCTCAAACATGTTAGAACCCTTAAATTCATTATATGCAGACATCTTACGTGACTTTGATTCATTCTCCCATATTATTTCTAATACCTTCTCTAAAAGATCCGCTTGGATATCTGGAATAGGTGTTATTTTTAGACATATATTCGGTACTTTAGATGAAGATGACGCTGAAAATTATAATAACGCTATCGAAAAACTATTTACAAATGAGAAGAAAATTAAAGATGCAGTCAAAGAAAGCATAATTGTTTCTCAGTCAGCTATTTCCAACGTTAATAATTCTTTACATGAAATCTACGTTAACCAAGCAAAATTGAATGACGTTATCGACAGTATAACTATGTCATATAACAATTTATCCAATATTGTAACAACTAACAGCTTTAAAATCAAATTCGAAAATGTTTTAAATGTTCTACAGGCTAACCTATACACCCTCTCTTTTAAGATAGAGGATATTTTAAACTCTATTCTATTTGTACAAAGTAATACTCTTCACCCATCTATTTTAACACCACGTCAGCTATACGAAGACATTATTAGTAACCTTAAGGTAGTTCCTAAGTATAAAGATTTCCCAGTAAATCTAGAATTAAACAATATTCATACTTTAATTAATATTGCTGAGTTAGTCTGTTACTATTTAGATAATAAGCTAATATTTGTAGTAAGAATACCCTTAGTTAGTGCATTAGAATATAACCTATATAAAAACATTCCATTGCCTATTCCACATAGCTCAGAAACACCAAATTCTTTTAGTTTAATTTTACCTACAGAACAATTTTTAGCTTTAAGCAAGGACAAATCCTCATTTGCATTTGTAAAGAACCTACATGAGTGTAGAGATATATCCTACAAGACCTACCTTTGTAAACTATACGAGATTTATACCGTGTCGGGTAACCAATATTGTGAAATAGACATCATCACTAAAGCTGTATCCTCATTACCAGAAAACTGCCAATATAGATTCCTTCATGGTAATATTGATGTTTGGCATAAGTTAAGTAATAATAAATGGATATTTGTACAATCTAAACCTACAAAACTTACTATTGAATGTTCAAACAGTATACTATCAGAAACAATTGTATCCGGCACTGGAATACTTAATATACCATATAATTGTGCAGCATATTGTAGAAATACTAGATTAGTAAGAGAAACCACCCCCACTCTTAAATTACCAATAGTTTCTTCTAGTTTTAATATTATTAACGATAGTTGCTGTAATATAGGTCGTATAAAGAAACTAAATATATCTCCTTTTAAAATTAATAATGTAAAATTAGATGAGCTTAAAAATCTGAAAATTGTATCTAACCAGATTATAGATGAGTTAAATTCTGTAGATAGTTCCAATAATTTTAATAAACATATAAGTTTCCCAATCCTTAGTGTAATTTCTGTACTTTTATGGTTAGCTTTAGTTTTACTATATATTTGTAAAAAGGGCAAGTGTTCAAAATCAAGGACGCATACAGTAACAGATGAACAAAATGAAAACACTCACATCGAATTAGAAGTAATTCCAAATCAACCGCGTTTGCGGATGGAATAATTTTCCGGAAACTTTCCCTTACGGTAAGTTTCCTCTTAACCGGGGGGCTGTTACATACCCCTTTAGTATGGGACATTGCTGACCTAACCATTACTAAGCAGGTATCATATGTCCCAGTACTCAAAGCGCCATAAAGGGATGTCAGTCTCTTCCAAACCCTAAAATTGAACACTCGTCTTTCCATTTTAATTGTAACCTTTCTATTTCTATTTCTATTTCCATAAGTTTCCAAAACTAGTGTAAATTTAATAAAATCAGTGTTTAAACCTCAACGCTTTTTTTAAAAACGGTTTCCCGGAGTTCCGTATAACAGTACGAAAATCATATATCTATCAAATATTAGGTGAAGAAAATTCTTTAAACAAATATGGAATTCTTAATGTACGTTGAATCAAAGCTGAATCAAGAGATTGAGAAAATATTTCGATGGGTCGTAGTGCAAAATTCCATAGGTACAATGGCAGTACCCGTTATATTGGCCATCAACCATACTGTCCCACTGCTGGGCTTGGAATTCCTCTCATGAGAGGGTTAAGGCCATACGGCCTCATCCTGGTCGAGTGCTCGGGCTGGCCAGTTAACGTAATCTATCTATATACGTAATCTTGGCGCTGGATGTTTTTAAGCCGCCCGCATTCTTCCAAGTTACACGACTGTACTTTTAATAATAACAAACGAGACCGACTGCTTAACATGACCTCCGAAACACGGAGACACTCAAAAGATCGTGCCACTCACAGTCACCCAACCAGGTACTACGAGTTGCTTACCTTCGGTGATTGTTTCTGATCACCGAGGGCAAATGCTAAGAGCGATTAAATTGGTGAAAAAAAAACATTCAAAACTATTGAAATACAAAACCAGATAATCTTTAGGTACTAAGAAATCAGAGCAGTCTACCTAAATGATATAATCACTGATTTTCATAAGATGTTACATTTATGGTTATATTGCATTGTTATTTTATACATCTCTTTGGTTATCATAGATGGCGCTAGTTGCAAGATGATTAAGGAAAATAAGTTTGTTGATGCCTTCTTCTTCACTCAGAATAGACAGTGAGAGTATCACTCACTTTGTAATAGGTAATGAATAATTTTGTAAAGAACTGGTTCGTAGGGAGGCTGGAACAACTTTAGTCTAGGTTTATTAGAACTTTTCTGGTGAGAAAATTTTGTATTAGGAAGAAAATCAGAAAAGTTTTATTAGATAGAAGTGTTGTCGTGTTTTATGGCTTATGTTATACTAAACTCGATATTTAAAGACATATCCTGCAGTAGGAATGAATCCTGGGCCCCCTAGCCATGCTGCAAACTTTTTCATTTTCTATTCTATTTCTCTATTCTCTTGCTTCATTATCTAATATTTGGCTTTGATTACGTGACTGATGATGATTACCCCTAGATTTTATGAAGATAAACGAAACGTACACAAAAAACTTAATATTGTATCAAAATCGAACACAACACTATTAAACAGCAAGATGACTATTTAAACATTGGTGCAGGATGACTGTGTTATGAGCCATAATGTCGCTCGTAACTTAAAAATCAATAAATAAAATATATCGATAATCGGCATAGAAACAGCATAGCACCACCGTCACGAGACAGGGTGGCGTATCAAGTTGCAGTAGGTAACCAATAAGCAAACATGTATGTGATGAGTGAAAGTTGATAATGTTATCAGCTGATAGTGGCTAGCGTAGTGATAATGAAAATGGTAAGCTGTTATTTATTAAATAAAAAACACAGTTTTATTTACATTTGAAACAATATTCAAAGTGTAAACCGGGGCGTATTTGACTGATTTGTTTCGGAGTCTGGGTGTTTTCTATGTATAATATGTATGTGTTTACAAAAAAAGGTATGTTTAAGTATTTACATCAGTTGTTAAGTACCCATAATACAACCAGGGGGACGTCACTCCGCAGTTTAGGTATAGTCGGCCGGCTGCCTGCCGGGTCAGACACGCCGGTCGCACAGACATCGTCAGAACAGTTAAGAGTTACACGATAGAAAGAGACGAAACTGTAGGTAAATATGATCGTAGTGATTCGGCGCTGTGCGATCTGAATTGAACTTAATCTTTTGACACCGAGGGTATCTATAACTTTAATTTACTTTTCGGAGTGAGTCTTCTGTACGGGTACTATTATGTATTCTGTGATACAACCTCTGCTTAGTTTGAGACTAGATGACGTTGTGTGTAATATGACCGAAAATATTTATTTATTTATTATTAATACTTCGCTGTTTTTTTGTCTGTTAGTCTGTCTATCTGACTCCAGGTCTTATCTCATGAACCGTGATAGCGAGACAGTTTAAATTTTCATGGATAATGGATTCTTGTTGCCGCTATGATAGCAAATACTAAAACAGTGAAATAAATACTTAAGGATATACCAAAGAAGCAGCAAAGAAATAACTAAAAAGTAATATCACAAATGTAAAAAGTTAATGAATAGGAATTTAAATTGTTTCTTAAGTGTGGGCAACGACAATATATTAATGTTTACTGAAGTGAATTATGGATTACAATAATATACAACCTCCTGTGGAGTCTTTTTCTCACTGTTATAATTTCCCTCTGTTTCTGTTTAGTTAGTAAGAGGTTGAGATAAGTTACAATTAAGCCCTAGCTAAGTTACAAACGTCAAACAAAAAATATTTCGCACATCTTACACACAACGTCATCTAGTCCCAAACTAAGCAGAGCTTGTATTATGGGTACTAAACAACTGATATAAATACGTAAATACTTTCTTTTTGTAAATACATACATATTATACATAGAAAACACGCAGACTCCGAAACAAATATTTGTGGATCACACAAATATTTGATCCAATCCGGAAATCGAACCCGAGACCTCTTGATTAGCAGCCGCATACGCAAACCACTAGACCAATAAGGCAGTCGTATAAATCATAACAGTTGAGTATCAGGTCACGTTTTCTATTATAAATAACAACCCGAGAGCGTAACAACCCTGTTTTTTGTACAATTCAACTAAACGTCTTTTCAGATTACCATCATAGCACGTAGACTCCACAAAAGGGCTGTCACTCACTGAAGTTTACGTCTTCTTCCTAGACTTTATTCCCAAGATTATGTAGGATAGGCTACTAGTTTACTATAATCTTACTAATATTATAAACGCGAATTTTTTTATGTATGTATTGTTTGTTGCTCCTGCACGCAAAAACTACTGGGTGAAACTTTACAGTAATATAGCTTATATATCAGAATAACACATAGGCTACTTTTTACAAAAATAGTCGAGATCCCCGCTGGGGGAGCCGCGGGCGAAAGCAAGTAATGTATAAATAATCCTTAGCAACTCTGCTGCGCTCTCTACTACCGCTATTACAAAGCTCGTACACGATTTTTACTAGAAGCTTATTATCATTTCATCATCATCAACAGCCTTTAACAGTCCACTGCTGGACATAGGCCTCTCCTTGGAAGGAGGTATTGGCCTACTATACCACGCTGGCCAGACGGGTTGGCATAAGGTTGGTTTCAAGTTTTTCTTCTCTTTGCATTGATGTTGTCTTGCGTAGTTTATCCATTAGTCGCCTTTTACGACACCCGCGGGATGAATATTGGTGGTGACACTCTGTATTCTTAATCCGTTCAGACAGACCACACGGACATTATTATCATTTACTAAGTTTTATATCCAAATAAATATTTAAATGTATGTTTATAATTTCAAGTAAACAGATTTACACTAAAAGTATATACGGAAACAAAAAGCTAAGTTTTCCAAATATTTGTCTGTCAGTCTCTTTGATCCAGATTATCTCGGGAACCGCTGAACTGATTTCAACAGGACTTTTACTGGCAGATAACAGATGATAAAAGGAGTTACTTAGGCTACTTTATTTGCACTCTCTTCGCCTTGGTTTATTGTTGTAGAGGTACAACGAGAACCGCAGGTGACACCACTGGGCTCAGGTCAGCAATTTTTAAAATTTTTGTTTGTTTGTTCCGGCTTATCTCTGGAACGGCTGGCCCTATGTCAACGGGACTTCCACTGGCGAAAAGCTGATGACCTAAGGAGTAGCTTTGTTTTTTTTAACCTAGCTTCACGCCGGGGTGTTGCTCACGATTACCAACAATATCCGCGAGATGTAGTAGAAATACAGTAGGAAAGTGTTTCAATGTATTTTCTGTACCAGACATTATTGATACTTTATTGTAATCAATTTTGAGATAAAAAAGCTAGACCTTAGAAAGTATTACAGGCATCAAATCATATCAAGAACATGTGTCGTGATACATTTTGAGAAATTCAGAGCAAAATCTCTATGGCTCTAAATTTTTGCCTTTACTCAATATGTTTTCTATAAGTACTTACTTAAAAACTTACAGGTAATTTAATTTGAGATACAATCAACTCCTCGCAACACGACAACATACCTGTAACAAATAAATAAAATTTGAATATGCATCAAAATTTGGAAGAATTTCAAAGAATTCCCAAAGAAATTTGTGGGTTATCTTCTCTACAATAAATTAAGATTTCACTTACATGAGATTATCTTTCGTACTTGATACATACAACAATATAGTATTCCAACAATAAACAATACAACAAGACAAAATTATACAATTTAAACAGTTAACAGTAACAAATATATATTGAATTTTGGATATTTAACTTCAAAGGAGGCAAATGTGGGATGTTTTGTTATATATAAACATCAATTTCAAAGTAAGGAACATATAAAGCTCAAAATTACATTGTAATAACTAGTAACTTAATAAAAATACAAAATTTAACTGATACTAGCTGCGCCCCGCAGTGTCGCCCGCGGTTAAATGTACAATAATAACCGTGTGAAACACCGCGGGGTGCGTCGTTTCTAAAAGAAGCTTAATTACTCTATATAAACTCGTCTATATTCCAGTGAAAGTTAAGACAAAATCGGTCAAGCACTTACAGAGATTAACCGGAATAATCAATCAGCAACCCATAACGCACCACTGCTGGGTTCGAATCTCTCAGGAGAGGGTTAAGGCCATACGTCCCCACGCTGTACAAGTGCGGGTAGGGGACTAGACTTGGCCAAAGGCCTTCAACTAAGCTTTACGGCTGCTATCTTATGATAACAATCAGGACCGACTGCTTAACGTGACCTTCAAATCACGGAAATGCTCATTACATATCATGCCACAAGCGGTCACCCATCTAGGTCTGACCGCGCCGCTGTTACTTACCCTCGTTGATTGTTACTAATCACCCAAGGCTATGAGCGCTGCCGGCAAAAATAAGCACAAAAATTAAAAAAAAAATGATATGAGTACGGTATATATTACTTTATATTCATTTTTTTTTTAATCTGTTAATTTCAAATTACAAAACAGACACTTCATTTATTTATACAGATTAAGTGAGAATATCCGGATAAAACTTGAAGTACCAAATAAATCATGTGGCACAAGTTGGTAAAGCACAAACTTTGTGCCAAACATTCTAATATTAGTGTAGGACGCTCTATGGTTTCTAATACCGGGCAGAGTTGTGACCGCACTGCACTAAGTTAATAAACGAAGTGGCAATAACGTGGTGCCACCAGTTTATGATTTACACGGAAAGTTTTCAACATGTTATAACAAGTCATGTAGGAAATATGAATTCTGTTTCGTAATTTTCACTACCTACTCTAGTTCTTAAAATATATATTGATCATTGTTACCATGGAGTTACCCTCGGGGCGAGGTTAGTCTGAAATAAAACTGGCCTAAAGTTACTTCTTATATAATTGGTTATCTGCCTGAGGGTCTCATTGAAATTGGTACAGACGTGCCAGAGATTAGCCAAAACAGAACAGACAAAAACATTTAAAATGTTTTTTGCTGTGTCATTTTATACTTTCACTAGTTGACCCGGCGAACTTCGTACCGCCCTACAAAATAGGAGTTGATCTTAGAGGGTTGAAAATTTAGGGTTGTATGTATTTTTTAATGTCACATAATAAAAAAAAACTCAAAAATATAAAAAAAATGGGGTGAACACCCCTTATCACTTATGAGGTTTGAAAAATAGATAGTAGCCGATTCTCAGACTTACTAAATATACATAAAAATTTTCATAAGAATCGATCAAGCTGTTTCGGAGGAGTATGGGAACGAACATTGTGACACGAGAATTTTATAAATAAGATATGGGGCGAAGTTGAACTGAATTTCTGACATAAGAAGTGACCTAAAGTTACTTCTTATGTCATTGGTTATCTGTCTGAGGGTCTCATTGAAATCGGTACACACGATCCAGAGATTATCCGGAACAGACAGACAGACAAAAACATTTAAAAGTATTTTTTGCTGTGTCATTTATACTTTCATATGCATTTCTAACGAACACAAAAAAAACAGTCGAATTTAGAACCTCTTCCTTTTTTGAAATCGGTTAGAAATTACTTTTCTTTAACACGTCTAACATAATCCGCAAGAAAAAGTAAGTTAGTTATTTCTGTAACGAAACCTTTTGCCTCTAGCTTAACAATTCTCATATTACAGTAAAGCGGGGCAGGGACAGACGTGGTCGCCATACAGTCTGGTAAGCCCAGACGCTTGGCTGCCTACCTACCGGCCGTATGTAGGCGTGTACATATGTATACAGAGTAACACAAACACGTGTCTCATATCAGTGTTTGGCATTCAGAACTGCGAATGTAAACAAAAAAACTATTAAAAGGTCTGTTTCATACCGTTGAAAGATAGGTAAAATATTGTTCGAGTTATTGACGCAATAACAGTAAATTCTAATGGAATAGTTTGATAAAATACTTCTATTATATTTCATTTTGGGATGGTAATAAGTAGCTCTTTAATATGACGATGTTTTTATTGTGGTGAATTGTTATTTTGTCGCTGTTTCGTTACTACTTTTTTATGGTTTTGTAAAGTTCTACAATAGACAATTTTTTACATATAAACAGACAGAAAAATATATTGTATACAGTTCACCGGTCAGCATATGGGTGAAAGTTGTTTGAAAATAAGATATAATATCGAAAATAAAAATTAATTGTTACTAATTTAATTTATTATAGGTATTAATTTAAAAATTAGACGAGACAAAGGAAGACTGCATCATTGGTCTAGTGGTTAGTTTATGCGATTACTGATCAAGACGTCTCGGATTCAAATCCCGTGTCGGTCTAAAAAGTTTTTCTTACAGGCAATTCTTAATAACAACCCGGAGAACGGAATTTAGGCGGTAATGCTCGCCCGTGCCTCGGAGACCACGTTAAGCCGTTGGTCCCGGTTGTCAGTACCTTGAAGTACATAGTGTTTCCTCTAAAAACTACCAGGAACGAAGACCTTAGACATACTCTGTAAAGAACTACGATCATGTTATTTCATTTCTTTTATCAGCCCATTTTAGTCGTTAAAAAACATTTTTGTAGCACTATATATAGTAATAGTATTTATTTCAGTTGTCTGGTACCCATAATAAAAGTTCTGCTCAGTTTGGGACTAGATGGCGTTCTGTGTAAGATGTAAGAAATATTTATTATTATTAAAAGTAATGAACACCATTGATATATTGAAACGTAAGCCTGTTGAAACGATAATGATCCAGATTGTCTGCATTTCTACTGTAACAAGAAACTTTGTAGGACATATTTGGCACACAAGAGTTCCTCGAAACACGCTGTTGGATGCTTCCGAGAAAATGATATTTGATGCCACTTACTTTTATGACTGGATACTCTACTGAAACCTAATTAAGGAGGTTCGTGAACTCGCTATTTTTATGCCTTAGAATACCTTATGATGTTAGTTATATATTTTTATACACAGGCTGTTGTGTTATTAACTTTATTTTTGATGAAGCAACTAATAATAGCTACAAAATATAAAATTTTACGAAATAGAGTAGCGGGTAGGTATATTCTAGGACAACGAATTTATATGATAGGATTATTTAGTTTACTAGAGTTGTACTTTCACAAAACAGGACTTCCATTTTGTCTTAACTTTAAAATAAAACTCCAGCATTAGGACTATAATAAACATCCTGTGTCGCGGGAGACTTTAGAAACATACATGAAACGGACACAAAGAACACCCAGACTCAGAGCAACGTCGGTACTCAGTGCGTATTATGAGCTCATGCCGCATAAAACACTGAATAATAATGTCACACTTCTCCAAAACCAACTCGAAATTCCAGCAGTTAGCACTCATTTAATTAAGCACTAATAAACACAAAAGTTTGATGCATACCAATTGGTGCATTTCAATCAGAACTTGGAAAAACAAATCGCAATTTGGGCTTAATTTATACCTAAAATCCGTTTCCATAATAACCTAACAATAATCCCTGATGCATGTTACAGTAAACTTTGCATCAGCAAATCCGGGGATGAGGTGTTTGTACGCGGGCTGTATAATTAGCAGAATCGGCACATAAATTGGACGAAGTCAGCAGTGCTGAGTTACAATGGTACGGTATTAATGATATCGAATCTATCCGTTCAATTGGAGCATATAGGTTGGTTTTATGTACGTACTGTTACATATATATCTTCTTCCGAGCCTTTATTCCCAAGTTTATTTGGGGTCGGCTACTAGTTCAACCGGTTTTACCTGAATATCAGTTTTTTCAGAACTGAAATTCGAAGATTGAACTAGTTGTTAGTATATTTGAGGGCACTAACTTCTTCCCAATAACGATTACCTTAGATGTTCATGACAACCGGGACCGACGGCTTTACGTGCTTTCCGAGGCACGGGCGTGAATCACCACCAAACTTCCAAACTCCGGGCTGCTATTAGGAATTTCCTAAAAAAAACTCTAAAACACTTTTTGGCCCGACCCGTGATTTGAACCCGAGACCTCTTGATTAGCAGTCGCATACGCTAATCACTAGACCAACGAGGCAGTTACATATATATGTAAAGAAAAAAAAAATTCTTTTTATTTACATTTCCCGTGTATGAAAGCGCTGGCAGACTGATTTTATTATCAGTAGTATAATGAGTGTTTTTGGTTAATGACTAAAGAATTAATGTGATTTAGGAATCGACATCAATAATAAACTTTGAATGTCGTTTCTTTTGTTTGTTTGTTTGTTAATTAACACATAATTACTTTTATTTGTTTATTGTTACAAAAAAAAAAGAATTACTTTTGTTTACAGAAAGAAACCATTGTTTTTGTTTTACGGTGTCGATCTGTCAATCACAAGAAGAATATCATTATATTTAAACTGTCTCTATGCCAAATTTCATTGAAATGGGTGCAGGGTTTTAGCCGTAAAAGCATGACAGACGTTTCTCTCGAATGTATAATTTTAAGGAGTGAAGACTTGCGCAGGACGGCTGGCAGGAGCTGGATGTCAGAAACCCAAAATCGATCAGAGTGGTATGCAATGGGAGAGGCCTATGTCCAGCAGTAGACTGCGATACGTGGATGAGGTATAATTTTAAGTGGTGTAGTGGATTAGTATCATTCAGTCACATTGAGCATGGAAGAGTGCAGACATTTAATCAAAGTTTGTTCGTTTCCTTATAGGTAGTCCTGAAGTGAAATAACCTTTACAATGTATGTGTCACTCAGTCATTCATTCATTCACTCGCTCACTGTACTATCATTGAATGAAAGAGAAGGAATTATGTCATCTCCAGCTCACGTGCGATCGTGACACAATTTAGTCGCCTGTTAATAACGATAGCGAATGGGCGCGTGCGTCTGTGAGCTGACAATATAGAAAGGTATACTACACTAGTAATACCATTCTCTTCTTCATAGCCGATGAGAACTACATGTGTAGTTCTCATCGGCCTAACTACACAGAGTACCATGGACACTCGCAGACAGAACGGCGTCCTACACAATAGGTACTGTAAGAAGCTAATAACCTTTACAATGTATGTGTCACTCAGTCATTCAATCAATCGCTCACTGTACTATCATTGAATGAAAGAGAAGGAATTATGTCATCTCCAGCTCACGTGCGATCGTGACACAATTTAGTCGTCTGTTAATAACGATAGCGAATGGGCGCGTGCGTCTGTGAGCTGGCAATATAGAAAGGTATTCTACAATAGTAATAAGTACCATTCTTTTCTTCATAGCCGATGAGAACTACATGTGTAGTTCTCATTGGCCTAACTACACAGAGTACCATGGACACTCGCAGACAGAACGGCGTCCTACACAATAGGTACTGTAAGAAGTAGTCTGTAACGGAGTAAACTCGCACTTGTGTCGGATGATTCAATTTACTTGTGTAAACATTAGTAGAAGTGCTTGAGGGGGTGTTCAAATATGCCATGTTAGCATATGTCCACGACTTGTAGCGATTAAGAAACGCGATGGGAGCTTCGTGTGAAATAACTTGTCAATAAAGATTTTATTTTTTAACCGACTTCAAAAAGGGAGGTTCTCAATTCGTCGGAATCTTTTTATTGGTAACTGGTTGAGTACCGCGGTGTTACCTGCGGTTATTGTTATTAATAGCGAGTAACGCCAAAAAATAGATTATGTGTTGTGTCAACAGCTATTTGAATGTCTCGTTGGTCTAGTGTTTAGCGTATGCGACTGCTGATCGAGAGGTCTCGGGTTCAATTCCCGGGTCGGATCAAATGTTTGTGTGATCCGCAAATATTTGTTTCGGAGTTTGGGTGTTTTCTATGTATAATATGTATGTATTTACAAAAAAAATATGTTTAGGTATTTATATCAGTTGTCTAGTTACCCATAATACAAGCTCTACTTAGTTTGGGGACTAGATGGCGTTGTGTGTAATATGTCCCAAATATTTATTATTATTGTTTGCCAGTTAAAGTCTCGTCAAAATCGTTGATGAGGCGAAATAAATAGACAGACAGACAAAAACTTTATAAAAGGCTTTTCTGATGTAAGTATCGTATACACTTTCACGTGCATTTAGTACGACTCTGTTCATTTGATATTAGAAACACAAATTTTATTTATTTAAATTGTCTTAAAAATCGATTTTTAACCGACTTCAAAAAAAAGGAGGAGGTTCTCAATTCGTCGGAATGTATGTTCAGCGATAATTTCGACGTTTATGAACCGATTTCAAAAAATATTTTTGCATTGGAATGGGCGTAGCTTACAGGTGGTCCCATCGTCACCATATCGGGATCTGATGATGGAATCCCAAGGAAATCGAGGGAACTCTTCAAATATCATAGGCACAATGTCGCGATTTGGGTACTCGGAATAGTTTTTCATTGAAGTCGGTTCCTTTTTGTTAAAATTATATTTATAGCAGCTCTACTCAAATAAATACTTTACCACATCCAAAAAAATCCGACATCATTTAATCTTCACCCTTCACTTGAGATAAAGGCTGTTCAATAAAGATTTAAGCTACAAGTCAATTAAAAAAAAACTTGATAAAACTTTCTTTTTTAATTCCGTCATTTTGAACTTGGCCATTAATAACGGCGGATGGCTCAACAAACTGTTAATCAATATAAAGAATTGAAAAAATCCAAATTACTTATCCCAGATGAACGGGCAGAAATAATTGAGTCTGAGGGAGTAGGGAACAAAGGAATACGCGTGGGTGAGGCCTCTTTAAGACGCCTGTCCACTAGGGCGTTTGATGTTATAAACTTCGATTTGCTCCTTACAAAAAGATATATTTTATTAAAGTTGTTTAGGGGTAGAAGAATATTTAAGCTAAATATTGTAGCTATTAATTTGATATTGTTACGATAGCTTGAATTGCACTGAAACCATTATCACAACGATTTTTAATCTGGACTTAAATTTGCACGTAGTGATTTATTGTTATAATGACTACGTAGTAATAGACTGCCTCGTTGGTCTAGTGGTTACCGTATGCGAGTGCTAATCAAGAGAACTCGGGTTCAAATACCGGGTCGGGCCAAAAAATGTTTTTGGGTTTTTCTTAGGAAATTCCTAATAAGTAGCCCGGAGTTTGGAAGTATGGCGTTGCTTCACGCCCCGTGCCTCGGAGAGCACGTAAAGCCGTCGGTCTCGGTTGTCATGAACATCTATGGCAATCCTTATTGGGAAGTAAGTGCCCTCAAATATACTGACAGCTAGTTCAATCTTCGAATTTCAGTTCTCCCTTAGGGTTGCGGAGGTCCGATGCCAGTCGCTCCGTGGAAAAACTGAAATTCAGGTAAAACCGGTTAAACTAGTAATAAACTTGGGAATAAAGGTTCGGGAGATGACTACGTAGTAATATTTTTTTGTAAAAGTCGTAACTTTCTGGCTTTTGGACCGGTGTTATAAAATATCTGGCCAAACCAAATTTAAAACGTTAATAAACATACTGTGTAACAGAGTTAGAATTTAAATCCTAATCATCGTTAGGCCCATTGCATCATCTAAGCTGTCATAGTATGAGTCACCACGATGCTTAAATATATAAAAAAACTCGAAAGATGATCAAGAACACCGTCTTTCAAGATTTCCTCAACAGAAAGTATCAAGAAAGGTATAATAATCATGCGTTATTGCTCTTTATATTTATTACGCTCAAGTTTGCACGCACCTTAAACGACGCGTATTCAATACTTTAAGATAAAAATACTTCAATAAAGAATATTCAATTACCGATATGTAGGTTACACAGGAATTACGATACAAAATCGTGGAGGGAAAGATTTTTCGCTTTGTAATATATCTGTCTGCCCAAGTTGATATAAATTATTATATTACCATTTTATAAAGATATAACGAGACTTTGGGTAAAAGAAAAAGAATCCAGACAAAAATCTTTCTTGAATATTACATTTAGCACCGACCCTTTTTTTACGCAGGGAATGCTTTTGGCACCATACCCTTCATGGGGTAAGCGAAGGGCGTGTGTGTACTCCCGGGGAACCAGTTTACCCATTAATCCCCGTGGCGGCCTACCTCGGCAGTCGGAAGGAACACCAGGATCGCATCAGTGGCTTCTGGTGTCCCCCCTGCCGTACCCCACAATTGGAGTATATCTCGGGGGGACTGGATTCAACCTTGCGAAAGTGCGTTGTTGCGCCTCCCACCGCTTTGCACAGTAGGAGGCGGAACATCAACCCGCCTTAGACGATACCCCACGGCCACAACAGGCCGTCACCTGTCTCGAGTAGTTTGCAGCGGTGCATCTCCCCAGGATGTGACCGCAGCGACCCTTAGGCGACGATTGGGGTGCTAGCGACGTCTGCCGCCTCCTTCGAGCCCCTTTCTTGATCCCGCTCTGCGGACTACTTCTGGAGCATAACGTTCTCACAAAAGGAGACCGCGGCTTTCCATTCCTCGCCTCTCGCCAGCATTGTTCACAAGGTTAGGCTAGTGGTTAATTGGTCCCCACGCCGCGTTATACTGCGCCAAGTGTCGTGGGTTCAAAACCCACGTAGGACAACTATGTGTAACAAATAGTTGACCTGAGTCGTTTCATGTAATTTTGTAAGTTACCCAGCGACACAGAATTTACAAGGATATAGGGTATGGCTTGCTCTATGCTTTTATCAAATGTCAATAATTCAATACATATTAGTATATACGATCTATAAATTGTACTTGAAACGTTTTAGACAGTAAAATAAAATACTCGAAACTGCAGGCTTATAGTCCAATATAATAGATATTACGTAACAAGTAATCGTAAAAAGGATACGAAGAGCAATACTCGTTCAATACAAGATAAATAAGCTCCTTAGAAGAGTAAGTAATCAATTGAAGATATATTTGGGCCGCCTTACGCTGTCTCTGATACTTTGTTCTGATTTATATCGAGATCTTTCGTAAATTTAAAAGGTATTATTTATTTATTTGGTAGGTTTAGTTTTATGTCAATCGAAGATTTATTCAACAAAAGATAATTTTTAATGTATTTGAAGTTTTTTGAATGTCATGTACATACCAGACCAGTGTACCTATATACTTTACTTCAATCATCAACCCATAATGTCCCACAACGGGTCTCCTCAGAGGAGAGGGGTAAGGCCATACGTCCCCACGCTCATACTATGTATATTACTTACTTATAATTTTGTACCAACAGGCCACACAACTACGCATACATTTACTTCACAAACGGGGCCTGAAAAAGCATCTCACTAAGCCGCCATAGTGTGGGCCGCCATACTTTATTCCACTCTTGGATTTTGCTCGTGCTTTCCATCAGGCGGGGCAGTCACTTTGGTAGACTAAATATAAAAAAAATGGCCCTGATATAACTGTACAAGCTATTGTGATAGTTTACATTAATTGAATAAAAAAAATCTACATGCTTAGTGACTTTCACGATTCACACAATACTGTCATTTTAAATTATTCATGAATGCATTATTTATAAACACGTATAGTGGTACTAATTATATGCGGCTTGCTCACACCACGCTCTTGTAATTGAAGTAAACAATAAGCCAGTCCACGCGTGGACAAAAAATGCTGTAGGCAATTGAATATGCAAAGGTAAAATAACTTATTATTTACAGTAGAATAAGTCACTAGCAGTCACTGGTATTTCTCTACTGTGCGCTTTTAAAAGACATTACTAAAATGATAAAAATAAGGTATAATTTCTCACGCACGCATTTATAGATCCCATGCCATGCAGTGCCAGCTATGCTATGCATGCTATGCTCTGCATGTGTATGCTATGGTTACCGGATTGCTCATATGCACAGTTCTCTTCTATGTTATCCATAGTTATAGGGGGCTCGTCTGTTTTTTTGACCTCTTTTTTAGTGTTCAGTACCCATAGGGTAAAACGGAACTTAGACTCCGCTGTACATCTGCTCTGCTAAGTTTGGGACTAGGTGACGTTGTGTATAAGATGTCCGAAATATTACTTTATACCACAGTTGGGTAAAAAGATTTCAAAGTGATACTTCTGTAAGTGTATAGCAAGTGACATCGACAGATACAAACAGAAAACTGCGCAGCAATTATGCAAATGCATTAAAATCCGCTCATTGTACTGTGGTCGTGAAGTAGAACGCGATGCCAATTGTGCGGAGTTGTGTCGTTGTCAAGTGGCCGACACGCTTCTATGGAGGTTTTGTTCGTCCCGACTGATGTTAAGCGAACTTCGCGCTTATGAGCGTACTTCTACTTTGAACTTTGCGGTGATTTATTCACCTGTGATATTTCTGTGCCTATATTTTGATACTGGCTTTATGAACACATAGAAAATTGTTTTTTTTTTATAGGTATTGTGACGGCTTTAAAATACGGGGTGTCACAATAACTATTCTGTAGGTGAAGTATGAGGCGAATAACGGAGCCTACTATACCTACCCTTTTGGTCTACTTATAGTAGATTAATGCTTACTTAACAAGAAGATGCAAATTTCAAGCTAGCGTTTTGATCCAGTAGATAAGAATATGACATGGTGAACATAATGAACTATAATTATATAGTCTACTACATCATAACATTTTTATACTATTGCAAAAGCATACGTACATACACAATAGTGACACATTTTTTGGGTTGTCTCTGAGTTTTGAATTTCAGAAAAAGAACCAATTTTTTTTCAATTGGTTTCTAAAAAATCTCATAACATAACATAACAAATTGACTTGAAATTATTAAAAGGCCAACGAATTCGAGAATTAAGGGTCCATAAATTGTATTTCAACTTTGTTCCATAAAATTAAAATTAGTCCCATTAATCCATAACAGATAACGATGTTATTTTAACTGAAGTTAGATAATTAGCAAGTTGGCAAACTTCCTCGCCATATTAGCGTTGATTATCATTTAATTGGCTAAAATTGTCTAGAACTTGAGAAAGGACACAGGCTACATTTTACCACGAGCGGGCTACAGCTAGTAGGAAATAATTAGGAGCTGCCAGTAAACGCTGTTAAGTATAGAAAACCTTAAAATTAAAATTATAAACAGTTTATTTTTCTATAGTTCAATTAAAAGGCTGGACTATTTCTAGCAAAGAGAATCAGCATTGCCATTCAACGTTTAAACATATCTTCGAAAATATTGAAGTGCAGCGTCAGGGCCAATCTCATTACCGATCATTAATTATTTACGGCGAGAGCAAAACACGAGGTGTTTAAACAATATGGCGGCTCGACTCGAGTGAAACCGCGGGCTGAATTAAGTGCATCGTAAATATTTCATTGCTTTCTCACTTCGCTACCGTATTATTGAAGCTTAAGGTAACGGAACAGAATCCAGACAAAACCTAAAGGTCAGTTTTTATTTAACTGCAAAAAAAAATATATTTTGTTTCTTTACGGA
Source organism: Phragmatobia fuliginosa (assembly GCA_932526445.1). NCBI lineage: Eukaryota > Metazoa > Arthropoda > Insecta > Lepidoptera > Erebidae > Phragmatobia > Phragmatobia fuliginosa. Next base: position 18,809,032 of record OW052070.1, read on the forward strand.
ATATAACCAAATATACTATTCTACAAGAATATAATAGTAAGTTAAACAAACAGTAAAGTGTAATATCATTATTATTATTATTTAATCTATACTCGAAGTCACTGTTATACTGTTTTTAGTTAAACCTTTTCGTAAAAAATAACTACTTTTTAAACAATATAATTATTTCTAAGAAAAGTTAAGACTTTCCTACATGTTTTCATTTCAAAAAGTACATTATTGGAATTATAAATTATTTCATAAACTAACATAATTAAATAACCCTTAGGTAGTCGGCTAAAAAAATACCGATAGCACGCTTCAGTCTTTTATCGTCTACTGTTTAAAAGATGACTACAGTGAAAATTCCTTTCAAACATACTTTGAAATAACATGAAAATACTTAGTTATATAACAATGAAATCACTTTCTGGATTGTGATACGTAGCGGTTGGTGTTTAATGAGGAAATGCAAATGATTTGCTAAATGAAGCCGTTTGTTGCGGTGCTTGAGTCAAAATTATTTAAACTTATTTTAATTACACTTGTTTTATTTTGGTTGGTAGTGGTGATTGTTCGGTGTTACCACCCCTGACTAGTAGACACGGGTAAATAATATCATTTTTAGATATGTAACACACCACGCCATCTAGCCCCAAACTATACAGAGCCTTGTACTATGGGTAGTAGACAACTGATATAAATACATATGTATATACTTTTTTTTTTAATATACATAACACCTTAACTTCTATACCAATATTTGCACACCATACAAACATTTGGTCCAACCCGTTAATCGAAACTGAGATCTCAAGCACATCAAAGCTCTATAGGGAATAAAAAAAAACTTCTTTTTTAAAACTAACCCTCTACGCGTGGCAACCCTACGTGCAAACTACATAAAAAGCCAACACGTGAATACATCAGAGTGCACATCGTCGGGTGCTAGCAACACACAGCGTACTACACATTATTAAGGTGCAAACGTTCATGCAAGGGAACAGCCCATCAGTCGACTCAGCTTAAAATCAATAACATGACTGAAACATGCATTGTATAACGAGCTACATTGAAATTGAGTGCTCTTTACGTATGATGGACGCAGGCTTAGTTACTTAAGGGTTGTGCAGTATAGAAAGCCGTTATGACGGATTAAGATTAGACTGTTATCACCCCTACTCATCCTATAGGTCCTATAGGTATAGGAGAAGGATTACTTCGAAACAAACCGCGGTCACACAGACAGACAGATACAGTTTACAAAGATTTTACATATTTTAGACAGAGTGACAGTATTACTTTCGCATTTCCAATATTAATAATCATAACCATAATTATTTATTTGCCAGAATTTAGGTTTACGGAGTATGGTCTTAAAAATTGTACATGTCCCATTTACATCCCACCAGTAAAGATTGGTATACAATTTTTTGTGTATTACACTTTAAATGAAATTTTAAATAAGAAAGTAACGATTAGAAAAATCCCAGATTCTACCACTTATAGGGTGAGCTTATATTACACTTATATATGATTTCATCATGAATGAGCCGGCTTGACTGGGTCGGTACTCACACAGATGACCAACCTAATAATGACAGTATTCGTGTTGTCGTATTTCATTGGTGAGTGTGAGATCGGCCCAGTGGTACAAAACATCTCTCTAGGGCGCAACAGAGTGATTGTCTGCTCTCACAATGAAGATGGTGACCTAGTCATGGATTTAAATCAAGCAGAGTAGATACACTTTGATAGGTTTAAATAAAAACTGGTGGAGGGCAGAGGGACGAGGCTCCAAAAAATGGTGACGCACTTCTGTAGTTACAGATGTCCCTGAACGTTAGTACACACTTACCATAGGGTAAACGTCGTGGGAAGTTTCTTTTAACTATTTATTTTTCCTGCTTCTTCATCATCATCATTATCAGCTTATGGCAGTGCACTGTCGGACATAGGCCTGTCCAATTGCACGTAGTTCGATCCTTAGCTACTCCATCCTCCATCATCCTGCTTCTATTATCCTGCAGCAGTATGTAGTTTCCTAACCCTTAAATATACTAAAATGCATTACGAACTTTCATCCAAAATAACAAGCCTGTGTGGTAGAGCCTTAACGCTTCTATTGTTCGTTCTCATATTTCTATAACACCCCGTATATAACTCTGCAGAACTAAAGTATGTCTTCAATCACCTTTAACTACAAAGAGATTAAAGTCATTACACAAACCGAGATGTCGTTAATCTTCTCTATAAGATTCGGTTGAACAGCCACTTGGCTCACTTAAGCACTAAAATGTGTTAACTATATCGTTTAGCAACTACATTGCTTTTAGTGCTAGTACTCACTTCAAAATAAGACCCGATACACACTATTTTAAACTTAACTTACTCAACAATTTGTATATCACACTAAATTTTATAATGAAACTCACAATACTAGATAGCGCAGTAGATGACTATTTTAAACACTACGTCATTTGTGCAGTCATTACGAGTATATGCGCATATACATTTTAAACACTTATAAATATATTTTAAATATTTCGGACCTCTGACACAACATCATCTATATAGTCCCAAACTAAGTAGAGCTTGAACTATGGGTACTAGACAACTGGTATAAATATATATATACTTTTTTTGTAAATACATACATATTACACAAAGAAAATATCCGAACTCCGAAACAAATATTTGCAAATCATACAAACATTTGGGACCGAACTCGGCACCTCTTGGAACTAAGATAAGTTAAGTAAAGTTTTTAAATTGAAACAGTATTTGACACGCTTGTCATTTGCACAGTTGCAAATAATAGTTGCACTTTGATCATGTGTGTTTTCAGGAAGCTTGTTCGCTTGACTGCTTGTAAAAGTAGCCAAATCCCTCAGATCTGAGCAAAAAAAGCTAAGAACTGCAACAATAAAGACTATTGCTTCATATAATATAAATATTACAAATAAATAAAATGTTAAATAGAAAATGCAAAAATATTGTCTTTCAAGTCTAGACCCGTCCTTATTTTGATCGCTACTAGAAAACCGTTCTAAGGAGTTCTATAAATACTCGAAACTGGATACCCCTACCACGAGATATTAATGAGCTAAAGTGGAAATTCAGGTGCGAATAAAATATCATATAATAGTACACCGCATAACATCCCTTCGAATAACAACCCTCGGTCTTTCGAGCCATCCTATTCATAACGCAACCTAATAACTTACAGACTTAAAAGTAACGCTATAAAAAAGGTATTTAGGTAAGTAATTATTTAATTAAGGCTGCAAATTAATTGCAAAACTGAGAGCGGGAAATTGGGTCGTTAGCATTAAAACCTTAATACCTTTGGGGAAAAAATATTGGAGATCCTGTGGTTGATTTAAATCAACCTTAACGTCCTGTAACCATAAATAAAACTGGTGATGGTGCGACCCCAATTTGGTACTTAGTTCAGAAAGAGCGCTACGTAATTATAGGTAACTAGCTTTCGTCCGCGGCTCCTTACGCGTGTATCTTGATTATTGCAGTAAAAAGTAGCCTATGTAGATGGCGTTGAAGATTTTGAGATCTTTTGACAATCAATTTTTTTATTTTTCGTAAAAACTATACACATATTCTTGGAGGTATTAAAAGTATTTACAACATAAAGTTACTTTAAATACCTCCAAGGATATGTATACAAAGTTTCATGATGATCGTTTAAGTACTTTTTGCGTGAATGCGTAACAATTAAAGTTATATTCACATTTTTAATATTTGTAGGGATAGGGATTTGTAAATTAAGACGTGGAGTAAAATCTTCTCGGGTCGGAAATGCATCAACTAAAACAGCCCAACATTACATTATCGATGTACTATAGTAGAATTTTTATGATACTCAACAGCAAATTCGACCGCCTGTTAGAAGGGCCCTAGTCTCTCTCTTAAACTTCTTAGAAGGCAGCAAGATAGATAAATAAATCTTCTGAGTCTTTCAGAAAATATTTCGATGTAATTTTTACTACTAAAATTTGTGAGAATGGACTTCTTAGATTGATTGAAATGACGGTATTAAAGTAAAGAATGTAACCAAATCGTAATACATATATAGGCCTCTCCTGAGAAAGGAGGTTTTGGCCTACTACACCACGCTAGCCAGACGAGTTGGAATAGAGTTGATTTCGAGTTTTCCTTCTCTTTGCATTGATGTTGTCTTGCATAGTTTATCTCTTAGTCGCCTTTTACGACACCCGCGGGATGAATTGGGGTGGTGACACTCTGTACTCTTGATCCATCACCACACACCAAACGTTTATAACCTTCCAGAATTCTAGGCTAAATAACTATGACCATATACAGAGTCATATACTAAAGGAAAATGGTTTGTTTGTATCGAATGTTTTTCTATAAATAACTGTAGAATATTACTGTACAGCCCACTGCCAAGCCAAGTTGCAAACGTTTTCCGTTTTCTCTTCTATTCTCTATTCTATTTCTCTTTTCTCTTGCTTCCTTGGCTTATATTTTGTTATGATCACGTCGCTAAATAACATTAGGAAAACAATAAGAGAATAGAGAAATGGAATTGAGAATAGAATAGGAAACGAAAAACGTTACGTTACGGGAGCAGGATTGTTTACTGGTAGCGATAAAGTTAATTTATTCATGTTGGTTCAGATTAAATTTTCCAAAAATACTTATTAATGTTTAGAACTACACTAGTATTCTTGACTAATTGTTTCTATACAGATATTCTTCAATTATATCCCTCAACTTTTAACTATTTAACATCGTTTAGAACCTCCATCTGCAATATGCAGACTCAAGAATTTCCAGAAGGCGAAAATCGTTCGCAACACTTCCAAAGATACCTTGGTAATACAAGTATTTTACCTACCAATATATATTTCGAACGAAAACTGCACCTGTAGGAAGATCTCAGGTAGCCGGAACCAATTGCAAATCCATTGGAACCGTATAATATCACCGCCGTTGCTTTGTTCCTTCGTATTTATTATGGTGTGCCTCACAATAATTGTTATTGCGAATCGGTTCTTTGTTTTTAGGGTTGGCAGAATACTAAAACACATTACATGTGATATTTATTACTTTTAGTATAACCACAGAATACATAATAGTACCAGCACAGAAGACTCACTCCGAAAAGTAAATTAAAGTTATAGATACCCTCGGTGTCAAAAGATTAAGTTCAATTCAGATCGCACAGCGCCGAATCACTACGATTATATTTACCTACAATTGCGTCTCTTTCTATCGTATAACTCTGAACTGTTCTGACGATGTCTGTTCGACCGGCGTGTCTGACCCGGCAGGCAGCCGGCCGACTATACCTAAACTGCGGAGTGACACCCCCCTGGTATAACATTAAAAGAATTCTTGGTTCATTGAAAACTGTTTTTAACCCCCGACGCAGAAACGACAGGGTGTTCTAAGTTTGACGTGTCTGTGTGTGTGTGTGTCTGTGGCATCGTAGCTCCCGAACGGATGAAACGATTTTGATTATTTTGTTTGAAAGGTGAATTAGTTATGTTTGATGAAAATCGGTCCATTCAGTCGAGATTTTTTTTAAATGTAAAAGAAAAATATTTTGTGTGTCTACGAAATAAAGGTCTTCACTTTTTTCTGAAACGGCTTAACTTTCATGTTTGTCAATGCAGCGTAGTAACATTTTGTTGATGCCCCATGCCAAATCATCGGTATCCTTTGCGAAATTTATATACATTTGTTCCAAAATCAATTTAATTGTTTAGAGACTATACATTTATTACATACTTGTGTGTTTGTAGGTACTACGATTTTAATTCAGGAACCTACCTGTAACAAAAAAAGAAATTATGAAATTTAATGCATCATCTTTAGATATTATATAAATATAATCAGCGACAAAAACTTAACAAAAAATTGTTACAGGCTAAATTTGATATCACTATGGTCTGTCAAAATAGTAAAATGGAAAATTCAGATAAAAAATGCATTTTGTACTTCAAAAGGTTCGTAGACTCTCTAGGTAACATTTTCCATTCAATAAAAAGTTCTTTCAAAGCTACAAAAGCGAAGTTTAAGCCAGTTTGTTTTCTTAGGAAATATAGTACTTAGAACATAGCACTATGTAGAAACACAATATACACACAAATAAATAAATTTAGAGTGTCTGAATGTAACATCAAATGGACAGTTTCTTACTAAATGCATATAAAAGTATATACGATACTGACATTCAAAACTGAATTTAAAAATGTTTTATATGTCTGTTCGTTTGTTCCGGGTGATCTCTGGACCGGCTGGACCTATTTCGAAACGACTTTCACTGGCAGGTGGCTGATGGGGAGTAAGTTTTTTAATCTACCTTCGCTCCGCAGCATTACTCGAGATTAATAACTATAATAACTGAGGGACTCGACTCGTATTTGATATAATTATTTGAAATGAGTGTTTGACAACCCTAGCCGCAGCGAATATACTGATATTATTTATCATTTTTCTCGTAGTCTCAGGCAGACTACTATTGTTGGGTTTCACAGTCATCGGAAATAATATTAATGAACGTTGGAGTCGCGATGGTACCCCTATAATGTTAGTTGCCGTGATATTGGTTCGATACAATTTATCGAATACAAATGCTATCACCTATTTGTTGTCTTACTGAAACTGTTTCTCGACTACAAACACATAATATAAAAATATAGTTCAATTATTTGTGGGAGGTACAATAACTCACGTGGTAACAGTTTTTATAATTTTCTTTAGTTTCTGTAAATTGTAAGAATAAATAAGTAAGTAAGCCGTGTGGTGACGGATTAAGAATACAAAGTGTCACCACCCCTATTCATTCCATGGGTGTCGTAAGAGGCGACTAAAGGAACAAAATAAGCAGCTAACATTACTGCCAAGAGAAGGAAAACTTGAAACAAACCCTTTACCAACCCGTCTGGCCAGCGTGGTATAGTAGGCCAAAACCTCTTTTCAAAGGAGAGGCCTATGTCCAGTGGACTGTTGATGATGATGATGATGAAGTAAGTAAGTATGATGTAAGTTGTTATTTTAATTGCTTTTTTGTTTCTGAATTTCATAAACTCTTGCAATTTTTTGAAATTGCGTTTTACTAGCACGGTCATCAAATAGTTCTCTTATCGTAGTTTTTTAACTAAATTACCCGTACGTAAATGCATGTGCTTAGGTTAAAATAACAAGTGTTGATATCTAATGATGAAATAAATAAACTATCATTATTATTATAGATGAAACTGAATGATTGATCTTGACACTTTAGATAGCAAATTACCGGTCAAATATATCAAATCAAATCAAACCAATTTTATTTCAAATAAACCAATACAACGGCATTTTTGAAACGTCAAGAACCTCTCATCAACAACCCATAATGTCCCACGGCTGGGCTCGTGTCTTCAGGAGAGGGTTAAGGCCATACGTCCCCACCCTGGCCGAGTGCGGGTTGGGGACCGACAAGACTCTTTGTGGGTACGTCATATTGCCGTTGGATGTTTTTAAGCCTTAGAACCTCCAATTTATACATGATAAAATAATAAATAAATAATAAACTACGCAGAGCTTGTACTAAGGGTACTAGACAATTGATATAAATAAATACATAAATTTTCTTTTTAACACCCAGTGCCAGACAAAATTAGATCTGGGAATCGTAGCCGGAACCTCTTGACCGTCAGCCGCATACGGTAACCGCTAGACCAACAAGGTAGTCAGTCAGTATAATATAGTAAATATATATGTGAAAGTACAAGATAGTTGTTGAATTTATTTTTTTAGAAACAAACGACTTCTTCATATATGTTCAGTATTATGTCATCAGGACTAAAAACGGCCTTTGTTATCGGTTGTGATGGGAAAGTGGACTGTTTCTCTTTGAAATAAAATCTAGTTTTGTATGCAGAATATTCGAGTTTTATTAGCTTACACTGAGCATTTCAATACCTTTCGACGACATCCCAAAGGATTTACCAAATTTCATATAGAAATCAAGTGAGATTTCTGGGAAATATAATCAAATTTGGTAGTATTTTGATTTCAGCGTTTTCTTGCTTGTCTTAAAAATTGATTTGGTTTGCCTATTAAACACATAGCGAGACTTAGAGACAAAAGAAGGACCTACAGCACCAACATATGGAGAGGACCTCAAGGTAAAAGAAAGCGAGGAAGGCTGGGAGGACGAAATAAAAAAAGTCGCTAATCCAAAGTGGTGGTAGGAGGCCTTTACCCAACCTAGACCTTGCTAATAATCAAATATAGTGTTATAGTTATAATAATAGTAAATTAATGAAGCAATGTAGCAGGATCAAATAAAGGCTTTTTTATTTATTTTATTAATCGAAACTAATCTAAAATCGGTTATCGTTACATTTTCTATGGTTTTATATCCCCGCGTCTTTTATTGGGTTCGATTCCCGGGTCGGACCAAATATTATTTGTGTGATTCGCAAATATTTGTTTCGGAGTCTTTGTGTTTTTAATGTATAATATGTATGTATTTACAAAAAAAAGTATGTTTATGTATTTAAATCAGTTATCCAGTTACCCATAATACAAGCTCTGCTTAGTTTGGGACTAGATGATGTTGTGTGTCAGATGTCCGAAATATTTATTTATTTAATGTTATACCGCGGAAACACCTTAAAAGATAGACACTTAGCTATCGCGGAGAAATGTTTCATGAACAATACTGTCACACATAATTTTTGCGAAACTTAAGCCGTTACGCAGCGCACGCAGCGAAAGCTCTCAAAAGGAAAAAACTCGACTTTAAAACATTCTTCATTGGTGCTCCTTCCTCAATTAATGGACTATCTAACATTGAAAGAATTTTTCAAATCGGATCTGAAGTTCTTGAGGTTAGTCCGTGCAACCAAACAAACAAACTTTTCAGCTTTATAATATTATTTATAACAACAAATTCCAATAATCCACTGCTGGACATAGGCCTCTCCTTTGAAAGAAAGTTTTGGCCTACTATACCACGCTGGCCAGACGGGTTGGTAAAGGGTTTGTTTCAAGTTTTCCTTCTCTTGGCCACTGCCAATGTTAGCTGCTTATTTTGTACCTTTAGTGAAATATAAAAGTGCGATTACTTTATAAACAGTGAGACCACACCCTTGCGAGCAGCTTAACTCTACAACTAAGTACTTTATATACCAAAAACCAATTATCTCCTAATATCTCTGCGCTCCATTTTCTGATATAACTTTTCGTTGACCTTTAGGCATGGGTGTACCTAAGTGTTTACGACGTCTGTCTAGACAACGAAAACATATACAATAATAAGTAGACTAAATATATAAGCTGGTTTAATTGATTTTTCTTCATATAATTTAACTTTTGAATTAATTAATGAATTAAAGGACAGTTCCGCGGTAATCGTTTTTTTTTAATATTTAAGCCTACCAAAGTGAGTCTACTCTGCCTGATGGAAAGCATGAGTAGAATCCAGGAGTAGGGGCCACCATGCTCGTCGTGAGAGTAGGCATGAAGCATGGTGACCCATACAATGGCGGCCTGGTTAGGTAATTCAGCATTATTCTTCCGGCCTTCGGAGGCCGGGAGAATGATGCAGAATGATTGAGCCTCCGGTCTCACACTCACCAACGAAATATCACAGCAAGAATGCTGTCATTATTAGGATGGTCTTCTGTGTGAGGGTAGTCCTACTGTCCCGGTCGAGTCGGCCCATTCGTGCTGAAATCAACTTGGCTCTACTACCTCATAAATATAGTAATACTGCTATGGTGCGGCCGGGAGAAGATGAAGTAACATCCGATCAGGCCACCATGGTATGGGTCCCCATGCTGCATAGCTCACCCTCAAAATGCGGACAGTGACCCCTACTCCTAGATTCTACTCATGCTTTCCATCAGAGTAAAGTTACTTTTGTAGGCTTAAATAAAGAAAAAAACCGGAAAAAACTGGTTACTCAGGTCAGTATAATTATAAACAAGATCTAAGCTTCCATACCTTCTAGCTTACAGTGAGGTTTATAGCCTTCTGTGCAGTTACTTTTTTCTTTATCGAAAAGCTAGCTATAATTCTAATCACTAATAAATATAGCTTCTATTGTTAAGCGATCACCGTTACGTTAAAATAATAATGACAGAAAAACTATCACACACTTTGGACCCTAAAATTGAGTCGTAGTCTCGCCATGCATAACAAATAAAGCCCATTAAAAATCTACTGAACTAAACAACGAATTTACACTTCGGTTTTTTGTAACAACCTCATATATCACTGCACCCCTTTCAGCCACCACCCTGATTTAAACAGGTACAAAATAAAATATTCTCGTCGACCGCTCCATCACGTGTCGCGTTAAAAAATACGAGCAAGCAAGAGAACAATGCTCTTGATTATTTATAGATCGAGATAACGCCGTTTATGTTGGTTTGTGGGGACTCTTGGGTAACGTGACCGGTGGCTAAGGGCGTTAGCAGACCAACTACAGGATACCGTTAACCGAAAATTTACAATTTAACGAATCATCATCCGATTCTTCGACAATAATCGAATAATCCAAGAACCTTCTACTGACAATAAGAAACACAGCAACGAGAATTATCGAAATTAGTCAAGTCGTTCACGCATTATGTCAAATAATTGAAATAAGTACTCATTTCTAATTGATATTTTGTAAATAGCGAATTACGCCGCGGAGTGAAGCTATTAAAAAAAAAATTGTCCCAAGTTACTCCTGAGATCATCAGCTTCCCGCTAGTGAAAGTCGCTCCAGAGATTACCCGGAACAAACATACAGACAGACGGACAGACAGACAGTCAGACAAAAATAATTTAAAGTGCCTTTATGATGTGAATACCGTATATTATGTAGTATACTATTAGTAAAAACTGTTTTTGTTATATAAGTAATAGTTATGGACACACAAAAATCAATAGTAATAATACCCAACACCAAAAATTCGAAACAGCAGTCAGTCTATTCTCACCCTATATTTTTTCAAATGTAACCAGCTATTATCTAAACATTGGGTGACGTCACTCGGCCGCCATTAGCATTGTTATCATCTGTTGTTATCAATGGTGATGTATGTGGAATTGGAACATGAGATGTCAAATGGCCACCTGACGTGGTACAACACTAATTAGCGTTGAAAACCAGATGTTTGTTTTGTTGTTTTGTTCTACTGAAAGTTGTGTTAGGAAAACATTTTTTTTATGAACTATAACGATGTTAATTTTGAATTGACGTGTATGTTGATCTAATTATTAGAAGGTGAGGTTCGATTCCCACCCAGGACATATAATATTGTGTACTAAGTTCAATCTTTTGTTGGGTCTGGTTATATATCTATAACTAGCGGAGTCCCACGGTGTCACCCTCGGTATTTGCTGTAAAAGGCGCGAAACGCCGCGGAGCGTAACTAGTTTAAAAAATTGCTCCTTAGATCATCAGCTTTCTGTCAGTGAAAGTTCCTTTAAAATCGGTTTAGCCGGAACAAACAGACAGACAAATTTTTTTATAGTTGCATTTTTAAAGTAAGTAGCATATTTACTTTCATATACATTTAGTAAAAAACTATTTATTTAATTTTAAACCAGACACTTGCGTAGATATTTATATAAATCACATCAATTATTACTTTTACTCTAAAAAAAACAAAACTTAAAAACAAAATTAAATTTAGGTGGCAACACTTTTCCAACGGAGTGTCAAATTATAGACTCTTACTTCACATAAGTTTCTTACCAACGTATAGTTTTTGTAATAAAGTCGACTAGTGTATTACTAGACAAATTAAAACTTTTTCGTGTGCGTGTGGAAACACCCTTCGAACGTTACCCTACCGGGATTTTCGTAAGGGCTGTGTTGGAATCGAAACTACTAAATCTTATGAGACTTAACAAAAATCCGAGAGCAACTTCTATTGACACGCAATGTCAAATTAAACGTTCTTTAAGTAATGAGGTAATACCTATAGAAAACAGGCGTTATAGTCGTCACAAAATAAGAAGCCCGGTTTGACATTTGTCATCGTGGCGTAACTAATACGATTAATTCGTGTTTTTGAGTGCAATTTTCCAATATCAAGTTAAACTTGATGCTTATTTATGATACGCGTTGTGATAGTGTATGGGTAACATAGTAATTAAATAGGATTATGAATATGATTTTTCAATTTCTTACATACGGCACGTCAAATGACAAATGTCAAAACGGACTTCTTATTTTGTGACGACTATAGTTATAACCAATGCTCGGCAAAGTCACTTGAGGGACACCTTCTAGCCAGATAAATAAATCGGACATCTGACATACAACGTCATCTAGTCCCAAACTAAGCAGAGCTTGTACTATGGGTACTAAACGAGTGATATAAATACATACTTAGACACATCCAAACACCGAAACAATTTTTAGATCGTACAGACATTAGATCCGACCCGGGAATGGAACCCGAGACCTCTTTATCGGAAGCCGAATACGCTAACCACTACACCAACGAGGCAGTCGAATGTCAGTCAGATACCGGGACTGGCAGCGATGCCTATGTCCAGCAATGGACTGTAGCTAGCTGATGATGATGACAATAACTTTGGGATAGATGGCTCACGCTCATTCCCATGCGTGGATAAGCAGAGACAGTACACAAATTCTTTTTATCATTCAGTATCCTGCCAAGGTGACTATTCATTTGCGAATATCCTAATTTACATCCTCGCTTCTCATTCGCATTCATCAGATTTTGTAAATATCTTTATCATCAACAGCTTTTAGCAGTCCACTGCAGACATAAGCTTCTTATAAGTATGGAATACCACGCTGACCAGACTTCAGAGATCAGTTCTTACTACAAGACCTTTCTTCAAAACACTGCGGATCTGATCAGTATATTTTTATCAGACCGAGACCCCTCACAGGAGCCACACAAACTCTTTTGATCATTTAGTCTTCACTTATCCAAACCAGCTTAACGCATTGTTTATAATATCCTAACCTCTTTTAATTCTAGTGACTCTGGTTGCTTGCCAACTAAATTCCTCAGGAGTAAACAAAGCAATATCTGTCCCTAAAAACGGGGGCAGCAATTACTTTAATATAATGCAAGAACAAGTGCATTTTGCCAAGAGAATTAAAAAAAAAATCATTTCAAAATCTCTGCAACGCGTGCACTCTCCGCGTTCAAGGTTATAATAAAATGGCGGGCCCGCTATTTTTAAATGCATGCATCATCTGTTATAACATTGATAAAGCTATTCGCAAACTGCAATGAACAAACATGTACATATGTACTTTATCTTGAGTAAAGAAATAAAGGTGAGGCTAGATTTAGATAACGATAAAATGTTACATAAATACATGCATTCTAGCATAACACTGAAAAATTGGCCAGGTGCGTGTCAGGCCACATATGGAATAGGGTTTCGTAGTCACCCATAATGGTACGTAGATTTATAATTATGTACCATAGATATTTTAATTCTAGTGACTCTGGTTGCTTGCCAACTAAATTCCTCAGGAGTAACTATTTAACTGCCTCGTTGGTCTAGTGGTTAGCGTATGCGACTGCTAATCAAGAGGTCTCGGGTTCAAATCCCGGGTCGGGCCAAAAAGTGTTTTTGGGATTTTCTAAGGAAATTCCTAATAGCTGCCCGGAGTTTGGAAGTCTGGCGGTGATTCACGCCCGTGCCTCGGAGAGCAAGTAAAGCCGTCGGTCCCGTTGTCATGAACATCGTATGGCAATCGTTATTGGGAAGTCAGTGCCCTCAAACATACTGACAACTAGTTCAATCTTCGAAATCGGTTGAACTAGTAGCCGATCCCAAATAAACTTGGGAATAAGGCTAGGAAGATGATGACCATAGATAATTGTTATTTTCACTTTTTACTTCGTTATTTTGTACGAAGTTTCCCAAGTAAGCATATTTCAAAAGTTAGACCTCTATAACTCCTAAACTAAAAAGATTATCTAAGCCGTTATAGTTTACGCTCTGCTTAGTTGTGTGTTACATGTCCAAAATATTAAAAAAATATGATAAACTGGCAACTTTTAAATCACTGATAATTTAGAGTACTATCAATTTCAAAATTAGAACCTATGCTTTTTAAAGTCATCGTTTTAAACGTGACATTCCAAATTTAAATCATACAAGTCTAAAACCAAATAGTTTAGTCAAATGTAACATAACATTAGATATTTAGTAATTGAAATAAAATTTTCTAGCGTCTAACACACATTTCACATTAATGTCACAGTGTTAAGTCGGTTTATGTCACCGTGACAGTTCAGCAGGAGCCAGACTAGGCCTGATTTAAGCTAGGTTTACACTGGGATTTATACCGAACCTAGTCTTATTTTGGTGACGTTGATATAAACCACAGACAAATGGGGCTTGTACATTTTTAAATTGAGTTACACTTTGGAATAACAAACAAGAAGTTCTCATTTTTTGTACCTTAGAACGGCGTCACTTAAACACCGCTTTGATTTATTTTTACTTTTGAGGATGCTTTTTGCATCAATAGCTTTAACAAGACATCTCAACAGAGCCTCTTAAAGTAAATTGAGGTTCTTGACTATCGATCTCCAAGCGACGGGAAAACGAACACCGAATCCACATTTCGACAATATCAATAAACAAACTCAATATTTTTCCGCATGTAAGTCGGTTATCGTGGTGAAAAAGTCCTTTCTTTGGCTCTTGATTATCTGTGTTTCAAATTTCATTTAAAACAGTCCAGTAGTTTTAGCGCGACAGACATACAGATAGACAGAGCTACTTTATCATTTATTTATACAAAAAAATAAAATTTGGAGTGTCTGTTTGTAATAACAAATAACCAGTTTTTCATTAAATGCATATCAAAGTATTTACGCTACTGACAATATAAATGCAATTTTTGTCTGTCTGTCTGTCCATCTCTCTGTTCGTTCCGGGTAATCTCTGTGAACGGCTGGTCCGATTTTAACGGGACTCTCACTCGCAGATGGCTGATGACATAAGGAGTAAACTAGGCTAACTTTTTTAGTCTAACTCCAGTCCGCGGCGTTACTCCTGATTTATAACAAAAACCGCGGGTAGTCTTTATATATATAAATCTTGTGTGAGTGTGTATGTCACTGAACTTCTCTGAAACGACTGGACCGATTTTGATGAAATTTTTTGTGTGTGTTCAAGGGGATCTGGGAATGGTTTAGATTCGCAATTGGACTCGGTAGGTGGCGCTGCGATCAAGTTCTGGAATTTTAAAGTTGGGCGGTACGAAGTTCGCTGGGTCAACTAGTATATATATATAATTCTTGTGTGAGTGTGTATGTCACTGAACTTCTCTGAAACGACTGGACCGATTTTGATGAAATTTTTTGTGTGTGTTCAAGGGGATCTGGGAATGGTCTAGATTCGCAATTGGACCCGGTAGGTGGCGCTGCGATCAAGTTCTGGAATTTTAAAGTTGGGCGGTACGAAGTTCGCTGGGTCAACTAGTAATATTATAAAGTGAGGATAATAGTAATATAGTAAGGAATAGTAATGATTCTAATGACGTCTAAAATATAAATCGTTAAAAAATATAGTCATCATCATCAACAGCCTCCAACAGTCCACTGCTGGATATAGGCCTCTCCTTAGAAAGGAGGTTTTGGCCTACTATACCACACTGGCCAGAAGGGTTGGTATAGGATTGGTTTCAAGTTTTCCTTCTCTTTGCATTGATGTTGTCTTGCGTAGTTTATCCCTTAGTCGCCTTTTAGGACACCCTCGGGACGAATAGGGGTGGTGACACTCTGTATTCTTAATCCGTCGCCACACGGATAAATAATATAGTATTCACAACAAATAACAAGTTGTAAGTCACTATGCAAGATATTAAAAGTCAAAATGTACATGCACGTTTAAGCGATCCAACCAAATGTAGATTATTATACTATTCGCTTGACAAATGGTCGATTTAATAGTATTTGATGCACAAATGGTTTATATGGCTGCTGCTTAAATAACGCGACGGAGAACCCACACCTGTAATATTTGAAAACGTGCCAAAATTGTTACGTATCCTCTTAAACTGTAAACAGCGCGATGATACAATCAAAATCATGTAATATTACATCAAGGGCTTAGATATGATATAGAAGTTGGTTGGCAATCTTGATGAAATAATGAACTTGATCAGATATTATTCATGTTTTTAGGGTTCCGTGGCCAAATGGCAAAAAACGGAACCCTTATAGATTCGTCATGTCTGTCTGTCTGTTCGTCCGTATGTCACAGCCTCTTTTTTCTGAAACTATAAGAACTATACTGTTGAAACTTGGTAAGTAGATGTATTCTGTGAACCGCACTAAGATTTTCACACAAAAATAGAAAAAAAAAAACAATAAAATTTGGGGTTCCCCATACTTGGAACTGAAACTCAAAAAATTTTTTTCCTCTAACCCATACGTATCATATCTATGGATAGTTCTTCAAATTGATATTGAGGTTTCTAATAATTATTTTTTCTAAACTGAGTAGTTTGCACGAGAGACACTTCCAAAGTGGTAAAAAGAAAGTATGTTTATGTATTTATATCAGTTGTCTAGTACCCATAACACAAGCTCTGCTTAGTTTGGGGACTGGTTGACGTTTGCGTAAGATGTGCGAAAATATTTATTTATTGTAAATGATAAGACTTGTACAGATGAACTAGCTGGAACGGTTTCAGACCATCGTGAAAGCTTTTTGACAGAGACATACAGTTTAAGCCACAATTTTAAAGATATATCGTTCTCCTAGCTATCGTTGAATATTGAGGCAGGTTGGGAGTGGATGTCACCGATTTATTTTTGTACAATATTTATGGTGGCGATGCATTTAGACGCACTGGCTGTTAACATGTGAGGAGCCGTAACATAAAATGTCTTGTAATGTGACTTAGGTTAAAAGAATGTATTGTGAACGTCAATGGTGTTGATAATATTATTTAATCATATTAATTTCAAGCTAAAAGAAGGACCAGCAGCAATTTCGGAAATCTTACACACAACGCCATCTAGTCCCAAACTAAGCAGGGCTTGTATTAAGAGTACTAGACAAATGAAATATCAAAATCGCATACATCAACACTGCGCCATCGCAGTCAATGTCTAAATGACAGTAGATTAGCTCCAATTTCGTTAGATTTTAGCTTGAGCACTACGAGGAAGAGACATCCTATCCTGACTGAATGAATGAGATGTGAGTCTGAGTGCAGTTCCTACCACAAATCATTAAGTATTTCCGATTTGATATGGCTCCATGCATACTTGAGATGTAAGTTGAATTTATAATTATATAGCTACGCCCCGCGGTGTTACCCGCGTATATCATTATGGTTGCTATGCAAGTTTGTTATGCATAGCAACCTGTGACGTTTTGACAGGAGATAAACAGTGATACATTTTGACATCTACGATTTATGTATTTTTACAATCACCAAGTTTTCGCCCGTGTATTTCGACTATTGCAGTAAAAAGTAGCATATGTGTTAATTTGATATATAAGCTATATTACTGTAAAGTTTCATCCAAATCCCTTGAGTAGTTTTTGCGTGAAAGAGGAACAAACATACATACACACATACATATATACATACTCACAAACTTTCGCGTTTATAATATTAGTAGCATTATGTAACCGTATATAAATTCAATAAATATTCTGGTGACACATGCTGATACATTTTTTCCCCTGGTTCCATTCGCGTTGATATCAGTTATCACGGTAAAAAGTAGCGTAAATCCTCCTTCAAAAATCTAAGTGTCTCCATAACAAAAATCGACCCAGCGGTTTAGCCGTGAAAACGATACAGACAGAAATACTTTCGACTTTATAATATTAGCATGGATAACATTTATTCCGCCGTATTATACAATACCGGTTTAACCTCAGGATATATCACGACATACCAGACATTTTAGATAGATTCTTGTATTGAAAGAAATGTGCGATATAGGTACTCACTGAAGCCTGACATTCGACTCCAGGGCCCACGTCAGAAGCTCACTGGGCCGTGTTACGTGTTCTGTGTACTTCGGCGAAGGTTACACTGTCAATAATATCCTTGTGAGAGAACAATAGAAGGCGTAGCCGCTGCTCATAGATTAAGCGGACCATGCAGAACTCCTTTCTCGGAATCGAAACTATATTTGTTGCCTATTTTTAATATTTATTCCATAAATAAGATTCCTTCTTTTGAACTAAGAGCTAGACAGTTAAAGAAAGGGATTGCTATTTATATTAACATGGAATTTTGACTCCCAAAGATGCTGAAGGTTTTTTGTTATACACTGAGTCCTTTTTAGGGTTCCAAAGTGTATAAATCGGAACCCACTTTAAAGGGCACTTTTTCGTAAAACCAGGGTGTCCCACTCTCTACAAGCTAAACGGCTGGCTCAAAAAAACTGGAAAAATTCATGATAGTGGTTCATATAATGAAATTTATAGGAAAGCTATCACGGATTAAATGACTTTGTTAGTTCAGGAGTTATAGAGGCTTAACTTGTAAAATGCGCTTATTTGGAAAACGTATTAACGCATTAATACGTAAACATAACAATTATCTCTTGAATACGATTTTATATCCACGTACCATGGGTGACTGAGGAACCCTTTTATGTGCGTGGCCTGACATGCACTTCGTCGATTTTAAGGGTTCCGTAGCCAAATGGCAGAAAACGGAACCCTTATAGATTCGTCAAGTCTGTCTGTCCGTCGGATTGTCACAGCCAATTACTTCCGAAACTATAAGAGCTATACGTTGAAAATTGGTCAGTCGATGTATTCTGTGAACCGCATTAAGATTTTTACATAAAAATAGAAAAAAAACAATACATTTTGGGGGTCCTGATATGGCCATATAGCCAGGGGAGTTTTTACAAACACAAAAAAGTTAAATCTAGACTTAGTATAGAAACGTAACTTATTACAAACTTATATTTATCAGTTAAATTGACTTTTTTTATATTACCGATGGAATATTGCTCAAAGCTTAACTACAAATAAACTTTTTCAATATTTTTGACGACATTTCATAAAACTACTAAAGCACAGGTTTTCTCCACACAATACACACAGCAATCGGTTGTCATGTAAATTTTCTATTGTTACAATATCCAATACAAGGTATCCTTAGAAATATTTAATGGCTATTCATATGACAAATCAGGTTTACTTTTACTACATATTGTTGGAACGATTCGATGAAAACCTTTAGTGGTTTCCTATAGAAACGACCTTCGTATTTCACATTCAATATTGATTGCATCTAGAAGATATTGTCTAGCCAATATTAGTTTACTAGTGATCCGGCACAGGTTCACATGGAAGTCTTTGAAGTTCTCAGATTTACTCTATTATAATAAGTAAGTAAAACGCATATGGACCTTCATCATCATCATCATCAACAGACTTTAAAAGGCCACTGCTGGACATAGGCCTCTCCTTAGAAAGGAGGTTTTGGCCTACTATACGACGACTTTCTTAATCCGTCACCACACGGATATCTTAATCCGTCACCACACAGGGACCTTCATCAACAACCCTAAACGTCCCACTGCTGGGCTCACGTCTCCTCTCAAGAGAGGGTTAAGGCCATACGTCCCCACGCTGGCAGGTTTGGGGCTGGCAAGATACGTTTTGGCAACGTAATCTTTCCGTTCAAGGTTATTAAGGCGTCCGAAGGCCTCCAACTATGCTTTACGACTGTTATGTGCATTTATTAAAATGTATTTCGGCATAGGGATAGATTGGACCTTGTAGAAGGACCTAGGCTACTATAACAGACAACTCGAGCGTAAATATAAAAGTTACAGTCCCATAAATGTGTGTGTTATCCGTGTGGTGGTTAAGAATACAAAGTGTCACCACCCCTATTCATTCCATGGGTGTCGTAAGAGGCGACTAATGGAACAAAATAAGCGGCTAACATCACTGCCAAGAGAAGGAAAACTTGAAACCAATCCTATACCAACCCGTCTGGCCAGCGTGGTATAGTAAGCCAAAACCTCCTTTCTAAGGAGAGGTCTATGTCCAGCAGTGGACTGTTAAAGGCTGTTGATGAAATGTGTGTTAAATCCCCAAATAATTTGCTGCAAAGTTCGCATTCTCGCAATCTTTAAAACATCTGTACTAATTAACAATAGACAACGTTATAAATTTTAACGTCTACAGCTGTGTTATATCATACTCATCAGCAGTATATTACAAGCTATGTGACACAAGTGACATTTCTAGGTTGGGGACATACGGGCGTAAAAGTGTAATATGTTTTTAGATACACCGGCACTCATAAACAACATCATAACTCAACATCAGAATTCCTGTGTGTCACGCTTTGAAAAAAGTTTCACAAACAGTTATAATATATTTATATTTAGTCAATATAACTTTTATATATGAATACTAGCCGCCTGCTCCATCTCCACAAGGGGACATATAGTACTTATTTTTCGGGTTAATATAGAACCTATGTCATTCGCAAATAACGTAGCCTTCTATTGGTAAAATAATTTTTAAAATCGGTTCAGTAGATCCAGAATTTACCCCTTACAAAATCACAAACTTTTCCTCTTTATATATTAGTACTAGCTGATGCCCGCGGCTCCACTTGCGTCCAAGAGGTATGAAAAATAGATGTTAACCGATTCTCAGACCTACCCTACACGCACACAAAATTTTATACAAATCGGTCTAGCCGTTTTGGAGGAGTATGGAAACGAACATTGTGATACGAACGTTTAAAGTAAGCAATGTTTCGATAAACTTCGGGTTTCTAATCTATAAATAAATGTCAAGGTCATGGTACTTATAATAGCGATTTCTATAAAATTATTGACAATATTGCTGCGCTCATAATCAAGAGGCCCTAGGTGATTAGAAAGAATCACCTAGGGCCTAGGGTTGGTGACCCTTAGTGGCATAATACCATAAGTCTCCATGATTCGGAGGTAACGTTATTAGCAGTCATGAAGCTTAGTTGGAGGCCTTCGGGCGGTTTAAAAACACCCAGCGCTGATACTACGTAGCCACAAAGTTGCCCTGCCAATCCTCAACATTATGGGTTGTTATTGATGATTGACAATATTCGCTTTTCACTCATATTGTCATATTTATTGCGTTTTTTTATGTAACCTAGGTTGCCTGCGTTATGTAGATTTGCGGTAACTTCTTCAAAAATGAAAGTATCTCCTTGCCAAATTTTACACACAGCACAAACAGCCAGGCAGAGTCACTGTAACAATTGAATGCCTACAGTTTGAGAAAACTGTATTTATCAATAAAGATAGAAAAAACATATTTCTGACAGAGCTATTATTATTAGAAACGTGTTTAATTGAAAATTTGAGATCCGAGAAGCGCTACAACCTTGTTAAAATTATATGATTTCACATTTAAACGACTCGCATCAATTTCAAAGAAACCTTTTGCGCTTGGAGTTATAGCTAATTATTCTATTTTTAGGAATATCTATAGAATATTTTTTTCTCGTTACCTTGCTTGCTTACTTGAATTGAATGTAAAAAATAAATTTAAGGGAACTTATTATGTATAATACTTGCTTTGTGCGGTGAAAGATACGAAGAACCAGGGTCACCAGTACTATTCATAAAATGGATGTTGTAAGAGTGTCAATATTTTAACTGTCTCCTAGGGCGCCTAAAGGTAGGCGATAACGAAAATGTCACTAAGGGTTACTCTCTAAGTGCTGCTTTAAACTTGATACAAATTCTAAGGACATTACAAGTATATTTAAAGGAGATGCCTATATCCAGCAGTGAAACATTAAAGGTCGTTTATGATAAAGATTTATAAATACATACTTAATTCGAAAGTAACTCTGGGTGTCTGCCTATTTCTTGATGATGGTAGTAAATTACTCTTTACTGCGATAACCGACACACATGAGAGCGGAGTCGAAGACAAAAGTTAGTTTACAAAAAATCAGACCAAAAAAAAAGAAAAATTAAATGTTATGTCGTGTCTAAATAATGACATAGTCTATGCGGCGGGGTGCGCGGGAGTGCGGTACCTCGCGCGCGTCCGCGTGCTCAATGTCAAGGTTACACGTTCAGAAATAGCGCACACCACAAAAATACGCGGCAATAGCTCAATCGATTGTGTCCGACTGTGCATACTTTGTTATTTTCTCTGCTATTCAAAAGACGCTGCATATCTCTGTTTAACGTAGAATATAAGATACATGTAATTAATATTAAAAAGTGACTTCGAATAAGTTTGTAAAATCATTTTCAATCACTTTAATGGTACCACAAAGTGTTAAGAACGATTTTTTTTTACTATAAGAATCTGTTAGATACTCATAGATAACATTTTCTGTATTAATCTGTATCCTCTGCTCTATTTAGTATGGAGCTAGATGGCGTTGTATGTGTGATATCTGATATATCTATACAAATAAATTGGAGTGTCTGTTTCTGTTTTATTTTTAATAAATGCGTATGAAATTATTTCCGCAGCAATAACACAATTTTTAAAATTTTTGTCTGTCTGTCCGTCTCTCTGTTTGTTTCAGGTAATCTCTGGACCATCTCCATTTTGACGGGACTTTCACTGACAGAAGACTGATGACATAAGAAGTAGCTGAGGCTAACTTTATTAGAATAGTACTATTCCGCGGCGTTACTCGCAAATTACAACAATACAAATAATTACATTGATTTTCTTATCTTCCGATGCACACTATATAACTTTGGTAAGCTGTTATTTCTTCACAATACACCTATAAGTATACACTACACGTCTATATTCCAGTTATATTCATAAACATTCATAGTTCAATCACATTTCTATAAACGTGGCCGGAATCAAAGCTGTGCTCATTACACGGGTAACCAACGGTTCGGCCTATGATGTTTTATTAAACAAACTATACCGGCTCAGTTTCACCTAGATCAATGAACTTGTATATATAAATCACTCATCTACCACTGAGTGTTGCTCAGGCGCACACATTAAATAAATTATACCGATCTCAAACGTAATTTAATACTTTATGGTTCATCATAGGTCATGGCCCTTTAAAGAGTTTAAATTAGATTAGAATCTTTCGTATAAATTACATATTCATATTTAATAAGTAGCTTCACGGTGTTTTGTATATTGCACGGGAAACACGATAAGTCTAAAACAAGTTTGATAAGCAATCTGCCAGTGAAGGTACCGTCAAAATAGAATTAGCCGTACCTGATATTAGACGTTTCTGAGATGAGGACCGTGTTTACTTTCATATGTATTTAGGGAAAAGTCGTTATATTGAAATTATATTGTATTAATTAGTATAGACACAGATAATAATGATTTAATAAATGTCATGCCTCATTTAGAACTATATTAAACAGAACGTGTAGTATTTTGCGCTGCCATAGCACTGAGCTATAGTAGGCCAAAACCTCTTGTCTAATTAGAATCCTATGTTTATTTAGAGGTCCTTAATTCTAATGATTATTTTTACTGATCTTAGAGTGTTTCAATGTGATACATTTATCATAAAAAAAATCGGCCAAGTGCGAGTCGGACTCGCCCATGAAGGGTTCCGTATCAGCAAGTAATATCATATAAAAGTTCTTGTAATTCGTTGTAAGCTTGATTGATGTTTTTATAATAGTGTATTGATTGAATGAAAGGTAAAATGCGATTTACGATTTATGACATATTATAAAAAAACTACTAACTAGATTTCGTTTAAACCAATTTTCGTTGGTAGTTTGCATGGTAATGTACAACATATATTTTTTTTAGTTTTATCACTCTCTTATTTTAGAAGTTACAGGGGGGGGGACCAACATTTTACCACTTTGGAAGTGTCTCTCGCGCTAACTATTCAGTTTAGAAAAAAATGATGTTACAAACCTCAATATCATTTTTGAAGACCTATCCATAGATACCCCACACGTATGGCTTGGATGAAAAAAAAATTCTTGAGTTTCAGTTCCAAGTATGGGGACCCCCAAAATTTATTGCTTTTTTTCTATTTTTGTGTAAAAATATTAATGCGGTTCACAGAATACATCTACTGACCAAGTTTCAACAGTATAGCTCTTATAGTTTCGGAAAAAAGTGGCTGTGACATACGGACGGACAGACAGACAGACAGACAGACAGACATGACGAATCTATAAGGGTTCCGTTTTTTGCCATTTGGCAACGGAACCCTAATGAGTAGGTAAAGAATCATTGGAATGTAATTTAGAGTACCTAAGAATATCTATATGATTCTATGGTCATATGAATGCATATGATAAGTGTTTGGCAAGATCATTATTTTATATAATAAACGGGAATTGCACTTCAAAATGCGTCAACAGTCGCGTAAAATCAGCAATATGGCTTAATTGTGCGCGCTCGTATTACTCGCCAGAAATAAACTTGGTTTACGCGAATCCCGTGGAATTCTCGAGTTTATTTTCGAGAAACTCTATTTGTGGAGGATGTCGTTTGTCATGCATTAGTTCTGCTCGAGTTTTTAATACCGGCATGCATTTCAAGAATTAGTGGGTAATTATAACATATCTAAAATAGTTTTATGTGAGAACAAAGTGCTAATTTTGCGGTTTCTATGAATAGGAAAACAATAATACACATCGCTAGGAAAACTACATGTGCACGTCGGTATACTAATAATTTTGTATTTTTGGTTTCCTAAGATTTAGAATCTCAAATAGTGACATAAGAATTCACTTGCTAATTAAAATAGCATAGAGAAATTTTAAATATCATTATAAAAAAATAACTTTTGCATTGTTTTCGTTATTATGACATATAACTGGAAATATTCATCTAAATCCGTTCAGTATTTTTTGCTTGAATTGCAAAGAAATTCATAGCTATATTATTAGGACCTTGAATAAGTTCTCGCTGTTTCTTTTACAAAATAAAACCTTAATATTATTTTTACGGGAATTAACGCGATCACTTAATAAAGGTATTACATACCTCTGATTTGCCTGACGTTTCGACCAGGTTAATAGGAAAATTAATTATAAGAAACAAAAACATTTCATTCAAAGTATTGCCTATCAGTTTTTTCTGGCAGTACATAAAATCCGCGTCGGAAAAGCGACATGTTTTTTGAGGCTATCCAATAATCGATTCATTTTTTAGCTTCTTCATAACAGTGTTAGCCCCTGTCAGTTAGGCTATGATATATATAAGAAATATATATAGCTATAAGAAACCCAGGAGGGGCTATGTCTTCATCATCATTATCAGCCTATCGCAGTCCACTGCTGGACATAGGCCTCTCCCATTGCATACCACTCTGATCGATTTTGGGCTTCTCTCATCCAGCTTCTGCCAGCCATTTTACGCAGGTCGTCACTCCACCTCGCCTGTGAGAACTCGCTATGTCTTATGTAAGTTCTTATAAGACATAGCGAGACATTCAAGGTCCTATTATTATAATATATACGTAACTTAAACCACATCCATAACGCATGTCAACTGCAAATTGTTGCTATGCATTCGCTAATGAAGAGCTCACGATCTTTCTTAGCGTTCAATGTCAATTATAAGAGATGTATTTAAGATGTTACATTTTACATAACAGCAACGGAAAACACAAGACTCGTGCATTTATTAAGACTTTATGACGTATAGTGATGTATTTAGTTGGTTAGTAAATGCATTTGCATATCATGGGAGTCTCGCCGGTATTCGAATTCGTATCGTGTAAAATCGTGGAGACATACTGCGAATCATCGAAATTCCGGAAGACTTCATTTACACAATCATCATCATCAACAACCAATAATGTCCCACTGCTGGGCTTTGGTCTTCTCTCAGGAGAGAGCTAACTAAGGTCATACGTCCCCACGCTCATAATTAATATTGTACCAACATGACAGACTCGTACATACATTTACTTCACAAACGGGGCGTGAAAAAGCATGTCACTAAGCCGCCATAGTGTGGGCCGCCATACTTTATTCCACTCTTGGATTCTGCCATAAGTCCCCACGCTGGCCGAGTGCTGGTTGGGGACTAGCAAGACACGTTGTGGCTACGTAATCTTGCCGTTGGTCTCCTACAATACAACAATAGTCATCACTTTTTTTTACTTTTTTCATCTGTGTAATAAAGATTACATCACCAGTGTTAAAAAGTTTATTTTACATTCGTATATAGTTACATAATTAATCTAACACACTTGAAGTACCTAATCCAATCTCAATTATATCGACAGCGCCATTAAAAACACTACATATTTTAAGAAAAAAAAAAGGCTAACAAGAAATGTGTTGGTAGCAGCGCCATGCTTATGTCATCTTATTCGCACTAGTGGAGGGGTTTGAACAGATCGGCAACTTTTAATCGTTTAAGATAATGCAACTTCAAATCCCATATGGGACAATGCATGATCCACAAATCGTTGTTCCGAGTCAGGGTATTCTTTGTGTCCGTTTAATGTATCTTTGTAAAGCCCCCGTCGAAACAGAATGTTTATTCTTAATGCGGAAGTTGTCTTTTGAAAAAAAAAATATCTATAGTATACATAAATTCAACAACTCTTTAAGTATGTTAAGTATTAGTGAGATTAGGATATTATTAAACCTATTTAGATTATACTGTCTTAGGGGAGAACTATTATTACAAATATATTGCATCAAACAATAACTGCCTTGTTGGTCTAGTGGTTTGCGTATGTGGTTGTGGATCAAGAGGTCTCGGGTTCGATTCCCGCGTCAGACCTAATATTTGTGTGATTCACAAATATTTGTTTTGGAGTCTGGGTGTATTTCTATATATAATATGTATGTATTTACAAAAAAAATAATGTTTATGTATTTATATCAGTTATCCAGTACCCATAATACAAGCTCTGCTTAGTTTGGGACTAGATGACGTTGTAGAAATATTTATTTATTTTTATTTATTTACTCAAAGATAACAGTCACGGCGACAAAAAGTTGCTAATCTGTAGAAACCTTTATTCACACTTGAAGAACAGGTATTTTGTTGCTATGTGCTTCATAAGGATGGTTTTATGACGGCCAGCGTAGACAAAAAATAGCTACTGGTCTTAACTCTGCAGGCATGACGTTGTGTGTGACACAGAGGTCATGGCCAGTAACGAGTCGTCAGGTTTCTTTGTAACTAACAATCTATGGTTTTTATAACTATGATGACGTTATTTGACTTGTTCTTAATAATTAGAAATGTTGATTATTTCGGACACACAACGTCATTCAGTCCCAAACTAAGCAGAGCTTGTACTATGGGTCCTAGACAAGTGATATAAATACATAAACCTATTTTTTCTGTAAATACATACATATTATAAATAGAAAGCACACAAACTCCGTGACAAATATTTGCGGATCACACAAACATTTGGTCCGACCCGGGAATCGAACCCAAGATATCAAATAAAGCAGTCGCAGACGCTTACCACTGGACCACGGAAGCAGTGAATATTAATTAATATAGGTAGTAGAGTCATGTTGAATTCAGCTGGAAAGGGTCGGATCGACCGGGGCAGTACTACCCTCACACGGAAGACCAAACTAATAATGACAGCATTCATGTTGTATTTCGTTGGTGTGAGACCAAAAGCTCAATGATCCAGAACTATCTTACTAAGCCGCCATAGTGTAGGTCACCATGCTGAATTGCCTGTACTTACAATGAGGATTGTGGCCCCTAGTCTTGGATTCTACTCATGCTTTCCATCAGGCAGGGTAGAGTCACTTTGGTAGGCTATAAATTTAAAAAAAAGACTGCCTTTTAAGCATGATCTCTTTCCGATCGTGTCGTATTGTTACGATCGTCTCTTCGAATTATGAGAGTGAAAGAACAAACAGTGCACTTCGTTACTTATAGTAAAAAAAAAAAAATTTAATTTCTGTCTGCCTCTTTGTTTCGGCTAATCTCTAGAACTGATGGACCAATTTTGACAGGACTTTCACTGACATATAGCTGATACTCCAAGTAGTAATCTGGGCTACTTGTTTTAGGTTAGCTTGCTAGCTCCACCGCGCTCCGCGGATTACAACACCAACCGTGGCCGCGTGACAGCTAGCCCATACTATATTATATCGTAAAAAACAAACAAATTATTTCTATGATCTAAGATAAATACATTCCACAAGTTAGTAAATTATAATCTAAGGAGAAATCAAATCGAAAATAAAAAAAGCTTTAAACCAGCCAACTTAAAGCCCGTACATTCCTTCCAACAGTATTCTAATAA
This sequence comes from Phragmatobia fuliginosa, assembly GCA_932526445.1. NCBI lineage: Eukaryota > Metazoa > Arthropoda > Insecta > Lepidoptera > Erebidae > Phragmatobia > Phragmatobia fuliginosa. The sequence continues at coordinate 18,837,218 of OW052070.1, forward strand.
CTCACTGTATTTATAAAATCTAAAGCCCCTATAGACCACCCAAGACGTTTGACGTGAATGTAAGGAGGTACATTATGGCTTTTTTTTAAACTAGTTTTAGTTTAAGCCAAGATAACAGTTCAATCCTCATTGGAAGGTATTAAAAGGTTTTTTTATATATATAATGCTGCCATAATGACTCTGCTCAGCCTGATGGAAAGCATGAGTGGCGGTCACCATCCTCATTGCCCATGTGGACAATGCAACACCCACACTATGGCGGCCTAGTTAGATACTTCTTCACGCCCTGCTTGAAGGTCCCGGGATCATAGTAGGAAGGAAACACATGAGATGGCAGAGAGTTCCAGTTTTTGACTGTTCGGCACAGGAAGGAAGAACCGAATCGCTTAATTCTGGTGCGTATTTCTTCCACTCTGAAGCGGTTACTGGTTTTGCATGCATCGTAGTGCTATCAGTTTAGGTTTTTTTTCTAAGCTGAGTTCAGCAAGAACGGGGCGACCTGATCGGGTCGGTTCTACTCTCGCATTGAAGGTCAACCTAAAATAACAGTATTCGAGCTGTCATATTTCGTTGGTGAGTTGTATATCAATAAGCCGCCACAGTATCTAGTCCATAGTCACCATACCACATTGTCTGCATACGAAATGAACCAATGAGTACAGTGACCACTACCCCTTAAGGCTGAACTCTAAACTCATTACTAAAAAGCTAAACTCATTCATAAAAAGAATACAATGGAGTACAAAATAAATCCCAAAAGTGCGTAGACGTTGCTGAAAAAAAAACGTAAGCCCTATAACATAACCTTTAGAATAATATTCTCATCCTACATTCATAGTCAAACTATCCACTAAAGAATAAGCTAACAAAACACTGTAGTCGCTTCACGTAACCAATGACATTCAAGACAACCGCTATACACATATCTCTTTACTAGCGTGACTACATCTAGGTTATTCCCCGTAAAGATAAGCAAAGAATTATCCTAACACCAGGCGGTACCGTTTCGAAATCAAGTCACGAATAACAAGCCATTAAAGATGGCGAATTTGCGTTCGCAGACATTGTACAACGGCTGACATACTAAGGAGCTTTAGTAAAACATATGTACTTGAAGAAATTGGATGGGTCTAAGAGATTGTTGTAAGACATAGAAAATATTTGCTCAAGTTGAGAACGATGGCAGGCGCCCACACGAACGCCTAGAGCTACTCGTAGATAGACCTCAGGGTAAGCACAATGGCACTAAGTAGAGAGTTGAAGATAAGAAGTCCTATATGATCCCGGGTTCTTTAAGCGGGGCATCAAAAAGCATCTTACTAAGCCGACATACTTTACTGTCTGCATGTGCGGCAATGATGTGTGGTTTCCCCCACTCTTGGATTCTGCTCATGCTTTCCATCAGGCAGGGTAGAATCACTTTGGTAGGCTAAATTTATAAAAAAAATGTGTACACTTATTTGAACCATGAGTACCTTACGAGTACATAGTATATAACAATCACAAACCACGCAGAGCCTGAATACATACATAGAAGACTTCTACTATAATTATTTCTGATGCCCAAGTCTCTAATTCTAGCAGAAACATAAACGAATCAGATACTCGAGGAATCTCAATTTATTGACACCATTAGTAGACTCCGAAACGATAAAAAAATAATTCTATCTCTTCGTAATAAAATTATTTATAAAATATATCTTTACTTAAATACGAAATTATTAATATTTTCTAATTTACATACGTTCACGTGAATACTACCAAATTGGTAACTGTCAGTAACCTGGCAACCCTACAATGTTAGGCTAAGCATATAGACTCAACGTACGCGTCAGGGGTCTATGGCCGGTGAGTCGTAAAATAGACATCGAAATCGTTAATACCGTATAGAAAGACGTTCAAATATAAATAAGTAGTAATAAAGAGCATTTTTTCCCACTTCTGTTGTGATATGTTACAAAGTTGCCAGTACTGAGCGTAATATTTTAGAAATGATAACTGAAGATATTTGTTTTTAAATTTGGAAGTGTGGAACAATGTTGCTAGTATTTAGTAGCTGGTTCCAGACTTTTAATTTAGGAACTGTTAGTTTACTTTTTTAACAAAAATTTTGTCATTACCGGTTCTCTTTGCAGTTAAATGTACACAATATTGTAAAACTAAATTACTGCTTTTAATTTAAACTACAGTCTAGAATTATAACATAATGTATATATAAACACCTGAATCCTAAATGGCGTGTAAATTACAAATCTTCAAATAAACTGGCAGCCATCCATTACAACGTTAAAAAGACATTCTACCGCGAATCCGTATCATCATCATAAAGGTGGCTTTGAAGAAGTGCTCATTCCTTATCGTCGTACACGAAATGTGGCTTATAAATCCTCAGAATCGCGAGTTATGGCTAACAAATCATTGATAGGCGAAGAAATGAATGTAAATCTGTTATATTTGACGGCGTAAAAAGGCGTATTTGCTCGATTTACGAGCACGACATTCGCTGGTCGTCACCTCATTGGCCGATACGATCACATATTACATTTTAGTTTCTCGTTTTAGTATGCAATTGAACGTGGGTACTATACTTTACTAGCATCAAAATGATGGAAGTGACAAATGCAAAAATAGTCTTTATGTCTGACAAAACATGGTTTAACTTTGTAACTAAAATAATAATAAATTAAAAATGTAAGGGCAATTTATCCATGGCATAACAATGTCTCTTAATTACATCTTTAATTGTTTCCCTAAGAAAACGTGATGCTACTTCTAAATCTCTACCTGATTCTGGGAGGGAAGAGAATTTTACTCTTTCCTTCAAAATCAGGTAGAGGTCAGGGCGGAGAAGAAGGTAATGAGAGAGAGAAGGTAATAGAGGTCGTAATCAAACTTAACTCTTGAGTTGCATGTGTCCATGAGCGATGGCACTCACTTACCAAAAGTGAACCTGCCTATTTACTCCCTATACTATAAAATAACACTCCATTGCACATTCCAGTCTCTCTATATCCCCACACAATATCCAACTTGTCATTTATTGCTTACTCATAATGACTCTTTGATCGGTCGTAAACAATTTTATTCCAATTGAGGACTGTAACGCGATCCCGACGTTTCATCGATCCCGGAGTTACGTGCAAATTTAACATCGCAGTAAACTGGTTTTACGTTCCACCTCGCACGTTTGTTGTCTATGATAGACCCATAAATATAAGTCTCCAATTAAATATTGGTCAAATTTAAAAACGGAGTGTCAGCCAGCTTTCTAGAAATGTTATTTAATTGTGACTTTAGTAATGGATAGTGTATTAATTAAAGAGACTTGAATTTCATAATTGAAATGTTGTGGCGGATTAAGATCTCAAAGTGTCAACACCCCTTTTTTCCGTGCGGGAATCCCTCCGGATACCATTAGCCATCAACTGGTGGTTATGTTGGAGTCGAACCGACCAAAAACCGCACGTCTTCTCGGGTACTAGAAGCCGAGGAACCAGGTGCACCTTTGATAGTAAATTCCAGTGTCATTACCCCTATTAATCCCGTAGTGGTCGTAAGACCTGGCTGACGAAGCAAACAATACGAATACAGGGGACAGCACTGTAAAGAGAAAAAATAACCCTACACCAACTTGTTTGGTCAGCCTTTGAAGGTCAAAAATTCGTTCTAGTATGTGTCTATATCTACATCCAGCAATCGGCTGGTAAATTGTTTAAACAGATTTCCAAAGTGTTGTGAACAATCAATCAATCGATAGATCAAATCATTTATATGTTGAATAAAGAATATTAAAATTATAATGCCGCTGAAAATCCATAGTTGTTTTCCTCCATAAACAAAGAGACAATATTATACATATTATCAAAACGTCACATTATTTTAGTGAAATAACTAAACCAATATGTTTTAAACTTTGTGTCACTTGTAATCTCTGCACCCAAAATTATAATCCTTCTATATATCTCAAACAAACATTGGCACAAGATTAGTACCAACGGATACACGTATTACCTCAAAATGCGAAATATTAAGCCTTTATACAAAACATACTCAACTTTCTGACATCATAACACGGACGGTTTTGAAACTGTTAGTAATCCCCAAAATCTCTGGCGACATCATTAAAATAAACGGGGATATAAGCAGAGATGGGTGGCGAAGCTTGTGAGATAATGTTGGTGATTCATTGAAGAGGTATCTTGTCGTGGTCTTTTAGGTTTCTGATAAGTAGTTATAGGGGTACAGGATTATTAAAGTGCTCGCTAAAATCTTAGACGTTTTGGATTCAAGATTTTGTCTTCGGTTGACAGAAACTAGACATTATATAAAGTTTATATATACATTCTAAGATTATTTATGGTTTGAAAAAGCTTTATTTTTTTAATTTAGTTTCGAAGACGTATCATTTAAAAATTATCTTTAGTAGAAATAAATGTAAAGATAATTTATTTTAGTTATTTCATCTCGAAAAATACATTTTAACTAACATTTTAAATGTGAATGTAAGCTTGTTTGTCATTTTTTCGAGCCTATATCACTACCGAGTTTAACAATTCTTTGAAAAATAGTGACCTGTAGACCTGTTTATGTTATTACCTACATATACAAATCTACGTTTACCGACAAACGGGAAAACCTAGGGATTTGTCAAACAGCCTGTCAAATTTACTCCAACACAAGCGAATCCGCGTCCAAAAGGTAGTATTAGTTAATACCCAAAGTTTGCAAGCATCCGTGGATATATCACCTCGGTAAAGCGAGACGTCTAATTTGAGTGAACACGTTGTTAAAGCCAAGAACGAGACAAAGCCATAGTAATTACTGTTACAAAGGAACGTACACACGACTAGTAGATAATCCACGGTACTCCTGTTATCCGGTTCTAATCCGGCGCGGGGTGGCGCGAGTTAGAGGCGTCAATTACGGAAAAATCCTTACTAATTTTATAAAAGCGAAAGTAACTGTCTGTTACGTTTTCACGTCTAAACCGCTGAATCGATTTTGATGAATTTTGGCGGGAAAGGACATAGGCTACTTTCTACCGCGATAACCTACATACACGCGAGCAGAGTAGCGGGCAAAAGCTAGTTGTTACATATTTTACTGACACTGTTGACGAATTAATATTATTTTTACGGGAATTAACGCGATCACTTATTTAGGGTATTACATACCTCTGATTTGCCTGACGTTTCGACCAGGTTGCACCGGCCGTGGTCACAGGCTGACTGACCAAAAAAATAAATAAAAAACTGTTGACGAAGTGCTTACAGACCGTGATTTAAAAAAAAATGGTTATACGTGGATCGGACCAAGTGGCGTGCAATTAGAGAGGCTGCTGTACTGCAGAACTTGAAACTGAACAGTTTTTTACTAAATGCATATCAATATATATATATATATTGATATGCATTTAGTAAAAAAACTGTTACGGTACGGTAAAATCTTTATTTTTGTCTGTCTGTCTGTTTGTTTGTTCCGTCTAAACTCTGGAACGATTGGACCGATTTTGACAGGACTTTCACTGGTAGAAAGCTGATGACCCAAGGAGTAACTTAGACCAACTTTTATAGACTAGCTATGCCCTGCGGCGTTACTCGCGATTTACAAAAAGAATCGCAAGGAACACCTGCAGTTGGCATTAATATTTGAACAGTATACACAAAAGTATGTTACAATTTTAATATTTAACTTAATAGTCTCACTCAAAAGTCTAAAAATCACTAAAAAAAACTAATAAAACTTGATTCAACACCATTTATGTATTTGAGAACAGGTTCCCGAGGCGCCAGTGTCGCGGCCGTACGTCGCTTAGACCACCAGTAACGGTCGCGGTCGCGTCGGGCACTCACCCCGCTACCGCGGTACGCGACCACGTGGTCCGTTTACGACCACACCGACCACGCTCTTCCCACATCTCAAGTTTGTTTGTACTGTCATAACATCCTCTGGACTGAATACAACTTGTTGACTAAGTAAAGACTTAAATTATTACCCAGGATAAGGTAAAGGCGGAACCCACGCATGTTTTATGATATTTTGTTCATAAGCCGGATATCTTAGTGTTTTGTGTAAAGGTCGCCGGTTCGATTCCTTTCTAACCAAACATTTGTGTGAAGTAATATTGAATGTTTGATATGATCTGGCTGTTTTTATGTAATTATACATATATGTTGTAAGAGACGTGCTGATAGTCAACTTGCCCTAAGTGATTAGAAAAAAAAACCGAGGGTAAGCAACGGGGCGCAGTCAGTAAATTGATGGGTGACCGTTAGTGGCATGAGCGTCCGTGATTCGGAGGTCACGTTAAGCAGTCGGTTCCAGTTGTTATAATAGGTACAATAGTATCATAACAGTCGTGAAGATTAGTTGGACGCCTTCGTGCCATTTGATGCTTAAAAGCATCCATCGGCAAGATTACGTAGTCATACCATTGACATGCATATCCCCAACTCGGACTCTGAGAACGTGTGTGTGGCCCTAAACCTCTCCTGAGACGAGATTCGAGCCCAGCAGTGGGACATTTGGATCGTTAGTTGTCTAATATCCATAGTACAAGATCTTAGTTTGAAATGAGATTGCAGGATGTGAGCGAGGTAGAAAAATATAAAATAATCAGCGGTTTATTAGAATACGATTATTTAGTTAGAGAGCTCTTGGTGTAAATGTTTGTATGAATAAATTAAAAATTCATCTCAGATCAGTGACTCACATCACCAATTTTAATAAAATTTGGAACACAGATAGTCCAGACCACTTTTTACTGCCAATTTCAATTTGAACCAGCACTTTTTGAAATTAACGCATCAACTAACCTAACAAACAAGCTTCTAATCTTTAATATAAGTACAGATTAGTTACTATTACAACACGTAATGTTACCCCAAAAACCACACATATGATTTACCCATTAAACATACATCAACTTAATAAATCTTCCCATTTTTATGGCAAATATATGGAAGCTTAATGTCTTCAACTCCATAAAGGTCGCTCTATGGTAATATTATTATTAATTTATTATTATGATGGCATACGTAAGGAAAACGGTACACGGACCTCCCAACATTCAGACACAGGATTGACGACTTAAGAGAAATAGAGATTTGTGTATTGAAAATTTGATGTTTTGACCCGGTTTTTGTTAGGGCTGTGTGTTGTTAGGTATGGGATGAACTATAAATATTTTTTTTTTTAATTTAAATAAAAAAAAATGAATTGATTATTACTAAATTATATGTTTAGAAGTTGACGAAAACTATGTTGATATTTCATTACTTATAAAGAGACTTGTTAATCTAATATGCATACATACATCAACATCTGTTAATAGTCCGATCACAGAACATAGAAATATATATAGAAAAATACCTTATTCTCTTGTTCTGAGAGTTCAATGCAGGGCATAAGTACATCCTTACAAAGGAGGTATCGAAGCATATTAGTTACACACACTGATATTTCAGTGTGTGTGTCTAAAAATTATAGGAAAGAAGAAAAAGATTTTGAGTAAAGTCGTTTTCATTTTTAATCATATTTCCCCACACAAATAAGTTACAAAATATATTTAATGGGGATTACGTGAAAGTCCAAATATTTGGATTTAGAAACTCAAACTAGGATACCCTGTGCTCGGAACTTCTGGCCCACCCCTCATATATTTTACGGGGTAGGCCTCCCCTATAAAAGACGTGCTGTTTTGTGTAACGTTACCGTTTCTGAAGTATACTCGTACATGCATAGAGTCAATTTACCTGAAACAATAGACATGACATGGTAAGTTATGAGTTCAAACACTTTGCTACAGGACATAATTATTTAGAATTAAATCGAATAAATTTAAGAAATTCGTGATAAAGCTCCACCCGAGCCTGCACTCTCCACTCCATACTTTTTTCTTTTCAAAAGACAACACATTAGGAATATATATTTCCTGCATCACGGGGGACTTTACAAACATCACAATTTACGGATCACATAAAGTGTTATTCTGTGTAGGATTTGAACCCACAACACATGTCGTAGTAGAAAGTGTCATGGCGACCGTTTAAACCACTAGACCAACTATGCCGTCTATATTTATGATACCTCTATTCCGTCATTGCCTTTTCTTCTTACCTACCTCTTCCTGTTATATTACTATCTAAAAAAAAATATTAATACGTGAAGCAAAAACTATATACCCCTTTTCACGAAAATCGCGTGGAAAGAGGAGTATAAAATTACGCACACTACTAGTTTATGTGGATGATGAGTGCAGAAAGCCATTTTTTTTAAATATGCATATAAATACATAAAATCAATAAATAAAACATCCCACACACATCAATATATGTGACTCACGATAGATACTCTTTTGTCAAATGTAACATTGTAGTACGTAGCCTTGGCGAAATCCGTGAGTATAGAAGTTATATTCTTTGACAATAGAACCTTAATAATGTTGCCACTTATCATAATCATCATCATCCTATCGCAGTCCACTGCTGGACATAGGCCTCTCTAATTGCACACCACTCTAATCGATTTTGGGCTTCTCGCACTTATAAGTTAAATTAATTATGGTCGAATTTAAACCACTTGGCGACCACTAGTAATTATTACTAGGTGACGTAAGTAGATCCTAAAAAAGTTTTTTTTTTAATTCCACCCGTAAGGACGCAAAAAGTAGTTGGACATTATGAGTAGTAACGTTTTTAAATAAACTAAAAATAATAGTGAATATTGAACAAGTTAAAAGTTACACAAACAAATACTGCACCCGTGCGAAGCCGGGGCGGGTAACTAGCTATAAATATAAAAATACACGATTGATATCTTTTCATATGTCATTTCACACACAACAGCTTTTCCGTTTTCATTAACGGGACAATAAACATGAGGCTATCTGATGGAAAGCGGTCACCCATATCTAAAAAGCTCCGAACACCATTTGTCTTGTTCATATGTTGGCCGACCCTATTGACCTATTTGATCACAGACCCCAAACACCGGTAAAATATATTGTAATAAAAAAACAGTAAACTAAAACGTAATTAACTGGATGGATGGCGTAGTGCTTTAAACGGTCGCTATGCTGTTTTCTACTATGCTGAGTGTTATGAGTTCGAACCTCATTCGGCACAATACTTTGAGTGATCAACAAATTGTTGTTCTGAGGTACTTTGTGAGCGTTTTATGTATATTTGTAAAGTCCCTCACGAAACAGGAAATATTCCTAACGCGATGGTTGTCTTTAGAAAAAAAAAAACGGAAACATAACTAGCTAAACTCGCGGTTCCTTTATAACAACCTTTTTGTTACTTCTTTTATCATCAGTTATCTAGTGAAAGTCTCGTCATATGGGTATAGCCGTTCTAAGATTAGCCGAAACAAACAGACAGAAAAAAATTTTTTAAATTGATTTTTTTATAGTGAAAATGTTCTTTATATACATAATATACACTTTCATATGCATTGAGTGAAAAGTCAAAGCTATAGTTAAAATTACAAACAAACAATACATTATCATTTATTTATATAGACATGATATAGGTAACTAGTTGACCATAAGGGTGCCTTCTGGAAACCAGCGCTGCACGGACATCGTGTAGCATGGCGCTGAGATAGCCCATTCAGGCTCAGAAGTGTAAATATTCCATATCATTCTTAACCTTCGGAGGCCGAAAGAATGATGCAGGACTATCTAACCAGGCAGCCATGGAATGGGTCACCATGCTACATTGCCTACCTTCACAATGCCTGTTTTCAATAGAGACCCCTACTCCTGGATTCTACTCATGCTTTCCATCAGGCAGAATAGAGTCACTTTGGTAGGCATTAAATATAAATGTCTCTGTTTCATGAATTGTGGGTTAAGATTAAATATTTTTCCATTTAAATTAATTTCATTTGACCCGCGCAACAAGAATATTATTACATCATTTCGAATCGAATCCTCGAAAAACTTTTAAGTCTCTCTGCATTGTCTAAAGAAATGCTATTGATTTAAAAAAACTCATACCCACCCTTAAACAAGGACAATACTCTGTAGCTTTTAAGCCCCTGCATTTAATTTTACAAAGTTGCATTTTACGAGCCGACATTTTTACTTTTTCATGGTTCAAATCAAACTATTATACCTATTAATACGTATCGCATAACAAAGGCTATCCTATTGTGAATAAAAGGTAAAACAGAAATGAACTCCCGAGGGACACCCTGTGTTTGTTAGGGTTTGTCACGAATGTAACTTATCAGATTAAATAGGCAATAGCCAGAGTGTTATACGTTATTATGGGTATTGTACAAAAAACGTGGTTTTGAACGATTTACGGTCCCGCAGGGCTTTGGTATTACACAAGCGATTAGATATGCATAGATTTTGTTCTTGTTTTTGTGAAGCTTTCGTGATTGAGGTGTTTGTACTGATCTGTGATTGTAATGGAGATATATAGGCTTAGTTTTGTGGAACAAATTAGGTTTCAAAACTACATATCGATGTTACCAAATTCAATATTGTTAGAAAATCTTGACATATCTTTTTTTTCCAAAAACGATAACTACAGCATTAGGAAAACTTCGTTGTGGAGGACTTTTTTTCTAAAGAACATTTAGGCTTAAAACACCAGTTTGTGGGTCATACAAAGTGTGGGATTCGAACATAGAACACTCAATCTATTATGTGCAGTCGCTCTACGAGTATGTCAGTACAGTGGCCCTATGATTTTTTAGTGACTCGTAAAACAAACTTCTCACTTTAGACGGGAGATACATATTTCATTCGAACACAATATAAAACCCTAAAAAGCACTCAAAAGTAGTTGCGCAAGATCAATATTTCAACTTACCCTGTAAACAACCCGTTTTTATACAATTTGTAAAATACTAGCAAGTTAACAAAGCCGAGAGGTATGGTTGTACAACAAACATCGCCATAAATAGAAATTCAAAAGTCTTTTGTGAATTAGATAACAAAATATCGAAATATAAAGTTACACGCCAACACAGTCCCTTGGGAGAATAAGCGACGGACAGACTTCATCGTCAGCCGGCTCCGGCTGCAGGGCTGTCACTAACTTTGTTATTCTACTTGTTTAATTTCCAACAAGCTTTTAACTAAGACTTTGCTGGCTGGGTTTGACGAAAATATTTAGTGGTAACTTTCCTTTGTGCTGTTCACTTACTTCAGATTACTAACTTTTGTTAATAATTTTTATTAGGTGTCTATGAGGAAAAAGTTATGATTGTTAGTAATACCTTTCAAGGTTGTAGCAGATTTGAACGGATCAATACTGTCGTGTTTCTTCGGTGAGTGCGAGACCCAATTAGGCAAAAGCACCTCACTAGACCGCCATAGTGTAGTCACCTCAATGAATTACTAATCTTGGATTTTAGTCATGCTTTCCACCGGGCACAGTAGTCACTTTAGCTGGCATTTAAAAAGTATGTTTTACTATCTGCTTGGTACAAATACACTCATCCGAAAATGTGTTATGGGTACTAAGACAACTGATATAAATACATAAACATACTTTTTTTTTGTAAATACATTCATATTATACATAGAAAACACTCAGACTCCGAAATAAATTATTTGTGAATCACACAAATAATATTTGGTCGACCCGGGAATCGAACCCGAGACCTCTTTATCAGCAGCCGCATACGCTAACCACTAGACCAACGAGGCAGTAATATATAATACCAAAAATCTGCAGTGACAACTGCTTATATAAAAGGACAGTTTTTATAAAAAAAAGTTTATAGAATTTAAGCATGAATGAAATGCTTTGATTCAACTTTGTGCGTAGTATTATGTAACAAACTAAACCTCTAGCTATTAACCATTGTAAAAAACTGAAGCTACAGTTTAAGATCCACGTCATAAAAATTGTGGGTTATTTGACAAAGCTCAACTAATGTCACGGCGCACAATAAACTAACCCCTCGTTTGACTTTACGACTTATGTTGTAAAGGACGACGCAACTGACTTCCATTGAGCAGAATAAGGGCTTTTAAAAGCAAAGTAATAATGAACCAGCTGACATCGTATGCTCACGTTTTGAGTTTGTAGAACTGTGTAACTAAACGGTGAGATTGCTAAAATTTTGTTATGTATTTTAAATACGTTGGCTTGGCTTTGAACACGAATTTAAAATCACTACATATTTGCGTTTCACGTATAGTTTATTGTATAACTTCTAAGGTGTACAATGCATTTATCTTTATTTATGAAGTTTTATTACAAATATGTCAACACTATTTTGTATATATAGTTAATATTAATATCTGAAATTTATATTTTAATGCGCTGTTATCGGTTATCGTGATAGCCTATGTTCTAGTTCAAGAATAAAAGTACATATCTACAAGCCAAATTTCATTAAAATCCTTAACATACAAAGAGACACACAGAGTTAATTTCGAACTACTTTCGATTAAAACAATACGCGTCTGTCTGTTCGCGATAAACTCAAAAACCACTGCCCCGATTAAAATGAAATGTTGTACCCAGATAGTAGTCTAAAGCCTGACAAAAGGACATAGGCTACATTTTACCGCGAAAAACCAACATAGACGTGAGAGAATTGTTCTCATTAATTATTACTAATAACAAATAGTGGCAACCCTATTAAAAAGCGTTGTCTACCTCACAACTAGTCAACGCGATTGCAGCAATATTACTTATGAAATAAAAGAGGTCAGGAGTTCCTTTCGAATTGCAAATTGTAACTATGCGACTCGTCGATTCTCCATTAGCAAATTGATATCCACCATGCTTTACATAACATCTAACAGTTTGACTAGAATATTCTTGAGACTATGTTCTTCTTTATGGTACAGGGGAGCTGATGATTAGACAAATGAAGACTCACTAGAGTGCGTCAGAATAATAATCTATACAAAAAAAAAATAGAAGTGTATTTTATTTCTTTTTTAAAAAGACTACTACCACTAAGATCATGAAAACGTACACAAAGAACGCCCAGACTCAGTACAACAATTTGTGGATAACACAAAGTATCGTACCATGTGGAATTTGAATCTACAACACTTGGTGCATTAGAAAGCGGAGTGGCGACCGCCTAAACCACTAAGCCAACCGAGTAGTCAAAGCGCAGTCTATATCCCCTTTGGTCTACCCGAGTGGTCTTCATCATCAGCCTATCGGAGTCCACTGCTGGACATAGGACACACCCATTGCACACCACTCTGATCGATTTTGGGCTTCTCGCATCCAGCTGCTGCCAGCCATCCTACGCAGGTCGTTACTCCACCTTACCCGAGTGGTCTTATTTTAACTTATATATTTAATATATTTCTTTCTCTTTTCTTTTACAGACACAATTGTAAAAAATTAATAGTATTATTCACATTGTCAGAAAACAAATTGGTCCCGAAAAATCGAAAAATGAAGGATATGATTTTGATAATACTATTTTAAAAGTACCTAAATCATTATTTAACTGGCAATTCAGCGTGCGTGTGTTCAATCTAGCTTGCAAGGTCGAGGCCTTCACGTTGTATTGAAAGTGAAAATGGAAGGATCCGGGTGTTCGAGACATAATACCCCTAAAAATTAGTTTGTACAAGGGCCCGCACCTAACTCACGGTAAATAGATTGCGTCAGAAGCACCCTTGAGACGTTACAACAATCTTTTCAAATCGTTGTTGAAAATTCAATGACATTCGCCCGAGGCGAGCGCTTACGATATCTCTTTTTACGAGTCACAAAAAAAATTGCAGAAACTTTTTATCGGATCCAATTTTGTTTAGTAACTATGCCGGGTGGATTCGTGATAAGCTTTTTGTTACAAGGGCGAGTGGGACGAGAAGGCAGGACAGCCATCTCATGTGATGGGACGTCCACGCGAGGACCCCGGTATCAAGATCCGATTCACAGATGGAGTCGCTGAGATAAAATATTGAGAACAATAACAAAAACGTTTTCATTTCTTGTCATGACTTTTTAGAACTTATATTACAACTAGATGTTATTCTAACTTTGAAAATGACAGATATAAACCCGTTCTATAAAACCGTTCATCCTTTATTTTATCGTCTATTGGTAATAGTTTCAAAAAAAAACGTGCTATTTTAGATTTAAAGAGGACCGATGTCAATACACAAATTTGAAAAAAAAACTAAAATAAACTGTTTAAACAAATTAGTCTTTTTTAGTGTAGAAAAAAAAATAGAACTAAACAAACAAGCTTTTAAACTAAAAAGTAGAAAATAATTTTAATTAAATATAAAAATATTTCTACAACGTCGCCCCACGCTATGTTACATTAAAATTATTTTCTACTTTTTAGTTTAAAATCGTGTTTGTTCAGTTTTATAAAACTATTTTTTTTTTTAACTCTGTCTGACTGTCACTCTGTTACGCTTTCTCAATTCATATTAAAAAAATTTTTGAACATTAGTGTGTACATTCAGGCATCCCCAGCATGTACTACGTCTTATGACTAAATAATATGAAATAACCATAACTTATATTCGTTACATGTACATGTGGTGACGGATTAAGAATACAGAGTGTCACCACCCCTATTCATCCCGCGGGTGTGGTAAAAAGCGACTAAGGGATAAAGTACGCAAGACAACATCAATGCAAAGAGAAGGAAAACTTGAAACCAACCCGTCTGGCCAGCGTGGTATAGTAGGCCAAAACCTCCTTTTTAAGGAGAGGCTTATGTCCAGCAGTGGACTGTTAAAGGCTGTTGATGATGATGATGATAGATATTAATCTACCTCAATTTTCAAGAACGATATTATCAAACCACTCAACCTATAGAAATAATTAAACTTGTCCTGATATAACTATAAACATTGTAGGGAATAAAGCCAGAAAATACGGAAATAAAACCATATTCAGTATGGCGACATCAATGTTGGGGTTTTATATCAAATAGTTTATTGCCGAAGCCAATCTGCGGCAGAAATCACGTGTCACAACGAATTCCATCAAGTTGGTATATGAAATCTTTAAATATGTCACTCAACTGGGCGTTGTAGCAATAAGTTGTGTTTTCTGGATTCATATTGCGCCACCTTATATTTATTTTCTCTGTTAATATAACGCTGATGCTAATATAAAAATAGAGTTTATATTTGGTTGGGCAATTAGGTTATTTATCTTTTTTTTAAGTATTAGGTGCCTAAATGACCACACTGCCTGATGGAAAGCATGTGTAGAATCCAAGGGTGGTCACTGGTCACTGTTCTCAATGCGAATATAGACAATGCAGTATAGTTTTTATCCTTTATATTTTTAAGTCCTATTCTTGAGTATTTCTAAAACTATATATCATCTAGCCCTTGGAAATGGAGAAGTGACCATAGACAGTCAGTGAAGCCTTTGAAAAACGTTCTCATTTTAAAATATGGAATAACCCCTTATCCAAATATTTTTGCAATCAAATATGGGATTACCTCAATTTTATATTAGTTATGTACGAGTAAGTCCATAACATTGCAAAGAGCTGAACTTCAAATCATAAAACAAAGTCGTCCGTCTGTCTGTCTATTCGCAATAAACTTAAAAACTCCTACACCCATTTTCATGCTGTTTTCAGCAATGGATTGATTGGCTCTCCAGGAAGGTTTTAGTATATTATTTATCCAGTATAAATGTTTGTTAAATACCTATATCTACCCGTGCAAAGCTTTAAATAAAATGTGCTAATAAAGCGGCTACCTTCTGTAACATGTTCATAGAATACAAAATTCTTTTTTTTTTCTTTTTATATTTAGCCTACCAAAGTGACTCTACCCTGCCTGATGGAAAGCATGAGCAGAATCCAAGAGTGGGGGAAACCATACATCATTGCGCACATGCAGACAGTAAAGTATGGCGGCCCACACTATGGCGGCTTAGTAAGATGCTTATTCACGCCCCGCTATACAATACTTCAAATGATACTACTGGGCCATGAACTACAAGAAGATTTAACGTAAAACTTAGACTGGCTGAAACTATAAACTACTAGTATCATTAAAAAGTATACATAGATTAAAAATTAAAGAACTAATTTAAATGTATCACAGCTTACAAAGGAATTTAGATTTTATTTACAGTTAGTTAAGTATGATGCAATTTACGAGCTTGTTTCATCATCTTCAGAGGCAAATAAAATTATTTTGATGAATTAATTCGTGGACAGCAATTGGATTTTCCGTCAAAATTCTGTTAGTTATAATATTTATGATGGGCTTTGATAGGTTTTAATATTATCATAATATTTTAAACGGGTTTAGTAAGAAGTGAAAGAAGTGTATGAGGCAAGAAGATCAGAGCCATTGTTAGAACAGGTAGCCAGGAGTAAAGGTAGTTTCATCTACTTTCTCATCTCTTTTTCTTTAGATGAGATGGCAACCAGCCGAATAATATCAGCTATTTCTGCCAATGTCAAGTAATTAACGTCTTCAATTCTAAAGTCTTCCAGTATTTAAGTCGTCATCGTAATGAATTTAATGATAAAATAATGTGGATGAGATGAAATGGGGACCGTCTTCCGAAAAAAATAATCGATACAATTGTACTCCGTAGCAATTTGAAGTTCTGGAGTAAGAAAGTAAGAACCTATTCATCCATCCACACTTTCCCCATATATAAGAGTAGAAAACTCTAAATTCATCATCCTATCCTATCATAATGGTAGGCAGTAGAACCACTCTGATTATAGACTGAGATGATCACATTCAGATGACTGGGGTAGTACTACCTTCACACAGAAGACCATCCTAATAATGACAGCACTCTTGCTGTCGTATTCCTGCTTCTTCGTTGGCGATCGTGAGACTGGAGACCCAATCATTCTGTACTGTACTGTATTTCAGGTACCGGCTTTCAGAGGCCGGGAGAATGATGCAGAAACAGCTGACCAGACTCACTCTGACACCCTCACAATGCGGATGGTGACCCCCTACTCCTGGATTCTACTCATGCTTTCCATCAGACAGAGTAAAGTCACTTTGGTAAGCTTAAATTTAAAAAAAAAAGAAACAAATAGCCAGCGAAAAAGTAGAACCAGTTTTAAATATTAAACATTTTAAATAGTTACCATTTTAGAGAAACAATATTTTCTTATTATTAATAAAGATCGTGTTTGAAAATAACATCAATCTTGAAGAGGTTAACCCCAAACTGACAAACAATAGAGCCATAGACAAAATCCAGTTTTTATTTCCAACTATTTGGGGTTCCGTACATTCGAACAATAAAACGAAATCTTAATATGATTACTTGAGTTGGTGCCGGTCAGAGTCGATTTTGATAGCATAAACTGGACCGATTGAGATGGAATTTAGTATATATACAAATCTTACAACTTAGATATTGAACCTAAAGATTTTTAAGATCTTTCATTATTAAGATAACTTTCAATGTCATTATTATACGTACTAACACACATTTATAATTCACGATACGGAACCCTCAACACGTAGACTAAATACGCGCTTGAACACTTTTTAGGGTTCCGTAGCCAAATGGCAAAAAACGGAACCCTTATAGATTCGTCAAGTCTGTCTGTCTGTCTGTCTGTCTGTCCGTCCGTATGTCACAGCCAATTATTTCCGAAACTATAAGAGCTATACTGTTGAAATTTGGTCAGTCGATGTATTCTGTGAACCGCATTAAAATTTTTATATAAAAATAGAAAAAAAACAATACATTTTGGGGGTCCCCATACTTGGAACTGAAACTCAAAATTTTTTTTTTCATCAAACCTATACGTGTGGGGTATCTATGGATAGGTCTTCAAAAATGATGTTGAGGTTTCTAATATATTTTTTTCCTAAACTGAATAGTTTGCGCGAGAGACACTTCCAAAGTGGAAAAATGTGTGTCCCCCCCCCTCTAACTTCTAAAATAAGAGAGTGATAAAACTAAAAAAAATATATGTTGTACATTACCATGTAAACTACCAACGAAAATTGGTTTGAACGAGATCTAGTGAGTAGTTTTTTTTTTATACGTCATAAATCGTAACACGCAATATACCTTTCATCCAATCAATACACTAGTATAAAAACATCGATGAAAGTTACAACGAACTACAAGAACTTTTATATGATGTTACTTGCTGGTACGGAACCCTTCATGGGCGAGTCCGACTCGCACTTGGCCGCTTTTTTTTAATAATTATGAGTTGGCCGCCACAGCCGAACTCCCTCTGACCAAACAAGGTAAAGTTTGTCACAAGATGACTTTTTAAATAACTTATTATGGATACGCCTTTAAAGGTCATTGGTATATAAAAGGTTATTGACTTTTGGCATGATGAAAAATCGTTCAATATACAAAAACACGTATTGAATATAAAATATTTTCTAATATGTGTACTAAAAAATTGAGGATATCATCTGGCAAACCGGCTCATCAATTTGCCATATTTTCATTATAATAGGCAGGCGTGTTTTTAAATTTAAATAAAAACATTTTTATTATTAAACAGAGTATTAAAAAAACAGAAGCAATAAAATTAAATTGTAAGAATAATCCGCGACACATTTAGATCTGCTAATCCTTACTGCTACCTTCTTCTTCTTGCTTCTTTATTCCAGCTTTATTCTCAGCTTTATTCCCAATATTATTTGGGGTCGGCTACTAGTTCAAACGATGTTACCTGAATATCAGTTTTTCTGGCATCGGACTTCCGAAGGAAAAAATGAAATTCTAAGGTTGAACTAGTTGTTAGAGGGCACTGACTTCTCAATAACGATTGCCATAGATGTCCATGACAATCTTACTGCTACGTAATGTTACAAATGCAAAAGTAACTGTCTGTCTATCTGTCGCGCTATCACGTCAAGGGTACTGAACTGATTTAAATGAAATTTGGTACACAAATAATCTAGAGCCTAAGAAAGGACATAGGCTACTTTTACCACGACAACCGAAAAACATGCGAGCGGGACCTCGGGCGAAAGTTAATAAATAATAAATAATTTTTTTGGACATCTAACACATCATCTATTCCCAAAATAAGCAGAACTTGTGCTTTGGGTACAAGACAACTGATATAAATAAAAAACATACTTTTTTTGTTGTAGATATATTAGGTATATGATAAATAGAAAACACCTCAACTCCGAAACAAATTATTTGCAGATAACACAAATATTTGGTCCGACCCTTCGTTTTAGAACAGTGTTTTATAGTATTACTAGCTGATACCTGCGGCTCCGCTCGCGTTTAAGGGGTTTGAAAAATAGATAGTAGCCGATTTTCAGACTTCCTAAATATGAATAAAAATTTTCATAAGAATCGGTCAAGCCGTTTCGGAGGAGTATGGGAATAAACATTGTGACACGAGAATTTTATATATTAGATTAGATATATCAGGAATGATACGGGTAAAATATATAATCAAACTATCGATAGCACCGTAGCACTGACCACGAAAACACTGACATTTCAATAAGTAAAACAGCTCAAATATATATAAGAATAGTTTAGCCGCATTATAATATAAATTCTAGATCTGGCAATATATTCGGTATATATCAATAAAGCGACTCCATCTCTGCCGGTCTTCCCCAGACGCTCGCGACGGGGGATTATATAGCTTAGGGGATCAATGTGTCGCTCAATTTCTCAATGGTCATAGCACCTTCAGGAGCTAGCTGTATTTCTCTAAGCTACTCGAATCAATGAACTGTCAGTGGCCAATATTAGATTCTGAATATGAGAACCAACCCCCACTTCTACTACTACCCTATATATTAAAAATATATCTCCCACATTTGTAGCATACATCCTGTGTAGATGAGACTTTACAAACATACATGAAACGGGCACAAAAAAACACCCAGACTCAGGATAACAATTTATTTTCCTGATTCAATAATACATGTGTGTTATAAATATTTCGGACATGTTGATATGACACAACGTTATCTAGCTTCAAACTCAGCAGAGCTTATGAACTACGAATACTAGATGGATTCATAGAGAGTACTCGGAAACAAATCACACAAACACTAGGTCCGACCCAGGATTTGAACCCAAGACCTCAAGCACAACAGTCACATACACCACTACTGCGTCATCAAAGCTATTAATGCCTTTAGGGGGAGAGGACTCAGAGAAGAGAGTACACACTTATGAAATCCAAACTCCAGATTTTCTTAAATGTCCTTGGAACTTGTGATGAATGAAGTCCGCACAACAGACACTGTAAACTGGTCCAAAAATATATTATGAGTTCCTAAACAGAAAGTATCCATGTTCTCTCTCTACCTGTATAAGGATAGATTGCTTTTTTTCCTTGAACATAATCTTGAAAATTACCTAAAGATTTCTTTTGTTGTTTCACAAGTCAATTTCCAACACGAAAATACTGATTACTACTAAATAAATAGTATAGTTCAAGAGGTAGGGCGTGACGAAAATTACGATTAAATTCGAGAACGCCTCGAAAACAAGTGTAGTTCGTTAGTAAATATTACGCCTTTTTTGCTCAGTTGCTTTTGAAAGGTTATTAATCAAGTGCCTGTAAATACGACATTCGGGCCTAAATAAACAAGAAACTACAGCTTTTAATAAGAACACTAGAAAAGTACTAAACTTGTGTATAGTAAATACATCGATGTAATGAGATTGGTACTCCAAACTTTAGTACCCAAAAATAGTTCCATTAAACGTTGATTCACAAAAATAGTTAACCCCAAAATAGTAGAGTAAGGGACCAAATTACCCACCCCAACTGTATTTGCAGACGGCTTAATAAGAAACGCGTAATTATCCGCAAATCCTCCGTTGGCTGAAGAACCCATATCCGTAAAGGACTTGAGCAAACTCGGTTTGGGTACCGCCAGTAATAACTTTTTGCGAAGTATGCTAACCTAACCCAACATTGAGGCGAGTTTCTCAATACATAATATTGACAGCGCGTAGATGTCGATGTGTTTGTTTTAGCCCTTAGTTACTGTAAAATTATGCGGCAATCGGGGCGACAACCCCATTTAGCTTTACAATCATTAACTCTTTACTTTAACAAATTAATTTTTAAATGTCATGCAACGCGGAAAAAGGTCTTAAGGGGTTTAAAAAGGTTTTCGAGGACGTACGAGTATGAACTGTGTGAAGCAGGACACCTAATAAAGTGTAAGCGTCTAAAACTTAGGAAGTTCACCACACGAGACACGATTGCCACTAAATTATGATTCATATAAACACGATAACTCTAAACTTAGAGGTTATTACATAGTTCATATCAAAATTTTAAATTGAACTATAAACTTCCTTAATTCAAGCAGGGGTTGCAAAGGGGTGAGATATATTTTTGAACGTAAATGTGGCATTAAGCGCTGGTAAGAGAGAGAGATGCAAGGAGGAATCTTCAGTAGTGACATAAATCGCTATAGCGACAGAGATGAGACGTGGAAACTGTTTTTATTTTGATATAGCTCAAGTCTCTGTAAGCAAGGAAGTCGATTTCTTTCTTTGTTCATGTATTGCTCTTTGTTCTTTCTTGGATGAGCATATATCTTACATAATATTTTCACAGAAAGCTACGTTTTAACGTACACTGCGTTATTAGAACTCATTAATTTCCAAGTATTTAATACATCATGTACTTGCGTGTCCTATTAAAATTAATACTAAAACTTAAATAAAAATAATTATCAATACAATGAATAACCGAAATTTGAATTAAGTTACCGCACTTGAAACGATTGTGTTTCATGAACGTATATCATGCATAACCCTTTGTGAGGACGAAGTGCAAAAAAACCGGGGCGTAGATCACTGAGCAAACACGCTACCGCGTCCGCCCCACGCTCCGCTCGCCGCAAATTGAATCGTGACGTAATATTTAACGTCGACATTTTGAGCTACCCTCGCCCCGGCGAAATTACGCGACACAGCCTTGCCTGGGAATAACTTATCATATAGCTCGTTTAACTCAGCCATCAATAAGTCATCGTCGAATAATTTTATTTTGATGTCGACTAGAACCCGGCTACCGTGTAATTCATTTCCGTAAAGTTTAGTCATGTAGATAAATTATATCGAAATACAAGCTGACGGGATCCCGGTATAAAAAGGTACAAGTTCAATTTATATTTGATCTACAAAAAACTATACTTGAAAATTTGAACAATTTGTGAGTCTTCAAATATCTGAATAATGAATAAGAAACACAAAACACTTTTCTTCGCAAAATACCGACTTATTTTTACTAATTTCGCTCAAGTTTGCTCATTATTTTTGATTGTGCTCGACTTATAACATCATTTTTTATGAAAATGAATAACATTTTGTATGTTATTGTGTGTTTGTACAATAAACTTGAAAATATACAACAGTTATACAAAGTGATGTGAGCACAAAACATTTAACGGATATAGTACATGTATATGCATGGTAGAGGAAGGCTCGTGTAAAATGGGCCGGAGCTCTTGAAGCGACACTCGTCATGTTTGCCCGACTCACTCGCAGTGTTGGCGCGAACATATCGCTTCCCTGATATCGGTAAACAATTTACACGTTTCCTATACAATACAAGAGGTGTGCACACATTAAGACGCTGAGTGCAGCCAATGACCTTGAGCAATGGATACACCCCTTTTTGTTCGATAAAGCAGCGCCACGTTTGAGACGCGGTTCGTTATCGGTACTACCACAGTCTCCGAGAACTAATATTCGTCTTTGAATTTGCACTCTGCTTTTAACACAGGGCCTTAGAATATTTTAGATAGGGCAAAATAAAAATGCTATCGTAATGGTATGATAAAAAAAGTCATGTGGCACTCGGAGACTGCCGTGGTAAAGCTATTGCATAGCATTTTTTATCAACTTAAGCAATTTAATTATTTATTTATTTTTTATTTATATAGTATTTTTTTATTTAATATTAATCCAAGTTTACAAAACAATATACACTGTCTTTTTACCAACATACATTCTAACAATATTATTGCCAAACAATACAGTCATAGTATATAATATGAAACTATTCTGAACGCGACGATACCGTCAGAGCTCAGCGAGAATGTGATATGTGTATGATGCAAAACTACATTCTGCGGTCCATCTCCTTCAGAGCTATTTTCCAATAGTCTTCTTTTGCTGTAAATAAATAGTCCATGAATTGTTAGTTAGATTTGAGTGACATTTCAAGACGTGCAGTATTTTACACTGTTCTTACCTTGGAACTTCAGAACATTGAACGTTTGGTGAGAATTCCACATTTTGCAACCTGTGATTAAATAATAGTATTTATTTAATTTAATATCTTTATTACTTAATTATTATGATGATAATATTATGCGGTTAGATACACTATCAAAAATGACTATGCATAAAATAAGGCCATCATATGATACATTGTGTAAATAAAATGGCAGAGTCTACGACTTTTGTAAGTCTATGTACGTTACGTTCTTCAAGACTAAAGCTGGAAACACATTATCGGACGCGGCTGACGGACGCGGCTAACAGCCGCCACTGTAAATTGTACATTATTTTATTAAAACACTAGTAGAGTGCCTTGGTAATATATTTTTATTCAATGTATTAAAATATTGACTCAGTAATATACATATTTATGATAATTAATTGATTTTAGTGGAAAAATAAGTGTGCACAGTCGGACATTCGGACGCTCAAGGTCAGTCTGTCCACGACTTACGTCCGATAGTTTGCACAGCTGAGTGTATGTTCATACTCTAGATCACGGCTATCAGCCGCGTCCATTAGCCGCTTCCGATAATGTGTCTCTAGCTTAAGCTTGTTCCACTACACAGTTGACAGTTTTTAGGGTTATGAAACTACATTACGTCTTTGTAAGGATATCTAGTTATATAATCTTACATGTCAATCAAATTATAAGTTTATTAATAAAATAAATTATTCTTACCTTATAGCCTCCATCATAATATGATTTTGTTTTGTTTTTTAATAAAGTTTTTTAGATTTATCAGCTAAATATAGCGCGCGAGTCGAGCGACATAGGTCCGTTTAGCAGGGCGCCTCAGCGCTCACTGTCGTTCTCCATAGGAGTGACAGAGAAAAAGCGCTTGAAATAGAAGGGCGTAAGTGCCAAACCACAAAATACGTTATTTTTTGTAAATGTTGCAATTTTTTTAAAAATTAAAGTAAACCATTTCCTTCAGTTACATATGATACACAATTTTACTTAAATTCATTTACATTACTTAAAGCACAACTGTGTAAAGTCAAAATTTAACTATTTTCAGAGGCTACTTTGATTTTTTTTTTATCGAGTGAAGTTTTTCAAATCGTGTTTTGGAAATAACCACTATGTGAGGAATATGTTCAATTATAAAGACATTGATTTTGGTAATGATATGAGCGATAGGTTTTTATACAAAACGATCTTTATTTACCTCTATTTTGGTTTTCAGCCCCTTAAATGTGTTTATGTACGTCGGGTACAAATCTTCGGAGGTGGGGGTAAAATGTACCCGCTCGCCGTAAGTGGGTTACATGTTATTGATGTATTGGCTGTTACGTATTTTTGTCTGAGTTCGTTATGTGTACATTATTGATGTATACTATTTTGAAACGGTGTTTGATGTGTTGATGACAGCTCCGATTTATTTTATGTGTATTTTATAGTAGAAGTTGCCAAAATTCAGTTAAAACGTATACGGGTGCATCAATTTACCTAGAGTGGAACCAATAATATATTTGGATAAGTATGGGTGTATCATCATCGACAGCCTTTAACAGTCCACTGCTGGACATAGGCCTCTCCTTAGAAAGGAGGTTTTGGCCTACTATACCACGCTGGTCAGACGGGTTGGTAAAGGGTTTGTTTCAAGTTTTCCTTCTCTTGCCAGTGATGTTAACTGCTTATGTTGTTCCTTTAGTCGCCTCTTACGACACCCATGGAATGAATAGGGGTGACACTTTGTATTCTTAATCCGTCACCACACGGCCTAATAGGCCTCTATTTAATCAATTATTCGAGTAAAACAATATGACGTGATCCACTAATCCTGAAAAGATCTTGATTTCGATTGTTCATGAACGATACATAATATAATCAAAGCATAAACAATTTAAGATTATAAACAGTCAATAAAACATAACATTTCCCGAATACATTTGACTATTAATATTGTTATAACAATGGCAACAACATCACAATACATTACTCACACATAACTAAACTCGCCTAAAACCAACATCTCGGACGGAATCGAAACTTGATTCGACATTCTAAGTCGATTTCCTGGCACGGACGTCAAAAAAATTACTAAATACGAATAGGGTAAAGCCGACTAAAGCCAGCCTCCGTTACGTCTGAACTGATCTGGCGTGGTGCGGCGGGCTGTCATATCGGCGTACTGGCCAATTACTCAACACCTGCGAACCATTCGTTTCTACGGCTTTCGACACTTCCATAATCTGCTTCTCACTTATTTATTCGGGGAGCTTGTTAACGGACTGGCCGAATGCATTGGATCATTTGTTTTCGTAATTTGAATTTAGATTCTTTTTTTTGTAGTAAGAACAATAAGCTATGTGCTGATGTTTAAGGTTTTAATTTGACTTGAAATTGAATGTTGCTAGTGTGTAATATTATATTCCTCTCGCTTTTCTCTAATGTGTTAATAAATTAAAAAGAACGAATTGAACACAGGAAATAGGAAACGTTTTATTTAATTACATGATGAGCGACTGGCTTTTTATTATATTATTGATATTTAAATTTACAACTTGGTTAGGTATTATTTTTTTCGAGGATAATTCAGAGAAGTTTTATTGGTTTCTTATGCACATTATGTATTTATTTGAATTTAGAAGTTTTGTTGACCAACATTTCTTTTCGAATTCGAATTCTTTTTTTTTTCTTGCTGATTAATTATGGATACAGGATACTGTGAAAATACTTATTTAGTAATTAAAATTACATTTAAGCTTGATAACATAGAAAATAGTGTTAGATTTTGTTAAAAATGCGGGTAACATTGACAACTGTCTAGACATTTTCTATTTCGATATCTGGTCACATTGCAAAATGCGTTTTAATTAAAATCGGTTGATGAACTTTGAGTGGAGTGAAAAAACTTTCGAAATGTCGTTCAGTATTATGTATATGGACGTTTAAGTTCATCAATTCAGAAAGACAGAACTAATCTGGATGGCATTTGGCACAAAGTTAAAATATATATATCAAATAGTATATAATATCACATTGGTCGCATTTAAATATGAATTCGTGAAATTTAAAATATCATAAACGCGAAAGTTTGTGAGTATATGTGTATGTATGCTTGTTGCTCTTCACACAAAAACTACTGAACGGATTTGGTTGAAACTTTACAACAAAATTTTTTTTACTGCATTAATCGAGATACACTCGGGCAAAGCCGGGTACGAAAGCTAGTATTTACATAAAACTGTTTGAACTAGCATAATATAAAGCAAATAACACTCGCATAACTCGCTATTCGATATTAAAATCCAAAAATTATACATTTCCACATAAATTCGATACCTCCACATCGGTATTTGTTCCCTAAATACAGATTACCTATCGATGCATGCAAATAATATAATTAATGAGAGCTTAAACTCACAAAGAGAACAACGATTTCGCATAATCGGATTATTAAAGCGAAATACGGCTGCGATGTAGCTTTACGTTTATACGAACGTAACGCTTTTACGTATAATTTATTCGAGCCGTGTTAAGTCTGGAACCTTTGTGAACATTGATAAAAAATACAATGTCATATCTTATTGAGAATCACGAGAAATAATCTGGTTTACGATAGTAAGTTTGAGGATGAAATATGCATTAAAATCAAATAGCGTTCATTTGAAATCGGCCTTTTCAGGCACTTTCGAAACGTTAACGAGATTTTTTTTTTAAATCAATATTTCGGAAATCTTCCACACAACGCCATCTAGCCCCAAACTAAGCAGAGCTTGTGTTATGAGTTCTAGACAACTGATAAAAATACATAAACATACTATTATTTTTGTAAATTCATACATATTATACATAGAAAACACCCAAACTCCGAAACAAATATTTAAGGATCTAACAAACATTTGGCCATCGAACCGGAGTACTTACGGAGTACAATTTTGGAAATTCTTTCACCAATGGAAAGATACAACGAGTGGGTAAGCATAGTTAGGCTACTTTTTAGTTAATTGTTGGTCTAGTGGTTAGCGTATACGGCTGCTGATCAAGAGGTCTCAGGTTCGATTCCGGGTCGGACCAAATGTTTGTGTGATCCGCAAATATTTGTTTCGGAGTATTGGTGTCTTCTATATATAATATGAATTTTACTAAAACAAAGTATGTTTAGGTATTTATATCAGTTGTCTAGTACCCATAATACAGGCTAATTTGAGACTAGATAGGTAAAAGATTTCCGATATTTATACCTCCTTTTTTTATAATAGATGATAATAAGGAAGCACCGCCTCCGTGTCAGGATGAGTGTCCTGAGCGCAGTCGGCACAAGAGCGCATTTCGCGCAATAAAATGTATTTGCCGAAGGTGGTCGCGTCTGTACATTAATATCGTTCATTCAGTCTTGCCTGATTTACGAGTGCCACTACTGAAAACTCCACCTATTTTGGAAACATACCGATCAGAATTTGGAAAGGTCCCGCTATTAACCCGAAAAAAAAAGAATTTAAATCGGTTTCTTTCACACACAGTACTACAAAAAAAATTACAAGATTAAATGGTTCTGATTTTAGTCGTTGGCTATAATTATTTCTAAGATATAAATCCAATATTGATTTTATTTATTTATTTATAGGTACGTCTTGGTCTATTGTAGTAACTGCGTATATTGTTGAACACATAATGTCATGTATTAGATATTTTTCAGGCAGTATTTGTACTATTTATACATATTGCTATATAATCCTTACTAATATTCTAAACCCGAAAGTTTGTGGGTATATACACACACTCTCACAAACTACACAGAGCAACAAACGTACATATTTGTTGCTCTGTCACGCAAAAACTACTGAACGGATTTGGATGAAACTTAACAGTTATATAGCTTATATATGAGAATAACACATAGGCTACTTTTTACTGTAATAATCGGGATACAAAGGGCGGAGCAGCGAAAGCTGGTATAAAATACAACTTAGTTCAAACAAACGTGTGAATAAATAGATCATTAAAAAATCTTGTTTCTAACAAAGTAGTCGCTCCGAATAACGACTAATACAAATAGTATAAGCCTCCAATGTTCATTATAAAACATAGAAAACAAAGAAACTTATTGTTCATTTTCATTATTCAAAGCTTTTGGGTAGTTATAACTTGAATTACGAACATTACAAAGGCAAACTCTCTAGAACACGGTCCGTTTGTAAAGAAAGAAATTGTATGTAGTTCATTCTCGCTTTATTTAAAAGCTTTAGTTGCCTCAACAAAAGTCATTAACAACATATTAAAATCACATTACATAGCAAAATTCTAGAAAAGTATTTTTATTATTAAATTCTCATGGCCCATAAATTATTTCGTGTCTAAAGTAAAACATCTAGTCTTCATAATTTATGGCTATAGAAGAAGGCCATATATCAAATAGTGCGGTACATATATCAATCTATTTTGTGCTTTTCAACATCGGATGGAATTTAAATTATTATTTCTGTAAAGCTGGCCAATAAATTCAGTAATGACTTGATTTTTTTCTAAACATTGTATCTGCATGTTTTTATATTTAGTTAATAGGATGTGAATAATAATTCTGGTGAAGCGACAACAGGCTGTGAAATAAAAACTATTAGTAATAACTAAAGACCTCTTACAAATCAAGAGGTATCGGGTTCAAATCCCGGGTCGGGCCAAAAATTGTTTTTGGGTTTTTCTTAGGAAATTCCTAATAGCAACCCGGAATTTGGAAGTTTGGCGGTGATTCAAGCCCGTGCTTTGAAGACCATGTAAAGCCGTCACTCTCGATTGTCATGAACATCTATGGCAATCGTTATTGGGAAGTCAGTGCCCTAAATTACTGACAACTAGTTCAACGTTCGAATTTCAGTTTTCCCTTAGAGTTGTTGAGGTCCAATGCCAGTCGCTTAGATAGATAAACTGATATTCAGGTAAAACCGGTTGAACTAGTAGCCGACCCCAAATAATATTGGAAAGAAGGCTAGGAAGAAGAAGTTATAACTAAAGACAGCACAAGGTCGTCTGATCTACTAGACTAGCCTACTACTAGACTAGACTAGACAAAGCCCGTACTATACTAGTCAGACAACTGATAAAGATACATTATAGATAAATTACAGACAGATACACAGTAAAGAACTGTATTCATAGCACAATTATCTGTCTAAAAGGCCCTGTAAACGATCAAATTTGTTTGTCAAATTTACGTGTTTGTCAAATTATTTGATAGTGTGCTGCTTGATAGTGTGAAGTATGATCGTTTACAGGGCTCTTTTGATGTTTGACCAACAAAATTGTCAAACAAATTTGATCGTTTACCGGTCCCATAAGTAAGGCAACAAGCATTATCTTAATCAACAGTATAAATAATGGATATCACATTGTCAGTCTTCTTAAAATGTAGTTGACAATTTTAGTTGGATAGTCTATTAATTCATCAATCATCAACAATACATAAAGTCCAGACTGCTGGGCTAGGATCTCCTTTCAGAAGACGGTTTAGGCCATACGTCCCTAAGCTGATCGAATGTGAGTTCGGGACTGGCAAGAAAACGTTATGGCTATTTAATCTTGCCATTAGATTTTTAAGCCGCCCAAAGGCCTCCAACTAAACTACACAACTGTTATTCTATGATAACAACCAGGACCGACTGTTTAAGTTGACTTCCAAATCACAGAGTCGCTCATTTAATCCAACTACTAACGGTCATGGCCACAGAACTATATATTCCAACAAGACTGACTGACTGACTGACTGTCTTGTTGGTCTACTGATTAGCGTATGCGACTGCTGATCAAGAGGTCTCGGGTTCGATTTCCGGGTCGGACTAAATATTTGTGTGATCCACAAATATTTGTTTCGGATTCTGGGTGTTTTCTATGTATAATATGTATGTATTTACAAAAGAAGTATGTTTATGTATTTATATCAGTTATCTAGTACCCATAATACAATCTCTGCTTAGTTTGGGACTAGATGATGTTGTTTGTAAGATGTCCGAAATGTTTATTTATTATTATTATTTATTAAGATATTCAACGGAAGGGAGGTTTTCATGACGTGCCGGTTCAAACTAAAGATCCGTATGATTTCAAAGCAGCACTTCTCACACGTGAAGCAGAAGGGAAGCGAGGAGATAAATTACTTACCCGGACATCTGAACACTGTACCTTTGCATGAGAACTCCTTCCACGGTTTATAATCCTGTCTCCACGGTTCGATACAATTCTAGATGTAGGTGTACAATAGACTCGCAGATTACAAAGCTCGTTTTTGGTGAGAGTCGGCAAAATTTGGAACGACCTGCCTATTTTTCCTCCTATTTTTCCTGATAAGTTGAACTCTGGAGTCTTTAAGAGTAGAGTGAACAGGTTTCTTTTGGATGGGCGTGTACCATCTTCGTCTTCATCTACACTTTCCATCAGGTGAGATGGAAGACAAACACCTATTCCATTACAACAATAAAAAAAAATTGCCTCGATGGTGCAGTGGTAACTTAAATGCGACTATTGTGCTTGAGGTCTCGGGTTCGATTTTCAGATACGACCAAATGTTTTTATGATCTGCTAATTTGTTTGTTTGGGTTTCGATTTTGGGTTTTTTCTATGTAGGTATTTACAAAAAAAAAAACCCTAATATTAATATATAGATAAATCCCTGTTTTGATCATTTTACAAGATAGCTGCTTTACTAAGGAGAATTCGTATTTACAAATCTTGTAGTACCTTCAGGATAACACCTCCCAAGCAACCCTCTAGTGACTCTTGAGATGCAGATACCTATGACGTATCACTTAAAACAATGGGACCAATGATCAGGTCCATTTGTGGAAATTGTTATTCCATCACTACATACATATTATAAAATAAAGTCCTCCGGCGCGTCTGTCTGTCTGTTCGCGATAAACTCAAAAACTACTGCATCGATTTAAATAAATGTTTACCCAGATAGTCTAAGGCCTGAGAAATTAAATAAGTTACTTTTTACCGTGATAATCGAAATAGACGCGAACGGAGCCGCGGGCGAACGCTAGTGTATCATAAAAATCATACATTAATGTAAACTTTGAAAACCTTACGCTTCTTGTTTGAGTCAGTCTCGTAAACGAAGCTATCAAGTGGCCAGATGGATGGTGGTTACCATTTTTTTTTTACATGTGGAAATCCCCTCGAACCTTCACCCAGCCGGGGTTTTCTTTGCGATGGGGCGGTGTGTCTTACTCGAACGAATAAAAATAAAAGAATACGATGTGCCCTCTTTGAGCTTCTGTTTTAGGAGGAGTCCAGGGTGATTCTCCTTCTGGACCCCTCCCAGCGCCAGCCCGCTCCTGGTGCGGGCTCCGTCTCTTTGAACCCTCTCTTTAGACGACGTCCGGCACACGCAGACGCCGCCCCCTCGCGTACCAACGACAAACGAAGAAATGAAGCTAAGATATTAAATCTTAATAGCTTATACAAATAGAAATTAAATTCTGAGTCGGCGCCAGCAATTAATCAACGGATATCATAAAATTTATTTAATGAAACTTTAGCTTCAAAAAAAATTTTACGTTCATATTATATACCTATTGCAATTTCTTGTTATTTTATTAGTTAGTAAATGTCTAACAACTTCTTATTCCCTGCCTTTATTATTCCCAAGACTAATTGGTCCCAGTCCCGGGACTAATAATTCAACCGGTTTTATCTAAATTTCAGTTTTTACACGGAGCGACTGGCATTGGACCTCCGCAACGCTGAGGGCGAACTGGAATTTGAAGATTGAATTAGATGTCAGTAAATTTGAGGGCACTGACTTCACAATAACTGTTAAAGTCAAAGAAGAAATAATTTTAACTCGTTTTTAAATCATTTTTTGATGATACTCTGCTCCTATTGATAAAAGCGTGATGATATATGTCTATAATCTTTCCCGATAAATGGACTATCTAACAATGAAAGAATTTTACTAATCGGGCCAGTAGATCCTGAGATTAGAGCGTTGAAACACACTCTAAGCTTTGTAATATTAGTATAGAGTTAAACAAAAAAAAAATGACTGCCCTGTTGGTCCTTGATTCTAGAGGAAGGTCATTGACTACTTTTAATCGTGATGATCGATCAACAAGCGGGCGAAGTCGCTTGTAATCGATATTAAGGTTCGCGAAGAAGAAGAAATTGTAATAGAATTCATATTTTACCTACCAAACTTAGCTTACTATCATCCAAAAATATGTATAGTATAATTCACCGACTCTATAAAAAGTAGTAATTTTCTGTCTCTACATAGAGCCAGTAAATTACCGACGCGCTTCACACGATCAAGACCCTCGAACGGTTCATGCTATTGCAATCAATTCGCTATTGGAGAGTCGTCGGTAACCGGCGCTACCACTACCTTAAAAGGCTCTATATCTAACAAACCAGTTCTCACACATCTCTACACGTTTGCTAGATACATTTGTAAAGTTGTTAGTTCATAATAAGTGGGTGTAATGAATCCCTCAAAGCAAATGTAGACTTGTTTGTTTAGTCTTTAATAAACCTGGGATTATGTTTGTATTATGTAGGCTCGAGATAGATTTCGGTAATGAAAATTGACTCTACATTTTATACATGACATTAGGTACAGTCGGTAACAGCAATTACTTGCAGTTATATGCCTTAGATCCCAGAGATTTGAACACCTCCTCCCTACCCGAATAAAGAGGAAATAACATGCTTACTCACTGGATAAAAAAATAACGGAGGAGTTAACACCAGTTTTTAAAGTCTGGGCCACACTCAGGCCAGGCCATGAATCTCCCAGGTTAAATACTATTGAATATTTTTGAAATTATAAAACAATGAAGTAGTAATGATAATCACTTGCCATACTACCTATTACTATAAAAAAATAACCGGGAATTATACAGGGTGTTGACATTTTAGAGGTTAAGTTTTATACTCCTACTAGTTGACCCAGCGAACTTCGTACCGCCCAACTTTAAAATTCCAGAACTTGATCGCAGCGCCACCTACCGGGTCCAATTGCGAATCTAAACCATTCCCAGATCCCCTTGAACACACACAAAAAATTTCATCAAAATCGGTAAAGTCGTTTGAGAGAAGTTCAGTGACATACACACTCACAGAAGAATTATATATAATATAAAGATTTTGTAACCTGGTTAGATTTTAATGTTACGATGGTGGGTTCGATCGTAAAGACTACACCTTTGTCTGCAAACATTAATTGTTCATAAAACTGCGGAAACATAACGGACCAATCAATCAAAACCTTGTGGGAAGAAATGCTTTTTCATTTAAAATTCTATAGTATATACCATACGCTTCAAATTAGTATGAAAGCTTCGTTTAGCTTTAAGGGTTTCAACCGCACTTCTAATGTGTGAGAGGTTCAAGGAAATTGAAACAACCATGCTTGCCAAGTGCTTGGGTATAATTGCTCCTCTATACCTCTCCTCGAGGAGCTGTGAAGGTACCTAACCAGGGTTAAAAGAGGAAAATAGTAATGAGTAAGTTTTTTTTTCTGCGAGCTACAATAATGATTATTTTAATTATAATTTCTCCTAAATAGGAATACTTAATACTCACTAGCATCTTGTCAGTATCTTTTAGTGATAGTCCTGTGGAAATATGTCCACTCGTTTCAGAGATTAGCGATAACCAATGCACTGACTGACTGACAAGTACCTACTTCATGTTTTTTATTTTTTTAATTTTTTGTAAGGGACTTTTACCCTAATAGGGTATGTCAGCTCCATAAGGCCTTAACTTAGCAAACATCATTTATCTATGATGCGCTATACTGTACAGTTTAATAGCTTTTTCAGATGTCGGCGCAGCCAAAACACTTTGTATTACACCGACATACAAAAAATTCAAGTTAATCTGTTTCATTATTTCATATCTTTTAGATTTATTCTTAACACATTCCATCAACAAATGTTGAACATCGACCACAATGTTACACATATCACAACTTGGTGAATTAGCTCTACGCATTAGATGTTCAAATTCTTTTGATGGAATGTGTCCAGATCGTAATCTTTGAGCTATTGTAACACATGATCTACTTATTTCTACCTACGTTGTGTTAGTTATAATAATGCTGTGCAAATGTTCACATACAGACACATCAATTGTAGTTGTTATAATGCCTAAAATATCATCCAACTTGGAAACAGAATTCGCTCAAAGTTAATAAAAATTTCATTTCAACAAAACCTAGAGGCCGTAACATAAAATAATAATATATGTACGTACGTAATGTTATATGATATTGCGCGCCTCCGTCAGAATATAGCTTATTTTCTCTAAAATTGTTAGACTCATACGAAGATCGGTAGCCTGCGGTGTTTCGCGATAAATACATTTCAGTACCATCCACAATTCTAAATAAAATATACGAGATCAACTCTAGCTCTGTATTTCTACACAAATTTACCAAACGCCACGCATCTGTCTTGTAGATACAACTTCGTTATTTAGTATTACCTGTAACAAAGGATTCATAATTTAAGTAAAAATAGATTTTAATAATGCAATTTGTTATTTAGGCCTCTCCTTAGAAAGGAGGTTTTGGCCTACTATACCACGCTGGCCAGACGGTTGGTAAAGGGTTTGTTTCAAGTTTTCCTTCTCTTGGCATTAATGTTGCCTTGCGTAATTTATCCCTTAGTCGCCTTTTACGACACCCGCGGGATGAATAGGGGTGGTGACACTCTGTATTCTTAATCCGTCACTTCCTTTCTAAGGAGAGGCCTATGTCCAGCAGTGGACTGTTAAAGGCTGTTGATGATGATGATCATGATGATGAATTTGTTATTTTTGGGACTGGCTTGCTGGGCTAGTTTTCATTGAATCTGACTGCTAACTGGATTTCTTAAGTTAAAGGAAAGACAATTTAAAAGTTAGGTTTAAGCTTACAGCTGAAGCATATTATGCTTTTGGCTAGACTTATTTTTAAAGGACATTGAGAAAGGTTTAAAAAAAGGGTTTGTGATTGGTTTTTCAACTATTTTCGGTGATATGGTGAGAACCATCGCCTTCACGACACTCAACGGATAAATAGGGGCGGAGACCTAGTTATACTTGAGGCATTTAAAACTTCCTTTACAAACTTCACGTTGAAGTGACCCCTAACCTTTATTTCAGCTATCCATTTTCAAAGGTGTAGTAAAACAAAAGTTACACTATATAACATGATACATTACTGTTTTAAAATGTCGGTAGATCATTGTCACAGCCCGGCCAGTCTTTGTTAGGCGCGAAATGCAGTAATGTAAACACGAATGCACGGCTTTGAGGGCCTTGGGGCCATGAAGTGGGCGTAAGCTGAGGCGGACATGTGCCCGAATAGTAACTGTATAAGATATGCCTTTGGGATAAACTTACATGTACTACATTTAAATAATTAATGCGGGTAGATTAAGTAAGTAATGTATTGTAGGCCTTGGGCATTAATACGTTATTATTTAGCCTGTGTCTGAGTGTAATTAAACAGTAATATAAACATTTTAGTACATTTTTTAGCAGTTTAGTTAATACAGTAAAGATTGTCCATAGTTTAACCATAAGTGAGATATTTATGAAGGTATTATTGTGAATCAGATTCAAGAAATATTGTCGTGTTGTGAAAGATATTTGAAAGATATTTATACATATAAGGCAACGCGAACATTTTAAATAATTACATAATATGGCAACTTGAAAATCATAACGAACGAATAGTAATTTTGTAAGATCTTATAGCTGTAAACTATAACCAGCAACGGCACTGCTAAGCTCCATACGGTTATCGGTGGCAGCCATTAGGTACTCCTGCATGCAAGTGTCTGGGCACGCCGGGCACGATGCAAGATGGGACATTGTTTCAATTGCCCCGCACAAACAGCTCGTAACATCACCGTCCGAGAAGTCCCACCTAAACATGTTCTCCTTGCTTCGACCAACTTGGGTCCGAAGTCTATTTAAGGACCTCCAGATTGGCCACGGTAATTTATATCCAGGGGAAGGCTCTCAGCCGGCGCCACAAATATTCATTATATCAGTATGGATAGAAACTAAGTCATTGACAGTGTGAGTAGCACGAAAGCAGTCTGCTTACGCTAGAAGTGATAAAATCGTAATGTTTACTCAAATTTTTAAGATTTAAACAGTCATGGGAGTGGTTCAATAAACCTTGAGCCCAATGAAGCGTAGTTTAGCGATTAATCATAAATGGTAAAGTTAATCAAACATTAAAGCGGTTACCCGTAAGTGATATGAAGTCATAATTCTCAATACTACAGGTATTTACATATTACGATCGAGTTGGTTAGTTTCATTAAGTCATTAATGTGATTTATGAACGATTCTTGACGTATACCTACGGTTGAGGTCACATAATACTAACACGTGTCTTAGTTTATAATTGGCTATTGTCCGATCGTGTTGGAGGATTGGAAGGAAGGTTCTTTCGAATTTCTCTCAGCTTTAAGATCTATTAGAACTAAACGGCTAAAATAGGAGGTTTTCTATTCGAATATATTTATGTAAATATTTATTAAGTGATGTGTTTTCCATTTGTAGAATGATTACAGTTTTGTATTCAAATGTTGTCTCATCAACATCATTTTTTAACAGTCTACTGCTGGACATAGGCCTTTACTTAGAAAGTTGTCTCAATTTTCAAGAAAATAAACGATGATTTACGCTTAGTAAAAAACCGACACTTTCCAACTTTTAATTTGTGATGTTAAACAATCTCGGGATAAGGGAAATATAATAATGTCTCCAGACCTCATTCCAAATTATTAAAATGTTACCGTGTTAAAAAAATACAATCAAAGCAAGTATTCAAATACCTACTATGTCATAAAAGGTGTAATTTAAACGGTGTGATATGACGTCACATTTCAGGTTGTAAATCTGTATTTTCATGGCCTCAGTGAAATGGTGCTTTGTGCGGAACGCGCAGGGCGCAGGGCCGGCCTGCGATCGATAACGTTCACGTGCGCCACACGAGGCAAAGGCAATTCTTTGTTCTGCCAACTTATCGCCAACGCGGCCCTTTATTAACTCGGCGATGCTTGGCGTTTTTCACTTGACGTTATAATAGTCCGTCAGTCTTTTGGGGGCTAACATTTTTCTTTACAACTGTACTTTTGTACTACAATGCATATGTAGTAATCTTAATGGATTAAATGACACAGTTCCAAAGTGGTATAAGAACCATAAATGACAAGTTACTAAATACTTATTGTGTTTTGTGTTTAAGTTGATTTTTCTTTGTTCAAAGTAACGTGTTGCTAATCTGTAGGAACCCTACAACAGAGAGCCTGTGCAATGGCAACCAGACAGCTGATAACCTAACTTAAGTACTAAATACATGTAAACAACACCCAGACACAGAACAAAGGATCGCGTTCGTTTTACAATTATTTATTCTGTGTCGATGTTGACCTGAGTCCTTCATAATCCAAACTCACTATCAAAATTAATCAATCAACAGCCCATGATGTCCAACTGGGTCGCTGGGCTCGAGTTTCCGCGGTCTTCTCTTACGCCATACGTCCCTACGCTGACAGTGCGGGTTTTTTAACTTTTTTTTTGCATTTAAACAATACTGAGTAGATATCGAACTCTGTGCATTTATTTATAGAGCACGTGCACTCTGCAGTGATAAGAGTTAATGCATACAAACACGCATTCGAGATAATTTCGTATGAATCACGTGAAAACAATCAGTTGCTACTTAAAACAATAATATTTACGTAATTAACCAGAGAACGACAAGTTTCTGCTCTATTCGGGGTATTATAGGTAGTAGAGCAACGCTGATTTCAGCATGAATGGGTCGGTTC
Source organism: Phragmatobia fuliginosa (assembly GCA_932526445.1). Lineage (NCBI taxonomy): Eukaryota > Metazoa > Arthropoda > Insecta > Lepidoptera > Erebidae > Phragmatobia > Phragmatobia fuliginosa. The sequence continues at coordinate 18,875,176 of OW052070.1, forward strand.
GCTCATGGCCGAATGGGGTTCGCTCATGGCCGAGTGGGGTTCGCTCATGGCCGAGTGGGGTTAGCGATTCGAAACAATCACCGAGGGTAAGCAACGACGGCGCGGCCAGACATAGATGGGTGACCGGTTTGTGGTATAATATGTTGAGCGTTTTCGTGATTCAGAGGTCACGTTAAGCAATCGGTCCCAGTTGTTATCATAAGATAACAGTCGTGAAGCTTGGTTGGAGGTCTTGGGGTGGCTAAAAAAATCCAACGGCAAGATTTTGGAGCCACAACGTGTCTTGCCAGTGCATCCCCCACTAGGCCAGCGTGGGGACGTATGATCGTAAACCTTTCCTGAGAGGATACCCCAGCCCAGCAGTGGGACGTTATGGATTATTGATGATGATGAGAAGACCAACCTACAAATGACAGCAACGACCTGACAGAGTTCGAAGCATGCTGTTAACTATCATATCTTAATAGACATGCCAGCATTTAAAATAGTGAAAATTCGTCAGATAGTTTTGGAGTTCTTCATAAGTAAAAACGTGACAAGAGAATGATATATATTACTAGCTGAGTCTCGCGGTGTTACCCGCAATTATTGATGTACATCGCGACCGGAGCTAGTCTAAAAAAAAATAACACAAGTTACTCCTAATGTCATCAGTCAACTGCCAGTAAAAGTCGCGTCAAAATCAGTCCAGAAATTAACCGTAACAAACAGACAGACTGACAAAAAAAATGATTTTATTAACTTAAGTTTATTAATCTACCCGTAACCACGAGCGATATAAAGGTCAACGCACACTATAAAAGCACGGCAACGGCACCGCTCCAACCCAGCGATTAGCTTGTCATTTGAATTTGACCCTTAAATCGTATGTCGCATAATATGTGTCATAACATCTGTATAAAGAGCTTGCAACTCGCGGTTAGCGTGCGTACGGCGAGCTTGCACCTCGCGGGCTGCTATCGGTAGCCAAAATTCAATACAGAGCCGTGCCGCAGCTGTGCCGTTACCGTGCCGTTACAGTATGCCATGACCTTAATCCGTTCGAAACGTCGAAAAGTAGAAGGTATCGTAAGCTTTTTAATTTTATAGCGAATAAATCGCGAAAGCCTAAAAACAGTTAATATAAAACTGTTTGTTTGACATTAAAAATAGGCATTTCAATTTTTTTTTATGTATAACTAATGATATTAGATGTATAAATAAAATAAGTTGTTTTTCCAAATGTTATACATTATAATATATCGTTACGACACCACCTTTATCGTAACGATAAAGCCATTTTTTTTCGATCGTCGACAACAAAGTAATGATAATGGCCGCCTTTTAAGATTAACAATATGTGACTGACGTTATGTCAAAGTACGCATTATGTAATACTTTCATTCGAACCGAGTGTAAAAAGAATCGAGATAAAAGCTATGGAGTTAATATGTCTAAGAAAAAGATTCAACAGTAATGTCTGTCTGAAGAAAATGATTTCTAATGGAATGTTTTAATATGAGAAATATTGTGATGTTTGTTTCTACTGCGTCAACTGTTTTAGGCTTACATCCTATAAGGGATATACTTTGTGTGATCCACAAATTGTTATTCCGAGTCTGGTTTGTAAAATCACCACCTACTATTAGTCCGATATATGTTCAATTCAACAAACCATAATGTCCCAATGCTGAGTTCAGGTATCCTCTCAGGAGAGGGTTAAGGCCATGCGTGGCCAAAACACGGTTAATTAAGGGGACCAAACTACACTGGACAACATCACTGCAAAGGGACGGAAAACTTTATACCCTGTGTGAACCCGTCCGGACAGCGTGGTATGACTAAAATGTCCTTTCTAAGGAGAGGCCTACATCCAGCAGTGGACTGGTAAACTGGACTGGTTGTGTTTTGAAGAATTTATGTATACAGATAGATGGAACGTTGGAAAGGACATAGGCTACTTTTCACCGCGATAACCGATCGGGCGGAGCCACGGGCAAAAGTTAGTACACCCTAAAAGAAAGAAAACATGCGGAACTGCGATTCTGCACCGCTTCGGGCAATAAAATATCATCAGCTAAAGCACTATTTCACTCGCACCGAAATTGCTTCACGTATACCTTTGGTAATGCTTTAACAATTTAAAAGGTTACAATGTAAAGGAGACTTAATTTGTAATAAGTAGCTACATTTTCCATTTAAGAACGAACCCAAATGGCCATTGCTTTTAACAGCAGCTCAAACGAATGGCTACGAAGTTTAATACTAGTTTTATAGAGCGAAGCATTCGTTACTGAAGTTCTACGTAGTCAAAAAACGATCTTGTTTTTATTTAATCAAGTACGTTTTTTAACTGAGTTGAAATGTTGTTTACTTTGGTCATTTCGTAGTTAGCAATCACTGATATTACATTTATAGTTGGTTGATATTTTATCAATTTGATGTTGGTTTCGAAAATAGTAAAAGAACAAGAATTTCCAAATTGTAAGACATGTCCTTAAGAACATTTAATTTCCCCAAATTACAAATAAGAACACTTAGATTCAGGCTAACAATTTGTGGAGCACACAAGACTCAATTAAACCACTACGTCATCCCACTAACATCAGTCTTTCAGTCCACTGCTGGACATATGCTTTAGCAGTGACACTACGGTCTACTTGCAAGCAATAAGCAATAAATAAAGGTACGCAATTCCTATTGATTGTGTTAATTATTCAATTAATAAGTTATTTATTTATTGACCTAACAACAATTGTTAACACAGATACTTACAATTTTCTATATTACCATATACATTTGGCTAGCGTACTCTTAAAGGTAACACATGCATATTAACAATACTATTTTATAAAAAACTAGCGGCCCGCCCCGGCTTTGCATAGGAGATATAGGTATTAAAAAAAAACTTGAATTTTATACTTGAAATCAATCCATTGCTGAAAACATCATGAAAATTGGTGCAGCTTTTAAGTTTATCGCGAACAGACAGACAGAGACTTTGTTTTATAATATGTAGCGATTTTACTAATATACATAGACTATAGAAGTACAATTAACAATTTTTTTTATTAAATTTAATTAAAAACATTGTAAACGGTAAGTAATACGGCATTGATAGATTTCCGTGGCAAAACAGTTAAAAATAAAACACGTAAATATCATAGAAAGGTAAAGTTAATATTTAATCGTAATGAAATATTCAAAGAAAATAGCCTACACAAGACTTATGTTAATTGTGTGAAAACCCATAATTACAGAAGGTGAGCACTGTTTACAAACCATGGATTATATGGTGAGTTTACTACCATTGGTTACAATTTAATAATATGTTTAATAAAGGAAGGGCATGGAAGGGTTCGTTCTGTTATTATTAATTAATAGTTACAATGAACTTATACCTGTTTGTATTTTAATTAAATAATCTTAACTCATCATCTTTTTAGCCTTTATGATTTGAATGCCTTGTTGGTCTAGTGGATGGCGTATGCGACTGCCGATCATGAGATCACGGGTTCAATCCCCTTTTTTTTACAGTGTGCCCTCTCCGCGCTTCTCCGTTTAGGAGGAGGAGAAGTCCAGTGTAGGATCTCCTTCTGAACTTCTCCAGTGCCTGCCCGCTCCTGATGCGGGCACCGTCTCGGTTCGACGACCCTCTCTTAGGCGGTGTCCGGCACACACCGACGCCGCCCCCTCGCGGCTGGCCACATAATGCGGGTGGAGGGAAAACCCGTCCCATCCACCCGCGGCCACACTCAAGGCGGCATGAGGCGCAGATGTACGCGCCTCCGCCGCCCGTTTCGCCGGCGGCGAATCAGGTCCGATTGGATGTCGTCCTCCCGGGCCTTCTTCGCCGCCTCCTTCTGCGTGATTACGTCCTCGCTAGGGGTATGAATAACAGATGTTGACCGATCCTGGGACCATCCCGATATGCACACAAAATTTCATACAAATCGGTCAAGCCCTTGCGGAGGAGTTTAACTACAAACACCGCGACACGAGAATTTTATTTGTAAGATATTATTCCCAATATTATGTGGGGTTGGCCACTAGTTTAACCTGATTTACCAGAATAGCAATTTTTCCAAAAAGCAACTGGCATCGGACCTCCTCAACCTTGAGGTCATACTGAATAAGATATTTGAACTAGTTTATGGTATATTTGAAGGCACTGGCTTCGCAATAACGATTCTCATAAATGTTCATGACAATCGGGACTTACCGTGCTCTCTAAGGCACGGACGTGAAAAACTACTAAAACGTGAAAGACTCCCATACTCCAGGCTGTTATTAAGAATTTCCTGTAAGAAAAACCAAGTAACACTTTTTGGTTCAATCCGGCAAACGAACCCAAGACCTCTAATTTCGCATATGATAACCGCCAGACCAACAAGTTAGTCTATATTTTGAATTATCTTAACTGATACTTAAAGGGTATTATTAAATAGGTTTTTCATTTACTCAAATGCAAAGCTATTTTTTTTCACCGGGCATTGTTATGCCAACATTATACTAATCGTAAGAGTGTATTTCGAACTAATTTTATGAAGCTTTGACTTGAAAAAATATTTTAGAGTTGTAAATAGGCGACACCACGCTACGACCGATAGGAGGGAAAATTTATTCATTATGAAAATCGCAGATGAAGTTGCGGGTATTAGCTAGTCTGTCACAAATTGCCGCGGGTAAAAGAAGGTCAAAGGGTGCCTTCCAAGCAAAAAAAAAATAGAAACTGATCCCAAGAGATAGAGAAAAATAGCTTTTACACAGAGGGCCTGAGGGAACTTGTTCATTCATAAAGGCATCGCTTTGGGGATGTGGATTCCCTTCGCACGTGAATATTACTAGGAAAGGATTTTATCCCGTGAGTTTTCTTTACCTAACTTCAAACTGTTTAACGCATGGCCTACAGACGCCATCATTATATTATATTGATGTGTAAGAACTGGGATATTCAAATTAAAAGCATCGAAAAAAGAGATGTGGGATATTTCTGTTTTTCTTGATTTCACAGTGAAGCTTAAGGGTTTATGACTAGACCAGTTGAGTCCCGCGGTGTTACCCGCTGTTATTGTTATTGTAATGAATCGCAAGGAAGGCCGAGGAGTAAAGTTTCCGAGATCACAAATATATACATATACTATCTGACCCGGCGAACTTCGTACCGCCTTAATAATTATATTAATTCATAATAAAGTACATATTGTGTCTGTAATATCTTCAAAAGTATTAATTTAAATTGCATACTGTAAAGGGCCATATTAATACGTATTTAACACAATGTATTTAAGGTACTTAATTGGATAAGGATTAATACCGTATTGCTTAAAATCGCTTCGTAAATAAGCGATTATTTCTCGTAAAAAGAAAAAATAAAAAAATGGTTATTGTGGTATACCATAGCGGACTTTTTTGTAGACCTTTTTAAGATGTACAATACTGTAGTACATTATTTTGATCTATCTCGTAGGGTACAGCCAGCGTTTGCAATGTAAGCGAAAAAGATGGGTTTATTTACGACATCACAGTAGAAACCTCTAAAATTATTATCTACTATATATATATACTATATACATAATAATCACCCTATCTATTAAAGAAAATTGCATCAAAATCCGTTGCGTAGTTTTAAAGCTTTAAGCATACATAGGGACAGAGAAAGCGACTTTGTTTTATACTATGTGTGTAGTGAAGATTTGCTCGTTTAAAGATACTAGATCAGTTTTTAGGGTTCCGTAGCCAAATGGCAAAAAACGGAACCCTTATAGATTCGTCAAGTCTGTCTGTCTGTCTGTCTGTCCGTCCGTATGTCACAGCTAATTATTTCCGAAACTATAAGAGCTATACTGTTGAAATTTTGTCAGTCGATGTATTCTGTGAACCGCATTAAGATTTTTACATAAAAATAGAAAAAAAAACAATACATTTTGGGGGTCCCCATACTTGGAACTGAAACTCAAAAATTTTTTTTTCATCAAACCTATACGTGTGGGGTATCTATGGATAGGTGTTCAAAAATGATGTCGAGGTTTCTAATACCATTTTTTTCTAAACTGAATAGTTTGCGCGAGAGACACTTCCAAAGTGGAAAAATTTGTGTCCCCCCCCCCTCTAACTTCTAAAATAAGAGAGTGATAAAACTAAAAAAAATATATGTTGTACATTACCATGCAAACTACCAACGAAAATTGGTTTGAACGAGATCTGGTAAATAGTTTTTTTTAATACATCATAAATCGTAACTCGCAATTTACCTTTCATCCAATCAATACACTAGTATAAAAACATCGATGAAAGTTACAACGAACTACAAGAACTTTTATATGATGTTACTTGCTGATACGGAACCCTTCATGGGCGAGTCCGACTCGCACTTGGCCGCTTTTTTACATTTAAATGTGTGACGATCTCACCGACCTGCAGCGAACGGCTACCGAGTGAGATAAAACAGATGCGAAAAACGATTGTGAAATCAATTTATTATAGAAGATTAAAAATATTCCCGCCCATGATTGAGCAATTTGCGACACGTTTCACGTACATACTGATTTTCATTTAGATATGTGTTCGATTTCATTAATTTATTTTCTTTACGTGTGAAATATGTGTGGATCTATATCATAAATGTGTATCTTAATATCTTTGAGAAAATAATTTAAAATATATATAAAAAATGGTGTCTGCTTGTTTTACTATATACTGGAAAAAACATAGAACGATTGAAAAGACATCTAAACCCCTTGACAAAATAGTTTTTGATGCCAAATCAAATAAACAGATTGAAAAAAGCCAATGTGCTATTCCGGTAAGAGCAGTTTGGAGCAGTGGCCCAAATTACACAAAGCGTTCTCTCCTTTCAGCTCACCTATTTGTCACTCTAAACAATTACTTTAAACTTTAAGTTAATATAAAATTAGACGACCATCAACTGTCCACAGCTAGACATACGCCTCTTTTTAGAAAGGAAGAGAGTCAGGCCAGATGGATTTGTTGGTATAAGGTTTGTTTAAAATTTTCCATCTTTTTGATGTTGTCCTACGTGTCATAAAAAGAGGTACTGTCACTCTTTATTTAGAATCCACGGATATACAAGAAATATAATCATTTATTTTACATCACAACCAAGCTCATAACTCAAAGCATGCCGACTCACTCCTAAACATGGACATATTATGGGGTCGGTTATATAAACGCAGCGACCGCGCATGCACTTCTGCGGTCGAGCCGACCACGAAATACATGTGAACGGTTTAAAACCAGTCATAAAATTGGTCCCTGCGGTATATTGAAGTGTTAGTTTCGATAGGACAGTTTGTTCAAAATAATACTGGAAGGGAATATAAAAGGCAAGAGAAAACGTGGACCGCCTAGACTGACTAAACCTTATTCTTAAATTGAGAGAGAGAGTTTTGAAAACGACGTGAAGAGTCAAACTGGTGATGTTCAGAAATCAATGACAATGCATGTGACGGTTGATGAATTTGGTCGAGGTCTGTCAGGACAGTAGTAAGTGGAGATCAAGAAATAAGCGTTAACTTTATGTATTTAAGTAAAAGTATAGAATCAGCCAATTTATTTTATTACTTTATATCTCATTTGAATTCCTAGCTTGATATTGAACCCACAACTTGTGACTTACCAGTATCGCAAAACCCCCAGACTAACGGAGCAGTACATTTTCAACCCATAGGATACTTCAAATTAGTGCTAATATGCGAAGTACCCTTACTAAATGTAGAAAAGAGATTGAGAGCACTCTTCCTTTCCACTCCCTTAGCTTACAAGTGTTTCCAATCAATTCTCTTTCTACAAAACAACGTACCTTTTCTCTTGTATTATTGTCTAACATGTTATTTTAAACACGTGTCTTAGCGATCAGATGACATCATTCGTATACATGTGTTAGTTTTCTAATAAGGTTTACGTTTCTAGAATGTTAATTTACCTGATGGAACAACACATAAAATTCTCATTAATTTATTGTATCACCTCTTCATGACTGAACCGTAACAAATATGATTATTTTAGTCATAAAACCTCACCTCAAATTTTATTCAGAACAGATATTAGCTTCATAACATACCACACAGATTAAAGATACACCTCTATTTTTTGTGGTACAAATATAATGAAACCTCTTCGACTATAACTAGAGTTGTACTATTTATTAATTCATGTACCACAAATATTGGGTTCGACAAGTCAAATATATTAAGTTGGTAAACATAAACACAAATAAATGGAAACACGAAGGGCAGTAATCTAAGTAACTGCTTCCGTCCATATTTACTGTTGTAACTTTGTTCATTAAATTTTCACTGAGCAATCAAAATATTAGTGAGTAGGTAAGTACTTCTAAGTGAATCACGACGGATTAGAATTAGAACCATCATCATGGCTCGTTATTTCTATTACATACAAATTATGGAGTATTGCCACGGAACCATCGTTTTTTTTGTGGATTTTAGTTTAAGTGGATTTAAATGAGCTTGCAAGATCTGATCCAAATCCTACTAATATTATAAACGCGAAAGTTTGTGAGTATGTGTTTATGTATGTTTGTGTTTGTTGCTTTTTCACGCAAAAACTACTGAACGGATTTGGATGAAACTTTACAGTAATATGGCTTAGATATCAGAATAACACATAGGCTACTTTTTACTGCAATTATCGAGATAAACGGGCGAAAGCTAGGTGATTATAAAAATACATTAAATCGTAGATGTCAAAATGTATCACTGTTTATCTCCTGTCAAAACTTCACATGTTGCCATGCATAACTCACTTGCATATAGCAAACATAATGATACGCGGGTGACACCGCGGGGCGCAGCTAGTATTAAATAATAATAAAAAACAATTAAACAAAAGAGTTATCAATGGTATGCAGTATTAATTTGTGTGGCGCCTGACGATAGGACAGGACGCTTTACCCTTTGATAAATAGCCCCCATGAGGCCTGAGACTAATGGGGTCTCCTGAAATACATACGTGAGTAATTTAATTAGTATAAACCACCCACGAAAGTATTGTACCTCGTAATTTGATCATTTTTAAGGCATGTATTTAGAGAAACTGGATGCTTCGGAAAGAACGGTTAGCCGTCTGTACCAGTTTTCATAAAAATATATGGCAATCGTTGTTCGGATATTAGGGTCTTCTAAAATTAGTACAGTTCAATTCGCCGATCATGTTCCTAGCCTTTATTCCCAATATTATTTGGGGTCGGCTACTAGTTCAACCGGTTATACCTGAATATCAATTTTTCCACGGAGCTACTGGCATCGGACCTCCGCAACCCTAAGGGAGAACTGAATTTCAAAGATTTAACTAGTTGTCAGTATATTTGAGGGCACTGACTTCCCAATAACGATTGCCATGGATGTTCATGACCACCGCGACCGACGTCTTCACGTGCTCTCTGAGGTGCTTCGGCGTGAATCACCACCAAACTTCCAGCATTGACATTTTTTAAAAGCCCCTGCTTGCCCGTTAGATAAGCCAAAATATACGTAAAGTAATGTATATTTATTTAACAAGTAAGCACTAAATTACATTTAAATCAAATACTTCCCGCAATTTTATAGACGGCTAATAAAACACTCCGATCTCAACGCACGCTCCGTATAACACTTTATACGAAATACGTATAATTCGAAATCGGAAAGAAGTATAAATAAATAAATATCGTAAACCCTGAGGAGAATGTGGATGGATCATTATTTAATGGTAGGGATCAGACTGATCTGAGGATATATCACTTATTCAAAGAGAGTGACAACGGCAATCGCAATTGAAAATCGGATGAGTAAAACTCATCCCAAATTAAAAAAGCGATGTGTTTTAAATTAAAGAATACGGAAAAAACTGACTATAAAAGAGTATTTAATTACGCTTCTTTTAGTGTACTTACATATTAGTGTTACGATTGAAACCTATGACATTTTGTTTCTCGATTTTAAATTTATTAGCACATCACTAGCTTTTGCCTACGGCTCCGTTCGCGTGTATATCCGTTATTGCTGTAAAGATTAACCTCAAGGATCATAGTTAAACCACACCAAATTTTAATGAAATCAATATAATATTATTAAGTACGGATTTTGAGTATTTTTTTTTAAACTGTTCAACGCTGCCGAGTTACAGGTTAAAATAAAATTGTAAATGCATCTACGAATCGAAATTTTTCAAACTAAATCCGCTGTGGTTTTTAAAATTAAGTTTTGTTGTTCAGAAATATTCAGAAAATTTCATTACGGGAATAACATTTACGGGTACCCTGTAGCGAGTTGGAAGCGTGGGCTGAGCATAATCCGGAATTTTCATTTTATTTTATTTGGAGAGCATAGTATGACGAACTATTAATAAAAAACTCGTGCAAGAATTCTTTTTTAAATAAATTTTTACTACCGTTGATAAAATATTCACTTGTCAATTCAGAAATATGTATTACATAACAGTTACTCGTATTAAAGCAACTTTTAGTAAGAAGATTTTTTTTACACCTGATCGTATTCAATGTATTTTATTGTTATTTTATTATCCGACTGAGGCAAATTCTTAATAAATTTCGTCCCGTTCTAAGCTGCCTACTAAACGGATTTTAATGAATGAAGTGTCAATAGATTCGATTGACTAAGACAATATACATTTTATTAAAAGTTTTTACGTAATTAAGTGTAATAGGAATAAGGGTAATATAAGTAGAGAGGTCATTATATGGTAAGTATCTGCCGCCGCTCATTGATATCCCCCCAGAATTAAAGGACCTGGTCAGGCTAAGAAAAGAATTGCTTTAGATCAATTTTCTATGCGTAAACCTCCTACCTACTACTACCTATCACAACTGTAATGAGTAAAAACTAATGAGAGTAATTAACAAAGAACTATTATGAACCAATCCTCAACCCTTCGACTGCAGACGAAGCAAAACAAAAGTCATCGTTCACCTATATAACATAACGTCAACAAACATTACCTCGTACAAGTTTAGCTGTTAGTCGTTAGACTCCGAAGTCATTACTCACTAGTCACCATGGATTACAGATCCGCCGTCCACACGTCGCGTATTGATTGCTACTTGCCACACCGGTCATATTGACCCTAACCGTTTACATACCGAATTATTTCGTAATAACGCATTCGGAGGGTTAACGATAACCGGTCGAATGGGAATTTTAATATCGGTTACCCTTCAAATTCTGGAGGAAAGGATTCGGATATTTATAGGTTTTGTGTGATAACAGGATTGAAACGATTATTTATGCAAAGGTGTTTAATTTATGAGGCTTTATTTAAATTATGACCAGTTAGATTATCAGAGAAAAACAGACATCTATGCTTAAAAAAACATACATTACGTTTAAAAACGATTTTTATATTTATAATCAAAAATTCTTGAACGATTTTTAGAAAAGAGTTACGTAGTCAATTTAGTAGTTCGAAGGTATATTTCTTTTTTAATTTGACAATAAAAAACTAAATAACGCAATTTTTTTTTTGGAATTTTATCGAATGATATTACCAAAGTCATTCCAATTTAAGCTTGCATTTTATGGAACCACCAATAAAATGCAAGCTTAAATTGGAATGTCTTGATGACGTTAATTTTAAGGAATACTACTATTCAAGTAGGAACATGTTCTGATAATCCTTATTCATAGGTACAAGGATACGGGGGGGGGCTTTGATGGTGACTACCACTAGTCACATGCAACTCAAGACTCATACGCTTTTTTAAACACGAACTTGCTAAAGTGACTCTAATCTGCCTGATGGAAAGCATGAGTAGAATCGAAGAGTATGTGGTCACCATATTTATTGTGTCTAAAACCCGTCTGGCCAGCGTGGCATAGTAGGTAAAACTAGCTTTTGCCCGCGTGAACGTCGGTTATCGTGGTAAAGAGAAGCCTATATCCTTCCTGATGATACAAAGTACCTCCATGTGAAATCTTTATATATATAATTCTTGTGTGAGTGTGTATGTCACTGAACTTCTCTCAAACGACTGGACCGATTTTGATGAAATTTTTTGTGTGTGTTCAAGGGGATCTGGGAATGGTTTAGATTCGCAATTGGACCTGGTAGGTGGCGCTGCGATCAAGTTCTGGAATTTTAAAGTTGGGCGGTACGAAGTTCGCTGGGTCAACTAGTCTATATATAAAAACGTGAAGCAAAATCTTTGTACACCTTTTTACGAAAACTGCGTGGACGGAGGAGAATGAGTTTATGTGGAGGAGAAGTGCAAGAAGCTATATAATATGCATAATATAAAAAAAAACATTAAATCAATAAATGAAACGTCACACACACTACCATGTATTTGACACACACGCGTATTAATATATAATTGTCAAATTAAAATTGTAGCGTAGCCTTAGTGAAATCCGTGACTATAGAAGTTATAGTCTTTGACAATAGAACTTTAATAGTGTTGCCACTTATAATTCAAATAAATCATGGTCTATGGTCGAATGAATTTAGACCACTTGGCAAACTCCAGTATCATCATAAAGCCTAACAGACAGGCAGACAGAATAACTTTCGAATATATATTATTTGTATGGAAGAATAGATATTATCACACCGATCCAGTTCATGTTTAAGCATGGTTCTCCTAAGACACACCCTTTCGTATCCCTTTTGCCTGCAAAGCTACTAGGTAAATAGCATATTACGACTTTTTGAAAGCTTTTTAACCGCTGGCATCTAAAGGTCGTACAAAATTGGCCCCAAAGTGACCACCACACTTCGAAGTTTCCAACGACGGCATATTAAGGGTATTGGGCATAATACCCGGGTGAGACCCACTGTTTAACCGTCCGTTTCGAAATCGATTAAAAAGGTATTTTTATTAAAAAACATTTATGCATTTAAAATTGAGGGTAACGACTTTAAGTAAATGATAAGTAAAAGGTAAGTTGCTTTTCCAGATCGTGCTAATTACAGCACGAAGAGAATTTAGACCAGGGTGGAACAGAGAAATCTGTTCTTAATATTATAAATACGAACAGTTTGTTTGTTTCTTTGTTTTGAACGTGCTAATCTTAGGAACTACTATTCCGATTTTAAAAAATCTAGATCTAGACATATAGATAGTACATTGATTGTGGAAGGTTTTAGGCTATATATCATCACACTACGATTCTCAGGAACGTTAATTAAATATACGGGCATTAGTCGCAGATGAAGTTATGTGTCTGCTAGTAATAAATTACTTCACTAGCTTGTAATTAAGGAGTGAAATAATTAAAAAATAACCGATTACACAATAACCTTAACGCGGTGTCAGTATCACTGACCGATTGAGTATGCCAAATAAATTAACCCGCCAAGGTCGCGGTTATTTCTGTAAAAGCTCTCGCGTTATGAACGTGCATTCTAGAATTCTTTTAAAAGAAAGAAATTGTCACTATTAAAAGTTATAATATTTAGTATAGTGTCAACCTATCGCCGTCCACTGGTGGACGAAGGTCTCCCCCAAGGAACGCAAACCATTCCGGTCTTGGGCAGTCCTCATCCATCCGCCACCAGCCACCTTCCTCAAATCGTTGGTAGATCGTGCCGCAGGGCATCCTACACTCCGTTTACCTAATCGCGGTCTCCACTCTAGCACCTTTCTTCGGAGACATGTCCTGCCCACTTTCTCTTCAGCGTACTGATTCTACGTACGTTACGTTACGTATTTTATCCGACAGAGAGCCAGCATCGCACGCTGAGCTCTTTTAAATTTATGGCCCAGTTTGATAGTGAGTGATTAAAAGCTGCCAGTTATAAAAACTGTCTTGTGAGTAAGGGAGAATTTCTCGCCGACATAGTGTCTGTCACCATGCTGCATTATCTATACTCACAATGAGGATGATCACCACGAGTCTTAGATTCTACTTTTCATCAAAATGACATAAAAGACAGACCTATCTATTTTTTTTTTCAATTGTCACATCTCATACACGACCCTATAACGGCAAACTAGTCAAAGCCAACCATGTTGGTGTTTTAAAACATATATTTCTAAAAACACATCCCTACTTAATATTATAAATGCGAAAGTAACTCTGTCTGTCTGCCTGTTACGCTTTCACGCCTAAACCACTGAACCGATTTTGATAAAATTTGGTATGAAGATAGAACTGAACTTGGGAAAGGACATAGGATACTTTTTACCGCGATAACCGACATACACTCGGGCGGAGCCGCGGGCGAAAGCTAGTACAATATAAATAACCTATACAATCCAGGCATAGAACAAAATGATAGCTCATCAAACTATTAATCCTGGATTGGAATCGAATCACCTCTGTGTTAGCTATCAGACCACTAGATCAATAGGCTCACCTGCCAGAAGCCTAAAACTGAAAAAATTAAAAAACCTTTTGTCTACCATCTCCTAAATTGAATTCTGTTTAAATCTGAACCTTATTCTTTCTAGAATAAGGCGGAAACTGTTTGACGATCAGTGTATCCCGTGTCACGCTCCACCAGGATACACTTGCAGATATTAGCGGTATAAATTACACAATAGTACCGCGATATAACCGATGCTTAAGCAAAAAGCGTTGTGCGGCCATCATTAAATGACGTCACACCGCGCGATAATCGATTTCAATGTGAAACAATTCATGAAAAACTATGTACATACTTCTTAACATAACTTTGTTAAGGAAGGTAACGCGTAACAAATTGTTGCGAGAGAGATATCAGGGATTTCTTATTGAACATTAAATCTACTGTTGTACAAAATACACAGAGCAACATGGTAGGGAGTGGTCTTACGCTGGTGTTTAAGAATAAGTATAATAATACATAATATGTATGCACGGTTGGCCTAGTGGCTTAAGCGGTTGCCACATCGCTTCCTACTGCGCCAAGTGTCGTGGGCTCCAATCCCACTTAGGATAACACTTTGTGTGATTCACAATTTGTTGTTCTGAGTCTGGGTGTTCTTTGTGTCCGTTTCATGTGTATGTGTGTTTGTAAAGTCCCCCGCGACACAGGAATTTATGTTCCTAATGCGGGAGTTGTCTTTTAAAAAAAAATGGGCATATGACCATAGATATATAAACGATGGTTATTACACAGAATATGTCTACGTGTGTCATAGTGACACGCGATTCTTTTTGTATGTTAATCTAATAAGTCTGTGAAAATGTGTACACGTATGTGTGAAAATAGCCCCCCCCCCCCCATTATAAAAACTTAATAAGACCCTGTACGACCTTTGGCAAGCTTATGTCCATTAGTGGACTGACAAAAGCAATCGATGATGAATAAATAATAGGGGAAGACGTTAATAACACTGACAACGCCTCACAACTGTGGGACTCGTCTGTTGGTATTGCCAGGTAATGCTTATTTGCCACCGATGCGGTACAAAACTGGCTATAAAAAAATGCCTCGAGTTTGCCTAATACTTAAGTACTAAACTTACTTAACAAACAACAATCGAAAACTTGGTACATTACCTGTAAAGAAAACAAACACACATTAAACATTGTGTTTAAAAACAACAAGCTGTATATTATATTAAAAATATTACAAGAGCAAAAAAAGTTCACATTTTGCCAACCATAAATTGTAAACCGACTATAAAAATTAAGGAAGCTGATACTATAATTAAAAAAAAAAAATTTTGTGCATGCAAATTACGCGACAATTTTAAACAAAGCGACTGTATAATAGCTTACAATTGCAATTTCCAATGTAATATGGACCCTCTTTTATATGCAATAGTATACAAATTCAGTTTAATTAAAATCATTTGCTTTTTAATTATCGAAAACCAAGTGTAGCAATAATTATTTTGTATATTTTGTTAACTGGCAATCCGACGTTAATGTCATTCGGCTGATATTGAGTTTAAAATTAGACTGACTATATTTTTAATTAAAAATGAAAAACTTTACTAAACTTTAGAACGCTTAAGTCTGTAGGAACACCCATTATAATCTTAGCCCAGTCATATTAGGGCTTTCACCTCGGAATGAAAGATAATAAGCTGCAAATTGGTATGAACCTTTGTTTTGTCATTCTAAATGTTGTCTCAAAAGTCACAATCGTTATCGTGTCCGCGTCTCAAGATATTCAAGGTCAAAGGTCACAAAAATCGGTTTTTCGCGAATATCTGGCTTCCTATCGGTTAAATGAGATTTGCATTTATTATAAAAGTTGTAGGCTATAAAATTCCCTACAACTTTTGTTTAAACTTTTTTTTCATACGACCAACCGTTTTGAAGGTAGAGCGCGAAGAGTGCACATCGTACAGTCATATACGGCCTAATGCAAGGTCAAGCGTGAGTTATGGTTATCAGTACGTTATAAAGTCAATTATTTACTTGGAAATTATAATTATTAAACAATGCCTATTATTTATGTACTAACTATTAATTATTTATATTTAATTAAAGTAAGTAACTTGGTTATTTATATATAATTATTCATATTTAACTATTTAAGTATAAAATATTATTAATTCTGGATTATATATTTTAGTTTTATTTTAAGTTAAAATGATAGTAAGAGTATATATTTTACACATATTTTTATTTATTATTAAATACGGCATAATATACATTTATCAAAATGTGAGTTCAAATATCAAAAGTATCTTTGTTGATTTTAATTGTAATGAAATTGGAAATGGAAGCTAATTATCTTCTTCTTCTTCGTCGTCTTCTTCTTCTTGTCGCTCAAAAATGTTCGATTCATTGTCATCATCCTCATTATCTGTCATGTTCATCTCCAAACCTTCCAGAATATCGGGATCATATGTATTTTCTTCATCGGGATTACTTGGATACAGTGAAGCGTTGAGGCAAGCTTGTCCGTTGCACTGGCCGCAAGCTAAAGAACATTGTAGCCCTGATTTTCTGCATCCACAGCGGGAACCACAACCATTTTTGCAATTGCAAAATATTACGTTTAGTAGTTCGGCTGGTGCTGGAGGTAATAACGTTCGTATGGGCTCCAGGATTTCATTTTCAAGCATCCAGCCCCATTCTTGAGGTTCTAAGTCCTTCCCTAACCACGTTTGAATCTGGTAGTAGACACGTTTTATGTGTTGATGAGCTGCTACACTTGTTGGTGGAAGTGTTGACAGTTGTACAGGTTTATTAAGTTTTGTAAATTTGATTTATATAATGTCGTGTTAACTTAAAATAAAACTAAAATATATAATCCAGAATTAATAATATTTTATACTTAAATAGTTAAATATGAATAATTATATATAAATAATCAAGTTACTTACTTTAATTAAATATAAATAATTAATAGTTAGTACATAAATAATAGGCATTGTTTAATAATTATAATTTCCAAGTAAATAATTGACTTTATAACGTACTGATAACCATAACTCACGCTTGACCTTGCATTAGGCCGTATATGACTGTACGATGTGCACTCTTCGCGCTCTACCTTCAAAACGGTTGGTCGTATGAAAAAAAAGTTTAAACAAAAGTTGTAGGGAATTTTATAGCCTACAACTTTTATAATAAATGCAAATCTCATTTAACCGATAGGAAGCCAGATATTCGCGAAAAACCGATTTTTGTGACCTTTGACCTTGAATATCTTGAGACGCGGACACGATAACGATTGTGACTTTTGAGACAACATTTAGAATGACAAAACAAAGGTTCATACCAATTTGCAGCTTATTATCTTTCATTCCGAGGTTGACCCCTTTTTTTACCTAATATGACTGGGCTATCTTAGTACAATATACAACAGATAATTAACATTAAAGACGTTTTTTAGTACAAAACAGCAATGTGTGACTACTGTTCTTTGCGTCCGCTATAAGTATATTTGTAAAGGCCCCCCGAAACACAGAACTTACATTTCTAATGCCGGAGTTATCGTTTTTAAAAAAAAAAAAAAAAGCTCTATTAACATGACAGTCCAAAGCCTGAATGTCAAACACTCAATGTTATATACAATCTTTTGTACAAAGATTTGAACAATACTACACAAAATACGAGTAAAACTACTACGTGAGTACGTATAACAAGGCGTTGTTCGTACAAACATTCTAACAACTAACGTGACTCGCACTTGAGAAAAAATAGCGGAGCAACGTGGAGCGACTTTGGCGGGTAAATATTTAATTGGCTGCGCGCTCTATGTCGGTGTTGCCACCCTCAACGGTAACGATTCTACCAAGCTAGTTGCTACCAATTTTGAGACTCATTCAAACCTATTTACATAAAATTTACATCCCCAGCGTGGAGACGTATGGCCTAAACCCTCTACTAAGAGGAGACAGGAGCCCAGCAGTGGCACGTTTTGGGTTGTTGATGATGATGAAAGAGTAGAAGTATTTCGGGTACGAGTTTCAAAGTTTACAAGACGAGTGTAGAAGTTACAGCTGAAATAGCATACAAGGTAAACATGGTTCCTCTAAATTAAGATATATATATATATATATATATATATATATATATATATATATATATATATATATATATATATATATAGTGTTAAATACATACACGCATAGTGTTAAATATTGTGCATTCTTTATAGGATAGACATATCTTTATCCAAAAAAATGATTTTAACATAATAGATACGAGAATCTTATTCTATAGATATATGATAAGTACTTATTTATAAATCAAACGAGACTAGTCATAAACATACCTCTTTTTTTTTAAAAAAAAATTGACAATACAAAAGGGCGTGTAGCCAAAGGGAGAGTCGAAAAAATATAACTGTCAATTATGACAAATAGAAATCGATTCCTACAACGTACATTGTATTCGTTTACTTGTAATGAGTTGGAATTGTTTAAGTTGAAGCCCAAGGCTGATTTTTAATGGCCGTTTTGTACCCACATATGGACGAGCTGTATGTATGTTTTTATAAAAAAAAATATGATTTCAAAAGGTTTGACATACAAAACCTTATCATTTACGACTATTATAAAGCAGAACCTAATTTTTTGGGATAAGATAAGAGAAATTAGTTTAGTAGAATTCGTAATTCATACTAAAATCCTAAATTCGGAGTTACTCTGTCTGTTTAACTATTACGCTATAAATCGCTTTAACCGTGAAGTAAATCGTTGAAGCGATTTGGATGAGTTTCGGAATGAAGGTATATTGGAGAAGTACATAAACGTGGACGGAGGTCTCGGCAAAATATAATTACGTATATTTTTTGAAAAATCGGCAGAACGGTAATAGAAGAAATTAGTGATGAGACAAAACACTCTTGCCATTATT
This sequence comes from Phragmatobia fuliginosa, assembly GCA_932526445.1. Taxonomy (NCBI): domain Eukaryota; kingdom Metazoa; phylum Arthropoda; class Insecta; order Lepidoptera; family Erebidae; genus Phragmatobia; species Phragmatobia fuliginosa. The sequence goes on from OW052070.1 coordinate 18,894,381, forward strand.
ATCTGAGTTGCGAAAACACAGTAAATTTTTGTTTTTTTTTATCGGAGCAAAAGGCTTCTTTGTATGAACTGTTTTATTTACAAATAGGCCACAATGACTTAAATACTACATGTCTAAATGGACATGTAGTATTTATGGACTGTCATGTTAATAGAGCTTTCTTTTTTTTTTCTTTTTTAAAACGATAACTCCGGCATTAGAAATTTAAATTATGTGTTTCGAGGGCCTTTACAAACATACTTGAAGCGGACGCAAAGAACAGTAGTCACACATTGCTGTTTTATTACTCGAACTATTGTTAATACTCTTAAATGTATTACCATAAACAATATTATTTCCCTTCATAGCGAGCTCAGTGTTCCCCTCATTATTTAGTGTTCGTTTAATCTCAATATGCGCGTCTCATTTTACATTGTAGAGAAAAAAGTAGGGCGTGTATGTACCATTGTAAAATAAAAAAGAAGGCCGAACAACAACACCAGTTAAATGGCCTTCTTAATAGAAACTTCATGCATCCGATAGCTCCAAACAATGGCGCCTTTGAGTCAACGTGTACAAGCGTATACGCATCCATAAACATCTCCGCGTATGGAAATGTGTGATACGAGGTCAACGACCCGCCGGCCCCGAGCCACGCAGTACCAAATCTTCGGCCACTTGTTTTGTACAGATTAATGGCCAAATAGCAACTATTCATATCTGGTAATTCGCTCGCCGCGTACTCAATTTACGAAAATATTTCTGCATATTTTTTTTTAGATTTACTTTTACGGCACAGAGTAGCTATTTGTTAAGGTTGACACATTTAATGGTTGGTCAATTTAATTTTGTTTTATTATGTATCTTCTTTGTAAACAATAATTATAGATGTAGTTTAATAACTGCAGTGTTAGAAAATTTACTTTCAATGTACGCCATAATACCCGGACGGTTTATAAGGTGTTCAAGTATGTTAATTAATTTGAGCCACATATCGTAATTTAAAGGTGATGGTGTTTTAAGGAGGGATCTTTAAATTTAAAATAAGGAATATTTTATTGTAATAGCCTAGGAGCAATGTCCTAGGTTATTACAGGGTCAAAATACAGCCTCGGTCCCATTCAGACTTACTAGTACCACACTGTACCCAATAGGGCCACATTTAATTTTACTACAAATATTCATTAATCCGTACTAATATTATAAATGCATAAGTAACTCTGTCTGTCTGTTATGCTTTCACGCCTAAACCACTGAACCGATTTTGACGAAATTTGGTATGAAGATAGAACTGAACTTAGGAAACTACATAGGCTTTTTACCGCGATAACCGACATACATGCGGGCGGAGCTGCGGGCGAAAGCTAGTACATATATAAAATATATTCTTGTAAAAATATTTCAACGGATTTTTTTACATAATATTATAACAAGTCTCAAAGCGAATCTCACGATCTAACAAATTTTTGAAAATCCTCTAAAACTGTCTGTAAAAGCTAATGCAAAATATGCATTATTTAACAAATGTTTACAACTGCAGAATTGAGATAGAAAGCATAGACCTCGATTTAAGAATTTTACCAACCTTTAAACTCTATTTAACAAACCCTAAGGAATGGTTTTCAATGTCCTTGAGTATCGATACCTAGACATTACCCTATACAATTAATGCTGTAATGATTTTAAGTAAATATCTAAAGTTCCAATTAGTTAAAACGGTAACTTTATGAAAATTCAGTCATAGAAATGATATAAAGTACTCGTCAATTATGTATTTTATCGAGGGTTGTGACATTTGCAATAAAATAGAGTAAATTATAAAAAGACAAACTTTCCGACGTCAAATTTGAATACTTTATCGAGCCCCGAGTCGCTTTTATTCGAGAGTTGTACGTTTGAATAGAATTTTCATTTTCACTAACAATTTTCAATACAGTTTCAAAGTCAAACATTTGTATAACAAAGATATTTACGATCAATTGTTAAATCAAAGAACGAAACGTTTTCGAACGAGTCATTTACTTAATTGTACAGGAGCTCGCTTGAAGAGACTTAGAATACATAAAATATTAATAAACTTATCTAGAGAACGTTTGGCAATACTTCTACGCGTATTAAACACTAACAATGCAGGATTAAGTCGGGGTGGTGTTGTGATATACGCAGGGCCTTTGTGAAAGTGGACCTTGAGCAAAATGAGAATTCGCTAAGTCCCGGCAAATTGAAAACGTTCCAGCTGAGGGAAGGCAGCCCGTAAAACGGAGCGGAGCTACCGAACGTCGGATCGCATTAACCATCGCCCTTTGTCGACGACGTTCGGCGCATATCGCCCTTTCACTACCGTTTACAGACATTGCTGTTCGTTCAGATAACGACGAACAAAGCGTTCCCGCCTGCCGAATGCCAATTCGGAAAATGCTCAGTCACCCTTGTACGCCACTGTCAGTACTGCAAGCCGGGCGTGCCATGCTACGTACTTTACTCTCACTGCTCTCATTCTTTTCCATGAAAGGATGCTACATGTGATGGTACTAAACATAAATGATATAACTTTAAATCATAAACGTTAAATTTTCCAACGTTAGATATGCTGCCCTTTTTTTAACCTGGACAGAACGAACGCTTTCTAATAAAAAAAATACTAACCACTTAGTAAATGTAGAAATACTAAGGTAAAAAATAAAGTTTCAGTTTACTTTATTTTATTTTTGAATGTTACATTTTCATCACAGTAATAACTGTATCATTTTATTTGGCACGCAATATTCAAACAAACATTAGTTGTAAGTGCGTGAAATGGAATGCTCGTAAATTAATCCCCTCCTTATTCTTTTCTCGCATAATCTGTTTATCGCGTACATTATTGATTATCTGTAATCTATTTTATTATGAATGTGCTCCTGACATTCTAAATACAATTATTAAAACAAAGTGCTTACGAAAAAAATGAAAATGCAACCCGAATTACGCATTTATAAATTTGAACACTTGTAAGCCATTACATATTATTTTTAAAACAATTTAAATTTCGAAAAGTTGATTATATTTCATTTGAATTTGGAATGTCGCGCCACAGCAAAGCCTCGTTTATTTATGACGTCATTAGCGACGCGCTAGTTCACAATAATGTTTTGTCGACGTTTTGTTTTCGTTCCGAGTTATGAATGTGTACGCTCATGTCTGCAACCAATGTGTTTATAGAAAATTAATCGCTTTGTCCAATTAAATACCGAAGCAATATTATATATTATTAAATATCTGTGTGAAAACAACATTATTATATCTCTATTTCTAACCGTTGTTCCAGACATAAAAATGTTCGATGTTACAATTATACACAACATAGCGCATGATTGATGTCTTATTGAACTTTGCACATTCTTAGCTGATTTTGAAGATCGTACGTAACTGGAGCCACAGATGAAATTGACTTTTATTATTTTCTTAAAAGCCAAATTTTGCTACTGTTATTTGTTCGACTCAATGCTACCTGTTCTAAAACGGTATTGCACCTTTGTTATTCCAAGTTTTCACAATAACAGAATTTCTACCAGTCTTTTCAATTTTAGTTTCTGATTGTTTCTTTCTACCGTTACAGCTATGAACAATTTGTTGACATTCGAGCCAACATAACACACCAAACTAGAACAGTGAAGTGTAGTTCCAAATTAAAGTTGTAATAAGATCGCCGAGCTGTGTTGCCATGTCTTCATTCTCTTGTTTTTATAAACGATTTTAGATTTATATTTCTTGACACAGAATATAATTTTGTTACGTTAGAATAGAATAAAAAAAGCTTAACCGCCTTTATGAAGGTACCAAGATCATTAAAACGACCAACTTGAGTTCGACAAACAAAAAAATGTTTATTTTGCAATTAAAATTTTAACGGATTTCTGCTGTTTAAGACGTGGCAATATTTGTCGAGTTATAAACATTGGCGGCAATCAGAAAAAACGCTGACAAGAAAAACTCGGATTAAATCACAGCGCGTTTCACAGACACGGTAACTTAATTAGATTCTGTAGTCAGCCATAAAGGGAGTGTTCGACTATCACCCACGAGGCCAATAAAGTGTACGGCGAAGTAGTTTGTAGAAGACTAAACGACGAACGAAGCGTATCGTTTGCGGACTTTCAGATTGGTTTTGATACAGCATACAGCCGTGGTGTAGGGCGTTGACCCCGCGCGCGCGCATGTTCGTACACAGCTCTCGGTACAAACATGGTTAAAAATAGCTGATGACGTCACTTGTTTATCATCGTACGCAAGGTTACGCGGCGAGTGAGTGGCGACCACGAGGCGAACCACGCCGCCACCACAGCCCGGCTTGCTGTGATGTAAGGGCCAAGTTGTGCACACAACACGCCACTCATTATACCCACTTAATGTCTTGTGGTCACGGAGTACCAAGGCACTTTATACGTATACGCAACTAAACCAAAATTGCTATTATGGCCGTCTAAATTGCTAATCTGAGATAATAAGTTTCCACGATACATACTTATCTATCATTTGTTTGGTTATTGCACAAAACATAATCTAATCGAATCGATAAAAAGATTTGTGTTTCACGATCGGGCCATTGACAGATAAACTTTAACCTTGGCAGTGAAGTTTCATTTGTACTTATTTAAATGTTCAATCAATATTTAGAACTAAAAAAAAGTATGGATATGACACTAATTTATTCAGTGTTTTTATTATGCATAGGTTTCTCGCTGCTGCGGTTGTTCCAAAATTATTGAGTTCTAAACCATGATTGTAGTTTCGTCAGACCACCCTAAATGACGAAGAGTTCAAACATCTATATTTTTTTTGTAATATAAACGTAATGCACTTTTTAACTACCACATTTTTTAAGGAGTAGCCTATGTCCAGCAGTGGAGTATTAAAGACTGAATGAAGCACTTTTTGTGCTTAATGTCCAGGACATTTCCTTTCAGGTAGGTAGGTATGCAGATATAACTGGTGGATACTGCATCAACCGGTTGCAGAGGCAGCCACATTGTTAGTCAATACTCCATGATCTTGAGGCTTCACGAGAGTGACATATTCCATGAATACGGTAAGATAAGGAGTGTGCGGATTATAAGAATGTAGTAGAGTTCGCCTATAAAAGAACTTATTACAAATTAAATTTCTCATTCAAAGTTGTTGGATTTCAAATGGGTTGGGAAAAAAATACCGTAAACTCTAATTATTATGCAGGCATCTTAAAGTCAATAGAAATGATTACATACTTGATAAATTAATATCATCATTGAACTTCATACATAGACATGTACAAAGATATCTTAGCTTTACTACAGCAGAGAACTAAAGAGATCAACAACCCATGGTATCCCACTGCTGGGGTTGGTTCTCCACTCAGAAGAGGGTTAGGGCCATACGTCCCCACGCTGGCCGAGTGCGGGTAGGGGACTCGACTGAAGAGATAATTTAATTTAAAAAAATCGAATGAATGATACATTTTATAGTATAATAATAATAAATAAATAATAAATATTTAATAGTATAGAAAAAAAATCGGTTTTATAACGCATAATATAAATAATATTTATTGCTTTTCAAACATCAATTAACATCAAAGATTTACATATTATACTTTAAAGTCTAGACAATAAAAATTGTTAATAAATTATTATACCTAAAAAAATGTATATTTTTTTTATATTACTGTTTTGAAAAAGCTAATTTAAATACATTTCATATTTAAATTAGACATTTTGAATTTAATTAATGAAACAAAAGTTTATTTTGAAATCAAAAACTTCAGATAAAATTTTATTTATCTGTAAATTTGGGTACATTCCTTGTTCTTTTTTATTCTTATTTATTTAAAAAAAAATGATGAGGGAGATAAATGTCATTGAACTCGTGTTATCTAAAAAATTAGGCTAATATATGGTCAAAGTAAAATTCTTTGGTCTAATCTCCTATCTCGTAATCTTGGCCAAACAATTGAGGAATTTTATCCAAAACTGAATAAGTAGTTATACAAAAACAATTTGTTTATCATACGATGGTAGGTTAAAAGAAACTAGCCATATTACGAGGCTTTGATCAGATCTTTCTACGAGTCAAACTTAAATACAGTTGGGCACTTATTTTACCTCAATAGTGGTGAATTTACCGAAATTGCGTAGGTTCTTCCTACATTTGGGTTCGATTCCCGGGTCGGACCAAATGTTTATGTGATCCGCAAATATTTGTTTCGGAGTTTGGATGTTTTTAGATGTATTTACAAAATGCTGTATGTGAGATGTCCGTAATATTTATTATTATGAAATACATTAGCAGTCAAAATTTCTAAATGCCTGAAGCCCCAGCAGTTTAGGCTCGTCGCTATGAATCAGTGAGTCAAATAATTTAATAGGTAACGATAATATTATATTAAACAACGGTCACTCTCACTCCCCCACAAGTGGGCTACCGAAACCAGTTGTGAAGTCAACGGCTTCCAAACCTGGTCGCGGTACGCGTGCACCGGCTCGAAAACATCTTGATACGAAGATAAAAGGTCAATTTGATATTAAATATTATAAAATACGCAATATTAGTAACGGAGATTAGGTTAGATGGTGTTTTTAAAAATTTCCTAATATTATAAATTCGGAATGGCCACCCACAGTATGGCGACCTAGTGAGTTGCTTTTCTTAAAGGACCGGGATCAAAATGGAAAGGAAACACATAAGCTGGTAGTGAGTTCCAGTTTTTAACTGCTCGGCACAAGAAGGTAGGATCTTCCTTCTTCTGCCGCCTTACATCTGGTTTCCAAGGCCAGCATGTGTTGAACTATAGAGGAAGGTGAACTGCATAATCTAACCTTGTACTCAGGTTATCGAACTCACAGGACTAGACGTGGTATTTATTAGCCTAGCAACACTGCGTCACACGCGCAGTCAAAGTTGCCACAGTAAAATGAACAAAAGTCAAAATAATAAAACATTTTGAGTGTTGCCACAGGTTGCTTTTTACATCTTCATGTATCACCTATCCGTCTCCGTAGCGAATGTTCAACCATAATGAGTCGTAAACTGGAGACTTCTCAGGTCTTAAACATACTCGGGTAATACGAAGAACTATAAAACAGCGCTTAACAGCGCGTTAAAGCGTTTATTTATATTTAAATAACAGCTGTCCAGCAATAAAATTAACATTCCACGTATGCATACTCTAAACATCAAAATTTCAAAATATCGTATGACAACAATATTTACGTGATATTAGAAATTTTATAGACGATACCAGACGGACTTAAAAGAGCTCAGCGTGCGATGCTGGGTGTCTCTCTGTCGGATAAATACGTAACGTAACGTACGTAAAATCAGTACGCTGAAGTGGAAGTGAGCAAGACATGTCTCCATACGGACTGATGGACGCTGGAGCCGAAAGGTGCTAGGGTGGAGAACGCGATTAGGCAAACGTAGTGTAGGACGCCCTGCGGCACGATGGACCAATGATTTGAGGAAGGTGGCTGGCGGCGGATGGATGCGGACTGCCCAAGACCGGGATGGTTGGCGTTCCTTGGGGGAGACCTTCCTCCAGCAGTGGACGGCGATAGGTTGACACTATATATATATACCAAGCCGTGGTAGACGGGCTCTATAGGAGTAATATCACAGCTTTGTTTCGCATTTCGATTCCCGGGTCGGACCAAATATTTGTGTGATTCACAAATATTTGTTTCGGGGTCTGGGTGTTTTGTATGTATAATATGTGTGTATTTACAAAAAGTAAAAAGTATGTTCATGTTTTCATATCAGTTGTTTAGTACCCATAATACAAGTTCTGCTTAGTTTAGGACTAGATGATGTGTGTAAGATGTCCGAAATATTTATTTATTCCGATTTTTTTTCACATGTAAACAACGAATAGAATTGTGCCTATTTTCAATAAAATAAAATGAGGAAGCCAGTGAGGCCGGTCCGTAAGGCTGGACCAACTTGTTTCATCTACTACTTGAGATGAGAACTAAATTAACTTGACTGAAGAGTTTACATAATTAAGAAAAATATATAAATAAATGAGAGAGCAAATAAGTAGACGATGTCTCATTGATATATCCTTAATTAAAGAATTAATCCAAATGATGAGTATTCATAGATATTAATAAAATATAAATAAAATGGACTTAATTTTGTTTATAAGATATCATTCGTAGTTTACATTTTATTAATGTCTATGATAATGAGATAAGTTCAAAAAATAAATACCTAAACACATTTTTATCAAACTTTCACCATTTTATAGACACTTAAATGAGTTGCATCTACTATCTATTGGTAATTAACAAGTTTGTGTTTCAAGTTTATACTATTATTGCCTGTATTAAATTTATTTATAATCTTCTACTCGATAACACTCCGTGTGGTGACGGATTAAGAATACAGAGTGTCACCACCCCTATTCATTCCGCGGGTGTCGTAAAAGGCGACTAAGGGATAAACTACGCAAGACAATATCAATGCAAAGAGAAGGAAAACTTGGAACTAACCCTATACCAACCCGTTTGGCCAGCGTGGTATAGTAGGCCAAAACCTCATTTTTAAGGAGAGGCCTATGTCCAGCAGTGGACTGTGTGAGCTGTGGCTGTTGATGAGTCGATAACAAAAAAAGTTTCAATACGAAGAGTTTATTACATAATATTAGGCTTGCCTGGAACCGACTAACTGTAGCCCATTGTCCAGGATCTCTAATAACTATAACAAAAGAATCAGCCTACCCGTGACCACGAGGGGTATAAATCCCGCTATATGTATAAGAAAAACTATAGCGTAAAAGACCTTCCAACATATTAAACTATTTTCTCTTCTTGCACCTTCATTTTTAATCTATCTCAATACTACATCTTGTTTCTTCCGAGGCTTTTTTTTTTAATTTTATTTACAACTTCATGCACTTTTGTACATCGGCGGGCTTTTTGGGGGGTGTAGAGTTATGGAGTGGTAGGTGCATCGAGGTTAAAGTTGTACAGAGCAATATGCAATGGATGTAAAACTAAAGCTAAACTAATATAGCATTGATTAACACATACATATATAAATATATAAGTATACATACGTAAATACACACATACATATACATACATAGATACAGACACATAACGAGCACAATAGTTAATGTCTTTAAAGAAGCATACTACATATTAATTAATTGGGTGACTCTGCCTTCTTGAGAAGATACTTATGCACGTTCTTTTTAAACGTGTGTCGATTAAAAAGAACGTGCGAAAGACGCTTTTCCCAGTCTATGTGCGCTCCGAGGCTGGAGGCTTTCTTAATGTGTTGAGAATGGTCACACATTCAAAGCCTGACCTGAGCAGCATTGCTTAACTTTGCAATAATTTAACCTAATCGATTACCACTTCTTCTCTGTCTCATGGGCACGATTGCCTCTAATACTTAATAGTTTTAGAATCAATTCTTTGGCCTCAACGTGACACAAATTTTGTTGCGCTTAACCTTTTAAATGACATTTAAAACATACATTACCAAAATCGTGTTTTACAAAACACGATTTTGGTAACACATGACTTCGTAAATGTGGTCGTGATAGGTTACTACGATTACAGTTAACTCGGTGGCTTAGTTCCTGACACTAGATTTTTATTAGTATCACTAGCTGAGCCCCACTGTGTTAACCGCAGATGTACAGCCGAAGCTATTCTAAAAAAAAGTCAACTTAGGTACTATATATCAGGATCTGCCAGTGAAAGTCCGATCGAAATCGGCCCAGCCGTTCCGAACAGACACACAAAATTTATTTCTTAATGTAAGTACCGTATGATTATATTAATTAAGTTATACTGAACTGGAAAATGAAAATACAGCCCTTGTAGGTAATTGTTTTCTCAATTTTGCGGTTATCTTTGTTTGAGATTATGCTTTCATATGGTTGTTTTCAAATAGCAGATTAGTTACCTGATTTGCTGCAGTTTACGATCTCTTACAGGTTACCTGTAGATGGACTATAGTGTATAATAATATTATCCAGTTTATGAAGCAGATTTACAGAGAATATTACAATATCAGATAATAGAATTTCCCAGTTCAATGAGGATTGAATCATCAATAAATGACACAACTAATTTTAGTGTGGGCTTTTGTGATTGACGCTCTTATTTGTCATTGGAAATTCTTTAACCTAAATTATTTTCAATGAAGTAAGAATAAAGTAAATTATTATTGATAACATTGTTTTTCGTACTGGGAACTAAAAAGTAAAATACATATTTTATATAAAAAAATCATTTTAATTCAACTATTTATCGGAACTAACCGTATTGACTCACACCTATACATATATATCTTACGCAACAAGTTGTACATACCCAAAGAATAACAAATAGAAGTAAAATAATCAAGTTACGTACAAGTTACGAACGATCGCTTTATGTAACCAAATTAGATAACATTTGAGTGACACTGACTGTAATAACGAGAACGCATCTAATCCGTTTAAATTTACAGCACGGGCACCAAAATGTGTTAGAACAAAGAGATTTTGTAAGCCAGCTACAATGATGAATGGTATCCTGCAAATAATTGTCCTTCGAAGCTAAGGGCGGGGTTCGAGGGTTGGTGCGGCGGGCGGGAGGTCGGTGGGCGCGGCAGGGCTGTGACGTCACGGCCCTGCGGTCGTCGACCCGCGCGCGAACAGCTGACGCCGACAAGATGTGCAAGGCACACGTAACGGTACAGTCGAACGGCTAATTAAGGTTTTAACGCCACTGACACACTTTTTATTTACTAGTTGTGTAATGTAGAAGGGTGAGTTCAATGACCGTGCTCCTGTTAGTGAATGGGTAATTTAGTGCATATGTTACTGTACTATTTGGTACAAGTACATGAATTCTAATTTAAATATTTATTCAACATTTTAGGTTTTTTTTTTACATTGTTAGGATTTCCTGTCCTGTTTGAACATTTATTTAAATTTTTCTTTGTAGTTATGGGATCGTCCGATTGATTTTAAATTAAGATAGGTGGCGCCACAGTTGTCGATCTATAGACCTTCCTTAGTAGATGTTCCTTTTTGTATCATTGGTTAATAAACATTGTTTTTGAGAATGAAACAATGTGTTTATGTACTACAAAATTCTATATCAAATACTTTATTCTATTAAGATTACTAAAAAACATACATACATTACGTCACGCCTATTTCCCAGACGGCTAGGTTGAGATAATGGATCTCTACTTACTACGGTACTGATACACTTATTTTCAAAACAGTACCTTATCCTTACTCGCAGTTTTACTCGTGTTATTATATTTTATTATTTTTTCCTTTTCAAAAACACGGTTTTGTATACTCTATAGAGATAAATCTACATCTTCATGCAAAACTTCATCCGGACCCGAACCCTCAAGACTTCTAATTTAAAGTTTACAGTAACAATATTCCATATATAATAACTATGTGGGCGTATGTGTCTGATTGTGTACGGTACAAAAAGTTCAAAGAAGGCCAGGCTGGGTCATTATAACTGCATCTCGGCTCATCTCAAACTGAAAATGTCAACGTACTCTTACATGCACTAGACTAGAACTAATCCACGTTATGTTTTATAGTTTTTTTAATATATAAATACCGATTAATATTATGTTATATATAACTAGTTTTTGACCGTGGCTCTGTCCACCGTGTGTCAGTTATTGCGGTAATTAGAAACTTATTGTTCTTCAGGAATCAAAGTATTGCCATGTCAAATTTCATTAAAATTGGTTGAGCGGTTTATCCGTGAATTGTAACAGACAGAAAGCATTTATACATTAAAACAAACAGCATTTTACCAATGGTATTGATTCTTACTGTGACGATTATAAGAGAAAGTAGGTCAACGCATTCAATGAAGAGTACTTTTTTATGCGGCTAAAATGGCAAAAAAGTATTACTTAGTTTGATGATAGGCGTAGGTCAAAGAATAGTATTTTATCTTAGACTAGCTTTCGCCATCGGCTCCGCCCGCGTGTATCTCGATTATTGCAGTAAAAAGTAGCCTGTATAAGCTATATTACGGTAAAGTTTAGTTTTAGAAGGATTTATAAAATTGAAAGCAACGGTGACCGATAACGTTTTATGGTTTTTTCGTTTTTATTTTTTATCTTCGTTTCTTCTTTTCCTGTGGTATAGGAGCAAACAAAAATTGTAGCCTGAAAGTGACCACCGCCGTTCGTAACCGACTGATAATACCACCTCCCCCAGAAATAGGTGGGGGGGTTCATAAATGGTATTTAAAACAGAAATAATTTTGTAAGTGTTTTTATTAATTCACTCCCACATTAAACAACCTATGTCGCGGGGAACTTTACAGACATACATGAAACGAAAACAAATAATACCCCGACTCAGAACAACAATTTGTGGATCACACAAAGTATTGTCACATGTGGAATTTGAACCCACAACACTTGGCACAGTTGGCAAACTGTGCAGTGCAAGTTTGTTTACACGGTCATTAGGAACTAATGTTCTAAGGTACATCAACATTATTTGTATTGGTTTATTTTTAATTTTATGGCAACACAGGGTAACATAAAGAATGTTCTGAAAAAAAAACAAGACTCGATTTTTGTTCGAGACTCTTGACGACAAACGACCCAATTAAAAAGTTATCTAATTTATGGGAATATAATGTAGACATTTCCATTTAGTTTAAATAAACATGGTTTGTATAAAAACAACATATAATAATTAATGAATTTTGAAAAAAAAAAACAAAATGATATATCTCCATAGCGAGATGAGTAGATATAGAAAAGACTAGTTATTTCCTGATGTTTCTTTCGCAAGATTATACCTCAATTCGAATTTGTCATTCCATTGCTTGTTTGAAAATGACGAACTCCCATACAACCGTGGACCCCTTATTACAATCTCAGGTGAGAATTTTCAAAAATCCTTTCAGTGTCAATTTTTAGTCGGAGCGGTTTAGACTCGTGAACCGATGAATCATTCAGGGCTATATAGAGAATAGATAAGTTGACAAATGTAACAAGAAGGAGCATGTCTTTCCCCTGCTTATTAAAAACAGTCATAAAGATACAAAAGTTGTTTTTAATTACATTTGATTTACTCTTCTGGAGGTTTACGCTGATTTCATCACGAATGGGCCGGCTCGACCCGGCCAGTACTACCCTCACACAGAAGACCATCCTAATAATGACAGCATTCTTGCTGTCGTATTTCGTTGGTGAGTGTGAGACCGGAGGCCCAATCATTCTGCATCATTCTCCCGGCTCCCGGAGGCCGGGAGAATGATGTTGAAACATCTGACCACGCCGCCATGGTATAGATCACCATGCTGCATTGCCTACCCTCACAATCAGGATGGTGACCTATACTCCTGGATTCTACTCATGCTTTCCACCAGGCAGTGTAGTCACTTTAATAGACTTATATATAAAAAAAATCGTATCCTAACTCCGCAACCAACATTATATGATTTAATACCTTCGGGCGATAAGGCCGCCACTTGTACTTTCTAGTTTAAGCTACCGTTTTTTGTTACTATTCTGGTGTACAAGAGATATATTATTATTATATATACATAAGTTTGAAGTAACAGTGACTCTTGGTTGACTGTCGAGATCCGAGCTCATCGCACAAACTGACTAATTTAAATTAGAAGCGCTCCCCTCTGGTATTATCTCGAGAGGGAGTTGCGAAACTCCCCAAGTTTCTAGGTCGAAGGTCTGCGAGATATGCTAATAAGAAAGACTGGAGTTTCCGGAACACACTTCAGACGGTGTCTTACTCGAGATTTGGGGATTTGGAGAAGTCTGTTTTGAGTTATTTTATTATGAAGAAATGTATTATGTGTAAATATGTTACCTAGTTATATGTGGCTGACTGTACTTTGGTTCGGTTTATGTGCGATCGTCACGTTGTGGGGTCAATAACTGGATTGCGAAAGCAATTGTAATTTCATAAAGAACAGTATGTTTAAAGCTTTAATTTTGAAAAAAAATTGTATCAACTATTGTACTAGAGGATAAATATGTACATATATTTTTCTTTTGGAAATCATAAATATTATAATAGAAATTTACCAATTATTAAACTGATCTTATTTAATATATTAAACAACTGAAAAATTATATACAATTCAACACAAATTCATATATCCTTGTACCCTTTTTTTACACGTGGAAATCCCCACAGGCCGTCACCCTTGTGCCCTGAAGCGAAGTACATCTAGTGGAAGGCGATGGTCATTTTTAAGATAAACACACAAGCCTTCACAAATAAAGCCCATCAAAACTATCAGGTACCTAAAATACCAAAAGGATTTCTTTACATCCATACAAATATTATAAATTTAAAACTCCCTCTGTCCGTATGTCTACTGACAATAAAATTTAGCATAGAAATACTTTGCTTCTTGAGTAAGAACATGTGCTACCCTTAACCACAATAACCGCAATACACGTGGGCGGAACCGCGTGCAAAAACTAGTAACCTTTTCACAAGTATTATCTTCAAACATAACCCTCACTGATTAACTTGACTTTTGACAGCCTTGTTGGTCTAGTGGTTGGCGTATGCGGCTGTTGATTCAGAGATTTCGGGTTTGATTCCCGGGTCTGACCAAATATTTGTGTGATGCACAAATATTTGTTTCGGAGTTTATGTCTTCTATATATAATATGTATGTATTTACAAAAAAAGTATGTTTATGTATTTATATCAATTGGTTAGTACTTACAATACAAGCTCTGCTTAGTTTGGAACTAGATGATGTTGTGTGTTAGAAGTTTATAAAAAATACTCCAGTTAATCTACCAGGAAAAGAAAGAAAACGCATAAAATAGAGTTCAATATACAAAAGAGTTAAATTTTGAACGATATAATCAAACGTGGTGGTGCCACAAAGAAAACCTTTCAATTTAAAACATTGCCCAGCTCCCTATGGTATATTAATCACATACTAATATTCCTTATTAAAGACTCGAAGCGTCTTTGGAACAAAGGAAAATCTATGAAATATTGATCAATAAGCCACTCCATCAAGTGCTTTCTAGAACAAAGAACATTTTCATTACACAACGATAAATGTTTTTATAAATATCTAAAGAATTCTTTTTAGATACAATACAATCTTGAAGAGGTATAGAAGAAAACTATTTATTCTTCGACCCGCTGTTATTTAGAGTTAGTCTAAAAATAGACTAAGTTACTCCTTGTGTCATTGGCTAACTACTAGTGAAAGCACTATCACAATCGGTCCAGCTGTTACGGAAAACAAACAGAAAGACAAAAAATTTAAAATATGTTAGTACCGTATATACCTTCATATGTATATTTAATAAAAAACTTTTTATTTGACGAACCCGTGACCTTAAGCACAGAAGCAGCATACGCTACCCCTGCGCCACCGAGGCACTATAAAATATAAAATCTACGTAGAGATCCTCCATCTTTATAACTATATTAGCATAGAAATAGAAACATTTGTCAAACACTAACAATAAGAATGCAAAATAATAAAACTTCTACAGCGCTAGGAATATTATCCCGTGTCGCTAGAGACTTTATACGGTATACATGACACGGACACAAACTATACCCAGACACAGAACAACAATTTGTGGATCATAGTGTTGTTCTGAGTCACTTATTATTATTTGTGATTTTTAATTATATGCTACTAGCTTTCGTAGATACTACACATATGCTTTCTATCAGGGAAAATAATCCATAAATATATTTATACTACACCTGATCGGAACAGTAGTCATTATTCCCTGAAAATGAAAAGAGAAAGTTAGTCTTTTCCTTGACCTAAATAAGCGGGAGGAAAAAATGTATGAAAATCCATTTCTAACGTGTTTTAGCGGGAGAGAAAGTTGTATGAATTTTCATTTCTCATGTGTTATCTTATCTATGGCGCGCGCCTGCCCAAAGAGTTTTCAATTAATTTAAATATGGAATCTCCGTGCCACTGACATCCTTTTGTGAAGAATAAAAAAAAACAAAAGAAGCGCGAAATATTTATAAATATTATGTCAAATTCTAAGCTAAATTGTGTCTTACATGGTGTCTTACGTTTTGATTTTATTTTATAAATACTTTAAATGTTCCTCACAGGTGTAGTATAAAGCACTGTGTAGCACTCGGGTGAAAGTCCCATTCCTACCTCGGGAGTATTGTGGCCCTAGGCTGCGCCTTCGGGCCACAAACTGCTCCCTCGCTAGTAATCGGTCCCTTTCCTCCCTCGGTGAACAATGTACTATTTTTTCTTTCTTCTGTTTTAAAACACAACTCTTGCTTTGGGAATATAAATTCTGTGTCGCGGTAGACTTTATAAACATACATGAAACGGATACAAAGAACACCCAGACTCAGAACAACTATTTATGAATCACAGAAAATGTTATCCCACGTGGCATGGCGACCACAATACCAACCGTGCAGTCATAGATTATAGCGCTTCTACATCATGGGTCAACAAAACCCTTTAGATTACAATGAATATACCAAATTTGGTGACCAGACAATAGTCCCGTTGATCCATAGAATATAAAACATTATAATAAAACAAAGAACTGTGTTCCATCGCGATAGCAAAACAATATGGCGTCGAAACAATGACTTATTACAAAGTTTAATGTACTAATATAATAAACTAGCTTTCACCTGCGGCTTCGCCCGCGTGTATCTCGATTATTGCAGTAAAAAGTAGCCTTTGTGTTATTCTGATATATAAGCTATATCACTGTAAGGTTTCATCCAAATCCGTTCAGTAGTTTCTGCGTGAAAGAGCCACAAAAATACATACATACTCACAAACTTTCGCGTTTATAATTTTAGTAGGATTATATGAATTATCCATTATAGTGTTAGTTATGACTTAAATATAAAACATTTCAGACCCAGAGAATGAAAGATTGGCGGTGTTTCACGCCCGTGCTTCGTAGGGGCTAAGCCGTTGGTCCCGGTTGTCATGAACATCTATGGCAATCGTTATTGAAAAGTCAGTGCCCTTGAATACATTGAGAACTAGTTCAACCTTTATTCAGTTCGCTCTCAGGTTTGCGGAGGTCCAATGATAGTTGGTCCATGGAAAAACTGATTCTTATGTCAAACCGGTTGAACTAGTAGCCGACGTTTAATAAGCTCAGGAATAATAAACGCTGAGAATACGATGAGGCTGTCGATTGGCTTGCATGATTTTGTTTTGGTTGCTAATTTCTAATTAAATTACGAACTACAATTTTTACAAAAAAAAAACCGACTTCAAAGAAAACTGTTTAGAGTACCCAACTCGCCTCAGGTATGCTATAATATTTAAAATATCATATATTTGAGGAGTTCCCTTAATTTCTGCCGGACCTTATCATCGAATCCTTATATAGATCAAGTGGGAGGCACCAGTTTTCAAATAAAAAATCGGTTCACTCAATCAAAAGTTCTGAGGTAAAAACAAAACAGTCGAAGTCGGTTTTGAAATCCGTTAAAAATACGGGTCGAACCGTTGTGTGTATCTCCTAGGAAGTTTAAAATCGAAAAATCCTTTCCTGGTGGGTTAATTTAAATCTAAGTTGTACTAACTGCCTCGTTGGTCTAGTGGTTAGCGTATGCGACTGTTAATCAAGAGGTCTCGGATTCGATTCCCGGGTCGGACCAAATGTTTGTGTGATCGACAAATATTTATTTCGGAGTTTGAGTGTTTTCTATGTATGTATTTACAAAAAAAAATGTTTATGTATTTATGTCAGTTGTCTAGTTACCCATAATACAAGTTCTGCTTAGTTTGGGGACTAGATGGCGTTGTGTGTAAGAATTGGACTTTTTTTCAAAAAGATTTCCCAAATCCATCAGCTGGTTTAAAAGCAACAAACAGACTACACCTTCATATCAGTGTAAATAGATATATAGATATGTGTCAAACTCGTTGCGAAAAGTTACAGCGAAATGTAAAAGATAGACAAAACGCTGACACAGAAACCATTTCTAAGTATCTAGCTAACACAAATTAGTTGCAATAGATTTAATAGATGTAATAGCATAAATTGGAGAAAAGCTGCACGATATACTTGGAAATGATGTTTCACAAGCGTTTCTTGGAACTTGACAATACGTTTACCTAGTGTTGTTGTATGTGTTGCATGGAGCAGAGAGAGCGAGAGAGAGAGAGTGAGAGAGTGAGAGAGTATATGAGATATGCTAAAGCAGTCAACTCTCATTTGTTTAACTTTACTGTATAGTCGTCACAATATAAGAAGCCCGGTTTGACATTTGTCATCGTAGCGTAACTAATACGATTAATTCGTGTTTTTGAGTGCAATTTTTCAATATCAAGTTAAACTTGATGCTTATTTATGATACGCGTTGTGATAGTGTATGGGTAACATAGTAATTAAATAGGATTACGAATTTGATTTTTCAATTTCTTACATGCGGCATGTCAAATGACAAATGTCAAAACGGGCTTCTTATTTTGTGACGACTATAATCAAAGATATATAGAACCTTACAGGAGATAATAGTATGAAATCTGTGTGTATGAACGTATGTGTACGCGTATGTGTATATATGTGTGTCTCTGTGTGTATGTATATTTATCATTCGACTTTAAAACATCGATAATTCGATTGTATAATACCGGAAGAATTTCTTTACGTGGGTTGATAGTACCCACATGGTTAAACAAAGAAAATCAATACTTGAATTTAACTGACAAATGAATAGTCAAAGCAAATCTATTTTAAGTCTAGTTAATATAATATTATAATATAATAATAATCACACAAATCTCACACACATACCTTTCTAAGACTTGCCTTTGCTTAGAATATGAACTCAGAATGTGTACATAGAATATGAACTCACAGATAACGTGGCTAGGAATATTCAAAATCGGTTCTGTAGATCTAGAAATTACCCATACAACCCCAAAATTTACCTCTTAATAATTTTAACAAAAAGAAACCGACTTCAAAGAAAAACTATTCCGAGTACCCAAATCGCGACAATTGTGCTTATGATATTTGAGGAGTTCCCTCGATTTTCTTGGGATCCCATCATCAGATCCCGATACGGTGACGATGGGACCACCTGTAAGCTACGCCCTTTCCGATGCAAAAATAATTTTTGAAATCGGATTATAAACGACGAAATTATCGCTAAAATTACATTTAAAAAAATCGACGAATTATGACCCTCCTCCTTTTTTTGAAGTCGGTTAAAAATATGTATTAGTGGGAATCAAACCCACGACCTTTGGTGTTGTTATAAAGATCATTAACTGCGTTATTATGATCGTTATTGGGTAGTCCATGCCCTCAAATATACTGACAACTAGTTCAATCTTTGAATTTCAGTTCTCCCTTAGGGTTGCGGAGGTCCGATGCCAGTCGCTGAAAACTGAAATTCAGATAAAACCGGTTGAACTAGAAGCCGACCCCAAACAAACTTGGAAGGAAGAAAAAAAACTGCTAGGCCAATAGGACCGTCAGTTACAGTAAGTAAACGACATTACAAGCCAAACTATTCCGAATCTTATCAGTCTCTTCATTACAGAAAACATCTACACAACAGTATATTTCTCATAGAATTGGATGAAAATACATGTTACAATTTACACATTCATGAGATGTTAAACGCGTAATGTATATACGCGTATACATGTATAATGCGTAATGTATGTCGTACTTATCGCTTGTAACCAATTTGCTCTTTAGGTTAAAACAAATTATTCATCCGCTTGCATTCACGATACAACCATCCGACTATACGTTTTATAATAATATTCGAAGTTCAACTATAATATATGATTTTCCCTTTGACAATTTGGAAACTAATGTTTGGAAACCAGTTCTTAAACATTTTTGTAATTTTTTCTTTTTTTTTTCAACAAAATATTCAAATTCAAATGGAATATCGTTAAAAAAATAAGCTGGGCAATTCCATATGTGACTGACACTACATTTGACACAGTTTGTGTTTTGTTTTGTCTTATATTACGATTAGTACTATGTTTTTAGTTACAATTTACACATGGCTTTGTAGCAGTTTTAACACTTATCCTATAGAGAAAAACTGGCTACCAATGATATTTTGAAATATCATTTATTTAGTAAAATATAAACGTGACTGACACTACATGCAAAAGGAAGTCAATTTCGAGAGTGTTTTTAAATTTCAGTAATCTTCCTATGTTCTGGCGCAATAACTTTAATTTGTGTTTATATCGAAAGTGCATGAAATAAACTATTATAAAATAGTGAAATAAAAGCTTTAAGTTGTTTAAAAAAATATTTATTAGTGACATAAATTGTGACTGACACTACAGCCCAAAACGTGACCGACACTACACTCACTTTCTGTAGTGTAAAAGTCAGAATTTTTACATGAAATGCACACGTACAATGGTCCACTTAAAGAACTAAGTGCAGAAACCGACCTACATAACATAGACCATACATGAAACCTTAGAATATAAATCACAATCACAAAGAGCAGTTTTTGTCGTAACCAGGGATGTCTTAAAATATTTGGACAACACGTTTACAGCTAATATGTAATTTTCATGATACTTGCAAAGGCAAACATTTTCGGGTGTTTGGCAGCTCAGGAGAACATGTTTTGGCCGTAATTTATCAAATTTACTTTTGCCTATAAATCGTTCCGAATTTATCACAAAACGGAGCATATGTTTCGAGAACATTGCTGAACAAATGCCTGTTTTGCATATTTTTTTTGCCATCTTCGAGACGGACTATTGTTGTGTCTTTAATGCCAGGGTTTTGGCGACTATCATCACGGACATAACTTTTTTTTGACTTTTTCAACTGTGTCAGCACAGATTACTTTCTTCGGTTTTTTTGTGTTAAGGCGTTATTATTTCAGGAGTTATTTGTCTTGCTAATGTATGCACAACTGCTCTACACTTCGAAGGACTGAATGGCAGATTCTGTTTAACTTTTGCGACCGCTTTTCCATATGAGCTTTTTGAGGCAAATGCTTTAGAAGGAGTCTCATCTTTAGCAAGTGTTTCAGATGATTCTAACATCAGTTTTCTTTCTTTAATCTTACTTCTGTACCTTCTCATCTCTTCTGATTTTTTTTCTCGTAAGGCTTTAATCACGTCAATCGATGATGTTCGTTTTATCAAATGTCGTTTAAGTTTCCTGTTCTCGGACTCCTTTTTTTAAAATTCTTCTAACAATCCTTTAACTTTCAACTTCTCTCTCTGCTTACACTTCCTTTCTGTAGTTGTTTTCGCCATCTATAGAAAAAAAATAAACAGAAAGCTACTTTTAATGATGATATTGACTGTGACTTATGTGACCGACTCTACAATGTGACAGACACTACAAAAATGTTTTGAAGAGTTTAGGCATTATAAAAAAAGAAAATATAATTTTTATTGTAGACATCATTTGAAAAACGCCGTCAAGTAGGAAAAAATACTTATTTTCGTGATATTGAAGTAATTTTACAGAAGTTAGAGAGAAAAATATGTCTATTCTGTGACCGACACTACAGCTTGACACTGTGATCTTAGAAACCTAATATTTCTTAAAAAAAATAATTTTCCATGAATTACGAACTCTTTATCAATACGTCATCATTTGAACAGTCAGCATGTAACAAAATATAACAATAATTGAAAAGACTTACCGTGAAAATTAAATCAAAACTACACCACAAAAAAACACTATCGGCTGAGCTCACGACGCCATCTCGTAAATGACAGTGCTGATAGAAAAAATAAAACTAAAAATTGATGCCACTGTAAAAATTTAAAAGTCACATAATTTTGCCACCATACTTATGTATTTTTACTATCAAAATCAGATATATATTTTTTTCATTTATAGTAGACGTCGAGTAGGTATGTACCTATTTAGTACTCAAAGCACATTACTGATATAAAAGGTAACTAGTTCCACGTTTGAACATTTCACAGAGAAACGTTCTTAATTAGTTTTATTTTATTACAGCGAGGAAACGAGGAACGTATTTTTCTTTAAGGAATTTGAATTTCAAATGCAATCGCATTTTAACTCCGATCCGCACACAGAAAGGGAACATGTCGATAACTTAATTTAAGAATTAATGGCGTCAGTTAATTTCCAAATTCAAAACTCGTTCCTGAATCAAAATTGAAAATGAAATTTGTGACATTTATTTTTTTTACACAAGAGATTATTGCCAGTATAAAAAACTAATAAGAGTGGTATACTTTGTGGATTGTGAAGGTATATTATTGTATTGTCAATCATCATGGTGAGTGATTGACACACAAATCCATTCGATATTTTCCTATGGTGTGTGTACCAAAAGAAGGTAATCAGGTCACTGACCCATCTGATACAAGTGCACACTTAAAACGTTAAATGTTTGTGTCTATTGTTATTATCTTATCGTTCTGTTAACTGAGTGTTTTATTTAATTATAAACTGACAAACAAATGTTGCCATATCGCACAACATTGTTATAGTATGGGGATATAACGTTACGTAACATAATAACTTTGCCTGCGTCAGATTCAATTACATCAAATTTCAATTTGGAATTCGATTTGACAATTGGGACACTCAATACACGACACAAAGCCGGCTTCAATTACCATTACAGTCACAACATTAAGCTTTAACAGTATTGTTTAGGCTTTATTGTGCTCCCTAAAATCTATATACGTCGATATTTACAAGGGCGTGCGATTCGCTCGGCAGATCTAACAAAGTCGGTACATTGACAAGCAATTTCCAATCGCACCCCTTTCTCGTACAAAATTTCTAAATTAGCGACACGTATTCAGTGTCGTGTTTCAAAAAAAGAAAAATCTTTTCACCTTATTTTCGCCCGGTGAAAATTGGTTATTACGTTCAAAAGTAGGTCAAGTGCCAACACTGAAACGACATCCAGGCCACTAGTGCGGGGATTGGAATGATTTAAAATAATATATTCCAATTTTAAATCTCGCGTATGATACTGGCCGGATATAACGAAACATATAAGTTGGTGCATTATGAGAACTCTTGTATGTATGAGTGGAGTGAGTGAAACGGTTCAGAGGATTTGAAATAGTAATGGGAGGGAACATAAGTTGGACGGATAACCGCAAGTCTTCTACGGATGAAGGAATCTCAAGAGGTTTACAGATATGTCTGCATTGTATGACTGTCCCCAAAGGGTTCAAGTTATTTGTAAGCACTGGGAACGGTAGAATGGAAATGGACAAATACGGTTCGCTGCAACCCTGAAGGACAATGGGCTTTCAAATCAAAACGTCGTATAATGTTATCTTTAGACTAAGTATTATGTTTTTGTTGTCTGTAGTATGATTACTAATTGATTAATATCAATATAAGGAGAGTGTGCCTAGAAGACTGATCTGATTTCATTCTTCTGCTTATCACGCAACTTCGTCTGCATCTCTTTTCAATCATTTACGGCTCCTATTGGTCTAAGCGTGACTTTAATTATCCATTTTAGGCATGCTAGCGTAACACACATTTAAAAAAAAATGTAAAATTCAGTTAGATAGTTTCGAAGTTTATGGTGTCACAAGAATTATATTATGTAATCGACTAAAAAATTAAAAAAAAACAGAAGTTCGTTCGAATTTTTAAACAGAACTGTCAAAAATTTCTTAATGATCCTATTGATAGATCGTAAATTCTAAAATGAAAATGGCGGGATATAAATTATTCGATACTGTAAAACCAACTATTCTCGATTTTCTATTTACACATTGAAATTAAGGTTAAACGTTGCTATATCGTTAATATATTATTAACAATACTAACATTTGATTCTAACACATATAAACAAACAAGTCATACGATATCTCAGTCGAGTTTGACATGTACGTTCCAATTAACGCATAAAGTGTTATATTCTAATTTTAATTGGTGATTAACCGTTCGGAAATTGTTTTAGGATAGGAGTCGAATCGAATATACGGTTTCTGAACGTATAAGTTACATAGCAGTACTGTCTAGGGATATATGATTAGGAGAATTTTACAGATTTGATTTGTCATATCATTATATGTTGAGTATCGAGTTCACGGCACCTATTATGTGACGGAAGTGTTTTTATCGATATATTATAAGAAACTAGAGCAGTTAAGTTACTTTTAATGGACAGTAACCTGATAATTTTATATAGTTTCAGTGATATTCAAGGTTTATAAAAAACTAGCTTTTGTCTACAGCTACGTCCGCGTTTAACTAAGTTATCGATAACAAAAAGTTACATCAATAACAAACTCGTTATAAAATCGAAATATAACAACAAATTCTATGTTTATAATTCATCTCAGACTGCCTTGTTGGTCTAGTGGTTAGCATATGCGGCTGCTGATCAAGAGGTCTCGGGTTCGATTCCCGGGTCAGACCAAATATTTGTGTGATTCACAAATATTTGTTTCGAAGTCTGGGTGTTTCTCTATGTATAATATGTATGTATTTACAAAAAAAAGTATGTTTATGTATTTATATCAGTTGTTTAGTACCCATAACACAAGCTCCGCTTACTTTGGGAGTAGATGATGTTGTGTGTAAGTTGTCCAAATATTTATTATTTATTAACTCTATCATTTTATTTTTTGAAAATAATTTTTAGCATTTATTTCCAAAACAGATAAAACAATAAATCTATATCATACTAATAAACAAAATATAAGTAATAGTAGACGGAACCATAATAAAATAAAATATAGAGTACAGCCTCAATATATTTGTAAATTTTATTAATCAAAATTAATGAAAACAATGCAAATTTCATTTACTTAAATTGGATTATTCATGGTTAAGTAAATCCGCTCGGTTTGAATCGAAATATCTATTCTGTTCGTAATTCTATTATTTAATCTGTGGAAGAATAAGCGTTGGCTTCTTAAACCGACGAGAAAACACAGAGGAGGTTCTCAATATTTTTATTTTTAACCGACTATATCAGTCGTAAGCACGGACGATATAATCCGAATACGTCCCCATGTACACAATTCTCGCAAAAAATAGTAGATCCTCTCCACAATAATTGAATTCATAGGAAGTAAGTTTTCTATATGAATAGCATAAAAGCATAAACATTTGGTCTCGCTGTAAGGCCATATATTCACGAGCGACAAATGGGCGCGACGTGACGGTGGTAGCGTGTCGACGCGGAACACGTGGTGTAGCAAACGTGACGGGACAAACACTACGGGAATATCTACCTATAATGGGACACTATTTGTAAAGAAGAATAGGACTGAGGGCCATAAAGAAGTGTCATGCACCACGGGCAAGATTGAAGAAAAACATTTTTTTATATATCGCCTGCCAAGGTGACTTTACTATGCCTGATGGAAAGCATGAGTAAAATCCACAAGTGGGGGTCTCCATACTCACTGCAAATGCAAGCAGTATGGCGAACCACATTATGGCGGCCTAGTGAGATGCTCTTTCACGCCCCGTTTAAAGGACCATTGTTTGTAATTATTTAATTGAATTATATTATATCTATACGTCAATTTAAAATGTTTGTAATAGTTCTCGTAACGACTGAGCATATATACATACAATGAATAAAAATCAAATGTCTGTTTGTAATTATAAATTAGAATTAAGCATAAGCGAATATCGATAATCACTTTTCATTAGGTAAGCTCTTTCTACAAACGCTGACGCCTTTTTCCTCCTTTATTATTCTGTTTTGACCACGTGACTTGGCGTTGAGATGACGTCATGCCATATATTTGTTGCTTTCCTAAGAATAATAATTTATGTAATATCTAGTATGCTAGTGGATGCTCAGAATGAACTTTCCCGCATTTGGAAGCAGGTCTTACGAGATTTATATACCACCGTACTCTACGGTAAGGTCACCAGAAAATCATCAAATAATCCATAATAATGTTAACACTTACAATTTAACAATCAAAAGTCATGTATCGTAGTATCAACGTACCTGTAAACAAACAAATTACGTCATTAGTAAACTGGGTTAAATGTTAACACATCTTTTTTTTTAAATAAGAGTTGATCAAGAGGTCTCGTGTTCAAATCAGATCGGGCCGGAGTCTGGAAGTTTACGTGCCTCGAAGAACACGTTAAGCTGTCGTTCCCGGTTGTTATGAACATCTATGGCAATCGTTATTGGGAAGTCAGTCCCCTTAAATTAACTGACAACTAGTTCAACCTTCGAATTACAGTTTTCCCTCAGAGTTGCGGAGATCTAATGCCAGTCCTCCGTGGAAAAAATTAAGTAAAACCGGTTGAACTAGAAGCCGACCCCAAAAATCCTGCGAATGAAGGCTTGGACGATGATGAACTATGTATAATAAAATAGTACCCTAGTACTGGTCCACATATCAGGCAAGTTTCTCACGAATTTCGTCATAAATAAATATTGTATCATAACAAACATAACAAGGATGCAATGTACAGCATTTCAAAGTAGAAAATTGCAAGCTCATTAGTACGTTACCGAGAATACACAGTGCGACAGTTTCAAACGTATCCAAATAAATCCCACGCTGTTTACTCATGTTATATGTTACATACGACGGCATTAAACATTTTCATCGAGTATATACATAAGTAGGAATGCGTAGGAGAGGCAAAGATAGAGACTTCACTATATTTACATTTGAATACTTTGTCAGATATAGTCAAGAGCACGAAGTTGGTCAAGTACAATATCCCGCTTGCTGGCGTACAGTTTAAACAATAGATTATTGTTTATATAATCGTACGTGAGATTGTCAAAATCTTTCTTTCTTTTCTTTTTTCTTTTTAGGGTTCCGTAGCCAAATGGCAAAAAACGGAACCCTTATAGATTCGTCAAGTCTGTCTGTCTGTCTGTCTGTCTGTCTGTCTGTCTGTCTGTCCGTCCGTATGTCACAGCCAATTATTTCCGAAACTATAAGACCTATACTGTTGAAATTTGGTCAGTCGATGTATTCTGTGAACCGCATTAAGATTTTAATATAAAAATAGAAAAAAAACAATACGTTTTGGGGGTCCCCATACTTGGAACTGAAACTCAAAATTTTTTTTTTCATCAAACCTATACGTGTGGGGTATCTATTGATAGGTGTTCAAAAATGATGTTGAGGTTTCTAATATCATTTTTTTCTAAACTGAATAGTTTGCGCGAGAGACACTTCCAAAGTGGAAAAATGTGTGTCCCCCCCCCTCTAACTTCTAAAATAAGAGAGTGATAAAACTAAAAAAAATATATGTTGTATATTACTATGAAAACTACCAACGAAAATTGGTTTGAACGAGATCTAGTGAGTAGTTTTTTTTTAATACGTCATAAATCGTAAATCGCAATTTACCTTTCATTCAATCAATATACTAGTATAAAAACATCGATGAAAGTTACAACGAACTACAAGAACTTTTATATGATGTTACTTGCTGATACGGAACCCTTCATGGGCGAGTCCGACTCGCACTTGGCCGCTTTTTGTTTTAAAAGACAACTCCCGCATTAGGAATATAAATTCCTGTGTCGCGGGGGACTTTACAAACATACAAGAAACGGACACAAAGAACACCCTGACTCAGAACAACAAATTGTGAATCACACAAAGTGTTGTCCTACGTGGGATTTGAACCCACGACACTTGGCGTAGTAGGAAGCGGCGTGGCGACCGCTTAAGCCACTAGGCCAACCGTGCAGTCTTTCGAAATCGAGCTTTCTTTTAGAAAAATAGCTTCTGCATTAACAATATATTTAGTGTCAGAGTCACAAACAAGTCCTCACTACAGTAACTTTCAGTAACTCCAAGGTCTCAGGTAACCTCACTCATTGGGTAATCATTATATGTCTCTAATTAGTAAGAAAGATTTGGTCCACTATACCACGCCCCCCGGATCGACAACGCTGCAGCCGGGTTGATATAGGCTTTGTTTTAAGTCTTGCTTCTGTTTGTAGATATTGCCCTACGTAGTTTGCACCCGCAGGATTAATAGGGTGGTGACGCTCAGTAAGCCGCCGTATTCTTAATCTGATTACAACGAATTGCATTTCACCGGTTACAGATATCATTTCGTTATTTGCGCTAAAAACAAGGTTCTCCCAGCAAAGTTACAAGTAAAGTCAACAAAAGCGTCTTAAAAATAATAAGCCAAGACACGCCCTCAAACTTTCTACTAAATATGAACCGTGACGCAACATAAAAGTAACGACCGGCCACTTTTATAAGCCAAATTTTAGTTACCCATAAAATATGATGGTTTACGATCAAAATGGCACTTGTTACGCTCGTTTACGGTTCCAGAAGCCGCATGGCTTGAGGACACACATGGAGTATCGGACTTTCGTAAAAGAAGAACAAACTACGTAATATAAATTCCACAACAACTTTTAATAGTCCAATACAGGGTATAGACCTCTACTTAGAAAGCCTTAAGCCTACTCTGGTCAGAGGGATTGGTGTAGGGTCTGTTGTTTGACGTAGTTTGATTCACGGGACGAATTAGATAAAAAGGGGTGATCACACTCTGTATTCCTAATCCGTAACCACACGGACAGCTAATATCATTAAAAGTTTATAAATAAACCTAGTAAAAGAGGCCGAAATGAATATAGAACGGCGATAAGGTATGCAGCACGCGTGCATTAGGTTTGCGATTCGACGCGCGCGTCGTGTATAACCCCCTTTAGTGCTAAATTAGGATTGCGACTAAACATGCAACTTTGAATTAGGTTACTTAAAACTGTGGATATTGAAATCTTATCTACTGTAAACTTAATAATAATAACTTTAAATATCTCATACATAACCATCTAATAACAAACACGCAGAATCTGTATTATCTAGACCTCTGATAAGCATTAATATATTTGACAAACAAATCCATATGTATTAATTATCTGTCATAATACTATAAAAAAGTAAAATTTGTGATTTTGAGACGTTGTAGGGGGTTGACTCTAGATCTATACAGAACAGATTTTGAAAACATTGTTACCGATAGAAAACCACATTTGAGTGTTATAGACATATTTATAATTATATATTAACCTAAAATTATTACCGCAATGTCCGACAAATACGAACAAACAAACGATAGAGTTCTTCACGAAATAATTACATTCGAACCCACGGCTCTCGGCTTAGTAGTCAAGGTCACTAACCACTAATCCACCATGCTAGTCAGTTTTACTTCAACACTCCGTTATACTGAAACTGACAATTTAAGGGACTTACAATGAAACGAATCGACATACGTTAATGGCATTTTAAGTGTTACGTTGGTTTAAGTATCAGTAAAGATATAAGTGGACCTCTATGGTAATGAGGTCGTTGACCCGGGTGCAAATTAAGATAACGAAGAAACTCCTACAAAACACTCACTGTTTGTACATTATTTGAGCGTCGTGACAGATGCCTAAGAGACCGACAAATTCTGAACGAGCAACACCAGTGTCACAGATATAGAGCTACATTTTAGGGACTATGCCTTCTTTACTAACTTTAGGTAGGTAAGTCCACTGTTTTTCATGGGTGTCGTTGTCTTTCCATCACGAAGAAATATCTTCTGGATTGCCACCGATTCTACTTTAGAAGCCGTATACGCGACAACTTTGATAACGCGATTCAGGATTACTTTTATTAGTAGTTGGGTGTTTTTTATTGACATATGTATGATTTTTATGTGTGGTTATTAAAATTTATATACAATCATATCCAATAATAAAAATTTAAACAAAAATTTAAATCATAGATAGAAAACAATAAATTACCTCCAACGTATCTATTCAGGCAAGTCAACAAAATCCATAAAATTACCGAAAGGTCATTGAGCCGTTGGATCATTTCCGTTACTAACTTCTCCGATCGCACTGGCGACTTAAAAAAAAATACGACGTGTTGGCGAGGGATCACCAACATTTTGATTTGTTCCCTTCATATTACCTGTGTAACTCCTAGTGGTATTTTATTTGTATGATCTATAAATATTGATTTATAAAAAAAAAGTTTTGATTCAAATCCGAAACCATTCAAAATCCTAAACCCTAAGCTGAAGAGATTTTGTTGGTTTTTCAAAACGACCTGTCGCTAAAATTATTAGTCAGATTTTGATGTGACGCTGACCTAAATAGGTTTCTTTTATTGATGCACGGCTTCTATTGGTAGCTTGATGTTGATTATCCTCGAAAAATGGGCTATCTAACACAAGAAATATTGAAATTAGTGCAGTCGTTAACGCGTGATGCCGTGACCACGAGAAATAGGGATTCATTTATATGTATAAATTAATCCCTATAATATATTTACAAGCTGACGCACGCGGCTCGACTCGCCTTTATGTCAGTTATCCCGGTAAAGAATAGCCTGTCCTTCCTAAGGAATCAAAGCAATATTCATCCCAAATTTCATTAAAATCGGTGTGTGGATTTTTCAAGCAGCGGTCATTAATAGACAAAGTTAATAAAATATTAGTATAGATATAGCCTACAAAACATAAGGCTACCCTTAAAAGATTGTTTATAGACGACTAGTGTAATATATGTTTGACGTAATACATAACGTGGACATGTACAATTGGACATACATATAAACAGTGCATTGACCCCGAGCCTATAAAAACGGCGCTAATAAATGTGCGTATTCCTGTCTAAAGTTGTTTCAATGATGCGATGACAAACAGCGCTGTTTACGACAAAACGGTGATAACATGACATTAGTATATTATAAATTATGTGTGTAATATGTAATTTGTGTATCTTTAACAATTTTATAATGCGGTAATATGGATGTGTCTACCGATATGAGCGATTGTCTGTTTGTTGCGTACATTTATTTATATGTGTTGCGACGTAACTGTCTCAATGGTCTAGCCGTTAGCGCATGCGCCTGCTGATCTAAAGATCTCGGGTTTGACTCCTGGGTCGGGTCAAAGTGTTTTGGGTTTTTCTTATAAGAAATTGAATTCGAATTCAGTGCTCTAGAGGTCCCGGGAATCAAACCCGAAATCGGCAGTCGCATACGTTAACGAAGCAGTTTTTATTGTTGGTTATGTACACTTTCCAATTTGGAGTTGGATGGTGAACAGTGATATAAGTACAAATTAGAAAGTCTCTATCTATACCTACAACACACTTTTGTATAGCTACGACTGCGAATTTAGAGGTTATATTTTTATAGCTGGGCTTTTATGGCTATTGTATTCTAGTTACTGAGTAAACCACATCTTGAGAATCAAAAACTAATTTCGGCGACGTTACTTTTGAAAGTTCACCTTCCATGTGTGTGTGTTCATACGGGAATTAAAGGGAATTGCGACGCACTGTTGTCATAACCTAGTTTATTTAGAAAATGGAGTCTATTGGTGGCAAAACGGTTTGCAATTAACATGAGAGGGGTTTTCAATGTAAAATTTGAAAAAAATGTGTTGCAAGCGTGCGCCTCGTAAGACTTTCAAATGTCTAAGTCTGCTCAATCATATCAGTGTTTACGACGTCTTAATACAATATGGACAATATCAAAAGGTTTAATGGCGAACAGAGCCCAAAACTTGTTTAATTTACGAAACATTACATTAACACAAAGATTCGCTACTATATTACACAAAACAAGCGTTCGTATTAAGAATAAGAATACGTGAAGCAACCGATGCGTAGTGAAACTCAACGGAGCGTTCCTTTTTTAGGTTGCAACAATTTGCGCAAACGCGCGTGCATAGGATGCGTGGAACGGAGCGTTATCGAACCCGCGTGCGAAGACTAACGGGTCAGCCGGGCCAAAGTAAACAATTACGATAGCATTGTTAGCGCGGTCGGTGACCCCACGGCTCGCTACTCACGTATTACCAAATCGCGGTGCCACTCGCGCGCAACATCGCATCGCTACGCACACGAGCCAACACTATTTCATTTGCATGCAAATACGTGATTCACCTGACGCTTAGCGAACATATCGCTAACATCTGTTCACACATATAGATACGTATATTTATTTTATAACGAAACTATGATTGATTAAAAACAAACGAAGGCCTTCTTATCTTCTTTTTTAATCTTCCTAAATATATTTTTTAATTGCCTTATTTGTTCTATAAGGAGAAGGGTCAGGAGGAGTGACTACGACGTAGTCGGCAGAGATGAGAAAACTGGATGCGAGAAGCGCAAAATCGATCAGAGTGGCGTTTAGTGGGACATACGATGCTTTCAATCAGGCAGAGTAGAATCACTTTGGTGGGCTTAAATATATATAAAAAGACAAATTAATGCTTACTTTGTATTTTTAAATGTTAGAAACACATTACGCTTACTCACGCTTGCACATAGATAAGATATTAAAGTGGCCCGAGATTCGTCGTGGTTCCGGGGCTTATTTAATATATTTAAGCCAACCAAATACCATCATTCTCCAGAATGATGCAGAATTATTGGGCCTCCGGTCTCACACTCACTAACGAAAGAGGACAACACGAATGTTGTCAGTTTAGGTTGGACTTCAGTGTGAGGGTAGTACTGCTCCGGTCGAGTAGGCCAATTCGTGCTGAAATCAGCATAGCTCTACTACCTATTATTTTCTTTCTACCAGATGCACTCATCTGATCTACAGCTTTTAATACCCGTGATAGCGTGCTGCCTTTTTTCGGTTCATGTCCGACATAAATATGTTGATATCCGAAGGAATATTCAGGTAAGAAAAAAAAGTGTTGTAACTGGAACTACCCATGCCTACTGCTAAAAAGTATGAGTCTTTCAACATTTAAGATGTTTGGAACATGGTAAAAGACAACAATTTCGCGAATGAACACCTGAAGGGCTAGTTGTTCTAGTAGTTATTATACCTTGTCCATTCGTTTATTATCTTTTTGACAGGTCACGCCTATAAATTACCGGTATTTTTTTTCGTTATTATGTACTACAGTAATGTCGTACTTTATAGACGGGTAGGGAAGTGGGCAGTGTGCATAGTTATAAACAACATATAAAACAGTTCTTGAAATACGATAAATCGATTAAACGATTAAAATAATCTATCAAATTATTTTGATCAAAATAATTTGACTTTATGTAAGTGTTGTTTCTGTAAATTTAATAAAATAAAAAGGAAATTAAAATAGTATGACTTTAAGATTGATTATTTGCAAGGAATTAAGTCGAAATTTTGGAATTTAACTTTAAACTTAGATTAGAGAACAATAACTCGGTGCATTAATTAATTTATTATTGGACCACTGACTTAAAATGTAACTATGCACGTGTTAGTAAAATTTAACTTTGAAACGCGTGGTTAATAACGTTTGAATCCAGAGTTATGAGAAAGTATATTTGAAAAATCACATAATACTTACTAAACCGACCTTCAAGTGACTGTGTTTGGAAGTTTTCTTTGTTCTGGGTCAATTACATATCATAATAGTGCACATTTTATTAATTTACAATACTGACTTAAAGAAATTTATATCGATTGATTTTGATATCAACTCGAATCGGTGACGTGTGAGGGCGTCACTAATTTCGAAATTTGTTGAACTATCAAAAAGATAATAAAGGAATGGACAGAGTATAGTGACCGTCACTGCTAAGCCGGAGGTCGTGGGTTCGATTCGATTCGATTTAAGAATAAACAATCAACCATCAAAAGCTTCATTTAACTTTTTCTTTAGATTCTTACGTAATAAATATTAAGCAGGGTGGGTACGCCTATTCTTATTTACAGTAGGGTGGAGGTCAAAAACAAGTAAAAATCTTATTACGTAATAAATTAATGACCCCGAATAAGTGATACACGTGACACATTCATCCTCAACAACAACAAAATCGCAGATAACATTTGAACGTAAAAACGTTATCTCCGATAAATATGTTACCCAATATGTAGACGTGTACCTACTTTCTCTTTCACAGCGCCAATAGTTTTGAAGAAGTATGTAATCACGCGAAGTTCGACCGTCGCCGTCGCGCGAACCAATGTTGTACCTCATTTGTCACGCGCCTACCTTCATATTTCATGTTGTCTCAAAACCCGGCGTGCTCAAAAATCTTACCAGAAAAAGAAAATATCCGTCCATTTCCTCGGCGCTAAACAACGACAGCTATCCGAACGCGCAGGACGTACGCTTTACTGTTTTTTCGTCGAACAAAATGCCGTCGGAAACTCGTCAATATATCAGAATTGTCCAACGCAGAAAAGAGGAAAACTGCGAGGGACGCTATACGGGCGTCGATAGTTTCAGAAGCGATAATACTACAACTCTAGACCAATTTACGCGCCAAGGGTAAGTAAATTGCGAGCCCTTTGGAAAATTTGGGGTCTGAGTAGACGAGATACAGAAATAATACATATGCGTAACGCTATCACTCGACTTACTTCACTATTGATAAGATAAAACAGTTCAATTTCGCTTACGCGTAACAAATATCGATCGGTGAAATTATTTTTTTCAATACAAAATGAAAACACCACATTATGCGGTTGGTTTGTCTACATTTTTTACTAGTTCCATTATTGCAGCTTGCAGAACTTGTTTCCGTCTGCATTTCAATGTCCTTTATAGCTACAAGCTTCATTTAGCTTCTCTGATTCTGCTTTGTTATGGACGGAAGTTGAATGTATTTCGTATTTTTCCCTTTCTGATAAAACTTGGTGCTATTTCTGACGTCAATTTAAATTATTGTAGAATTTTCATGCGGTTTTTCGTTGTAAAACTGGCACAACGGACTGTATTAACTACTTTTGTAAATGAACAGTCGGAGCTTACAGACGTAATCCAATCAAATAGGGTTTAGCGCGGGACCACAAAACCGCATTTCTTCATAGTTCGTGCCAACCACAGATTCATTAGAGCGCGGGTAGAAATGCCGCCGATATCAAAGGTCATATAATCGCGCGCACGACCTGTACTGATCCCCGAGGTATTATGAAACAAACCATCCTCATACAATTCCAAGGAACCAATTCTCTTTACAGCGGAAGCCACACTCAAATATGCTTTGTTTTTCTTGCGAATATATCATCTAGTGCAACATCTTGAATATTCATTCGGAATTTACTGGAAAACTACTTTGTTGAGTGTTTCCAAGATGTTTCCCTTGCAATATTAAAATAGCTACCACGTTGGTCCTGTGGTGTAAGTAAGTATTTATGAGATTATAACTCTTAATTAGACTTCCGAGAGGGGAAAATAAATAAACTCGTCGTATTTTTCTGTTACAATATTCTCCCTGGTTGAATAGACGGAAACAGTAACGGCAGTTGAAATCTAAAACGTTCTAAAGACTCATTTCGTATACACTTGTAACCGCTTGGATACTTTACTGATGATAATGCACCCCTTCGGTTGCAAAAAACACGTGAATCAAATCATACTTCTATTGTACCTCTGCCAAATACAGGAGACAATAAAAATAAGAATAACCACAACATCCCCAAGAGATATGTTAACGAAACAGCCAAATTAACATGAACAAATACTTGAGTAAGAGTAGATAATATAATGAGCTATGAATAAGTTGGGAACTATCATAAATCCCCAGATTCACACGAGTGAAGTGAAGTGAATCAGTCGAGTGTCCCGTCTACTGAGGTAGTTAGAAAGTATAGTTGCGTACGCAATATGTGGCAAGTGTGTGCACGGCATGAATAGAAATCGCACTTTGCCGATAACTTTGAACCAACTCCACTCGGCTCTGCTCCCCAAGTAATGCTTCTCTGATAGACAAGGGACGAATCCACTTCTATTTTATTACTTCACTATCTACATATTATACAGTGTGTGTTTTTGTATGAATCTCATTGGCACTTGGGCAATGATAAATCGTGTACGCTGTTTGCCTTTTATGAGTTAACTGAACGAGATAAAGTCTATTATTGTTGGTGAATTAGCCAACTTATTCAGTCTAAAATATAATGGGTTCTATTCAAAGTTACAACTGTGAGATAATATTAATTTATTACAGGTCATTTATTAAATATGTTTGTTGAACTTATCGCTTTGAATTTGTGTTTTTTGTGTTTAGTTTTTTAGAGGTAGGGTCTAGAGTTGTGCTTTGAAGGTACTTTAACTGAAGAGGACAATGGTTTTTTTTATAGTAATGTACTTTACGAATACTCAACTGCCTCGTTGGTCTAGTGGTTAGCGTATGCGACTGCTAATCAAAAGGTCTCTGGTTCAAATACCAAAAGTGTTTTGGGGCCAAAAAGTGTTTTTGGGATTTTCTTAGGAAATTCCTAATAGCTGCCTGGAGTTTGGAAGTTTGGCGGTGATTCATGCCCGTGCCCCGGTCGTACGGTTACGGTACGGTCGTCGACGTAAGCCGTCGGTCCCGGTTGTCATGAACATCTATGGCAATCGTTATTGGGAAGTCAATGCCCTCAAATATACAGACAACTAGTTCAATCTTCGAATTTCAGTTCTCCCTTAGGGTTGCGGAGGTCCGATGCCAGTCGCTCCATGGAAAAACTGAAATTCAGGTAAAACCGATTGAACTAGTAGCCGACAACAGACGACAAACGACTTGGTAATAATGGCTAGGAGTTTGAGGAGGATGATGTACATTACGAATACTCATTTCGCAAAAATTTTCATAAATTCTAATCAAAGACGAAACGAAACTATCAAATTAATGTATATTAACACTAGCCGAGTCCCGCGGTGTTGGCCACGGTTATTGTTGTAATTCGCGAATAACGCCAAAACTAGTGAAAAACATATTCTAAGTTACTCCTTACGACATCAGCTATCTGCAAGTAAAAATCTAAACAAAATCGGTTCAGCCGTTATTAGCCGCATATATTTTCATATCCATTTAGTTAAAAACTGATCATTTGATATTACAATAAAATTAATTTTCATGATTTTATTCTAGCACATTGTCGACGTGATAGAAACACATATCCATGCAAAGTTTCATCTTGCTAGCACTAACCGTTTGGACGGTAGGTCGAGGACGGACGGACGGACATGACGAATCTATAACGGTTTCGAGTTAAGCACTTTGGAACCCTAAAAAGATACTTCAATTTTATTTGTTAGTATAGATATAATTTTACTACTTAAAGAGAGATTAACATTAGAGTTAGTTAAGTTACAAAAGTCTATCAAGACTTAACTAAGTTTTATTTTATTACTTTAATTTTAGTTCATTTTACCTTTATATAACGGCTATTGTAAAAAGATTTACTTCATTAAACTACACGTCTTTCCTTTCCAATCATAACCAAAAACCATCTCAAAAATCAACTCTCCCTAATCCAAGGGTGTCCAGTAAATTCCGTGAATTATATTATTGGCCATGGTTGGGACAGCAAGAGACAATATATTCCAGTTTTTAGCTGGAGCCCTGCTGTTTTCCACAGACCAATGTGGACTGCTCTCTGTGATAGGGCGCATATTTCTCTTTGAATGACTAATACGTCTCATTTTTTATTTTGGATTTGAAAGCAGTGATAACTTCTTTGGTTTTAGTCTTAGTAGACTGTTTTCTTCAAGTAAATGACTGAAAATGACTAATGTATTATACATATACCTATGTGGATTTAATATATACAAATAAATAAAATTGGAGTGTCTTGACGTATGCGACTGCTGTGGAGGTCCCGGGTTCGAGTCCTGGTTCGGACCAAATATGTATTGTATGATCTGCAAATATTTGTTTCGGAGTTTAGGTGTTTCCTATTCATAATATGTACATATGTATTTACAAAAAGAAAGTGTGTTTATGTGTTTATATCAGTTGTCTAGTACCCAAAATACAAGCTCTACTTAGTTTCGGATTAAATGGCATTGTGTGTAAGATATCCCAAATATTAATTTATTTATTCTTAGGGACTTAGCAGCAACGCGGCACTCAGGCTACAGCCGAAACTAAAGATATGGAGCAATGATAGATCAGGTCACGTCCATATCTCGTGTTATGGTCTAAAGACCGCAGATGGATCTCACCGCCAGGTATACAATCACAGGGCACGTATTCTCGAGTAATTTGTGAGAATACAGTATTATAGTTGGTACGTGAGCCCTTAGGAGGAACTGGCAATCATTTAGAGTCGATGGAGGTACAAAAAAAAAGTAAATTGTTATAACTGTATTCTTTACTAGCTTTCGCCCGCGGCTCTGCCCGCGTGTATCTCGATTATTGCAGTAAAAAG
Source organism: Phragmatobia fuliginosa (assembly GCA_932526445.1). Lineage (NCBI taxonomy): Eukaryota > Metazoa > Arthropoda > Insecta > Lepidoptera > Erebidae > Phragmatobia > Phragmatobia fuliginosa. Next base: position 18,932,438 of record OW052070.1, read on the forward strand.
TAGCCTATGTGTTAGTCTGATTTTTTTTAAATTGCTGGTGTTGTGGTGTTTGTAGTTTAACTCCTCCGAAACGGCTTCACCGATCCTCATGAAATTACCCTAAACTAAGCAGAGCTTGTATTACGGGTACTAAACAACTGAGATATACTTTTTTTTTTGTTAATACATACATATTATACATAGATAACACCCAAACTCCGAAACAAATATTTGTGGATCACACAAACATTTGGTCCGACCCGGGAATCGAACCCGAGACCTCTTGATCAGCAGCCGCATACGCAAACCAATTGACCAACAAGGCAGTCCAGAAATTACTATTCCTATATTATTCTACTAAATCAAACATTTCGCGTTCTATCAATAAATAGCAATACCTATTAATCGAATAACACTAACATTTCCATTTCATTCAATATCAACAAGTAATAAATATGTTAGGAGATCAAAAGATATCTTAAAACTTCAAAAAAACATGACACAATCAGAATGAGGTCACTCTCGACTGATGTCTTTGCAATAGGGCTGCCATCTCTAAAATTTGGAAACCAAAAAATGCTAATTCCCCGGCTTTTAGGGTTCAAAATATGGACACGGATTTTTCACGTTCTAAGGGCCACCGCACACTAGCTACGTTTAGCATCGGCGATCGGCAACTAGTCGCTTTTTAGAAGCTAAATACGGCGACCGAACGCTCTACACCGCACACTTAAAAACGCCAAACGCGGAGATTGAGTCGCTTTTTAGAAGCGCGACACAGCAGCTGAACGCTACTCTCCGTACACATTCGGATACCGCGATCGAACTCAGGTAGTCGCTAAAACGCGATGCAGCATCGATGCAGTCGCCAAATCGCCAATCGCCGATGCTTAAAGTAGCTAGTGTGCTGTGTATTTTTTAATTTACAAACGTCATAAATTGTACTCTTGGAGCTCTTACGAGTTATAAGAGACTCCATAGATCTTTAACCGACGGACCAAAAACCAGAATATTTCATTTGTGTTTGGGGTTTGATTCGGATTACAACACCCCGCCCGAACGCTTTCCGGGCGGTCTCTAAACTAGAAAAAATCCAGGAAATCCAAACGAATGGCAGCCCTAGCTTGTAAGAGGTGTAGCGACACGGCACGCTTTCTGTCTACGCATTCATAAGACGTGAAATATACGCCACATGTTTCATCCAGAACGTACGCTATCAAGACTTACAAGTTCACTTGAACTACTTCTTTGTAACTCAGGACTCTACCATCTAGTTACAGCGATTATGAATTCCAGTCAATTTTGAAATGGCATGATTACTGGAAAAGCCTATGTCGTCTTTATGAAATAAAATTCCGATTCGAAGTGGAAATAAATCAGTATGTATTTCTATTTCGATTTTTTTTTGTCTGGGTAAGCAAATACTAGCATAGTAAGTACAGAGCCAACCGGGCTCTGTGGTGTTCCTTGGGATTTATGTTCAGCAGTGGACTGCAACGAGCTGATTATAATTAACCATGGAGTCACTAACTTAAGTAACTCAGTGATAAGATTTATTATTTTATTCTCCTCAATACGACACAAAATGCAAAATATTTAACACAAAATATTTTTTTAATTATAGTTTACTTTTTAACCGACTTTTTAAAAAAAGGAGGAGGTTCTCAATTCGTCGGATTTCGGATTCGTATGTTCAGCGATAATTTTGTCGTTTATGAACCGATTTCAAAAATAATTTTTTTCATTGGAATGGGCGTAGCTTACAGGTGGTCCCATCGTCACCATATCGGGCTCTGATGATGGGATCTCAAGGAAAGCGAGGGAACTCCTCAAATATCATAGGCACAATTGTCGCGATTTAGGTACTCGGAATAGTTTTTCTTTGAAGTCGGTTTCTTTATGTTAAAATTATATTTCTCTATTGGTTTAGCTTTTTCGATGGAGTCACTAACAAATATAATGAGTCTTCATTGAAATCCATCCTATCAGAGTACACTTCATACAATTAGGTACTAAATAGTGAAGAATAGTGGATAGTAAAACAATATTTACTACTGTACTGTAAGCAAAATAATAAAAATTAGCAATATTTACTTACGTCTACACTCAGAAAAACATTTCCAACCTAAACCTACTAATTATAGACAACTATAAGAACATTTTGTAGCTTTCCAAACTTCCACATAATATACTATTTGAAACAGCACGAAGTTATTTGCATAACAAAGAGACTTAACTTGTGGAATCGCGTACAGCACACCAACTCCTTATCTCAAGAATATTACGTTACATAGTGACGGTGCAACGCCATCTGAAGAAAGTTTCCCCGGACACAATAGGCAGCCGATACAAAGTGGTTTATGCCATGAATCTCAAGGGGTGTGTTCAACAATAAGAGCTAATGGTGACGACGGTTTTGCGCCTCACGATAAACTGCCGACAAACTGTCGTCGCTAAGGCTGATAACAATGACATGTATTAGAGAACACATAAAAATATACGGCGATATAATATATTAAATGATTCAGCTCGCATCCTGACACGCTTAATAGGCAATGCTTATAATGCTTACATGAAAGTTTGATTCATCTAAAATACTTTTTATCTTTTTGATGCAGTCTTTTAACATTTACGTAGAGAAAAATACGAAACAAAGCACTTTCAAAATCATTTTTATTAAAATTATAAAAAGTTTGTTTTTTACGTTTTTACCATCAATCGGTTATCATTAAACTTTACTACATACACTTTCCCAAGGCTATAGAAAAGGACAGATACCTTTTATCCAGAAAATAAGGCCTGCTCCCAAGAGATGGACCAAATAACTTTACGCGGATCTAGCTGCGCGCAAAACCTAGCCGGCAATAAATCATCATCTATTTCATCCTCTTAGTTCCATTAGGAAGGTTATCTATGAAGATATTTATCTATCGAGTTTTATATTCAACAGAGCGATAACTACGGCCTCTGTTAGCAGACGACAATAAGGACAGTTACAGGGTAAATGGTAGCTTAAAACTAATGGCCCTTTACGTACTATTAGTGGCAGAATGGGACGTGAAAATGCTGTTTTCCTCATCCTTTGTCTCTGGAAGATAGCAGGGATTCCAAATTAAAACGCTACTCTGAGAAGCCCTTGCTATAATAACAGTGCTATCACAAATGGTGAGCATCGACATGAATGAACATAAGAGTACTTGCTTACATCTAAAATATGTGAGTTTAAGAAGCGTTCAACGAATGAGAACGAAGTAAAAAAAAACGTCTCCCAATAACAATAACCTCAAATGCCATTATGCAAGGACTAATTAAATCAATGTCAACAGTAAAATGACGCTATGCTACCCCTTATTTGGATTGCTTCCATGTAAATTCATTCCGTTATTCATATTCGGTTCTAAATAAATTTCGTGTCCGACGGCATCCAACCACAACGAGTCCGACATACAAAACTTTATAAATTATTATTACAGCTACAGAAACGAACAAAACAATCTACAAATACGAACTATATAATGGCAGTGATTAAATTGAAGTGTAAAAGTTCACAAGAATGTGGACAGAACATTGAATTTAGAAGCGACTCGTACGGACGTAAGTGAAAATTAAAACGGTTTTGTTTAATCGAGCAGCACGCGTGTTGCTGAGACCCGTATATAAGCCGATAGAACTCAAGTATTCGCACATTTCGGATAATATACACATCACATTCCAGGGTAATTAACAGAGCACGAGGCAGGCATCATAATGTTTTCATAACGGGGCGCGTGTTATTGTAAGGGCGGCAGAGCGAGAGGCGCGTGGCGTATTAGTTCGGCGGGAAACGTGGCGTCAACAACTCCGGCTCGCCGTTTCTCGCGAGTCGCGGCCGACCTTCGCCTGTCAGACATCAACCCTTTACCGCACTCAGGGAAGATATCTGTAGCGTCACAAGTAATTAAGAAACGAGAAAGGCTTTGTACCGTCGTCCCCCAGGACGAGGCGGGGGCTTTAGGCGCCGCTCCCTACTTACATAATTTCTCTTAACTGCATAATCGATATCAACGTGTCGCACTTATCCCGTCTAGACATTGACGCGCTAGTTCATACGTATGCATCGTATTGCGTTTGAAGTGGTTTGCGAGTAATGCAACACCCTATTCCTCAACCGATCTGTTGAGGGTCTAGAGTGTTTTCGGTGTCTACGTGTTCTCAAACGAGGCGAGCATACTTCAACCGACGGAGCGTTAATAAACCTCTCACCGATATACCAAAATACTAAAGCTTAACCATCCGTATATAATTTCATACTTAGAAGCGGAAAGTATTTAATTGTCAATAAATGTGACAGAGTAACGGCACGCGAGAGGGTTGTGAGCCAAACGGAGCGCGTCTCTGTTAATGGGGTCAACGAAATTGAGAAAAGTGAAACGGTGGAGTGGGCCGGACGGGCATTTATTACAGGCCGGACCCGACAACCCTTGTCGGGAGAGCGACGCGCCCATACACGGGACAGAGACGCCGCGCATTCTAAATAGAGGCGGACAAACAAAGAGAAGACTAACATCCCGTGGCCAACGGCTACCACTTGCACCGTAAACTTCTTACTTCCGAATTAATAACGAAATTTGTTTGACATGACAATAACTGATCATCTCTACAGACAGCTGTCCGCGCCGCGGGCACTCCGCGACAGACTCTGTCACTCATTACAACCGCACGGCTCCTCGTTTATAAGAACTATGCATAATTAATTATCTTCGCCGCCTCGAGGGACTCGATCAGTTTACCTACATCAAGTCTGTGACATTTTAATGGCCTTTTAAACGTGCATCCACGTGAGCCTTCGACCCATCTTTGTATATTGCATTAATAATTGAATATCGACTCGATACAAACATACGTCGCGACGGAATAAAAAATATTGGATAATTATTTCGTACACGATTACATGTATACGTATACGATATTCGTATTCGCATGCACGACAACAAAGACGGGGTCCGTCACAGATAGAATAGCTTCAGGCTGTCTCCCTGCATGCTCGTAACGTAAATCGGTGCATCCAATCACGAAGCGAGCGACAGCTCTGCATCCCGGAGTCGGGAATCAGTTTGCTACTATTGAATTATACGAGCGCTGCGGCCAGAACGTCATACGCCAAAGTTTAATCTCCCGGAGCTGCGGACGGGCTTATTATGCAAATAGGCGACGACTCCTCGGTCATCTCGCAGTCACGTACTGCACGTCCCCGGGTAGCGCTGTGACCGCACCGACCGTTACCGCGTGACGTCTCGCGACATATGGCGCTGTTTACAAATCTGACGCGCAACGCACCCTACAATATACGTAATAGAGGACGCACTGACGCAGCCACACGGCCGGCCGATTAGAAAATAATTTCCTAAAAGGAAATGTCTTCATTACACGACGATAACAAAATGGAGCCTTGATGAAGATAAAATTATTTGACTATCAAAAGACGGGGGAAACTTCGACGACATCAATTTATTGCCTCCGAATAAAGTCCGACCTAAAATTCAAATTGAAGAAGGCATCGCACGACGTACCGGACGGGAGGAGCGAGACGAAAATCTAACTCTTTCTTTTGCCGAGCCAACCCCGACGAGCGTTAATTAAGCGAAAATCGAAACGTCAAAGCTCGACTCGAGCTTTATGCAAATTCACCAGAATTGACTTTGGTGTCGACGGTGTTAGAATTTTTAACGTTTTCGAGACGATTGTTTGAACGAGGTAATTAAGGGACCGACGGAGACACGTACCTACTCAACAGCGGCCAACTTTCTACAGAGGTTTGACGATTCGCACGAGGCGTATGTGTTGAGTTTGGCGAGGCGGCTAATGTAGGCAGGCGGCGCATTTCGTCCGCGGTATCACCAGAAGGGAGACAGTGACGGCGTGTCGCTCGCTAGTGGGTCGGTACCGGTACGTACCGTTAGATTGAACTCCGCAGTGCCCGCACTCGACCTCGCTCAGCCCTGGACGAGCAAGCACTATTCTATAATATCACAATAAACCTACAAACACACCACACGCGCCCATAAAAACTTTTGTAATTACAATAGAAAATTAACACCGAATTCGAGCAACAATATAATCGAGGAAGGGTGAACGGAACGACGTAGAACAGGGAGTTTTTGTGCTCGTGTCGTGAGAATGGGCATTTAGCGGCTCGGTTATTCGAGGCGTATCGCGTGATATCATTAGAACGTTATTGCTACCACAAAATTCTTTGTCACTTAACTGGCACTGGATTTGTTGAATTTATTGAGCGTGACAATACGGACTCGGACAATTTTGTAGTTGTACCACATTACAGAACACACCAGGTCTTTCTTCTAAACTATGTAAGACATTACGCCTGTATGCACCACACTACAAATTGTTTCAACATGGACCATTAAACGAAGTGGCATTAAATATGGATTTTACATAGGCAAGTTATATATAGTTCAATAGTTGGAATATTTGGCTTATAAACCAATCTCGTGACATCCAGAGAAATTGGCAACCGAGATATTAAAATTGTATGATATCTTTGGAAGTAAAGGTTTTGTTTGATTTGCCGTGATTCAAATATATCTGGAGCAAAATTTAACATACTGAGAGCTATTTATGGTATGACTATATTCTGATATATATATTTGTAAGTATTTATTGAAATTTATTTAACCCTTAAAAGAAGCGTTTCTAATCTTGACCTATTCTTTCCTGTTCACGTTACTCTTTGACATTTGTGAATGGTTGTCAATTATTTCTTTTAATATAATTAGGAATGTATCATCATCATCATCAACAGCCTTCAACAGTCCACTGTTGGACATAGGCCTCTCCTTGGAAAGGAGGTCTTGGCCTACTATCCATACTTTACTGTGATGAATCCTGAATCCACAATCCTGAAGGGTTGACATTTAGAAAAAAAAAAGAATTCGGTGCTATTATTATAATCTTCATCTCAGCAGATAGATGTTAAAACACTTTGTGTGATTCACAAATTGTTATTCTGAGTCTGGGTGTTCTTTGTGTCTGTTTGTAAAGTCCCCGTCGACACAGGAATATTATCCTAATGAGGGAGTTGTCTTTTATAAAAAAAAACTACTAAATGCGTATAGGCTGAACCGATTTTGATGGGACTTTCAGTAGCAGATAACTAATGATATAAGGAGGCTACTTTTTCAGACTAGTTTTACATATGTAATTAATATGTCCATTTAGTTTGGCTGTCTAAAGTAAATTGATATCACTAATGGGGATGCTGCAAAGTACCGTTAGGTATATTTATGTAGGTAGGATTGGTAAACTGCCTCGTTGGTCTAGTCGATAGTGTATGCGACTGCTAATCAACAGGTCTCGGGTTCAAATCCGGGTCGGACTAAAAAGTGTTTTTGGGTTTTTCTTAGGAAATTCCTAAAAGCAGCCCGGACAGTTGGCGGTGATTCACGCCCATGCCTCGGAGAGCACGTAAATCCGTCGGTCCCGGTTGTCATGAACATCTATGACAATCGTTACTGGGACGTCAGTGCCCTCAAATTTACTAACAACTAGTGCAACCTTCGAATTTTAGTTCTCCCTGAGGGTTGCGGAGGTCCGATGCCAGTCGCTCCGTGGAAAAACTGATATTCAGGTAAAACTGGTTTAACTAGTAGCCTACCCCAAATAAGTAGGTAGGGTTGGTAAAAAAAAAATGACCAGTTAATAATGGGTATTAATAACAATTCAAGGTACCCTCGCACAGAAGACCGACCCGAAAATTCGTTCAATTTTATTGGTGGGAGTGAGACTGGGAGATCCATTGATGAAGAAGCAGCTTACTAGGACGCATAGTGTGGGTCACCATGCTTGCAAGATCTTGTGAACACTCACAATGAGGATGATGACCACTCCTGGATTCTGCTCATACTTTCATGCCACAAACGGTCACCCATCTAAGTCTGACCGCGCCGTCGTTCCTTACCCTCGGTGATTGTTTCCAATCACCTAAGGCCTTCCGTTTCTGCTCTTCATAGAACCTCATGTAAAGCCTGAAGAACTCATGTTACTTTTAATAACAAGACACAATTATTTCAGTATATACAAGATATTTATATAGAAAACGTAATAGAAAATAATAGCATTCAAAGAAATTCTACGAATTGCGACAATGTTCTATGTAAAAACTTACTTTATGTTTGAGTACATTTTCATAGAATTCCCGCTAAACGAGTATCTTTTTATACGAGTACGAGAATTATATGAGTATTGTACTCGGAGAATATTTTATATAAACGTAGATAATAATAGCCTAGCCTCATTTGTTAAGAGTTCTTTCTACACGCTTTATATTAGCTTCACCTGTATGTTTGTTTGTAACCGACTCCTTTGGGTGCGATTTTGACCCACTTTAAACGGTCAGATTTCGTTCAATTTTAAATTTTAACGAGGACCGATGACAATACTCTTATTTGAAAATAAAAACTAAAAAAGAAATGTTTGAAAATTAGTCTTTTTAAGTCTAGAAAAAAAAATAGTTTTAAAAAACTAAACAAACACGCTTTTAAACTAAAAAGTAGAAAATAATTTTAGTGTAACAAAGCGTGTGGTGCTTTCTGAAATTATTTCAATAACGTCGCCCCACGCTTTATTACACTAAAATTATTTTCTACTTTTTAGTTTAAAAGCGTGTTTGTTTAGTTTTTTAAAACTATTATTTTTAGGTTTCCGTACGGTTACGCCCTAAGGGTAAAAAAAGGCTCCGTTACTAAGACTCCACTGTCCGTCCGCCTGTCACCTATAATGAACAGTGTAGTTAGATAGTTGAAACCCTTAAATACACTTAGTAGTCCTTGTAGACATGATATGTATAGATAATCGTACGGAACCCTCCCTGCGCTAGTCTGAATCGCCCTTGACCGATGATTTAAAAACAATTTCCTTACAATTTTCAACGTAAAAAAACTCAATCGACTCTTTCATTTAGCGGTTAGCGTATGCGGCTAATGGAACTGCTGATCAAGAGGCCTTGGGTACGATCCGGGTCAAGGTAGGTCGGCAGTTTGAAGATGTCATGCCCGTGCCTTGTAGAGTATGTTAACCCATCGGTCCCGGTTGTCATGAATATCTATGGCGACCGTTATTGGGAAGTCAATGGCCTCAAATATACTGAGAACTAAATCAATCTATGAATTTAGTTCACCTTCAAGATTGCGGAGGTCAGATACCAGTCGCTCCGTGAAAAAAAAATGATATTTAGGTATAAACCCTAAAAATAATATTAATAATTATATAGGTTAGAAAGATTTAAATAGATGTAAAAAAATGTATGCTATTCTCAAAACGTCTGTCAAATAAATTAATCGACCACAATTTAGTGTTGCTAGCAAAAAAAAAGTAACGATTTGCATTCCGAGAAATATACTAATTTTGAAATCAACATGTAAATATTAATGTATGTATTATTAAACAATACATTTATCATTATTTAATAACAATTTCCTAACAGTTTCCGCGAACCAAAGAACGGTGGCCATCATTTCCTTTGCAATTTCAACATAATACATAATCGCTTTACTTACATCACGCAAGACTTAGGACTGCCCGTACACGGTAATGAGTGACTAAACTGATTTTAATTTCGCACCATACATCAATGAGACACGCCCTCGGATGCGTATGTATTTACATATATAGGAACATTACAGGACTGTTTGATAGGGTTGACGGTAATGCGGTTTGTAGAGGAAGAATATTGCCAGAGTTAAAAAAGGAATACTCAAATACACCTTCAGGATTTATCAACAAAATGAAAAACCTCCCCCACTGATAGTAATGAAAAAAAAAATATTTTAAAGACAACACGCTTTAGGATGTCTCGCGGGGCACTTTACAAACATACATGAAACGGACACAAAGAACACCCAGACTTAGAACAACAATTTGTGGATCACACAAAGTCGGAGTGTCATTATCAGCCTTTCGCAGTCCACGGCTGGACATAAGCCTCTCCCATTACACACTAATGTACGATTATGGGCTTCTCGCATCCAGCTCTTGCCAGCCATCCTGCGAGGAGTGTCACCAGCCCTATTTATACCGAAGATATCGTAAGCGAACTAGGGAGTAAACTATGTATGCAAGACAAAATACGAATCGGGTTTTCTCGATATAAAGATACCTAGGTTCTCCAAGGTTCAATCTGTCTCTAAAACGAAATTATCAATTCACAGAAACAGATTGACTTTCGAATATATACAAATACATAAAATTGGATTGTCTGTTTGTAATATCAAATGACGTTTTCTACTAAATGCGTTTGAAATTATATAAGATACTTACAACTTCTTCTTTTCCTTTGCCAACTCCCACGTTAGGTGGGGTCGGAGATCCTTATCTTTCGGCGCCAGGATTGCCTGTCTTGGGTTGTCGGGTCAGGTAATTGGGTCTTCTTTATGAGATTGGCCATACTAGTCCACCATATACGATACTTACAACAAAAAAGCAATTTTGAAGTTTGTCTGTATGTCGGTTCGTCTGTTTCTTTGTTCCGGGAAATCTTTAGAACGGCTAGTCCGATTTTACACGACTTCCACTGAGAGAAAGCTGAAGACATAAGAAATTGTTTTTGGAAAACTCTGCACCGTTACCCACGATTTACCGATAACCGCGGGTAACCGAGGAATTAGTTAGTTAATAATAATAGTATGGATTTGTAACGAAACTGGAGCAACCCTGATTTGGTTCTGTTGTATGGAGTAATGGACAAATAATATGTACCTGGCCAGCCAACCATTATAATGTAATTCGAGGATAAGGAATAATTGGTGGGCCAGTGGTCTCTGAATAAATTCTATTTCTAACTACCACGTATTATTTAATGTTAGCTACTTTACATGTACCGAGAATTCTAGACTAGAATTAGGTAACAATATAATCTTTATATATATAATTCTTGTGTGAGTGTGTATGTCACTGAACTTCTCTCAAGCGACTGGACCGATTTTTATGAAATTTTTTGTGTGTCTTCAAGGGGATCTGGGAATGGTTTAGATTCGCAATTGGACCCGGTAGGTGGCGCTGCGATCAAGTTCTGGAATTTTAAAGTTGGGCGGTACGAAGTTCGCTGGGTCAACTAGTTTGTATATATATATATATGTTGTGAACTGGCTGTCCTATTATCCGCTGTTAGTGTGGTAAATCACGAGTAACGCTGCAAAACGAAGATAGTCTAATTAAGATTAGATACTCTTTAAGTCATTAGCTTTATACAGTAAAAGTTCCATTAAAATCGGCCAAGCCGTTCAAGAGATTAGCCGGAACAAAGAAACAGACAATTTTTTTAAAAATTGTAATATCAATTTGATGTAAGTACTATATATACTTTGATATGTATTTAGTAAAAATCTTTCATTTGTAATTAAATACAATTTTAATTATTTCTATAGATAAAGGCTATAAGATAGTTAAAGTTATAACAACTGATTTGAAGAAGGATTTTACAAAACAATTAAATAAATAAAATAAATATTTTGGACATCTTACACATAACATCATCTAGTCCCAAAGTAAGCAGAGCTTGTGTTATGGGTACTAAACAACTGATATAAATGCATAAACATACTTTTTTTTTGTAAATACATACATATTATACATAGAAAAACAAACAAAAAAACAATCTAACAAAAAAAAAAAACAAAAATTCGGACATTCTACACACAACGCTATCTAGTCCCCAAACTAAGCAGAACTTGTGTTATGGGTGGGTAACTAGACAACTGATATAAATACATAAACATACTTTTTTTTTTGTAAATACATACATACTGTGCCTCGGCCGTTAGTTCATAATAAATCAATTTTATACCAATATCACAAAATTTTGTGTTCGTTATGAATCACATCTATTCAAGTCTAGACGAGAAAAAAATAGCCTTCGGTAGCTTATGGGACGGTAGAACTGATCATACGGAATCTAGGCCGGAATCTTGACTGTATTGCTTTATTTATTGTTGTTGTATGTTTACGAAGTTGGGTTTCAAGGTATATAAATAAATAAATATTTCGGACATTTTACACACAACACCAAACTAAGCAGAGCTTGTATTATGGGTACTAGACAACGGATATAAATACATTAACATAAATATTTTTTTGTAAATACATACATATTAAACATAGAAAATATCCAACTCCGAAACTAAAATTTGCGGATCACACAAACATTTGGTCCGACCCGGGAATTGAGTCCAAGACCTCAAACACAGCAGTCGTACCATTGCCCCACCGAGGCAATCAATGCAGGCAGGCAGTCACCGGTATGTATGTAATTAACATTTTGAAACATTGAAATAGAACTTTTTAGGGTGAAAATAATTATATTTCATACTGGTTCATGTCTATATATCAGGCTGCCATGGTAAGGGTCACCATGCTACATTGCCTACCCTCACAATAAGCATGGTGACCCCTACTCCTGGATTCTACTCATGCTTTCCATCAGGCAGAGTAGAGTCACTTTGGCAGGCTTAAATAAAAAAAAAAAAACTGCAAATAAATAAATATTGAATGTATATTTATAACAATGAAACGATTTTACTAAATGCTTTTGGAAGTAATTACATCAAAAAAACTCAAAAATTTTGTCTCTCAGTCCAATCATCATTGGAGTCATTGAAACAGCTCAACCGATTTTAACGAGACTTTCAATGGCAGATAGCTTATGATATAAGGAGTAACTAAGCTATTTTTAGACTGGCTTCGCCCCGCGGCGTTACTCGTGATTTATATACAACAATAACTAGGACTCATCTAGTATGAAACTAAAATAGCAAAACCAGCACTACTAGTTTCTCAAGGTAAATCAATAAAGAACTTATTACAGGTAGGAAGGTCGCATGCTACCAGGCCCACATAACTTGCTCGGAGGTTTTTAATAAAGATGGGTTGTCAATACTTGAACAGGATGAATTTTAATACGAGTAAATCCTTACCAAAAACGTCTCTTGATGTATTAAGTAGCAACCTATTCGTAATTTTTTAAAGCCCGACGCAAAAACGACGGGGTGTTATAAGTGTGTGTGTGTGTGTGTGTGTGTGTGTGTGTGTGTGTGTGTGTGTGTGTGTGTGTGTGTGTGTGTGTGTGTGTGTGCATGTGTGTGTGTGTGTGTGTGTGGCATCATAGCTTCCGAACGGATGAACCGATTTTGATTTTGTTTTTTTGTTTAAAAGGTGAATTAGTCGAGAATGTTCTTGGCTATGTTTGATGAAAATCGGTCCAATCAGTCGGGCTTTTCAAATTTGTAATTTTACTTGTTTATGATTTTACTTAATCCTTTAAAAAAAATGATTGTATATATCTTCAGGTTTCAATAACCGCTCTGTAACAACCAAGTTAAGGGGTAGTGGATACGATTCCTACTCAGTGCAATAATTCATATATTTTTTTTCTTTTGTATATTCCGGCTAATCTCTGAAACGGCTTACTTTTATTTAAAAAAAAAAAACGTTACGAGAAAACAAAATTAAAACCATAGATAGCACTAGATATCAGATTCAAAAGCAACAAAAAACCGAGATTCGAAGTCATTACAAAAAATAAACATCTCCAATAAAAAAATCAGAATCCTTGTAATCTGATATGAAATAGGAGATTGCCAATCACTTAAAAAGTGGTTTGAAGAGGTTAAATTACCAGGGAGGCATCGCACGCAGAAGGTGGCCCTCGGTAACAATTATAAATTCAGGGAAGTTGCTCGAGCGCCCCGCTTTGAAAGAGTCCGACTATTTAGATGTGTCTGAGCTGCACTCGAGGGCGTCTGGCTTTCAATCCGCCAGACGGTTTTGTTGCTCGAGATGCGTCGGGTCTTGCTCCTTTCAGAGGCGTTCGTGCATTGTAACGTACAAGGTTCGGCGTATGTATCGATGTTGGGGATTATTTTTTGTCAAAGGTAACTTTTATATCTATGGACCTATATACAGTTGGTGTCTTTTTGTAATTTCAAATTTACATCTTTTGAGAAAATGCATGTGAAAGTATTAACGATACTTACATGAAACAAAAAAACAATTTTGAAATTTTTTGTTTGTCTATTTGTTTCGGCTGATCTCCGCCCGCGTGTTTGTCGGTTATCACAGTAAAGAGAAACAAATATATGTCTTTTTGAATGAAAGTCTTTTACTGTTGAATTTCAATTAAATTGGTGTTGCGGTTTACCCATGAAAGCGTAACAAGCAAACAGACAGAATTACTTTTGAATTGAATATTATTTAATTATGAATAATATTTAGCTTCCATTAAGTATTGTAAATAAGATTAAATATCTTATTATATAAATATTCATTTTGGCATTAATGAATCCTCGTTGGACCATGTCACCGATCCACATTCTAAATTGGTCCTTCGAACACTCATACAATTTGTATGAGATTGCGGTTTTAGCCGCTTTAATTCCACGTCTAATGACAAGCGATCACCGCCTCTACCTTGTCTATGAGGCTTTCAATCCGCCAACGCACATATCCTTTGGTAAGCTTAGACAACTAAGTTATTATTAATTCATTGTACTGTCAGAATATTCTTGTACCGAAGTGGATCAAAGTGATCTATGTCTATGAATAGCGAGTTAAGAAATATTGTATTGTGAAAAATGACTTTACAAATTGAATCTTCTTACACATAGTTTTTGGTGTACATGCGGACTTGCGCCCGATAAAATCATTATTTGAATTCATTCAAAACGTCGGGTTAAGTGCCACAGCACACTAGCTACTTTTAGCATCGGCGATCGGCGATTTGGCGACTGCATCGATGCTGCATCGCGTTTTAGCGACTTCCTGCGTTCGATCGCGGTATCGGAAACGCGCGTTTTAGCGACTGCTCAGATGCCAAATCGATGCTACCGGCATCCGAATGTGTGCGAAGAGTAGCGTTCAGCTGCTGTGTCGCGCTTCTAAAGAGCGACTCAATCTCCGCCTTTGGCGTTTTTAAGTGTGCGGTGTAGAGCGTTCGGACGCCGTATTTAACTTCTAAAAAGCGGTTGTGACATACGGACGGACATACAGACAGACATGACGAATCCATAAGGGTTCGGTTTTTGCCATTTGGCTACGGAACCCTAAAAAGCGACTAGTTGCCGATCGCCGATGCTAAAAGTAGCTAGTGTGCGGTGGCCCTAAATAAATATGTCTTCCATCTGACACACGTCGTCATCTAGTCCCAAAGTAATCAGAGCTTGTACTATGGATACTTGACAACTGATAAAAGCACATATTATATTATACTTATTCTGTAAATAATAGTAAATTATACATAGAAAACACCCAAATTCCGAAACAAAAATTTGCAGATCGTACAAACATTTGGTCCGACCCGGTTATCGAACAGGAGACCTCTTGATCGGCAGCCGGTGTAAAGTCACGAAAGTCTAGATCTGTTTGTGTAATAGTAATTTAATTTGTAAAGTATGTAAGACTAAGTATGGTTGCTTCTATCAACTCTGCGGCAACCTTGTATTAATGATAATAGCTTTATCATTGCGCTGTTTTGTAGGTCATTGACTTCTAGTGAAACTCAATAACATTTCTTATGGAAAACAACACATATGCATACATTACACATATATTAGGGGATCTATAATATATGTTTATTAGCAAAGCAACGAAGTAGTTGTTGACGCATCGCCGTGGGTAGTCTAAAAAATATCACTATAACTAGCCGATAGAGACGATTAAGATCAGTAAAACAGATTCTATTCGTCTAGTTTTCTTGTCTAGCTACATATTTTGTTCCGTAACATCAAGACACCGCTATTTCTCGGTATATATCGCTATAGAGTTCCAGGGCTCCAAAATGATGCTTAAAAATCGCAAGATTGCCATCCGATCAATATTGTGCACATCCTGTACCGTGACATTGAACAACAGAACACCCTATACATGCACAAAACTAGTTCTATAATGGGCTTATAACCGTCGCGTATAATGTCTAGGTGACAAGTTGTTGTATGAGTTTTTGTTAGACCGCCTATTACACCGAATAATCACTGTTAGGTACACGACTGAGGCGGTACTCAGTCAAGTACAACTTATAACGGTACTTACCACATCTTTGGTGTACTTTTTTATGTTACGTTTATATGGTGTTGATTTAATGGTTATTACATAGGAATTTAAATAACTACTGTATAATACGGCAGTTATTACACGCTTATAATATGTTTCTGTTTTTATTAGGGTTCCGTAGTTCATGACTCGGAACCCTTATCGATTCGTCATGTCCGTCCGTCCGTACGTCCTCGATCTACCTCCCAAACGGTTGGTGCTAGAAAGATGAAACTTTGAATGAATATGTGTTGTAATTACGTCGACAAAGCGCTAGAAAAAAAATTCGAAAAATATTTTTATTTGGGGTACCTCCCTTACACGTAAAGTGGGGATGATTTTTTTTTTCTCGCTTTTACCTCATCGTGAGGGGTATCATAAGATAGGTCTTTTAAAAATATTGCGAAGTTGCTAAAATTTATTTTATTTATTTATTGTTATAATTTATTGTTTTTTCCATGTTTGTGTGAAAATCTTAAAGCGGTTCACAGAATACATCTACTTGCCAAGTTTCTACAGTATAGTTCTTATAAGTCCGGAAAAAAGGGGCTGTGACATACGGACAGACTGTGACAGACAGACAAACAGAAATGACGAATCTATAAGAGTTCCGTTTTTTGCGATTTGGCCACGGAACCCTAAAAACGACCTTAAGTCTACATTTTGATGATATATGTTTTGCTACTAAAAACCTTAAAACAGTAGAAATTTGATAGCTATTATACATTACTTAGAATCAGTGAGACCCTAAGTACGACTGTAAAAGGTTGGTATGGCCATGGCCCTCTTACTTGCCCTAGCAATAACTTGTCTCAGTTAATTATAAACACAATTAAGATAAGCTATGTTATCTCTCGTGTTTGTTACTTTATCTTAATCTTATCGTCGAGACACGTAGTTACTTCTAGACAGGCTAAGTACAGTACATCATCAAATAGGTATATAAGTATATCTAATTCTTAGGGATAGGGAAGGGAAAAAGGAACAAAATAAGCAGCTAACATCACTGCCAAGAGAAGGAAAACTTGAAAGAAACCCTTTACAAACCCGTCTGGCCAGCGTGGTATAGTAGGCCAAAATCTCCTTTCTAAGGAGAGGCCTATGTCCAGCAGTGGCCTGTTAAAGGCTGTTGATGATGATGATGATGATGATGATGATGATCAGGGATTTTTAAACGCATAGTTAAGGTAGAACTGCTAATCAAGAGGTCTCGGGTTCAAATCCCGGGTCGAGCCAAAAAGTATTTTTGGGATTTCTAGGCTATTAAGAAATTCCTAATAGCTGCCCGGAGTTTGGAAGTTTGGCGGAGCTTCACGCCCGTGCCTCGGAGAGCACGTAAAGCCGTCGGTCCCGATGCACACATCATTGCTGCTAATAAAACCACAGTTTCCCCCCACTCTTGGATTCTGCTCATGCTCTCCATCAGGCCGGGTAGAAACACTTTGGTAGGCTAAATATAAAATATATATAGATACATATATAATATACATAGAAATACACCCAATACAAATACACTCCGATACAAATATTTGTGGATCACACAAACATTTTGTAGAACCGGGGAACCGAACCCGAGACCTCAAGCACTGCAGTCGCATACGTTACCACTGCGCAGTTCAGTAGTATTACTAGCAGTTGTTCGCGCTAGTCTCAGTAATTGCTGGTTAAGTTGAAAGGTTCTACCAGTTTAGGATAATACGTTCAAAGAGATGGTTTCAACGTAGCGTGATTTAGTGGGCATTTGAAACCCACAATTTTACGATAAAACATCACACTTGTTATAGATGTCAATATTTGATTTGCATTTAGAACGATACCAACAAACAAATGAAGCAATACGTATCAAACGTCAACACAATATCTTTACACGTCACATTATATTACTTTAACAATGTATTGAATAGATCGGTAAAAGGCTCGTACATATTTTTACTTTTAGTCATTGCGTTGGGGCCCAGGTGGTTTACATATTTTATAGCTCAATAAATAACGCGCTTATGAGGCTACCCGCTGATAAAGTAACCACCTCTGATATTGTTACAGTTTTACTTAAAATAGTGTCTCATTTTATGGGAGACGCTGCCTGCGACTTGGGAAAGTTTCAATATGATTGATACAAATTCTTCTTCCTAGCCTTATTCACATTATTATTTGGGGTCGGCTACTAGTTCAACCGGTTTTACCCGAATATCAGTTTTTCCACGGAGCGACTGGCATCGGACCTCCGCAACCCTAAGGGAGAACTGAAATTCGAGGTCAAATTTACTGACAACTGTTCAAGGGCTCTGACTTCCCAATAACGATTACCATAGATGTTCATGACAACCGGGACCGACGGCTATACGTGCTCTCCGAGGCAAATCTCCTAAGAAAATCCCAAAAACACTTTTTAGCCCGATCCGGGATTTGAACCCGAGACCTCTTGATTAGCAGTCGCATTAGCTATCCACTATACCTAAAAGGCAGTTTATCATTGATACAAATTAATTATATAAAAATATCTAACAGTAATCGCATGTATGTTCGTTTATAGGTCTTTTTCGTAACGACGAAGACGTTGCGGAATTTAGCACAAACTTTTCTGCTTATGTTTCATGTCACAAAAAGAAAAAATCTAGTTTTTTTGTAGACTTAGTCCTTTTGTGGAAGTTTTTCAAAATTAAGGTTTTCTTCTTTATATTTTTGTTTTATACTATAAATCTATAGTCAATATTTTTAATATCATGTCAAAATTTGAACTTTATAAATTGTGTATTTAAAACGTGCACGAAACATGATAACATATTTCATACATATATGATTAAAACTTAAGTTAATCTAGATATTAATTCATGAAACAAATAAATAGTAAAACAACCAACCATTTCATTATAATAACATTTCCTACATCTTTCATAAAAGACGAAATAAATTCAACAGAAAAGTATTTAAATACAAAACATAACAGTTATTATATTCAAGAGAAGTTGAACACTTGGAAACATAGCGAAATACAAATTAAAAATACTATAATATAATCTGACGCTTGGCAACAAGTTTTTTATAACCTAAAAGTAGAGAGATAATAAAATAAAGAGTACCGAGACAGCATTAACTATCGTTATAAAATAGCTGTTAGGCTCTGCCAATTAAAACGCAAAAAATATTGAGTCAAAATTATTTTGAAAACACAAAAACTTCATAAACTGCCTCGTTGGTCTAGTGGTTAGCGTATGCGACTGCTAATCAAGAGGTCTCGGGTTCAAATCCCGGGTCGGGCTGAAAAGTGTTTTTTCTTAATAGCTGCCCGGAGTTTGGAAGTTTGGCGGTGATTCACGCCCGTGCCTCGGAGAGCACGTAAAGCCGTCGGTCCCGGTTGTCATGAACATATATGGTAATCGTTATTGGGAAGTCAGTGCCCTCAAATTTACTGACAACTACATAGTTCAATCTTCGAATTTTAGTTCTCCCTTAGGGTTACGGAGGTCCGATGCCAGTCGCTCCGTGGAAAAACTGAAATTCAGGTAAAACCGGTTGAACTAGTAGCCGAACCCAAAATAAACTTGAGAATAATGGCTAGGAGGATGATAAAAACTTCATAAAGTTTGGTGTATTTCAGCGCTTCTATAATCCGATTCCGCATAAAAATATAACACACTTTTTTACTATATTTGGCGATTCCTTAAATATTGTACATATAGCAACAACATTTCGAGTGCCTTGTTGGTCTAGTGGTTAGTATATACAGCTGCTGATAAAGAGTTCTCGGGTTCGATTCCCGGGTCGATGTGTTAGGTTGATGTGATTCGCAAATATTTGTATAAACATACTTTTGTAAATACATACATATTATACTGACAAGCAGTCGAAACAATATCATTACAATTTTGTATTGAAATTGTATTAATGTTACTGGAATATGTTGTTTCATTGCAAAATAACAATGTACAATAAATTTTGAAGCCATACTCCGTAGGAAGGAGGTAGCTACGAAGTCAGGAGGCCCTAGGAAGGTGAACACCATCGCACATGTTCGTCTTATCAGCTGAGGGAAGCACGAACTCGACATCTAAATAACAACACGAGAACATTACATTCGTGACTTGCACGAACTATTATTAACTACTCTAGTGTAATATACATATATTATGTATATTACACTGGACTAATTAAAGTATGTATAACAATGTTAGTTTTTTTTTTATATATGTAAGCCTATCAAAGTGACTACTCTGCCTGATGGAAAGCATGAGAAGAATCCAGAAATAGGGGCCATCATCCTCACTGCGAGTGTAGGCAATGCAGGTCTCCTAAGGCCGGTTGAATGATGCAGAATTATTGGGCCTCCGGTCTCACACTCACCAACGAAATACGACAGCAAGAATACTGTCATTATTAGGATGGTCTTCTGTGTGAGGGTAGTACCTACTGCCCCGGTCGAGCGGGCCCATTCGTGCTGAAATCAGCGTGGCCCTACTACTTATATATTTATTACCTATATATACCTATAGTGTTAAATTAAGAGATAATAACAGGCAATCATAACTTGGTACATCTATTCAGACTGGATTATCCGACTAGACTAAGAGACGACATCATGGAAAGGCCCAGCGAGGAAACATCTAAAAGGTAGACAGTACACGAGATATTAAGACGATAAAGGGGAAACGGCCGGCCCACATACACAAGACGCACGCACAAGACAAGATAATATAGAATTCTTTGGAGAAGGCCTTCACCTGAGGAGATGTTAAGTAACAACATTAAAAAAACTGTAAGGAAAAATAGTTTCCTTGTCTTTGCAGTGATGCTGTACTGCGCAGTTTGCTGCCCTAGTCGCCTCTCACGACAACCCGTGTGAAGACAGAGAAATTCTGTATTCTTAACCCATAACTACACGAATCGAAACAGTTGCATTAAATATTTCATTATTTACAAAACAAGAAATGATCATGCAAGCTGATAATAGCTGGTAGGGTATTTATGTATATATAGTATTTATGTAATATTCTACCAACTGATATGTTCAATGCGACATTATCATTAACTATTATTAATATACTTATCAACACTACACATATATACAGCTACGCAATATAATACATGTTATTATCGGTATTGTTTATTTTTGTAATTAATACAAATATTACACATCTGACACACAACATCATCAAGTCCATAACTATGCAGAGCTTGTATTATGGTTACTAAGACAACTGATATAAATACCTAAGTATACATTTTTTTTAAATACATACGTATTATACATATAAAACACCCAAACTCCGAAACAAATAAAGTAGGCACTCAAAGTCGTCTAGTTTATTACTTGAATCCTGTAATCAATGTTTTATAACCCTTTGAAAATCCTGAGTATACAGTAGCCAGCAGCAGTAAGCTGAGCCAGTTTACCCGTGACCAAAAGCGTTATAACCCGTTTGAAACGTCGGGAAATAGAATGTATAGTAACCATTTGCATGCATTGACTGCCTTGTTGGTCTAGTGGTTAGCGTATGCGGCTACTGATCAAGAGTTCTCGGGTTCGATTCCCGGGTCAGCTCAAATATTTGGGTGATCCATAAATATTTGTTTCGGAGTCTGGTGTTTTTCTATGTATAATATGTATGTATTTACAAAAAAAAGTATGTTTATGTATTTATATCAGTTGTTTAGTATCCATAATACAAGCTCTGCTTAGTTTGGGACTAGATGACGTTGTGTGTAAGATGTCCAAAACCTTTATTTATTTTATTTATTATTATTTGCATAATACGAACAAGTATTGGTGTATAACAAAAACTATGTGTGTGTGTGTCTGTGTGTAAAAGTCGCAAAATTCTAAAAGCATTATACCCATCTAAGTCAAATTGCCATAAATTAGATTTCGTTATAACGTGCTCTATGCCGATTTCCACACAAATGAATCATTCACTAACTTAACAATATAAATGTAATCATCAATCAAATAGGATGATGGAAGAGATCAGGAACTCGTAAATTGGAGATCTCTCGTTCCAAGACCCGGCGCAACTCCTACATTGTAAACAAATTGCTTTCGAAACAAAGACACGCCCTTACGAACATCTCCTGTTCAGGACAAAGGACACAATGATCGACATTCTCTATAGAGAGTAACAATTTTAGAGAATATGAAAGTAGAATATTGAACGAGAATATGAGAAGAGAATTATTTTATAAGAGAGATTGAATGTTCAAACATCAGAAAACTTTGTCTATTCATCTGGTGCTTAATTAACATAAAAGTGTATTCTTTAAAAATATACCTACATACATAGATATTCTAAAAGCAGTAAACAGAGATTAATCACCCCGATTTTGTCGATTTGTAAATTTTCTCAATCAATTCATTTAATCAAATTGAGAAAAATTACAATATCAAAAAAAAAAATTACTACAAAATTAACAACATCAACAAACAATACGAAAAGTAACAAATACCTAAGTGTTTACTATATTACCGAACGAAACAAAGTATTCCACTTTATTCCGAAGCTGCGTTTAGTATGTATCTAATTAAAAGTTTTCCCGGGGCAATAAAACAGTACACGCGGCAATAAAGCTCCGAGTGAAGGAGCCCGGAGTCGAGATATACCCCACAATCCGATAACTTACATCAAATTTAAGTAGCAAATGCGCTCGGCTATATCTCCTTGTTATTTAGTTTGTGATGGGCGGAGCCCCGCCTCGCTCGACGTATTGATTGATGGCCCAACACGTGGCTCTGGGCTCGTACTAAAAAACAACCTCTCTCGCTCACTATACAGCAAAGGTTTAATCCCATACTTGAAACGTTAAAAAAACTACACGAAATACGGACCCGCGGCAGCCCTATAGTTGGTCGATGCTCACTGAGCCCTGCATAATCAGTACATCTCATCGAATACCCAATTAACATCCCTACACACGGACCGGAGATTACTGTACAGAGCACCGCGAATCGGATCATTTAGTTTAACCTTCGTATAACATATACACGATATACAGTACCGGAGTACACTGACGAACTCGAGGGACACCCGTTGCAATTCAATCAAAGCCCAATGAATCTCCTATAAAGGCTTCTAACTACTGTGTTCAATCAGAGCGCGGCGATTTTCATTTATGAATAATGTATTTTAAAGCCAGTTTTTAGTCGTAGAAGACAAAGACAGTGGTGAAGAAGCAAGAATTTTCTGAAGACAATGGTATAATCAAGCTAGTGCGAGCGTGATTACCGTCCGGGCTCCACTGCCCGCGTCCCCCGGCCCCCGCCAACAGACATGCTACACAATTTATTAAGCTTACGACAAAACAAGCTCGGTATCAACCTTATACACGATGATTAAAACGCATTGAAAATCAAGCCGAATATACAACGCGTCTCCCTTTCGTTGAATCGGTCTAAATAAACGTACTGATATTAAACTCAGGAGATATGTATTCCAGTTACGTACTACGCCGCAGGCGGAATTCGAGGTCCGGAATTAATTTGCGAAATGCAACCAAGAAATCGTGCTCTAGCACGAACAAAATCGAGAGTGTCCTTTTTTCGTCGGCAACGCATCACGAAGATCCGATACATGGACCAAATTCAATTTGCAAATCTTCGCAGCAAAGATTGAATCAATTTATACAATCGCTAAAGCGAATTACGTCATTCGGCCGCCGAATATTGTAACGAGAAAAAAGGCAGCAAGGCCGAAAGTCGATGCAGTCCGTTCACTTGCGATCTCTACCGTCGGGATGGCGATACATAAACAGAAAACAGTACAGCGGAGTATGGCGGCGTGCGCTCTCCGCGCCAAAAGTCAAGGTTAACCGGTGCTCGGCAAGTTAGCTCTTTAAGATCAAGCGGTGGGCCTTCATGCGGCACAATATGCACTCTGTGTCCTCGCACAAGCACGAACGCAATCGATCCGTCAATTAGTCACCCACACGTGGAGGTTCGCATAGAAATAATAGCACGACAATTCGATCGGCTTACACACACATCGGTGAGCTCAGTAAAACCGAGTACTGTAGTGTAATTTTCTTTGCAGACAGGTGTCTATCGAGTTGAGGTTTCATAACCACGGAACCGAACACTAATGGAGCACAATGTCGTTGGTTTATTGTAACTAAATGTTTGGCATTTTATTTATTAGCGCATCGTTAAATACAGTTCTTTGCTCGTTTTATTAGTAATAAAAGCATTTCAGCTAAGATATTTCAGACTCAACTAATCATATGTATTTAGTATAAATAACGTATATATTAATTTTGAGAACAAGTTTAAATGATTTTGTTTATATTTTGTAGCATGTTTTAACAGACTCGTGAATACAGATTATTTAAACGTATTTGTACATATCAATTCAGTGAAAATAAAGAAGAGAACTGCATAACACCGATTTACAATCAAGACGGTATCAACAAGCTTAACAGCTTGGCGAGTGTGTTAATTTATTGTCTTTGTAAATCTCATATTTTAAATTAAAAAGAAAAGCGATTGTCTAAGTCTACCAAAAAGCATTCGGACTCCAAATACAATGAATAAATTCAAAATTAAAAGAAGGTATTATAAATTAAACGGTAGCATAGATCAGACAATCGTGCTAATTCTTTTCAAAAACTCTAATCTAAAAATCACTCCAGGTGACTTTTGTCCTGTCAATTCTAAATGTCAAATTACTGATCACACAAAAAAATTGGCCGTCACGTGAATCGAACCTGAAACCTCAAGCGTAAAAGTCGCATTTGTTACCAACAAGGCAGTTGTGTCCCGTGTGTGTTGTGTGTGTCCCGTGTGTTGACGGATTAAGAATACAAAGTGTCACCACCTCTATTCATTCCATGGGTGTCGTAAGAGGCGACTAAAGGAACAAGCAACAAAATAAGCAGCTAACATCACTGCCAAGAGAAGGAAAACTTGAAACAAACCCTTTACCAACCCGTCTGTCCAGCTTGGTATAGTAGGCCAAAACCTCCTTTCAAAGGAGAGGCCTATGTCCAGCAGTGGACTGTTAAAGGCTGTTGATGATGAAGGCAGTTAAATGTATTGCATGTATAGAATCACTCCCCATAGCAACAGCCCATAACCATATGTTGTTTTCTAGGTTAGGAATCGTCTCGAAAGCTGACACAGAATACTTAGCGACTCCTAAGCAAATATGGTGACAATAATGTATTCAGACCGGTTCTGTACAAGGAGCGGATGAATTAAATGATAAAATTAGATATGGTGGTTTTAGAAAGCGTTGGATTATGTTGATTTAAGGGCAAAACGGTAGGTCCCTAGGTCCAAGTAAGTATATTGAGCAGGCCTTGTACCAGAGCACTTTCAGACAAGATATTATCACAGGTAGCATGTCGTTTTGTTGATGATTTAAAGAATAATTTAACATACTTTTTGAGATCTGATCTCTGGCACAACTGGACCAATTTTGATGGGGCTTATACTGACAGATACTTCATGACATAAGGAGTAACTCAAGCAGTTTCTTTTTGACAAGCATCGCTCCGCGGCATTACCCGCGTTTCACAACACCACACGCGAGAGTCAGGTAGTAATAAATATAATGTCCTACGTAGGATTTGAGCCCACGACACTTGGCGCAGTAGAAAGCAGCGTGGCGACTGCTTAAGCCACAAGGCCAACCGGCAGTCAACCTTTTAAATGCGGAAATAAGAAAAATATTATTGAAGTCCTACCCTACTCTATAACACAAAAGAGTGCCTTAGTCGGCTATTTCTATTAAATTACTGGCCCAGACGTTCTCAGTTCCGTCTGGGGCGTTAGTGGCCCACTCGAGGGGCCCTTGTCCCTACAAGGGCCCTTAACATTCGTTCTTGACGCTTTCTCTTATACCCAACGCTAAATACTCGTATATCTGAACAAATATAGGTATTAGCTTCTGTGCATGTTTATATTAATACTCGAATATTATATATTACCCGTGTCCCGTGGTAATTGTTGTATAAGGCGAGAAACACCTCGGAGCGAAGCTAGTCAAAATAAAAAACCCTAAGTTACTTCTTATAACATGTCCAGCTGTTCCAGAGATTACCAGGAACAAACAGACAGACACAGACGAAAAAAAATTTAATTTGCTTTTTGGTGTAAGTATCTTATTCATTTACATTTAGTAAGCAAACACATACATTTCATTAATTTGTATAGAGATGATAGAGAGGTTCACGCCCGTGCTTTGGAGAGCACGTAAATCCGTCAGTCCCGGTTGTCATGAACATCTATGGCAATCGTTATTAGAAAGTCAGTGCCCTCAAATTTACTGACAACTAGTTCAACCTTCGAATTTCAGTTCTCCCTTAAGGTTGCGGAGGTCCGATGCTTGTCACTCCGTGGAAAAACTGATATTCAGGTAAAACAGGTTGAACTAGTAGCCGACCCCAAATAATATTGGGAATAAGGCTAGGAAGAAGAAGATTAGCATGGATATTGGAAATATTTACTTTGTAGGAATTTTATGTTGGATATATGAAAGATAAGCGCTGCCGTCGACACAAAGCAAGGTAGATCTATATTAAATTTTGCATACATATAGGTTTTCTACAGGAAAATTTATAAAAGCAAGATAAACCTATTTCAGTTTTAAATTATTCTTTAAGCTCCACTTCAGGATGGTTTAAATTTATACATATAAATAAAATTGGAGTGTTTTTAATATTAAATTAACCGTTTTTTACTAAATGCATTCGTTACTTACACCAAAAAAGCAATTTTTTAAATTTTCGTCTGTCTGTTTGTTCCTGGTAATCTCTGGAACGGCTGGACCGATTTTAAAAGGAATTTCACTGGCAGAAGGCTGTTGTCATAAGAAGTAGCTTATGCTAAGTTATTTTGACATTAACCGCGGATAACGCCACGGTATTCAGGTAGTCCTTACTAATATTATGAATGCGAAAATAAATCATCTGACGGTCGCGCTTTCAAGTCAAAAAAACTACTGAATCCTTTCAAATGAAACTTGTTAAACAGATAGTTTAGAGCCTGAGAAAGGACATAGGCTTCTTTTTAGCACGATAACCAAAATACACGATGAGTCGCGGGCGAAATTTAGTCATACCAAATTTTCATATCCCGATGTTGCTCACGATGAATATTGGAACCATCTTAATCGATTTTCACGTTTTATTTTTTAAATTTGTGTATTTCTGACATTCTCGAGTTAACATTACATTTCTAGCCGTTTTCATCAGTCCCCTAAATTTAAGGGGCCGCTTAGAGCGAGGTAACCCTTGGTGATCTTTCGTTTTCACCAACCGTTAGGGAACACCTAAGTGTTCAGATGATCTGAAACGATGATATTCCACAGAAGCATTAGCGTCAGTAAGACGACGGTCCAAAAATA
This sequence comes from Phragmatobia fuliginosa, assembly GCA_932526445.1. NCBI lineage: Eukaryota > Metazoa > Arthropoda > Insecta > Lepidoptera > Erebidae > Phragmatobia > Phragmatobia fuliginosa. Next base: position 18,959,818 of record OW052070.1, read on the forward strand.
ACTCCGCTTCACAATATTAAACATCACAGCAATGACAAGTATAATTAATGAAAAGGCGGGAAAGTTATTATGTAGCAAACTTCAAAAATATCCAAAAGCCCGATACTCAAATAGACAAAAATTATTAAAGAGTTACAGACACGTCAATTCCTTGTCCAATATGGCCGACATTTTATCGATATATTATCTTGACATTGGCAAAAATAGTTGATATTATTCGGCTGGTTGCCATCTCATCTAAAGAAGAAGAAGACATATATTTATCTTCTAAATAAGGTATCATTTAGGTATCCGTTTGCGAGTTATTCAACTTTAAAGGGTTTTTTTTTTGTAAAAGCTTAACGGCTGGCTCGAGCACCTAAAAAAAATTGTGGTGGTATTCCATGTGTTGAACTTTAAAGGAAAACTATGACAGATTAGATAGATTTGTTAGTTCAGGAGTTATAGAGGCTTAACTTATGTATTACGCTTACTTGCAAAACTTCGTGCAAAAATAACGAAATAATATGTAAACATAACAATTATCTATTGGACATCACTTGTAGACATTGTTTATGACTAAGGAACCCTATTCTATGCGTGGTCTGACACGCGCTTGCCATTTTATTTTATTCCTAGGACGCTAGCAGAGCCGCGGGCATCAGCGTATATTTCTATATGACAAACTTTCATTGGATATAACAGTAAGGTCCTAATATTTCTAAGCCGTAAAGAGGCACTATTTACGATCAAGCGCGGTGATATCAGTAATATTATATATAAAAAAGTTCTTAGAAATTGTCGATATAAAAAATTATTGTTAGTCGAGTAGGCATTTGTTTTATAGGTCTATTGTGAGCGTATATTACTGGTATAGTTAAGGTTGTCAGGCAGCCATCTATAAAAAAGCTGGCTTATGCCCGCGATCCCGCCCGCGTATGTCGGTTACCGCGGTAAGAAGTAGCCTTGCCTTTTCTCAGATCTTAGACTATCTATGTGCCAAAGTTTCATTGAAATAGGTACAGTAGTTTTGGCGTTAAAGCGCGACAGTCAGAGACACTCGCATTTGTGGTATAATTAAGGATAGTGAAGTTAATCTGATACTAACGGATCACAAGCGTGTTCTCTTTTCGGAGATTTTTGTTAATAATCGGTCATTTAGAGACACTTCGAATGTATAGTTAGACAAATGAAAGATCTTATTATTGACATTTAAAATCTTTATTGACATTTTTTTTTTTAAATTTTGATCAATGTTAACATTCATCTTTTCAGTCAAAAAATAGGTGACAACCCTAAAACAGCACGGAAACATTTAACGAAAAATGTCTTCAGGCTTTTTTCGAAGCTCAATCATTTTCCTGCCGATATTCTTACTGGTAGTAGAGGCGTTACGGTAAATGGTATTTGCAGCGGATTCGGTACCTCACCCTCGCTAAACAAGGGTAGGCTTTATTTCTTTTTTGTCTACCTTCAAAGTACTTTCAATCATTGCTCGGCTTAGCTCGTTCGGCGTATTGACGAGATGTGTAGCGACAGTGCGGTGATCGGAGGTTATGTGTTATTTTTATGGCCAAGACATAGTGTTGTGAACATATTTTGAAATCGACTTTATTGAGGACTTTATTGAGGCCCAATGCTGCGGAAGCTTTTCAATTGGCCGTCATAGTGTTGGTCAACATTGTCTGCATTCCAAATGGATGTGGTAGTCTACTCCTAGATTCTATTCATCCTTTCTATCAGGCAGAGTAGAACCACTTTGGCATGTTCATGTGACACACAGATATTATAGATAACTCAAACAAAGTACATTACACAAATTTTGCGTGCGTTACCCTAGCAAAAAAGCAAAAAAAATTGGGCCTTAGAGAGATGAGAGTATAACAGAAAATTAGTGTGTTCTGAGGTGTAATTTGTTAGAAATAGCAAAATTTGTGCATGTAGTAGTTTAAAAGATATTCGACAAAAACACTTTTTGCTGGAGTAACGTTTCAAACGTTACCCCAGCAAAAAAAAATTTTTTTAAACGTTTCAGACCCAAACGAAATACATGAATACATAGCTTTTGTTCCGTATCAAATGTTAGCAAACAGCAAAATTTGTGTGAGCTGTGGTTCTTAAGTTATTGACAATTTTACTGGGGCAATATTTCGGTCTTGTCTAGAACTTGAAAATGGCTGAACGCAGAAGGTTGCAAAATAATAGCATCGATAGACCTTCTTTTGCTTAAATTTGTTTAATCATTCGTTTTCAAATTGTTTGAGGAACACCGATGTAATAAAATGGTTTTAAAAATCAGAAAAAACTGTTTTGCTAGGAAACCAGTATACTTACAATAAAAAAAAAACTGTAACATATAGCCATGGTTTACATTTATAATGACTGTAAATTTGGAATTAGTAACTTTAAGCAATATGAAGATATAAGTAAATATTATTAATTTTAAATGGTATATTTAAGTCATCGAATACGCAGTTCCTATAAAAGAAGGAAACGTGGCAAACTCTAACAAATTTAAGTATATCATCAACAAACAAGCCTGTAAGTTTCAGCTATCAATCACGAATATTATAAAAGTTATATGTAAAACAAGAATGTAACAACATTCTCTTATAACCCGACCAAATTAAAAGGTAACGTAAAAGCAACCGCGCCATACATTCGGCTGACATCTGAAATGAATAGTTTAATAGAATATTTTGTTGGTACAGTTACGAACAAAAAAAGTTAGGTCCGGGTGACAAGAATATTGAATTGAGTATGATTATTTTTTTTATTTAAAATCAGTCTTATACGCTCACATAAGTACATAAATGTTAGAAAAATCACAGATAGTTGAGTAATTTCAACATGCTTAGATAATAACTTAGATATTTTTTTGTTTCTTTTTACAATGAATTAAATAAATATTTACAATGTTTAGTAACATTTTCTTGTAAAATTTTTCTTGACCTTTCCTTGTAAAATGTGTTCAGTATTTTAGACGCATTATTCTTTTTAAAATTACATTTGTTGACTTCCTGTTGCTTCCATGGTGTCGCGGTGAATGTAACTTATTATTTTTCTCATAACAAGAACAAAAAAAGGAAAAAATATAGCATACTATATGAAATTTTTATATTTTTTTATAAAACACTATTCCCAACTGAGTTATGATTTTTTGGTTTGCATTAATTTGAATTCGAATGAAGCATTAAATTGTATGAAACAAAAAAAATAAGGTTTTAATTAATTTAAGGTTTTAAAATTAGTTTAAATATTTAAATTACAATCTGATAAAAATATTCTGTTGACTGTACAAAATACCAGATACTAAGCCGTTAATTTACGAAGATATTTAAATGTTTTAATTTCTTTTAATTTTGCTCGGGTTATTGGAGAATGTTGTTACATTCTTGTTTTACATATAACTTTTATAATATTCGTAATTGATAGCTGAAATTCACAGGCTTGTTTGTAGATGATATACTTAAATTTGTTAGAGTTTGCCACGTTTCCTTCTTTTATAGGAACTGCGTATTCGATGACTTAAATATACCATTTAAAATTAATAATATTTACTTATATCTTCATATTGCTTAAAGTTACTAATTCCAAATTTATAGTCATTATAAATGTAAACCATGGCTATATGTTACAGCTTTTTATTTGATTGTAAGTATACTGGTTTCCTAGCAAAACAGTTTTTTCTGATTTTTAAAACCATTTTATTACATCGGTGTTCCTCAAACAATTTGAAAACAAATTATTAAACAAATTTAAGCAAAAAGAGGTCTATCGATGGTATTTTTTTCGAACTTCTGCGTTCAGCCATTTTCAAGTTCTAGACAAGACAGAAATATTGCCCCAGAAAAATTGTCAATAACTTAAGAACCACAGCTCACACAAATTTTGCTGTTTGCTAACATTTAATACGGAACAAAAGCTATGTTTCATGTATTTCGTTTGGGTCTGAAACGTTTAAAAAAAAAATTTTTTGCTGGGGTAACGTTTGAAACGTTACTCCAGCAAAAAGTGTTTTTGTCGAATAACTTTTAAACTACTACATGCACAAATTTTGCTATTTCTAACAAATTACACCTCAGAACACACTAATTTTCTGTTATACTCTCATCTCTCTAAGGCCCAATTTTTTTTGCTTTTTTGCTGGGGTAACGCACGCCAAATTTTTGAATATTTGAATGAATTTATGACATTTAAGGAATGAGTATTGTACATTTTTTATTATATATAATTGACATACTTTTAATAGATTTTTTTATATTATTCTCTTTAATGACTGACGAATAATTTATCTGACATCTATTAAAATGACAAATATTACTTTAACTATTGTGACATTTAATCATAATCTCAAGATTTTGACTATATTTATATCTATAATTATTATGTGGAAATGTACGGAAATTAATGTGTTCCAGTAATATAAAAAAAAAAAATATTATTACATGCCTTCAGTACAATAAGGGAGACCATTTGCACACCATTGTTATGGTAGAATGTACTCGATCCTTGTAAAAACGTTATCACCTGTTCTGTATTACTTTCTTGCAAAATAAAAATTTCCATTTTGTACTACGAGGGAACTGAACCGACGACCTGCGGTTTAGCAGTCAGGGTGACTAACAACTAATCGTCGTCATACCGTAGATAAAGGCAATATAAACCTACGGACAAACATTCTAAACTCTAAAGTCGAAAATGCTATCGAAATCGCGAGAACCGAGAATCTTAAAACCGAACGCAAACGACAGGCGTGTAATTTATTGACTCATGTCGCAGGTTCACACAGAGTCTTTTTTTTCCATTAACTTTTGTCCAGTGGTTACCCATTGTACCTATATTATAACAAATACAATTTCACACATCTTCCACACAACGCCATCTAGTCCCAAACTAAGCTGGGCTTGTAATAAGAGTAAAAACTAGACAATTAATATAAATACATAAGCTTACTTTTTTTTGTAAATATATACATATTATAGAAAACACCCAAACTCTGATACAAATACTTGCGGATTTGAGAATATTTGGTCCGACCCGAGATTCAAACCAGAGACCTCTTGATCAGCAACCGCATACGCTAACCACTGCGTCAATGAGGCAGTATGTTTACATGTGTGCTCATATGGTCAATTAGTGTGACTAGGATTACATAACCTTCTGTAGGTTATGTAATCCTAGTCACACTAATTAACAGCTACACATTAGGGGTGCTAACGGCTAAGTAACATACTAGGGTACCTCTCTATAGTCACAAACCCTCGTCCCTCGTCTTTTCTTCGATATTTTTAAGGCTATTAATCTAATCTATCTCTAGAATACCAAGAAGTTAATTTCAATATTTTTTGTTAAAAAAAACTTACTAATTAAACCTTCGTCAAATATTAATTTTTTTCATGAATCTTTTTCGAAGCGAAGTATTTCGTTGACTGGATTTCTTAAATACCTTAAATATTTGATTTGAAATCAAATTCATTTTGTGTAATATTAAACTAGATGGCTTCAAGGTGAGCTCTTGAAAGGAGGTCAAGCGTAAGATTTTGTCATTCATTTTCTTATACATGGAAAAAGCGACGTCCATTTTGAAAAATAAAATCGTGTCTATTTTCATCCTGGCACAAATAGCTGTGAGGCTCTTATGAATGAGGCAATCAATGCTAGGAACTAAATAAAAAATACAACAATTCTATACAGTCGCCGCTAAAATCTATGTTTGATTGTATGATATTTTGAGACCCGAAATTTGTTTTATTCATTGATATTGTCTAAAAAAAATTGGTTTTCCACTAAAAGGTCACCGCTCTTATTTGATAGGTTCTATTTTCATCTCTTTTTTTTATACACGTCGCGTCTTTTTTACTTCTGAATACACAGAGGACGGCATATTTTGCCGACTAAATAAGTTATTCAAATAAAACTCGATATCTGTGCCACTTGCATTTTAAAACTTACGCGGTGCATTTGAGGTATAATTGTCATTGTCTCAAATCGAGAATCGAACCTATAACCTCGGGTTTAGTAGTCAAGCATAACTACTAGAACTTTTCATATCATTTACATAATTGACAAGACTTCAACGTTGGACAATTTTGATTAAAAACGAAACTTATTTACTGGTAAAAATTATCCACCATTTAAATTTAGTACCTACTACATTACTAAGTCCGTGAGTCGTTAGAAAATAATTAATCGTAAATCATTACTTTTCCACGCCAGCAATTAAAACCACCGAACGAAAGCCAATGACCATAGAGTAGACTTAAAAACTTCTATTTATCTATGTCAACATTCCAATTATCGAATAAACTGGCAACTCTACTATGTAAGGATGTATTTGGTACTTTATGGTGAGGACGAGATTGTTAGGGGTTTGGTTTAAGGTTGAATACACTGTGTGGGCGTACGTAGGCGAAGTGAAACTTAACATTAAGTTTCTTATAAACCGTCAGACATAAGAAGTTGGCTAGTCTAGTGCGAGTTTATATATTTACCTTAACGTGTTGTAAACTGTGGTAACCACATTACTTTAAGATTGACCAGCTCTGTTTGGAAGTATCTGTTTGAAATTACAACAGCTTTGTACTAAATGCATACGAATCATTCCTTTCCAATAGGCAATTGATTGTACAAAAATGATTATGAGTTCAGAAGAGCAACAGTGTATAAGTACTCCTAGTAAGCAACATTTTTTTAAGATGACTAGCTGAATAGAATCTGATTGGGTGTCACCACACCCACTGCGCATGCAGGCAATGCAGCATGGTGACCCACACACTGTGGCGGCCTAGTGAGATATGCTTTTTCAAGATCCGGGATCATATAAATAAATAAACAGGAGATGAAACAGGAGAATAGAGCAATATATAGGGGGCTATTAGTAAAGTAACGAGTTGCTTATTCGTTTGAAAAGAGAACGCCTCCTTCACACCCTGAGAAGTCGACTCCTTGTGGCTTATCCGAGTTACAAATCAGCCATGTAATAGGACTGAGTCTCGAGTACAGTAAGTAATAACCCTTACGCTCCAAATACATACTTTAAACATACGATCTGGGTGTAACCGTGTAACTATATGTCACATTCAAAAGACAGTAAAGACCAAAACCTATCTTATCTAAACATTTTACCGTAATTTACATAAAAATTTACACTAACAAGTCGAGGAAAAAGGGTTTACACACAAGTTATAGCATAAAAGATGAAAAAATATGCTAACAATGCTATTTATATGCTATCGTGTTGGTTTTATTGTTTTCGTAAGTGTAGCTGGAAGGGCGAGTATATTCCGTGTACTGTTACAGCAATATTATCGCTATTTTGATGTTTCAAGTACCAATTCGTTATCACTCCCGCGATGAGTTCATTAACTTAATTTAATGAATCATTGGGTAAAAATTATGTGAGTATGTCGCATGCTTCATAATGTTATAATGTATTCATAACAGTTGTTATGTAGCTTTTCAGCTAAATAGTTTTAATCATTAAGGTTTTTTATATTTTTATAGGTGGTTTCACAGTTTTTGTGAACTAAATAAATAAATATTTCGGACATCTTACACACAACGTCATCTAGTCCTAAGCTAAGCAGAGCTTGTATTATGGGTACTAAACAACCGATATAAATACATAAACATACTTTTTTCTGTAAATACATACATATTATACATAAAAAACACCCAGGCTCCGAAACAAGTATTTGTGGATCACACAAATATTTGGTCAGATCCGGGAATCCGAGACCTTTTCATCAGCTGCCGCATACGCTAACCACTAGACCAACGAGGCAGTTATTAAAAGAAGAGAGAAAATTATAAGAAGAGTTATCGATCCTGCTACACTAAACGCACTAGGAAACAGCAAGGTGACTGCTTACATTACCACGCCCTACAGTCTATCACTGAAGATAAAATATACTCATTAAATATCAAAACTATTATGAAAGAACGTTTTTCGTTTTCTATTCTCATAATCATCATCATCAACAGCCTTTAACAGTCCACTGCTGGACATAGGCCTCTCTTTAGAAAGGAGGTTTTGGCCTACTATACCACGCTACCCAAACGCGTTGGTATAGGGTTTGTTTCAAGTTTTCCTTCTCTTTGCATTGATGTTGTCTTGCGTAGTTTATCCCTTAGTCGCCTATTACGACCCCCGGGGGATGAATAGGGGTGGTGACACTCTGTATTCTTAATCCGTCACCATACGGTCAGCTTCAGAGATTAACCGGAACAGAGACAAAAAAAATATCATTTTTTTTGTGTTAATACCGTATACATATACTTTGATATGCATTTATTAAAAAACTATTCATTTCGTATTTTATTTATTTATATGTCAGATACTAGCTACTTCTACTGATAACAATGGTCTGTTACTTATCTACTGTTGCAGTCAAGAACGCATTTATCTATTTTATTGCCAGCAGAAATGCAAATTTTAACATCGCAGATAACCAAGACATGTTTAGAATATGAATGCAGTTTTGTGTTGAGAAGAAAATATTTGTAGTTCTTTTGGAAATGTAAGTAGATAAAAAAACCTGCTAAACATAGTTGGAAGTACATTGGATTGGTTGAAGTGCAGTTTTCTCACCCTTATCTATCTTTTTATAATCTAAATTGGCACTAGTATAATTTTAGGTGGGCACTTCATTTGTGATAAAACTAACACGTAAGGATTGAAAATATATATTAATACAAAATAACATCGCTTTTTCATCGTTTCTGACCCAACGTCAGAGACCCAAGCTATATTTTATGGACTGTGAGTCTCCACAATCCGGTAGTCGATGAGGTTCTTCATGTGCTCAGTGAAATCGAAGAAAAAGTTGATACATTTTTTTAAAGACAACTCCCGCATTAGGAACACAGTATGTGTAGTACTTTACAAACGGACTCAGATGTGGATTATACAAAGTTTTATCCCGCGTATGATTTGAACCTACAATACTTGGCGCAATAGAAAGCGGCGTGTCGACTTCTGAAAAGACGAGACGAGACTAACCGTGTCGATTACGACCGATTTATATCGCTACAGTCCAGCATAGTACACTTGTGCATAAGTATAGTTGTTCTACGGTTAGTTAATGGGAGATGAAGAACAGTAGTAGAGCCACGCTGATTTCAGCACGAATGGGCCAGATCGACCGGGGCAGTACTACCCTCACAGAGAAGACCATCCTAATAATGACAGCATTCTTGCTGTCGTATTTTGTTGTTGAGTGTGAGACCGGAGGCCCAATCATTCTGCATCATGCATCATGAAGAACGATGCAGAATTATCTAACCAGGCCGCCATAGTATGGGTCACCATGCTACATTGCCTACTCTCACAATAAGCATGGTGACCCCTGCTCATGGATTTTATTCATGCTTTCCATCAGGCAGAGTAGTCACTTTGGTAGGCTTAAATATAAAAAAATACTAATTTTTTCAAAAGAATGCAAAAGGATGATGCATGCATGAAACATGCAGAAACTGTTTCCCTTGCGTCCAAAAAATATGAGTCGATGATACGTGACGTAGATACTTTTGGGAGGGAAAATAGTTGGGCAGTATTGACGAAAAGGCTTGATCGTCACGTTGCGTGTTTATCACGTCTCTATATAACAAACTATAAGTAAAAGAAAGATAAAAACCATTCTAGCAATTACAGAGCACCAACAGATAGAATCTAAACCGCACACCAAGGCGTTACCTTGACTCTAAGCCTAAAAAACGTTGGTTTGAATAGCAGTCGCGTCATTACATCATTAGCGAACAATACACCAAGCCAACAATGGCTCATTCTAGATCTGGAAATGAAAAAAAAGAAAAACATACCAGTTCTTGTGGTTCTGTAGATGAGGTACGCGGACTATTAAATAGTTGCAGTAGTACGGCGTCGTGGCGTGAAATGGTTACCTAAATCATTCGCTGATTGTTTTATTTTATAATTTCTAGGTTGTTAAAACCAAAAAAGAGAGAACAAAATTGTAGGTAAAACACTAGAAATTGAAAGTTTCTCTACCGAAGTCGTTTTTATTTAGATGCCATTCTACTGAATATTATAGTCCTCTAATTCGGTTTAGGGCAAAATATGTTTTACGGATCTTACAAGACCTCTTTTATTTAGAATTCGTTGACTGTTCTTTGATATCCGAGACCTAAGACATTGAACTTTAAGAATGATTGAACTTTCGTGATACGATTTTTAAAAACATTTTTATACGAAATTAATTCTAATCCGTAGTTATAATTTCCCATTAATTAGTGCACAATCCAGGTACGAAGAAGTTTTAACTACGCTTAATCCCTTCTACAAAGATAAGCTATAAGTAAAGACCTAGACATGACATTATAATAGCTTTAACGAGCACCACTAACATTTTACCATCGATCTGTGCCGTGTGCTATGTACAAAACCTACAATGTACCTTGTTTAATAGACACCACAATGCTGTACCACATGTTATCACCACGATCACCTGCTATCCCGCTCATCTCAAAAGAACTACGTGTAACAACAACAACGTGACGGTGTTGCCATGCTATCGCGGTGCGATAACGATCAACCCCGACGATCTGTCTGCCGGCACATGCCTACATACTGTACAGTATTGTGCCTCTTTGGTATTCAGGAAAATTTTGAATGTATTCGTGACTTTAGTTATAAATAGACGAACCTTTTTTAAAACTGTGTAATAAAGAGGTACAATGTAACTCTATTTTTAGAGCTTCTGTAGACAAGAACGTATGTTTTGAACGTGGCATTTGAATCTTTTATGCAATACATACGTGACAAATACAATTGGTAAAAAAATACTTGGAATGAATCTCTCCGGGACATTTGAGTGTGTGATGAACAATGTCTGTGATTTATCTACGATATATATATTTAGAAATATATAAGCATGTTTATTAGCGGTTTGGTTGTCATAGTAAATATTTATTAAAGATTACCTACTTACAGAAATAAATATCATTTACGAGTATCACTATATATTATAAAATATGGTCTGTGTGTGTATGTCTATCTGTTTGCGATAAACTCAAAAACCATTGCACCGTTTTAAACGAAATAATATATGTATTGTACCCAGATAGTTTATAGTCTGATAAAGGACATAGGCTTTTTACTGTGGTAAACAAAATAGTCGCGGGCGGACCCGTGGGCGAAAGCGTTATATTTAAATAAATCCTATTTCTCTTGCTCACGATATCAGGAGTGAACAGAGACAGAACGGTACTCCTTTCGATAGACAAGAATTACACACAACTAATCGATCACAATAATATTTTTCTTAATCGAAGCCATGTTTTTTAGAGGACAAGTAAATACAAAAACAAGTTGGCACATGTCAGGGACTATCCTGTTGTGGATAGATTTATCCTTGTTATGACAAATAACGTGACAATATTCAATGATTATATTATATAAAAGGGTAAAGCTGATTTAACGTGATTATTACTAGAATTGAGAAGCGAGGCTGATTAGGTCTATTATAACAAACAGGACAAACTAACATTAAAAGTTTATATAGATGTAATTAGAGATCAATTGAGAGGTCTAGTGGATAGCGTATGCGACTGCTAATCAAGTGGTGTCAGGTTCAAATCCCGGGTCGGGACAAAGTGTTTTTGGGTTTTCTAGCTGCCCGGAGTTTGGAAGTTTGGCGGTGATTCACGCCGTGCCTCGGAGAGCACGTAAAGCCGTCAGTCCCGGTTGTCATGAACATCTATGGCAATCGTTATTGGGAAGTCAGTGCCCTCAAATTTATTGACAACTAGTACAACCTTCGAATTTCAGTTGTCTCTAAGGGTTGCGGAGGTCCGATGCCAGTCGCTCCAGGGAAAAACTGATATTCAGGTGTAACCGGTTGAACTAGTAGCCAACCCTAAATAGTATTGGGAATAAGGCTAGGAAGAAGAATTAGAGACCAATACAACATGGATTGTAGTTATCAAATATTTTTTCCCCAAACCTCTCCTGAAACAAGATCCGAGAACAGCAGTAAGGCATTATGGGTTGTTGATGATTTGATCAATATCCTATTTTTCAGATTATAATTTACAGTTGTGCCAAATTTCAACAAAACAACAAAATCTCATTCGTTTATGACCTGGGATGCTAAAGGCATAGAGACACCTGTAACCTTTAACAGCCCTCATTTTGTCGGGGGTTGAAAAGAGCTACAAGAATAGCTAATTTAGAGTTACAAAAATGTTATTGATTGTGTATTAGGGCCCTAGCTCAGGCGATACCTTGTCTAGTCAATAAAAATAAAAGTATTATCAATAGTGCTGCCTTAATTATTCATAGCCCCGCTATCGATAGTTGACCTAGAAAAGCAAATGGCATCTAACGATATTGTTTATCGATAGTACAATACATTGTATTAACATTGCGTGTCCTAAACCTATAAATAGATAGGTACTATGGGTTGTAACCGTTAATACAACTAAAAATATAACACTTTACTAATTATCTGTCAATACAAAGTACGTTAAAGAAGGAATTTTCTGTAGCAGAGATGGCTCTGTATGGATATAATATGTATGTAAGCTGCCTCCAACGGTGTGATTATACGCCATAACAGAAAGTCGCTTACACAACCTTCTGCTTACTAACTCCAGAAGGAGGGACAGCCGATGGACGTCAATGCACTTTGCATACCTACGCATATAAGCACTTACGTGTGCCTAAAACACTTGATAGTGTAATGGGTAATGTAGTAGAAATAGCATTTTTTGATTGTAGGAAATCATTTATGCCTTTCTAAAGAGTCATTCACGGGAACTCTTTTTTTGTTAAAGATCGCTGGAAAAAAAATATGCCTACGGTATTATATCAATACAGAAAGAATTAAAGATTTATAAATGCAATTCCTAAATACATTTCATGGATACTTTACACACCGATATGATTAAGAGAATTAATTACATTATAATTTAATCATATCGTCAAATATATTTATCTATCGATAGATTTTATCGACAATCCAACACTAGTTACGTGCAATTTTTTTTTGTTTAAGCCTATTAAAGTGACTCTAATCTGCCAGATGGGAAGCATGAGTAGAATCCAGGAGTAGGGGTCACCATCCTCATTGTGAGGGTAGGCAATGCAGCAGTATTTTATGTAGTCAGTACCGCAGTCACTTAGTACGTATATATACGTTTTATCTTTACACGTGTAGTGACGTAGTGATTACGTAAACGTGAAAAGGAATTACACGAAATATCGCGATCCGATACCTTTCTTTACATTGTTGTGTTCGTTAACGTATTTCATATAACTGTTGTATGTTGCTCATATCGCAGTAGTCTTAGGTAATTGGCAACAAACACCGAGGGTAAGCAACAACAGCGCGGTCAGACCTGGATGGGTGACTGTTTTTAGCATGATATGTTATGAGCGTTTCCGTTTCGTTAAGCAGTCGGTCCCGGTTGTTATTATAAGATAGCAGTCGTAAAACTTAGTTGGGTGGCCTCGGCCGCTTAAAAACATCCAACGGTAAGATTACGTAGCCACAAACTGTCTTGCCAGTCTCCAACTGCACTCGGCCAGCGTGGGGACGCTTGGCCCTAACCCTCTCCTGAAGACCCGAACCCAGCCGTGGGACATTATGGGTTGATTGATTGTTGTAAAGGCCCAAAAGTGCAAAAGTATCTTAATATTGGGCCATAGTGTTGGTTACTACTACATACTACTATTAGGCGGAGTAGTAAGTTCGGCAGACTCATCGAAAAAATCAGGAATGCTGTATGTTTGTACAATATTCGATATATGGTTTTCAAAAGTTAATAGCCACAACGGAGGGTTACCTTCACTTCTGTTTATCAAATTATTGAGGGGGAGGGGATCAAGAGACGGCAATGCACTACAACTTATTAAACACTATTGAGTTGATAACCGGCGGTAGGCACTTACAATCTGGTAAATTGTCTACTAGTTTGTCTTTTTATTACGACAAAATTTATAAATATTTCGGACATCTGACACAATGTCATCTAGTTCCAAACTAAGCACAGTACTATGGGTACTAGACAACAAAAAAAATATGTTTTATTATTATTGTTGTAGATGATGGCTTACCACAGCTATTTATATAACCTTACAGAAGGTCAATGTCGATCAGAAGAAACGACGACCTTATTCATTAGAAAATGCAGATAAGTCGTTTACAGATGCAAAAATACAAATATATATTCAAACTATAAATAAAACAAATAATATATCTGAGTCATGAAAATGCCAATATTAATAGGCCTGTTTTCACTACGACACGTGCTTCACTCAACACGTGCACGGTAGCGGACTTTTACGCAGTCGCAAAAAAATCCTTGACGTTTTCATAATTGGTCTATTTGCTATAAATAAGTATTATATAGAAAAGCGCCCACAGCCTTAGGTAATTGGAAACAAACACTGAGGGTAAGCAACAACAGCGCGGTCAGACCTAAATGGGTGACCATTTGTGGCATTATATGTTATGAGCGTTTCCGTGATTCGGAGGTCACGTTAAGCAGTCGCTCCCGATTGTTATTATAACAGTCGTGAAGCTTAGTTGGAGGCCTACGGGCGGCTTAAAAACATCTAACGGTAAGATTACGTAGCCACAACGTGTCTTGCCAGTACCCAACCCGCACTCGGCCAGCCTGGGGACGTATGGCCTTAACCCTCTCTAGAGAAGAGAACTGAGCCAGCCAAGGCATATTATGAAAGTGTACATAATATTAATACGATTTTTATGTACATAATTATAATTAATACCGACATGTATATTATAAACATATACCTACACTCAGCTAGAACATGTTGGTGAAAAAATGACATCACCTTTTAGTATAATGTACTAGGTATCTAGTATTAAGTATCTTCAATTCCACGTGGATTTCATTGACAATACCTATTGTATGTACTCCATACTTTGTAATATAAGGACAGTATTTACAACTAAATGATTCATATTATAAATAAATATTTTATCTCAACTTGAAACCGGAAAGGGACACTTTGTTGCGTCTTAATTATTATATTACTAGCTTTCGCCCGCGGCTCCGCCCGCGTGTATCTCGATTATTGCAGTAAAAAGTAGCCTATGTGTTATTCTGATATATAAGCTATATTACTATACAGTTTGATCCAAATCCGTTCAGTAGTTTTTGCGTGAAAGAGCAACAAATATTTCACAAACTTACGTTTATAATATTAGTAAGGATGGTTGCCATTAAATCGTTAAAGTTATTATATGAGTACTGGTAATTACAGTTTACCTTTATGTATTAACTAGGTATTAAGCCCCGCGGTTGTCGTTGTACTTTTATAACAGCAGGTAAGAAGCAAATCTAGTCTTACAAAATAGCCTTAGTTACAGCTTATTCCAAAAGATTCAGCCATTCACACCTTATTCCAAAAGAGCCGTTCCAGGGATTACATGGAAGAACAGGCGAAAAACAAACCTAAAAAAATGATTTGTTTTATGTAAATACTAGCTTTCCGTCCGCGGCTGCGCCCGCGTGGAATTCGTTATATAGCACGACATGGTAAGGTACTATAGTCTTTCCCAAGGTCCAGACTTCTTACATGATTTTATGTTTGACAATAAGGAACTTCCATACAATATTACAACCCCTTCTACCCTAAATTTCGCGATAAAAAGTATCCTATGTTCTTTCCCAAGTTCAGTTCTATCTTCATAAAAGTTTCATCAAAATCGGTTTAGTGGTTTAGGCGTTAAAGCGTGACAGACAGACAGCGTTACTTTCGCATTTATAATATTAGTAGGGATATTTAATTTTATATTGCATAAAAAGTTGTTAATATGTAATTGCAAACATACATTTTATTTTTATTTCATTGTGTAGATAAACGTATTCTAGGTCACATTACACAACACTATCTAGACATGTTTGTTTTGATGTTGCAAACTTGTTAATTGCTATTTTTTAATATCGCTATTCACGGTTAGCAATTACCCCACAGTTTTCAGCACTCGTGGGCCGGCTTGACCGGGGCAGTACTACCCTCACAGAGAAGACCCTCCTAATAATGACAGCATTTTTTCTGTCGTATTTCGTTGGTGAGTGTGAGACCGGAGGCCCAATCATTCTGCATCATTCTCTGAGCCTCCGTTTGATGGGTCACCATGCTGCATTGCCTGGAGGATGGTGGCCCCTACTCGTGGATTCTACTCATGCTTTCCATCAGGCAGAGTGGAGTCGGTTTGGTAGGCGAAAAAAAGTATATGTTCGTTAGATGTTTCATTGTAGATATCCTAGACTATACAAATCCTCAAATATACAAAGCCTGTACTATGTTAACCCCTGTTGATAAACATACTTTGACTGCACGGTCGGCCTAGTGGTTTAAGTGGTCGCCACGCAGCTTTTTACTTCGCCAAGTGTTGTGGGTTCAAATCCCACGTGGGACAACACTTCCACATTTTATTGTTCTAAGTATGGGTGTTCTTTGAGTTCGTTTCAAGTATGTTTGTAAAGTCCACAGATTTATATTCATAATGCGTCAAGTGTCTTTAAAAAAAAAACAAACAAAAAATACTTATATTTATTCTTAAACTAGCTGCGCCCCGCGGTGTTACCCGCGTATATCATTATGGTTGCTATGCAAGCGTGTTAGGCATAGCAACCTGTGAAGTTTTGACAGGAGATAAACAGTGATACATTTTGACATCTACGATTTAATGTATTTTTATAATCACCTAGTTTTCGCCCGTGTATCTCGATTATTGCAGTAAAAAGTAGCCTATGTGTTATTCTGATATATAATACATATTACTGTAAAGCTTCATCTAAATCCGTTCAGTAGTAAAAACTACTGAACGGATTTAGATGAAAGGGGAACAAACATACATACACACATACATACTCACAAACTTTCGCTTTGTCGTCACAAAATAAGAAGCCCGGTTTGATATTTGTCATCGTGGCGGAACTAATACGATTAATTCGTGTTTTTGAGTGAATTTTTTCAATATCAAGTTAAACTTGATGCTTATTTAAGATATGCGTTGTGATAGTGTATGGGTAACATATGTAGTAATTAAATAGGATTATGAATTTGATTTTTCAATTTCTTACATGCGGCATGTCAAATGACAAATGTCAAAACGGGCTTCTTATTTTGTGACGACTATAGTAGGATACAAGTACACACACAAACACATCCATACTAATATTATAAACGCGAAAGTTTTTATGAAAAAACTACTGAATGAATTTTGATGAAACTTCACAATATAGCTTACATACATACACAACACATAGGCTAATATTTACCGCTATGACAGGCGAAGCCGCGGGCAAAAGCTGGTTCTAGATAAATTACACGTACACACACACACACACACAGAACAATTTATCGTTTTCATCATAGAATTATTTACCCGGGTGAGAACGGTAATCACGGGGTCTAAACTCGCCAGTCACGATGACAAGCCGTTAAACTGACGGGACCCTTAAAAAGTCAGGGATTTCCCCCATTTATATATTCTTCATTCATAAAACTGAAGAACTGCATTATGTAGGACAATTTAAAACTAATAAGCAATTTTTTCATGTCACATTATTCGGACATTTTATTTTTTCATGAGTCTACCAAAGTAACTCAACTCCACCTGATGGAAAGCATAAGTAGAATCTAAGAGTAGTATTCACCATATTTATTGCGTACTAGCTGAGCCCTGCGGTGTTACCCGCGTTTGTTATTGTAACCGCGGGCAACGCCGCGGGGCGAAGCAAGTCTAAAAAATATTTATACATATGCATTTAGTAAAAAGCGGTTATTTTAATATTACAAACAGACACGCCAATTTTATTTATTTGTAGCATAGATAGATGCATACAATGCAGTATCGTGACCCACACTATGGAGGACTATTAACATGCGCCTGAATCATTGGACCCCTGGTCTGACCTTCAAAAGGTACCACTCTGGTCAGTCATGTTGGTATGTGGTGTTTCAAGTATTCCTACTCACCTCTCACGACAACCTCGAGATGAATAGGGGTGGGGATACTCGGTATTCCTCTTCCGTCACCGAAAAGTAATTCATTCACCTTGTAGCGTAATTATGGTATTGTATTACAAAGGAAGCTGAAGTGGCAGTGGGCTGGCCATATTAGCCGCAGAACTGATGACCGTTGGGATGGAAGAGTTCTGGAGTGGATACCGCGTCTCGGTAAACGTAGTGTAGGACGCCCACAGGCGAGGTGAAGTGACGACCTGTATAAGATGGCTGGCAGGAGCTGGATGCGAGAAGCCCAAAATCGATCAGAGTGGTGTGCAATAAGAGAGGCTTATGTCCAGCAGTGGACTGCGATAGGCTGATGATGATGATGATGATTACAAAGGAACATTGAGTATTATTAATAGTATAAATATTTATTCGCAAAGAACATCTTTGAATTACCCTTTATATTGAAATTAGTTAAAATTTATCACAATTTTGTTTTCTAAAGCCATTAAAAAAATATTATTACTCCGAAAAGAAGATAAAAATATTTGATAAGAAGGTTTAACGACGAAACGTATTTGTTGGTCTTTAAAATACAATTATTAAAATAAAAAACTGACTCGTAGGCGCAGTGGTATCGTATGTAACTACTGTACTGTGTCTCGGATTCGATTCCCCGGTCGGAAGAAATGTTCGGGTTACCTGTAAATATTTGTTTTGGAGTTTAGGTGTGTTACATGTATAATATGAGACGAACTTCTTAGCATTTCATGGATTCACCGTGCGTGTGCCGGGTCCATCGTGTGGCAGAGGAAGAAACCCAGAGCAGTAGGTTTAAGGAGGCCCCCTTTGAGATGCGCATCAAGGCTCACTTTCACTGCTCGAGTTGCCAGCCCTGCCTAGCCAAATTTGATAGGAACCTGTTAGTGCAGCCTTAGATACTCGTATTATTAATTAATTTTATTTACAAAATGTTCATATATAAGTATTTGTTCTATCCGTCAATCTACCTGTCAACGCACAAGCTCTGCTTAGTTTGAAGCTAGATAATCCTTACTTTTATAAGTAAAGTTTGTAAGTATTAGAGATTTATATGTATGATTGTATGTATGTATGTTAGTTGCTATTTAACGCAAAAACTACTGAACGGATTTGGATGAAACTTTACAGTAATATAGCTTAAATATCAGAATAACACATAGGCTACTTTCTACTGCAAAAATCGAGATACACGCGGGCAGAACCACGGGTAAAAGCTAGTAATATAATAATTAAGACGCAACAAAGTGTCCCTTTCCGGTTCCAAGTTGAGATTAAATGTTTATTTATAATATGAATCATTTAGTTGTAAATACTGTCCTTATACAACAAAGTGTGGAGTACATACAATAGGTATTGTCAATGAAATCCACGTGGAATTGAAGATACTTGAACAACAGTATACATGAGTCATTATTGTAAATTATTTAAACTTGCATTAAGGTATACGTGAGGTAAGAAACGTATAGGATAAATGAGGTTTTTTTTTTAAAGACTACTCCCGCATTAGGAATATAAATTCCTGTGTCGCAGGGGACTTTACAAACATACATGAAACGTACACAAAGAATACCCAGACTCAGAACAACAAATTGTGAATCACACAAAGTGTTATCCTACGTGGGATTTGAACCCACGACACTTGGCGCAGTAGGAAGCGGTGTTGCGACTGCTTAAGCCAAGGTCAACCGTGCAGTCATTTTAAGTTATTTACTTTTAAGTTATTGTCGCGATCAATGTTATTGCGGGAAAACTAAAGGTTCTATACTGAGTCCCGCAGTTGTTTTGTACTACTATAATAATAGCGGATACCACCAGGGGATTAAGCTAGTATAAATTAATAATAGCCTTAATTATTCCTTATATCGTTATTGAACTACCGTTAAATAGGTCAAGCCGTTACAGAGATTAACAGGGACAAACAGATAATGAAAAATATTGAAAATGTTTTTTTAGCTGTAAATACCGTAAACACTTTCATTTAGCGAAAAGCTGTTAATTTAAAATAAATCTACACATTTTTATTTAGTTTTTTATAGATTTTTAACATGGTCAGTATTTAAAACATAACTGCTAACGTGGGCATAATTAGGTAGTCTTGTTATATACATAGCGTAAGGTTACCTCCTCTTTAAAGAGAGGCCTATGTCCAACAGTGGACTTTCAGAGACTGTTGATGATACATAACATCCTATATAGAAATACATTTATGAGCTAAGTTTGCCCTAACTATTCTCCTCCCCTGGTGCAAACACAGGCAAAGGCTCTCATCAGGCCTTATGTTTATTCCTTTCTATTATATATTTTTATCATTCCGTAAGATAAAAAAAAACAAATATTCATAATACTGCTATCAATATACCATCAATCATCATCAATATCAATGTTACTAGTTATAAGAGTATCATATACACGAGAGAATAACATGTATCTGTAGTTACATAGCAACACGAGTAATTTGTGTACTAAACACATGATGTACCATCCACAACGCTTAAGTTGGCTTTATTGGAAAATTACTCGCGTGGGGAGTTCGTACCGTACGCGCGAGCGCAACGCAGTCTATCGGGCTCGCCACGTCACCTCGTTATGTAAACAGGGCTTATTATATTGTTGAATGCGATAGTTTATATCAGGCGATGTGTTCTTAACCTAACTAATATGAACTGGTGATACTGGTCGACTTCTTTATTTGTATTTATGTAATAGTAAATATAAGATATCTCATTAGTTACACAACTAACTCAATATAACTTTTAAGTTATCAGGCAAACAAATCTTTCTGAACCGTCAAAAGGAATCCTTTTAACCTAGCCACGTATTATTTTCATCAAAATAATGTCATCTGATTGGTTGGATGGTTAATTAAGCCAGTAACGTCAGTGAGTATAGTCAACCATGTTTAAAAATAATCAAAAAATGATACAAATGAAAAGACGCTCTCATCACTTATTTTTTAACTTTCAGACAGCTTCCAAGCAATTGCTTTTGATGACCTGCATGTAATTGCGAAAACTTTGACAGCCATTGCACAATTTAAACATCCTGGAATTTGAAACCGCACGGATGTACACAGATAGAGATCTGTATATAGGAACGTCAAACGAGCATCCGATGACTTTTGAGATATTTGAGACGTGTTCACGCGTACAATGTTGTGTCGGTGTCGTGTCGTGTGGCGTGCTGGGGACCGAGCTGAGCCGGTGCGTGTCTGTCCAAGCGTTTCGGTGAAGCGTTCTACTCTAAAACGCGAGTTTTATGATACCTCTTGCGTGTGCGTGAGCCATGAGTCAATTCATCACGAGAAAAACGAAATCTCTAAACAAATATTTGAATTTGTACACGAGTTACGATATATAGAACAAATTCTTTGATATTTAAGAGTTTAAGATAGCTTTTTTTGTGGAGAGCTTTATAAATGGCCGATATCCAGCGCGCACTTTATTATTTTTTTAAAAAGACAACTCCAGCATTAGGAATGTACATTCTGTACCGCGGGGAACTTTATAAACATACATGAAACGGGCACAAATAACATCCATACTCAGAACAATAATTTCTGGATCACATAAGTGTTCTCCCACATGGGATTTGAACCCGCGACGTGACGCGGGAGAAAGCGGCGACCGCTTAAACCACTAGGCCAGCTGTACAGTCAACACTTTTTTCGGCTCAGGTGATAATGGTGACAGAGTTTTCGGGAACAGATCAAAGGGCTGAGAACTTCTACTAATCCTAGACGTTTTAATATACCTAACAGACAAGTGGATGAGTGAGCTTAAGGAAGTAATCACGCAAACATTATTTACAATTATTGTTATCTTGTTATTACTGTGGTTATAAATGCACTACAATCACAACTTATACAAATAAATTCGCCATTGAAATGATAGCAAAACACTGCAATTCCATCCAAATGGAAGAATCACTACCTACTTTCATAAACAAGAAAATCTTTTCCTACATTACGACACTGAGTGGAAGAGACAGCATTAACAAGCAAAACCACGACTAAGTGAAGTGTATTTAAACTAAAAACACGATTCATCCTCGATTTAACAAGAAAACATTCGAGTTACATTAAGCAAATTAAAGTTTTGTTAAGCGTCAATTCGAAAGTATTAATAGAAAAACTTTACGTTTTAAATTTCAATGCATTCTACAACGTTCGTTAAAATATCGTATAAAATACACTTGTGGAATCCGCTACTGACTTTTGCCCGGGTCCGTCATGGCGGTAAATAGCGTATGTATTATTACGATATATAAGCTATATTATTGTGAATTTTCATCAAAATCCATTAAAGAGCAAAAAACACACATACATAAATACTCAAAAACTTTCGCGTTTATAATATAAGTAAGATTATTTGGTTACAGGTGTCATCAGAAGCTTGATGCTTGCCTTCTAATCTAAAAAAATAATAATATTTTAGAAAAGAAAGCACTTTAATAAACGCAATAAAGAACTGGGATGAAAAAAATATTAAGAGAAAAAAGGGCCGTTTATATAACGTAGTGGAACAACTATTCATCAATCACTGTTGTACATACTTGTTATAAGAAGCTGTTGAAAGTTTGAAACCTTTTCTCACAAAAATGTGAGTCTGGAAATTTATGTATATTACGACCTCCTTATCCAATGTCGCACTTAACAATGTACATATACCTAAGTAATTTTCTTCTTAAAGCAGACAGCGGTACTTAATCACATGTGAAGTTTAAGCTTCTTCCTAACCTTATTCCCAATATTATTTGGGGTCGGCTACTAGTTCAACCGGTTTTACCTGAATATCAGTCTTTCCACGGAGCGACTGGCATCGGACCTGGGCAACCTTAAGGGAGAACTGAAATTCGAAGGTTGAACTACTAATTCAGTCAATTTTAGTGCACTGACTTCCCAATAACGATTGCAATAGATGTTCATGACAACCAGGACCGATGGTTTTATGGGCTTTCCGAGGCACGGGCGTGAATCACCGCCAAACTCCGGGCTGCTATTAGGAATTTCCTAAGAATAACCCAAAAACACTGGCCCGACCCGGGATTTGAACCCGAGATCTCTTGATCAGCAGCCGCATACGCTAACCACTAGACCAACAAGATAGTCAGCACTACAGCAAGTGAATAATTATTGATTGATTAAAGAGAAAGTCAAATGACGTCTATGTAATGATGACGTCTATGTAATGTTTGTCGATTTCGTTTTATATAAGTTTTTGAAGAGATGTCTGGCTTCTTCAAATATTAAGAGCCTACTTGTACTCCGCAGAACAGGATTTTATGCAACTGTTTGACTTAAGTTCAATATTATAGAATCCAAACTAATATTATAAATTCGAAAGTAATACTCTTTGTAACATTTTCAAGGCTAAACCACTAAATCGTTTTCAATTAAATTTAGTATGAAAATACTTTAAATTCTAGAGGACGAACATAGGTTTTCCACGATATCTGATGTACAAGCGGGCGGAGTCGAAGCCAAAAGCTGTTTCGAAATAATAAGACACGATTTCTGTCAGTAAATGACATTCGTCTCAGCGGTTTAGCCGTGAAAGCATCAGAAACAGACAAGCATCAGAAAGAGACAGAGTTAATTTCGAATTTATAATGTTAGAATGGATCTTATAGACGTATTTATTATATATTTTAGTAGAGATTTAGTGTGGATACAATGCACTTATTTATAATACCTTTTTTTTTTTTACGTGTGGAAATCCCCGCGGACCGTCACCCCGTCGGGGGTTACGGCGGGGTGGTGTGTCGGACTCGAACCGACTAAAACCACACGGTGTGACCCTCTCTGCGCCTTTATATTGGAAGGAGTCCAGGGAGGGGATTTCCTTCTGGACTCACTTATTTATAATACCTAAGTCATGGCATTTTTACACTATGAAAAATGCAAGTCAAGACCGAGGTATTGAATCTAGCTATGTACACAACAATACTTGATTACTAACAGACTTATACCTTACTGAGAAATGCGCAGTAAATTATACCATCATTACACGCCGCCATTATTAGGAATAGAACAATAGGCTGGAGAATTAGTCGTGTGCTAAACTATGTGTTGAAATACCCTATTACTATGTCACTTCTATATATTCGCCTATCGCAGTCCAGTGCTGGACATAGACCTCTTATATTGCACGCTACTTGGTTCGATCCTCGGCTCCTGCTAGCCGTCTTGCCCAAATCATCACTCCACCTATCCTGAGACGTCTTTCACTACGTTTATTGAGACGCTGTCGCCACTCAAGAACTTGTTTACCCCATTAATAGACCACAGTTTGACAAAGGCCTGTCCATAAGATGTAGGTTTTGATCACTCTGGCCTGACGCGTAGGCATTGGATTAGTGACAAGTTTTCCTTCTATTCACAGTTATATTGTTTGTGTATTTTTCTACTTTAGTTGTCAATTGATAGTCACTAGATGAATAGGGGTGGTGACATAACCGTCACCATATGGTTTTTTATTTTATTATCTAGCCTAGCAAATTGACTCTACTCTGCCTGAAGGAAAGCATGAGTAGAATTCAAGATGGTAAACGTAATATTTGGTTCTCAGAGAAGATAGATCACTTTTTAATGCGTGATTTTAACCGTCATAATCACCCTTCCTAGACAAGTTGTTTAACTTTTTTCGTTTTTTTCTATTCTCTTGTTTCATTGGCTAATGTCACTCAGTAACGTGATCAAAACAAAATATTAGACAATGAAGCAATAGAATAGAAAACATTTGAAACTTGGCTAGTGGGACTGGCCTTTGAGCTAAAATATACCCGTTTTATTCTTAGTTTTTGATTTCATTTTGGTTTGGGTATATCACAGTTCACAATTTAGTTTATTATCCATCTATGGGAAATTCAGTTTACCTCAAGGAAATAATTTTATTTACGTGCAAATATTTTATAGATTAATCAGATCTGCCCGCTATGTTTTTAAGGATAATATTAATTTTAGTTGTTTTTATCGGTTAAGAAACAACTATGTAGTTATTTGCTCCATATAGGTTTAGACAACAATGATTCAAATGATTTAAACACCGTAGCATAGATTACACTTATTTTCCTTAAGTTTAGTAGAATAGCTTCAAAGTATTACAATAATATCAATTGGAATTTATTTTACAAGACTTCAGAAGGAAAATTGCCTTGTTAGTCTAGTAATTAGCGTATACGGCTGCTGATCAAGAGGTCTCGGGTTCGATTTGTTATGGAAACATGCAAATATGCATAATGCAAATATTTGTTATGGAGTTTAGGTGCTTTCTATGTATACAATGTATGTATTTACAAAAAAAGCGTATATGTATTTATATCAGTTGTCTAGTACCCATAGTACAAGCTCTGCTTAGTTTGGGACTACATGAATTGTGCCAAATGTGCGAAAAAAAGAAAACTCATTATAAAGAGGCTTGGGTAAGGCCTATGTCCAACCGTGGACGTCCTCTGTCTGAGATAATGATAGCATTCTAGATCTACACGGTTTAATCAAACGGATATGTATACGTAACGGGTATACCTAAGAATATTTAGGTATCATGAAAGGAAAACAACCTTAGACGACTAATCTATCCATACAACGCGGGACTAACAACTTAACAAACGCGGGACTCGGCTACTTACAAAATAGCTAATTATTATATATATAGATAAAAGGAAAACGCTTTTTGCAGCTAACCATTTATCATTTAGCGGCAATAACAATACCCTTGTTAGTTATACCGCTAACAAATTACAAATATTGACGCACTGCGCAATCGTCAACCACTCGAGATGCTACAGTAACAATTAATACCTATTATTTATACCTACCTAGGTATAGGAAGCGAACTACGCCGGACAACATTACTGAGCATGAAGACTTGACACAAACCCTATAATAAACCGTCTGGCAGGAGGTAAAGGCCTAATTTTACACGCTTTTTATTAGCTTCACCTGTATGTTTGTAACAGACTCTTTGGGTGCGATTTTGACCCACTTGAAATCCCCAGATCACTTAAGTGCTTGGATATCTATTAAAATTTTGGGAGCTACTAGACAACTGTTCAAACTTCGATACAAATGTTTGTGGATCACACAAACGTTTGGTCTGACCCGGGAATCGAACACGAGACCTCAAGCACAGCAGTCGCATACTCTACCACTGCGCCACCGAGGTAGTCATAAGAACACCATTTTCTCCGAACAACAATTTGTGAATTACACAAAATGTTGTCCCATTTAGGATTTGAACCCACAACACATCCGACCGCTTGTACTATACCATACGTGAAGTCGAAAACCACAATAGAAAGTCTAGAACTAGGTATTTACGTGCCTATAGGTATTGCTACGATACGCACAGTCGTGAATATAGATTAACTAAATTCATTTATTCAAATAAATAAAATTGGTGTGTCTGTATGTTAAATCAAATGAACAATTCTTTACATTTTATAATGGTTCTTACATTACAAAAGCATTATTTGTTGCGGCTTATCTCCGGAACGGCTCAATCGATTTAGATACGACTTTCACTGGAAGATAGCCGATGACGTATAAGGAGTAATTTCAGTTATTTTTTTAAACTAGCTTCTAGTATTTACAACAATAACTGCGGGAAACACCACGGGACACAGCTAGTATCTAAATAAACGACTATCTCTTCAAACGGTTTGCCGTAAGTCGTTAAATAAATGTCAAAATATTGCTTCAAAACATTGCCATTCTTACAAGACGAAAATCTACTAACGGTTTAAATAAAATTGACAAGAAATTTTGTAGTCGCAACAAGCTGTGACTAGAATAAATTAAACTATTAGCTGTTGAGTCACTTAACTTTAAAAAAAAAACAAAGTGGACACGTACGCACGCACACGGCCCACGCATTGTTAAGTGATCACCAGTACCTATTCAAACTGCTCCAGAAACTGGTGCTTCATAAACAGTATAATGTAGTTTTATCGATCTCACTAACCAACGTAATTACACTAATTAACAAGTGTAGTTTTACAGTTTTAAACTATTTATATGCACAACATCGTGTAGGTACTTGTTTGCCACTACAGTGATAATCAGACCAGTTATATTGCAAGTTAATCCTACGCATTTAATAAATTACATACTCAATGCTTTCGTTGAAAACAACATACTATTGTAATGTGGCAATACATTTTTTAGTGGTTTGCACTATCTAGCTGTCTCGCGGCGTTACCCGCGTTTATTGTTGTTAATCCGCTTAACACCGAAACTAGTTAAAAAAATTAACTAAACTACTACTCGCCATTATCTTTCGGCCAGTGAAAGTCCCATCTAAAGCGGTAAAGGTGTTCCAGAGATTACCCGGTACAAACATACAGTAGGATGCCTTACTGTAATATTCATTTAGTCAATAATTATTCATTAAAATTTGATATTAAAAGAGAGACTTAAATTTTTTTTTTGTATAGATTAAAATCGCAACAATCCAATTGGATTTCTATTAGAATGGAAGCATGAATCAGATATCAGTGCCACAATCCCATTAATTCTCTTTATGATAAGAAATTAAATGACTAAAACGACCTTTAACTCACTCGTAAAGGTTTTCATGACGGCATGGCACCTTCAATTAGTTAAATATTTTATTATGTTGGTACCACTTTCACCACATAACACCACAAACTAAAGACGTTCGCAAATTACGAATAAATTTAAGCTGTCAGAGTCTAATAATTTTACGAGAGGTTTTACACTACAACCGCGTACGTATTAAAAATATAATAAAAAGTAAACCTCTGTTTAAAACACGATGCAATACCTATAACAGGTAATAAAATAGAGAATAACAGACTTATAATGCAATGATTCTAAATAAACAACTTGAAGCAATCATTTATCAAGGCTCTGAGTAATCGAGCGTGTATAAACACGGTGCGTCCTACAGGTAGATGACGAGGAACAGCATCACTGCGTGACGTAACACGCCAGCGCCCTGCTGCCGGGCGTGCAGTGCTGCCAAATGGGTTAGGAGCGTCATCCGCCCCACGTCCCATTACAATCATGCACTCTTTCCCTTGGCGACTAGCCGGCTGCCAAGGTCACTGCGCCACGCGATAAAGCACCGCGCGCCGGCACTCGGCACACAACACCGTCACATTGCAACACTTCAACACTCGGGCAGGGGACACCCACTAGGTACTACGTTATCAGTAAACAACAAAAACACTCACCTGTTCTTTTCCAACTCGTTATGAGTCGTCCTGGAACAGAAAACATACTTATTGTACGACACGCCGACACTTTATAACACCACGTATGCTGTATAGCATCACTATGATCACATATCACTGCACTAGCACTACACCAGCCGGACACTCACCTGCTGCCCTGAGATTTCTTCGTCTTCGGACGTCTGCCGCCGGAGCGCGACTCTTCGTACACGGGCAAAGTGGACGCGTATCCGTGCTCAGCTTCTGCAACAAAGTACACTGCCATTCCGTCAAAATCAGCTGATAATAGCTCGTCAAAAATAGACGGGAGCCATGTTGACGTGTGCGTGTAGTTGCACTCCATTGACAATTCAAACAAAGAAAATCCAAATCACCTCTATCGCGCCTTTCGATGTATTCAGCAGCTTGGATCAGAGCAGCAATACTCATATTTATTGTATCCCGGTTGAGCACAGGTAACCACGAACGCAAAGCGACTTTATTCGATTAAAACTATAAATAAAAGTATGTGAGCGCTCCGAAGTTCACGACTGCGTTTACCGATGTCAAAAACACACTAGGCGAGTGGGGACGCGCGACCGTGTAAAGCGGTTCGTGATTTGTCGGCGGCGCTCGTGCCCCGCTTCGTGAGCCAATCGCGGCGCGGCAATGCCTACAATAAAATACCTGGGTCAATCACGTGAACTTTGTGTTTCCAAACAAAACATTTTTTTTCTATGAGCTCTTTGTAGTGTAGTTGGATATTGAGGAACTTTTATTTTCTTGAATAATTTGTAATGCATGTTGGCTTCGCACCGCATTGCACTCGCGTAACTTGTGTTGGTTTATAATAAATCACTGTTTTATCACGAAAGTTCCCCATAATCGTGCAGGAAATACTGTTGTTTTAGCGTTTGTTACGAGCCGGACACTGAACGCGATGATTACTGCCACGATTTATGTTATTGAAAAACTATGTGCAAATAATAAAAGAATTTGATTCACATTTGAGTAACACTTTTAATATTTAAAATTTTTAAACATGACTTGAGTGTTTCATTTAGTACAGTCAGCATATAAATTCGGGCAAATATCACTGGTAGTAGATGTTTTCTAGGTTCCTGAAAAGAAGAAAAATATGATAATTCGAATCGGATTCTTACTAGAATTTCTCTTATCACTATTTTATCATATGCTTAACTTTATTAGTGTGTATGATTTATACAAAATAAAGAATGTATGTGAATTTTTTTTCAAGAATTGGAATGAGAAACAGATATGAGTTCCAGCCTATGCAGATTAGATATGATGATAAAAATTATATAGATATGACTCTGACATAAAATTACTCACTGTTAGTATTCGGACTCTTCTGTAGTACTGGCTGAATACTCTCACCATGGAACACAGGAAACTGCACAAGTGATGTGGTCTAAATTCACATGAATTATCTCTTATCACTACACACTTATCCAAGAGTGATGGAAAACCAAGGATATAATTAAATATAAGACACCATTCATCCTGAAACAACATTTTTTTTATAAATATCAAAAAAAAAACTATTTAGAATCAAGTAAGCACACAAGAGTTGCTATCAGTGCCTAGGTGAACTTGTAAAATCGACCTTGTCTATGGTAACCCTGTAAAGAGCTATGTAATAATGAACCTAAATTCATGACATGAAAGTCTACTTTTATTTGAGTACTTAGAGTATATTATTTATTAAAAAAAAATTTTTTGAAAGACTTACCTCATCTGTCAGTAATGTCAAATCAACATCATTTATATCAGGCAGTACAGGATATGTTCCTTTACTGACATTTTCATTATATGTTCGTATAATACTTTCAAGTCGAGCACAATTGTACAATACAAATGATGCACCTTTAACAAAATTAAATGAGTTTAATATTGGGTTGTATTACATTACAAGCTACAGTAGTTTAATAGCAATGCAGTAATCAATTGTGAGGACCATAATTTGAAGGACTCTTTGCAAAAATCAAATCTCATTACTTTTTTAAAGCATTGATATGAATAACAAATAGACATTCTCTAAGTAGAGAGCTAAGCTTTGGCCTGGCTACTTGTAGATGGTGTAGTAAATTACAAACAGAAAAAAAAAAAATACTAATCTACTATTTACCTTTACTGGAACCAACAGCGCAGTTATCAAAGTTGATTTTGACAGCGCCGCTGGGTTTTGTCTGCAGCAACTCAAATGCTGCTGCCGATTCCCCCAAATGTTCTATGAATGCCTTCCATTTTGTATCTTTTGAAACTCTAACACCATACTTGTGTTGTGCTATTAGTGATATTTCATCTTGCCTTTTCCTAAAAAATTACAGTTTTCTTATATACCTATGACAATATTAGATTTTTGTGACAGAAGGATTTTAATCTGAGTACAATATTATTAAGTTTCCATGGATAGGAACTTGTTGAACTAGTAGCTGACCCTAAATAATATTGCTAGGAAGAAGAAGGAGGATAGGAACATAACCTAGGAGAAGGATTGTTAGAGATTTATATAAATAGAATTATATTGTTGTGTTTATTGTGGACAAGATCAAGAAATGAGTATATCATGATCACCATCAGCCAATCACAGTCCCATACTGAATATAAGGCTCCCCAATGAGTGTATGTATAAATTAATTATATATTATATCTACCTTATAAATTCATCAGCAATGATCGTAGTTTCTTTAACATTTGTTTTAGCATTCAAAACTGTACCACAGAGGACTGTAGAACATCCCTCTCTTTTACTTGTAGACTTACAGGTAACAAATACACTCGACTCCAACTTGTGTACAGCACAAATGTTTTCAATCACCTTCATAACATACTTCGTACGCAAAGAGGTTATGTCATTGTTGTCTTCACAAAGAGGATCTAAATGGACTGTTGTACATTTTGTAAGAATCCGTTGTGATAATATCGAATTATTTCTTATTGCTTCTAATAAACCTACACGAATAGCAAGAGTTCTCTGCAAAAACAAATATACCCTATCTTTTTCTACTTTCACTTTACAAACAGGTAAATCCCATTTTTTAGATGCCTCCACTATATTTTCAGGATTTTTATTTACTGCTTCTAAAAAAGTAATGTTTTCTTTACCACTAAATTGATCACTAATAGCAAATTCGTGCCACAATTTCACTGTGTTAGGAAAACTAAAGTCACCATGTGTCTGTAAGTTTTCAATATGTTTTTTCACTAGTAATCCTTTCACGTCTGTCTGTTCTCCCGTTAAACATAACAATACGTTTTTCGTAAAGCTGTTTAACGTATTTTCCACAAGTTCAGTCATGTTTTACAGTGAAAACAACAAAACACAGCAGAAAAAAATGACATTTTACAATAATAAAACATTTTAACATTGACAATTTGTCATTTTTATATCTCCAATACAGAGTGCACATATTTCTGTCTATGGTTATTTGATTGTAAAGACAAAAGTTTTGTGTATTAAATTATTATTTCATAGGTACTTTCTTTGTTTAATGTCCTTGTAAAAGGCCTAAGGACGTAAAGATATTTGTTCATACTTTAAATATTGTATAAGTATAAGATTTCTGAACTGAAGACGTAAAAATTCGCTGACGTTGCCGTGACGTTGACATTTCAAGATTTCGTCGCTAGTGTCAGTTTGACAATCAGCCGTAATATTGTAAAAGCAATCGTAAATTATTTAATTCAAAAATTATTACTTACAATATCAGTAAATGATAATTGTTGCATTTATAACATAGAGTATGTGTTAATATAAAAATGATCGTGAAATACAAGTGCTATTTTCTTATCTGCGTAACGTGGCAAATCGCAGTGGTCTCTGCGGCCGATCATCTACTCGAAGGTATATATTGCGGTAAAGAAAACTGTTATGAAGTACTTGGTGTTACAAGAGAAGCAACCAAGACTGAGATAGGTAGAAGTTATCGACAGTTAGCCAAAAGGTTCCATCCAGATTTGCACAGAAATCCCGAAGCAAAAAAAGAGGCAGAAGAAAAATTCAAAGAAATCGCAACAGCTTATGAAATTTTACGAGATGACGAAGAACGTTCAGACTATGATTACATGTTGGACAATCCTCAAGAGTACTACGCTCACTACTACAGATATTACCGGCGGCGGATGGCGCCTAAAGTCGACGTCCGTATTGTAATTGCTGTAACTATATCTATAATCTCAATTATCCAGTATTATAGCGGGTGGTCTAAGTACGATACTGCTATTAGATATTTTATGACAGTGCCAAAGTATAGGAATAAGGCTCTTGAATTAGCCAAAGCAGAAATGAAAGAAGTTCAGGGTCGGAATAAGGTCAAAAAATCTAAAGCAGAACAGAAAGAAGAGCAAGATAGATTAATTCGGAAGGTGATTGAGGAGAATATGGATATCAAAGGAGCTTATGCTAAACCAGAGATAATTGACATACTCTGGGTCCAGATAATCATCTTGCCTTACACTATAGCCAAATACATGTACTGGTATCTGAGATGGCTTTGGAAGTTCACTGTATTAAAACAACCATATGGTGACGAGGAAAAACTGTATCTCATAAGAAAATACATGAATATTGGAGAGCATCAGTTCAATGCTATAGATGAAACAGAGAAACAAGAGTTTCTAGATGAGGAGCTTTGGATTAAAGATAATTTTAAAGTTTGGAAAGAAAGCAAAGATGAGGAAGCGAAAAAAGCTCTAGCAGAGAATAATAAACATAAGCAGTACAGGCGTTACTTAAAACAACACGGTGTTGGCAGGATGACCTTTGATGATTCATAGATTTGTAATTATTATAACTATTTATTTAAGAATCGCTCCTCCTTTAAATCAAATGGATTTCTATACTTTCGTCTATAAATCACCAAAAATTATACACAGGAATAAAAAAACAATAAACATTTTTTACACAATTTATTATTTTATTTCTTTAATCTCTATTCGTTTCAACATGTACTAAGATGATTTCAATACAATTATTCAAACAACAGTTTTTTCTTTATACAAACATCACACATGGCAATTCATTAAGGCATACTAACACATACAGTGCTCACACACACACACAATAATGCAAGGCAAGTTATGTGAACATTCACATTTATCTCGATACAACCTACAAGTGGTGTTGCCACACAAAAAAATAATTGCTCCTCGCATATTATGACAAAATAAAACCATTATACAAAACAAAATGAGATCCTTAATTACAAAATATAATGCAGTGACTGCAAAACAAGCAATCAAATTGCATTGGCAGTGCTTTCGATACCTAAATATAGTTTAAAAAATAATTATTTCCATGGCATCAATTCAAATTTGGAATGTTTTTAATTACGCACACTCGATCAGCTGCCGACGTCATATTTTTTTAAAACACAAGATTAACGCGCTTAGCCATATGAAAGGTTCTCAATCACTAGCAAAAATGTTAAATATTTTTTTATATGCCATTATCTGAACATAAAAATATAATTATGATATGAATTGGTTTGCGCCTTCCTATCTGTCTACCTATGACAAATAATCACTTAATCGTTCTATAGTTTAAATACTGTTTTATATTATTTGCTTCTGTGACCAAATTCGGTAAATACATTCATCCTGTTTTATTTCTTCTTTTATAGTGTTTCAAGTTATAAATTGCTATCAAAATGCAAGCAATGTTCACAGTAGACTATCACCCACCCACCTTCAGATATTTCATCATTTACGTAACAAAATAAAATAGATGACACGCCTGGCCGGCGACAAAATCAGTGAAAGTGTCAAAAGAATTGCAAGTGATCGCGTTCCAATTATAAGTATACTAAATAAAAAAATAGCTGTCACAATCTTTTAATTTCTATAGTGGCTCAATATTATCGTGTTCTTTATTAAATTTAAAATGTCAACGGAATGTTTGTACAGAATAAGTTAAATTTTGTTGTTTATTTTTTCAAATTAAATTAAAAGTAAAAAGTTATGTCTGACTTGGATTAGATCTAAACTGTTCATGTTCATAAACTGTTATAAAAACTAATTTGTGTTCAGAAATATTATAATAATGTGCATTGTCGTAGATAACCAATATAAATAAATAAAGAAAATGATCAATTTATATAAATACATAATATTATGTCAATGGTCATTCCATATTATTGAATTAGATATCTACCGCAAAACTGTATGTAGGTATGTAATTATTTGTAATATTTTCAGACTTATTTGTATTATAAATAAGTTTGAAAATGATTTATTACACTTTTTCATTTTTCTTCTATGGTAACAGTTATTGCATGTTTTGATTTTGACTTAGCTGTTTAAAGCCGCTAAAATGGTTGCAGCTGCTTATTTTTATTTTACACAATCTGATACTATTATCAAACAATAAAATGTAACTCTGCAGCGATTCCAGCGGCTTTTAAAACTGTAAAGTCCACAATTTTTTTTACAACAATTTATCATCAGGTACTTTATTATAATAATATGAAGTTTACATGTTTTTTTTTATGATCTAATAGATGACAGAACATATTACAGACGTCTGGTAGTTCGTTTAATAATCTCACAGTTCCAAACAGTTTAAAAAAAACACATTCTACGTAAAAACACTATAAGCGAGTTCACACTTGATAACCTATTAATGAAAATATATTTTACTTGTTTTAGTCCGCGGCTCCGCCCGCGTCTGTGTCGGTTAATGCGGTAAAATGTTGTTTTTTCTCAGACAGTGCAGCAGCTTTTCAGATTATCGCGAACAGACAGACAGACACGGCGGAGGACTTTATTTTATAATATGGTGATAATTTATTGTTACGGTATCTGTGGCCTTCACTCATCAAAACTACCAACATTAATGCATTGAAGTGCCTTGACTAGTAATCGTTTTGTACACCAACGGTCCCCGTGGGAGAGCCGCAGTTCGTCAGATACGGGCTGGCTTCCACTGAGACCTCATATAAAATCTGTATCAAGTAATTCTTTCATTTAACCTGAGCGAATAAAGTTCTGAAAGTGATCCCACTTCTGATTTTAAGAGGGAACTCAAGAGGCGACAACACAATTGTGATTTTATGTTAGAGATGACCATGGGCGATGGTAGTTGCTAACCATCATGTAACCCATTGCCCTAATACCATAGGAAACTTATCTAGAACTTTGAGATTACCAATTCGTGTCATTAAACTTCTTACAAATCTTCACAAATACATATTTTGTGCACACAACTTTCCAATTTCATACATACACGTTACAATGTATTTACACAAAACCGTTTATTTAAATATAACTTCTCCTCTAAGACATACAATGTCACATATCAATTCAATATAATATCTATGTACATATAAATTATACACAAAATATTTCTAGTCTTCTTCAATGTGCTATTTCGTTTCAGATCATTGAGTAGCTAAATCTTTATTAATATTTAATATATTTACATACAAGAGAATCGTTTAAATTTCAAGTATTTTGAGACACTACGGGCCGGTTTCTCCAGTAACAATATCTGACTGAAATGTCTGTACAAGACTTGATATCTCTAGTTAATCCGGCAGATAGTATATCGGAAACTATCCGTAAATGGTAAAACTCGCCCTAATGTGTTAGATATTATATACGTAACATATCAGATTTTAATAAAATTTAAAAAAATTAAAAACATAATTATGGTTAAAATACATTGCGTCTTGGGATCTCTAAATTGAATCATTGTCAAAAATATATATATTTATTTGCATTAAATAAGTGATTATATAATATAATAGTTTTGTCATTGATAAAATAATATAATAGAAGAAATTATAAATTATTTTACTGTATGGAAGAAAATTTAAATGTACAATTTATTACATTAAACTGACAAACTGAATTCTGAAATCATTTTTTTATTAAATAAAAAAACAAATTAATAAAGTATTGATTGGGGTCGACATTGAGCTGATAGACTACGGTAACGGTAATATCATCGTTCTTTAACACGACACGAATACAATTCACAATTATTCAGTCCAGAGTCGAGAGACTTCACTTTCCAACATCGAGTTCTCG
The DNA here is from genome assembly GCA_932526445.1 of Phragmatobia fuliginosa. Lineage (NCBI taxonomy): Eukaryota > Metazoa > Arthropoda > Insecta > Lepidoptera > Erebidae > Phragmatobia > Phragmatobia fuliginosa. The sequence goes on from OW052070.1 coordinate 18,996,020, forward strand.
ATTTCGACGACTCGATTGAACTAGTCGTTTCTCTTACACTAACATCGGATTACTAGTACAATCCGTAAGTGAAAGTGGTCCTGCTAAAGAGCGGTTTAGCCACGCGTTTTGCATGTGCGGGTGGCTATAGTGAGCGCGATGAGCGAGCGGTGGGTGAGGACGGCCCGTCGCCGCTCGCGCGCGGGGCGCTAGCGGCGCGGCCGTCGCGCGCGGCGAGCCACTCGCACGTGCAGGGCGCGCCCTCACACCGGCGTCTCGTGTTCCGTCTCCTCTATCCGCCCCAGACGCCACGCGTTCGGGTCCGTCGCTGAGCAAACGTATAAACATACAAATGAAGCAATATTGATATTTCATCATCATCAACAGCCTTTAACAGTCCACTGCTGGACATAGGCCTCTCCTTAGAAAGGAGGTTTTGGCCTACTATATTACGCTGGCCAGACAGTTTGGTAAAGGGTTTATTTCAAGTTTTCCTTCTCTTGGCAGTGATGTTAGCTGCTTATTTTGTTCCTTTAGTCGCCTCTTACGACACCCATGGAATGAATAGGGGTGGTGACACTTTGTATTCTTAATCCGTCAACACACAGATATTTGGAATTACAATATTGTTATCCCCATTTACATATTGGCAACGAAACCGATGAGTTAAAAGGCATTTTACATTGCGTGTACGAGTACGTGTACGTACGTACACGCAATGTGAATATCGCGCTGCGAATATGTAAAAGCTGTATCAAAAATTAGTGTTATTTAGAAATATTGCTCTCGACAGTGTTAAGTGCTTAGTGGTAGATTAAAAAGCCGTAATTTTTTATAAATATTTACTTACTATAAGAATTTAAATATTAAAAATACATAGATATGACCAACTAAGTACCGTTAGTTTAATTTCACAATACTTTCTGGTCAATTTTTATATTATTGTAAATTTACCAAATAATCTACACAAATATTTGTGTCGGAAGCAGATAGTAGTTAGTGTACTAGACACGCAGAAACCTCACAATACTAGCCAACATTCACACAAGCAAACGTCACGTGGTACCGTGTTGTGCACGTGTCGATGACCGCCCCAACTTCACGTCATTTATACATTACGCCAAAAAAAATTACCCCATTTGATATAAAACATATATTTTTGTCTGAAATTTACTTTGACTACTAATATTTTTTACCACTTGCCTTTTTTTAATATTTAAAAAATAAATGTATCACAGTTATGACATTGTAAACTGTAATATAAGTGTATAAAGTACATTTCAGACAGCGTTTAAATTATAGAATAAATGTTTGACAACATATTGAACACAATATAAGCGTATGTTGGCAAGCAGACAATGTGGCTGTGTGGATGTAAACTAGCAAATGTGGTATAACATTATTGCACAGCTTAAAAACCAAAATATTATGACTGGAGGATGTTTGCTCCCCCTTTCCTCCCATTGTGGGGCAAAGGGGGAGCATTTACTCCCACCCTCACGTGTGTAAAACGTTGTTTAAGCTGCCAATAAAATATGTATTGTTCAGATTTGAAATGAAATATGTGATTAAAGAGTGAGGAAGACAATGGATGAAAGCTATTGAAAAAGGAATTTTAAAACATTAATTGTATCATGGCCTTTAGATCATTTGTTGATTTAAAATAAATTTAGACTTTAATTTCTTAAGTTTATTCTATCGACCGTTCCTAAAATAATAATTAACTTAAAATTTAATATGTGTAGTAAAGTATAACTAAAAAAATTTGAATATTGAAAAATGGACTGTAATCAAAGGACCTCACAGTATATAATGCAATATCAATTGTTTGTGAATTTTAGTTAAGTGATGTATTGTGAGTGAATTAGCAACATTATATCCGTTTTTTTTTAAATGCTGTATTAAATTCAATACTTTTTAAGTGTGTCTTTCAACTTCATGAATAAAATATGTACACACAAAACAGTTAGTCGTAAACTCATAAAACTAGCGCCCTGTGTCAGTACCTTAATTATGCTTTAAATATTGCTTCTACTTTCCTGAATAATTGATTCAAAAACAGCGACCAGAAGTCATTTTGGCTGTGCATTTATACAAATAAATCTTGAGCTTTTTATATTTTACATACACAGATTGCAGGAGATATAAACAACCCAAAGCATCCCACTGCTGGGCTCGGCTCTCCTCTGAGGAGAGGGTTAAGGGCGTACGTCCCCACGCTGGCCGAGTGCGGGTTGGGGAATGGCAAGCACTGTGCCTACGTAAATCGTAAATGATAAAAACCGAGACTGGCCGCTTAACGTGACCACTCATAACATATCATACCCAAACGGTCACCCATCTGGGTACTGACTGCGCTGTCATTCCAAAGTAGACATACATATTTTATTCCAATGAGATTGTGAATGCATTCAATGTAAGTAAACTTGTATGTAACTCTTTGAAATAATAAATAAATTAAAAAAAAAAAAAAACTTTTTATTTTCTAGTCATACCTTACTTACAATATAAAGACAACTTCTTCAACTTTCGATCTAAAAGCCATAGATATATTATCGACACATATTTTAGTGAAATAAGGGTGAATAAAATAATGGAAAACAAAAATATATTACCTTGGCAGTCGATCTTCCAAACATGCTTTGGGGAGTTCGGATACGGGACGGGATGGCGGGATAATATCGTGACAATGTATGATATCTTACTTAAACTAATATATTATGTACTTAGAGTTACAGGTAACACTAGTCGCCATTAAAGCATAATGTTTTATGTCAAAGTTTACGAACACAATTTTTTTTCTGACAACACTGTCACTACCTTCTTTTTTTTAAATACGTTAAGTGAGATATTTTTATTGGTGTTGCCCCTAATATGAGTATTAAGAGTTTGAGTATCAAGTTAATACTCGTATTAGGAATAGGTTTACTTTTCAATTTGTAAGTTTGTTTAAAGCGTTTTTTTTATCTTTTATATTTCCATCGACTACTACAAAAGTAAGTAACATATTTTTTTCATACTCCTTATTTAAAGTGGTTTAGTAATCGAATTATGACATATGTATAGTCTGTGTTGTGATCAAATTATTAAACTGAAATTAAGTTATATGATTATATAATAAAGTTATATTCGTTCAATTAACAGCAATTGTGTTCATAACTATGACCCATTATTTATCCATCACATGCAAAACTTCTTAATACTTATTATTTTATAGAGAGATAGGGATGAATATTAGACTAGTACCAAAATACTCAAACACACATGCTAATATGTACTAATGCTATGTAAATAAGCTCGTAAATGTAAAATATCGATTATTCAGTATCGAAGCGCGAAAAGGTAACCTAATATGAATACTGAAAATATAACAGGTAATGTAATAGGTATAAAAGTCGCCAAATATTACTCGTTGAGTTACTTTTCTAGTGTACTAAATTTAAATAAAATAATCGTGTTGATTAGAAATATTAAAAAATTTATTTAAAACTATATTAATGTACCGTGAGTATAAAAAAATACTAATAGCGACCAACACGTATAGCGACCAAAAAGTCTTCAAATTTAAAGCTACAACTATAAGGCTCTTTAATTGTTTGCCTTAATTACTAAAATTATATGAATCCCTAACAAAAAATAATCAAACGAAAAATCTAATCTACAAAATGACAAATAAAAAAGTTATTTTTCTATTTGATAATTGTTTTTAGTTTTTTGTTTTAAATTCTTGAAAAATTATATACCTAGTTATAGTTGTATTAAAGGGAAATACAATACGTAGCAATAATTAATATAAATAAGTAGATAATATTAAAGATGGTTTTTTTTTACACCAATTAACCCCATTATATAGATAACCATACTTACATACTCGTATACATAAACATAAATACACATGTAGGTAAGGACGATAAGTATATATATTTTAATTATAATAAGAAGTGATGATTATATAAAAAAAAAAGAAATTAAAATGTTGCCATATCAAAAAATAGTATGTTTTGAATTACAAAATTGGCAACACTACTACAAATACCGAATGTGTTGGTGTGTTTTTAAAAATCGGATTTTATTAAATTCATCACTTCAATATAATTAACATAATATGGTATTTATTTTGGGTGTAAGGAATGTTGGAAAAAGTTGTTTTACACTTCACGACATGATTTACTTGAGAAAACTATTGATATATTTACGTGTTCAATTAAGGTCAAGTACTACACTTTGTATTTCGTGAAAATATTCAAGAAATGTGAGACCCTCAATAGGTTATAGAATTTCTGCTAATTAAAATAGTCGAAACGGAATTTAAATAATTTATTTTAATTAACCTTAGGTTCTCTTAGAATGTTACTAATTCAGTTTAATACCTCTTTTTCCGGGCTTTTACGGACTAACAAAAATATGTATAGTTACGTAAGACATGGGGTGAACTCGATATATTCGTGAAGTGCAAAGTACTGGGGGAGCATAAGGTTTAAGGGCGAGGTCTCGACGTTCAGCAGTTGTGTGCGTGCGGCGCGGCGCGGAGCAGGGGCGCGTGCTCGCCTGTGACGTCACACACACGTCACCGCGATGACGTCACCAACACCACACGTCATCGACACGGCACAACCACAACACCATACGAACGCATTACGCACAGTCCCTTATGTATGTATCTACACGCGGACAGCACAGCGAAATATTATTTAATAAATTATTTTGAGGCCTCAAAAATATCCAAAAAAAATATCATGTATTTAAATATGGAACGTTTTTGATGCCAGTAACCCTCACATAGTACTATTTAAGACAAGAGAAACGTCATAGAAACTTTGAACTTCCAAAACTCTATTAGTAAAACTGAATTTTATCTCGCGAAGCTGTCAGACATAATTACTAAAAATAATCATTGTGCAAATTTAAAAAAAAGTGTAAATATGTAATCATAACTAGCAACACTATGTAGCTAAAGGGACTCCACGTATGCCTAATCATTAGCTAACATCAAAATACTTTAGTATGTCTGCTATGCAATGTTGCCAAATAAAAAAAATACTAAATGCTTTTTAGCGACATCTGTTGTCAGTAAAAAATACTAGCATGCCCAGCATTAAATTATGTTCAAGCGGAAAAATGCACTAGCTGACATACTAAAGTAGCTTTAGTAATTTTAATTAATACATTTAAGACATAGATTTTCATGTCAATAAAGGTCATTACACACTGTCGCTTGTTAATTTAGTGCCCAGTACATTTGAGTTCTTCAAAAGACGAAACATATTTTAGAATATTTTTTTTCCGACCTGTAGAATTGGCAACATTTTGTTTTTTTTTTCTTAATATTAGCACTCTAAATTGTATTTTATATGACAAATTTAGGAATTTACTTTTACTATAAAGAAATCGAATATAATCAGTAAAATCAATTTCATTATGACTTTGTCAAACGTTCAAATAATTCTTACACAGGAAGACCGGAGGAGTACATTATATATGTCGGATTCGAACCGACTAAACATACCAGTAATCGAAATACTAATTATCGTAAATCCCCCGTATTGTTTTATTCAGACAGTGTGTAACGAACCTAACAAAAATAAAGTACATACCATAAAATTCACTTAGCCGGTATAATATTTATGGACATGCATGATTTTGACACTATAATAGTTCTGGACATTTGGTTTCATAACTTTGAATAGTCGGTTTCCTAATTTAATTATTGTGGTAACATTTGAAGGGTATAGAAATCGTTTTTATTGACTAGTGAGTCAGAACGGCACGGCATGCGTCGCCACACTTTATTTAAGCAACATGTTATCGATTGATGTAACAAGACACCAGAAATATAGCTCTACACAATTATAGAGTTATCTCTATGTGTTTCAAAGTTAAACAAATCACTATTGTTACTTAGTACTGATAGCAAAAAACGCTAAGAAACCAAGGAGTCATATCTTTTTTTATTTCACAGTGCCCTCCTCTAGTGTGAGGGTCCGATAACATTTGTCCTGAAAAAAATAAACTTTCAGGGGAAATCGGTTGAATGTGTCCTCGAACCCAGAATATCCTTGGGGATTAGTAAAGGCTAGGAAGAAGAAAGTTGATCAAACGGATACCTTATGGGAAATGAGATAAGGTTGATTTTGGGTTTTGATAACCAATGAAAGATTTTTTGGCAGGAGCTGGATGCGAGTAGCCGAGAATCGAACTAAGTGGCGTGCAATTGGAGAGACCTATGTCCAACAGTGGACTGCGATAGGCTGATGATGATGGGATCAGCCTGGTCGAACTTAGTACCACAGTTCGGCTCGCACACGAAATCTGAAGGTCAAATTCTGACAGAAACCGAATGTCCAAAACGTTAAACAATCAAACAGAACAGTGCATACCTTGGAGCTGTCGGTTCAAGAGCGCGGTGATCCCAGGCCCATCGCCCGCCTTTTTCACAACCAACATTGGCTTGTCCTCCCCCTCCTCGTAACAATTGGGCAGGTGGCCGTTGCTCACCGCCATGGTTTCGCTAACCTGGAAATTATTACGGCAGGAATGGAGATTAATTAATTTAATTACTAATAGATAATTGATCTGGATGCGAGTAGCCGAGGATCGAACTAAGTTGCATGCAATTGGAGAGGCCTATGTCCAGCAGTGGACTGCGATAGGCTGATGATGATGATGATGAATTAATTTGGATGATGTTAATACATCCACTAACTCACGTTTTATTCCTTGATGTCGTAACAGAGGCGTTTCAAAACGCCTACATTTTGCCCCACTTGCATGAGATAGCCCCACTTACATAAGCTGTTGAACTGTTGCATTTGCATCCATTTATTACTAGCTTTTCTGTACCAGTCGCCTGTCTTTCCTCAAAATCAAAGTATTTCGTTGAAATCGGTGCATCGATTTAACAGATAGAGAAAGTTTCAAATTCATAATTTTAGTATGGACTGGCTGTATCGCGGTGTTACCAGTGGTTATTGTTGTAACGCGATAATCGCGAGTAAAACCGCGAAGCGTAGCTTGTAATAAAAGAGTAGCCTAAGTTACTCCTTATGTCAACAGCTTTCTGCCAGTGAAAGTCCCATCAAAATCGGTCCAACCGCTTCAGAGACTACCAAGAACAAATAGACACACAAAAATTTTAAAACTTGCTTTTTTGATGTAAGTAACGTATATTGTTTTACTTTTATATGTATTTAGTAAAAAACTGTTATATTGATATTATATATATAGACACTTTAATTTATTTATCTGCATCTATAGGTTACCAAACTTAGTTCTAAATATATTAAAATTTTTAACAAATTTGACCCTAGAAATAAAACAATGGAATGTGCTCACTCCACGATCCTTTCCCTAGGCAGGAATCGACCCGCAACTTCTGGCTGAACTGAAACCCGTTTAAATGATTTTCTCCTTCATTTTAAAGAAACTTAAGAAGTTTTATCAATCTTTCACTTTCCACTCTATATTTTCCAGATTGTTGTTTAGCGGATTATGTCCGAAAATATTTCGGACATCTGACACACAACATCTTCTTAATCCCAAAACTAAGCAGAGCTTTTACAGAGTGGACCAAAATTTCGTTTACATTTCAAATGATGATTTAAAAGAAATTAGACAAAAAGTATTCATTCATTATAAAAGTACACGCCTGGTTATTTTTTTTTAAATTACATCATCCATATATTATGTGATCCTTGAATATTATGTCACTGCTGCAACATGGAGCGAAATTTTTCAATGACGGCCTCACAATGAAATGTTTTGCATTTGCTCTCGAATATTTTCCTTTAAATCATCTAGGGACTCTGGGTTGTGGTTGAAAACTTTGCTTCAGAGTAGAGCGTCCAGGATTTACACGAATAGACGCTCTTACACACTCGACGTTTTCGGGATCTCTTGATGTCGGACGGCCGGATCGTGGTTGATTCATTGTTGAACCAGTCTCCTCGAACTTCTGTACCCATTTTCTAATCAATTAAATCGATGGAGCTTCATTTTTACGCCGTATGTTGTAATGAGCGCAAAATTTTCGTTGAGCTAGAGTAAAAGAATCGTTGTTGCAGTAGCGCTCGCGTTCATAGAACGCACGTTGTTTATCACTAAACGAATTCTATGGTATGGTACTGAATTCCCATTGGACGCTTTTGCGGTTCGTAGCCCCTCCGCCCTACCCCACCGTTTCTGCTCGTTGCAGCTACTGATTCAAATTTTAATTCATTGTAATTTTTTAAAGGTTACGATACCTTCTATTTCCAGATATTTCGAACGGTTTATACCGCTCGTGGGTGATTATTTTTATTACGAATAAGTACTGTACAACAAAAACCATGTGTATGTGTAAAAGTCACGGAATTCTAAAAACTATTATCCAGATTGTTATGTCAGCACAATTCTTTTTATTTTCTTCACTTTTTGGATCTGGTATTTGCATGACATCAGTCTCAGATTTATATACTATCACTACAAAAAAAGAGATAAATCTATCGCTCTCTCGACGTTACAAAAACGTCAACCACAATTTAGCATTAGAACCATTCTTGACGCAACAATCCTACAAATTCACTCCAGTCACGAAAATAGATTTATTTATAAACCGACAATACGTACTAAGGATACTAAACTCGACAAAGCTGAAAGGGGCACAAATTGTGCAGCTATATCGGAAAACGATACATTTGGTTGCGCATTGTATAGGTTTCTTTAGATATCGTTTGCGCAAAGATCAATTTTGTTAAAGTTGACTACAATCAGGAGGGTTGCTAGATTGTGCTGAGAAAAATCGAATAAACATGATTCGATTCTATTAATCGAAGAATTTAGAGGATTATTCAATGGTTTTCTTCTAGGTTAGTTTAGAAGATTATTCAGTCATATGTCATTAATCAGTCACGTGTTTTGGATATTATTTGTACAACATATATTCTATTTTATAAACCACGGCTCCGCCCGCGTCGTTTGTTGAATATAGCCGTTAAACGTAAAAGACAGACAGATTCTCTGTCAAATTAAATTACTATTTTTTTCTTGACAATTCCCGCATTAGGAATATACTTAACATCCCGTGTCCTGTGTGATCACACAAGGTGATATCCCATGTAGGATTCGAACTTACAACACTTAGCGAATTAGAAACGGTATGGCGACCGCTTAAACCACTAAGCCAACCGTGTAGTCACATGTGCAGTAATTAAAGTAAATTTACTATTGTAATACAATATCAGTATAATACATACCTGCATTAGTTTATGCACGACATCTCTGCCGAGTATGTGGTCGAACACCGCCTGGAGGAAGGAGTCCGACATGATGCTCAGCTTGAGCTTGTCGCGGTGCCACACCAGAACCCGGGACTCTTCCATCGCCATTATTGACACCTGCAATATATCATGCATACCGTCTGAAAAAATGTTTTTTTTTTCTTCTTCGATAATGTTATATCTTGCACGTCAATTATTTGTTGCAATTGAGGAAACGAATCATCAGCTCTTATTTTTTTTGTTAATCAAAACTTCTGCATTAGAAATATTCGTGTGACTGTGACCTTACAAACTTACATGAAACGGATACAAACAACAATTTGTAGTTTACACAATATGTTGTCCAATGTCAGCGCAGTAGAATGCGGGTGGGTGACTGCTTAACCCACTATGCCACCTACAGCTCAAAAGTAAATCAATCACAAGAATTGAAGAGAGATGAGCATAGTTTGGAGGCCTAAGGATTAATATTGTCTCAGCCAAAAGACGTTCACTTCTGGCCATAGAACTTGCCCAAGACTCTCCACAGTATCCGCTTCTGTGCTGCCCGCATCCAACGGCTTCCTTCGACCGTACCAATGTGGCGTTTTCTGGTACGCGGTCATTTCAATTCATTATTATCATCCAATTAAGTTACAATTACCATTCCTAGATAAGTAACAATATTACTGCTCATTATAAGTTATCACATAATATTTAATCATAAATTCACTTTTACTTGTGCACGGAACAGTAACAAAACCAGCCCAGACACAGTACATTACGTAACACATATTATGGTAATGCGGACCTCAATGAGAGTGAAATCATGACTTGTATCATAATATAGAATAAATACACAGTTAGTGGGTGCCGTGAGACGCCCACCTGCGAAGGCCGGATTTCGACAATACGTAAAGTCAACCTAGAAGACACTTTACAAAGTACAATGGGTACTAATAGGGGTTCGTGACATTGCAGCTCGGTTTGATAGGTGACCACTCTTGGTACATTGAAATCCCTCCGTGCCAAGGATGGCACGTTAAGGCGTAGGTCTCGGTTGCCACAGCAACATCTTTGGCCAATCGTAATGGGTAGTTGGAACACTAAATCAGTCATTCATCAGGATTTTCAAACACACAGCTAACAACAAAGAGCGCGAAAAACTCCAAATAACGGGAAAAGAGAGCAAAGTCGAAAAGCAGTCCATCAATATAACGGATAGGACATATCAGATACAATGACGCCACCGCCGAAGGGTTTACAAGACCATAAGCACTACTAAGGTATGTAATGGGTGCAATGTGATCGTTCGAACGATTATCCTCACAACCTTTCGCGGTGATGAGGTCGACAGGTGGAAATTTCTTACTTATGAATCTCATTTATGTATATTAAAGACCTTATGAAAATAACCCACACATTTCGGCTGTTTCTTTTTTTGTAAATCCATACGCACGAAGTATAAAGTTCGGTGACATTTAAAGTTCACGATATAATTAAATTCTAATAATATCATATATTTTTATTAGTATCAAATATACGCTTGGTAACGCCCGCGCACACCATTGACTATATGTATAAATAGGTTCATCTCCTTGGTTATAAGCTTTTAAACGGTTAATTAGATTTTGCTATCTACTTTGATCACTCTTTTTAGTACGTGTAATATGGACATAAAATTATTTATGTCCATATTACACGTACTATAAAGACGTACTATATATTACGACGTGATACAAACCATTAGGTTTGTATCACGTCGAGTGTATGTTAATGTATTATTAGGCTTGAAATGTACCTTAGAATCATCAAGATTAAAAAGTAATAGTACATTGTTCACCGAGGGAGGAAAGGGACCGATTACTAGTGAGGGAGCAGTCTGTGGCCCGAAGAAGCCTAGGGCCACAATACTCCCGAGGTAGGAATGGGACTTTCACCCGAGTGCTACACAGTGCTTTATACTACACCTGTAAGGAACATTTAAAGTATTTTTAGAATAAAAACGAAACGTAAGACACCATGTAAGATACAATTTAGTTAAATTTTTCACAAAAAGATGTCAGTGGCACGGAGATTTCATATTAAAATTATATGAAAACTCCTTGGGCAGGCACGCACCATAGATAACACATGAGAAATGAAAATTCATACAACTTTCTCTCCCGCACGTTAGAAATGGATTTTCATACATTTTTTCCTCCCGCTTATTCAGGTCAAGGAAAAGACTAACGTTCTCTTTTACATTTTCAGGGAATATTGACTACTGTTCCGATCAGGTGTAGTATAAAATATATTTTTGGCTCGCTTTGGTCTAAAAACTTAACGAACATATTAAACAAATCAAGACTTACCTGAAAATACTCGTCTGTGGATACTCCGAACCACTCCGGCGAGTCGAGGAAATGTTGTGGAAAAACTATGTGAAGTGCTCGCTGGTTCTGTGACACAACTAGTCTGTAACATTGTGAAATATAAAACACATTATGTAACTTAATATATATCAATTTTAATATTGTACTATAGTAGTTTTTGTGGTCCTTTTATTATTTTACTAGCCCACTCACGCAATCTCATCTGCGTCTTGTATTCTCCGTAGGGTGATGTAACACTGTTTAAAAAATTGTTTACCTTTAATAAGGGAATAGTGAGCTAACCATAAATGATAGTTAAATGTTGTCGCGGCTTTATTTTAACATTCTTAGAGGGGGAACAATTCTTTCATACATAGTTTTTGTAAAGCTTTAACCGTTAGTATACTACTCTCTCTACTCTCAAAAAGAATATTTTTGCCCCCGTTTTTACAAGATTTTTCATTGATACTCCGCTGCTTTTTATCGTATCGTGATGATATCTACAAGTACCCTTCCTCGTTAACTGAGCTATCTAACAGTAAAAGAATTTTTGAAATCGGACAAGAACTTTCTGACATACCCTTCGTGTTACATTTAGAGATAGTCACTCAAATCGTCATATTTGACGGGCAATTTTACAGCTGATTACTCTTAGAAAATGCACAATGTTGAGCAGAAACTGGACAACAATGTACATATAGGTTTTAATAGATATAAATGTCATTGCGTAGGCTACAGAAGCGTTTCTTTCTCGCAATTGGCAATATATATCTCCCACCTTCATATATGTTTAACAAGAGAAATAAGATTACATCAACAAGTGAAGACATTACATTACCTAAAAGTTTATAATGTATGTGTGGACGTTTGTTACAAAGGATTTAGTTATTTTATAAATTCAAACACTGTATTTTAAGTCTGTAAACAAATAAATAAAATTAAAACAGAAAAACAGCAGTAAAACGTTTTGAAATCCTGTGGTACAACGTTGTAAAGTCGCATTTTTAGCTTTGGAAAAACATTAAAAAACTGCATAATCCTTTAGGAATATATAAGAAGGTACGACCGTATCACTTTTTTGCTCGATTTGGCGCGCCCCCAGATAGTGTTATGCTGCACAGCGGATGAATGGTAAACTAGCAAATTATATTAACAAATACATATGAATTTTAGGCCACAATTCCATAAAAGGTTTATTATCTTGTCCTCCCGTTAACAATGAAATAAGCTTCAAGTCCGAGCGATGAAAAGATTCATCTTTTTACGAAATAGATTTTGGCAATGAATAATCAGAATATATTATGATACTATCCTATCCTGTCAATAACAATTCTCTGATCAGAAAACTCAATAACATTCTTTAGTCCGGCCGAAAATCGAAACCGAGATATCTTGATCTTGAAAAATAGCCTAAGATCCAAGAGGCCCAATCATTCTGCATCATTCTCCCGGCCTCCAAAGGCCGAGAGAATGATGCAGAATTATCTAACCAGGCCGCCATGCCTACCCTCACAATGAGCATGTTGACCCTTACTCATGCTTTCCATCAGGCAGAGTAGTCACTTTGGTAGGCTTAAATACATAAAAAATGATAACTTAAAGGTACAAGCGGAAATCTCGGAATGCAAGGTAAACTTGCAGTTACCGGTTTTAATTTATTTTAACTGAGGTAGTAAATCGTACACACAGTTAAAACACTACTTACATTCATTCATACAACATTTTAATCAGACAAAACCGCAATGTACACCTAGTCATAAATAACCTCTACGTACCCTCAACTACACCACATAATTAAAGCCTGCGGATAAATCTGATGCGGTTAGGTGTAAGCTTTACCAGTTCGTTATTAAAGCCATACAATTAAGTAAAAACGGATAAATGGTTATTAATTCTAGTAAGTCATTTTGAGCATTTAATCACATTTCCACACTATTTTTATAAAGAGGTAACGTTTGTGAGTTCCTAGAGGTAATCATTCAATCAAAACCGATTTTTTGAAAATTTGTCTTAACAATAGATAGCAATATTATTTGTGTCGCAGGCTAAAAACTTACAATGATATCTGGATTACATGGGCGGAGCCGCGGGCAAAAGCTAGTAAACATTTATCAGAGATTATTTCCACACCGATGATGATAATTCCGAAATTGATTTAAAATATTTTTTATGAGATAATTGGAAAATAAATATATTTACTTTTTAGTCACTCAAATGAGTTAAGGGACAAACTACGCCACTACTAACAACCTACTCATGCCAACCCAAACCCTCCTTTCTGAGCATAGGAATATGTGCAGCAGTAGACTGTCAAAGTAAGTTGATAACGATGAAATTAAGTATAACATTATAAAACTCCAGCATTGAAATAGGAAAAAAAGTTTAAAAATGTAAACCAAAAAAACACATGTCTAAAGCGAAAAACCGTGTTTATTTCATCTTATAATTTAATTTGCCCAGAAATTGGGCTTCAACAGTACCTCAATTTCGTAAAAAAAGTATTTAGCAATTCAGATAAACTTTATGAAAAAGGTTTGAAAGTTAAAGAGTGTCGTAAATTTCATTAAAAATAAATAATAATGTCCTCTCTGACACCCGAATTTAGAAACTCCAGACGGTTATGTCCGTGTGGTGACGGATTAAGAACACAAAGTGTCACCACCCTATTCATTCCATGGGTGTCGTAAGAGACGACTAAAGGAACAAAATAAGCAGCTAACATCACTGCCAAGAGAAGGAAAACTTGAAACAAACCCTTTACCAACCCGTCTGGCCAGTGTGGTATAGTAGGTCAAAACATTCTTTCAAAGGAGAGGCCTATGTCCAGCAGTGGACGGTTATAGGCTGTTGATGATGATGATGAAATAATTAAATTTATATACAATGAACGTAAGTACTTATGATCTACATATAATTATTATTTTTAGCCTATTGCCAAGAATATTTGGGGTAGTTCAACTGGTTTATCCTGAATATCAGTTTTTCCACGGAGCATCTGCCATCTGACATCCGCAAAATCCTAAGGGCGAACTGAATTCAAAAATTGAACTTGTTTTCAGTTCAAGGTTGCGATAACGACTGTCATTGACGTTCATGACAACCAGGACCGACGGCTTAACGTGTTTTCAGAGGCACGGCTTTTATTAAGAATTTCTTGTTAGAAGCAATCAACAATACTTTTCGCCCGACCCGAAAACTGAATCAATAACCTCTTTATCAAGTCGCATACGCTAACCACTGGTTCAACAAAAAGGCCAAGCCTCCTTTTAAAGGAGAAACCTATTTCCTATATATATGAAAACGATGTCGATACCAACGTCTATCATATCCTTGACAGTTGACACAGACAACATTCAATATAGTCGATAACACACAGTTACACGCAAAATTATGAAAATACTGTTATTTTGAACACTACGTATGTTTAATAATTACTTTTCACTTATACCATCTTACTTTAGAAGTATAATAAACAACCCCTAACGTTCCACAGCTACCCTCGGATCTTCTCTCAGAAGTGAGTTAAGACCTAAAGTTACAAGAGTACCCATCTTAGTCCGCGATTATAACTGACCATCAGCTGATCCGACTGTTCCTATCTCCTTATCACATAAAATAAAATAGCAGCTGTAAAATAAAACTGCTGAGTCAAAATCGTTTATTCCAATTGTATGTGACCTTGTTAAGACAGCCAAATCTCCATTCCTTTTGCCATTACGTCGATATCAATTCGTTTAAAATATAAAGGCACAATCAGTGTTCCGAATACAAATTTTCTAGATACCATTATTGAGTTGTGATCGCGTTACCTGACATTATATCCTATTTACCTCACTAAAAGGTACGTAGGGCTGTCAGAAGCTCAAATATATTTCTCATTGCCAAAGTTTGAAAAAATAAATTCGAACTAGCTACTGGTCTCAGATTTCTGCTGTCATAATTCAGCCAGTCATACTATAATGTCAGTTCTATGTCCAATATTTATGTTTCGTTAGATTAGATAGGTACGAGTATTTACTTCTTCTTAATAATTGCACAAAAGCTAAATTACAAGATTTTCAAAAAAGAAAAGCAGAACCAATTCTTTCATTTTATTCATTTATGCTTTTTCTTTCCCATCCTTAAATACATTTGGCATAATTTCTACATAAATACTCAAAATAAGGAAAATTCTAACTGAACATCATAAAATATACGATCTATCAGGATTTTGAATTACGTTTATTCTGTTTCAAAATTTGAATATTATATTAAATTTAAGCAGCTTTTCAGGATTGACAACCCTAGTTAGATGTTCCGAGATGTCGGTGTCGTAAAGGTATTCTCGGTTAATAGAGTTTTCCGACAATAAAGCGTACCCTGAAATGTTTACGCAAACTAATTGTGACTTGACAATATTAAATGTCCCTGATATTGTTAAAGAGAATGATGATACAATTTAAAATCAGTGACAAACAGAAAATATCGTTACTTTACTTTCAATAAATTTTGTTGAGTCAGGAAAATCACAACCGGATCCGATATTTCATCAATGTACGTACCAATAGAATGTTTTCTTCATTTCGCATCCTGTCTATCCTATGAGCTTTCAATCGCTTCTGTTTTCCAATCTGGGGTCTCCATTATTTACACATATTTAATAAATACATTCCTTTATTATTTCTATTTCTTCAAACCGGATCACAGCACCGCATAGGCAGTAAACCGATTACAAACTCGGTCATAATGCCAGATGGGCATAAAACAACTTAACTACAGAGACAACAGCCGCTATAAATGTCTCGTTAAAAATAGGGCCGCTCTTAAGTGAGTAAGTACCGCAGTGTAGGCCCGGCTAAGTGCTCCGAAAGAGGTCCCATTCAAACTTGTGAAAGGGTTTTGTATCGATAGTTTGCCCACTCGACAAGGAAACCAGCAATGTTGGCAATCAGAGCGTGAAATTACTACGTTTTATACAGCTTGGTGTGAGTCCTAGACAACGTGACACAATACACCGCTCCTTTTAGTAAACCTTTTTGAGTGTGAGGTGTTTTGGTCTTTCTTTGTATATTTTTAATTAAATTTTCTTTACTTTCTATGTGAAAATAAACATTTTAAAAAATTAAAGTATCGTTTTTTCTATCAATAATGCGTCAGGTTAATAATATTCAGCGGTTCCCTCAACATATGTCAGGACAATCTCGAATAAACCAATTTATTAGCATAACATCCCTCAATTCCCTTAGCAAATGTATAATACTTCAATAGGTCGAGATAGCATAACAGTAGGAGATTGCGTAATATTGCAGCTTTTTTCTAAGACTCCAACCATCTGATTGGAAGAACTAACAAAGCAATGAAAACATGCCATTAAGATCATAGATAAATCGAACCGTATCGGAGTTACGGAGCTTTAGCCGCCTGTCTGGGTTTAGCCTTAGAGAAAAGACTTTCAAATAACCTTATTTGACATGTATAACTGATTACTTTAGTTTTACTGTGCTATAAATATATTACAC
The DNA here is from genome assembly GCA_932526445.1 of Phragmatobia fuliginosa. Classification (NCBI taxonomy): domain Eukaryota; kingdom Metazoa; phylum Arthropoda; class Insecta; order Lepidoptera; family Erebidae; genus Phragmatobia; species Phragmatobia fuliginosa. The sequence continues at coordinate 19,013,084 of OW052070.1, forward strand.
ACTCATTCCTCGTTTTTAGAGTCATATTTCGGCACTTATGAGTCATAAGAGAAAACTGGCGTTATGCTAGTCTTTCTCCCATTTTCATCAAGCTTAGACTCCTCCTCTGACTTGGCAAGAGGAGGAGGGGTGAAAAAACACTTGCGAATATTGAGTAGAAATCTTAGAGTATACATGAGCAAGCTATGCTTAAGTATACTCTAAGGTAGAAAGTATTTGTGGAAGTGGACAAATAAGCACCTAAGACTAGAGAGTCTTAGGTGCTTATTTGTCCACTGACAATGTCACGAAGGGACTTCAACCATATTATTACTATTATGCATAGAAGACAAGTCTAAAAATAGCAGCACCACAGCAAGACCGAAGGCCCAATGCTAAAGCATCTCGCTAGACCACCATGGGGTGGGTCACATTGCTGCATTGTGTGCACTCACAATGAGGATGGTGATCTTTGATTTTGCTGATGCTTTCTATCAGGCAGAGTAGTCACTATGGTACGATCATATAAAAAGAAATATAATATAACTGGAAGCAGAATATAATTGGAAACTATAAATACATAACACAAAAGTGTTATAAATTACAAATTACGACGCAAATAATAAATTACTTAAAATCGCAGAAGATAAAAACCATAATTGAACAAATTGTCAATTACAAGCAGGTTTCAGTAAACTGTGACATTACATTAGCTCGTTAAAGAGCTTTCACTTGACTTTCGACTAAACTTTATCCAACTAAAACTTATATAAATAGTAATATTCGTGCCGGCAGCTATTCTTCTGGCAAATTCAAAATATTCCTACTTTTTTGTATACCTACCACTTTATGACCCCTCTCCACTCCCCTTTTCCATGGCCTCAACAAGAGTTACAATGCGTTGGCGGTCTTTGAGTTGGGAGTACCTTCTTTTGTTTATGGCTTGAAGGTCTCATCGATACGTAATTGCCATAGTCGATAGTATGTTTAATTGCGTCCTTTTTGCATTGATTACAGATTTCTTGACATTGACATTTAAAAGTCAATGCATTTACTTCAGTACCCATTATGTCAATCTTTTTAATTTCAATCAAAATTAGGGTAAGCGATATCGCAGCGATATTTCCAGTACTGCTGTGGATGTGACACAAATCATTACGCTTGTGTAAGCTGTATTGCAGTGAAATACCGCATGCTCATATTCGGTATGGTGTGTTCGAGTTATGCCTGGAGCAGACTACATGAAAATACTAAGATAAAAAGACTACACTATTATGACAGTGGTGCTTGAGGTTTCGGGTTCGATTCCCGGGTGGGACCCGGTGTTGTGTTTGTGTGATCCCCAAATATTTGTTTCGATGTTTGGGTGTTTGTTATATCCCTACTAATATTATAAATGCGAAAGTAACTCTGTCTGTCTGTCTGTCTGTTACGCTTTCACGCCCAAACCACTGAACCGATTTTGATGAAATTTGGTATGAAGATAGAACTGAACTTGGGAAAGGACATAGGATTCATTTTGAAGGTAGAAGGGTTTGAAATAGGGGACGAAAGTTTGAGTCGAAGTTCCTTATTATCAAACATAAAATCATGTAAGATTGTTTAATCTGTTGTGTAATCCCTTACCGTGTCGCGCGATATTAACGAATTCCACGCGGGCGAAGCCGCGGGCGGAAAGCTAGTATAGTATATTTACATAAAAAAGTAAGTTTATGTATTTGTATCAGTTGTCTAGTAAGCAGTAACCATAATACAAGCTCTGCTTAGTTCGGGGCGTTGTGTTTAAATATCTGAAAAAAAATATGTATAATTTTTGTTGTATATAAGTTTATGAGTTTATCTGTTTTATTCTAGAGAAATAAAATTGGAAATAATTGAATCGCGTTTAAAGTCACTGTTCTAGCTCTTAACTCCTTTATTATTCTTCAACAAATACTCTGTTCCTTATGAAGAAAATTATTCAAATCTATCAGTCTTGATAATTTCAGAAATTAGACTATTCAAATTCTCAATACAGATAGTTACATTGTCTGTTATCTATACTTCAGCTGTAGCAATAAGCCGATTAATAAAAAAAACGAAGAATTGAAAACAATGCGCTGGTTCCCACTACGCCGGACCGGTAAATCTACCGGAAACCGGAAACCGGACACCGGACAGAGTGTTCACATTACACCGGAGCCTCGGACAGTCGAGTACTCAGCTCAGTTAAATTTGGACCTGTGCACACAATGGACGACGAAATTGTCGTGTTGTGGTGGAATTTAAATACAAGACAAAATAAAAGAAAACATTGGGTACATTCTATTTTCGAATGACAGCAACCACTTTTGAGTTTTGACGATTTACTGAAGAAAATGCGAGCAAAATGATGTGAGGGGAGCGCGGGCGGGGCGAGGGGAGCACAGGTGCTGCGATCGGGGTACAGATACCGGATCAAACTCGTTCACATTGCTCCGGTCCGGTATTTTTACCGGACGATCGTAGTGACAAAACGCACGGTAAAAATGCCGGACCCGGCAAAAATGCCGGATCCGGGATAATGTGAGCAGCTTCATATAACTTGTACAGCCACTAGCCCTTCCGGCAGTTTTACCGGCCCGGCAAATCTACCGGTCCGGCGTAGTGGGAACCAGCGCAATCAGCTCCAGTATCAAATAATAATGTAAAAAATCTTAATCGACGGCAACAACAATAAATTGACTCCCGAACGAAAAAAAAATGCGGTTTCGGTATTTTAATTTTAGTGTGACGCAATCAATCATACGCGCTATGCTTAAGAATTTGATCCTTATATCCTAGGCCATAAAGGCTGAAATGTCTGTTGCAATATAGTTTTAAGCGACTGACCTCAAAAACAAAAAAGGAGCGACTGGTTAGTGGGGTGTCGTATACCAAAACAGGTAAGAATATTCAAGGCTACCTGACCCCGTACGGGTTTGGATTGGACAAATTTTATTTCAGACAAGAGATTGATTCTTACAATATGTATTTCTATTCAAAACAAGCAAAAGTTGTGATTTAATTATTTATTTTGGACTAGCTGACCCGGCAGACTTCGTACTGCCTCAATAGATAAATAGAAGACTTAAACTTATGTATAAAATAAACTTAAAACAAACAAAAGGAATCCTTAATTAATAAAAAAAAATGCAATAAATTTTTATATATTCACCTTTTAAACCTTCTCTGGACTTCCACAAATAATGAAAGACCAAAATTAGCCAAATCGGTCCAGCCGTTCTCGAGTTTTAGCGAGACTAACGAACAGCAATATATTTTTATATATATAGAAGATAGATAGATGTTTCACACGAAACTACGAACACACGAACACTGCTTCATACGAAACAGTGTAAAATATTATGAAAATTTCTCGAAAACCCAAAATTGATTTACGCCTATTATTAACATATAGTATTATTTGTTATATGATATTATTATACATATTACGTACACGCAGAGTGGAGACAGTCGGTCTAAGCACTAAGTCTTTAGCGTTAGCTCACGTTTTTAAGGTTCCGTACCCAAAGGGACAAACGGGACCGTACGACTACGAGTAAGTAACGGCAACAGGTAGACAATTGTAATGTAAAGATAATGGTACGGAACCCTTCCTGCACTAGTCCGACTAGCACTTAACCGGATTTTATCAGTAGGTTTATAATCTTCCTTCGCAGATCTTGTTTATAAAAGCCAAGTTACAGTTAATGTTCGTTAATGAATCGTATACGAAGAAATTTCCATAAAAATGTGGATAGATATACAAAAACTAAGAGTGCAGAACATATATTATCCCAGACTAGCGGAGCGTAAAGCCGCGGAGCGAGGTAGTCTATAAAAATAAGCTATCTTCTAAAGAAAGTCCGGTCAAAATCGGTCCAGCTGTTCCAGAGATCAGCCGTAACCAACAGACAGACGGACAGACAGACAATAAAAAAAAATACCTTTTTGATCTAGGCACAATTACATATACATTTAAGTAAAACAGTCATCATCATCATCAACAGCCTTTAACAGTCCACAGCTGGACATAGGCCTCTCCTTTGAAAGGAGGTTTTGGCCTACTCACAGATCATAGAAATACAGGGAGATATGCAATTGGGGCGTGACGCTTGCGAACGCATCTGGCCTCAAAGCGGCTTGATGCCATTTTCGGACATTAGTCGAATGTCAACTTGCGACGTCTTCACTGCTCCTGATTTTTGACATAATGCCGCGTTGTTCACTGCTTGTTTGCAAAAATAACAGCTGTGTTGTGAATTAAAAGAAAGATGGCATCTCATTTCATATCTAAGTACTATAATATTATAGTTTTTCATACTGAATTCATTAAAACATTTTAGAAACATGATGAAATACGAAGATAATCCTTTTCATTAGAAACTGAAACCATTGCTTGCTTAGTACAAATCGATCAATGAATCGGCTGGTCTAATTGCGCAATGGAAAATTGTTTTATTGATACTCTCACTCACGTGATAGTTTCGAGAAGCGGCCGCTGCCGGCTTTTGTGTTAGAGATATGATGTGATGTATATGATTGTCGATATTTTATACGATCCTATTAAGTACGAATGATTATTAAAGATATAAATAAATTATAATATTATAATTGTGTAAACGTAAAGAGAGTGTAGATAAAGTTTAATTTTTAATTTATTATGGTACTCATGCATAATTTTTACCTTGATTTTATTTCAAAATTTTAGCTATCCATAGGATCCAAAAATTAAAGAAATGTGGATAAATGCGACAGGAAGGGGTCCAAGCTGGTTCCCAACAAAAATAGCACAATATGCTCGTCCCAATAAATTTTCATCAATACGACCAATCGCCAATGAATAACCATTTAATAATACTAATAAAAGCCGTAATGGAAAAATACGCAACCGTAAGATTACATTACTTAACTAAGAACGCAACACCTAAACTGTCTAAGCGGCAAGTTTTATAAAAATATTTACATTTTACTGGTCAATAAAATCCTTAAAAATAAAATTCTTGCAGTTTTACCTATGTTCTAATCTAGATTCGAGAAGATGATATCCAGTTTTTTTGTAGTTATAGTAAATATTCCAATTAAGATAAAACATCGCTTGTATAGAGTATATTCGAGGGAAACTCCTGATTAGTTTTCTTTTCACACTCAATAAAATCTTTAGGAGAAAAAGCAGATAATACAGCTAACTGAATTTCATTCGATATTTTTCTACGATTATCACTTCACATCACTAGTTGCAGAACTTGCACATGTGTGTTTATTCGGAATCCGTAGCTACAGATAGAAGCGCCGCCCTTTTTTCGCATGTGTTATATTAGTGGGTTTATTGGTGTCTCTGTAAGTTTCTTTGTGTGCGGGAGAAATACGAGCGTGTGTGCCGTGCTTACAATTTTTGGTTTTGTGTTAGTGAAGTAAGTGGGAGAAACGCGGAGACATCTGAACACGAATAAATTTGTGTACAAAGCTAATCTCCTGTTTCTATGATCTGTGGGCCTACTATACCACGCTGGCCAGACGGGTTTGTAAAGGGTTGGTTTCAAGTTTTACTTCTCTTGGCAGTGATGTTAGCTGCTTATTTGCTGCTTTAGTCGCCTCTTACGACACCCATGGAATGTATTGGGGTGGTGACACTTTGTATTCTTAATCCGTCACCACACGGCATTTAGTAAAACAGTGTTCCTTTGATATTACATAGACACTCCAATTTTATTTATCAATAAATACATGTACGACACACATTAGCAACAAACAAACAATCCGTGTATATAACGAGGGATATTTGCCAAGAGCCTGTTTGCAGCCGGCCGGTAAGATATTACGCAATGCGCCTGCGACACTGTCCAATACCGTAAACTGATCATTTTGCTTTCAATGGACGGTTCATTCACAAAAAACAAACCGAGTCAAGGTGAATAGCCGTTTTTATGAACGGTGTTCAGTATAGAGAATTGCTCATTATCGTATCAGTACTTTCGATTTATACAGGAATGATAATATTATAACAGGACGGTTGTTTGTTTCATCACCAACCATTTAACTGCCTCGGTGGTGCATATGTATCGTATGCGACTGTTGTGCTTGACGTCTCGGGTTTGATTCCTGAGTCGGACTAAATCTTTGTGTGATCCGCAAAAAATTGTTTCGGAGTTTGGGTGTTTTCTATGTTTTATATGTATGTATTTATAAAAATAAGTACGTTTATGTATTTATGTCAGTTGTCTAGTTCCCATAATAGAAGCTCTGCTTGGTTTGGGGTAAGATAGCATTGTGTGTAAGATGTCTGAAAATATTTATTTACAGTCCACTGGTGGATTTGGATTCTCTTCTTAGGAAGGTTGTTTTGATTTATTTACTAAAATGTCATTAGATTCTGGCAAAATCCAGTGTCACATTTCGAGATAGATTAATTACGAATGTATAATAAAAAACTGTTTTATACATTGCTTCTTCTGTATTGGCTATTGGGAATGTATCGATCAACAGCGAACAATCTATGTAGACGATACTATAAGCCAAGACTTGAAATTCGGTCTAGTAATGTTAATAGACAAGAAGAGCTGGTTTGGTACTCAGTTGAAAAGATATGTTTGACGGCACAGATACAATTTCCTGAGGATCTTAGCAAATAACAATATAAACAGTACAAATAAAGCACCGTTCAGCCCTCCTAGTCAAGTTGCAATTTCTATGCTATTTCTGTCCTCTCTTGTTACATTGGCTAATGTCACTCGGTCACGTGATCAAAACAAAATATTAGCCAATGAGCCAAGAAAATAGAATAGAAAACGAAAAACTTTTGCAAACTTGGATAGGAAGGCTGATCTCATCTTAATATACACAAATACATACATAAATGCCTATATATGACAGTGAACTCACTCAAACAATTAAAAACTTTGCGAATTTACGTTTAGAAGCAAATTGGCTTCAACTTTTATTTGTTGATAAGAATTCAAGATTTTTACACGCAATCAATTTCTTTTGATTTGTATCTCAGAATGTTAGTGTATGTCATTTTACGAATATTCTTTTTATTAAGATGATCACGAGTTACACCAGCTACAGACATAACGATAAATCGTAGCGATTAATCTGTGCAGATCGATTTGCACAGATTTGTTGAACGTGTGTTTGAGATATCGTTGCAGATTAGCATTAATCGGTGAACGATAAATCTGCGCAAATCGGTCTGCATATATTAATCGCATAAACTTATCGTTGTGCGTAGCGGGCATAAGTGTAACTAATTGGTTTTTTGGACACATTTAATGCAAGCACCACACTTCGTTATGCGCTATTCGTTAAGTGTCTACGCCGTATTCGCCCAAATATTAGTTATGCGCGCAAACAACAAACATGCCATCCACACTTCGAACTGGTATGCCAAATAAGCATCAAATAGGCAAATATGTGTGTTGTAGAGATGTGTCATTGTCATTTTTTATGGTGAACGAAACGAATATACTCTACACACTTCGCCGTATGCGCGTGAATAACCCGCATAACGAATAGCGCATAACGAAGTGTGGTGCCTGCATAAGAATTAAAATTAATATGTTAGCATTATTGTACTGGATTAAACGCCTCTTTTATTGGGCGTCGAATAAAACCTTGATACACAACAGCCTCAAGAGATTGTTGCTTGACTTGACAAATATAAATTATATTTAAAAAAAAACGCCTTCATGCTGGAGGAAATAATAATTGACTATAATCTACATTATACATGAATCGAAATTGGCAGTGCGCTAAGGAAGGCGACGTTTTAAATTGATAGACGTGTGCACAGCTCGGACTACTCAGAGCTTCGTTCGTAATTGACTTTATTTCTTACTAGTTTTTGCCCGCGGCTCCGCCCACGGATATGTTGGTTATCGCGGTAAAAAGTAGCCGACGTCCTTTCTCAGGCTTTAGACTATCTGTATATTAAATTTTATTTAAGTCGCTTCAGTAGTTTTGGCGTGAAAGTGCGACAGACAGACGGAGTTACTTTCGCATTTATAATATTAGTAAGGATTCTTTCAATACATAGAATTTATTTGGCAACGAAACGTAATCATTCCTACCGCTGATCTCCAACTGCAATAACATAATATTTATTGTGATTGCCGGGTATTTGGAAATAGTTGAAGGCAAGCACTTAACACGCAACTAATAATCATCTATGGTATCCATCCAGGTAACAAAACCCTCTCGATAAAAGTAACAAAAAAATGAGCATCTTGCAAATAGCCAAAAAGCTTACCCCAGAACCGTCGTCAGTTTTTTTCAACCATGAGCTTTTATTGCCGTGAATATTGTCGAAACCGTCGCTTAGGAAGCTAACTGTAGTTGATGAATATTTAACAGCAACGAGAACTACGGGTGTCTTAATGTCCTGTATTATTCAATTGCGAAATCTTGTAGAAAGACTGAAAGTTTCTTCGTTAAAGCAATTTTATATAATTTAAATACATTAACATACTTTTTTCTGTAAATACGTACATATTATACATAGAAAACACCCAAACTTCGAAACAAATATTTGCGGATCACACCAACATTTGGTACCACCCGGGAATCGAACCCGAAACCTCAAGCACGGCAGTCACATACCCTACAACTCCATCGAGGCAGTCATTAACACGTGCTGAACTTACATCAGACCTCCGTAACTCTTTGAGCGAACTGGAATTTGAAGATTGAACTCGTCAGTATATTTGAGGGCACTGACTCCTCAATAACGATTGCCATATATTTTCATGACAACCGAGACTGACGGCTTAACTCCGAGGCACTCTCTCTCTGTTATAATAGGCTTTAGAGTATCTGTGTACAAAATTTTATTTAAGTCGGTTCAGTAGTTTTGGCGTGAAAGCGCGACAGACAGACAACTTTCGCTATTTATAAAAACATATTATTATTAGTTAGGACTACTACTACAAACACAGTTAGTTGATAATAAATCTCATCTATCAATTCAAAAGGAATCATCGCTCAATCGTAAATTTTACGCTAGCTAACAATAATATAGTTTATTCGAAATAATAAGTGATAGTATAAAGGTACATATAAAATTTACGATCAATATAACCCTTCAAGGTGGAGAAGGCCATCACAAAGATCTATTTTCTTTGTAAAGTGTCGTTTGGTATAGCATACTTGTTATATTTAAAAGGCGCCGAATCTACCTTAACGCGGCGCGGTAACCTAGAGGTCCTACGCAATGTCGTGAAAGCTAAAAGATAAGTGAATAATAGTACATTGTTCACCGAGGGAGGAAAGGGACCGATTACTAGCGAGGGAGCAGTTTGTGTACATACATAACAACATTTAAAGTATTTTTAAAATAAAATCAAAACGTAAGACACCATTTATGGCACAATTTAGCTTAGAATTCTTCGATCAATAAAGTACTATTTGTGATCGAAGTTAGAATTTGACCAATATTTCGCGCTCCTTTTGTTTTTTTTTTATTCTTCACAAAAGGATGTCAGTGGCACGGAGATTCCATATTTAAATTATATGAAAACTCCTTGGGCAGGCGCGCGCCATAGATAAGATAACACATGAGAAATGAAAATTCATACAACTTTCTTTCCCGGTAAAACACTTAGAAATGGATTTTCATACATTTTTTCCTCCCGCTTATTCAGGTAAAGGAAAAGACTAAAGTTCTCTTTTCATTTTCAGGGAATATTGACTACTGTTCCGATCAGGTGTATTATAAAAATATTAGTAGATGTCTCTAAAGCATTATTTCTGAACTAGCTTTCGCCCGCGGCTCCACCCGCGTATATCTCAATTATTGCAGTAAAAAGGAGCCTATGTGTTATTCTGATATATAAGCTATATTACTGTAAGGTTTCAACCAAATCCGTTCAGTAGTTTTTGTGTGAAAGACCAACAAACGTACATACATACAAACTTTCGCGTTTATAATATTAGTAAGGATATCTAAAGTATACTGAGATATAATTAACAGGTAGACGGCAAATACAATTAATTGAAGCAAACAGTAATTCGTTGATTAAATACAATAGTTATTAATCCAAACATCCCTTTAGATTCGTAGGAGCTGATTGAAGAGACTGAGGTTATGGAAACGTATGATTTCGATTAGAATTCATGTTTCTAATATGAACAAGTAAATAATAGCAGTATTAAGATGTGCTATTGTGATAGTTTTTTAAATGTTATTGTTGCCTAGTATTGGCGTAAGATTAAGCTAAGAAACTAAGGCTATGCCTACACCATAAAAAAATTCAGGACAAAAGATAAGAAATTGCAAAAAAAATACTAAGTGTAAATAATAATGGGTGTCAATCAATCTATCAACAACCCATAATGTCCCACTGCTGGGCTCAAGTCTCCTCTCAAGATAGGGTTAAGGCCATACGTCATCACGCTGGCCGAGTGCGGGTTGGGGACTGACAGGACACGTTGTGGCTAAGTAATCTTGGCGTGGGATGTTTTAATCCGCCCGAAGGCCTCAAACTAAGCTTGACGACTGTTATAATAACAACCGGGACCGACTGCTTAACGGACCGAATCACGGAAACGCTCATAACATATCATGCCACAAACAGTCACCCATCTAGGTACTGACCGTGGCGTCGGTGCTTACCCTCGGTGATTATTTCCAATCACCTAAGGCCACTTGGCTGGATGTAGTAAAAAGAAATCCATTATTTTTCCAATACTTAGATGGCTTAACTTATCTGTATCTAGCTTTGTACATGACCAATCCAAAAAAAAACTTTTCTGAGAGTTTAGTGACTAGTTAACTGAGTTTCAGCCTTCAATATTATGCAACAATAATGGATAGCTTTTTACTACACCTACGATTACTTCCTAAATGTACGGTGGAAGACCATAGGCATATCTTCTTCATGTTGCCTTCATCAAACGTTAAATATTTTTAAGTTGGTAAAATGCTGTTCGTCAGTGACTGGTATTTTCAAATGCCTTCTGTCTCTGAGGGCAAGAGAAAACATATGCATAGTCTCATGCATTTTTATGTGGAACAGCAGGACCGTATTACATAGAGACGGGTTGTTTGTGTCTAGAAATTGAAATAAAACGTACTATGGGCTCCATATCAAATGTTTACCATAAATCAGAGACCTAAGACCCAGAATATATTATTTTACTCCCCTGAATTTATTTTTGTCAGGGAATTACTTGGTTAAAACTCGGGGAGTAAAAACTTATTTGGAATGAGGCAAATTTGTTCGTTCGGTGGACCGAAAAGGTAAGCCCTGATAAGCCTGCGTCAAATGTCGGAAAAGTGCCTATAAAGGCGACCTTTAATCAAGACTTAGTGTAACTTAACCTTTATAATACTTATAAAAATACTCGTAAAGAGAAAAAAGGTCAGATATTTAGAGATAAGCGGTAAGATTATCACTATTTTATATCTTTATCATATTTCAAAATCAATGTAGTCACATTCACAACAACCATTACCTAATATTATGAATGCGAAAGTAACTATGTCTGTCTTTGTCGCGCTTTCACGTAAACGTGCTGAATCAATTTTAGTGAAATTTGGTACCGACAAACACGGGAGCAGAGCGGTGAGCGAAAGCTTGTATGTGATCAAAATAAGAACGTAATAAACATGGTCAACAAAAGATATGATCAACCAATGTTTATCTGCATTTATAGTAGTGTAAATAAGCATACAGGTGCTTAAATAGTATTTATCGATTTCACAATAAATTTCACGGAACATAGTATTGATTTAATCAGTTTGAATCTGACGTATCATTTCACTCAGCGCCCTCCTAAAGAATTAATGGTTCTAAAACTCGAATACGGCTATTGACAAGTATTTCATCCTTCAACTTGACGTAAAAATGACAAATAATAAATTCGTGTGCCTAAAACAAAATGGCGGCCGGCGCCACAGCGGTTATATTATGGCAACATTATGAGCGTAGGTGAGTCCCAATTCACCTACGCACCGTAATGACTCCCAAGTTTCTAACAATGACTAAACAACTCTCAAATAGCTTCGCGATAAATCATCCTGAGCCTCACCTAATGCGTTAAGAATTCTTAGAAAAAAAACTTATCTTAGAATTCGCGTTAGGTTACGTGGGTAGTTGTCAATTAAAGATAGCGTTATTTCACCATCACTAATATTTCCATTTTTTTTATTTAAGCCTGACAAAGTGACTCTACTCTGTCTGATGAAGAGCATTAGTAGGATCCAGGAGTAGGGCTTCCATCTTCACTGTGAGTATTGTCAATAAAACATGGTGACACTATAACGGTTTAATGAGATGCTTGTGGCAATGAGCCTCCGGTCTCAAAATCATCAATGCAATATGATAATACAAATGCTGTAATTTTAGGTTGAAATTCATGGGCGGACTCTCAAAAGAGAGTCCAAACCAAAAGGAGAAATGGGGAAAAATAGGGTTCCCACACCGAAGGGGGTCATGTACAGACCGTAGATGGCCCGAGGTATGTCGGGGTTCCAGGGATTTCCTTTCGAGGGTGCACCTGGTACCTCGGCTTCAAGTACCCGAGATGGCGTCGGTTCGAGTCCGACATAACCACCAGCTAGTTGACTGGTGGTATCCGTGGGGATTACCGCACGACAAAAAAAACAAAAATAATAAGCTACTAGACTATACGATCCAATTCTAATTGTAGCACCCTAAAATAACGTGAGTGTGACACCGGAGACCTCATGATGCAGATTCACTACAAAGCCACCATAGTGTCTCCATGCTGCACTGTCTGTACTCACAATGAGAAAGGTGACTACTACTCCTAGATTCTACTCATGCTTTCCATCAGGCAGAGTATGGCCACTTTAGCAGGGTCATTTTAAAAGTCGTGAGCATACGTTTAAGCAGTCCCGGATGTCAAACGGGGGCTACCCGGGGCACTTGCCCCGGGCCACAATTTAATGGGGGCGCCAAATTTATGAGGTCTTGTCTGAAATTCGAAATATTGAATAAATGAAGCCACTTTTCCTACTATCTCATAGGTTTGTATCAAGTAATGGAATCTTAATATAATATGTTTGAAAAACAAACTTTTCTGTTTCCATACGCAGGCCCAGTTAGTTTTTGAACACATACAAGTGATTAATGAACACAAAACGTAGTAGTATCACAAAAATGCTACTCATTGGCAGTTTTTCTCGAACACTGAAGGGAGGGGGTCCCACTTTCAAGGTTTTGCCCCGGTTCGAAACAATCGTAGATCCGGCGCTGCGTTTAAGATTCGGTTAGTTACAAATTACAAATACTGATAACCAAGCAACTATATCTGTTTTCTCATGAGCATAAGTCATTATTTGCTATCTACACGGCTATCCAACATCTGTACGTTATCAGGACGTGGAAATCATCACTGACAGCAACACATGCACAATCTCAGTTCACGTTGTATTTCTAGAGCCGTGATTCATCTGTTGACAGTATGATTTTATCATTGACACCAAACCGTTCAGTCTTCTTCACTTTGGACACTTAACAGATATATTTGTTGACTTTCGAGAGAGGTGTTAACTCTAATTATTCCAGTTTGAATAAATGTATTCCTTGACGAATTGAAAGACAATTTTACAGTTAGCGTAAGCAAGGAGATTAATTAGTATGGGATCAATTTTTATACGTAAAAACAGCAGCAGTTTTCCTTTCAACTTACGGTTAGCAACATGCTTAAAGCAATACGAGTTGTTATTAATTATGTTTCTGATCAATATCACCAGTTTCGCTGGTTTTGTTACTCTGTGCCGACCTCCGTGATTGGCTCAAGTATCAAAATTGAAGTGTACTAAAGCAACATCATCGCTAACTGCAATTACAATCGTTGAGAGAGTATATAGGTAGATATATAGCACTTTTCTCTTAAAGAAACGACAGTAACCAGAAAGGGACGATATAGATCTGTTATTTCTAAACTTAGCAACTGAGAACGACAGAAAACAGTGACTCAAGATTCAAGGATTACGACTATTTTGGGACATTCAATACAATGGATTAGCAAGTTATGACGTCACAGGAATTCAATGAATCATGTTTAGAAGTTCGTCATTTTTGCTGATATAAATGTGCTCAAGAATATTTTTCTTTTGTTACCAACTTATTAGCTTTTTCCCGCGGCTCCGACCGCCTGTATGTCGGTTATCAAGAAAATTAGCAAGGCATGCCCAAGGTACAATCTCACTATATATTAAAAAATAATAATTATTTATTTGTTTTCTATGTAGGTATAATATTGATGTTTTTACAAAAAATATTCCTAATACAAGTAGTTTGGGACTAGATGGCGTTGTGTGTAAGATATCCGAAATATTTATTTAAACATTCGTATTTCACATGATTCACTAGAATTTACATCCACTTTACCTCAAACTTTAATATATATTTTGAGAAATAAACCAAACAGCTAAAACCAACGCCAATATATACGATTCTGCGAAATATTATTATCACAGTAATTAAACTAACGCTGCTGGCATTGGGAGGATCGAGAGGAGGGGATGTAATTTGTAGTTGACTTGTGGTGGTCTGAATTCGTATTAAATTAAGAGTTCGGGATTGATTTGTTTTGCTTCTTTATACTGTATAACGAAAAGAGATGAAATTGAACAGTAAATACACAACATAGGCCAAAATATGGACAGAACCTGATAATCATTTTGATTTAGTAGTTACTAACTGAGGCCCGCGGTGTTACATGCGGTTATTATTGAAAAAAATTGTGAGTAAAGCTGTCCACGGCTTCGCTAGTCTAAAAGAATTAGCCTAAAACTTCTCATGTTATCAGCAATCTGCCAGTTAAAATCCCATTAAAATTGGTCCAGCCGTTGTAGACATTATCCGAAACAGAGAGACAGAAAAAAATAATATAAGGGCTTTTTTAGGGTTCCGTAGCCAAAATGGCAAAGAACGGAACCCTTATAGATTCGTCAAGTCTGTCTGTCTGTCTGTCTGTCCGTCCGTATGTCACAGCCAATTATTTCCGAAACTATGAGAGTACTGTTGAAATTTGGTCAGTCGATGTATTCTGTGAACCGCATTAAGATTTTTACATAAAAATAGAAAAAAAAACAATACCTTTTGGGGGTCCCCATACTTGGAACTGAAACTCAAAAGTTTTTTTTTCATCAAACCTATACGTGGATCACCTATCTATGGATAGGTCTTTAAAAATGATGTTGAGGTTTCTAATATCATTTTTTTCTAAACTGAATAGTTTGCGCGAGAGACACTTCCAAAGTGGAAAAATGTGTGTCCCCCCCCCCCCCTCTAACTACTAAAATAAGAGAGTGATAAAACTAAAAAAAAAATATGTTGTACATTACCATGCAAACTACCAACGAAAATTGGTTTGAACGAGATCTAGTGAGTAGTTTTTTTTTAATACGTCATAAATCGTAACACGAAATTTACCTTTCATCCAATCAATACACTAGTATAAAAATATCGATGAAAGTTACAACGAACTACAAGAACTTTTATATGATTTTACTTGCTGATACGGAACCCTTCATGGGCGAGTCGACTCGCACTTGGCCGCTTTTTTTGTAAGTAACATTGATAATTTAACTTGCGTTTAGTAAAAACAGTTCATTTGATATTAGTGGTACAAACAAGTTACAAACAAACACTTCAATTTTATTTATTTGTATAGACAAGTAACACACAAACTATGTCATTTATAAATGGCGTATTCAAGGAAATTCGTAAATACATTAAAAAAAAAATTACACAATATGTAAATTCACCCACATTTTTTGTGTACCTAATTACTATTTACTAATGTATCCGTAGTCCACATTTATTAAAAAGATAGTTCAATAATATCCTCACAAGAAGCGTACCTTTGCCTAAAAGAAAAGGAACGTATTTATAAAGGGCCTAGCATGAGATTATTTTCTATTGATTGGCACCTCCGCGTTCGTCACTACGATTGGCCCGAACTGAACTATTCACTCACATTAGGCTTTCTGTGGCCATTAAAAAAGTAGTATACTCACTTGCCGGAGAGCACCAGCGACAGGCTATCGACTTTAGTGACCTTCTCGTGAGCGTAAAGCTCATGGCACTTGAGATGGCGTATATTGCGCATACACATTAACACCCGTCTGTACTGCCGGCGTGACACCCGCAGAGGCTTGAACAGCTGAATGTATACCTGGAAAAGAGACAGATGTTTTAGTTGGTTCACTTTGTGGTGACTGATGACTTCTACAGCGAACACATAAAGGTACACCGAACTATAGAGTAATTGTCTTGCGACTAATCTGTTCCTGAATCGCGATACTGATATTCTCGCGCCAATACATAAATACAATTTCCTAACATCAACTGAGGGGGCGTGGCCTGACAGGCACGATCACCTCCCATGGTCGTAGGATCCTCCCTTTGTGTTGGAGGGACACGACACCCGTTCCTGAACTTTTACTAATGGAGTTTTGATAGGTATTTTAAATTAAAAAAAATAAAAAAATTTAAACTGAAGCAACAAAAAGCTTAGAGCTGATACTTAATATTGCTGTTGCTATACACTAAGTTATATAAATGAAAATTGCAAACAATAATGATAATATTATGGTTTGAGAGTTGAGGCTAACTCTTACTATTATTACTATTATAAAATAACTATTAATCTTTTGTCCTTAAGATCGTAGAGCTGATTCGGTTTGTCGCCTCAACCGCTTCATAGCGTCTTTAACTAAGTTTTGTCGTATTTAACAAAAACATTACCCTTCTTCTGACGCAGTCGGGTAAATACTAGTTAAAAAGTAGCTTATATTGCTCCTCAAAACCCGAAAGAATCTTCACGGTACATTCCATTACAAAGCCGTGACAGATAGGCAGAGTTCCAAACGCGTTTATAATATTATATGGATAGAAGATATTTCAACCGGTCAATTATTGTATGCCTGAAAACTTTCCCCAGGAAATTCTACAACCGATAGTCAACGCAAGACTTAAAATACCAGCCAATTATACTTGCAATATAATTATAGTGATATTGTATACTGACACAACACGAAACACGAACTGACAAGTTATTAGTTCATCATCCACATAAACTTGTAATCCTTCCGACGTTTGACTGACAGTCACACCGAGCACGACATGATAAAACATGCTAATATCACATACAGTTCTACTACTAAATATCCTTGTAACTCATAACCAGAGATCGGAATTGGGTGTGTGAAAATAACTAAAGTTTGCAGCGGGACATAATATGGAGCTGTTACAACCACTTAAGTTAAACCGGGTTTGAATTTTACCGGTTTAGTTTTGTTTTTTTTTTACATGTTCCTTACCTTTGAAACGGTAGTTCGGTACTATAAACATTTACAAGCTGCTAATACAGTTCTAAATAAATTTTTGTTTTGTACTTTTCCGGTTAAAATTCGGTCTTTTAGTCCCAATTGTTCTTTGTCGGTCAAACACAGAATTTTATATATCTGCAAAATGCTAATGCGGTTTTAATTTCTTTTTTTGATCTGTATCTTAAGTTAAAAAGTTTTGCTACAGGTTGATGCAAGGAAAACGAACATTTTCGCGTCTTGACATAGTTTTGAAGTCGGCTTTTGTTTTAAATTATTAAACCTGCACTGCATAAAAAAAAAAATTAAAAACATTTATTTCAATTGCAAGAACAGTGGTTGTAACAGCTCCATATTATTATTGCAAACTTACTGCAAACTTTAGGTATTTTCACACACCCAATTCCGATCTCTGCTAATAACGTATGTTGTGTCACAACCCCTATTTATTCCGTGGGTGAGGTAGGATCTGACTTAGAGAGCAATATAAGGACAACAACAATGCGAGAAGAAACAGAAGGAAAATTTGAAACAAACCTTGTAGGTACCAACCAATCAGTACCAATACGGCAGTTGTATCATCGAACTATAGAGATACTCACATAAAAAGACTATAAAATTATTTAAAAAAATCAAGAAATCATCATTTGGCTAAGAATAATTTCACGTCTGTTTACAAACATTGTAATATATTTGTCTTATCACAATACGTGAAGTGTACATTATATTAAATAAACGCCAGATAATACCTTGACATCTTTGCGGACTTACGTTTATGTATAAGTTATGTTATAAAAAAAATTAAATGATTATGTAGCATTTATTATAATGATTACAAAAAATAAAATCAGCAAGTCAATGAACGTCAATGTCTAGAAAATAGAACTACTTTTGCTGATAATTATCAAATTTAGAAAAAAAACAAATAGCTTTAAAGGAAATCAATTCCTTAAGATGGGTCCAGCACTGTGATTCACTTAAGTTCTCCAACTGTGTGAAGCATGGGATATTAGTGCAATGTCCATAGTTAAATGCCCTGTATTTAATTGAAATTTAGTTACTAATGTGGCTTGAACTTGTATCATCATTATCATCGATGATGCAGTGTAGGCACAAAGTTGCAAAGTATCTCAATAGGCCGCCGCAGAGTGGGTCACCGTGCTGCAATGTCTTTTTTTTAATATTTAGCCTACCCTGTGACTCTACCTTGCCTGATGGAAAGCACGAGCAGAATCCAAGAGTGCTGGCCACCACACTTGCACACTATGGCGGCTTCGTAAAATGCTTTTTCACACCCCGTTTAAAGGACCCTTTTATTGTCTGCATTCGCATTGACTATTACAGGCCAGGTGGAGTGATGATTTGCGCAAGACAGCTGGCAGGAGCTGGATGCGAGTAGCCGAGGATCGAACTAAGTGGCGTGCAATTGGAGAGGCCTATGTCCAGCAGTGGACTGCGATAGGCTGATGATGATGATGATGATTCGCATTGACTATAGTGTCCACTGTTCTGGTATTCTGATCATGTTTTCCATCAGCCACTTTAGTAGGCTTCATAAAGATAGCAAAACTTCATTTATTTCATATAAGTCAAAATTTACTAACACTAAACGGCAAACACTTGAAAATCTCTGAATTATAAAATGTCGCCTCTCAATCTGTTAAATCACCCAGCACCCAGTATTTCTACAGAATAAAATATAAAGATATTATTTTTAAAATGAAATTTCATATATCGCAGGCCACTATTTACAGACGGTGAGTAAACAGCAGGCGTGGAAGGCACTGAGATGAATATTTTTCTCCAGCGAGCAGACACAATAGCGGTGTACAATATGGCGCTCGGAATTTTGTGATTGTCTGAAAAGCTTCTACTGTTTTGTCACTAACGTTGGAGGGAACGTCAGCTGTGCTTTTGCTGGATTAGGCTATTTAAATGTTTCAAAAACAAGACTAGTTTTCGGATTAAGATGTTAAAGCCATAGTGAGCATTCCTTTCTGTTTTATATTTAGGGACATGGGATATTGCGTTTGCGGTGGTCTCATCACCGGCATCTAGTTAGGAACACACGTGTCATCTGTTTCTGTTGCTGCCGATGATGAGTAATACCGAATAATAAGAATGAAACCTGATAACGAGTGCTAAGCTCCACATTGAACCCATTGGAACCAAGAGTTTCCGGTAAAACAACAATAATATTTTCAAGAGTGTAAAATATTGTTTTTTAAAATCTATATACCCTCACATATAAGACAAACCTAAAAACGATAGCATTCGTGATGTCGTATTTCGTTGGTGACTGTGAGAACGGAGGCCCAATCATTCTGAAGAAACATCTCACGAGGTGTGGGTCACCATGCCGCAGTGTTTTGTACTGCTGATGGTGATCACGACTCCTAGGTTCCCCTCAAGCAGAGTAGAGTTACTTTGGTAGGTTTAAATATAAAAAATCCTTGTATAAAATATTTTTTTAAATAAGTTACACGAGTCGTTATCAAACTAAGTTAAAAAGACATTAAAAGATTTAATGTCTCTCCAATTCTAAAACAGTGGAGTACTGTATTACCAACAGAACAACTTGGTGGGTAGTCATTGTTCGCATATGTTAATTATGAACAATATTAGCTATGTAGGCCAGGATTGTGTCTATAAATAGCCATTCTCAGAGATGCTGCTTGTTTATTAATTCGTTTCTTGGAAATATTTGTCGGCAAACTCATGGAACTTGATACTGGCTAAATTGAAAAGTAAAATCATTGAAGCAGAATATTACATTGAAGTGTAGTAATTTACTAGTTTTCTTGGAATTATTATAATAATAATAAATCGAAATGTCGCATACTCACAATATTCAAAATAGACGGAGTCTTTTCTACGGTAACGACATTGCTAATACATAAATCTATAATAATAAATAAAATGAAGCGTATGTTATTTTCACTTAACTTCATACATCAAAAATATTTTTCTGTCTGTTTGCTCCGACTAATCTCTGATGGCTCGATCGATTATGAAGGGACTATTACTGGATGATAGCTGATAATATAAGGTGTATCTGAGACTAATTATTTTTAGACTAGCTTCACTCCGCGGCGTCACCTTTAACTTTACAACAACTAAGCTAAGTAAGATAGTCTTTACTAATATTATAAAAAGGTCTACTGGATCTACTGAAACAATTTAGAAATTTCTTTTACTAATAGACAGCCACATTATTTGTGAGTGTCATAGGCTAACCCAAAAAAATATTGCTTCAATATCCAATACATACGCGAGCTGAGTCGCGGGCGAAAGCTAGTTACTCAAATATTTTTTACAAGACAAATTACAGTCTCACATAGTACAATCGATCGCACACAAAATTTGTCCTGGCTGGGAATCGCAAAAAGCACCCTCTAGCTAAGCAGTTGGAATCGCAAACCATTGGACCAGCAGGGCATCTTGCATTCAGTAAAAATACAACTCGTTGGAACTTATCTTTAACACAAACACTTGGATACATATTTTACGTGATAAACACAATTCAAACGAGCCTTTTGTATTGCGGTTTTTTTTGATGTAGAGCAACAAGGAGATTAACGTATAAACCGGGGATTTCCCGACAATTCTAGAATCATTTCATGTGTTTTCACACAATTGATAAAGTTTTTTCAAAAGAATATTATGCTTTTCGAATAATACACGTATGGAAACTAGGATTTTGAGCAGTTTTTTTTTTGTAATATATTATGATTCTTATTTTACCCGGCTGCAAGAAACAGTTATTGCAACATATGTATGTTTGTATGTTCTACCGTAGAACCTAAATTTCTAAACGGATTTTAGTGAATGAAGTGTCAATAGATTCCTTATAATTCCAGAAGACATTGGACATATAGATGTTATAGTCCAGTCATTATAGTAAGTTCACCTCGGAATTCGAGATACCCAGCTGTAATTCTGTAAATACCTGTATATTGCCCCCCTTAAAGTTGTCTCAAAACCTACATATGGTAGGGTGAAGTCGGTTAAAAACGCTCCCCATTGAACGTCAGAGACATATCTTATATACATATACATTGCGATCCAACCATCCGCTTAAATCATTTCCTAAAGCATGTTAAAATATTATAAAATCTCACAGATGAGCAGAGCGTTCATTAACAGAGCTCTGATGAACAAATTTACTGTGAAACGTGACACTGTTGTAAACTTACAGTATCAGAATACAAATTAAATGCTAACATGGGCTGGAATCTATCGGTGATGCAAACACACCACCCATCAATATATACATGTAATGTATTGTCGAACGTTTGTTGCCGGTTCATTATTGGTGTTCGAATTTAATGCGTTGTCTACATACTAAAAGTTCACGTAAAATTGCTTAGCATTGTCAGGGATTAAAGCTAAGGCATAGACCTAATAATGATGTATTGTAATAAATATGTTCTTAACTTTGCACCCTCTAACTAAACTGGAAGTATACTATACCTAGAATGGGCCGGCTCGACCGGGCCAGTACTTACTACCCTCACAGAAGATCACCCTAAAAACACAGCATTCGTGTTGTCGTATCACCATGCTGTATTGCCTGTACTCACAATGAGAATGGTGCCCCTACTCTTGGATTCTACTTATACTAAAGAATTTTCCATATCTGTTTATTAATGGCGGAGTTCTGAGGGCGACAAAGGACTTGTGACTCTGGCTATCAGGTATATTTGCCTTTAATGCCTTGCCATTTATCGAACTAAAAACCTTTGAAGTCGGTTGGAATACTCCTTTACACATAAACGACTGACGGACTAGGGTTGCCGTTTAGAAAATGTATGTATCTATGCTAGTCTAGAATATGAACCAGTTTGTGACAATTCTGTGAATGCAGTTACATAGTTTATAGCAATAACCCTTATTAGTAGCAATGACTGTAATATTAACTATGTTAGATATTGACTATCTATGACACAGAGTTCGATGTATTGCCATTTGAATGTCATATAAAATTGTTCTGCACAGAATGCAGGCATTTTAACATTGCCTTATTGAATTTATACAGGGTAGAAAGAATGATAAATAATTAATTAGTCACAATGCAAAGTGGAAAATGTGAGATGTGGATTATTAGTTACATGAGGTTTTCTCATTACACACAATTTTGGTTACTAATTCAAACGGGTATACCTCAATATCAGTATACACAGAGCGACTGGCATCTGAGAGCGAACTGAATTCGAAGGTCGAACTGGTTGAATATATTTTCCAGAGCACAGACTTTCCAATAAAGATTTGACTACGGGCTATTATTAAGAATTTGAAAGAAAGATACAGTTTTGGCTCGACCCGGGAATGGAACCCAAGACCTCTTGATCGGCAGTCGCACACGCCTTTAGACAAACGAGGCTGTCAATACAATACCCATAATCAATCAACTTATTTAACACAGAACTGTTAAAAGGAAGTTGTGAAATTATCACACAGGCCGAATTAAAAGAAAAAAAAAAGCGGCCTAGTGCGAGTCGGACTCGCCCATGAAGGGTTCCGTATCAGCAAGTAACATCATATAAAAGTTCTTGTAGTTCGTTGTAACTTTGATCGATGTTTTTATACTAGTGTATTGATTGGATGAAAGGTAAATTGCGTGTTACGATTTATGACGTATTAAGAAAAAACTACTCACTAGATCTCGTCCAAACCAATTTTCGTTGGTAGTTTGCATGGTAATGTACAACATATATTTTTTTTAGTTTTATCACTCTCTTATTTCAGAAGTTAGAGGGGGGGGGACACACATTTTTCCACTTTGGAAGTGTCTCTCGCGCAAACTATTCAGTTTAGAAAAAAATGATAATAGAAACCTCAACATCATTTTTGAACACCTATCCATAGATACCCCACACGGATAGGTTTGATGAAAAAAAAAAATTTGAGTTTCAGTTCTAAGTATGGGGACCCCCAAAATGTATTGTTTTTTTTCTATTTTTATATAAAAATCTTAATGCGGTTCACAGAATACATCGACTGAGCAAATTTCAACAGTATGGCTCTTATAGTTTCGGAAATAATTGGCTGTGACATACGGACGGACAGACAGACAGACAGACAGACAGACTTGACGAATCTATAAGGGTTCCGTTTTTTGCCATTTGGCAACGGAACCCTAACTAGTAACATAGGTATCTGGTGTTCCATTTTGACGTAATTAGTATTGAAAAGAAAAAAGCTATCGGCATTGACAGTTAGAACAATAAGCATTGACGACTGAGAAAGCTGTGACCCGACAATGTACCGTTTTCCATTCAATAAGACAGAATTATTCTCCCTGCATTGCATGAGAGAACTTATTTCATTGGAAAATATCTACGTTACCTTAACAATCATGGAAACTGTGATGATTGATAAGTTGCTCTTCATACGGCAATCTGATTCCAAATTAGGGGATCTGACATACATTACTAAACACTCAGATAGTATATATAAATTATATAAGGACATAGAACAAATACACAAGGTAGTCGAGCCACGCTGATTTACAACACGAATCCTATAGAAGACTAACCCAAAAAAGACAGCATTCATGCTGTCGTATTTCTTCTTCGCGAGACGGAAGACCCCATGATGAAGAAGCAGATTTTTCTAGAAGGCTATGTTGCATTGTCATTCAGGATGAGCGCCATTTTGGCCTACTTAAATATAAGAACCGGCTTTTCACGCAATTATTTGTTCTGGATCGAAACCAAGACCTTTGGCCTCGCAATCAGGGTTAGTTGGATCTACTAGTAGGTTAAAATATCAGGCATGCCCAAAAGTTATTGCGCTTTTTGATCTTGTCAATAAAAGTAGTAATTTCAGTTTATACATTAAAATAGTAATATGCATATTATTTCATTTACTAATGCAAAATTTTGGGGTACCTACTTAAAACTGGATGTAAATAAAGTGCCAAAAGCCATATTTTTAACAATGGAATTCAGTACAGTGTTGACATGCCAGTCAATGCCAGACACAATGATGATTCAATTTATAACTGGTTTATGAAATGAAACAAAACATTCGAAGTCAAATTAAAGTCATAACTGTACCATTAGGGGAACTTTAGTACATAAAATTGCGAAGACCAAAGACAAGAGAGTTAATTAAAAAAACCTTTCAAGATGTCAATGATTTTTTTTTATAGCCTTAACGAGTTTTGGCATGTCAGTAAAAAATATTAACTAAGTAAAGCAATGGTTTTATTGTCAACTACATAGCTGAGTCGCGCAGTGTTACTCGCGGTTATTGCTGTAAATCAAAGCTGCAGAGCAAAGCTAGTGTAAAAATATATTCTAAGTTACTCCTTATGTCACCAGCTATCTTTCAGTGAAAGTCCCGTAAAACTCGGTCTAGTTGTCACAGAGATTACCCAGAACAAACAAACAGACAGATAGTCAGATAGACAGACAGACAAAAATTTTTTTTTTTGATGTTAGGACCGTAAATACTTTCATATGCATTTGGTAAAAACTGATCATATGATATTACAAACAGACAATTTTATTTTATTTATTGGTACAGATTTTCGAAGCAGCCAGTGCTTTCTATAATGTAAAGATCTATGTCTGTATGTTTGGTATTGATGAGTTGTTATTAAATATGTTATTAAAAAAATATGAAAGTATTGTACTCTAAAGAAGAATAGAAATCTGCCTTGAGGGCCGGCAACAATATTTGTATACACTTTTGTTATAAAATATAAATCGTCAAGTCTTAGGTAATAGATAAATATAGATCGATTATCAAAGCTGAAAACTCATCGAAATAAATAGCATCCAAATGTTGGCCACTAACTTCCTTTCCAATATCAACTATGTATAAGTTGCTCTCACCTATACCGCTCTTTTTGCTAGCACGTGTGAAACTTCATATAAATGATATGTATTTCTATATGTATATGAAAGCAAAATGAATATGCTAATCGATAATTCAGTTCAAATTGGGTCTCTCAATTCGTGCATACGAAATCTGGTTAATATTAAATTATGTACGGAATGTCATTGTATATTACATTTGGTGAGTTAGGGACACACTTAACACGTTTCCATTTATGAATTATATTCCCTGAAACTCCCTAGGGAAGGAAATATTCTCGGAACATTGAATCCGGTTAAAGCAAACAAGAAATGTTCCAAAACTTCAAACTGAGATGAAGTTATATTTTATGAACTGTAATTGGTTGGCTGAAACACTGCAGTTTTTATGCAGTTTATGGTGTAGGGAGCAAAGAGCAGACGAGTCACCTGTGACTACCTCCCCCAATAGGGTGTCTATTGGGGAAGATAATCACGACGATAGATACAATTCAAGAGTCATAAAAGTGACATCTACCCTATGAGAAGAAACAAAGATGGTTTCATGTCCAGGTAACTCCACTGACTCGATGAAAAGCACCCAATGGGTGTCGTAAGAGGAGATCAAGGGAGCAAACTGCAGGATGACAATAAACTTGATGAAAACCCTATAAAAACTTGTCTGGCCAGGGTGGTGTAGTAGGCCAAAATCTCTTTTCTATTACTAAAAGTGGACTCTTAGTAAAGGGCTTTCGATGGTTTAATGTGATGTGGTTTTCTGCAAAGTCGTGTTATCACACCAGTCGACGGTCGAGGTGGTCCTGTGGTGAATTATGGCTCTCCTACACAAGTCTAACTTAACCTACTCTTATCTTTGATTGGCATTTGCTTTGTGCTATTTAATGAGCATGTCAGATTACAACAGATTTACTTGGCAATAATAATATTGCTAAGTTTTTTTAATTATCCCCAATCCACACTCGGTCAGCGTGGTTACGTAACTCTCTCTTGAGAGGAGACTCGAGCCCAGTTATGGGACGTTATGGGTTGTTGATGATGATAATGATTACTGACATCTGACACACATCGCAATCTAGTCCCAACGCAGAACTTGTTCTATGGGTATTAGACAACTCATACCTACACATTACACATAGAAAATACCCACATACAGTTAACTGGTAGGTATTATAAGGGACTCACAATAATAAAGCCTCAAGCCAAATTTAATGCGTAGGTACGAAGTACGAGACACAGCTGGTGTATATTAAAATATGTTCATATTCATTAATGATTTGAACCATTTAAAGAGCCATGTGCATAGTTTAACAACTTGAAAAATCGATACACTCGTAATACTTACATAAGTTTAAGTACAATGTCAAACGGTTTACCCTAATACTGTATGTACATCAATTTATATCGACAATGATCCTTGACCTAAAAATCAAAGACTTTTATTGACATGTTTGAAAGTCAACAATTGACAATGAATGCATCTGAATCTTAAAAACGCTTTTGAATTTGCTTCATCGAGAGCAGGTACAGGAAAAGCAAAAAAGGGGCACGCAAAAAATTATAGACCAGGTACGCCAGGGGCAGTAAGTGAGGTTGGGAACAATGTTGGCGCCTTTGCGGGTATAATATAGGTACTTAAACAAAATATGAGAAATTTTAATTTTGGATTCTTCGTTTCAAAGGAAACTTGTACGTATCTAAATAAATAAACAGATATAAAAATAAATCCAATACCGGCTCTACACTCGCGCGTGACGTCGCGCCATGAATTCACGCCGTGAATTCACGCCGTGATCCGCGCAAGAACTGTGTCCCTCCACACTCGCAAAGCTTCACAGTAGGGATGGGTTGGACTAGGTAAAACAGATACTAGGTGCACCTAGTCCTATTCTTTTAAAATACTTGATGCAAATACCTGTTCCACCTAGTCCCACCTAGTATCAATTGGTAAGCGTATTGCCGGTGATTAGAAGTATTGGTACTAGGTGGACTTCGTGAATATGATACAATATAATATTTAGATAGTACGTAGGACTACTTAGAACTTTATGGATGAAATTATGAGGTATTTAATGTACTTAATAATGTATGTTACGTTTACGTTTTTTTTACTAATTATTGATTTTGGCCACTTGTTCGAATATTTGGTGCGTTTTGGAAAAGATTTTGGGGACAGTTTTGATAGCAAAGTCATCTAAAAGTATTAATTTCGTGTTTTTTTTTTGTTTTGTATGTGAATTATGTTTAGTTGAACAGAATAATGTATGGGTTTGATATCAAAATCCATAAATTCCTTTAAACTATTGTCACTAGATATCGAGATTTATTTCACTCACACATAGTATTCGTCGATCGCGTCTTGCCTTGATAGAGTATTACGAGTTTAGTGAATTTAAAAAGTGTCCTTAATTTCGCTACATAAGGTTGATTTTCATTTGGCTTTTGTAAGCACCTCACTCACACATGTTTATTGAACGCGTCTCAGCGTGTAGAAATGTGTACCTATTACAACTTGCAAGGTTAGTGAATTTAAAAAGTGTCCTAACCTTCACATCTTAAGACTGATTTTCATTTGACTTTTGCAAGCATCTCACTCACACTGGTGTTCATCGAACGCGTATGTGAACGCGTCTTGGTTTGGTGGTCTTGTATATACTTATTGGTACTTCTAAATAGTCGAAACGCATTTATACGCAGACTAGGAACTCGGTCCTCATACGTCTTTAGTGAAACCTAGTATTAAAACCTGTTGTAGTAAATACGACTCATCGCTATTATTAATGAGCAAGATAGCAAGACACGTTTTTAAGTATGAGTAAGTGAAACGGAACGTCCCTCGAATGTTGTATAGCGTGTGGTGGTGTGTGCGTGTGTGTGTGTGGTACTTTACTCTGATACTTCATGGACTTCATATACTAGTCTCTTGAGACTTTATGGACTAAGTGCCGCCTAGTACCGGAAAATACGTGATCTTCGCACCTGTTCTAGTATATACGTCTCAAGCCTACTTCACAGTCTTGTTCGCGACTATGATGGACGACGACGTGATTTTTGCTGCTAATGTGTCACTGCTTGCAATTGCGTATTATAATTACCTTTGTGTAGTTAAGAAGCACACAAAAAAGAGATGGAGAAGAAGACGTTGGTGGATGACACGAATCCATCGCAATAGAAACAGGTAAATTTTTCATTGTGGAGCATATTTTATTTTTTTCTGTATATTCATAATGCTATAAATACTTTACCTACCTACTTTATTTTTTCAGTGCAGCAATGGATGAACAGTTGAGTGAATTAGTTGCTGAACCATCAGGAGAATTTCATAAGTTTACGAGAATGTCTCAGTCGGATTTTGATAACTTATTAGGCAAAGTTTTACCAATGATATCCAAACAAGACACTCAATTAAGACCGTCGATCCCAGCTAAAATACGCCTTGCCATTACATTGCGATATTTGGCTACTGGAGATAGTTTCGAAAGACTCCACTATTTATTTAAAATCTCACATCAACTGATATCAAAGATTATTCCAGAACTATGTCATGCTTTGAATGAAGCCCTAAAGGATGAAATCAAGGAAGTTAAAAACAATTTATTATTAAAATTATTTATTAATTATAGTATTCATTAATTAAACGTTAAAAATCAGAAGTAAGTATTTGTACTATTTATTAATCAGTCTTTTAAAACTCTATTAATTAAAAAAAATCAAGCCTTATTGAACGCGGCATCAATCTTATTTTCATCATCATTTTTGTATTCTTGAGTAGCCGTTCGAATACATTCATTTTATATTATGATGATCTGTGAAGCAGCACGAGTTGGGTTTTGTTCGGGAATATGGATTTCTGGAGGTGATAAGTAGTGGTGAATTGATGGTTCGGAGTAACTGCTGTGTGAAGTATGTGCGCTCTGGTATGTGGGCGAAGGAGTTGGAGATGCAAGAGAATATGGTGAAAATGATGCTGAAGTACGTTGCTCATATTTAGGTCAATTACCAACGCACGCACAACCACTCCCTACGATGTCTCGTACGCTACTGCAAAAAACTGCGAGTGTGGATGCGTTCACGTTCACGTGCCGCGAACCCTTTGTCGCGGGCCAAAAAACCGACACCGATCGGGGAACGGTGCGAAGCGCGAACGAGAAGTGTGAACAACATCCACACTCGTGATTCGCAGTTGTCGCGGGCTTTCGCGGCCGTTCGCGCCGCGAGTGTAGAGCGGGCACAATAAGTTTTACGAATGAAATTTTGCATAGAGAAATACGAAAGAGAGTAACAATTTGCAACAGGCGAATGCAATCGAAGCATAACCCCAAATGGGTATATGCATTACACAAAATGTTTTTATACTACACCTGATCGGAACAGTAGTCAATAATCCGTGAAAATGAAAAGAGAAAGTTAGTCTTTTCCTTGACCTAAATAAGCGGGAGGAAAAAATGTATGAAAATCCATTTCTAACGTGTTTTAGCGGGAGAGAAAGTTGTATGAATTTTCATTTCTCATGTGTTATCTTATCTATGGCGCGCGCCTGCCCAAAGAGTTTTCATATAATTTAAATATGGAATCTCCGTGCCACTGACATCCTTTTGTGAAGAATAAAAAAAAACAAAAGAAGCGCGAAATATTTATAAATATTATGTCAAATTCTAAGCTAAATTGTGTCTTACTGTCTTACGTTTTGATTTTATTTTATAAATACTTTAAATGTTCCTCACAGGTGTAGTATAAAGCACTGTGTAGCACTCGGGTGAAAGTCCCATTCCTACCTCGGGAGTATTGTGGCCCTAGGCTGCGCCTTCGGGCCACAAACTGCTCCCTCGCTAGTAATCGGTTCCTTTCCTCCCTCGGTGAACAATGTACTATTATCTGTGACTAAAATATTGATTTTGTTTTAATTGACGTGTAAGTTCATAGTGACAGGCTGTTTTCGTATTTGTCTTAAATTGACTGTTTTGTGTCTGAAAAGGAGACTATGGCAACTCCGATACGGTCCGCTGGCCTGTGTTGCCTTAGTTTCTTGTTTTATTAACTACTTATCTATTGGGTTATTTAAGTGTTATCATATAAAAACACCACATCTCACAAGCCTCTAGGCATCTCGTCGCGTCGTCTTAAGATGTATATCAAGTATAAATTACACAAAGACACAGAAAAAAAAACCAGCTTAGAACACCCTTTTTTCTGAGTGGGAAATAAACCCACGAACACTAAGCAGACTGAATCATCACAACAATCAATAGTTTAATGTGAGCTGCGAATGGGTTTCTGACCTTTATCGTTATATTCATAAGGTGCAATACACCCTTGCATGAAATCGATCGGTTGGTTACTACACACCTTCGCCGCAGGGGTGGAACGCATGCTCTGCGCAAAATACATTCACCCTATTATGTAAATTATTGCAATTTAAAGAACAAGGCTGTTACAGAGTAAGTCACAAAATTTCATCGTCTGCATTCATAATACGGATAATGACCACCACTCTTCGAATCTGTTCATGCTTACTATCAGTAATGGTTGAGTCATTTGACAGCATTTATAATATAAAAAAATCCACTCTACAATACACTCTATAGGTAGTAGAGTCGCGCTGATTTCAGAACAAATAGGGCGGCTCGACCTGGAAAGTACTACCCTCACATAGAAGATCAACCTAAAAAGAGAGCATTCGTGCTTTCGTTGGTGAGTGTGAGACCAGAGGCCCTGTCACCATGCTGCATTGTTTATACTAACAATGAGAATGGAGACCCATACTCCTGGAGTCTACTCATGCTTTCCATCAGGCAGAGTAGAGTCACTTTGGTAGGCTTAAATATAAAAATAACTCATTACCAGATGGTAGAAGCCTGTTTCTTTGCTGCAGACCAGTTCTGTTTTTCTTTTCGTATTTTGCATTTATGTACTCTCAGGGATTATACCCATATTACGTGACCCGTTCAAATATGAGGACCCTCAAAATACAACGCTCGATAAAAGGGGCGGAAAGGAAGCTTAAGTTTCGGTCACGTAATCAATATCCTCTGGATGAAATGTTTTTTCGAGCTTTCGCATCAAATATTTTTTTGTATTTTTAATAAAATAATAATAAATACATACTTATGACATCTGACACTCAACGCCATCTAGTCCCAAACTAATCAGAAGTAGTACTAACGGCATACTAGACTATTGATATAAATATTATATACATATTTACATATATGTTTTGTAAATACATACATCCATATTATACATAGAAAACACCAAAACTCCGAAACAAACATTTACAGATCTAACATTTAGTCTGATCCTGTAATCGAATCCGGGACCTCTTGATCGGCAGTTGCATACGCTAATCGGTAGACCAACAAGGCAGTCAAAAAGTTAAAGTATACTGCAAAATATTTATGAATTACTTAAATTTAGGGGAGGGGGACGTGACCTATAATAGCAAGTGGGTATCGGGGAAAGGAGAATAACCTTAAAAATGGGTCATGTAGTATTATGGTGCATTCCCTTAGGGGCCGTCTATGAAACAAGTGAGTGTTGAAAGGGGGGAGTTGGTAAAAATCTCGAAATATCACAAGGGGGGGGTGGGGGTGTAGTATAAGATATCACGTGTCTTTATTTTTTCGTCAAATGCGCGATTCGTAAACCGAAAAACAACATGTAGTCTGACTCGCCGTTGTCAATCAGATTTTAAGATTTTTTGTAGATACTAAAAATACATGTGATTTAGTCCCAAAACCTCACCACGTATCACCAGAGTTAAAAAATATGTGAATGTAATAACGTGATTAATAGAGCGCCCCTTGCGCTAGCTTCCTCGCCTTCACAATCCATATACATAAGTCATTATATTGAAGTTCAAGACTTTCATTCCATTATTTTCCGAAGAATCCAGAACAAATTGTTAGAATCTAGTTAGGGGAAGAAAAATAAGAGCAGATGGCAAGAATATCTGTATTGAGATGTTGAGTCTGAGAAAATTGAATATTCCAATAAGTTACTTTAATAAACTAAGAGCATTGCCACACTCGTAACTTGATATTTTACTTATTCTGACATCATTATTCTCAGAATACGAAGATTTCTATTTATTTTATTTATGTTAATGAAATATGATAATGCTATTCGTGTTATAAAACCTTACTGTGATTATTTTTATCATAAAACTAACTAAATCCCGCGGTGCTACCCGCAATTGTTGTTGTACCACCGCTGGGCGAAGGTAGTCTAAAAAAAGTAAGTTACTCCTTGTATCATCAGCGTCGCACCATTGAAAGTTCTATCAAAATCGGTCCAGCCGTTCGAGAGATTAGCCAGAACAAAACAGACAGACTGACAGACAATCATTTCAAAAACTATGTTTATGTACATATATTTAAATATGCATTTAGTGGGAAGCTGTTAGGAATTACAAACAGATACTTCAATTACATTTAATTGTATAGATTTAAATATTTTTTTATAAAATATTCAATTTTATTATCGCTTTTTTATTGCAGGCCAACCTAACAGTAAATCAAAACCTCTACTTAGAAACCTATAGATTTTTGAAGGCTGTTGATGTGATTCGATTATTGAAGTCCTCCAGAAAAATATTTGATGTAATACTACAATTATTATCAATAAATATGTAGTGTTTGTTCGAAATCATTAAACAGATGATAAAACTTCGGTTAATGCCAAATACATTGCGTGTTTTTGTTAAATTTATAAACATACTACAAAAACCAAGCGTCGATGAATATCTAACTTACACGAAAAACTCAAAGTTGACTGATTAGTTTAAAGGGTAAATATAGCTACATTGCGCGATGCGTCTATGTGCTTGTATAATAATAACAATTATTATTATTTATTTTTCTCCTCACAATAAATGGTTTTTACAATTTCACTTAGTCTAATACGTTCGAATAAGACACCATATTTGTGAGAGACTGGTGCCCATGATAGGTATAAAGATACCTACATTACAGGTTACCAGGTGTTATATTATAGTGTGTGTTCAAAAACGAATTCTCACGCTCAGGGTCTGACTGTAATCTTAAGAACTTACCTGTGATCTAAATTCATATATAATTATTTAACTATTTCAATTTAGAGTCCAACATACCTGGTAAACTTAAATTTGTAAAATTTCGCTCGCGATTCTGAAGTCATTCAAATTTTCAACAACGCATTGACCGTTTAGTTAGTATACAACTGTATTGAAAAAAAGCTCACGACTCGTAAATAAGAGTTAGCACCAGTGTTGTGCTTTGTTATAGCCATCTCCCCCTACTTGACTTCTATTCAAAGTTGGTATCGAATCTCTGTAAAAAAGTACCTTCTTTTTCTCTTTTGTTTGAACATCCTGTTTCTACTAGCACTATCAAATAAAATTGTACCTTAAGTCTCATGTATCATACTAATATTTGACTGCTTCGGCAGCGTAGTGCTGGCTTGAGGTCTCGGGTTCGATTCCCGGGTCTGACCAAATGTTTGTATGATTTGCAAATGTTTGTTTCGGGGTGTAGATGTTTTCTATCTTCAATATGTATTTATTTACAAAAAAGTATATTTGTCTTTATATCAGTTGTCTAGTAAGTAACCCATAGTACAAGTTCTGCTTTTAGATGTCCGAAATGTTTATGTTTATTTATTATAAAGTTGAAGAGTATGTTTATTTGGTTATACGCACTAATCTAGGGTACTAGTGGTACAAAATGAAAAATGATTTTAATGTTGATAGTCCATATCGAGAAAGACTTTGGAGGATCATCTACCGCCAACAGAAACTGATAAGTAATGAAAATGAAAAAAAGTACCTAGATGAAGTTGCACGAGTCATCTAGTTTAGAAAATATTCGCCGTTAGCAAGACGAGAGCACCCATAAATTAAATGATAAAGGGTTTTTTTTCGTCCTAGACATTAGTATTCCTTTTTTTAACCGACTACAAAAAAGGAGGAGGTTCTCAATTCGTCGGAATCTTTTTTTTTTTGCTACAAAAATTCATACTCAACATATCAATGAGTCTTTAAACCAACTTAATTAAGACCCAACGATATAATATGACAAAAACTAATGAACTGCTGTTGTAGAGTCTAAGATTTACTAGTAAATTAATAAAACATCGATGACTCATTTTTAAAATCCTTGTAATCCGAATAAACCTTCAATAAATCCAGACTGAACTTTTTATATAAAACAGCACTAAAGTTTTTCAATCATTAATCTAAATAATTTGAAATGCTGCCAAATACCACCACCGAGACGCCAAACTCACAAAGCGATCGTATACAAGCCCGAATGAATATTTAATCGTTTTCAGTATAGCCTCTTTCAGATATTTGAAATAATACACAAAGGTAATTTATTATAAAGAATTTATTTTGACATAGATCGATGGATTGCAAGTTGTTCGCCCCATTAACGAAACGTGGAACTTGAAACACGCTTAAACCTCGATGGGTGGTAAGTGGTGTGTTGACGTCACAAGGGGAGGGCATTCACATCGTCTTGCCCCACTGACCTGTACTGATAGCACCAGCTCCAACTAAGCTATTAATCCCCATTCGAAATGCGGTTAACCAGCGTTTTAAAGCAAATCTTTGTCGTATATCAAACGATGTCGTTTTTCGAATCCGAGCATGTCAAAGATAGCTGCTTTGTTTTTTTATATAGCAGAATTTTTAGTTTTGATGCATGAAAATGTATTGAATCGTACCTAAAAGGTATTACCAATTTGAACGTGCGTACGTTATAATCATCATCATCTGTGTCTGGTAGGTAGTAGAGCCAAACTGATTTCAGCACGAATGGGCCATCTCGACCGGGGCAGACTACCCTCTCACAGAATACCATCCTAATAATGACAGCATTCTTGCCGTCGTATTTCATTGGTGAGTGTGAGACCAACCATTCTACATCATTCTCCCGGCTTCCAGAGGCTGGGAGAATGATGCAGAAACATCTGACTGGGCCGCCATAGGATGAGTCACGATGCTGCATTGCCATGCTTACAATGGAGATGGTGACCCATAATCCTGGATTCTACTCACGCTTTCTATCAGGCAGAGTAGTCGCTTTGGTAGGCTTAAATAAAAAGAAAAGAAAATGTAATTTATCCATAATATGTATGAGTTTAGAAACGTATTTATAAGTATGTATGTTAACCAGCAGTATAGTTTTCGCTGAAATTTGAATGGTAGCTAATGGTATCTATCCTTCGTTCAGCAGTGAACGGCGATAGGTTGAAACAATATTAATGAAAACCATATCCTTTTAAACAATAGAC
Source organism: Phragmatobia fuliginosa (assembly GCA_932526445.1). Taxonomy (NCBI): domain Eukaryota; kingdom Metazoa; phylum Arthropoda; class Insecta; order Lepidoptera; family Erebidae; genus Phragmatobia; species Phragmatobia fuliginosa. The sequence continues at coordinate 19,048,460 of OW052070.1, forward strand.
AAAAAGTTAAGTACATAGTTATAATATGAAAAACAAAAAAACCAAAAAGAAAGAATTGATTTTCGAAAAGTTTGTCTTTTTCGCTTCGAAAAAAAAATGTATGAATATTGAAAATAAACACATTCTATTATGATTTTCTTATCGGGACTGCAAAGAATAAATGTCTTTAATAACATTAATTTGCAGTTACCTTGGAATATATAGGTCAATACTGATGAAACAATATCATAGTTTATTTACCAAGTTATGAAAGTTATACTACAAACAAGTCACAGTGGTTTAATTTTCGATTGGGACTGTGGTAGTTGATCCAGTTCGAACCTCGAAATAGTATTATCAGAAATCTAATATCTATATATAATAATCTCTTAATCACTAACATCATCATCATGTCAGCTGAAAGACGCCCACTGCTGGACATAGGCTTCCTCCAAGATTCCCCAACAACAACCGGTCCTGTGCTGCCCGCCCGCATCGAACGGTTACCCTCAACTTTCACCAAGTGAAAAAAAGTTATTAATTATCAGTAAAAACCTTATTAAAATAGAAAACATATCTAAAAGGAAAGAGTGAAACTAAACATCACACAAATGGTTACCTAGATTTCTAATAACGACCGTCGATTCGCAAATTAACGTGCAAAATATGTATATAAATAGGCAATTAAGTCAAAGACATAATAATCTGTAGCCACTGATGTCATTTCGACGCCGAACTCCTACTATTTACCATATAACTTGTTTTTATAACGTATACATTCTCTGAATATCCATTCATTCTTACTTTCAATTTTATTTTCCTCATGGATGCCTTTAGGCATTCGATGTGCAGAGCTGTTCCATTTATGGCACAAACATTAAACCTATCCAAAATGCCTCTACTTTGCCTGATAGAAAGCATGAATAGAATCCGAGAGTAGTGATCACCATACTCATTGCGAATGTAGACAATGCTGCATGGTGACCCACACTATGGCGGCCTATTGATATTCTACTGCAGCACTGGACCTCCGGTCTCACGACCGAAACTGAAATCAGCGTAGCTCTACTAGGTCTTCCCAGAAGGTTCAAACTGATAGTAAGTTCCATCATTAACATAGACCACGTCAAGGATTTCAATGGCTGATTGGAATGTTCCCCCTTTTTAACCGACTTCAATTAAAGGAGGTTCTTAATTCGAGTGTATTTTTATTGTTTGTTACGTCAGGACTTTCGATTGGGTGAAACGATTTCGATAATTCTTTTTTATTTGAAAGCTGGTGTCTCCCATGTGGTCCCATGATAAGGATCTGATGATAGGATCCTGGAGAAATCGAGGGAGTTCCTTAAATATCATAGGCACACCTGCAGCGATTTGGGTACCTGGAATAGCTTTTCTTCGTAGTCGGTTTTTTGTTAAAATTAATGAATATAAGTTCTACTATCTAAGCTAAATATAAGACAGCATTGGAAATGGTAATTGAGAATAATCGACATTTCATTAGCAGCCTGGTATTTAATCACTGCCTAGTTTTGGTTCAGACTGCCGTGTGTGAGATATGTCAAGTCATTCTAATTCAATACCCTTACTAATATACTGACAACTAGTTCAATCTTCGAATTTCAGTTCTCCCTTAGGGTTGCGGAGGTCCGATGCCAGTCGCTCCGTGGAAAAACTGAAATTCAGGTAAAACCGGTTGAACTAGTAGCCGACCCCAAATAAACTTGGGAATAAAGGCTCGGAAGATGACTAATCATGGTGAACACTTTTAATTGCGCGATTTAGGATTAGTATTTCATAGTTACATAACATTGAAGTATATTTCTCTTCGTACGTTAATTTGCTACAGATATTCTGATTAATTTAAGTAAGCATGACACATTATTTTTATTTGAAGACTGCGGTGTTGCCCACAATTGTTGATTTACCTTTATAAAATGCACGAGTAACGCCGCAGGGCAAAGCAAGTCTGAAAAAAAGAGTCCAAGTTACCCTTTATATCAACAACTACCTGCCAGTGAAAGACGTGCGTCCAAATCGGTCCAGCCGTTCTAGGAATTAGCCAGCACAAACAGACATACAGACAAAATTTCTAAAAATTGTTTATTTTTAATGTACGTAACGTATTTATTTACTTTCATATGCGTTTACTGTTAATTTTAAATTACAAACAGATACTTAAATTTTATTATGAGAAGTGCATTAAGAGTTTCTTGTTTGTGCCAAACTTGTAATAAAATCTCAATTTTGTAATGTGCTTGTGAATTATTCATTTACACTAAAACGGACAATAAACGAATGAATATCTGCATAAATATACAATATTTCAAATGTGAAACGCACAAAGGAATCAGCGAGATGCACATTGTGAATTATAAAGGACATTGACCCTTTTATTAAACCCTTGAATCTTATACAGAGTTAGAAAATGTTCAGACGCGACATTAGGAGCTTTTAGTATCGGTTTGTGTCACAGTCTATCTATTCATTTGTAAATCAGTACGATCTAAAGGTATTTCGATACTCGAGAATTTCTTTTTGAGTTTTAATGATCCAAATGTTTTGTGACTCCAAATATCCTTCGGGTTTTTAGGTATATTTCTAAGTTAGCTGTTAGCAAAATTTACCCAGGCTATTATTATAAATCGCTCAGAGGCGCTCATTGGTAAGTTGCCCTAGGTGATTAGAAACAATCACCGAGGTTAAGTAACGTCGGTGCGGTCGGTACCTGGATGGGTGACCGTTAGTGGCACGATACCATGAGTGTCTCCGAGATTCGGAGGTCAACGTAAGCTGTCCGTGCCGGTTGTTATCGTAGGATAACAGAATCCAACAGCTATACTATAGCCAGACCGTTGTCTTGTCAGTCTCCAACCCGCACTCAGCCAGCATGGGTCCATATGACCTTAACCCTCTCCTAAAAGGAGACTCGAGACCAGTAGTGGGACATTATAGGTTGTTGATGATTGATATTATTACGAATCTATTGACTCGTTACGGTGGAATATAGAAACAGTACATAGACAGCCAAAACTAATACCAAAGACCTATAGGAAGTCATGAATAGTCTCAAAAGTGACGCCTTTTTTACATTAATACATGAACAACTGCATTTTATCAACATTAATTACGTTATCTTAACACCAAATCGATGTTACAAGTACAACGGATTATGGTACCGAACCTTGATTCTGATAAAAATTATATAAATGGCGCTAAGGCCCTGATATGATAACATGCTCATTTGCAATTTACTAGTTATTATTTCGTACATAACATTCTTATACGATCATTAACCAAGACTGGAACTCCTTGCCAGCTCATGTGTTTCCTTCCTACTATGAACCCGGATCCTTCAAGCATCTGACTAGGCCGCCATAGTGTGCGTCACCGTGTTGCATTGTCCACATTGGCAGTGAGGACGGTGAGCACCATTCTTGGATTCTGATCGTGCTTCTCATCACCCTAAAGACAGACATTTTGGCAGCAAACTTATTAAAAAAACATTTTTTATTTTACTCCCTTTATATGAATCTGCCAAAGTGATACCACTCTGCCTGATAGACATGATGAGTAGAATTGAAGAGTTGGTGCCGCCATACTCATTGCGAACGCAAACAATGCATCATGGTGACGGTGACAGTGATGGCGGCCTATTGAGGTTACGGCAATTTTTGGCTTCATCCTTGTTAGTAAGCGTTTAGATAGCATGTAAAAAGCCTCAGCTGTCAAAATATCAAGTTCATAAGGTTTAAATCTGCGTTGATTAATAAGACACTAGCAGATCAAATAATTGGACATGTATGGCCTTAACAACGTTTATTGCAAATAAATATGGTCTGGCCAGCGTGGTATAGTAGGCCAATAACCTCTTTCTAAAAAGCGGCTTATGTCCATACATCGTGTTATTAGTCAAAAATCATCCTTTTTATGTTCTCAAGCTACTTTTAAGAGAACAATCAGCTCTGATGAAATTCAACGTTTGCCAATCTCTTACACTCACAACTCCGGTGATTCCTTTTGCATATCAAGCATCTTTAAACTATTGAAATTGCTAAAGTGCTGTTTGAATTCTGATATTCGGAAGGAAGTTTATTCAGTTAAAACGGATTCAGCAGAAATCAGCTCACATACTCGTGGAATTTAGTTAAAAAACTTCGATGCTCTCTTTTTTTATATTTCGTACATCTAAACCATAAGAACCAATTTATCTACGAGAAGAAGAAGTTGAAAAAACTATAATCCGACTACTTAAAATTTTATATAGCCTATGTCACCCCAGTCACAATTACGAATCTATGAACAACTTATTCTTAAAATCGGTTCAGTATTTTAAACGCTCCGGTGGAACATAAAGACATAATAACTACTTAAACTGGCAAAAAGGTTTCTTCACTCTCTTTCGCAGGGCCGGATTTAGGGGAGGGCAACCAGGGCAACAGCCCCGGTGCCTCCACAAATGAAGGGCCCCCACAATAGACTTCGGAAAAAAATTATCAAATTAGACTAGTAAACACTTGTTTAGTAAACAACTTTAATTTTAGATAATTCTTGTTTCCGATTATATTTAAGTATATGTTCGTTAAATAATAAAATAGTCTATACTTGGTTTCACAATAAATTATTAATTGGAAAACTACTTAGATTGAAAAAAATTGTTTATTTTATTTGGAATATAATTTGGGACCAAGGGGCCTCCACTCCTTTGTAGCCCCGTGGCCTCCACACCTTTAAATCCGGCCCTATCTTTTGGTTGCGCCGTAGTCGGGTAAAAATTTAAACGAATTAACATGGGTATGCAGCTTTGCTAATTGTGTGACCATGAGTTATAGAACCAGTTGATCTAATTAGTTTCGCATACGATGTTCTAATCATTTTTATTATCCTTAGCCATCTCTAATTAGGAACATTGGTCATGGAAATGGAATTTATAATAATATCGCTATAAATAAAAGATTCCCTATCTCATTTTCTGTTTCCTTGTCTATCAAAACAAGAAGTTTTATGACTATTAAGTCAGTAAATCAGACGTGAAAGCGTAACAAATAACCATAACTTGTAGCATAATACCTAAGACTTGAGCCTATATGCATTTGATAGGTAGATCTTATGGTTTTTAAGCATATTTTTAAGCTATTTATGTTAACACTTAAGCCTACCAAAGTGACTACTTTGCTTGATGGAAAGCATGAGTAGAATCCAAGAGTAGGGGACACCATCTTCATTGAGAGTACAGACAGTGCAGCAATGTGACCTACACTATGCCAGCTTAAGGTACGCGTCCATTGGCCCGCGCCGGACGCACAGCATGCAACGGATTTTATTTTTCTTTGTATGATTTCACATAGTGCTGCGTCTACTATCCGCGCCGCCCGCACCGTTAGCCGGCATTTATGAGCAAAGCAAATCCGTTCAATCCGTTGCGTGCCGTGCGTGCGGTGCGTCCGGCGCGGGCCAATGGACGCGTACCCTTAGTGAGAAGCTTCTGCATCAATGGGAATCAGTCTCACGATCACCAACGAAATACGATAGCACAGATGCTGTCATTTTAGGCTGATCTGCCTGGACATAATGATAAAATACGTATAGCATTTTAAAGGTAGGTAGTTCTAGTTCAGGCTAGTGGGTATTTTTGAAGTAAGAAAATATAGAAACCAATCAATTATCTTTAACGACTATTACTAATTCTATATTAAGCGGAACCTATCAGGACTTTTTTATGGACTGAATAGAGAAAAAATATAATCGTTCATACTCGTAGTTGGGTGGTAAAATTATTAATACAATTTGGGAACGAGTCAATTTAGAGTGTGCGATGTGCTAGGACAGAAATAGTGATTAATAAATACGAGTATAATTAAATAAGCCTGAAAAGAGATGAAAATTAAATGTGGATAAGTTGTGAACCGACCAGTGTTAGACAACAATGGAGAAATCGAAAAGTCAATATGGACAAATGTGAGAAAAAGTGGATCCTTTCAAAACCGAGGTTACGTCCAGCAGTGGACTCTTAACTGTTGTAGATGTCTATGAACATTTTTTTTAATATGTAGACTACCAAAGTGACTCTTCCCTGCCTGACGGAAAGCATGAGCTTGCCACCACTTGCACCACACTTGCTGGGAATGCAGGCAATAAAGTATGGCGGCCCACACTATATCGGCATAATAAGATGCTTTTTCTCACCCCGTTTTAAGAGGGTTTGGCGTCAAAAAAGTTTTATGTAAGAAGCGTTTTCTATACATGTTTTGGGAAATGCTGAAATTATCGGATGACTATTGTTCATATGTAGTCAGACAAATTGCATGTTAAAATATCATGACCATATCAATACCATATGATTTAACACTTTTATATACATTTTAGATAATGCTGTATTTACGAAAGTTATGTTTATAAGAGCTAAATATTCCAGAAGCTCTCTCACACGAACGCGGTGAAAATTGATAACAGAGTAAAAATCTGAGCTCCGAGAGCAACGTGATAAAATATATTTATAGACGTGTGACGGCATGCAATTACTGGTGATTGTTTGTTTAGCGCCCTCACTTAATGAGCTTTTGTGTGACACAATATGTATACAGACTGAGCAAGCTCAAGTTATATGTTCTAGATATAAGCAAGCTTTTAACATATTTTTTTCTATCTCTTAACCTTTTAAAAGGGTTATAAGTCTCGTCGGTTTAGCGGTTAGCATATGCGACTGCTGATGAAGAAGTTCCATTCCTGGGTCGGACGGTGTTTCACGGCCGTAACTTGGAGATGTATAGCCTTCGGCCCTGAGTTTCGGCGGTCCGATGCCAGTTGCTCCGTAGAAAAATTGATATTCACGTAAAACCGGTTGCACTAGTGGCCGACCCCAAATGAACTTGGGGACAATAAAGGCTAGAAACGTCAACAGAGATTAATAATACAAATAACTGTTGTGATCATTCTTCATGAGTACTGTCACTCTATACTCCAAGACGTTAATACTAGGCGACTCTTACTCACGAAATACATGGAGAAGCACTTTCATAAGTCCTAATATAAGTGTTGACGAAAGTTTTTTGCAAAAATATTTCCTCAGATAATACTATTGCCAACGTTAGCCTAGCGAAGTATCTAGCAAATTCTGGTAATTTTGTTACTTACAAAAACAATTTTTGGCGGTCGAGTTATAAACGGTCTATTCTTTATGAAATTTATACTAATATTATAAATTAGAAAGTAACTTTGTCTGTCTATGATGCTTTCGCGGAGTTTCACAAGTTTAAATAGCTTTTCAGAGGCGTTTTTCTGCCCTAGAAGCGACGTCTCTTAGCACCTGCAGAGGCTGAAGAAACTCGGTGGCTTTTTAGCACTGTCGATAAAGCGAACTGCTCGCCGCTGCAACCAATCGAGAGTTTCGAGCAAATATTGCGCGGATCCATCGCAAAGTTATGAACAGAACTCAATTGCACGAGCCTAATTGTATCTTGCAAAGAAGACACGGATGCTCGCGAGAGAAGAACTATATCACCTTGTGTGACTTTTTCAATGTACTCCGTGGGGTGTTCCCTACAAATATTTACGACCACTAACGAAATATTCTAACTAAAACGAAATCTGGGCGCCAAAATTGCTTAAAATGCATGCAAAGTATTGTCATTAAGTAATTATGTATATAAGTAGATAAGTTGATAAAATGTTAACACTCATATCTCCTTTGCAAGCAAAAAAGTTATTGTACTGTTATCAGCTTTCTAACGTCATATGTGTGTTAAATAAGAGATTGAATAATGAGATGATAAAAATTATTTGAATAGTCAAAATAATTTGCATTTGCTTTTTGTTTAATGCTTAAAATTTTATGGCTTATGAAATTTTGTACGCAGAGAGTAAGTCTAAGAAAGAACATAGGCTACGATAACCAAAACGCACGCAGGTGGAGCCGTGTGCGAAAGCTAGTGTGAAATAAACAGAAAATGTATGTACATTTTCATAAAATTCTTCAGTCACATTGTTAAATTCCTCTAAAACTAATTATGCAATTAAAAAAAAATGTATATTCAGTAGATCTGAGAATAGCTCGTAAACAATTTTTATGCCCCTATGTAATAATGGTGGTCCATTAGAAAATATTCTTTTTCTACTGTTTTTTTGTAAAAAATATTTTGCAGTGATGTGACTGTTTTTCGCACACATGTACAAGTGTATTTTGAAAAGCTTATTTCATATTATTTAGCTGGTGGTGGCTTTAAGTGTATTTCATAGCAGAATTAAAATTTTATAGGCTATAAACAGTTACGGCTGTATTTCCTTATTGCATTTATGACCATGATAATAACCAGACAAGGATAAGATTAAGTGTAATTTAAAGATAAAAGTTTAAGAATTAATGGGCAAGAATTACCAATTGACATTGATTATAATTACTTTTACAAAACATTGACTTCTACAAAAATGATTATATTATATTTTTTTTTTTCCTTATGTATACGGTTTCTTATCAAGACCGAATATTTGTGTGATCCACAAAAGTTTGTTACGGTGTTTGGGTGTTTTAACATTTCCATTAAATAATGTACTTACCAATATTTTAATAACAGTAAAGAAAAGAGCTAATTAAAAAGGATATATTTACCTCTTCCAGATCCTTGTGAAACTTGATAGGACGCATCAAATAAAATTGTACAGAAAAATAAACAAAGTTTATCACAATGAATGCACTGTTCCACAGCACAGCGTCCAGATAGCACTCAATACTCCACGCCCACAAGCCGCTGAACGCGCACCCGAGTATCAGCGCCACACGCAACCACATCAACCCACCAGGGGTGTGCGGTGCCAGGAATGACAGCAAGAAAAACAGATTGGCCACTTGGAAAAATATATGGTTGACCGGTCGCCACTTGGGGCAGTGATTCAAATACATGTCCCACATCGAGGGTCGCTCCTGAACCGTCACGTTCACTAAATCTCTTGTCGCAGTCGACAACCTCGTCGTCTCAACTAAACCCATGTCGTCGACGGCCGACTCCACCACCGGCGTCGGGCTCGTGACTGCAGCCTCACTGCTCGACGGGACGTCTGTCGTGACATTCTGCAGCCCTATCATACCGATCGCTAAGGCACTGAGAAACAACATAGTCCCACCGCGCTCTCACACACACCCCAATTAAATTTGTCATCGAAACTCCACCAGCGATTCTCATTTGACTATTGTAATATGCACTAAAAATTGCCTTTTATATTTAAAATTATTTAAATTTAAAATTGTTCCTTTTTAATTCAAAAACAAAATAAATATACTATTGTACCGCTGCACAGGATTTATAAAAATAATTAACACAAGCACCGATACAGCTAACTATTAATTAACCATTCACTATCACTAAAATAACTTATTCCGAATTTAATTCCTTGTTCAAGAATCCAAAATAAAACGGTAGGAAACAGTATAGCAAACAATCGAAGCACTCAAATGACAAGCAGCAGTGCGCTATTGACAGAAATCTAATCTAAACCATAACCAACTAGACTTTAAAAAAGTTAGAGAAGTTAGTGCGGCGCAATCTTTAAAAAAAGAGTAGCAAAGAGAGCAAAAAGATTAAGGGTAAATAAAATAGTAATAAAAGGATTATTCTTTTAGTGTCTCATTTATGTGAACTTAAACATTACGTCCCTAAATATTAACAAAGGAATTTCAGACAAAGAACGATTTACAAACCTCTTATGGTGAGGCTAGATTTATATATATTATTTGGAAACTACATTGACGATGTACCGAAAAAAAAAGAGGGTACAATGATCAGACAAAACTATTTCACAAAATATTTATTACAATGAGCCAAATTTTTAAAATTTGGAACACCAGATGATTAGGTCCTGTTCATCTTTTTTAAAGACAACCCTATGTTAACGTTAACAAAGTTTGCTATTGTATAAATATAATTACCTATGGTACTCATTTTTGAAATGAAGATAAAATAATGAATATGTTAAATACTCATGTAACTTTACCAAATTATTTTTTAGATACTTTTGGTAGAAACGTAGTAATAATATTTTAGGAAATGAGAGAAATAAAAGAAGTAATGTGAAAAAATGTCTTCATACCACTGAAGTAGGAATGCTTCATAAACGTTATTGTATATTCTGTCAGTTAATGTCAAAAAGTGTCAGTCAGCTGTTGTTACCAAAACTCGGTATGAATTTGTATATAAACGATTTTATAACCTCTTCTTTACTTCGGTGATGTTTTATCTATTAAAATGTCTGTCTCTTTTGAAATGTTATTACATCCTGAACTTTTAACTAATGAGCAACTCATATATATAATACAAGAGGTATTAAAACTGTTGTTTTTTAATATTCTTGCCTAGAATGTTGAGAATATTCTACGTAATAAAATATTTCAATTTTCAGAGACATTTGCGTATTCCAAATATAGAAAGAATGGACAGAAGTGAGATATTAGAAATATTCCACCATTATTGTGTGCCTTATGGGCAACGGAAATATAGAGATTCTGGGAGAGGTAGAGTGTTGAATAGAGCGCGGCCTACTAGCCCAGAGACGCCACCAAAACTGCACACGATGACATCACAATGTAAAAGGAACACAAATCCTGATAGCAGCCGCTTAAAACCCCCTCCAGATTTATTATCAGGCCACATGAAACGGATTAAATTAGACAATAGTACACCTATAATTACTCGGACCAATGATATTAAGAGAAAAATGTCTATTGATGCAGTAAGTACAAAATTTTCTGCGGTTTAATATTTCAAACTAGTTAACACATAGGCTATGCATTGGATATATGCTATATCTTATAGGAGCATAGTATATTTATTATAAAACGAATTATTAAGCTTTTATTTGTATTCACAAAATTACATAACTTAAATACATTCAAGAATAAAAAATATTAAATCTTCCGAGCCTTATTCCCAAGTTTATTTGGGGTCGGCTACTAGTTCAACCGGTTTTACCTGAATTTCAGTTTTTCCATGGAGCGACTGGCATCGGACCTCCGCAACCCTAAGGGAGAACTGAAATTCGAAGATTGAACTAGTTGTCAGTATATTTGAGGGCACTGACTTCTCAATAACGATTGCCATAGATGTTCATGACAATCGGGACCGATGGCTTTACGTGCTCTCCAAGGCACGGGCGTGACTCACCGCCAAACTTCCAAACTCCGAGCTGCTATTAGGAATTTTCTAAGAAAATCTCAATAACACTTTTTGGACCGACCCGGGATTTGAACCCGAGACCTCTTGATTAGCAGTCGCATACGCTAATAAAAATAATAAATATTGCAAAATTATTTCTTTTAAGAGCTTCCGTTGCATGCTCTGCATAAATAGTTAAGGATTGATAATAATGTTCTCCTATTTTTAAGGCTTTGTTGGCTCACCATAACCTTTTTTAAGCGAAACAAATTTGTTTCCACTGTACAACATCACCCCACTGGCATTAGAAGATGCAGACGGGGCAGCGTGGGTTAGACAATACAGTAGCAATGAAATGATGTCGCTAATTCAATTGTTACTGTATTGCTAACTATAATTAAACCTTTTTTCTTAATTTTCTAATATTCTCTTATTTTATTAAAACCCATTCCCAAAATGCTTTTTTTGTTTGTACCTATGTATCTAAATAACATCTATTCTTAGTGCGACTTACCTAATTTTAGCCAATCATTGTTGTTTATGGTAGTTTTTGGTTCATTCATCATTTTTGGTAGTTTATAGAGTTTTTGAGTAATGGAATCAACATCATTGCCAATTAGAATATTGAATGATATGATGAATATTGTAGATTAAGTTGAATAATTCATTTACACACAAACATGCAACCATAGATTTTTTATATCATCTACACCTGCATAGACTACCAAAAATCTATTCATAATTCACTTGATTTATGGTCCTTGAGTAGCCCTACAAATTCTTATTCTGAGTCTGGGTGTGATTTGTGTCTGTTTCTCGTATGTTTATAAAGACCCCGTGACACAGTAATATATTCCTAATGCAGTTGTTATTTAAAAAAAAAAAAATAGAAATTTAAAGCGAGTTTTTGTCTTTCAGATGCCCACCAGTCCACCACCACCCAAAAAAGATAGGAAAACCATAACATGGCCTTGATGTAAAATATATGTAAATATAATTTTAGGTAATAATCAGTAATTGTCAAAAGTACTGTAAATAAATATTTGTTTAAGTGAACAACATGGAACAAAAATACGATTTTTTTAAAGATTTTATTAACAATAGTCTGCCGGGTCAGCTAGACCCGGCATTAAACCTTATCTGGACTTTCACAAATAATTCAAGATCAAAACTAGCCAAATCGGGTCAGCCGTTCTCGAGTTTTAGCGAGACTAACGAACAGCAATTCATTTTTATATTGATAGATAGATAGATTAAAAACTAACTTTTGCCCCCGTCTATCTGTGTATGTCAGATTTTGTAGTAATAAATTTTCAGGTGAATATTTAATAGCTCATGACACTCATTAATAAGGTGGCTTTCTATTTGTAAAAGGCTTTTCAATTTTGGTTTTGTGGTCTCGGTTTCTAAAAATATTAGTTTCGGACTTGAAACATTTTCTATCTATACAAATAAATAAAATTGGAGTTTCTGTTTGTAATATTAAAATAACCGCTTTTTACTAAATGTGTATGTATGGAAACACGGTACATATGCCAAAAAAATTTTTTTTTCAATTTTTGACTGTCAGTATGTCTGTTTGTTCCGGGTAATCTATGGAACGACGATTTCGACTTGACTTTCACTGGCAGATAGCTGGTGATATAAGGAGTAACTCAGGCTACTTTTTTAGACTAGCTTCGCCCCGCGGCTCACAACAACAAACGCCGCTAACACCGCGGGGCTCAGCTAGTGTGTAGTATGTATGTACATATGTACGATGACCGGGGCGGTATTCGTGCATCTCTACTTGCGCATTGCGGTTTATTGTCGCTAAGGGCCACAGCACACTAGCTACTTTTAGCATCGACGATCGGCAACTAGTCGCTTTTTAGAAGCTAAATACGGCGACCGAACGCTCTACACCGCACACTTAAAAACGCCAAACGCGGAGATTGAGTCGCTTTTTAGAAGCGGCTCAATCAGCAGCTGAACGCTACTCTCCGCACACATTCGGATGCCGGTAGCATCGATTTGGCATCTGAGCAGTCGCTAAAACGCGCGTTTCCGATACCGCGATTGAACGCAGGAAGTCGCTAAAACGCGATGCAGCATCGATGCAGTCGCCAAATCGCCGATCGCCGATGCTAAAAATAGCCAGTGTGCTGTGGCCCTAAGTGCGTGACCAGAGACCCGATGATGTAAGAACAATCTGATAAACCAACAAAGTATGTCACCACACTGCATTGGTAATGAATATGGTAACCATTTATTTTCAATTCTATTCATGCTTTCCATCAGACCGAATAACGTCATTTTAGCAGCCGTATATACCTATATATAAAAAAAATATAATAATAAAATGTGCATTTAAAGATATTTATTGTTAACAAGTCACAAATTTATATTAGCAGAATTTGATTGTTATTGTTTTTATATGAATGAATTAGTACTTAAATATAAGGTCATTAGAATTAGTCCTATACATGTACTGTATACAGAAAAATTGTATAATAGTAATCATCATAATCCGCATTTTCGGATAATGGGAGATGGCTTATACCTTACTGCTCTCATAATTATAGTGAATGGCGGCGAGTGGACGGGCTTTAAGCTCATCGCGCTTGGCGTCGAGGTCAGCTAAACGCTGTTCCTCAAATTCGCGGATTCGCTTCTTCACAATCTCGCGCCATTCCGGTCGCTGTGCTGCCAAACTCCCCGTATAGTATAAGAATACTATATGTATAATTTTAATTAAACCGCACTAATAAATAAAATATACAAAATGACGTATGAAGGTCCTGTTGGCCTTGTTGTTAGGTTAGTGACTTCAATTATTCAAATAATAGAGAATTTAGTTTTAATTGCCTCGGTGGCGACCGCTATGCTTGAGGTCTCGGGTTTGATTCCCAGGTAGAACCAAATATTTGTGTGATCGGCAAATATTTGTTTCTGAGTTTGTCTGTCTTCTATGTATAATATGTTATACTACAAAAAATAGTATTTTTATGAATTTATATAAGTTGTCTAGTACCCATATACACGCTCTGCTTAGTTTGGGACTAGATGGCATTGTGTGTAAGATGTCAGAAATATTTATTTATTTATTGTACTAAAAACTCCCCTTCTCAGTCTTCCTACAAGATTAGGTTATACAAGATGGAAGAAATATTATGAAGATGGAGATATGTAGGTATTGATGTTATAGATCTTAAGCATAGAATAAGAAGAGGTAAACGGCTAGACTAAAATAACTAATTATTATTAGTAAGAACCAAAACGACACCCAAATCCGCATAAATGTATATTTAAATATTACAAACCAGCAATCGAATGTTACCTCCTAACTCCTAAGCAAAAATTTATCATACCGTCAGACAACAGCGCATGCTAAGATACATAAAACATACACTCGAAATATGTAACCCTCCTTTAGACGCAGTCGGGTAAAAGAATTATAGTCTGAAAAGGAGTGTTCCTAAGTGTATTCGTGCATGTATCTTCAAATTTTTTATGATTGTTTAGTATTATGTAAGATTGTTTATGTAAAAGGTAGCTTGTAAATAGAAAATCAGCTGGTAATGTTTATTATTTACGAATAATTTTGTAATATGTATATAGTTTTGTGTGTAGTTTTTATAATGATGTTAAATCGAAAACCTATGAAAGAATGGATTTTTGAAATTATCTTATTTGTGTTTTATTTTATATGATAAGTGGGGACCTACGTTTTTTGATTAAGTTATTTGAACTCGTAACGCGTTACGAAATGTGTGATCGGACGAGGCGAACGGAAGTTGACAGCGAGATATAGGTTTGTGACGATAGAAAGTTACATATATTTAAGATCACGGAGCAGTCTTATTGTCCAGTGTATTCAGTAATCAGTTTTACTTTAGTTGTGTGGTCTGAAGCACACTCACATTTTTGCAATTATGTAATAGGTTACCTCCCAAATTGAGTTCACTCTGCCTGATGGGAAAGCATGAGAAAAGTTCTCGAGTAGCAGTCACCATACGCAATGTTGCATGGTGACCCTCACTATGGAGGCCTGTTGAGATCCTTCTGCAGGCTGAAGGATTTAGTCGTTGACACTTAGTTGCCACGTATGACTTATGAGTAACATTAGATTTTTATGATACAGCTGCAGTAGAAACAGTATGCTGGCCTACTGAACAGATTTTAAGAGCCATCTATACTATCGGATGCAAAAATAAAGTTTTCATACTACCCACACAATACACAATATTACCACCTGAAACTTGTTTTCTAGTTTCCATGCTTCTATGTGTATATACAATTCATAGAAGCATGGAGGAATGTGAAATCATAGAAAAGAAAATAAATAATAATAAATTGTACGCATGAGCTATCTAATCAGAATAGAATTACAGCCTTTTTCGAGATTCAGTCATATCACGTGATTGCAAAATGACCAATAAATGACAAAACTCAAAACTGCAATTAACATGACAATAGTTTAAAAAGAGAACTGTCAGTTGTGTTTTGATTACATTAATTTATTGAATTTCACGATTACTCAAGTATTATTTTTAATCTCTATTTCATAACCAAGTATAACACAAATATGCACGAACCTACACCTAAAAATGCAAAGTCAACCAAAACAAGAAGTATGTTACAACTCGAGGAAGTTGAGGCAAAACCTAGCATACTCAAAGGTCTATCCAAAACCCAATCACACTTCCTAGTTGCCTCCGAAAAGCTGGACAGAGTGACAAGGCGGGTCATTGCTCCGTACGCTCAAATCGAAAGGAAGGGTATTAAAGAGAAAGAGGAAGAAGAGAAGCCAGGAATGTATCTAGATATAAATAGGTTCAATGTGTTTTTAGAAGACACAGTAGATTTAGACACACTGTTGTTTGACACTGCTGCAGTACTGAAAACTGTAACTGATAGTTCTGGTAAGCGTCTGCAAAAGTTATAATGGCAATAATTTTGACCTTTACCCGTAATAGTTATTGGTATGATTGTTTATTTCAGGCGTTTTTGTTTATATTGTGGACAAGCTGAAGAATGAAATAGTATTGATGCAACCTGATACAAAAAGTCCTGACCGACATACAATAAATATACCAATCGGTTAGTAAATAAATAAAAATAAAATAAATTTCATTTGAATCGGTTCAGTAGTTTTAGCGTGAAAGCGCGACAGACAGACAAACGGAGACACTTTGGCATAATTTGTAATATGATATATATTTCGATTATGAAATTAGAAGTGTATGTATTAAATAAAAATCTGAAAAGTCGTGATGCCAAAAAAAATTGCGTGCAACTTCTGCTAAGGTACTAATTGCTGAGGAAAATGAGTCATGTCCCTCCTACTCAAAAGAAGGATCTTACAACCCAGCGAGGCGAGCATGTTTTTTTTTTACACGCGGGGAATGCTTTTCGCACCATACCCTTCTTGGGGAAAACGAAGGGTGTGTTTGGGACTCCCGGGCAACCAGTCTGCCCACTAAGCTCCGCACCTCGGCAGTCGGGAGAAACAACAGGATCGCGTCAGGGGCTTCTGTTGTCCCCCCTGTCGTATCCCACCAGTACACAGTAAGATGCGGAACATTGACCCGCCTTAGACGACACCCCCGGCCGCACCGGGGTATCACCTGTCTCGGGGAGTTGATTTTCAGAAGTTGTTACGTCTTAATCGCCTGATATTTTATTTGTTATATATTTCCACATACTCGTTGTTTTAATATAAAGCGTTCAAATATGAATTTTAGAGGAAGGAAAAATAGCAGCTGCGCATGTAGCATATACGAAGGAGTATCTGCTCCTAAGTGACGTACAGAGAGACAGGCGATTTGCTGAAGGTCTGAAGTGGGTTGACGCGAAGGTAGCTCTTTGCATGCCAGTAGTGAAACCTGATGGGGAATGCTACGCTGTGCTGGAGCTATTTAGAACTTATGCAGAGGCTTATGATGAAGTAAGTGCAATTAACTTTAATAGTCTTTGCAATATCGTGTCGTGTGGGATTTGAACCCACAACACTTGGTGTAGTAAGAAGCGGCGTTGCCGCACGCCGCCTAAGAGAGGATCGTAGTACTGAAACGGAGCCAGCACCAGTAGGCGTTGGGAGGAGTCCAGAAGGACATCTGACCCTGGACTCCTCCTGCTCCTAAAAGAGAAGCGCAGAGAGGGCACACCGTGTGGTTTTTGGTCGGTTCGAGTCCGACACCGGCCCGCCGAATCGAAAGTAAGAAGCGGCGTGAACCGCATAAACCACAAGGCCAACCATGCAGTAAAACGTATTTATTACCGTCTATACATACTTCCATATGCATTTAGTGAAACGCCTTCCATTTTTTTTTATTTTTATAGATAAAATAATATTTAATTTTAATATCAGTAATAAATAAGTAATTTAAAATAGTTTTTTAGTAGTCTATTTACCACTTTACTGACCCTGCTTAGTCAGAATTTGAGTCAATTTGCCTGTAACCTACAGGAAAATTTACAGTGAGATGTTTATAAACTCCTAATTTAAAAGCTCTTCCTAATTGGTGATAAAGCACATGTACTCTGTTCTGTTCCAGAACGTAGTTTACACAGTAATAAGCGTGGCTTGCTGGGCTGGAGCAGCCGTCCATCAAGCACAAGCTAGGGTCACTTTACAGAAGACTTCTCATCTCAACAGCGAGCTCAGGGCATTGCTACAAAACTACTTCTGTGATTTGGCATCCATTGATACTATGCTGACTGATATGTTGGTTAGTGACGCTAGAAATTGTAATAGTGATAAGTTGTAGGTATGTTATTAATCATAAGTTGTGTGTTTGAGGCGCTCAGTTGCCGTAGATGATTAAAATTGTTCCCGAGGGTAAGCAATGACGGCATGGTCAGTACCTGGCTGGGTGACCGTTGACGGCATCATACCATGAGCGTTTCCGTAATTCGGAGGTCATCACTTAGTTAGGAAGATTAGATGTTAGTTGTACTGATATTCAAATTTTCTTCACAATGATCCATAGCTCTAGATATGTCTATTATTGTAGGCTGTTGTAAAATCATTCATCGGCGCCATGCGAAGCAGTTTCTACATCATTGACAAGGAGAACATCACCGATCAGATTTACGCTGACATGTGGGACGATGGGTGGGCAGGAGAGAAGACCACCATGCCGAGGAAAAGGACGAAGGTTAAGTTAGTAGTCAGTGCCTTCTCGATCTTCTAACAAACTTAGCCCTTCCTCGAAAAGCTAACTCTGCCCTTCCTGGAAAAGGTCATTACAATTTTTACTGTATACCGTATGCCGGCAGCTATATGACAGTTATTTAAAAAAAGCTGCAAATCTGCATCAAAGAGTCCGTCCGCGTACGAGTATATGTTTAAAATCTTTTGTGTTTAAAGTTGCTTAAAAATCCGTTTAGTCGTTTTTGCGTAAAAGTAACACATTTCCATACATCATTAAACGCTTTCGCACTTTGATTACTAGCTCCGAATCGCGGTAATACACGCGATGTGGCTATACCTTGTTCATCCAACGGTAATGTAGGCATTACATTAGAATAAGCAAGGTACTCCTCCTTTCCTATCGTGGAAGTTCTTTTAAACAGGTATAACTATTTGGAAACGGGTATTTTCCTTCCTAATCTTACTGATCCTAGTAATATTTACATGCAAAAGTTTCTTAGAATGGATGTATGTTATTCTTTTACGGAAAAACAACTAAAGAATCTGGATAATTCTGTAATTTCTGATGATATTCTTTTTTATTCGCCAGTCTGTCCATGGAACAAACTCCAGCCGGCTTGGTGGCTAGAACAGGGGAGTCGTTAAATGTCCATGACGCGTATAAGGATTCCAGGTTTGCCAATGAGATTGACCCCATGACGGGAACTGTTGTTAGATCATGTCTGGTGTCTCCAATTTTGGACAAATTTGGTGTTATGGGTAAGCAGCTAGCTATTACACATGTATAGTTTCAATACAATATGGTGCTTTTAGACTTGTCTTTTTGTAGTTTGATTATTACTTTCTGGCTGACCCACGACATCGTCTGCGGTCTACTTATTGCCAGTGGCATGTGACTGAAAAAAAAATGGTTATAGTGAGCCAACCGTAAAAGATAGATATATGCGATTGCGGGGTTTTTTAACTCTTCTTCCATACATTATTTTTGTTAAGCTTAAACCGTTAAAGAACCGCACGCAATGGGAGTTATCAATAGTAATAATTTCCCTCCGTTTTTTGCAACACTTCATTTTTAATCCGATCCTTTTGGTCTTACCCGGATGATTTATAGCCTATGAAAAGATCGAGGGAATCAAATAGCATCAAATCAGGATATAATATT
The DNA here is from genome assembly GCA_932526445.1 of Phragmatobia fuliginosa. Lineage (NCBI taxonomy): Eukaryota > Metazoa > Arthropoda > Insecta > Lepidoptera > Erebidae > Phragmatobia > Phragmatobia fuliginosa. The sequence continues at coordinate 19,067,880 of OW052070.1, forward strand.
AGGAAACTATCAAGATTCCACCTGGTATTTTACATGGTCAATTAATAGAAGGTGTACTTATTGAAAGAATGCAAAACAAAAACCAGGGAAAGGCAATTTATCTCATTCTGGCTGATGAATTGTTTCCAGGTGTCGTTCAACTGACAAATAAAATAAACGCTCAGCCGTTCAACTCTGAGGATGAGCTGATCTTCTCCGTGTTCGTCAGCTACTGTTCACTCATCGTACACTTCTACAATATGGAGCAGAAGAAAATATATCATGTTCGTAACGAGTAGTTCATACTTTTTTATGATTGGGTGAAAACAACATCTTAAGCTATTAGGCTCTTTAAAACTGAACCCTTTGCGTGCGCTATCATGTTCTCGAATAAGAATACCTATCTCTTAGAAAAATATTATTTTTAAGAACTCTGAAATATGTAGCTCTGACCCACAGAACAGAGAATTCTACACAGCCAAAACACCCCTGTAGCACAGTCACTGATTGATGATTAGTTAGAAAATCTTGGTCGCAATATTTATTTGGTTTACGTAATAGATATTTAGCGTAAACATATGTGTTACACGTTGGAAGAATGCAAAATATTCTTGTAGATATTAGACAGAAGCAATAGGTACATTTATAAATCTTTCCAGCATAATCTGAACAGAGTATTTTCTGAACTGATGAGCTTACACTTGAAGCCATGCAAACATGAATTGGAAGAAGTGATGGAAACCAATGGTATCGTGGTTCCACCGGCCAACTTTCGCAGGTAAGTTACTTTAACCACTACGAGAGAGAAATTTACTACACGGTTAACCACCATGGGATTGGAACCCACAATACTTGGCTTGGGCAAAAGCTTTTTACTGCGCCACATGTGTTTCACAAATTGTTGTTCTAAGACTGGATGTTTTTTGTGTCCGTTTTATAGATGTTTATAACATCAACCACGCCACAGGATGTAGGTACGTTACTAATACGGGAGGTACTATTGAGACAGGAATTTACTTAAAGTTACCAGTAAAAGTAAATTGCGTCAATAAGGTGTTTTCAAACGTTAGCAGCTAACGATATATTTATTTTGCTATTATAAACGTTTTTCTCATTTATTCCAGCTATAACTACCATATAAGTGAAGGTAGTCGGGAAGACATGCCGGCTCTGGTCTGCTACATGTTCAACGAAACCTTGGGGAACCTCAAATTAGAAAGGGAGGTCATGTCAGATTATGTGCTGACCTTATTGCGGTGTTACCGAAACAATCCCTATCATAACGCGGAGCATGCCTTTTGCTTCACTCACACCATGTACCTGATTCTCGTCAATAATCGAGAGTATTTTAATTCTAATGAGGTATGGAAATTCATTTTCCATCTAATTGTAGAATTAGAATTGCATGTTGTGTGGACGATTAGTAATTTTGTAATAATTTGTGTAGTAAAAAGAAGTCATTTATTCTTCCAATAGATAGGTGGCTTTAGTCATCTCGTTGAGGCCGATAGGGTTCCACTGTATGGCGTTTAGAAATCTGAAATTTCATACTAAAAACCTTTTTTACATTGATTTACCTGATTAGTCGACTCAGTTTTAGCCTAAATTTCATGGGAAAATAATGGATTTCATTATACTACACCTATTAATTGTAAGCATTTTTTCAAGTTAATGAATGTTAGTATATTTTCGGGGGTATCCAACTGTAGTTTGAGGCGCCATTAAGATGTTAGACACCTGATGTAGAACCTGCGGCAGATTTCTTTAATGGGATATAAGGGACCCAAAACAGTACTTAGCAGCAAAGCTTAAATTCAAATTTAATAGTTTAAAAGTGAGGGTCTGGAGAAGTGTTATATGAAGAGATAATAGCAAGATGGATGAAATCTCAGTAACGAATTTATTCAGATCAGGCGTATTTGGGAATCTGAGGTATCATAAGCTATAGCGAATTATAATACCTACTTAAGATGTAACCTTACAGATTATAGCACTTATGCTTGCTGGCCTGTGTCATGATGTAGACCATCCAGGCTTCAACAACAATTTCTTGGCACTCTGCAAGCATCCACTGGCCAAGATGTATCGGAGCTCCATGCTTGAATATCATCACTACTTCCTCGCCAAGAAAATAATAGAGGTTATTCTTTCAAATATATCTTAACACATACCTACTTATTTCAAAGTTCTATGTATGGCAGACATAAGAGTCGCATGCTTGTAACTGTAGCTGGTCTTTGTCGAAAATTCCCTGCGTTTGAATAAAAAAAAGAAAGTGAAATATTATTTTCACATTTACAGCCCAAAGGTATTTATTTATTATAATACAGTTATATACAAAGAGCATTATAACAACTCGTACATTTTGAATTTTAGGTAGGTATAAGTTATTTAACAGCTGAAATAAAATATACCTAAAATTATAAATGTACAAGTAATTATAATGCTCTTTCTATGTTACTGTTTCTGAGAGACTGCAACTATGACATTATTACCTTTCTTTCGTCTCAGTCAGGTGATGGATTACGTAAGCATACCATGTGTCACAATCATCATCAGTAAAAGCTTTTTATTTGCTACTACTGGTCACAAGCCCCCTTTTAAGAAATGAGGATTCGGCGGCACAGATTTCAACGTCCAATTGTCCCACCGACACAAGCATCCTTCGACCAGTCGTATTGGCCGTGGCTGGAGGATCACGGCCCGACGGTTCATTTCGGGCAGTTGGTAGTCGGTAATTTGTAGTGTTTTTTTCTGCTGAGCTGTATGAGGAAGTCGCGAAAAGGCTTAATTTTAGGCTATTAATGATTGTAAATCTCAGTAGCTTAATCACATTATTTCAGGATAAAAACATATTGAGCAAATTGCCAGCAGCTGACCAGCTACGAATCATGGAGGAGATCAAGTTCAACATCCTCTGCACAGATCTGGCAGTATACTTCCAGATACGAGCTCAGCTTACACCTCTCCTCGCCGATAACCTGTTTGATTGGCAGGACACCTCACATAGGAAGATGCTTAAGGTGTTTCATAATTTCAAGCTTTTTACTTTTATACGTAGAAGGAATAAGAGTAAGCGAATTTGTTATAGTATTAGTGATTTTTTAGCTTAACGTGATCGTCCAATCTCTCAGCGTCTTCCAAACTACCAAAAGCACCTGCCACGAGACATGTTTGTAGACCTGACATCACAAAGTAGGTTATACCAGTTATTCCTAGGGAAATGTTTCTGCCTTACACTTGAATCTGGGGAGAGCTGCAAAGCACTTGTGAGCTGCAGAACACTTTCAAAGACCCTTGTCCTAGAATGGAACACAAATCAATGCGATTCGCTGGGACAGCTATTGGACATGATTGAAGAGAGATCGGCTTTCACCGAAGGCTTTACGTGCTCTCGGAGGCACAGGGGCTAAGAACCTAACTACCAAACTCCGTGTAATTAAAAATTCAATAACACTTCTTGATCTGACCAGAGTACTCTTGATCGGCAGTCGTACATATGCTAACTACACTTAAGATTGTGCTGCGCGAACAAAAAACGCCGAGTTTAGGTATTTACGAGCAGAGTTGCGCGGCAGCGCCGCTAGGCAGCACCGTCGCCGCTTCCTACGTGAAACATTTTATCTAAGATATGTAAAATAATTGTACAGAGTAGGCTCCACACAGAGTAATACATATCTTCTAAATATTCAGTCGTTTTTATGGAAGTTTTGTTCAAAAGTAATAATTTCTAGAATCTATTCATTTTCATAATCAGCCTATCGAAGTCCACTGCTGGACATAGGCCTCTCCCATTGCAAACCACTCTGATCGATTTTGGGCTTCTCACATCCAGCTCCTGTCAATATAAGTATATCATCTATACAGGGTGTCCCAGAAAGAATGGGTAATCCTAAAGCACGTAGTAGTATAGCTATCCAGCGTACAAAAAAAAAAACCCAAAAGAAATCCAATAGTTGCCCAACTTTTGAAGTTATCTTATTCCTCACAAAAAATCTTATTAGAAATGCAGTAAATAGTATGAGTGCCTATTATACTTTTTTGGAAAAAAATTAACATGAAATTTGATCAAAATAAATTATGACAGAATTTGAGATTTTTGTGAAAAAAATATGTATGAAAAACTAAGCAGCAACTATATTAAAAAAAATGGTATAATACATAATTTTATCCAAAGAGAGAAAATTAAAGCTTCCTTTTTAGTGTAGTAAAGGACGTGTGATAATGTTATTTCGCTATTTACTACCTGAGTGTGGCCGAAGTAATTTTTTGTTAATTAAGAGACAGAGATTGGTGAATAAATTCAGTACTAAAGTACAGTGTAAGCGAGCGAGAGACGAGTATATTATTATTGTACCTTTGTACTATTGTACCTTATCTCTCTCGCGCCATGGCACATAGCAATGGCAAGTATTTGGTGCGTCGCTTGACTTGTTCGGTATCGCATGTTCCCATTCCTTTTGCAGTTCTCTGTGATTGTCAATCAGTGTTAAAACGACGATTTCTGGCTAAACAGCCAGAAGTCATCGTTTTAAGTAAGAGTCAAATCATTGGACTCTTCGTTTTGCTCACTGATTTGGACTTTAGTTTGGTGATTTTACGACGACTTGGCTTGTATCTGGACTGGTTTCGTATATCAGTATGCCGCGTATTCAATATATGGCACAAGAATACGCAAACATGCACTTTATTTATGGTGAATGTAGAAGTAGCGCAAGTGCTGATGCATTCCTTTATAGGGAAAGATACCCTACAGCGCGTCATCCAGATTACCGCGTATTCATAAGAGTGTACAGATGTTATTCGGAAGGTAGAATGCATAGGTGGTACGAGCACTGGGAGAATAGCAAATATCAATATACAAGACACTGTGCTTGACGAAATTCAGAAGAAGACAAAGACGACCGGTCCACATCTTATAAAGCCCCTTTTACATGTTCTTTTTTTTTCAAAATTAGCTTCAAGAAGCTTCCGCTCCTGAAGCCATTCAATCGAATCAGCTTAATACAGTGCGCCGTTCAAGTGCGTGACGATCCTCATTGGATAGCTGTAACAGTATTTTTGCCATATGCGTAGATTTAGCAAAGTTGAAGTCGGCTTTACTAAAATCAGGCCTTGGGCAAGTTTCACCGTAGTCTTTATCACTAATGTCTGTATTGCGGGATTAAATGAAACAACAGATGCAGCACACCGTCCTGAGTATGATTGTCTAAGTGAATAGTTTATTCGCCATAAAATTTTTGGCATTTTTAATCAATCGACAAAGTACTTTTATTATGGTGGCAAAGACCGCATCTGATTTTATTTCACCAAATACGTTTTTATCAGTTTGATGGCCTTTATTTATGAGGATGTACTTGCAAATATAAGACTTGCACGAGCTGTGATCGCGGAAAACGTGAATAAGTGCATTGAAAAGGTCTTGTTTTAAATCTATAACTTTTTCAGCGAAAGATTTTTCATTTTGAGAATCAATGTGATTTATGGCACCTTTCACCGATCGCCGTACGCGTAGCACGTTTTGGAGCTGTATTTTTTGGCATTTTAATTGGTAACATGTATTTCTTGATAATTCATCTAATCTTGTACAAAAGTTTCTGAGGAGGTGGTTAGAGCACTCTATCTTTTCGACAATAAGTGCGGCATATGGTTTGGTATCCAGAACATTTTTGTAGGTGCTGGAATCACCATTAGCTATGTGTTTAGAATAAATAAAACCTTGAGTTGCTTTTGAAGCCTTCTACTATGGCAGTTGACTACATACCGCTAGATGATCGAGTGTAATTTTTATATCACACATGCTCAGAAATACAAACTTGAAGTAAAGTTTGCGCTTCTGAGCTCGCCCGCAAACCATAGAGTTTTTATTTTTAACAGTCATGTAGAGAACTTTTTTAGTTCTGTAGCCAATGATATTTGCAGCTCCTGAAAAGGTCGTATAGTTTTTCCTGTATGACCTCTTACTCCAATACGCATCAGATACAACTGTTATCATCGGTACGCTATCTGCATTAAGGTCATTATTTTTTTCAGCCAGTTAATATTTTTATTTTGTTGCTTCCTCTATGCTTTTTACTTTGGCCAGTTCCCAGAGTTCACATACTTTAGCATGAAATTTGGCATAAAAATGTTCTGACATGCAGGGTATATCAAGAGAAGTTTTGACTTGCTCCAGGGCACTGAATCCCATATCTATACACTTAATTACTCACGATAGTTTGATTGAGTGCAAGTTCCTTGCTGTTTCTAGGTTTTCAACAATTTTCCAATCTTAATTTTGCATTACACATATTGCATACTATGAAACAGGAGGACTGAAAACAATTTCTATATTCTCCATTGATTTTTAAATTACTGAAGTTGCAACCAAATGGAGAGTTGTGGTGAGTAAGTTCTTGGTTTAAACAAGTACCCGAATTGTGGCTTTGCTTTCATTTGTGTTTTCCTTTTCTACTATAAGTTCTTTCTTGACCATAAGATTACATGTAACCTGAAAAACATAGGCCTATAATAATAAAGTGAGTTTGATAAGAGTAGGTACCTTTGATTAAATATATGTTTATAATCAAAGGTAAATATTTACGTTTTGAAGTTCTCTACCGTCTTGATTACTTGATTACTTGTATTGATTGATTAGCAACTGACGAATAATTGTGAACGGAACATTGCATTTACATTAAAATTATAACAGTAACATTAAACATACCTGTTTGAGATATTTACCTATTTGCGTTTGTACGTTTGTATTGTGTTTTGTACATTTGTTGCTCTGCGTTCGCATTACTCTGTACAGATTCGACTCGAAATTTGATTTTTTTCCAATTTTCTTATTTGCCAGTAAGTATAACCAATGACATATAGACATGATACACAATACAATACTGACATAAGTCTAAAAAAACTTTAAAACAAAATTGATCTCAATAATATTAGTAATTAGACCCATTCTGCTTTGAAGTTTCAGACCTAGTAATTTAATTAGAGCAATATTTTTTTCTGCGCAATGTGCAATGTGCATCAGGCGTTTGTGTTAAAAATTGAAAAGTCTCAATATTTTTAGATTTATACTTTTAAATTAAATTATACACCGGCTAAACCCTGCACGATGTAAATACAAATATTGTCATATGAAAATTATTGTTCTAGACGTAAAATCTACTATCTTTTCGAAGAAAAATGTTTTTAAGATTTCATCTGACACACAACATATATGTATCGTTTTTTAATTTTATATGTATCTGTTTCAAATTCCAACTTCGGCGGAGATCTTGTGCAAGGATCGACCTAAACTATACAAATACTTTTGATGTATTTAATTAATGCAGCGCACAGTACTACTCATTTGAAAATACGTCAAATCCCACAATTTCGTGCAGTACCTTCTTAAGACTAAACATAAAGTATATGAATTATTCTAGGGGATATTGATGACAACGAGTGATTTGTCCGGGTGTTGCAAGCCATTCGGTGTCTCGAAATCCATAGCCGAATCTGTTTATGAAGAATTCTATGACCAGGTAAGTAAATACTTGTAGAAAATATCCTGAATATGATCCATAGCCAATTTAAATTAATAGGTTTTAGTTAAATAATTAAAACCTATTAATTTGTTAGTGGTAGTTAGTTTGTGTTAGTGGAAAGCTTGGGACGCTGTCGCCTCTGTGCTTTATGCTGCTTTGAGTATTTTGGCTTCGAAAGTCACATTTGACAACTCTTTTTGTACTCCACTATTTGTTTATTTCACGCTAATGAGCCGAGATTGAATGAAAAATGTTGCAAAAACAAGAAAATTTATTCACTTTGAGAGACAGACAATGAGAATGATTTTGTTGTTAGTCTAAAGTTACCCCCATTTCTAGGGTGACAGAGAACGTGCTATGGGCTATACCCCTCTCAGCATGATGGACCGTCGCCGCTGCATCAACCAGCCGGCGGAACAGATTCAGTTCCTGTCAGTCGTAGTACTGCCCTGCCTGTTGCTGCTGCAGACCATTTTCCCTAACACCGTCACACTTACTGATAACTGCAGGTAAGTTGGATCAGTCGGTTTGAACCTGTAAAGTTTATGAAAAGCGTAACGTAGAATTCAGAGGACCGATCGGTGAAGATTTGAGTAGAAGTGAAATAAACGTAGAAGTAGAAGTGAAGTTCCTCTTAGCCAAATTGACGTTCTACAAACGTAAACCTTAGTAGGAAATAAATAAACAAATATATAATGATGTCTTCTCAGGTATTATTAATATTAAGCGAATGTTGAAACAGATCGCGAAACACTTGACATCTTCGTTTTAGGAGTAGATCGTCGTGATTCATTAATAATTACGTTTTCATTTTAGGAAAACCCAAGAATCATGGCATGAAGAAATCGAAATCAGGGGGCAGAAACTATGGCGCCAGGAGCTTTCAATGCCGAATTCAAAAAAACACATCGTGATAAAAAATGACGAAGAGAAATCATGAACCCCAGCAGCCCCTGGGGTTAGCTTGTTTATTCACTTATTTGAAATGTACTTAGATACCAGAAGCTATGCATCTTGGAAGCGAGTGCTTACCCAATAATAACTATTAAATATAATTCCTATACAATTTGTGTATATTTTTTTATAATCTTACAATTACGTACTTTTGGTCTCAAGCTAGGCTGAGCTAGTACTGCTCTTAAAAAGAACTTTATATTACTTACATATCTTGAATAAATAATATTCAGATACGAACAAAATAAATGATCGTGCTCATCACACAAATACATGTACTGGGTTTAAATGGAACCTCTAGCGTAACCATCGATATTGAATACCTGCGTATCAAACAAGACCAGTCGATTACTGTCTTTTTATTTTTATCACTACTTTGCATATATCTAACTAGCTAGATTCTGTAATCGTCTTCTGTGGCCATTGAGAGGAACACGGAGTTAATACTTTGTATGACACAATGTCTTTGTAGTGTTTATAATTTGAATTTGTTTTTATTATTGAGCGAGTTCATAGTGACAGGCAGTTGCTTTTGTTTGCGAGTCTAAGATGAGCATATGTGGAGATTCCCCTCCCCCTCACACCCAAAACGACTGTTCTCTTTGGCTACTCTCTACTGGTCCGCGGGCCTGTTGCTCTGTCTGTGGCATAGGGGTAATCTTCACACACTTCAATCTGTAGACTTACATACACTGCCTGTCACTTTAACCTCACACTCCCATTTGGGCTTATGCTTTGATGGAGATAAACGCCTGAGTGGGGCATCTCCCTACTGTGTTGCTCTAAAGTCAAGGCATACTCAAAAATAGTTTGACCTCTATGGTCAAACTATTTTTGAGTATGCCTTGTTTGTCTGGGATTAGTGTATGCGACTGCTGATCAAGAGGTCTCGGGTTCAAATCCCGGGTCGGGCCAAAATACTGTTGTGTTTTTCTTGCAGGAAATTCTTAATAACAGCCCGGAGTCTGCAAGTTTAGCGGTGACTCACGCCCGTGTCTCGGAGAGCACGTTAAGCCGTCGATCCCGGTTGTCATGAACATCTATGGCAATCGTTATTGGGAAGTCATGCCCTCAAATATACTGACAACCAGTTCAACCTTGGAATTTCAAATCTCTCCGTTGAAATACTGATATTCAGTTAAAAACCGGTTGAACTAGTAGCCGACCCAAAATAATCTTGGGAATGAAGGCTAGGAAGAAGAAGATACCTACAAAATTTGGTAGGAGTAAAAAAAAACATTGACATGATAGCAAATTTATTTAACCTAATACAAAATGTAATCCAAATGTATTCGGTATACAACAAACCAATACATGGAAATTATACTTCGTGTAACTAAACAAGACAATTATATCTAGTGAAGTGATGGACACTTTATAGCTAGTGGATAAAGCTAACCATATTTTTGTACACCAAAGACTCTTCAGTGTTACAACACTATTATATTATTTCTATAAATAATATTGCCAATCTCCAGTTCACCCCTGTAAATGAATAAACATATTTTTTAACTAGTAACTAATTTACAAATATTAACTTTCGCTCTTCGACGTACCAAGGGTGTAATTTTTTTACCCATCAACACATCTTTACAATAGTAACACACAATAAATACAAACAATTTCCTTAAAGAAATTATAGAAATGATTAAGACATTAAAATAATGAGATTAATAAATGTCGAAATATAATGGCGGACCACACAACTGACTGCCTAAATACGATTTAATGAATAATTTCAACAATTCCAATAATATTGCTTAAGGTATAAACAATAACTTACTTTTTTTTAATACCTATACTTTTTTTATCTGTGAAAACATGCACCTAGTATTTTCAACGTTCCATTTTTAAAAAAATGACAAGAACTTTGTATTAAAAAATATATAATCTGTGGAATGCTGTGCCTCTTTGAATCTGTTGTCTCAATTTGTATTTTTTTTTTATTATCACTGAAGATTATTGCAAATTGTGAACTCGAACACTGATATTTATTATTGTCACAACTGCAATAACATTCGGGGCGCAGAACTTTAAAACGAATCTCTACTAGTGATGTAACTGGCCTATCGACGAATCCAATATTTCATATTGTCAACTTCGGAACACACACATTGCAACACACGAACCGATTGATTACAAATATCTGTTTGGCGTTACATAAAATTCGATATATCCATATACACTTTAATTATTATGATATTTTATCGTCACACAAATTTACATTCACCGAATCTTAGGATTAGCATTGTCGTTCGCGACGACATCAACCTAAGAAAATGGGTTAGTGTTGCAAATTATGAAGACGTATATTAGTTGGGACACCACACGAGGTCAGTGCGTTTGTGAATTAGTAATCACACGTAAAACACTACACGACCACAAACAATGCGTGTTTTTTTTTTCTAGAAAAAAATTAACCCCTCTTCAGAAGTAGGTTTACATAGGCCAATACACTGTCACACAAGGATGTTGGTTTTAAAGTTCGAAGCTCGCATCTTGTTTGTGTATTGTCTATTATGTGTTTCGAATTTTCCCGGGTACGTAGTTCTTGTCTATGGTCGGTTCTTGGAGGAACATGTGAAGGCACCGCTCGTTTTGAGCCAGGGGATGGCCCGCTATCTTGTTGATGAATACTTCAAGACCTGCAAGAGATACCTTACATTAGCTAAACATAGACAACGCAATCTTTATATATATAATTCTTCTGTGAGTGTGTATGTCACTGAACTTCTCTCAAACGACTGGACCGATTTTGATGAAATTTTTTGTGTGTGTTCAAGGGGATCTGGGAATGGTTTAGATTCGCAATTGGACCCGGTAGGTGGCGCTGCGATCAAGTTATGGAATTTTAAAGTTGGGCGGTACGAAGTTCGCTGGGTCAACTAGTATATATATATATCACAAATATGACTGCCTTGTTGGTGTGTGCTGCGTGTGCGGCTGCTGATCAAAGGGTCTCGTTTAATTTCAGGGTCGGACCAAAATGTTTGTAATCTAATCTGTAAATATTTGTTTCTGAGTTTGGGTGTTTTCTATGTAAGTATAATTAAATATGTATGTATTTACAAAAAAAAAGGATATATGTATTTATATCAGGTGTTCTAACCCAAAGTACAAGCTCTGCTTAGTTTGGGATTAGACGATATTGTGTCACAGGTCCAAACAAAAAAATATGCTGTGGATTTTGTTATTTAACGAAAACATGACGTAGATTATGTCAAACGCCTCTAAATATATCTATAGACAAAAGAATTATACGTGCAGATAGAATAAGAAAGAGATGGAAACCTTGATACTAATCCTATATCAACCCATCCAGCCAGCGCACTATAGCAAGCCAAAATCTCCTGTCTAACGCTTTTGTCCAGCAGTGGACTATTCAAGGCTGTGATGTCACAAGCCAGTAGCATAGTTACATATATCGGCGGCCTAGTGACTTATTTGCTTAAACGGTTGCTAATGAATCTTCTAGTTTACAAAACATTAATGTGTTATCGACTTATCGAACATATACATGTGATAAGGATACAAAGTGCAATAAACTTCACGTTGCCTATTCTGTTATATTAAATGCTGTTATATAAAAACTGAGAACAAAGAGTCATTCGAAATAATTGATAAGGAAAACAGTATCAATCACTAAAAGGCTTAGGACAGTTACGGAATAGTGCATGAAGGTATTACTAAAGAAACCACGACTAAAATAGTCTATAAAGTATTCCAAAACATTGGATCGTTGGTCTAGTGGTTAGCGTATGCGGCTGCTGATCAAAAGGTCTCGGGGTTGGACCAAATATTATTTGTGTGATGCAAAAATATTTGTTTCGGAGTCTGGGTGTTTTCTATGTATAATATGTATGTATTTACAAAAAAAAAATATGTTTATGTATTTATATCAGTTGTCTAGTACCCATAACACAAGCTCTGCTTAGCTTGGGACTAGATGACGTTGTGTGTCAGATGTCCAGTTTTTTTTTTACAAATCTGTAATATAGAGTATTGTACATAAAAAAATATATTATCTTAGCCAAAATATCACACAAACTCCTTTATTGTACAATCAAAAACCAATAACGTCCCACTGCTGAACTCGGGTCCACTCTCAGAAGAGGGTTAAGTCCATACGTGCCCACGCTGACCTAGTGCGAGTGAGGACTGGCAAGACACGTTGTGACTACGTAATCTTGCCGTTGGATGTTTCTAAGACGCCCAAAGACCACCAACACAGCACAACGTCACACATCACTCATTCATCAGACAAACGGTCACCCATCTAGGTACTAACCGCATCATCGTTGCTTACCCTCGGCGATTGTTTCCAATCGCCTAAGACCAATTGGCTATGAGCGCGTCAAATTATGTATACCGTTATAAATAATCCTATATTATACCGTCATCAATAATATCATGCACTTTCTGCCATACAATTTAGATTTTTCACATCGTTTATTTATTGCGACATAAATTTTGCTCTTTTGGAGATTTTAGTTTTAAAAGACTCCATAAATCTTTAACCGACCAAACAAAAACTATAAAAATTCATAAGTGGTCCGTGTAGGACCCGGGCTACAAATGAAACCCGGCCCGGATGCTCTCTGGACACTCTCTAAACTAGGACTAATCCGGGAAAATCCGAATGGTAGTCCTAATATGTACATACTTTTTAATCAAAGATAATTTACTATTAAAATTTTTGTTTGCCTGCCTGCTTGTTCCGGCTAACCTATGGAATGGCTAGACCGATTCTAACGTTACTTTCACTGACAAGTAGCTGATGACATGAGTAAACTACACTACGTTTTTTAGACTAACTTCGCCCCGCGTCCTTACCTTACAACAAACGCAGGCATCAGCTAGTTTAATTCTGATGCCACAAGCTACCAGCTAATATTATTAGTGCCAGTAAGGTCAGTAGATTATTCTGACCTGCCGATCGCCGTAAGGTCAATGAAAGTCGTCTTAGTAATATTAAGAGTCATATTCTGCATATATTGTGGCCATTCGCCTTTGAACGCCCCTGACAAAGAATTTATTAACGATCGGCCTTGAGCATATTTGCGATATCTTCGAATGAAAATGTCGGATACGCGGTACATTTTGAGAAATGCGTCTAAGCCCTTTCAATAAATTTATTAAATACGTATTTAACACTACATAGACAACGACTTGAATATTTTTTCGGACATCTTACACACAACGCCATCTAGTCCCAAACTACGCAGAGCTTCTATTATGGGTACTAGACAAGTGATATCATTTTGTACCCATATGATTTTGATAGTCTAATATGGCCAGCTGGCCATATTAGCCGCAGGACCGACAACCGTTGGGGTAAACGTGTTCTTGAGTGGAGACCGTGTCTCGGCAAACGTCGTGTAGGATGTCCACAGGCCAGGTGGAGTGATGATTTGGGCAAGACGGCTGGCAGGAGCTGGATGCGAGTCGCCGAGGATAGAACTGAGTGGCGTGCAATTGGAGAGGCCTATGTCCAGCAGTGGACTGCGATAGGCTGATGATGATAGATCGTCTAAACTCTAAAGCCTGAGAAAGGACATAGGATACTTTTAGTAGCGGGCGCAGCCACGGACGAAAGCTAGTAAGTATAACTATAAACTACGTATACTTCTAAACGCAGTAATTTTTTTAAGTAGGTAAAGCTCCAATAAGTACCTATAATGACATTGTATATATATATATATTTACTGTCCTTCACGATAGCAAGATTCAGAAGTCATTGCCTTTTGCACAAATGAACATCACATTGCGTAAATATGTTTACGTAAAACGGCCAAGGTCACACAACAATATTGCACGAACGTTATTTATCTATTTTCACACATTCTTAATTTTTTTAAATAAATTAAATGGAAAAAAACTTCGCGTTATTATTAGCTCTTTAAAAGTGTAACATCGTGAGCGTGACGCGGGCGTATTGGGGGCGGAGTGGATTGTGACGTCAGTTCACACGTCATAATCGCGATGCAGACGGTTTGCAATTGTATTTTAAAATAAATAAATCTAAAGCACGGATAAGTTCGGAGAGCATGAGATAAATAAAACACCTTACTCGTACACTGTTATTTATACAGCGCGATCTCTTTTATTTTTTTAAAAAAGACCGCGCTCTCAGAATGGCTCAAATGGCTGAATGAAGCCTAAAATGGCACAAAGGGGTTAAGTTAAAATATTTTCCTTATCAAAAAAGCCCGCATTAAGATGATGATAATGATGAATTAAGATGTATATCCTGTGTCGCAGGGAACTCAACATACATGCATGAAACGGTCACAGAATCGGAACCAAATTTGTGCATCACATGAAAAATTGTCTCATCTGGGAATTGAAGCTATTGTACTTGGCGTAGTAGTCAGCGCCTTGGCAATGCCGCTTAAACCTAGGCCAATAGTGCAATCAAACACATTTATCTGTTACGAAGCCTGAATCTTCTATTGCAACGAACAGGGTGGCTTGATCGGGGTAGTACTACCCTCTCACACTCTTGTTGTGTTTCGTTGGTGAGTGCGAGGCCGGAGGTCCAATAATTCAGAAGCATCACAATAGGTCGGCACAATATTTATCACCATGATTTTGCAGTTTCAGTTTTCACAATGAAAATTATGACCTTGGATTTTATTCATTCTTTGCATCAGACAGAGTAGAGTCTGGCCACGCTAACTCTGCAGTGGAATAAATGGGCAACCCCAAAAAGTTTTTTATATGGTATACTTTTTCTGATGTCACTTTTGTGGTACGTGAGCTGTCACATTGCAAATGCTGTTTGTTGTTTTTCATATATTTTAAAGAAAAATAGTTAAACCTATTAAAAGTTGAGTGCGCAAGTTATTAAATAACATGATAAGTAAATTCCAAGATGTGAAGGCACAGTGTGATGTCGTCCTTAGCCAAAAACGACAATGTTTACAAGATATCGAAAAGTTGATAAGTAAATCTACTGATTTTGATACTTCGCCGTTTTATTTTACCATTAGATATATCTAAGAACATTTTTTCAAATACTCATAGCCTGTTCATGATGCTGACAAGAAGCTCGTGTCAAATTAACGTCCAATTTCAATAACATATCTACCTATAGATTTGCTTCCTACAGATAGGATTTAGGTCTTAAGCAACTATTACATAAATTATAGATACTCAACTCTTAACAATTATTTATCTTTAGACATTCCAGGTAGTATAAGTGATGAATTTAAACCTCATATTCAAGTTGCCCTACGGATGATGAAGGCTCTTGAAGAGGTTACCATCAATAGTGAGAACCAGTATATTAAAAAGATCGCTTCAATGACTGGTAAGAATCTATTACTTACGTATTTATTTTCTAAAATTTTCGTTAGATTATTAAAGTAGGTACAACGTACATCCAATACATATTGCATTGAATACAAGTTCAAAATAAAGTTTATATTTATTTCTACAGGATTCAGCGATCTGGAGGGTTCCTGGCAAAAAGCGTGTGCAGCACGGGCAACGAAAGTTAATATTGATCATTTTGACCAATGCGCCAAACGAAATACAATATATCAGTATTATTTGACCCGAAAAAAAGTTCCTACTCTGCGTAAATTACTACTTCAATTGAGGCAATCAATTAATTTTACTGGCTGAAGAGAAACCTTACGCAAATTATTATTGACGAACGGACAATTTTGTTAAGAAACGAGCCTGTAGAAACAAAAAAAAGTAATGTATATCTTGATGAAACCTAAAAATAAATTATGTTTATCATTCAAAAATCTATCGTTATTTTTATACTGTCCTTGAGTTGTTTCATAGATCTTAAAGTAAAGTTACCTTTTATTATTATTTATGTGTAGATAAACCATAGCCTCAGTAGATTTTTAAAAGTTAGGAATCAGAATTATTACAACCTGTATTGTACATACTCATGACCTACCTCAAAAACTGTATCAAATCGACAATGCATCGTGCTGAAGTCATGACTATTCTTAACCAAGAAAAAATCAGAATATAAACAAAATAACTTGGCTAAAATAAAAAAAAACAACTAGTATCAAATTAGTTTTTCGTAGTCTAGGCGGTGTTACCATCTATAGATTTTCCAATTCTATAATTTTTTTCGTTCTGCAGAGTTAGCGTGGCCAGACTATAGAGTCACTTTAACAGACACGTTTAACAAAATAATAAAAAAAAAACTGCAAATGTGCAGGTCGGTGTTAAGATCAAGGTGTTAAAATGATAATAATAAATAATAATAATAAATTACTTTATTGTACACCAGATGAATTTCAACAATATCATAAATTAGGAGATACAAGTGGCGGCCTTATCGCTCAAACGCAATCTCTTCCAGGCAACCATGGGATGGAATGAAAACATGAGATCGAGAGTGTGGGGTAGTATCTGGTGATATCAAGGGATAGAGAAATAGTATAAATATACAATACTTGCTCATACATATGTAAATACATAAATATAAATAAACATACATACACATATTTATACACATATACACATAGTAATAGATAGAGTCTGGCCACGCTAACTCTGCAGTGGCATAAATGGGCAACCCCAAAAAGTTTTTTATATGGTATACTTTTTCTGATGTCACTTTTGTGGTACGTGAGCTGTCACATTGCATATGCGGTTTGTTGTTTTTCATATATTTTAAAGAAAAATAGTTAAACCTATTAAAAGTGGAGTGCGGAAGTTATTAAATAACATGATAAGTAAATTCCAAAATGTGAAGGCACAGTGTGATGTCGTCCTTAGCCAAAAACGACAATGTTTACAAGATAACGAAAAGTTGACGTGTAAGTAAATCTACTGATTTTGATACTTCGCCGTTTTAATTTACCATTAGATGTATCTAAGAACATTTTTTCAAATACTCATAGCCTGTTCATGATGCTAACAAGAAGCTCGTGTAATTTTAACGTCCAATTTCAATAACATATCTACCTATAGATTTGCTTCCTACAGATAGGATTTAGGTCTTAAGCAACTATTATATAAATTATAGATACTCAACTCTTAACAAGTATTTATTTTTAGACATTCCAGGTAGTATAAGTGATGAATTTAAACCTCATATTCAAGTTGCCCTACGGATGCTGAAGGCTCTTGTAGAGTTTACCATCAATAGTGAGAACCAGTTTATAAAAAATATCGCTTCAATGACTGGTAAGAATCTGTTACTTACGTATTTATTTTCTAAAATTTTCGTTAGATTATTAAAGTAGGTATACAACGTACATCCAATATATATTGGATTGAATACAAGTTTAAATTAAAGTTTATAAATGATTTATATTTATTTCTACAGGATTCAGCGATCTGGAGGGTTCCTGGCAAAAAGCGTGCAGCACGGGCAACGAAAGTTAATATTGATCATTTTGACCAATGCGCCAAACGAAATACAATATATCAGTATTATTTGACCCGAAAAAAAGTTCCTACTCTGCGTAAATTACTACTTCAATTGAGGCAATCAATTGATTTTACTGGCTGCAGAGAAACCTTACGCAAAATATTATTGACGAACGGACAGTCCTTATGGAAAAACATGATGTGGCGGCATGGAGCCTTATGGCCAGATTCCATAATCTATATACATAATAAAAATTTTGTTAAGAAACGAGCCTGTAGAAACAAAAAAAACTAATGTATATCTTGATGAAACCTAAAAATAAATTATGTTTATCATTCAAAAATCTATCGTTATTTTTATATTGTCCTTGAGTTGTTTCATAGATCTTAAAGTAAAGTTAGCCTTTTATTATTATTAACGTGTAGATAAACCATAGCCTCAGTAGATTTTTAAAAGTTAGGAATCAGAATTATTACAACCTGTATTGTACCTACTTATGACCTCAAAAACTGTATCAAATCGACAATGCATCGTGCTGAAGTCATGACTATTCTTAACCAAGAAAAAATCTGAATATAAACAAAATAATTTGGCTAAAATAAAAAAAAACAACTAGTATCAAATTAGTTTTTCGTAGTATAGACGGTGTTACCATCTATAGATTTTCAAATTCTATAATTTTTTTCGTTCTGCAGAGTTAGCGTGGCCAGACTATAAGTGTTATATTCTGTATATACTTATTCGCAATATTCTGACTGGTCGGTTACACGTCATTGACGTCTCCCAGGTAGTATTCTCTTACTTTTCTTTTGAAAACAGTAACTGTTTGCGCACGTCTTGTTTCAACTGGTAGGGATGATCTGTACAGATCAGATCAGATCAAAATGATCTGTAATGACTGGACATATTTTGCAAGCAGATTATCACACACACTCCCTAACAATTTCACTGAGACTGCGACAATGCATGGATGTGGAAGACCCTTACCACCTTTGATACTTTGACAATAAAACATTTAAATGACTACATATTCTGTCTCCGTCCCCCATTCTCCAAGTGCATTAAGTGGACTTCAGACTCTCTTAGATTCTAATACTGTGGTAGGTGTGGCTTCTTCTATAAAAAAGTGTTCAAGTTAACCTTTTAAGAGTTGAAAATTAAATAATTAATGTTCTCCTACGCATAGTCGTACAGAGAATACGTCCATTAAGCGCTGAAAATGCTGCACAATTACGATCGAGGTATCTATAAAATTCAATTAAAAATAAATGGCCAAGGCGAATGTATCCAAAAAAACTTGTTGTTGAGGTCGATTGCTGTCTCTATCTTAATGATTCAAATGCTTCGGCAAGGCATTGTTTTTTTACTATACTAGCTTTTGTTCGCGGCTCCGTGTGCGTTTAAGTCGCAATACTTAGTAACATTAAAAAAATTATATGTTATATTCATAGGCCGTATATTTTATTAATCTAAAGCAGGCACCACACTTCGCTATTCGCTATTCGTTATGCGGGTTATTCGCGCGCATACGGCGAAGTGTGGAGAGTATATTCGCCAATATTCGCTTTATTCGTACGCATCGAATAGCGAATCGCATATACGTCGACTTGTCGGTTTTTTGACACACTTCAAAGGACACGAATAAGGCGAATACACGCATCGACTGCCCACACTTCGGACGGGTAGTGAAGTGCCCTGCATAACTAACAACCATAGACTATAAAACAGTTTTTGAAATAGATAAATGAATTAAACGATTAAAATAACCTATCATATGATCAAAATAATTAGACTTCATTTAAGTATTGTTTCTGTCAATTTAATAAAATAAAAAGGAAATTAAAATAATATGTTTCATTCGTTCATTGACCATTAAAAATGAAAATGCCCTGTGCGTAACTAACAACCATAGATTATAAAACAGTTTTTGAAATAGAATAAATCGATTAAACGATTAAATTAGTTTATTATATGATCAAAATAAATAGACTTCATTTAAGTATTGTTTCTATAAATTTAATAAAATAAAAAGGAAATTAAAAGAATATGTTTCGTTCGTTCGTATGGTTTCGTTTTGTTCACCATAAAAATGACAATGACACATCTCTACAACATACATATTTGCCTTATTTGATATACTAGTACGAAGTGTGGTGGCGTGTTTGTTGTTTGCGCGCATAACAAATATTCGGGCGAATACGGCGTAGACACATAACGAATAGCGAATAACGAAGTGTGGTGCCTGCTTAAGAGTTATGAGATTTTGAAATATTTCTTTGGCTCTGGTGTAAACTTGAATATTTCGATATACGACATTGACATGACATTCCGTTTTCTACCTTCGATATATCACTACATATTATAAAATAAAGTTCTCTGCCTGGTCTGTATGTTCTGTCTAGATAGATATGTTACATAGCCTTTAGTACACCTACGCGTTTGTATGCGGCAGCGAATCACTGCGAAACTACTGCGGTAGCGAAATATCTGCGGAACGTTAGTACATAGCAGTTTTTTCGCAAAGAAATGTCATTGTAATTTACGTGGACTGCGGACTTTCCTCCGTGCCACCTCTTTTTTGTAAGCATTTTTATAATCTGCGTGACCAACTGCATATAATTCGGGATAATTTCGAATTGAATTCAAACATATTTCAATATTTTCGGCTTCCATGGTACCAAAATCTGTCCTCAACGACTGAACGCATGCGAAAACCTTGCGATGCGAAACACCACTAGCGAAACGTCTGCGTCTGTGCAACGACGATTTCACAGTTCCTTGCGAAACAATACCGACAAGGACGCAACTATTTCATGTAGCCTAGTGCTAGAGTAAGACGTAGCGTATGCGAAATTCTGCTTTACTACTTACTGACAGTTTTTTCGTTGTTTCGCTGCCGCATACGAACGCGTAGGTGTTCTAAAGACGTTAAGGTATAAAAGCAAGACGGCCAAACGAATCATTTACTTATCTAACAGCTACTGCTAAGTCACGCTCATTGGTCAAATCAAACCTCACACACGATTCCTTTTACACACTCCCGTTTCCTTGCTACGAAATCACTGGAACAGATTAAAGGCCTTCTACACGGTGGGAACCAACCGCCGTCAAACCAACGTAGTGTAGGCGAGCACTAAGATAGGATTTTGGAAAATTCCAACCTTAAGGGGAAAAAGACAACCAAATTATACATTAGAATAACACGTAGGATAGTTTCCCATAAAAATGATTATGTGATCCTACCTTTCTTTTTTCGTATTTTCTAAAATCTTTAACCATATACGCATCGCACGCAATGGAAGCTTTGTTATATTGTTTTTGTACTCTCAAAATAAATCATTATCACCCGCTTTTGAATAATTTTTCATTGTCGATCCGCTCCTATTGGTCGTTGCATGACGATATATAGCCTTAAAGTATTCCTCGATAAATGGCCTATCTAATACTAAAATATTTTTTCTTATACAACAAGTACTTTCTAAGATTTAGCACGTTCAAACAAACAAACTTTTTGTTCTATAATATTAGTATAGATATTAGTATAAACTCGAAAACTTCCTGAAACACTATTAAAAAACAATTATAAGGAAAAAGTGTAATGTTTGTACAAGTGTACTTTGCATATTATTTTAATTTTTGATACTTGTTAAAAATTCTGACTAGAGTTTTAATGACAAAATCTATGGTTCATTATTAGTTTTTAATAAATCAAAAATTAGATAAAAAAAAAAACAAAATTGGAAATCATCACTCAATTAATACAGTACTCTAACATTGCCGTCATAATCGATCTAACCGTTTCAGAGGTTAGCCAGAACAGTCGACAGAGAGACAAAGAAAATAATAATAAATTGATTTCTTGTTATAAGCACCGTATTAGTTTCATGCGAGCTGGATGCGAGAAGCACAAAATCGATCAAAGTGGTGTGCAATGGGAGAGGCCTATGTCCAGCAGTGGACTGAGATAGGCTGATGATGATGATGATGATGATGATTAGTTTCATGCATTTAATGAAAAGCCGGTAATTTGAAATGACAAACAGACACTTCAATTTTATTTAGTTTTATATATAAGATTAAATTTTCAGAGTTTAAGTGGACACTAGCAGCTATACTGAGAACTGATGTTCATTAATTCTATTGGTCCTTTACACTTTGCATTGAGGTCTAAACCCTCTTGATTCAGAGCGTAGGGTCTCAAAGGGAGGGAATTGGTAATGCACTTTTGACTCTTAAAAATGAGACATTTTTTTTTAAAGACATTTCCCATATTAGGAATATACCCTGTGTTGCAGGGTACTTAACAAAAGAAAGAATAACTTACATGACAGAAGAAAGAGAATGATAGAAAGAGACCGTAAGAAAACCCACTCAAAACCACAAAACCACAGCAGCAGCAGCAATAGAAAGCAGCAGAAAACAGAGTATCAACTGCTTAAACTAATATGACAACTGTGGAGTCAATTATCTGTGCTGTTGTCCAAAAGCAGCAGTCACTTAGATTTTGATTTCGCGTGTAGGACCAAATGTTTATGTGATCCACAAATTTATTTTTCAGAGTTCGGGTATTTTCTATTTATAATATGAATGTATTTACAAAAAAAAAGTATGTTTGTGTATTTATATCTTTTGCCAAGTGCCAAAATACAAGCTCTGCTTAGTTTGGGACTAGATGGAGTTGTAAGATGTCCGAAATGTTTATGTAGGACTAGGTGATCGATCGCAGACCTCTTGATCAGCAGCCATATACGCTAACCACTGGACCAACAAGGCATAATTATCATAATAATAAACTTGTAATAATCACATGACTATATTAATTTATCAATTTTTTTACAATTTCAGGTTATAGATTCCTTTTTACTTTATTTGTTGCAGTATTTTTTTTTAATTTTAAGAAATAAAGTTTACCAACTCACCTTTTCTACGGTCCTCAATAAATTCTTCCTCAAATATACCATCATCACCTCGGAACGGCAGCTGTCTTTTTAATGCCTTCCCTGGGAGAGGTGGAACAACAATCTACAAAATATAGTTATAATATTAGTAATTTATATCATAATACAAGTTTTAGATAAATAATTATTTGATCATCATTATTACAATTGGAGTGCAATTGGAGAGGCCTATGTCCAGCAGTGGACTGCGATAGGCTGATGATGATTACAGCCATTCCTCAGAGAGCACGAACAGCCGTCGGTCCCGGTTGTCATGAACATTTATGGCAATCGTTATTGGGAAAGTCAGTGCCCTCAAATTTACTGACAAACTATAGTCGTCACAAAATAAGAAGCCCGTTTTGATATTTGATTTTTCAATGTCAAAAATAAAATGTATAATCCTATTTAATTACTATGTTACCCATACACTATCACAATGCGTATCATAAATAAGCATCAAGTTTAACTTTATATTGAAAAAATGCACTCAAAAACACAAATTAATCGTTGATTAAAAAAAATCGGCCAAGTGCGAGTCGGACTCGCCCATGAAGGGTTCCGTATCAGCAAGTAACATCATATAAAAGTTCTTGTAGTTCGTTGTAACTTTGATCGATGTTTTTACAATAGTGAATTATTATTGATTGAATGAAAGGTAAATTGCGGTTTACGATTTATGACGTATTAAAAAAAAACTACTAACTAGATTTCGTTCAAACCAATTTTCGTTGGTAGTTTGCATGATAATGTACAACATATATTTTTTTTAGTTTAATCAATCTCTTATTTTAGAAGTTACAGGGGGGGGGACACACTTTTCCACTTTGGAAGTGTCTCTCGCGCAAACTACGCAAACTATTAATTACTCAAGGTTCAACTGCTTATCAAGGACAATAGTTTCCTTTGTTTATCCAATAGGATAGTTGTCTATGACAAATTTCTTATTAACATTACATTTAAAAGTAATAGAACTGTTTTGTTATATTTTAGTCTATAATATCTGACTAAATTGACAAATAAATACATGCCAACAAACTGAAAACTATTATCAATATTATACTGATTCTGGTTATGTATGAATCATAAAGTATTGTACACTGATAAGCCCAAAAACATTTACAACCAACAAAATGTATCTCACCTTACTATCTCTCTCTAATTCGTTTCTTAACCACTCAAAGTCGCTGTACCGCCGTCTGACGCTGGATTCTTTAACTTTAAACACTGGCAAGTTTGTCTGCAAGCAAAAAAACCTGGCATAATAGAACAATCACACTGTATCGGCGTATCATCATCCGGCCGAGATACGCCCACAAACTCACTTACAAGCGTCGATACAGCTCAATAATCTAATTATATGATAATAATAGGGCCCGTGGCTTACCCTCATGCGAACTTCGTAATCCGTGTAACGTTTCTTCCCTACTCCCATCGAGGTAACAGGGTTTACAACGTCAATTTCTAAGAAATTCGCCGGCGCCGCGTAAGCATCGTCCAGCGTTTGCTTCTTCACGTTCAATCGCCTCGTGGCATCGGCTGTCGTATCCTCAGCCATCATAACTTTTAATTATTGTAACAATCACAAAAACTATGAATAGGACGGCCCACTAATCAAAAAGGAAATGAAAATTGACAAGAATGAAACATCGTTTGACATTTACACAAATATGGCGGCCAATGAGAATCTAGTATTCTACCATCCGTTAAAAAATTGTTAAGTTCTTCTCAAATATTTCGTTCATACTATAGAAGAGACATTTGCCTCAAATATTTTATGAATTTATAAAGAATATTACTCAATTACTATGAATAAATGTGTTCTATAAATTATAAAACTGTGGTATCTAAATGTTCAGGTTTCTACTACACGCAATAGTTTCGAAAATAGCAACAATATAATTAAAAATATTCGTAGGCAATGGTAATGACCAGTCAGCCACATTTATGACCTCACTGGACAAGAACCTCAACCGAATGAATCATCGTACGAAGGTAAACAAGCCAAGTGAACTTTATGCTTACATCCATAGTTACATCTTAAAAATGACAAGTATTCTAAGCGTACAAAGCACGCTATTGCAAGATAGCATTCATTAGTAACTTGCACTGAAATACCAGATTGCAGCTACGATTCGCCCGCATGGAATATGATATAAAATATTTGTTTAAGTGATATCTATATTTCTTAATGATATTAAAACCTGATTTCGTCTATAATTTTATTTTTTTTATTTATTAAATAAATTATTCCTTATTAAGTCAACTACCTCCTAGTAAAATCTTATAAGAATCGGTTCAACCGTTTCGAAGATTATTAATGCTACGCAACAAAATATTAAAAAAGAAAACTGTTTGGGGTTGTGTTTTTTTAGCCCTTACAATTTTATTGTGTACTAGCTTTAGCTCG
Source organism: Phragmatobia fuliginosa (assembly GCA_932526445.1). Classification (NCBI taxonomy): domain Eukaryota; kingdom Metazoa; phylum Arthropoda; class Insecta; order Lepidoptera; family Erebidae; genus Phragmatobia; species Phragmatobia fuliginosa. Next base: position 19,093,032 of record OW052070.1, read on the forward strand.
CAGCTCCACCCGCATGCATGCATGTCGGTTATCGCGGTAAAAAATAGCATATGTCCTTTCCCAAGATTCCATCTATCTCTATACCAAAATTCATCAAAAAAGGTTGAGCGGTTTGGTCGTGAAAACGTTACAGACAGAGTTACTTTCGCATTTATAATATCAGTAGGGATTGAAAGAAAAAATAAATAAATTCTTCAGTATTTTTTTATATTACAGATTTTTCAACACATTTTCCTTTCATAAAAATTGGCTCATGGGGTCTTCTTCACGACGCTTCTTCATCTTGTAAGCTTCTAGTTCATCTTCCGTTGGGGCCTTAACTTCAAACATACTGTTGTATGGACGTTTTCTCTCATCTATCGAAAGCAAATAATCCGCTCGCTTTTGACTTCGTTCCTCCATTTTTAATGCCTGTAAAATTACATAAATAATTAGATCTTTTTTTTAAGCTTACCAAAGTGATTCTACTCTACCTAATGGAAAGCATGAATAGAATCCAAGAGTGTAACCATTTTTATTGTGAGTGCAGAAAATGCAGCATGGCGACTAGTGTGGGTAATCCGGCAGAGAACTAAAGTTATCGACATAGCCCACAGGAATAGCAAACTGAAGTGGCAATGGGCTGGACATATTAGCCGCAGGACCGACAACCGTTGGGGTATACGTGTTCTTTAGTGGAGACATCGTCTCGGGAAACGTAGTGTAGGACGTCCACAGGCCAGGTGGAGTGATGATTGATGCTGGATGCGAGTGGCTGAGGATCGAACTAAGTGGCGTGCAATTGGGGAGGCCTATGTTCAGCAGTGGACTGCGATACACGACAGAACGAATACTGTCACTATAGGTTTGTGATCTGTGAGGGCAGTACCCGTTCGTGTCGAAATCACTTTGAATCTACATACGTGGATCTAAAGATATTTGTCATAACACTAGCTGCGCCCTGCGGTTTTATTTCTTTTCAATCGAATCTTATTTATTATCTAATTGGTTTTAATTTTGTTAGAATTCAATTGGGTTTAATTGAATATCTTATGTTCTAGGGACATAGAGAAAGACAATGTTCCCTTCATTACAAAAAATCTATTTAATAAATAAATAAATATTTCAGACATTATACATACAACGCCATCTAGTCCCTAAACTAAGCAGAGCTTGTATTATGAGTACTAAACAACTGATATAAATACATACATACTTTTTTTTGTAAATACATACATATTAAACATAGAAAACACCCAGACTCCGAAACAAATATTTGCGGATCACACAAACATTTGGTCCGACCCGGAAATCGAACCCGAGACCTCTTCATTAGCAGTCGCATATGCTAACCACTAGTCCAACGCGTTAATATTTATATATTAATACGTGAAGCAAAATCTTTGTACCACTTTTTAAGAAAATTGCGCGGAGGGAGAATAAAGAAATTTGAGATACATGGCATATTTATAGTTTAATATGGAGGAGAAGTCAAGAAAACTAACAATTTTAAGAAATAGGGTTGAATTTCGACCATTATTAATACTTATTATTAAAGATCTAACCTTTTTCAACTTATCTTCTTCCCGTTTCTCCTTCTTAAGATCCTTCTTCTTCTTTTTCTTTGCTTTCTTTTTGTTTTTCTTCTTCTTACTAGTCTTTTCTGTTTTTGTCCTGATTTCTTCCTCTGATTCGGAAGAACTGCTTTCAGAGCTCGAGGAGGATGAAGAAGAAGATTTTTCTTCATCTACAAACAAAATACAAATCTTGTAAGAAATGGCAAAGACACTTTACCTTTTCATACTTTCTTTTAATTATTTTTTTTTCGTAATGCTGGTATATGGATATCAATTTACTCTTTTAATAAGTCAACCTTTGAACTATGAGCAACACACGTTACAACAGCGTCCAATTAAACATATTCTCTATTACTATACTTTGTCCATTCGTTTATTGTCTTTTTGACAGGTCACGCCTATTAATGACCGGTATTTTTTTTCGTAATAATGTACTACAGTAATGTCGTACTTTATAGACGGGTAGGGAAGTGGACAGTGTGCATAGCTAAAAACAACATATAAAACAGTTCTTGAAATATGATAAATCGATTAAACGATTAAAATAATCTATCATATTATTATGATCAAAATAATTTGACTTCATTTAAGTATTGTTTCTGTAAATTTAATTAAAATAGAGGTTTTTTTTTTTTTTTTTTATATTTAAGCCTGCCAAAGTGACTCTACTCTGCCTGATGGAAAGCATGAGTAGAATCCAGGAGTAGGAGTCACCATGCTTATTGTGAGGGTAGGCAATGTAGCATGGTGACCCTTACCATGGCAGCCTAGTTAGATTATTCTTATAGAATCATTCTGCATCATTCTCCCGCCCTTCGAAGGGCGGGAGAATGATGCAGAATGATTGGGCCTCCGGTCTCACACTCACCAACGAAACACGACAGCAAGAATGCTGTCATTATTAGGATGGTCTTCTGTGTGAGGGTAGTACTGGCCGGTAGTAATTAAAATAGTATGTCTTCATTTGCAAGGAATTAAGTCGAAATTTTGGAATTTAAGTTCAAACTTAGAATAAAGAACAATAACTCTGTGCATTAATTAATTTATTTTGGACCACTTATTTAAAATGTAACTATGCACATGTTAGTAAAATTTAACTTTGAGACGCGTGGTGAATAACGTTTAAATCCAGAGTTATGAGAAAATACATTTGAAAAATCACTTAATACTTACTAAACCGACCTTCAAGTGACTGTGTTAGAAAGCTTTCTTAGTTCTGGGCCAATTATATATCATAATAGTGCACATTTTATTTATTTACAATACTGACATAAAGAATATTATATTGATTGATTTTGATTTCAAATTGAATCGGTGACGTGTGAGGGCGTCACTAATTTCGAAATTTGTTGAACTGTCAAAAAGATAATAAAGAAATGGACAGAGTATAGTTGAGAGCCGCGGTGTTATCCGCGGTTATTGTTAACAATCTCGAGTAACGCCGTGGAGAGAAGCTAGTCTAAAATAATTTAGCCTAAGTTACTCCTTACGTCATCAGCCATCTGGCAGTGAAAGTACCGTTAAAATCGGTACAGCCGTTCCAAAGATTACCCGGATTTAAAAATAAAAATAATAGGTACCTTTTTCATTCTTTTCTGTACGTTCCTGAGGAGCTGAAGACGTAGGCTTTTCTTCAGGTACGTCTAGAACGACACCCTTGCCAGCCTCACCCACACAATATGACATCTGAAAAGTTAAACAATCGTTTTGAGTAAATTAAAGACTATAAGTTTAAAATATAATGATTTATAAACGTTATTTAAACCATTGGTTAAAGTTAAATAACAGTTATGAATATGACAGTAACATTCTTAAATGTTTTAAAGTCGATTATTACTTTGAAACTGAAATTAAGATTAAACTTCGTCAAGTCAAAATCGATTCAACCGTTCTATAGTCGTCACAAAATAAGAAGCCCGTTTTGACATTTGTCATTTGACATGCCGCATGTAAGAAATTGAAAAATCAAATTCATAATCCTATTTAATTACTATGTTACCCATACACTATCACAACGCGTATCATAAATAAGCATCAAGTTTAACTTGATATTGAAAAATTGCACTCAAAAACACGATATAATCGTATTAGTTACGCCACGATGACAAATGTCAAACCGGGCTTCTTATTTTGTGACGACTATAGTTACTTTATTATATGCATTTGTCAACAGTGAAAGTTGTCTTAAACTTTGAACTTACAAAGCTTCAATTTTGTTATCATCAATCATCAACAACCCATAACGTCCCACTGCTGGGCTCAGGTCTCCTCTCAAGAGAGGGTTAAGGCCTTACGTCCCCACGCTGGCCGAGTGCGGGTTGGGGACTGGCAAGACACGTTGTGGCTACGTAATCTTGCTGTTGGATGTTTTTAAGCCGCCCGAAGGCCTCCAACTAAGCTTCACGACTGCCATCTTATGACAACAACCGGGACCGACTGCTTAACGTGACCTCCGAATCACGGAAACGGTCATTACATATAATGCCACAAACGGTCACCCATCTAGGCCTGACCGCGCCGTCGTTGCTTACCCTTGGCGATTGTTTCCAATCACCTAAGGCCACTCGGCTATGAGCGCTTCGCAATTTTGTTATATTCATACCTTTATAAAGGAGTGACAGCATTTATAGCCCCACTGCCCATCCTTCCAATAGGAACCCCATACAGATGTGTGGTTATTTATTAATACGTCTTCCTCGTACTTACTCCTGAAATAAATAATGTATATATTAAAAAAATTAGTAGAAGTGGTAGGACTACGTTGACTTCAGCACGAATGAGCCAGTTCGACCGGGAAGTACTACTCTCACACAGTAAGACTTCGCTGGTAAGTGTGACACCGGGAACCCAATGATGCAGATGCATCTCACTAAGCAGCCTTACTGAGGTTTACCATGCTGAATTGTCTGATAAAAACTCCAGTAAGTTCCATAAAAATGTACTGTGCAGAGGACAATGAACCTTACTACAATAAACACAAGGTCAAATATGGATCGATTATCGGGCGTTTAGCTTGTGAATTTTTTCGGGGTTCGGGATGTCGTCACATTCGGGATATTTTTTTCGCTGTTACGTCGTCGTCAGAAACATTTAGAACATACCAGTATCCGTCGCTCTTAATATAAAAAGACGCGACGTCAACCGCAATCAGTTTAGTTTGAGCTACTGTTTGACTAATATCGATAACAAGTGATACAAGCTAACTCTGAATATTCTTTGGTGTTCTATGGTTTTTAGACTGTTTAAAAAAGTCTTTTTCAATAGTCCTTTTTTTCTATTAGCTGCCAAAATGACTATGCGCTGCCTGATGGAAAGCATGAACATAATTCAGGAGTGGCGGCCTAGTAAGACGCTTTTACACGCCCCGCTTGAAGGACCCGGGGTCATAGAAGGAAGGTAAACATGCGCTGGTAGAGAGTTCCAGGTTTTAACTGCTCGGAACAGAAAGGAAGAACCGAACCGTTTAGTTCTCTGAAGCGGTGGCTTATTTTCAAATTGTTCGAACCCTGACACTTAACAGTTTATTTCTAAAACCAGTGTGTTAGAAGTAAAATTAAAAAAAAAATGTATCAATGTGAACTCAAATAGATATTGGTCTTACTTAGCCAGTTGCTTTTCCGGTCCTTGTACCATGGTGCCGTCTCTGTTGTAACGTGTGAACACTTCTGTTTGTGCCAGCAACAACTCTTTGGGTGGCACGGCTAAATGTTCTTCGCCGCCATACTTCTCTAGGACAGATTGCTTCACCTGTTAAGAAAAAAAAAACAATTTAAGTTTCTTGTACTATTTTAATTGACTTGAAATTGTATGTCAAGTTGAACTTTATTTGGAGTGTACTATAAATCTAGGTAAGCTAGAAAAGTTGTTATGCGGTCTACATGTCTCAATATGAGATAGCAATTCCCGGATCACAGTGGGGGGTACTGGCCTGTGTCTTGAAGTGGTCCTTCTTGTCGCGGTACTGGCGTTGCAGCAGCTGCAGCTTGGTGGGCTCGGCCAGCAGGTGCACGTCGAGGTACTGGCCGGGCGAACACTAGCTGTAGAGAGAGTGGGGGGGTACTGGCCTGCGTCTTGAAGTGGTCCTTCTTGTCGCGGTACTGGCGCTGCAGCAGCTGCAGCTTGGTGGGCTCGGCCAGCAGGTGCACGTCGAGGTACTGGCCGGGCGAACACTAGCTGTAGGGAGAGTGGGGGTACTGGCCTGCGTCTTGAAGTGGTCCTTCTTATCGCGGTACTGGCGCTGTAGCAGCTGCAGCTTGGTGGGCTCGGCCAGCAGGTGCACGTCGAGGTACTGGCCGGGCGAACACTAGCTGTAGGGAGAGTGGGGGGTACTGGCCTGCGTCTTGAAGTGGTCCTTCTTGTCGCGGTACTGGCGCTGCAGCAGCTGCAGCTTGGTGGGCTCGGCCAGCAGGTGCACGTCGAGGCCGCGCGCCTGCGCCTCCCACGCGAACACCTGCGCCACGCCGTGAGCGCGAGTATCGCCGCTGAACCGCGCGAAGTTCTCGCCCTGGTAGTCCGACCTGTGGGTATGCTTTCTCATTAGGAACGAGTTGGACTATCTTCTATTAACGTATATCACACAGATAAATAGGTTACATACTTGTCGTTAGCAATTAATAATACGCCTTAGAATTCAAATCGTTGATTTAAATAGACCCAGACTGTAAGGATGATTTATTTTGCGGCCTCTCACAAGCATTTGACTGCGTAAGTCACAAAAACTATTTAGAAAATCCCTACTGTTATAGACTTCATAAACAAATCATCTGTTTACTAATATTTTACTTGAACTATAGTGAGTTATAGAGGTTCAGAAAAATATCTGAACCCATTGGGATCATAACTGAAACCAGGCGTTCCACAAGGATTGATATTGGGCCCGTTTCTATTTTTCATTTTACAATGATTTTCATAGACGAAAGAAAGAATATTATTCATTGAAATACTTTATAATACATTTTATTCTACCGCATAAATAAATAACATATTTTATCATATACGACATAATTTATAAGGCGGAAGGTTCGAATTGTCCAAGGCAACGAGTCAAAATTCATTTTCATAGAGTTACAGTGAAATAAACAAAAACATTACACTTACTCAGCGGCGTTTGGATTTGGATTATCTCTCATGGAGCGTGTCTTGGGGTCGTAATACGCGGAGTTCGGATCCAGATTGCGCAAGTACTTGGCTGTGTCTTCTCTGATACGCAAGTTACGTACTGTGATACGTTGTTTGGAATCAACCTGTGAAATATATAGTTTATTGGTATGTTAAACACTGCGTACTGTATAGGACTTTTGATTCATCTATAAACCTCATAATATTACATATGCTTAATATATAGAAGTATAGATTGTGCATTATGTATATAACAATAAATGCCACTTTTCGTTGTAAATAAACTCCTTCTAAACGGCTGAACCAATTTTGATGAAATTTTTGTGTGTGTTCAAGTAGGTTCTAGAATGGTTTAGATTCGCAATTGGACCCGGTAGTTGGCACTGCGATCAAGTTCTGGGATTTCAAAGTTGGGTGGTACGAAGTTCGCTGGGTCAGCTAGTTATGTATAAGATTAGATACTAAATTGTATTCCTAAACTCGTAATAGGAAAATAACTGAAGTAGGTTTGATGAGGTTATTAATCAATACAGCTATCATAATTACATACCTTAGTACCAGGCATGTCTACTTCATCTACATATTTGTCTTCATCTTCCTCAGCATTGTCATCGTCTTCAGTGGCTGTTGGATCTGTAATCAAAACACACTTAACTTAATTAAAAAAAAAACATTTTATTATGAGTACAATGGTACTATGAGTTCTCTGTGTGGTGCTGGATCAGGAATATGGAGTGTTACTGCCGTTATTCATTACATGAGTGTCCTACGAGTCGACTAAGGGAGAAACGCAGGAAACTACGCAGAACAACATTTCTACACAGAGAAACAAAAGCTTGACACTTTTCTAAAAAGAGTCCTTTCTAAAATGTTAAAGGCTGATGGCGTACCAGTTGAGAGTCTTGTAATATGGATCATTAAATAACAAAAACTCAGAAACTGAAATTGAACTTGAAGTGTGAGAGAATATGAGAAAAATGACACTGACTACTTCCGTAAAGTGTCTAAACCTACCTTCTTCCAATTTTTTAGCTCTAAGTTCTCGTTTAGCATCCTCAACTTTTTGGTACTCCTCAATGATAGCCTTGTGTTGTGATGGATCATAGCCATTCCATCGATCCCTCTTCCCATCATAACTAAGAGTTAAGTTTGGTTGAGCAAATTCATCTGGTGCAATACCAGCATTTGTGAATTTAGCTCCAATCTGCAACAATTAGAATGGAAATGGTTCATATTAAAAAAAACATATTGGTAAGCATTATGGTATGTTGACTCTAGATCAGTAAGCTGCAATAGTTTTTATTGTACAGCGGAACTTATTCGCGTTAAAATTATTTAAAAGGTTACAATACCTAGTCTGGTCTCGTAGACTGGTCAGTACGAGCGCTATAACCCGTGTGTGACGTCGGGAAATAGAAGGTATCGTAATTTTATCGCGGGTAAGTCCTGCTGTACAACAAAAACTATGGGCATGTGTAAAAGTCGTGATAGTCTAATAATTTTAACAAAAAGGAACCGACTTCAATGAAAAACTATTCCGAGTACACACCCAACATTGTGCCTATGATATTTGAGGAGTTCCCTCGATTTCCTTGGGATCCCATCATCAGATCCCGATATGGTGACGATGGGACCACCTGTAAGCTACGCCCATTCCAATGCAAAAAAATTTTTGAAATCGGTTCATAAACGACGAAATTATCGGTGAACATACATAAAAACTCCTTTTTTTTGAAGTCGGTTAAAAAGAATACGCAATAAATTATTACAAAATTTTAGGAAAAGGTGTAATTAGCTGTTAGATCATATTCAGTAATGGATTATATGTCAATTGTTTAGGTTTTAATTATAGAGGTTAATCAGGTTTTCAGATTTTTCGGTAAAAAACATGTTTGAAATTGCTATTCTTATTTTATTGAATATTTCAGTACACACTTTTATTGAAATATATAATGGGTATGGGTTAGTATTATGACGTGAACTCACCTTCCGCGGTCTATCTAAGCAGTCCTTCTTCTTGTGTGTCATAGCACCGCAATTCTCACAAGCCCCCTTTCTAAATTTAGTCACTACTTTTGTCTGCAAAACCAAATACAAAGTTGTATAAACATTATCTTGGTTGTTATTAAATTATGTACCTATCCTTGCTTATTATTATAAATGCGAAAATAAATCTGTCTGTCCGTCCTGCTTTCATGCCAAAACTACTGACCGGGTTTTAAAGAAATTTGGTATACATCTGAGATACAATATAGGCTACCTTTTACCATGATAACCTAAGGTATCAGTGTAGACTAATTTACCAAAGCACTATTTAGGTGCTTCAGAGGGAGAAGGAAAACTTGAATCAAACCCTATACCACCTTGTCCAGTGCATAGTATATACTAAAACCTCCTTACTAAGGAGAAGCCTTAGTCCAGCACTGGACTCCTAAATACTGTTATGAGATGATGAAGTCTCCAAGATAATTCTTCATAATACACAAACATTGGATTTAGAAACGTTGACTTTGGAATGTTTCCAAATGCTCAGTTTTAGGGTTCCGTAGTTCATGAATCGGAACCCTTATAGATTTGAAGAGATAATAGGGACCTAGCTTGTAAAATGCACTTCCTTGGAAAACTTCAAATAAAAATAAAAAAACAATAAGTAAATATAACTATTATCTATTGGACACCATTTTAAATCTACCTACCCTATAATGGGTGACTACAGAACCCTATTCTATGACTAGCCTGACACTTGGTTTTTGTTGATATTTATATTTTTTTATAAATTGTTTCAATCTAAAAAATCAGTACTTAATTTTTATAATAAGTATATTGACCTTCAGGTTTATCCAAGAAATGGCAAATAGTATCAAAGTACTCACAGTGTCAACACCTTTTTTATAGTATGTGTCAAGTTTGGTAAATTGGCCCTCTGTATCTTCCTGTGGTCGCTGATGCTTCAAGGTTGGGCCTGAAGTGCCATAGTACCACGGTGCTGAAGATATGTACTGTGGAATGTGAGGGTTAATGTCCTTGCCTGAAATTAACAAATAAGAATATTAGTTATAATTTTTAAAAGTGATTCATTCCAATGCCTCGGAGTGCATGTAAAACCGTCACTCCCAGTTGTCATGACCATCTATGGCAATCATTATTGGGAAATCAGTGCCCTCAAATTTACTGACAACTAGTTCAAACTTCGAATTTCAGTTCTCCCTTAGAGTTGCAGAGGTCCTATGCCAGTCACTCCGTGGAAAAATAGATATTCAGGTAAAACCGGGAAAAAGGAACAAAGAATTAGGAAGAAAAAGAATTTTTCTAAGTAAAATTAGATTATATTTTACCTCCTAATTAACATATCAAAATGATTTTTTTTTTTTAAATTGCATCAACGAAAATAAAACAATAAGCATTTTCAATGTTCTTTATCCAGAAAAATAAATAATTGACTGTTGCACCTCATACAATTGATATTTGGGTATCATATGCTGATTTTTCCTACCAATCATACAGAAGAATTATGTTATCCATAAGTAATTTGCGGTAAGGGTACACTTAAATAAAGGAATACCACATTTAAGCTGAAAAACGCACTTATTAGTTGAATCTTTACAATAACCTGGAACACAGATACAAATACTTCGTGTATTTCAGTACAATACTATATTTTCAATATGAATACCTGTCTCGTCAACAGCAGCTGGTGCAGTACCAGCTTTCCGAGCCTCTTCTAACTCTTTAGCCTTCCTCCAATCTTCTCTGGATTTCTTTTTAGGTTCATCTTCTTCTTCGCCAACATCGTCTTTATTGCGCAATATCTGCGATACAGCTATACGTGCACCGGTGGCCATTTTCGACGCGAATTTCTATATTTATTGTCACTTAAATCTAATTCTAACTATGAAACATGATAACTCTTAAAATTCGTGAAAAATATAAACACTAAACAGCCACTCCGACTGTTTGCAAATGGCGTATTGAAATATTGAATGAATATTGTCATTTTGACAGTGACATATCTGACACATGTACGTTCAGAAATCATTTTAGAAAAACATATATTTCTATCACCAAAGTAGTTCAGTTGACTTTACTTTTGTATAAAGTTTCATCAAAATCAACAATCAGTAAATAATATTCAACAAAGTAACCAGAAGAACGCAAGTTTATTCAAAGTTTTTCACATGATTCCACCAGATATTTATAGAATAAACTACATACGTTCACTTTGTGTAAAATTCCTCTTCATCATTATCATCATCGGCCTATTGCAGTTCACTGCTGGTCATAGGCCTCTCATATTTCACAATACTCTGATCGATTTTGGGCTTCTCGAAATTCCTCTTGTTGTATTTATTTTAAAATTTTAAATGTCGAATTGCTACGAACCTACATGCATACTTTAGTTCTGAAGGTTTTTCACCTAAACAGTGAGTTTTGCAGCAATACAAGTTACGTTTAGATCATCCTATGTCCTGCGGTGCTGATTATGGTTGTAAATAGCGAGTAACGAGTAGTCTAATAAATAAGCCTACGTTACTCCGTATACTATACCTTTGTTCCGGCTAATTTTCAGAATATCTGCACCGATTATGACTTTCACTAACTTATTCTATAGTATGTATATATATAGTAAATAAATAATCTCTTATTTATAACGCACCACTAATATTTTTTAACGATTCTTATGTGTTTTACAAACAATACTGTGTTGCTAGGGCAAAAAATAATAACAAAAACACTAAATTAACTAAATATATTGATAGAGTATATAGGTCATTTATTACAATTACATAATTATTTATTAATTTTACTGATTTATAGCTTGCGGCGAGCCCTGGGCCGGTGGTATGACGGTCTGGGCACGTAGATACGCTCATTGCTGTCCCCGGTTTGGCTCAATGACTCTTCTAGAGGCTCTGCCCGTGGAGTGAAGAGTTTGCGTCGGCTACGAGTTATGCTAGAAAGAATAAAACAATTCATTTAAATATCTAATGTAGCTTGTTCGATAAACCAACAACGCAAAAACGCAATGCATTTAGAAATAATAACATGTTATTTCTCTCAACCCAGGTAGCCAGTATATCAAACCGCTAGAGACCAGACCAACAGGTTCCATTGTCAGAAAAAATCACGCAAAACAAAAACCTACTACCCCATTTTATACTTAAACCACACAAATGCGAAAAGGTAGACCACCACCTAATCTAAGTACAGTGTTTTACCTAATGCCGATATCGCCTCGAGTGTCGTTCTGCCCTACAGAAAAAAGTGAAGACGAGTATGAATACAACACTACATTTTCTTCTACACTACTTTAGTGATGTGCTGGAAAATCCTGAATTTTAGGACAAGTCCTTAAAATCTAGATCAATCTCTGTGATAGAGGGCTACGAAACCGTAGTAAATTAGGCCAAGCATTTTTTTTTTTGCATCACCTACCTATATTTTGTACTGTTCTCTATTACAACCAAGTAATAGAGAATATAAATTTACGTAAATATTGCGAGGAAAAAGTAACAACAACACATAATTAAAAAATGTTCAAAAGAAATTAATCGAATTGGTTTCAAATTTTGAGCTTAGTAACACGATTTAGCAATTCGTGTTTAGTTATATACATTAAATGACTTATAATAAAAGTATGAAAATTCACACCCCAAGAGAGATTTCTTCCAGAGATCAAGCTATATATCAAGAACTACAATACACTTTAATCGATTCATAACCGGCACATCACTACTCCAGACATACATAGTAAATTCAAAAAAGTTACTAACCTTTTAGCAGGACAACTTTGAATTCCCATCATTGGTGGCAAATTTTCTTCTGCCTCCTTTTCTGGGGATGGAATGTCTTTTGTCACTTTCTGGGGAGCAGCCACTCCCATTGTTACATCACTAAATTCTGCTTGTAAATTTGCAATATCTTTCAGTTTTTCATTATTTTCTTCGTCTTCTTGGTTCTTCCTCCTTCTTAATCTTAGAGTCCGTTTACGCGGCATAGATTGGCATTTTGCTTCACTTTCTACTAAAACTTCAGTACTGGTTTCAACTGCATGTTTAACAGCCTTACTGTCTTCTGTTTTAGAAAGCTTTTTTCTTAGATTGTATTTTGCTTCTTCTTTATCAGTTTTAGATACTTCTTCATTAACAGGCTCCGATACAAGTAGTTCGAAATCAGTTGCTCTAGGTACAGTTACATTATTGTATATATTTTCAAATTCGTCAACAGTGTTGTCCTTAGTGGTGTCATTGGAATGAACTATCGTTTCTTCTACTGATGATACCTGTTCTAATTTTTCTTTTTTAATATTTGTCGTCGTAATTTTTCCATCAGTTGACATTGGCATGAAAACTGCTTCACTTAGAGTCCGTTTACTTGGCATAGATTGGCATTTTGCTTCACTTTCTACAAATACTTCAGTACTGGTTTCAACTGCAAGTTTAACAGCCTTACTGTCTTCTGTTTTAGAAAGATTTTTTCTTAGATTGTATTTTGCTTCTTCTATATCAGTTTTAGATACATTATCATTAACAGGTTTCGATACAAGTAGTTCGAAATCAGTTGCTCTAGGTACAGTTACATTATTGTATTTATTTTCAAATTCGTCAACAGTGTTGTCCTCAGAGGTGTCATTGGAATGTACTATCGTTTCTTCTACTGATGATACCTGTTCTAATTTCTTTTTTTTAATATTTGTCGTCATAATTTTTCCATCAGTTGACATTGGCATCAAAACTGCTTCACTATTTATTTCAACATTCAATGCTTCATTAATTGTTTCACTTTCTTTTTTTATTGGTATGGATTCTGGTGGAATATCTTTCTGTACATCAGGTTTTCCACTAGAGGTGTTGGTTTGCGAGTTAACATCTATTATAGGTGATTTAGCAGTATATTTGTTTACAATCGATTGAACTATATCGTTTTTAGTAAATACTGGAGTGTTATCGATTTTTAATGGTATTTGAATGGGGTTAGATTGTTTATTCGATTTAGGTTTTTCTAACAAAATTTCTGAATTAACAACGTTGAGTCCAATAGGCGATTTAATGTTGTCCAGCTTAATTGGAGATCTAACATTATCCAGTCTAATCGGAGATTTAAAAACTTTTTGCCTACTAAGAGCACTGTCAATTAATGCAGCATTGTCGTCTTTGATTGGCGATTTATAAGCATTTCCTGTATCGGGCGATTTAAGGATTTCCCTTAATGGCGAATTAGGTATAAAGTCACGTTTAACACCTTTTTTAGCCGATTGTTGATTTAATACAAGCCTGTCAATCGACTGTCTTGCCTTTTCGATATTACTGTCACCATTATCATTTGTAATGACTACAACAGGCGATTCAAAAAGATCGAAAGATTCTTGTTTTTTAGCGATCCTTGCTTTGTAGGCAGATGTAATAATTTCTGGTTTAGTGAAACTTTCACCTAGAAGCTTTTTTATTTTGCTGGGCTCAAAGTTGTCAGTGATTATCTCATCTTTCACAATTGGTGGTGACCTTTCATCATCAACAATTTTGATTGAATCTATTATTTTGTTAGCAGGCTGAACATTTACATCAATATTATCAAAGAATGTACGTTTTTCTTTAGTTAAAACAACTATTTCATCCGTTGATTTTTCTGTTTTAGCCGGTTCATTGTCAAAGTAGTTTCTCTTTTCTTTCAAAATCTTTATGTCACCAAAAACAGAATTATTCGCAACAACTTCTTTATCACATTCCTTTGAAGCCATTTCTAATTGTTCAAACTGTGTAAGAGAACTGTCGCGGTCGTGATTAAACTTTAAAGACTTGAATATTTTGCTTACAAGAGTTTCTGACATTTCTGTAGCTACTTCTGTGCCAATTTTCTCTGACACTGGTGACTTAAATTGATCAACCGTAATATATTCGTCATTATCTCCAACTTTTTCATTCGCGCCTGAACCACTAACAAAATAGGTGCCACGTAACGAAGCTGTACTTTTTTCTTTACATTCTCTACTTATGTCATTTTCATTAATTGCATTATCCCTAACAAAATACGTTCCCCTGCACGTGAGGCTATTTGGGACAGATTTATTTGTCATATCTTTACTTATTTCATTAACTTTGTCTTCTATTAACCCATGGTCAGTAGAACTCATAAGACTTTCATCCGGCTTAAATACTGAATCGTTTTTTACACGTTCAAAAGAGAGTACTACACTCCTAAGACTTTCATCCGGCTTAAATACTGAATCGTTTTCTACACTTTCATAAGTTACATTTGCTGAATCATTGGCAGTAATATCTTGACATTTGCTGACGCTATTTATAGTACTATCTTTGTTGCTTATATCATTTGTACTATCTTCATCAACAATAATTGAATTGCTGTCATCACTTACTTTACTTTTATGTGCAGATATTTCATCATCAGCTTCTTCGTTTTCTTCATCAATATTATCTATAGTATGTATGCTTACGGTATCATTTTGTTTCACTGTCGATGTATTTAACTCTTTTTTAAAAACTGGTTCCAAGCTCTCGTTTATAGGGTCACCATTTTCCTCATCACTTTCACTATCCAAATCTAAGACTTCTTGATCTGGTGTTGTATCCTTAAATGCTTTCTCTGTAACATAGAAACTATATTTGTAGATTGTATATTGTGTAAACATGATCTACTTTACAAATTGAAGGTTCTACTTCGATCTACTTTTTATACTGCTGATTAAATTATTTTTCTCGTTACAATTTACAACATATATATTATAATCTTAAAAGAAAAAACAAGTGTGCATTCTCACCATCTCTTTCTTCAATACAACTACGAAGATGTTGAACTTCTTTTTCAGCGCGGGCCCGAGCTAGACTCTCAACTGTAAGTTTTTCCTGTAAAACATAGTCATATTATAATTTCTGTATTATTGGACTATGGTGTATGATTCTACACATATAACTTGATTCGACGGGAGTAGAGTCAGGGCCTTACCGCAAGCTGATAAATTCATTCATTTCATTAACCACACGATGTGGTGACGGATGAAGAATACGAAATCACTACCCCTATTCATCCCATGGGTGTAGTAAAAACTAGTAAGACAGTTAAACACTGCAAAGAGAAAGTTTTTTTCTAACAAGAGTTTTTTATTTTATTTTTATTAAATAACTTTTTAACCCAATATCTAAAAATTTTAAATGTTATTATCAGTGATTTTAGCAGCCAAACAAATATAAAAACAATCCCTAACATGAGATACGCTAGACGTTGCGAAAATCCCATACAAACGTGCCATTCTCCTTTTAAAAAAATATTTCATCATCATCATTATCATCAACAGCCTCCAACAGTCCACTGCTGGACATAGGCCTCTCCTTAGAAAGGAGGTTTTGGCCTACTATACCACGCTGGCCAGACGGGTTGGTATAAGGTTCGTTTCAAGTTTTCCTTCTCTTTGCATTGATGTTGTCTTGCGTAGTTTATCCCTTAGTCACCTTTTACGACACCAGCGGGATGAATAGCGGTGGAGAAACTTAGTATTCTTAATCCCTCACCACACGGAAAAAAAAAAAATTTAAGTAAATTAATATTTAAAATAAAGTAATAATAAGTCATTACTATCACTTACCTCTAATACTGCTATTTCAGTCATTAGTTGTGCCACCTTATTTTGCAGAAACCGAGATGGAGTACCAGGGCCTTTTGAAGGAACCTCTTTAGCTACTTTTGATAGTCGGCTTTCATACTCTTCTACCATATCATCCATCTTGGAAAGGATAATAAAAAATTATTTATTTTACAAATGCAAACTATTCAAAATATTTATAATAAGAGCACTCAAAGCTACAATTATTCCAAAATCATAATATTTTTTTTTTTTTTTTTTTTTTTTTTTTTTTCCTTTGTAATCTTGCAATCGACTTCACAAGCCTTTAGCAGATTGTTTGTGGGTGATATGATGGCGAAAATCATAATATTAAAATTATGTTTGTAATCATAGTATACAAATTTAACGATGGATTTTTATAAGACATTTGAGACAGTAGTATATAGATTTCTGTAAGTATCGTGAAGGCTAAAAGATATATTTGATTGATGATAATTTAGCACAATTTTTTTAAATAATAAAAGTTAAAAATTTGGTTAAGTTTATGTCATGAAAAATTAATCTATTAGACATTATCAGTGCTTTCACAGGGATGTATCTTGGGTTCATATTTTACATTTTTTTTTTTTTAATTTAAGTTGTCATATTTGTTTTGCTACAATTTGAATGAGATTGGCTCGAAAATTTGTAATAGAATCAAACTAAAAATTTGTTGTACACATACCTCAGATCGCAAAGCCTCCAATTGTGTTTCATAATACTGCCGCGTCATGTCTTTGGCTTCTTCTACGAGCTCCCTCATAGTGTTAGCAACTTCTTGTTGCTTCTCTTCCATGGCAGCCATTAATTCTTTATTGCGAGCTTGGGCTCTATAAATAACATCATGGAAAGATTAAATCTATACTAATATTATAAATTCGTCTGTCAGTTTTTAACATGCTCTAGAAAGGAAACAACAAGAAAATTGTTTTCAAACTGAACATTTTAATAAGGTAGCTATTGGTTTCACTAGTTGTAGTCATTATATTTGGTACAAATAAGAATGCATAAGAAGTATTAGAATATTACTTACTGGACAAGTTCGAAGTGTAATCTTTCATTATCAGAGCGCAACTTCATAACTTCTATGCTGCAGTTAATTGTTGTATCTTGTGTACTGGTACTCTCCATGGTCGATAGTAACATGGTGTTGTTGACCTCTGAAAGGTAGTTGAAAGTTGTGAGGTTGAGTTATAGATACAAAAACTGCCCCAGACAAGTCGACATTCTACACACGTAAACGTTACTAGAAAACTAATATTGTATGGGAATAATATTACCTCAACATGTCTTTACTCAACATGTTGGTATTCATTATTATTGATACTCACGTATATCTTGCGCTACTGCAGCTAAACCGAGTACGTGTTTAGTTTCATGGGCATATTCTGGCGAAGGGTTCAAGGTGACCACCATGCTGACAGCCTCACCTTTAGCACCAGACAGACCAGAGCCCAGAAGACGCGTCAGTTTCGATTCCCTATAAATGAACAAATGAAAAATAAAAATTGAATAAAATATGAGGGTATTGGTAGTTTTTTTATGGTTTTCCTACTAAAAACTGTATTACAACATCATGTGGTGATAGTTTACAGAGTGTCACCACCTCTATTCATCTCATTGGTGTAGTAAGAGATGTTTAAGGAGAAAACTACGCAGGGACTGGGAAAGAAAACTTAAAACAAACCCTGTACGAACTCGTCTGGTCTGTGGTTATAGTAGGCCAAAATCTCCTTAGGAGTGGTTTATGTGTGTGTTAGCGAACTATCAAGAGCTGTTGGTATCATGATGCTGTTAAAGGGGTAGACAAGTGATTTGGTGGTAAGAAAACTACAGCATGGATATTTGTAATTCAAGAGTCAATAATGCTTTTACAGCTTTTGAGTATCGTCTTCTAAAAACGGGGACATTCGGTTAAGGTTGTGGTGATCACACTTACATGGTCAATAAAATAATTGTATTCTGTGATATCGTGGTTTTATCATTTAAGTCGAAAAAGACATTTATTGCAAAAAAATTGTTACAAATATAGATGTTCTATAATGCGGTCATCGGTTCAGTGCGTATTTGTGTGTGTTTTAAATTTAATTACAGTCAGTATATTGTTTCGAATCGATCCTGAACAAATAATCAAAAATGTTGGATTAACAATTCTTATTTTTTTTTTCCATATAGGGTTGCCCTCTAGCCAGATGCAAGGACGACTTGTGCTGCGATGTTTTTTGAAAGAGGCGTATGCCCAGCAGTGGACTGCAAGGGACTGATGATGATGACAGTTACACACTCGCATACAGCATGTTTACGTGATATATTGAAGACGATTGAACTGCCTCGTTGGTCTAGTGGTTAGCGTATGCGACTGCTAATCAAGAGGTCTCGGGTTCAAATCCCGAGTCGGGCCAAAATGTGTTTTTGGGTTTTTCTTAGGAAATTCTTAATAGCAGCCCGGAGTTTGGAAGTTTGGAGGTGATTGACGCCCGTGCCTCGGAGAGCACGTAAAGCCGTCGGTCCCGGTTGTCATGAACATCTATGGCAATCGTTATTGGGAAGTCAGTGCCCTCAAATATATTGACAACCAGTTCAATCTTCGAATTTCAGTTCTCCCTTAGGTCCGATGCCAGTCGCTCCGTGGAAAAACTGAAATTCAGGTGAAACCGGTTGAACTAGTAGCCGACCCCAAAATAAACTTGGGAATAAAGGCTCGGAAGATGATTGTCGTGAGGTGTGGTACCTGTAGGGCACGAGCGCGTCGTGCCTGGCGCGCTGGTTGCGGCGCAGCATGTGCAGGCAGCGCTCCAGCACGTGCAGCGAGGAGTTGATGGCGCGCGACTCGAGCATGCGCGCGCCCGTGTTGCGCGTGGCTCGAGCGCGCTCGCAGCCCGCCAGGTCGCACAGCCGCACCGTCGCAGAGCGGGGCGCCCCACCATCCCCTGCACACCATAATAATAACTGTAGCGTAGGTGCAACTCAGTCATTCATTCAATCGATCACTGTACTATCTGTGAATGAATGAGAAGGAAGCATTATGTCACATCCAGCTCACGTGCGGCCGTGACACAGTTGAGTCGACTGTTAACGACGATAACGAGTGGGCGCGAGGGTCTGCGAGCGAGTGAATGAATGACTGAGTGGCACATACACTACAATAATTTTATAGTACACCAGGTAATTCCAAAATGACTTAAGATTAGGTGTGTTGGTACATTGGCGGTCTTAAGTAATCTCTTACAGGCAACCGGATAATAGGATGGAGAGAACATGACCAGAAGAAAGTATGGGAAAGCTAAAACTTCTATATGCAACCTCCACTTGGGGATAAGCTAGTGAATGCTTGACGCGAGCGTTACGGAAACTGATCGGCGAACGAACGTTTAGTGGGTCATATAGGTTAGTGAAGATAAAAAGAGAGCGTTAAGGAGCAAGAAGCGGTGCGCACGTAATTTTTTTTTCTTTTTCCCTCAAAACTCATTATATTCCACATAAATTTAAAATAGTACGTACGATACTTTTACCTTACCCAAAAACAAAATAAATTCTAGGAGACAGAAAAATAGCTGATACATAAATAAAACAGCCGAGAAAACTTAAAACAACTAATATAAAAATGTAATGGAAAGAAAATTGGCAAATTCAATATCTTATAAAATCGATCAGAGTGATGTGCAATAGGAGAGGCCTATGTCCAGCAGTGGACTGCGATAGGCTGATAATGAAGATGATGATGATATCTTATAAAGTAGAAAAATAAAATGTACTTACCAGTTTCTGTGAGCATGGTGATGGTAAATATGCAATGGGAGCGCGACGAATGGGCGTGAACACCAGTGGCAGCGACTACTAGGTTGTGCCTCCCTGCCACCATAACATCGTATGCCTCCTCTCCAGAACGGACAAAGGCTTGAGTCGCACCCTGGACAAAAAAATATATATAAAGATATATTTAAAAAAAAACTATTTTAAAATCACAGATTTAAATGACATTTTGTACCCAGATGGTCTAAAGCCTAAGACAGGATTATAGGCTATTTTTTACTGCGATAACTGACATAGACGTGAGCGGAGCCGCGGGCGAAAGCATATCATATAAAACTTTTGTCATTCAGAAACAAAATCTGCGTGCGCAAGTAAAATCACATTTAATTAATGCTTAAATGTGCAAAGTTATGGTACCTACATAGAACTATTGAAAGGCAGTAAATGATATCGGCCTGTTATAGTATGAAAGTTTACTTACTAAGATCATTCTAGATTTTACGTAAATAACAACTCGTAAATTTTAATAATAATCTATCTATATATCTAAAAATGAATCCCTATTTCCCTTGGTCACGCCATCACGCGTGAACGGCTGGACCGTTTTCGCTTATTATTTTTTTATAATATTCCTTGAAGTACAAGGATGGTTCTTAGGAAAAAAAATTATCTGATAAGTTTTATTGGAGGGGTTCCGAGAATACAAAGCCATTGAGTGACGTTGAATTGACTGTTAGGCGGTACGAAGTTCGCGGGGTCAGCAAGTATGCTATATAAATATATGTTAATAGCTTTCGCCAGCGACTCCGCCCGCGTGAATGTTGGTTATCGCGGTAAAAGTAGCCTATGTCCTTTCTCAGGTTCAGTAGTTTTGGCATGGAAGCATGACATATGTACATACAAACAGAATTACTTTCGCATTTATAATATTAGGAAGGATATACAACAATATGATTCTTTAAAAGCTTACTTTAAACTGTCCCAACTTAAAGTTACAATGAAAAATCTCACCTTAACATAAACATTGCCCGATGAGTCTTCTCTGATACGCAGTTTGGTCCTTTTCTCCGGCGGTGCCAACAAATCATATATGGCTTCATTGTATATCTCCACAAATGACACCTGGAAAACAAATGTAAAAATGTAAAAAAAGAGAAGAAGTCTTTGAAATTCTCGGATTTTTTCTACTACACTTGTATATGCATGTACTACACATATAAATCTTCTCTTGAATTACTATCTATGGACAAAAACAGCATTAAAATCCGTTGAGTTGTTTATACTATACATATACAGAGTGTCACGGAAGTCGATGTCAAGCCGAAACCGGGTGATAGGCAAGGTCATAATAGCTATACCGTAAATTCAGATGTTCCGTAATTCTCTCTCGTATTTGAAAAATATTTTTTGTGCCTAATCTAAGATAGCTATTACGACCTTGCCTATCACTCGACGTGGCTTGACATCAACTCCTGCGACACCTTGTTTAAGAGCAAACAGACGACGGAAGCACTTTAATTTTATAAACTGTAAAAATCTACTAGGTCCATCGGTGTAAAATTTTACAAACGTAAGTGCAAAAGGACCAAAATTTTGAACAAGAATGGGGAAGCCCAGGATCCTATACAAACTTAAGCCGCTTCTTCGTCAGTGGGACCAGCGATACTCCACAGTGTGACTGCTGTAGACTGTCTCCAACCGGATTCTTAGCATGTCCTCAGAAACGCAAAAGGTCAAATTTGAAAAGAAACGCATGTTGATAATATGCATATTAGCAGCGCAACTCGACTGCCTTGTTGGTCTAGTGGTTAGCGTATGTGGCAGCTGATCAAGAGGTCTCGGATTCGATTTCCGGGTCGGAACAAATATTTGTGATCCGCAAATATTTGTTTCGGAGTTTGGGTTTTTTCTACGTATGACATGTATGTGTTTACAAAAAATTTATGTTTATGTATTTATATCAGTTGGCTAGTACCCATAATACAAGCTCTGCTTAGTTTGGGACTTGACTTGGCGTTGTGTGTAAGATGTCTGATAAAAAATAAACCGATACGCAACTCGTCAAAGCACACCAAGCAATTTTTGCAGCTTGGCGTGTCTGTCAAAATGCTTGTATGTCGAGTTTCAAATCTGACAAGTAGCAAGTATATACTGAATGATGTTGAAATGTATGCATGCTTGCATTTCTGACAACATGCTATGAATACCTCCAACGCATATAATATTGCGATATGATTGCGATAAATGCATGAATTTAAATTGCCACTATACCTAAAAAATTAAGAAGAAATGATATCTTACCCAAACATAATGTCGAACTCGATTGGCCAAATCTGTGGAGCTGACAGTAAGATCCGAATGTAGCTGTACACTCATGCGACGGTACTTGTCGCGGAGTGGCGCTGACACGTGTCGAAGTCGCTTCACCCACTAGAACAAAGTGAAAAGTCCATTCACTATCTAATAGCAATGTTTTGTAGTACTAAAGTAGCATAGTGCAAGGCTGGAGGCTCCATGGTGCAGAAGTATTTCAACAGACCGCCAAAGTATGCTGTATTTTCAATGAGTAGTCACTTTAGCAGTTCATTTGCCAAAAAAAATTGTAATGAAAGGATAGTTTTGTTATGGTGATCGCACACTTATCTGCGCCGAACGCGCCGAAAGAACCGAAGTCAAGGAGGCCTCGCACACTTATCCGCAACGGAAGAATCGACCGCGCCGAAAGCATCGACCGCGTCGAAGAAATCATTTCAAGAAATAGTACCCGTGCGTTGCTCTGTCATACGCAACTGATAGAATGCGAGCGCATCGATCGAGGCGACCACATCATCCGCGCCGAATTTTATGACGTCATCCGAATTCGTCTAGGATTTCTGGGTTCTTCCAGATTCGGACGATTCGACGCGGGTAAGTGTGCGAGGTTTCATGAGATTTCATTTATAGAATTCTAAAATTCGTTTCGTTCGGCTCGTTCGACGCGTTCGCCTCTGATAAGTGTGCGTTTACCTTTACTGTGTCAAACTGTTTTATTGTAGGTATTTCATACTATTTGCTAGCTGTGCCTGGTAGTGTTACCTAGAGTGTTCGTTGTTTTTTAGGGTTCCTTAGTTCATAACTCGGAACCCTTATAGATTCGTCATGTCTGTTCTTCCGTCCTCGACCTTCCGCCCAAACGGTTAGTGCTAATAAGATGAAACTTTCGACGTCTACAAACTACGTCGACAAAGTGCTATAATAAAATTATGAAAAATATTTTTATTTGGGTTACCTCCCCTACACATAAAGTGGGGATGATTTTTTTTTCTCGTGTCTACCCCCTTCGTGGAGGATATCATTAGAAAGATCTTTTGAAAACATTGTGAGGTTGCTGAAACTATTTTTCTGATTTAGGTATCTGTTGTGTGATTCAATTATCTATAAGACATGATTTTAAACCTTCCTACCATTATAGCTGACAAGGGAACCCTATCCTATGCATGGCCTGACACACACTTGGCCAATTTTTCTAAACTTAAAGTAGCCTAAATTACTAATTATAACATTAGCTATCTACCGGTGAATGTCCAATGTAAAAATTGGTCTATCTGTTCCAGAGACTATGATATTTCATAGACAAAAAATTTTAAAAATTGATTTTAAATGTAGTTGACTTATATACCTACTTACTATACTTCCAACTAGTATGATTTATTTACCTGTAATTCAAAATCCTGTTCAGCATCACTAAGTTGCTCTGCACCATTCTCGGCAGGTTTATAAACAGGTGTCTGTGCAGCGTCCACCAGCTTGAACACATACTCCAATGATCTCGGTACAAGGCCAGGAGCCCCAACTGTACCCATGAGTGTGTATGTTTTGCCAGAGCCTGATGCTCCATATGTGAGGAGTGTAAAGTTATGTCCTTCAGGTAATTTTTTTAAGTTATCCTTGACCACCTGTTCAAATATTTCCTGAAAACAGAAATAAAACATTTCAAAACAATTCGTGAATTTTTTCTTCATTCTGTATCATTACCATTTTAAAGTACAGTTTGCATATACATATATATATTTAAATACATACTTATAAATTACACCCAGACAGAACAAATAATCAAGTACATATTACAAAGATTTGTCCTGGATGAAAATCGAACCCACAATCTTTTGTATTGCATTCAGGATCACTAACCACTAGGCTAACAGGCCAGTTGACTAAAATTAATAACTTTAGGGTGTTCTATTTCAATTCCAATTAGAAATCTAAAAAATTATACGAATACAGCAAATTGACTTGCTTGCGACGGAAGTCGTTCCAATCGGACAGTTTATTTTTAAATCTCTAAATATGATTTCAGTGAAGGTATTTTAATTAAAAAAAAAATTACCAACCTTTTGATTGCATTCCGAGCCGAATATTTTCGAGAATGTATACATTTTGGACACATTATGCTGTGTTCGACGACCATGGCCTGCAGTTGCGGTATCCAACGATGTTACGAGACATCTATCCGACCGAACTTCGTATAACGAATTTTTGGTCTTACATGGTTTTAGACGCAGGTACACTTGCACTAATTCAGGCTCCTCTATTTCCGAATCTTCCTCAAATAACTCCAACAAGTTAGTACCTTTCTGAGGCCTAGGTCGCATAAAAGGATTTTGTATTAAAGGAGGCCGTGGCTCAATAAATGATGGTATATCACGTTTAGAGACATCATAATCTGAATTTCGTTGGTCTAGCATTCTATAATAATCAATAGTTCATTAAAATTACTTAAAAATACTTAAAATACTGTGAAATGTGAAGTAACGAACAAAACAATCTACAACGGTTCAACTTTTAAAATTATTTCATGTTTTTATTTCGTAATGTTGGCTAAACTGAAATCTACCATAGATAGTTCATTCGTATATTTCGTATATTCGTATTCATTTATAATCATTCGTTTACTGTTGAAGCAATACGATTATGGAATGCACTGCCGACAAATATTAAGAAAGCGCAAACACTAACTAAATTTAAAAAAATGGTTCACGAATACTATGCATCATAACTTAGGTAATCACGATCAAGGATATGTAATTTATGGTTTTGTTTCTAGAATTTCATTTAATTAACTAGTTATATTTATGTATGTATGTATGTATGTATATGTATATATGTGTATGTGTGTGTATGTATATATATATATATATATATATATGTATGTTTAAGTATTGTGTGTGTATGTATGCATGTAGGTCTGTATAATGAGGGATATATATATATTTTATTTACTACAGAACTCAATGCACAGTCGACTACCACCGTTTCTCCGATACACATTGATCCATCCTAAGGTTGCCTGGAAGAAATTGCCTATGGCAATAAGGCCGCCCTTTGTACACTACATATATATGTCATTTAATGTACTATAACTCTGTAACAAAGTGTGCAAATAAAGAGTTTCTATTCTATTCTATTCTATAGTTCAATACTGTCTGTTGCTTTTTTCAAAACGATTTTTCTTTATAAAACTGCTCATAAGTAAAAATTCTTAGAATTATTCTCTTAGATTACTATATTTTTTTAAAAGCTCTAACAGCTGTGTTTAATCTATAAAATGCATACGATGTAATCTTTGTTGAGACATGGAAACGAATACCTACATAACTTATGATGAGAGAGGATGAGAGATTTTTTTTAATGACATCTGCCCATTCGTTCAAATTTCATTCACTACACACTACACATTCCGTTCATAATCAATCAGTCAAAATTTAATAATGTCGGATGTGTACAGTGTGTGTATTGTTTTCAGTTGTTTATTTTTGTTATAAATGCAGCAAATATATATTCAAACAGAAATGTGGCGGATTTAGTTCAACACATCATCTATATGTGAACAAACATTTTATAACAAGGATAGTTGTGTGATGCCATTGATAATTGTAAAGAATTTGTGAAGATGCGATTATTTTTCGTATTTGGCGTTGTGCCATAGTTTTAATTGCCGTTTTATTGAGGATAGGCATCATGAAGGTCTCGGGGATTGTAATTTTAACATTAATTTGGGTGCAAGGAGTTTATTGTTACTGTCCGTCGTTGTGTACATGTAAGGGGAATAAGGCAGCTGAAGGGGCATTAGCGGAGCCCCAGCCAGGCGAGCTGCTGCGCCTCAAGTGTGGCGGCACCCCGGCACAGTTTACTGAACTCAAGGAGATAGACTTGACGAAGCTATGGACTACAGTAGTAAGCTTGTGAGTTTAATTGTGTTCATTTAATCGTTATTACTTTGTGTTACATTTATTTGTTTACATATTACGATTTATGTTTCAGAGATTTATCGGGAAATGCTATTTCGACCTTGTCTAGAGAGCTATACCTGCCTAATTTACAGAAACTGTAAGTAACTATTATTTAACTATGAAATATCTCAAAATTGTTAACATAAGCACTTTCATAGAATAAATGCAATGTTCATCAGTTGTAACCATTTAAGTATATAAAAAGGCAAAAATAAAAGAGCTTGTTAGACAAAAATAAACCAAAATGATTTCTTTAATTGGAATCAGATACAGGACAAATAAACATGAAAATGTAAGGAATGTACTGAAGAAAATCTTAGTAGAATATAATTTGAAAAGTTTTTAAAAGACATTAATTACACATCTACTTTGGCCCAAATATTAAAAAGTTTTAAATTGTTTGCACATTTTAAATTCAACTATAGGGCCCATTATCAATGTATTTCGACAGTAAACTGCCTTGGTGGTGGTACCCTACCACCACCACCAAGGCAGATTACTGCTGTGCTTGAGGTTTGGGTTGAAATCTTGGGTGGAAACAAATGTTTATATGATGTACAGCTATTTGTTTTGCAGTTTAGGTGTTTTCTATGTATAATATGTATGTATTTAGAAAATAATATTAAATATGTATTATAACAGTCAATCTACTTTTCATAATACAAGTTATTGATAAGTTCTTGGGTTTTGGTTGGATTCCCGGACAGACCAAATGTTTGTGTGATCTGCAAATATCTGTATCGGAGTCTGGATGTTTTCTATATATAATATATACAAAAAAAGGTATGTGTATATCAGTTGTCTAGTACCCATAACACAAGCTATGCTTAGTTTGAAACTAGATGACATTGCGAGCTGGATATCTGAAATATTTATTTATTTAAAAAACAAGTTAGCCAAAAAGGTCCTTATAACAAGATGGCAAAAGGGTCATTATATATTAACACCTTTTGAGGTTTAATCAGTTCAGTAATAATGGTTATTTTCAGGCCGGTTCGACCTGAGCAGTACTCCATGCTGCATTGTGTGCACTTTTAATCAGGATGGTGACTCCATCAGGCAGAGTAGAGTCACTATGGTGATCGTAAATATAAAAAAATCATAAAACTGCCAAAACATTTACTTTTTCTTTTAACTTTGCCATAGTTCCTTACAATAATTTTAACAAAAAAGACCAACTTTAAATATTAACTATTCTAAGTACCCAAATCACGACAGGTGTGCTTATATTTGAGGAATTCCCTCGATTTCTCCAGGATCCTATCATCAGGTCCTGGTTTCCTTATCATGGGACCACATGGGAGGCACAATCGGTTTACCTAATCGAAAGTTCTGAGGTAACAAATATAAAAAAAACAAGTCTGTTAAAAAGGAGTCTGTATTGTATATCATGTTTGTATCTTTTGTATCATATAGATAAAACTATTAAAACTACATGTAAGTTCCATAAAGTAAAC
Organism: Phragmatobia fuliginosa; assembly: GCA_932526445.1. Lineage (NCBI taxonomy): Eukaryota > Metazoa > Arthropoda > Insecta > Lepidoptera > Erebidae > Phragmatobia > Phragmatobia fuliginosa. The sequence goes on from OW052070.1 coordinate 19,120,798, forward strand.
AAGGGCATACTGATAAGGTTTAGGGACTTTTATTGTGAAAGTAGGGTGATGATAACAAAATTATACGCTTTGTGTTGCTTGATAAAATAGAATTACAAGAGATTTTTCTGTTTGGACTAGTGACAAATCTTGTTTTAAGATCAAAGTGATTCAAACAGAAAAATCTATAAATTACTAGACATCTTTCATACGAGCTAATGTATGCAACCTTGCTTGCATGTCCTATTACTCCTAGCATTGTTGCAGCAGACTTTTTTTAGAACTTTTAAAGGGGAACAATTTAAATTGTTTTTGTGATACATACCTACTTTAACTACTCTACTCACTCAGCGTATGCATTGGAATCGCACATTTTCATTGACACTCTTGTCCTTTTGATTGTAGCGTAATGATATACATATAGATATAACTTATTAGTCTTCCTTGCTATGCTATCTAACACTAAAAGATTTTTTTTAAATGTACTTCCTGAGATAAGTATGTTCAAGCAAACAAACTAATATTAGCATTGTTATAACAAAACAGTCAAAGACATACTTTATAGTGGGTTGGGATTGCTATGTTATGAATTTGACAAAGGCATCCAAATCCAAACTTTTCATTACACATTACATTCTGAATATATAGTCCAACAATCCAACCCATATAGTATTCTTCTTCTTCTTCCTCAGCATACCTGCATTCACTGTTGGATATATGCCTCTTGTATTGAGAATCATGCAAGAGACATAACTATAAATAAATAAATAAATATTTCAGACATTTTACACACAACATCATCTAGTCCCAAACTAAGCAGAACTTGTATTATGACTCCTGATATAAATACATAAACATACTTTTTTTTCTGTAAATACATACATGTTATACATAAAAAGCACCCAGACTACGAAACAATTGTTTGTGAATCACACAAATATTTAGTCCGAACAGGGAATCGAACCCGAGATCTCCTAATCTGCAGCCGCATGCGCTAACCACTAGACTAACAAGGCAGTCGATTAGTCGATCGAAATAGTAGTATGGTAATGTATTCCAAAACCTCTAATCCTAAGGAGAGCCTTTGCTTACTTTATCATGATTCATGATGATGATGATGACTTATTTATCACTTTCATTGCTTGCAATATTAGCTATTCATAAATCTGAGATAATATTTGTATTATCAGTTTTAGATACATACAATATTACGATCCAGATCAAAAGAGTGTATTAATGATACCACATCAATAGACTTTTACAGTCTAATCCTTGAAACGGGCATCTCTTTAGAAAGAAAATTTTGGCATACATTACCAAGCTGGTTAAAAATCTGGTGTAGAATTTGATTGAAGATTTCCTTCTCTTTGCAGTGATGTTATCTTGCAATGTTTGCTCCCTTAGTGCTGGTTTCCACTACGCCGGACCGGCAGATTTGCCGGGCCGGTAAAACTGCCGGAAGGGCTAGTGGCTGTACAAGTTAAATGAAGCTATTCACATTATCCCGGGTCCGGCATTTTCGCCGAGCGTTTTGTCACTACGAAAGTGCCGGTAGAAACACCGGACCGGAGTAATGTGAACGAGTTTGTGCCGGTATCTGTCCCCCGCTCGCAACACCTGTGCTCCCCTCGCCCCGCCCGCGCTCCCCTCACGTCCTTTGGCTCGCATTTTCATCAGTAAATCGTCAAAAGTGGTTGCTGTCATTCGAAAACAGAATGTTTTCTTTTATTTTGTCTTCTATTAAGATACCAACTACAACACAACAATTTCGTCGTCCATTGTGTCCAAATTTAACTGAGCTGAGTACTTGACTGTCCGAGGATCCGGTGTAATGTGAACACTCTGTCCGGTGTCTGGTTTCCGCCAGATCTGCCGGTCCGGCGTAATGGGAACCAGGCCTTAGTCGCGATTTACTACACCTATAAATAAAATAAATATTTCGGACATCTTACACACAACATGCAAAGAGAAGGAAAACTTGAAACCAACCCGTCTGGCCAGCGTGGTATAGTAGGCCAAAACCCTTTCTAAGGAGATGCCTATGTCCAGCAGTGGACTGTTAAAGGCTGTCGATGACACACAACGTCATCGAGTCCCAAAGTAAGCAGGGCTTGTATTAAGGGTACTAAACAACTGCTATAAATACATAAACAAATATATTTCTTTTGTAAATACATACATATTATACATAGAAAACACTCAAACTCCGAAACTAATATTTGTAGATCGTACAAACATTTGGTCCGACCCGGGAATCGAACCCGAAACCTCTTGATCAGCAGCCGCATACGCTAACCACTAGACCAACGAGGCAGTCAAAAGTCATAATGAAACAGTACAGAGTTGTGTGTTTAAGTTATTGTGCAAAATTTTCAGATGATTATTCTCGTTAGTTTATTACCAAAAAACAATCATGCTCTTTATCAATAGGATCGTCTTTATATTGACTGGCCTGAAGGTCTAGTGGTTAGTGACCCTAATGCAAAGCTGTAGGTCGTGCAGTCCATTCTCACCCAGGGCCAAGAATTTTGTGGTGAACATAATCATTTGTTGTTTCTGGGTATAAATCATTCATTCAATCAAAGCATGCAAGCAAGGTTGCATACATCAAACGGGCTAATGATGACTTTAAACTTATTGCACATGAGGCATTCGCTCCCAGTCAACCTTCAGGCATTTACTGTGTGCTCTCCTTGAGGAAATAAGTATATGTAGTATCACCATCCTTATTCATCCTGTAGGTGTTGTAGGAGCCGTCTAAAGGGTGCAAACTAGGCATGACATTCAGGCCACCATAGTATATGTCACCATGCTTTATTGTCTGCATTCACGATGGAGATGGTGACCACCCCTTTTGTATTTACTCATGCTTTCCATCAGGCTGAGTTACTCTACTCAGCCTGATGGTCTAAAAGTCCAAAGGCACAACGAAAAAAGGGCTATGATACCCTCGATTCGCTAAGCTTTACCAATCATTATTTAAAGTGTACAATATTTTTACCAGGGATTTGAGCAGAAACCAGATATCATTGATAGAGTCTGATGCCTTCTACAACATGACATCAATCCAGAGATTGGACTTATCGCATAATCAGATCAGCAATGTGTACAAGGAGATGTTCAAAGGACTCACAAATCTGGAGAGATTGATTCTATCACACAACCACATATCTGCTATGTCTGCTGGGACCTTTGACTATCTTATTGGACTGAAACAACTGTAAGTAGACTTATTCTTAACTAGCTTTTGACCGCGACTCAGCTTGCGTGTATATAGTTTATGTAGAGAGTAGCCTTTGTCCTTCATCAAGTAAATAAATCTTCTTACTTTTGATTGAAATCGATGCAGCGGTTTAGACGTGAAAGCGTAACAGACAGACATTTACTTTCCAATTTATAATATTAGTATAGATTGACAATACTCTTTTTGGTGAAGGTGCGATGGGAAAGGCCTATGTCCAGCAGTGGACTGCAATGGGCTGATGATGTTAATGATGAAATAAAAATAAATTTGATTCACTTACCCCATTCAGCTGTTGATTAAATATCCTTTTTATGCTACAGGGACATAACGGACAACCCTTTGGTCTGCGATTGCGATCTTCTCTGGGTTGGTGATTGGTCTCGGAACACAAGCGTCAAGCTAGTCGGGACCCCAAAATGCGCATTTCCAGAAAACCTGGTCAACAAAAGCGTCAGAAAACTCAAAATCTTCCTAGATTTATCAGCCTGTGGGAGTGTTCTCTCATCGAATACTTTAATAGTAAAACCAGCGCACGATCAAGTCGTTTTTGAAGGAGACACCCTTACTTTATCTTGTAATGCACCATTCGCGTCAGTGATGGCAAAGTACGAACTTAGATGGGTGCACCCAATTCTTGAGATTTGTGTCGTGAACATCACAAACACGGATATGCAAGAAGAAGGCCTAGCTGAGACCACAATACACTTTCCAAATATCACACAGCATAACATGGGCAATTGGACCTGCATGTACAGTGATCAAAATCATATAAGGCATAATCATACCGTGGAAATAGTGGTTTTATCGAACAATACAAGATATTGTAATACTACATATGCAGTGAATAACAAAGGGTTGTACTCCTGGCCTCAGTTGCTGGTAAATCACACAGCCACAGTGCCGTGTAGAAGTGGTGAAGGATTTGCCCGAAGATACTGTTATTTGAAAGATGGGAATGCAACGTGGAGTCAACCGGATACCGATGAATGTTCGTACATAAGTAATGTGACCAAATTACTGCAGCAGTTTGCTTTGTTGAATGTAAGTTTGGTGCAGTACTCTGCTGTGAATGCTACGGAAAGGCTTGCCATGTTGATACAGGAGAAAACATATCCGTTGGCCGAGATTGTTGATCCGGATGATGTTTTGTTCATATCTAAAGCTATACGGAATTATATGCAGTATATTGCTGACGAGAAAGCCTTGGGTAAGTCTTTATACCCATATTATGTGATCCATTCAGAATAGGAGAGAGAGAGGATTATTTTGACTCCATAAGAAACGTTTTTCATATTTAGAATGCTCTGTGGCAGCGGTATGAAACTTTTATACTTATGACCTACTTATTAACAGAGTTCAAAGAAGTTAGAAAACTATTTCTGTAACAATTATTTTGACTAAACAATCATACGTGTTTTTTATTATTATTCTTGTAATTTACTTTGATGTGTAGTTTATGTGCATTCCTTCAAATTGAATAAATATCCTCTCTTCTTTATCTCTCTTTGGGAGTGATTTCGTATATAGGTAAATAATAATATGTATGAGCAGTGAAAGATAATCTCACACAAATTCGTTTCAAAACAATTCAACAAAGTCAAACTTAGATCATCCATCGGGGGGATTATATTTTTTTCCGAAATATGCCTCATCGCAAACTATGAAAGAGATAGACAAAGTATATATAAAAGATAATAATATTAATTATTTGATACAGGTCCCGCATTATTAGATGTGATAAGCTCTACAATGAACATAAGCATGCCAATTCTATCTCGTGCTGAGTCTACGTACGGCGCGTGCACGGACATGGTGCAGGCCGCCGAAGAAATATCCACTCATATCACTAACATACACGGACAGAAGGTAAGATCTGTTATTATTTATCGATAAATTTAACCTTTTTTATTCATTGATAAAATTCAATATAGACATAAAAAAAAATGGTCGTCTGTAAGATTCGGTTTGTTCGGTTGGTAAGTATAGGATTACGGACGATAATTTTACGTAATACCGTCATAAGAAAACATTTCACTTCACTTTATGAACTGTTGACAAAACTGTTCACGTGTCGGTTGTCTGTTGCCGCGGTCTCTCTTCTACTCACTCGCACGCATGGAAGAGTGATAGTTTAAGCTTAGGCCGCTCTCTCGCTTGCACGCTCGGTTCAGTCGGAACGTGACAACGACTCATGCTTTTTCGTGCGTGTAGCCTGCGTGTTTATCGATTTATAAGACGTTAACATGTCAAAAAATGTGAAAATAAAAATTGAAGTAGCACTTTGTCGGGCGTTTCGGTAGAGACCACGATTCTGTTCATAGTTGAAAGCGAGAGTATACTGGATCCCTTTGTTTCTTTGTGTAAAGAAGTAAAGTTTTTTAATCTGTTTTACACTCGGCCTAATGAAAGCGTGAGTAGAAACTAATCTAATGCTCATTGTGAATGCAGACAATACTGGCGACCCTCACCGGTCTAGTGTGATGTAGAAGTCGTAGTCTCGCACTCACTTATGAAAAAACGGCACCACGAATGCTAGCATTATAGATTGATTGTCGTGACTGGGGTAGTACCGCTCCAATCGTACCTGCCCGTACGACGTTCAGCGTGGCAATATACAACCTTGATAGTAACATAGTGAGACTGGAGAAGCAACTCACTAAGCCGCCATAGTGTGAGTTGCTTCTGCACTTTCAATGAGGATGGGGACCCTTACTTTTAAATTAAAGAAAGACACTTTAGAATATACTCACTTTGGTAGGCTTAAATTTGTATATATTTTTAAAAAATGTACGTTTGTCCAGTCGAAGCTGGCGGTGGAGCGGTTCCGCGTGTCGGAGGGGTTCAGCGGCGCCACGTGCGTGTGGTACAGTGCCACTCGCGCCGCACCGCCGCGCCTGCACTGCACCACCACCAACCGCACCGTCGCGCCGCTCCTCACCGTCACCGACGCCTACATACACGCCAGCGTGCAGGTAACCGCACACTTACTGCTAACTGCTCACCGTGTCACCATAGCCTGCACTGCACCACCACCAACCGCACCGTTGCGCCGCTCCTCACCGTCACCGACGCATACATACGCGCCAGCGTGCAGGTAACTGCACACTTACCGCTAACTGCTCACCGTGTCACCATAGCCTGCACTGAACCGCACCGTCGCGCCGCTCCTCACCGTCAGCGATGCCTACATACTCTTTGCTTCATACTAACGACCATCGCAAACTGGGCGACATGTCGCCGCGTCTTGTCACCGTGACAATCAGTGTTTCTTCGGTAGATGGCACTGTTGTATGTTTTCGCTTGTCACAGCACAGTTGTGGAAGTCGCAAAATTTTTTTTGCAATCAACTGCTCCTACATTTTTTTTTCTGTAAAAAGACAACTCCCGTATTAAGAATGTAATGCTAATCGGCGCGCGAATTTCTCTTTTGTGATTCAGGATTATAGTTACTCCGTATAGATCGTTACGTGCTTTTCTTTGTAGTTCAATGTTTCTTCGGTAGATGGCGCTGTTGTATGTTATATGCTTGCACTGTATGTAGAAGTGGCCACAGGTTACAGGTACGGTACATAATAGTAAATGTCTTCTATTTATGGGTCAACACAGCAGTAGACATTCACTATGAAGTGGTCCATTAGTTCCTATACCATTGATACCATATAAAATATTGTCTATTCATTGAAGTAAATCTCAAGTAAAAACGTTTTTATTATTAATTCATCCAAGAAATGACAAATACTTACGTTATCCTAATTTAATGTAAATCTAGTCATTATAATTTCTTACAAATACCACATATATTAACAAACTTATATTTCTCCTTTCAGATACCGCAGTCTTTACTCTACAGCTCCACAGACTCCGGGGTATTGCTCCAGAGTCATCCACACGACCTGGTAATATCAGTGTTTGAGGACGCGTCCCTGTTCCCCTTACTGCCAGAAGTTGACAACGACCGGCTGACCGGACACAGGACTAAAGACTACTATGGAAGGAGTACGAAGAGAGAGGACATGAATATGGAAATTACTTCACCGGTTGTTGGATTCCAATTGAGTGAGTATTTTTTTATTATACTTATACACCCTTAAAAATGATTGCTGTAATGTAATGTAATGGATCTATCTAATTGAATTGTCTTGTTATTATGTTTTAAAACCTTGGCAGTATAATTTAAGTTCTTCGTTTTTCGTTCAAACAAAACGCATTCCTCGTTTTTTAATAGCCTTTGTATTACATTGTAAACTAAACATTGAAATAACTTTTTAACGCATAATTCAAAAAATCTGAGAATTTTAAACCTTATTGTGGATGATATTACCAGCCAATTAAAAACATGTCATGAGATACGCATGGTGGTAAAAAAACCGCCATTGTCCCTTAGTTTTAAGGCATCAGTTTTGCCACAAATCGTGATGCCATTGATCGAGTTTTGACCCACTTGGGTGACAGTTGACACTGACACTTTACTAGTATTGTCAGACGTTTTCATGAGCAGTTGAATTGATTGCAAAAATTTTACTTAACCGAAGACCTCAAAACAGCAGTCGCATACGGTACCACTACGCAGTCAATGTTCTTCGTTGCAGAGTCTACGTTTTGCTCATTGCCCTCTGTATTGACTGCGTCACTATTTTCTTAACGCGAATGAACTGTTGTTTTTTACCCACATCGCAGGCTCGATAAGGTGCAAGATGTGAAGTAGATAGGCTTTTTTAACGGTAAAATGTGTATTGCAGAGAACGTGTCGCTGCGAGGAGCCCTACTGGAGCCCATCATAGCGACGGTGCGAGCTCGCTCCGTAGGTGGAGTCGAGGGGCGGGCCGCGCTCTGGGACCCGCGCACCAGACGCTGGCAGGACAACTCCTCTGGTACGTGATCTGTACTACCACTCCCCACAATACCTAATCCCTCGCTATAGGGGAAATATATGTGACAAAACAAAACCGAAATTACCTAATGTTCAGAAAACCAGAACCTTAAGGCTTCAAAGTACCTTTTCTACATTTTCGATATTAATCAACCGACAAAAGACTCCAATTCGATATTTTGTATATAAAAAATTACAACAAAAGAGAACTGATTTGACTTAATAGTCATCTGTATTGTATGATGTCTAAATCTGCCCTAATTTATCATAATTTCCTTTACAGACTGCAAAATATCACACGTGATATCAGAAATGATTATCATGAGCTGTTCCAGACTGGCTTACGTGGGGCTCCTTCAGAACGTCGAAACTGGCATCTACGGGGCCAGGACTGACGGCGCAAGGTTCAAAGTATCCCACCCGGCCGTCTATGTAGGCAGTTTGATTCTCATCGGATGCGTCAGCTGCGCCACACTCACCTACATAATGTGTTATCCAGCCATCCAAATGGCAAAGAAAACTAAACACGCACTGATAAATACTTGGATAGCGATTGGATTACTGTGTTTTATGTATACATTGGGGATTTATCAAACTGAAGATGTGAAGTTGTGTCAAGTTTTGGGATTACTGATACATTATTTGTCGTTGTCTTGTCTATTATGGATGTGTGTGTCTGCAAGTAATATGTACAAGTGGGTGACAAAGACCCACAACCCCGCCAGGACCCCAGACGAAGATATACCACCAGATGTGCCAGTGCAGAAACCTATATTGGGTTTGTATTTGGTTGGATGGGGCATAGCTCTTATCGTTTGTGGAATATCAGGCGCAGTGAATTTAAAAGACTATGCCGGCTATTCGCAATGTTTCCTTAGCACAGCTCCAGCTTTGAGTGCTTTGTTCGTCCCGGGTGGAATACTAATAATATTTTTATTGATATTATTCTTGTTAATACGCTGTACGATAAGGAATATGAATGTCCAGTTGTCTGAAGGTACCCAAGCGACTGAGAATGTCGATCTAGAGATGTGGGAGCCACAAAGTAATGATAGGGCGGAGAGACGCAGTGTGAAGTCGACTTTAGATTCTGAAGTGGAGGATATTGAACATACTCCAATTATACAACTGAGGGCACAAGTTATTGTCATGTGTCTATACATGTCTGTGTGGTCTTGTGGAGCTATTGCGGTATATAGACCTCTACCCGCATATCTGCCGTATCAGGAAGATATTTGCAGTATAATATACGCTGTATGCGCAACAGTGTTAGGGACTTTCATTCTATTCTTTTACGGCATAGCAAGATCTGACGTCAGAGGCCAGTGGGCGATGATGCACTGTTATCTTCAGAATAGTAAAAAGTGCTGTAGGAACCGGAGCGTTTTTGATACCAACCAGCAGAATCTGCCGACCAATCAAACTGCTCCAGCCCCCATACCCTCGATACCTAACGATAATCGATCGATGTCAGGCAGCCGAAGTTCAAACAGGACAAATTCCAAAACTAACAACAGTGGTACTTATAAGGCCGCTGCTGAATTAAACGGTCAGACTTTACAGAAAGACAGCAAAAATACTAATGGGAAGACTCCAAATATTAATCTAGTTGTTTTACATAGACAGCAGTATAGGTCGAATAACTCCATGATGACGTACCCTGACACTGGAACCATCGGACCAGAAGTATTTTATAACCCAAATCAAATGAATGTGGCCAAAAAGTTCTTTAAGAAACAGAGGCAGAATATGAAGAGGAATTGCCTAGAGTTGCCAACGAGAAGGGACTGCGATAACGATTCACATTTCTCACTTCCATTGCCAACGAAAGAAGCCTATAACGGTGTGGCCAATATAATAAATTCTGGATCAAAAGTTAATAATACAAATATACATGTAGAAAGATCAAATAATGGTATCAAAGAAACAAGAAACCCTTTAAATCCTAACCTTTTAGAAGACGACACAAAAGAAACTTACAAAAACTATTCTACAGATCGTAAATCTTGGAATAAGAATGAAGTTCCAAAGTCGAGTAGGGCGCAAGTAATGAATATTTACACGAATGTTCCTGAGACTTTGGTGCCTCAACATCAAGTTATGAAAGCCAATGCTCCTAAAAACTTTAATGGACAACGTTCTAGTGTGTCCGAGGAATGCCTCCAAAGCCATGCAAGCGAACAACCTGAGATGAGAACCATATCTCAACAGTGCAGCCTAGAATACAGCTCAGCTTCTGAAATTGCGATGCCCAACACGTGTTCCGATCAAACTCTAAACACGCATTCCGAAATGACTTCCTTTCAAGAGACGCATAGTGCCTTATGTTCCACAAATGAAATTACTGATACAGAAAGCTTTGGTCAATATATAGACTATATGCAACCAAATAAAGAAAAAGAGAATGCAGTTGACAAGTCACTCCAAGACATTTCTGAAGAATGTACTATGAACAGTGACGAAATCAATAGATCTAGTACTCCACAGCACATAGAAGCTTCTGGAGAAAGAGATAATTTACTCCAAAGCCAAGATATAGGTGATTGCAAAGAAAAAATGGACGATGATAAAGACACATTCTTTATGGCAAAAAATACGTACGATTTTGAGACGTGCAGTACGAATGCCAGCGAACAAGGATTTGAAAACGAAAGTGATATCTACTGTCCAAATTATCAAATGTCTGAAGTCAGCATCCGAAGTCATGGGCTGTACGCTCCCTCGCCGTCATCCATGTGTCCGAACGAAATTAGTTTTAGTAACGAGGACGTCTCAACCATAGAGAGTCAGTACGTCAACTACGATCCTGGATGGCGTAAGACTATAAAGAGCAATCCAAAATTAGGCAAATACGTTCCAACTCCGGCGTTAAGTTGTCCAGAAGTGAATAGGGACAGTAGTCCTGTCTCGTTCGCGAGTGAGATAGATGAGTTGTATACTCAGATAACGAGGAGGGAGAGTGACAGAGAGAGGACGCCGCGGAAAGAGACGGGTCTTGATGTGACGTTGAACAGTGACGTAACTTTGAAGCCTGACAGTGACAGTTGTGTGAGCGAAGCCGTGTCTGACGTGGACGTTAAAGGCGGGACTATAGTCTAGTGATGGACGCATAATATAGCGTTTTTTGATACGTATAGTACTGTTTTTTAGGTAAATTTCTTCCTTAAAGTGTGTTGGAGTAATCTTACGTGGAGTGTTGTTTTGTTGGTATTGTTGAGAAGCTTCTGAGTCTAAGAAAGAAAGGTTGTTCATATCTATAGTATTTTCTCGTGAATATTTCTCTTCACGATAATTGTAAAATGTGTTCATTTTTTTATAATTTGCTGTTTCTTGGTGATTTTGGATACTGTTGGAATCTTACATAAGTCTATCCATTTTATAATATAGTTAAGTTCGTGTAAGTTTACAAAAAATGGTAAAAAAATAAAATGCATATGTTTATCAATTGACGATAAATATCTTTTTTTAATATGAAAATTATTGTGATCTAAATATTGCCGTAGAACAACTCTAAATGACTGACTTTTATAAATTACTGTGATTAAAATGTTCTGTTCGTGCCATTTGAGGATTGGACACCACATACATGAAAAAAATGCATTTTAATTTGTTTTTGGTTTGTTAAGAATATTGATGACCGTTTTCACCAACTATACTTGAACCGTCTCCTTACTAGGGGACCCCTAGCTTCTAAATAATAAGGATATCTGTGGCGACTTCCACGCAATAAAACATACAACAGCGCCATTTACCGAAGAAACACGGAATAAACTATTCCGCGTAGCTACTAATCCTGAATCGCGATTAAGAAATTTCGCTGAACTGATAAGCATAATATATATAACATCCCACCTTTAACCGTTGGGATGTGGACAGCCAGATACAATCTCGCCTGGTCGGAGGATCCTCTCTTTGTGTTGGAGGAACACAACACCAGTTCCCTCCACACATCTTAGCAATAAAAGTTGGTCATAACGAAAATAAGAATTACCTAATTATTATTATTAAGTGGTCCCTTAAATTTAGTAGACGTTGGTGAAAACGTGGAGTATGTATTAATAACACTAAATCATATTTGTCGAAAATATATCCGAAAAAAACAGCTATATCTTGATTGCATTTCTGTGTAATTACCAAAAAACCTCAAAAAATCTAAGGGTTGAGTCCAATCTTAACTTTTATTGTAGGAGCTTTATATATTATTATTTAATCTTTCGCCACTGACATTAAAATTCGACGTAATTTTAGAAATAATTTCTTCTATATTTCAAACACATTCATATACCATTAAATACATATGTATTTTGAAGAATGTTTTCCAACCAAAAATGTCTGTATATGTTCTTTCTTAGGATATAAGTTGTATATTTTACTTGTAAAGCTATTTATTATTAAGTTTTAAAACAGTCTGAATATCTCTTAAGCTTATGTATTGTGTAAAGCCTGCTTCAATTACTAAAATACTTAAATTTAACAATATTTTGTTAATAATGTCCAGTAACTAAATTTTTTTCTAGAATTTATATCAAAATTTGTATAAAATTTACTAAATTGTTTTTTTTTTACTCATAGACTGCAAAGAGTATATAACACACAGTTTTTTTCGTTTTGCGGTGGGCAGGGCCGGATTTAGGGGAGGGCAACCTGGGCAACAGCCCCGAGGCCTCCACAAAAGAGGGGCCCCACAATAGTCTTCGGAAAAAAAAAACAAATTCAGACTAGTAAACATCTTTTCCTTTCATATTTTTTTTCGCGTTGTATCTTTACCTACAGTTCTTTGTACAAACATGATTACATTAAATAATAACATATATCATCGATCTGTTGTTCACTCCAATCAGGCAAAAAAATTGTTCATTTTATTTGGTATTTAATTTCGACCAAGGGGCTTTCACTCCTTTGTTGCCCCGAGGCCTCTACACCATTAAATCCGGCCCTGGCGGTGGAACTTTTATATCCTCGGGACTAGAAAACTTGTCGTTTTGAAGGGACTAAAGTGACTATGAACGACTACAGGAAATCCTTACAGAGTTAACTTAAGCTGTTCTCAGCTGTTCCTGGGTTTGTCTTTCAAAACGTTTAAGAGTAAAAAATATCTAAAACTCAGTCTTCTTTTAAGCATCTATCTAATGTTATAAGAATGACTCAAATCTGTTTAGTATTTCCGGAGAATAACATTTGAGTAAAGAAAATTATTCGAATTTCTTATTTCTGTAATAAGAACGATATTTAAATATAGTTTGTAATGATTTAGAATTTTTAACCCAAAATTATTCTTGTGTTAACTTAACCCGAAATAACAAATAATGTGCCAAAATAACAATAAATAAAATACGCTACGTTATTATTTCTAGTGTCTACAAAATGTATGAGATAAGTTGAAATTTGTTAATTAAATATCGTTTGTCTTAATTATACATTGACCTGCTAATACATGGACTTTGAAATACTTAAATCATTTTAAAAGAGATTAACGGATGTATTCTGTGTAATACGAAGTCAAAAATCTGTTTTTTTTATATTACAAAAATTTTCACTCACTTTGAGTGTGAATGAAAAAAATTTTACTAAACGACAAATATTAAAATGGGGGGGGAGTTATTAACTAATTACTAATAAATTGATCTTTGATCAATTTATTAGTAATTAGTTAATTTCGATTTGACTTCACATGTTACAAGCAATAGTATGCTGTGCTGCAGCTTAACACACAATATATGACTGCCTCTTTGGTCGAAAATCAAGAGGTCTCGGGTTCGATTCCCGGGTCGGACCGACTGTTTGTTTGATTTGCAAATATCTGTTTCGGAGTTTAGGTGTTTTCTATGTATGATATCTATGCATTTACTAAAGAAAGTATATATGTATTTATATAAGATGTCCGTTACCCATAGTACAAGCTCTGCTTAGTTTGGAACTAGATGACGTTGTGTCAGATGCCAAAATATAAAAATAATTATTGTAATATGTAAAAAACTATCGTGTAAATATGCATTTAATAAATGTTGTAGTCCAAGTATTGTTAGGTCAATGATGAAATTTTATAGAATTTAATGGAGTTTACTAAAAAAAATCACAACTATGGTTATTTACAAATGAATGAAGGAAATGAATTTAAAATAGAGTCACGATTTTCGACAAAGTTCTGAAATGATACAGTGTTACAGAAAAATGTGGTCATATTTTAGTAGAACCTCGAGTAAGATTAACAAATTGAATTAAATATTAACTGATGCAGATAATAAAATAATAGTGTGAGAGAGGTGGCATATATAAACATGAGTGTTTAGCAATGAAAATTGCTGGAGTGTTGAGATTTATATAAAAATATAAAACAAAATCATTGGAATTGTCTTGAAAAGCACTCATATTAGTAAAACTGTGATCACAACTTTCTGGCACACCCTGTATTGTGTTTTAAGTACAATCAATATAAGTATCTATCATCTGCAGCTGATTTCTCACTTAAAATCAAACTAACTCATTTAAGTACAACATTTTATTTAGTTGTTAGTAATAAGTTCAGCTTAGAAACGATCTGTGCCTATTTGATGTTTGGCCTAAGTATGTTTTGGCTTTTCTATAGTGGTAACGAATAAGATTGCGTTGGGATAGGTGCCTTTTTGTACATATCTTAATTTTATATGTTAGTTTGTTGTATGTTTAGTTAATAGTTTTTATTAAGTAATAATATGTGTACTGTACCGTATCGTCGTTAACAGGCAACTGAACTGTGTCACGACCGCACGTGCGCTACATGACTCTATCCTTCTATCTACTAACCCCCATCTTCATTCACAGATTGTTCAGTGAGTGAATGAATGAATGACTGAGTGTTATGTCTGAATGACACATCTTTTGAAATTTTGTATGTTTATTCAGTAGGTCTTGAGAATAGAACGTAAATTATTTTTTGTAATACTAAGTACGAACGCGAGCGGAACCGCGGGCACCAGCTAATATATATAGCGCCTATACCCACGCATATCTTATTGGTTAAAACTAGTGTATTTAGATAATAATGTAGTATAATTCTCTAAACAGCTAATGTGATATAAATCTTCCTTTATTGTGGCGCAGTTGAATGCGCCCAGTTAGTTGTAGATGACTATTATATTATACGAGATTTGTGAATATTATATATTGATAGCGGAAATTTATGGATGGTTAGCTTTTGTGGAGCATATTGCGTATTAAAGAGGCGTTTGCATTTGTTCGTGTTTTATTTACTCACATTTGTATGTAAAATATTCAAGTTTTTACACTGTTGGATATAAAAATCCTTCGAAATATGGTGTAAGTATAGGCCTACTACCTATACCACGTTTCCCAGAATGTTTGGTATAGCTTTGTTTTCTGCCGTTTATCGGCACACAGCTGACCTCTGGTCGGAGTGACTTTTGGCCTCCGGTCGAAGAAGTATGCGAGTGGTGTGAGGCCGCTCGCCGAGTCACGCTAGCTCGTTGGTTGTCTCGGCTGGAAGATCCGCATTCTGGCTTTGTTACCGTGAAGGCTTTTCAGTTTTAGATTTTTCGGGCGTGATTGATTTACAAAGTATCTGCACTCGATCGCCAGGAGAGAATTGAGACCTACCTGACACCCTTGTGTCTACAGTGAGGACTCGGCTCGACACACGTAGTCGGGTTTGTCCCGCCTCGGACCAAGCAACGTCGGGCAAAATACCAATATTTCTTGGTAATACAATACATACATCTAAACGTAGTATTAAAAATATTACCAGTACAAAAAATAAATAAAAGAGTCCATATAAACTTTTGTTAAATTATTTTAATAAATTAAATACAAAAAATATAAATCCGACAAAAATATACAATTTAATACACAAATATACCATACACATGTCACACATATACTCAAATTCATAATAATAATATATTCTTACATTTATCATCAAAATTAAATTTCAAATTCTAAAAGTAATTCTAAACATAATTGTTCGTTTTGTTCAAAAATTCTAACCTTTTTATTAAATTAGCTAGGCCTATATTATATCAATTTATACATGGTAACACCCAAAGTAACTCTCTACAGTCCGTCAGATTAGTTTAGGACAAACTAAAATAAAACGCAACAGTATTTGCATCTAAACCGCGTTTAGATTCAAGGCTTTAATTAATTGAAACAATTTATACTGTACACTAGCTGATCCCCGCGGTGTTACCTTAACAAAAACTGTATGATAAGCCGCGGGGCGAAATGAACCTAAAAATATTACTAATTATATTATCAGCTATCTCACGACCAATTATAGAACGACACGAACTCTTTAGTCAAATCGCTCTTCTTCAACTTCCTAGTTACACATTTCCGTCCCTTTTCACAAAATCAATTCCATAGACTATAGGAAAGCGACAGGAATGTTGTTTTTAAATCAAAAAAACTACGAATTTTCCACTTACATTATTATAATTTTACATTATAAAACCAGTCTTCGTTAGTGTATCTAATAAAGACGTAGACAATCTGCGGGTACTGATCAAAAGGCCCAGTGTGAGTTTTTTTGACAACATTCGATTGTCACGGTGATTGCATTCGGCTATTATTTCAGTGCGGGCCAATCTCAATGCTGAACACGGTCATCGCTAGACTCAGGGCCGGATTTAAAGGTGTGGAGGCCTCGGGGGAAACAAAGGAGTGGAGGAATACCCTTGGTCCCAAATTATATTTCTTTTTTTTCAATCTAGTTTTCCAATTTATAATTTATTGTGAAACCAAGTATAGACTAATTTATTATTTAACGAAAATATCAATATAATCGGAAACAAGAATTATCTAAAATTAAATTTTATATCATGTTTGAACTAATAATAATAATAATAATATACTTTATTTGCTTAAATGTGTTACAGATAAAAAAGATGGTAGAATATGATAGGCACGATACACATTTCGCCAACAGGCATGCAAATACTAAGTACTGTAGGTAAAGGTACAACGCGAAAAAAAATATGAAAGGAAAAGTTGTAAACTAGTGTTTACTAGTCTGAATTTTTATTTCCGAAGTCTATTGTGGGGGCCCCTCTATTGTGGCCCCGGGGCTGTTGCCCTGGTTGTCCTCCTCTAAATCCGGCCCTGGTCAGACTGCACGGTTGGCCTAGTGATTTAATCGGTTGCCACAGTGATCCACTACAGCGTTAACTGGGTTCAAATCCCACATGGGACAACACTATTTGGTCCACAAATTGTTGTCCTGAGCTTTGGTATTATTTGGTGACATGATAAAAATGCGGTAATTCTCTTGTATCATCAACAGTCTCTAACAGTCCACTGCTTGCCTCTCCTTTGAAAGGAGGTTTTGGCCTACTATACCACGCTGGCCAGACGGGTTGGTAAAGGGTTTGTTTCATGTTTTCCTTCTCTTGGCAGTGATGGCTGCTTATTTTGTTCCTTTAGTCGCCTCTTACGACACCCATGGAATGATTAGGCGTGGTGACACTTTATATTCTTAATCCGTCACCACACGGACTTTGTTTAAAGAAAGAAAGAGAAGAGAATATGCAATGAACTCCTGGAGGTCGTTCCTTGTCAGGCGTGTGTGGGCGGCAATACGAACCTGGCGGTGAGGCCGCGGCCCCGGTCCGCGACGGCCCCCAGCACGCGCCCCATGAGCCCTCTCTGCTGGACCTCTACCACTTTTTCTTCAACTGAAAGATACAGTTATAATTGTAATACACTTGCTTTTGTACGCGGCTCCGTCGTGAAGGTAAATAATAGCCTATGTGTTATTCTGATAGTCCGATATGTAGAGCAAGAGCCCAAAGCCGCCAGACCTACGTCATTAGTGCAAAGCTGAAATTTTCAGGATTATTAGTACAATGTCCTATTAAGATGTATGTGTAACCATTAGCTTGAAAGCGGGGCCGTTTCTGAGATAGCGCGAAGTACAGATAGATAAAAATATTACTTACCTACGTTAAAGGTGCAAAGCTAGTATTTACATATTTTTTCAAGAATATTATTTAAAATTAAAATTCATTACTGCCAGACACTTTCCGTGGGCCATTACTTCTGCCAGACGTCTTGAAAGTTGTTAAAAAAATTAGGTAAACTACGTTATAGTAGCAAACCTAAATTTTATACATATTATCTAAGGTACTATTTTAAGACCCTTTGTATGACCAATCCAAAAAGCGTGTAAAAACCATTTAATATTTTACAATTATATTCTTGAAATAATACCAAAGATGATGTACCTCAGCTTCCTAATTACTACAAATATATGTCTGGGGGGGGTGATAGGCCCTTCGGCCGCATACAAAGGGTCTTAAAATAGTACCTTAGATAATGGTATAAAATTTAGGTTTGCTACTTTAACGTAGTTTACCTAATTTTTTCACAACTTTCAAGACGTCTGGCAGAAGTAATGGCCCACGGAAAGTGTCTGGCAGTAATGAATTTTAATTTTAAATAATATTCTTGAAAAAATATGTAAATACTAGCTTTGTACCTTTAACGTAGGTAAGTAAGATTTTTATCCATCTGTACTTCGCGCTATCTCAGAAACGGCCCCGCTTTCAAGATAATGGGTACACATACATCTTAACAAGACATTGTACTAATAATCCTGAAAATTTCAGCTTTGCACTAATGACGTAGGTCTGGCGGCTCTGGGCTCTTGGTCTCCCTTAAAGATTGGTCATGTCCGTGCGTTCGTCCTTCCGTCCTTGACTTACCGTCCAAAAGGTTAGTGCTAGAAAGATGAAACTTTGCATGGATATTTGTTTTTAACACGTCCACAAAATGCTACAATTTATTGAATATACACAAGTCACACATACAGTTTATTAAATAAAATTATTATCATGATTTTAATCATGATACTAATTTTATTTGGTACCGCCCCTACAAGTAAAGTGGGGATGACTTTTTTTTATTGCGTCTACCGCATTGTGTGGAGTATTGTTAGATAGGTCTTTTAAAAATATTGAGAGGTTACTAAGACATTTTTTTTATTTACCCTTTGTGGTTGTAGAAACTTACCTATTAGGAAATCCAGCAGTATAGCTGACAGCTCCTTACTGCTAGGTTTAGGTTCTTTCACAAGCTTCAGAGTGGAACTGGTACAGTGTTGGGCACTGGACACCAGTTGGGCTGCACTCTCCTTGTTGCCTATAAGTAACGCTGGTGGGGATGTTCGGAGACCTGGTTTCACTTGCCACCATGCAGCTCCTAGAATTATTTTTTTTCATTTATGGTGTTTTATTCTGATGTTATAGATTAACAGAAATATTTTAATAATGTTTGGAAATTCCTTATCAATACAAATAAATAAAATTATAGTGAATGTTTGTAATGAACAGATTTTTATTGGGTAAATACATACGTGTGAAAGTGTATAAAAAGCTATTTTTGTAACAGTCTGTTTGTTCCTGCTAATTTCTGGAACGGCTGAACTGATTATGACGGAACTCTCACTGGCAGAAAGCTGATGACATAATTATGAACTTAGGCTAGTTAATTTATTTTGAACTAGCTTCGCTCCGCAGCGTTACTCGCGATTTACAACGATAACCGTTACTTAGATTATACTAATATAGGTAAAGACTACTTAATTCTTTCTGAAAGATGGTGTTCAAAGGAACCTCAATTTAAACTAAAAACTATTTCATAGCGTGAGCTCAAAGTTTTCCTCATCTAATTTTGTGAAAGAACGGCTATAATATGCCACTTGGCTCTGTTAGAAATTTTATTTGGAATTTCTGATGTATCTTTAATCACTACCTACATATTATAAAATAAAGTTCTCGTACGTCTGTCTGTCTATCTGTTCGCGATAAACTCAAAAACTACTGCACCGATTCTGTATAATTGAAATTTTGTACCCAAATAGTCTGAAGCCTGATATAGGGTCTGTTTCAAGCCTAAGTTCTTTCCGTGGTGATGTAGTTCTGTATAGTTGATTCCCATAAGCGCCTCTTACGACACCCAAGGACTTTTTTTGACTGCTTTGTTGGCCTAGTGGTTAGCGTATGCTGTTGATCAAGAGGTCTCAGGTTCGATTCCCAAATATATTATTTGTGTGCTTCACAAATATTTGTTTCTGGAGTTTCGGAGTCTGGGTGTTTTCTTTGTATTTACAAAAAAAAGTATGTTAATGCATTTATATCAGTTGTCTAGTACCCATAATACAAGCTCTGCTTAAGTTTGGGGGACTAGATCAGTCAGTCAGATGTCCAAAATAAATATTTTATTTTAAGGAATGACTAGGGGTAGTGACACTCTACCTACCTCTTACATAATTAAGTGCTCCGGACCAATCACATGCCCGGGAGCTCGCCCACTTCCCTGAGATGTCCTTCGGTTCTCCTTCAGCTAGCCATCGTTCAGGGAAGTATGGCCACTGTAATAAATATAAATTCCTTAATTAAATTTATACCTAATATGGTATCAAGAATTGGTAAAAATTTTTTTTTTTTGTGTTTAACATATTCGTGATTGAGTTTGAAGCATTAATCCTACTAATATTGTAAACGCGAAATTTTGTGACTGTTTCTCTGACTGCCTTGTTGGTCTACTGGTTAGCGTATGCGGCTGTCTTTAAACATTAAAATTAAACTTGAAATGTGCATACAAGTATAAAATGAAACACCAGTTGACAGGGATATAAAGTTTTTGGTTTACGTATCAATATATCTTTGATAAAATGGCCGTCTGACCTCAAACTGGTTAGATCCTGTTAGTAGGTACATGATAAACATTCTTACAGACCTTATAGAAAAATTAATAGGAGAAGTGTATGTCTATTTGTCTTGAGTGGAGATCAAACCCATGACCTGTGGCTTAGCCTTCAGAACCACTAGGGCCGTCAGGGCACTGATATGGCTAGAAAAGAGGCAGGGTGACCGCTTAAACTACTACGCCTACATTAAAAATAATTTTAACTTTGTTAAAGTCCCTACTAATATTATAAATGCAAAGGTATCTCTACCTGTCTTTCTGTTAAGTTTTAATGCCAAAACCGCTGAATCGATTTTGATGAATTTTGGTACAGAGATACATGGAACCTTGGGAAAGGACATAGGCTACGGGCAAAAGCTAGTACCTGTATAAAGTGGAGAGCTGAATGACAAAATGCTGCTGGTGGGTACTGCCAATACAAGTTTGGGTGCGGAGCGTCGACGACAACAAACTTGCTGATCAACGGACCTCGCGAATGGACTAGATACCTGTAAACAATCAGTCAACATTTTAAGATAACAAATAAAGCTCAGAGTAATCTAATCTTCTTATATATTTAGCCTACCAAAGGGGCTCCACCCTGAGACCTGATAGAAAGCATGAGCAGAATCCAAGAGTGAGGGCTTGCTACAAACAAATGCAGAGAATAAAGTATGGCGGCTTAGTGAGATGCTTTTTCACGCCTCGTCTAAAGGATTTGGTATTGTAGTGGAAAGGAAACACGTGAGCTAGTAGTGAGTTCCAGTTTTTGACTGCTCGGCATAGGAAGGAAGAGTAAAACCGTTTCATACATCGCAAAAAGATGAAGGATAAAACAGGTATTGAGCAAGCCGTAATAATTTCTAGAATAACCTTTTATTAAGACAATAAGAGCCACCTTCATTATATTACATGCATGCACTGACTTCCTTTTATATAGCAAGTACATCACAAGCCATCAATTCTTTTCCTTTACTTTATGTATCTAGATAGATATATATTTGACTGCCTTGTTGGTCTAGTGGTTAGCGTTTTCGGCTGCTGATTAAGAGTTGTCAGGTTCGATTTCCAGGTTGGACACAATTTTTGAACTGCAATTATTCGTTTCGGAATTTGGGTATTTTCTATGTACAATATGTATGTATTTACCCAAAAAAAATATGTTTATGTATTTATATCAATTGTCTAGTACCCATAATATAAGCTCTCTTTAGTGTGGGACGAGAAAATGTTGTGTGTCAAAGTTTTTCATTTATTTATATTATATTATTACACTTAACTAAGGGGCCACACTACCTATGCTCACCCCTTAGTCAAAACTAAAACAAATCCTATTAAATTCTCAAGATTCTCATTTCAAGTGCATTTTTGTCTCAACATTTTAGACGTCAATTCAGATGCATACTTACGCAGTCTGCTGATGTCAATAATCTTTATATTTAAGCACAGAGACCGATATAATTTCAGAGTGCATTTTGTTTAAAAATCTCCAGTATTTAGTGTAGTTATGCGGCAATGTAATATTCATTATCTATTAACAATAAAACTTTATCAATTAATTATTAAAATGAGATACAAATGCGACACTATCGCTGTCCACTGCCGAACTTTACACTTGACTCCTATTAAAGTCAATAGGTCGAATTATTTGCGTGAAGAGATCGCATGATAGATCTTGCGAAGTCTGATTAAAAAAATTAACTAAAAAGCGAAAAAAATGTTAGAAAAATCAGAAAGAAATACAAGAGAATTTGTAAATTCTTATTAAACTCTAGAGAAACAAAAGATTGCTATTTAAATATATAGTCAAAATGCAAAAAAAGTGCTAAGTGCTATCACTTAGCACTTTATTCTCAGATTTTGAGTCACTTTTCAATGTATGTAGTTCTGAATTATCTATTACTCATTTTTTATCCTTATATCATTATCGTTTTCTTGAAAATTTCAACTCCAAAGGAATTATAACGAAATTTTTCTATTTGCTCAAATTCGGTCTTTTGAATTAAGAAGTAAAACAGAATGATAAATCTGTATAACTACTTAAAGCTAGCCATACTAATATTAGGTATACATTCGAAAGGAATTCTGTCTGTCTATCTATTCTGTACTTTCAGTGCTAACCCTCTGATTTTAATGAAATTCGGCATTAAGATACTCTGATTGTTAAGCAAAGACATACACTACTTTTTATCTCAATATCCGACATGCTCGTCAGCTGAGATGCGCGCAAAAGCTAGGATGTATCACTAATTAAACAACAAAGAAATGACGGAACGTTATCGCACAATACTATTGTCCACAAGTTATTAATAAAAAGAGTGATACAATTAAATTATTACATGATAACTTCATGGTAGTCGTAGTGTGGTACATTGACTGGCCTGGCCTGGTTAAAGGTCATGACTGCTACATCTAAGGTTCACTACCTTAGGTTCGATTACCAAAGACGACAAACCATAGCGTGAAGTGGTTATCATAATAGTAAGACGTTCTGCTATTTAATACATAATATGTATTAATATTATAAAGTCGAATTTATTTGGTTGAACGAACTTATTCTAAACGGTTTTAAAAATTCTTTCAGTGTTAGATAGACTAAAAAGAGCGAAATATCAATGAAGAATGTTGCTCAAAAATCCTGATGAGAGCTTCCATTGCATGCACTGCGTAAACCATAAACGTTTAAAGTTACGCAAAGAATTGTTCCCTGTTGAAAGTTCGAGATATATATATATGGATATATATATATAGATATATGTTAAGATTGACTCACTATAACCTGGTTCACGCGTTTTAGACCTCCCCATCTCAGGTGCAGAGTGGCACACCGGAATCGGACCGATTAAAACCACAGTTTAGTCGGTCCGATTCCAACACACCGCCCCGCCGCAAACCCCGTTGGGATGACGGCCTGTGGGTTTGCACACGTACAAAAAAACTATAACGTACTTTGTACACGCTGCATAACATCAAGCTAAGGGCAGTAGGAGTGCCAGACGAGGTTGCACGGGTCATCTAGCAGCTTATAAGGCCGGTATTATTTTCCACGACATCACTTAACTTCTATAACTATTTCGTAAATAATAAACAATTCTGTTATCAGATTAGAATTTAATATGGTACGATGTCTGTTATATGTCTGGTTCGAAGTACACAGCTGATAATATAGACATTACTTGTCATGTCACAACACATGTCACACACGGGTGTTTGATCCCAAAGACTGTAGAATATGTAACCAGAATATGTACCTGAATACGGTAATCACACTGGTGGTAAACGTGCACAAATATTACAAAAAGTATACATTCTACAGCTTTCACCCGCGGCACCGCTCGCGTGTATATCGTTCAAGAGATTCATCAACAGCCTTTAACAGTCTACTGCTGGACATAGGCCTCTCCTTTGAAAGGAAGTTTTGGCCTACTATACCACGCTGGCCAGACGGGTTGGTAAAGGGTTTGTTTCAAGTTTTCCTTCTCTTGGCAGGATGTTAGCTGCTTATTTTGTTCCTTTAGTCGCCTCTTACGACACCCATGGAATGAATAGGGGTGGTGACACTTTGTATTCTTAATCCGTCAAGAAGGACAAGAGATTAGGCGGACCAAAAAAAAAACAGACAAAAATGAAAAAAAAAAACTTTTTTCTATTTAAGTTTAGATGTAGATAAGTACCATAATTATTTGGTTTTATGTGTACTTACTTAGTATAAAACTTCATTTGATACAAACAATCACTTCTACGAATCGTGTAGTATTTGGTGAAATAAAACCCTTGACCTCCACTTAGCTGTCAGGGTCATTACCACTGTAGCATCAGATCAAAAAGTGGCAAAAGATCATTCTACTTAATTTTTTTTGTTTTTTTTTCTATTGCGGACATCTTACACCCAACGCCATCTAGTCCCAAACTAAGCAGAGCTTGTAATGTGAGTTAGAAAGACAACTGATATAAATGCATAAACATACTTGTTTTTTGTAAATACAAACATAGAGGGCCAAACGCCGAATCACACAAACATTTGTTCAGACTCGGCAATCGAACCCGAGACCTCAAGCGCAGGCAGATTGTAGAAGTATCTATTGGTGTATAAGGATTTGGAACTGATACGGTATGTATTACGCTTAATACGTCTAATTACTACAAAAATTATCACAAATATTCGCAGTAAATACCTTGAATCATTAGATAATACGTAATTTAATACAAAGATTACAGGAAAGGTGACTGAAAATAACCTAAATTTAGATAGAATTATGAATTTCTTGCGCAGTTGGTTAAATGGATACCTACCTATTTCCTAAAAACAGCATTGTAAAGAGAAGGAGAACTTGACATAAAACTTCTTCCTAACCTATATTCCCAAGATTATTTAGGGTCGGCTATTAGTTCAACCGATTTTACTTGAATATCAGTTTTTCCACGGAGTGACTGTCATCGGACCTTCACTACTCTGAGGGAGAACTGAAATTCGAAGGTTGAACTAGTTGACAGTATATTTGAGGGCAATGTTTCCCAATAACGTTTTTTTTTATTATTTAGCCATCCAAAATGACTCTATCCTGCCTGGTGGAAAGCATGAGCAGAATCCAAGAGGCCACCACACTTGCTGCGAATGCACTGACTGACTATGGCGGCTTAGTGATTAGATTAGTGATTAGGCTCAGATTTATGTATTTATATTCATGACAACCGGAAGCGACGGCTTATCGTGCTCTCCGAGACACGGGCGTGAACCACCGCCAAACTTCCATACTCCGAGCTGTTATTAAGAATTTTCTGTAAGAAAAACCCAACAACACTCTTGGCACGACCGGGGATTTAAGCCCGAGACCTCTTGATCAGCAGTCGTATAGACCAACTACTAAACGAACTTGACACAAAACATGTAGGTAAGACCCGTCTAGTCAGCGTGGTATGATAACTCAAAACCATCTTTCTAAGGAGAGTCCTATGTCTAACAGTAAATAAAATAAATAAATAATGTGATCTAACACACGACGCCATCTAGTCCCAAACTAAGCAGAGTTTGTGCTATGGGTACGAGAGAATTATTATAAATACATATTTACCTATTTTTTTCTAAATGCATACATAAAATACATAGAAAATACAGTGAAACAAAAGTGCCATCTACCGAAGAAACACTGAACCACAAAAAAAACACGGAAGGAGCTATACGGAGGGACTACTGATCCTGAATCGCGATAGACAAAATTCTCGCGCCTATTAGCATATATACACCATCCCAACATCAAGCGTTGGGCAGTGGCTCGCCAGACATGATCAGCTCGCCTGGTTGGCGGATCCTCCCTTTGTGTTGGAGGGACACGATACACCCGTTCCTAAACAGTATGTTGATTAAATTATGTACACTTACCAAGCAAGCATTCCACCAATCCCGAACCCAATGACTACCGCTGGCTTATTTTCTGACACTCCAAAAGCTCCCAGCAATGTGGATAACTCCGCGACTGCTCTTGGAGGTGACAGGTTACTCCGGTGCCCTCCCTCACTCCCCCCAGTCCCCCTAAGATCTAAGGTAATCACGTGGTAACCACTTTCAGCCAGTCTTCTGATAAAGTCGGCCCAATTTGGACTCCATAATTTGCCAGAATCTGGTGCGTCTTTAAGAATGAGAATAGTTGTGCCTGATCTTGGGCCTGTTTCTACGTAGTGGTATTTGACCCCCTGAAAATAGAATAATGATTTTGATATAGTTAAAAGTTCAATAAATACTCGCTCACATAATATCTTCTAAAGAGCAGACAGATGTAAATATATTAGAGAATTAAGTTCAGCCAAATAAAATTACTTATATTGGTTCTACTTATAAATGGGACCACATTCTTGTTATTCGGTTATTGGAACTCAAAAATGGAAAAATGATGAAATCTTATTCTCCCTTACTCTCATCCCTCTCTTCCTTCATCATCATCATCAACAGCCTTTAACAGTCCACTGCTGGACATAGGCCTCTCCCTTGGAAGGAGGTTTTGGCCTACTATACCACGCTGGCCAGACGGGTTGGTAAAGGGTTTGTTTCAACTTGGCAGTGATGTTAGCTGCTTATTTTGTTCCTTTAGTTCACCTCTTACGACACCCATGGAATGAATAGGGGTGGTGACACTTTGTATTCTTAATCCGTCACCACACGGACATGAGTAATCTTGAGTAACCTTCGCTAATGAGTAATCTTGGGTCTTAAATACCCGAATACTGGTAATTTGGGCTTGCTCAATGTCTGCTTTAAGGGTTTTTTTTTACAAAGGATTTTTTCCAAGTGTTGCAGTTTGATTTTTGATAAAAATTACTGCTACGACACCAGGACTTCTTCTTATATTGTTCTTTTCTTCTCGTAATTCGCGGTTACAGTCTGCAAGTGTACGAAGAATTCACAATAATCGCAGATGTTAGATGTAAGAAATCACATAAATCTTAGAAGCCCTTGTGTTAAAATCAAACCTAACATTAGCTAAAATCATTGCATAAATTATATTAAGACTTGTCTATATTAAAGTCTATATTCAAGACTATGGTGTGTGATACCTAAATGTTTTTTTCAAATTTCATTAGACTCAATTTATATGTTACCTGTCAGTATTTTACAACTAGATATGTATCTCAATATGAGAGACCTATTTATTTTAACTAAAATTCTAAAACATCAAGCACTTTATAATACGAAGCGTGTCGATTTGTTCATTTTAAAATAAATTCTTTGCAATTGAACAAAACTATCATATCTGTTTTATTTAATTCATGATATGTTTTCTTTTTTAATTTGCTATTTCAAACTATACGGCAAATGACATGTCTTCGAATACAGTTGTGTCCAATTCGAATCGATCTTAACTTTGTTTACAAATTCTTACCATAACTTTAACATAGCAATGTGTCCCAATAGAAGCGTCAACAGTCAGTTCAACAGGCGGATCACTCGTAGATTTCTTTCTATGTCCTTTCCAGAATCTCTTCAAGGACATCCGTATAATTTGCCACAAGCCGACAAACACACATTTCACAATTAATTCCACTGCCTGCCACCCGGACACGACTTGTAACACGTTTACGTGTCTTACACCCATCTTCACGACTGTAAAATCATTCCGATAGCAAGTGAATTCAATGATAAACTAAAGGTCTAACGTAAGTTGGTTCATGTGCTCGTACGATGAGCTGTTATCAATTTTATCGATGTTTTGTTGCCGAGACGGATATCATGCGAGAGTATCTAATATATAATATCGAAGTTCAATATTTAAATATTGATTTGTTTAGTTTTGATGTCTCGCTCTAATATTCACGAAATTGTATTTTTTTATCTCTTTTCTATGAATGTTTTTAATGTCTTGGTATGTATTGTGGTTGTCTGTTTTGGAATATAAGTTTGTTACGGACAATTAGCTTAGCACTTGGTTTGAAGATCTATAAAGGCTTAACTTGTATATTACTTTACGGGCATTCTATGTCCAGAAAATACGCTTGCTATTAGCACGTATTATTGCACAGGACATTTGTAATATTTGTTACAAATAAAAAATTAGGGTTCAATACAATGTTGCATTTTTTTTATATTTTCATATTTTGATAACACGATGATTACAAAAAGCGCGCCAACAGCCCTACTACACTACAAAACTACGATATCATCAAGGTCTAGTTCTTGAATTGTGATGATCTGCAGTCTCTCACAGCAAAAACTAGAAGTTTGATCAAAACCGACCTCAACCTAGTTTGGGAATAAGGCCCAAAAGAAGAAGATGATTATAAAAAGGTCAATATTTATAAAGCACTATTAAAAACAAAAACAAATATGTTTTTGTGGTGAGCTGTCGCGACGTACCTCCGCGGAGCCGTCTGCGTCTCGAGGGTTTATTTAAAAACAAATTAAGTGGGTCTAAGACGGAAGGCACTCAACTCGCATCGAAGAGGATAATATCAACTACATACTTACCTTACGTTACATTGAATGACATTCGAATTTTTAGCTGAATAAGTTTGTTTCATTTGTGTGGTATACTTATGTGATTATATATATTTCTTATGTATATAAAAATTCGTAGGCACCATATTTTGTAATTTTGTTATAAATGCAAGTATGTTGTCATAATACTTGATCGTCATCAAGGTCATCTCGGTACCGAAGTGCCGCACGCGACTATATTTTCCAGAGAAATAAAATGAGCAAGAATGCAAAATACATGTGTGACGGAATTTCAAGATTTCATGGCCTAAAACAATACTGAAAATATGTGGTTAAATTGTTTAATAAATGCTAATTTGGGAAACTCTCTCTCAATTCTCTCATCATCATCATTATCAACAACCCATAACGTCCTACTTCAGGTTTCCTCTCAAAAGAAGGTTAATTCCATACGTCCCAACGTTGACCGAGTGCGGGTTAGGGACTGGCAAGACAATTGTGGCTACGTAAATCTTGCCGTTGGATGTTTTAAGGCCTCTAACTAAGTTTTACGACTGTTATTTTATGATTACGACCGGGAACGATTAACGGAAACACTCCCATATCATGCCACAAACGGTCACCCATCTATGTACTGACAGCACCGTCGTTACTCTCCCTCGATTATTGTTCGAATCACCGAGGGCCACTCCGCTATTAAATTCTATATTTACTTTTTATTCATATCATACACTCAACAATCTAAAAATCGCTTTTTACAGTTGAATGACCGAAATGAAAGAACTACATCAACAAATGACTTGTTGTAACGTAGGATAAGTATATCCTCACATTAATGGACATTGAAGATATGCAGAAATGTCCAGTCAGCGCCGCTAACGACACTAAAGGGCATGAATGCTTACTGTGACGTTTAGTTCACGTCCATACAATATTGAAAGGGTTAAATTGATTTTTGATTCATTTGATAAATCGTCGCCTGCCGTTATGTTGGCAGCAATGTGGAGATGAATATAATTTTGCATTCGTATTTGTTATTTTGTTATTGTACAATGTGATTTGGTTTGTGAAGAGGTTGTTTAATCATGTTAGTGGTTGCTATACGTGAAAATAAATTAAATTGAATGGTGAGATTTTTTATTTATTTATTGCAACGTGAAATGAATAGCAGTGGTAGTAGGTATATGAATAATATGAATTTTTTTGTTATTTTTATCATTATTTCAAAGGAGTAGAGCTACACTGCTGATTTTAGCACCCACTAAGCCGCTAAACTATGGGTAATGCTGCATTGTACGCACTTACACTTTTGAAACGTCAAGTAGTCAGTCAGTAGTAAGTCGTGAAGCTAATTGTCTGTTCCAATTCGTAGATCATATGGAGAAGAACAGACATGAAATTTCATGGACACTTTTCCAACATAGTTTTTACAATTTTTGGTTACTGTTTTAGGCATTTTATTAAGAAAACAATTAAATGTGAGGACACTGTAACGATGCTCATATTTACACAGGAAGTGTCCAAAAATAAATTAAACAATGCTTTCCATCAGGCAGAATAGATTCACTTTGGTAGGAAAAAAAGTCTAAAATTTGACAGCATTTACCTATGTCGTGTTTTGTTGTGAGTAGAAAACCAAAGGCCAAATGATGCAGCTAAGTCGTCATAGTGTCGCTCACTATGGTGCATTGTCTGTACTCATAATGAGGATGGTAACCTCAAGGTACTCTTGAATTCTGCTCATGCTTCCCATCAAGCAGAGTAAAGTTACTTTGGTAGGTTTAAATATATCTAATATATAAAATTCTCGTGTCACAGTTTTCGTTGCCATTCTCCTCCGAAACGGGTCGACCGATCTTTATGAAACTTTATATGTATATTCAGTAGGTCTGAGAATCGGCCAAGATCTATTTTTTATACTCCTAGGGCGCGAGCGGAGCCGCGGGCATCAGGTAGTTTAATATATAAAATTCTCGTGTCACAGTTTTCGTTCCCATACTCCTCCGAAACGGCTGGACCGAGTTGTATGAAATTTTGTGAGCATATCGGGTAGGTCTGAGAATCGGCCACCATTTAGTTTTCACACCCCTAGGACGCGAGCGGAGCCGCGTGCATCAGCTAGCATAACTATATGATATGTAGCATTCGTTCTGTTTGATCTACCAAAATCACGAGACGAATGCAGACAGTTCTGCCAACATAACCTCAATAAATAGTTATATGTTGTTCGTTATAAGGTGATAACACACTGGTGTAGTATACGCATATTTTTGGACGTCTATGAGAATAGTACAAAGGACAGATCCTATTCTAAGAATCCTAATCGATTCAAAATGGTTTATAAAGGTGAAAAAAAATCTCAATCACCGAAAATCGATAGCTGTTCCTGAGGTATCACTTTCAATCATAAAAAAAACCTTTTATTTTACATAATAATATCACAGTTTTCTTTATGAACTAGCAGCAGAACGCGGTGTTACCCGCGGTTGTTCTCATAAACAATGGGTCAACGCCGCAAAGTGAAGGTAGGCTAAAAACGGTGGTTTAAATTACCTTATCTTCTTCCGAGCCTTTATTCCCAAGTTTAATTGGGGTCGGCTGCTATTTCAACCGGTTTTACCTGAATTTCAGTTTTTCCACGGAGCGACTGGCATCGGACCTCCGCAACCCTAAGGGAGAACTGAAATTCGAAGATTGAACTAGTTGTCAGTATATTTGAGTGCACTGACTTTCCAATAACGATTGCCATAGATGTTCATGACAACCGGGACCGACGGCTTTACGTGCTCTCCGAGGCACGGGCGTGCATCACCGGCAAACTTCCAAACTCGGCTGCTATTAGTAATTTCCTAAGAAAAACCCAAAAACACTTTTTTGACCCGACCTTATGTCATCACCTATATGCAAGTGAAAGTTGTTACAAAATTAGTCCAGCCGTTCTTAGGGTTTGCCGAAACGAACAGACAGACGGATGAAAATGTAAGAAATTGATATTTCATAGTAAGATACCTATTTAACATGTATTTAATGAAAAGCTGTTTTTACCAACAGACACTTCAAGACACTTTAATTTATTTGTGTAGGTTCTATCATCATAACTGCAAAGGACATTCAAAATGGCGTCAAATTGGGTATCATTATTTTTTCATAAACACTTTTTAAGCCTCTATTATTGCTCAATGTCAGTCCGTTGTATACTCATCCTAATCCCGTGTGAGGGCTGACAGGATGCGTCGTCACGTTTCCCGACCCTCCGGCCTGACACTTTTGTGTAACTCTCTGTATATAAGGGAGGCTCCTTATATTTGAAGCAGACAATGTTATCTCTGAGAAATTTTACTTTGACTCTTCGTTTTTACTTATATTTGTAGGTTTTTCTTTTAAAATGTTGAAAAGTCGTAGTTATGTATAGAGTGCACTGAATAGGTAAGTTTTGCCAAATATTGGACGGCGAGATCTTTTTTGGTTTTTAGGAAGACGGTCCCCATTTCATCTCATCCACATTTTTACACGCTTTTTATTAGCTTCACCTGTATGTTTGTAATCGACTCCTTTGGGTGCAATTTTAACCCACTTTAAACAGCCAGATTTCGTTCAAACTTTGTAGATTTATCAGGACCGATGAAAATACACTAATTTGAAAAAAAAACATAGTTTAAAAAAATTTAAAAAACACGTTGTGAAACTAAAAAGTAGAAAATAATTTTATTGTAACAAAGCGTGGGGTGCTTTCTGAAAATATTACAATAACGTCGCCCCACGCTTTTTACATTAAAATTATAAAACTATTTTTTTTATCATTAAATTCATTTCGACGACGACTTCAAGACTAGAAGACTCTATAATTGAAGACTTTAATTACTTGACATGTGCAGAAATAGCTGATATTCGGCTGGTTGTCATTTCATCAAAAGAAGAAGAATATTTGACAACAGATGGCTACTATTTTGTGTCTTATGTCTATGACTGTAGAGTAGGCTCTATAAACTATGATTACAAATGTATATTTTAAATGAAAATAGGGACAGATAGGTGTGACTTTGACTTTCGTTTGCCGACCGGAATTCAATTGTAATTTATGTAATTACTTTGTGGAGGAACAGGTGTCGTGTTCATCCATCACAAAGGGAGGATCCTCCAACCAGGCAAGGTAATCGTGCCTGGCGGGCTACTGCCCAGCGGTTAATGTTGGGATGTTGTATATATGTTAATTGGCGTGAGAATTTCTCTATCGCGATTCAGGATTAGTAGTTACCCTGTATAGTTCGTTCCGTGTTTTCTTCGTGGTTCAGTGTTTCTTCGGTAGATGGCGCTATTGAATGTTTTCGTTTGCACTGTATGTGGAAGTCGCCACAACAAAAAGTTTTAAATTGTTGTAAATGTATACTTATCTGTTTATATACACCTATCCATGTAATTCCAGTCGTTTCCAGAAGTTAGTTCAATGAAGTTAGTTAAAAAAAAATAAAAGAGAAAATTTAAAAGTCTGGCTTTAGTTATTGATCATATTTATTTGTCTAATAGAAAAATTATAAGTAGGCATTTGATTTGACTTAAAAACCAAAGAGTAGCACAAACATTTTACATGTTTAGTCCTAAAAGCGTTTTACAAGTTTGACGTTTAATTATAAAAATAACAACATTCAAAACTATCGTGAATATTTAAAAATAAAATGGAACACGCAATTCCTTTATTAAAAAGGTGCATCATTTGTGAACGGTACCCGTGTCACAGTACATAGGGCCCCGGGGGACAGATCGTGCGATTGTCATGTTAATGTCACCGACAGGGGGCGGTGCGGCGCCCCATGAGGTGATTAATAATTATTTGACACTTCTACCTCCCCTTATATATTCGGAGATTTCATGTGGAGTCTGTATTTTATGATGCCAGTTCCTATGTATTTATTTATTTAAACTTACTGCACATGTTGTACAAAGGCGGACTTAATGCCATAAGGCATTCTCTACCATTGTACTAGTACCATTTACTACTAGCTCTTGCTCGCGGCTCGGCTCGTGTTTGTCGGATATCGTGGCAATAATTTATCGAGTTAACATAGCTTATGACACTAACAAATAGGTCATAGAAAGATGGCGTAAGGTGATTGGAAACGCTTACTGAGGGCAAGCAACGACAGCGGGGTCAGTACATATATGGGTGACCGTTTGTGACATGATAATATGTTATGAGCGTCTCCGGGGTTTGGAGGTCACGTCAAGCAGTCGGTCCCGGTTGTTACGTATCGGTAAGATAACAGTCGTGAAGCTCAAGCTAAAAGAATTAAACGGCTAGATTACATAGCAACAACTTGTCTTGACAGTCCCCAGCACGCACTCGGCCAGCGTGTCTTAACGTATGGCCTGAACTTTCTTCTGAGAGGGAACTTTCTTCTGAGAGGAGACCTGACCCCAGCAGTGGGACAATATTGGTTGTTGATGATGACTTACAAATAGTGTGCAATAGTAAGCACTATTGGTTCAAAAACGGTTCAGTAGATCCAGAGATTACGCCAAAAACGTCACAAACTCACTCTTTTATTCTTGATTGGATGTGTAACATATAAAACTATTTTTACTGTTTCGATCCCTATAGGGCAGTGGGAGGGTAACGATAACAATGTCAATGGTCGCGGGTTTGATTGGCTTAGTGGAATTAGTTTTGTCTATAATAAGTGCCCAAAGAAACTAAAATACAAAGAAAATCACTATAAAACAAACAAACAATTCAGTTTTATTTATTTGTGTAGATATGGATTGGCAATAAATTTAAATTTTAGTCTCTGTATCGAGCAGAATACTCGAAGAGAGTTAATTCAAGTCGCTTTTATAAATGTAATAAATGGATCTTATTTAATACTAGTCTACGACTGTTCCTCTTAATAAAATAAACGACATTATTTTGTGGTTTCGCGTCTGCTGTAACACTACACTACATAATCGGATTTGCCCGCAAAACGACACCCTATTAAAAATACACAAGGCGAAATTAACGTAACAGACGCCTATTTCGTACAATCTTAATGTTGCCATCATAAAAATGTCACGGCTTACGCATTTATAAGAAAAAAAAAAACTAAAGAGGTTTTATACATTTGAATTGTAACTTGGTTTTCTTGTAATACATTCTGACGTGTCTCGGGTTACGAGACGTTGGAATGAAAAGGGAACTAGATATTTATATTTGATACGATATTGTTGTTAATTTGATTAAAATCTTGGGTTTGGGTGTGAAATTTATGGCGTGTGTTGTGTAAGTATTTTATACGTGTATCAGTGGTGGTTTACCTGCGGCATCCCACTTTGGAAAGCCTGGCCATATGTTGTAAACGAGACTTATTCCCGATAAAACTTATTAATAAAAAACTAAACAGATTGTTTTTAAACAAATTAGTCTTTTTTAGTCTAGAAAAGTACAAGACAAAAAAGAGTAATTTGAAAAATCTTTTTTTTGTTTCTTTTTCAAATTAGTGTATTGTCATCGGTCCTCGATAGATCTACAAAGTTTGAACGAAATCTGGCCGTTTAAATGGGTCAAATTCGCACCCAAACTAGTCGGTTACAAACAAATAAACATACAGGTGAAGCTAATAAAAAGCGTGTAAAAATAAACTTTTGGTACTTTATGAATCTTTACATAATTTAATAAAAAGGTTATAATACCTTCTATTTTCCGACGTTTCGAACGGGTTATACCGCTCGTGATCACGGATAGACTGGTGTGACTGATGAGACTACAATCACTTGGTCACATTGATAGGTAGTACTGTCGGTACTTCTACACACTACACTTTCGAAATCTCCACACTTTATTTCGTCCCTGCGGCGAGGATTTTGATAACCAGTATTCATCTTCTCGGTTGAATTTTTTGTATTTTTTGATTTCGCTTCAGTAAGCTTCTACAAAAGTACTTATTTTCTGTGGAGATTATCTGCGTTTTATGTATAATAGTTACATTTTATCTGGTGGTTTGGTCCTGATTCCAGTGAGTGCTCTGTGATCGCCGATTCATTAATTTGACGGTTTTTTACTATGGTTCTTTGTCCGTTCCGCTATGGGGCGTTTTGTCAGGCCGATATAGGAACTACCACAGCTGTAGTCCACCTTGTATACCCCGGGTGTCTTTTTTATGTTTTGGTATCATATCCATAGGTGTTCTTAAGGTCTAAACTACTTTGAAATGATGACTATATAATACAGTCTTAATGAAGAGGGGATCTCGCTTTCTCTAAACTTTGACGATCGGCTATTTAGGTGCCAAACGTGCCGAGGCTGTTGTCGCTCCCTTATTGGGTTTAACAGTCACAATCACACCAAGAAGTGTCAAACAGGCGCTTTCTTAATTATCTGAAAAGATGGAAAGGCCTATAGGCCATCATTTTATAAAATGGAGTAAATTTTTAATGCTGTTCCAACTTTGTCCGTCACACAATTTATACAATTTAGATTTACACCTTTACAACAATAAATGTGAGTAGGTATGTAAAGGTCGCTTTCGTTTAATTTTTTTTTGTCAAAAACAGCATAGCCATAGTTTTGATAGTATCCACCAATATTTTTTATCGAGAAACTACCTACCAAAGTCTGTTTTATACCTATAGATGTCTCTGATTTTTTGGTTTTTAAGGTTCCGTAGCCAAATGGCAAAAAACGGAACCCTTATAGATTCGTCAAGTCTGTCTGTCTGTCTGTCTGTCTGTCTGTCTGTCCGTCCGTATGTCACAGCCAATTATTTCCGAAACTATAAGAGCTATACTGGTGAAATTTGGTCAGTCGATGTATTCTGTGAACCGCATTATGAGTTTTACATAAAAATAGAAAAAAAACAATACATTTTGGGGTCCCCATACTTGGAACTGAAACTCAAAAATTATTTTTTCATCAAACCTATACGTGTTCCAAACCTATATCTATGGATAGGTGTTCAAAAATGATGTTGAGGTTTCTAATATCTTTTTTTTCTAAACTGAATAGTTTGGGCGAGAGACACTTCCAAAGTGGAAAAAAGTGTGTCCCCCCCCCTCTAACTTCTAAACTAAGAGAGTTATAAAACTAAAAAAAATATATGTTGTACATTACCATGCAAACTAACAACGAAAATTGGTTTGAACGAGATCTAGTGAGTAGTTTTTTTTTAATACGTCATAAATCGTAATACGCAATTTACCTTTCATCCAATCAATACACTAGTATAAAAACATCGATGAAAGTTACAACGAACTACAAGAACTTTTATATGATGTTACTTGCCGATACGGAACCCTTCATGGGCGAGTCCGACTCGCACTTGGCCGCTTTTTTAAACTTTAAAAATATGAAGTTCCAAATTCGATTCGCTCGAGTTTATGGATGATGTGGGTAAATACATAGATCGTAGATCGTTAGATAAGCCCTCACGCGTCGCGGAATGGTCATAGTTCCGTACGTTTCGTACGTCATCACTCGTCATAGAATAAATAAAAAAGTGTTAATCTTCTGATTACTAAAGTATTATACCTACACAATACTGTAAGGAATCAGGTTAGGAAGAATGATAGAAAATAATAAAAAGATGAAGTTTAGTAATGAAATAAAATCATTTATTTAGAATATGTTAAATCATAATATAATGTAAACAAAAGAATCTGTGAGAAGTTATTATGCACAGCTAATCACCTTAATTAAATCAAAGTCGGTGAAAAAGCATCAATTTATTAAATTTTTGGCGTTTTGTATAATAATATAAGAATTCTATAAAAGATAATCCCTGCATTTTATAAAAATTTATGATACATTTGATATACATTTGAACTTAAGATTGAAGAAAATAGGAACAAAAGTCAATCATAATGAAATTTATTACGTCATTGCTATTTTAAAGTAGATATCAAAGTATTATATTATTATATTCCAGTTTCATAAAAAGAAACAGTGCCATATAGAGATCGTTACCTTCAGAACTTTAACTGTTCTGTTTAGTATATAATCTTTGGCAGCCGGCCGCTTCTCCACCCCTCACGCCTCTCCTTCGTCCCGCTAAACCGCTCGAGACGTGTGTTTTAAATAAATCAAATTAAATTGTTTACAAAAATACTTACGCATGAAAAGTAACACCTTTATCTTTATTTGTGTTTCGGCTTGTGTTTTTACACTTCCAAAATGAACACGAAGGCATACTAAAATGTTTAAACACGAAAAAAACTTAAAATATTTTTTTAAGTCCGCGTCCACTCACAACCTGCAATTGTCGGGTACTAAGACAAAAGTAGTGCGTGCACCTCTTTGAGTAATGATTTAAGTTGGGCGCCTTTTAATATGGAGCGGCCCATCTAACGATCTACATCTATGGGTAAATAAGTATGTTTATATGAGTATGTGTTTGTACTTATCTAATATCTGCGATTTACTTGCAAAGTTGACCCATTTTCATAATTTATTTCAGAACTGATGCTCTATTAAATAAGTATTTTATTTTTTAATAAATAATTTTAACTTAGGTAAATTATAGTTATTAAGAGTAATGAAACAAAAGTCCATCGAGTACTTTCGTATTTTCCATAAAATGATTTTTTTTACGTCAGAGAATAACTTACAAAATGTTATTACTTACTTAATTTTCGGTATGTAGAACTTATAAAATTATAATTGCTTAAAAAAAGTTAAAACATCATTCGAAATTTTCTCAAATCACACCTCATTAAAACTCACAGCTTCCACATGCTAAGGAATGAAAATGAATAAAAACGTGCCAAAACTGACATACCGAGCGAACCACGGACACTCGTACTTTTTTAATTTCTTTTTTTTGAGGCATTAGCATGCACCGAGTTCGGCCGGTAACTGCGTTACGTGAATTATTCTGTGTACAGTTGTGAGCGCGGCCGGCTGTTGGTGATTCTGTAAAACATTTTGATGGCAATTTGAACTGTAATGAGTCTGTGGTAGGTGTGGAATTTCCGTGATATTTTCGTGTGGTAGTATGGGTAGTTGACGCGTGCATTGTGCCCGAGTGCATTACAACAGGGTACAATGTGCGAGGGCCACTCGTTACCTACTTGACTGTGTAACTTCGTTTGTGAGTTCGCCTCGTGCTCAACGTTGCACTTAGGAGCTGTAAGGACGTGTATTTATTATTTTACTAGTGATACCCGCGGCTTCGGCTACAAAGTACAAAATAGAAAATAAAAATCCAAATACATTTTTTTTATCTCTTTATGGGCGCAAATTCAAAAGTAGGTATTATACATTCACTGAAATTTGGAATCTGAAACTTGTCGATGTTATAATTAAATACTTAATTCTGTCATTTATTAAAGATAAGAAAAATTCGCACGAAAAGCATATTCCTTGGTACTCCATATACCTAGGTAATTTAATTCCTTTCTCATTTTTTTTTTTTTTTTTTTTTTTTTAAATTTGTAATCTGCAATCAGCGAATTCACTTTTAACAAATGTGCTGTATGCTTTTCACATTCTGAGTGTGTCCCCCAGCGAGAACATCTACTCATAATTAATTTTCCACGCTATAGGATCTCTTTTCTTTTAAGCCGTTTTATATAGCTGGATACTGTTAGCTGCCGTGCAAGAGTATTGGGGTGGGCCTCTAGCCGTTTCCTGTATGTAGTCTTCACATTGGCAATTTCTTCCTTCACTGTGGGCATTTCCAGGTGTTCGTGAATCTCAGCATTAGTCACATACCATGGGACATTACTGATTGTTCGGAGAATTACGTTTTGCATTCTTTGTATTCGTACTATACAGGAGTTACTAGCACTACCCCATAGCTGCAGGCCGTACATCCATACAGGTTTCAGGATTGTCTTGTACACTAGTAATTTGTTGTCTACTGATAGTTTGCTGTTTCGGCCCAACAACCACAGAAAGCTTTTGTATTTAATGTTCAGTTCATCTCGTTTCTTCTTGATGTGCTCATTCCAAGTCAAGCGTCTATCAATATGAAGACCAAGGTATCTAACAGAGTTCTGGTGCGGAAGGGTTTCGTTTTCTAACTTCACTGAAGGGCAATTTTCTTTGCGTAAGGTATAAGTAACTTGCACTGATTTCGTGGTACTGGCTTTAATCCTCCAATTTCGGAGCCATTTAGTTGTCTCGTCTAGACTTTTCTGTAGGATTTTTGAGGCTATTATTGGATCCTTGTGACTCGCCAG
Source organism: Phragmatobia fuliginosa (assembly GCA_932526445.1). NCBI lineage: Eukaryota > Metazoa > Arthropoda > Insecta > Lepidoptera > Erebidae > Phragmatobia > Phragmatobia fuliginosa. The sequence goes on from OW052070.1 coordinate 19,160,644, forward strand.
GATTGCGGTATCATCAGCAAATGTGGCTGTAGTTATAGTATTCGAGCAAGGGAGGTCAGACGTGAAGATTGTGTACAGTACTGGACCCAACACTGACCCTTGAGGAACACCAGCTTTTATTTCGAAAAATTTGGATGTTGTCTCACCTTCTTTGATCTGGAACAGCCTTCCTGAGAGGTAAGAACTGAATATCGAGAAATAGCTATGTGGAAGGAAACCTTTAATTTTACATAGCAGGCCTTTGTGCCAGACTCTGTCAAAAGCCTGTTGTACATCTAAGAAGACTGCAGAGCAGTATTCCTTTTCTTCCAGTGTCTTTCTGATCTTGTCACAGACTCTATGAACTTGTTCCACAGTGGAGTGTTGCTGTCTAAAGCCAAATTGATGGCCAGGTATGATGCCATTTTCTTTTAGCATTGGAAGAATTCGCCGGAGAAGGAGCTTTTCGCATATTTTGGATAGTACTGGTAGCAAACTTATAGGTCTGTACGATGTGACATCACTCGGTGGTTTTCCATCTTTATAAATCATTGTAATTTGGGATACTTTCCATTTTGCTAGAAAATGTTGGACTCTTAATATTCCATTACATAATGTAGTAATGTAAATTATAGCTTTTCGGGGCAGTCGTCTAACAATTTCCTTGGTTATTAGGTCATAGCCAGGCGCTTTTTTATTCTTCAGCTCATTTATTATTCTCCACACTTCCCGCACTGACACAGCTTTTGGTGGTAGATCCATTTGGAAGTCTTGGTTTAGAGTTATGTCCACCTGCTCATCAAACTCTTTATCCCCCGAATCATTTGGATGAAACACTTTTTCCAGATGTTCAGCAAATAGGTCTGCTTTTTTCTGTGGTTCTCGCACCCATCCATCAGCGCCCTTTAAAGGTGGTTTAGCAGCTTGCGGTCTGTGAAAACCCTTGGTTATTTTCCACAGCGAAAAGTTTGTAGACTCAGTAGGAGTTACGTTTTCTAGCTTTTCCTGAAATGAGTTATCATGCCAGCTTTGCAATAATGACTTGAGATCCCTAACAGCTCTGTTCAGATTAGTTTTATCCTCAGTATTCCTACTCAAATGCCAAACTCTTCGAAGTCGTCTCTTTTCCAGAACAGCTTTTTTTATTTCTAGAGGATAGTTGCTTACTCCAGTACTGTTGTGGGTCTGGATTTCAGGAGTACTCATCCAACATGATTCCTGAATGAGCGCCGTTATATGTTCAGCTGCTTCATCTATATCTTCAGGTGTCTTGAGGGCCATTTTCATGTTTATTGATTCCTCAATGTGCTCTTGAAATATATTCCAGTCTGTAAGTTTATTGCATAACCCTATTGATCTTGACACCTCTATAAGATTGGTACTAACTGTCAAGAGTATCGGAGTGTGGTTTGAAGAACCGTCATAACAGGATTCGGGTTTCATATAAAACTTCGTTAGACCTTTGGTGATGAAAAAGTCTATTAGATCCGGCACCTTTCTGATATCAGTTGGCCAATGAGTAGGTTCTCCTGTAGATATGGTGCTTAATTTGTTTTTATCTATGCTCAATTTCAGTTGTTTGCCTCTAGTATTCGTTAATCTGGACCCCAGGAAATATGTTTGGCATTCCAGTCTCCGCCCACAATAAAGCGGTGTCCTAGAGTGTCAAAGAAATCGGAGTACAATGACTCAGTCATGGTATGTTTAGGTGGGCAGTACACTGCAGATACGTTGATATCTCCCGTTTTGTCATGAACAGTAATCGTGGTGGCTTGGATGTGCTCGGTTTCGTAGTTAGACATTTGATGATGCTTGATAGATTTACTTATAATTATGGCTGATCCCGCATGGCTTGTACCGTCAGGGTGGTTAGTAATATAGCAGTGGTAGTCTGGAAACTTTACTATGCTATTAACCTTACAGTGGGCCTCTGAGATAAGGAGAATGTCCAGTTTTTGTTGAGACATTAACAGTTTAATTTCATGGTAGTTAGCAGCAAGACCATTGATGTTCCAGGCCCCAATCCGCAATGAGGTCATTTTGTCAGTTTATCAACTAAAGCCGGTTCCAAAAATAACGGGTCAGTCACATAAACCCGAATATCTCCCGAACTACGTATGCCATCCTAATGAAACGAAGACTGTTCAATTGAGAATTTAATTATACAGATAAAAAATAAAATAAAACTTAGTTACACCCACAATATTAATCTTAAATTAAAAAAAAACTAAAGTAGTCATATTTTTCTTAAGATTACATTTTTTTTATGATTGTTTTTTTGCTGTTTTTCATCACTTTCTTCATTTAATACTTTGTATTGCCTCCACGAGCTCTTCTGACAGCTTCCAGGCGATTAGGCATGCTGTACACCAAATTTCGGAGCCGGTGCTGAGGAATACCTTCCCATTCCTCCACCAGTGCTTGTATGAGCTCGGGAAGCGTGATTGGTGGGGGGTTTCGACCTTTCACGCATCTCTGAAGCTCGTCCCAGGCGTGCTCGATGGGGTTTAAGTCCGGGCTTCGCGCTGGCCACTGCATGAGTTCGATACCGACCTCTTCAAGGTAGTCATGTACAATTCTGGCGGTATGGGGACGCGCATTATCATGCATTAATATGCCATGCCGGTCCATCCTGGCCATGAAAGGACCTACATGTTCATTGAGGATCTCTTCCACGTACCTCTCTGCATTTAGAGTTCCATTTTGAATGAGCACCAGCTCGGTGCGGGCCTCAGCAGAAATCCCAGCCCAAACTTGTACGGAGCCTCCACCGTACGCCACTTTTTCCTCCACACACGCTTGATGGAAGCGCTCCCCTGGTCTTCTGTACACCAACTGCCTACCATCATGCTTATAAAGCATGAATTTAGACTCGTCCGTGAACATTACCCTAGACCAATCGTCTAGTGTCCAGTTTAGGTGTTCGCGCACGTATCTCTGTCTTGCAATTCGATGTCCCCGTTCCAGTTTGGGGCCATTTGCGGGCCTCAATGGTTTCAAATTTGCTTCAGCAAGACGTCTTCTTACTGTTTGAGCGCTTAAATTGCCACCTCCAAAGCGAATAAAGTGAGTTTTTAGACCAACAGCAGTTTGAAAACGATTTCGGAGCATTGTAGCCACCAGTTGTCTGTCTTCCCTGGCCGTTGTGCATCTTGGTCTGCCATTTCCTGGTCTTCTAAGGTGTGATCCGGTCTCTTGGTACCGCTGGACTACCCGCTGAACAGTCGACAAAGATACACCAATGTTTCTGGCTGTTTCACGCTGGCTCCGCCCAAGTTCCAAAAAAGTTAGGATTCTGGTACATTCCTCTAGCGTGACTGCCATGCTTCACCTCACAGAATAATAATTATGCACGTGGAAGACGTTCACGATAATTTTTTTTGTGACAGAATAGAAATGGAAAGCATCCATAATGACATGAAACAAAAATTTTGTTTTTAAAAATAGTCATTTTTTTAAATTTTGTTTTTCTAATGAAGTTTTTTTCATCAACCAGTTTAAATAATATGCTATTAGAAGCGCAACTAAAAAGTCTTTATTCTGTTTTTTATTTCATTGATCTAGCTTTTACAGTTCTGGAGGTATTTCAATTTTTGTGACTGACCCGTAATTTTTGGAACCGAGTGTAGTTTGGCTATGAGACTCATTAGAGTGCTCATTTGTTGGAGGATGATATCAAACTTTTCATTCTGTTTTTTGATGATTTGTTCTAAGGTCATACTTATTTGATTTGGGATGTCAGTATTTCCATAAGTGTTCTGGAGGATAGTGTCAGTTTGGCCTGATTTTACGGTATCTGCGTAGGACAACCCTTGTTCTCGTTTTTTTACTTCTACATTAGTATTCGATCTGGTCATCATAGGTGTTTTAGATGTTGTTTTATTTACTATCTGAGGGATATTACTTTTTAGTTTTCTAGCTTGGATTTCCTTGTAGACTTCGCATCCTTTGTAATTAGCTGGATGAGGTCCATTACATAAGGCACACAGTGCTGGAGTGCTCCGATCACGTTTTTGACACTCGGATGTCTTGTGTGATTGCCCACATTTTACACACCTGTATGGTCTCATACAATAGTTTTTTTCTCATTTATAGATCTATTTAACAAATCGCATGTATGAACACAATACATTCTACTTATTAATATAAATTCGAAAGTAACTCTGTCTGTATTTTACGAGTAGGTACGGCTAAAAAGCCGCTTATCCAATTTGGATGACTTTCGATAAAGATAAATTGGACCTTGGAAAAGGACACATAGACTTATGTTAGTGATAACCAGCAAAAGCTATTTCATATTAAAGTACCTATCAGTTTTAAGTATTTCATATTAAAGAAAACCTACATATCACGGCCGGCACAATCAATATATATGACACGCGTGTTCCTTGAAGAGTGTAGGCGACCACTAAGACAGGATTTTGAAAAATTCCACTCCTAAGGGAGTGAAAGAGGCAATCAAAGTTACACATCAAATAACACGTAGGCAAAAGTTAGAAAGTTACACGGAATACTTACCTAATGTTAGAGACTAACACAATGTCCTTTTCGCTCCCAAGTCGCAAGTCATAATTTTGATTTCCTTCAGCGAGGGTGCGTCACTCGTTGCGAGAGCTCGTAACACCTATTATGGTGCCCCCTCCAAAAAGATTTATTCAAAATGTTATTTTACACCGTCTATGTACCCATTGTGTTCACTCGCCCATATACAATACCGTTGTAATTTGAAATAATGTTGCGTTCTATCGTTCGATTTTCAACTTTAAAAACGTGAATATTTTAAATGATGTCATAGGACGCCATTTTGTCGACGTGTAGGGTGTTCGTAACTGTTATTGACTCGTGTTATTGAGTTAGATTGAGTGGCTAATGGGTTCACTATTGAGTTGTATTTGTAACGCATTTTAATATGTTATCGTTCGTGTTCAAATAGCTACGAATGGGTACATGAAAATTGGGTAAGAATGTTTTTTTGTATTTACTATAATAAAGGATCTAGTTTTTTATACCCATTAGAAACACTAATGTTGGTAATTTGATTTCTTTTTTATTTTTTTTTCTACTGAAATGCTCAATACATGAAACTTTACAGATATATAGGTTACAGATTATAAAAAATAAATGTTGGTGAGTTTTTATTTTAAAAAGCTACCTAAGTACGTAATATTTCAAAGGATGGAAAAGTAATAAAACCACGGACAAAAAGAGAGTAGGTAATAAAGCGAACTACGAGATTCTGTACCTAAAAAATTGTTAGATATATCCAAGAGCTTAAAGTATTTAAATTAAATATATCATATAGTAGCTTTTGCCCGCGACTCCGTCCGCGTATACTTATGTCGGTTATCGCTGTAAAAAGTAGCCTATGTCCTTTGCCAAGGTTCCGTCTATATCTATGCCAAAATTTATCAAAATCGGTTCAGCGAGTTATGCGTGAAAACGAAACAGACAGACAGAGAGACAGACAGAATTACTTTCGCATTTATATCTTATATTAGTAGTGATATATCATGAAAATCCAATATCCAATCTTACATAATTCAAATGATAAAGTTTAAATAAACTGCAACCCGACCAAGTAGTGAGTTTTGATTTCAAGAAAACATATAATGCAGTAATTCAATAGAAGGAATCTTTGACACTGCATTAATTAAAATCAGTTTAGTAGTTTAGATGACCCACTTTGTTTTAAGCCGACTGCGTGAGAAGGAAGATTATTAATGCAATAAACTTACTTTACTTGCCAAACTCCAATTGCTTGACCTAAAAATGCTGAATCTGGCAAGCCATCTACAGGCTTAAAGCTTTAGGTATTAACTGGTAACCTGCAAAACTGGTAGGGGGTGAACTAACGAAGGCAATTAGCTGACTCCCGGCCATTAATGAAGCACCCACTCTGTTGGCGCCGCAGATTCATAACGAACAATTACCCAACAATAAATTTTCTTGGTAATTTTTTGATTGGCCTCTATTTTTAAATAAAAGTGGATATTGGGTTTTTGAAGTGATGACCTTAAGAACCGTTTTGAACAGTAATTAGACTGCTTAATGAGGTTTCTTTTATCGGATAATCTTTTGGAAATTAATTGGCAATGTTTGTCTTGATAATTCCTTACGAGGCATGAGCGTCAAAAACCGTCTAATTTCCGTATTCTGGGCTGTTATTAGGAATTTCTTGTTAGAAAAACGCAATAACAGTTTTGGCGCGACTTGAGAATTGAACTCGAAATCGGCTATCGCATACACTAATCGTTGGGCCAACGAGGAAGTTTTTCTTGATCAATATATCATAATTACCTTGGGAGAGGGCTTTGGTACACATTCAAGGTAGGTACTTTCAAAAAACTCATTTAATGCAGTTCTTTCGTTGGTCACTTTTCATCAATTGGAGCTAAGGAAGGTACTAGAACACCAAAATCACCATCACCAGAAATCTAGATCGCACGTGTTACGGTAGCAGTCATTGCGCTTTCAAAGTAGACACCTGAAAACAGAGATAAGTACGAAAAGTTACGGCTAAATTGATACAATATGCACACTTTGAAATAAAAGGCCAATTAGCAGATCACACACAGATTCACAGATAGTAAAAATACCGCGAAAACGTCACCTAATCCCCCTTTAGTTTTATAGATACATTATCTATTTAAACTCGTAAACCATTCCGTACTGAATATAAAAAGTTTCCCTTTCCAAAATGGCCGAGGGCTGACTAACAAACCCAGTATAATCTCCACTAGAGGTGACAGGCAGGTGCCAGTCACGGGAGTGGCTTCGTTACCGAGAGAGGGCGCTCGTATGCCGTCGGCTCAGACACTCGCTGTTTCAAATGACGACAATTATTACTCAAAATGTTGAGATGGTTCTACGAGTTGAATTTAACTAGATGTTTTTAATGGGGACCGTGGCTAGGATGGAATAAAAAATAATACTCACTTATGTTTGAACTAAAGTATCTAACGTATGCATGTGAAGGAAGGATGTATGATGTATGTATGTGTGTGTGGAGGAAGGGGTGATGACGAGAATACGTAATGTCACCATCCCTATTCATCCTCAGTGTGGCATAAGAAGTGACCAATGGCGCAAACTACTAATAAAGTTTATTTTTTAATAAATCCTTTGCTGACACTGGCTAGCGAGGCACTTAGGCCAAAACCTATTTTCTACGTCCATCCAGCAATGGACTGTCAAAGCTGTTGACGGAATAATGTAAATTATTTAGTTTATAATTTAATACATAGTTATAAGGACATTGAAATTGAATAAAAACATTTTCTATGGTATACTCAGAATGTTAGGTAAGTGACTTCTGCAGTTCATGACCGCTTGCATCTCAAGAGACACATGCACATACCTACTTTGTAACCTCTAACTGCTCCTAAATTGAGGCATGAGAGGAGTTAGACCTCCGCTAAATTCCCTCACTCAAATAATAGTAGTGAAAGAATTGCATAATATATGTTTTCTATTTAGGAACCTCCCTAGTAATTAGTTACTCCGTATTCTTAAATATTTATTGAATATTATGATAACTAATTTGTCAGAAGAACAATTTTGTAGATGTAAGAAATTGTGTGAAAACAGCTCCATAAAGATGCACTGGATAATTTTATTCGTAGTAATCCTACTTCTTTTTAGGGTTCCTTATTTGATGACTCGGAACCCTTATACTTTCGCCATGTCCGTCCGTGCGTCCTCAACCTACCGCCCAAACGGTTGGTGCTAGAAAAATGAAACTAGGCATGAATACCTATGTGTTGTTATTGCGTGGACAAAGTGCTGCGTGTCTACCCCATCGTGTGGGGTATCATTAGATAGGTCTTTTAAAAACATTGTAAGGTTTCTAAAACCATTTTTCGATTTAGGTATCCGTTTGCAAATTATTCAACTTTAATGCGCAATTTTTTGCAAAAACAGAGCGTTCCCCCCTCTAAATGCCAAACAGCTGGCTCCAAAAATCAGAAAAAATCATGATAGTAGCTCATGTTGAAGAAATGAAAATTATAGCGGTTTTGATATATTTTTTATTTTAGGAGTCATTGGGGGGGCCTAACTTCTAAAGTGCAACTTCGTACAAATATAAAGAAATAATAAGATAACATAACAATTGTCTATTGGACATGATTTTAAATCTATTAATATACTATACGACTATGGAACCCTATTCTATGCGTGGCCGGACACGCACTTGGGCAATTTTTTTTAATTATGCATGCTTAACTGATTATGATTGTTGTTCTTACAAGAAAGTCCAAGTCTTGTCTAAGTTGCCTCAAAGCTCAAACACTTTGAAAGGAGCTATGAATTATAAATTGTATAAAATCAACGCAATAAACAACAAACCATACAACACAAGCTGACTAGTTCTCTATTAAAAGTGTAGATAGCGTTAGTAGTAGAAAATATCTTGAAGCTCTCAAGTGAATGCAAATTCTCAAACCTTGAAGAGCGCCCGTGTCGAATAAATTCGTTAATGTCATTAAATTAGATGCACTTAGTACTTTGTGCTGTATAATTTAAATATGAATGTAGATTCTGTTCTAAATATAACAATAGGAGTTGAGCAAAGCTTTGATATTGATGAAATATGCTGTTCATATTCAAGAGATTTGATTTCTCAACAGGTGTACTTGTTTGTATACATAGATCACTCCTTGAAATCCACCTCAAGGTCCTCCACACTCCCTCATGTAAATATGAAGTGTCTGTAGATATATACTTCATAAATAAATATTGCAGTCATTTTACTTACAACACCATCTAGTCCCCAAACTAAGCAGAGCTTGTATTACCTATGGGTATCTAGACAACTGATATAAATACACAAACATATTTTTTTTTTGTAAATACATACATAATATACATAGAAAACACCCAAAATCCGAAACAAATATTTGCTGATCACACAAACATTTGGTCCGACCCGGGAATCGAACCCGAGACCTCTTGATCAGCAGTCGCTTACGCTGACCACTAGACCAACGAGGCAGTTAAACTGTTAATTTTACAGTTTTTTTATAATGTATAAGAAAGTATACACGATACTAACAACAAAAAAGACATTTTTAAAATATTGTCTGTCTTTTTGTTTGTTCCGGCTAATCTTCGGAACGGCTGGACCGATTTTGACGGGAATTTCACTGATCGATAGCTGATAACTTAGGCTATATTTTTTAGACTTACTTAGCTCCGCGGTGTTACTCGCGATTTAAAACAATAAGCGCACCATGTATAACAGCACGAGACTCGGCTGGTAAAGAATAAAACAACATTTAAATAAAAATTACATACCTATGTAGTATCTACGTATTAGTATTACAACTAGTGCTATGTGTCGTAGTGCAGAAGATGTCTTTAAAAAAATACAAAACAATTTTCCGCACTTTGTATTTGATTCGATTTACCTTCACACTATAGGTACATAATAAATAAGAGTCCATAGATAACGGTCGTCTACACCGGAAACGATGGTCGCTTCCGCCAGTACAACCACTTGCGCTAATATTTTACAACTTCTTAACAATTGGAACAAACTGATAAATTATTAACTTAAATACCTGTCTTTAGTACCTACAGAGTACCTATTTATTCTAGACTTTAAGACTTTTTTTGTATGTATTAGAGGTAAAACTTATAACATGTAATTAATGCGTATATTGGTAGTTAGCGACTGTGAATGCTTAGTTAGTGGTTGTAGTTTCCGTTCAGAAGATTGTGTGATGAGCACGATCATACCTATTTCTGTAGGTACCTTACGTAAATTAGCTGTAACGTATTTAGTAAAATCCTTACAACATCCTTTCATAGTCCACCGCTGGACAAAGGTCTCTTTTAGAAAAGAGGTTTGGCCTACTATACCTACCACGTTGGCCAGACAGGTTGTTATAAGATTTGTTTCAAGTATTCCGTCCTTTTGCAGTAATGTTGTCCTTCGTATCTACCTAATAGTTTGCTCTTTTGGTCGCCTCACAGCGGTCTCTAATTTTAAATAAAACACTTTAGACATATAATCGTAAGGTATAAATAATAAAACATCAAAAACAGAATACCAAAGGCTTATTTCGAAAAAGCCGTCGGCAAACTTAAGAGTTATAATCTTTTTTAAAGAAATTTGGTCTTTGGTTTTAACAAAGAAAACGTACCTATTAAGTACAGTATTCTTTATTAACTATTAAAAGTACTAATAAAGAGTAAAAAATGACAATGTATGTGTCATGTCGAGAATCGCTCCGATTTAAAAATATTCTTCCACCAATCAATTTTTCTTTCTCAATATTTACCTTTTCCTTAGCTCATTAATATCTTATATCCCAAACTGGGATGTCGTTAAGCATAAACAGACCTTTAAAGGGAACAAATGATACCTTGGCAATAGTATCTACATTTGGGAACCTCAAAAAAATTGTAAAAGTAATAGTGAAATACGTGTCAAGAATATCATAAAGATAAATAAAAATTCAACGACAATAATTTTATTTATTTAATGCACACGAGACAGCTGTACGAACGACAACATTGAGTTATTGATATCATTCGGCCTCCTTTAATAACTCTATGACCACTTCTCCACTCTATGGTCCGGTTGCATTGTCAATGGTCACGTATTACCATTGTCCACTATCCTTAGGGGACGCTCTTGTTATCACTATCTTTTTAAAGACGATTCATTTTACGCTGTCCACCGAATATTAAAATAAACTGTCCGAGATAAAAGGTCGAGTTTGTTTTCGTAATAAACGTGTTTACCTCTAAACTGTATGATTATCATAACAAATGGGATGCTGTATGTTATTTCAACTGGACCGTGCGTGACTCTATCGTTGAGATGTGACGACTTGAATATTTAATTAGGGTGCTTTCGAATCACTATTTTTTGTATAAACACTCTTTATTCGTTTTGATATTAATTTGGTTTTATTTTTATTTTTTGATGTGGCGCGTAACTGTATCTGTCACCCTACGTTTTTTTTTTAAATAGAACGTCACAGATCATAAATCACAGAGCCTCCTTATCCCATACCGTTGGAGCGTTGTAGTATTCGATTGGCTATGTGGTATTGATTACAAGTCGTTATTTCCTAAGTTATTCTGTGGGTGGACTTTAGGTGTGCATGAAATGGATACTGCCCTACTGGGCGGAGTCGATGTCGGCCAATCCTGTAACTGATACTCTACTTCTTCTCCAAATAGAACAAGAAAAAATAATCTTTATGCAAACGAAATACGGTTGATATTACAACTACTCGAAAGCTCATTCTTGTAAGCGATACCCTAGTTCTTTAATGTGTACACTAATGGAGTTTGGGCTTTATTTCATAGGTATAAGGTTTATTTTGGGAGGGTATAGGAATGTAATTGATATGCTTCGTCTAAATTTGATGTTTGTAGAAGGTATAGTAGGTATAAATTGTTGTGTATATGCTAATGAGTTTAGTAGGTATAGCCTTATACCTAATATCTTCTTTCTAGCCTTATTCCGAATATGTTTGTATTTAGGGTTGGCTACTAGTTCAACCGCTTTTACCTGAATATAAGTTTTTCCACGGGGCGACTGCAACCCTAAGGGAGAACTGAAATTCGAAGGTTGAACTAGTTGTCAGTAAATTTGAAGGCACTGACTTCCCGATAACGATTGCCATAGATGTTCATGACAACCGAGACCGACGGCTTTACGTGCTTTCCGAGTCACGGGCGTGAATCACCGCCAAACTTTCAAACTTCGGGCTGCTATTAGGAATTTCCTAAGACATACAATTAGGTATAATAAAATAATCACACATGAAAAATTTAATAAGGACGTGGCAAATTAGGTATTAACTTAAAACCCTAGTAAAATCCTTACCTCTTTATTAATAGGTAGGTATTATAAAAGTAACTCTGTCTGTCTATCCGGCTTTCACAGCAAAACCACTGAACCGATTTAGATGAAATTTGGCACACAGATAGTCCAAAGTCTGAGAAGGGACATATGCATACCTTTTACCGCGATACCCGACATAAACGCAGGTGGCGTCACGGGCGAAAACTTGTATGATATATGTTTAAGATTTGCTTTACGTTTCCACCTGGTTACCCCACACAGGCCAGGGTCTTACACCAATTCTCGTCTACACAACTAGGTATACCTAATAGGCACCTATTACAGGTAGAAAGTTATAGTTTAAAAGCCAAGTCTTCAATTACATTACATTATAAACAACCTACATTAACCAAAAAGTTATGCAGGTACCATAAACTTTCTAACAGTAAAATAATAAAATATTATCTATGGGCTTCTAAGCTCTGCTCTGGTTACTTTCTGGGTCAAACTAAGAAGGGCATAAAATAGTTTTACATGACTGATAACAAGTACAGGTACTTAATAGTTTGCAAGCAAAAGTAGGGTACACTCGAGAGCAATGTGTTTAAGTCACATTAAGATATCTACCCACTGTATAAATCATTGAGTTATTTGTATTGTTTTTTTTTTATAAATTTCTATTTGTATATTATTTTTATTTGCTTTTATGCTGTCTAGTTCCTGTACACATGTCATGAAGCTCTATTCTATTAGCGTAAATATATATTGTATATCTATTGGCTTAAAACTTTTTAAAATGTACGAGTACCTATATTATAGTACACTATAACATACAAGTGCAGGCAGAGTTGCGGGCTAAAGCTAGTTATAAATAAATAAATAAAATTTATGACTACTGTACCTAACTACTGAGTTCTCTACTTTCTAGTATGGTGGCCGGTTCGAAGCAATAGTTGTAGATATCATCTGCAAATGTCATTTTAGAGGCTTGTGTGTTAGCTTGTAGGTTGGTTTAAGGAACACATAAATAAAGTCAATGTTTCTTAAAAACATATTATTTTTAGGTTAAAGCCAATATTGACAAAATTTTACGAGTAACATAAACTAGGAATAAAACACTCTTCCGAGAGGACACCTGAGAACAGCAGTTGGACGTTATGGGTTCACTTTGGAAGATATACACCTATTTGATAGAGTCAAAATTATAGTTGACGATGTATGTCACATTATGAAACATGGATTTTTTCTCGAAATCTCTAAAAAAAATCTGGAAAGCTATGAGAAACATTTTAATTCAATCATTTATGTGACCTGATATCGTTGCTCTCGACTAGAATATCTAAACTTACCTATTAATAAGTATTGGCCTTAAGTTTATGTTCCAGGGTAGGTATAGACTATTATTTTTGGTTCTACTTATTACAGAAAATATGCTTATTTAACACAACGGTAGCAATCATAGACAATTAATCATTGTATAACTTTTTTCCAAAAATATCATTATGTATTACGTTCTATCATTGAATAATACACAAAAAAATCATTAGAAAGGGGAGGCGAGGGGCACCTGACGCCGGAAGTCATTAGTAAATAGATGGACACGAAGAAATGCGATAACGCCCTGCTCTCCCCAAAATTACTATACACCTATTTTAAAATTACAACCCCAAAAACAATCACCCACATGATTTTGAACCTTATGTCCCTTAAAATAAAATGAATTTCTTTGTTGATGTAATTTTGACAGATGCATAGACAAATTTGTTTCGCGCCATAAAAAATGACATTGTGTGGCCAACACCAAAACGTTACCATCTATTGTAATAATCTAAGGAGTTTTGAGGGCTACCAAAGATAACAGTATTTTTTTTTGTGGATAGTGGATTTGAATACCTTGTAGGTGCTTCCTGTATTATAATGGTTCGTATTGAAAGAGGACATATTGTGTTAAATAAATACACGTGCCAGTGTATTGGGTTTAGGTTTATTTTTTTTAATTTGTATCGAGTTATTCCGATTAAGTTTTTTCTATATTATTGAAAGGTAAAGCAAATACCAAAACCTTTTCTAAATAGAGGTAGATGTTCAGTAGTGGGCTATCATCAAAGGCTGTTCATGATGATGATGATTATAATAAAAAATAAGCAGTTTGACCTGACGCTATAAAAGCTATAGGTAGTACCTAGGCAGCAGCGTGTCGTGGCAACCCTGTTCTGTATTATTAAAGCAAAGCAAATATATTATTTCTAAGAAGAGATGAATAAGCAGATTGTTAACGTAATGATAAAGTGATAGACTGATGATAATGATGAAATTTAGCAAAATTTTAGTTTTGTGGCTGAACAACTGAATTAATAACTTTAGGTATTTCGGAAAGACCGAAACAGTTTACCATCGTCTAAAGAAAAAGGATGGCAATAATTTATTTCAAAACTAGCTGACCCGCCAGACTTCGTACTGCCTCAATTGATAAATAGAAGACCTAAACTTTTGTATAAAATAAATTTAAAACAAACAAGAGGCATCCATAATTAAAATTAAATTAAACAAATAAAATTTTATTTTAAACCTTCTCTGAACTTCCACAAATAATGAAAGACCAAAATTAGCCAAATCGGTCCAGCCGTTCTCGAGTTTTAGCGAGACTAACGAACAGCAATTCATTTATAAATATATATATATATCGCCCTCCCCACCGAACAATATCGTAATGGCAATTTCTAAATACTGTTTTTGAGTATTATCTCAGCAAGGGAGCATCGTAAGGTAACCATTTATGTGTCAAAACAAAGCTAATTTAATTACTTTACATTTTCTTTTGGTTTAAAAAAAAAAAAAAAAATGTCCGAAAATATCGCCCTCCCCACCGAACAATATCGTAATGGCAATTTCTAAATTACAGTAAAAATTAAATACTGTTTTTGAGTATTATCTCAGCAAGGGAGCATCGTAAGGTAACCATTTATGTGTCAAAACAAAGCTTATTTAATTACTTTATATTTTCTTTTGGTTTCTTTTTTGTAATAGTTTTCAAAATAAAGTTATTGGCGAAAATAATATTACCGAAATTGCAGCTCAAAAGTATATTGTGTAATGCATCATTGCAATATTGTTCGCGTGTAAATCCAACAATTTTAGTCAGTATCAGTACATTACAGTAATATTCGTTAAAGTGTGCTGTTAAAAATGTTAACTGTAATATGAATATGATATTACAAAATTATTTGCGTGAAATCGAAGTGATAATTAAAAAACTCTATAAAGTTTATCTATATGATACCGTTAACAGCACTAAGAATTTTCACAATTATCTATCATGTATTGTAAGAAATCATTACCAAATTGCGTAAATAAAAATAAAACCCTAAAATAATTGTTTTACACCTTACATGAAACACAATTATGTATTTCTTCTACGAATAAAATGGTAATAGTCACATAACGAAAAAAATAACTATTGCATCACCAGTATTAACTTGTTTTGGTATTATTCGTGTAAAGGGTATGTAAGATTTTAAACGAGTAATATTGTTATGTTCATCACGGGGTCATTGAAATTAGTGTACTTTTCTAAATATCCATATAAAAAGAACAATTTTTTTATAAGGTGTAATTAGTGTTCTAAATACCGAATATGCAACAAAACGTTAACTATCGTAATAGCACATTATCATATTATTCGCTGGGGAGGGCGATATATTTCAAATAGTGTATAGAGTAACTGCCTCGTTGGTCTAGTTGTTAGCGTATGCGACTGATAATCAAGAGGTTCAGGTTCAAATCCGGGGTCGGGCTGTGTTGTTGGGTTTTTCTTCCAGGAATTTTTTAATAGCAACTCGGAGTATGGTATTTTGGCGGTGATTCACGCCCGTGCCTCGGAGAGCATGTTGAAATGTTGAATTAGTAGCCGACCCCAAATAATATCCGGATATTATTTGGGGTCGGCTACTAGTTTTATTCCCGAATAAAGTCTAGGAAGAAAAAAAGTGTATAGCATAACAATATTATCCAGGTATTTCAGTCTTCTCTTCTGAGGAGAGAGGAGATGGCAATCAGCTGTGTAATATCAGCTATTTCTGCCAAGGTCAAATATTTAAAGTTTTAAAGGCTTCAAATAGTCGTATCAATTCATATTATAATATAAAGTTCTCCACCGCGTCTGTCTGCCTGTCTGTTCGTGATAGACTCAAACACCACTGCACTGATTTAAATAAAATATTGTAACCAGATAGTCTAAGGCCTCGGAAAAGACAGGCTACTTTTTACCGCGATAAAAGACATAAACGAGGACGGACCCGCGGGTGTAAGTTAGTTAATGATGAAAAAATGTGGATGAGAAGTAATGGGGACCGTCTTTCCATTTCATTCGTCATTTAATTTAGATAGAAAGAATCTGTTTCAATTTTTAGTTCCACTACCTTCAACAGATGGCGCTAAATAACTATAAATGTAGAAATTTCACTTTAGCAAGGTATAAATTGAAAATAGTTCGGTCTAGAATGAAAATACATTTATCTTAATATTTATCAATTTCTATAATTTTTTTTTTTCATGAATTGATAGATTACAGTTTATAACAAATTATTAAGACGAATTCGGCGAATCAAAAGCGGTAACACTTTATAAATAAGTTAGGTGATTATTCTTAACATTTAGTAGATAATATAATTTTTTATTAAATCTACCAATAAATCTACCAATCTACCAATTAATCTACCAATAAATCTACCAATCTACCAATAAAAATAAATAAAATTGAAGGGTCAGTTTGTAATTTTAAATTATTAACTTGTCACTAAATACATATGTAAGTATATACCTACCATACTAATATCAAAAACATAATTATCAGATTTTTTGTCTGTCTGTTTGTTTGTTCCGGCTAATCTCTGAAACTGCTGGACTGATTTTGAAGGGACTTTCACTGACAGACAGCTGACGATATTAAGAAGAAATTAAGGCTCCTATTTTAGAGTAGCTTTGCCCCGCACTCACAAAAACCGCCTGTAACATCAGGCGCAGGCCTCTAACAGTCCACTGCTGGACATAGGCCTCTCCTTAGGAAGGAGGTTTTGGCCTACTATACCACGCTGGCCAGACGGGTTGGTATAGGGTTAGTTTCAAGTTTTCCTTCTCATGGTATCGATGTTGTCTTGCGTAGTTTATCTCTTAGTCGCCTTTTACGACACCCGTCACCACACGGACACGTGGCTCAACTCGTCTGAAATAAAACATTGTCCCCCTTCCACTATGTTTTACATCATCCTTAATTCCACCAACATCCTTAAATTCCCCACCAAAGACATCGAAACTTCCATCCTTAGAACCAACACACATTAACATAATCCCCAAACTACATAAGCAGAGTTAACCCGTCGCCCGCGACAACGGTGTCATAAAGACCGAACACCCCGACACAGCGAGCTCTTATTAACTTAGCAAAACCAACAATCGTGATTAAATCGCGCGTCAACTAATAAAATAATAAGACTTGCGCCGTTTTCATATAGGCGTGGGTTACATGTTGCTGTTTTAATATACCATTGAAAGTGTAACCCTTGGTTAGTGTCACAGTTGTAAAAATTAATATACTAGGTATATGTTCTTCTTACAATTTCTTACAAAGCATATTGTAAGTAGTTAATAGTGTTTACGAAACTGTTTGAAACTTAAAATTAGAAATTGTCGCTTATAAAGGACTATTGGTAGCAATATATAGTCCTTTAATAGCGACAATTTTATCCATTTCTATAGATATATAGGTAGCTATACAAATAAATTTTGTAGGTAGTAGAGCCACGCTGATTTCAGCACGAATGGGCCGGCTCGACCCGGCCAGTACTACCCTCACACAGAAGACCATCCTAATAATGACAGCATTATTGCTGTCGTATTTCGTTGGTGAGTGTGAGACCGGAGGCCCAATCATCCTGCATCATTCTCTCGCCCTTGGAGGGCCGGGAGAATGATGCAGAATAATCTAACCAGGCTGCCATGGTAAGGGTCACTATGCTACATTGCCTACCCTCATAGTAAGCATGGTGACCCCTACTCCTGGATTCTACTCATGCTTTCCATCAGGCAGAGTAGAGTCACTTTGGCAGGCTTAAATATAAAAAAAAAAAAAAAAAAAAAAAAAATTGAAGTGTATTTACGTTCTCGTAATACCAATTGAACCATTTTTTACTAAATGCATATGAAAGTATATACGGTACTCACATGAAAAAAGCTTTTTTTTAAATAATCTCTGAAACGACTTTACTAAGTTTGACGGGACTTTCACTACCAAAAAGCTTATGACATAAGGTGTAACTTAGGTTATTTTAACCTGTTTTATATTACCGCTTTAACTTACATTTAGCATGGAGTTATTTGATTCTTGAGGAAGGAAGGCTACTTTTCATATTATCAAAATATACAAGAACGGAGCCGCTTTTTACAAAAGATAGAATGAAGGAATGACGAATACGTAATACTTAGAAATATGTAAAAATAAAGTTGATGTACTTAGGCTTGCCCTCTATCAAGGAAGTGGAACTAAAATTATGGCCGGTAGGATGTGCACGTCTTAAGAGGCCTTTGCTTTTGAGTATGTTTAAAATATAATTGGCTAATGAAAACATTTTTTTTTTTACTTTTTAGATAGCTAGTATATGTAGTATATATTATAAATGTTAGTATTTCGGTTTTGCCGACCTTTAGGACACGTATGTGCTTAGATTTTCCTTAAGATTGGCGTTAGGGCTAAGTAAGTAAGTAAGACGGTTTAAGCAACATTCAAGTCTTAGAGAAGCTCTTTCTTTGTAACCTGACTACCAAATTTCTATCTATTATACCAAAGTAAAAATCAAGTGTTGAGACGGAAAACTGTTAAAAGATCGTTACAAATTTCTTCGATGCCTGTAATCCGTTGGAATTTAATTTACCAGAAGCAACTAGACACTTCATGTGTTAAATAATTTATTACAAGTCTTCGCTGATGACATTATAGTGTAAAAACAAATATTGTGACAAAAAATCTAACAATTTTATACTCGTCGAAGGAATTAATATTATGCGTTGTATAGTAAGTTAACATGCTTTGTTTCTGAACGTCTTATAACACACATAATTAAGTTTACCTCGATAAACAGCCACAAAAATAGTTATAATGTGTCATAAGAATTGCTTCTCAAGAAATTTCACGCTCCGATAACTATTTAATAACAAAAAACCGCATAGAAACCGATGACGTACGAAGGGGGTATGAGGGGGGGTTAAATTTCATTACAATTAGCTGTCACGTCGTTTGAATAATTCATGTGCGGGGTCTGGCAGGCCCGCGCAAACACTGAAGGGTTGATTGTAGCCGGTCTGTTTGCTGGCGACCAGTAATTTGCGATGGGCGTTCATTAACACGGGTTTAGGTTTAGATTTGGTGGTGCCAATTATTTGGAGTGATTAGTGTGATGTTAGTTTGGTATGTCAATTCCTAGGTATTTCACTTGTGATGGTAGGTCATTTGAATTCTGTCAATACGTATCTACATATTTATGTTCACGTAACGTTAATTTGTGTTACTGACAGCACGGTTGGCCTAGTGGTTTGAGCGGTCGCTACACCGCTTTCTTCTACGCCAAGTATCGTGGGAAAACACTTTGTGTGATCCAAATATTGTTGTAGTGAGTCTGGGTGTTCTTTGTGTCCGTTTCATGTATGATTGTAAAGTCACCCGCGACACAGGATTTATAATCCATAAGACACGACAGCAAGAATGTTCGAGCCGGCCCAGGTATTCATACTGAAATCAGAGTGACTTTAACTTCTTCTTCTTCTAGTGCCTCTTCAATCCTGAAGGTTGGCCGTCAGCTTCTTGTACTCCTCTCTGTCATTGGCCAGGCGGAACAGTTGTTCAACGGAGGTGATACCGGTCCACTCCCGGATATTACGCAGCCACGATTTCTTTCTTCGCCCAGCGCGTCTCTTCCCCTCCACCTTGCCCATCAATATTAACTGAAGCAGCAAATATCTTTCGTGTCTGAGCACATGACCGAGATATTCGATTTTGCGCTTTTTGATGGTTTGCATCAATTTTCTTGGCATATGGACACGCTGGAGCACAATCTCGTTCCTGACCTTTTGCGTCCAACTAATGCGAAGCATGCGACGGTAACACCACATCTCAAAAGCCTCTAGGCGTCTTGTAGTGTCGTCCTTTAAGGTCCACGCCTCGCAAACGTACATGACAATGGGCCATATATAACACAGAAGCATCCTAACTCTGAGTTTTATGTTCAGTTGACGACAACATAGAACTTTTCTCATTTTGTTGAAAGAGGCTCGGGCAAGTTCTATTCGGGTTTTAATTTCTTGGTCGGAATCCCATGCTTCATTTACCCAAGCACCGAGATATTTAAATTGTTGTACTCGTTCTAGTTGCTTACCCTCTATACTTATGTTAGGATTTAAATCTGCACTTCTGGAGACCACCAACAGTTTCGTCTTGCTGATGTTTATCGACAGACCAGCTTTTTGACTGCTCTCGTTGACCTTATTTACAATTTCTTGTAAGTCGCGTTCTGAAGATGCGATGAGGACGGTATCGTCTGCGTAACGCAAGTTGTTAACAATGGTCCCGTTGATTTTTACTCCAGCTTCAAGGTCTTCAAGAGCTTCAGACAACACAGCCTCTGAGTAAATGTTAAAAAGCCACGGAGACAAAACGTATCCCTGGCGTACCCCGCGACAGATTTGTACTTCATCGGTGTCTTCATTATCCACCCTTATCGTAGCCACTTGTTTTTCGTAAAGATTACGGATAACTCTTACGTCTTTACCATCGAGACCAATATCCATTAAAAGGCCCACGAGCTGCTGGTGTTTTACTCGATCAAATGCTTTTTCGTAGTCAATAAAGCATAGCAGTACATCGGTTTGCATATCTCTGCATTTTTGCACGAGAACGTTGAGGGCGAATAAAGCTTCTCGAGTACCAACCCCGGATCGGAATCCGAACTGGCTGTCTCCTAGTTGCTCGTCACATTTTAGTCTAATTCTGTTCTGTATGATGTTTAAGAACAGTTTTAAGACATGGCTCATGAGACTTATCATACGACTTTAACTGCTACCTTTCAACTAAATAGTTATTTCGTATTGTTTCATAGAATCATCATATAATTTACAATAATAATAATAAATAATAAAATAACTTTATTTATTCCCCATTTTTTTACAATTTCATTAATGGTTACCATAATTTCATTATTAAAATTTAAAATGAGACAGTTGAAATCAATTAATATAATATAAAATAAATATAATTATCCATGCTTAAATTGTGGACCCCCTCAGGGTAAAAGCCTCCTCCAAAGAGTTCCATGTTTACCTATTATTGGCAGTGGTCATCCAGTCCCTTCCTCCACAGGCCACAATCTCGTCCTGCCACCGGGCGCACGGGCGACCTCTCATTCTAACGCCTATTGGTCCGTTCCATTTCGTGATGTTTATTGTCCATCGACTTACATCAATTTACAATAATAGTACATGTATAAATAAATAAATAATAATGTTACTGGTGCTAACTGGACTGCGAATAAAAATAATTTACAAAAGAAAATAAAGAAAGAAACATATTTATTCTAACATACACAAGACAACACATGGTTGATTAAACAGAATTATGGGATCAGAGGTCTAGTCATCATAATGCCCTGTGCAATGTCAAATAAAAAAAAAATGAAAACAAAAAAAGTTATTATTATTATAATTGGGTCGATAATCTTATCTCTTCAGTAACGTCGTTTAATCCAGTGACCTTAAAATCTTGTTGAATACTTTTTTAGCGTTGTTTTTTGTCGTAGTTAGGTTTTAGTTTTCACTTTTTTTTCTAGGCGGGATCGAAACGACAGCCTTTAGCGTAGCAGTCAAGATCAATAACCACTTGTTCAACACACCAGCTAATGTGAATGTATGCGACTTTTTCTAGATGCATCTGTCAGTCATAAAATAGTTTTTTTTTAATTACCAATAAGTACAACAGAACAGCTGACTCTTACATCTCCATCTGCTAAAAGAGATCAGAGGTTAGTTTAGTTAAACAAGTCCCGTTTTCCTTCAATGGCGTCTGGTCTATAAATGGCGTGGATGTGTTGACACTGCGTTTAGCAGTTCATTACAGCGTGTCACTGGTGATGTTGAGATCAACTTACGACCCGAACACTATCGGGTTACTTGAAGATGTGTGTGGATAAGTCACAGGCGGAAGCGAGTTAAGTACAGTTAAGACAGCTGGCGTAATACTAAACTCGCTTCCGCCTAATCAGTGAAAAGGCAGTAAATACTGCCTTTTCACTGATTAGGCGGAAGCGGAAATGAAAAGGCTGATATATTTGTGTTTGACACAACGCGGATTGTTAGACTAACTTTGGCCTGACGCTGCATCACCATTGCCAAGTGACTGTATCATGTCTTTCTTAATGATCCGGCGTATATTTGGACTAAATAAAGATAGTTTCGTTTGAAAACGAAGGTGATGAATTCAGGAATGAAATTTAAACACAATATTTTGTCACAGCTGCAGCTTTACCTATTCCCGATAAAATTACTTGAAAGGTTACGATACCTTTTATTTTCCGACGTTTAAAACTGGTTATACCGATCGTGGCTAAAAACCCTACCTATTCTGATAGGTAGGACTTTTAGCCACAGTCTGACGTTGTTCTTGTTACATTATTGCTGTTTCTTTCTTAAACATTATTGTTGCTTACAGATGGAAGGAAGAAGCTTATGATAATCTTAAAAGTACATGTTCTGTTCTGATATAATTTTAACAAAAAGGAACCGACTTCAATGAAAAACTATTCCGAGTACCCAAATCGCGACATTGTGCTTATGATATTTGAGGAGTTCCCTCGATTTCCTTGGGATCCCATCATCAGATCCCAATATGGTGACGATGGGACCACCTGTAAGCTACGCCCATTCCAATGCAAAAAGAATTTTTGAAATCGGTTCATAAACGACGAAATTATCGCTGAACATACATAAAAAAAAAAAAAAAAAAAGATTCCGACGAATTGAGAACCTCCTCCTTTTTTTGAAGTCGGTTAAAAATACATAGCTCGTATAGGTATAGCTATTTATATTATCGCTCTTACCCGCTTGTAACTTGGACCACAAAATTTCAGGGTGCGCGTACGCATGAGACGCGCCAACTGCACGTCTACGCCGGCGCCTAACATCCGTCTTGTTGTGTTGTTCCACGCTTTAACACCAGTGTATGATTACCTGGAGATGAGACTGAAGATAAATGTAAGTTATTTTATGTACAGACAACATTACTTAGTACATTTTAAATTGAAAGTTTTTGAAAGTTGAAACAGTGTGTGGCTAAAGAAGCAAGCAGATTATAATCAATCTATATGAGATTACTATTTGTCTGTTGTAAACCTTTGCGACTTTTATACATACTCGTTTTTTTCTGGAACCACTACCTTGTACCCGTGACTACGAGCAGTATTTATTAAACTAAATAAAAAAGTGGAAGGTATCGTAACCTTTTTAATTTTATCGCAAAAAAAGTACCGTTTACACCAAAAACATGAGTTTATGAGATTATTAATCAACACTATATTAAAAAGGTAAAGTTTGTGAGTGAAAGTAGATTTAAAATATCGTAAATATGTAATGTTGTAGGAATCTGGACCTACTGAACATAATTTTATCAATAGAAAACCACATTACTTGTGAGATCATAGGCATATCAACCTGAAAAATTAGGACACCGATATCCAATATACATATATATTTTGGTATCTCACGTAGAAGTAGATGGGTCACCTCATGGAAAGTGGAACACTGCCCGTAGACAACTACAACTCCAGGGTTAGAACTAAATTTCTACGTTTTGATCTCCAGGAGGATAGAGGAGGGGGTTATGGGTTCTGATACCGCACTAGTACGGTGAATTCCTTAATACCGTTTTATTGTACGGTTCTCATATCTTTTCGCTTTACACAGCCCATTTGTGCGAATTCATGGCTTTCCATCAATCATAAGAGAGTTTTTAAATACCTTTAAGTAAAAGTTAGGGAGTTAACTAGTACTTGTAATATGAACCACGTTGCCACTAGTCATTTTATATCCTATAATATATCCTATAATAATAGGAACATTAGCTTGGAGCTGCGAAAATTTTTAAATTATTGAAAAGACGGGGAAAATTTATTACTTTTTAGACACTTTGAGAGGATTTTTCACGGGGCCACTATTACTAAAAATTTAATGATTAAAATATATGTATCATACATAAGTGCAAATTTTATTCTTGTTTTATTTCTTGCCCAAATATCTGACTGTGGTAACAGAACTGTGGTTGGATTCGTGGAGTCTTCATAAATTGCGTTTGAATTACTGGCTTCTCTCGTCTATTGAGGATATTGATCGCTTAGCTTTCAACTGAAATGGTTCTGTTATGTAATTTAGGGAGTATTCGTGTGATGTAATGCAAAGAAGAAGAAAAAAGAGAAGGACTTTTAAAGAAATCTTTGTAAGAAGAGGACTATATCCATAATAGAATTATTAAAGGCTAATAATGGCTATTAAAATTATGATGAAATGAGAAAAAACCTATATTAGACATCTTTATTTTCTATTTTTGGTTGTTTCTCCGTTGTTTTTCAAAGATAGTCAATTAATATGACACCTTTAAAAAACAATTAAAAAGTTTTGTAGTAGGTATATATGTAAGTGCCCAGTGCTTATTTACTAAGTAAATTAACATATCACTCATCTTTTATGCTACGGCTGCGGGATACAGTTAAGTAATCGTTTGCAAAAACATCTCAAAACATTTTACGCGGACATCTTTCAATATTATTCTACTTACGATACGAAGCCTAAACAAACATGCCATGTATACTTCCGATATGACATTAGAACTGCAAAAAATAATATTTAAGTATTAAATTACGGTGTGTATTATCTGTATTTCTGGAAATTCTCACGTGCTCGCTGGCGCCATGTTTTTTTTTGGCGGGAGTTTCATCGTGAGTTGACAGTTTTCGTTTGGATGTTATTATGTTATTGACCAACTATTAAAGTGTTATTTTAGGCTGTTGATGGAGCCTTTCAATGATATAGGCCTATAAAAAAGCAAGTGATCCTCGTTGTGGAGGAAGGAGACTTGTTTATAATTATAATCGAGTGAAAAGTATTGACTATGACAAGCGGTAGTGAAATTAAGAGGATAAAAAAAAATACTCGCAATTACTTAATCTTTTGCACATACCAAACTTTTGTTTTGCCCATACTAAAATTATACATGAAATGATAGAATAAATACATAAAAATAAGAATAGTTGAAATTAAAAATAATGTTTCTCGTGTAACTGTCAATGTTTATTACATTACTGTGTATAACCTACCAGAAACTCGACCGTCTAATTTAAAAAATACCTTTTATTAGAAACGAACCTACCCACTGCCATCCTATTATCCAGTAGGTCCTTATTACATTAAGTAGCCAACCTACCAGAACTACTCAATATAACAGATCAATTCGTAAACAATAATTGAAGGGTAGCCACCCAAACACGGTTTGGTCATTACCAGCGCAGAAAAAACTCCTTTTACACCCCACTTTAAAAAATGAAACGTCATCATGCATTCTACAAGCGGCAGAATTAAAATTAAAATTGCAAAAAACGAATGTAATCTGTTTTTAATTAAAAGGAAGCAGAGAAATGTGGTCATTTCTTATAATTACACGTTGGGAAGGTGACGTGCCATCATGGATGATTGTCAATAAAAGGTCAGCTTGCCAAAGATAAAAAAAAAATTACACATGTCGTGTTCTATATTTAAAACTCCTAGACCTAAGGTTTGTATTGAATGAATGGAGTTTAAATGTTGCCACAGAACATAATTTGCTATTTTTTTTTAAAAACTTGTCTCGTACTAGGAGTATATATATAATGTGTTGTGGGGGACTGTCATCATCATCAGCCCATCGCAGTCCATTGCTGGACATGGGCCTCTCCCATTGCACAACACTGAACGATTTTGGGCTTCTCGCATTCAGCTCCTGCCGGCTGTCCTACGCAAATCGTCACTCTACCTGGCCTGTGGGCATCCTACACTACGTTTGCCGAGTCTTTACAAACATAATACACATAAAACGCGATCACAAAGATTAGATACTTAGATAAAGTGTTGTCCCATGTGGGTTTGAACCCAATAGTTGACCTTAAGGGTCAAATATTGGTCACTGAGTCATCCATGCAGTCTTTTTAAGTATTTGATTTTAATATGTAACCTTTATGTTTTTATGACTCAATTTCCAAACCTTCCACAAAATTCAACGAGGAATAACAATAATAATACTACATATTTTGGACATCTTACACACCACATCATCTAGTCCCAAAGTAAGCAGAGCTTGTGTTATGGGTACTAAACAACTGATATAAATACATAAACATATTTTTTTTTGTAAATACATACATATTATACATAGAAAAATACCCAGACTCCGAAACAAATATTTGTGGATCACACAAATATTTGGTCTGACCCGGGAACTACTACCGGGACTAGACCAACAACTAACTTTTGCTATGAGTAGGTACTATTATGTATTCTGTGCTTTTGCCTGCAAATTTGTTCGTATTATAGAATTTTTTTTCTCGAAAACAGTTGGTCTGGTTGTAATTGTATTCGACATCCTGATCAAGAGGTCTCGGGTTCGATTCCCGGGTTGGGTGTTTTCTACGTATAATATGTATGTATTTACAGAAAAAAACTATGTTTATGTATTTATATCAGTTGTCTAGTACTCATAATACAAGCCCTGCTTAGTTTGGGGACTAGATGGCGTTGTGTGTAAAATGTCCGAAATATTTATTTGTTTATTTATCTTACAATGTGTGCTGCATGCTTGGCTTACCCAGTGTGCAAAACTTTATGGTAATGGGCACAGCAGTACAAGATATATTAATGTAAGAATTGTATTCATTAATGCAAATCAATGGTACCTTCGTAGTTATACATAATGGAATTTCTATAGGGTTGCCACAAATAACAATAAATTTATTAGTATGTCTTACGGCTAATCGTGCTAAAGGGAAAAAACTTTATTTATGTAAGTACGTACGCTTTTGTCAGTTTCTGTAAATAATAATGAACAAAGCAACGCCTGGTATTCAAATTCTTATTCTAAAAACAAAATACATATATACAAATAAAATTGGACTGTTTGTAATATCAGATGAACAGTATTTTGATAAATTATTTTCAAAATGTCAAAAAAGCAATTTGTCTGTCTGTTTGTCCTACTAATCTCTGGAATGGCTGGACCAGTTTGAGTTACGCCATTTTTTTGGACTAGCTTCGCTCCATGACGTTACCCGCAATTTAAACAAAATTTTCGCGCAATTTAGGATTTCCGTTTAAAAATGAAAAAGTCTGAAAAAATTTAAGTGTCGGTAGTTTGTTTATTCCAAACGTTATTCGAAACAAGAAGCTAAGAAATCTTAAAATTATAAGAAATAATACAATTTTTATATATACACGGATAGTTTTTAATTACCAAAGAAAAACTAGGGGCAGATACAGAACTTATATACTAACATAAAACACCATAGAACAAATACCCAAAAACAAAAATAACTGAGTTATTGTGGTTTTTAAAATGTTAAAATATGCCCATAATTTATTGTCACTCAAATATTTTACACAC
Organism: Phragmatobia fuliginosa; assembly: GCA_932526445.1. Lineage (NCBI taxonomy): Eukaryota > Metazoa > Arthropoda > Insecta > Lepidoptera > Erebidae > Phragmatobia > Phragmatobia fuliginosa. The sequence goes on from OW052070.1 coordinate 19,188,141, forward strand.
GCGTATTTTAATTATCAATGAATAACATTTTCTGTTTCAATGTGTGCGACGCATCGCCCAATAATGTCAAATCAGTTCAAAGTTCAAAGCATGCCGCCATTAGGCGCACGCGGCTCATCGTAGGTATTAGGTACCCCGCTCGCACCCGCAACCCGCAGGCTAGGACATTGACACGTTCTTGTTACGTAATATCATGTCGTGAATTATATCATGCGTTATGAACAAAAAGTTGGTAGTTTTCGGGAAAATATTAACATGTATTTTTTTTTGTTTTAATTACATAAATATGTTCAGTATCGAAAGCTGAATACCACATATTTTCTCTGGTCATTAAAAATTAGTCGTGTATACAAATACATGAAATAAAAGTGTATGTTTGTAACTTCTAATTACCAGTTTTTAACCAAATGCATGAAAGTATATCGGTATTTACATAAAAAATGCAATATTGATTTTTTTGTCTGTGTGTCTGTTTGTTCCAGCTAATCTTTGAAACAGCTGTACCATTTTACTCACTGAGTTATTACTGTTGTTATAAAGAGTAACTAAGGCTACATTTCTCTCAAACAAAAACGTTGTTACGCAAAAATATTCGATTCAAAAGCAATAAAAACGCGCGTCACACCGCGGGGTTCAGCTTGTTATAAATAATCTTTAATTTCAAGAATAGGTTACATAAAATGTACCGAACAAACCATCATGAGTCAATGCAGATGCTTCGTGTGAGGTTCCTACCGACATTATAGTTTGCGTTATAGTTTCTTCTTCTTAGCCTTTATTCCCAAGTTTATTTGGGGTCGGCTGCTAGTTCAATCGGTTTTACCTGAATTTCAGTTTTTTAACGGAGCGACTGGCATCGGACCTCCGCAACCCTGAAAACTAAAATTCGAAGATTGAACTAGTTGTCAGTATATTTGAGGGCACTGACTTCCCAATAACGATTGCCATAGATGTTCATGAGAACCGGGACCGACGGCTTTACGATCTCTCCGAGGCACGAGCGTGAATCACCGCCAAACTTCCAAACTCCGGGCTGCTATTAGGAATTTCCTAAGAAAACCCCAAAAACACTTTTTGGCCCGGCCCGGGATTTGAACCCGAGACCTTTTGATTAGCAGTCGCATACGCTAACCACTAGACCAACGAGGCAGTTATAAGTAACATAATCTGTCTGTTCACCTGCTTCAAGTGATCTATTTCGTAAATTTTATTACTAACTGACCCACGAAGCCCCTTCAAACGGTGTACTTAATGTTAATTTAAAAAAAATCGGCCAAGTGCGTGTCAGGCCACGCACAGGAAAGGGTTCCTCAGTCACCTATAATGGTATGTGGATTTAAAATCGTATCCAATAGATAATTGTTATGTTTACGTATTAATACGTTAATTTTGTATGACGTTTTCCAAGTGAGCGCATTTTACCATATAAGCCTTTATAACTCCTGAACTAAGAAAGTCATCTAATCGGTTATAGTTTTCCTTCAAAGTTCATTATATCGACCGCCATCACGATTTTTTTCAGATTTTTTGAGCCAGCCGTTTAGCTTTTAGAGGGGGGGGGACGCCCTGTTTTTACAAAAAAGTGCCCTTTAAAGTGAAATATCTCGCAAACGGATACCTAAATCAAAAAATCGTCTAAGAAACCCTTTATTGTTTTTAAAAGACCTATCTAATGATACCCCACACGATGGGGTAGCCTCGAGAAAAAAAAATCATCCCCACTTTACGTGTAGGGGAGGTACCCCAAATAAAATTATTTTTCATAATTTTATTGTAGCACTTTGTCGACGTAATTACAACACGTATTCATGCAAAGTTTCATCTTTCTAGCACTTACCGTTTGGACTGTAAGTCGAGGACGGACGGACGGACGGACGGACGGACGGACGGACGGACGGACGGACGGACGGACGGACAGACGGACATGACGAATCTATAAGGGTTCCGAGTTATGAACTTCGGAACCCTAAAAAGAAAAAATGAAAAAGCAAACGAGGGAAAACGATTAAAAAAAAGTCGCATCTCAAAAAACGAAACATCGTAAACGGTAATAATCAATACACAACTTAAAAACACTCGCCAAGAATCGATCAGGCGCCTTGTAAACGCACTCAAAGGCTAAATTAACCCAACGTGGGTTATTTACGGTGTCAACACAGCACTTTGATCATCTACCAGTTATTTCGCGTTCGGAGATTTTTCCTTTGTCAGGGCGCGAATCGGGCGATGATTGACGGCCGATCCGCGGCGCGAGAACTCACACCACTAGCAATATAAACTTACAAAACCATTATCCAAAGAAAAAGCACCTTTACACGTGTAAAAATAAAGTTTGAAACCCTTAAATCGAACGTCACTTGAATGTTGTCAGCGTTCCAAATAAACAAAAGAACATTTGCAGTTCTAAAATCAAAAGTCAACGTAATTACGACTCTATTCCGTTTACAGAAAGTTTATAGTTGCATGTGACAGGAGTAACGATAGGGTTGTCAACATCTAATAAGTGCACAGGTTTACTCCGCGTTGGAAAATGAGTTTCCCTGGCGGGGTGCGGGAGGTAATTGTCCCAGTATCAAAGCGGCTCGTCTGATGCTGCGGCGCCTTTTGATTGTTTTTCCCGCGGCCCAATCGACCGGGTTTTTGTAACAGCCACCTGTCGTAGTAATGGTGTAATCGCGTATTATTTACGAGTCCGTTTGTATACGTCACTATTGTGATGATTGTGTTAACGAAGATAGGTAATTGTGTTTTATTATTCGTATGGTTACATATTGTACAGGATGAGGTCGATTTAATAAGGTGTGTAAGTTTCTTGTGTCCATACTTTTTATGAAGGAGATCGGGCTACAAATATTCGATTTACATTTGAGATTTTTTATCGATTACTACCTGTTTAGGATAGCGGTAAGCGTATGCGACTGATCGAGAGGTATCGATTGTTTCCCGGGTCAAGAGATTTTTAGTAACAGTTCGGAGAATGAAAGTTAGGCAATGATTCACGCACGTGCCTAGGCGAGCACGTTGAGCCGTCGATCCCGATTGTCATCTATAGCAATCGTTATTAGGAGGAGGTCAGTATCCCCAAATATTAAATAGTTCTATTTCTAATTCAGTTCACCCGACGGTAGTCGACCCCTAAAGTAATCTTAGGATTATTAAAGATGATGATTAATCATCATACTGTTTCTCATTGCAAAATTGAGAGAAAAGTAATTAATACGGTGTCTGCCTTCATTCATCTTGCAATACATTCGCTATACACCGCTACCTTTCAGTAAACATAGTTTATTTGTTGTCCAACATCTTCAGATCACTCTATAGGTTTCAAACACAAACCAAACTGTATGACAAACAAGCTATTTTTTCTACTTCTAAGACAAGGGTAACTCTCAAACGGCCTGGACGCCATATTTGTTCGGAGGCGCCTAAACGAGACGATACGGGGAGAAGAAACTGAATATTGTTTTAAAATCGATCCCGTAACTTGAGACCTTTTATATTTACACAGTTTTAAAGAACTATGAAGTGAGGTGGCTAGGGTTGCCACATATGAAATTCCTAACATTCATAAATTATTGTTTACTCCTACAGTAACACAGAAGTATAATTATGATTTACTAAAGGCAATGGAATTAAAAAATTACAAAATAAATAAAAAAGAAAACTCAAACAATATAATTGGTTTTATAAAAGGTAGGTAAATCTATAGTGGTTCCCAATGCATAATTTGTTTTTTAAAAATACTGTATAAAGAATTTTATTGTAAGTGTTGCATAAAGACCACTGTAAATTATTAAATCTTATTGACTGTAATGACCTACCTATTATGTATCTATAGTGGGATGTACATCCGACTACAGAGCGACCCAGTTGGGTTTTTTTACTATTATTTTTATATTATTACTACATTTACAGATATGGCGTAAGGTTCTATATTATTTCTGTAAATGTAATAAAAAATATGGTACATAGATACCAGCTAGTGATGGTGTCCTGAATCCCACATAACATGAAACTAATATATTTATCAAAATAAATTGGATCCGCTTTTACATTTTCTGTTACAATTTTTCGTCTCTTTTACTCAAAAATATTGCAAAACTTTTGAAGTAACTTTGAATAATAGAATACTATCTTTCATCCGCGGTTCCGCTCGCGTGTGTGTATGTTATCGCGTTAAAAAGTAGCCTATGTATGTATTTCTTAGGCTCTAAACAATCTGTTTATCAAATTTCATTTAAATTGGTTCAAAAGTTTTGGCGTGGCCAGAGGTTATAATATTCATAAATAAGGATTTTATTTATTTGTTAATTCATGTGGATCCGTAGAGTATCTTACAAAATATGAGTGACAACCCTATTGGCCAGTGTATGTGAAGTAACGCGAACTGTCAGGAGCTGTTTAAAAACATGGCTACGTACAATCGGAGTGTCGCAGTGATGCGTTTGTGGACTGTCAACAGTCCTCCTCTCGAACAAACAGACCCAACTGAACAGCCGGTGGATTCCCACACCTTTAAGATTAATTAGCATTTTTAGTTGACATTACGAAGTAACGAGTATTTGTGTATGAGCACTCTATGGTTAGCGACTAAGGGTTCCCATAGACACTATAGACTATGTGAATATGAAAATCTCTTATATACAATAATGGAGTGGATCACACAAATATTCGGTCCGACCCGGGAAGCGAACCCGAGACCTCTTGATTAACAGCCGCATACGCGAACCACTAGACTAACAACCAAGATTATATGGAGTGCATAATACAAAGATATTTTGCATTATTACATTACACACACTGAATAGTATCTATGCGTGTGTGTGTGTGTGTGTGAAATACACACACACACACGCACACGCATAGATACTATTTTGTCAAATTAACATTGTAGCGTAGCCTTGACAAAATCCGTGATTGTAGATGTTATAGTTTTTGACAATAGAACTTTAATAATGTTGTCACTTATAATTCAAATTAAATACTTGACGACCACTAGTATCCATATTGTATCAAAGATACCAGTGAAGAATGATAATTATTTAACATAGTATACTTCACATAACTCTCTGATCCCAAATAAGACGGAGTCTATGGTATGATAACCAGACTGCTGATAAATCTAAAAGTTCATAAGCTGCAACCAGAAAGCGAATTTGATGAGGTACTCTATATCTGTTTTTAGACGTTCGCGACGTTTAGTCCCATAGTCCAATAGTATTCGTTGTAGAGCGGGACTTATACGTGATAAAATAGTACTGTAAACATTTAAATTATTTCATTGTGAAAAAGACCAGATATACAACAAAAAGGTTCTCTGTACTACTTACCATTATAAGTATTAATGGTAATTTTGCCTATATATTTGCAACTAAAAAGAAAGTTGTCAATAGCATAGGTATAGGTTTACATTCTGTAATGAATTAACTACATTAAAAAAAAAACTTCAGGCACTAGAACGTGCAAAAACTATTGTCCAATCTGACACTAATTCAACCCATAGATTATTTAAAAGAATAGCAATAAATACCTCCTGACAATTGCGAAAGAGCGAATGAAACTGGAGAATGCTCAGATCTCATTCATCTCGAATGAAATGCGATAACCCTTACAATGCAAGCGAGAAATATTCCTACTAATTTCACCTACCAATTTGCGGAGCACATTCTTTTATATTTAGGGTTGGCAATTTTTCTAATTAATATTATTTTTATTGTGTAGTAACTTGCGCTTGTTATCTATATATATAAAAATGAAACCCGTTTTCTTTGGTCACGGCATCACGCGTGAATGGCTGGACCGATTTCACTAATTCTTTTTTTGTTGTATTTGTTATTATTAGGAGAAGGTTCTTACGGAAAAAAATATTAAGAAAATCTCTCAGAAATATTGAAAAATATACATTTAATTTTGCATATTTAAAAAAACGCGCGTAACGAATGTCAATGTCATGCACAGCCATTGAGTGACGTTGAATTGGCGGTACGAAGTTCGCGGGGTCAGCTAGTAATTTTATAAATTATGAACTGATTTCTGAACGGATTCATAGCAGTATTTTAAAAAAGAACTATGCTTGAGAATGTCTGTATAACAATTTTTTTAATGTCTGCTTTGCCATAGTGATTACTCTGCCTGATGGAAAGCAGGAGTCAGCCATATTCATTGCGAATGCGAGAAAGCAATATAGTGACCCACACTATAACAGCCCATTGACATGTATGCAGTCTCTTACTCACCAACGAAACACGAAAGCTGCTAGCTATTGTAGTTTTCAATATTATTTAGGGTGGGCTGCTAGTTCAACCGGTTTTACTTCAATATCAGTTTTTTAAACACAGTAACTGCCATCGAACCTCTGCAACCCTCAAGGCGAAGGTCAAATTAGTTGTCAGTGTATTTGAGGGAACTGACTCAAAATAACGATTGCCACAGATGTCATGACCACGGAAACCGATGGCTTCATGAACTCCTCGAGACACGAGCTTGTAATACGGCAAAACTTTTATACTTCGAGCTATTATTACGATTTTTTGTAAGAACTCAACAACACTATTGGCCTGACAAGGGAATTGAACCCGAGACTTCAGGATCGGTAGCCGCATATTCTGACCGCTAGGCCAAAGAAGCAGAGTATGTACATTTAACTTGGTAAATACTAAAATGTTGCGTGGAAATATGGCATAAATATTATTTAATTACTGACGACCCTGTGGGCATACAAATCGGTATCGTTTGACATTGCTCGCTTCCTCCGGCAGTCCGACAAAAGCCGACCTTTCCCGACAGACGCCGAAGGGCTTTATAACCATTCAAAGTGCGTGTAAGCATTAATGCTCATTTGTCGGAGAGCCACGCGGGTCGCGGTGACACTCCGCGCTTCCTGTGCAATCAATTAGCCTTTTAGCCCAGCGCTGGGGAACAATTGGCGGTGTATGCACTGTAGGAAAGAGCAGTTTACTTATTTGCCAATTGTGTGAATGCAGTTTTTGAGTAGGATTCAGATTCTAATCAGCTGCTTTTTGCGGGAGTCTTGTGAGATATTGATGCGATGGGAACAAAATGATTGGAAATTTTCGGTCATAATATGAGTATAAAGTAAGATGGAAGATAAATATTTATATGTAATACTATATAATACTTTAGGAAAGGGTTTTGGACTTGATCAAAGCCTTCAAAACTCTATAAACTTAGTATGTAATATTAGTAGTATTATATGCAATTTGTAGTAGTGTTGTCCTGCTAAATATGTCCCTTACTTGTCTCATACAACATTCACGGGATTAATAGGGGTGACACTATGTATTCCTCATCGTCTCCACACGGACATGGAAGATAACCTTTAGGAAAGGTTTTTAGACTTCTTCAACAGAAGTCTAGTGCTAGATACAATCTTGATGCACTAAACCAAGCTGCCCTAACATTATTTTATAGGGTTTGTTTCACTTCCCTCTGCAGTAGGTACTATTGTTCTGAATAATTTGCTCCCTTAGTCGGATCTACATCATCCTCCGAATGAATAGGGGTGGTGACACGTCCCATTCTTAGTCTGTCACTACACGGGGACCTTGGAGTTCAGCTCAACACTCAGGGTCACTACTAGGTCATTAGCAAATCAAATTTCATTTCTTTGTATTACTACATCTATCACCATCATCAGTCCGTTGCAGTTCACTGCTGGACACAGGCCTCTCCCGAGGCCACAACACAGAGCCCAGACTGATGCTTTTTGCATCCAGTGTCCGCCGGCCCTGTCATGTAAGTCCTCCTGCCACTTGGCCAGAGGGCGTCCCTCACTACGTTTGCAAGACGCGGTCTCCACTCACGAACTCGTTAACTCCAGCGGTTATCAGTTCTGTGACATATATGACCAGCCCATTGCCACTTCAACCTACTAACTCTCGAAGCTATGTCGGTTAGTTCTCTGACTACTACATCTGTAAAAATACAAAAATCTTCATCCTCGGATAAAAATGAACCCCATAATTTCGTAAAATAGTTAACACATTGTACAATCAACGCCACTGCCCACCCCCATTGTACAACAAAGACAGTTGATGACAGGACACGTGTCGGGACGCAAATTTGTAACATTACACATTCGGTATTATATTACATTCAGAATTAGTGATATGATACTACGCTGAGTTGATCGGCTTATGGGTAATTAAATTAAAGGGTAATTTTGACCCGTTTGAAATTCATCTCGATCTTGGACCAATTAGGGACAAGGGATATAATGTCGATAGAAGGTTAAAATTTAACATTAATTTTAAAAATGGATACAGGTAATTTAAAATTAAATGGACAGACAAAGTCACTAATGTTAGAGTACTTGAAATTATGCACAAAAAGGTAGAATTAATTGAAACTATAAAAAAGACGAATGCAGCTTATTTCGGACATGCTTATAGAAATAGTAAATATAATATAATGAAATCAATTATTGAAGGGAAAATTCAAGGGAGACGGGGTAGAGGCCGAAAACGTATATCTTGGACAAAAAACATAAGAGATTGGTTGAAGGTGGACAGCACAGAAGCATTGATTCGCATGATCGAAGCAAGGGGCAGATACAGACATATGGTCGTCGACCTCCGTGATGGATGGTACCTAAAGAAGAAGAATTTAAGATTAGCTTATAAAAGATTTAATAATAACCTCAGACATCTAACAGATCGATGTAAGATCAAACTAAACAGAGTTTATTTTAAACATCACGCTGATAAATAGATAATAAATAAATATTTCAGACATTTTACACACAACACCATCTAGTCCCAAACTAGGCAGAGCTTGTATTATGGGTACTAGAAAATTGATAAATACATAACCGTACTTTTTATTGTAAATATGTACATACATAGAATATACATAGAAAGCACCATAATTCTAAGATAAATATTTGCAGATCACATATACATTTGCCGGACTCGGGAATCGAACTCGAGACCTCAAACACAGCAGTCGCATGCGCTACCACTGCTCTACCAAGGCAGTCAAATTTTAAATATACTTATTATTTATTACAGTAGTATTTATGACAGTTTTAAGCGACATGTTTCCATTGTCTTAAAAACTTATCCATAGACATTTTTTTTTAAATCAATACGTCAGAATCAATATTCTTTTTTAAAAATTTAAACAAGGAGCCGTACCGGTTGGCGGGAGTACTGTAATTGTGACATTAGCGCAAGATCAAAGGCACCGTTGATTTGCCGCGTTTTGTTAATGTGATAACTTTCGCGACCGATTACGTTTGGATGGGGTGCCTGTGATAGCGATTATATTTTTGCTATTAACTTAACTTCATTCTCAACAGTTCTAATTTAATCAGCAATCGCTATACCTTATAAACACGTTTCTAAGTAGAATTAAACCTAAAATATAATACATTTTGAAGTAATTGATTTTACTTTGAAGGTTAAGTAACCTTCAAAGTAAAATCAATTACTTCAAAATTTATAGACGGTGAAATGAAGTTTGAAATAAAGTTTGAAGTAATATAAATTTATATTATATATTACTTCAAACTTTATTTTCAGTTCAAAATCCTTATCCAAAATACTTATCTTCTATCAATAAAATAAGTTAATTGGTTTTCTATTTTATGAATCGTTTGTTGATTCACGAACATCTTTCGTCTTAGGTTGTACATATTCCGGGGTACGTATTGGGGGTCTATGTCCAGTAGTGAATGTCTTTCTACTTCTCTCTAGTTATGTTGCAGTTGTGACTCCGTAAGTCATTGTGTCTTGGTTAATGGTATTAAAGTATTCAATTCATTATGCTCGGACGTCACAACAGACCACAATCATGCACATCCTTTAATAATCCACTGTTGGACATAGGCCTTTCTAGGGAAAGGAGGTTTTGGCCTACTACATTATGTTAGGCAGGCGGATATAAATAAAGCACTGTATGTGCTCATGTCCTGCTTAGTTTGTTTCCTTAAGCGGCTCTTACAAAAAAATAGGTACAGTTCATTGTGTGTTGAGCCAATTGTAAGTCATAAACAATTCCGCTGTAAATCGCACCGCACCCAACGTCGTGATGTTGACTTTTGGCCCCCTTGCGAGGGGACCGAAGTAATACAAATGGGGTATTTTGTTTTGTTCAAGTAACGGATTGCTATTTGTAATTTTATGCGATTTGGTTCCTGGTGGTATAAAATTACTAATAATATGAGACTTGTTAGTAAAATTAGGTAACACAAGTTAGAGCAGGTTGCCCTGTCATCATCTGGTCTTCACTTTTCAAGTCTCAGAATGACTTACGGGTACGTAGCCTAGACTTCTTCTTGCTTTCTTTTATGTAAGTGGTGACTTCCATTAAACTACGTAATGACTACCTTCTCAGTGTGAATACAGAGTTTCACCACCCTTTTCATCATATGGGTGTCGTAAGACTAAGAGATTACACCAGGTCAACATTAGTGCAAAGAGAAACGAAATTTTCTTACTGGCCCATTTTAAAAGGCAAATATTCTGCCAGAGTGACCCTGGTCATCCCGGGATGTACTACAATCCGGGACGTGCCTCATGTACCGTACTTAAGACTCCAGAAGCTCCTCCTGACTGGGTTTCTGGAGCTCCTCCCGACTGTTAAGGTAGGCCACGGGATTTAGTGGGTATACCGGTTCTTAAGAAGTTCTACAAACGCATTAGATGAATAGGTGAGATTTCGTATTCTTAATCGGCTACCGCACGAAGACATATTACCTACTAATAATAATTATTTCAAACATCTGACAAACGTTATAGTCCCAAACTAAGCAGAGGTACAAGACAACTGGTATAGATACATAAACATAATTTATTTTTGTAAATACATACATTTTATACATAGAAAACATCCAAACTCCGAAACTAATATTTTGCAGATCAAACAAACATTTGATCGATCCCGGGAATCGAACCCGAGTCTCAATAAGTATGAGTAGATTAAGTTATTTACTTGTCGTTATTTGCCGAGTTCAAACAAGCCTTTATTGTCAGGTCTTCCTGAATAATCTATCACTGCGCTAGATTTCATTCCGATCTGATAAACCATAAATTAAACATTAATTCGTGCAACCTTTCTCCTTTATTACAACATTTCTCATATAACAAACAGGCTTTTGTCCTTGATTCCATCATGTATAAAATCGGTTATCAAGGCAAATGAGTTAGTCTTTGTGTTATTCTAATGTATAAACTCGGTAATAACAACCGGTTCCGGTTGTCAAAACAACAACATTATACACAAAGTGCTCCAGTTATTTAAATCGAAATAAAATTGTTATCAAACCAGTGTTAAAAGTGTACCATCCATATTTATATCCGTATAACAGGAACATCTCAAAATACATATGAGGTACGTGATCCGCATGGTTTAAAACTTCTATAAATCTCACACTGATTCAAGGACATATAAATTAGTAAGAGCGACCGACATTTTTAACTGTCCACAAAACAATATTTATTTAAGTGTACCGACATTAACAAATAGCGTTCGGATACACCGTGTAATAGTTCAGTATCATAGATAAAGAGTAAAAACGTTTAGTTACTGCAACATGAGTACAATTGGAATGTCGGAGGATATGTCAAGACTTTTTCAGTTGATGAAAATTGAACTCGATAAACAAACTGCAACGATTACACAAAACATTACGGATACCATCATGCGTTCAGTCGATGAAAAGATTCAACCAGTGATAGAAGAAAATAAATTGTTGAAGATACAAGTGGAAACACTAAACGACAAATTGAAAAATATAGAAAATAAAAACAGAAAAAATAATATATTGCTACATGGAATAAAGGAAAATGAGAATACCCAACAGGAATTATTTAAAATTATAAGAGAAACTATGAAGAATATAAATATTAACATCGAAGCTTACGAAGTTAATAACTTTCATAGATTGGGGCGCAAACAGCACCAAGAAAAGGTGAGACCCATACTTATCTCCCTTACGTCATACACTAAAAAGATAGAAATCATGAAAGAGAAAAACAAATTACCGGAGAAAACATATATCACTGAAGACTTTTCAAAAGAAATGTTAGAAACGAGAAAAAACTTAAGAGAAAAACTGAAAATAGAGAAGGAAAAAGGAAATCAAGCATTTATAAGAAATAACAAAATAATAATAAGGAACACTTCGGAAGTTGAACGGAAGAAAAGAGAGGCCTCGACATCGCCCAGTTCTATACATATACCACATTCTAGTGGATCGAAAAATGTTGGCACGGTCCCAAAAATCCACAAAACAGACGCTTTTGCTTACATGAGAGCCAGAACTTTCTCTGTGACCGAAAAAAATACTCAACATCCGAAATTATAACAATTAATAGACACCGGTAAACTGATCGAACCAAATACTAGTAATATTAACAAAACACCAATAGCAATAGGTCCCAATCCGGCTGGTCACCGTGGGATGACTGACCAAAACCCTCCAAACCCTCCAAGAGAAAATAAAGAATTCATACTCAACATAAAGAAACTAAGGCGAGAAAACAGCCATACAAGAAATGATCAAGAGCACGGAAAAAGGAAACAAACAACGGAAAATCGTAGCACCAAGGGCTTTTATATCGCCAGCTTAAATGTAAGGACGCTACTAAACAACTGTAGATTAGATGAACTCGAGTATGCAATCGAAAACCTAAATTGGGATATAATAGCACTATGCGAAACAAGACGATCAGAAGAAACCATTGAAGAATACGAGAAATATATACTCTATCACTCCAAGGGTCAAAATGGACGCTATGGAGTGGGATTCCTAGTCAAGAAATACTTAAAATACAACATAATTGAAGTCAAAAGTTACTCGTATAGAATAGCCTCTTTAAGGATCAACCTAAGCAATAATATGACGTGGTCATTAATTAATGTATATGCACCTACAGAAAAATGCTCTGATGAAGATTTGGAAGATTTCTACAGTACAATAGAAATAGCTATAGAAGAAGCAGAAGTCGAAAACATAATAGTTTTGGGAGATTTTAATGCCCAAATAGGAGCAAAACAACATAACGAAGAGATAGCATTTGGGAAGTATAGTTATGGAAAAAGAAGCAAGCACGGTCAGAGATTGGTAGAATTTGCTCTTGAACACAACTTAAAGCTTATTAACAGCATGTATGAAATAAAGCCCCAAAACAAATGGACTTGGAGAGCTCCAGATGGGACCACCAAGAACGAAATCGATTATATCATGAGTAACAAAAATACCCATATAAATAAATTTGACATAATTAGTAACCTTAACTTTTACACAGACCATCGAATGATAAGGTGTAGAATTAATATAAAATATAGTAAGTCAAGATTGCATATTAAGAAAAAGAACCATCAATACACCAGAGATTTACCAAAGCTAAATAAAGAAACAGGCAAGAAATGGGAAGATAAATTTCAGAAGGCAGTAGCATCTTCAAACAATATTCAAACACAATATGATAACTTCGAAAAAGAAATGGAAAATCTTATAAAACAAGTGCCAACAAGAATATCAGAGAGTAAAGATGTTTTAAATAACGAAATAAAGGAACTAATGATACAGAGAAAAAAATTATACAAAGAGAAAAGAACCAAAGAGTTGAGTAGAAAAATATCACAAGTAAGCAAACAAATAAATAGGAAAATATTACAACATAGGAAACATACCAGAAAACTTATATTAGAAAAATACATAGGTAGCACAGGTGCTTCAAACAAAGCTTACAAAATATTATCAAACAAAAAAGAATGGGCTGTGAGTATGAGGACAAAAACGGGAAATACAATATTTAACAGAGAAAACATCGTAAAAGAAACTACAAATTTCTATAAAGAACTATACAACTCAGATGAGCATCCTATAGTGGATTTCAGGAAAGAAACTATAACACACAAAGGCGAAGACATAGATGAACCTACACCAGAAATATTGGAAAGTGAAATTGAATTTGCAATTAAAACTCAAAAGAAAGATAAAACACCAGGAGAGGACAACATCACAAATGAACTTCTACAATCATTAACCAAACCATTAAAAGCTCCGTTACGTAAAATGTTCAACAATATTATTAAAACACGAAAAACCCCAAAGCAGTGGTCAAAATCAACTACAATACTACTTCACAAAAAAGGAGACAGAAACAACATCAATAACTACCGTCCAGTAAGTTTAACAACAAACGTATATAAAATATTTTCAAAAATAATATTAAATAGAGTAACCAACACTCTAGATCAGAACCAGCCCCGTGAACAAGCAGGATTCAGAAAGAAATTTTCAACAACTGACCATATGCAAACAGTAACACTACTAATAGAAAAATACAAAGAATACAGGAAAACACTATATATAGGGTTAATCGACTTTGCAAAAGCTTTTGATTCTATAAGCCACAAAGCAATCTGGAAAGCTCTTAGAACACAAGGAATAGAAAAGACATATATCGATATAATACACAGTATATACTCTAAATGCTCTGCACAGATTAAGTTAGAACGAGAAGGTCCTGAGTTCCCAATTAAAAGAGGCGTTAGACAGGGTGACCCCTTATCTCCCAAAATATTTACATCGGTACTGGAAGGAATATTTAGACGCATAAATTGGGAAGGAAAGGGGCTAAACATAGATGGAGAACGCCTAAGTCATTTAAGGTTTGCAGATGATATTGTTGTTTTCGCAGAAGACTCTAACGAACTAAACGAGATGCTGCAGAATATAGCATGCGAAAGCAAAAAAGTAGGACTACTACTTAATGCTACAAAGACCAAAATAATCACTAATGGAATAGAAAACGATATTGTAATAGAAGGAGAAAAGATTGAGTATGTAAAAGAATTTATTTATTTGGGACAACTAATTTCATTCGAAAATCAAACAGAGAAAGAAATCAAAAGAAGAGTAGCGCTATCGTGGAAAAAGTACTGGAGTTTAAAGGAAATAATGAAAAACAGAGAAATAAAATTGGACATCAAAAGAAAACTATATGAGTCTACTATATTGCCATGCCTAACATACGGCTGTCAAACCTGGGCATTGAGGAAAAAGGAGGAATCATATTTAGCTATACAGCAAAGGAAAATGGAAAGAAGTATGTTAGGCATAAAATTAAAAGATAAAATACCAAATACTAAAATTCGACAAAAAACAAAAATAACAGATGTAGTAAACAGAATCCGAACCTTGAAGTGGAAGTGGGCAGGCCACATATGTAGAATAAAAGACAACAGGTGGACAAAAAGGTTAATAGAATGGACGCCAAGGGAAGGGAGTAGAGGAAGAGGAAGACCAAGAAGAAGATGGAGCGATATATTTAAAGAAAAATGTGGCAATGCCTGGGAGAGAAAAGCAAGGGATAAGGAACTATGGAGGAGGGTGGGGGAGGCCTACGCCGAGGAGGCGACTACATAGTAAACTTAGTTATAGGGATATAAAAATTGAATTGAAACTGTGCATACTATGCTAGAATTAAAGGCTTTTTTATTTTTTTATTTTTTATTTTATTTTTATTTAATGTATAAACTATATTACTACGAAGTTTCATCCGTTCCGTAAAAAGACTAACAAACGTTTATGCATTGTCACAAACTTTCATATTTTTAATATCTCTTATTTGTTTTTTTATATATTTAAGCCTACCAAAGTGACTCTATTCAGCTTCGTGGAAAGCATGTTTAGAATCCAGGAGTTGGGACCATTCATATTGGGAATGCATGCAGCATGGTGAACGACACCATAGTGACTTATGTTTCAGCATCATTTTCCGGCATTCGGCCTCAGGAGGCCGGGAGAATGATGCAGAATGATTGTACCTCCGGTCTCACACTCACCAACGAAAGACAGGGTAAAACCGCCCAGGTCAAGCCGGCCCATTCGTGCTGAAATCAGCGTGGTCAAACCTATTGAAAGATACTAGGATGAACTAATATTCTTACACGCTCGTAAAACCCAATGAATTATCTATAAGTGATTATATTTTATCGACTAAGACAGCCACAATACCCACTTAAACATATTTTATTTCAAAGTCTCGTTACTGAGCTCACAACATTATCAAATTCCTTCTAAACAACACGATTGTAAAACAAAAATAAACCGTTCCTATCATTACAGTACCAAAAAACGGCTACTCACGTCCATTTCGGACGTCTGTCAGCACTAACTGGACAAAATAAAACTTCAAAAATGAAATAATAACCGTGGCTTCGACCAGTAGCGACGCCGCCTGACGCAATTGTCCGGCCATCACTAGTGACTATACAAAATATTAACGATCCGGAATGTTTTTAAAAAACAGTTTAAGAAGCTTCCGTTTAAACGTCGGTTTATTTATCCTATTGTGCATAAGCGGATCGTTTCGTTCAGTAATTGTTGACCGACGCTAGCAACTGTGGGAAGGCTTTTTTTTTCCTTAATCAAATAAACATTAATATTTTTGAAAGCCGCGACGTCTGGGTATAATTATCGCGTTTGTAGCCGTACGGTGTGCAACTGACCTGTCAAACTGACAGTTCAACTGTTTCTAATGAAAATAGTATCGGAATTTAATATTTATTTTATTTATTACATGTCTGTTCGGTAGTGGGAAGGTTGGTAGTTGATTTTCGGTTGGTTTAGTGCAATTATATCGTTTATTTTCAACATATGGTCATAATAGATATTTTTACTTGTCATAAACGAAGAAAACAGTTGAAATAAAACTATTGTTTGTTGGCTTTTAAATTGGTAATCATTTCAGTGAACAGATTGGAATACCAATGAGGAGAAAGGTTAAGCGCCGCCATCATGAAATCAAATCAAACCATTTAAATTTCAATTAAACCAATACAACGGCACTTTTGAAACGTTCAGTAGTCAGTCAGTAGTCAGTCGTGAAGCTAATTGCCTGTTCCAATTCGTAGATCCTGTGGAGAAGAACAGACAAGAAACTCTAGAAACTCGTCATCTATCGATCCATGATCTTCTCTATAAATAATTTGTTTGTGATCTTAATATCAGATCCTTTTGTTTTGGGTTAGGTACCCACATAGAAAACACGTTATGTGATCCATTCATTCAGATGTGTCATTCAGATTTGCAAAGACTATAATGCCTGGTGCGGAAAAATCCAATAAATAAAACCTAATCGATTAAAATCGCGCTTAAATTCGATTGTCAGTAGCCTGGCGACAGGAACAACTCAAATGATCGTTGTAGATGCATCCTTTTTAGAGAATGCCTATATCTATCAGTTGATTGGTGTAACTAGGTATGTTTATCTTGCGACCGTCACCACGAATTGTCGTCATCCGTATCTCAATGAGGATGCAGCGATCACGTCTATTGGGCCGGCGATGATTGGACAGCTCGCCGGAAACGGCCACTCCTGCGCACCTCCCTAGTCGAGACAATCTTTATTAGCGCATAGGATATAGCAGTTATTTTTTTTATAAACGTGGATTACTTTTTTATCCATATCATTAATTTAAAAATAACTCTGTCAATCTGTTTGTCTGTTTGTTAAGCTTTCACTTGTAAACCAGTGTACCTACGAATTTTAATGAAATTTGCCATTTATTTGCTTTAATTCTTAAAGAAGGACCTAGGGTTCTAGGGTTCTGTTTAATGCAATATTTAACTGGAACAGACGCGGGCGAAGTCGAAGGCAAAAGCTAGTAAAAAATAAGTATTTGTGGTGGAGTTTACATGTTTTTTTTATTTTACAGAACAAAACATCTTTCAAGATGTTTTTGTACTCAATTTTTAAGCTTTTAAGTTTAGAAACCGACTTTAAGAAAAATCATAATTCTTCAGTTTTTTAATTCCACATTTTTTTAATTACTATTACGTATGTATAATGTATGGTCAAAGACAACGTTCAAAGTATAAATAAATCAAAGTAACTTAAATTCTTTGTTATACATTAGGTTTATTATTGTTGTTGAACACAGAGAAAACTGACTCGTTGGTCCAGCTTGGTCTCGGTATCAGGTATACGATTGGGTCCTGCGAGGGCGTCTCCCCCCCGGCGTCGGTGTAATTTGCTACGCCGACGACACTCTTGTGACAGCCCGGGGGGCGACCTTCGAAGAGGCGGCACGCCTGGCCACCACAGGAGTCTCCCTGGTGGTCGGGCGCATTGAGGCGCTGGGTTTGCGGGTGGCCCTAGAAAAGACGGAAGCCCTACTTTTCCATGGGCCCCGTCGTGGTCCACCCGCCGGCGCCTCCATCGAGGTCAACTCGGTCCTCGTACCGGTCCGGGCCCACTTTAAGTATCTGGGTCTGGTCCTAGACGGTAGGTGGCTCTTCGACGAGCACTTCCAACAGCTTGCTCCGAAGCTGATCGGCACTGCCTCCTTCCTTGGGCGTCTTTTGCCCAATCTGGGAGGAGCCAGTGTCGCCACGAGGCAGCTGTACACGGGGGTTGTCCGGTCTATGGCACTCTATGGTGCACCGGTGTGGGCGGCGGCTCTGACCGAGCAGAATAGGGCGCGCCTTAGGCGGCCGCAGAGAACTCTGGCGGTCAGAGCCATACGGGGTTACCGCACCGTATCGACGGAGGCGGCGTGCGCCCTGGCCGGAACACCCCCGTGGGATTTGGAGGCGGAAGTGCTCGCCGACGTTTATCGGCGAGTGGCTAACTACCGGGCGGAGAGTGGTGGAGTTGGACCTCCGCCCGAGGACGTGCGCGAGTGGCGCGAAGCCGCTCACCGAGCCACGATGGATCGCTGGTCGGTCCGGCTGGAGACTCCACGTGCTGGCTTCGCCACCGTAGAGGCGCTTCAGCCGGTCATCGGCGAATGGGCAGTGCGGCAGCACGGGACCCTTACCTTCCGACTGACGCAGGTTCTTTCCGGGCATGGTTGCTTCGGAAAGTACCTGCACTCGGTCGCCAGGAGGGAATTGAGTCCCGCCTGCCACCACTGCGACTGCAGTGAGGATTCGGCTCATCACACGCTGGCGGTCTGCCCCGCATGGGAGACACAGCGCCGGGTCCTCACTGCAGTCATCGGAGGGGATCTCTCGCTGCCGGCCGTCGTTCGTTCCATGGTCGGCAGCGAGAGCGCATTCACCGCGGTCGCAACCTTCTGCGAGGACGTAATCACGCAGAAGGAGGCGGCGGAGAAGGCCCGTGAGGACGACATCCAATCGGACCAGATTCGCCGCCGGCGACTCGGGCGGCGGAGGCGCGAACATCTGCGCCTCATGCCGCCTTGAGTGTGGCCGCGGGTGGACGGGACGGGTTTTCCCTCCACCCGCACTATGTGGCCAGCCGCGAGGGGGCGGCGTCGGTGTGTGCCGGACGCCGCCTAAGAGAGGGTCGTCGTACAGAGACGGTGCCCGCATCAGGAGCGGGCAGGCGCTGGAGAAGTTCAGAAGGAGATCCCACCCTGGACTTCTCCTACTCCTAAACGGAGAAGCGCGGAGAGGGCACACTGTGTGTTTTTTTTTTAGTCGGTTCAAGTCCGACACACCACCCCGCCGTAACCCCCGGTGGGGTGACGGTCCATGATGATTTTTCACACACTAAAAAAAAAAAAAAAAATGGTCTCGGTATCAGGTCAGGCTAAAATTGTTGTTGAGTTTTTTTAACAAGATTTTTTTAATAACAATCCGAAGTAAATAATTTTGGCGTTGTTTCACCCCCGTGGTTCGAAAAGCCGGGGAGTTAAGCCGTCGGTCCGGTTGTCGTGAACAGACTACCCAATAACTATTGAGTTAGATGGTCATAACCTAAAATAATCTTGAAATAAAACAGGCTAGGAAAATGATTGTTGTTGAAGAGATCCCAACGTCGAGCAGTGAACTGCGATTGATCGAAAATGTATGTTTAATTCTCAATTGTCTTGCATCTGTACTTATTCATTTGAATTTTCAAACAGCTCCCTACATTGTTAAAAATCATGAATTTCACATCATTATGTATCATCTCTCCTTAGAAAGGAGTTTTTGCATGGCAAGTCACTCTATGCAGGCGGGATGGTATAGGCTACGAATAAATAATAAGTCAGGAAGTCTAACTCTGAACAAATTTCACGCAAAAAGTGGCCCTACTTGAAACCATAACGACGTATGAAACCAAAACCAATCACAACCGAGGCTAGAAATAGACATTGTTTGTGATTGGTTTGAATTCAAAACGAAAGCAGGGATTGGTTCATACGCTTGCTGCAATGTCTTCTATGACAGCAAAGTCATAGCAGAGTGGACGATGTTATGTAATAAGTAGACCGGACAAAGTTAATAATAAAACAAATTAATTGTATAATGTTTATATATTTGTTTTTTTTAGTAATAAACTCTATGTCCCTCGAAATATAATTGATTTATTAAGTTTTTGTCTAGAAGAAATTAAAAAAGAATCTTTTTTTGCAATGTAGTGAAGACGGATTCTGAGAAATTCTACTATTACACATTTTATAAAAAAAATGAAGTGGTCATTATTTGTCTGGTGACTATTTTTTAGTAAGCGCAAAATACCGTCATTGTCAATTATTTTAGAAAAACACTGTGTAGATATTACTGACAGATTACTTGCTCGAGTAAGTGATTTTCCGTTATCATGTATTTTTATTATCTGTCTTAATAGTGTTTCTGTGCATGTGCATATTTTATACAACACCACAGATGGATAGGAGAGTCCACCGAAATCTTTCAAACTAATCAGCTTGTGAAAATACAATTTTTCATTAGCTGGTAGCAATGATAAGCATTCTGGACAGTTGATTTTCGCTTGTAGTTTTCGAGTTACAAAGCCGGCTATATAGCCTACAATTTGCTCCACTGTTTCTGGCAATTGAACGCTAGCGTCTAGCATGTTTGATAGCACCATGCAATTTTCTTCTTCTGTTTTACTCTCACCTGCTGCAGTAGAGTAACTAGCGCTGTCTGTACTATTTCTAAAGCCAGGAGTGTTCTTATTGATTACCGAAGAGCAATTTAGTATTGGAATATTCTCCAATGGTATGGAATATTCTCCAATGGTATGGAATATTGGAATATTCTCCAATGCTGTTGCCTGTGAATTTAGAGCTGAGGTTCAAGTTCATTAAAGTCTTTTTATATATTCCCATAAATTGACAGGCGTTTGGGTTATTGTTGCAACGACCGTGGTTGCGGATCACTCCAAAAAACAATTCAATATGGTCTTGGCTAAATTTATAAGGTAAAATAAATTTCAATTTTTGTGCCTCCACTAAGCGAGCAAAAAGTAATTTAAAACTTGAAATACAAATAAGAAGACCTAGAAATCCAGTTTTAGACTGAGTTTTGATTACTGGTTTCAAGGAGTTGGTATATTCCTTTACTCTTAGTCCATTTACTGTATGAGTTGTTTTTTTGGACTGCACATTAATTTGAAGATTATTAATATATTTTTCACTTAGATCTAAAATATCGTATAGTTTTTCTTTTTGTTCAACCGAAAAAGGGTGTTTAAATCCGTGTCCAGAAAGTGATCTTGCATTTAATATATCAAAAAGGTTATTAAACGTTTCTAAAAAGATAACAGTTGCACGTGTGTCTTGAAAATCAGGTATCTTTAATTGCTGCGAACAAAACTTAATCGCATCAGCTACACTTTGACTTAAAGTTTGAGTCGCTAGTTTCAAGTTCATGATATTATTTCGGAACTCTATATGCCGATTTGATAACTTATTCCCAAAATGCAATCCAATATTATCTTGGACATTTTTGAGTTTTTGCAAATGTGCCCACTCTATTTTATTGTTGTTTTCAACTACCAATGTCTTTTTCGCCTCCAATGTATTACGCACAAGTTTCACCATATGACATGGGTCCAATATCAGAACTACTGGGTCTCCGGTAGATGGATGGTCAAAAAAAGTTTTTAAGTTATTTGTGTCTTCAAAATTGCAACCCATCATCTTAGCCGTAGCGAGGTTAGATGCACAACCATCAAAGGTCAAACTTACTACCTCAGCTCCCACCCCATGACATTTCTCAAGACACATTTTTAGAATATTAGCCCTTTGTTCGGCGGCAAGACCATTTACAAAGAAATAGCCAAGTGGCAATTTAAATGCATCATTTAGAGCTACTAGCATTAACACATATACCGGTGTAGCCATTTCGTCCGATGGCCCGTATGTAACAAGCCCATCTACAGTTTGTCCATTGAATATCTTTTGTTGTCTTATACCCATTTCGTCAACAATCAGACAGGCAAGCCTTTTGTCACTGTTAGAGTATTTTAACTTTAAAGCTGCGAATGCTTCTTGGGTAAAGCCTGGCTTTCCATCTATGGATTGGTACCATTTAGATAAGGTTGACGGATGAGGAAGAGATGAAAGCAACTGTCGTCTCACATATTTATATCCTGCTGGTGAATAATAGTTTAGCGTTAAAGCGAACTTTTTAATCGCTGGTGTAAACTTTATGATACCTCGTCCATCTTTTGACTTTTTCCTTTGTAGGGCTAAAACGATATCATCAGAAAATTCATTCAATGCAGTATTTTCTGCAGTATTGCTTAATCCATTTTGTTTCAATTGCGATAAAATATTTTTAAGCGAAATATTTTTCACAACTAATCTTTTATTTCTACGTTTTAGATTTCTGATCTGTGATAGTCGTTTCACTGCTAAAATAGTTTTATTTCGTAGTTTTTGTTTTAACATGTGCGTTCTAGGTGTATTTAGAACAGATTCAATATCTGAGGATGGTATATTTATCGGCGTAACGCATGATCCTCTTTCTTCAAAAGTATTGACTTTTGAGACAAGATTATTTTCAATTTTTTTTTCTGGGTTCCTCTACAACAACATCGTTACATTCAGTGATGATTTTATTCTCCTGAAAATAACATAGGTGATCAATTTTAAATCTGGGAAAGATGATCTTTATTTCAAATAGATACGTATATACAGCTGAAATAAAAATATCGAAACCAAAGATTACGTGTAAAAAATAACAGTTAAACCTCACCAATTTATGTTTTTGTACCCTATGCGGTTGTGGTTCTGCAGTATTTGTTTCAGTTAACTGCTCAGGTAAAACACACACTTTAAAATTTACAGAAACTGAATTTTCATTAACCTAAAAAAATTAAACATGCTTTAATTCGACTAAACAATGAACTTATAATTTTGAATCCTATAGTAATTCTCACAAGCCTAAAAAGCCGGACCGGCATTACATACCGATTGTAATCTTTGATTAGTGTTGTTTTCATTTTCTTTATTTCTTAAAGATGTTTCTTCAAGACGAATCATCTGCGTAAAAAACAGTTTCATTTTAGATTAAATAATAAATATAATTATTTAAAAAATAAAACAGTAAGTACTTACTGTACAAACTGTACACTTGTGTAACATTGTATAGCCCTTTGATGATTTGTAAAAATCATTTTCATCAAAATGAATGGAACATACTCTGCTGGTTTTCGCAGGCATCCAGTCATATTCCTGTCTTTCCAACTTTACTGCAGATATCCACTTTTTTTGCCGAATTGCATCGGCAGGGAAACTAAAAGAAAACAAATTTTGCAAAATACATTAACGTTATAAAATTTTCAAAATAAATATACCTATTTAATATTAAAAAATATTTTGTTGATATACTTTTTTGTTGTTTTCACCAAGAAGAAAAAATACAATCAAAAATTTACTGACTTCATGTTGCATAGTGTTGATTTTCTAGGTTTGATAAAATATTTGCAAATCATTAAATATAATTATAATTTTGCTACTACTTACCAGTGAAAAGTGATCCCTGGGCATTTTATCCTTGTATGGTTCCTGCACCACTTCACAACACACGCTGGCATGGTTATTGACAACACAATAATAAATCGAAATATGACGTCTGCTCGCTTGCAAAAACAATATCCGACTAATGGCGCCGTGGGCTCAACTTTTAAGCACCGCCTACTTGGGCCCGACTTTAGTTGGGTCATTTTTAGAGCGCAGTTAGACTTCCTGACTTATTATTTATTCGTAGGGTATAGGGTTTAAATCAAAGTTTTCTTCTCTTTAACCCTATCTCTTAATCCATTTGAGGTACATTTCAGGTTATAAGCCTGATACAGTTTACTTTCTGGAAATAAAAGTCACTACCCACTATTTCACTTTGACATCTGGCTAAAAGGCATAGATCTTAATCAAGTTACTGTCGTCATAGAGTAAAAGAAATGAATGTTTATTTTTTTTAACAAGCACGAGTCCGTATTTGAAAAAGAAAACAATTTAAAGCTGACAGAAGCTCAGTGAGCAGAGAAACGTATTCAAATATCGAAAATTGTTGACAAATTAAGTTCCCTACGACTCCTTTACCACTTGAGAACGACTCGACGAAATTTTAAACTGTCTAACCAACATATTTATATCCTCTAACTACACTCCTATGATCTTTACTCCCTGGTTTTAAGGTCGATATTTGAACATCAGGTTGTAACCCAGCTGCAAATTTTAGACTTCACGAAGGGACGGACCGAGTCGTTCGTTTTACTAGTTACTCAATTAGGCCTTTTGTATTTGTTTATCTGAGTTTGTATAGCGTTAGAAGCGCACAGAAATATGATATAACGTGTGCTAGAAAGGGACGGCTGCTGTAAAGTAATTTGAGACAGTTCTTTTCACTGGCGCGGTAATACGTTCCTATTTTGAATGGCAACATGAAACTCTCGGGAAATGCATTCAAATTGTGTTCTGTTTTTACTTTTTCTAATTTATGTAATGGCGGCCTACGTTACGGCTTCAGACTTTCTTTGATACGGGCTTTTCTTTGCAATGTATTTTCTGTTTATAGCTTGAGAATGTTTTAACGTTGAACGAAGTCTGTTTCAAAACTTACATATTTAAAACATTTAATGTGGGTTTGCTTTATTAATAGCATATGTATATTACATGATTTAAAATGTCAAGAATATCGATATTATGTAAAACTAGCTTTCACCCGCGGCTCCGCCCGCGTGTATGTCGGTTATCGCGGTAAAAAGTAGCCTATGTCCTTTCTCAAGTTCAGTTCTATCTTCATACCAAATTTCATCAAAATCGGTTCAGTGGCTTAGGCGTGAAAGCGTAACAGACAGACAGAGTTACTTTCGCATTTATAATATTAGTAGGGATTACAGGATCTTGTAAAATTATTTTATTTAAACACAGGATTTCGGAAAATATGACACTAAATATAAATATTTTGCTGAAGTACACAATTTAACTGTACTAGTATCAAATCTGAATTAAATATACTGAAGTCATTTTAATTTAAGATCTAAACTTTTTTTGCCTTCGATAGTTTAAAAATTACCTAAATATTTTAATAAACAAAAATCATATATTAATAAAAAAAACTAAATGACCTTTAGAATATACTTACTAGATGTTCCATTAATAATCTTTCATTTTTAAAAAGTTAAACAGGATGCCATAGCGACACTGTCAAGTGCCGTGAACAATTTCACAATCGATTTAATTCGAACGCGTCGCCTGTAGTATTGACACTTGATCTTTTATTCCTGTCATACACTCGCTTTAAGCGGGAAGCACACTTGACGATTGACGCAGACGGCAGCTGTGACAATTGTTCAATAAAGATGTCATAGATTGGACACGTTCGGTTTTATCTTATTGTCTTGTAGGCCAGTGGCATCAACTAAATATTAGCCGTTCTAGCGGTTAGAAGTTCGGACTGCTAAACTTAGTCGATGACGACATTACCATCTTCTTTCTAAGGATATGCCTCTTTTTCCTAGGCTTTATTATTCCCAATATTATTTGGGGTTCGCCTCTAGTTCAACCGGTTTTACCTAAATACATATTCCTTAGTTTTTCCACGGAGTGACTGATATGGGACCTCCGCAACCCTGAGGAAGAATTAGATTCGAAAGTTATACTAGTTGTCACTAAATTTGAAGGCACTGTCTTGACTCAGATGGTCGTGATGGGACCGACGGTTTAACGTGCTCATTGAGGCGCGGGCGTGAAATAAAGCTAGCTGCTATACTCCGGAATAACACTTCAAAACTTCCATTTGCAATTTATTCAACTTTTAAGGGCATTTCTTTTTGTTTAAAGAAGTAAGTTTAAATCTTTGTCGCATCAAATCGAACAATCTTACAAAATCTTACATGAACGGCACGTGCCTTTAACAACCCTTATTTTGGAATAAAAAATAAAAATTGCCATAGCTCCCTCTCACCGCCCCTATTGAGCAAATATTGTGTGATCGGTGTGACTGAATCGTGACCGATGGTGCATAAAACATTCTCGCGATAAACCCGAATAAACGGTGGATGGGTTTATGCCACAGAGGATAGGTGTTAAAGAATCTTTTTCACTTTAAAATATAGCTTGTCACTTT
This sequence comes from Phragmatobia fuliginosa, assembly GCA_932526445.1. NCBI lineage: Eukaryota > Metazoa > Arthropoda > Insecta > Lepidoptera > Erebidae > Phragmatobia > Phragmatobia fuliginosa. The sequence goes on from OW052070.1 coordinate 19,214,431, forward strand.
TGAAGTTACTAGGTAACACAAACATATTTAAAATGTAAACATTTTGTTTCTCTGTGTTTAACCTATACCACAAATACATATCAAATCAAAAACCTATAATGTCCCACAACTGGGCTCGGGCCTAAACTTCCGAGACGGTTAAGGCCATACGGCAATACACGTTGTGGTTGCGTAATCTTGCCATTGGATTTTTTTAAGCTCCAACTAAGCTTCACGACTGCTATCTTCTGATAACAACCGGGACCGACTGCTTAACGTGACCTCCGAATCACGGAAACGTTTAAAACATATCGTGCTAGAAATGGTCACCCATCTAAGTCTGACTGCGCGGTCGCTGCATATTCTCGGTGATTTTTTCCTATCACCTAAGGCAACTCGGCTATGAGTGCTTCACAAATCCGCTTCGTAAATACAAATACATCATCATCATCATCCTATCTCAGTCCACTGCTGGACATAGGCCTCTCAAATACATACGGTATAAAAATTCGCTATACCTCGAATACATACATAATAAAGTGTAATGGATTGCACTTTATTTATGTCTGAGTCTCGCTAATTGTTGTAAATCGCAAGTAACGCCGCGGAGCGAAGCTAGTCTGAAAAGTTAGCCTTAGGTGATTCACACACTGCACCGCGCTCCATCGCGTAGCGCGGAGTGGCAGATGTTAATATTGTATGCAAGTACATCGATTAGTATAGAAAACACGCCAGGTCCAACACACCAAAAACGCGCTACGACGCGTGAGCGCGTGCCGCTAGCGGATTCGGGATTGGCTTCCCCGCACCTACGCGCGTGTTCGCGTCGCCAGTGTGCGAATCGCCTTAGTTACTACTTAGGTCGGTACAGCCGTTCCAGATATTACCATCAGAGAGACAGCCAGACAACATTTAAAAAAAATGATTTTGGTGTAAATAACGTATATACATGTATATGTATATAAACTGTTAATTTTTGCATAACGACACTACAATTTTATTTGTTTGTATAGCAAGTAGCGTGCAATTAGAGAGGCCTATGTATAGCAGTCCGTGTGGTGACGGATTAAGAATACAAATTGTCACACTCCCTATTCATTCCATGGGTGTCGTAAGAGGCGACTAAAGGAACAAAATAAGCAGCTAACATCACTGCCAAGAGAAGGAAAACTTAAGCAAAAACCTCCTTTCAAAGGAGAGGCCTATGTCCAGCAGTGGACTGTTAAAGGCCGATGATGATGTAGAGCAGTGGACTGTGAAAGGCTGATGATGATGTATCGTAAAGATAAAACTGGTATGTAAAGCGTAAAAATCACTTAGGATTCAAAGTTCCTTCTACGTTTACGTAGTCCTCTGTCACAATTATTTAGCTACATTTTAAGGAGCCTTAAGTGACAGTGTCAGAGCTCAAACCAGACCGCTGGTAATGACGAACCATATTCTAATTTTTGTCCCTGATGTACTCTACAGGATCCAGACCGCTAATAACATTAAAAGAGACAGTTAAGTATATATTTAAAAAAAACTCTCTTATTGATTTATCTGCCTCGTTGGTCTAGTTGTTAGCGTATGCGACTGCTGATCAAGAGGTATAGGGTTCAAATCCCGGGTCGGGCTAAAATTGTTATTGGGTTTTACTTATAGCAAATTCTGAATAACAGCCCGCAGTATGGAAGTTTCTCGTGCCTCGTGCCTTCGTACCTCGGAGAGCACGTTAAGTCGTCGGTCCCAGATATCAAAAACATTTATGGTAATCGTTATTGCGAAGTCAGTGCCCTCAAATATACTGACAACTAGTTTAACTTTTGAATTTCAGTTTTCCCTTACGGTTGCGGTCCGATGCCAGTCACTCCGTGAAAAAACTAACATTTAGATAAAACCGGTTGAACTAGCAGCCGACCCCAGATAATCTTGGGAATAAAGGCTAAGAACAAGATAAAGATTGATTTTTATGTGGGCAAATTTATTTTTTACTGCCCTTATGTTGTATGAAGCCGTCCAGTCCAGCTCCCCCGTTATCCAAGCGCTAATGAACTGAACTGCTTACAATCCCTTTAAGTTGTTGACGCGCAATCATAGACTGTGACTCAACTTGTCTCCATGTCATTGCCACTCATTCTATACTTATTCACTACTAGCTGAGACTCGTGGAGTTACTCGCTCTTTTTATTTATTTTATTACCACCACACAGAATAATTACAAATATCCAATTAAATAGTGTGGGATTAAAATAACTAATATGATAACACACACAATTTACAACCAAACTAATACAGCACATATATATACATATATAATAGCACATCGAATACATTAAAACGGAAACTTACGGTACCCACAAACACACTACCCAAACAATATACCTAATCTAACAAACAGAACCAAAACAGAAAAAATAACAAATATCAAATTAAAATCTATACATAAAATATCTTCTTCTTCTATACTAACTTTAGCGTTCCATGATAATTAATATTATTTTTACGGGAATTAACGCGATCACTTATTAGGGCCACCGCACACTAGCTACTTTTAGCATCGGCGATCAGCAACTAGTCGCTTTTTAGAAGCTAAATACGGCGACCGAACGCTCTACACCTCACACTTAAAAACGCCAAACGCGGAAATTGAGTCGCTTTTTAGAAGCGCGACACAGCAGCTAAACGCTACTCTCCGCACACATTCTGCTGCGGGTAGCATCGATTTGGCATCTAAGACGAAGTCGCTAAAACGCGATGCAGCATCGATGCAGTCGCCAAATCACCGATCGCCGATGCTAAAAGTAGCTAGTGTGCTGTGGCCCCTAAGGGTATTACATACCTCTGATTTGCCTGACGTTTCGACCAGGTTGCACTGGCCGTGGTATGTAATACCCTTAATAAGTGATCGCGTTAATTCCCGTAAAAATAATATTAATTACCTTCTTCTTCTAGTGCCTCTTCAATCTTGAAGGTTGGCCGTCAGCTTCCTGTACTCCTCTCTGTCATTGGCCAGTCGGAACAGCTGTTCAACTGAGGTGATGCCCGTCCACTCCCGGATATTTCGCAGCCACGATTTCTTTTTTCACCCTGCGCGTCTCTTCCCCTCCACCTTGCCCATCATTATTAACTGAAGCAGCAAATATCTTTCGTGTCTGAGCACATGAAGCATATTAAAATAAGAAATTTAAATTCATTTTATTTGTTTAATATTTTTTTGTAAAATTACTAACAACGCAGTAAGTGATCCTTGTGAACTCATTCATGTAACACAAAAATAATGAACAATCTTGAACAATGATGGGTTCTAATATAAATGTAGCCTAATTTACTCCCTACATCGTCTGCTATCTGTCAGTGAAAGTCTCATAAAAAACTGTTCAGGTGTTCCAGAGGTTCGCCGGAACAAGTAGACAGATAGATAAATCGATAGACAAAAAAATAAATAAAAGAAGTTTTGCTGTATGAAAATATATACGGTGCCTACTTACAAGAAACGCAAACTTATACTTTTATATGTATTTACTCAGATTACAGAAGATAATCTAGAAGATAAAGTGTATTTAGTGAAAAGGTGTTAATTTGATATTACAAACATAAGCTTCAATTTGTTTATTTATGTAGATATTTTTATTATTATACTAGACAATTATCCTTCGTGTTACTACATAAATGACTAAATTTCATACGATCTAGTTTAATTTGGATTAAACAAAAGTCATTTCTTAAAAAAAAAATTAAAAGCATCAGCTGTCAAAATTTCAAATGTTTGTAGCTCTTTTTTTCCTTTGCCCTAGTGTAGTGCCCTGGTGTTTTGGCTCTGCGTTGATTAGTGGATACACACAACTCATACTCCTGGCATCCGAGTCTCCAAGCAGCCAAAGATAAAAAAAAACAAAAAGGCTCTATGTTGAAGACTCATTCATTCAGTTCAATAATTCATGTATTTACCGCTTTACCGTATTTACCATTTAGGCTGGTTTTTATTAGGGTTCCGTAGCCAAATGGCAAAAAACGGAACCCTTATAGATTCGTCAAGTCTGTCTGTCTGTCTGTCTGTCTGTCCGTCCGTATGTCACAGCCAATTATTTCCGAAACTTTAAGAGCTATACTGTTAGAATTTGGTCAGTCGATGTATTCTGTGAACCGCATTAAGATTTTTACATAAAAGTAGAAAAAATACAATACGTTTTGGGGGTCCCCATACTTGGAACTGAAACTCAAAAATTTTTTTTTCATCAAACCTATGCGTGTGGGGTATCTATGGATAGGTGTTTAAAAATGATATTGAGGTTTCTAATATATTTTTTTTCTAAACTGAATAGTTTGCGCGAGAGACACTTCCAAAGTGGAAAAATGTGTGTCCCCCCCCCTCTAACTTCTAAAATAAGAGAGTGATAAAACTAAAAAAAATATATGTTGTACATTACTATGCAAACTACCAACGAAAATTGGTTTGAACCAGATCTAGTAAGTAGTTTTTTTTAATACGTCATAAATCGTAAACAGCAATTTACCTTTCATATAATCAATACACTATTAGAAAAACATCGAACAAAGTTACATCGAACTACAAGAACTTTTATATGATGTTACTTGTTGATACGGAACCCTTCATGGGCGAGTCCGACTCGCACTTGGCCGCTTTTTTTATCTACCTAAACGTGCACATATAAAATTATACCTAATACAAAAGTACGAATTTAATATACAAAATAAATCCTTTCTTTCAGTAAAAAACTTACTATTGGTAAAAAGTTTAGATGCTGTAAATAATTCGTTCAGGTGTTCCCAACGGATTCGCGCCAAAATGTTTTCTTTTTTTTAAACTTTATTATTTTCTGATGAATCCATTATAAGTTATGAATTTTAAATTAACCATCTGAAATTATTCATGGCTTAGTAAAATTAAATTCAGTACAAAGTATTTTTGTAGTGAACTTAGAAACATTATTAAAATTTAATTTTAATTTTATAGGACGTAAAACATTTACGTCTTTTTGTCTATGCTTTTTATTGTGATTTCAAAAGGTTCGCTTACTACTTAGCAACTCGTACCTTGTCTATGGTAAAACAAAAATCTCGTTCAAGAAAGATTTAACAGCATATTGAACTGTACGGTTAGTTAAAAATAATGACAAGTCTTTAACATATTTATGTATAATTATTTGAAAGTAATGCTTCTCTTCTAGTATTTATAACGTAAAGTATATTCATGCACGGTACAAGAGAAATTAAATGTGAGGTTCTTTAAAATATGAGGCAGAAAGTGCGTTAGGTTTTAATTCATACGCCATTGCTTGCTAGAAATGCTGTCAGGCAACGGGCTTCTATTAAGTATTTTACAGATATTTAAATATACTAGTGATCGCAAAGTGGCCAAAATAATTACTTAATTTGAAGTTTAAGTGGCAAAATTATTAAGGTTTTATTGTCAAAGAATATATCTATACTAATATTAAAAAATCGGCCAAGTGCGTGTCAGGCCACGCACAGGAAAGGGTTCCTCAGTCACCTATAATGGTTTATGGATTTAAAATCGTATCCAATAGTTATTTGTTATGTTTACGTATTAATACGTTAATTTTGTATGACGTTTTCCAAGTGAGCGCATTTTACCATATAAGCCTTTATAACTCCTGAACTAAGAAAGTCATCTAATCGGTTATAGTTTTCCTTCAAAGTTCATTAGATGGACCAACATCACGATTTTTTTCAGATTTTTTGAGCCAGCCGTTTAGCTTTTAGAGGGGGGGGGACGCCCTGTTTTTACAAAAAAGTGCCCTTTAAAGTGAAATATCTCGCGAACGGATACCTAAATCAAAAAATCGTCTAGGAAACCCTTTATTGTTTTTAAAAGACCTATCTAATGATACCCCACACGATGGGGTAGCCTAGAGAAAAAAAAATCATCCCCACTTTACGTGTAAGGGAGGTACCCCAAATAAAATTATTTTTCATAATTTTATTGTAGCACTTTGTCGACGTAATTACAACACGTATTCGTGCAAACTTTCATCTTTCTAGCACTTACCGTTTGGACGGTAAGTCGAGGACGGACGGACGGACGGACGGACGGACGGACGGACGGACGGACGGACGGACGGACGGACAGACGGACATGACGAATCTATAAGGGTTCCGAGTTATGAACTTCGGAACCCTAAAAAGAAGTAAAGTTTGTGTGTTTGTTAAATTGTAAGGGGTAATCTCGGGATCTACATAACCGATTTTAAAAATTCTTTCACCAATAGAAAGCCACATTATTGCGGAGTGTCATAGGTTATATAAAAAAACTGAAAAATAAAAAGGCTTTTACGTGGTAGTCCGTTTTGCAAAGTGAATCGGAGAAAAAACGGTCGAATGAAAGCGTTTCTTACGAACGCTGCCTTAACTATGAAAGATATATTTTTGAGTTCTAGAGAAAAGATGTGGAGCTTGAAAATGCCTACAAAAAAGTCAACGACAGCATTTGTCTAACTTTTATATTTAAGTTATGCCCAACGAAGTGGGCACGGGTCAGCTAGTCTTCTATAATCAAGGATTTGCCAAGGCTAAGCTGCAATGTTAATTTGACAAAACAGTATCTATCCGTGTGTGTGTCAATTACAAATAAGGTTTGTTTCAGTTCATCATGTATTGATATTGTCCTACATAATATGAGTACCTAGATAATTTGTCTCATAATCGGTTCTTATGATGCTCCGTTTTCTTTGACTGCCTCGTTGGTCTAGTGGTAAGCGTATGCGACTGTTGATCAAGAGGTCAATGATTCGATTACCGGGTCGACCCAAATGTTTGTGTGATCCACAAATATTTGTTTCGGAGTTTGGGTGTTTTCTATGTATAATATGTATGTATTTACAAAAAAAAAAAGTATGTTTATGTATTTATATCAGTTGTCTAGTACCCATAATACAAGCTCTGCTTAGTTTGGGGAGTAGACGGCGTTGCGTGTAAAATGTCCGAAATATTTATTATTTATTTATTTATTAATCCGTTAACACGTTCGAAGACATATATAAGTTTTTGAGTTATTATTCTTGATGAGCGACGGACATTTGTCCCCATATGTGATTTGGACAATATTACTTATTGGTTGTCATGAACATCTATGGCAATCGTTATTGGAAAGTCAGTGCCCTCAAATATACTGACAACAACCTTCGAATTTCAGCCCTCCCTCAGGGTAGCGGAGGTCTGATGCCAGTCGCTCCTTGTAAAAATTGATATTCAGGTAAAACCGGTTGAACTAGTAGCCGACCTCAAATTATCTCAGGAATAAAGGCTAGGAAGATGATAAAGACATAAATTTCAATAAACAAACCTGAAGACCTTCAACGCTGTTTTACTATCAAAAACAATAATACAAACCTTACCTTAAACCTTTTAAATTACATAAAGAAACACATTCAGTACGCTTGTGAAGAAAAAGTTTAAATAAGAACTCAAATTATACGTGGGACAATTTTTTTCTCTTTTCAAAATACTGATTCCATTCCCACGTCAGAAAACTATAATATTGTATAAGTATAACCCAGAAACAAAATAACACATTTTGATGTTGACTTTTTCAATTGACACTCGAAAATCGAGAGTTGTTTGCAAAATACAGTTAAATTGTGTAGAAAAGCCAACCCTTTGTCTTTAAGGGTCGTTTGTACCCACTTGATTATTGAAGGGTTATTCGTCGTTTTGCGGTCATGTCGTGTTGATGGGAACTTTGGACCCCTATTAGCAATTTTGCCTCAATTTAACTTTACAGCATTGTTAGTGTTAATTTTACAAGTTTAATTTTAAGTGTGAACTTTGAGATTTCTTAAAGGGTTTTTAATTTTGACTTTGTTAAATAGTATGTAATTGACTTTTTTATTAGAAGTTAAGTAGAAAGGGTTCCCATAATATTGTAAGTTTAAGTGTAGGGAATTGTTCCTATAAAATTATTAACTTTAGACTTTTCTTTGAGAACATTTTGTGCCACATTGTGTTTAACCTAAAAGGAGGTCGTAAAGTTTAGTTCAGAGAAGTAATATTTACAGCCAAATGATTTATTTTTTAATCTTGCGTGCGAAGAAGCCCCTCGAGCAAAGTTGGAACCGTTTTTTGTTTTTGTTTTATTGGCCAATATCATTCAGTCACGTGATTGAAACAAAATATTAGCCAATGAAACAAGAGAATAGCGAAATAGAATAGAGAATAGAATAGAAAACGAAAAATGTTTGCAATTTGGCTAGAGGTACAGGATTGCGGAGGTCCGATGCCAGTTAATGCCAGATAAAACCGGTTGAACTAGTAGCTGACCCCAAATATTCTTGGGAATATTATAGACTACGAAGATGATGTAATATTGCAAAAAGCCTAAGGAAAAGTATATTGAATAACTAATATAGTATATGCAAAAATCGATTAATGTTGTGAACGACGGAATTTTAAAATAAAAACAACCGATTACCTAATATCGTAGTTTGGTAAATCGATTAAAAAATCACAGATCATTGTTATGGCACTCAAATATTTTATCTATGTGTATTAAAAAGTGAAAGACACAGGTACTCATTGCGTCGGTGTCAAAAGTCAAGCGGTGGCCGAGAGGCTGGTCTGTGGGAACCTCTTGATATACAGCTATCTGTTCTAAACATGAGAAAGTACGTGGTGTTGTCTAGAATGTTCTCTGAATAGAAACTTCATATGACAGCACTTCTAAGGAAATTCGTAATTCAAAACAAAATAAACAAAAAATATGATTAGAATATATATACCTACCTTAAATTAAAATACGTAAAGCATATACTTTATACACCTCTTTTAGAAAATTTGTGGACGGAGGAGTCTGTAATTTTGCACACTTATATTTCATGTGGAGAAGAAGAGAAGTGCAAAAAATGTTTAAGAAATATGCATAAAAGATAAATTAAATCAATAAATAAAACGTCACATACACTACGATAATTATATTAAATTAGACACACACACGCATAGATACTCTTTTGTCAAATTAGCATTGTAGCGTAGCCTTGGCAAAATCCGTGATTATATCTCTTGTTGTAATAAGTATTTTGTTTGTTTTTGGTTTTTTCTTTTTCATTATTTTATTGTTTTTTTTTTGTATAAGAATGTAACTTGAAGATTTATTTATATGCGAGAAATAATTGCTAAGGAAGAAAAAAAAGTGGGTATTAGTTGTAATTTTTATTGTTAATGTCTGTTTGAAACTCGCATTGGTAGTTTATCCGTACTAATTCCCTATTATTCCCTATTAATATTATAAATGCGAAAGTAACTCTGTCTGTCTGTCTGTTACGCTTTCACGCCTAAACCACTGAACCGATTTTGATGAAATTTTGTATGAAGATAGAACTGAACTTGGGAAAGGACATAGGCTACTTTTTACTGCAATAATCGAGATACAAAGGTTTTTACCTTTTTACCTAGGTGATTATAAAAATACATAAATCGTAGATGTCAAAACGTATCACTGTTTATCTCCTGTCAAAACTTCACAGGTTGCTAGGCATAACACACTTGCATGGCAACCATAATGATAGTTTGTAAATGACATATAGACCAGTAGACCAGGGTAGATAATTTTTGAAAACAAAATTATAGTACGATGAAACCCATTGGAAAAGGAGGAGAATATTATAAAAATAAAAGGAAAAATAATTTACGGGCGATCTGCGATCTGAGGGGGTCGGGTAGGGGGGGGAGGTTTTCGGGTCCTCCTCGGACGGGGCGTGAAAAAGCATCTCACTAAGCCGCCATAGTGTGGGCCGCCATACATTATTGTCTGCATTCGCAGCAAGTGTGGTAGCCCCGACTCTTGGATTCTGCTCATGCTTTCCATCAGGCAGGGTAGAGTCACTTTGGATGGCTAAATATATAAAACAAAGGGTAAAAAACGGTTTATCTCGATTTCCGGCAAAACTACAAGTCCTATGGAAAAAAGTTAAATGGCAAAGTTGTAGGTAATTAAAAGATCTACAACTTTTTAGGGTTCCGAAGTTTTTTTTTATTTTATTTTTTTAATTTATTTTTTTATATTTAAGCCTGCCAAAGTGACTCTACTCTGCCTGATGGAAAGCATGAGTAGAATCCAGGAGTAGGGGTCACCATGCTTATTGTGAGGGTAGGCAATGTAGCATGGTGACCCCTACCATGGCAGCCTGGTTAGATTATTCTGCATCATTCTCCCGGCCTTCGAAGGGCGGGAGAATGATGCAGAATGATTGGGCCTCCGGTCTCACACTCACCAACGAAATACGACAACAAGAATGCTGTCATTATTAGGATGGTCTTCTGTGTGAGGGTAGTACTGGCCGGGTCGAGCCGGCCCATTCGTTACCTTATAGATTCGTCATGTCCGTCTGTCATGTCCATCTGTCATGTCCGTCTGTCCATCCGTCCGTCCATCCTCGACTTACCATCCAAACAGTAAGTGCTAGAAAGATGCAACTTTGCATGAATATGTATTGTAATTACGTCGACAAAGTGCTACAATAAAATTATGAAAAAAAAATTTATTTAGGGTACCTCCTCGACACGTAAAATGTGTTTTTTTTTTTCTCGCGGCTACCCCATCTGCGGTGTGGGTGTTTTCTGTTTGATGAAATCTCTACTTTCCGATGGTGTAATCCCTGCTAATGTTATAAAGGCGAAAGTAATTCTGTCTGTCTGTTACACCTAAATCACTGAACCGATTTTGATGTAATTTGGTATGAAGATAGAACTGAACTTGGGAAAGGACATAGGCTACTTTTTATCGCGAAAATAAAGGTAGAAGGGTTTGAAATAGGGGACGAAAGTTTGTGTCAAAGTTCCTTATTATCAAACACAAAATCATGTAAGATTGTTTAATCTACCCATACCGTGTCGCGCGATATAAACGAATTCCACGCGGGCGAAGCCGCGGGCGGAAAGCTAGTATATTAATATGGGTGTTCTTTGTGTCCGTTTCATGTATGTTTGTAAAGTCCCCCGCGACACAGGAATTTATATTCCTAATGCGGGAGTTGTCTTTAAAAAAGAAAGAATATAAAGTGGCAAAAGCTATGGACACATATTATTTATGTATGTACTGGATCCAAACATTATAAAACTAGGTATTAAGATATTTTGTACTATACATTGTTTGTGTTACTTGAAATAAATAAAAAAAAAAAATGTTTTTGACAATAGAACATTAATAATGTTGCCACCTATACCTCAAATTAGGTAAGTATGGTCGAATTTCGATCACTGGTATACTTTAATAGGTAGATATATTTAATTTTTCACGCTGTTAATAATGATTGACGGATTAATAATGAATAATGTCAATAAACCTGTGAATTGCACGGGTGTTGTGTACGAGAACCGACTAAAGAAGTAAACTGCGCAGAACAACATCACTGCATAGAGAAAGAAAACTTATGGACTATGGCTATCAGCTGATAATGTGAAGATTATTATGAGAACTTAGATTAGATAGTTCTTTTTAATATTTGTTTTTTTTTTCTAATAAACTAACACACAGGAAACATTTAAGGATTATTCCCAGATCGTCAAATTTTTTTTCCGAGATATTTTTAAAGATAATGAATGTTTAATTTTAAGAAAAAACTTACACTTAGACGCTTAGGCCTTTTCCTTATAATAAAAAAAAATACCTTCAATAACTAAGCCGAACACAAAATCTCGTTTGCATTCATTAAAAAAAAGTCAACAATGAACAAAAATCGAATTATAACAAAAGAAATAAAATACGGAGCAATGCAGTGAAGCGATAAATATAGTTATGCTACGATTGTCGTCAGAAATACGCGTAATTTTAATTGCAAGGAGGATAGAGGCGCATTATCGCGTTATGACGCTCCGCTCGGCCCCTGTTGTCTATGGCGCGCTCCCTGCTCAGAGGTAATTCGCCGTCGATTTTTATCATAATTAAGAGTCCTTGTTCCGTCTTTTGTTTGCTGGATTTGTTTGTTGAAGACGTTATATTTTTCTTTGTTTTTTTAAATCTAAAATTATCATGTCAATTTTTTTCGAATAGGGTTTTTAAACGTCTTAATTTTTAATGAACAAGGTCTATTTGACGAAAATATACCTAGGTAGTTTGTGTAATATCTAAAGACCTACTTACTAAGAAAATTTCGATAATTTTTTTTTTAAATATTATAATTTGTCTTTTACTTCTGATGTTTTTAAAAAAACACAAATAATATAATCCTCACGATACATTATTATTTATAATTATGATAAATTAAGAATAGATTATATTATATTGGATTAAAAATTAATACTTAAACTAAAATGAAGAATCATATAATACTGTCAATAATTTTTTTTTGTTTGCATCTTGAGAAAAACTTCCATGCAATAGGATACAGCAATGATATAAAGTGAAAAAGTAGACTAGGTAGGTAGTAATAAAGTGGTCACTTCACATCTTTCTACTATACGGAGTATTGTGGGTTCGAAGCTCATATTGGACAACACTTTTTGTGATCCATAAATTATTGTTTTGTGACTTTGTGATCGTTTGATAATTTGTAAGGTTCCCACGATCACAGGATATTTACCTTGTTGCCGCGTTTTTATTAAAAAATATAAGAAAAAGTAAATAAAACTACTAACACCAAAGACAATTAATAAATAATGCTTTTGTTTCATCAGTAGCATCAAATTTTGCAGAAACTTTGATAAATGATAATTCAAAACGATCGCAATCTAAGGTATCGAATAGAAAACTCATCAGAATATAAAACCTAATAAATCGATTGTACGTATCCCAAATCCCGCAGACATTTGAAAATCAAATAAATACATACATATCCAAATAACATCAGACAATGTAATTGAACAATGTCGAGTGTATCATTTCTGGGAACAAATCGAATCAGTCGCAATCCCGCAGACATATTGTTCCGGGGACCGACAATCTGTGCAGCCTCTGACGTCACTAGCGGAGGGTACCACCTAATGCTCTCTATATCGATTCATGCCTCCCTGAGACAATACTGTATTGTCATGTAGATTTGGAATGCATAGAAATATTGAATCACTGTATATAATTTTTGGAATGTGGATGGTTGATTTTCTTTTCTAAATATGTAAATGTTTGCCGTGCGGATTGCTCGAAGCCTACCAAAAGCCAGGGACAAGCTCCAGACCCGCAAACCCTTGACAGATTGTCGTGAAATAAGTAGAGCCGACCCCACCTAAAGAGGGAAAAGACTAGGAAGAAAAGAATAAACAGTAGGCGTTTATTAAGAAAAACTTCAGCTTAATGAAAATGTATCTGCCAAAGTGACTCTACTCTGCCTGATGGAAAGCATGAGTTGAATTTAAGTGTAGTGGTCACCATACTCAATGCAAATGTAGCATGGTGACCCACACTGTGGCGGCCTATTGAGATACTGCTACAGAACTGGGCCTCCGGTCCACACTCCCCAACTTAACTCTACAGCAGGAATACTGACATTTAAGGTTGGTCATACTTGGCGTTGGCGGCCATGCTATGGGTCACTATGCTGCATTCTCAATGAGATCGCCGACCCCTACTCTTAAACTCTACTCATGTTTTCAATTAGATAGAGTCACCTTGGCAGGCTTCTTCTTCCTAGCCTTATTCCCAATATTATTTGGGGTCGACTACTAATTCAATCGATTTTACCTGAATATCAGTTTTTACACGAAGCGACTGGCATCGGACCTCCGCAAAACTAAGGGAGAACTGAAATTCGATGGTTGAACTAGTTGTCAGTGAATTTGACTTCCCAATAACGATTGCCATAGATGTTCATGATAACCGATGGCTTATCGTGCTGTCCGAGACACGGGCGTGAATCATCGCCAAACTTGCAAACTCCGGGCTGCTATTAGTAATTTCCTTAGAAAAACCCGAAAACACTTTTTAGCCCGACCCGGGACCCGACCTCTTGATTGCAGTCGCATACGCTATCCACAAGACCGACGAGGCTTATTTAAAAAAAAAAGAAACTATTAAAAGTGAAACTTCTGTTGAATAAGACTTCCAAACTTTAAGCGAATACCGGCAGAGAATTACCTACACTCCAGACTCCTGACACAGCACAAGCAACATAAAGAAATCTAAAACCTCATTAGTGAACAAACAGATTGTGTAGAATCTCCATCACTGGGGATTTGATACATTATTTATTCATTGCGCCGGCTAAACAGGGCATGAAACATTGGGTTATTTCCTCATTCAGACACAACTCGGTCGGTAATTGTATTGGGATTATGGTGTCGAGTTACGTGGGGTTGTCTGACAACCAAATACAATGTATAATAGAATTTAAATGGTTTTAGAAGTCACTGGCCAGAAGATTCTATTGAAAATGTTTTGATATTATTATTTTATGACGATGTTTTTATGTATTCTGTTTAAAAATATCGCTTTCAGATGTTTGACGCTTCGCTGTGTCTGTGTGTCTTGTGTAAAAAACACAAAGTGTAGTCATGAGAACTGCCCGCAGAAGTGAAACCTTAAAGCTGTTGTATAAATCACTACATATTATAAAATAAATCCTCCTTCGTCGCGTCTGTCTGCCTGTTCGCGATAAACTCAAGAACTACTACACCGACTTAAATGAAATTTTGTATCTACCCAGATAGTCTAAAGGATATAGGCTGCTTTTTACCGCGATAACCGAAATATTGTCAAAGCTGGCTCAACGTGGCATAAATTCATTCCTTCCCCCTCCCAGAAGTAGGGCCTCTGGGAACTTCATTCACTCATAAGAAAGTAAGGAAATTATTACTATAGTCGTCACAAAATAAGAAGCCCGTTTGGACATTTGTCATCGTGTATTATCCACAAAATAATTCGTGTTTTTGAGTGCATTTTTTCAATGTTAAACTTTATCCTTACTTATGATACGCGTTGTGATAGTAATTAAAGAGGATTATGAAATTGATTTTTCAATTTCTTACTACAAATTTATCGCGGCATGTCAAATGACAAATGTCAAAACGGGCTTCTTATTTTGTGTCGACTATAACAGCCCAAATATAGTGTTAGATAGCTATTCCTTGGTTAAACATGTAAATTAACTATGTAAATTATTATACAAGCTACTTTTTTTATTCGAAATCAACTCTGTCTGTCTGCTACGTTTTAACGGCTAAACCACTGTACCGATTTTAATGAAATTTGGTATATAAGTACTTTGATTATTGAGGAATGACAATGACTACTCTTTACCGCTGTAAACAACATACAAACGGGCGGAGCCGCGGACAAAATCTAGTACCTACTAATGCAATACATGCGAAAGTACTTGTCTGTCTATCTGTCTGTTACGTTTTCACGCCTAAACCGCTGAACCGATTTTGATGAATTTTGGTATAGAAATAGATGGAACTTTCGGAAAGGACATAGACTTTTCACTTACTTTTCACCACTATAAACATCATACAAGCGGGTGAAGCCGTGGACAGATTCCAATCTTCAATAAAAATTTATTGCTGTTCGAAAGTCGACAAACTCTAATCTGATTTGGTTCATTTTGGCTCAAAAATTTTTTAAGAGGCAGTTTAAACGTTTTTTTAATAATGAATACCAAAAGCTTTACAAAGTAGAGGTCACAGTACTTAATAAAACTAATTTCGTGTATACCCGCATACCTTATTATCTAACTATAGATATGTCAACTGTATCCGACATAGCAATACAACATCCCTGTAGCCCTGAGGGCTCGTCTCCAATATCGCGAGCCGGCCGACCGTGTTCTCATCTCGTTATAATATCCCAACAGTACTTTGTACAGCATCATGTTGGCGAAATAACTTAATTTGTTCATATTTTGTACTAAATTATTTTTGGAATGTTACTGTCTGAATTGAAATAGGCAGTGTTTATATTTATTTACTAGGTTTCGACCGCGGCTGCGTCCGCGTGTATGTATATCGGTTATCGCGGTAAAAAGTAACCTATGTCCTTTCCCAAGGTTCCATCTATCTCTATACCAAAATTCATCAAAATCGGTTCAGTGGTTTAGGCGTGAAAACGTAACAGACAGAGTTACTTTCGCAGTTATAATATTAGAAGGGATATTTACGTGATAAAAAGAATGGGATAAGATTTTATAATTTGTCAAAACTAAGCTACCCATTAAGCCCTTTAAGTAGAATCTGTTAAAGTTATATTGAGTCTGGTAAGTATACGACTTTGTAAGAGAAGATCAGAAGTCAGCGTATCTCAACTACCCACTACCTTCAATAGTAGGAAGAAAGAAGAAAAAATATGGTATTCAGAAAGATATAGTACCCATGTGGTAACAGATTCAGAATGGTGTGGGTATCCTAAGAGCCAATGTGTGTGGTGTGTGTACAACCTCTGTATTTATCATAATTTCTTAACACCTCAATAAAATGCATGCTCATTGAAATTACAGGTAACTTTCACAATATTTAATCTCAGTGTCACAAAGGAGCCACTTAAATGATTTAACAGAAGATTCTCAACAGTTTCTAAAACAATTTGGCTCGTAGAAGCATATTCTCGGTCTAAAAGTTATTAGGTATTTTGGAATCAGGAAGGAAACGAGACGGAGTCTTTTGAGAGGTAATTGGCGCCTCCAGGCCTCGCCAGTCGACCTCAGTGTGAGTTTAAAACCTTCGTATACATGATAGTCGTCGTTTAGAAGTAATTTTCGGAGTAATGAGGTTATATTGAAGATACTTTGTGGTGCTGGCAGGTTTTGATTGTTGTAACAATTTAATACAAACTGTGGGGGCTATGGTGGCTTTTTATAATAAGTTCTTAAAAGATAGGAATGTTAGAAATTTATTTATAAAGTTGTTATTTATAAGATAGAGTAGATAATAATTCAGTCCAATCTAATGTTTCAAATTCAATGGTAATTATATGTTTGTCTGTCTGTGTCTGTTACGCTTGAGACCGGCTTCGAGACTTAATTTAAATTTTACCGGGATAACTGCCAAATACACGAGCGAAGTCGCGCGCAAGATTAGTTTATAATGAAATGCCTAATTATAGTAACTTAGGGGACAAGTTGCAAATAGTCGTCAAGTCTCAATCTAAGTAATTACTAAAAGGTTACTTAAGGCTACTGCGTCAACAATAGCGTTAATTAGTCCTTTAGTAATTACTAAACTCTGTTTGGTTTCTAAGGTTTATAGTGTGATATTATAAATATTTATACTAAAAGACAAAAAGTATTTTTTATTAAAGTAGTAAATTAAAGTATTAAAAAGTATTTAACACGCCCAGCTTGAAGGTCCCTAGATCATAGTAGGAAGGAAAAGCATGAGCTGGTAGTGAGTTCCAGTTTTTAACTACTCGGCACAAGAAGGAATATCCGAACCGTTCTTGTATGTTTGTTGAAAGCTCTTCTCTAGTACTTTAAGGTAGGTTTGTTTTTAATAAATAATGTAAGTGCAACATTACGCCATCACCTGTGAGGGATAAATGGTTACTTACCATGGTGGGAGGGTGTAAGAAATAGCAACTAATTAAATGATTTCTTCGATATTATAAATAGGATATTTATATTATAAGTAGATATAGGATTCCAATTTTTTTTTTTTTATGGACATCTTACACACAACATCATCGAGTCCCAAGCTAAGCAGAGCGTGTGTTATGGGTACTAGACAACTGATATAAATACATAAACATATTACTATACTTTTTTTTTGTAAATACATACATATTATACATAGAAAACACCCAGACTCCGAAACAAATATTTGTGAATCACACCAACATTTAGTCCGACCCGGGAATCGAACCCGAGGCCTCTTGATCAGCAGTCGCATACGCTGACCACTAGACCAACAAGGCAGTCAGAACCATTATGGTAAGTCAAACATATTATGATTATTTAACTACAGTTGTAGCAAACTAAGTAATTAAAGTGAGTTTTATTACTAAACCAAGGAGGCGGTGTTTTCATATCGCGTTACGTGCGTGGAGACTATATTTCATCACACGATTTATCAGCGGCCACTCCTGCGCAATACTTCACAGACAGACCTTTTAGACGCTGTATATCTACATATACGTAACATAGTTCGGGGTTCCGTATTTACAATGTGTTTTATATATGTGTGTATACGGTAGTGTCAAACAGAAAACAACTAGATATTAATTAAATAAAAATGTGGGACATTTTTTAGTTAAAAGTATGTTTATGTATTTATATCAGTCGTCCAGTACCCATAATACAAGCTCTGCTTAGCTTGGGACTAGAAGGGAAATATGTAAATAAGTTTTTTTTTTTTTTTTTTTTTTTTTTTTTTTTTTTTTTTTTTTTTTTTAATATTTAAGCCTGCCAAAGTGACTCTACTCTGCCTGATGGAAAGCATGAGTAGAATCCAGGAGTAGGAGTCACCATGCACATTGTGAGGGTAGGCAATGTAGCATGGTGACCCCTACCATGGCAGCCTGGTTAGATTATTCTGCATCATTCTCCCGGCCTTCGAAGGGCGGGAGAATGATGCAGAATGATTGGGCCTCCGGTCTCACACTCACCAACGAAACACGACAGCAAGAATGCTGTCATTATTAGGATGGTAAAAAAAATTAACACTGATTATTAAAAAAAACATCATCTTTCTTTTTCTTAGGTTACAAACAGGTGAAACAGCCACAAACAACACCCAGACTCATCCAGATCACCCAAAGCATTATCCCATGTCAGTGTCAATTTTTATATGGGTACGGAACCACTCTATTGGTATCGTTTCACAATTGACCGAGATGGAAAACATCTGCTTATAAAGGTGTAATGAGAACTGTAATTGCATTCGTAACGAGACACTGGCACACTCATTAATTTAGTGTTTACTTTAGTAATTACCTTCATACTAATATTATTTTTTATTTAAATCCACTTTATTAAAGTCCACTTCGATATATCCTGTGTATATATCGAAGTGGACTTTACACACGTTCATGAAATGGATAGAAAAAACACCAAGACTCAGAACAACAATTTGTGTAGTATACAAAATGTTGCCCTATGCAGGAGGTAAATCTATAACACAGCTTAGTCTAGCCTAGGACATCATCATCATCAACACACATTAATAGCTACTAGCTTTCGCTTGCGGCTCCGCCTGCGTCTTCGTCGGTTATAGCGGTAAAAAGTAGCCTATATCCTTTCTCAGGCTAGAACTATCTGTGCCCCAAATTTAATTTAAAGTCGGTACAGTAATTGTGGCGTGACAGATTGACAGACAAAGTTACTATAGCATTTATAATATTAATAAGTATAAAAAAGTAAAAACAAATCAGGTCATATTTGTTGACTCAAAAAAAAAATAAGCGTCAAATTGTCGCGTCGCATTGCAACAGATTGCTATCATTGACCGGACATCGATCATTTAAAAATTAATTTCTTTATATATGAAAAGCTTAAGGCTATTGTACATTAAGGTTTGAATCAATCATTTTTGGAGTTTTTTTTATAAAGAAAGAATAAATCGTCCAATTGTTGAAAGCTAGGTGGAGGGACAACTTGAACAGAATGGATTGCAATAACTGGATGCGAGAAGACCAAAATCAATCAGAGTGGTCTGCAATGGGTGAAGTCTATGTCCAGCAGTGGACTGGGACGGATTGATGATGATGATCGTAACTAAAACCGCCGCGACGAGTTTCTAGCTAAAACTAGTTCCCCGCAATACAGGGTATATTCTAACGCAGGAAAAGTTTTTTTTGAAATACGAAACACATACTTTTCTTTTTTTTTTTCTTTTTTTTTAAAAAGACAACTCCCGCATTAGGAATATAAATTCCTGTGTCGCGGGGGACTTTACAAACATACATGAAACGGACACAAAGGACACCCAGACTCAGAACAACAAATTGTGAATCACACAAAGTGTTGTCCTACGTGGGATTTGAACCCACGACACTTGGCGTAGTAGGAAGCGGCGTGGCGACCGCTTAAGCCACTAGGCCAACCGTGCAGTCAATACAAAATATTTCAATTACTTATTTTTCCAAATACTTATTTAAGAGAAAGAATACATTTATAAGAAAATAGTTGGAAACAATATGATCACTTCGGTTCCATTTATATCTATCGAGTGCACACTACACAAACCTTTAATTTTTCACTCGTCACAGAATTTCCTACAAATTTGGGAGAAATTCAAAAGTTAGCAGTACTATTTCACCTACAGACTACAAACGTATATTAAAACATTAAGAAACAAACTTAAATCACAAGACAATACAATAAATATTTCCGAATAGCCATTTCACGAGTGTATAACCCATTTAATGAACAGATGTTGAACATCTGCCTACATCCTAATATGTCCATATTAGCAAGACATAGTCCTTCAAACAATAGCAATTAGGTATCTATTTAGTGACAGTTTCCAGCCGCCATTATGATAATTCTAGATATTGTTTATGGACCGTCCAACGCCATTTATGAAGGCAATTAGGGTTGCTATTCCTATAACTCATTTTTCATGTTTTATGAAGCTGTGGTAGAATGCGTCATGACCAAATTGATGAATTACTTCATGTGTGTATAATTGCAGCAACGTTATAAGTACACACATCAAAAGTGTCTAGGGATCAACATATATTTTTGCAATAACTTTTCTCCTGATTGATATTAATTAAAAATTTCTTTAAGGATTCATCAAATAAAGTGTTTTCGTTTGTCACAGTAACGATAAACCAAGTCACCTTTGCATTAGTAAAGAAATTTGCCATTTTCCTAATAAAGGGATTTTTGACATTTGAACCACTAACATTAAAGTTCGAAAAAAAGACTGAAATAACAGTTTTCTTTAAAATTTTATTAGGTAACTTAAACAATTAATAATCCGTGTTTCTACCGCGAACACTAACAACACAAGAACATCGGTTTGGCATACTCAAAATGAGTTCATCCAAATCACGCTGTGGAATGGCCGCCCATGTTCGTTGCAACAACAAAAAAAGGTCTTCTTGCGACTGGATACCCTCCATATTCGGCAGAGCTCTTCTCTGTAGCATATCCCATGCATGCTCAATCGGGTTCAAGTCTGGCGACTGAGCAGGCCAGGGCAGGACATTGATGTTAGCTGCGGCGAGAGTCTGTCTTACAACTCTTGCGGTGTGCGGTCGTGCATTATCATGCATTAACTGAAATAAGGGACCGATTTGCACTTGTAGAGGAACGATGACGTCTGATACAATCGTCTCAGCATAAATTTGAGCGTTGAGGTTGCCTCTGATCCAAATCAACTCAGTTCTTCCGCCGATCCAAATACCCGCCCATACCATGATGGTTCCACCACTATAAGGATGGACTTCCTGGCAGGATTTTAATCGCTGTTGGCGTCCAGGGGTTCTCCAGTGTCGTATACGTCTTGTATCCGGTCTCATACCAAAACGAGACTCATCAGAAAAGCACACGAAACGCCATTGTTCTTCTGCCCAATTTCTGTGTTCAAGAGCCCATTGATATCGAATCCTACGATTGTGCATTGCTATAGGTGGTACCCGTAGCGGTCTTCGGGAATGAAGGTTCACTTCATGCAAGCGGTTTCTGACTGTTTGGTCGCTAATTAAGTTCCCTGAAGAGTGATGAAGCCTCACGGCTAACATCATGGCGGTTATTGTTGGAGCTCTTCGAGTTAAGATTTGAATGTATCGGTCTTGTCTCCGTGTGGTGCAGCGATACCGTCCTCCATGGCGCTCAGCCACGGTACCAGTGCTTCGGTAACGTGTCCAAAGTCGACTGATAACACTCTGACTTGTATTCAGAGCTAAAGCCACAGTACGTTGCCGGGAACCAGCTTCTATCATTCCCACGGCTCTGAGCATTTCTTCCCTGCTTAAATGACGTCGCCGCTCCATAATAACGTTGGTTTTAATCAGTAGTAGGGAAACAGTAGCACTAATAATTTCTTCAATGCGTTGTATGTTTTTATAGGGAAAATATTGGCAGCTGATTTTCATCTTTTACTCGAATTTGATTGACAGTTCCTGATTCAAATTATGAAATGCACCAAAAAGGATCCATATAAATTTATAAAATCATAAATTTATTACAAAGCCACATCTCAATCTCAAGAAATCCGCATAAAAATGCTTGATCCCTAGACACTTTTGATGTGTGTATTATTAGATATTTTGTCGTCGAAATAATGCAAAAGGTAGTAATGCAGATCTACAATTAAATGAAATTATATTATACTGTAATTACGGTATTTAGGGCCACCGCACACTAGCTACTTTTAGCATCGGCGATCGGCAACTAGTCGCTTTTTAGAAGCTAAATACGGCGACCGAATGCTCCACACCGCACACTTAAAAACGCTAAACGCGGCGATCGAGTCGCTTTTTAGAAGCGACTCGATCGACACAGCAGCTGAACGCTACTCTCCGCACACATTCGGATGCCGGTAGCATCGATTTGGCATCTGAGCAGTCGCTAAAACGCGCGTTTCCGATACCGCGATCGAACGCAGCAAGTCGCTAAAACGCGATGCAGCATCGATGCAGTCGCCAAATCGCCGATCGCCGATGCTAAAAGTAGCTAGTATGCTGTGGCCCTTATATAAAAAATCATTATTCCAATTTTTGTCTGTGTCTGTTTTTTGCTGGTAATGTTTGGAACGGTTGGAGTGATTTTGACGGGACTTTCAATGGCAGAAAGCTGTTGATATGAGGAGTAACTTCGCTTTAATTTTAGATTAGGTTTGCCCCGTGGTGTTTCCTGCGGTTCCACGAATAAGATGCAACGACAGCTGCGGGGCTGAACTCGCCTATAAACCGCTACAAAGTTCTTATTTTTTATTTTTCGTTTCTATTTTATTCCTTATTTATCATAAATGTAACCACAATATGCCAAAGAAAACCTTAGCAGACTACAACAATTTATTTTCTTAACAACGTGTCATAAAGAATCGCCTACCAGAAACCTAGAAAAATAATGGTCCAAGTAAGCCATTATTATTCAACAGTCCAAACGATGTCCAATTAGGGCAACTTTTTAAATTTATTGACAACATAATTGGTGTTTATTATTATATAAAGATAAAGTGTTGAGAAGATATATGTTACTTTCGTGAATTATACAAAAAGGGATCAAGTTGACTATATTGAGAACGTTTGTTGGATGTAAGTCAAAGTTTTTTGTCAAGTTTCTATAAATATTGAGATGATTGTTTCGATGAAAATAATTCGCTTAATGTCGCTGAGCTCAACCGGCTTCTCAGCCACATCTCTCAATGGGGTAATAATAATATGGTCTTTTACCCCAATAACCAACATACTCGAATAAATAAATATACCTATCAATAATTGCATAAGTACCTAATTGCCAGTTCTAAATCTTGCTTGTCATAATAACTCTTATAAATATTAAGTTCTTACATTCTACAGCAATCTTGAAACATATCAATATCAGAGCGGCGTTTAAAAAGAGATAGTTTGATTTCAATCTGACGCAGAAGATTTATAGGACACCTCGAGAGCGATCCTTCCCGCCCACCATAGAATATATCACTGGTAACTATAGGCTGAGAGATGATAGGGTATACCATACAATTGATGGGTGGGTGAGATCACCATGACATGGGCGAGACATTTTGTATGCAATAAGAAAATGATTTTAGGAACAGAAGGAAAAAGGGGGTATCTAGAATCGGGTTAAGAAAAGAGTACAACCGATTTCAATATTTCTAAATGTATGCTTTCTGTTGTTTAATATTCGTGTTACACACTAGTTGAGTCCCGTGGTTATGGTTGTAAATACAAGAAAGCGACTTAAAATAAATTAGCCTACGTTACTCCTTCTCTCATCAACGATTTTCCAGTGAAATTCCTGTCGAAATCCGTTTATCCGTTCCGTAGATTAGCCGGAGCGAACAAACAGACGGAAATCAAATTTAAAAAAATGCTTTTTAATGCATGTGCCGCATATACTGTCATATGTATTTAGTATAAAACTCTTCATTTGATATTACAAACGAATACTTTAATTATATTTAATTCTAGGTATAGATATAACGCGGATTTTAAGACACTCCTACACCAGTACTTAACTAACATCAATTAAGAATAAATTTTACGCAACACGGAAAGACCAAACCTTTAATAATTTAGTAGGATAATTAACCTTTGATTCAGGTTTGACTGACTTTGTGTAATGATGAACTCCATGGCTTAATAGGGTTTGGCTGGTTAGGTAGCCTTTTCACAAGGTGATACCTAAAAGTGACCATTCTAGCGGAGACTAAATCGATAAGGTGATTTTGCAAAGTACCTTATCTAAATAAATATAAATATTTTTCGGACATCTTACACAACGTCATATAGTCCCAAACTAAGCAGAGCTTGTATTATGAGTACTAAATAACTGATATAAATACATAAACATACTTTTTTTGTAATAAATACATATTATACATAGAAAACACCCAGACTCCGAAACAAATATTTGTGGATCACACAAATATTTGGTCCAACCCGGGAATCGAACCCGAGACCTCTTGATCACCAGCCGCTAGCTAGACGCTAGCCACTATAGACCAACAAGGAAGTCTGACAGATGGCTAAGAAACTAGCAAACTAACTATAAAAAATCGATTGATCAAAATTATTTGGGTATGCTTACATTAGATTAAGATCTTAGTTATTACGGTTAAACTAAAATGTTTAATTATTTTCTATATTTCAGTATTTTCGGCGGTTTACTTCTTTTTATATCATATAACTGAGAGGGAGAATGTAAGAACTTTCTTTAAATACTTCCAAAAGCACAGGAACTCGAAATAAAGAGGTATTATCATGGCCACCCCGAACAATTAACACGTAAATACAGTTATTCAAGCTGTAATTACTACACGCTAGGTGTTATGTCTGCGGGGTGTGTTGTCCGTGTTTTTGTTCGTTTATTACGTTATTTATATCTTTATTGGCAGATCATATCGGTGGCCGACAGCCGATGGAGACGTTCCGTTTTGTTTTTTATTTGTAATGATTGAAATACTAGTTTTAAATCGATGATTGTATCATGGCTTAACAGTGAAGGAAATGTTAGCAAGAAATTCTGTTGGAAACCCGACACAGCAGTGAACGGTCTGGTTCTATGGTATACTAGGGATATCTTAGGAAAAGGTTTTTATTTATATATTTCTAATTTACCTAACTCAAGGAATATACCTTACATGCTAGGTTTTAACAAACATAAATAACAAACTGTTTTAATGCTTGTGCTTCCTCAATTATGGGAGATCACAACATGGGCATTACAAAAATAAAAATAGGTACAAATAGTGTTCACAAATAGCATAAGTAGAAAAGTTAAAAATAGGAAAGAAAGTAGTAAAATAATAAAATATAACAATAAAGTAAGCAAAAATTAGAAAATTAGTGGCACTTACTAATAAACTATCTCGAACTTAACAAATTTTTCGTTTAGCTTGTAAAAACTATTATTGAAAGGATTAATTAGGAGTTCCATAAATGGTTCGTGGTAAGTGAAGCCTCAGAGTGAAGGTTATCTTTTCTGTTAGTGAAAGTCGAGTCAAAATGGGTCCAACTGTTCCAGAGATTAGCTAGAATAATCATAAAGATGTCCGTGTGGTGACTAGACTAGGTGGCTAGGAGGATGATTTATTTATTTATTTTTACCGCAGTGTATATACATCTCCAATTCAAAAGACACAAAACTAATTCGTACACTGCCCTTTGATTACTAAATAAGTAAAGTAATTTAACTTACTTCGGATGTACAGACTGACAGATCATCAATAGTTTTTACTATTGCGCTGCTGAAATTAAACCTGTTCTTGGACAGACAAATAAGTCAAGAGATCCGGTTCGATTCCCGGGTAGGACCAAATATTTGTATGATCTCCAAATATTTGTTTTGTAGTTTCGGTATTTACAATAAAAGTATTAGGAAGTATTATTTATATCGGTTGTCTAGTACCTATAATACAAGCTCTGCTAAGTTTGGGACTAGATGACGGTATGTGTCAGAAAATAATCGAGAAAAACGTTAAAACTGATGAAGACAAGTTTCTACCATCACACACACCTGTACGCTATTAAGGTGTTTCAGATTATATCTTAGTGTTTTATATCGCTTAAGGGGTGTGTTCATATCGATTTCGTAACAAAGAGGTTAAGAGTGCTGTGAGGGCGGCGGAGTGCCGCGGGCGCGGGCCGGACCTGAGGGACATTATTTATTGACAATGAGATAGTACTGCCCCAAATATCTTCATTAGCGAAACGTTGCGATGTGTTGGAGTAGTGTGGATATGACATTAAGGATGTGTATAAAGAATCTGGCTACGCGTAGCTACACTTCTTGATACAAAAATCACTTTAATAGTTTTTGGCAGCAGCTCCGCCCACATGTAGGTCCGGCATGGTGGTAAATGGTAGCCTATATGTTATTCCAATATATAAGCTATATTGTTGTGAAGTTTCATCAAAATTAAGACTATAGTTTTTGCGTGATAGAGCAACAAACATACATAAATACATACGCCCACAAGTAACCTTTAATAATACCATAGGGGGAAAACGATCAGGATTTAAATAGTTAGAATTAATAGTAGAATGAGTACAAGTGAATTTGATTCTAGAATTTATAACTAAAAATAATTTAGTTGTCTCCATTTAATTTTTATTAGTTTAGTGACTGACACTATGACGGTCTATTGAGATACTTATTTGTAAATATATACATACATATTAACAAGACCCAAGATCATATAAACATTTGATCATACCACAGATTACCCCCTTAACGTTTAGGGGGGTTATCTGTGGGTCGGACACAGAAATCGGATCCGAGAACTCAGGAGCAACAGTCGCCAGAAGTCGCTAGAAGGGGGCCATCTACAAGTACACCGTAGGTGGCTAGAGGTGCGTCGGGGTTCCAGGGACTTCCTTTCGAGGGTATACCTGGGTCCTCGGCTCATATTACCCGAGACAGCGTGCGGTTTTAGTCGGTTGAGTCCGACATAGCCAGCAACTGTTTTTTTTATTCCTGCGGAAATTCCTATGGACACCACGTAGGTTTAATAATAACAAAAAGGAGTAACAGTCGCTTAACCTACCATTGTGCCACCTAAACTGTCAAAAGAATCTTTTTACATTTTCTTTGTAAAAAAATCAACCTTAAAAAAGTATCGGTTCTTAACAAATATCAACTCTAACCTTTACCGTAGCCGAGTGACCTCGTTAGAGAGGATGTCCTCTCGTCGTATAGGGTGGACGAGGGTTACTCACCTCTCTAATTGCTGCTCTAGTAGATGTAACGAGACATTCTCAAGACTGTGTGAGAATTAATCTCAGATGTATTATACGATAGCAGCATCGATTCTATTTTCTGGATAATTTTTGGTTAGTGATACCAGCAAAAAAAATACCAATATTATAAAACTGAAGAGTTTGTTTGTTTTAAGGGTTTTTAGGGTTCCGTAGTCCATGACTCAGAACCCTTGTAGATTCGTTATGTCCGTCAATCCGTCCGTCCGTCCGTCAGCATCAGCGTATCGCAGCTCACTGCTGTAGATACATAGGCCGATCTTCTCCTGTTATGGTTGATAACCATTAAATTCATAGAGTTCAGATACTTTGTCTAACATGGTGTATAGTATATTAGTGGCAGCACCTTA
This sequence comes from Phragmatobia fuliginosa, assembly GCA_932526445.1. Taxonomy (NCBI): domain Eukaryota; kingdom Metazoa; phylum Arthropoda; class Insecta; order Lepidoptera; family Erebidae; genus Phragmatobia; species Phragmatobia fuliginosa. The sequence continues at coordinate 19,242,007 of OW052070.1, forward strand.
CCCCCACATCAGGTTTATTAACATTAAAACTATGTAAACATTGGCGAATTGAAAGGAGTGGCCGCGAGTTTTTATTGCCATGTTCTTTTCTCCGGCTCTACCTATTGTTTGCGAACATGGCATAAATGTACATGTAGAATCTTGACCTGTCACAAGAGATGTATTACATCCTAAGTGAATAAAGAATTTTGAATTTGAATTTGAACTTAAAAAAAAGCACTTGCGATCTCAGCGATCTCAGGAATTACGCTTTCAAAAATAAAAGTTCTTTCAACTGCACCGAACAAGAACATACTTCTTCTTCTCCTTCCTAGCCTTTATTCTTAAGCTTATTTGGGGTCGGTTACTAGTTCAAGCAGTTTCTCCTGAATATCAGTTTTTCCACGGAGCGACTGGCATCAGACTTCTGCAACCTTGAGAGAGAACTGAAATTCCAAGGTTGAACTAGTTGTCACTACATGCGAGGGCACTGACTTCCCAATAACGATTGCCATAGATGTTCATGACAACCGAGACCAACAGCTTAACGCGCTCTCCGAGGCACGGGCGTGAGTTGCCGCCAAAATTCCATACTCCGGGCTGTTATTAAAAATTTCTTGTCAGAAAAACCCAACAATACTTTTGGCAAGACACGGGATTTGAACCCGAGAAGAACTTACGTAGGTCAGATATCCTTGAAAAAAACTATCCCTTATTTTCCACCTCATTATCACACTCGGCATTGTCCAATAATTAGATTCAATATTCCATATAAGTGCTGAAATCGAACCTCGCATCTTGCCGCAGTCGCATCAATATGGTTTTTGCCGACACCATTTCGGAGATGTTTTTGCCGAGGTGGCGGCATTTTGTGACGGAACTATTTATGACGTGAGTACGCAAGTGAGACATTATATTCCTTTAAAGTTAACGAAAGCTTTGTTGAAGGCCGATTGTTTTTCTTGAAAGAGAAACGGGTTTTTTGTTTAATAAATTCTCTTTGTAATTTCAAACTAACAGATTTTTGCTGTATTTCTCTTCCTCCTAGCCTTATTCCCAATATTATTTGGGGTCGGCTACTAGTTTAATCGGTTTTACTTGAATATCAGTTTTTCCATGGAGCGTATGGCATTGGACCTCCGCGACTTAGAGAACTGAAATTCGCCTTCCAAACTCCGGGCTGCTATTAGGAATTTCCTAAGAAAAATCCAAAAACACTTTTTGGCCCGACCCGGGATTTGTATCCGATTGATTAGTGGTTGCATGCGCTATCCACTAGACCGAGGCAGTTAAATTTTTAATGTATCTATGCATATGGAAGTGTTATAAGGTACTAGTCTCCCGCCCCGGGTCCGCACTAGGACATAGATATAGTATTGTTTTTACGGGTTAATATATGTATAACCTATGTTAATCACAAGTAACTAATTGTAAAAGAATTTTCAAAATCGTTTCAGTAGATCCAGAAATTACCCCTTACAATGTCACAAACTTTACCTCTTTATATATCAGTATACATGTAAAGCAAACACTTTTTTTATTGTTGTCTGTTTGTTTCTGTGTGATAGAAGAATTACCTTAGGTTTCTTTTATTTTAGACTAGCTGAGCCCCGCGGTGCTACCCGTTTGTTGTTGTAACCGCGGGCAACGCCGCGGGGCGAAACTAGTCTAAAAAAAGTTGTCTAAGTTACTCCTTATGTCATCAGCAGCTATCTGCCAGTAAAAGTTCCGTCGAAATCGGTCCAGCCGTTCCAGAGATTAACCGGAACAAACAGACGGACATCATCCTCCTAGCCTTTATTCCCAAGTTTATTTGGGGTCGGCTACTAGACAGACAGACAGACAAAAATTGTAGAAAAAAATATTTTGGCATATGTACTTACCTACATATGCATTTAGTAAAAAGCGGTTATTTTAATATTACAAAGAGACACTCCGATTTTATTTATTTGTATATATTATAATAATAATAGCTTCGGACCCCGTGTTACCCTCGCTTGTTGTGCCAAAAAAAAAACTGCGGGGATCAGGAATTGAAATATAATAAGCAATAAGCATTACTATTGGCAACATAGAATATCAGTGGAATCCAATAAACACTTTTAAATTAACTCAATCGTGGAGTCACAGGTACTGATTCTCACAGACTTATTGAGCTGATAACTTACCAATTAATTGTTCTAAGAAAATAATCAGCCGAGACTAATACACAACAACACAACACTACTCATAAAACAATGGTACACCACTAATCATGTCAGCAGTTTGAAAAAACTGTACAATCAACATGAAATCGATCTGTTCACAATCTCCCACACCGAAGAACCGAACACTCCCACGATACGTAGGCACTTTAATATTTAATTTCACCGCATACAACAAACTGAGCGATTATCCGCAATCACACTTAGTTAGGTACGAATCTGGTGCTATTAACACTTGCAAGTTTTTTACCCGCGAACCAATCAACAACCAGTGCCGCCATTTTGTGTAATTACTCATAAGATGGTGGACAAAGATGGCCGACTCATTCAAGACTTTTTTCTGTGTGTTCCAGTGTGATTTTATGTTTTAATTGTAATTTACTTTGATACGGAGACTATTGAGTGGTTTGCAAGTAATTACTTGGATTTAATTACGGTTATTTTGTAATAGTAATAACAGTTACAGGACTAACAGGTACAGTCTAATCCTAAAATTGAACGATTTGATTGTCTCATTTAGAATCTATAACTAAGCTCGTGTGTACAACTCTTTTTCTGTTTTTTTTTTAAATAATCCTGCCATAGTGACTTTCCTCTGCCTGGAAAGTAGTCTCCATGAGTAGAATCCAAGAGAAGTACTTAGTCACTATACGCGTTGACTGCCTTGTTGGTCTAGTGTTCAGCGTATGCGGCTGCTGATCATGAGGTCTCGGTTTCGATTCCTGGGTTGGTCCAAATATTTGTGTGATTCGGACATATTTGTTTCGGAGTGGGTTCTGGGTGAATCTGTTTATGTAATTATATCAGTTGTCTAGTGTCCATATTACATGCTCTGCTTAGTTTGAGATTAGATGACGTTGTGTGTAATGTGTTTGAGATGTCCTAAATAATGGCGTATGGATCTTCCGCATCATTGGGCTGGTCTCACACTCACCAACGAAACACGACAGTACTACAGCTGTCATTTGCGGTTAGTTCTCTGTGAGAGTGTAGTACCACCCCAATCGAGCCTGTCCATTTGTTTGTTTGGATAATGTCTAAATACTTGAATATGTATGTACTTAGCATGGTAAAATATAAATAATTAAATCAGTGTATATCTTCGTGAGTTGCCGAAATATGATAAGACTGGGTAAGAAACTATGCATAGCGAGTGTGCTGTGTTTATGGATTTGAGCTAGGACTGGCCTTTTGCCAAGATGACATTCTACATACGTGAACGTTGTTAATAAAAAAACTAACAAATGTATGGATATGACGTCGACTTAACGCTAAACCGCTAAACGTGGTTAAAATAAAATGTTAGTCAATCATATACGAAGTAAAATATTTATTCCTAATAGCACAGATTGTATTGAAATTGTAATCTTGAGTAGGTTTTTAATTAACATCTAGTTATCAAAACAAAAATAACAAAATTGTATAAATAACAAGCCGTAAAATCACGTCCTAAACACCTTTGTTAGGTTGTCATTAAATTAAATGACAAAAACGGAAAGTTTGAAACATCATAAAATTCATAAAATAGGAATTACACCTTTGCAAACATTCCTGCGAAACAATTTATAAATTCTGCAACAGCGTGACCCTACGACAACTTCACAACATAGATGTTGTAGAATAGATCGGGCCCATAATTAAAATATGTTCTTTAATTTTTTTAAAGAAAAACCTCGTGGAACTTAAAAATCACACATGAAGTAGATACAACAAAAACTCAATTCAGTATAAAATGGCGTGGCTACGGCTCAAACCAACTCTACTAATCGACCAATTCATATTCAAGGGGGGCAACGACTATTGTGAATATATTTACGAGATTTTTTCGAAAACTGTCGTCTTATAGCCGCAATAATGATGAAGATTGTATCATCAACAGCCTTTAATATTCCACTGCTGGATATAGGCCTCTCCTTAGAAGGGAGGTTTTGGCCTACTATACCACGCTGGCCAGACGGGTTGGTAAAGGGTTTGTTTCAAATTTTCCTTTTCTTGGCAGTGATGTTAGCTGGTTATTTTGTTCCTTTAGTCGCCTCTTACGACACCCATGGAATGATTAGGGGTGGTGACACTTGTAATCTTAATCCGTCACCACACGGACAGACCGTGTGATGAAGATTGTAGACATTTCACAATTTAACTAGCCGTAGAATAATGTGTCGATATTTGATTCCTTTTTTAATTAAAAACGCTTATTTAAGGCAAAGGTGAATCAGGAAACACTGGATTGCATTCTGCAACTACAACTGCCTGAGTAGAATCCAGGAGTAAGGGTCACCATCCTCATTGTGAGAGCTAATAATTTAGCATGGCGACTAACTATAGCGTCGAAGGAGATGCTTTTCTATCATTGGGCCGTCACACACTCACCAACGAAATTTGAGAACACAAATGCTGTCATTGTTTAGGTCAATCTTCTGTGTAGTACCACCTGTTTCGAGCTCATTCAGACTAAAATCAGCGTGGCTCTACTACGTATCGACCAGCTTTACCAAAGTACATTCCGTGTGGTGACGGATTAAGAATACAAAGTGTCACCACCCCTATTCATTCCATGGGTTTCGTAAGAGGCGACTAAAGGAACAAAATAAGCAGCTAACATAACTGCCAAGAGAAGGAAAACTTGAAACAAACCCTTTACCAACCCGTCTGGCCAGCGTGGTATAGTAGGCCAAAACCTCCTTTCAAAGGAGAGGCCTATGTCCAGCAGTGGACTGTTAAAGGCTGTTGGTGATGATGATGATTACCTACCAAAGTAATATTTTTCAAACCATTCATCGATCACTTTAGTTCACAAGTTATCATATCTAGTATATGACATGTATCTATGCGTCTAACAGTAGTAGCAGATGCGTTGGTAAAAAGGAGTTTGAGCATCCGTGTATTCCGCGATTATGTCATTAAAAGCGTGCTGAGTAAAAAATTAAAGGGCATTACAGTATGCGATGATATAGTGTAATTAAATGTCGCGATAAAAACCGAAGAGCGTTCGGGAGTCGTCGGCGCGCGATCGCATTGCCCAAATGTTCTGCGCTTGCGACGGTCCAACTTCAATTTTTTTTTTGGTGAGTTTTTTGGCGATAATAGCGACATTTAACGCGATTGATAATGGTAGTTATCATTAAATGGTCGAAGGAAATAATGTAATTAGTTGCTTTATACGCTTGTAAGCGGAAATGGTGTACTAAGATAAATACGATTGTGATTTATTATTTAAAAGCGAGCGGTGCTGCTGTGAGTTTGTATCCTTTTATATAATTAAAAGATTATTTATAATAATATCTATAAAATTAATACGTAAGTAAAAACTTTATGCGCCATAAAACGAATATTATGCGCACGGAAGAGTATGAAATTTTGCACAGTTAAGTTTATGTGGAGAGGGAGTGTAGAAATCTATAAAGAAACTATGGTGTAATTTCGATTACTGATCGACCATTAGCTTGTATATTAGTCAGATTTATAAATATAAATATTTCGAACATTTTACACCCAACACAATGCCATCTAGTCCCCAAACTAAGCAAAGCTTGTATTATGGTAACTAGACAGCTGATATAAATACATAAACATACTTTTATTTTCTAAATACATTCATATTATGTATACAAAACACCCAGACTCTGAAACAAATATCAAATATCAGACAAACACTAGGTCAGACCCGGGAAACGAACCCGAGACCTCCTATGGAAACCTCCACGTCACTCTACCTCCTCCTTCCACATCTCACCTTTAGTACTACGTTGGAATTATTATGAATACATAAACATACTTTTTTTCGTAAATACCTACTTAATATACATAGAAAACACCCAGACTTCTACACAAATATTTGCGGTTCACACAATCATTTGGTCCGAACTGGTAATCGAACCCGAGACCTCTCTTGTTCAGCAGCCGCATACGCTAACCACTAGACCAACAAGGCTGTCGAATTGAACTGACTTAAACCACTTACTAGATATATCTACTACATTATTTGTATGGTAACGGATTAAGAATGCATAGTGGTGAATTTATATCACAGATGTCGTAAGAGGCTACTAAAAGAGCAAACTATGCATGACAAAATGATAGCAAAGAGAAAGAAAAAGATGAAACAAACCATAGAGAAATCGTCTGTACCGTGAGGTGCCTACAGCAGGCCAAACCCTCCTTTATAAGGAGAGGCCTATGTCCAGCAGTAGATTCTAAATTGCTGTCGATGTGATAAAATACTAATCTTGGAAAATATTTATGTATATTAAGCCCAGTTTCATTAATTACCACTTTACAAATACAGAACTTAATCCTTGTAGAGATTCATAAGTTTTTTATACATTTCTTGGTTTTCCCAATACCTAATTATATCTCCTCAATCAGTAATCCCTACTAACATTATAAATGCGAAAGTAACTCTGTCTGTCTGTTACGTTTTCACGCCTAAACTGCTAAACTGATTTTGATGAAATTTGATACACAGATAGTCTAGAGTCTGAGGAAGGACATAGGATTTTTACCGCCATAACCGACATATACGCGGGCGGAGCCGCGGGCGAAAGCTAGTAAATCAATATAATCAAACAGCCCCCTAGCCAAGTTGCAAGCGTTTTTCGTTGTCGATTCTATTTCTCAATTCTCATGTTTGATTAGCTAAAATTTTATTTTGATCACGTGACTGAGTGACATTAACCAATAAATTGAGAGAATATAGAAAGAAAATAGAACAGAAAACGAAAAACGTTTGCAGCTTGGCTAGGGCTTGGCTGTTCCGTTACTGACTGACTGACAGACAACGCACAGCCGAAACTACTGAACGCAGGAAGTTGAAATTTGGCCATGTATTCCTTGAGGAGTGTAGACGAGCACTAAGGAATTTGGATAATGCCACCCCTAAGGGTATGAAAAATGAAATCAAAATTAAACATCACAATAACACTTGAGCGAAGCCGAGGACTAAAGCTAGTATAATACATTTAATAACTTGCTATAATTAAGTGTAGAAACTATAAAAAGTTGAGTTCGGTAGTCGGATTGTTGCGTTGCATTTCCGAAATGTTCTCGTTTGCGCGTGCGCCGCCCGACCGTACTCAGATAGCGATTTATTTCGCTAACGGACTGTATCGCTTTTGTACGTCGATAAGATTAATTAAAAAAATTCTACGTAATTACTTATTTAATCAAGTAAAATAAAAAGTATTTTTTTAAAAGATGTGGATTATATTTCGTACTAGCTAAGTCCCGCAGTTTTACCCGCGATTATAATTATTGTAATTCGCGAGTAACACTGCGGAGTAGTTAGTCTAAAGATTAGCCTAGTTTACTTCTTATGTTCAAAAGGAGATATCACCCTCGACTCCTCCTGAAATAGAAGCGCAAAGAGTGGACCGACTAAAACCACACCGTGTGGTTTTTAGTCGGTTTGAGTCTGACACTGACCCGGCGGGGTGACGGTCCGTGGGAATTTCCACAGCTAAAAATAGAAATAAAAAGGTTACTTTTTATGTCATCAGCTTTCTACCAGTAAGTATCGTATAAACTTTAAGAAGCATTTAGTAAAAAAAACTGTTCATTGATACTGCAAATAGACCCTGCAATTAAATCTATTTACATATATTCTTTAATGAATTCTGAATGAAAATATGCAGTATTTAATCGATTTTTAAATTGGTTTAATAATGGAACATCAATAACTTCGCACATCTCACACAACAGGCAGTCTGATCCCAAATAGGCAAAATCACACAAATACAAGTGGGCGGAGTCGCAGGCAAAAGTTAGTATTATAAAGAGGTAAAGTTTGTGAGGTTATGACGTTATGAGTAATCTTTGAATCTACTGAACAGGTTTTGAAAATCCTTTTACGAAGAGGAAGTCACATTATTTGTGAGTCTATCCTTACTAATATTTTGAACGCGAAAGTTTGTGAGTATGTATGTTTGCTGCTCTTTCACGCAAAAACAACTGAATGAGTTTTGATGAATCTTCACAATAATATAGCTTACATATCGGAATAACACGTAGGCTACTATTTACCGCCTTGACGGGTCTAATAGCGGGTGGAGCCGCAGGTAAAAGCTAGTGCCGTCGAGCGAAGCCGTGGGCTAAAGCTAGTTTTAAGTAAAAACTAAACCATTGTTTGAGTTCGAACAGCTGTTGAACATTCTACATTACAATACCATAGCACAAAAAGTTGTAAACGTATAAATATACAATACGTGGAACGAGTACAGTTTGATAATTTAGACACCTTATTGAATACATTTTCTTCTACGAAAAAATCGTTATAAAGTATTTTGCTTGTTTTTAGTTTGTAGACAACACCTTATCCAATTTTTACATGTGGAAACCCTCACGGGCCGTCACCTTACTGCGACTTGGAGTTTGAAATGCGAAGGAACTGCTGCTTTGTCGCGCTGGAATATATCCGGATTTCGTAATAACTACGAAATCCGGATCCATTACAGCGCGGCGTGGGCACCACCATTTGGAATACTCTCTATTTCGGAGCTCTTACCTACCTTATCAGATGCTCGGGGCCGCGAGGCCTGATTAGTGACGCTCTCAACAGGTTGAGATCCCCTCAAAATATCCATAGCCATCATCATCATCATTAGCCTATCGTAGTCCACTGCTGGACAGAGGCAGAGGACTTTCCCATTGCACGCCACTTAGTTCGATCCTCAGCTACTGGCATCCAGCCGTCTTGCACAAATCATCACTCCACCTGGCCTGTGGACGTCCTACACTACTTTTTCCATACCCAGGGTCGGTTCAATGTGGCCCAATAGAATTTTGCTGCATTTCTTTGACCTAGGGTTCCGTAGGTCATAAAATAGGCGTAGTCTATACAATGGTAATCAGACTGAACATAAATCTAGACAATTATAATTGAAGTATCTTTTTGTAAATTCAAATAAGTGTCACATAAATCAAGTTTTTTTTAAATTGTTTTCTCTCGGTCTTTCGTTTTTAACCTGATTTTCATTGGCAGATTGATTTTCATTGGCAGATTGATTTTCATTGGCAGATTGATTTTCATTGGCAGATTGAATTTCATTGGCAGATTGATTTTCATTGGCAGATTGATTTTCATAGGCAGATTGATTTTCATTGGCAGATTGATTTTCATTGTCAGATTGCGTTATAAGTACTTATTAAATCCCTACTAATATTATAATTGTGAAAGTAACTCTGTCTGTCTGTTACGCTTTCACGACTAAACCACTGAACCGATTTTGATGAAATTTGGTATAAAGATAGAACTGAACTTGGGAAAGGACATAGGCTACATTTTACCGCAATAACCGACATAAACGTAGGCGGAGCCGCGGGTGAAAGCTAGTATAATATAATGTAAATAACTAAGTAATACTTTTTTAGAATAGCTTCTCTCGGCGGCGTTACTCGGGGCGGGGATGTTGTTGTAAGGGTACAAAAAATTTCAGCTAGAATACTTCTATATTTCTAAATAAATAAATTTTATCGATAACTTATATCCATACACAATAAATAATCGTGTTCATCACACAAACATTTTGTCCCGTATGGGAAACGAACCAACGACTTCTGCAGTAAGGTTTATTAATTTAGATTTTTCAAATATTTCACTTTTAAAAGGGTTATATTCAAAGTTAACATAAACAAGAAATTAGTTTAAAATAGAATGTGCGACAAATGTATTACTTTATAGCAGATAATATCGGAGTTTACCAGGTATGCTAATTTGCTACAGCAGGTTTAAATATAAGTGTCGGCTTCTTTCTGCAGTGTTTGTGGTAGATATAAATTATTGTTTTTCTAGCTTGGTTTATATTAGAATTATCGATGATAATTTACATTGTAGTTGAATGTATTTAAATGGGGTCGTTAGTGGTAGAATAATTGACAATTGAATAGAACCTTTTTTATATGATAAACGGCATTTTCTTATCAAAATAATCTGCGGTATCTATACTAATATAATTAATTTATAAATAGTTCTGTCTGTCCGTTACGCTTCTACAGCTAAACGGCTAAACGGAATGCAATGATAATTGGTATGCAGATATTTTAATTTTTGAAGAAGAACATAGGCTACTTTATTAAAAGAAGCGATTAGAGACTAGAAAGAGAGTGAGTGAGAGAGAGAGAGAGTTTTGTTCAATAATAAAGTCCGCTTATAAAACAGGACGTTATTGTTCCCTGAACTTCTACAAAACAGCTACGTTTACGAACGGTTAGTTATTAAAATATTCTGGCCACGAACCCAGCGAACGCAGGTCAAATACCGGCGCTAACGACAATTGCGCCAATAATGAATGAGACAGTGTATACTAAATATTAAGTAGTACAACTCTATCTTCTAATTAAATGTTAATAAACAAAAACGCAAGCATTGGGGTTACGTGTGTGGTGCAAGCGAGAAGCGAAAGAGGTTTGTCTATTAAAACGGAATTAGCTCTCTCTACTTGTAAATACTAGTGTAATACACAAAGCTATTTTGTGTACTTTGTTGCATTATATTCCATTCCATAAAGTATCTACCCCCCTAGTCAAGTTACAAAGGTTTTCGTTTTCTATTCTATTTCTCTATTCTCTTGTTTCATTGGCTAATATTTTGTTTTGGGCACGTGACTGAGTGACATTAGCCTATGAAACATGAGAATAGAGAAATAGAATAGAGAATAGAATAGAAAACGAAATACTTTTTCAACTTGGTTAGGGTAACTGGATAGATACCATTCGAAGGTATCCCTTCTAAGCGATAGCAATTACATATCTGCATGGTTCTGGATTTCACTTAATAAGTTTGCACACAATTTTTTATGTACAAACCTAAAAAAAGAAAAACCGAAAAAAATTACAGACGTGATATTGTTAAACATGGCGTAAGTAAATAATTTGAACAAAAAAGCGACTTCAAAGAAAAAATATTCCAAGTACCTAAATCGCGATAGGTATGATATTTGAGGAGTTCTCTCGATTTCTCCAGGATTCTATCATCACATCCTGGTTTCTTTGACTTTCAAATAAAAAATGAATTATCAAAATCGGTACACCATATCAAAAGTTCTGATGTGACAAAAAAACACAGTAGAATTGAGAACCTCCTCCAATTTTTAAGTCGGTTAAAAATAAATAAGAGACACCTATTCCAAAATAAAAAATGTCCTTAGGTAAGTGAAGTGAAGATAAGTAAAAGATGCAAAAATGTTTAAATAGATATACTACTAGAACCAGTAAAAATAATTTAAAAATAACAAATTTAGTGATGTATGATGCTGAGTATTTATACATCAACAATTCATAAGCTAAAGCGATTAATTTCCGCTCCGCTCGATCAGGTGCGCATCGGTCACGACAAAAACTGCCCGGACCTGTTGTAACGGCCGTCGCAGGCGCAACGCCCTGCTACAGTCCTAGAGCTGTTTATAAGAAATTTGCACTAACTTAGATTAAATTACAGATAATTTATTTTTACATTATAACTGATTGATGTGTCGTTGTAATTGCATACTACATGTTTATATAATCTACATTAAAGTTAGCAAATGACTTACTGGTCTGTTTAAAAAAGTACAGTTGGGTGATTGTATGTTTACTTTGCGTCATTCTTAATTTGTGTTTCACCCTGTTATAGGTATATATGAAAAATAATTTGTTAATTCTGTCTGTGTCTGCCTTAACTGCTCAATTGATGATTTAGAAATACACCACCTTCAACTTTCACAAAGAAGAAAGAATGAAGACGCAGTAAGAGTTTTTTTTATATTATAGGGGGCAAACGAGCAGACGGATCACTTGATGGAAGGTGATTGCCGCCGCCCATGGACACCCGAAACACCAGAGGAGTCACAGGTGCGTTGCCGGCCTTTGAGATGGCAGTACGCTCTTTTTTTGAAGGTTTAATACTTCTTACAAAATAAATTGTACCTAAGTAAACGTCAGGGTTCCAGGGACTTCCTTTTGAGGGTACACCGGCATATAGTACCCGAGGCGGCGTGCGGTTTTAGTTGGTTCGAGTCCGACATAACCATCAACAGGTGGTATTCAGGGGATTTCCACACGGAAAAAAAGGGTACTTCCTAAGTAAATGATAGACCATCAGGAATTTTCCAACAATGAGCACGACCTGCATTATCAGCATCTGAGTAAAGCCCTCGGTAAAATACTAGAGCTTCTACAAGCCCACGGGTAGCTAACTACTATAATTATTCTATTATTGTTTTATTGCGAAAGCGCGATCATTAATTAAATTTGAGTATTTGGTATCAAACATTTCATGAATCTGAAGTGATGGCGTATTATCATCCCTATATAAATAATTTAACACACGAAACTATTGCATTATAGCAGGTTTTATGAAAATCAGTTGCAATTAATTAAATAAACGGTACGGAGCGGTCGTATTAATTGCGATATTGATGAGTTATGAATGCAAATTGGCGATTACACCGCCCAGTCTTGCAACAATGACGGGCACCTTTTAAGACTAGCAGCAGCAATAGCATAATACTCGAATAAGCATCAAAATTTGACCTTAAAAAAGCCTGTCAAGTGTAATGAAGATAATTTAATAAATAAAAATAAATGTCTGTTGTTTGTAATATAAAAGCTAGATTGAATAATATTGCTACCTGAAATGGACTCAAATCCTTTTTTTTTTGTTTTTATTAAACCCGATACTTTCAGCGCAATAGTCGGACACACTATCCCTGATTTGAATGAAATTTGTTACACAAATAGTCAAGAGTCCATGAGAGAACATGCTACTGTGATAACCGACACACACGCGGGTGGAGCCGCGGGCGAAAGTTAGTTTATAATATAACGATTGGATTGCTATCAGAAATGCAAAACGAAACCAGTGTGTACACTGTCTGATCGATTCGGGTCAGATTCGTATCTGCATATTACAGTTAAGAAGGTAGGAATTTTAGAGCATGTTAAGTTTTAGGCAACTCAACAAACGCGACAATTTGCCCTGTTTTATGGTCTTAGTGGTAGAACCGTCGTCCCGGTTGCTATCAAAAGATAACAGTCTTGAAGCTTAGCATGAGGCCAACTCAAAAAGGTCCAATGATAATATTACGTAGACACAACGTATCTTACCAGTCCTTAAATCGCACCTTGGCCAGCGTGGGGCCGTGTGTCCTTAATCCTCTTCTGAGAGGAGATCTGAACGCAGCAGTGGGACGTTATGAGTTATTGGTTGATTGATTGTTGTTGTTTTATTTGCAAATATTTCGCATACAATTCCTTCAAGGCCTACGTACTTGTGTGGATAATAGCTAGAACCGCTAGTACCGGTGTATTCGTTAGAACCTCTAGTTTGTGAAAGATAAATACTTGTATGTCCTTTAGCAGTTAATTATCGATGCGGCAGTCGCGACTCGCTGTATGAGCACATACGCATTCTTACAGGATTCCACGTTTCGTAGGGTTGTCACTCTCTGTAAGTTGCTTTTTTTCTGTGTCAATCTGCGATCAGTAGAGATACCATTAGGTGAGTCGGGGCGTAGCGAGCCGTCTTCTCCATTTTCTTCTCCCCCTCAAGTCGGTGTACTATATGATGTGTTTCCTTTTCTAGCCTTATTAATTGATTTATTCATAAACACAGAATTAACCGCCAGAGCAAAATTCATAGAAGTTCAAAACTTTTAACAAAAAACCGACTTCAAAGAAAAATATATTCCTAGTACCCAAATCGCGACAGTTGTGCCTATGTTATTTAAGGAGTTCCCTCGATTTCTCCTAATAAAAAATAATTATCAAATTCGGTTCACGCTATCGAAAGTTCTGAGGAAACAAACATGAAAACTAAAATACAGTCGAATCGAGAACCTCCTTCTTTTTTGAAGAGAGTTATTTATTTTTTAAAGTTTACATTTTTTTCATTTGTTAATTCATCGTTGTGTGTCAACCCTACGCTGTTGAGTCTTTAGTATGGAAACTAGACGATGCTTTTTCCATATTATTTAACTCTCAATACTAATACGATCTCGTTTTTATTTCCGAGCATTTAGCAATAGACTAATGAATTCTAAGATAGTTATAAAATTAAATGGAATCGAACCTGTGTCTAGGAATACTGAGTAATATCTTAATCAATACTATAATTGATGGACCTGTTGTTGAAGTGGTTATTGACCTTATCTTGTTAGGTTCTGGGTTCGATTCCAAATTCCAACCCAGAAGAAATAAATTTAAACTGTGTCAGTATCACATAATTCATCCGTAATAAGTACCTGTGTATTTCAAAAAATATAAGTGTTTGTGTATAAAGTTGTGTATAAATGTTTATCAATAGCCTGTTAAGGGGATTTGAAACAATCACCAAGGGCAAGCAACGACGCTGCGTTCAGTAACTGGTGGGTGACCGATACTGGCATGTTACCATGAGATTCTTCGTGATTCGTGGGTCACGTTAAGCTGTCGGTCCCAGTTGTTTTCCTAGGACAACAGTCTTGAAGTCTTGATTAATTTGGGATATGATATGAAGTGAGCTTCAGTTCAGCTTCCGGTTGTCAAAACAACAACAGTGTACACAAAGTTCTCAAGTTACTTTATCGGAATAAAATAGTAAACATAACAGTGTTAAACGTTAAACACCCAATTTCATATCCGTATCACAGGAACATTTCAAAACACATATGAGGTACGTGATCCGCATGGTTTAAAAACTTCTACAATATTTACACCGATTCAAGGTCAGAGAAATTGTCGAGTTTAACCGATATTTTTAACTTTTATCTGACAGTAGATCAGTACTCAGGTGTACCAACATTGACAAAAATTGCGTTCGGATACACCAGATAATAGTTCAGTGACATAGACAAGTAAAGCGTTTAGTTACTGCAACATGAGTACTATCGGAATGTCAGAAGATATGTCAAGACTTTTTCAATTGATGAAAATCGAACTAGAGAAACAAACTACAACGATTACACAAAATATTACGGATACCATCATGCGCTCGGTCGATGAAAAGATTAAACCGATAATAGAAGAAAATAAATTGTTAAAAATACAAGTAGAAACCTTAAACGACAAAGTGAAGATTTTAGAAAATAAAAACAGAAAAAACAACTTATTACTTCATGGAATAAAGGAAAACGAGAATACGCAACAGGAACTATTTAATTTTATAAAGGAAACTTTGCAGGCTATTAATGTTAAGATCGAAGCTTTTGAAATTAATAACTTTTATAGATTGGGGCGCAAACAACAACAACATAAGGTGAGACCCATACTTATCTCTCTTACTTCCTACAATAAGAAGATAGAAATAATTAAACAGAAAAATAAATTGCCCGAGAAAACATACATCACAGAAGATTTTTCTAAAGAAATGTTAGAAATGAGGAAAAACCTAAAAGAACAACTCAATATAGAGAAGGAAAAAGGAAATGAAGCCTTTATAAGACATAACAAAATTGTTATAAAGAACTCTTCTGAAGTTGGACGGAAAAAAAGAGAGGCCTCGACGTCACCCAGCAATATACAAATACCACATTCTAGTGAATCCAAGAATGTTGGCACGGCCCCAAAAATACATAAAACAGATGCTTTTGCCTATATGAGGGCCAGATCTTTCTCTCTAACTGACAAAAATGCTAAACATCCAAAACTATAGGAACTAACAGACACCGGTAAACTGATCGAATCAAATATTATAACTAAAACAC
This sequence comes from Phragmatobia fuliginosa, assembly GCA_932526445.1. Lineage (NCBI taxonomy): Eukaryota > Metazoa > Arthropoda > Insecta > Lepidoptera > Erebidae > Phragmatobia > Phragmatobia fuliginosa. The sequence goes on from OW052070.1 coordinate 19,257,842, forward strand.
TAATAAAAAAAGTACAAAGCCCCAACCCGGCCGGTCACCGTGGGGTTATTGACCGCACCCCCCAAGATTTTCAGTTCGAAACCAAAAATACACAGAACGAACTACACAAAACCAAAAAGGGTAAAATACACATAGCTACACTCAATACAAGATCTCTGAAATCCCGTGAATCTTTAATCGAATTAGAACAAGCATTGGATAAAATAAGTTGGGACATAATCGGCATCAGTGAAACACGAAGAGCAGAAGAAAAAATTGAAGAATATGATAATTATATACTTTACTATAAAAACGAAATACCGGGATTGTATGGAGTGGGTTTTTTAGTAAAAAAATATTTAAAGACCAACATCGTCGAATTTAAGGGATTTTCAGATAGAATTGCTTTACTAAACATCAAATTGCCGGGTCACAAGCAACCTATTTCAATAGTCCAGATATATGCCCCTACAGAAATTGCTAAAGAAGAAGTAAAAGACAAATTCTATGATAACTTGAATGAAACGATGGGAAAGTTATTGAATACAGTTATAGTAATGGGAGATTTTAATGGACAAATCGGTAAGAGAAGACAGAACGAGGACAAAATCATAGGACCCTATACGACTGGAAGAAGAAACGACAATGGACAACGACTCATAAGCTTCGCACTTCAAAATAATTTACAAATCATGAATAGTTATTACAATAGAAAATATAATAGAAAATGGACTTGGGAGTCCCCCAATGGCCTAATAAGAAACGAAATAGATTTTCTTTTGACAAACAAACCGAAACTCTTTTCGAACGTAGACGTGGTGAATAATTTTAATTATAATACTGATCATAGACTACTTCGTGGACAAGTACCTATGAATATACCTAAAAAATCAAGAAAAAATATAAATAGAACTAAACTACCGATTTGTCTACCAGTGCCAAAAGTAATCCTTGACTCCCTAGAGAATAAATTAAAATCGAAAACTATAACATGCGAAAATACCCAGGAAAGATATAATAGTCTAGAACAAGCAATTAAAGATACGGAAAAGGAAGTGGTAATCATGGGAACTCCAAAAGACAAAGTGGGTCCACGAGTAAGATATTTAACCAAACAAAGAGCACAACTATTTATAGACAGAAAACGAAACAAAAAAGCTATAACTAACCTTAGCAAAGAAATCAACCTACAGATCAGAAAATATCGACAAAAACAAAGAACAGAAACAATTCAACTTAGCATAGAAAAATCTGGAGGAATTGGAAAGGCGTGGAAAGAACTCCAAGACAACAAAACCTGGATTAGTAGATTGACACATCAAAAATGTAAAAGAGGTAAGACGAAACGAACAGGAATAATAGAAGCAGCCACTGAGTACTACCGCAATCTCTACAGTGACCCGAAATTGACTCCAATGTCTCTAATAAACATCTGTTCGGATATTCAGGATACAGTTCCGTGTATTCTAAAAGAAGAAGTTGCTAAAGCTATTAAATCCCAAAAAAGAGGAAAATCGCCAGGCGAAGATGGTATTTCAAATGAAATTTTAGTGGGAACATCTGAAGTAACGCTAAACATAATCACAGACCTCTTTAACGAAATTATAACTACCGAATATATACCAAAACAGTGGACCACTTCGACCATAATACTCCTACACAAAAAAGGGAAAACAGACGATATAGCGAATTATAGACCCATATCACTAATGTCCAACGTATATAAAATATTCTCCAAAGTACTATTAGAGCGTATATCGCAAACTTTAGACGAACAGCAGCCCAAAGAGCAAGCAGGATTTCGACGTGATTTTTCAACTATTGACCATATACACACCATCAAGCAAATAATTCAAAAGTGTAATGAATACCAAATGACATATTATTTAGCATTTATAGATTATAATAAGGCATTTGATTCCCTAAAACATGGAAAAATATGGGAAGCTCTGGCTTCACAAGGAATAAATATCAAATATATTCGTATAATCCGCAACATATATTCGAACATGACAGCGAAGATAAAAACTGAAAGAAGTGGGGAAACCTTTTCCATTCAACGTGGTGTTAGACAAGGAGATCCTTTATCGCCGAAGCTATTCTCCGCTACCCTCGAACATATATTTAGACGTCTCAAATGGAGTCACTATGGCCTAAATATTAACGGAGTTATGATAAATCACCTACGATTTGCGGACGATCTCATACTAATTTGCGAAGATCCAAAAAGTTTACAGGAAATGATTGAACAACTCATCTGCGAAAGTGGAAAGGTTGGACTAACCATGAACATAGACAAAACAAAAGTAATGACCAACCACACTAAAATTCCAATCCAACCCAACAACAGCGTTATCGAATACGTGGAGCAATATACCTATCTCGGACAAATAATATCTCCAACAGATACTACAACAAAAGAAGTTAACAACAGAGTTAACATTGCATGGAGAAAATATTGGTCTTTCAAAGAAGTGATGAAAAACTCTAGCATACCTATAAAGGCGAAAAGGAAAATATTTAACACGTGCATTCTACCGAGCATGGTCTACGGATGCCAAACGTGGAGTCTTACCAACCGAAATATGAAAACCCTGGAAACTTGCCAACACACCATAGAAAGAAGTATGCTAGAAATAAAACTAAAAGATAAAGTAAAACTAAAGACAATAAGGCAGCAAACAAAGATCACTGACGTCAAATATTGCATTAAAACACTTAAATGGAATTGGGCTGGTCATCTAATTAGGAACAAAAAAGACAAATGGGCAAAAGATGTGACAGAATGGTGTCCCAGACAGAACAAGAGAAGAAAAGGGAGACAGCGTTGTCGATGGGAGGATGACATTAAGAAGGTGGCTGGAGTCACATGGACTCGAAAGGCAAGGGACAGATCAGTATGGAAAACTCTTGGGGAGGCCTATGCTGAAAAGCAAGACAGTCAATAAAAGATAAGGAAAATACCGGTGTCACGTTAATTAATCTTGAAATATCTACAATCATGCTAATGTACACTTAGATAAGACACAAAATATGTTAAATGATTGTTAATAAAGGCTATTATTATTATTATTATTATTATTATGAAGTGAGAATAAAATGCAAGTGTTCTGGCGTGATGAAAAAGAATCCCCCCCCCTTTGATCCCTTCGATGAGTGGCCATTCAATATAGGTTTTGGTATCCTCATTTCCAGTGTTGTCTAATGCTGAAATCGTACCTACAACACTCATCGCAGTAGAAAACGGAGAGGTGACCGTTTAAGCCACTACGCATTCCTTGTAGTCCAGTAATTTTGATACAATGTCCTATAATACCTATTTAATATGTTTTATAAAAGCCACTTGCATCCATTGTGTAAAGGTAAAGTCGAACCAGTTATAATGTGATCGGTTTCGCGCGTTGTAATAATGATACAATCAATAATTACCTACTTATTACTAAAAAGGTGAGGTTCCTAGCAATGTAACACTTTAACAATTGTTCGCAAGTCTTGGGCGCATAACCTAATTCAAATTTCTATAGGGAGAGCCAGGGTAAGTGTGACCGGGGCGGTACTACCCTTTCACAGAAGACTAAATTAAAATAAATTATTATTAAATTAATATTATAAATTAAAATTGTGTAAGTTTGTAAATGTGAGTATAGTGTAGGCTTGTAATGTTAGTTTATATTTTAGTAATTTTCTGGAGGTTCTGAGTGTTTCCACGGCTTACTCAAGTGTCCTGCTGGCGGCAGTGTCGTGTTCCGGGTTGTGGATCCTGACTACATCGGTTAGGCTACACGATGGCTGGGGCCCGTGTGCCGTCTATATGGACACGTAGACTCAAAACTACGGTCCTTTCTTCAAAAGGCCAACCCAGACCCTATACTGCACTCACATAGTTCTCTTTAATATTGTACACGGACTTTAAAAAAAAAGACACCTCTGTGGTATGTTTCGGCGTTTCTTCCCAGAGTGAGTCGTAGGAAATGCCAGCGCCTTCTAGCTATAAGTCCGATTTGTAAAAATGTCTGAAAAGATTTACTTACAGAAATAAATATCATTTTATTTCGTTGGTGAGTGCGAGATGCAGAAACATTTCAATAGGCCGCAATGCAGTGGATCACCATACCATTATCATTCATATATGAAATTTTGTAATGGTTGCCTGTAAGAGATTGTGAGAGTGCGATAAGGCCGCCACTTGTACTGACCAACATTAAGTTCCATGTTAAGATAACTGGTGTACAATAAAGTCATTTCTTAAATTGTCTAGGTCTACTGTAAAGCTACTATAATTTACAGTACAGCTAAATTTATAACAGTGGCAGAACTGTGTTTTTAATGTAACAGAAATGGGGAACTACTTGACGTGTGTAGTAATTTTTTCTTTGCCATTCAGTGATTATACTGGAGGACCAACTCAACTGATTGTGAGGAGGCAGAGGGAGAAAGACAAAGGTTGAGTTGTAGGTGTCTATGATTCACGATAATCCCACATAGATGTTAGATAAAAGTTATGCAAAAATAATATAATGGTTGCTATAGTATGCGATTATTATTTACTTTCAGAACACCACCTTAAGGCTAATTAACCCGTAGCTCTGCTATTATATTGTATGTACGTTTAGGCTAATTGTTAACCCATAAATATAGGGTAGTATGTTGACATTAATGGGTTAATGTTTTGTTATTAAATTGCTGGATCACTTGAGGGGTTAAAATACCATGTATAATACCATGATATATTAGTTCGGCGGGCTTGTTGATCTAGTGGTTAACCATAGTCACTTCTAAGCCATAACAATATTGTGATGAACAAATTATAACTTTGATGATCACCATCACCCATCCTCCTGGCCATTATTCCCAAGTTTATTTGGGGTCGGGTATTAGTTCAACCGGTTTTACCTGAATTTCAGTTTAACTACGGAGCGACTGGCATCGGACCTCCGCAACCCTAAGGGAGAACTGAAATTCGACGATTGAACTAGTTGTCAGTATATTTGAGGGCATTGACTTCCCAATAATGATTGCCATAGATGTTCATGACAACCGGGACCGACGGATTTACGTGCTCTCCGAGGCACGGGCGTGAATCACCGCCAAACTTCCAAACACTGGGCAGCTTTTAGGATCCTAAGAAAATCCCAAAAACACTTTTTGGCCCGACCCGGGATCATCATCATCACCATCACCCAAAAACATAATTTCACTTTCGGCTTGTTCCAGCGTTGTTTTTGGGTATACTAGTTAACGTCTAACATAACATTAGTGTCTATCTATATTAGAAGATTTCATTATTTGTTAGTCGTACATTTTAACTATTTAATTTCTTATTAAAATTAATTTTAATGAGATTACAATCCAGTATAAATTCTAAACTGGCAACATTAAAATCCAATGTAATTAAAACTGCACAGTAGCGTAAGGAAGCTATCGTGTTTTAAAAACTAAAGTAAAAATGGCGTAATAAATCTATCGAGTCACGTAATTTGCATATCGTGTATGCGCCAATTCATGTGACCGCTTTTTGTCCTAGAGACTCCATTCCTTTTTGTTTTCCCGGATTTCCTTATAAGATTCAAAGAAAGAGGATTAAAAAAAATCCTTGTCCGTATTCTTTGTGCATATGCGTCGTGTAAAATGAACTTGGATTTAAATAAAACAATATAGATGGTAGATTAAAATTTTATTAACTGAAGGTTTATGTAAGTGAAGGAAATTTATGTCTAAAACATATTATTCCATGAAGAAGCTAATTTTAAATTTTATTTAACTAGCCTTTGCTCTCATCTCCGCCCACGTGTATGTCAGTGATAGCGGTAAAAAGCCTTTAACCTTGCTCAAGAACTTATGAAGTTACCTCTAATCCAAGTTTCGTTGCTATCGGTACAGCGTTTTGGCTTGAAAATCGTAACAGACAGATAAACAGCCCTTAAAAACGTAAGAAACAGTTAGGTACTATCGCATTTGTAATATTAATATGAAGTATGACTTTTAATATAAAACAGACATAAACTTTGTCAATTGACTACAGAAATGGTTACATTTTTACAATAAAAAATAACTGTTAATTTTAAATACTTGATTTTCCCATTCTTAATATTGTATAAGTGTTTATGCACACTCACAAAAATTACATAAACAATAGAAACTTAAAAAAATCTAACCATTGAACATAAGATTTTTACAGTCGTACTGTTTTTGAATTTGACTGTCAAACTATTGCAACAGTGCAACAAATATTAAATAGTGCCTAATTGTTGGTCACCCTTAAACCTGCGCATACACAACTATATAAAGTCAACTATTAACAGTGTTGCTACACTAGAAAATGTCAGGTGTTAATAGATATTTGCATACTATTGTGTGAATCAATGTTACGTTTTAGAAATTTTCATAAAGGAATTAATAACAATATGGTAGGAATCGACTTCATTCAACTGCGAATATTATTCATGCCATGCTGGTCTACTGGTTAGTGTATGCGGCTGCTGATTAAGAGATCTCGGGTTCGATTCCCGGGTCGGACCAAATGTTTGTGTGATCTACAAATATTTGTTTCCGAGTCTGGGTGTTTTCATTATATAAAACTATGTTTATGTATTTATATCCCTTGTCTAGTACCCATAATACAAGCTCTGCTTAGTTTGGGACTAGATGAGGTTGTGTGTAAGATGTCCGAAATATAAAAAAAAAAATAGGTATTTGCTAAAGAAATTTTATTTAGGCCTACCCCCTTTGACAAGCTCTTTTGTGAGCCTTCTAGTTTCTGCTCTGTCTGATGGAAAGCTTGAGTAGAATCTAAGAGAAGTAAGCACACCCTATATAAGCACATAAACAACATTGGAGTGTCTGTTGAAGTAACTTCAAATTAACAGTTTTTGACAAAAATAATATGAAAGTATAATATATGGTACCAACATAAAATTAAAATTTTTGTTTGTCTGCTGGTCTATTTGTTTGTGACGGCGAACCTCTGGAACGGATATACTATTTTTACTTATAAGGAGTAACTACTTTAAGTTTAGAACAGCTCCAGGGTTGTTGTTGTCCTGTGTGCCCTCTTTCCACAGAATCTGAGCTTTGAGGTTTGAGTTCTGATATAGTGATATCTGTAAAAAAAACAAAAGAAATCTGAACACCGATCGATTGAAAAGCAAGTCCAAGACTTTAGGTAGTTAGTTGCCTGCTAATTCAGTCGTTCTCCTTTTATTTATGTCTTCATACACGCCGCCGATAGCCCCTAATTACGCTGCCGACACAAAAACGCTAATCGCACATCGTATACATACGGACGCACCCTTAGAACCGATTTACAACATCATATCTACAAAGCAAACACTATCTTATTCTCTACATCTACAGTTCTATTTCAACTACAGAAAGTTTGATAAAATACTTTTTCAAAATGCGGCTCTAAACTTCAATTGAGAAAGTAATGCTTTAAACAATGCAAATTTTTGCAAAGGAATATCAACTCTTTCGTCAATAGAACAAGTTCCAATTTCAAATGTATCTATCAAGAACTGCAGGTCACTTCTATTTTCCTAATTCAAATTCATGCTCATCATCTTTATAGGAATTTCAATCTTTGTTTTACGTTTTACGGTTGATATTTCAATGTAGTTTATGTTTGCAGATACAGGCTGATTTTATTTCTCGATGTCGCGATGCGCAGACGCAGCGTTAATGAGCGCGCGTACGCTGGGATTCCTCAACAGCAATGTTAGTGTATCGGCTTTTGTCGGCGAGACTCGACTTTTTGCGATCTCGATGATAACAATGCGCCAACCGGGACAGATAACTGGAGATGTGATAAAGTGCGACTTAATTAATTAATGTTTTGCGCCAACTTATTTATTATTAGAACAAGATTTAAGTTAAGCTAGTGTTTTGAACTTCTTTTAAAGAAAACTCATGCATTAAGAATATATTCCTCTTTCGCGGGGACTTTAGATACATGCAAGAAACGGACACAGAAAACACCAAGATTCAGAATAACAATTTGTGGATCACACAATGTGTTATCCTGCGTGGGATTTGAACCCACAACACTTGACACAGTAGAAAATGTCGTTCCAAGAGCACAAAATTACTATGGTGACAGAACTATAAAAAAACGAGTGCCTTATAGTTTAAACAGTTTGCCGAAGGACCAAATAGGAATGAACCAAATAAAAATATTTTTATAAAGAAACTAAAAAAACATTTACTGGATTCTGTTTAATAAGTTTTGATTGTACTTCCGCTTTAAGTCCACACATAATTTCCTAATTAGTAGTAAAGAGGTGTTTTCTTTTCTAAAGATTATTATGTAATAGTTAAGTATTTAATTGTATAAGTTGATAATTGTACGGAGACTCGATCCCCCAGTTAAACCATCAACCAGGTTTTGGGGGACAAATATGTAATTTAGCATGTTTTATTTTTAATAAATAAATAATAAATACCCTAAAATGACAGGATTCGTGCTGTCGTATTTAATTGCCGAGTGCTAGACCAGACACTTAATAATGCAGAACCATCTCACTAATCCGCAATAGTGTGAGTCACCATGCTGTAGGTATTTACACTTAAAATGATTCTACTCATGCTTTCCATCAGGCAGAGTAGAATCACTTTGGTAGGCTTAAATATAAATCTATGGGTAGGTTAAAGTAAGTTCGGGTCGGTTATTTAAGCCATTATGCGACTGAACTTCGTTGTTTCGCAAATTGCTTAAGCTATCAGAACTCCATATTTATGATTATAGATTCCATAATTGAAGAACACCTTTTTGTATATATTGTACCAAAAAACATTTTTTAGCTTATATTATTTGGGGTCGGCTACTAGTTCAACCGGTTTTACCTGAATATCAGTTATTCCACGGAACGACTGGCATCGAACCTCCTCAACCCCAAGGGAGAATTGAAATTCAAAAGTTGAACCAGTTGTTAGTACATTTCATTGACTTCCCAATAACATAGATTTTCATGACAACCGGGACCGACTGCTTTACGGGCTCTCCGAGGCACGGGTGTCAATCACCGCTAAACTCCGGGCTGCTATAAGAATTTCCTAAGAAAAACCCAGAAACACTTACGGGCCCTACCAGGGCTTTGAACCCGAGACCTCTTGATTAGCAGTCGCATGCGCTATCCACTAGACCAAGGAGGTAGTTACCAAAAAACATACTTTCAGTGAAATAAATAACCTCCTTCTTTTTTGAAGTCGGTTAAATCACTTACAGCTTCGGTCTACATTCAAGTCTTCAAAACCCGAATGGTGAGCCAGTATCGAAGGTATATCTCTGGAATGGAGTCATTACACCTCCCAAACGGGTCCGCAAGCCTTAATTACGGCACATAAGTCAAACTCAATGTGTTTGTTTCGTTCTTTGCGCTAATTTGTTTTAGTACTATCTGATCCACTTCTAGGGCTGACACTTCGAAGTTATTTCTTATTAACTATATCCCGCTGTGCTACTCGACCCGGGGTTTTTGTTATAAATCGCAAGTAACGCCGTGAAGTAAAGTTAGTTTAAAAAAACATATCCTAAGTTACTCCTTATGTAATCAGGTGTCTGCTAGTGAAAGTCTCGACAAGATCGGTCAAGCCGTTCCAGAGATTACTCGGAACAAACAGAGAGATACAAAACATTTTAAAATACTGCTTTTATGATGTAAGTACCGTTTGACTGCCTTGTTGGTCTAGTGGTTAGCGTATGCGACTGCTGATCAAGAGGTCTCGGGTTCGATTTTAAATTTTTTGAAATTTATTTGTGTGATCCATTATTATGATTGCGTGAAATAGTAGCCTAAGTAGTACTCCTTAAATATGACAGAAATTTCCCGTCAAAATCGCTACTGTCATTTCAGAGATTAGCAGGAACAGAGAGACAGACTGACAGATTTACAAAACTTTTGACTTATGTGCCGTAATTAAGGCTTGCGGACCCGTTCGGGTGTAATGACTCTATTCCAGAGATATATCCTCGGTACTCCATTCAGACTGCCTCGTTGGTCTGGTGGTTAGCGTATGCTGATCAAGAGGTCTCGGGTTCAATTATTTGTTTTGGAGTCTGGGTGTTTTCTATGTATAATATATATGTATTTACAAAAAAAAAGTATGTTTATGTATTTATATCAGTTGTTTGGTACCCATAATACAAGCTTTGCTTAGTTTGGGACTAGATGATGTTGTGTGTAAGATATACAAAATATTTTTTATTTATACTTTCATATGCATTTAGTAAAAAAACTGTTCATTTGATGTTACAGACAGACACTCCAATTATATTTATTGGTATAGATATCTTGATTGATGATTTGAACGAAAGAGATTGAATTTAGTTGAGACATCGGAAATCTTTTAATTTTAGTGACAGGTGACAGTATAGTAATAATCTAAAAAACAACGCCATCTAGTCCCAAACTTAGCAGAGCTTGTACTATGGATACTGGACAAGTAATATAAATATATTTCTACATATATGTAAATATATAAAATTTTAGTGTCTGTATTTCGACTATTGCAGTAAAAATTAGCCTATGTGTTATTCTGATATATAAGTTATATTACTGTAAAGTTTCATCCAAATTCGTTCAGTAGTTTTTGCGTGAAAGACTTCTTAGAAACTTTCAAATTTACAAAATTAGGAGGATACGCGATTCGACAACCCTAATAAATAACATTCAATACGAATTTACATTTCAATATGATATTAATTTCAAGCAATTGATTGCTGTATTTTTGTTGGCACTGCTATCAAAATTGAGATCAAATAACGCAATGGAAAGATGACACTACAATCTGTACATACAATTTTATGGATTACTAGCATTTGCCCGCGGCTGCGCCCGCGTGTAAATAGTAGCCTATATAAATATTTTAAATAAATAATTCATATAAACCTTGATTACCTTCTTCCCTTTGATTATAAAGATATGTATATAATCAAAGCTTCTTGGACACAACGGATACCCAGACAGAGTTTTGTCTGTGCGTTGTCTGTCAGTCAGTAACAGAACTATAATATAAATATATGCTTAAAGATATTGAATATACGGCCTATGTATTATATTTTCTTCTTTACAATAAATAAAACATTTAGACCTGCATTCTTTGCTCTGTTAGACGCCTCTTACGACACCTATGGAATGGATGAGCAGTATAGGGGACTGCAGGTGCCAGACTATTGAGTATTCCAAAAAAACAATACATAGACTTACATACCTTTCTGCCCTTAACTATGTTTAAGCAATATGGGTGGATGGGCTTATTGGTTTAGGTGTGATAGCGTATCAACACACCAAATCATTTTCAATTATAATTTTAGCAAGAATGTTGTTTTGAAATTCATTTGATCTTGGTGCAATGAGTGCTAATATATACCTTTTGATCACTTGTATTTCGTTTTCATTAGCATCTCACTTGGCTGCCATTGTGTGGGTCACCATGCTACATAGCTGCAATCACAAGGAGAATGATAACCCCTACTCTTGGATTCTACTCATACTTTACAGCAAGCAGAGCACACATACACACACACACACAATAAGCCCAATTATTATTAGAAATTATGAAACTAGTCACCGTAGAGCACGTAAAGCCGTCGGTCCCGGTTGTCATGAACATCTATGGCAATCGTTATTGGGAAGTCAGTGCCCTCAAATATACTGACAACTAGTTCAATTTTTGAATTTCAGTTCTCCCTTAGGGTTGCGGTGGTCCGATGCCAGTCTCTCCGTGGAAAAACTGAAATTCAGGTAAAACCGGTTGAACTAGTAGCCGACCCCAAACAAACTTGGGAATAAAGGCTAGGAAGAAATGAAACTAGGTACCTACTTATATAAATTTTACTGTGTTAACATTAACAAAGTTTAATAAATTATAAGCACCTTATTAAGATACAAGAACGCTAAAATCCCGCCTTTTTATATCCACAGCTGATACTGCTAAACTTTTTACTAAACGATCAAAGGAATCATGTATTCGGCCTATTCTTTTTTTTAAATATAAACTACATAACATTGTCTGTATCCAGAGATATCATAATTAAGTCTGATGGCGGCATGTTCAAATTAAATTATGTTGAAATTAAAGGTTATTGTGGGCATAAATCGGCTCGAGCACACGGGCGCGGCTGCGCAGGCGCCGCTGTTACGCGCGCCCTGATGTATCGACCGACACACCTATGCGATACTGGCGGAACGGGGAGTATGGTCTAAAGTACTTTCTTATTATCTATATTTAATTATCTGTTTAACATTTTTTTTTGAGACTCTAATAGCTTATTTACACTAGTTGATTGGAAACAATAACCGAAGGTAAGCAACGACGGCGCGGTTAGTACCTGGATGGGTGACCATTTGTGGCATGATAGCTTGAGCGTCTCTGTGGTTCGGTAGGATAATAGTTGTGAAGCTTAGTTAGAGACCTTTAATCTTTAAATCATCAAATGGCAAGAATAAAAAAATTTAATTAATGGAACAAGCCGTCTCGGTTGGCAATTAACATTGCCACCAAAGAATTTTGTATACATAAATAGATTACGATCCACGCATCCCCATCTGCGTCTTCTATAGGTAGTTATAGTGAGCCCCCCCAAGCCCATAGACTGCAGCTGCGGAAGCGGAAGATTATAATAGCAGCCCGGAGTTTGGAAGTTAGGTGGTGATTTACGCTCGTGCCTCGGAGAGCACGTAAAGCCGTCGGTCCCGGTTGTCATAAACATCTATGGCATTCGTTATTGGGAAGTGAGTTCCCTCAAATATACTAACAACTAGTTCAATCTTCAAATTTCAATTCTCCCTTAGGGTTGCGGAGGTCCGATGCCAGTCGCTCCGTGGAAAAACTGAAATTCAGGTAAAACCGGTTGAACTAGTAGCCGAGCCCAAATAAACTTGGGAATAAAGGCTAGGAAGATGATGATGATTATACTCAGACACAGAAGAAATGATGGTCAGCAGTCAGCGACACTCACCCTTGGACCAACAAACCCGTTGTAAGTTAAACTACAAATCGCTACCATCTTCCATCTTGTACTTCACTCTCAATGAAAATACAAGTTGATCGCCGAACAGTTCCCATTTAGACGTGTTTGTTTTATTTCTTCGAATCAATAAACTTTAGCGATCAGATTGGTGGCCGATATCGCGATGAAACTGATCTTATAGTACTTATATAAGGCTCGCTTTTATTACGAAAAAAAGTTTAAAAAATATAATTAAAAACTATAACCTGATTACGTAAAAGCTTTTCCCATAGTTTATATAGCCTATGTCACCCGGGCATTATTACGAATTTATTGGCACCTCATTCATTAAAATCGGGTTTAGCAGTTTAGGAGTTATGGTAGAATATACGTTGCCACATAGGCCTCTCCTTAAAAAGGAGGTTTAATCCTACTTTATCACGCTGCATATATTCTCCTACGCAATATGGTTTAGGCTAGGCTCTTCTAATATTCGTGATACTCCGTACGTCCGTCTGTCCATCCGTCTTTGGAGTACGTTAAAAGTGCTATGGTTTGAATTAGCTTTTATATACAACCATGGCCGTAGCTAAGGGGGGGCATTGTGGGCAATGCCCTACCTTAAAATCGCAATGCCCTACCTTAAAAAGTGCTTATCCCTATGTTAAGGATACCTATTTTTATTACTTCTGCCCTACCCTACCTATGTTGCCCTACCTTAAATCTGACTCTAGCTACAGCCCTGTATACAACTAGCTTTCGCCCGCGGCTCTGCCCGCGTCTATGTCGGTTATCGCGATAAAAAGTAGCCTATGTCCTTTCTCAGGCTTTACACTATTTAGGTACAAAAAGTCATTTAAATTGGTGCAGTTGCTTTTGAGTTTATCGCGAACAGAGAGACGCAGCGGAGGAGTTTATTTTATAATATGTAGTGAAGACACCGCCAGGATCTATCAGAGGTTTTGTAATTATTGTAGTTGTCAGTTCATTGATTATGTCTGCAATATACAATTGATTAATTACCAATAAAGGTTTAAATACTTATAAAAAAGGTTTAAATATTTTAATTTGTAAATGATTTTTTTTATGTATTTCTTGTTTATTTTATGGACAAATGTGGGGGAAATGCGGATGATGAGATGCAACGAACAATGAGGATGGTGACCCCTAGTCCAAGATTCTACTCATGCTTTCCATCAGGTAGAGTAGGGTCACTTTGGTAGGCTTAAATATTTAAAAAAATGTGTGATTAAGATGGATAATGTGAGGAATGAGTACATTAGAGGAAGTCTGAAAGGATGAAACGTTGAGAAGCAGGTCACAAATATTTGTTTCGGAGTCTGGGTATTTCTCGATGCATAATATGTATGTATTTACAAAAAAAAGTATGTTTATGTATTTATATAAGTTGTCTAGTACCCATAATATAAGCTCTGCTTAGTTTGGGACTAGATAGCGTTGTGTATCTTACACTCTTACAATCCGAAATATTTATTTTATTTATTTTACATTCACAATTTCCCGTACACTTAAACACAATCTGTATCACAATAATATTAGGCCCACTTGGGCCTTTGCTTTGACGGAGGGGAATTGCTGTGTTACCCTTTGGTGATAGCACTTCATTTGCTGTATTTATGCGATCACTTCGACATCAATCATTAGCGTTTTAGGGTTCCGTTGCCCAATGGCAAAAAACGGAACCCTTATAGATTCGTCATGTCTGTCTGTCCGTCCGTATGTCATAGCCACTTTTTTCCGAAACTATAAAAGCTAAACAATTGAAACTTGGTCAGTAGATGTATTCTGTGAACCGCTTTAATATTTTTACACAAAAATATAAAAAAGCAATAAATTTTGGGGGTCCCCATACTTAGAAGTGAAACTCAAAAATTTTTTTTTCATCCAAGCCATACGTGTCTACTATCTATGGATAGGTCTTCAAAAATGATATAATATCATTTTTTTCTAAACTGAATAGTTTGCGCGAGAGACACTTCCATAGTGGTAAAATGTTGGTCCCCCCCCCCCCCTGTAACTTCTAAAATAAGAGAGTGATAAAACTAAAAAAAATATATGATGTACATTACCATCCAAACTTCCAACGAAAATTAGTTTGAACGAGATCTAGTAAGTAGTTTTTTTTAATACGTCATAAATCATAAACCGCAATTTACATTTCTTTCAATCAAAACCCTATTAATAAAACATTGATGAAAGTTACAACGAACTACAAAAACTTTTATATAACGCTACGGAACCCTTCATGGGCGAGTCCGACTCGCACTTGGTCGCTTTTTTATTGAAGCAATACATTAATCAGTCCATGTGTTTACTCGCTACATATATGTAATGTCATTACTGCAATATTAATAGTAATTGTATTTTAAAAATTTAACCGACTTCAAAAAAGACAGAGGTTCTCATTCGACTGTTTTTTTTGGTGCCTCAGAACTTTCGATTTTGGGAATCCATTTTGATATTTTTTTCTTTATTTGAAACTTGGTGTCTCCTATATGGTCCCATGATAAGGAAACCAGGATGTGATGATAGGATTCTGGATAAATCGAGGGAACTTCTCAAATGTCATAGGCATACCTGTAGTGATTTGGGTAGGTATTTAGAATAGTTTTTCTTTGAATTCTGTTTTTTTTTATAAAATTAGAGTTTTTTAATGAGCTTGCAATATTGCTTTGTAAACTCTGTTGGTATATTGTAAAATTCCTGAATAAAAAGTACGTATTACGTAGGTATGTTTTGAATTAATGACCTTTTTACTGCAGGCTTAATGAGAGAGTATGTCCAGCTGTAATTATGCTTTTTTTTGTTAAGAATTAAATCGATCATAATGTCATTGATACACTTAATTAATTCTAGACCATTGTATACTTAACGACAAAACCGAAATGTTCACTTGGTGTGGTGTACAAAAGGTGAGAGAGAAATAAGTAATAAGATACTAGGGACGACTCGTTATGAAGCCATTTTTTGTTTTTTTTTTTTTTTTTTTTTAAAAAAAAGACAACTCCCGCATTAGGAATATAAATTCCTGTGTCGCGGGGGACTTTACAAACATACAAGAAACGGACACAAAGAACACCCTGACTCAGAACAACAAATTGTGAATCACACAAAGTGTTATCCTACGTGGGATTTGAACCCACGACACTTGGCGTAGTAGGAAGCGGCGTGGCGACCGCTTAAGCCACTAGGCCAACCGTGCAGTCTCTATTCAAGCCTGCCATGGTGACTTCTGATGGAAAGCATGATTAAATACAAGAATAGTAATCACCTTCCTCATTATTATATACAGATATTACAGCATGGTGACCCACACTGTGGCGGCCTATTGATATCTTCTGCATTCTCAATAAAACTTACAAATCACACCATAAATGCTGTAATTTAAAGTTGGTTTTCTGTGGTAGGGAAGTATTGCCCTGGTGGAGCCAACCCGTTAATGTTTGTATCAGCGTGACTCTATTTAAATTTTACCATACCTATTGATTGCCTCGGAGCCGCAGTGGTGAAATGTGCCAGATTCCCCGGTCTGAATTTTTTGTGAAATTTAAGTAATGTATAATTTATATATAACTTCCCCGTTGGTCTTATGGATAGAGTATGCGACTGCTAATCAAGAGGTCTCGAGTTCAATCCCGGGTCGGGTAAAAAAAAAAGTGTTTTTGGGTTTTTCTTAGGAAATTCCTAAAAGCAGCCCGGAGTTTGGAAGTTTGGACGTGATTCACGCCCGTGCGTCAGAGAGCACGTAAAGCCGTCTGTCCCGGTTGTCGTGAACATCTATGGCAATCGTTATTGGGAAGTCAGTGCCCTCAAACTTACTGACAACTAGTTCAACCTTCGAATTTCAGTTCTCTTTTATGCGTAGCCGTTCCCCGGAGGTCCGATGCCAGTCGCTCCGTAGAAAAACTGATATTCAGGTAATAACCGGTTGAACTAGTAGCCGACCCCAAATAATATTAGAAGATAAGTTTATAAATATATAAAATATTAATTATTATTTGCTCATTTGCCCAAGACAAAAGCTATGTTTGCTGTTTGCAGCTCATTGTAGACATATAGGTCATCATCAATAGCTAATTAATCCCACAAAAACATTATACTGAGTAGAGTTAAGTGACAGCCATAATTATATTACAGCGTTTGCGTAAAAAACCCGTAATTATAGTGCAACAAAACGCGTAACTAGAACGTAATGGTAATGCGTAATTAATATGCGGCAACTGTGTCTCGTACGTGGGTTAAATATTAACCTGGATAGAAAGTATAGGGAGATTTAGAACTATGCCAGTATTTCGTGTGAAATGTCTTTCAACAATCGCTTTTTTCTCTATTCTCTTTTTAACCAACTTCAAAAAGAGGAGGTTCTTATTTCGACTGTTTTTTTTAAGTTGTTACCACAGAATTTTCGATTGGATGAATCGATTTTGAAATTATTTTTTTAATTGAATGTTGGTGCCTTCCATGTGGTCCCATGATAAGGAAACCAAGATCCGATGATAGGATCCTGGAGAAAACGAGGGAATAAAAAATAAAATAGCAGAGACACACTTATCACGATTTGAGTTTTCGGAATAGTTTTACGTTGGCCCAGTGCGGGTTGGGAACTAGCAAGACGATGTTGTGGCCACGTAATCTTGCCGTTAGAAGTTTTTAAGCTGCCCGTAGGCCCCAACTGAGCTTTTGACAATTGCTTAACGTGACCTCTGAATCACGGAGACGCTCATGGTGTCATGTCACTAACGGTCACCCATCCAGGTACTGACCGCGCTGTTGTTGCTGACCCTCGTTTATTGTTTCTTATCACCTAGGGCAACTGGGCTATAAACGACTTAGCGTAGTTAGAAAGTTAAAGTTCAATAATAATAATTAAATAAATATTTCGGACATCTTACACACAACGCCATCTAGTCCAAAACTAAGCATAGGTTGTATTATGGGTAGGTACTGGACAACTGATGTAAATTCATAAACACACTTATTTTCTATAAATACTTCTATATTATTCATAGAAATCTCCCAAATTCCGCAACAAATATTTCCAGATCACACAAATATTTGATCCAATTCAGGGATGGAACCCCAGAACTCAAGCACAGCACAAAACCCAGAGGTCAAATTGTAGCAAGCGATGAAATCAGGTCCCATGTCTGAGTCATATCTCGTTGCGTGTGTCTAGGGCGATGGTCCATAGTTGCAGGTACAAAGAGAATATTATCTGATGCGACACTCTTCCGCTAAAACTGCGATTCATAGTCTTGTAAGTGACACACAGCTTTTTAAGAATGCTTACGTTTCACAAGCTTTATTTATTTATTGATTTCCCAGTAGTTTTGATACTACGATGTTGGATGCGAGAATCCCAAAATCGATCAGAGTGGTGTGCAATGGGAGGGGCTTATGTCCAGGGCTACTAGGACTACGATAGGCTAAAATATTCGTAAATAAAAAAACAAAATAGAACACGGAACAAGTTTTTAATCTAAGTAAAAGCAATCAATTAAATGCATTGGTGGCTCTCCCTATTAGGGACATCAATCAGTACATGGTTATTCAGTGGTAAGAATCTGGACTCGGTCCTAAATCGCTGAAATTACGCTGCACTATTGAATATCCAGTTCTGGTTCTGGTATCATGGTATAATGATATACTTCTAGCGGATTTCGGCCTCGGCGGCCAGTTTCAATGGAGACCAGTCAACTACGCAGGTAATATAAAAGTGCACTAAACACAGGTGCACATTCTGTTCTCTCACTCTCATAATCCGATGGCACTTTCAGTAAATGGCGTAGTAGCATTAGCGGTCACCTCGCCTCTTTCTAATACACTGTGTACTGTGGGACCGTGTGTAAGTGGAAACATTTAGTACATTCATAAATTGTTATTTCAAATTTGGGTATTTACGAGTCCACTTTTTTTTTAGATTAGGTTCACTCCGCGGCGTCACTCGCGATTTATTTACCTAGTTTAAATTTTTTAGTAAGAACATGTCGGTTATACATTGGTTTCTTTTTCAGATATGTGATGATGACATCTAATGTATCTAAACTAAATTGTTTTTTTTTAAAGACAACTTCAGCATTAGGAATATAACATCTTGTATGTGTGGACTTTACAAAAATATATGAAACGGAGAAAAAAAAATAGACTTAAAAAGTTTAATTTACAATACACTACTTACAATACACTAATAAAAAAAATTAAAAAAAAGTTTTAAATTAAAAAGTACAAAAAAATTTTACGTAAAAAGAGTGGGGCGACGTTATTGAAATATTTTCAGAAAGCATCCAACGCTTTGTTACATTCAAATTTTTTGTACTTTTTAGTTTAAAAGCGTGTTAGTTTAGTTTTTTTAAAACTATATTTTTCTGGACTAAATAATACTAAATTGTTTAAACATTTTTTTTAGTTTTTTTTTCAAATTAGTGTATTGTCATCGGTCCTCAATAAATCTATAAAGTTTGAACGAAATCTGGCCATTTAAAGTGGGTCAAAATCGCACTCAAAGGAGTCGGTATCAAACAAACATACAGGTGAAGCTAATATAAAGCGTGTGATAAAAACACACAGATTCAAACCAACAATTTGTAAATCACACATAGTGTTGTTGCGGGAATTGACTCACAACACATGGTGTGGCAATCGCGCAACCGCTAGCTCCACCGTGCAGTTTGTCAAACAACTTGCCCGTATGTCACCTGTAGCAAAGCTATCTTGCAGTCACGTACTATGCAGGCAATTAACATAACAGATCAGCTCGCGAGATGAACACCAATATGGGTTACTGCTTAATTACGGCGGCTCCTTCGATGGAGTTGCGTGCAAACTGCCGGCTCTTGAAACCAGATGGTACCTGTAGGTAATACTTTGATTGTAGATGTGCTTTCTATATTAAGGAACTTTTCAACTGCCTTGTTGGTCTAGTGGTTAGCGTATGCGAGTGACGAGGTCTCGGGTTCAATTCCCGGTTCAGAACAAATTGTTGTTCTGAGTCTGGGTGTTCTTTGTTGTCATTAAAAAACACTATCTTATCTATGGTAGGCCAAAACCTCTGTTTGGGGCTTCACTTTTGTAGCAAGAAAAACTCCAAATCGTAATTTTTACTTGGTTTATATCCGTAAAGTATTTTACAATAACAATTAGATGTTTCGTGCAAGGCGTTGAATCGATGACTAAAAATGAGTTAGTAGGAGGTACTTGGGAAAAATATATGTAGGTAGATTATAAATAAACGCAGGCGTCAACAACGTCCTTTCAAAGGAGAGGCCTATGTCCAGCAGTGGACTGTCAAAGGCTGTTAATGAAGATGATTGATGATCTAAAAAAATAACTTTTCATGATACACTACTAGACAAGACCTTCTCCTTATAAATTAGAACTTATTCGATCTGAATTTGAATACTCGTTGCTAAGAAAAAAATATTATGGGATGAAAAGATTCCTAAATTCATAAAAATGATGTCTAAAGCACCCCTATTCATGTTTTTGAAGTACCTATCAAAGTGACCGGTGGGAATAGTGGCCAAAAAATTAAATTAATTTGAATAAGAGGGTGATTTCAGGGAGGAAATTGATGGAGACGTTTATAGAGTGTTTATGGGGTGACCGTTGAAAATGAGGGTGGACCAGCAATAAAAATATATTTTGAAGAAAATTCATTTTGAGACCCTTGCTTGTACGGCAAGATTGTACAGTTAGAAGATTCCAAACTAGACAGAATAAGTGCTTTGAAAATCAGAATTTTAATAAACTAACTAAAATATCTATATATTTGTAAATAATAATAATATTCCCGATATCTAAACACACAATGTCTTCTAATGCCAAACTAAGCAGAGCTTGTATTATGTACTAGACAACTGATTCACCCTTTTAAAAACATATCCCGACGCGGGAATCAAACCCAAGACCTCAACTTAATCTAGAACTCAGCAATCGCATACGTTACAGCTGTGCCAATAATATGTACATTATAGATAAATTACATCTAGACTCAGAAGAAATGATCATGCTCAATACAATTATGTGTCCCAGACGAGAATCGAATTCACTATAAGACCACTATCCACTAGACCAACATGATATATGAGGCCATGAGAGCCAAAGTGGCCTAACTGCATTTTTTTCAAAATTGATATTTGTATTGGAATCTGCTTTAAACGGTAAAAGTAATAGCGCAATAGTGGCCTAAAATTAAGTCTTCTTTTTTTCCATAAATGGCAGCATTTATCCATTTTTACCTATCGGAAATTTAAAAAGATCGGTAGCGCCATAGTGGCCTATGTGAGTTAGGCCACTTTTGCATTATCTCAACACAAAAATTTTCGTACTTAGGCCAAATGTCAAAGTGAAAATTACCGCCAACTGCCGCTTTATTTTCGGCTATTTTATGTACAACAGATCCTGAAATTGCATTTAATACGTTTATTTCGTGAATTTATGCTAAAACATATTAATTAATGAATAATACAATACCAGAAACCTCTAATTGTATTGAAAACACAATGCAAGGTAAGTAAAACATGACAATATTTTTCAGTATTGTGAGTTGTTTAACCCTAGAAAGATAATCATATTGTGTAGTACGGAAAAGATACTCATGCGTAAAATTGACGCATATGTTTTAATTAGCTGCTGGTCGAGGTATATTAATTTATTTGAATAAATCGAATACTGTTATATATTTACACATATATTAGAAAAAGTTTCACTGCAGATAATTTATTTATACTCATTTATTAGGGTTCAGTTGCCAAATGGCAAAAAACGGAACCCTTATAGATTCGTCATGTCTGTCCGTCCGTATGTCACAGCCACTTTTTTCCGAAACTATAAGAGCTATGCTGTTGAAACTTGGTGAGTAGATGTATTCTGTGAACCGCATTAATATTTTTTCACAAAAATAGAAAAAAAGCAATAATTTTTAGGTCTCCATACTTAGAACTGAAACTCAAGTTTTTTTTCATTAAAATATACCATACGTGTGTGGTATCTATGGATAGGTCTTTAAAAATGATATTGAGTTTTCTAATATCATTTTATTCTAAACTGAATAGTTTGCGCGAGAGACACTTCCGAAGTGGTAAAAGGTGTCCCTCCCCCCCCTTTAACTTCTAAAATAAGAGAATGATAAAACTAAGAAAAATATATGATGTACATTACCATGCAAACTTCCAATGAAAATTGGTTTGAACGAGATCTAGTTAGTAGTTTTTTTTAATACTTCATAAATCATATACCGCAATTTACATTTCTTTCATTCAAAACACTATTATTAAAACATCGATGAAAGTTACAACGAACTACAAAAACTTTTATATGTTGTTACTTGCTGCTACGGAACCCTTCATGGGCGAGTCCTACTCGCACTTGGTCGCTTTTTTATTTAAAAATTAAGAAACCCTTTTAACTTTGCTACAAATCAACGAAATTTTTCAACACTTACTTTTACCTATCAAAACTTATTTTTACTTCAATAATCAGCCTTTTCTCTAATATCAAAATCAACAACCTACCATATCTAATATTAGGACAATATACGAAAATCAGTTACAAAACACCTTTGGCACATCTCAACGTTTTGCTCACGACATATATTTTTTTCCATTTTTTTCAGGACGCATTTGCCTTTCGTCTTATTTTGGATAGCCAAAAAGTACAATAAGTACGTTTTTTACTAGTTGCTCATCAATATTGACTCCTGATGTACTAGGTACTTCATTTGGTAACCTATTCGATATATTCTCTCTATTATTATATTATTATTAAAAAAAAAATGTGGAACTTCTTCAATACATTCCTCCAACCTATCATGCCTTTTATAGCAGTTGGGCAAAGGCTGTTGATGACACAACTGATATAAATACATAAACATACTTTTTTTGTAAATATCTGCATATTATTCATAGAAAACACCCAAACTCCGAAACAAATTATTTGCGGATCACACAAACATTTGATCCGACCCGGGAATCGAACTTGGGAACTCAAGCACAGGAGTCGCATACGCTACCAGTGAGCGTACTAACTCAAATCAGATCAATCTCATAACTGACAATGTATCAAGGCGATATTATAAAGTAAACTAAGGCAAAATATTAACAAAGTGCCATAATAACCATTTAAGTTCCATGTCTTTCTATGACAATAGATCAACGAACTAGTATACATTACAACGCAAATGCACTCGAGAGCAATGATACGGGTCACATTGTAAGTGGCTAACTTAATTAAGTACGGAGCCTGAACGTGAAATTGTGCCTAAAGAGTAGAGGAAATATTCTTCAACATCATACAAGAAACTGTGTGAAACATTTTGCATAAAATCCTAATTTTGTAAATTTGAAAGTTTCTAAGTAGAGTAACAAACATCTATCCAAGATGTTGGTTACTCTTTCACGCAAAAACTACTGAACGTATTTGGATGAAACTTTACAGTAATATAGCTTATATATCAGAATAACACACGCTACTTTTTACTGCAATAATCGAGATACACGTGGGCGGAGCCGCGGGCGAAAGCTACTATACGATATAATACTCCGTGTCCTTACAGTTTTTACCAGAGATTTTTTTAAGCCTACTAAAGTGGCTTTACTCTGCCTGATGGAAAGCATGAGTAGAATCCAGGAGTGGGTCAACATCCTTATTGTGAGTGCGTACAATGCAGCATGGTGACCTATACCATGGCGGGTAAGATGATTTTGAATGGCTTCGGAGGGTGGGAGAATGATGCAGAATGATTAGGCCTCCGGTCTCACACCCACCAACGAAAGATATGTATTGTACTACTACTACTTAAAGACTTGTAATGTAAAATAGTTACAAATAAATTTATTACCCAGATTAGTAAGTGCAGTGACCCGGTTCATTGCTCACGAGTGTAGTTCAACTACATAGTTTGTTCCCAACAATTAGCAACACGATGAGATTATCTACCATATGATACAAACATGGCAATCATCATCATCAACAGCCTTGAACAGTCCACTGCTGGACATAGGCCTTTCCTTAGACAGGAGGTTTTGGCCTTACTATACCACGCTGGCCAGACGGGTTGGTATAGGGTTGGCAAACATGGCAATACATGGATACAATTATCCACGGTACAGACAATTTCTTACTAATTAAATCTATTATCGCCTATAATTACTGTTTAGTAAGCTTTGCTCGCGGTTATGTCTGTGTTGCGAATTTATTTAATTACTTCACTTATTCGTTTTATCCTATTTCGTTTGTGAGTGTGAGACCGGAGCCCTTATGATACAGATGCATCTCACTAAGAGCCCCCGCAGTCTTTCTATCGGCCGATAGTTTGGTCGGCGTCTTAATCAGTATGGAGATGTATGCAAGTGCGCACATTGTACGATGTAATCGACCGACGAATAAGTTTGATGGGATTCCCGATTGCCATCCAACTTAACTGTCGGCCACTTGCCGATTGTTAAGTCAGCCGACTCAGCCAATAGTTCAGTTCGCTTAGCGTCAAACGGTCGTGCGTACATTTTTCGATGACATCGGCACATGCAGAATCGTTGATTGTAGAAACTCAGTAAAAATTGAGGTAATCAAATCATTTGGAATGCATTGTGTAAAATTTTCCACTTACTAATCCATCACTGAGGATAGCATACACCCAATACTCTCGGAATCGTTGCACGAGAGCAATAATAACAATTATGGATAATACTGTATTTATTTTCATTGTACAGCCGTTATCTTCAATAGTGAGTCACAAACTAGTATAATCGTTCCAGAATAATCGGCCGATTGTTGGGCTAGTCTGCGCACTCACATCCAACCCAACTGTTTTGATGGCCCAGTGTGCGCACAACAGCCCAACCCGACCAAACTATCGGCCGATAGAAAATCTGCAGTTTGCGGGGGCTCTAAGTCGTCATGCTGCATTATCTGTACACATAATAAGGATGGTGACCCAAACTCATGCTTTCCATCAGGCAGATAAGAGTCACTTTGTTAGGCTTAAATATTTTAAAAAAGTGTACCATAAATAAATTACGGATTACGTTTTCTATTCTATTGGCTAATGTCACTCCATTGGCTAGTGTAATTCAGTCACGTGATCAAAACAAAATATCAGCCAATGAAACAAGAGAATAGAACATAAAACGAAAAACATTTGTAACTTAGCTAGGCGGGCTGGTTTATTCTAACTTTACTTGTGGTTACTGTAATTTGAGTCTTATTGCTCTTGGTATTTGATTTGTATTTTAAAATATGTTTTTGATCATAATTTGGTTTCAAGCTTGTTCAGCTCTTAAGTTCAAATCTAAATTTAGGCTGTAGTTGATAGCTTCGTTGATAGCTTCGAAGTCGTGTTGAAACAATTAAGTTACGGACAAACAGATCTTCTCACGGAACTGTTATAGTCCCTTATTAAATCGTGGGATTTATCTCATTCGCAATTACTTTGTACAGATAGGTTGTATACAGAACCATTAGTAAAGCCGGCTAATATGATATTGATTACCAAACGAGTTATGAAAGAAACTGTGAGGGAAACTGGTGTTATATCCCTCCAATAGAAAGGGAGGATCCTCAGGCTAAGTGTGGTTAACAAACCTGGCGGGCCACGACTCAATGGTTGATGTTTGGAAGTTACATTTATGCTAAATGGCGCGAGAATTTCTATATCGCGATTCAGGATTAGTAAGTAACTCTGTACTTCGTTGTATTTTCGGTAGATGGTGCTGTAGTTTGTTTTTGTTCAATGCTATGAATAATTAATGTCGTGATGAAACTAAAAAATACTAACAGAATCGTATCGTAATCGGCGATTTGGCGACTGCATCGATGCTGCATCTCATTTTAGCGACTTCCTGCGTTCGATCGCGGTATCAAAATCGCGTTTCACGCTTCTAAAAAGCGACTAGTCGCCGATCGCCGATGCTAAAAGTAGCTAGTGTGCTGTGGCCCTTAGAGGAGTGCTTTGTCGTTAGACAAGCTATTGTAGACGAACATACAGTTGCCAATATTTGAAATTTAAGGGATAGTCGGTAAGCAGACGTATGATTCGATATTGTAAGAAAGTGGACAGTGATAAATTAGCATAAGTTACTCCTTAAGTCATCAGCTATATGCCATTGATAGTCCCTTCAAAATCGATATAGCCGTTCCAGCGATTAGCCAAAACAAACAGACAGACAGACAAAAAAATTAAAAAATAGTTTTTTGACGTAAGTACCGTATACTCTTTCACATTCGTAAAAACACTATTCAATAAAATGTCCAGCAGTGGACTGTTAAAGGCTGTTGACGATGATGATGACTATTCATTTGATAGTATAAACAGACATTTCGATTTTATTCATAAGTATGCATAGATGTATAGGTTTCAGTTTATTAATAAGCAGTTATCGTTGCAAATTTCATGAAGAGATTTGATAAATTCTTATTAAAAGTCGTAAAAATTGTAAAAAAGAGACAATTCCCGCATTACGTAAAGACACATGAAGCGGACACAAATAACACCCAGACTCAGAACAACAATTTGTGAATGACACAAAGTGTTTTCACACGTGAGATTTGAACCCACGACACTTGGTACAGTAGAAAGCGGCGTGGCGTCCGCTTAAATCACTAGGCCAACCGTGCACTCAGCATACATTATAGGTACATAGATAGTTTATCTCATCACTGTGACTGGCTTTAAAGAACCACATCACAGAGAGTCAGGTGGTTGCGACTTGCGAAGAGTGAATGACTGTCAGTGGCCGAGGATCGAGGATGAAATTTAATTTGCAATGGCTCAAGAGGGCTGTACAAGCTTACGTCCATCTGGACATATTACGTGTTGGAGAAAATATTGCTATGAGAGTCAAAGCAATTGGTAATTTTTGATAGAATCTGGTCGTACTAACTATTAAATGTATGAGCTATTTAAACTAACTAACGACCCGCCCGTCTTTGCGCTGGTAGATATAGGTATTTAAAAAAACATTTTAAACTTGATAAATTATATACTCAAACCTTCCACGAGAATCAATCTAGCTATTGCTGAATACAGAATACAAAAACTTCTAGTGATAGAAATAATACATAGGAAAAGTGGCTAAGAAGACGAAGACTCGGCATCGCCAACTATACGCAATGCTGATTATGACTGAATACCTAATGATTTATACTAGTGGTTGCCAAGTGTTCTAAATTTAACCATAATTAATTTGAATTATAAGTGGCAACATTATTAATTTTGTTTTGTCAAAAGACTATAACATCTATAATCACGAATTTCACCAAGGCAACCCTACAATATTAATTTGACAAAAGAGTATCTATGCGAGTGTATATCCCAATACATGGTAGTATGTATGACGGTTTTATTTTTTTATTATCTATCTATCTCTATCTATATCTGATTTCATGTATTTTTTATGCATATTTTTGACAACATAATAACTTCCTGCACTCTTCCTCCACATAAACTATAAGTGTGCATCATACTATTCAGTCCACGCAATTTTCTTAAAAAGGGGTACATAGTTTTGGCTCTACGTATTAATGTGTATATAGATTTACGAATCACGACCCTTTACAAAGTGTATTTATCTGGTCTATGAAATATGTGATGGCAATAGAAATCAAATACAGAATAAGGTACTGGACTCGTAAGTCCGTCAGAGAGGGAGTATAACAGTGATTTTCGCAGCACCTCACTGAATATTTAATGCTATTTACAAAAGCCCGCGTACAGCAAACTGACATATACACAAATTTCAAGTAAATCCGTTTTGGAAACCACACCTCTCGCTCCTACTTACTGAAACCTTCATTAGTGTGAATGCGATGGGTAGGCTAGATAATGTTCAAAGAAATCCTGTATTTAGTTTGTGCTGAAAGTAGACGGTTTGTTTGAAAATTTAATTTTTAATAAAAGGTGATATTTCAAATGCTTATTAAATTTTAATTTTCAAGTAGTGTAAGATTGTTATTGAAATTAAACTTTTGCTATTCATACTAAAAGAATGAGGGCACGGGAATGGGTCTTATGAGTAGATTAGAAATATTAAGAGTTGGGCCTGTAGGTCTTGTCTGCTAAGCCAAAGGCCTTGGCTTCAATTCTCAGCCAAAGAGGTCGGTACTTCTGTAATTTATTATAGGTGGAGGGGAGGGATAGGGCGGAGGGTGTAATTTATCTATAGTGTTTATCACCAAAACATGTAAATTAAATTGGTGTCTGTATGTAACATCAAATTAACAGTTTTTTACTAAATGCATATAACATTATTTTGTCTGTATGTTTGTTCTGGGGCCTGTTTGTTCTCCGGAACGACTGGACCGGCTGGCTTTTTTTTAAAGGCAGCTCCCGCATTAGGAATATAACTTCCTGTGTCGCGGGTGATTTTACAAACATACAAGAAACGGACACATAGAACACCCAGACTCAGAACAACAAATTGTAAATCACACAAAGTGTAATTCCACGTGGGATTTGAACCCACGACACTTGGCGAAGTAGGAAGCGGCTTTCATTGGCAGATGGCTGATGATCTCCTTCAGCTTCGTGCCAAGTACTTCTGAACGTAGGCCTCCCTAAAAAGCATCAACCATCCCGATCTTGGGTCGTAAATTTAGCAGTTACCAAAATATTAGATGAAAAGATAATATTAACTTATATAACTTAAAATCCTGTTGAAACATAAAGAAGTTAAACAAGAATTGAAGTGGTTCTAATACACCATTGTTGAAATAATCGAGTGTGACGTGTCGCGGGTGGAACAAACACGGGGTGAAGACAAGACAGTTACACAGTGTCAACAGAGGGATGATTAGTAAGGGTGGCAGTTCTGTTGTGCGAATACGCTCTATGGATAAAAAGAATTCTGAACCAAATAGGTTCGTAATTAACTAATTGATATTTGGAAATTCAGTTAAAAATGCATATCAATAACTGCCTCGATGGTGCAGTGGGAACGTAAGTGCTGTGTTTGACTGCGACTGCTGTGCTTGAGGTCTCGGGTTCGATTCACGGGTCGGACCAAATGTTTGTGTGATCCGTGAATATTTGTTGCGGAATTTGGGTGTTTTCTATGTTTAATATGTATGTTATCTATATTATAATATTGTTTAATATTTTTGGACACTACCTGTGTAAATATAATCATCGTTACATTGTCTTCACATTTAATAAAATGCCTTAAACAGTGTAACCAAAAATTGTAAAACCAATGTTGGAAAAGAGTGTCCATGGAGTTTCTTGTCTGTTCTTCTCCATAGGATCTACGAATTGGAACAGACGATTAGCTTCACGACTGACTACTGACTGACTACTTAACGTTTCAAAAGTGCCGTTGTATTGGTTTATTTGAAATAAAAATGGTTTGATTTGATTTAATTTACTTGGATGTTTGGACACTGGATACGTTTAAACATATATATACAGGATCCTAATGTGTGTAAGCAATATGTATTTTTCTCATTTGTGTTTTGTACCACTTTTACTAAAAAAACTTAATAACTATCAATAAAATATGGATTTTTCTGCAATAAATGATAAAACACCAGTGTTATATTTTTTTGTAACAATTTCAGCAACAGTTACTTCAATAATTATATACTTAAATTATGTTATTCAAATGTTCGCGATTGTTAGTCAAAAATTATAATGCTCGCTCAAAAGAATACCGTGCCCAACGTTGGGCAAGTTAAGTGCGTAGGGAAGGCTCTTTTGTCTTATAGCCACTTCACTAAATGGAGCGATGTACTTTTTAATGCACTACCGTGAATTTACACTGCTGAGCCACTCCACAGGGAATTCCGGAGTTGTGGTGTGGAAATGATCCGGTATTGTGTGGTGTTGAATATTCCAGTATTGTTCTGAAATATTTTAATATGATTAAGGGTTAATGTTCTGAGTATTTATGAGGGATTACTGTCCTTACATAAATAAGTTCAACACCTGTTAGGGTCAAATAAAACTGAAGGATTTAACGTAGTAGAATTATATGTGACTATACCGTAGGCTGGTGCGTTTATGTTGTGGTTAGCGACTTTAACTGCTAGAGGTACGTCGTGGTTTCGGTTCGCTTCCTGGACAATTAATTGTGTGTGTGTCACAGAACGAATGGGTATAATTTTAATATATAGTAGGTATGTGTTTAGAAATATTTAGTTTGGCAATCGACTTTCGTATTTATCATAGATAATGTTTTGGCGAGCTTTTGCAACTGGTTCTATCTTCTCTTTGCCTCTAAATGACAACACGTGCTGACTTTCTGTTGTCTCAAACTTAACGGTTCGGCTGTTTCTTTCTGAGTCGAGAATTTAAAACCTTTTTTATTCTTTTTCCCGTGCGGAAATTTCTTTTCCCTCCGGATACCACCAGTTAATGGCTTACATCCGACTCGAACAACTAAAACCGCACTCAAACACTAGTACTATAACCATGTTGTTAATGTTTGAAAAAGTGTGTTTTTCGTTGGCATAGTACAAGCTCTGCTGTGAATTTATTATTGCAAATCATAAAAAATATTATTTTAGAGTATAGGGTATTCTTTCCACTGAAATCAGGAATGTTATAGACCATTGAGGACAGCACATAGGTATGACAGTTTTTTATTAAACAGTTAAAAGAAACTAAAACGTATCATTACTTTTTCCATCTGTAGTCAATACTCAATTCACTTCCTAGGGATGCTGGGTACAAAGCAAACTGGAAGTCAATCACATCGATTGAGCGCTAATCCTTAATCTTGTGTAGTTCCCGGTGGGCAAACAGAGGGCGCCTCCCCTGCACCCCTACTGTCAAGGGCTTGGATTTGGAAAAACGGCCGAGAGAATTTGTTAACACTTTATTTCAAATTGGAACGTCAGTGTTATTTTTGTTTTTTTTTTTCATTCTCTTTTTTAAATAAAAATTAAACTGTATTCCTTCGTCATACAATGTTTGAAGTACTTGATAGAATTTATCTATTCATAAGTCTGGCCAGCATATTTCTACATAGATATGAGTTCATTTTATCGACCACGTAGAAATTTTACAGTCTTTATCACGTTGAGATTATGACGTGATTCTATGCATTTTAGCGATAGGCATTTTGGCTAATCACCTAAGGCCACTTGGCTATTAGCGTTTAGACGACCCGGGATCACGTTTTGCACGTTTTTTCTGTTCGCCACAGGAAGGAAGAGCTCAACCGATTGCTTAGAGAGCGTATGTCTACTATTTTAAATTGGTGACTACAGAGTAATGCAATATATTTTTTTTCGAACATCTGACACACAACGTCATCTAGTCCCAAACTAAGCAGAGCTTGTATTATAGGTACTAGACAACAGATATAAATACATAAACATATTTCATTTTGTAAATACATACATATTATACACAGAAAACACCCAATCTCCGAAACAGGAATCGAACCCGAGACCTCTTGATCAGCAGCCGCATACGCTAACCACTAGACCAACAAGGCAGTCAATAATTATTGAGTTAATGAAAGTAATTAAAAACTCATACAAATATAACACAAAGCAATATAATTAGCTACTTTCCGTACATTTCATTTGACATTATTCGGTGTAGAATCAAATGCAGTGAACGTCTCGCTGCGCGGTGCGAATAGATGTGATTGAAGCGATCGCGCAAGTCATAAGCGGAAGCGGGATAGCGCGTGCGCTGGCTTACATATTTGCTACCTTTTAATTTACCTTACATACAAGCCGTTGGTCTCGGTTGTCATGAACATCTATGGCAATCGTTATTGGGAAGTCGGTGCCCTCAAATTTACTGACAACTAGTTCAACCTTCGAATTTCAGTTCTTCTTTAGGGTTGCGGAGGTCCGATGCCGAAAAACTGATATTCAGGTACCGATTGAACTAGTAGCCGACCCCAAATAATATTGTGAATAAGACTAGGGGAAGAAGATGATACAAGAAAAGAATACACCATAAAATACTTCTAATCTAAATCTTAATTTTATAGATAAATGATGGACCAAGAGCCCAGAGCCGCCAGACCTACGTCATTAGTGCAAAGCTGAAATTTTCAGGATTATTAGTACAATGTCTTGTTAAGATGTATGTGTACCCATTAGCTTGAAAGCGGGGCCGTTTCTGAGATAGCGCGAAGTACAGATGGATAAAAATCTTACTTACCTACGTTAAAGGTACAAAGCTAGTATTTACATATTTTTTCAAGAATATTATTTAAAATTAAAATTCATTACTGCCAGACACTTTCCGTGGGCCATTACTTCTGCCAGACGTCTTGAAAGTTGTGAAAAAATTAGGTAAACTACGTTATAGTAGCAAACCTAAATTTTATACAATTATCTAAGGTACTATTTTAAGACCCTTTGTATGCGGCCGAAGGGCCTATCATCCCCCCAGACATATATTTGTAGTAATTAGGAAGCTGAGGTATATTATCTTTGGTATGATTTCAAGAATATAATTGTAAAATATTAAATGGTTTTTACACGCTTTTTGGATTGGTCATACAAAGGGTCTTAAAATAGTACCTTAGATAATATGTATAAAATTTAGGTTTGCTGCTATAACGTAGTTTACCTAATTTTTTCACAACTTTCAAGACGTCTGGCAGAAGTAATGGCCCACGGAAAGTGTCTGGCAGTAATGAATTTTAATTTTAAATAATATTCTTGAAAAAATATGTAAATACTAGCTTTGCACCTTTAACGTAGGTAAGTAATATTTTTATCTATCTGTACTTCGCGCTATCTCAGAAACGGCCCCGCTTTCAAGCTAATGGGTACACATACATCTTAACAAGACATTGTACTAATAATCCTGAAAATTTCAGCTTTGCACTAATGACGTAGGTCTGGCGGCTCTGGGCTCTTGCTCTATGAGAGTGCTTTTCTTTTCTTTATGTGTTAAAATGTGTTAAAAAGTGGATTATGCTAGAGCATAACCCACTTTTTAAAAAATAATTAATAATTTTGTTTTTTTATCAATAATGTTCTGTAACATAAATATAATCTTTTTGCTGCAATGAGTGCCAAACTCAATGTTTAAAATCAGTTGGTTAAGGGTCACCATTCAATAAATAAATTAATATTTCGAACACCTTACACATAACGCCATCTAGGCCTGAACTAAGTAGAGCTTGTACCTATTATGGTTACAAGAGAACCGATATAATTGTGCATAAACATACTTTTTTTTTGTAAATACATCCTATACATAGAAAACACTCAAACTCCGAAATAAATATTTACGGATCAAATAAATATTTGGTCCGACCCGGGAATCGAACCCGAGACCTCAAGCACAGTCGCAGTAATTAGATTTGTATCGATATTTTTTTATTTATTTAAAATTGATTTAGGTAGTAGTACCATCTTCTTCTTTACATCTTTTAAATTACTCAACGAATTTTAAAGTAGTTTCAGTAATTGATAGATAAATTCAAGAGGAAGGTTTATATGTTTAATACATGCATGATTATAACTTTAAAAATACCCTCTCCAATCTCATAACTTTGATCCTCATACGACCTGTCACTGGTGATGATTAATAGCGTCCACAGACATACAGGTGATGCCATTCCGCATTAATTGCAAGCCGGCCATTGTCCATAGCAGTGATTGTAACCTTTTGTGGCGATATATTTACCCATTCACTCACTCGTTCATTCGAATTACTTCTTTATATTCAGTTCATTTGTCAAAATCAGATCGCTCTGTTATTCCTTTTGTATTGAGGTGTTATAATTAAAATTAGTACTTTTCATGGATTAATACGTTCGTTATTTAATGATAGATTCATTAGTTTATAGATTTGTTTTGTTGGATTTTTATGTTGTGGTTGTCTTTGCGCAATTAAATTGGTTATGTTACGTTATGTACGTACTATCATTAATAGTCGTTGCTAGTCCATGAACATGGATATTTTCTTAGAAATAAGAATTTAGCTCACTGCACCACGCTGGTCTGACGATTTGGTGTAGGATTTGTTTTAAGTCTTTTTTCACTGTCCTGTGCTGTTGCCCTTGTGTGTGTAAATAGGGGTTGTGATACTCCGTAACTCCGTATCACCAAACAGATATTAATCATTGAAGTAATTATGTATATGTAACTATATTATACTATAGACGTAATCTACATATAGGCATTGACTGCCTTGTTTGGTTAGCGTGTGCGACTGCTGATCAAGAGGTCTCGGGTTCGATTCCCGGGTCGGACCAAATGTTTGTATGATCTGCAAGTATTTGTTTCGGAGTGTGGGTGTTTTCTATGTGAGATGTGTATGTATCTACATACATCCAAAAAAAAATGTATTTATATCAGTTGTCTAGTACCCATAGTACAAGCTCTGCTTAATTTGGGACTAGATGATGTTAGATGTCCGATTTTTTTTTATACTCAAGACAGAATATTCTAGAATAATAACTGTCGTAATCCACCACAGTCTGAATAGAGATTGCTGTCATCGACACAATGGCTAAGAATACCTCAATGTGTACGAAAACAAACCAATTAATATCATCTCATTCATCAAGTGTTGTCACCTCATTCACAACACACTGTCCGACTTTTGTCCGATTGTCGGACACACTCTTCGGTTCTCACGCCAGCTAATAAACCTCCCACTGTCAGCTTAAGAAATGTTAAGCGAATTTACCTTGTTGAACGAATTTAGATTCTATTTCTTATAGCACAATGTTGGTTTTGGTTTTCGATGTTTTGGTGTTTGATTGGTCTGATAAATTATAGTGATGTAGTAGTGATCGGAGTGTGAAATAAATATTTGATTTAATATTTGAACAATTACTTACTATTGGTTTGTAAGACAAAATTGTTCGGTTATGTTGTGTAGTGGCCGGTAATCGAAGGGGCCGGGCTAGTGTTTGTTTTCTTGTACGGTAAAAATGGTTTTACTCCACAGAACAATCTATGAGGCCATGCTTCGGTTGGTTACGTCGATAGAGTACCTAGTGTCTAGGAGCCTAATTTGCTACTTACATCATCAGCTAAGGGTCTAGTTGTTCGAGAAATAGCCGTAATAAACAGATAAAAAGACCAATAAAAGTTGTGTGTTTGATGTAAGTAAATTACTTATAGGTGGGTATACTTACATATGCATCAACAACTCATAACGTCTTTCTACGGGACTCAGGTCTCTTCTCAGGAGAGGGTTAAGGCCATACGTCCCCACGCTGTCCGAGTGCGGGTTGGGGACTATGACTTTCAAATGCATTTAGTAAAAATAATAATTACATTTAATTGGTTTGTATACCAGATCTATATTTATGAACATACCAAAGTGAATCATAATCATGATTGTGAGTGCACACAATGCAGCTAGGTGAACCACACTACGGCAATCTATAGAGATCTTTCTGCATCATTGGACAAACTATATTTTGTCTAATGATGCAGAAGCATCTGTAATATTTCTTAGCCATACTGATATTTATTATATTTGTAGGATCAGAAACTTAGATGACAGAGAAATACAATAGTCCTCCTAGCCATTATTCCCAAGTTTATTTGGGGTCGGCTACTAGTTCAACCGGTTTTACCTGAATTTTAGTTTTTCCACGGAGCGACTGGCATCGGACCTCCGCAACCCTAAGGGAGAACTGAAATTCGAAGATTGAACTAGTTGTCAGTATATTTCAGGGCACTGACTTCCCAATAACGATTGCCATAGATGTTCATGACAACCGGGACCGACGACTTTACGTGCTCTCCGAGGCACGGACGTGAATCACCGCCAAACTTCCAAACTCCGGGCAGCTATTAGGAATTTCCTAAGAAAATCCCAAAAACACTTTTTTTGGCCCGACCCGGGATTTGAACCCGAGACCTCTTGATTAGCAGTCGCATACGCTAACCACTAGACCAACGAGGCAGTCAAAATACAATACAATACAAATATAATACGATAAATACAATAGTATTATTTTATTTCACACCACAATAATGTTTATTAAACAGCGATATTTTTCCGAAAATAGTTCTAATATGTCATTGTCGACCGGTAATCGCCTGCTGTTTTTCTACTTAATTGGGTGAGGAATCAACGCCAAGCACCCGCAGAGGTTTGGAGGTTGGAAGACTGAGGGCGGAGGGCTGCTAAAGAAATGTTTTCTTTTGCCCATTGACGCGGTACGGCTATTAATAGTTGAAATTATTTCCGTGTACGAAAACAGAGTAGGCTTATTATTTTGTCTAGGGGACGATTGATTGGGATCTTGCATGATATAGTAATGGTTATATGAAATTAACTCTGCTGTTTTTACCTAAAATAAATGGTATTTCAGATACCTAATTACTTAGGAGATTCCAAATAAATATTAATATTATAAATTCGAAACTCTCTCGATCTGCTTTGCTTTGACAGCTAAAACATTGCACAAGTTACGATAAAATTTGGTATATAAATACTTTCATTCTCGAGGAAGATTATTTTGTAGCACAATAACCGACATAGACGCGAGCGGAGCCGAGAATTAAACCAAGTGTGTTTATGAAACGTTTTATGACAACAGATTTGTGGAGGAACGGGTGTCGTATTCTTCCATCACAAAGGGAGGATCCTCTGAGCAGGCGAGGTGATCATGCCTGGCGGGCCACTGCCCAATAGTTGATATTGGGATGTTGTATATATGCTAATCGGCGCGAGAATTTCACTTTCGCGATTCAGGATTAGTAGTTACTCAGTTTAGATCATTCCGTGTTTTCTTCGTGGTTCAGTGTGGAAGTCGCCACAGGTTTTTATGAATTTGTCACAGTGGTTAAAGGCTGACCATCTGTTTAATACTTGATAGGTGCCATTTTTATTACACAAGTTTCATTTATGAATGTTATCTAAATATTAACACGTGAAGCGAAAACTTTCTACCTACTTCTTGTAACGAAAATTTTGGGAAAAGGCGAGGAGGAGTGTCGAAAGTTAAAAAAATATTGAATTACAACCAATTTTGACAATAAATAAGGCCGCATTTATGACTGCTCTGAATAACTTAAAACTAAAGTTATCCTGGCACAAATATGTGATGGTGATGGGCAAAATTAAGTTTTCAATACATATAACATTTGTAGCTAAATAGTAAAAGTTGTCTAAAATTAATTTCTTAAAACTTTAACTCACCATAAAAAAAAGATTCTGGCAAATTGAGAACCTCCTTCTTTCTTGGAGTGGAATAAAAACTGGAGTAAAAGATATCTTATTCTTTTTAGTATCATAGTATTTTTAAATACTGAACGGCAAGTTAACCCTGCGGCGGCGCACCGCACGCGGGACCCACTACGTCGAAACGAACACGTTTTTTAACAGTGCGTGTTACCAACGAGACCCAATCAATCATCCCGCCCCTTGATTTAATATTGTCATAATAATAAAAACACGTGTTCTCGAGAAATGTAGACGCGACAGACGGAATGTCTGTGATGAATTATTTCACCTGTGAAGACATGTTATGATGTATTTTGAGTGTTACGTTTAAGTGAGATAATTACAGAATATCACACATTGAAAATAGAACCTCTGAGGCTTTTAACTTAATTTATATGATTTAGAAAGAAATATATAAAAGAAAAGAAAAACAGCAGTAAAAAAATTCAACATTATTTATTGGATTAATGAAAAAAATATAATCAAGTAAGTCTTTATCTATCTATCTATATCCACACCGTATTCGGTGATGGCGACTCCCTCCTGTTCAGCCTGGGTTCTCCCTATGATGGGCTCTAATATGGCTAGCAAAGCCGAACTTAGTTTTAAAAGTTCTGTTGCACCGCATACAGCAGAGCTGCCCGTCAGAGTTGCATGTATAGTGGTACGAGATCTTGGGTCTGGTTTTGCGCAGTTGACGCTTCGCGTTAAGTTCCTTCACACGGGCGGCCTCGAACTCCTCGACACCCGTGCAGACCGTCCTTTGCCATTCGGATCTGAGACTCGCACACCGCTCCCAGGCATCTGTTGGTATGCCACAAGCAAGGAGGTTACGCTTGAGGACGTCCTTATACCGGAGGTATTGACCAAAGCTGTTTAAAGCTGTCTTCTACTCAGAGCTAGCTTGCGGAAAGCGTAGACAGGGTGGTCAAGTAAGTCTTTACGAAGTATCTATAAAATGAAATCTGTCTGTTTGAAAGATCTTTTACACTACTCAACGGATTTTAACACAGTTTTCATAATCATCATCATCATCATTATCAGCCTATCGCAGTCCACTGCTGGACATAGGCCTCTCCCATTGCACACTACTCTGATCGATTTTGGGCTTTTCGCAATAAATATATTAAATTAATAAGAAGATTCATGTATGTGTTACACAATTACCGATTAGATACATATCTTTTACAGAGGAACTTGGATAATTTCAAAGAACATTACAGCTATACTTCTTCAAATATTATATTCTGAATAAACATTATAGAAGGTACATAAACCGTCGCATCTACATACCAAGTCTATGCCGGTAATCGTCTCCGCGTTTTATAGCTGATGACCTTTTTTGCCCCACTTCGGCAAAGCTTTTGACACCTGCGCGATAGCTACTTTAATTTGCCTCGGGTTAATGCAGTTGAAACATCAATAACACT
Organism: Phragmatobia fuliginosa; assembly: GCA_932526445.1. Classification (NCBI taxonomy): domain Eukaryota; kingdom Metazoa; phylum Arthropoda; class Insecta; order Lepidoptera; family Erebidae; genus Phragmatobia; species Phragmatobia fuliginosa. The sequence continues at coordinate 19,296,321 of OW052070.1, forward strand.
TAGCGACGCGGCGGTCTCGCAGACCGGTGCCAGTAATTAGGGGTTAAAATTGACACGTTAGCGAATGTAATCGCGTAATATTGAGTGAGTTTGATTATTGTTGTTTGGTTTGAAGTGTTAATATTTCCTTAACCCAACTAATATTATGAATTTCAATGAGAGTTTTATCGTTATACTTTTACGCCTAAAGCAATGAACTAAATTTAAAATAATGAACAATAGAATGCTATATTATCAGTGAGTTACATAGGTTACTTTTTACCAAATAACCTTATAAGCATCATACAAAAAGGCAAAGCCGCGGATTAAACTGGTATTGGATAAATACTTTTAGAGAAATATTGGAATTTAATAAATTGAAAAGTATCCTCCTAGCCTTTATTCCCAAGTTTATTTGGGGTCGGCTACTAGTTCAACCGGTTTTACCTGAATTTCAGTTTTTCCACTGAGCGACTGGCATCGGACCTCCGCAATCCTAAGGGAGAACTGAAATTCGAAGATTAAACTAAATAAATTGTAAAGTATACTATATAATTAATAAATTAAATAGTATTCTATGTACAAGATACATATACAAGACTTCTTCTTCCCAATATTATTTGGGGTCGGCTACTATTACTAAAATTGAAGTGTATATTTATAATTACAAACTAACAGCTTTTCACTGAATTTACGGTAGTTTCTTGATATGGAAATTCATTTTTTTATTCGAACTAATCTCTGTAAAACGTTAGGAAGCGAGGTCGGCACTTAAGCCACTACGCCAATAGTGAAGTCGACTTTTAAAGCAGTTCAAACGAAGTCAACTTATAAGGCCATAATTAATCCTTAATTTCGAAATCCCATTAGTATTAATCACAAAAACACAAATGTAAAAGTAATCATTGAACATTTGCGACTGCGGTGTATATAAAAACAACGAAGATATCATCTATAAAAATTATCCGTGGTACATTTGCGCGCGCAGTGCCACAGCTATGTGGATACGGCCGGGAATGTGGACACGCATTCCTCGAATTTGTTACACGACCTCCTGTTGTCAAAAAACTGTGAGTCTTGACTGATTTTTTTGAAGATTGGTAGAAGATATAAGCCACTAGGGGTTTTGAATAGCTACGGGTTTTAAATAGTCACTTTTTACCTGTTTAGATCCTTCTTAATTCTACTATACCCATGGAGTTACGGTTCTTTTTTAGTTTATTTTTTTAGAAAGTTTTCCCCTGTAAGTGTATGCTAGTCCAATAAAATCTTGACTGAAGTTCTAGTGCTGAAAACTGCATTAAAACTCCTTGAGAAGTTTAAAAGATTTAAGCGAATAAACAGCTGAAGCGACTTTACTTTATATTATGTAAAGATTATAGGTATGCTTCTTAATAATAGTGTGTTTAAAAGAGTATCTATCTATCTATCGAACAAATTAATCAATATATAAATATCACAACGACATCAGCAATTAAAAGCCTTCGGTGTGTTCAGTTTTGATTCAGCAGTTCGCTTAAAACTTGTACCAAACCGACACACTAATGGCAATTTTGGGCAAAGTATTTAAGCGTGAATCGCTTGAGCTTACTCCGGAGACATTCGTTTCGTTACAAAGTGTGACACTTATTTTGTCATCATCAACACTTATACCAGACCACATTTGATGGTGTTTGTAATACTTACTTGTGGAATGATATAGAAAAAATTTAAACTTTATCTAAATGAATACTTGACTGCACAGCGGCTAAAGTGGTCGCCACGCCCGTTGCTTTTATACTGCGCCAAGTGTTAAGGGTTCAAAGCAGAAAAGGAAGAGAAAAATGAATAAACGAAACAAAATCTGCACTTTTACCAAGATAGTAGCAAAATCACGCTGATTTCAAAGCAGATGGTTTGGTTCGACCAGGACAGTACTACCCTCACACAGAAGACCAACCTGAAATGACGGATTCGTATAGTCGTCTTTCGTTGGTGAGTTTAAGACCGGAGGCCCAATCATTCTGCATCATTCTCCCGGCCTGGTAAATGATGCACATACATCTCACTAAGCAGCCATGGTGAGGGTCACTGCATTGTATACACTTACAATGGAATGGTGCCCCCTCCATCATCAATCAATCATCATCATCAATCCAGGAGGGATTCTAGCCATGCTCTCCATCAGACAGTTACTTTGGTAGTCTTCAATATATATATAAAAAACTGCTTTTAAGGAGTACCGAACTTATGGCATTCCACACCGTTTATTTTCCAACAATTAGAGTTTTAACTGTAACATTTCGAAAGTACCTGAAAAGGTGTACTTAAAATAAAAGCAATTTTTACACGCTTTTTATTAGCTTCACCTGTATGTTTGTATGTTTGTTTGTAACCGACTCCTTTGGGTGCGATTTTGACCCACTTTAAACGGCCAGATGTCGTTCAAATTTGACAATACACTAATTTGACAAAAAATAAAAAATTTGTCTTTCTAAAAAAAATTGTTTTAAAAAACTAAACAAACACGCTTTTAAACTAAAACGTAGAAAATAATTTTAAAGTAACAAAGCGTGGGGTGCTTTCTGAAAATATTTCAATAACGTCGCCCCACGCTTTTTACATTAAAATTATTTTCTACGTTTTAGCTTAAAAGCGTGTTTGTTTAGTTTTTTTAAACTGTTTTTTTGTTGATTAATATTGATATTTATATCAGTTTATTAAGCTTAGATCGCGTAAATTTCAATATAATATCCAAGTTTAACTTGCTAGAGAAATTTCTAATCATATTCTCTTTCCATGGCCGCAATCATTTAATAAGTCTTCCAAAGTCCAAAGCCGAATGACGCATTCCGTAATGAGTTCTAAATGATCCTAGCCGTTTTATCTCACGGTATAGCCACGGTTAGCGGTTTGTTAAATATTTACGGGTAGATGAACATTACGACTGACTAATGTGTGTGGCAGAGGTCATATTGTGGCTTAAATAGACTTAAAAGCTTGTCATTATTCGAAGAATTGATCTGCTGTTCAATGTGACTGAGTATTTTGTAAATTGTTCGATTGCATGTTCGATTGGTAATATCATTTGGTACATCCCTATTCGCATTCTATGTACACAAATGTTGCGTGAGTTTTTTGGGCAGCATGAATATATATATATATAACAGATATTTTCAGACGAGAGACCTTAAGATATTTTCAGACGATTCAAACAGCGTATCTGTGGCAATTTTCGGAATGCAAATGGATTTTATATAATAGCATCCAATAAAATAAAATAAAGCGAGTTTGGTGACGGATTAAGAATACAGAGTGTCACCACCCCTATTCATCCCACGTGAGTGTCATAAAAGGCGACTAAGGGATAAACTACGCAAGACAACATCGATGCAAAGAGAAGGAAAACTTGAAACCGACCCTATAACAACCCGTCCTGCCAGCGTGGCATAGTAGGCCATTACCTCCTCTTCAAGAATAGGCCTATGTCCAGCAGTGCACTGTTAAAGGCTGTTGATAATGATGATTGGCGGTTTGTGACCCAGACTGTTAAGTGTGAAGTTGTAGGTTTATTCCCACCGTTTGATTTGTTTAGGTTCATTTCATTTTATTATTATATTAGCTGAGTACCAGAGTGTTGTTGTAAGCAGCGAGTAACGCCGCGGAGCTAAGCTAGTCTATCAAAAATTAGCCAAAGTTACACCTTAGGTCGTCACGCCGTTCCAGTGATTACCCGGAACATACAGACAGACAGAAATTAATTAAAAAATGCGTTTTTTATTACTTTGAAATACATTTATTTAAAAAAAATGTTCATTTGATATGACAAACTGACACTCCAATTTTATTTATTTGTATAGATTCGTTTATTTAATCCCTACTAACATTATAAATGCGAAAGTAACTCTGTCTGTCTGTTACGCTTTCACGCCTAAACCAGTGAACCGATTTAGATGAAATTTGGTATGAAGATAGAAATTAACTTGGGAAAGGACATAGACTACTTTTTACCGCGATAACCGACATACACGCGGGCGGAGCCGTGGGCAAAAGTTAGTAATTTATAAACGCCCATTTCAATAGTATGGCTAATATAATATGGACTCTACCTAGTGTGGTATTTAGCTTAAATTATTGTTGAAATCATGTGCATAAACGTAATGAACTATTATATCTAGGTTAATATTAAAAATATAGATTAATTTTGATTAATTAATCTCTAGCTACCACCTGAACGATATTAACTGTGAGGTTAACACTGGGTTAATCACCGGTGTTAAATTAGTGGCTCGGTCATTAGTGGGCTGCTGAGTTGTTAAGTTTTTATACTTCAAACTAGCTTTCAAACGTGGCTCCGCCCGTGTATATGTCGATTTTCTTAGTAAAAAATATGTCTACTCCTTTCTCAGGCTTTAGACTATTTGGGCACAAAATTTCATATAAATCGATGCAGTGGTTTTTGAGTTAATCGCCAGTAGACAGACACACAGACCCGGCAAAGAACTTTGTTTTATAACTAGTGGCCCGACCCAAGTTTAGACGGGTAGATATAGGTATTTAAAAAATATTTTTATCAAATTTTTACTAAAACCTTCCTCGACAATCAAGAATCGAAAACAGTATGATAATCGGTGCAGTAGTTTTTAAGTATATCGCAAACAGACAGACAGAGGACTTTGTTTTAATATGAAGTTATGATATGTTGAGAAATTCTCGGTTGATAAAAAATAGATAGGTAATTTATTAGGTGAATACTTTTGGGTAAGTTGCTTTTCTTTATACTAAAAACACAACGAGAATTTGAACGTAACTAGAAGTGCTGTAACATAGTTTTAATAATTAGATTCATAGACACATAGGGTTGTTTATCCTACCATCAACAGTCTTCAACAGTCCACTACTGGACATAGGCCTCTCCTTAGGAAGGAGGTTTTGGCCTACTATACCACGCTGGCCAGACGGGTTGGTATAGGGTTGGTTTCAAGTTTTCCTTCTCTTTGCATTGATATTGTCTTGCGTAGTTTATTCCTTAGTCGCCTTTTACAACACCCGCGGGATGAATAGGGGTGGTGACACTCTGTATTCTTAATCCGTCACCACACGGACAACTCAACTACTACTACCAAACTACCAAACTGACTCTGATCTGCTTGATTGAAAGCTAAATCAAAACTTACAAGAGTATAGGTCATCATCTTCATTTTAAGTATGTACTGACAATGCAGCACGTTGATCCACACTATGGTGGCTTAGTAAAGTTCTTCTGCATTATTAGGTCTCCGGTCTCACATTCACCAAGGAAATACGACAGCAGGAATGATGTCGTTTACGGATGATCTTCTGTGTGAGGGTAGTAACGCCCGGTCGAGCTGACTCATACGTGCTGTAATCAGTGTGGTTCTATTACCTTGTGTCCATGGAGTTTCATGTCTGTTCTTCTCCATAGGATCTACGAATTGGAACAAACAATTAGCTTCACGACTGACTACTGACTGACTACTTGACGTTTCAAAAGTGCCGTTGTATTGGTTTATTTCTAATGTTACAGCCGTTTTAATTAGTTACAAGTTCTAAATTTGTAATATAGCTTATATTTATACAAACACGATCATTCGTGAAGACAATGTATGAAATAATTGTGCCTCTTGAAAGTTCTAAAAAGAAGTCCACGACAGCATATATCTATCTTTTAAGGTTGGCTTACTGTAATTTTTTTATGGGAACCAAATTAGTGTCCCCTGTATAACAACACAACAGCAAGAGAACACGTAGAACAGACTTCGTTGGTCAGCTGGATTACATTAAGTGAAAATATAATTTGAAATTTAAAACAGATACTTGTAGAATATTTATTTTTATAGCTAATGAAAGTCTGCTTTAAACGGGGCGTGAAAAAGCATCTCACTAAACCGCCATAGTGTGGGCCGGGGTACTTTATTGTCTGGATTCGCAGCAAAGGTAGTGGCCCCCACTGCTCATGCTTTCCATCAGGCAGGGTAGAGTCACTTTGGTAGGCTAAATATATACAAAAAAAACGCGCATAGACACAATTGCAATCAACAACCGTTTTGCTATTTCAACTTAATTACCAACAAAATAGTAAATATTTGTGAAATCTCAAAGTATTTTCTGGTATTTTATTTTTAATTACATTTCACAAGAGCCACACACGACAGTAGTTCGGTAGGCGTTCAGTTCATTAATTAAGAGATGTCTTCATGCGCCGGCGCAGCGGCCTGCACAAAGATTCCTTAATAAAGCTATCGGGTTACCGCACATTGTAAGGCGAGGAACACATTGTTGCTTTTTAACTTTTATTGCTTTTAAAGTGTCTGTAGGATTAATGAGGATTTTGCCAGTAAATATCTAGAATTTATTAAGTAGCTGAGATTATTGAGACTAGCACCGTATTTGGAACTCACTACCAGCTCACGTGTTTCCACGCCAAACGCACACATATCGCATAGGCCATAGAGTGTGGTTTACGTAGTAACTGTTTATTAATCTGTGGTGTGGTGGCCCACATTCTTGGATTCTCTTCATGCTTTCCATCAGGCAGAATAAAGTCAGAAGTGAGGGAAAAATTGACCTAGATTAGTTTTATGTTTGGGAAAAGAAGTGTTTTCGAGTTTTCATTTTCTTTGTGGTGACTTCCACATAGATTAGATAGATAGATAGATAGATAGATAGATAACTCTTTATTTGCACACAAAATTACAGGGTTACAAAAAAAAAGGAACACATTGATTAAATATAGAGTGTACAAAGGGCGGCCTTATTGCTAAAAGCAATTTCTTCCAGGCAACCTTAGGATGGATCAAATGTTGTAGAGAGACAGTAGTAGTTGAATATACATTTTTGAACCTATTATTTGCTTATTATTATGTACTATACCATATTACATATACTACATATATTATATTATCTACAAACATTTTCAATTTTTACTTACATATAAGATGTATACCTATTACAATAAATATACTTACATAAACATACATACATACATAAATACATACTACAACAGTAAATATACATATACAGATACATACTTAACACGTTCACTGCGGGCCACATTTTGAAGAACTATCAGCTGGTGCGGCTGAGGTCGAATCAGCCCCAAGCTAAACTTCCTTGTAATGCGGTTGAGGCCTTTTCTGCCTCATGTTTCAATCATTTGGTAAATGTGTTGTAACTTGATCAGGAGCGTGATTCGATGTTTAATTTTATACTAAAATTACTTGCATGGTATTGTTTTATGTACACCTAGCTTCGCCCCGGGTTCTGATTTTTAGTTTTAGAGAAAACACCTAAAATATATTTGAGGTCGTTTTAGACCACACATCGCACTGAATCGGGGCGGCATTAGTGATGGGAATGAATTTATATCGATGAATGTCCATGTCTATGTTATATTTCTATTACTTTTTTATATTGTTATAGTATTGTGCATAAAAGTATGGGGTGTTGTTAAATAAAATACAAACTATTCGTTCATCTAATTTATTCTATATTACTTTGCATGCTGTTCGTTAAAACAATGCAAGCACATAGCTTTCTTACATTGTGAACAATTAGTCATATTTTTTTTTACTTTCTTTGCAGCCTGCATGGCACCTAATGTAAGTCGTAATTTTGCATAGCAAATGACGCAACGTTTCCTTATTTGACCCTTTGCAAGGATGTGCTGAGACTCTGAATGGTTATGTTATGTTTTGCAGAAAGTGTAAATAAATAAATATATAGAAGAATCTTCAGCTTTTATAATATAACTAAGGTATGGGTGTCACGGGCTCTCATTCTATAAATATATAACTGAACACACACAAAAAAACATTAAACAAAAAAATTTAACAAAAATAAAAAACAAACAATTAACACGATTACGCAAAGACACGTGCTCCAGTATCGACTATGGTAGCGTCACTAAAGTCGACTAACCTGCTCTCACGCCGCCCGCGCGTCTCGACGCTGGAGGTCGAAATCGGCCTCAACCCGCACCTTATTCAATAATTTTGTGATCAGTGCGTTTGAGGCGTATTTCGACCTCAAATATTTTTTTTACAATATTGAGTCAATGCTTCGCAGACATAAAGAAAGCTATATTTGTCTTTGTCATACCTCATACGGTTGAGTGTAAACAGCCGCCGCACTAGAGAGAAAACACAGTTTTACGCGCCGCACCAGCGTAAAGTCTACCATGAGGCTGAATCAACCTCAAGCCGCAGTGAACGTGTTAAATGAATAAAAATAGAAAAGAGAAACAGTTTCACCCTCAATCGTGTCGGACTCAATTAAGGTGAATAAAATTCCTGTACCAATGATTAGATTAGATTAGATTAGAATATACTTTATTGTACACCAATTACATTGTTGTTTTTATACAAATATTACAAGTAGACATGTACAATGGGCGGCCTTATTGCTAAAAGCAATCTTTGCCAGGCAACCTTTGGATGGACAGATCGACAGGAGATATAAGTAAACAAACATATAACAGTATGTTTTCGTCGCGCTATATGTGGAAGTCGTCACACTGTTATCTTTCGCATTCTCTTAGCATTGCTAACGATATCTATACTACTCTTTCAGTAACACTTAGTTGGTCGGTGGTTGGCACTCCAACACACTAACAATACAGCTACTTGAAAGAATAGATGGCAAAGTTTCATAATAAATATGTAATAGCAACTGAGCAAAGCTCATTCGCTCAGGTACTAGTATTTTTAGTAAAAGGTATTATTCTTGTGTAGTTATAACGAAACAAGAATAAAAACTTATTTTACATCTGATTTCTTAACAAAATATGATTGTGTAATAATCGGAATCAAACCCACCACCTGCAATTTACTATCCACACACAACAACAACTTCACTGAACCCTTGAAATGCCATTATCATTATAAATTGACTTTTTCATTCTATTCATTGAACACGGAATCGAATCCTCAACCAATAACTTAGCAATTGAACGATTTATAGCTTCAACATGACAATCGCGTGTGGTCTTAGATTCGATTCATAAAAATATTGACAGCCATTCCTGAGTACACCTATTTAATATGTTATTTTTTTCTACAAAAACAGTTCTGTATAAGATGAATAAATGTGCGGGCATTACAATTCTGTTTTTTATTTTTCTTTTTTATAGGCAAGTAGTTTTTGTATGCGGCTCCGCCTGCGTGTTTGTCTGTGTGTTATCGCGGTAAAAAATGTAGCCTATGTCTTTCTTCAGGAATCAAATAATTTCCATGCTGAATTTAATTGTTATCCACGTAACAGTCAGACAGATTCTAAATAGATAGATAAAGTTACTAAATTTTAAATATTTATATCTTTTGCTCGCGGCTCCGATCGCGTCTTTGTCGGTTATGGCAGTAAATATTAATTATTAAAGAAACGAAAAAGCCGACATAGTATTTGATTATAAATAATAAATAAATAAATATTTCGAACAGACAACGGAATCTAGTCCCCAAACTAAGCAGAGCTTGTATTTTAGACAACAGATATAAATACTTTTTTTTTTGGAAACATACATATTATACATAGAAAACACCCAAACTCCGAAACAAATATTTGCGGATCACACAAGCATTTGGTCCGACCCGGGAATCGAACCCAAGACCTCTTCATCAGTAGTCGCATACGCTAACCACTAGGCCAACAGGGCAGTAATAGACAGTATATATAGATTATATAACTTAACGTATAGATTTATAACAATGCATTAGTCACTCAAATTTTATATAGAAACTAGCTTTAGGCCGGGTCTCCCCCCGCGTGTATATCGAGGTAAAAAGTCACCTACCGTCCTTTCTCATTCTTTAGACTATCTGTATACTAAATTACATTTACATCGGTTCAGTAGTTGCGAGAAAGCGCGACAGACAGATAGACAGCGTTACTATTGCATTTATAATTTAGCAAGGATTGTGATACTTGTTTTTCACTCTTCACTTCAGTTCATTGATTTCAAGCAGTCGGGCTTTTTGTTTCTGTATTTTTTTTTATGAAATAAAACCTTTGTTAGGGATGTTAGCTTCCGAGTCCGAGCACTTTACACTTTACTCAAAAGAAATAAAACAACCGTTTGCTGCAAGTACCAAAATAAATAGATATATTTGTTCGGAAGGTCATACACTACCGGAGAATCTTAACACCGCGATTCACCCGAAAGGTACAACGCCATCTATCGAGCTTGACCTCAATAAAAATGCATAAACATTCGATTGAACAAATAAAACTTCATTATTGTATCCTTGCCTTAGAATTGGATCAACGGACCAACCGACGTTTTAGTTTACGACTATTAGACTAGTAGTATTCAAAATATAGGTTAATATTGTTGAATATTGTGTTACTTAAATATACTTCTGAGGGGTTACCGAAGGCCATAGACAACAAAATGGAGAGTGCTTTAAAAACTATATACGAACATGGTTTCCCGGAGACGTAGTAGGCATATCATGTTTTGAGGTGAATGCGTGCCTCAAGAATTAGATGAGATAGATATGAGATATTAAAAAAAATGGAGGTGATGACAGAAAGGGAATGTCCTAGGTCTCTAACTAATAACATAATCTAACTTTTAAATACAACTCAAATTAGATTTATAAAGGTAGACTAGCTACGCCCCGCGGTGTTACCCGCGTATTTTCGTGATAAAAAGTAGCCTATATATGTGATTATCCAGAACTCCTTTTTAAATTAGCGATTTACAAACTATTATTAAGGTTGCTATGCAAGTGTGTTGTGCCTGTGAAGTTTTGACAGGAGATAAACAGTGATACATTTTGAAATTTGATCTACAATTTATGTATTTTTATAATCACCTAGTTTTAGCCCGTGCATCTCGATTATTGCAGTATAAAGTAGCCTATGTGTTATTCTGATATATAAGCTATATTACTGTAAAGTTTCATCCAAATCCGTTCAGTGGTTTTGGCGTGAAAGAGCAACAAACATACACATGTGTGTAAATAAAGTTTGTGAGTGTGTATGTATGGACATAGATACATACATACTCACAAACTTTCGCGTTTATAATATTAGTAGGATCTGTGAAGGTATAATGCTCCAGAAAGAGACCATATCACTTGCAAATCACTTGCAGCTTATCAATAGCATTTTACAGATTGCAAAAAAACAAGAGGAGTTTAACAGCTTTTAAAATAAATACATTATGTATTTAACAAATAAAAATTGAATTTATAAACGAACAAACGGAAAGTACTTTAAGTAAAAAATCTAATAGTAATCGCGCGCTTTTTTTAATTAATTTAAATGTAAATACAAAGTTCTATTTGTGAAATAAACTTTTTAATTTGATTTTTTATTCAAGACCCCATTATTTATGATCGCGTGCTCTACAAAATGTTTGGCAATTGAAACCTCCCTGGTTTGAAACCCTGTAATACATGTATGACTAGAAAGTACAAATAAGTACCTCAGTAAAGCATTTAAAAGCATAAACCTAGATCACTAAAAAAACATTGTACTCATAACACGCAAGTATTCCGCGATATTACGAACCAACTTCACAATTCAAAGAAACCACGACGGCAAAATTTATTGTTAATTAACAATTAGCTTTGATATAGTAATTAGCCACCTGCTCCGTTAAGATATAACGACAGACTTTGCCGCCATTCTAGTTACGCATAGACAAACATCATGCGACTTTGTAATCTATACCACAGACAATTTAACAGCATAATGGCAAAAATGTCAGCACATTTTATTCATAATTAGATAAGGAATTAAAATGAAAAGGTTATAATTTACATAACATCTTATCTTTAATGTTTAAATAATAATATAATATATAAAGTACAGAGTATCCATGTATACCATTTTAAGTAAATAGATACCTACTGACTTATTCACTCCCATTCGCGCCAAATTTCTAGCTGTGTGACCATAGAGAAAACATTAACATTTATTATGTAGATGACAGATAGTTTTTTTTATCATCTATGACCTCATACACGTCTTGTTGATCCCAAACTGTTCAAACCACAAAACTAAGCGCAGTATAAAGCGGTGAAGTGACTGAGATATCTTTGTGGTCATTTAGATATTTGTGTATGGTCCCACGCAACGCAACATAGGAATATTCCTAATTTCCGAAGTTGTTTCCAAAAAAAAATCCTGTTTATGAATAGAACAGTCTCTAGACTAAAAGACTCGTAATATACATAAATCTAGATGTTCCGAAACTCTTAGGTTACATCAGCTAGCTACCGGTCTACCAGCAGGCCACACAAAGTAGGTTTATGGACCACGCAGGTAAGGTAACCCAATATTTTGCATGGCGGGTGATCAGGCCACCTGGCCGTTGTAACTTTACCGTTTTGCGAACTTATTTACGCTATCTCTTACGAGGGTAGGTAGAAATAAATATTGTATTACATAATTGTTATAGTAATAGATATAATTGTATGAGGATTTATTTCGCTTGATGTATGTTAGGTAACAGTATTGTCGAGTTCCCGCCCTTTTTTCGTACTTATTTGAAGTCGGTGCGTCGTGTATTTTTTTTGTAGTCGGCTGTCTTCCTGACGCCAATCTGACAAGTAGAGTAAAATGCAAATTAGCGTTATTAAGCCTAAATTACACACTGATACACATTGATAACAAATAATCATGATTATTACATGAGTAATATTTTGTTTTGAGTGGGAATCGAACTCAAGTCAGGGTTACTAGTCATTAGATCAAAAGACATGTTCAAAATGTCAAAGACAATACCTACACAAAAAAAACAAAATCAAAAATCTTCTACTCCATTTCGTTCCTTTGCCTGCCAACTCCGATTACCCCGTAATGATTACAGATTAAAATGCCCTTATTTCTTCCCCAATTTGGCAAAACCTGATACCTCCATTCACCAATAAAGATATGTGAATTGTGGTTCTTAATTCCTGCTAAGCGAAGGTGGTTCTTCATTCATCCAATTGATCGGATTATAAAGTGTGCGAGGGAGCGGGCGGTGTCGCGTTACAAGCTTGTATGAGACCACAATGAGCATGCCGTTTCGCGGTATAACGTGTTAATAATGTAGAATAGGAGTGGTACAAGTGATAAGCTTAAGCGATTATCTATATAGGTACACTAACATTAAAGCTACACGTGCCACATGGACCATTTTGTAGTAAACTAAAAGCTTTCAATAAAAACTATTTATTGATTAACTAGTGGAAGTAATTTGTAACTAGAAATTATTTGCACTTTAATGTCGGCCGCAATAAACGTAAGACGTTTCCGTTGATCATAATTTTCAACTTTCAGCAATAAGAAGGACCAAATTTCGGACAAATTTTGGACTAATATTTTTATTTACGATTTAAGAATTACACACAACATAATCTAGTCCCAAAACTAAGCAGGGCTTGTGCCATGGATACTAGACAACTGATATAAATCATTAGACATACTTTTTTTTATAAATACATACAAATTAAACATAGAAAACACCCAAACTCCGAAAAAATACTTGCAGATTGTACAAACATTTAGTCCGACCAGGGAATCGAACCTCTAGTTCAGCAGCCGCATACGCTAGCCACTAGACAAACAACACAGTCATTTAGTTATCAATTTCAGTAGTACAAAAACCTTATACATAGAAAAATATTTTACGAATCTACAATCGCTTCGTCGTATAACTCGAGCCAACCGTAACGCGATACTAGTCATTGCCTTACATGGGGTCCCTAATTTTACGGCTCATTAGTACCAGATCGTCCTTTTTGCGCTGTGCCTCGCGAAGCAGCAGTTTCTTAGCAGAGAGTATCGGTTACCGGACATTATGAACCGAGGTTTAAACGGTGGTTATTCAATTAAACGGTATTGTACTTACCGGTATTAAATGTCGGTTAATTGGTGAATTTATTTCGGCTGTTTAGTGTGGTGTAAACTTTGTACGGTCTTTTTAAATTGAGAACAAAAGTGATCGTTGTCTGGCTGGTAATAATAAGTGGACAGTTGGCAAAAAAAAAGAATGAATTCAAAAATAGAAACTCTAGAGATCGTTCACAGATTATAGAGTGACATTAATAGGACCTTTGAGGATGTATGTAGATTGGTCTATTAATATTAGTTCTGACTTAAAAACCGTTTATACTTGCCTCTTTACGGTTCGGTAATTAACAATCAAGATGATGTATTCATAATCCAGTTGCACTAAATTATTATAAAACAATCACTGATGGTAAGCAACGACGACTCGGTCAGTACCTGGATGGGTGACCGTTAGACGCATGATACCATGGGCGTCTCCGTGATATGGAGGTCACGTTAAGCAGTCGGTACAGTTGTAATCATAAGATCACAGTAAGCGTTGGAGATCTTCGGGTGGTTTAAAAACTCCCAACGGCAAGATTACGTAGCCACGAGCCCACGACGTTGCAGTTCTCAACCCGCACTCGGTCAGTGTGGGGACGTATGACCTTAACCCTCTCCTGAGAGGCGGTTAGTTTAAAATAAAAAAAATATTAGCAGTGATCTTATATTTATGCAGTAGTTTTATTAACAAAATAATCCTAAACATATATTTTTTTAAATTAATTGATGCACGTGTGTGTAGTATTCTCAATGTGGTATTTAACTTTTAAGTACAAACAAAGTCATAAAACAATATGTTCAAGTACCTACTTAATGGCAGGACATTAAAATGGTTTTATTGTTTTACTATTGAAGTAATTAATACAGCATGTGTTGCCAATTACTAAACTCTACTCGTAAAATAAAGCAATCAATGAATATCAACTTCTTTTTTAGTGGAAGGTATTGTAATAGAAAATGTTGGCGGGTTTTTTTGAAAATTATTTCTTTTTATGATATTTTTTTTATATTTAAGCCTATCAAAGTGACTCTTAGTTGTATCTAGGAAGGAATTGCCAAGAACGCCCACAGGCCAGGTAGAGTTACGATTTGCGCAGGATGGCTGGCAGGAGCTGGATGCGAGAAACCCAAAATCGATCAAAGTCGTGTGCAATGGGAGAGGCTGCACATACCAGCAGTGGACTGCGATGGGCTTATGATGATGATCATGAGAGTGACTCTGCCTGATGGAAAGCATGAGCAGAATACATCCCTACTTTGAGTACATACAATGCAGCATGGTGACCCTTCTGCAGACCGGAGGCCCAATGCCTCCGGTCTCACACTCACACAATTACAATAGACGAGTATTTTTTTCACAGATAGAAGAAAAAGACCAACCTGAAAATTACAGCAGTTGTGCTGTTGTGTTTCTCTACTGAGTGTGTGAGTGTGTGTGTGTGTGTGATCGGAGGCCCAATGAGACAGAAGACTTTCCATCAGGCAGAGCAGAGTCACTTTGTTAGTCTATATGAGACTAAAAAAAAAACAAAGCAAAAATCACATATCTACATACAACCGATTTGACAACATTGGAGTCGGTTAAAAAGTTGATCAGTCCATATTTTAAAAAGTGTTAATGCAATGGTATCAATGATAGTTTACTCAAAAAGGCAAAATACATAAATTATTTATTTAAAAAATAAATTACTTGTTCAGTGTTCACATAAAACATGGTTTATTCGCATTTTTAATACCTTATAAAGGAACTATCGTATCGACATTAAAGGCTAATAGCACGATAAACGTTTGATCAAGAAATACTAAGATATTTCGAATTCCGTGTCAGGAATTCTATCCCTACTGATATTATAAATGCGAAAGTAACTCTGTCTGTCTGTTACGTTTTCACGCCTAAACCGCTAAACCAATGTTGATGAATTTTGGTATAGAGATAGACGGAACCATGGGAAAGGACATGAGCTACTTTTTACCGCGATAACATTTGTCTTAAACACTATTGAACATTGAATTATTAAATGAATTATTAAACATTGAATGCATCTATTTATTTAACTTTTAGGTACATGTATTTCCGTTCACTTCGAAGAAATAAATATTTTTTTTTTAAATAAATATTTTGGACATCTGACACACAACATCATCTAGTCCCAAGCTAAGCAGAGCTTGTGTTATGGGTACTAGACAACTGATATAAATACATAAACATACTTTTTTTTTTGTAAATACATACATATTATACATAGAAAATACCCAGACTCCGAAACAAATATTTGTGAATCACACAAATAATATTTGGTCCAACCCGGGAATCGAACCCGAGACCTCTTGATCAGCAGCCGCATACGCTAACCACTAGACCAACGAGGCAGTCAAATGTAAAATAATTAATTAATTCGTTACTAATAGGCATCAAAATTTATATCAATAAATATAATCGTAATTCATAGACTATTTTGATACGTATCAATTTCAAAATACCAACCAATTGAGCATTGATGTATATTTGAGTCTATTTCTTATACCTAAATGCTTAATACTCTTTAAAAAAAAGCGGCCAAGTGCGAGTCCGACTCGCCCATGAAGGGTTCCGTATCAGCAAGTAGCATCATATATAAGTTCTTGTAGTTCGTTGTAACTTTTATCGATGTTTTTATACTAGTGTATTGATTGGATGAAAGGTAAATTGCGTGTTACGATTTATGACGTATTAAAAAAAAACTACTAACTAGATCTCGCTCAAACCAATTTTCGTTGGTAGTTTGCATGGTAATATACAACATATATTTTTTTTAGTTTTATCACTCTCTTATTTTAGAAGTTAGAGGGGGGGGGGACACACATTTTTCCACTTTGAAAGTGTCTCTCGCGCAAACTATTCAGTTTAGAAAAAAATGATATTAGAAACCTCAACATCATTTTTGAACACCTGTCCATAGATACCCCACACGTATAGGTTTGATGAAAAAAAAATTTTTGAGTTTCAGTTTTAAGTATGGGGACCCCCAAAATGTATTGTTTTTTTTCTATTTTTATGTAAAAATCTTAATGCGGTTCACAGAATACATCGACTGACTAAATTTCAACAGTATAGCTCTTATAGTTTCGGAAATAATTGGCTGTGACATACGGACAGACAGACAGACAGACAGACAGACAGACAGACAGACGGACAGACAGACTTGACGAATCTATAAGGGTTCCGTTTTTTGCCATTTGGCTACGGAACCCTAAAAAACAAATTAACATGACATTTGGCAGTAAGAGGTGTTTGACGTTTCTCGAACTATTTGGCGGGTAACTCAAATATCAGCTTTCCCGTCTTCCTGACACAGATCCATCCTTTTTCACGTAATCATGTCTACAGGTAAAGTAAAGTCATTAACAGAAAAAGTTTATTCAGTCTCTTTTTATTTTTTTCAATGTTGACTAAACAAAATTGTTGTTACATTATTTCTTTTTCTATTAAATTAATTTTACTTTTCTTTTTCTTACTGGCAACTTAGACTTTCTTACTTGGTAAATAGATTAGTGTGGATAGACGAATTCGTGGGTAAAAAAATCAATTAATCAATTAGCTATCCGCCATTTAGACAACGACTAGTACGAGCACAGATAACGTAAAATAAAAAAAAAACGTGCAAATCCCCGCAGATCGCAGCCGTATCGCGTTACGCGCTAATGGAGCGTGCACGCGATCCGGCTCGTGTGTTCGCCTTACTGTGTATCTATACTTTTTGGTAATATAAAAAATACTCGATCGGTAAATGGATACGTTCAGTATCTTTCAAAATAAAATATTTTGCAAAATTTGGTGGGATGTATGGAAAGAAGATATCGTCAAAGGAGGTCTCTCACTCACAGTAAGGGAGGTCCGTGAATCGCAAAACCCTTAAAAAAAGACTCAAAAAGATGGGTACACGAATCCAAATATAATTTTTGATTAAATTAGAAACTGCAGCGGTAGGGTTGTCCAAAAAAATATATTTATTCCTAAGTTTATTTAGGGTCGGCTACTAGTTTACCTGGTTTTACTTGAATATCAGTTTTTTCGGATTCAGCCATCGGATCTACATAACCCTGAAGGTGAGATCGAAGGTTTAAGTTAGTATATTTGAGGTCACGTACTTTCCAATAGCCATTGCTATAGAAGTTCATGACAACTGGGACTGACGGCTTACCGTGTTCACAGTTTCATACGCAGAATAGAAAACGATGAACATGTTGCCACTTGGCTAGGGGGGCTGATGACCGTTCATTCTTCAAATCTTTAAAGTTATTATTTTTCATGACCCGAAGAAAAGGCTAACAAAATCCTACCTATATGATTAGTGTACCGTGTTGTATGTAAACACAAATATTGTTGTATTGATGAGATCTGTAGTGGGCGATGTCGCGTGCAATTACTTGTCAATTGACAGACAGACACCACGCGAGAGACCAATGTGCAGATAAGGTTCAGAAGTGCAACTACAATATATTTTTCAAGTGATTGTATTTTCGTAGGTAAGCTTAGCCGAGATTATTTTGGAAACAATTTTTTATGTCCGTGTATGTTTAAGCAAATTAAATTTAACTAAAATATTTAAACATCAAAGACAAATATTTAATTTTATCCTTAGTTTTTATTTTATACTTATTAACTTAAACACGGAAAAGTGGGTTTCTCAACATAACAGCCTCGTTCTTGTTTGGAATAAGGCGATATTATGATTGAAAGAAGGTAAAACTGATAGACTTCATACTATGAAAGCGATTGCTGAAACATTTCCCGAGACCACCATAGTATGGCTCACCATGCTGCCTGCCAAAATAAGGATGGCCCTTAGTTACTTTGGTAAGCTAAAGTCTAGTGTTAAATAGCTTAGGAAAATGTGTCAATAATGTCATAAAAATATTGGTTCGATGTTCCTACTTTGTACACTTTGAATACAATCAATTGAATTCCTTATTTGATGTCGGTTATATAAAAGTAAAATAGGTATGATCTAAAATATGTATTTGAATGATACGACAAAAAAAAACATAAATTAAAACTTATCTTACTGTTATAGCTTTCCTATTATCTCTCAACACTGTCGCCTTGGACAAACTAATTAAACTTCAAGCATCAGAAGCCCAAACGCAAACACACTTGTTTACCAACAGATCCAGTGGATCCAGACCCTATTGTGTTAATATTTTAAACTGGCAACATTTAACGCACCCCCATTGGACGGTGGGCGACGATGCGCGCGTCATTTATTTTAATTTGTCATTTGATTTGACAGTTGATGTCAACTTGACGTTAATTGAAGATGGAGATTATGCGCTCGGATTTGAGAATTGCTCAATTGATGCTGGTTATCTCTTATTGAGAGAATCATTTAGTGATTTGTATTTATTGGTCATAAGCGCAGTCTCAAATTGTCATTAATAATTCTTTTTATTTATTTAATCATGGTACTTATTCCGTAATTATATTTAACTAGTGTAAACTACATAACATGGCCATTTGACACTGTCATCAATCATTTACAGCTCTTGAATAGTCCACAGTTGGACATAGATCACTCCTTTTTTAAAGAGATTTTGATCTAATATAAAAGCGACCAGAGACTAGTGCAACGTTTTTTTTTTAATTTAATGTTATTCTCAACCACACAATGTTATAATAAAACCTCTATCGGTTTCATATGTACCAAAATAAAAAGCACCTTTTTTGCAACTGGATCCTACACATGGTCAAAACAGCGTAAATTTAAAGCTCTACTTACCCCTCTGTAATAGAGGCTTGAATGTCGATGTGGGTTGTTAACGCCTTGCTGGGTTTGTGAAGGGCGCTTTGACTTTCAGTTTTAAGCCGATGCGCTTTTGTTTGTGTTTTATAGATTTCGTTTGTACACTGATAACCGTTTTTGGGGTTCCGTGCCATAAGCGTGAAACGGAACTTTATTACTAAGACTCCGTTTTCCGTCTCTCCGTCTGTCATCAGGCTGTATCTCATGAATCGTGGTAGCTAGACTGTTTTTATTTTCACAGACGATTTATTTTTGTTGCTGCTATAATAATAAATAATAAAAATATAAATCAAAGTTAAGCAACTATCATAAATTAGATAGGTGTTTTCTTTTTGCATAATTGTTTTTCTTGTAAACAAGTGCCCTCAAATATACTATACAGACAACTGGTTCAACTTTCGAATTCACTTCGCCTTCAGGGTTGTGGAGATCCGTTTCCAGTCGCTCCATGGTAAAACTGATATTCAGGTAAAACCAGTTGAACTACTAACTCCAAATAATCTTGTGAATAATAAAGGCTAAGAAGATGAGGCAGATGATTATGTAGGCTGAGAAGTTGCCGACCTCATCGTGAAGATATCAGAACTCGTTAATAAAAACTAGTGAACAAAGTTGTCCTTTCTTTGCTTTGTGCTTCGCTGGGAGAAGTATGAAGAGTTAAAGGAGACTTAACAGAAAATTAAAAAAATAAATAAATATAGGCATAGTCTGGCTACGAAATTGGAATTATTTATTTAATATGAGAAATGAAACGTCGAACTACGTTTTCCTAATAAATATTCAATAGAGAAGCTGGTATTTTTTAAATAAGTTTGCTGTCAAAATGACTCTGCTCAGCCTGATGGGAAGCATGAGCAGATTCCAAGAGTGGTGCTCACCATCCTCACTGCCAATGTAGACAATGCAACACCCACACTATTGCGGCCTGGGCTTATAGGACCCGGGATCATATTAGGAAGGAAACACATGAGCTGGCAGGAAGTTCGAGTTTATTTTTGTATTGCTATTTGTAAGTATATTGTTTTACAACGAGGAAGTAGGTTACTAGGTTACTTAAGTAGAGGACGATTACTCATGGTATATTTAAGACGCTGCACTATACAGACTTTACTTTTTGTACTTAAAACTACGAATATCATTAGGCAGTCCATTAATTATAAATTGAGGCGACACAATTTATTTCTCGACTTTTTGTTTGTAAGATATCATATTTGTTGAATTTTTAAAACAAATTCTATAAAAATAGTTTGACACTTACGTCGGAAAATCTGGTCCAATAACAGTCACAAAAGAATAGATAAATGCCTAGAACCTGAGAAAGAAGTATTCATGACTCAAATAAACTACAAAAAGTAAAGTTTGAATTCATTACAAGTATTACAACTAAAACTTTCATTTCTAGCGGCAATCCAAACTTTAGCAAAGCAAAATATAACCTCTTATTTTTACTACTACCTATCTTTCCCGCCACCCAAAGTGACATTAGAAAATCTCACAGATAAAAATTGTTTTTGCTACATGCAAGAATTTTATTTTAATACAATAATATTTAAAGATGTTCAATGCACTGTTTAGTAATCATGCATCAATGAAAAGGGTAGTGTATGACTCAGGTGGCATAAAAAGCCACCGTCTTTTGTCCCTTTGTGAAGTTTCAAGAGAGCATCAAAGGATTCGAGTGTTTAATGAGTGAATTCACAATAAACCAAAACATATTGATGTTCCTTACATTTGTTACAAATATAATAATATTTTGTTTAAACATGAGGTATTTTCTTACCTTTTATTTACGGATCGTCAAGGAGCGTATCCTATTCAAGGTCTTTTTTTTATTTTTTTTAAGGCAAAGATGAAATACATGATAATGATTAAAAGATGGCGGGTACTTAGTGAGTCACGGGTGCGAGAAACTTTTATGAGTAATCGTAAGGATTGGTAATTTCAACCGTCTTTAAATTGGGAATTTTATCAGGAAACTGTCAAATAACCAATCGTAGATCATTATGTTGGATTTGGGTTCAAAACTCCGAACCTTTGAACGGAGCTGTTGTTGGTTAGGGAAGAGAAAGAGGCAAACATATTTGCTTAGAATTGTTAATCTATTACATTCCACTAGCTTTCGCCTGCGGCTCCGCCCGCGTCAATGTCGGTTATCGCATCAAAAAGTAGCCTATGTCTTTTCTCAGTCTTTCAGACAATCTGGGTACAAAATTTCATTTAAATAGGTGCAGTGGTTTTTAAGTTTATTGCAAACAGACAGACAGACTCGGCGGAGGACTTTATTTTATAATATAATATGTAGTGATAATATATAAGAATGGAAGTCGCTTACAAACTTTCATATTTCAATGGATACTTGAAATTACGAAGAAAATAACATCACTACAAATTACATAGATACTCAACATGGTACTTTCTAGTGACGTATGCTCTGGTGCTGTAACAAACACACACACACACATACACAGTATATAGATAAATTATACTCGTGCCCAAAAAAAAAATATTCATCACACATCACACGACCTCCAGCATATCAGTCCGGGTTACAAGCTGGGCCGTCAATTAAGACTATCAGGTAATAGAACAATCTGTTCTGTTCTGCCCGACGTTTCAACCAGGTCACAAATGACAATGACTTGCAATCTCAGAACATCAGTACATAACATGGAAAGCGAAAGAAGGAGAAAAAAATATTAATGTGATGTTCCGTAGAAATGCTCAAATAGCGGTATAAATTCACCAATTAGAACCTAGAACAGACAGAAGCGTTGTTACAAATATTCGCATACCTGAATAAGCGAAATAAAAATTTGCGTTCGCATATTCAGACCCTTTGCTAAGTTGCAACCGTTTTTCGCTTTTTGTTCTATTCTCTATTCTGTTTTCTAATTGGCTAATGTCACTCAGTCACGTGATCAAAACAAAATATTAGCCAATGAAACAAGAGAATAGAGAAATTGAATAAAGAATAGAAAACGAAAAACATTCGCAAATCGACTAAGGGGCAACTTTCATAACATCTTTTCTATATAAGTACTAATATTGTCATTAATTCTTTTGATATTTTAATGAGGACTAGTCATTCTATACTACTTATATGAAGGAAACCACAAAGTGTATTGCTTGATAGTCACTTCAAATCGCTTTCTCTTAAATTAACGTCAAAATCATTAGATTATTAACATGATCTACGAAAAAAATGTCTAAATCTGCGCTTTCAATTCTTAGAAACATTCGCACTGACATTTTGAATTACTTGAGTACTTATAGATGTATCACAAAACAGTAATCATTATGTTGAAAGCAAAACATATTTTATTTTATCACATTTTAAATAATCGCCGCGATAGTTCGTAAGCTCAAAGCTCGAAATCTTGCAAGTCACCGTCGACATGTGGCGATTTTGAAATTGGAACGCACCTCGCGAGCGCGTATTTACTTTTTTAATTCTTTTTTTTATAATTCTTTTTTTAAATCGAAGGAGTCATTAGATTGTAACTCTTAACGGTCTTGGTTTTTTATCACTGACCGAAACTTGTCAGGTGTCCATTTTTAATATTCTGAAATAATTTATTTAGTGCAAAAACATAGAGGGACATTAAGGACAGCAACTGTCTTTTACCTAATCGTTTGCGAGAATAAAATTATTTTGACGTTAATTTATAGACTTAATGCCTACTGCTGTCAATTGTAAATTCAATTCGTAGCGTAATATTTATTGCGATAGGACCTATTCTGAGAACTTTTACCATAGACTATAAATGAATGCGCACTGATGACAGTTGTGAGTTGAAACACGTCTATCGTATCAGTAAATAAAGAAATAAATTAATTTTCCAACCTGAATATATACATAGTTATAATCATAGTAACAAATTATTTTAAGTGAACAATTTAGCTAATGGATCTTTGAGGAAACAATTAAAAATAACAAAACAAATGATACCTACTCATGCATATTAACAGGAGCAAATTTATATTTCACTGCACGGTTGGCCTAGTGGCTTATGCGGTCGCCACGCCGCTTCCTACTGCGCCAAGTGTCGTGGGTTCAAATCTCACGTAGGATAACATTTTGTGTGATTTACAATTTGTTGTTCTGAGTGTGGGTGTTCTTTGTGTCCGTTTCATGTATGTTTGTAAAGTCCCCCGCGACACAGGAATTTTTATTCCTAATGCGGGAGTTGTCTTTTTAAATAAACATGAACATATCACAAACTCTAAGATAAAGGATCATGAACAATTAGACCAAAAGATCTTAGCTAGCATAATGGAAGCTTATTTTTTTCTGTTAATTAGAGGAATCGTGACGTTTCGGTTCAAAGTTTATATAAAGATATAATACAATGAATCCGTATATCCTTAAAATAAATTGAGCAATGAATTTACTAATGACATTTAATGCCCTGCTCCAATGATTTCACGAATGATCCATCATTATATCAGCGTTCAAATCTATCAGACTAATATTTCATAACAAATTACAAAGACTCTCAACTCTCAATACACGACACGGATTCATCGGGCGCCCGCCGAGCTTGTCCGAATCGTAACTTAAACAAAAACAAGCCGTCATCTCACAATGGATGAACAAAAAACCGGTATATCGGTAACACAATCTATACATATTAAACATACAATACAAACAATGCAATGTTGATTGAAACGTCAAACAAATGACGTCCCGATTGATTCAGATAGCTGCATTCTACTTATTAACAACATAATTACGGCACGCTGAGATATAACTATTTATTTTGTGTCCAAATTTATTATTGAGACGTCGAAAAAACCAGATCACGAAGCAATGATTCGTGATTTTTGTTGCGCCCGTTCCTTTCTATCGATTTTTATATCGATTTCCATATTGAGATCAGTGATGTATCAAAAAAAGTTGTTTGTTTTTTTTTCAATCAAAATTGTTATATGATGTTGGCAGGTTGGTTTTTTTTATGTTGGCAGTACGTGAGCTTTTTTACAAGTTCATGGACAATGGAGGTTTGAAGTAATTGATAATTTGAGACAGTACAGTTTGAAGCTAATGAACTTTTATTAAAACATTAAAATAGCTATAGAAAATTTTTTTAACGGACAAATTTATTTTTGTTAGACATTTATAACAAACTTAATAGCATACACAACATTGTACTTTAATAGTGTTGTCAAAGTTAGACATTCGCATATGAATTGGTATATTGACATTTTAAAACAAGTACCATAGTGATTATTATGGTACTAATTTTATAACCCACTTGCTTTTATAATCATTATGTTGTTAATACTTTTACATTCTAAAACCGATACTTATGTAGGTATGTATGGAAATAAACACGATCAAGTATTATGAGACATAGAAGAACAAATATTGTGTTATAAGCACGATCAGTTTGTTTTGTTACATCACTATATATTATTTAATTAAGTCCTCCGCCGCGTTTGTCTGTCTGTTCACGATAAACTTAAAACTACTGCATCGATTTAAATGAATTTTTGTACCCAGTTTTTGTTTTGTTTTTGTAGACTATCTAGTCTAAAGCCTGACAAAGGACATAGGCTTGGAGGTGGGCGGAGCCGCGGGAGAAAGCTAGTTAAATATATAATGCTTCGATGCTTCGGTATATGTGAATGTATGTCCTGAAGTTCACCTAAACAACTAGACCTTTTTGAGCTTACTTACTGGACTCCAAGAGCGCTAAGGAACTTAGTTCTTAGATTCTCTTTACACTTTCAGACGAAAAAACCTTTTATCTGTGTGTATTAGTGCATCTTTATGTTAGTGAGAGTCACCACCCCTACTCATCCCATGGTTACCGTAAGAGGCGACTAATGAAACAATCTTCCCAGGAACACAGAATAGCTAAGGAAGAATTCAAACACACCCAATACCTGCCAGCCTGGCCCACGTGGACCAAAACCCCCTTTCCAAAGAATCAGCAACTGACTTTTAAACGATGATGATGAAGCCCATGTACAGCTATGAACTAAAGATGTTAATGATGTTTAATCAGGACAATGTCAGTCAGAGCCGACATTATTCAAATACTTATTGTACTGTTTATTTACTTCACCATGTCATGAATAAAACCATCAAAAGTACCAAAATATATAATTTATTCAGTTACTAATCATATGCCACAAAAAATCCTCGTTTACACTCTTTAAAACCATATCTTCTCTTGTCAAGTGTTTGCTAAATATTACATGACAGTGTTGTTGGTAACCACTTAACTTAAACAGTACTGTAATCTACACTTTGTTTATAATCTGTAAGAAACAACACTTAAAATATACACTCGAAAAACATTACCCATTCTTACGCAGTCGGGTAAAACAGGCGCGTGTAACAGTAGTTGCAAATGATGGGTTATTTCTGAAGTCATTATATACAATTTGACAAACAACCCCAACATACCCTAGTCAAATCAAAACACTTGCTTCACGTAATCACTCCGACAGAAGAAGAAGGGTAACCACCTGTTTAATACTTGATAAGTAAACGTAGTGTAGGACGCCCACAGGCCAGGTGGAGTGATGATTTGCGTAAGATGGTTGGCAGGAGCTGGATGCGAGAAGCCCAAAATCGATCAAAGTGGTGTGCAATGGGAGAGGCCTATGTCCAGCAGTGGACTGATATAGGCTGATGATGATGATGATGATGAGTCCAACAGAAAACATAAGAGTATCCCTACTTTAATATTATATAGGTATATTATAATATTATAAATGCGAAAGTAACTCTGTCTGTCTGTTACGTTTTCATGCCAAAATCGCTGAACCGATTTTGATGAATTTTGGCATAGATATAGACGGAACCTTGGAAAAGGACATAGGCTACATTTTACTGCGATAATCGACATATACGTGGCGGAGCCGCGGGCAAAAGCTAGTTAGCTAGTCTGTCTGTTCGTGATAAACTCAAAAACCACTGCACAGATTTAAATGACCCTGATGATGATTTTGTACCCAGATAATCTAAAGTCTGAGAAAGAACATAGTCTGCTTTTTACCGCGATAACAGCCGCGGACGAAAGCTAGTAGAAAACAAACGAGGCCTTGTAAAGCATTTGAGTAAAGGGTTAAAGAGCCATAAAATATTTATCTTATAGAAGTCCGTGTGGTATCGAATTAAGATTAAGAATGTCACCACCCCTATTCATCCTTAGGGTGTCGTATGAGCTGACTATAGGACAACAGCGCTGCAAAGGAAATGAAATCTTGATACAAACACTGTACTAGCTCGTCTGACCAGCGTGGTAAAATAAATAAATATTTCGGACATCTTAAAAGGCAAATACCTTCTCTTTCAGGAGAGGTAAAAAGCGGCCAAGTGCGAGTCGGACTCGCCCATGAAGGGTTCCGTATCAGCAAGTAACGTCATATAAAAGTTCTTGTAGTTCGTTGTAACTTTCATCGATGTTTTTATACTAGTGTTTTGACTGGATGAAAGGTAAATTGCGTGTAACGATTTATGACGTATTAAAAAAAAACTACTCACTAGATCTTGTTCAAACCAATTTTCGTTGGTAGTTTACATGGTAATGTATAACATATATTTTTTTTAGTTTTATCACTTTCTTATTTTAGAAGTTAGAGGGGGGGGACACACATTTTTCCACTTTGGAAGTGTCTCTCGCGCAAACTATTCAGTTTAGAAAAAAATGATACTAGAAACCTCAACATCATTTTTGAACACCTATCCATAGATACCCTACACGTATAGGTTTGATGAAAAAAAAATTTTTGAGTTTCAGTTCCAAGTATGGGGACCCCCAAAATGTATTGTTTTTTTTCTATTTTTATGTAAAAATCTTAATGCGGTTCACAGAATACATCGACTGACCAAATTTCAACAGTATAGCTCTTATAGTTTCGGAAATAATTGGCTGTGACATACGGACGGACAGACAGACAGACAGACTTGACGAATCTATAAGGGTTCCGTTTTTTGCCATTTGGCTACTGAACCCTAAAAATGCAGTGGTAGACTGTTGATTACTCACTTGACTAATGATAAGAATTTAAATGAAGAGTTGTAGGCCAGAAAAGTGTTCGCTGAGTAATATTAGGCAGTAGTAGGTACTTAGATTTGAGGAGGGTGGCTGGCGGCGGATGGGTGCGGACTGTCCAAGACCGGGATGGTTGGCGTTCCTTGGGGGAGACCTTCGTGCAGCAGTGGACGGCGATAGGTTGACACTATATGTACTTACATAAAAAACAAATTTTAAACAGCTAATTATCAACAAATATATAAAAGAACGAATTTCAATGAATGAAAAGAACTAAAATATTTTAGGCACCAATCTTCCCTCTCAAACTATATAGAGATTAAGTCATCAATGACATGTCAAAATCCTGCTCGTTTAACAAACGGTATATCGATCGATCGACATATTTTTATCGAACACAATATGCGGTCCTCGTCGGTGAGAAATGACGTATTGCCAACTCATCATCGCTGATATTTTATTAATATATTAAAAATTACTCGTTTCCTTTAGATTTTTACTTAAGTATTTTATGTTTGGGATCAGCTGCTTCTGAACAGGTTGCATGATAATCTATTAGTAAGGGCCTTCGATATTTATCCGTTGATACAGTTTATTGAAAGCTAAAATAAAATTGTGAAAGTCACTAAATAAACATAGTAATAAAAAAAAGCGGCCAAGTGCGAGTCGGACTCGCCCATGAAGGGTTCCGTATCAGCAAGTGACATCATATAAAACTTTCATCGATGTTTTTATACTAGTGTATTGATTGGATGAAAGATAAATTGCGTGTTACGATTTATGACGTATTAAAAAAAAACTACTTACTAGATCTCGTTCAAACCAATTTTCGTTGGTAGTTTGCATGGTAATGTACAACATATATTTTTTTTAGTTTTATCACTCTCTTATTTTAGAAGTTAGAGGGGGGGGGACACACATTTTTCCACTTTGGAAGGGTCTCTCGCGCAAACCATTCAGTTTAGAAAAAAATGATATTCGAAACCTCAACATCATTTTTGAACACCTATCCTTAGATACCCCACACGTATAGGTTTGATGAAAACAAAATTTTTGAGTTTCAGTTCCAAGTATGGGGACCTCCAAAATGTATTGTTTTTTTTCTATTTTCATGTCAAAATCTTAATGCGGTTCACAGAATACATCGTCTGACCAAATTTCAATATTATAGCTCTTATAGTTTCGGAAATAATTGGCTGTGACATACGGACGGACAGACAGACAGACAGACAGACAGACAGACAGACAGACAGACTTGACGAATCTATAAGGGTTCCGTTTTTTGCCATTTGGCTACGGAACCCTAATTAATAATCTGTATTTATCTGGGCTATGTCCAGCAGTGGACTGCTAAGGTTTTAATATTAGAACAAAGAAGTTAATACCTAATATAGGGTATGGGAAAATGGGCAGATGTGTCGTCTCATGACATTTTTCATCACTAATATCATTCTGATGTCACACATCTTCTTCTCAGTCTAAAGACGTATATTGCTGAACATAGACTGATTGCTTTATAGAGAATACTGCACAGTTGGGCTAGTGGTTTAAGCGGTCGCAACGCCGCTCTCTACTGCGCTATGTGCTGTGGGTTCAAATTGGGGCAATTACACGGACAAACATTATGTTATTCAGAAATTGTTACTCTGAGTCTAGGTGTCCTTTCTCTCCGTTTCTTGTATGTTTGTAAAAACCCCGTGACACAGGAATATATTTCTAATACTAGTTATCTTAAAAAAAAGGTTTACCCCCAAAACGGTTGCACGTCCATGAATAGTTTCAACTTGAGAAACAAAAAGGTGTTCCTCCTATTTAAGTCTCCAAGGGTCATCACCTCGTCGAAACCGGCCAGGAAGCCATATATCGGTCTTGATCTATAAGGTCTTCCGTCATAGTTGAGTTTACTGTACTCTACGTTTACTTAAACTTTCGCGACTTTTACACATACTCGTGTTTACCCGAGACTACGAGGGCTATAACCCGTTCCAAAACGTCGAAAAATAGAAAGTATCGTAACTTTTTTAATTTAATCGCGAATAAGTCCCACTTACAGCAAAAAACATGAATATGTACTCTACTTTGCCCAAACTCAAATATGAATTCGGCTTCCAGAGACCGGGATAATGATACAGAAACATCTGACCAGGCCGTCATGGTATAGGTCAACATGCTGCATTGCTTACCCTCATAATGAGGATGGTGACCCCTACTCATGCTTTCCATCATGCAGAGTTGAGTCACTTTGGTAGGCTTAAACATAAAAAATGCTTTCTTCTTTCCTTCTTTCTTTACTGGTGGAAGTCAGAGGTATCATAACAAGTAAGTCTTGAAGAACTTGTAAAGGTAATTAAATCTAACAACATCTTGAATAAATACATCAGGTTAGAACAAGTTCAGAGTATTTTTACTGTGCTATTAACATTGATATATGTGCTCAATTAATATCTCGAAATAGGCGTGTCCGTACATCTGTAACAAGAGACATGGACATGCAAATATCTCGAACGATACTTCTGATCGACATAAATAAATCTCATGTCTATTATTATGAGAATAAAGACGAGTTTACACTCGAGTGAAACTGCAGCGACAACCATTCACTATCAGCTGAATTACCGGCTTGCTTGCCATCTATACCATGACTTTCTAAGCTTTAATATTCCCGAGTTTATTTAGGATCGGCTTCCAGTTCCGGTTTTATCCGAATATCAATTTTTCGATGGAGTAACTGGCATCGGACCTTCGCAACCCTGAGGGCGAACTGAAATTCGAAGATTGAATTAGTTGTCAGCATATTTAAAGGATCGACGGCTTAACGTGCTCTCCGAGGTACGAACTTGAAAGAAAGTCAAACTTTCATACTGCGGACTGTCCTTAAGAATTTTTTGCTAAAAAACCAAATAAAACTTTTTGCCCGACACGGGAATTGAACACGAAACCTTTCAATCGGTAGTTGCATACTCTAACTACTAGACCAACGAGGCTATCATCCTATATCGAGATATTTATTTTTAAACCATGTGTCTGTATTAGTCTGTTAGTGGCAGCCCTAAGGAGTACACCTGTTAATTGAAAAGTCGATCGTCTCATGTTCCCGTCACGCATGTCTTGAGTTTTAGTAAATGGCGCCATTACATATATTCGTATCGGCTGTATTCAGTATTTTTATTCTTATCTTTTTGTTTACTGGCTCTGATTATTTATGTAAAAGTATTTTTTTACCCGCTGCCGCGTTGGTAGAAACTTACTTTTTTAACCTTGCAACTTTTTTTATTGATTAGCACGGCTGGCGTAGAAGGAAAAATACAGTTCCATTTTCAAATTCAAATTGTAATTTATACTCTATGAATCTGCTTCTTCTTCCTAGCCTTTATTCTCAAGATTATTTGCGGTCGGTTACTACTACTACCACTTCGCTTTGTTGTTGACGCGGGTAATGCCGCGTAGCGAAGCTTGTCTAAGGCTACGTGCTAGTCAAAATCCTGTCAAATCGATTCAGCTTTTCCAGACATTAACCGGAGCAGTGGGAGTGTCCCATCACGGGACAAGTGGTATAGACCCCATACTCTAGGATTCTAGGAACGTAGTGTGTGATTTGCAAATATATTAATAATACATTTAAAACATTCCAATACGAGCAATAACTGTTTAAATTTTCAATATGAAGAAGAGCATATCATTTGATCTGATCTGACCCTGCCATTTACGACTGACAGAATTTTAAGAACGATATTATTTGGTATATAAATTCAAAATGGCGCGCATTGCTCTTTTTTGGTTATGGCTTCGTTAGGCATTAGCCAATGCGCATTGCTTTGATATTTAGCATGATGTATCGAAATCCATACTAATATTCTAAATTCGAAAGTATCTCAGTCTGTCTGTAACGTTTACACGGCTAAACCTCTGCATCGATTTCAATGAAATTTGACAAAGAAGTACTTTGCTTCTTGAGGATAGACATAGGCTACTTACGTATATTAGTTTCCTCTTCTTACCCAATCAATCATAGTTGTAATAAGTAAAAAAAATGGTAAATAAATACAAAAAGTATACCAAATCATGATACGAACTTAAAAAAGGCTATGTATTAGTCCTATCTACCCCTAGCCAAGTTGCAATTTTTTGTTTTCTATTCTATTTTTTTTCTTGCTTCATGGGCTAATATTTTGTTTTGATCACGTGACTGAGTGACATTAGCCAATGAAAGAAGAGAATAAAGACATAGAATAGAAATCGAAGCAAGTTTGCAACTTGGCGAGAACGGCTGGTCTTGTTCTGCTTCTTCACTACTCGTATTTAAATGCTTATAATAAAATCTTAAATCTATTTGGTATAGCGATTAGCGTATATGCCGATGGCTACTGAAATGGAAATCATAAAAAAATATCAATGAAAATGGAGGAATGCGTGAAGGAGGATTTCGAGTGATCAAGGAGATTTGTCGTCATCATGAACACCTACCACAGTTTAAGCCACAGCTACTGCTAGACATAAGCCTGTCATTAAAGAGGAGATCAAGGAGAATGGAACTTTGCAACGACTCGAAATAAATTGGGAAAAGGGAATTTAATATGGTAATGTTTTTTCTTTACTAACTAACCAAATTACCCAAACATCTACAAGATTTATGCCTAAGATTTATGCTTTTCACCAACTGCATATGACCATCTCCTTACAAAAAGCCTCCTAACGTAGATGTCCCCTAAATTCTAAAAGAAACCTAAGCATTTCTGTCACCTAAAAGTTATTGAAAACGAAAAATTCACTAAAGATTAACTAACTCACTATAAGTGGCTCCTTAAATTTAGAAGACTTTGGTGAAAACGGCTATTAGTGTTTCCAGATCCTATTCTAATGTAATTTAGATGGTATTTGAAACAATTTAGGACAAATAATTGTTTTACCGTTGCAAAGTTTGTCGAAGCCAAGTAAGGCTATGTACATAACTTCAAATCTCTAAATATGATGGTTGTTAGCATACCTTTTTACACATAATTTGTCGCGAGTAATAGGCTTCGGAGCAAGGTCCCGTGGTGAGCTATTACGTCGCCATTACGACCTAATCACGTGGGTGCGCTCGCGCCGGCGCCGGTACATATTGCGGAGTCACTGTCTGATACAGTATAGGTTCTTGCAGTAGGATAACGTTATAACTGTCGCTTTATTAAAACTTGGTAACGTAGTACACACAATGGAAACTCTCATAAATTTTCCTTGTTTATTAAACGTTTTCCATTGATAATCAGCTACTGTTGATCAATGTTGAATGAAAGATACGTTATACCAGTCACTTTAAAGAAAACTTGTTGAGTATAGCATTCTCAACAAGGTTTTGAGTGTCAGTAGTTCATGGTTATTTTTTTTTATTGAATCCATAATAGTTATTTTCTCTTCATTCTAATAGTCAAACAACTCTATTAATAGTTAGATTAAAAAAGATTAAAATTCTAATATTAATGTCAAAAAAAAAGATAAGTCAAATATTATATTTCATATATTTCTAAATTTATGTCTATTCTACTACACTAAAATACTTTTAACTTATTTAAAACGTATAACAGAAACAATACTACAAACCGAGAATAAAACCGATACCGAGACTAAAATAAAATATTTTTGAAGCAAACATTTTCTACCTTTGTATTGTAAATATTTACACTGTGGCAACACCGCCACTTACCCATCACACTGTTTCCCACATACTACAGTTTGACAGCTCCAAATATGACGTCAGACTCGTATGACAGGCGCCATGAGGGACAAACAATGTTAAAGAAAAAAGATCTTGATATACCAATTTTTATTTTGTTTATTGTATGGCCGGATTTTTTACCAAAAGCACCTTAATTGAAGTGTACGTTTACGTATCGAGATTACATTAAAAAAATATTGACGGGAAACGGTAACTAATAATAAATCCGTAATGCTAAATAAATAAAATAAAAATAACATCAATATCCATACTAATCTGTCTCTCTGATACACTTTCACGGCTAAACCGCTAAAATATTCTAATGAAATTTATATTAGAGATCCCTTGATTCTTGAGGAGCCGCAAGCTAAAGCTAGTTTGACATAGAAGTACTGTTTGTAATCGTTTTTCTACAGCATTTATAGTGTATAAACATGATACATATTATACTAAGTGTATGTCTATCTGTAAAATTTATACATATGTTTGTATTCCTATATATGTATATATGCACACGCATGTGTGTGTGTGTGTGTGTGTGTGTGTGTGTGTGTGTGTGTGTGTGTGTGTGTGTGTGTGTGTGTGTGTGTGTGTGTGTGTGTGTGTGTGTGTGTGTGTGTGTGTGTGTGTGTGTGTGTGTGTGTTTATATGTATAGGTATGTTGTGAACTGTGAGAATTATTATTGAGCACACCTCTGTGCACCTACCTGATAAAATTTCTGCACCACATGAAGGTTGACCGAAAGATTTGATTCAAACAGATACCAGTACCAGTACCCATAATACAAGCTCTGCTCAGTTTGGGACTAGATGATGTTGTCAGATGTCCGAAATATTTATTATTATTTATTTATTTAGGAAGCGCAAGCAATGGAATCTTTCAAAAATTTACCCCGTTTTTAAAACATTTTTTCTATATAATAATACTGCGCTACTAGCGTACGTGCGTGATAATAAATAGAAAGTCTATACTTCCCTGGTAAATGGACTATCTAACAATGAAAGCTTTATTTAAATAGGACCAGTAGTTTATAAGATTAGCGTCTTCAAACAAACACAGAAACAAACAAAATATAACCATAGACAAAAGGTTTGCCATTTTATTATTTTTGATATAATCTATAACCTTACACCATTAAATCTAATACATAAAATAATAATTTCTGCATCGATCCGGCATTATTAAATATAATTGTATTTAGGTTTCAATGTTTCATTGAATTTAATGATCGTGCAAATCTAATAAGTCATTATTTTAAAGTGCTAATTTGCAATGATTGTATTATGGCAACCCCAAATCTATACAAATATATAAAATTAAAGTGTCTGTTTGTAACTCAGGTTTTCACTAAATGCATATATATATTTAAACTAAATTTAGATAAGCCTACCAAAGTGACTCTGCTGTGCTTGATGATAGAATCCAGAAGTATAAGTCACCATCCTCATTGCGACAATGCATCATGGTGACACACACTATGGCGGTTTAGTGATATGCTTCTACGTTATTGGGCCTCCGGTCTCACCTCACTTACCAACGAAAAACGACAGCACGGTTTCTGTCATTTGAGGTTGATCTTCGGTGAGTAGGGTTTTACCGTCCCGGTTAAGCCGGGCCACATCAAATAAGCATTTTTTTTATTTGTCTGTCTGGCCAGTGCAGCTATACTCGGGAATGGCTGAACCAATTTTGTCAGAACTTCCACTAGTATACCCATGGTATTATTTTGACCCACTTTCACAAAAAAAAAAAAAAAAAAATAAGTCTTTTTTAGTCTTTCTAAAAAAATCGTTTTAAAAAACAAAAACACGCTTTTAAACTAAAAGTATAAAATATTTTTAATGCGTGGGGTGCTTTTTAAATATTTCAATAACGTCGCTCCATGCTTTTTACATTAAAATTATTTTCTACTTTTTAGTTTTAAAACATGTTTATTTAGTTTTTTAAATCTTTTTTTTTATACCAGCTTCGTCCCGCATTGTTACCCGCGGTTATTCTTGAAGACCGCGGGTAATGCCGCGGGGCGCAGCTAGTAACATATCACTGGTGATGTCATTGCATAATGACACTGACATATCATCAATGTCAATACTTTTGAATGTAAGTCTCAGATCATTACGCTAATTATAATATATAATATTTATTTATAATATTTATAATTTATAATTCGAGTATTAATATAAAGAGGTAAAGTTTGTGAAGTTTTATGAAGTTACCTCTGAATGTACTAAACGGATTTCGATAATTCTTTTAAAAATAGAAAGTCACATTATTTGGGAGTGTCAAAAGGTTATACTTACCTAAATTAGCAAAAAGCCAACATCACGTGGTATTCCCAGGCGGTCACCCATCCAAGTACTAACCACGCCCGATGTTGCTTAACTTCGGTGATAAGTTAACCCGAAAAATGATATGATATATACGTGGATGAAACCGCGGTCAAAACCTTGTATTATATAAGTTGTTAGAATGATCTTAGATCACGACTCGTCCTAAAGAAGGCGTTATCAAGGCTTCAGAGAAGACCAGTGCTAGGTAAATCTGGTTGCATTCCACCAAATGATCAGAGGTCTCAGAGACAAAACGTCCTCCCTTAATCACTTAAAGAGGGAGGCGAAACTTAAGGTCACCATTGTACTTCAGATCAGGTGTTCACGCCAGCAACAGGCTGAGTGAGGTTCCAACACTTGATTAAAACTTGAATTAATGTATATTCTTTCTAAATCATTCAACAATTCACGATACAGTAAATAAAAATTCACATTCAAAGTACCTACTTAGCAATTGTGTGTTGCCACAACAAAAAAATATGTTGCCATGTTTTACAAATTGATGTTAAACAAAAAAACATATATGCTCGCACCCGTTTCATCACGAAAACGACTGACAATGTTATTTACCGAGTCATTTAGGTTACAGTAGCTTTATATTTTTTTATATTATTAAATGTATATTATAGTAACCGACAATACATATTTATCGTAGTAGTTACATCAAATTGCGATTGTGCTTCTAAATGTATGAGTATGGTGACCATGAAGGATTAACTACATCCGGATCTGAAAATAGATAAATAGATTTATTGTGCACTATAAAAAATTTAGAACTTAATATAGAGTTGAAATAGAAAATTAAATTATACGAGAATCATAATCCGTCCCTTTAGTGTAGTTTATTTGAACATTATGAATTTCACATAATATTTTAGACTCGTCAAAGCGCAAAAACGATTAGATCGTGCAACGGAAGAGAGTTTTGTTGCCCCTGGTCGGCTAGATGCTGATGATGAGAAATGTATCGGATCGTAGTAATAGTTCTTTAAATGGTTTAGTAATTAAAATTGAAGTCATTTTCAACTGTGCTCTTGGAATTTTCTTAAAATAGATGTCTGAATTTTTTTCATTGTTAATAGTTTCTAGTGGCATTTTCTAATTATTTAAGAAGTCACAAAAGAGGTATTTTTGAGTAACATTGTATTAAGCAGCGATGCTTTGAATTCACTTTGTTCATTCAGAAGTTAGCGGTAGAGGGAAATTTAAAAGAAAACGAAATATAAACGATAAAAACTAACCCTTTTCGATGAACATTTAATAGCCAAGAACATCCCTAAGAATGTGATTTTTTGGTTACCTTTTATGGGAGTGCATTCGTAGGAACAGAGCGAGTGTGTGACTGATTGTCGCGTGACACACGGACACACACTATGATCGATGTCGTAAGTTTTTGTAAAGTTTTTTTTTATCTTAAATAAATCGACCGCTTCTTTATCAGGGTTACAAAGAGTGTAATCATTAGGTTTGTATTAATTTTAAACATAAATTATATATTAAATTATATTATATAGTACTAGCTGATTCTCGCGGCGTTAACCGCGGTTATTGTTGGAAAACGCGAATAACGCTTAAAAGCGAAACTAGTCTAAAAAAAAGCTGCCAAGTGCGAGTCGGACTCGCCCATGAAGGGTTCCGTAGCAGCAAGTAACATCATTTATAAGTTCTTTTAATAGTGTATTGATGAATGAAAGGTAAATTGCGGCTTACGATATATGACGTATTAAAAAAAACTACTTACTAGATCTCGTTCAAACCAATTTTCGGTGGTAGTTTACATAGTAATGTACAACATATATTTTTTTTGGTTTTATCACCTTCTTATTTTAGAAGTTACAGGGGGGACACACACATTTTTCCACTTTGGAAGTGTCTCTCGCGCAAACTATTCAGATTAGAAAAAAAATATGTTAGAAACCTCAACATCATTTTTGAAGACCTATCCATAGATATCCCACACGTATGGTTTTGATGTTTTTTTTTTTTAAGTTTCAGTTCTAAGTATGGGGACCCCCAAAATTTATTGCTTTTTTTCCATTTTTGTGTAAAAATACTAATGCGGTTCACAGAATACATCTACTGACCAAGTTTCAACAGTGTAGCTCTTATAGTTTCGGAAAAATGTGGCTGTGACATACGGACGGACAGACAGACAGACATGACGAATCTATAAGGGTTCCGTTTTTTGCCATTTGGCAACGGAACCCTAAAAATAGCCTAAGTTACTCCTTGTGTCATCAGTTATCTTTCAGTAAAAGCGGCGCCAAAATCGGTACAGCCGTTCCAGAGATTAGCCGGAAGATACAGATAGATAGACAGACAGACAAAGTCTGCTTAAGCTTAAGGCAGGGTGGAGTCACTTTTGTTCCATGGACTCCTCCTAAAATTCAGGCGCAAAGAGGGCACACCGTGTGGTTTTAGTCGGATCGAGTCCGACACACCGCCCCGCCGCGTAACCACGGCGGGGTGACGGTCCGAGGAGATTTCCACACGTAAAAAAAGGGTAAAGTCACTTTGGTAGGCTAAATATAAAAATAATAATTAAATACATACAGAGACTAGAATTTTATTCATTTGTTTAGAATAAATAGCTACGATTTTAAATAACATTAAAACATATACGATACATTAGAAGGAGCCTAAAATCGATCAGAGTTGTGTGAAGACCTATGTCCAGCAGTGGGCTGATGACGATGATGACGATGATACAATACTTTAAAATATATTGACTTGGCTACTTGTTCGTGTTATATCATTGCCACCCATATTAACTATCACTATTATTAAGTAGCTTATGATTATTTAATAGAATGATACAGATTAAACTATAAACAAAACTCAGTAACTTTGCCCGCGACTCCGCTTGCGTCTGTATCGGTTATCGCGACAACGTACCCCTAGCCCATTTTGGTTTCAACGAAGACCAGTCACCAGACCAGATCACTTTGTGCTCCCTGTTACCTCAATGAAATGGAACGGCTATTCGACACAACCGGGGATAGATTCATGCGTATATATGTGTTATGACTGCCTTGTTGGACTAGTGGTTGGCGTATGCGGCTGCTGATCAAGAGGTCTCGGGTTCGATTCCCGGGTCGGACCAAATGTTTGTTTCGGAGTGTGGCTGTTTTCTATATATAATATGTGTGTATTTACAAAAAAAAAGTATGTTTATGTATTTATATCACTTGTTTAGCACTCATAATAAAAGCTCTGCTTAGTTTGGAACTAAACGGCGTTGTGTGTAAGATGTCCGAAATATATATTACTTATTATTATTATTTATTATAACCTACCTATCGATTAGATACAACATAGACATTACTCAAATCATTGCTTTCTAAAAAAACAAACTATTGTGGCGTCACAAAAAAATATTGTGACATTGGAAAACTGTCATCAATAACGAACTGATTTCTAAGAGAGAAATTGAAATGAGATTTGTAATGTAAATGAAACGTTGGATAAATTAATGTTAATATGCAACACGCTGCCATATATCACTTGAACGACGTTTTTTGGCAATAAAATGTTCGGTCGGACATTTCGCGTGTCGATCTTGACGTCTGTGTTTCACACAACTGACATTTATGTTAGGGAATATACACGCACGTTTAAATAGTATTGGAGCGTTTCTTGTCTATGGTAATAGATCAATTGACTGCCTAGCTGGTCTAGTGGTTAGCGTATATGGCTGCTGATCAAGAGGTCTCGGGTTTGATTCCCGGAACGGACCAAATGTTTGTATGATCTGCAAATCACGGTTGGCCTAGTGGTTTAAGCGGTCGCCACTCTTGCTACTACGCCAAATCCAAAGTGGGATAACACTTTGTGTGATTCATAAATTGTTGTTCTGAGTCTGGGTGGTCTTTCTGTCCGTTTCTTTTGCGTATTTCATTCGTATATTCCTAATGCGGGAGTCGTCATAAAAAAAATACTGTTCCGGAGTGTGGGTGAATAATATTTATGTTTGATTATGTATTTATATGATGTATGTATTTATATCAGTTGTCTAATACCCACAGTACAAGCTCTGCTGAGTTTGGGACTAGATGGCGTTGTGAGTCAGACGTCCGACACATTTAATTGACGGTCGGTTATTTTAGGATACGAAATGTCGTTTTTCTAGGTTTCCATAGTTCAGTTCTTCAGTTCTTTTGAACAGTTTTGAACTTGGGGTTTCCACACAGGAGAGGGTCACCTGCAAGGCGTAGATAGCCCGAGGTACGTCGGGGTTCCAGGGACTTCCTTTCGAGGATACACCTGGTTCCTCGGCATAAGTACCCGAGGCTGCGTACGGTTTTAGTCGGTTCGAGGCCGACATAACCATCAACTGGTGGTATCCGGGGGGATTTCCGAACGGAAAAAAAGGGCTCCATAGTTCATGATTCGGATAGATATAGATTCTATAAGATAGAGAATATAAATTATTTCCGTCCGTCCGTCCGTCCGTCCTTTAACGCCCAAACGATTTGTGCTAGAAAGATGTAACTTTGGATACATATATGTTGTAATTACGTCGACAAGTGCCACAATAAAACTACGAAAAATATTTTTATTTGGGGTACCTCCCCTACAAATAAAGTGGGTTTTTTTTTCGCGTCTACCACATTTGGGTGGGTTTCATTAGATAGGCTTTTGAAAAACATTGCGAGGTTGCTAAAATCAAGTTTCGATTTAGGTATCGCATTTTTTTGTAAAAACAGGCCGTCAGGTGCTGCTTTACCTTTTGGGTAAGGAACCCTAATAAAACTATACAAAAATACCGTCATTAGTTGTCAGTGTGAATGCACCCTAACTTATACCACTGTAAACTCAAATCATGTCATTAATCAATTGGTTTTTTCCCGCAAAGGTGATTTTATTGTGCGCAAATAAGTCCTGCCTCCATTTGCGTTAATGAATGCGGCAAGGTGGCCTCCGATTAATCCAATGTCACTATGTAATACTTACTTCGCTGGCTCAGGGACCCAAAGTGTGTCTTGGCCTCCGACTGTAGAATGCGCCATTCTTTTCTATTCTGTGCCAGTTCAGACCAATCGGGCACTTACATATCTCGGGCAATATCATCTTTCCAGCGGTATCATGGTCGTCCTACTGGCCGCCGCCCTACGGGCTTCCCGAGATATGCTTTTTTAACAGCTCGATCCTCACCCATTCTCTCGATGTGGCCAATAATATTTGGCATTGACACAAGGCTCTCTATCTCTTTGTCTCTGCTCTCCATTCGCACCCACCGTTGGTCCTAGAATAATCACTATGTAATACTACCTTCATTTTGCGGATCTGTCCTCTTAAAACAAATATGTTCTACAAATGAGCTAACTCAACCTTCTTAGCATACTCTGCTACTTATAAATGCGGAAGTTACTCTGTCTGTCTGTCCGTCGTGTTTTCACGCCAAATATTTGAGAAGTAATTTGAACTGTTCTCATATGTCAAACAGTAGACGAATTTCCATTATCATCATGCAGTAACAGCCCTTAATAACGGTCCACTACTGAACATAGGTATCCCCTTGGAAAGGAGTTCTCTGGTTTTCTTTACCAGGATAATCATTTTTACAAAGTGTTTATGCCAAGTTTTAACTGTCTCGTTGGTCTAGTCGATAGCGTATGCGACTGCTAATCAAGAGGTCTTCGGTTCAAATTACGGGTAGCGCCAAAAAAGTGTTTTTGGGTTTTTCTTAGGAAATTCCTAATAGCAGCCCGGAGTTTGGAAGTTTGGCGGTTATTCACGCCCAAGCCTCAGAGAGCACGTAAAGCCGTCGGTCCCGGTTGTCATGAACATCTATGGCAATCATTATTAGAAAGTCAGTGCCCTCTAATTTACTAACAACTAGTTCAACCTTTGAATTTCAGTTCTCCTCTAGGGTTGCGGAGGTCCGATGCCAGTCGCTCCGTGGAAATCCTGATATTTTGGTAGAACCGGTTGAACTAGTAGCTGTCTCCAAATAATCTTAGGAATAAAGGCTAGGAAGATGATGACGATGACACTATAGTACTCTGTATAGAGTAATTTACACAGCCAGTTACATTTTTT
The DNA here is from genome assembly GCA_932526445.1 of Phragmatobia fuliginosa. Lineage (NCBI taxonomy): Eukaryota > Metazoa > Arthropoda > Insecta > Lepidoptera > Erebidae > Phragmatobia > Phragmatobia fuliginosa. Next base: position 19,337,984 of record OW052070.1, read on the forward strand.
ATTGGTTTACACGTATTGCGGCCTGAAACCATGTTGGACAAATAACTTGATTATATAGGTAATACTTATACCAGTAGAGAATGTATGTTAATGTGTTTTGTTTGTTGTAAATGTTAAAGATATTCATTTCCGCGGACCGCGTGGGCAGGCACAGGAAAACTTTTAGAACGCAGGAAAAATATTGGGAATAAGGCTAGGAAGAAGTTAATGCCAAGTTTTCTTTCTCTTGACAGTCCTATTGTCCTGATTAGCTACTGCCTTAGTCAGCTGTTACGACACCCCCAGAATGAACATTGATTGTGACATACCTTATTCTCAATACGTTATTAATAAATGTATAGGTAGTCGTAGATGTAAAGAAAATACCCTCCCAAACAAAAGGAGGATCCTCCGACTAGGGGAGGTGATTGCTTAGCGGGCCACGGCTCAACGGTTTGGTATCGGAATGTAGCATAAACATAATATGTTAATCGATGCGAAAATTTCTATATCGCGATTCAGGATTAGTAGCATCTTCTTAATACCGTGATTCAGTGTTTCTTCGTTAGATGGTGCTGTTGTGTGTTTCTCTCTTGTGCTGTATATGGAAGTCGCCACACATAAATCAAGTAATAATAGTAAAGGCGCCTATAGACTATTTACCTTAAGTGAATAGAAGCAATCACCGAGTAACTGGATAGGTGACCATAAGTCAGGATACCATGAGCGTATCTATGATTCATCCGAAGCATAGGATACAGTCGTGAAGCTTGGATGGATGTCTTCGGGCGGCTTAAAAACTTCAACACAGCAATCTTCGGCCAGCTTGGGGACGTACGGCCTTAGCCCTCTGTTGAGAAACCCAAGCCCAACAGTGGGACATTTGATGATTAATAGTACCTAGAATAAAACGAAAAACAGACCTAAGGGAAAGGAGTTCTCTCTCTCTCTGGCTCTATATTATTGTCTCTTTCTTTTCAATCTGTGTGAACATAACATTTGGCATTAATGTTTTGACATCGGATTTTTGGATTCGTTTTGTTTAAGTTGAACAAATCTTTTAAGTAGAGGTTTAAGATTACTTTACATGGGGTTGCCAAGTTATTTGATAATGAAAGACAAACAAATGGTAAAAACAATGGACAATATATTTGATATATTTAAGTTCAGAGTAAGTATAAATGTTGACTGCCTTGTTGGTCTAGTGATACTGTGGTCTAGTGATACTGTGATCTAGTGATAGCGTATGCGACTGCTAATGAAGAGGTCTCTGGTTCAGATCCTGGGTCGGGCAAAAAATGTTGTTGGATTTTTTTACAGGAAATCCTTAATAGCAGCCCGGAGTATGGAAGTTTGACGGTGAGCACGTTGAGCCGTCGGTCCCAGTTGTCATGAACATCTATGGCAGTCGTTATTGAGAAGTCAATGCCCTCAAATATACTGATAACTAGTTCAACCGAATTTCAGCTCTCCCTTACGGTTGCGGAGGCCAGTCGCTCCGTGTAAAAACTGAAATTCAGGTAAAACCGGTTGAAGAAGTTAGCCGACCCCTAATAACATTGGAAATAGAGGTTAGGAGGAAGAAGAACATGAAGGTTTAAACGGTGAGAAACAACTATTAAGTAACGAAAAATACTAAAAATGACTATTTACTTTTTCAGTTCGAACTGTTCACAGCTATGAAACATTTCATGTCTAATGTCTTTTCAGAAATAAATAATTATCACTTGATTGTCAAATATTACATTTATGAGCGTCCAGAAATTTTAATTTCGACTACTCTGCTCGAGGTCTCGGGTTCCATTCCCGAGTCGAAACAAATGTTTGTGGGATTCACAAATATTTCTTTCGGAGTTAGGGTATTTTTTTTTTTACAGCTGTATTTAAAAAACAAAAAGTATATTTATGCATTTATATCAGTTGGCTAGTAGATTGGTATAATACAAGCTCTGCTTAGTTTGGGACTATCTGCGTTGTGCGTAAAATGTCCGAAATATTTTTATATATTTTTTCTGTTTGTCTAGTGTAGGTCACATTCGGAATGAGGATGGTGACCACCACTCTTGGATTCTGCTCATGCTTTCCTTCAGGCAGAACAGACCCATTTTACAGACAATGTAGCATGTTGAACCTTACTACGTCGGCTTAGTGAGGTGCTTGTAGATTGTACTAGCTTTGAATTCCAAACCATTTGATCACAAGTAAGACGCCTCAGCTGTACTGTATTTTCTTTTCTTTACTTGATAAGTATTTATTTATCAATATTTTTCAGTACAAAGGTAATCTAATTGAGTAAGTTATCAAGTTTAAAGTCTAGAGGGTAAACTCACAAAGAACTTGATAAACAAATAACATTCATTTCTGATACAATAGAACAGTATTGAATTCGCTAAATCCAATCAATACACCGTTAGGGTATGGTCTCAGTGTCAACAGTGAGCGATTGCGAAGTAATAATGTATTACTTCTGTTCTTTGTTCCAAATAATCAAAATATCGTAGGAGAAGAGAGGTACAAACGTGAAAGGTTTGAAATAGTCAATTTATTACATTTAACGTTTGTCTTATATTTCTTTTCAGTAATAACTCTTAACTCATATTACACAAGTAAAGGTTTTATTACAGGTGATTATTTATTTTATATAATCTAAGTTTTATTTATAATCTAATTTTATATAGGAGTTATTTATAGGATAGTTTCTGAAATCATCATCATCAACCCATACTCATAACGTCCCATTGGTGGCCTCGGGTCTCCTCTCAGGAGAGGGTTAAGTCAAATCAAATCAAATCATTTATTCTGCAATTAGGTTACATGAACATTTTTGCAAGTAAAACTATTTTTTTAGCAGATGAGGTCATTTTATTCCTGCATACTTCAGTTTAAATGTACTTACAACTGATGATTTAAGTGAAAAATAAAGATTTCGGTTTTAGAAAACGTAGTTTTACTTTGAGAGATGATCATAAACAAAAACATATTAGTTATCTATCAGGAATGTCAGTAAACTAGGGTGCATCATTCTAATTTCAACAACAACCCAAAAACAACAAAATGTTAATGTTTTCATTGCATTGTATTCCTTATGCTGCGATTATTAAAAGCAAGAAATTTTACAAAATATATAATAAAATATATATTTTGTAAAAAAATAATTTTATAGTAATATAAATATACCGATACTAATTTCTAAAATAACATTATAATTATAAAAATTTTTTTTCGATTTCATCCCTACTAATATTATAAATGCGAAAGTAAGCGACTCTGTCTGTCTGTTACGCTTTCACGCCTAAACCACTGAACCGATTTTGATGAAATTTTGTATGACGATAGAACTGAACTTGGGAAAGGACATAGGCTACTTTTTAGCGCGATAACCGACATACACGCGGGCGGAGCCGCGGGCGAAAGCTAATTATCAATACTACTACTAATTCTGATTAATATTTCACAAGAAAGTGTTTAAATAAAATCCTACATCAATAAAAATTAAGCTTACATATTTCTATATTATCTCTCTCGCTTTCCCTAATCGCTTGTAGTTAGACCTCGCCTTGTATGGCGAGTAAGTGGCGGGTGGATCCCTCGGGATTTGAGTCTTCAACCCCTGTTATTGTTTCAATCTCTCGCCTGCCGAACAGAACGGAATGAAAAAGTAGTTACAACCGCAAGTACCTACTTATGAGAAAATTGTATATTTTCTTTCTCTTTTTTGAAAGTTAAAGAGAAAAGTCATGATTGAATATGAGGATTGTAACAAGGATGACGAGTTGGGAAAAGTTTTGAGATTTGGATTTGGAGAATGTTATTGACATTTACCGCTATGGCGGAAAATATGCATATAGTATGCATTTTGAAGTTAATGACTACTTAGGTCATGTTTTAAAAATCTTTGTATTTTGAATTCACCATAAACAGTCTTTAAGGGTCCCCTGTAGGACATATACCTACCTCTTCTTGCAAAGGAGTTTTGACCATCTATACCTTCTCCCCTAGTCAATTTGCAAACGTTTTTCGTTCTGCAATCAGTCACGTCATCAAAACAAAATATTAGCCAATCGGCTTGGCTGTTCTCTCGTATAGGTTTAAGTTTTCCTTCTCTTATCAAGGCCATGGTTCTGCGTTAGTCATCTCTTACGACACCACCCCTTGTAACCGTGGTTACAAGGGGTGTGGTCCCACTTTATATTTTTAATTCTCCACCACGCGTTTACTGCATGGCTGGCTTAAAGGTTGAAGCGGTCGCCACGCCGCTTTCTACTTTACCAAGTGTCATGGGTTCTTAACTGACGTCTGACAACACTTTGCGTGATTCACAAATTGGTGTTCTTTGTGTCCGTTTCATATGTTTGTAAAGTCTACGGTGATGCAGGGTTTATAATTCTACACAAATTCTATAAATTATATTACTCTTTTCTCTATACCTACTCTATCTTTGTACAATTGTCTGTGGTTTCTCTTTAAAACCTTGATACATTACAAAGGCGGTTACTAACGAATAATACATTAACCGACACCAAAATAACAATAACATTCGCGTACTAATAGCTAAAAATATCATCATTATGTTAATAGCAGTTTCTAATACAGTCATTACTAATGACCTTGCGATGTACATACAGAAAAATATCCTTACTTCGTTATATATATGAGAATGTGTGTTTATCGGTTTGTTAATAATTTACTTTAAAAATACAACCGCATTACAAAAAAATCCTGTGTCGCGGAGGATTTTATAAACGTACGAGTGAAAAGGCCACAGAGAACACTCAAAATCAGAATAACTATTTGTGAATCACACACAATGTGTTATCCCCATGTGTTCTGGAAACCTCATAATTATGAACGATCTTTAATACTCAACATGAAACGGGTACAGATAACACTCAGACACAGAATAACTATTTGTGAATAACACAAAGTGTTGTCTCCATGTGGTTTGGAAACCGCATCATTATAAACCAACTTTATAGTCCACAGTTGAACATTGGACTATCCTTAGGAGGTTTTGGCCTGCTATACCACGCTGGACAGACGGGTATACAACGAAACATGACAGCATGAATTCTACCAGCCCAAGCTAGTCTTCTGTAAGAGGGTGGTACTCAAGATGAAGGCTCAAGAACTTTAGCAGGGTCACTTGAGACTGGAAACCATTTTTCTGAAGAAAGGCCCATATTCAGCAGTGAATTATCAAAGGTTTTTGATAATTATGTCGGTGACGGGCAGTTTGCTTCTGATCGCTTAAGTGAGGTTATTGAAAAAGACCTTGAGTGTTGAGTGGGAGCAGAAAACATAAGAAACTAAATTAGTCCAATAACCTCGACGAACTAGTCTGTCGAACTTAACCTCATTTAAAGAGGAAATGGTCCCATTTTGCTGGCGTTTTTATTGCCAACATGTTGGCGAACATATCCGGAGTGTCGGCTCGTTTCCGCGCCACCGGAAGTGGAGTGCTGTCGCCGGAAATCCATGAGATTGGACAAAAATTGCGAACACGTCCGCGCTGCTCCGTGATCGAATAACTCCGCGTGATTGGTTCGGGGCAAACGTGTTAACGATATTCTGCAGTTTATGTTATTTTGTGTTATTTTACTTAATACCTGGTCTTTTTTTTTTTTTTTTTTTGTTCACGGGGTGGAAAAATCCCTTCGGATCTCCGGCTCCTCGGGGAAATAGGAGCCAGGAGTATGTGGTGTTTCCACTAAAAAAACACCCCGACGATCGACCTCAGACGCCCTGCTCCGGGAGGACCCGGACCATGTTATTTCAGGTCCTTCCCGAATCGGCGCCAGGCCACATACCAGGCCCTATCCCGGGGGAAACCACTTCCCCTCTCTATCCCGACCTTGTGTTCCAGGCCCCTACTTCTTCCTACGCCGCGGTATAAATACCTGGTCTAGATTTCGTTTATTTTTGTACTACTGCGGTGGATAGCATGCGCACTGCTTGATTGGGACACGTTACATTTGAAATAACAGTATAACCAACCAACTCCATCTAAACCTAACAACTGAGAGAGAATTAGGTCGAGTTTAAAGTCAATTATTATTAAGCTTAAGGTCGTAGGTTCGGTTCTAACCCAGGATAATGATGATTTCTTCTGCGTTCGGGTGTAATCTAATATATAAAATTCTCGTGTCGCGGTGTTTGTAGCTAAACTCTTCGAAACGGCTTGACTGTTTCTCATGAAATTTTGTGCGCATATTGGGTAGGTTTGAGAATCGGACAAAATACATTTTTTATAACTCTAGGACGCGAGCGGAGCCGAGTTTGGGTTTATTCATTATAGATAAACTATATCTATAATTATTATAGAGAAACTTTGTATTTACAAAGCAATATTAATTCTATCAGTCAATCAATGAAATGTTTCCATTATTTAGTATCTAATTTTAAATAAATAGTTTATTTGTAGTTTATTTTTACATTAACTGTCATTGTTAGCCAAAGCAATCAATCGATAAAAACATAAATTATTTAGAGAACACGAACTGACTTTTTAGAACAAATAGAAAAAATCGTACATTAAGCGTAATGTTTTTATTGGACCCCACAAGAATATTTTATGGGCAAATTATACGACAAAAGGTCGCTAATAGACTGTTTGCTAATCTAGAACTTGTTTGCTAGGACAACAGTGTATTATGCAAACGGTATGTGGAAAACTATATGCTGTCACTATAACACTCGCGTCACATCTAAGTTGGGATTATTTCGTCTTTTAATTAATCTTTTTTACGCTTTTAACTTTTTTAATTTTAGTTTATATATACATCTTAAAATTGATGCATGTTACCTTTTAAATGTCAATTTTAAGTACATTATATTATTTGTACTTATAAACTTTGTGTGTAGCTTTGCGTTTTTATTATGGTTCTTTTGTTTATGTTACTGTGCGCCTATGGTGCTATTTGTGTTTTATACTATGAATGTACACTTTTTCTTTTCACTAATTTATATGGGATTGAGATATTCATTAGGCTTGAAATATGAGTACTTACAGTGTTTTTTGTGTGGTATACAGATCTATATTTGTTTAGTAGTGAAGGACAGTTGAAGTCCCTAAATCTAGCTTGCAGGGGCGTTGTTGCGACCGCTATTTCATCTTTTTACTTGGGAATGTTTTCTTGTATTTTGCCTATTAGTTATTTAATTTTATGGTGCGCTGTTTTTAATATATATACTCATGGCTTCTAAATATTTTAAAGTTGGTTTTCTAAACGCCGGATCCTTAGGTACAAACCATGACAACTTTGTAGCGACAATGCAGGACAAGGCAGCTGATATAGTCGCTATAAATGAAACTTGGTTACGAAGTGGTGAAGAGGCACGTGCGCCAGTAGTTCCGGAGTATAGGTTGAGACATATTCCTAGGCCTTCGTGGATTCGTGAAGGTCGTGGGGGTGGGGTAGGCTTCTATATAAGACGTGGCCTCACCGTCACAACTCTCGGTCACCCAGTACACCGGTCCGTCGAACAGATGTGGTTAAAAGCTAAAGTAAATCATAATACAGTGATTATAGGGACAGCCTACAGACCGCCGTGGCTCGATGCGAACGTCTTTTTAAATGCAATTATAGATTCCATTGTTACTATATCAAATTACGATTTTTTATATGTGTTTTTTATCTGTTTAATATATGTTTTTAATTCTTGTGTTAATGTTTTCATTGTAAAAACTGTGCACTCGTCCGTGAGGTGTTATGTTGGGCTTCAGCTGAAAATCAGCGCTGTGGTCACTCTCAGGACCGCAGCACAAGCTGAGCTGAGGCCCTTTAGTCACATACACACACAGCCAGATCATTTTACTTTGTTTTTCTTATATATATATATATATATATATTGTGTGTTTTGTTTTAAGTATGTCTGTTAGTTGTTTAGTGTTGTTGAAATGTACATTGTTTATCTTGTTTCCTTTGTGAGTGTGACTAATAAATGTTTTCTTTCTTTCTTTCTTTTCTGTCTAAACTACACGCATGGTTTTATTACAGAATCTTTTTAGTACATCGTTGAAAAGTAAAGGTTTTTTGTGTAATGCATCTAATGCGGTTTTTGCTGTAAGGTTCGCGTCACTACAGCATGCGTCGCTATGTGATAGCAAATATTATATGTAACATGTAACACATGATGGTAACGGCTCACAATATACAAAATAATCTACAGTTCTTTTGCGCTAATATCGTCATCACATTTTCGATACTCATTATTTCTAAATAATAATTTCGATTTTTAACATCTGCCAGACTTCCGTTTTCCAAACTTACCCAATTTTTTTGTATTTTCATTACTATATGTAAATATTGGTTAAGTAGTTAGTGGTTTTATGTAAATTTGGCAACAAATACTTGAATTGTAGAAGAATAAATAAATATATCGGACATCTGACTACATCATCTAGTCCCAAACTAAACAGAGCTTGTACTATGGATACTAGACAACTGATATACATAAACATACTTTTTCACACCCAAACTCCGAAACAAATATTTACAGATCATACAAACATTTGGTCCGACCAGGAATCGCACCCGAGACTTTATGATCAGCAGCCGCATACGCTAACCGAAGAATAAATATTTTTCTGTAAGAACATTTCTGTCCGTCAAGGGCAACAAAATTTTGTCTGAAGAAATTTTGACAATCCGTTTTTAAACTTGTCAGTCTGTTTAGACGTATACATAACTCCGCTATACTAACTTTTGAACTCCGCTATTCTGCAAAACTAATGGATAATGTTGCTAAAGTCTAAAAACAGTAAAAAACAACTTTTTCACATATCTTCATGTTCTCTTCCAGCAAATAATCAACCGCAAACTATTTGCCAGATACTAACACCATCTATATAGGTACAGTTTTTTCGCCTAACACAGTGGGGGGGTCCCATAATCAGATGTGTTATCATTAACAGAAATGTAAGTTGAGTTTGTCATTGTCAAGAACAATTTAAGGTGTCTCATTACTTCTCCAACGTTCCATTCGATGATGTACTACTTTTTCGCCTTTTTTCCAATTTCTTGGAAATATTTTTTCCTCTATGCCTAAAAAAAGTACTAAACTATTAAGTTATCGCGAACAATGTCGTCTTGTCGTCTTCCTGAAATCTCTGGGAACTATTTTTTAAAAAGGGACGATAAAGTGTAACAGAATTCTGGTAAGAGTGTGATTTTCGATTAAAGCAATAAGCTCACGCGTTGCGAAGGTTAACTGTTAAATGATAGGGCTTATGATATATTGCAGCCAACTAGCTTCATTAGCTAAATCAAGCAACGGCCTAGCCTCATGTATCCCTACCGCTATTCAGTCTAAAATTTGCTTTTTAGGTTTGGTTGGTACCTTTTTAGATTATGGATAAATGCCTTAATAAAGGCTAGGTTATTGAAATAAACGGCTAAGTTAGTAGACTGCGACATATATGCACTCGGATTTTGTCTTTTGTCTCTATATACACAGAAAAGTACAAAAAAAAAACAAATTAGTTACTATGTTACAGCAATAGGCGAATTGTGTGTGTATTATATATTTATATTTATATTTCATATGACGATTACTTTGGGTTTAAGTATAAATCCTTTTTTTTAATCAAACTAAATTATCTGTTGTGTGCCTACCTTGCTTTTGGCTCTGCATCACCCTATGGTCGACTGGTAGTAAGTCGTCCTTTGTCACTATTTACATTTGCATAAAGTATAAATATATAAAAAAAAACACATATATGTATACATTTTATGTCTATTCATTGATCTTATAAAACTTTACCAACCTTTATAATCCCCAACGCTGGGAAAACCCTTGAACCTAAATTTGTTTTCTTTATGTCAGTGTTGTAAGAACTCATGAACAAATTACTTAATTATCGCTTAGCAAGCTTTGATTGGATAGAAAAAAACCACTGCTGAACATAAGGCTCTTGTTAGCAAAGGAATTTTGGCCTGCTATACCTCACTGGCCAAAAGCATTGGTTCAAAAAACATAAAATCCGTCGAAAAAACCTTTTTTTTTACTTGTGGAAATCCCCTCGGACCTTCACCCCGTCGGGGTTTACTATGCAACGGGGCGGTGTGTCGGACTCGAACCGACTAAAACCACACGGTATGCCCTCTTTGCGCTTCTATTTTAGGAGGAGTCCAGGGTGGTAAAATACTTATTATAACCTATTTTGTTTTTCAAGGACCTTTTCTCATAGACCTGAACCATTTGAAAACCAAACCGTGAAATAGCACTTAACTTTAAATTTAAAAACAAGTGTTGCCAAACCTCATTAATACTTACCAACTCCCAAAAACCATAACTACAGCTGAACTCGCGGTTCCCAACCATGTTTTTACTACCCCCGTCGATAATGGAGGATAATTGCATTAACAAAAGCCATACCATCATCAGCTCATTGAATTATTGCCCCAATAAAGTTTAACCGTTCGATATATCAGTATTGTTTTTGTGTGTGACGAGTGAGAAAGTAAAGGGTTAAGGTGCTTACATACTGAAGCTGTCATAACCGTAGAGCTTGATGGTTTTTGTTATGTGTTGTCAGGGCCGCATTTAAAGGTGTGGAGACCTCGGGACAACAAAGGAATGGAGGCCCCTTGGTCCCAAATTATATTCCAAATAAAATGATCAATTTTTTCCAATCTAGTTTTCCAATTAATAATTTATTGTGAAACCAAGTATGGACTATTTTATTACTTAACGAACATATAAATATAATCGGAAACAAGAATTATCTAAAATTAAATTTTATTTAATCATGTTTGTACAAAGTACTGTAGGTAAATGTACAACGCGAAAAATATGTGAAAGGAAAAGTTGTTTACTAGTCTGAATTTGAATTTTTTTTTTGAAGTCTTTATTGTGGGGCCCCTCTTTTGTAGAGGCCCCGGGGCTGTTACCCTGGTTGCCTTCCCCTAAATCCAGCCCTGTGTGTTGTTGTTCTAGGTAGGTTCTATTGCATCTTCTAATAGCACTTCTTCTGCTTAGTGATGATATGTTTTCTGATCGTATCACGGTCACTAGACTAGTATGAACATTTACTGCTGATCAAGAGGTCTCGGGGTTCGATTCCGGGTCGGAACGAATCAATCAAAATATTTGTTTCGGAGTATAGGTGTTTTCTATGTATAAAATGTATGTATTTACAAAAATAAAAGTATGTTTATGTATCTCAGTTGTCTAGTATCCATAGCACAAGCTCTGCTTAATCTGGGACTAAATGATGTTGTGTACACACAACATCATTTAGTCAGTAAATTAAATTACATTTCGTATGAATTACAATTTATTCGAAATGTTTATTCTTTTATGGAATGACAAAGAAAATCACTGATGAAATCATGATGTAAAATAGTACCAACTCTATTGTCGCGAAATCAATTTTAAACCCAGCATGATGTCCCCAAGTGTAATCCGTATCTTAATACTCATATCGAGTTCTAGAACACAAAATATAACCTACACTTTGTACTTAAATACGATTTTGTTAAAATATTCAGTGGAAAAATACTCTAGAGCTCAAAATAACGGAAATAAACATAATATCAGAAATTCGAATATAATCTTAATCTTGCGTTCGGGTTCGCGATTGTAACGTTACAACCAACCACCAAAGTGAGTATCAACCTTTTAATTTTCTTCACTCCTTATATGTATGTAGTAGAACTTGAAGTGACATTGTCCCACTGCCGATGAATTACTCACCAAGAATACGTAACAGAGGGCTTTGTGTGAGTATTTTGCAAATAAACTCGCTTCTAACTGCGAGCACGTTCAACGTTGCAATTGGTCAAAATTACAATACGAGCCAAGGAGCCAATCACAAGGCTGAACGCGGTCGACATGACTAGTGGCGATTAAACACACTACGTGTTAAGATTATAATAAATACTTTGAGATAGATTATAGTTGTTTATGAGTTGAATTTATCAATGGCTTTGTTTTTAAAACTTATTACATTACGGCTGGTGTTGATGTTGATGATTTTAAATTGTCATTTTTATGTGACAGTCCACACTTGGGTGAACAAAGCTTATTGTTGAGGTTTATTATTATTATTATAGGTTCATTATAGACTACAGTGTGGAGGTGTCATTAAATGAGATAGAGTATATATTAGTTTTCTTTATCGGTTTTATGAAACACTAGCTTTTACCTGTGGGTCCGCCCGCGTGCATATCGGTAATCATTTTTCAAATTTTTTTGGACATCTGACACACAACATCATCTAGTCCCAAGATAAGCAGAGCTTGTGTTATGGGTACTAGACAACTGATATAAATACATAAACATACTTTTTTTTTGTAAATACATACATATTATACATAGGAAACACCCACACTCCGAAACAAATATTTGTGAATCACACAAATAATATTTAGTCCGACCCGGGAATCGAACCCGAGACCTCTTGATCTGCAGCCGCATACGCTTACCACTAGACGAACGAGGCAGCCAATTACTAAATAACCTTCGATACTCACAAAATAAGTGGCTTCTATTATCAAAACGATTTTTTCAAATCGGATCTGTAGATCCAGAGACTACAACGTCACAAACTCATGACCTCAAAGATTTTACCTACCTTATATATTGAAGCCTACCAAAGTGACTCCACTCTGCCTGATGGAAAGCGTGAGTAGAATCCAGGAGGAGGGGTTACCATCCTGCATGGTGACCCATAGCTACCATGGCAGTCCGGTCAGTTCCCGGTCTCTGGAAGCCGAGAGAATGAAGCAGAATGATTGGGCCTCCGGTCTCACACTCACCAACAAAATACGACGGTAAGAATGCTTTTATTATTAAGATGGCCTTCTGTGTGATTTAGATCCCACAGTTTTTTACTCCCCTCATTAACTGTCGATGCAAATACTAATATAGTACACCCCTAGTGCCATCCCATCCTGAAAATATTCTCATATCACTACTATCCAAGACAAGTATACTATCAGGAACAAATATCCGGGTATTAATGAACACGGTGTATTAATACATTGTGTACTATCGAATGTTGCAATATCCGGACCAAACGCCAACGGCACTAGGGCACTGGTACCCATACTTTACACTCAAGGCATTTCATACCTTATCTCTTAAAGATAAAGTTTGTATTCAAACAACAGATCATAGTAATGCCTAGTGGTATTTTGTGACAATGAATATAAAGTCTTGAAATTTTCGTCTTAAAGTCGATGTTTCTATGTTCGAAGTAAGGTTTGATACTTTATAAGGTTAAAAAAGTGTTTAGAAGTAAGTTTTAAAACGTAAATCATTTGTTGGTGCTTTTTAATATAGCTATTTTTAGACATCTCCCGCGTAAAGAATATACCTACATCCTGCGTCGCGAGGCACTTTAGAAAAAACACATGAACAAAGAACACCGGGACTCAGAATAACAATTTGTGTATTACACAAAGTGTTATCCTATTGGGATTCGAACCCACAAAACTAGACGCAGTAGGAAACAGGGTGGCGACCGTTTAAACCACTAGACCAAACGTTGTCTGACCTATTACATAGTTTGGTGGCAACTTCTAAGCAAGTATTCCAGGGTTCAATTCTCAAACAAGACAAAAAATAGTGAGACAAAGTCTCTAGTAAAAAAGAAACCAATTTTCAAACTCAATAAAATAACCAAATATGAGATGTAAAGTGTATCTTCACGACATTCGGCAAGAGGGTGAGCAGCAATCACGTTTATTGAATTTGGAGCCGCCCTTGAAATCACTTTACTATAACGCGATAGAGGGGCGAAGGGCGATGCGTTTTGTCAAACAGAAATTGTGTTTTTAAGGTCAGTGCGTTTTGAAAATCGATGTGTATTTGAAGGACACCCTTCGGACTCTACGGTGAAACTTTTATGAAGAACTAGCTGCGCCCCGCGGAAATACATATATGTTTATGAATTGTGTGTTATTATTATTATATTATTATTGTGACATTCTGAAATGTAAGCTATATTATTGTGAAGTTTCATCAAAACCCATTCAGTGGTATTTGCGTGAAAGAGCAACAAACATATATACATACTCACAAGCTTTTATGTTTATAGTATGAGTAGTAGTCCGTGTGGTGACAAGTGTCGCCACCCCTATTCATTACATGGGTGTCGTAAGAGGCGACTAAAGGAACAAAATAAGCAGCTAACATCACTGCCAAGAGAAGGAAAACTTGAAACAAACCCTTTACCAACCCGTCTGGCTAGCGTGGTATAGTAGGCCAAAACCTCCTTTCAAAGGAGAGGCCTATGACCAGCAGTGGACAGTTAAAGGCTGTTGATGATGATGATGATAGTATTAGTAGGATGAAGCGACTTCACTATCTACTCATAAACATTTTATTTCAATGAACTAATTAGGCAACTCCCTACAAAGGATAAAGAGATAAAGTGCTATGTCCTACAGACGACTTGTTAAGGTTCTGGACGAAAATAAGTGCGTTTTTCCCGATATTTCCCGCTTCGCACATCTAAATTGTGGAGTGAACTGTCGCCTGCTGTGTTTCCGGACCGATACGACCTTCAAACCTTCAAAAAAATAGCGTAGTACCTTCTTAAAGGCCGGCAACGCACCTGTGACTCCTCTGGTGTTTCAGGTGTCCATGGGCGGCGGCAATCACCTACCATCAAGTGATCCGTCTGCTCATTTGCCCCCTAATAATATATAAATGCGAGTTTTGTTAATATGAACCTGCCGAAGTAACTCTGCTCTGCCTGGTGGAGAGTATAAGTAGAATCTAAGAATCACCATCCTCATTGGATGCAGACAATGCAGCAATGGTAACCCTCACTATGGCGGCTAAGTGAAATGCTTCTACATTCATTGGGTCCACGGTCTCACACTCACCAACGAAGAAGAACGACTGCTGTCCCTTTAGGTTAGTCTTCTATAAGAGAACACTTTTAACGTGCACGTCTTGCTACATCGTTCTCACATAATGTACCATCTCAACATGAATGATGTAACCAAGATTTTGTAAAAACATTTTGATTTAAAAGAGTGTCGATGGAGTTTCTTGCCCGTTCTTCTCCATAGAGATCTACGCTAGGGAATGGGCAACTACAGTACTTTCACAGTTTTTATGTCTTGTGACTGGGCTAGCTACATGTAGCTACATTTAATTTTCATTTTTGTTTCGACAATTCAAAAGTGCCTGTAACTGGCCTACTTGAAATAAATGCTTTGATTTTGAATAGCTCTGCCCGCGCCCCAACCGAACTGCCCCGTTCTGAAATCAACATGGCTCTACTACATAAGGAATTACTTTTCTTTGTTTTTCTTTGACAGTTTGTGTCACCCAGAATTTACTGCAAGAGGAACTATGCTTTTTTTATGCCAGCAAAATTGACTCTACTCTGCCTGATGGAAAGCATGAGCAGAATCAAGGAGTGCGGGCTACCAGGATGTCTGGGAATTTATGTGAATTTCTTGTGAATGTAATAAACATATTCTTACTTTTGTCATTCCTTGTTATTTACTCGTATATAATTGATTGCCTCCTATATTATTAGTAAAAAAGTGCCCAAAATCTCATACCCATACATAAAGCCTAAAGCCACCATGCTACATTGAGTGCACTCACAACGAGAATCGTGGTGTCTACTCCTGGATTTTAATCCATCTATTAGACAGAGAAGAGTCACTTTGATCGTCTTATATATATAGAAAAAAGCAGAACATGAATTCTTAACAATTTCCACAAATAATATCTAGGTACGATACCCATAACAGTGAGTTCAATAAGGCGAGGCGCTACAATTCCCTGGAGAGCTCTTGTGTCACGGCGCTAAACGTCTCCGCTGACAGTCGGAGCGGAGCCCTCCTTTACAAATAGCGGTTAATTGAAAACGGACCCCTTAGTAATGGTCCAAGTTACAAGCTGATGCGACTAGTGTATAAATTATGTCTATCGAAAGCTATCAGTAGTGGATTGAGTACTTTATACAAAATATAAAAACAAATATTGACAAATATCATCATCATCAACAACAGGAAGAAATTTTAGTCTATTATACCATGCTGTCCAGAAGGGTTGGTACAGTGTTTATTTGTCAAGTTTTTCTTCTGCTGTTTATGTGCTGAAGGATTCAGAAGGATTAAGAAGATACTGATTTACATTTACAGAAATTCAATATGAAAAAGAAGTCTATTTTTTAATCCGATTTCAGTACGACCAATTCGTTACTACCTTACATGGAACACCTTACATGATATTTGGCATTTATGCTGTCGTACTTCGCTGATGAGCGAGATCAGAGGTCTAATGATACAGAAGTATCTCAGTAAACTACAATGGTAAGGGTCATCATATTCCATTCTCTGGTGACCACTACTCCGGAATTCTACTCGTACTTTCCATCAGGCATAGTAGAATCTCTTTAGTAGGCTCAAATATAAAAAACCTAAAAAAATTCAAATAAAATTAATCAGAAATAAAACTGTCTTTAGGGACTGTCATTTAAATTTAGCAGATCATATGTATAGCGTGAAAAAATCGCTTCATCCTCTCCTTTACGCCACACCCGAGCCAGGGGTGTTCAACAGGGTCGCAGTGAGTGTTGCCTGTAACAACAGCATTATAACTTTAGCCTTTTACACCGACAGCCTAAATAGCCCTCTATCCAATGTTGTTTTACCATAGACTTATGCTTGTGGAATAACATTTGACGATTTTAATGTATGGGGTTGTCTATGGTAAGGGGATATTACAGGCATTAACGCAGTGCGGGTAGAAGGAATCGGATTAGAGGAAGAAATTATTAATACATCATTGTTTGTTAACATTACTTATCAAATTTTTGGTTTTGCCTACCCGCCTCTAATTATGGATTCTTTGAGCGGAAAGCGTCTCTCTAGGCCGTCATGGTGTGGGTCACCATTGTTAATTGTGGACATTTACGTCTCTTTAGAACATTGTTGTACTGCGTAGTTTATAATAATAATATAATATTGTACAGCAGATTAATTACAAGTACAACTTAAAACTATACCATATTGTTCTACACAAATGGCGGCCTTATCGCTCAGAGGCAATCTCTTACTGGCAACCATGGGATGGAAAGAAAAGCATTAGATGAAAAGTATAGGGTAGTGCCTGGTGTAATATAATAGGGATAGGAAAATGAAATTAAAGTAGTGTATATTCCTGCGGATCCGCCCGCGCCTATGTCGGTTATCGCGGTATAAAATAGCAGATTTTCTTTCTAATGCTTTAGAATATCTGGGCACAAAATTTCATTTTAATAAGTGCAGTGGTTTTTGAGCTTATCACTAACAGACAGACAGCGGCTGAAGACTTTATTTTATAACTTGTACATAAGAATAAATAAGTGAAATTTATAGACATATATTTACATGCGTACTCATTTACTCCCATATTCGCTTCTTACGACACCCATGAGATAAGTAGGGGTGATGACACTGGCACAAAAAAGAAAAGTCGGTTAAAAGAAAAGTTTTACACCAGTTGTTAGGATTCCACTTCAGCAGTATCCGTATCGTAGTAGACCTATGTCTGGCTAAGTTAGATAGGGGAAGAATTCCTAAGAAGTACTTGACTTCTCATTCTCACTTTGCCTTCCAATTCTATATGAGCCAGAGCCTGTGTATTAACCATACCGCTAATAAACATAGCTAGGTATCTATATAGTTGATTACCTGGATGGCGCAGAGTTGACTGCCTTGTTGGTCACTAGACCAGGAAGTCAGTCAACTCTTGGTCAGCGTATGCGGCTGCTAATCAAAAGGCTCCGGTTCGATTCCCGGTTCGGACTAAATGTTTGTGTGACCCACAAATATTTGTTTCGGAGATTAGATTAAATTTTCTATGTATAACATGTATGTATTTACAAAAAAAAAGTATGTTTATGTATTGATATCAGTTGTCCAGTACCCATAATACAAGCTCTGCTTAGTTTGGGACTACATGGCGTTGTGTGAAATATTTATTTATTATTTATTTAGAGTTAGCGCATGCAAGTGCAAGAGTGAGGTATCGGTTTCGATTCCCAGGACGTGCCAAATGTATATATGATCTGCAAATATTTCTTCCGAAAAAAGTACATAGAAGTAATCCTTCACTCCACCTAGCTTTCATAGTACAAGTTGTGCTTAGTTTATAACTAGATGGCATTGTGTTATAGATATATCAGAAAATATTTAGGTTTTTATTGTTTTTTTTATATTTCAGCCTACCAAAGTGACTGGTCTGCAAGCACGAAGCATGAGAATCCAGGAGTAAGGGTCACCATCCTGATTGTGAGTGTAAACTATACAGCATGGTGACCAACTCAAAGGTGGCGTTGTGAGATGAATGATTGGACCTCCGATCTCACACTCTCCAACGAAATACGAGAGAAATGCTGTTGTACGGCAATTGGTTTACTTATCACAATTAATAATCACTAAACCTTGCCTATATTTTAAGGCTGGCAAGAAAAGTAAAGCCATTCAATTTAAAATACTCGTTAAACAAATTTGTCATTTACTTTGGAAATTGCTCTGACAGACACATCTTCGGAAAGGTTTATTTGAAGGAATGCAAATGGAACCAATTACAGGGAACTTACCCGACCATAAACATATGAAGTACTGTCCCGTAAAATATAAATACAGTGTTTTGTTATACTAATACAGGGTTACCAGGTAGAAAATTCTAAAATGCAAATTTTTGGCACACAAAAGACTTAATCTGATACTGATAATCTCAAGTCTCGGTGGCGCAGTGGCAGTGTATGCGACTTCTATGCTTGAGGTTTCGGGTTCCAATCCCGGGTCGTATCAAATATTTGTATGATCTACAGATATTTGTTCCGGAGTTTGGGTGTTTTCTTTGTATGATACATGTATGTATTTACAAAAAAAAAATATTTGGTATTCTATGAGTCAATTTAGTTTTCAGAGCACAAGCTCTGCCTAATTTCAAGCTAGATAATTTGTCCTTCACCTCTGACAATTTCCACTAATGTCATTACACGCTCCATAACACGCTGAGCTACTTTAAATTTATGGACCAGTCCGATAGTGAGTCTAGAATTACCAAAAAGTAGTAGAGAATTCTTAAATCTGGCAACCCCTTTAGATATGTGGAAGAATTTATTACAAACAAACAATTGTCTGTGTATATTTGTTTTAGTGCTGTTCAACACTAAATTAACTTATATGTGTAAACTTAAGTCTCTCGAGTAATAAGTATTGTAACTTAAGTTTACTTACCTAGTAACTTTCTTTTGTTAATTTAAATTAAGGTTATTGGAGTTTTAGTCAAACAACTGGCAACACAAAAGAATCAACTAAAAATTGTTATTAGTATCATAATAGGTATATGTGTTAGTAGGTAAGTATTTGTAACTTTCAATGTTCGTAAGATGTATAAATGTATATTACCTTAGACATTATTATGGGTAAATGTGAGAATATATTTAAGATTTAAAGAATTATTGATAGTGTGACTCATATTTCTCAATATATAACTTCAAGGCATGCAAACATTTTGGTAATGAACTGTGAGTTTGTAATGCTTATCATTTAAAATAAATAATAAAATATAGTACCTATACGATTGATTTATCTATGTGTTTGGTACCTATTACCAAAAAAAAATAGTGCGCCTCCACTTTTTTTTTTTGTAAGTTTTACAATCATATGCTGTTTTAGCGTGCAAAAACAACTTATTACATACACATATAAGAAACATATAAGTCTATAGATAACAGATAGTTTTTTTTATATATTTTATGTACCTACATTAAATACATTTAAACATGTATTTAGAAATATTCTAATATATAAAATTCTCGTGTCACAGTTTTCGTTGCCATACTCCTCCGAAACGGCTTGACCGATCTTTATGAAACTTTATATGCATATTCAGTAAGTAGGTCTGAGAATCGGCCAACATCTATTTTTGATACCTCTAAAACGCGAGCGGAGCCGCGGGCATCAGTTAGTATAAATATGATCATCAGTACCATAGTACAGACTACCTCGTTTAAGATCAGATAGTGGTATGTAAGAAGTGTCAAGTTAACAATATTCTATTACTTTCGCACACCTCCATTATTTCAAATCAAATAATTTATGACAACACTCTATCGAGTACTTCCCCTAACCACAAACAATATTTCGCACGTAACTTTCCCATTCATTGTGATGCTCGTCACGAGTCTTACTACGAATTCGCGTGACAAGCGAACGCACAAAACTACAAATTAATCATGAACACGCCCTAGCACTCGTTACACACGCATCGACACACGAACTTTTTACTTATTTTTTTAAGAAAACATTGCCATATGATAACATGTTTTTAATTATATTTTTTGTATTTCAAAAAATCTGAAACAAATAGTGCATTGTTCTTAATTTCTGTTTTGACTGAGATGATGGCGATTTAATTAAAATATGAGTTTGATGGTGCATCAATATGTTTTCTAGTGGATACAAAAGTGACCTATAACATGTAGAAAGGAAAGAAAATGGAAGAATAGCAGTTAGAAGGCTTCTTTTTTTCGTCAAAGTGATCATTTTTTTTTATTTAAAAAGAAAGATTTACAGAAGACAATTAATTAACATACTCGCCAAGCTGTTAAGCTTATTGGCGCTCTTATATACTCTTACATAGGTACATATCTCTAAATGTGTTATAAAGTTAAACAGTGCCTGTTTTGCCCTCTTCACATATCACTAGCCTCGATCCTTTCCAACAAAAGAGCCTTCAGTTGAGTCTTCAGTTGACGCGAACTCAACTTAGGTAATCGTCGCAGCAAGTCAATGTCATTTAAAATATGCGGGACTATGTATGATGACATTCTTTCGCCATAATATTTTTTTACTTAGCTTTGGTCTGTTTGTTTTCTGTTGCACTTCTTGTATTATAAGTACTTTCCTTTAAAGTTCCCTAATCATCTATAGTTTAGTTTAAAGATGACAATGCCTTAATGGTACCTTTCCAAGTATTGTTAACTGGCGAGATTATTCGTTAATCAAACATTTTTTTTTGAAATTCTGAGTTCTAAATGGAAACTAACTAAATAAACTTTAAGGAATTTATCGCATTAGCCACTTTTCCATATCACAGATAGGTTCTTCAGCAATTTCATCATCATCGCTCAATTATCATCATCACCTCATTATTTTAAACAAAACATGCACTGACATAGAACTTTCGTTCATAGTCTTTAGATCAATTGATCTGAGTCACGGTCATACTATTAAAAAAAATGCCAAAGTTTCTACTTAATAACTCTCATACTTTGTTATACTTTAGCAACCACATTTAGGCAATATTATAAGGTTAAATGATACTAAGACAGACCTTAAATCAGATTTACAAACCGTTATTAAGTCGAACCTGAAAGGACAACTTAACAAACAAAATAAATCCCAAATCAACATACAAATCTCTAAAATGTTATGTCACCAAATAAAAATAAAACTTGACTGAATAGAGTTGTGTCTAACGCCAGTCGGAAAAAAAAAAGTTGAGCTGTCATTTTGACACTGACGGCGCCAGGCGGGAATCCGATATGAGACGTCAACCGTAGGCCAAACTTGTACGTAAATAAATCAATTTAACTCCATTTTATTTCATTTGTAACCGAAATGCCTTTTTGATAGTAATTGATTGGTGAAAAATGAACGCCTTCTAACGATTTGAAAAACAAATTAGATGTTTCTGACATTGATAAGTTGGAAGACAGATTATTTTATATGGCAGCTCTGATTAAACTTTCGTTAAGGTATTCTACGTGTGAAGCTTGTATGTTTTTGCCGTTTAGGTAGGTAAGGAAATACTTGGACTTCCTATAATGGGATTAAACATTCATCATATCATTTGGATAATTTACATTCTACTACTCAGCACTTTTTAGAGGCCCAAAACCTGTTTGGTCAAACAATTGCTGCCTGTTTCCGGACTCATATTATTTTCGACTCTCTTCGACAAAACCCTGCATTGTTAAGTTGCTGTAACTATTGAGCTAATCATGGCTGGTTAGTAGGTACTCAGATGACCCGGTAACCCGTTGAATCCCTATAGATACATAATTTTTATGATTTGGGCAGTGTGTAGGTTTGGAAGTAAGTCAGCATAATTATATCCGGAAGGCGTAATTGAAACAAAGCTTATTGATATTAGCTTTGTTAGCCACTCGTCTGGTCAGTGTGTTATTGTAGGCCAAAACCTTATATTGCAAACGAGAAGTCTTTTCTGTTAATGATGATGGTTATTTTCGTTCAGTATGGAATTTTATTGAATAAATTCATTATTTACGTTGTCAACTAGCTGCATGAGCTAGTTGTTATTGTACCTTTAGAACAATAAGAAACCTTAAAAAGAAATTAAATTAAGCTTGTATAAATAAAGAATATTTATAATTTGACCTCATCTGGTAACTCTTGATGAGTTGTGAAAATTCACCATAGAGATTAACTTCAATTGACGTTAGTAATAATAGTTTAGTAAAAGTTAATTATTTCCATTACCGATGTGTATGGAGTATTTATCCCCAGTTGATGTCCATAATTATCAAAATCTAAATTACACGTCAACCTTATTAGCCATTGATATAACCGTTAATTTGTTTGAGTTGTAATTAACCTGTTAGGTCGACGTCCGATTCCACTTTTTGTTGCCTTATAAAAAAAAACAAAAAGTAACGACTGCTTTCAAATTTGACAGCTCAGCCGCTTACTGATTCGTTCTAAAACCAAACCATAAATAAACATTGATAAACCTTTTTGCTCTAGAACGTTGTTAATAAGGTTGTATTTTAATCTTGATATTTAAAATTGTTCATTCATTTAAGTTTGTACGTTTGTATTAATCGCTTGTGCACGTCAATACAGACGGCTTAATCCATTGTTGCCGTAATGTTACAATTAATCAGTTGTGAAATAAAGACTTGTTGGTTTATGTGTTATAACATGATATATTCCAATATTAATATCTATTTTAAACACAGACTTTTTTGTAAGAAATATTAAATACTTTTTTGTACGGTGTGCCACTCTGCGCCTGAGATGGGAGAGGTTTAGGAACTACTGTTGTTACGACATCTGAACACCTCCCAATGCCTTCCTGAACTTACGCTACTATCTAGTGAACTCTATTTAGGCGACGTACGGCACACGCGAACATCATCTTTTCGTGGTTGGCTTCTGAAACGGCTGGAGGAAAAAATCCATCCTGTCCATCTGCGGTAACCCTCAGGGTGGCATGAGATGTTGTCATGTGCAGTCGCAGTGGTGACTGGCGGGACTATGTTCTCTCCTAGCGACCGAGTGCATCTGCGCTCGGGCACGACACTAGACACTCGGACACACGGACACGGCAAGCCCAAGCATCCGTGTCCGGAAAGGACCTGTGTCAACCGGAAGGAAATTGTCCCTTGCTGCCGCCCTGCCTACTGGATATGTTCTGCTGGAGAGCCTTCAGTCGTGGAGTCTCCAGCCAAGACGACCAATGAGCCATCGTGGGTCGACGAGCGGCTTCACGCCAGTCGCGTATGTCTTCGGACGTAGGCCACAAGCGGCTCTCCGTTCGGAAGTCAGCCATTCCTCACTTAGGTATCTCCTAAAAGTTGGTGAAAACGAAACGAAAATATCACTAAGGGTAACCTAACTCTCTAAGTGGCCCCCTTAAATTAAGGGTAAGTTGGTGCAAACAATCAGTCAAACTAACAAAGAAACATATTTAAAATCAGAATTTAATAATTCCTTACTAATATTATAAACGCAAAAGTTTGTGAGTATGTATATATATTTGTTGCCATTTCCGCAAAAATCTCCTGAACGGATTTGGATGAAACTTTACAGTAATATAGCTTATGTATCAGAATAACACATAGGCTACTTTTTACTGCAATAAACGAGATACACGCTGGTGGAACCGAGGGCAAAAGCTAGTAATATATAAAGTTAGTAATTATTTTTCTACAACGCCATCTAGCTGCAAATTAAGCAAAGTTTGTACTATGAAAACTAGATAGACTAATAGATATGTATATTTATTATAAACATCCAAACGTCGATACAGCATATCATCTACCTTTTAAATACTAATCAAACAAACAATCAGTTTTAATTTAGCTTTATTTCAGCACTACCTATCTATAATTTCATTGCCATAACACATAAAACATTCATACCATAATAATAAGTCAGTAATATTAATCCTATTAGTGATCCTAAATATAAATTACTTAATTATAATTAAAATTATTACTAATTTAATAATTAATTAATAAACATTTTCACGCTTTCACTGTCGTAACGTTTCATTATTTACTTATATAATTATCTTTATATGTAATTGCCTATTAGGGTGAAGTTTTATTGCCCGGTTATAAAAACGGTTTACTCGAGGCAATAAATGTAAATATTGGCTACGCTAATTATCCAATCGACGTTGTGTTGTTACCTTTTGTAGAACAAATTATGGAGATGTTATTTTATACTAACCCCTTTAAGCTATGAGGGCTATAAAGAAGAAGAAGAGAATAAACTGTCTCGTTTGTTTCACGGTTCGCGTATGCAACTGCCGATCAAGTGGTCTCAGGTACGAGTTTCAGTTCAAGGTCAGGTCAGGTCACTGTACAAAACAGTCAGAAGTTTCAAAGTTAAGATCTTAACCTTGTTTTGATCACTTGACTGAGTGACATTAGCCAATGAAACAAGAGAATAGAGAATAGAAAACGATAAAAATTCGCAACTTGGCTGAGGGGCTGTACCTGATCTTTCCCCGGTCGTGTTGGATAGCCTTCCTATCGGATTGTAAGACTCAGGGAACAGAGACCGGTGTTTGTGCACACACTTGTGTATAAAATATCTACTGGGTAGTTGTTTGGTCTCCGGTGAGACTGACCGCCTCGCTGAGAAACATCATCAGAGATATAGGTAGCAGAGCCACGCTGACTCCAGTACAAATGGGCCTCCTCGATCGTGGCGGTACTACCCTCACGCAGAAGACCTAAAAGACAGAAGACCTAGAAATGACAGCATTCGTGGTGTCGTATTTCGTTGGTGAATTTGAAACCGGAGGCTTAATGTTGCAGAAGCAAAAAAGAGCTGATCGGCTGGATTAAGACCTTGTCTTATGACGACACTGAAATGCTTTTACAGCACGCATACTAGTGATTCATTCATCCACTTATCCCAAAGTTGACACACACACACACTCCCATACACACGCACGTACACACAAGCTTACATGTATAAATATGTGTAAGTTTCACTCTGTTTGTTATGGAAGAGTGGGATTTCCTGACACAAGCAACCCTAGCTTAAAAGGAGGTTCCCAACACTAAATTGTTATATGCTAACTTATAAGTAACTATAAATAAATAAATAAAAAAGCATCTCACTAAGCCGTCGTAGAGTGGGTCACCATTCTGCATTGTCTGTACTCATAATGAGGATGGTGACCCTCACTCTTGGATTCTAATCATACTTTCTATCAAGCAAAGTAGAGTCACTTTGGTTGGATTAAATATTAAAAAAATCGAGCTCACAGATTACTTGAACTAACGGAGGTAAGTGACTACCGTTGCAAAGGACATTTGGGTCTCAAGAGCTACAAGAGGGTAAATGTCCCTGTCTCTCCAAATTAGAAGGGAGGTCCTCCTCAAGCTGAAGAAGGAACATGCGTAAAGGCACGAAGTTGAGTTCCTATTTCAGGCACAGCACACACACTGTGTGGTTTTAATCAGTTCAATAACAAACCCGGCGTAGTGATAGCTTATGGGTTATCACACGTATTATAAAAAATAAAATAGAAATAGGAATAATGACAGATTAAACAAGATCAATCAGTAGTAACTAAATCATATATACCTGTATGCTCTTGCAATCCTGTAGAGACTGCTGGGATACTTAGTCCGTCTCTGCCTCTCTTTACAGTAGTCTTTAGGTGCTACTGCAGTCTCCAAACAATTCTACATCGAGACCATAAAGTATTCCTTACCTCAATTTACTTTTACACACCATTACAAAGTTTGTATGATCTATGGAACTAGCAACCAAGAAAAACAACAAACAAAACCTTTCGACTTATAGAGTAGAAAATAATAATATGATGACTGCAATTTTATTCCCAGTTAAAATTACTATTAATTGCTAATCATAATCAAATCAAGATCAATTAATAAACAATAGCCTAATACATTATTCTATAACTATTTTAGGCACAAAAAATGTCTACATTTGCTTGCAGGCTAATTAAAAAGTAGAAAATACAGATAAAAATGGAAAACAAATCCACAAGGGCACAGATATCAAAGAATACGTCCACTCATCTAGATGATTATTAAAGTAACTAATAAACATATTTCTCCTTAACCGTACAAACGTATTTAATTACATATACCCTTAAATAAACTTTATTAAGTAATTAAAGCATTCTCAAATAATTTATTTCTGTATCCATTTATCGAACTGTAAAGAATTTAAGTTTAATTAATACCGGTCTTTATAAAGGGTGCCATACCTTCATACCTTTGCTCGATCGGGAAGTCTAAAAAGAGGTTGTTAATACTTCTCATACTTCCATGCCATACCATAAAATAACACTTAAACAATGATTGTTGACCTCACACCATTATAGGTATTGTATAGGTGGAAGTGTGTTGTAAGTAGTAAAAACAATTGCCTGCAACCTCGAAGAAAAGACAACTTTTTTCTATCTATCTCTAGAATCTTACCATAAATTATAATAGTAAGAAAATGGCGGCTATTGATTTGTTTTTTAAAATGTGACGAAGCTTTCAAACATAAATAAATTTGGCTTATTTTTTTAATAACAATATTGTAATTTTATCTATTGTCCTAGTTTCAATCAGTTTAATAGAATTATTCATAAATAACACTCAAAATATGTGTGTTGTTTCGTTTGCCATTCTTACCTGTTAGAAATTTTAATTCCTTTTTATTTTTAAGATATGGCTCGTCAAACTTAAAACTGTGAGTTGAGTTGAGTGACGCATCCTAAACTCTATCTGTTCGCTGATCCAGTATGGTTTCGTATTAAAATTAAATTAGATATTTTAATAGCAAGCCTTATAGATATTATAAAAAATTAAAGATTGAAAGATCTGACCTTAAATTTCTGAAAGGCAGATCAAAATACTGTATAACAAACCGCAGTCAAGTTACAAGTGCTGTCAAATAGCTTTCAGTATCAATAAAAAAAAAATTAGCTAACATACTCAACAATCCAATTGACGTTAGGCATTACAATTTGACAGATTCATTATATGATTTTGTGATAAAATGATTCTGCCTTTTTAGATTTTCAGCAACTATTCCATTACAGAGCAATAGGCTCGCTCTTAAGTATATGGATATTATAATTTATCAATTATATTATCATCATCGAGGTAGTAGAGTACCGCTGATTTCAGTACTCGAGGGCTGTCTCAACCAGGGCGGTAGTGCCCTCTCACAGAAGACTAGCCTTAAGTGACAGGTTCCATGATGAAGAAGCATCTCAATACCCAGCCAAGGTGAGGGCCACCATGCTGCGTTATCTGCCTTCACAATGAATATAGTGAACACTAATCCTAAGTATAGGCGATAAATATTGTTTCTTAACTGCTAAGTTAGTCTAGTTGCAAATTAACCTCCGACCAGGCGAGGAGATCATACCTGGTGGGCCCTTACCCAGCAGTTGATGTTGGGATGTTGTATATATGCTAATCGGCGCAAGAATGTCTCTTTCGCGATTCAGGATTAGTAGTTACTCCTTGTTATCTTAGTAGTACAGTGTTTCTTCGCTAGATGGCGCTGTCGTATGTTTTCGTCGCACTAAATGTGGAAGTCGCCACAAGTTTTTCTAACAAGAAATTCCTAATAGCAGTCCGGAGTATGGAAAACGATAGTGTTTCACGCCGGTACCTCGAAGAGCACGTTAAGCCGTCGGTCCCGGTTGTCATGAACATAAACGATTGCCATCAACCGCTATTGGGAAGTGAGTGCCCTCAAATATACTGACAACTTCTAAAACCCTCGAGCACAGATCGCCCTTATTTCAGTTCTCCCTTAGGGTTGCGGAGGTCCGATGCCAGTCGCTCCGTGTAAAAACTGATATTCAGGTAAAACCGGTTGAACTAGTAGCCGACCCCAAATAGTCTTGAGGGTAATAAAGGCTAGGAAGATGATGAATATATTGTTACTGCTTCACCCTTCAGTGTAACGCATAGTGATGATATGATAAGCTGAAATAAAAGCCCTGTACAGATCTTAATCTACACAAATAAATATAATTAAAATGTATGTTTGTTACATCAAATAAACAGTTTTTTAGCATGACAGTATATTTACGGTACTTACTCGTACATTAAAAAAAAACATTTTTGAAATTGTTGACTGTATGTTTATTCCGGCAAATTTCTGGAATAGCTTGACCGATTTTGACGGACTTTTACTGACAAGCATCTGGTGGTACAATTTGTAACTTGGGCTACTTTTTTAGACTAAATACTACACACGCGTTTTTTCCTTATTTTAAACACAGCTCTCGCATTAGGAATCTAAATTACTGGAATTTAGATTCCTGTAATTTAGTATAATAACACATACATGGATAAGACGTCGACTTAACGCTAAACATATTAGCTAATAGCACAGATTGTATTGAAATTGTAATCTTGAGTAGGTTTTTAATTAACATCTAGTTATTAAAACAAAAATAACAAAATTATGTAAATAACAAGCCGTAAAATCACGTCCAAAACACTGTTGTTAGATTGTCATTAATTGAAATTTTTTTTTTGTTTTTTTTTTTAAAAAAGACAACTCCCGCATTAGGAATATAAATTCCTGTGTCGCGGAGTTTTTACAAATATACATGAAATGGACACAAAAAACACCCAGACTCAGA
Source organism: Phragmatobia fuliginosa (assembly GCA_932526445.1). Lineage (NCBI taxonomy): Eukaryota > Metazoa > Arthropoda > Insecta > Lepidoptera > Erebidae > Phragmatobia > Phragmatobia fuliginosa. The sequence goes on from OW052070.1 coordinate 19,366,829, forward strand.
ACAACAAATTGTGAATCACACGAAGTGTTATTCTACGTGGGAATTGGAACTCACGACACTTGGCGCAGTAGGAAGCGGCGTGGCGACCGCTTAAGCCACTAGGCCAACCGTGCAGTCACAAGTAATCTGATGGTTGATACAATTTGTAACTTGGGCTATTTGTTTAGACTACCTACTACACCGCGGCGTTACTTGCACTGTACAACAACTGCGGGAAACACCGCGGGATTTACTTAGCAATCAATAAAAAAAAGATTAATAACTACTTACATATGTACTTAAATGACTTAAAGTAGAAGTCGTTTGTAAATAAAATATCATTACCCAGAACGTCACTTCGCCATATTTGCAGTAGGTATTAGGGTCGCAATCTAATAAGGGACGCCAGGGGCTGTAGGTTGTATGACTAAGGGACTGGGTCACTGGGGTAGTGATTCGAAATATTTACGTTACCTTCGCCCTGTTACGATTAAAAAAACTTCGGATTGTATTATCGTTTGCCTCTGTATTGTTAATGAGAGATTTAAAAATAAGGCATTAAAAAAATTAAGGTTACGAAAGAATTAAAAAGGTTAGGAATAAGTAATATTACCTAAGAGACAAATATCCCGTAGTTTACCATTAGTACCGTAGTACCGCGAAACAGTATTTATATTGTAGATGCGGGAGTTGTCTTTTAGAAAAATAAAAGGAAAAACTTATTCATTTCTATGTTTTTACTTCCATCCTCATGTGGTATACCTGTCAGTAAAATTAAAGTCATGACAGTTATTGTCAAAGGAGTTTGAGAGAAGGGTTCCCGCTCGAGTTGCAAGAGCTGATTTTTGGTGTTGTTTAGTGATGTGATGGTTACTATAAAATTATCATCATCATCAACAGCCTTTAACAGTCCACTGCTGGACTCTCCTCTCTCTCCTTGAAAAGGAAGTATTGGCCTACTATACCACGCTGGCCAGACGGGTTGGTACAGAATTGGTTTCAAGTTTTCCTTCTCTTTGCATTGATGTTGTCTTGCGTAGTTTATCCCTTAGTCGCCTTTTACGACACCCACATAAAATTATAAACCGTTGTAATAGCTCGAAAATAAAGAGTAAATTCAATTGGTGCGTTTTACTAGAAGACAAATTACCTCATTACATGTTGCCATTACTGAATATAATGTATTTATATTACTTTAACTTCCTTTTCCAATCCTTCCCGTCCCGCCCATCCGCGGCCACTCTCAGGGCGGCATGAGACGCAGGTATGCACGCCTCCGCCGCCCGGCGCGCCGGCGGCGAATCGGGTCCGATTGGATGGCATCCTCCCGGGCCTTCTCCGCCACCTCCTTCTGCAAGATTACGTCCTCGCAGAAGGTTGCGACCGCGGTAAAACAACTGTCGCTTCCGGCCATCGATCTTATGACGGCCGGCAGCGAGAGATCCCCTCCGATGACTGCAGTGAGGACCCGGCGCTGCGCCGCCCAAGCGGGGCAGACCGCCAGCGTGTGCTGGGGCGTGTCCTCACTGCAGTCGCAGTGGTGGCAGGCGGGACTCGGTTCCCTCCTAGCGACCGAGTGCAGGTACTTTCCGAAGCAGCAGTGCCCGGAAAGTACCTGCGTCAGCCGGAAGGAAAGGGTCCCGTGCTGCCGCCCTGCCCACTCCTCGATGACCGGCTGAAGAGCCTCCACGGCGGCGAAGCCAGCGCGTGGGGTCTCCAGCCGGAGCGACCATCTCAGCATGGTGGCTCGGCGAGCGGCTTCGCGCCACTCGCGCACGTCCTCGGGCGGAGGGCGAAATCCGCTCTCCGCCCGGAAGTCAGCCACTCGCCGATAAACATCGGCGAGCACCTCCGCCTCCAAATCCCACGGGGGTGTTCCGACCAAGGCACACGCCGCCTCTGCGGACACCGTGCGGTATCCACGTATGGCTCTGTCCGCCAGTATCCGCTGGGGACGCCAGAGGCGCGCCCTGTTCTGGGCGGACAGAGCCGCCGCCCACACCGGTGCACCGTAAAGCGCCATTGACCGGACAACCCCCGTGTACAGCCGCCTAGTGGGGACACTGGCCCCGCCCAAATTGGGCAGAAGTCGCCCTAGGGCGGAGGCAGTGCCCACCAACTTAGGGCCAAGCTGTCGGAAGTGCTCGTCGAAGAGCCACCTACCGTCGAGGACCAGACCCAGGTACCTCATCTGGGCCCGGACCGGTACGAGGACCGAGTTGACCTCGATCGAGGCGCCGGCGGGCGGACCGCGACGGGGCCCATGAAATAATAGGGCCTCCGTCTTGTCCAGGGCCACCAGCAGACCCAGCGTCTCGATGCGCCCGACCACCCGGGAGACTCCCGTGGTGGCCAGGCGCGCCGCCTCCTCAGAGTTTGCCCCCCGGGCCGTGACCAGGGTGTCGTCTGCGTAACAGATTACACCCAGCCCGGGGGGGAGACGCCCTCGTAGGGCCCAGTCGTATCCCATGTTCCACAGGAGTGGTCCTAGGACAGACCCCTGCGGAACACCGCACGACATGGCCCTGCGTCTCAAGGCGCCATCTCGGTCCTCGTACTCGACGGTACGCTCCTCTAAATAGTCTGCCACCAGCCGCCTCAGGTACCCTGGCACTCCGTGGTATTGGAGTGCAGCCCTGATGCAGCCGAATGGCAGACTATTGAAGGCGTTGGCGATGTCCAAGGACACCGCCAACACCACTCCGCCGCCTCTCACCGCCTCTTCGGTCACGGCTCTCAGGCGCAGGATCGCGTCGACCGTCGAACGCCCTTCTCGGAAGCCGAATTGGGCGTCCGACAGGTTGGGCCCCACCTCGCTGAGGTGCCGGACGATGCGGGCAGAGAGAACCCTCTCAAACAACTTGCCCGCCTCGTCCAGCAACACGATGGGCCTGTAGGCCGCGACCGAATCGGCAGGCCGTCCATGTTTCTGGATCAATACCAGCTTCCCGCACTTCCAAGGCTCAGGGAAGCGTCCGGACGCCAGGCTAGCGTCCAACACTCCCCTGAGGTGGTCCGACATGTAGTCGAGGGCACGGGCCATCACTCAGCCTGGAACCCCGTCCGGCCCGGGGGCGGTGTTCTTGGACCGAATCCGTAGAACAGCCGCCCCTACCTCAGATTCCCTGACAGGCGGAACATCACCCACGCTGCCCCGACGACGACCACGACGGGCCATCGATGGGGTGTGTGTTCCGCCCGCTGCGGGAATAGGCCCTCGACCACTTCCTGCAGGAAGCTGGGCTGGAGAGTCTCCGTAAGGTGGGGGCCCGGTGTGCGGAGCTTTTGGCGCACCGCACGGTAGGGCCGACCCCAGGGGTCACGCTCCAGACTCTCCAGCATCTCCACTCGACTCGCGTCTTTGGCGCGGCAGATGGCCAGCCTCAGAGTTTCCCGAGCTGCTCGGTACTCCTCGTGAAGCCTGTCCACCTCCTCACCGCCTCCGCGGTGACGTCGCCGACTCCGGGTGTGGGACCTCCGGGCACGTACGCAGGCCGCACGGAGGTCCGCCAACTCCTGGGACCACCAGTAGACCTCCTTCCGAGGAGGCCGACGACCTCTCTCACGTCGACCTCCTCGGTCGGGGCCTGCGGAGACAGCCAAGAGCAAACAATGGCCGCCTCCTCTAGTAGGTCCCTGTCCAGCTTGGCGACAGCCCACCGCGGAAAACGGGAGGGACGCCGCGCCGCGTGACCCCTACTGGCGTCCTGGGACCTTGAAACAAATCCTAGACTAACCCTTCTAGCCAGCGTGGTATAGTAGGCCAATTCATCCTTATAAGGAGAGGCCTATGTTCAGCAGTGAACAAACTAATAGCTGTTGACGATAATAATAAAATTGTCTCTTCACAAGTAAGCTATAACTCAATGTTGAGTTTATAAAAAAACAGAAATAGCTTCATGCTTAAAGCTCGCATGGTCATTTGTTGTACACCTGCGTGGTCGCAAAGAAACATTCAATTATGGCAAACTACGCTGTATTTTCATTTAAGTTAATAAGATAGTACATAAATTGAGTGGCTACTAACGAATTACTTTCAATAACACGTTATTTATCTGTCCGTCTACCGTCTTTATTTGAAATCGTTCTAAATTTATTTATAATTTGAAATCTTATAGTTTTATTGGACATAATTTAAACAATATAACAATTAATTAATTAACTTTTTTTCATGTTCATCTAAGGAATAGACTAAAAATGTCTATGAACTGTCATATGGAACTATCGCATGGCGCCAAATATGCACTAAAAATAAGAAGTATTATGCTCTTCTTGTTAAATCATTTAACGAAAAGAGTAGATATTGTACGTATCGTAAAATCAATATATTTATCACCTATTCAAATGTAAGGTTCCGTTTCTTATTTAATATACGGTGTATTACATAGTTTGAGAGTCATTTAGCTGAAGTCAGTTGTCAGCTGAAGATTATTTATTCCTAGAATATGTTATTCGAAGAATAGTGCGGTTTTAAAGATTCACTTCCTAGCAATCGCAAAACCGGTTTTCCAGTAACCGTTCTTTAACCGTTTAACATAGCGTTTACTATATTCCTTTTAACATAGCTTTTTCTGCATGACATATGTCACTAGTATCATTCCAAAAATTATGAGGTACATTTTTAAGTGTGAATTTTCATCTTCGTAATGAACTAGTTTTCGCCTAGCGGCTCCGGCCACGTGTATGTCAGTTATCGCGGTAAATAGTAGCATGTGTCTTTTCGCAGGCTCTAAACTATTTATCATTTCACAAAAGCGGTTCCATAGTTTTGGCATGAAAGCCGGACATACAGACAGACAGTGTTCATGACGGAAACAATCGTGTCAACTTTGTAACGATAAAAGTGAAACAAGTCACAAAAGTTTAATATTTACTAACTAGATGGCGCTGTACTGTTTATGTGCATCGCGATATTGTGTCATTACCGGGCTCAATATAGGCAATAAGAATGTATTGTTTATAAGACACTTAATAAATAGCTTGTCAGATCAGCAGATCAGTTCACAGTGGTTTTATTTGTGCTGCAAGTAACCCCTAGTGTTCACAAGACGTTAAGTGCTAATACGGCGTTTAACAGACAGGTAGACTGAGTTACTTTCGCATTGTTAATTAATATAATGTATGGCTTGTATGGATGGATTAGGTATGGATGTATTAATGTATGGATTTCATTTGTCCACCTGGCGGGCGTCCTACACTACTTTTGCCGAGACGCGGTTTCCACTCCAGAACTCTTTTAACCCAACGGTCATCAGTTCTGCGGCTAATATGACCAGCCCACTGCCACTTCAGCTTGCTAATCCAGTTTGCTATGTCGATGACTTTAGTTCTCCGACGGATTACCTCATTCTTGATGCATATGTCATTATAATCATCAACAGCTTCTAATTGTTAAACATAAGCCACTAATTATAAAGGTAAATTATAAACTGCCGATAGAATTGAAAAGCAGACAATAATAAACTTAATCTCAATAACTAACTTCTTAAACTAATGTAAGCATACCTAAAAAATTATGAGTCAGCGCCGAACAAGACAATTTATTATTTACGTAATACGTGATGGCACACCGTTGTTTGTTAATTTAATATACATACATTGCTTGCTATAGGTACTTACCACGGCATGGTGGCTTGTGTATAATTTTCTTCCTCTGCAGTGCCACGTAGTTGGCTCCTTCGTTGGCTCTTACAATACCCATATGAGGAATACAGCTGGTGATACTGCGTATCCTTGTTCTAATATCACATGAATAGTAGATAAGACACAGAAGACCGTCCTAACAATGACAGCATTCTTGCTGTCGTATTTCTTCGGTAATTGTAGGACTGTAGGCCCAATCAAATGTAGGCAAAATGTAACAAAATGTAGGCAAAAAATGGTATTGGTCACCATACTGCATTGCCTACTCTTACAATGAGGATAGTGATCCTTACTCCTGGATTCTACTCATGCTTTCCATCAGGCAGAGTGAGTCACTTTGGTAGGTTTTAAAAAAGATGGTATATTACAGAGTTTCAAACAAGTACCTACGTAGAATGGTAGGTGTAGAATGTACGAAGGGTGGCCTTATTGTCAAAAGTAATCTCTTTCAAGCCACCTGAATCTGTCAGTAGTAAGTTGGTAAGTAGTAGTAGTTGATTCTGATTATAAATTCTCGATTAGAACTGGAAGGCTATTCGTTTATCCTTGTATTATTCTGCTGTGGTGGAAGATATTACATGGTAGTCTGATCTTCTCTTCTTCTGATGATTCTTGAAGTGCTCATAGCACAGTGGCCTAAGGTGATTAGAAACATTCATCGAGGGTAAGCGATGAAAGCGCGGTCAGTACCTAGATGTGTAACCATTTGTGGCATAATATGAGTGTTTCTGTGATAGCAGTCGGTCTCAGTTGTTATCATAAGAGCACAGTTGTGAAGTAGAGTTGGAGGCTTTTGAGTAGCTTAAATATATCCAAATGCAAGATTACGTAGCCACAACATCTTGACAGTCCGCAACCAGCACTCGGCCAGCGTGGGGACGTAAATTTGGCCTTAACCTGGGAGGAGACCTGAACCCAACAGTGGGATATTTATGGGTTATTAATGATGAGAATTTAGTCTGATCTCAAATTAAATAAAATGAAAATGAAGTTCTACATAATAATAATTTGGACATTTGACACAAAACGCCATCTAGTCCCAAAATAAGCACTGCTCATACTACAGGTACTCCGGTACTCCGATACCCAAACTCCAAAACAAATGTTTGCAGATCATACAAACATTTGGTCTAACCCGGAAATCAAATCCGAGACTTCAAGCACAGCAGCCGCAAACGCTACAACTGTACCACCGAGGCAGTCAATGAAATTGACACAATAAATTATGGTGTGACAATCAAATATTTTTTTTTCATACGACATGTGACACAAAATATCTAATAAATCCTAGAAATCTAGATAGGGAAGTGTGATAGGTTAACAGATTAAAAATAATACAAAGATAAATAGTTTACGAATATAATTTTATTAACAATTTTAATTTAATGACTGTAATGTAAGTCGATATCGTATTTACAATTTGCATTTGTTTATTTATTTATATGATACATTTTTACAAAGTTCTCACCTACTGCTAACTAAACCTAACCTGCAGGAGCGGGAAATTTACAAAAAGAATACAAATGTAAAATGTTGCCAGTTAAAAAAGGTATAAAAACTGTTTACATTTTTGTTCTTAAACGTTTACGGTTGTAGAAATGCTGTAAGAGGTTTGTCTTTCTTTTGAATCAAACTATAAGGTGTTGTAAGCGAATGTTTCGATTTTTATCTAAATAAAAGTTGTTTTAGGGCTAGTGAATATAAATATGTATACATTATATAATTAAAGATTAAATGATTGCGAAGCACATCGAAAGCATAGACAACAAGCATCATAATAGAAGGAGACATCGTCGGTATTTTGTCGTCATACATCTAAGGTAGAGTAGTTAGGTATTTAGGTATAGGTCTGTGAAAACGTACTCTAAGTATAAGTACCTAGTACATACATAAATGTTCCTAACAGATATAGTTACTCAGTAGAGTAGTGTGATACAATTTTAATCCGTAAATTTATAGAGAAAACTAGGCAGGTAAATTCGCTAAATTGACTTTACACAATAAATTCTAGAGATAGGTGATGAAAATTGACCAAAATAAACATTGAAATATCAATTATACCGCTGTTTACTATAAGTTAATGTAAAATTTATTCAAAACATTCATTTCGTTTTTAAAATATTGTCATTCACAAATAAGCCGTTTCTTTTTTCGACGTAAATGCCGACGGCGTCTATATTTAGCAAGTTTTTTAGAATAGTTTTAGTGCGTTTTTGAGTCAAATATACATAGACGAATACTTCACAATACCCTGGCGTATGGGACAGACAGATACAATCAATACAACATTTCCAAGAATAATAGTTTGATGGCTGACACTTCTAAGGATAATAGAGGATTATCGAAATATTAAACGTATAAGAACTAATGACACTACTATCAATGTTAAATCAGAACGGATTACAAATAGAACACTTGGATATTATAGAATACTAGCTGATGCCCGCGACTCTGCTCGCGTCCTAGGGTTATGAAAAGTAGATGTTGATCTATTCGCAGACTTACCGATATGCACACAAAATTTTAATTACAAACCCCGTGAGAGAATTTAATATTTAAGATCTCAACAATATTAAGTTTAACAATAATACTAATACAATGGACACACAATAACAAATATGACATCAAGATATGAATGGTTTTCAAGTTATATTGTTAAATAAAAAAATAGTAACAAAGCGTGGGGTGCTTTCTGAAAATATTTCAATATCGTCGCCCCACGCTTTTACATTTAAATTATTTTCTACTTTTCAGTTCAAAAGCGTGTTTGTTTGGATTTTGAATTTTTTTTTAGAAAAAAGACTAATTTACAATATGTATTTAATATTATATTGACATAAAAAAATAAATATTATCTCGTGCTTTTTAAAAATTCAATAAACAATCTGTCATAATGTCATCCAACACGTCAATATTCATAATGTCATCCAACACGTCAATATTCATAATGTCATCCAACACGTCAATATTCATAATGTCATCCAACACGTCAATATTCCCGCCGGATATTTTGAATCAGTTCTCAAAAAGATAAGTAAGTAGGTAATAACTGTTTTTTTTATATATCTATAACGCCTGCCAATGTGACTTTACTATGCCTGAAAACATGAGTAAAATCCACAAGTGGGGGGGGTCGCCATACTCAGTGCAAATGCAAGCAGTATGGCGAACCACATTATGGCGGCCTAGTGAGATGATTTTTTACGCTTAAAGGACCCGGGATCATAGTATACACTACTACTACAGAAAGGTATGTGATATCTATTCTCAATTTTAAACAAGGTATGTATTAGATAGAACAGTTTAGGACCTGTTAAGTCCCGCCGTGTTACCCGCGATTATTCTGTAAATCGCGAGTAACGCCGCATAGCGTAACTAGTCTAAAAACTTAGCCTTAATTACTCTTTGTCTCATGAGCCATCTGCCATTCAAAGTCCCGTCTAAATCGGTCCAGCCGTTACAGATATTACACGAAATAAACTGACAGACAGACACACAAAAATTTAAAAACTTGCGATTAATAAAAAACTTTACATTTAGTAAAAAACTGTTCATTGAATATTACAAACAGACACTCCAAGTATATTTATTTATATGTATAAATAGTTAGGCATAAGTTTCAATTGATGTGTTTAAATCAATAATAAACATTTATTATCAAAATGATTACGGCTTTTAAATAAAATCTCAATTATTTGTAAGAAGGTATTTATCATTGGTTCGAAACTTAACTTTTTGTGTCTAATCCCAAACCCTTTTAGCCATGCCTTTTTTGCCAGGATTATCAATGACTCACGTAAACATTTGGTAGCACAATTGACAATACTCACAAAATGAAGAACAAGATTTTTAGGTAGTAGAGCCACGCTGATTTCAGCACGAATGGGCCGGCTCGACCCGGCCAGTACTACCCTCACACAGAAGACCATCCGACATAATGACAGCATTCTTGCTGTCGAATTTCGTTGGTGAGTGTGAGACCGGAGGCCCAATCATTCTGCATCATTCTCCCGCCCTTCGAAGGCCGGGAGAATGATGCAGAATAATCTAACTAGGCTGCCATGGTAGGGGTCACCATGCTACATTGCCTACCCTCACAATAAGCATGGTGACCCCTACTCCTGGATTCTACTCATGCTTTCCATCAGGCAGAGTAGAGTCACTTTGGCAAGCTTAAATATAAAAAAAAAATAAAAAATAATAAGATCTACTGAACCGTGACGAGTTTCTTCCCAAAATGGTCAAAATAGCTGTATTACTATTATTTATACTGAAGAGTTTAAACCGCGTCTCAAATGTCAAGGTTTTTAGTTATTTATTTAGTATTGAGGACCTCCAACAAAATATATACACAATAAAATCACTTTGAAATACAAAAGTTTTTTGTTAGCTCCTAATAATTTGTAGGAGATCATAGCATTCTCAGAGATATTGAGTACCTACTAATATTTATCTTAGAAATATGTAATATAGTTAAGTTAGTTAGTTAGTTACATACAAAAAATAACATCATCATCAATCATCAACAGCCTTTAACAGTCCACAGCTGGACATATGCCTCTCCTTAGAAAGGAGGTTTTGGCCTACTATACCACGCTGGCCAGACGGGTTGGTATAGGGTTCGTTTCAAGTTTCTCTTCTCATAGCATTGATGTTGTCTTGCAAAGTTTATCCCTTAGTCGCCTTTTACGACACCCTCGGGATGAATAGGGGTGGTGACACCCTGTATTCTTAATCCGTCACAAAAAAAAACAATAATCGCGAATTCGTCTAGTGAAGTGAATGCTATTCTCACATTGGAAAATTACTTGAAGACTTCGTTATTAATGTATTCAAAATCTACGTTTACCTACTACCCATCTGTAACTAAGAAATTTCCATAGACAATGCGACACTACATCTAAATTCAAATCGAAATAGAGTATATAATCGAACTTGCGGACAGTATAAACTTTTTTTCTCAATTTTTTTTATTGAATCACTCAAAGTATTGTCGATATAGAGAAAATAACATTGGATGTTTTAATGATTAAGCCCATCAAAGAAAGGAAATAAAATTACAATAGTTTACAAACCGGTAATTTTACATGAAGTTATACCTAACTTAAATCCACATACTTTCATTCATAGCATTCCGTAAAGGATATTTTTTCAAAAACAAATTGAACTCATGACTAATCTTGACAACAAGAAAAAAAAAAGATTTTCATATATCTCTCAATTCTCTCAAGGAAGGCTCTCAATTCAAAATATAACTGTCTCTCTTTTGTATTTTAAAGTTAAAAGTTATAATTCGAAGACCAAGGTTACAGAAAAACAGGTTCTTAAAAAATCCCTCATAAAAACAATAACACATTTCAGTTTAGCAAACTTAAACCGATATTAGCAATTTTATTTTGTCATGTCACCAGATGAATTCAAAATTAAAGAGATCCGATTGATTATGATAAGTTCCTATCTCCTTTAATGCTTTTGACATTAAAAAGTTGTTCTTTTTTTAAAATTTGCTATTCGTGAATAAGTTGAAAGATTAGTTAAAACTCTGATAGGGCTACAAAAATATGATTGAAAAACTTTAAATGACATATCTTTAAATAGGTCTTTGTAACCAGTCAGTTCAGTTGAAGTTGGATTTTAATACTGCAATTATAAAGAATAGACTATTGCTGTCAAAATTACATAACTGTCAATTACGAAGTGTCAATTCCAAACAACACTATAGTCGTCACAAAATAAGAAGCTCGGTTTGACATTTGTCGTCGTGGCGTAACTAATACGATTAATTCGTGTTTTTGAGTGCAATTTTTCAATATCAAGTTAAACTTGATGCTTATTTATGATACGCGTTGTGATAGTGTATGGGTAACATAGTAATTAAATAGGATTATGAATTAGATTTTTCAATTTCTTACATACGGCACGTCAAATGACAAATGTCAAAACGGGCTTCTTATTTTGTGACGACTATAATAGGCAAAGATTACATACTTACGGCCTATATGAGTTTTGTCGTCTATTTGCAACATGCATAGATTGTAGAACATAGGTAGGTATATTATGTGGGTATAATAAGGCTATTAACGTGTGACAGCACAATGATGGTTCGTACTGTTATAATTGCGACAGATGGTGCCATGGATATATTGCAATCTTTGATTATAAACATGTCTAGATAGAGAGTTCGAGCGTCTAAACGTCCAAAAAAATAGTATTTAACTGTAAGAGACTAAGCTCGTCGCGGCCGATCAGTGGCGTTACTGTCATTGTACGGTAAACACGTATTGAGTGGCGTATAAAAATGACGTTTTGCATGATAAAAGTGTGCAGGAATTACTTTGGACGTTTGAAATCAACTAAAAAAATTTGTTATTATCGGTAAGTAAACTTTAAATAACTATATTGTAAAGAAATAATTAAATTAACTCAGTGAATTTTTATCAAAGTTCGACCACCATTTTGACGGCATTTTTACAGGGTTGCCTGTTAATTGAATTTAAATTTCCCATGTGAGTGTTAGCCAATTTACAAATTGTTCAATCATGATCGAAAAAGTATATTTCGAGAATTCGAGCCAATTCAACTTAACTATAGTGCTGGATAATACATATCATATATTATGTTTATAAAGTATAATTTTTTAAATCTAAGGTGGTAGATATTGTTTATTTTATTTAAAATCTGATATGCGTGTTGATTTTGCCGCTCCATGGATGCTAATAATGAAAGTAAGTGTTTGTTTGTTTGAACGCGCTAATCTTCGGAATTTCTGAACCGATTCTGAAAATTCTTTTACTAATCGGAAGCTACATTTCTCTGAGTTCTTAACGAGAACGATATAAAAACATGATTTTGAGAATTTGCGGGGAACATCTAGTTAAAAATATAGTAATTAAATTAAATATAATTTGTTGATATTAACCAAATTGTTAAGTATTAAGAATAGATAAGCTTTAATAGCAATTCCCTTTTTCACCAACATATATTTTACCTAGTAACTCAAAAGCAAAAACTCTAATACATATTGACTGACTTTAAATTTAATACAAATTACAATTCTCAAAATCAATACACAATTATTTTCCCTCCTTTTATGGAAAACATTCAGGGGCTGGTATCACTCAGAACGCTACCACGTCATGCGCGCGCCCGTAGGCAACGCTTGCATGTGTGTGTAATACGCACACAAGCCCTTCAAATCTGGCCTGTTGTTTTTATTGCGAATGCAGCGCAACACTCCATCTAGACATGTATATAATCAAAGATTGCAATATGGAATCACTATTTATTTACTAGGAAATATTAAAGTTAAATAGAGGATCAATCACAGAATATTTTAAAGTGTACATGACCCTGAATTATTGAAGGGGATGATGAATTTTACAATGGAACATTTTAGTCTATAATAATAATAATAATAATATTGTTTACTATGGCAACGAGGCCCAATGTGTTAGTAACAATGAACTTAATATTAGAGTTAGTAGCTTAAATTTATGTGACAGTTAACCTGGTCTAACTAAAATTTTGATTGCGTGACGCAGCCAGGGTGCGTCAAGTCTGTTACTTAGCATAACTAGGATACCGTTGGAACTAGACCGCATTCTTGTTAGCAGCGAATTGGTTTTGATTCGTAAAACTGCCTGGAAGTTGTTAGTTCGCGCTGTGGCGAACATACCGGATGCGCTACAAAAACGCGGCAGTCCCAACAGCATCCTAAAGCAATTATTATATTGCACCTTTATTTTCTCAAGCGATCTCTTAGTGTACCTGGTCCACAGATTACTCGTATATAGGACCTGACAGTATGCTTTAAAGAGAGTAATTTTCACATCTCGACTACAACGAGCAAATCTGTGCACCAACATGTTGCCTCTGACCGCCAGAGACCTTCGTTCACGTTCGATGTCTATATCGTCGTTGAGGTCTCCAGTAACTATGTGCCCAAGGTATTTAAATTGAGAGACTCTTTCGAGTTTCACTCCGTTCAGTTTAATATCTAGGTCATGGGGCACATTCCCACCGGAGGCCTCAAAGACCATACAAACACTCTTTTTTACATTGTACACTAAGCCATGTGTCACCGCATATTTCTCACAAACATTTAACAGTTCTCTGATCGAGCTGGCCGTTGGTCCCAGTAGGACCATATCATCAGCGTAACTCAGGTTGTTTACACAAACGTTGTCTATCCAACAACCAACACGTCTACTACTGAGCTCAACGATCAGCTCTTTCATATACAAGTTAAATAGCTTAGGGGAACTTAAGCCCCCTTGCCTTACACCACATTCTAATCCATAGGCCTCAGACAGGCCATCTCCCCAACGCACATTGTTAGTTTGGTGCTTATACCAATATTGGAATAGCATTGTGAGTTCGATGGGTATGCCTACTTCCCCCATCTTTCGCCAAAGGACGTCATAAGACACAAGGTCGAATGCCCTAGAAAGGTCAAGGAAGCACGCATATACGGAGGTATTCCTGTCTACATAGTATTGTGCAGTCTGCTTGAGCGTCAGAATAGCACTTTCCGTGGATAGGTTAGGCCTAAACCCAAACTGAGCATCACTAAGTTTTATAAACTTGCTTAATTCGTTATCAAGCAGACTGTCCAACACCTTCGCCATCACTGTTGCCAGAGAGATAGGTCTGTAGTTGGACGGATCCGAAATGTCACCCGTCCTGTCCTTCACAATCGGTACAACTATAGTCCTCATCATTTCTGACGGTAAATACGAATGGCTAGCACAGAGTGTGAAAAACATGGACAACAAACTAGGCAAATGCACACCTGCATATTTGAGGTGTTCTATACTGAGGCTGTCATGACCGGGTGACTTGCCTCTACTCATTTTGGCTATGATACTGGCCACCTGTTTAGCCGAAAAGTATATTCTAGGCTTACCTTGAGTGGCTGCAGCATCAACCGACTCTTTGGAAGGTCCCAGTGATGATGACATTTTAAATTTCTTACAGAATAGATTCGCGATGCCCTGGGGCGTTGTGCATTCACCTACGCTCACAGGTAGGCCCGGTTTGATATCAAGCCTTTTTGTGGACTTCCAAAACTTAGCAAAATTATTAGAAGATCTCTGTGACGCGAGAGCATCCATCTTTAACTGCTCCTGGTGTTTTTGGCACCACTTGAGTTTGCTTCTAAAAATTTTCTGACTCTCACGCATTTCTTCCCATATGCGACCCGTGGACGGTCTACCATTAAGGCTCCATGACCGAAACTTCCCTAGGGCGTCCCTGTGAGCGTTTCGTACATTTCTGTTCCATCCAACCACACGAGCTTGCCCTCGAGGGCGCTTACAACCAAAAGTAACAATGGCAGCTTTTGACAGCACGGATACAATTTCATTATACAACTTATCAAGTCCCTTTTTATGTGCTGTAATGTTACACATTCTGTCCGCGCACTGTATATACATCTCGGGAAACTGTATTTCTCTGAGGAAGCTGTGACAAAGATCATGGTATCTACCGCACTGAGCGTCACTGCGCGCACCCCATATTATTTTATTCAACTCAGCACTATCGCTCCGATTCTTCGGTACCAACATCTGTAAATTACATTTAATAATCATAGGCAAGTGATCAGACCAGGAAACACCATAATCTATGTCGATGCTCACAACAGACTGCCATGCAGCATTGGTCACAATACAGTGGTCAAGCCACCGTCTGCTTCCGTTTATATCACTTATATAGGTATAATTCTCACTGTTACAACGAAGCATTTCCCAATCGGCACATACCCATTGTTGATCAGTACAAAGGTTACACAATTCTTGCCAAAACGCTTGATTCGGATGAGCATTGTAATCACCAAGCATGTATATGGCCTCTGCGTCATTGTCAACAATTATAGCACTCATTTCACATAAGCAATCCGTGAATTCTGCCATATTTTCTAAGTTATCGGTAGGCATATATACACTAAACACTAAAATAGATCTGTCACACGTAGTCACTTTTATAGCCGTAAGTCTTACACTATTACATCTCACAACCGACACAGACTGAAATGCGCCTTTTCGCCATAACAATGCCACTCCACCATAAGGACGTCCCAAGAGCATCCCCGCTGATGTATCGACAGCCGACTTACCCGTGAACTCGAAATTGCTGTCAATAGTCCCCAGCAGTGGTATATCGTGTGGCAACAACCACGTCTCCTGAAGCGCCACTATGTCAGCTGATCTACATAATTGTCGCACATTATCTATAGAACGTTTAATAGATTTACAATTAAATGTTACCAAAGAGCACAGTTTATTTGTAGCTTGATTGGAATCCATTACATTTATTATTGTTTTTCTTTCATATTGATCACATTCCTGTTAGGTCTTATCTTGTCATTAAAGACAACAAAACGTCTGAAACAAATACCTTCAGGCCATAAGTCGTCATTTAAAAACATCTGTAACTTACTTCTTGGAACATACAACTTATACGAATCGTAGTGTTTTTCCTTCTTCGAATGTATTTTCTCCAGGCTAACTCTTTCCTGAGTCTTACTGAAAATATAATCAGTAATATCTTTTTCTAAAGTTTGTTTACATACATTAGATATGTAAATTGGTAATATGAACTCAGCCGCCTTGAATTTAGAGTCTAAATTTGTTGTATAAGTTCCAGTATTACTTATAAACTTTTTATGTTTCCTTTTCACAACTTGCCATTCCTTATTATTATTCTTCTCTTTATAATTCCATACGCCTTGTACCTGGAGAACTTCTGCCATTGTTTTCTTTGTCTTATGTTCATTTTTAGAGCTGTTACAGTTGGTGATTTCACCGTATGTTATTGTAGTTTTATCAGTGGTTTGACTACAAGCGTCCTCTGTCCGACGACACACAGGCAGAGAATCAGTGTTCGTAACCTCAGTGTGCGCCTCCTCGCATTCTTTTATTGCAATATTATTGCACTTCGATGTAGTTGTTTCGGTAGAAACCGCGGTGCCGGCCTCAACACGCACCGACGGTGATAGCAACTCCCCGCCCTGTATAGGCACAAGCGAGACAGCGACATTCTCGACACTAGAAATCATCTGTTGGGTAGGCCGAGATGATTCACCATTGCAGTTTGTAACAATAATCTCCTCTGACAAATTTTCTTGATGTTTTCTAAATTTGCCATCTAGTTGTACACAAGTCAGGCCATGATCCATTTGAGTTTTTTCTGTTAAATACATACTACTGTTATCGCAAAATATTTGCGAGCTTCTACCGTCATTAAGTTCTCGCGAGTTTATATATTTTAAATCTTGTTTAGAAACATAATCTGTTTTTATCATTTTCACTTCTTGTTGCAGCCAAAGTATATCTTTAAGTAAGCGAGTCGCATCTAGGTGGTCAAAGGTTACAGGAGGGAGTTTGTGCAGTTCCTTTGCCACGAATATGGGGATTTTTTCGGGATCCGTTGCGTCCGTTAATTTCAGTAACTCGATAATATCTTCTAAATCCCTATTTGTTTTACCTTCTCTACGACGCGTCTTCATTTTTTTACTCGATAACGCTTCAAATAGTAGCTTTTTAGCCTTTAGAATCTCCTCCGAGTTAAATGCTGTACTGCAGATTCTAATTAGGGTATTTTCATCCATCACATTCATTTTATTGTGCACAAAAGCTAACACTTCATTAATTACTATGTTGCAGGAGCAACATTTTACAAAATTCGAGGTCATTGCCCTCACACACTCGTAATCAGTCGGTCACAAGTTTACGCGCGCGCGGTCAGCTGACGACTGTCACCGGGCCTATGTTCACCGGGCCATTATTACGAACAATTACGAATCTAATGACATCATTTCATAAGGGCGCTACGGTGGAAGATACAAACTACCCATTATTTGCCGTGGTCAAATAATAAAAAGATGCTCATTTACATCGCCATTTTCATTTTATTTCACAGAATCGTAGTATAGTTGAGTGTTAAATAAATTTTGTGACAATAATAATTTGAAGATGTTTCAAGAGGTATAAAGATCTTGGTGATCTTGAAGTTATTATTTTGTAATATATATACATATATGCACATGGTTAATGCTATGATTTGCCGATTCAATTCAGTTACACTTAATTATTAAACAAATATCGAAGAGTAAACCGTCGGATTGCACAGCTAAAAGAACAGTACCTAAGAGCGTTATTTGAAAATAGAACATCAACAAAAAATGGTTACTCTAAAAATGCCTGACGAAATTAAAACAAAAAAAATATTAAAAAAAATTCTAACGTAAATCTACGATATAACATTTTTGAGGTCTTTTATCAAACTTAAATTATTCTTCACCTAACATTTCTCAACCGAAAAACTACTATTATATAAAAACTACCTAATTAAATGTGATTGACAGGCGATTGATAGACAAAGCTACTACCTATTATAAATTGTAATATACCTATGTGACAGAATGGCGGGCACATCTGGTCATAGATAAATAACGTACGGTTTACCTAAATGGCATTGCCCTACTCATTTATTTTTTCAATTGGCTCACCGCTTTGTCTACTTGTTCGTGACAGCCATTTTCTTTTTGTTATCTGTTTCTTTTTAATAGCATAGAGAAATTTTCAAAGCCAACTCGTTGAGGAAACAATCAAAGAGGTAGCAAAATTGAACTACTGCAAAGTTAAAAGAATTATGTTTAGTTTAGGACTATGATGAACAAGTTAGGTCTTACTTATTTTCGATTTTTAAAATCGTATTTCTTTTTATAAAATCTTCTTCCTAACCTTATTCCCAATATTAGTATTTTTATTAAATAACATTTTTAAATTGAAATAATGTCAATCAACGTTTTATTCAGACACACGGTATTCGAAATTCGTAATGCCACCATGCCGTCCTACGACAGTTTTTATTGAATACCTATTAATTCGATTTACAGTAATTTGAAGTTGTATAAAAAAACTGGAACACAGACAACGCATATTTTTTTAAACTGTTTCAAAAAACAAAAACAATCCTAACGCGGTATCCCGAATTACATTAGGACTGACATGGTATGCATAGAGATAAAACCCTTTTGCATTTTATCAGTTTCTGGACATATACGAGATAGTAATATTGTTGATAAATCTGGACACAAATATTTTAAATTTACGAGTCATCTACCTATGCGTAACTACGATATACCTATACACAAACCTAATCGTTTTGATACTTTGCCAATTCAATTTATTGGTGAAATTTACCATCGACCGTAGTCGCGGTTGAATACTTATCCATACAAATAATAGCTAGCAGATAGCTGATTTAATAAGGAGCAACTTAGACTTAGCACTTTTAATTAGACTAACTTCGTCCTGCAGCGCTACCTACAGTTTTAGGTACAATATAAATCGCGGGTAATACGCTCAGTAATAATCTATAGGTAAGTCCACTGACAGTTATCTATCCATAAAAGTCAAAGTTACCTATAAAAAAACCTAAACTTATATTATTACTTTTAGATTTATTTACGGACTTTATAAGATTTCTAAGAAATAGTATGATTTTAATAAAGGGATCGTAATGCATATCCACTGAAATTAGTGAATGCCGAAGGAAAGGTTTAAACTTTAAAACATGATTGCTAAATATTTTAATAAACAATATTTGTGAAGTTTAGTGTACCTATATATTTACTTGTCTATTTTAAGCATTAATTTTTTATAGCAAACTATTTATCTGTTAACTACAAGATACTGCATAATATTGCATATTTATCCTTTATTGAGTAATTATTTTAGTGAAAATATTGACTCCAGTAACAATATTGTCACTAAAATATTTACATACTTAAGTATACCGATCTATCATTCGTTTTAAAATTTGGATGTTGACATTTTCGTGTATTTTGGCGCTATATATTGAAATAAACGGGCGGCAACTGTAACTTGGCTGAAAAGGTTTCAACACATTGCTACACAAATTAAAAAAAAGAAAAGCTTTCCAACCAAGTGCAGTGGAAATATAAAAATATTCAATGGAAAGTCTTATAAATAATTTTTCTGTTTACCATTTTATTTAAATATGTATTTTACCTACAATTCTCGGAGACCTACGTCTTACATATTTATTGCTCCATTGAAACGGATGGTAGAAAATAGTCAGGAGTGGTAATTGCTCTACCGACAAAGGCCCGACCCTTAAATTGAGGAGAAGAAGAAGTCTTAGGTACATGGGTAGGTATGGAACCTATTCCTTAATATGGTTAGAAGGTACCAACGCATCAAAGACTTTGAACATAAAGTTTAAGGCAAAATATAGCATACTAGCTGACCCGTGCCCACTTCGTTGGGCATAACTTAGGTAAATATAAAAGTTAGACATATGCTGTCGTTGACTTTTTTGTAGGCATTTTCAAGTTCCACATCTTTTCTCTAGAACTCAAAAATATATCTTTCATAGTTTAGGCAGCGTTCGTAAGAAACGCTTTCATTCGACCGTTTTTTCTCTGATTCACTTTGCAAAAGGGACTACCACGTAAACGCCTTTATATTTTTCGGTTTTTTATATAACCTATGACACTCAGCAATAATGTGGCTTTCTATTGGTGAAAGAATTTTTAAAATCGGTTCAGTAGATCATGAGATTAACCCTTACAATTTAACAAACACACAAACTTTACTTCTTTATAATATTAGTAGATAGTAGATATACTTAAAGCATATACCCACTCACACTTCCACCAGTACACGGAGACCTTGGCCTCTTCTTAGAAAGAAGGTTTAATACAGATAACTAATCATTAACACTAGCATTTTTAATTGTAAGAATGATAATTAAATTAGCGTTCATTTAATAATAATTTCTGTTTAGATTTTAAATACCTCTAAAGCCTATTTATACCAATGACAATAGGTACCTACTGTAAAATTTAAAGTAACAAAGTACTTATTAGGTCCAAATAAAACTGTAGGCATAGTGACCCAAAACATTTTTTTTTTAAATGCCTATTGTAATTTGTTGCAACCTAAACGAATATAGGTAGACATATTCCTAGGTCACAAACTGTGCAATGACAACGAAGAATGAGGATTAATTCATTGATAATTGATTATTAAGTACCTAATAGGAAATAGGTATCTTCCTATTAGATACCTATTTTCAATATTTCTTGGGCTCGGATTAGTTCAACTAAAAAATTTTCAGTTTTTCCGTTTCAAAAGTAATTCAAAGGTATATTTTTATAATTAGGTAGCTTATGAAAGCCTATACCTACTAGATTATTTTGTTAAATTTATTTATTCCTATCAAAACAGAATCCATAATTGGATCTTTTAGTTTAGAGAGAAAAATCATATGTTTGTGAACATTAAGTATTCAAAACGACAAAATACCGACCACCTCATACTATACCTACTTGAACTTAGGTACATTAAAATTATACAGAACTTAATAAGAATTATCTAAAGAATAAATAATTCAAAAGAAAATATATAAATTTAAAAAAAATCAGTAGCAAAAAGGTAGGGTATCAATCAAATATCAATGAAAAGGCTAAAGAGATTTAATCCCAAATAGCTCTTCGAATATTTCGGTACTTAGATACTTAAAATACTTAGTCATAATACCTATACCTACCGTGAAATGTCTAGCCTCTTTATCGTTTGTCATTTCATCAAAAACAATTATTCTGTTAAAAATTATAACCTAACTTTTATATATATATTTACGAACTGGTTTCAAACATAACATTAGTTAAAAATAAATGTAAGAAAACCATAGCTTGTCTAGAAAATTGTCTATGGTATATTTCGTACACAAAAAGGTACGAAAAAAACAGTTTCTAACACATCGCAAATAAATAAACACGCCAACTTTTTATCCGTTAGGCCTATATTTCGCGAATGATTTATACACTTTTCCAACTGAATTAACTCTCTCACAGCATTTCTATTTACAAACAAATATTTTCCGTTTATATTAATAAATAATTTACGATATATATACTTTAATTACACAATATAATATGAATTATTATCACTATGAGTGTCAGTGATTGTACTCAGGTACACACCGTCAAATACTTTACAACTAAACGAATTTAATATCTACATTTTTAATTACAATTTACAACTAAAAGCCATCGATATGATAAATAAAATCTATATTTATTGGTAAAAAATAGTAGCGTTTATAATATTACGCCAAGTTTCGGAATATCCAACTAAAAGTTAATCAGAATATTTTATGACAGAATTTTTAAATTTAGCTTTAAACGGAAGATAAAACAAAATGCACATTAATTTAGAAATGTCATTTTACCTATATCAACTTTTGAACTAAGTATTAATTTATTAGACAGATATTGTGTCTGTATTTGGGTTACACAAATCAATCTAAAACTTAAATATTATATCACTTTTAATTGCTTGAAATGTAATTTAAATGTCATCATTATTTGATAAACTGGAAAAAAATCTTTACTAATATTTTTTTCGAAAAATTTATTACCTATAGGTATTATAAAGAACAAAAATCTTGGATATTTCAAACCAAGGCATGGGTTTAGTAAATGCTTCTCACGAATTGAACGCTCGAAGTGTTCAAATAAATAATTTAAGAGGAGTATAAGATAAAATAATATGCAAAATGAACCCTGTTGCACCTTCAAAGCGAGTGAAGTCACCGTACATACCTGAGACACACCGCCGCGGAGCACTCGACACTTTCAACATACTAAACGCCCTAATAAACAATGCATCACATCACGGACTCGGCGCTTTAACTAACATAAAATAACTGTGTCTGTGGCCAGTCACTGAGCGTCCTGTCGCACGGCACGATGCTATTCTTCGTCCACGTTGATCTCCGAGTCGGCCGAGTCCTCGTCGTACGTGGAGGACGACGCGAACCCTTGGCCGAGCAGCGCGGAGCGGTTCTTGGCGGCGGCCGCGCGGTCACGCTGCCGTCGGTTCTTGAACCAGTTGCCGACTTGCGTCGGCGTCAATCCTGTCGCGGCCGCCAACTCTCGCTTCTTAGTGGGGTTCGGGTAAGGATCTTGAAGGTACCACTCGCGGAGCAACGAACGCGTGCGTTCCTTGAAACAGTGGGTCTTCTGCTCGCCGTCCCAGATGGTGCGCGGCAACGGGAACTTCTTGCGCACTCGGTACTTGTCTACGGGGCCGAGCGGCCTACCGCGGAGCCTTTCCGCCTCCTGATAATGAGCCTCCAACCAGAGGGCTTGAAGTTTCGCGTGGCTCGATCGCTGGAAGCGATGTCTCTCCAGGATCGAGTAGAGCTCGCGGTGGCGGCCGGCGTGGAAGGCGACGACGGCGCGAGCTCGCAGCACGGCCTCGCAACGCTCCAGCTCGGCGACGTTCGGGTGAGCCACCGGCAGAGACCACAGAAATCTCGCCAAGCGTTCCACATCGCCGCTCTCCTCGAGGGTTTCGCAGACGGTCGCGACCTGCGCGGCGCTGAAGCTGAGCGTGGGCAGCGGCAGCAGCGGAGTCGGCGCCGCCAGCTCCAGGGCCGGCGCTGGCGGCGGGTCGGCGCAGGCGGCGGGCTCGGCGGCGCGCTCGGGCGCGGGCCCGCGGTGCGCCTCCAGGATGCGCGCGTGCAGCGCCGCCGTGGCGGCCTCGTCCCACGAGCCGCGCATCGGAGCGAGTGTGCGCGCTCCGGCGCGCGCCCCGACTCGCGCCCGCACCCGCCGCAGGGGGCGGGCCGCCCTACACCCGATTGGCTATCGCTTACGGCGCGAGAAGCCCGGCGGCCAATCGCGTGCGGCGCGCCCGGGGGGCCGGATAGCTTTCACCGCGGCCGGCGCGTATCCGGCGGGCGCGTTTAACTCGGGCGGCGGGGCGCGCCCCCCCGCGCCGCCATGATCCGTCACGCACACCGCGCCCTCCCGCCCTCCCGCGCGCTCGCCCGCCGCCGCCTCCTCTATCGATTACCTGCAAACCTGCAATTAATAGCCTCCGTACACAATCCGGGTGGATTACATGTTAGTGTTTGTCCCGTGTGTCGCGCCTCATCGTCTTAATAATTATTTAGCTCGTAATTTACATACTTAGCGCAGCATCGATCACGGACGGACAGCTCGGTGTGTTACAATAGCTATTATATGAATTAGGCCTGTCACACTTTGAAATATAATTTTGTTGAAGCGTTAATCATACAAAAATCATGAACATAGTTACAGGTATATTATTACTTACATTTCGTATCTACTGAACAAAATTATGCCTACGACTCAGTCAAGATGTTTATTACTTGAGTAATTAAAAAAAAATAGTGAAACGGTACCACTCACTATATAATATAAACTCAGCTCAACTCACTCTGGCACAAAGTTATTCAAAGTACCAAGATCGGTTGGTCGTGTTATAGCCGAGAGAGATTTCAGCGTGAAAGCCTCCCGAGAGTATTAAGTTATTGAACGGCAAACCACACCCTGTAACGGTACACAGGTGGCACCCCACGCCCACTCCCAGCAGTGGGGTGAGAGCCCACGGCGCGACGTTACGTATTGTCATCGTGTACGCTTTTTATCTCCTACTATAAATAATTATAGAGTACTTAATCTTTTGTCTTGCTGAAGAATTAGTATATATTCGGTCTAGTTGTTAGTTTATGGCTACCATTACAGTGATGAGAGATGGATAAGGAAATCTGATTGATTTTGATGCACTAAATAATTACAATGTTTTCGTATATAAGTACAATTTGAAGGTCTAAATATTTTGAGTCCCGACGGTGTTTTCTAGATATAAATAGGTATAGAAGATAATACACGTTGGCCTAGTGATTTAAGTGGTCGCCACGCCGCTTTCTACTGTGCCAAGTTTTGTGGGCTTCAATCCCACATAAAACAACATTTTATGTGATCCACAAATTGTTGTTCTGAGTCTGGGTGTTCTTTGTATCCGTTTCTTGTGTTTGTAGGAAAAAAAGAAAAAGTACCCAATGGTCCAGTGTCCGTCGGGCTGCTATAAAATTTCTTTCTAAGACTGTTTGTAGTAAGTTTCAGAACAGGCTTTTCAAGGTTCTTTAGCTGTATTTTTTTCTAGGACTTCTCGAATCTCATTACTCGGTGTGTTTTTGGGTCACTGTTATTGATTTTGGTGATGACCTACAGATAGTCTAGGTGGGTAGGTAGTAACTCTACTGGCCCAAACACACATCACAAACCCTCTTATTTTGTCAGATTATGTAACTTAACCGTTTCGCTATCGGAATATACCTAGGCATACCTACTTATTAGGAAAACTTAAAAGTAGGTACACTGTTTTTAGGGTTCCGTTGCCAAATGGCAAAAAACGGAACCCGTTATAGATTCGTCATGTCTGTCTGTCTGTCTGTCCGTCCGTATGTCACAGACACTTTTTTCCGAAACCATAAAAGCTATTCTGTTGAAACTTGGTCAGTAGATGTTTTCTGTGAACCGCATTAATATTTTTACACAAAAATAGAAAAAAAGCAATAAATTTTGGGGGTCTCCATACTTAGAACTGCAACTCAAAAATTTTTTTACATATATCTATGGATAGGTAGGCTTCAAAAATGATATTGAGGTTTCTAATATCATTTTCTTCTAAACTGAATAGTTTGCACGAGAGACACTTCCAAAGTGGTAAAATGTGTGTCCCCCCCTGTAATTTCTAAAAAGAATGATAAAACTAAAAAAAATACATTATGTACATTACCATGCAAACTTCCACCGAAAATTGGTTTGGACGAGATCTAGTAAGTAGTTTTATTTTAATACGTCATAAATCGTAAACCGCAATTTCCATTTCTTCAATCAAAACACTATTATTAAAACATCGATGAAAGTTACAACGAAATACAAAAACTTTTATATGATGTTACTTGCTGCTACGGAACCCTTCATGGGCGAGTCATGACTGTTGTATAACCTACAATCTCTATTAATATTATAAATGCGAAAATAACTTTGTCTGTCTTTTCACGCCTAAACCGCTAAACCGATTTTGATGAATTTTGGTATAGAGATAACTGGAACGGACATAGGCATATGGGCCATGCCACATACAAAGCGTGGGGTGCTTTCTGTAAATACTTCAATAACGTCGCCCCACGCATTTTACATTAAAATTATTTTCTACTTTTTAGTTTAAAAGCATGTTTGTTTAGTTTTTTAAAACTGTTTTTTAAGACATAGCTTCGCTTCGCAGCTTAACGATTTAGAACAGTAATAGATTTTAGATAAAATCATTGGTGTACATATATCAATGGATTAAATTCACAAGAGTGTGTATAAATCTATCTATGTTTTAAATGATATGCGCATACGCACCGACGGCAGGTGGGCTCGCTAATGTATCCGACACACCATCTCGCGTTAATGAGATCGTGACTCTCGGTCGCTTATCAGCTGTGAGCCTGTGACTGATAAGAGACTTATACCTACCTAATTTAAATCTGACGGTTTGCCAGACCCTACCTATATGTAGATAGGTATAACTTCTCGTATCCCAATGTTAGTTGCCATATTCCTCCGAAACGGCTTAATCAATTCTTATAAAATTTTGTGTAATTACATTTGAAAATAGTTTAATAGTCATATCCTATTCTCAGGCCAGAATACAGTAGATCTGAGAATAAAACGTGAACTATTTTTATACCACTTGTTTTTTTTTTCTATGTAAGTATACCAAAGTGACTCTACTCTGCCTGATGGAAAGCATGAGTAGAATCCAAGAGTAGGGGCCACCATCCTCATTGTGAGTGTAGGCAATGCAGCATGGTGACCCATACCATGGCGACCTGGTCAGAAAATGATGCAGTATGTGTAACATCAATGAAACACAGAGGCTGATGGCTGACTAACTGCTTTATTGACAACGTCAAATCACATACATTCATAGAGGTCAATAGGCAAAGGTGTCTATAGTTATAAATCCTAACATCTTCCCCTCTCAAATGATATGCTCACTTAAAACACCCATACATAATAGATGGTACTCAAAGTACCTATAGAAATTACATACTAAAAAATTAATAATCAAATAGTTACATTCTACCGTATTTACTTAATAGGTAGATACTTATAAACGTATAACATAAGAACATAAACTTATAAGTTATAAATTGGTAATTAACTAAGTATTATTTATTGGCTCGTTGAGCCCTATTGAGAGCGCGCAACGCTCGGGCCGACATGTCTGGGGGCAACAGTTGATGCGGCGGCGGTGACGTCACCGAACTGCACACTTGTTTACTGTTGCTGTCAGAGACCGGGCTATTATGATCTGCCGCCGCCATGTCACTTTCACCCTCTGACGCATCCTCAAATGTAACATCAGCGTCCTTATCAACTTCTACCGAGTCATTGGCAATTGTATTAGCATTCGCCCGCGTTAATGAATACCGGTTCCTATTTACTGGGATCAGCTGATCCCAGTAAATAGGAACCGGTATTCATTAACACATTCATTGATGCTACATTGGCGACGAGGATGGGATACGAACCCAGTGTAGCTAGTCGAACAAACCGGACCGGTTTCGTACAAAGTTGACGTAGGTCGAGATGTACAATGGCGGAGACATTCGGATCAGCTGATCCCAGTAAATAGGAACCGGTATTCATTAACACATTCATTGATGCTACAGTATGATTGGGCCTCCGGTCTCACACTCACCAACGAAATACGACGGAAAGAATGCTGTCACTATTAGGATGGTCTTCTGTGTGAGGGTAGTACTGGCCCGGTCGAGCCGGACCATTCGTGCAGAAATTAGCCTGGCTCTACTACTACTGATGTGGTGAAAGATATACCTAAAAGACACGAGTGGAGCCACCGGCATCAACTAGTATATATAGATATACGTATTTAACATTGAGGTAATAATATAATCATCTTATACATCCATATAATGAGATATGTTTAAAATAAATAGATAAATATCTCGGACATCTTACACACAACGCCATCTAGTCCCAAACTAAGCCGAACTTGTATTATGGGTAATGAGCAACTGATATAAATATATAGACATACTTTTTTTTCGTAAATACATATCTACATATAATACATAGAACACACCCAATCCAAAACAAATATTTGCATATCACACAAATATTTGGTCCGACCCGGGTATCGAACCTGAGACCTCTTGATCAGCAGCCGCATACGCCACTGCATCACCGAGGCAGTCGTGAAAAAAAGTCTTGCAAGCAAAACTCAACCTAATTCCATTAATCAATCTACTCAAATCATCTTAACACAATATACATACTTACAACTATATTCCATTATATTTTCAGCAATCCATTTCAGCGATGAAAACGATTTCATCAAGTTATATTGGTAGGTGGGTTCGAGTCTCGCAGGTACAGTCGGGTCGCAATAAATCATAGAAATCGAGGACACTGTTGTGGCAATCACGAGATGCGCGCTAATGTGACAATGTCTCGCTATTTAAAATCCAGGACTGTACTGACACTTTAAAAAGAAATAAAATAAATATTTCGGACATCTTACCTGAAAATGCCTTAAACAATGTAACCAAAAATTGAAAAAACAATGTTGGAAAAGAGTGTCCATGGAGTTTCTGTTCTTCTCCATAGGATCTACGAGTTGGAACAGACAATTAGCTTCACGACTGACTACTTGACGTTTTAAAAGTGCCGTTGTATTGGTTTATTTAAAATAAAAATAGTTTGATTTGATTTTACACACAACTCCATGTAGTCCTAAATTAAGCATAGCTTGTATTATGTGTACTAGACAACTGATATAAATATACATACATATTAGGTTTACATAGAAAACACCCAAACTCCGAAACAGAAATTTGCGGATCAGACAAATATTTGGTACGACCCGGGAATTGAGCCCGATACCTCAAGCACAGCAGTAGCATAGTACGTTATCACTGCGCAACTGAGGCAGTCTTTGGTTTTTGTTTGTAAATTGCATCAGTTTGAATAGAAATTTGTAATTCAAACCCTGTATAAGTATAGTAATCAGTTATTGAGGATGGGTATTTGCTATTAAGTATATCATCCCGCTTCGGCAAAAAAGCGCGGAGTAGCAACAGGAAATGTTGCGAAAACGGGATGAGTTAGTATGGTATAAATTAGGAACGGGGATATTCGTCACCTGCAGGTTCTCAAGTTGATTAAGTCCTCTTAGCCCTTTGGGTTCTCCCTTCTTTCCCTCAAAATAACGGATGCATTGTCTATACCAATACATAAAGAGGTGACGTTGTAAGCTGTAATCTCTGGATCTACTGAACTGATTTTGAAAATTCTTTTACTAATACGGCTATGTTATTTGTGTGATAAAAGCTATATATTAATCCGAAAATAAAAACTATATGTCCCCGTCTGGAGTCGGAGCGGGCGGCTAGTAGATCAAAAATAAATTTGACCTTATGATGTTACAACTTTTAATATTTACAAAAAATCATGTTTCCATTTATCTAATGTGATAATCATGTATTTGTATTCTCGTAAAATTATTTTAAAATAAAATGAATTCGTCATATCTTAGTTAAATCTCATCATATTCAGCCCTAATGGTGTTAAACCATAATCTTAAAATATGATGCGTAATTACTTAGATTTCAATTAAGATATACACATGTACAGTCAGCAACATAAATTGAAGAAAACAAAATTCGGATGTTTTTAGATAGTAACGAGGGATCATTTTTAAGGTAAAATTAAGATCTCGTTACTGTGGAACTTTATAACCGGTTTTTTTACCATATTGTCGTATATCTATCTACTAATAAGTACGTTTCATCATTCCAGTGCTGGACATAGGCCTCTCCTTAAAAAGAGGTTTTGGCCTACAATATGTATAGGCTATAGTGTCAACCTATCACCGTCCTGCTGGGCGAAGGTCTCCCCCAAGGAACGCCAACCATCCCGGTCTTGGGCAGTCCGCATCCATGCGCCACCAGCCACCTTCCTCAAATCATCGGTCCATCGTGCCGCAGGGCGCCCTACACTACGTTTGCCTAATCGCGGTCTCCACTTAAATAGGTATATACTTGTTTTGATTCTGTGGTGTGGTATTTTTGTATTGTTTTTTGTACTTACCGGATGGTGACGGATTAAGCATACAGAGTATTACCACCCTATTTATCCCTTGGGTATCGTAAAAGGCGACTAAGGAAGCAAACTACGAAGGTCAATATCACTATATAACAACTCATCTGGCCAGGGTGGTATATCACAGTTATGGGGTATGGCAGGGGGGGACACCAGAAGCCGCTAATGCGTTCCTGGCATTCTTCCCGACTGCCAAAGTAGTTCGTCGCGGGGCTTAGTATATAGACCAGTTGCTCCGGGTGTACCACACACTCTCTTCGTTTATCCCACGAAGGTTATGGTGTGAAAAGCATTCCCCGCATAAAAAAAGAGTAGGATATCTGGTATCTAGTCCCAAACCTGTTTTTAAGTAGACAACTACCACTATTAAAGACTGTTAAAGATTAATTTTATAAAGATACTATATTTTGATTAATTAGAATGAGTTCGTAAATTGTAAAATAATAATTTCAGATAAGTATATCCTAAGTTTTCTAAAAAACATGGTCCCATCACCAGTAGACCACACCCCCTGAAGATTTTATATGATCCAAACAAAGACAGCGCTGAAAGGGGCCCGTATCGATCAACCCCCACCCTAGGGGGGGTAAGGCTCGGTACCAACACCACTTTGATACGATGTAACCTGCTATATCGATAGTTTGGAAATGGTAGTAATATTGGTGGATATTTTTGTTATATTCTTTAGCCGGTGGTGATTTTATTGGTGGTGAGTTTTAGAAATAAATCTAGTTTTTGTCATTTTATTCTAACTACAAATAAAATTGCAGTGTCTGGTTGTAACATCAAATTTAGAGTTTATATAATAAAGTATACCTATATCATTTTTTTTTTTATTTTTGTCTGTCTGTATGGCCGTCTGTTCGTCTGTCTGTATGTTCCAGCTTATCTCTGGAACGGCTAGATCGATTTTGACGGGACTTTCAATGTTTTAGCAAAGTGATGGAAAGCATGAGCTTCTTCATCATTGAGCCTCTGATCTTTTGCGTGAAGGTAGTACTGCCTCGGTGGTGCCAGCCCGTTCATGTTGAAAAATACGTTGCTCTACCACCTATAAGTAGTTTGTTATTCTCAAAGTTCATCATCATCAAGAAAACCATGGAAATGTTCACCAATTATTTTGGTCCTTAGTGGTGAACAATCAATCGCGGGTAACGCCACGGGTTTAAGCTATGTTAAAGAAAGTAGCCTAAGTTACTCTTTGAAGGAAAAATATACATATCATGAACTCATTCCCAGTGAAAGTCACATCAGAAGCGGTCCATCCGTTTCAGATATTAGCCGGTACAATTATACAGGCAAATTTTTTTAAAAAGATATTTTGATGAGTAAGCCAAAATGTTGTCCCATGTGGGAATCGAACCTAAAATTCCCCGCAATGAGGAGAGGTGAAGTGACCGCTTATGCCACAGTTACTTAATTGAAAGAAAATAATAAAATGAGTCTGTACAAAAAAAGTAAGTATCTAAGTAAGACTGCACGTTTGACCTAGTGGTTTAGGCGGTTTCCACGCCGCTCTCTACTGCACCAAGTGTCGTGGGTTCAAATCCCACGTCGGACAATACTGCGTGATTCAAAAATTGTTGTTTTGAGTGGGTGTTTTTTGGGTCTGTTTCATATATATGTATATGTTTGTAAAGTCCCCCGCAACACAGGATGCGTATATCTATCTATTCCAAATGCAGAAGTTGTCTTAGTACTTTAATGTTGATTGCTTTTTTTGATCGCCAATAAATGATTTTTTTTGTATAGTCGAGTATTGTCACTAAAAAAATTCGTACTTTTTTTATTATATTGAAGCCAAATATATAAATAATACTATTAATAACGTACATCATTGGTTCACTACTAATAACTTATTGCTAAATGGAAAGAAAACCAAATGCATTAGATTTTCTTTGCCAAATGTTAAAAGCAGTAATTGTGACATTTTAGTTAACAAAGAGAAGCTAGAATTGGTAGACGAAACTGTTTCCTTGGGAATCACGCTAGACGCAAAATTACAATGGGGTCCGCATGTAAAATCACTTGCTGGGCGGCTTAGCTCAGCGGCATATGCTGTTAGAAAAGTTCGGCAACTAACGGATGTGGAAACCGCACGATTAGTTTATTTTAGTTACTTTCATAGCATCATGTCATACGGCATCTTGCTTTGGGGACGTGCGGCAGAAATAGAGTCAATTTTTATTCTGCAAAAAAGAGCCATTAGAGCTATATATAGTCTCCGCAGTCACGATTCTGTTAGGGGCCTTTTTAAGGAGATCAATATCATGACAGTTCCTTGTCAGTACATCTATGAAAACATAATGTATGTTCGAAAAAATTTACATCTCTTCAATCAAAGATGTGATAGACATGGGTATAATACTAGGAATAAAGATAAATTAATTCAACCACGTTTTAGACTCTCAAAAGTGCATACATCTTTTATGGGGTACTGTGTTAAATTTTATAATAAAATACCTCAAAACATACTAGATTTAACAGAGAAACGTTTTAAAAATGTTGTAAAACGCACACTATGTAAGCAAGCATATTACAAATTAGAGGATTACATTGCCGACAAGAATGCTTGGCTTAATGCTGGTCCTGCTCCACAGCCACATGATTAATTCTCAAATTATTTAGAAGTTAGTTTGTATTTTTGACATATGTTAATTTTATCTTAATAATTGACATTCATATATTTCAATTTTTTTATTTATTTTTTTGACATTGGATATCCATATTTCCGACATGGATTATTGATATTTTAATTGTATCTTGTTTGACATTAAATTATTATTATTATTTTTTGTAATATCATTATTGCATAATAAATTACTTTTTATTGACATGATCCAAATATTTATCGCATTCTTAGAGAGTAGCATAATTATAAATGGTTTTTATTATTGTATAACTGCGAACATTTTGAATTGTACATGTGAGCACTTTGTAGTCACTGGTAGCATAAGTTTGTTGACTGGCGGTTGTGAGTATGTCATGCTCGCTCAAAAGTCCTGCTGGCGGTGGCGTGTGTAGCGGGTCGTTCGGCTCCCTACGATATGGTTGAACTGGACGATGGCTGGTGCATGGGTCATGCTCGTGATACGGGCGCCGCCAGTCGGGGCTGGTCATCTCACAACTTCTATTTATTGTTTAATTGTTTTTGGACACTACATGTGTAAATATCAGCATCGTTACATTGTCCTCACATTTAATAAAATGCCTTAAACAATGTAACCAAAAATTGTAAAAACAATGTTGGAAAAGAGTGTCCATGGAGTTTCTTGTCTGTTCTTCTCCATAGGATCTACGAATTGGAACAGACGATTAGCTTCACGACTGACTACTGACTGACTACTTGACGTTTCAAAAGTGCCGTTGTATGGTTTATTTGAAATAAAATGGTTTTGATTTAATTTGATTTGAAATAAAGTGAATACTCTGCCCGATGGAAAGTAGTCGGAAATGAGTTCTAAGTCAATGAATTTAAAATTATTTTTAATAAAAGTTGAATCTTCTAAAACTGTATCAAATGTCTGAAACTATATTAAGAGTTAAGTGTCTGAATTATTTATTTATTCATTTTTATTTAAATAAATAAATAAATATTTCGAACATCTTACAATACCATCTAGTCCCAAACTAAGCAGAGCCTGTATTATGGGTACTAGACAACTGATACATGAAAATATCTTTGTAAATATCTACATACATATTAAACATAGAAAACACCCACTATTTGTAAAATATAACACCACATATTCGCATCAATAACCAAAGATCAATGCTAAACAAAACAAAACGCATTTCTACAATACGAAAGCGATAAGTATTTCCAAAAAGCAATCACCATTTCGCCGTCAGACAATGCGACAAACGAAAGACATCATCGAACCTCCATCTCATCACAATAGACCATTTGGAACTTCGAAAAATACCTTCGGATGAAGAGTTCACATCTAACATACAAACAACCAAATAATAAAACACTAAAATCTCAAGAACACAATATGCTATTTTGCATTTGTAAATTTGAAAGTACAATCTTTTGAGCTACTGTGTCGCAGTTTTGTACAAAATACTGCGTCTTTTTGCAAAAAAACAGTTTAGAAAAACGCACCTTATGACGTACACTTAACCTTCAAATGCATGCAGGGGGTTATTCCGACCAGCATGGGTAATTTTGTGCGTCAAACAATACATAATACGTCATGAGCGCAGTTTACGGTCGCATGGTATCGCTAGCGGTTCGACACGTCGCTTAGCGTACATGATTTGTGAGGGGGTTAAAATCCTCGGATGTGATCGTTCTGCTGGTTGTCTGTTTGGGTCGAAGTCGATACAAAAATATGTATTTTTTTATAAGAATTTGTCTTCTAATACCTATGTATGTCTCAATTAGTCTGGATGTTAAAAGTTGATTTCTTACATCAGAATCTAAAATTAAAATATTGTATTATGAATTATCAAATATTTCGACCCACTTTCCCTGGCGGTTCTTAGGTTAGTTCAATCTGACCCCTGCCCTTTCAAAGTTATGTAACGTTTTAGTAGGTACATATGTAGATAATTATATATATTGGAATAGGAAGGTTTAAATATGTATAGACAGATAAAATAAACGACATGGAAATGATATTAACTGTAGTACTCTCTACAATAGCCACCAATAGAGTCTTAGAGAGATAAATTATTTAAAGTCAGTAAATTATTTACAGTTTGACTTATGCCCTTTTTTACCAACTATAATTGAACCATCTCTCTCTCTCTCTCTCATCTCTTACTAGGAGTGCTCCTAAATTCTAAGAGTAATCTAAGCACTTAGGTCTCACCTAACGGTTGGAGAAAACTGTTTTCACTGAAAACTAAAATATCAATAATGGTTATCTAGCTCTTTCTAATTGCTAAACATAATAATTGAGATTTATGGTATTTGATAAAAATACAAGAAACAGAAACAAACTAAAAACGTAACCAGCATTCTTTAAAACTCAAACCGAACCCCCCAAAACATTGTCAAACAAATTCCATAAGTAAACCTCGTAAATGTGGTGATCTATCGAAGTCCACCTTCACGCATCACCGCTATTAACCCTCGCATCGCCGCATAACAAGAATACCAAAAATGAAACTAGCATGACGATGATCACAGGGACCCTAACCCTTGCCACGGTTAGTTACCGACAGGGTTAAGTGTAATCGCACATAAAATCACCCGGAGTGCAGTTAAATGCGTTTCAATAGCTCGTTGGGGACTTCAAAGATCAATTTATGAGTAGTTACATTGTTTTCAATGGGAATGGGGTTTGTTAAATGGTTATTCTCGGGTTTGAAAATATGTTATCATTGCAATTAACAAAAAAATTATGGAATAAAATAAATAGTAGGGTATTTTTTTTATTTGTGCCTGCCAATGTGACTTTACTATGCCTGATGGAAAGCATGAGTAGAATCCAGGAGTGATGGTCACCATCCTCAGTGTGAGTGTAAACAATGGCAGTCACCAACGAAATACAACGGTATGAATGCATTTGTGAGGTATGCATGAAATTAATCGTCAGGCAAAATTGACGACTCTATTACCCTAGTGATTAGTGACCCTGACTGCTAAATGGAGGTCGAAAAGTAGATATTATTACATTAGTTGTCTTGTACAAGTTCTTCTTGGTTTGGGACTAAATGATGTTGTTAGACGTGTGTTATATGTCCGAAATATTTATTTATTATTGATAACCTTCTAGCAGTACAACCGTATAAGAAGACAAAGTTGCTTTTGAAATTGTAACATTAGTTTATGTAGATTATAGCGACAGGTATAATCGGCAGCCGGGTAATGTCGTCTAAGGCGGACCGGTGTTGAGGATCATTCTGTGTAAAGTGGTGAGAGGCGAGACAGCGTCCTGACTGGCTGACTAGTCATCCCGGGATGGACCTCATTCGTGAGGTTCCGCAGAGGGGACTCCAGAAGTCACTGATGCGTTTCTGGTGTTCCTCCCGACTGCCGAGGTAGGCCGCCGCGGGGTTTAGTGGGTAGACTCCGGGAGTCCCACACACGCCCTTCGCATATCGCGATAAGAAGTATTCATGTCTTTTCTCGGGCTCTATTAAATCTGTCTTCCGTGTGGTGACGGATTAAGAATACAGAGTGTCAGCACCCCTATTCATCCCGCGGGTGTCGTAAAAGGCGACTAAGGGATAAACTACGCAAGACAACATAGATGCAATGAGAAGAAAAACTTGAAACAAACCCTATACCAACCCGTCTGGCTAGCGTGATATAGTAGGCCAAAACCTCCTTTCTAAGGAGAGGCCTATGTCCAGCAGTGGACTGTTAAAGGCTGTTGATGATTAAATCTGAGTACAGAATTTTTAGTTTTAAAGGTTTAATAGTTTTGCCGAAAATGCCGGACAGACAGACAGACAGAGTTACTTTTGCATTTATAATATTAAGTAAAGATAGTAAGGATAGCCTGGGCTCCTAGAACAGTTCAAAAAAGGTACTTTATCATTTTTACAGTCACAAAACAGTTTACAATGAAGGAACCGCCTCTCGTATTATTAGCATGACAATGGCAATAGGTACGGGTCGCGAATAGAAATACCTGTAGTGTGGAACACCCACAAAGGCACATTCGATGGCCAGAGCCTTCCGTAGTTACGCACTGTGTTGTTATCGGTTTTTGTGTGGTTCGAGTCATAAGATGTAGCGGGAGCGATATGAAAATCTTGTGAAATCGCTCTGTACATTTTTTAAATATATTATTTATTATTTTTTTATTGAAGAAACTTTGCATTTAAAAGTGCAGATTTATTTAAATTGTACCAACTTATCGCCGTCCACTTCTACAGGAAGGGTTTTCCAAGGAGCGCTAATCATCCCAGTCTCAGGTAGTTTGCATTTATCCAACGTTAGCCATATTAAACAAATTAATAAATAATAGGATAAGAATAATTACATAACAAACAGGTAGTATTAAAAGTAGTCTTGTTTGTATTAAAAGTATAAAACTAATAGATTTTTAAGCGTAATATTGAGTGACACATTAAAATCACCTTAATCTTTTAAGCATTTTAAGTTTTCGCATACAAAACCTTTTGTGTTAGTTCAGTAAAGACATCACCTAAATTACATACATCTAAAACAAGTAACGTGTGTGTATTATCGTCCTCCTATCATCGTCCTAAAACTAGCTATAGGACAATTGTAAAGCCGTAGTATATCACTCTACTTAACATAAACTCCATGTCGAATTCTGCCTCGATGGCGTAGTGGGGGCGTATGCAATGGCTGTCTCGGATTCAGTTTTCTGGTCGGACCAAATGTGTGTATGATCCGTTAATATTTGTTTCGGAGTTTGGGTATTTTCTATGTACAAAAACTAAGCAGATTTTTGTATTTATATCAGTCGTCTAGTACCCATAATACAAGCTCCGCTTAGTCTGAGACTAGATGGCTTTGTATGTAAGATGTCCGAAATGTCAGAAATAAAACAAATCAAAATCGCTGTCTGCCCTCACTTGCACCACACCTCAACCCCATACATTTCGCAAGCGTCCTTTGTTCAAGCTGCAGTTTAGCGAAAGCAATTTCGTGTTTTATGTTTTTAAGTCTTCCAACAGATACAGCGACGAGATGTGAATACCTGCTCTGAAGTTCAAACACAGACTATAAAAAGCAATGTCTAGAAAACTTACTTAGTACGTATATTTTACTAGCTTTTGTCCGCGGCTCTGTTCGCGTGCAGGTCCGTCATGGCGACAAATAGTAGTTTATCAGGCTGAGTAGACTCATTTAAAAATACACATACTGTGTCATAATACGAGGGGAGGTCAAAAATGGACTGAAGGGGTTGGTGGGGGTAGGTTTGCTCTTCCAGGTAGTCACTAGTTAAGCATCTCATTAACAGTAGGTAAAGATCTGAAAAATGTATTAAGGTTAAGGGAGAATATATTGAAAAGGAAAAATAGTTTGGTGTTTAATTTCAACCCCCTCTTTTATTCCGCGAACTTTCTGACCTCCCCTCGTACTGTAATGCGTAGGCCCATTTAAGTTTATACTTTGACAGATCGGAACTTTGACGTACGACTATTAGTTTCTGTCGCTATATCGGTTACTAACTTTTGCCCAGGGCTCTGCCCGCGTGTAGGTCCGTCATGGCGGTAAATAGTAGCCTATGTGTTATTCAGATATTTAAGCTATATTATTGTGAAGTTTCATCAAAATCCATTCAGTAGTTTTTGCGTGAAAGAGCAACAAACATATACATAGTTACAAACTTTCTCGTTTAGGACAATATAGGTGGCAAATAAACAGACACCTGATGGTTAGAGATTTAGAAGGACGTTAGTGTGTTGCTATCCTTTAAAAAGTTTTTAATTTTTCTGTTCCTAGTAGTTATTTTTTAAGACACTACAAATGGGTGCCTATTTTCAGTGTCAGGAGGGATATTCCATACATACCGGAAACGGACACAATTAACACCCAGACTCTGAGCAACAATTTATCATCATCATCGCCGTCCAGTGCACATTACTCTATTTTTTTTAACAATTTATGAAACATAAAATGTTGTCCCATGTGGGAATCGAACTCACAACACTCAGTGTAAAGCCTAAACCCTCACCTGAGAGGATACCCGAGCTAGCAGCTTAAGAGTTGTTACTGTGTACTTCAAAGGTACTCACTTTCCATCAGGTGAGATGGAAGACAAACGCCTATTCCATTACAACATTAAAAAAAAAAAAAAAAAAAAAGAATGGCCAGTCTAAATGATAATGGTAGTCATAATCCTTAGTATATATATTAATATCCTGCAATCCATGCGAAAGTAACTCCATCTGTCTGTTGCGCTTACAAATAGTCTAGAGACTGGGAAAGGATATAGGCTACTTTTTACCCTGAAAACCAAGCGAAGCCGAGGGCAAAAGCTAGTAATTATATAAATTACGTTCCAATTCCGACCTCTGTATAACCACCAACCTGATTAACTCGACCACCATGCTTACCATTATTTAATATATTTATTATCCCGACATTCTCCATATCCGTGATGAACAAAGGGTGCTTCAGGGGCGAAGGCACCCTATTAGAGGCGCGTCGTCGTATATCTGCGCGTGATTAGTTTATGAGACGGTTGAGGTGAGGTGCGCAAGAGTTGCGGTTTTGTTTGCGCTCTGTTACGTATGGAGATGGAAAGTGATGACAATGCAGATTATATTATAACTGTGTATTGGAAAATGAACCTATTGTATAATGACAGATGGTTCACTATTTAATGTACATGTTTTTGGATTTCAGTTGTTTTTAATTTTAAAAGAAATAAAAGTTGTTCAAGCGAAAGTGTACCTAGCGTTGCGCGGAGTACGACTCATTTTTAAATGCAGAGACCCCTGGTCTTCAGTTCTTTTTAAAGTAAGCAAGTTCTCATTAACGTCTGATAAACTATGATATAAACTTGCATTCGTGACGTTTCTACTTTCATATACTTGTAAGTGACTCTTTACACGACCAATCACAGTAAAAAGTAACGACCCAAGGAGAAGGACTTAGATAGGCAACTTAGATTCGTAAGATACATGGTTATATTCAGAGGTTTGTCTTGAAAACATTCTACAAATTTCAGATCCTATGGGGCCCTTAAGAAGGGTTAAATTGTCCTATTTCTATCACTTCGGTGTTTAAAAGGTTCATCTCCAACTAACGAGCCTTCTTCTAAAATGGAGTTAGCATTGAGGTTACTACAATATCTGAACTTAATTTTTTTACGTGAAACGACTATCATCAAATAAGTAGTCTAAATAGTGAAGTAACTACCCGCAATAATTGTTGCAAATGTTTGAGTGGTAACTGGGTTCAACGGCTTAACGTGCTGTCCAAACGCGGAGGGCACTTCAAACCTTAAAAACTTATTATTATTACCTAGAAAATTGAAATTACGACTGCACATTTGGCCTAATGGTTTAAGCGGTCGCCACGTCGCTTTCTTTCGAACAACACTTTAGGTGTCCACAAATTCATGTTGAAGAGTCTGAGTCTTTGTGTTCGTTCCATGTGTGTTTGTAAAGTCTCCCGCTACACAAGATGTATAATTCCTAATGCCTAATGTCATTTTTATGTTTAAATAATCGGTTGTCCATAAAGTCGGTTTACTGACCATTGTTGAAAGTGACAACGTCATCACGATGAACGGAGGCCGATTGTGCCTCTTTGTCGCTCGTTCCGCGCTCTCGCTTGCACTTCAAGCCTTTAATGGAACGCCTCAGAGCGAGGTAACGCCACATGAGTCATGTTTTTTCGTGCTTGCAGCCGGCTCCATCGAATTATAAGACGTTGTCACGTCAAAAAGGTGATCATTAAAAACAAGTTTCCTAATTGTCTTCAGTAGTTTTAAAAGTACCAATACGTAATGAGGTCCAAGCAAATTTTACGACAAAGATCCCAGTTCGCATGAATCTCTTGGTAACATTGTGGTCAGCAAGCGTCATGGCGTACGTCCTACCTACATTATGGCGACATTTTTATATTGCTCCAGGGTCTAACGAGATCGGTTGAGACTTTTTTCGAAACTATTTTGTAACTTTTAAAATTTATTACTTATGACTTCACGTTACCAAGATTTGTACAATTGACTTCATCAAAATGGATCTTTCAAAAGCATTTGTAATCACTGGTATATTTTATGTTCGGGTTAAAAAACCTTACAATATTTTACAATAATTAAATTTTACAATGGAATATCGACTTCAAGAAAAACGTAAAGTTGAATTTTGATAAACTGTATAGGTATATTGACTTTCAATCGCAAGGGAATTTGTTGTCATCTCACTCAAAAGGTCAGTTTGAAGGTAGTAGAGTCAGCAATTTCAGCCCAAGGGTCATCCTCAGAAGACCAACCTCACACGTCGCATTCGTTCGACCGGTCCCCATGCTGTATTGTCTGCATATGCAACGGGTATCATCAATCATCAACAGCCTTTATGTGGACTGTCCACTGCCGGACATAGGCGACTCCTTAGAAAGGAGGTTTTGGCCTACTATACCACGCTGGCCAGACGGGTTGGTATAGGGTTGGTTTCAAGTTTTCCTTCTCTTTGCATTGATGTTGTCTCGCGTAGTTTATCCCATAAGTGCCTTTTACGACACCCGCGGGATGAATAGGGGTGGTGACACTCCGTATTCTTAATCCGTCACCACACGCAACGGGTATGGTGACCACTCTCCCTTCCTCTACAGAACAACACGATCTGGTAAGGGAAGTCACCCCTTCAGAGTGGAAGACATACGCTCCAGAACTAAGCGGTTCGGGTCTTTCTTCTTGCGCTGAGCATTAAATAACTGAACCTCACTGCCAGGTCACGTTTTTCCTTCATACTATGATGCCGGGTCCTTTAAGCGGGGTGTGAAAAAGCATCTCACTAGGCCGCCATAATGTGGTTCGCCATACTGCTTGCATTTGCAGTGAGTATGGCGACCCCCACTTGTGGATTTTACTCATGCTTTCCATCAGGCATAGTAAAGTCACCTTGGCAGGCGTTATATAAAAAAAGGGCAGAGGAAAGTCACTTTAACAGGCTTAAAAAAGCAAGAAGATGAATATGATGTAAATGTACTAAGAAATCAATACATCTACATCAATATTTTCACTACATTTCCAATCTTAAAAGATGCACTTGCTATCTGAAGTAAAAAAATAATAATCCAAATCAGTTCACTAGATAATGGCGGAGTTTTTATACGTTCTCTTATCTTTATACAACGTGC